>OX387959.1:15278907-20078907 GCA_947578425.1 Eugnorisma glareosa
AGAATGTGCTTTTTGTGAAGACACAGTCGACACAGCGTGTGGAAATTAGCGATAATGTAGGAATCTTCCATTTTGTGCACAGCTAGACATGGAACTATAGAAATACTTGAGATAACACCAATGACAGGATATCGACTTTATATTGTTTTTTAACTTTTAAATTCACTTTAGGAACACACTTGATTGTAAAAAAAATAAATGGGGCTCAGAGGCTGCGGCCGTGAATAGTGACTACGCAACCGCTCGATCCGTAGGGGCAACTGGGGCGATGTCCGCCAGGGCTGCGCTAGCGGAATGTCTCGCGGTGCTCGCACTATTCGCCGTTTGTTCCGTCATCGTACACCTATCACACTACAGTCCGCCGTTCAAAATACCAAAATGAATGCAAAAATATACATTTTGCACATAATCATCATGCTGATAACAATCAGATTCTTGTAAATAAAAATTCAAATTCAAAATATTGTAGGCTGCAAAACCGCGCTTCTTTGGCGGAAATATGAAATTGTTTCCTTTTACATATTATACACAAAATAAAAACATGATTGGACGTTGTAGTGTTGAATCCAATATCAACCAATCGCATTCGTTATTTTGAACATAGAAGACAAGTTTTCTGATAAATATTGCCAATTAAAAAAAATACGTGTTTGTTTTTAATGTTTTTATGCATTGGTAATGTTGGTACATAATGGTATAATGATTTTGGAATTTGTTGCTCTCTACTGAAATAAAAATCAGAGAATAGTGAAAACCACTGTGCTTGGTTGATAGTTTTGATAAAATGTGCGCATGTTCACGCACAACTGCGAACATTTGTGCGCGCACACGTACAAGCGGTGCAGTCGCGTTATCGAACACGGACTCAGTTTAGTAGCTTAGTTAAACTCTGAAGACCGCGATCTTCACTCATCTGTTTATCGAATGCAAAATATTTTTTAGCAAGCGGACTGATTATACTTACGCACCCTAATACCACCTAAATCTTTCTATACATACATACAATACATACTTAAATAAATTGAAGTGTCTGTTTGTAATACCAAAATAACAGATATTACTGAATGCAGAAAGTATATATTTTATACAGTACATAGAACGAAAACTTTTTTTTTTTTTTGGTTTTCGATCGGTCTGTTTGTTCCGGCTAATCTCCGAAACGGCTGAACCGATTTTGGCGGGACTTTTACTGGCAGATAGCTGAGGTTATAATATGGTCTAACATAGGCTACTATTATTATATTAGAAAAAAAATAAGGGTTCCGCGCAAAAAAATAAAACCTTTGAAATTTTAACAAAGTCTTGCTAAAACGTTAAGGCAAACATTTTGATCATGGGCTCTCGTACTACAATGTTCGTTTCAAATGTGCTGCAATGTGCGTTCAAAAGTTTTGCAAAGCTTTTCGGTGGAAACGGATTTGCAGGTCAGTACGCGAACATTTTGTGCTTGCGAAGAATTGATGCAATCTACAATTTATATTTATTAGACGAAATATTTTTGTATTAATTTAATTTAAATTTAATTTTGTGTACAATTTAGTTGTATGATTTTGTGTGGTGTGTATTTGTCTCTGATTATTTAATTTCCAACTAACATTATTTATAAGTGTGCTTAATAACTAAATTATGGATCTTTGTGTCTGATGCAAATAAATTATTATTATTTTAAATGCAGAAAAATCCAACTCGATCTCATAATTTCGAGTGATCCTGGCTTAAAAAAGTTTTCATTGATCCACGATGCACCACTGATCGTGGTTAAAAAAACTTGAAGAAGATTGAATAATGAGGCATTCAAAGTAGAATGGGAGTACCTAACACCAGCATTACGATGGTAGACTATTGGGGTCCTAGGGGTAACTGATCCAGTCCCACTCGCTCAACCAGCGAAAAAAAGGGTAATTTCTCAAGTTTTGTATATTTGTTTCAAAAAAATAATCTAATTACTATAAAAATTACTATAAAAGATAGGGGACAGCACATTCCGTCACATAGTCTTCATCGATGCAGGACTGCGACGCGTCGTCAAAGGAAAGCCCTCGTTCGCAGCTCAGAAGCCGAGGACGGCCCAGTTGACAGGCTATGTACAGTTTACAGTCTGCATGGTACCTAAAGAAACAATAAAACGATTTTATGGGCTGATTAACGTACAACAAAATAGAGGGAAAATTGTATTGGTATCTTACCTGTATTTGAAGATGATATCAGAAATTTGCCCATTTTCATCTTCAGGGGGGTCCGGGCAAGTGAAGTCTTTAAATACTGAAAATGAAGGAAGTCAAATGATTAGTTTTGCTTCTAAATTTAAATCAAATTGTTCTGTACGTGTTCGCCCTTTTTTAGGCCGTTGGTCAAAAAAAACTTACCACTAGGGTTACACTGTGGTACATTAGCAGGCCAGTCACAACTGCTTGTTTGCGGGTTGAAAACCAGACCCATTGGGCAGTTCATTATGGTTGCTAAGCCTTCCTGGCACATGATGAATCTGCTGCAGTCGCCATCATTCATCGAGTAGAATCCGTATTGATTTGGACATTTGTCAGTAGGATTAGGATTCTCTAAAAAAGAAATAAGTTAACATGAAAAACTTCACTCAATGAAATAAAAGACAAAAATCTACAATCAAAGAAATGTCAGAGAAAATATATATGTATATGTGTAAATACGTACGTTCTTGGTCACCTGCCATACATTTCACTTCTGAGGGATAAGCGCATGGGTATTCGAAATGTTTGGCAGCAGGATTGAAGTGAAGACCATCGGGACACGCATATTTCATTGCTCTGCCTTGCTGCAAAGAAGAAGAGGGAATAGTCAAGGTCAGTGGTAGGAAATTTAACAAAAATGAGAATTGGATGGCCAGGGATCGCAAAGGATATTATACAGGGGCTCACTAACAAAAACAAAAAACAAAACATCGTAAGTAACCTCTTGAGTTACCTATTTTGAGGAAGCAGTAAATCTGTGAGTTTATATCTTACCTTGCATTCAATATAGGTGTCACATTCATGTTCAACGGAGTAATATCCATTGTCTTCTTTGCACTGGAAGTCTAGCTTTAATTGTCCGGGTGCTTGAGTCACCGCTGGCTGATAGAGTGTGGTGCGTATGACTATCGCCGGGGTAGTCTGAGTAGCTACCGTCCGCGCTGGTGTAGGGTAATACGAATATGAGGGAGTTGGTGGGGGAAGCGTAATAGGATTATAAGTCATAGGCGAAATTGAGGACTGAGAGTGCCGACCGAAAGCTGGTTCCCGTACGGGTTGCGGTTTAGGAAGAAGGGGCGGTAATGCTACTGGCTTAGAGTGTTGAGGTACGATAGCAGACCGAAGTGTTGGAGCAACGGGAGTTAAGCTGATAGGTTGGGGGGCTGGTACTGACCCCGGTTGTGGTTCTGGGGCCGGAACGACCTGATCGATTTCTTGGTTGGGCTCGGCTGGCTCGGCTTGCAAGGCGGGCTTTGGTTTTTGGACAGGTTCTGATTCTCGGACGAGTTCCGGTTGTAACACTGATTCGGGTTGCAGGGGCTCAGGTTGCGATATAGGTTCGGGTTGTAGAACAGGTTCAGGTTGTGAAACGATCTCGGGTTGCTGTATGGGCTCAGGCTGCGACCTGGGCTGGGGTTGCGAGACGTGTTCAGGTTGTTGAACGGGTTCAGGTTGAGAGATGGGCTCGGGTTCCGAGAGGGGCTCCGGTTCTTGGACAGGTTCGGGCTGCCGAATCGGCTCGGGATGTGGGATAGGCTCGGGTTGCAGGACAGGTTCGGGTTGCCGAATAGGTCCAGATTCTTGCACAGGCTCAGGTTGCCGAATGGGCTCAGTTTGTGGGTTAGGCTCGGGTTGACGAATTGGCTCGGGTTGTGGAATAGGTACGGGTTGCCGAATTGGCTCGGGTTGTGCAATAGGTTCGGGTTGCCGAATCGGCTCGGGTAGTGGGATAGGTTCCCGAATGAGTTCCGGTCGTAGGATGGGCTCGGACACTACGGATGGCTCAATTGATTCTGATGTAGGAGGTAATAGTGGTGGTGGTGCACGGTCATGCACGGGCTCAATAGCTATTGGAACGACGGGCCGTCCTGGTAAACTTTCAATATGAATTGGTGTGGGCTCAGGTTGTTCGGCTGCAGGTTCAGGCGCTGCTACAGGAGTGATTGCTTCCACAGGCTGTACGGGAGGTGCAGTTTCTGTTACTGGCGGTAAACCGGTTGGCTGGGGCTCAGCAATGGCAGGAGGTTGAGAAGGGACGAGAACTGATGGCGCTGGCCTAATGAGGCGCGGGGGAAGAAGTGGTCTGTATACGGGGGTGTAGATTGGACGTGAAGGGAGAACTGGGCTGTCCGATGGGGCTGGTTGTGCAGAGGGTGCTACGGGGGCTTCAGTTCCCTCGACGACGGGTGCTGGCTCTTCAGGGACTGGAGTAGCAGTAACGGCAGGCGCCGCAGGGGCAGCCGCAGGGGCAGTGGTTACCGGACCCATCACCGGCAATGGTCTCGGCGGCAAAACCAACGGCCTCCGTCCATAAATCGGTTGTGGCCTCTGATCCCGCACGTTCGACGTTCCATAGTAAGTGTATCCTCTGTTCGTCTGACCAACCGTCACTGCAACATGAACGTAATTCAGAAACGCTTGAAAACAGAAGAATATCAAACTTATGCAAACCATATAGAATAGCAAAACAGACATTGTAACTTACCAGCCACTACCAATGGCAGTATTAATAGTAATTCTGTCCGGAACATGCTTGCGCTTCGCCACAGGTGTTCCCGATGTGACAGTGCGCACCTCACTGTAAGTACTGGCCTATTTTCATTTGTTTTTATGGAGCACACTAATGTGAATCTAATCATTTTTGAATATAGGTAGTTTACTAATTACTATATTATTTTTTAATGATGAAGTTTGATAGTTGCGGTTTCGGTCGATACTGTTAATGTAATGAATGTCCATTTCTTAATAATAGTTCAAAATGATTTACTATACCGTTGTGTAAGTAACAATATCTAAGATAAATTTGAGAAGATCAGGCGCATAAATTCTTATTAATGATTTTTCCCACGATCAAAACAATGTAGGTATTAGCCTATTCCATCAACTTATCAACTGCAACTGCCTTGTTTGTCTTATAGTCGCAAGCGGGATGCGGGACGTCGCAATGTGGATGTAAGTCGATCACTGACAAATGCTTGCACTGACTGGACAGGTCCACCCAAATCTGTGCGGTTCTTTCTTTAAAAGACCATCTCAGACTCTAATCTGCATAGTCCTCATGTGAGTTGACGAAGATTATGTCTGGACTTTAAAAGAGACTATGATCTCTGAGTTTGTTTCGGCTGTTTCTGCTCAGAGTAGTCAGGTACAAAACACCGGTCCCATATAGTTTAAAAAAAATGACGTGTAAAAGTATTTGTAAAAACCTATTTGCATAATAAACATCATATATCATATCAACCACTTTTGACCAACCCTTTGGAATACAGTAACCTAAGAGGCAAAGATGATTTTCATCTTTGAGTAAATAGGACGGGATAACTTCGACTAGCTGAAGCCGTCAGCAACATAACAAGAGCACTAACGCATAGGTAATTATTATGTTACACCTTCGATCGTTTGATATCTTTGCATACTCGTGTACATGTTAAAGCTTCTGCAACGGCTATCGCGGTCACCGTGGTTGGCACGCGGAAATAATGTAATGTTACCTTTTTGGATGTCAAACAAGCAGTTGAACTATCTGATAGTTAAGAAGGTGGTTAGTGACTCCTGTGAACATCTGCAATAATACTATTGGCATTGCCGATGCATTGCACCTCGAGAACAAGCCTTGATGTTTTTTTTTAGGCATACATACGGCACAGCTACCTAGCAGAAGAAATACTACTAATAATAAGTATGTAGATACTAATTAGCCTTTTGGTTGGTAGATACTCTAGGTCTTCATAGGACGAGCTCCCTATTACAAAGAAAGGGCCAATACTACTGAAAAAAAGAAAAGAAAAATTATTTATTTTTCGCAGGGACATGACGTGCATTATACGAGTACTAAGTGAAAAATAACAATAAACATACAACGCAAAACAAAAAATTTAAAAAACAAAAAAAAAACGTTCGTAGCTTGCACGTCGTGACTGCGACAAGCAGGTTACCACTCAGCATGATGCTGTGCTATGGGGGACGCACAGCACAGCGCTGGTACTGTGTATGCTGAAGTAAATAATATAAGAATCATGTAGTTTTTTTCAGGATGGCGTGCATCAAAGGCACGGTGTCTCCAGCTATCAGGAGGACGTCGCGATTCTCTTTCGCAGTTTTTCCATAGGTGGAAAGGAGAAGGAATATAGGTAGATCCAGCTTTATTATCGATGTTACCGTTTTCGAAAATGCTAGCAAAGGCTATTTGATTAGATAAGATAGTCATCTGTACCTATAGCTGTATTTTGTCCTTGTTATTGATGAACTATTATGAGATGAAGGGATTTGAATTAACTTATCTTTGTTCGATAAGGATACTTTCTTCAGGTCAGGATCCTTACCAAATAACGAGCTCGTAGCTGCAAAAATAATAACAGCTGCACGGTTCCATCTTCACAGTTACTTTATGCAGCGTTTGCCAAGGATACCATGGATGATTCATTACAGTATGTAATACAGGGTGTAATGGGCAGCCTTCCTTCCGTAGACTGATAGGGGGTAATTCAGTATATCATACTAAGTGAACCGGTACAAGAAATTATTGCAGGAACTTTATGGGGATCCAATTAATTTGATTTGTTTTATTTCCTTATACGCCATGTATCGTTACCGTGGCAAAACGCGACGACGAGTTCGATGAACTCTGTAGCTATGGCAGGAAATGATCAGCTGATTTCACGCGTCGTTCGTTAAAGTATTCTAACAATAAAGTATTTTTGATTTATGCCATATTATTTACATAAATGGAGTGCTGCGTACAGAGAATATAATTTTACACTGAAATAAAGGAAAGAGTAACTGAAAAAAAACATTCAAAATGAACATTTTGCAGAGAAAAATTCCGATGGAATATGATTCAAAATACAGAGTGCACCCTGTCGATTTGCAGAAGGCTGTCCCTTACACCCTTTAAATGTCTTTTCCTCCGTGCCTCGGTTCCCGGCTGTCATTTGTATATCTTTGACAGTGATCGCTATTTATAGGTCAGTGGCCGGCAGTCTGACAAACACTTTTACCAAGACTCTCGTATTACCCAGTTCTTTCTAACTAGGTTATGGAGGTCAGATATAGGCATTTGCTCCATGTAAACGGTAAAATACTAGAATCTGGGCTAACAAAATATAAAAATTGTCGTGCCAGCGACACGAAGAAGAAGAAGACTAGAATTCCGCTTCTTACGGTTAGACTGAAGTTGTAGTTTCAGGGTAAATTAAAAAAAGCAGATTTGGGTAGGAAAGGGTTTCGTTTACTATTAATGGATGCGACTGTAGTTCTTTGCATTGTTCATAAAGAAGTGAAAGCAGTGTTATTCGGTTTTTCCATCCGATTTTTTCTCAGTAGCAGCCACGGAGTTTGGATCTGTGTCCGGTTGATGACTATAGCCTCATCCGTATTGTTAAGGTTCCATGTGACTAGTTCCCACTTAACCCGGGCAGGGAGTGTGCACGTACCCTTAAAATAGTTAATCTACTTACTGATAATTTCGTGGTTTTATTCTAAACCCTAACTAGTGTTTCTAGTGAACATCACAAGATATTACAGACGGAGGTCAAGTTGCCCGCCTTGGCGCCGCTCATGGATTAAAGTGCTCTGAAAGCTTCGAATGAGCAAGGGTTGTAACTAAGTGGCCCATGCTCTCACCCAGAGGCATCTTAAGTATTTTTTGTGATTATTGACTTATTTCAGGGGTTTTGTCTACATACCTGTCTAAAGCCTCCTATCTATAAATTAATAGAAATTGTTTTTGTAATTAACCGTTCTCAATCTTTGGTCAATTATATTTCGATTAACTTGATTATTGTTTTAATTCTATTACAATTAGTGAAGATAGTTTAATTACTGTGGGCATTTGTTATTATTACACTCGTTTTACATGAGATAAACGACATGGTGAAGGAAAATCAAACATATTCTTTCAATATGTTTGATTATCCTTTTCCAATACTGCTTCGTATTGGATTGGTATGTTTATAAATTGGAACTCAGGTAAACAAATCACACACAAATATTTATGTTTATAAAATATTTATTAAATAATAAAAATACATAGGATTCAAAGCGTAATTATGAGACCATAACAATTAAGGTTGGGATCGGGGCACCGCGTCTACAGCAATGTCCAAGACGTCGCAGTTGACGTAATCTGCGTCTACGCAGCGGCCCGTAGCGGGGTCGAAGGCGAGGCCGGCGTCGCACGACAGCAGCCGAGCGCGGCCCTTCTCGCACGAGAAGAAGTAGTAGCAGTTACCCTGGTACCTGCGAAAGGATGACAAACGTAAATCTTAATGATACATGGGAGACATTTAGGTTTCATTACAATGTGGAATTTGTTGTTTTGGGATAGTCCAGTCTGATTCTATCCACCAGCAATTAACAGAGTAGTATTTTCCATCAGAGGAATACATTAGAGAATTCCATTGGAAGATTTTTGGTTAGAAAGAGCTGACAAATAATCCAGTACAGTAATTCAAAGCTTCATTAGATATTCTTGTAGGTATAGTACAACTGAATATGTTACTTGTAGTTGACGATGATATCCAGAAGCTGGCCGTCGGCATCAGTAGGGGCAGCAGGGCATGAGAAGCCGAGGAACTCTGTAATGTATTAATACAATATTATTAAACTTGATCCGTAGATAATAAT
Source organism: Eugnorisma glareosa (assembly GCA_947578425.1). Lineage (NCBI taxonomy): Eukaryota > Metazoa > Arthropoda > Insecta > Lepidoptera > Noctuidae > Eugnorisma > Eugnorisma glareosa. The sequence goes on from OX387959.1 coordinate 15,287,739, forward strand.
ATACAGAAGATCCGTTTGGGGGGAAGTAGATCCTTATAGAAGCCTCCTCTATAAGGATGTGATGTGCGTATGGGCTGCGGATGGGCTGTGCGTTTACAATTTGTTATAATGATAACAAATTGTAAACGCACAGCAAAGATGTAGCGCTGGAGAATTTATACTAGGGACTCATTCAGCTTTCTCGACTTGCACGGGATGGTTAAGAGATCTACATCCATCGGGAAGATTACAAAGTATAATATGGTATACATACGTTCAGCTTTGCACGAAGGGACTAGGTCTGGCCAGTCGCAGCGGCCGGCGTCAGGGTTGAAGGCCAGACCAGTGGGGCAGATCATCTCGATGGCCTTGCCGGCCACACACATGCGGTACTGGCCACAGTTGTCATCGTTGGCGACTGGCGACGCGAAGTAGCCGTACTGGTGGGGACACTCGGCGGTGGGCTGGGCTGGCTCTGGATCATAAGAAAATTGCTAGTTAGGTTATGTTTGATAGTCTTCCGACAAAATTATTTATGTATTGGGATGGATAGTCCCGTGCAAGTCAACTCGTTTCGAACCACCCACGTATATTACATGATGGGTAAAATAGTATCAGCTCGTCTGCAAAAAGAAAATTTTAATAAATCATGTAACATGTTATGTCATTGTATCGATCTGGCAAATAGAAAAGACGTAGTGCACGGTCTACCTAATATCTACCTAATTGGTAACCAGACGCGATACGGAACATTTTTTATTTAGCAAACCGTTCAAGATTACGATCAACTGAAATTTGGTTTCTTCACATTTCCCCATTTAAATATAATATTAAACAAATTGGGGCTACTGCTATTGATTGTACGCCAACTGAATGTTTATAACTTTATCTATAAAGCAGTAACTTTACCACGAAACTTTTGACTTAATCTATGAATTTATAATTTTTATATATATATATATATATATATATATTTATAAATATCAAATGAATGACATCCACCTGGCTGAATCCTAAAATACTTACGGGCAGCACCACGTCCTATGCAGGGCACGTCCTGTGGGTATCCGCAGGGGTAGGCAGGCCACTTAGCATCAGGGTTGTAGTGGAGCCCGTCCGGGCAGTTCATTTCTTCGGCGACGAATTCCTGTGCAAGTAATGAATTTGTGATACCAAAGTCATGGGGGTACGCCACATGCTACGATCCTTACATAAATTCATTGTATGCTTAGAATAAGTGGTCCTAGAATTGAGCCTTGAGGCATACTATTGGACTAACTTGAAAGATTATAGAGTTGTCCTAACTTTCCGCTGGTTATGATTATAGTTGGTTAATTTATGAGAGTGTTAGAAATCATTGGCTATCTTTCATAGTATTTGATAGATATTAATTGGGCCTACTCTTGACCTCAATCTTGTCCTGAGGACAGAGAGGAGGTAGCTTACCCAAAAGAAGCCTATTAATTCACACAGACAAACACAGATACAGACACAAATACAGATAATCACGTGTACTTATAGTGGCCATTTAAATTGTTGGCATAATCTACTTGGGATTTCGCATTTCAGATCACTGAAGGTGCTGCTCTGTTGCTTTGCAAATCCTGAATTCATTCGTGAAGTGATGTTATGTTGGCATACTTACAGTGCACTCCACGTAGGAGTCACAGCTAGAGTCCACCTTGTAGTAAGCGTTCCTTTGCTTGCAGATAGCGTTCTGAACTTCAGGCTTATGGGTTGACACCTGAACCTGAGCGCTGCCTGTTTGTGGAAAATGTTACATCATTAATCGTACTCCCCTTCGTAATCATTTCGTTGAACAGACCTACGTATTAAATGACTTGTATAGGTATAGGGTGTAAACAGTCCCTTCACGAAGCCACCAACCAAGCATTATGTACATCAAACTAAGTAACTTTACGCAAAAATTATTGCTGGGAAATGAGTTTTTTTTTTGGGGTGAAAAATTACGTTTTACGGAAGGACTCAATGTAACGCACTCAAAACATTGTGCTGATAGAGGGATTGATTAGTACGGGTAAAGTAAAAATCTTACATTGCAACCACGTATTTAAAAATAACCTCTGAAAAAGTCGGAACTTTGACCCCCAATATCTCCGTAACTAGAAGGTTCCCAGGTATGGTTAGAACAAACAAAATGATCGCAATGACGGGGAGAACATGTGCCTTTCGGCTTCGGTCTTGTTACACCCTTTATTTGTAACCACGTTCACGAAAAAGTTTCTAACGATTTCGATGAAAATTGCAATATACGGGTTTCGGGGGCGAAAAAGCGATCTAGCTAAACCTCATATAGCTGCGAAAATTCGTTTTCTTATTAATTTAATAAAAAGAACCTGGGTGACCAGGTACTTTTTATTAAATTAATAATCGTATTGTCAAAATAGTCAAATAGATATCGAAATTCAACGTGACAGTAGGTGTACTGTAGTTACTGTGTGTTTTCAAATCAGCTATTGCATGTAGAATAATTAATTAAACTATTTGCACCTTATCAATGTACAATTAGGTTTTCATATCTATGTACAATCTACTCTCTCAATCAAGTTGTTATTTTCATATTAATCAAAACTGGTGAAATTAAAGAAGAGATTAATTAATTGGACAATCACTTTAAAGTTACTTACAGGCAGCTACGAGCACCAAAGCGGCACACAGGTAAGAGAACATGTTGCGTCTTCAAGTGGCTTCCCTGATCCGAACCTACCGAATGATAACCTCACGTCGTTCCAATTACTTTTTATACCAAAATATGTCATCAAAGACACTACTAATAAACCTATATTTTCTATCTTTCTTGTGGTTTTGTGTTGACTTTCATTAATAGTACAAAAAAGTTGAATTACTGCGGTTAGGTCATAATAGAACAATAATGATTAAAAACACGTTTCAAGTTTGAGATATTTTATTGTAATATTGTAACAAGACATTCAACATTACTTTTATAGATACCATAATTTTTGGTATCAGAACACTACGTCTCATAGAAGGACATATGATGTGAGTTAGTGTTAATTAGAATACAAAATGGCGATGCGGGTTGACATAAAAATATAAAAAAATAAAAAACTTGTAGCTTATGGATGAGGGGCGAGTCACGTAAAATTACGCTCGTTTGGCCTCAGCCTAACAGTTATGCTTATGACAAATCTTACACTAGATCCTTACATTTTTACTTGCGGCTCAATCGCCTGGTACAGAACGGAAACAGGTTAGAAGATATAAAACATTAAAAATAAAAAACACAAGTAAAAACATGGAATATTCTATGACTTCATAACACAGATGCTGTGGTAACTCAATTGTTAGTTTTAGACTAGAACTACTTTTGATACCGACCGAGGGGCCCACCACCACTCTCAGAGCAGTATTATTACAATGGCAGCAGTCTTGGGGGCCTAAAATAGCCGCTTTAGCTGAATCATAGAATTACGTTACAATTTGTAAAATGGTCATAATATAAACTGCGTCTGAGACCATTTTAAGAATTTTAACGTGAGGCATATTATTATTACCTATATTATTCTGCTCAAGCGACCATTTTAGGCCCCCTGTAAAGCCGCATCGCTTTACCACACTGACGTAACGTAAATTAAATAATGCTGTTGTAAGAGGTGGTAGTAAAGTCCCAGGCCATGTCTCAAAGGTTGTGCATCAAAGATCAGATGTGATGCAGAGGTTGCGAACCTTGCGAGGTTATTTGTAATTGTATTGTGCTATTTTGAATTAGTTTCGTCTCTTGTTGGTCGTTTTGGCGTTGAACTCCTGTTCTTTGGCGAGGAGTTCGCTGGCTTCTTTCCTGGCACGGGCAGCCTCTGTCCTGATTTCCACGGGGCAGGCGTCGACCTCATCAGCCGACACGCACGAGCCGCTCAGCTCGTTGTAGGCGGTGTTCTTACCACAGAACAGCACGCGAGGCTTCGTGCCAAGGCAGAGGAAGTACTTCTGGCAGTTGTTGTCGGCCCTATAATAATTAAATAATTAAAAACCTTAAGTTAGACGTCCAAGTAAAACTGTCAAAAGGAATACTCTAACGTACACGTACGTGTAGGCCTCTGACAGTTGTTAGTTCAAAACTCAACAAACAGGAAATCTTGTAGGCTATCTTCATCATAAAATAACTAGTTGTTGACATGATAATTACTTTGTAAAAAACCTTGTTAAGAATAGTTTATTGATTGTGACCTATCTATATCTAGGAACAATCTTTCACCGGCCAATGAAAAAAAAAAAACGAAAACACCGGTCATGAAGGGTTCCTTACCATCGTAGTAGGGAAGGGCCCTTTAATTTTTAATTTATATTTATTACTTATTTGTTGTAGCGGCAATAAAAATATACATTCTGTGAAAATTTCAACTGTGTACCTATTACGGATCATGAGATACAGCCTGCTGACAGACGGACGGACGGACAGCGGAGGCTTAGTAAAGCGCAGGCCACACCGCTAGCTGGCGGGCGGGCGAGCGACGCGAACGACACCCTTTTCATACTTTGTTCGTATCTTTCGATAGTTCGCGGTGTGAACGAAAGTATGAAAAGAGGTGAAACGACGCGTCGTTCGCGTCGTTCGCCCGCCCGCCAGCTGGTGGTGTGGCCTGCGCTTAATAGAGTCCTGTTAGTTACCCTTCGGGTACGGACCCTAATAATAAGGCCTTCGTTGATGAGACGTTATGATCTACTACTACTAAGAACCTAATTTAGTTTTATCATTTTGTTTAATAAATTAACCTTGTGCACTGTGCACGACTTCTAGTTTCTTTTATTTATTTGGCTTGAACTTTACCCAAGTTGACGGAAGAAACTTAATGCATTTTTGCATCCAATCTAAATTATGATCATGGTCACAGAATGCATGAATGCTAGTCAATAAAATTTGACATTGCAACCGCCGAGGTTGGATTCTGGAAACATTTACAAGACCAGAAATAAAACAAGAAGATTTCTTAGACTTGTAAAAAGTGGCACGGCAAGAATGTGTAATATAGGCACTATATTATCATAGATAGGTACATCATACTAGGATGTTGGCAAACCGCTGGTATTTCTAATAACGAGGTTATATAAGCAAGGTCACAACTCATCCACTGACATTTAAACAAGCGCTGACACCGACTGACCGGTCGCCTATTAAGTAACCAGTTCTTGGCATTTCGATATCTATCACTTTAATAATACGCTTTTGAACAAACATAAAGTATTGCACGTATTTATGTAATGCATAGGTTCCTACTTCTAGACCGCGATAGACCACGAAAGTGATGGCGGGACGACCTGGATGTCTTCCTTGACAATTGAAAAGAAGTAATGCAGGAATGGGTGCCCAGGAGTAGAACACTACGGGCTAGTAATCAATTATAATAATAAATACCTGTAGAATCTGAAACCAGCTGGGGGTCCAAGCTCCCTTGAAACTGGAACCTCGGGACAGCGGAAGCCAAGGAAAGCTGAAAATATAGCAAATTATGACATAAGTTGAATGAATTTGGGTCGATTTTATAATGGGAATAGCAATAAGTGGTAAATAAATTAAAATTATTCATAGCCTAAGACCTTCCCTTTGTTGTCGAATTTTACGACACAACTTTCATAAGTGGTAAATATTTTCGCAATACGGTGTGAGCTCATAACATGCTAACTTGAGTTATCTGTTATGACACTGCGTGTGCCAGTAAATTGTATTTTCTGGATAAATCAAGCAGAAAAAAGAATAGAAGACATGAATAAAATGAAAATCAAAATACAGCTTTGAAAATCACGTTATAACGTGACTTTTACTTTAGTTGCCACGGACAACGTTGTTGATTAGATATTAAAATGAGCTAATTCATTAACATACAGATATAAACTTGTTCTTGATAAGGGAAGAGGCACAGCTGAGTTTATAGTGGTGGCTTTACTTGGAAACGTACGTTAAAAAATTACAGGCACTGTTATATGGCACAATCTTATATAGAGAAAGGTGTCTGAAGTAGGAAGGTCCTGAGTTACAGATCACCTCTCTGATTTATTATAACATTTTACTAGCTACATTTTTTGTCGAGATGCTAAAGATAAAATTTAAATTAGAAATAGGTAAACAAGAAGTAGAAGAACAAGAAGTATTCCTATAAAGTGCTTGCCGTATATGAAAGAAGAACCAACGTCACTAGCATCCTGATCTGTCATCCTTTGCTGCTGTTGTACTGCTGCTGTACGAATACAAGACAAAATATATCTATCTAGCCTTACCTTCAGCATCGCAGTCTTCAACCTCATCGGGCCAGTCGCAGCGGTAGGAGGCAGAGCTCCAGGCCAGACCATCGGGGCACTGGAAGTCGAACGCTACTCCGCTGACACAGTTCCTAAAATAGCTGCAGTTGCTCCTGTCTCCGAGCTTGTAGTAACCGAACTGGTGCTCGCATTCGTAAGTTGGCTGAGGTTCCTCTGGAATAATTAAAAAAGAAACATTTCACACTTGCTCAAGGTATTCATCATCATCATCATCACCTTCCTGCCCTCGTCGTTTGGTTTTTTTTCTTCTACTTATTAATTATTTCGTATTTATAGTATTAGGTTCTAGATTCTTTGGCTTTGGATACTTCGCATTGGGAATGGAGAACGCCTTCTTATATAATATTTCCAATTGATGAACAAAAACATCGATATTCAATTGTATGGATTTAATAAAACAAGAATTGGCGAGAAGAGGTGCAACATCGAGTAAAGTAGTAGGAATGGGGGAGGCCTTTGCCCAGGAATGAGAAAGATTGGCAAAAAAAAAAGTAAACCAAGTGGTCAAGCTGGATTGCATTTATGACCGTGTAGTAATGTGGTTATAGGTCAGAGATTTTATTAGGTATCCAGTTGAAAAGGTCAAAGAAAAACTTGAAGCGGTTTATGCAGTTCTTGAGAAAAGTATTGATCTAAAAGAAGAATAAGACAATGTAGATAAAACTTCACTCAATAATGTATTTCATTAACAAGAAGCTTTTATTTAAATAGCATAACTAAAAGTTGGTAATTTAAAATCTAAAAGTTTTAAAGCCGAATACATCGTGGTTATGTATGAGTTCACTTATTTATAATACACAATAAATATTCTAGTTGAGTATTCGGAATCAGAAATAGAATCGTGTAATACATTTCTGCGTATATCTAAAATCGGCCATACAAGGCGGCGTGAAGAATAAGATCAGTTGTCAGATTATGTGGTCAGCGATATTCAAAGTTTATTTTTGTGCGTCTCATATTATGGAGGAAAGGATACAGGATCTAAAATGAGTAGTAGCCTATTGGAAAGAATGCAAAAAGGACCATGTTTCATCGACAAAATTTTCAACAGCCCAGGTTCAAAATTATTGTATTCCCTGGAAAGCTGAGAGTCCGAGTCATGTAAAATTTTAAACAACATTCAAAATTCACTTTGAGAGCCGCTGGTCATAAAAAATAAACTCGTATTTCACTCACGTAGGGAGGATCTTTCAAGGCAAGCATATTCGTTGGGGTACACGCACGGGTATCCGTCGAAATTCAATTCGGGGTTGAAGCGAAGACCATCTGGGCACAGCTTTTCTTCAGAAGTTCCGTTCTATGAACAAATACAAATATTCATAATCAAATTGGAGGATTACATAAAAAAAAAAATGAAAAAAATATAATAAGTCCGACAGGTGATAATAAGTTTCTTCCAAATAATTTGCACATTATGTCGTGACGTTGTCACGATTTTATATTTTGTAGACATAATAGGTAGCTAGCTTACGGGATCGTACTTCTGGGGTAAATTAACGCTGGTGTGACGACCTAGAGGCGTTTGTGAGAGATTGGCCAGAGAAAACCGCACGGCGAGAAGAGTGGAAGGCTATGGAGGAGGCTTAGCCCAGCAGTGGGACAATAGAGGCCAAGTACAAAAAAAAAATGTAGTGCCGACCCTATTCCAGCTTATAGTTATCAGGAAACACATGCTGGAGTATGTATGCTAGGAGTTAGGAGCACTCTATTCCACGATGATCAAGATTGTAAAAGAGATTGGTGACCCTAGTATCAAGAGGATGCTGCCGACCGTTCTCTTGACCTAATAACAGACATAATATTTGCGCCAAGCTGACATGATGTGTAATGTCAGGGTTCAGTCGCTTTTTAGTCGAACTGAATTATTATTTAATTGCTTGAGCATTCCTGAGCGTGTCACAATTTCCGTAAATCAGAATATCTATTTTATAATTGAATCTAATAAATTAATATTACTGATTGGGTGGTGATACAAATTTCAATACCTTTCGTCTTTGTTGATGAGTGAATATCATTATTATAAGTTTAGTTTTGATAAACCACAAGATGAGCACGGAGAATCGCACTCTAGAATTCGGTGAAAGTTATTTTGGCCACAAGGGGAGGTTTAATCACTAAATGCAGTTGATATGAAACTAAACACATCAAAAGTGTCTAGGGATCAAGCATTTTTATGTGGATTTCTTGAGATTGAGATGTGGCTTTGTAATAAATTTATGATTTTATAAATTTATATGGATCCTTTTTGGTGCATTTCATAATTTGAATCAGGAACTGTGAATCAAATTCGAGTAAAAGATGAAAATCAGCTGTCAATATTTTCCCTATAAAAACATACAACGCATTGAAGACATTATTAGTGCTACTGTTTCCCTACTACTGATTAAAACCAACGTTATTATGGAGCGGCGACGTCATTTAAGCAGGGAAGAAATGCTCAGAGCCGTGGGAATGATAGAAGCTGGTTCCCGGCAACGTACTGTGGCTTTAGCTCTGAATACAAGTCAGAGTGTTATCAGTCGACTTTGGACACGTTACCGAAGCACTGGTACCGTGGCTGAGCGCCATGGAGGACGGTATCGCTGCACCACACGGAGACAAGACCGATACATTCAAATCTTAACTCGAAGAGCTCCAACAATAACCGCCATGATGTTAGCCGTGAGGCTTCATCACTCTTCAGGGAACTTAATTAGCGACCAAACAGTCAGAAACCGCTTGCATGAAGTGAACCTTCATTCCCGAAGACCGCTACGGGTACCACCTATAGCAATGCACAATCGTAGGATACGATATCAATGGGCTCTTGAACACAGAAATTGGGCAGAAGAACAATGGCGTTTCGTGTGCTTTTCTGATGAGTCTCGTTTTGGTATGAGACCGGATACAAGACGTATACGACACTGGAGAACCCCTGGACGCCAACAGCGATTAAAATCCTGCCAGGAAGTCCATCCTTATAGTGGTGGAACCATCATGGTATGGGCGGGTATTTGGATCGGCGGAAGAACTGAGTTGATTTGGATCAGACGCAACCTCAACGCTCAAATTTATGCTGAGACGATTGTATCAGACGTCATCGTTCCTCTACAAGTGCAAATCGGTCCCTTATTTCAGTTAATGCATGATAATGCACGACCGCACACCGCAAGAGTTGTAAGACAGACTCTCGCCGCAGCTAACATCAATGTCCTGCCCTGGCCTGCTCAGTCGCCAGACTTGAATCCGATTGAGCATGCATGGGATATGCTACAGAGAAGAGCTCTGCCGAATATGGAGGGTATCCAGTCGCAAGAAGACCTTTTTTTGTTGTTGCAACGAACATGGGCGGCCATTCCACAGCGTGATTTGGATGAACTCATTTTGAGTATGCCAAACCGATGTTCTTGTGTTGTTAGTGTTCGCGGTAGAAACACGGATTATTAATTGTTTAAGTTACCCAATAAAATTTTAAAGAAAACTGTTATTTCAGTCTTTTTTTCGAACTTTTGTGTTAGTGGTTCAAATGTCAAAAATCCCTTTATTAGGAAAATGGCAAATTTCTTTATTAATGCAAAGGTGACTTGGTTTATCGTTACTGTGACAAACGAAAACACTTTATTTGATGAATCCTTAAAGAAAATTTTAATTAATATCAATCAGGAGAAAAGTTATTGCAAAAATATATGTTGATCCCTAGACACTTTTGATGTGTGTACATCCGTGTAGTGACACCTATTAATAATTGCAGCTCGACCACTCATCCCAAATCTCACATTCGCATCACGTATAACAAATAACACGAACTTTATCACCAGAATCTGTGATTATTAAGCGAATTATTCATGAGCTGAGACGCATGATTACACACAAAAGAATGGGACTTATTTCAGTGCCTTTGTAGCACGCAGAGTCGCAGACTTTAATATAGTCACGACCTATTTTAAAAGTAAGATCCCAGTCTGTGTCAACACTTTCCCACATACATGACTGTGGGTGAATAATTTAGCATGGAGGCTCATATACATGGAAATTGATGTGTCTGGGAGGTCTAGGATCGAAAATCGTGCTGAAGTATGTCCTGTGTGATTCTTGAAAGAGGGCAAGGTAGAACTTATGCTGCATGGTGGTTATGATTGCAGTTACCCCGCAATTCAATTAGGCAGGTGTCTACCAAATCAGAGTATTTCTGGAAATACTTCATAACTTTTTTTTATCTCTCTGTTAGTTACACAAACGACTGAAAATTACGAAAATGAGCTAATTCATTAACATGCAGATATAAACTTGTTCTTGATGAGGGAAGAGGCACAGCTAAGTTTATAGTGGTGGGCCCCATTCAAAACGGATGCATTGTATGGCCCGAACCAAATAAAATATTGTTATCGATAGATATTCTATACTTACAATGCACTCAATGTATCTGTCACAGCTGCCGGGTACGGGGTATCTTTCGTTCAGCTGATTGCACGCTCCAGCAGAGTTAACTGCTTTGGGTACGGGTGTATCCTGGAACTGTTGTCTGTTCGGCTGGGTCTGGCCCCTGGAGGCAAAGAGAGCAGGGGCTGTGCTCTGGCCGAAGCCACCGAACTGAGCGACCGCTGTTGAGAGAAAAACTCATTAACATTTTGGAAAAATTATGAAAGATCTTCATCTTCATAAGTCGGTCATTCTTGCATACATGACGTGTTTGGTATCTTTAGTGACTAAAATAAAAGCATTTGTTGTACTGTACCTATTTTTGAAATAAGACAATACATGTCTTAAGAATTTCAATGGTTTCTTTCAAGCTAAGAATCTAGGCTGGCATTTATTTGAAAATGACTCATCGGCAGACATTATTTTGTTAATTTTCACCGGTAAAAATGAGTAGGTTAATTAGGATTACTGAATGTTATGAGAATTGCTCTTTCGGGATCATCCATTGAGTTTTGTAAAGGCTTAACGGTTTTTGAACTCTGAAAGCCAAAAAGATTTATTTTCAAATGAGTAGTTTTTAAACACGTCTGGTACATAAATAATGGAAACCTCCCAATATTAGGATTCCGACGACCGTTTCTTAGTTCCATTATAGGTACAGTACAGATTGGCTCCGCTGATAATAACTGTGAAAGCGGAACGTATGCTGACACGCCGTCATGTAATATGTCACATCTTGCATCATTTGGTTATTCACAATATGCGAAATTCATAAGAGACCTTAGCGTATTAGTCACAGTACCAAATCTTGGTATGAGTAGTGAGATTTTTTAGAAATTTCACTGTGCGGCCTCTTTAATATCTAGTACTTATGTCTTTGGTTTTTCCTGAATTTCAGTTTGTGTGAAATATTTTAACTTGAACCATCTAAGCTTATTTGCAACACCCAGGAATTTGTTCACTTTAAAGTCTTAAAGTATTCGTCAGCATCCGCAGCTGCAGAATATATCGTTCATACGTCTGGGGGCCTAAAATGGCCGCTTTAGCAGAATCGTATTATGATAATATTACAATTTGTAAAATGGTCGCAAAGTGACAATTCATAATATTAACTGCGTCTCTGACCATCTTAAGAACTTTAACGTGATTTATATTGTTATACTATTATGATTCTATTAAAACGGCCATTTTAGACCCCTGGTCATATACGCACGCGTAGCTAGTAGGCACTAGACGTTTGACCTTTCTGAACATCATAGTATAGTAATCTAGGTAATCACCATTTATTTCTAAAAGCCTTGCGATAATCATCAATAACATAAAAGGTGTATTGATGTGCAATAAATTATTAACGCATTAGTGACCTTTTGCAAGTGATTATTGTGTTATTTTAATGTACTATTAACAGGTTAGAACAAACTTCTCGACCTAGAGTGAGCAGGTAAACAAAATGTTATGTAATATATAGTTATAAATTAAGGATGTCCAAAGCGAATTCTTGAGTGACGTAATTACGTGGATTCCACATCTTCCTATGACCTTGAAGGTCATAATTTATTCTACTAGTTGTTGCATTCTATTTTAAATGAATTCAAGTTCACGAAGATGTCTTAAAAAAATGCCGTTTTACGAAATAGGGAGGTGAAATCTTGTGACGAAATACGTGAAATTTTCCATGGAATACAAAAGTGAGCAAAATATTTCAAAATATTACGTTACTGAATAAACAAGCTTTTTGTTTTACAAATAACAGGTCTTAGGCTCTGTGTTAAGACCTACTAACGTTAAATAAGGCTTAGGTTACGACCTATGCATTGGCCATGTGAACTATTGACTCTTGAATATTTAAGTAAGAATTGGACATAAATTATTTTCCGTACACGTAAAGCTTCTTACGATTTCTAGAACGATACTCAAGTACTTATTGCGATAATTGATTAAATTATGCAGTTAAGTGTGAATTCCGGTATAAAGGCTGTAATAAGACCCATAACGAAGCCGAAAGGCACTTGTTCTCCCCGTCATTGCGATATTTTTTTTACGGAGATATTGGAGTTCAAACTTCCAACTTTTTTTTTAATGTAAGATTTTTATTTTAAACACCTCCACGACCCCTACTATTCAATCCATCCATCAGCACAATGTTTTGAGTACGTTCATTGAATCCTACCGTAAAACGTGATTTTTCACCCCCAAAAAAAGTCGTTTCCCAGCAATATTTTTTGGGTAAAGTTACATAGTTTGATGTACATAATGCTTGGTTGACGGCTTCGTGAAGGGCCATGTTATACTCTGTATGCCAAGAGAGATTTGAAATTCGTGCTAATCATAGGAATAATGAGCAATAACATCATACTACTTTAATATATAATTAAATTAACCCGTTTTTTTTCCGTTTTCTTTCTGACGGTAATTGACGACTCTCTAACCTCTGCCTGGTTCAACAAGCAAATGAAGTTTTTATAATGATAAATATCACCACCTGATGATATCAAGTTATAAAAAATGAAACTAAATCGAGTAAATTGAAGCTATTATCACCCTTTCCCCTTATTTAAACTGTCGAAAAAGAAAAGTGGACAAAATATTTCGAACTCATTTATGGAACCTATTTTTTATACAGATAGGTATAGTCATTAATGTCAAAGCTATCCATAAAATAAAATCGCTGTCCTGTAAAGTAAGCATTTTTCACTTTCGATAATTTTCGTTATTTTCGATACGGAACTTTGGACTGAAATAGATTTTGATTGGCTTGACCTATTTGGATGAACCAATTAAAGAGACATAAAATTAAATAAAATTCACGGTATGTTACATTAATTATTGGAATGTGTGCTTTAAGTACGTTAGACAAAAAATCTTACCTGGCCAACAAATTATAGTGCAAATTGTAATTTAATTGAGGTACGTTCCTAAAGAAATTATTTACGAGTATGCATTATATATATCCTCAAAACATTAAAAAAATGTGATAAAATTAAAACGTCTTCCATATAAAACACCGCAAGTACATTCTTTAATTCAAAACACTCGTTTAATTGATCAATTACGTAGTTAAACGCATGAAACAATTGTTTAGAACTTTAATCTCATCTATTGTTTAGCGGGTAACTAGCCGTTAAAGCAATTCCGTCTTTTAATTAGTTGATTAAAACGAGTTTAAATTAATTACAGGTAGCAGGCGATATATTTAAACCCTTGAAACATTTATAAGTACGACACGTGCGTCGATTTAATTAGTTAATTAAAACGAGCTCATTAGACTTTATGATAGTGAGATTATATTATACAGAGCTTGCACTGAAACGTGAGAATGTATCAAGCTGTATTAACATTATTTATGTAATATTTATACTTTTTCTAAGAAGGAAAAATAAAGGTATCAGAACTTTTTTTTTAAAAGCACTTCGTTTTTATGGCTGTTCCGTTAATTTTTTTTTGGTATAGGTATTCCAAATTCAAAGACACATAAAAAAGGTATCTTGTACTCACCGAAGCCGCAGAGGCACGCAAACACTATCAAAGTCTTGTCCATGCTGTATGCTACCCCGTACTGATCTGCGCACGAGTGTCGCTCAGGTATTGAATGAGCGATCGCTGGCGACCTTGGGGACGCACCGGCCGGTGTTGAAACCTGCTCATCTCCGTGTTACATCATCAATTCAGCACAGAACTCGAGACGATGCTAGAAGCTTGGCTGGTGACTGGTTGCCCACCTGCGATAGGACTTAATTGATTTATCTGTCATTATTTTATTACCTTAACGAATTATGCAATAAAAAAATTACCATATAATAGCTACAATTTATGCCTTTTTCGGAAAAGGTGTGCTTCTCAAGAAGCGCACGATTTTAATTCGTCGTTACTTTAGTATTGGTTCGAGACGATCTGCTAGAAGCTTAATAATATAATAAATAAATATTAATTTGTCTTCCATTACGAATTGTGTAATTAAAAACTCATTCCTTTTTCGGAAAACGTGAGTTTCCCCAAAGCGCACGATTTTAATTCGAAGGAGATTCAAAGGCGACTCGATACTTATAAAATCTAACTAAAAACGATCAAGTACAGTACAGGGGGCCTAAAATGGAAGCTTTATCAGAATCATAATATGAATCACGGTAAAAATTTAAACTTCTTAAAATGGTCTTTATTGTTATGACCACAAAGTCCATTTTAAGAGTTTTAAATTTTTAACGTGATTCGTATTATGATTCTGGTAAAGCAGCCATTTTAGGCCCCCAGTACCTGTAATTTGGTATCATAACATCACGCTGGTAATCCCCAAAGGCATAGGCAGAGGTGTACCTAATATTACACCCACATTTCGCCAGTAATGTTTCAGCCCCATCAACCGTTCACAAATCCAGGCTCTGTGGCTGCTACTGAGAAATTCTCGATGGAAAACCCAACAACAATTTCCCCGACCCGGTAATCGAACCCAGGAACTTCATGCAAAGCAGTTGCGATACTTTGGTAAGTATCGTATTTTATTAGTGTCTAACTGTTGCCCGCGACCTTCGTAAGTACTAGCGATGGGTGCAATGTTTTACATAATTATAAACCTTTCTTTTGAATCACACTATCTATTAAAAAAAACCGCATCAAAATCCGTTGCGTAGTTTTAAAGATCTAAGCATACATAGGGACAGACAGAGGGAAGCGAGTTTGATTTATATACTATGTAGTGATAGTGATGATACTGCATGTATGTGTACAGTGCACAGCCAGCACATCAAGCTACCCGAAACTGTCAAATCCTAATCAACCTTGAACCTTATGCTTTAGTAATAAAGTTGAAAACCTATTAAAGAAAGACAGATCGGAGTAGCTTGACTGCTGGCGTCGTCTGTACAAACATCAAAGAGTAAGTACATTTCAGGAAGAATCATTTCACAATCAAGTCGTAAAAAGTAAAATGACGTAAGATTGTTGTAACTATTTTTAGATACGTTATATAATAGGTGGAGTATTAGGATATAATCTTTCACAATGTGGTGCCCTTTTAGCAACTGTTACGTATGCACGAAGTGTTGATCAAAAAAAATATATGATAATATCTATAGACCGAATGCCATCAATAATTGTAATCTATAGGTTCTCTAGGATGTATTCATATTATATCTACATTTACTTATATTTTAAAGAGGTAAATTTTGAGAGTTTGTGAGGTTGTAGGGGGTAATCTCTGGATCTACTGAACCGATTTTGAAAATTCTTACACTAGTAGCAAGCTACATTATCCCCGAGTGCCTTATGCTATATTTACAACGAGCCTGTGGGATAATTTCCCATTTGGGAAAAGATCTAAAAATGAGAACTTAGACGTATTTTTCGAGGCCCGGAGGAAACTCGGTATGTAATGGGTGGTCACCTATCCACGGAAAAATCCAGACAAGCGCGGCTTATCCTGAAGATCCGCCTGACCGGCTGTTATTATTTCGTCACGAGCTCCTCCAGCTTAGAAAAGTTATTGATTTTAAAATTAAACATTAGTCTGTGGCAGTTTACTCTTGGCCCTGAATTTGTACATAAGAGCTTGACTACCCCGTGCCGGTACAGCGGGTTATTCAAATTGAAAATCAACCACTGAAGGATGCAGGGGCTGATTTTTGCCCTTTAGAGGAGAGGACACAAGCTTCCTATTACCATATTTTTGTTTTATTTCGTCCTATGCGGGCTAATAAATACATTTTCTTTCTTTCTTTTCTTTCTTTCCTCTGTGTAAAGGGGTGTGAACCATAATTCAACACGCGAACCCAGTGTATAGGTCGTTGGATCTAAGACATGCCGGTTTCACATAACATCACTCCCTGTAAGGCCCGAAGGGTTAGGCAGAGGTGTACCCACTTCGCCAGTTACATTTAAGTCCCATGTAATAGGGGGCGAGCCTATTGCCATCAACCGGCCGCAAATCCAGACTCCGTGGCTGCTACTGAGAAATTTCTGATGGTAAAACCCAGTAACACTTTGCCCGACCTGGGAACCGAACCCAGGACCTCATGCTCACAGCATACGCGCTTGCAACCACTAGACCAACGAGGCAGTCATGCCGGCTTCCTCATGACATTTTCTTTCAATCGACATCCATCGAAGGCAATCTAGAGAAAAAAAACTTAAGAGCGGCCAACCTTGCGGCGGTTGTTACACATCTATCTTTGATTTTTTTGAACTAATAGGTATTTTGTGCACTATTTCTAGGTTACTATGGTAGCAAAAAATAAATAAATTAGAATCAAATTCAGTATATGCCTCCAAAAATTGCTGTTTTGTACAAATTTTAACTGAACTTTGGCCGTTCATAATGTACTCTTAAACTGAAAAAGTAAAGAAAACATCTCGATAGAAACCTTGCACATGTAATGGAGATTCTTAATGACAAATTTTTATTTCACACACTTGTAAGACTTATTCAAAAACACGTATTTCCTGGAACAAGTTAAAAAAAAATTCGAACACTATTTTTCGTTCAATGTCATCGTGTTAGGCGGTATGAGGTGCGTGGGAGACGAGTTGTGCGGTGTCGGGGCGGGGTAAGACGGGGGAATTGAAAGAAAACGCCGCTGTGGCTCTGAATGAATCAACAAGCTTTTCGACCATGCTCGCGTTGACGATAGAGGGACCGGAAAGGGCCCTCTTAAATGGAACCTATGCGTGATGTCAATGACGAAGAAGTAGAGCTCGCATCAGAATGTCATTCTTCATCGATATGGTCATTCTATAGATTGTAATGCTATACACGTTAATAACAAAAAAATGTCTTACATCATCACTAAAGGTCATGGATGAGTTGGACTCAGTGAAGGCCCTGGGAACTAAGGAATGATACACTATGAATTTAAATTTGGATTTGATATTAATTATGGATTGTGCTGGCATTTTAACCTTGAAAGGCCGTCGAACGGAGAATAATGAAGGACCTCCTTACTAGACACATATATGTTTCATCCAAACAACCTGACCTGGGGGACAACCACAACCTCAGTAGTTTTATTTCAATGTTACTTCAGGAAATAAATATAGGGTGGACAATGGGAATCGCACTAGTTTCATAATGCTTAAAACGTGCGCTTGCCACCAGAAAAAAAGCGGCAGTCCGGTCATTAGACCAAGATTTATTTAATTTCCTATCGTTCTTTTGTTTTAAATCTTCTAAGCTAACAGGAAAACATAGTTTGTGATTCATCATCTGCCTAGCCTTTTCCCAACATGTTGGGGTAGGCGTCCAGTCTGGGAGATCCCGCCGCGACGCAAGTGTGCGGAGCACCGGTGCGGTTTTAGTCAGTACCAATCTTACAGACCCCTCCGCTCTACCCAGGCAGGTC
Organism: Eugnorisma glareosa; assembly: GCA_947578425.1. Classification (NCBI taxonomy): domain Eukaryota; kingdom Metazoa; phylum Arthropoda; class Insecta; order Lepidoptera; family Noctuidae; genus Eugnorisma; species Eugnorisma glareosa. The sequence continues at coordinate 15,305,738 of OX387959.1, forward strand.
ATCTGTTGAGGATTTCCACATCGAGAAAAAAAGGCTTCCAGTTTAATCGAATGCAGCTGAATACCATTATTTTAAGTGGAGCCACTGCCTATCTGACCTCCACAACCCAGTTAGTACTGAGTAATACGGTACCCCTTGTTAAGACTGGTTGTCAGACTTTCGGGCCACTGACTACCTGTAACGACTGTCAAAGATCTACAAATGACAGCCGCCACAGACATCTTAACGTGTTTGTGATTGAACTTTAATATTTTCTATAGATATACGTGGGACCAAAGTCTAAAACATTTGTCCAAAATTGGGACAATATCTTAATGTAACTGATTAATTACATACTTGACTGACGATGGTGGAACGTGGGTGATCATTGCATGGTTACTTCTGCCTACCCCATTGAGTAATACTGCAAGCGTGATGTTATAAAGAACAAGAATATACTATTGCAAATGTCTAGTGATATTTACCTATCGGTTACGGTCAGATACTCAAGCCGGAAGAGCACAGGAGATGACAGGTGTCATCCACAACCGCAGGGTATTCAAGGATTCACAATATTAACAGAACGCCTGTAATCGTCGTTGGGTAAGGCAGAGATGTACCTAATAGTACATCCCCATCAATTCACTAAAAATTCTTTGTTAATTAAAAAAAAATAATTGAAGATATGAGCTCATGAGGTCATCTATGTAGTGTAAGAAACTCAAGTTGGGTACATACCACCACAAATAGTGGACTAAAAAAAAATAGAATTTATTTTATAAGTAGGTACTTACATGTAAACGAGTAAGGTCAGAGTAAGGGCAGATCTCTCTTGATTTTCTAGCATTGTATCGTAGGAAACTAGAAAATTCCTACGAATTTTATCAATTATCCGATAAATAATTTCTATGTAGTCCCTCTACATAGAATTTTTTCATAATGATGTACTGAATACCTACGTGGTAAACGTTTTCGCGTCGGTGTTCCATCCACCCCGTATAACACTGTAAGAATGTTTATAGCAAAATGTTTCGAGAATATTTTATTGCTATTCGAAACCGGAGGAACACACGTCGTACATCTGTCATGAGATTTACGACGTGTGTGAGTGAGTGGCCTGCTACGATGAAAGGGAGTCGTTTGTCTTGGGATGAACTTGTGATGGGAAAGGGGGTTGGGTCACATGTGACTAAAAGAGTGATGATTGTGATGAATAAGTATAAATGTTGATGGATGGAGAGGGAAGACAAAAGAAAAGATGGATGAATTGAGTGAGGAATGATATGAAGGATAAAGGAGTAAAAGATAGCGTGGCGATTGTCTCGGGAGAATGGAAGAAAAACGTGTTTCTTGCTCATGAAGACATGAGCAGGAAGACGGTGGCGGTGGTGTTACTGTTATGAGATAGTTATTGTTATGCGTCTATTTCAATCAAGAACTCGATGTACATACAACTGTCTCCTGACATCATCATAACTGAATCGTTTGAAGAATGAATTGATGATATAAGTGTTTAAGAAACTATAATCAATATGATTCAAAAATCGATTGAATTTTGATGCGATTACTTTTCGCGTTTGTACTATAACTGAAAGAATGAAAAGAAACATATTATGTGAATACAATCAACAATACCTATATAGCCAAAAAGATCAGCTTTAGGCAGATAACACCAAAAGAATCCGCTGGACAATCTTTTACTAGATCTTACTACGTTCCTTTGTCTAGCTACTGCAGTAGTCACTGGAGAGGGCTATACTTGGAGTTTCCTAGCGTTATCGAATCAGAAATGGAGAATTCGCAAGAGAACCAAGGTTACCGACGTAGCCCGAAGAATTGCCAATCTTAAGTGGCAGTGGGTAGGGCACATTGCTCTCAGACCGAATGGCCGATGGGGCCGAAAAGTTCTGGAGTGGCGACCGCGAACCGGAAGACGTTGCGTTGGAAGGCCTCCCACTAGGTAGACCGATGAAGGCCTGGCCCGGCCTGACCTGGTGAAGGTTACGGGGATCAGTGGATGCGAGACGCACGGGACAAGTCAATGTGCGATACTTGGGGGAGGCCCATGTCCAGCAGTGGACGTCTTTCGGCTGAAATGATTATGATGATTAGCAAGTTAAATATTCTCAGGCGTTAATTTATGTAGGTACTCGTTCTATTCTTGGAAAAAACTTTAATGGCGTGTCATTATCCGATAACCTTTAAACTTAAGAGAGAATTTTAGTCTTATTTTTTTAATGTCAAGGACGCTATTGGAATCTAATTTAAATTTCTCATATTCTTAATAACATTGTTGCAAGGATTGTTTTTTTAATAAACTTGTATAATATGTTGAACTGTTGTTTTGTCTTCCTTTTGAGTACCAAATGCATCTAAATCTCAGTCACATTTCTGGATTTTTAATACAAGGCAAGAATGAAAGCCTTTCTCGGAGTGCGAAATATGAGCATCGATTGACCGTATAAAATAGGTTACTGGGGCGAATGTAAAACACAGACGGTCTATGAATTAGTAGTAAGTGCCTATACAAAACATAGAGGTTTTCATGAAAAAAAAACTTATTTTACATTGCATTAAGTCGCGAACAACTTCATTAAATCATTTAATGCCGTTTGATTACTTTGGTGCTTATCAGACTCACTGGTGCGGGTATTCATACTGCGTTCTAATCATTGGAGATGTACACACCAATCTTAACCACTGTATCACCCTATTACATGTGAACAATTCCTAGTGACCGGCGGACTGCCATAGGTCTCAAGTTCGAACCTAAGTCACGCACCTCTGATTTTTCGGATTCATGTCCACATTGTATAATTATCACTTGCTTCGGTGAAGGAAAACATCGTGAGGAAACATCTTGACGGCATGTAAAGCCAAGTCTGTGGCCCATGGGCGGCATAAAAACTGTGACACCAGGTTAGGCACTAACCATATGATAAAAGAAAAAGATGAGAACAACTTGCCTACCTTGCTTGAATTGCAATGAATAAAAGACTAGAAACGATCCAGTTTTCCATCATGATTTGCTCAGTAAGAACCCGAAATCTGGAATTGCTGACAAGGCAATAGGCTCGCCCTCGTTTACATGTGACTGTCAATTGTTAGTGTAGGAACAGTACCTAACCTGTTATGTTTGTTGTGTGAACGGCTAGAAACCAAAACTTTATAGAGAAATCCCGAGTATTAAATATGAAACGTCGTATTTTTGCCATCCTTCTCTCGTCCCATTCATCATAATTTCTGCACATTCTTCATAACGTGCTGTCATGTCGGCCCTTATTATTATGTTCGTTTTTGTTCGAGCAAGGCGAGGGACATATAATTCTGCGGCAAATGCGGGAAAACCGGAGTAGTGTGTGTGCAATGCTGGGCACGTGCGGTCTACCTGGATCAACTTCCTTATCTGACTCGTGTCTGGGGTAGGGTGACCAACTAAATGGTTAGTACCGTCCTCCGTCATAATATAGGACTTGGCTCAGGTCGCTGTAGTTGTTATATCGAAATGAAAGAATTAAGGGCTACGTTACCTAGTTTAAGAAAGATACACTGACAAAAACATTGAATTTAAAAACTTACGGGTACTTCAAACATTTATAAATTCTCGCAGTTTTCTATGGGGGAAGAAAGGACAGAACGCCATCCATCTACTACAATCCTTACACGTCCTATTATGTCGAAAGGGCATGTCAAGCTAGATAATTTGAGGAAAACCTTAAGGCGAATGGTTACGCCAAACTACAAAGTAAACCTCTCTTTGAAGGCCTACTTCTCCCAAATGGATAGTCCAAATATTACAAAAAAAATATCTGCTATGTGACAATGTGTACAAATAAATAAGTGTTATTTTTTTATTCGTACTTTTAGTTTTGACAATAAAAAAGGCTGTTGTTCGATGGTGTTGCTTGGAACATCATCTTCATCAGCATCAGCTAAGTCGTTTTCCAAACATGTTGAGATCATCAGACGACTTCTACAATATAACAGATGCAGGTTAACGCTACATTCAACATCCAGGGGCTGTTTTGGATTGCTCGTTCGGCAAACGTTTCCCATTGCACGTTGCGTAAAAGGAATTTCAAGATATTTTCATTGATTTTTGTTCAAAAATTATTTCTATAATCAACATATTCGCTGAGTTCGTTGACAGTCCTGCTGCATCGTGTCGCGTGGCCCCGCTACTTCTGTCTGCTACCCAATTTGTATTCACCGCGATACACGTCTGGAATGTTAGTGTAATTTGGGATTTCTCAGTTGTTGATTTATTCGAAATAACATTTTTGGTATTTAGTACTTGCATTCACTATTCTTGTGTTGTAAATCCACGAATTTTAATTCTTGAAATAAATAGTCAGAAATGAATGACAAGGTCAGACTATTGTTTTTATAAACTTTGTATTTTTTTAAATTCAAACATTTCTAAAAGAGCAGTTAGGTGAAGTAGGTTTCAAAATAAAAGAATCACATCGAATAGACACATTATACTTGATATAGAACCCGGAGGGAAACTACAGTACTTTCAAAAATTGAGTTTGAGTTTGGAGAACTTTTGATAACCTTGTTATTAAACTTCGAGCTTGCTCATGGTCTATCAGCGGGTATCTAGTGTACTCGCATTCGGGCGTGCGTGTATGACAAGAAGATATATGAACGTAGACGATGTAAAAGAAGCATGTTATGCAGTAGGTTGCGTTCTGTGGTTTCTGCAAACCCCCATGAGAAAAAGGCATGAGTTTATTGTATCCATGGACGCAACTGCACCAAAATGGAAACTTCTTGTTATTATCACTATCACTACATAGTATAAAACAAAGTCGCTTTCTCTGTCCCTATGTCCCTTTGTATGCTTAAATCTTTGAAACTACGCAACGGATTTTGATGCGGTTTTTTTAATAGATAGAGTGATTCAAGAGGAAGGTTTATATGTATAACATTGACCCGTGCGAAGCCGGGGCGGGTCACTAGTTACTCTATAACTTAACAATAAATTGTCTATTGCATTTAAAAAATAATATTGTCATCAAAATGACAGCTCCCACGGTACCGCTTTCTCTCGTGATTTTCATAATTATTTTCTACCGAAACTCTTATCATTGGGTTAACATGCGACTTCGAATAAACCTCAACAGCACTGCATATCTACCAAGTGTCTCTAATCTACCCACAAGTTGTACTTTTCACCCGGAGACGATGATACCCTTGCAGCTTCTAAAACCAAAGCCTGTATATGAGGGATATACAGGCTTTGGTTTTAGAAGCTGCAAGGATGCAGTGTCCCGTGTGTTTGATGGATGATAACGACGGTGGTGGTGATGACTCAAGTAATAGTGCAGGATCTGGAGAGATAAGAGATGACGACCATTTTCCTTCTTCGTTTGCTTCTGATTACAGAAGTCGTCGAGCATTTGGCGGTTCCAGTTGTAGAACCAATGATTTTAGTCTTTTAAGTTTGATGTGTACCTCGTACTTACTCGCTGTAATTAATAATACTGACTAGTAATTATGTGATGTTGGTTTACTAATGACTTCCTTTGAAAATGAAGGAAGAAAGAAGAAGGTTCCTTCACCCTGTGGTTGCAAAAGTCTTTTTTATCTGACCTGACTATCAACTGCATCATAGGTCGCAACATTCGGTCGGTACGGGTGATATTTTGCTCCCGGCTGTGGTTTGATCCCTGGTCGGAAGCGAGAACGCGTGGAATGCCGGAGCCTCTTTTTGGGAGGAAGTGATGCATGCAAGGATGGCGGCAGAGAGGGAGAGCATGCCTATTGCTCTATCCGCACCAGAAGGAGGGGCTTGCGGGCGGCGAACTTAGGGCTGAGTCACCACCCGACCAGCCAGGCCCAAACAGATGGCGCGCAGTGGTTCCTGCGCGTCATGGAGATCGTGCAATCGCTGGATAGGCCGCACTTTGTGATGGGACTCGCTGGGAATGGCGGGTTGTTACTAGTCGGGGGTGTGCGCGAATGTACTTGTCTCCCGGGGCTGGGCCCCGAAATATAGTAGTTGTAGGGAACAGTGGTATTTAGGGTTCCATCCCCAAGGGGTAAAAGCGAGACCCTATTACTAAGACTCCACTGTCCGCCTGTCTGTCTGTCTGGCCGTCCGTCACCAGGCTTTATCTCATGAACCGTGATAGCTAGACAGTTGAAATTTTCACAGATGATGTATTTCTGTTGCCGCTATAACAACAAATACTAAAAACAAAATAAAATAAATATTTAAAGGGGGCTCCCATACAACAACCGTGTTTTTTTTATAAATAATAATACGAAACCCTTCGTGCGCGAGTCCGAGTCGCAATTGGCCGGGTTTTTTTTGTCGCTTAGAGTCCGACATAACCCTCCGCTCGCCCCAGATGGGTATCCATGTGGATTATCTTACTAAAAAAAAAGTTACTTAAATGTCGCAAATTAATTAGATCTGGGTAAATAAAGTAAGGCCATTATAGATTTTACTATACAGACGCCGCGTAGCCGGTCGGCTACGCAGATGTAGCATAGGCGTTGGTGTTACGCAGACGCCGCGTACCATTGGAGCTACGCAAACGAAGCATGGACGATGATGTTACGCAAACACCACGAAGACGATAAAGCTATGCAGAGGCCACATATGCGAAGATGCGCACCCGCCGCGCGATACGGCTACGTAGGCAACACGTAGGTGCTAAAGCTACGCAGACGACGCATGACGTTGAAGCCGCGTTTGTAAGCCTACGAGTAGTGCGTAGTGTTATGACGTTCAAACCTGTTTTAAGTAATATATAGGTGATAAATAAGATAAAACCTTTAGAATAAATGGTTTTAATCAGCAAAATACAAAGAAAAAGATTACAGTCGTATTGACAGAATGACAACATCAAATTAACAGTTTTATTTTAAAACCATAGAAACTCCAATGAGTTTCTATATCACCACATTCTTCCAGGCTTAAAAGAGAAGGATTCAGTTTAGAACGTAGTCTCCGTAGCGGTCTGGAGGCCTTCGATTTCTAGTGGACCTTCGTTGAACAGTAGCTCGATTTTCAGTAGCCGTGTCATCGGTTTCTACTGTTATGTGATCTGTCAACTGTTGCTGTTCTTCTTCTTCGATCATACTTCGAGAATCGTAGAAGTTGTCTTCATTAGTCTCTACTGAATCTCGGGTCTCATTTAGTACTTCAGGTGTTTCCTGGATTATTTCACTATCTTGTCCTAATGGTGCTAAGTGTCGATTAGAGATAGTTGATTCTCGACCATCTGCAAGACGCACATAGGAATAATCCGGATTTACATGAAGTAACGTCACTTCCTCAACGACTGGTTGATATTTATTATTACGGTTAAATTTTCGCATTAGCACATGTTCTGATTCTGTCAACCAAGTAGGTATAGAGACTCCATTCGATGATCGTCTAGTATGCGTAAACATCCGTTAATTAACATTAACACTCGACCAAGCCTACACTCAGGCCTTGTCGTTGGAAATGGCTGAATTGAGTTCACAGAACTACAATACTTCAAATTTAAGTGCTGTTCAAAGTTTAAAAGAAGACAAAGAACCTATAGCAGCAGCGTTTACTAAGCGAAAGTGTTTCTTCTGTGGAGGGCGTGTGCATCCTAGAAAGGATTGTCCAGCTGTCGATGCCACCTGCCAGATTTGTGATAAAAAGGGACACTATGCTAATGTATGTCGAAGCAAGAAACTTAATACTGTTGCGGTTCTAGATAAACAAGATACAAATAATAACAGTTCTGCATGTATTGTAGCAGCATCACCGGATTCTCTTAAGAAAGCAACTGTAACAGCTTACATCCAGGGAATTCGTGCCCAAGCATTAATTGATACGGGCAGTTCTATCAGCTTTATGAATGAGCTTTCTTTAAATTGTGCCGATTAAAGAAGAGACCTTGTAACCAAATGATTTCAATGGCTTCAACTACACTGAAATCTTAAGTAGAGGGACAAACCTGCGTCTCGGCTAAAATTGGAGATCATAATTATGAAGGTTTGAATTTACTTATTGTAAAAAACCTATGCGCTGATCTTATTATTGGCCATGACATACTAGAGAAGCATTCTTCACTTGAGTTCTCTTTTGGAGGATCAAAAGATCCAATTAAGGTATGTAGTGTTGCTGCGGCATCTGTACCTGCTGTACCTTTGTTTTCGAATGTTTCTCCCGAATGCAAGCCTGTTGCCATAAAATCTCGAAGATACAGTGAGGATGATAAAAAGTTTATTGGAGATGAAATAACAAAACTTTTAGCTGAAGGAATTATTGAAGAAAGTATGTCACCCTGGAGAGCTCAAGTCCTCATTTCACAGAATACTAATCATAAGAAACGTCTCGTTATCGATTATTCTCGAACAATAAATATATATACACATTTAGATGCATACCCACTTCCAAACATAGAAGAAATGGTGTCACAGATTTCAAAATATCGTGTGTTTAGCGCTATAGACTTACAAAGCGCATATCATCAAGTCCCGATTCTGCCAAAGGAGCGTCACTTTACTGCTTTTGAAGCACTTGGAAATCTTTATCAATTTCGGCGTATTCCATTTGGTATTACTAACGGAGTGTCAAGTTTCCAAAGAACCATAGACTGGGTTATTCGCAAAGAAGATCTTAAAGGAACGTATGCATATTTAGATGACATCACAGTATGTGGAACAAATCAGGAGGAACATGATGAAAACCTTAAGAGATTTTTAGCTGCAGCTCAAAAATATGGCTTAACTCTCAATAAAGAAAAGAGTAAGTTTTCCCAAAATTCTATTAATATTTTGGGATACAATGTAGAGAACCACGTTATTAAGCCAGATGAGGAACGCTTAAGGTCACTATTGAGTTTGCCACCACCATGCGATATGCCATCACTGAGAAGAACAATAGGAATGTTTGCACATTACAGCAAATGGATCCCAAATTTCTCAGAAAGAGTTCATGCTCTCGCCCATAGACAAATATTTCCATTGAAAAATGAATTAGCTCAAAGTTTCGAAAGACTAAAATCTGATATTGCGAAATCAGCTGTTCACGCTATCGATCACAATGCACCATTCACTGTGGAAACAGATGCATCCAATCATTCTATCGCAGCAACTTTGTCACAATGCAATCGACCGGTTGCATTTTTTTCCAGAATGCTAAATAATAGCGAACTAAACCACTCAGCTATAGAAAAAGAAGCTTACGCTATAGTGGAATCGCTAAGGAAATGGCGTCATTTTCTCATTGGCAAATCATTTCGTCTCATTACTGACCAACGATCTGTATCATTCATGTTTGATAATAAACTGACGAGCAAAATAAAGAATGAGAAAATACAGCGTTGGCGCTTGGACTCAGCACCTTTCAAGTACGACATAGTGTACCGTCCCGGAAAGCAGAATGATGTGGCTGACGCACTGTCGCGAGTTTGTGCTTCGGTACCGGTACGAACTGAGAAACTAATTTCATTGCACGAAGCTTTGTGTCACCCAGGAATAATGCGCATGAATCACTGTGTAAAATCTAAAAATTTGCCTTATTCTACTGAAGAAATTAGGAATATGACTAATTCCTGTCGGATATGTTCCGAAATAAAACCGAAATTCTATAGATCTGACTTACCAGATCCAATCTTAATAAAAGCAACTTCACCTATGGAAAGATTAAGCATTGACTTTAAAGGTCCTGTACCATCTAACACAAGAAATAAATATATATTGACTGTAATCGATGAATATTCACGTTTTCCGTTTGCGTTCCCGTGCGCTGATATGAGTTCTACAACGGTTATAAAACATTTAAATGAGATATTTATGTTGTTCGGCATGCCATCTTACCTTCATTCGGATCGAGGAACTTCATTCGTATCGGCAGAAGTAAAGAATTTCTTAAATTCACGAGGCATTGCTTCTAGTAGAACCACTCCATACAATCCAAGAGGAAATGGCCAAGTAGAACGTTTTAATGGAACTCTATGGAAATCAATACAATTGGCTCTACGTTCACGCAATTTAGCAATAGAAAATTGGGAACAAGTTCTTCCTCAAGCTTTACATTCGATACGGTCTTTGCTGTGTACAGCTACTCATTGTACGCCACATGAACGGATGTTTACGCATACTAGACGATCATCGAATGGAGTCTCTATACCTACTTGGTTGGCAGGTGGCATCGACAGCTGGACAATCCTTTCTAGGATGCACACGCCCTCCACAGAAGAAACACTTTCGCTTAGTAAACGCTGCTGCTATAGGTTCTTTGTCTTCTTTTAAACTTTGAACAGCACTTAAATTTGAAGTATTGTAGTTCTTTGAACTCAATTCAGTCATTTCCAACGACAAGGCCTGAGTGTAGGCTTGGTCGAGTGTTAATGTCAGATTTTCAAGTAATCGTTGTCTTATTTTGTTTGACTTGATGCCAGAAATAAATGCATCCCTTATACTATCGTGTTTATTCGTTTCGGAATCCACTTTTTCAAATTTGCAGTCTTTTGCCATTAATTTTAGTACTTGAATATATGCATCGATATTTTCTTCACTCTGTTCCTTTCTTGTTGCCAGCATATGTCTAGCGTAAATTATATTTTTTTGTTTGATAAAAATTTTATTGAGTGTGCTAATAGCTATTTCATAAGTGGTGCACTCACTGATATACGAGTAAATTCGAGCGGATACATGATTTATGAGTAAGTCTAGGATAATTTTACTGTCTTTCGTATCTTTTTCGCAATGTAACAAAAAACTTTCGAATGTCCTCTTCCAGTGTTCCCAATCCTTTGAGGCGGAGCTGTCAGACGGATCAATGTCTAGTTTTTCGGGTCGTAAGAATCTCTCCATTTTATTTAGAACATTTTGCTGATTAAATTGATAAATAAGATAAAACCTTTAGAATAAATGGTTTTAATCAGCAAAATACAAAGAAAAAGATTACAGTCGTATTGACAGAATGACAACATCAAATTAACAGTTTTATTTTAAAACCATAGAAACTCCAATGAGTTTCTATATCACCACAATAGGTATAATACCTTATTAGTTATGAGTTATGACTTTAGCATAAAATTAAAAATAAATATGATGTTATTGCCCACAGAGCATCTTATATAAATACGTTATTGCCATCAAAATGTCATGTGTGCGCCAAACATTACCAATTTCCATCGCATTTATTGTAATGATTTTGTTCCGTGCCTCTTTACATTGCACAATAATCAGGACAAACTTCAACAGAATGACGTACTTTACTGATTTCTCTCCAAGATTTACCATTGACCTGGGTATCCATGCACCTACACAGGTGATTATGTTACAAGACGAAAGCTTAAACTGTGAAATATATTTGGCTACTAATAATAATGGGGATGGCGATGCATCGAGTGATGACAATAAAGGAGAACAAGCTTCTGAGGCACCTCCTACTGAGGAGGCACCGCCTGCTGCGGAGGAGCCCCCACCCGCTGAAGATCCTCCAGCAAGCCGAATACCTACATACAATGAGTATGAGAGGTTCAAAGACTCGAGCAGACCTCCTGACAGTCACTACGGCCCTGGTCCCTTCCGGGACGGGCGCAAGTGCAGTGTGATCCACAAACTAAATCGTTTTGTTATGGTCTGGAATTTGGTGCTGATGTTAGTTATATAACATAAGTTGTTGTAGATTTTGGTTACTTGGTTCTCGTAGACAATGACAAATGACGTGCTATGACGACATATCGGTCTACTCAGCTTGATGTATATTTTAAACTAGCTTAAGCCCGCGGCTTCGCTCGTGCTTTGGTCAGAAACTATCCCACGGGCACATTGTAAATATAGCTTATGGCACTCAGGGATAATGTAGCTTCCTATTAGTGAAATAATTTTCAAAATCGGTTCAGTAGTTCCATATATTACCCCCTACAACCTCACAAACTTCCCCCGTTCCATAAATCCCTACTAACATATCCCCGCTGGTAGGGATACTTGGAGTATTTTCCCATTTATCGCTACTGGTTGGGATATATGGAACTTTCTACTCCATATATCCCTACTGATCCGCACTGGTGTGGGTAGTTGGATTTTTTTTTTCCATTTATCGCTACCAGTAGGGATAAGTTTTCAAGGGTTTCTTTACTTACCTCTTTATAATATTAGTATAAATAAGACAAGATAAACCGGGTGGGGATAGTATTTAGGGAGAAGTCTGAATTCTCTTTACTAGTTGCGGTTTTTTTGTGGCAAGCTTTTTTATATTTCGATATAATCATGATGATGAAAAAATTAAAAGTTTTTTTTTTTTATGAGCTGTTAATCAGCTCATAAAAAAAACTTTTAATTTTTTAAACTTTAACTTATTAAATAAAACACAATATAATTATAATGTATGAATTTTATTGTTTTACTTCGATTTTCGGGCAGATTACATAATTGTAGATTCTTACGAAAACTTTACAAAACGTAGTATTATATTATACATTGATAAATATTTCATAAATGATCACATTTAAAAGACTTAAGGTTTACATTGAACTTACAAGCTAAGAGGCACTTTGAAGCCTTTGAGCGAAAGCTCACCACATGCGTTTACCAAAACCAGGACCCATTGAATAAAACTAAAATGTTTAATACTAAAACAATACTTATTCAGCTAGCCTTACTTCCTGACTACCAATATGCAAAACTACGTAAAAATGATTGTCACTCAATCACGCATAAACGGCTGAACGGATTTGGATGCAATTTGGCACAAAGATAGACCAAGTAGAATAAATTTTATCCGGGTACATGAAGTAGTTCCACTACTCTGCAACATCAACAGCCTGTTTAAAACAAGTAACATTTAATTAAAAGTATCAAAACCCCGACTACAAAATGTTTTATGATCTCCTTTTAGTTTCCTTCATTTTGATACCCTACTAAATAGGATTGGTTGAAAAAAAAATTTACGACTTAAAATTATTTAGCGCAAAAAACCACCCATTTTGTTTTTTTTTTAACACCTCTATGTACACTGGGGTTTTTAGACTAACTAATGCTACCTTAATCGTCGAAATCCATCCAGCCATTTGGAACATACGAGGTAATAAATTTACAAAAAAACAAAACAAAGAAACATAATTATAAGAAACGCACAAAAAACATAACCCTTCAGCTCGTTCGGCGATATTTCAGTCAATTGTAGACCGATTTTCAAAATTCTTTTTTTCTTTCGAAATAGTTGGTCCCATTGTCACCATGTCAGGATCTGATGATGGAATCTCAGGAAAATCGAGGGCAACCCTCAAATTTTATTGGCTTTCATTATACGTATTTCGTGTTTTTTCTAAAGCTATTCAAGTATTCGCATCTGGAAATCATCACCTCATTTGATGAGCTGATGACGGAAGGTATAACTCCTTAACGGTAAGGAGTTGGAGGACAATTCTTTAATAAAATATTATGGGGACGTATAGTTGTATTCTTTCAGGTTATTTAAGTGAACTGATTATGGAAGGTAAAACTCTTTAACGGTTAAAAGTCAAAATCAAAGTCAGAATAATTACTAAAGTTATATGACGTAGTTCAACATACTAAGTACCTACGATTAAACACACAAAAAAGTAAAAATAACTTTAGCAGCTTGTAACTTTTTAAAGTTATTTTTTACTTTTTTTGTGTTTTTGAAGTGGGTTTAATTTTTTGCAAAAATGTTTTTTATTTGTGCTAGACTAGACCATCCTTCTAGATATGGAGATATTAGGAGTTAAAGTTCCAACTTTTTCAAAAGTGTTTTTTTTAATACAAGTTTTTAATGTTATAACTTTACTTTATATACTTCCACGACCGTGTACTATTCATCGCAGCCATCTGCACAATGTTTTGAGTGCGTTACATTGAATCCTACGGCGGAATTGACGGCTTCGTGAAGGGTTGTTTGATCAATGAGTGGTTTCTACTCTTGAGCTGATTTACATTATCTTGAATAAAACAGCTTTTTAAATTCTTATGGAAATTAACTGAAAATTAAAAGAGTAATTAACCATTTAGCATATTTCCAAGATGAAAATAAGAGTCTTCATAACTTTTCCTGCGTTTTCATCGCAAAAAAATATTTGTATACCTACTAGAATAAATTCTACGAAATAATTAAAATTGAATTATCTACTTATAATAAATCTAAAATAAATATCGAACGTGGTGAGCTTAACACTGCCATTATTTAATTTAATTATTAATTAAAATAGCGACTAATTCTAGTTACCACAATAAGGCTAACACACATCGGTGTCTCATATAATAATAGGTATATTATATTACATAATAATCTATACTAAGTAGGCTGTATTTTATTGACTTTTTTATAAAACTAATTTCGTATTAATTCGACTCAAGCATCATTAAAATTAATATACGTACTTACATAGTAATATTCTAAGATACTTTGCATTTTCGAGAATAAATGAATTCAATACAATCTCTTTTTGTCGTAGGTAAAAAAATCACGATAATTAATAATCAACTGTCTAAAATTGAATTTATTTTGGTCAAAAAAATAACTAACTATGGTGAGCAAAACTATTAATTAGTATATTAAATATAGGAACAGGTCAAAGCAATGCAAAGTCAAATTGTATTAGCTAGCGGACCTTCGTAGATTGGGTAATATGTACCTACATATTGCCCAGTCTACGAAGATCCGCCAGCTAATTAATTATAATACAAGGTATACACAATCAGTCGTAGATCAGTTTTTAGTGTCATAGTCTTTATACATCGATACCCATCACCTCTGCGAGGTTTCGCTAGCTAACTCAATTTGACCTTGAACTATTAAGATAACAAGATAATAAAGAGAACAAAGACATTTGAAAAAGTAGATTCATAAAATGTGGCTCAGATTAGCAAAATCTACTGAAATACATAAAATTGAAATGTCTGTTTGTAATTTCAAAATAACTGCACTTCTGAATGCATATGAAAGTATGGTACGTATAAAAAAAAACTTTTTTTTTTTAATTTTGCCTCTCCCTGTCTGTTTGTTCCAGCTAATCTCCGAAACGGTGCACCGATTTTGACGAGACTTTTACTGGCAGATAGCTTATGTTATAAGGAGTAACCATGCAGACTACTTATTTTAGAAAAAAATAAGGTTCTGTGCAATAAATGAAAACCCTTGAAATGTTAACAAAATCCTATTCAAATAGAGTAACATTTTTATCATTATGTCACGCGCACGAAGGTCGCGGGCAACAGCTACTTTCAAATAAAAATGACTGCCCACATAAAAAAGTCTGACTTACCATTGTGCAATTAACTGCGTATAAAACTAAAATTCTTCTACAGCTTTAATATCGTCAGCATTATCATATTATTCAGTACATAATACAGTTTTATATATTATATTACAACTATTACTAGAGTAAAATTTAAGTCAAATCGTAGATGCATTTCCACATATCACGAGTAATTCCTCTGTGATTTTATCATTCAACACATGAATTAAAAAAATAAATTGCAATAAAATCACATGAAATGAAATTCCTTTACAAATAGATACATTTACTTAAAACCCATAATGTATATACATAGACAGTTGTTTCGAAATTCTAGAACTACTTTTACCTCTAGCGAATATTCCTATTGAAGTACAGACTACAAATGCATTTTAGAATTAGTTAAAATAAATACAAACAGCAAAAGGCTTACGTGCATTACGTCCAGTATAAATATATGAGCGACAGTGTTTATACAACTTTAAACTTATGTGGTAAGGAAATAGTATTTAAATTGGAATCACATGCTGAAGCTCTGTGTTTATAATATAAACGATATCTTTTTAGATATCTTATGACTTGCTTTTTTTATTATTTTGGCTTCATTTGTATGTAATGTTGGAGTCTCAACATTGCGGCATTGAATATCTCGACACGAACACCCGTATCTATAGTCAAGTTTAAGTAATTATTTATGCAATTTTTTTTAAACAATTAATAAGTATTTAAACGAATTATGAACCGTCAAAGAAAGCAAAGCTAAGAATTCTAAATTTTGACAGTTCTAACTGCAAGCAATTGCTAATCTCGACGATAAAAAACTTATCAGTTTTTTCAGTCGGGTGTTTTACTTTTTTTCAATTACTTTTTTATTTCCGGCTTTATAGTTTAGTAACCTGAAAGATTTCGCAGATGATTTAACTTTTTTTAATGATAAGGGGCGTCCCACGGCTATGTCACACGGAATCAAAGTACATTAAAATTAAATATTGTTTATTTTATATATAAAAAAATAGAACTGCTTAGTTAAAGATGTTTAAATTATCGCTTGCCTAAACCGGGAATCGAATCCGCCAATAATGTTAAGGAAAACATCTGGAAACCGTAAATATGTAATTTATTAACAAAATACCAACATGTTTAGGAACCCTCGGTGCGCGTGTCCAACTCACACTTGGCGGGTTTTTTATACGATTTGTCACTTTGAATTACTTTTAAACATTTAAGTTGTGTTTGGACATTACAGTGGATAGATTTTTGTATTTACCATTTAAAACCCTTCATTTTGATCCCCACTCGATGGTACTATAAGAAAAAAAAAGCGAATTCCACAATATGGCGTAGTGACACTCGCGAATCTAACGACGTATCATTTATCCAAATCCGTTCATCCGTTTAGGGGTTACAAGGGAACATAGAAACAAACGCATGGTCAAACGCATAACCCTCATTTTTGGCTTCGCCGCAATAGGGTAAAAATCGTATTTTAAATAATGACTTTTACCAATCACTTTGACTTGTTTATAGATACGGGTGTGAGATACATATAATTAATAACCTACACTTTGAATGTAAGCGTAAAAGCACATATAAAATCTACTCGTGATGTTTACGATTGCTTGTAAAAAAGCACTTAAATATGATTAGTCAAGTACTCTCTTACACTAAATTCGCGCACCGATGCTATTTTTCACTCAATAGCTAAAATATTTACACTTTTAATCTAATAAGAGTTAGCTAAAGCATCTATTTACAACTAAAGTGTATTGAGCTAAAGGCAACTTGCATTTATAGGTACAGTACATCGTTTCAAGTTAGTCACAACTGATATTTGGTATTTCAAATAGTAAGTGGCATACTTCCCAAACCGAATCCGAAAACTTGGAAAAACAAATTAAATATCACCCCTTGACGATGGAGAAGCATCTCCTGGTTCCTCCGATACCATACATTGACTTAGATATAACGGACGTGTACATGTTGCTAGCATTAGAGCATGCTATCCCTAATGTTAGGTACTTGTTAAGGCCTCTGAAGCGTGACTTTTTAAAATGCATCCTATGCATTGTAAATAAGGACGTCTGTGTGTAGTACGTTACTAGCATCGTTATACATATTCACATTCTTCACAGGTAAATGTGCGTATAAATCTTACCAACGTTACTTTGCATTTCTAGTTTAATCGTAGTGATATGTTTATCAGGAGACAATTCCATCATAACATTTTCCAAAATCAGGCGGAAAATTGAACCCTGTAAGCTTATAGCTGCTTCAGTATCTATTTTGTACCTCTATGGTGTACTAGGTCTGATCACTTTTAAGATCCGGATTCTTAAGCGTCGTCACGACATCACGCAACCATGTTTGACTCCAAATAGTTTCTTTAGTTCTGGAAAGATGACATTCTTGATGTAGGAGCTCTGTCTGGCGCCCAGTTTGTCCCTCTTCGCGTTTTTCTTGTAATGCTTGATGCCTGGCTTGTGGACCAGGAAAGCATTGTTCAAGATCATGAAGTCGTAGTCTTTAACGCAAAGGACGTAGCCCTGAAAGCAATATTGCATACAAAATGTATTTATTTTTATAAACATAAGATTACATCAACAACTGCCTAGCCTTTTCCCAACTATGTTAGGGTCGGCTTCCAGTCTAACCAGATGCAGCTTAATACCATTATTTTACATGGAGCGGCTGCCTATCTGACCTCCGCAACCCAGTTAGTACTGGGTAATACGATAAGTACCCCTTTGTAAGACTGGTTGTCAGACTTTTTGGGCCACTACCTGTAACGACTGTCAAAGATCTACAAATGACAGCCGGGACCAACGGCTTAACGCGCTTTCCGAGGCATGGAGGAAACTCTGTATGTAATGGGCTGTCACCCATCTACAGACCAACCTAGGTAAGCACGGCTTAACCTAAAGATCGACCCGAGCGGCTGTTCAAGTGATTAACCTCTTAATTAAAGCGTTTTAATTACCTGTGGCATTTTATCTTGTTTGCCTTCCCAGCTCAGTCTCTCGTCGTAATAGGGGTCTTCATTGGTTCCGATGAAGATTGGCTCCCAGTGCGCTTGCTTGCCTCGCCGCTTGCCCACGTGAAACACCCCCATATCTGTAACGGGCCATTGAAAATTATTAGTTTGTGTTCTTTGGAGAAATTCGTTATTCAGACAACAACCACTACATAGTATAAAACAACTCGCTTCTCGTTGTCTGTCTGTCCCTGTGTATACTTAGATCTTTCAAACTACGTAGCGGATTTTGATGCGGTTTTTTTAAATAGATAGAGTGATTCAAGAGGAAGGTTTTATGATAACACCTCATTGAACCCGTGCGAAGCCGGGGCGGGTCGCTAGTGAGTTATAAATAGTGCAGGGAACAGGGTGGATATACATATATTACGTATATTGATATTGACGCATTCTTGAATCAGAAAGTTAGCGATTTTGCAAATTGGCGTAAGAAATTGAAGCCGGTCGTCTGGGAACGGCGGGTAAGGTGCGGTCGTTGAACCATAATACGCAATTAGAATGCCCCATACGACGGCCACGCCATGCTACAGACGGCATAAATAGCTCACGACACTAACAGCACTTAGATTAATTGCTGCTGCATCACTGCCCGTCTCGTGATGCCTAGAGTTTTGGCAATAAATAGCGGAGTGTGCGAGATTTCAATCCAAATGATGTGAAATCCGTTACGCATGTAGTACGGTCAGCAACGAGAGTCGATCAATATTGCAAATTTTATGTTGTATGATTCGAAATTATTCGAATACAGGTGCTTTTAGAATTGTACGTTAAGTGATTAGTTCACATGATTGCATTACATTATTCTACACCCATGCTATAAATCCTCTATAAAAGTATCTGAAACAGTTAGCTTATTGCCAACATTAAAACAACCAACAACCAGTGTCATAGTAACCATAATATCATCCAAACGGGTGTTATAATGTTGTACTAAAGAAGAAGGATCACGACCCGTAGGAAATTTACCCATGGCATGGCCGACACAAAAGGAAAGTATCTCAGTTATTTTGTTATAATATCAATTATTACAGAAATAAATTAACACTATTCTGAATATGAGTGGCTAACACCTACATATTGCCATTTGATTTTGTTCAGGCCATCGATGTTCAGGCAAAATAAAAAGAAAAAAATTAAAAAAAATGTTGTTGATTTGGTGCCTTTATTTTAAGTTTTGTTACTACTATAATCTTAATTTCAATACCTGCTGCGTCTGGTAACCTGGTAACAGTAACCATCATGCTATCTCAGTAGAAGAACATTGGCGCGGGGTGGGGAGGGAAGGGGCCGCCCGGTTAGCAGCGAACAGAGCTACCAAAATATTCCACTATCTATCCAGCTTCCTAATGATACACTAATCTCTAATCTGCAATGAATCACCGATTATGACGATTTTAATGAACCCTAACTCGATTGTTATACTAGAAGTTTAAAATTACATAGTCCAGCTCCATCACCAGGTCACCTGAATAATTTCATAATTATTGTATCGTCATTGAGTTACATACAATTACGAATTTTGTGGGTAGATAAGTACTAAAATATTAATATATATATATGTAGGATTAAATTAAGACAAGTACTCGTAATAGGCTGTATAGCTGAACATTTCTAAACGTAAAGAAAGCATGTTTGTAAACGAATGATCGGATGAGTGGTTGAACGAGTGAAAGGTGAAGGAAAAAAGCAAGATGGCGAGAAATAAGAAATGAGAAAGACGTGTATTGTAAGGTGTTCATTATTATATCTAAAATAAACCATTGAAAAGTAGTTTGAAGTTTTCCTGGAGAACCCCACACACTACAAATTTGGGGGCTCGTCCGGGATTCCCAGGAAAAACCTAAGAAGATTGGTGCGTTTCGCGGTAAGGTGAACCGCGACGCGACCCACGCGGCCATTACCGGCACAACGAAGAAAGAAGTTGGGTAATTAAGATGAGTGACGATAAGAATCCGTCATCGTCATTTAATTTTGCTGACATCATACCGAAATTCAATGGTACTGATCGAACATATTCATCAGCAAAGTGGACGCAGGACGTGGAAGACAACGCCGAAATATTCGGTTGGTCGGCGCAACAGAAACTTATTTTGGCGCGTCGATCACTAACCGGCACAGCAGAATTATGGCTAAAGTCAGAAAAAGCGTTCAAGTCATACGAGGAGCTACGGACGGCGCTGTTGAAAGAGTTTCCAGAGTCCATCAACAGCAAAGAAATGCACGAACTCATGGCGGCTCGTAAAAAAAGGAGTAACGAAACATATTACGAGTACATGTTAACGATGAAGGAGCTAGGTAAACGTGCTAAATTTCCGGACTACGTGGCCATACAATACATCATTGACGGCATACACGATTACGAATCGAACAAGATGATCCTGTACGGCGCGACTACGTACCCTGTGCTGAAAGAAAAAATTACGTTTTACGAGACGATGAAGAATAAAAGTAAGAAGCGCCACGATGATGGTAATTCAACGAAACAGTCCGAGCTGAAAACAAAAAGTCATTCCGAGAAATCATCACGTCGGTGCTATAAGTGTGGTGAAACCGACCATATCGCTAGCACATGTACGAAAGGTGTAAAATGCTTTCGGTGCAACTCATTCGGCCACATCGGAACGGAGTGTAAGGCGCCAGTTTCAAAGTCAAACTCAAAGCCGCATGATGGCGGCGAAAGTTCTGGAAAATCGATGTGCACGAAGATTTCGCCGGGAGAGGGCGCCTCTGATCCTGAGCGACGCGATGAAGATGAACGACAACGGGGCGAACGAACGACCGGAATCGATGAGCAACGATCAACGTCAAACTCGTGTACGTCAATGTCAACGACAGACTCCTGTCAATCGTATCAAAAGTGTCAAGTGGAAAAGGTGTTAAACGTAAACAAAGACATTGTGTGCAACAAATCAATTAAGAACATTAAGATTGGTGAAAAAGAAGTTGATTGTTTAATAGATTCCGGTAGTGACTTAAATTTAATCTCTTCGAATTTGTTTTTCGAGTTAGATGTAACGACTCACGAAAAGGTAAAGGTGATATTATCTGGAATAGGTGCGACAAGCGTCTGCTCGTTTGGAAAGTTTAATAAAACGATTAAGATCGATGGGTATTGTTTCGATGTGTGCTTTTACATTGTCCCAAAAGACGTAATGCCATATAATATCATCTTAGGACAACCATTTTTAGCAAATGTTACAGCTGTAATTAATAAGGGGTCAGTCAGTATTGTGCCACATTATAATGACATTTTGCCACAGTGTATGCTTGTTGAGGTTCCAGAACCCGTATGTTTTGTTTCTAATCCACAGATACGAGAAGCAGCTCAGAGGTTGGTAGACAATTATCAACCCAGACAAATAAAGGAAGCACCGATAAATATGAAAATCATATTAAAGGATGACATCCCCGTGGCACAGCGGCCAAGAAGGTTGTCCCTTGTGGAGCAGAAGGAAGTGGAGAGGCAGGTGGGTGAGTGGCTAAGAGATGGTATTATTAGAACTAGTTTCTCAGAGTATGCAAGTCCACTGGTGCTGGTTAAAAAGAAGGATGGTTCAACAAGGCTATGCGTGGATTACAGATTAATAAACCGCAAGATGGTCAAAGATGAATTTCCACTGCCGGTTATTGAAGATCATATTGACAAGTTGTCAGAGGCCAAGGTTTTCAGCAAATTGGATCTGAAAGATGCATTCTTTCACTTGAGAATAGATGAAGATTCAATTAAATATACCTCCTTCGTAACACATCATGGTCAGTTTGAGTTTCTTAGAGCACCGTTTGGATTGTCAATTTGTCCGAAATACTTCACAAGATTTATAACAATTATCTTTAGAGACCTCATTGCCAAAGGTCACATTCTTATATTTATTGATGATGCAATAATTCCAGCAAAAGACTACCAAGAAGCAGTCAACAGGTTACGGGAAGCATTAGAAGTAGCATCTGACTATGGACTCGAGATTAACTGGAAGAAGAGTGAAATATTGACAGCAAAAGTTGAGTACTTGGGTCACATAGTGCAAGGTGGTGAAGTGAGACCTGCTACAGCAAAAACAGAAGCAGTTATGAAGTTCCCGGAGCCCAAAACGGTGAAACAATTGCAAAGCTTCATGGGGCTAGCATCATATTTCAGGAAGTACATACCAAATTTTGCCCGAATAGCAAGTCCATTGACGGACCTACTGAAGAAAGATCAAAGTTTTACATTCGAAGATAAACAGAGGTATGCCTTTAATATTCTAAAACAGAAATTAGGAAGTGGTCCAGTCCTAATTATTTTCAATTCAAAACGACCGACGGAACTACACACAGATGCATCCAGCTTGGCCTATGCAGCAGTTTTAATGCAGCGTTACGAAGACAATGGATTGCATCCGGTCTATTATATGAGCCGGAAGACGAGTGAGGCTGAAAGGAAATATTCTAGCTATGAGCTCGAAGCTCTTGCCATCATAGAAGGAGTAAAGAAGTTTCGTCATTACTTGTATGGTATTCCATTTAAAATCGTAACAGACTGCCAAGCATTCCAGATGACATTACAAAAAAGGGATTTGTCAACCAGAGTAGCCAGATGGGCATTGTTATTACAAGAGTTTGATTTTCAGATAGAACACAGATCTGGCACGAGAATGAAACATGTTGATGCGTTGAGCCGCAATCCTTACGTAGGAGTGACCACTGATAGCTTGCATGATCAAATAAAGAAGGCACAGGAGCAAGATGAAGGATCGAAGGCTATTATGGAAGTACTCAATGACAAACCTTACCTCGATTACTATTTGGAAGGTGGTTTGTTGTATAAGGGATTGGAGAGAAGACTAGTAGTACCTAAGGGCATGGAAATGGAGGTTATAAAAAGAGTACACTCAAATGGACATTTTGGTAAGAAGAAGATGACAGAACTTATCAGTAAAGATTATTACATTAAAGATTTATCAAAGAAGCTGGAAGATTTTATACTAACATGCATTCCATGTTTACTGGGCAGCCGTAAAGAAGGTAAGCAGGAAGGATTTCTGCACTTATTAGAGAAAGAGGATACACCCCTGCATACTATACACATTGACCACCTAGGGCCAATGACGGAGACGAAGAAACTGTACAATCATCTGCTTACGATGGTTGATGCATTCACGAAGTTCGTGTGGATATTTCCCACCAAGAGTACCACTAGCAAAGAGACTATTGAGAAGATAAGAATCCATCAGCAACATTTTGGAAATCCTACTAGAATAATAAGTGATAGAGGGACAGCATTTACCAGTCAAGAATTTCAACAATATTGTCAAGAAGAAGGAATTAAACATGCTAAAATCACTACAGGTGTGCCTAGGGGAAATGGGCAAGTAGAAAGAATACACAGGACCATAATTTCAGTACTTACAAAGTTGTGTATAGAGGACCCTACACAGTGGTACAAACACATAAGTCGTGTACAGAGAGCTTTAAATAGTACCTGGCAAAGGAGTATCAATTGTACACCATGTGAACTCTTGATTGGAACAAAAATGAAAACTAAAGAAGAAATTGAAATCTATGACTTACTCATGCAGGAAGGAAGAGATACGTTCATAGGAGATAGAGAAGAAAGACGACAGAAGGCAAAGGAGCATATTTTAAAAATACAAAAGGAGAATTTACAAACATTTAACAAGAAGCGCAAGCAAAGTTCAAAGTACCAGGAAGGGGACCTAGTTGCCATTAAGCGTACCCAGTTTGGTTCAGGCATGAAGCTTAAACCTAAATATCTTGGGCCATACACCATTACAAAGGTCAAAGGAAATGACCGGTATGATGTTCAGAAGGTGGACCTCACTGCGGAAGGACCAGGTAAGACATCCACTGTAGCAGATTTTATGAAGAGGTGGCCCAGTGATGACTGAACCTTTATTGTTTTTTTTCTGTATGATTATTGTTTACTTGTATGATTATTGTTTACTTGTACGATTATTGTTTATTGTCTAAGTTTTTGCAAGTTTATCTAAAAGTTAACTTTATTTCTGAGGCCAGAAATGTGTAGAATGGCCGAGCATGTAGGATTAAATTAAGACAAGTACTCGTAATAGGCTGTATAGCTGAACATTTCTAAACGTAAAGAAAGCATGTTTGTAAACGAATGATCGGATGAGTGGTTGAACGAGTGAAAGGTGAAGGAAAAAAGCAAGATGGCGAGAAATAAGAAATGAGAAAGACGTGTATTGTAAGGTGTTCATTATTATATCTAAAATAAACCATTGAAAAGTAGTTTGAAGTTTTCCTGGAGAACCCCACACACTACATATATACCTATATCGCCTGAACAAAAACATAAGGCAATATTTTAGTGTTAAAAATATATTTTAGCAATATTTAAAAAAAATAACTAAAAAAAATGAGATTCTCTCAAACATGCACGGAAATATTGTTATTATTTTCGAAAAAAAAACTAGTATCGAATTTACGGACAAGGAAAATCAAATCCATGGCACGCAGGAGCGTTTTTTGAATTTGGAACATTACAACGCTCTAGCAATGTTGTATGAAACCTGGGGTTATTAAATAGTCTTTGATTGGATCTCTTTTATAAAATTCGTCATGATTTGTTATTTCCTTAATTAATAAATATTAATTTAATCATTAAAATGAGTTCCAACGGTTCAGAGAGTGAAATGGAGATTGATTGTACTCCACCAGATTTAAGATCAGAAGCCAAATTGGCAATGGAAAACCTGCTTCCAGCGAAGTCAAAAGAAAAATACATGGAAGTATATGAAAATTTTATAATTTGAAAAACGAGAAAAAAAAATGTTTTATTTCCCTCCATTCTTTTGAGAAAAGCACTATATATGCCTCAGCGGAAATGGCAATTGCCTGTCTCGTATTAATGAAGTCCTCGCCTACGGCTCGGCCTTCAAACTCATACTCGACTTGCAAATGAATTCACGTCTTATCCCGCCATTTTTGTTCGATATTAGTATTGCACTAAGTACTTTGTTGTTTACAAAAATAAGTGATACAAGCTTTGATGATAACACACCACCAGATATTTCTAATGCTGCAAAGGATATTCTAACCAATTATTACCAGAAAAATCAAGAAAACAATATGAAAAGGCGTACCAAGATTTTATGAACTGGAAAATATCAAAGAGTAGGTAGTACATCATTTTCTAAAGATATGCTATTAGTATATTTTCAAGAATTATCAGAAAAAAAAAAACAAATCTAAATAATTCTATTATTACCTATACATAGTTTGTTTGTATTAAATACTCAGCAATTAAACTTTCCACGAAATTACATAGACTTCTTACAACACTACAACACCCTATGGTTTCAGAACCTTTTATGGAGGATTCATGTCATGGATGTAGATAAAGCCTTTTAGGCAACTTGACATAATTAGGTATTTAAACACTCATGTGATACTATTTACATTCGTGTTTTAATACCCCTTATTTTAAAACAGTTGCATAATAGTACATTATGATATAAGTGCGGTAAGTTGAAAATTACAGCCGAGGATTGCTAGCCCGAGCTGTAGGCGAGGGCTACAAGAAAGCATAGGCTGTAATTATCAAAGCGCACGTATGTTATACGACGTTTTATAACATATTTGCGAGGAAATAAATAAAACTGCCTCGGAGACTTCTGGCGGTGTCGAATTAATACATTCATCATTACTTGACGACATTTCCAAATAAAAACAATACAGCGAAAAGAAAAAGCGCGCGGAATAATTTTTACTTGTTCACAAATTAGCGATGCGCGCGCGTCAGCGCTTCTTTTTAAGGCAAAGTCACAAAATAACAGCCAGTATTACTAATAAAGTAAATTAATATTTTTGTGTTTTTATTACAGATTGTAATTTATTGTCAAAATTAAATAAATTAAAGAATTAAATGTATATTTATTTTATTATATCTCCCAAAGTTAATTTTATTCATAAAATATTGGCCACTTTTCTGACATAAAAACTCTTTGCTAAGATTTAAAAAAATACCGTTCGTTTTAGACGGAGCATCTTGATAAACCGTGCGTTTTACATTACAATAACGCACAAGTCAGTAATGAGATACAATACGATATTGAAATTGGTGAAATAAGAGACCCTTTACGAGCAAATGTGTTATAAATAACTATTTCATAATGCATGATGTGTTCCCACTATTGTTATATACTAGGTGTATATAAACACACCCTTCATGAAGCCGTCAACCAAGCATTTTGTAGGTTGACGGTTGCGGCGTTCTTGTACATCGAACTAAGTAACTCTTTGCAAAATTATTCCTGGGAATCAAATATTTTTTTGTTGTAAAATCACGGTTTACGGACATTGTGCTGATGGATTAAATAGTGCATTAAATAGTGCAGGAGTCATAGAAGTAAAATTATAACATTACAAACTTGTGTAAAAGTTGGAACTTTGATCTCCAACACATCCGTAACTAGAAGTTTCCCGGATTTTTAAAACGATGACGGGGAGAACAAGTTCCTTTTGGCTTTGTTAAGGGCCTTTTTACATCCATTATGATGTTCAAATGTTGAACTGAAGCATTAATCGACTGGTTGCTGTCTGCACCTCGATTGCAATGTGATTTAAATCAAAGACAGATTCTTACATTGTTCTTCGGGAGCAGCCATCCACTCTTTGCCGTTGGGGATGTTGTGGCACGCAGGACACACGTATTTGTGGAAAGGTACGGCAATATTCTTTTTCAACATTACTTGTAGTTCTGATTTTGTCGTAGGGGGCTGAAAAAGGACATAGAGTTAGATTTCAACGTTATTTTTTTAAATAAAAGAAGCGGCATATTAAGATACCCAAATAAAAGATCGTACGTGTCTACCCAAATCAAAGACGATACCTTTCGCTTTCTTCAAACATATATTTTTGTCTTTAACTCAATATTTATTTAATTAAAAAACGAATCAGAGTTTGATAGGATGATCTGCCACATGAAATATGTCAATAAAAACGTTGTTAACCCTTTGCTTGGGGGCAACAGGAGTGATGTGATGTTATTTAAGTTAAGCCGTTGTTTATTCTTCTGAATATCCAATGACTGGCTATAACATTACACTACGGGAAGTAGGTACGGTAGGCCGGACTTCAGTGGCAAATAAATCTAGCCTCTTATTTATTCTATTGAAAGTCCGTTCTACGCTAGGCCCGCTCAAGGGTTTACCACTGACGGGCAAGGCCTACGACTATTCTAATATTTTGTACTTACAAGATGTTTTTTATCTACTTCAAACAAAGTTATAGGGAAGACCCGAGGATTATTGGAAGTGCTGAGTGGTTCTTCGTTTCTTGCGATCATGTTCAGGAACTTCGGAGCCAAATCTGGACTTGGGTACAGTTCTATGTCTGACGGCAAGACGAAGTGTGTGAGTGCTGCGCTCCGCGCTACGTTTCTACCGACGTTTATTGGGTACAACATATCCTTCTGCTGTTTGTACGTCGTGGAGGAGTTGACGACGTAAGGTGGTTTTTCCTTGCAATCAAACTGCGTCTGCAGAAATTTTTCAGGGTCAGGGATCTGGAAACAAATATAAGGAATGTTGTAGTTGCAGTTGACATAATTATGGTTTAAGTAACAGTGGCCAGCATATTGCTTGCAGAGCGGATGCCCGATGGTTGCGAAAGGTTCTGGAGTGGCAGCCATAAGGGCAAGTTGGAAGGCCTCCCAGAAGGTGGACTGATGAGCTGGTGTAAGCCTTGGGAATCCGTTAGATACGGGAAGCGCAGGCCAGTGCTCTCGCTTCAGAGCCCAATGTCAAGCAGTGAGCGTCATTCAATCCAAAATGATTCAATTGAGCGTCTAAGCAAATAGAATAACTGGCAGTATTTTTTATTTTTTATTCTGATGGGTAATCATCAAATAACCCCTCCCGCTCTGGGCTGAGCAGGAGGGAGTGTCAGACTTTTACTGACTAAAACCCATCCATGTTCCTTCCTTTGCCCTTTGTGTTCCAGGGCCGCGGTATCTCTTTCGAACAGTCCCGGTACCCTGGCAGGCATTGGTCCTTTCGGACCCCTTCCTGTTTGCTGACTCCTTTTGAGGCGCGCGTGGAACACGAACACGCCGTCGACACGGCCTGTCGTCATAAGACGGACGGACTGCGAGCTAGCCCATAGCGCACCGTCCACAGGCCCGCGCCTACGGTGGCCGGGGGCCACCGACGCCCGGTGCGTCTCCCGCGGCGGCTGGGACGTGAGGTTCTCTCCCTCTCACGTTCCGCCACCTCCTTCGCTAGCATGACTGCTTCGCAGAAGGTGGTGACGGCGTCCCATTCCGTCCCGTTCCGGACCATGGCTTGAACCAAGGCCGGATGCGAGAGGTACCGTACCTTATGTTTAATTTAATTAATTTAAAGCATCTCTTTAAATAGCTAAAAGTGAACAAACAAGGAACAGAAGTTCCCTACCTGGCTAAATGCCAGACAGTAGTATTGTTATGTCCCGGAATTGTGCCATGAGCGGTCGACGACTTTGACTACCTATGTACGTTGTTACTGTGGCCAGAGATGATCGTGTTTATGTACACATTGTACATAACATTCGCGGACTATGTGTCTGCGAAGTTAGGCGCGCTGGCGCCGCACAGTCTTTTATGATGACACATTTAGTTTTTAAAGCTCTGCGCAGTATATATATGATGCTCTGTTGCTCTGCGTGTCCACTTGTCCAGATTTACCAAGAGATTGCCACGTGGAGATTTGGAGAAGACGGTCTACAAAGCAGATTTTTTCCAAGTATTACATGACGTTCTGTATTAGCAGCCGGGTATACAAAATAAAGCGACGTGAGATCCGTTTCACCGCGCGGATGACCGTCATCAGTCCTGAAAGAATCCCCTTAAAACTGGACTAAATTTCAAAATTGCGGAGAATGATTTTGCGGCATTATACGACTTTCTAAATGTTACTACAATAACAGACATTAAAACTAAAGCCATCATGGAACCACATTAAGGGTAATGCTGCATCTGGGTTGTGAACTAAATCTATTTTTTACCCGACTGCCTAGTTATGTTTTTCGCGCGTATCTTGTATGTTTGTTTGTAAATTTCTTTATTACCTCGTATCTTCCAAACGGCTGGATGGATTTCGATAGATAGGGTATATATTCGTCTTAAAAGCCCAAGTGTTTATGGATAGGTGTTTGAAGAAAAAAACAAATGGTTTTTTGGCGCGAAATAGTAATACGGTTAATAAATAAAATACGAACCCATTGAATAAGGTATCAAAATAAAGGGAATTAATGGGATTACAAAAATATATTTAAGTTATATTTTTAAATTTCGGTTTTTTAGTGCATTACTTAAAAGTTGTCTTTTTTTAGTTGTGTTTATGATTTTTTTAATTATGTTGTAAGTATTTGTTAGTTATATGTATTTCTTTTCTGAAAACTGTCCCAAGTGTTTTCTCATTTATGTTGAGGGCTAGAAGGGTATGCTGGTTGTTTTCGTTGGTGTTTCAGAGTGGTACTCACAAGTAATGTTCGGGTTGACTTGATACTAACGGCCTGGTTCAGAACCGTGACGTGACGTAGAAGGGCGGTTGCCGCTTGGTCCTCGCTGAACCAGGCTGTACACACACGTACAGTGCATGTGTGTGTGTGTATACGGGGTGTAACAGGACCCTTCACGAAGCCGCCAACCAAGCATCATGTACATCAAATTAAGTAACTTTAAGAAAAAAATATTGCTGGGAAACGACTTTTTTTTTTGGAGTGAAAAATCACGTTTTACGGTAGGACTCAATGTAACATTGTGCTGATGGATGGATTGAATATTAAGGGGGTCGTGGAGGTGTTTAAAGTAAAAATCTTACATTAAAAACACGTAAGTATTTAAAAAAAAACTTGTGAAAAAATTGGAACTTTGACCCCCAATATCTCCGTAACTAGAAGGTTCCCAGGTATGGTCTAGAACAAAAAAAATGTACCTTTCGGCTTCGTTAAGGGTCTTGTTACACCCTTTATACACTCAATTTCGCCGCCCACCCCGTGCTGAATCATGAACATGTGAGAATCACGCCTTGCTGTTTGAATATATTATGGAATAGTTCTTACATTGCTAGGTATATGTTTGTTGGAGAAGAAGATGTGGAAAGTTGCGAACTGCTGCACGAGGTCGTTGCCCGTGCAGTCCCGCAGATACCTGATGCTGTTCACCGTCGGCATCATGTCGGTGCCCGGCGCGTGGATCGCCAAGCTCACCGGTGCCATCCATCTGGGGATAACGAAAGTATACTATTAGTTTAACAGCACAACAGGCCGATATCTTCAAACATGCATACGGGCATGGGCAAGTGTTAGTATTTAATCCGGATTTCTTCAGTCACTTTTTGACACCCAGGTAAGAAGGGTACCTACTACGAAATTTGTAATAGAAAATCCTAATAATATTTGGGGATCGACCTATTCAATAATGATAAATTCTATAAGTCAACTCTTATCAATTGTGT
Organism: Eugnorisma glareosa; assembly: GCA_947578425.1. Taxonomy (NCBI): domain Eukaryota; kingdom Metazoa; phylum Arthropoda; class Insecta; order Lepidoptera; family Noctuidae; genus Eugnorisma; species Eugnorisma glareosa. The sequence goes on from OX387959.1 coordinate 15,336,409, forward strand.
TTTCCAATCGATCTAATTATGTGAGTATCAATTGGGTCATTGTAATTAAAAGTACCGTATTTCCTCATTAACCAGAGCTGTCGAGAATTTATTGAAACGAAGGGAAGAACGTTCGAAAGCGCGTAATTATATTTAATCAATAAACTGTCGTAGCCACCCAGTTCGCGTGACTGGGGACATTTGCGCCACCACAGGTTGCTCGCAAACCGACACTTCTAGCTGAAATGTTGTGTCGTTCGTGTAGAAGGGAAGCCATGATTTCATGTTTATTTACTCAAGTCTTTATTTCAGTTTTATGGATAAGAACTGTAGATAAATCTTTGAAGCTCCGGTCCAGATTATGTCAAAAAAAATTAACATATTCTTGGTATTGGAAATGTTGCCGATGAGATGTGCCTACAATTTATGCAGTCAGACATTTTAGATTTTAATGTCTTTTAAGATGCGTCTTGAAATCGAACTTTTAGATATTAGACATTTGAAATTGGTTGATGCAGAGTCACGACTCGTTCAGCGATCATTCGCTCGCGGACAAACGCGAAAACCAAAAACGTAGACACAATGTAAATCGATTACTCGCGTTAATGAAAAACGCTTGCTATTGCCAACAAAAGACATTATTAATGGAATACCTGCTACAAAAAGAGGCTAACGTGCCTGCCACCGCCTTTTTAGGTCACGAAGCTACAGTGCTGCCACCACGACCACGTGACATTTTACTTAAGGGGCATTGTCACGCTCGGCTTTTTGCCATCTTCACAAACTTTATATAGAAAAACATTGTTTATGTAATTGAATATGAACCGTGATGTAACGGAAAGGTTGTGATTACCACAATGTTCTTAAATGTCAGTGGGACTGTCGCGTCTGAAGAAATCCTAGATGAAATGATAAGTGGGTGCGCGGCTTAAATAGCTGTGATGTTGCACGATGCGATGGCGGCGGGTCTGCAGTCTCCACAATGATAAGTACAAGTGTATTTAAAATAGGTGAGAATATTATTGAATCAGCGTGTTAAAGAATACATAGTTTACATAGTAGACGGTGCACGTGTATGCAAATGGTCCCAGCGGCTACTTATCTACATAAAACAGTTTCAAGTGGTATCAGACCATCTAATCGGTGACTCAGTATCTACGAGCATTGTTCAGATAACAGGAAGTCTCACTCCACTTACTCGAGCCGTAAGAAGTGCAGTCAGCATCGGAACATTACGATGTTAATTGTTGCTAATATCGAATTTCACACATCGCAATATTTCTTAATACAAACCAAGTATGCAAGCAAGCACATTCTCTTTTAAAGCAATCGACATTGCACAAGTTATACACGGTGTTTAGTCACGAATATTGCGTCTGTTTTTGACTCAAACAAACCCCTTTTACACCCTGTTTACTTTATAATTTGAAAAGGGGTTGGTCACAATTTAATAAGCGGCTCGGTACATGGTGACTGTACATTTTAGTTATGTAGTAAACAGGCTAGCTTCATTTTGTGGAGCATTCGAATCGGCACGGGGAGCATAATCGGGAGGGTGCGACAGTCTGGTAACCTCGCGTCTATGCCTCGTTTACACCTGAATTTATTTGGCACTAGCGTATTATTTAACCGTTAAAGTATCCCGCTTATTAAATCCTAAGTTAATTCCTTGGTAACAAATTGTATTTGGAGAATATTGCATAGGCAAGTAAGAAATTGTGAGAGCACACGAGTAAAACACGTAACCTAACATTACGAACATACATCATTATGTCCATCATTATGAACATTTTGAATATGACAGTATTGATGGTTTGTTTGACGAACGTAAATTATGCGAAACGGGGACTCATTTTTAACAAGCACTCCGCTCGCGATTTGGTCCACAAAAATGGTGATAGCTCGGCTAATATGCTTGATATTTAAAAATAATTTATAGCCGATAGTACCCACGAATAATGCAGCTTTCTGCCAGCGAAAGAATTTTTAGAATTGGATCGTTAGTTCAGAAGATTACCCCTACATACAAACTTACAAACAAAATTTACCTCTATAAAATATTTGTATAGATATCCTGGACTGGATCTACATAATTTAACATCACTTGTAAACCGTCCAGACTCAACAAATTTCAAACTATTATCAAAAGAGCTGTGAAAATATCTAAAGAAAAAGCAGAATTAGAAGCGAAGCAAAGTTTATTTGTATAAAGACTTAGGTGAAGTTTACAATGAGCGGTGGTTTAGCAACTCGCCTTGAACGCTAGTCGGTTTTTACTGGCTCTATGTAAACAAGGCAGGTACTAAGTGTGTTTGGTGTTCGGGCGCCGGGGAAGCAGTACAGGCACACGCAGATGTTAAATCAATAATTGCATTCGTAATTTGCACCTGGCGATGAGAAAATGTTAAGCTATTTTAAAACAAGAGCGATTTTCAAGATCACACATTCATTCTGATCCCAGTAGGGGTCATGGCACTTATTTAGGTAAGGACATGTTTGTTTTTCGGACACCCTTAGGATGTGGGGACCTTTATGAACTGTTGCTAATTCAAACTGAAATAGGTAGGAGAGTTATCGTGCTATAAACCGTTTTAATAAAGTACGATTTATGTCTCCAATTAAATATTTGAAATCTCTCACGGGAAACCGAATACAGATCGGCGTAGATTGCTCAATGTTTTGACACGCAATTTTCATTACCGACATGCAATAAAAGTGAAATAAAATGTACGGTTTTAGGTCTATCGCAGTACAATCGGGCGCAGATATAGTGAAGGAAAAAAAATGTGAAGTAATATCAAGTTCACACGAAAAAGGAAGTGTTCGCGACGATACCTCGCCATCGCGTGGAAGTGAACGCGAGATCGATTTTAAACACTAGTCTACGCGTTAAAAGGGCGCACTGTGGAAAATAATGGTCTGTTTCTGATTAAAAATCAATAACTTCTTTATTTCTGAATATTATGTTCTAAAATTTTGCACAAATATAGAATAGTGTATATGGCTTCAAATAGAATGTAATTTATTATGATTAAATTTAAAATAATAAATTAAAAAATAAAACAAATTAAAAATTATAAAAAATCTCCAATGTTTATTTCTTAACAATGAATACTATTATTTTAATGTTTACAAAAACCAAATATCATATAGTACATCAAAATAAAAATCAAATAAAATAAAAAAAGCATTTTTTTAAAGATTAAAATCGAACACAGATTAATTAATTAATTGTACTGTTTACTAAATGTTATGTTATTTATACTTGATGAACTTCGGGATCTAAAATTAATTCGTTCACTTTCAAAAGATCTAAGGTGTCTTCATCAAGTTCCTTCACGTTTTTAGTATACGGTTTTCTAATGCTGGTAATGTAAGGATCTGAAGTATAAAGAAGAGTATGAAATACATCTTCGTTTGTAGCGGATCTTGAGCATTTTCTAGCATGATGAAGACGAAATTTTTTATAATCCTTATTGCGAGATTCTTGTGCATTTTCCGAAAGTTGACCAATAGGAAGTACTGCAAAATGCTTTATGACACTTTCTCCATGAATCAATATTTTGTGAACTGAAGATGGCATGTAATACCATTCATAATTGCTCACATAGATCCAAGCAGTCTCCATAGCATAACTGCCAAATTTTTCAGCATTTATCATTACACCCGATGAAAGAGCTTGCAGAATTATGTAAAGTCGTTTAATCAAATTTATATCCACTCCTGTAATTTCAGCAGAGCAGCTTGCATTGTGAAAAAATCTTCTGGCAGTGTTACCGTCATTAGAATTACCACTTACTTGTCTTGGTTTGTCGATGATCAATCCTAGCTCTTCACGGAAACGCCTTTGTACCAGGGTTTTCTTCTCTTGCTTTAGTCGTTTCTTTTCTTCACTTGTGGCTGACCATGTTTGGAAAGACAGATTATAGGAAATATGTAAAATCATTTCCATACAACGAATCCAGGCGTGCAAAGTAGACAGTCCGTATTGATAAGAATCTTCATTTTCAGGCCTAGCTGTCACTTTTGTCAAATCGTTCATTTGGCGTGGAGTAGCTCCACATATTGTACATGTGGAACCCGAAGGCGTATCTGTTAATACCTGAGCTACTTTACCATCTATCATTGTAAGGAAGAGATCATGCTTCACTTGCACTCCCTCACCTTCTTTGTTAATTAATGATGGACTCAAGGAATTTATTTGACCCTTTATTTCATCCACAACGGCTTTAGTTTTCTCGGGAGTTTCTTTACAAAATTCTATTAATATAGGCCGGCAAAAACGAACAGATGAAGGTACCGGATTTTGCCAGACAACATCACCTGTTAGCTCGTTAATTAACTTAATAGGCACCAAAGAAGTGATAAATAAATTCGAATCAGAAATAAGTTCAGACTCTTCTGGCAGTTTCTGTTTGTACTGGCTTTGACCGGATGAGCCATCACAGCCCCATTTACTATACAGAAGTAAGTTATTCAATCCATTCCTATAGACTGAATCTATTGTCAATATTCTAGCTGCAGTGTGATCTAATAAATCTTGAAGTCTTACTATTTTTGCACTTGTGTCTGTAATTTCTATGGCTGAAGACGGTGGATAGCAAGTAGTTTTAACATCTTGCACTTTGTAATATGGCGGAAGCACAAAACATTTTCGTTCGTTCGTTAAATTTCTCAAGTACAAATATTGTGCTTTCGTTAAATCCAAGTCAATAAATACGCTCAATGCTTCTTCATCCGTTAACATTTTGGTCTGCCTTGCGTCTTCTATGAGACTCGAAAATAAGGTCTTATTTTCACTGTTTCAAAACTGTTGATAATGCTTCCAACGATTTTCCTCCTTCGATATACGAAAGTATTATTTCACGTTTAGAACACTTGAAAGTAGACATTTTGAAGAGTCAACAAATGTAATTACACTTCTGTTAATTCACCACTATTTTGTTATTTACAATAGAATGAAACCACTGTTTATATACTATTTGAAATATGAGGGTAGTGTGCATTTTGTTGATTAATATTTTCACACGCAACATGAGTGCAAAAAAGATGAATGCCCTAATATCAATGATAAATTACAAAATTTACCGCAAACTATTGATGTAAACAGCAACATTTCAAACCGCAATAGATAGCGAGCGGTTTTCCGTTTTCTGACTCTTATCACATTTTTATTAATTACTCCGAAACCCGCAAATATCCGCAGCTGTTATTATTTGATTATGTTTATGGATAGTTAGGCTACAAATCAACATTAAATGTAAAGCAGGGGTAAACGTGGGTAACTGTCAAAAGTCTCGTTGAACTTTAAAATAACTTTTTTTTCACCATATTTTATTTTGCAATTATTTTAAGGTGAACCTTAACATAACATTAAATACATATTAGCTGTTTCATATTCTTCAAAAGACGAGGTTTCCAGAAATATATAATACATTATACCTTTTCCTGTAACGTATAACAATAAAATCAATTTAAAAGTGATGAAGTGAACGGGCCTGACATGGACGTCCGTCAAAACTATAAAGTTTGTGGTGTTGTAAAAAAATCATTTCATTTAATATTTATAATTTTTTGATATTATAGTCTAGTTTGGTCCTTAAACTATTGAGTAAAATAAAAAAAGCATGCCAGTAGCGACATTGACAAAAACCATTTTTAATCAGCAGTTGTTCTACGATTTTCCATAGTGGGGCGTCTGGCTTGGCGAACTGCACAGCAGTCTTTTCGTAGTATATCTGAAAGCTGCAACCCAAAAGTTACATTAAGTTGGACAAAAATAAAGCTCATTTTAATTTTGACTGACTTATCTTCACTTCACTTATCAGTGACGGCAACCGAACTGACTTTGTACGATTGTCATAATCACAGTGATCTTTATTCATTTTTTAGGGTTTCGTTGCCAATGAAAAGTTAAAACGGGACCCTTATAGATTCGTCCTGTAGGTCTGTCTGTCTGTTGTCTGTTGAATGCAGTCTGTCAAAATAAGTATGATAATAATGTTCTTTAGAATAAGGTTGCCTTGGTTTACTACCATCGGAGGTACTCGTAAAATAACCGCGGAAGAACTGTAAGCGATATTGTAGCCACTTCGCCAGCTATAGTTTACTCGCTGTACGCTCAGGCAGGTGTATTCTGCATAGTTTCATTGATGGACCTCCTTACGATACGAGATGACAGAGATAATAATATTTTTTACGTATACGTGGTCTACGCATAGGGCATCTTGCTTGGCGTACGCATTATTAAGCGATCGCCAATTCGCTAGCAATATTGTTCATTCATAAGCATAACAAAATCACGCCTATAATCCCAGAGGGCTTAGGCAGAGGTGTACGTCCACATTTCGCCAGCTCTGTTTAAGTCCCATATAATAGGGGGCGAGCCTATTCAGACTCCGTGGCTACTACTGATAAATTTCTGATGGAAAAACCAAATAACACTTTGCTCGAACTAGGAATCGAACCCCCACTAGACCAAAGAGGCAGGTATTGTTCATTTACTGGTTGTATATTATGTGTAGGTTCGTTGCCGGACCTCGGACCTCCTAGATACGAAAGGAGGAGTTAAAGTAATCATTGAGAAGTCTAGACGTGGGGAAATCCAGACATGTCTGTTATTGTTTACAGCAAACTCTCCAGCCAGATCGATTTTTAACCCTTACTCAAATTCTTTGAATGTGAAAATACATGAACGTTTGTTGAAAATATGCTCTTCCTTATTATGTATTTTCCAGCAAAGCGGTACAATATAAAATATGAATTTAGAACGTGGCTGAAATCGGATATCATCTTGTAAACATTTTGTTAACAAAACATTACGTTAAAACAAATTGCAGGATCGAGAACATTACCGAATGTTTATTGTCTTGTACCCATTAACACGAGGTAACGGAAAAGATTACGTATTCCAACTTTCTTGTAATACGACGGTCATGACATTCTTGTGTATATTCATTATCTTAATATTATAAAGCTGGTTTCCTGCACATCACGTTATGATGACAGCGCTAATGCCTATGTATTTAGGCAGTTATTTACCTTACACAAGGTCGCCGGACATCACCTGCCAAATTATGTTGCTCATGTGCATAATTTACGCAAACATTTTCGTCGTGTGCGCTGAAGCCTCGACAACTGAACTTGATTAAAATGTATAAACATGTTTAATGTATAAACATGTTGTTTGTTTTTATGTAATAAACATGTTTGATTTCAACGTAATTGAAACTTTAGGATTATTGTGGTTGGGTTTGATTCTCAGGAAAATTCACAATAGCAGAGTCTGGACTTGTACGTTTTGGTGGCAATAGGTAGGGCTATAAATGATGTTTAATTATGCAAATAGGTTTTTTACAAACACTTTTACACGTCTCTTTTTTAAACTAGATGGGGCCGGTGTTTCGTACCTGACTACTCTGAGAAGAAACAGCCGAAACAAACTCAGAGGTCATACATAGTCTCTTTTAAAGTCCAGACATAATCTTGGTCAACTCACACGAGGACTATGCAGATTGTGTATGGTCTCTTGAAGAAAGAACCACACAGATTTAAGTGGACCTGTCCAGTCAGTGCAAGCATTTGTCAGTTATCGTGTAGCTCGCCCTCATTATATGGTCTTTAACTAGCGAAATAATACTGTTACAACTCTGCCGAACACTTTGGGAAATAAAGGCATCGCTGTATGTACGTTTTGCATATGACTAGGTAGGTAATATTCCCTCCACAATTAGAATTAACTCCGATTAAGCACGCACTTATCCGTTCACCAAGATTCTACGGTTTCCCTTGAAAGGAAAAACAAAAACGAGAAAGGAACAAATATTGACCTCCTAAAGATAACATATAAATAAAACGCTCGTAAAAAAACCAGATTTATTTACCCAAACAATGTTCGTTATCCTGAAGGTCGTGTAATCGTGTTCTTACGTATTTGTGTAAGCAGGTAGATAAGTATGACGTTTGTTTACTCAGAAACTTTGAACCGAGTAAACATCTTTCCGTGTTTACTTACATATAACGTACATACAGGCGCAAATAGAGGCCAGATTGTACGGTGGTTTTGTCTGACCAGATAAGTGGGGAATTTAAGTTCACACTAGATACCTCACTATATCCTGATGCTGATTGTTTTATCTACGACCTCGCGACCAAATAAAAGTTTATAACAAATGGTTGGCAAAAATCAAGTCTGGAAAAACAAAGGGATGTAAGTAAGCAAATTGCAAAAAAAAACAGCCTGTGGTTTCCATCCGATCTCTTAAAAATTTCATTTCAAAATAGCTTCGCAGTTCCCTGCCCTTTTAATACTGCAGACACCCCCCAAGTTTACACTTAAAAGTAATTTAGGTAGACGCACGGGGTAGACGTTATACAAATGCCTGTGTTAGACTGACAGTTTTTCAAAGCTGTGAAGCGGCCTTTACTTTTCTCTCCAGCCAGACAAATAAAGCTGTTCATAAAACAAACAAAGTGTTGTCGCATACTGCAGTAATAACAGTCGGGCGAGGTAATCAGCTTTTTATGCTGAATCTAATCGACGATTAAGTAATTCTTAAGACTCCGCGCGTTAACAAGTCATGTAGCGTAATGTGTTAAAGCGTGTACGGACTTCGCCTTGACACCTTCATTGTGTTTTTAGGTCAATACATACTTTTACTAGAATACGGCCTGTTTCGTATGCCACACTTGTTATTTGAACGATCTAGGAGTAAAGCTACAATATAGTACACTAGTGGACAATTCCCGATTTTCCATTGGAAACGATTAACAGGTTATTACTCGCTAAAAATGATTTTTGAGAAAATGTCATAATAAATCTCAGATTTATAACTGTTTATTCATACACACAACATGTGAAACGCGCACATTGAATGCCGCATATCACAACTAGTCGGCTAAGTACCTCAGCCTATTCAGAATGCGATGTGATCCTACATTTCTGCGAGGTTAAGGGCTGGCTACACAGTTATGCTCTTGCACACATCGTAAAAGTTAACGGAGGAAAAGATACCTCACACGTACATGTATCTGTTCTTCTTGGCTATGCAATATGTTACAGGTAGGGTTATCAACCCTTTGGAAGCAGGATATACGAGTCAAAATCATGATGTTATTGTGTCGACGACGATTTTTGTAGTTCGACTTTCAAAATGTACCTATTCAGAAAAAAATGGTAAACAAGGATGGTCAAAAGCTTTTTTCCCTTTTTCTGAAGACTAGGCAACTTGGCAAATGACAACCTTAGTTATAGTAAACATTGAGTAAGTATCAATTCGCTCCGTGTTTTACTCCGAGTTCAACTTACCTTGTAAGGGAAGAAAGCGGGATTTATGTGCAACTATACATACATTCGTAATAATGTATGAACAACAGCATATTTTATCGTTTATGGAGGTCAATGCGTTCTGCAAAAAGTCACGAGCGTTTATTCTGTCGGTGCCATTATCATCATCTTTCATCCATTTCTGTTCATTGCTAGGCGTTTTGTAGGCCAGTTCTGTGGAGATCTGGCCTATAGAGGTTCTGATATACGTGTACCTACTTACACAAAAAACAACCTTTCATCAAAATAATCTTCATACGTTTTGTTCGCGATTCGATTCATCTTCTTTAGATAGTATAAAACAAATTCACCCCCGTTGTCTGTACGCTTAGATCTTTTATCTACACCCATGCTATAAATCCTCTATAAAAGTATCTGAAACAGTTAGCTTATTGCCAACATTAAAAACAAACAGTGTAGTGCATAACCTTATATATCATTCACAGAGCATCATATATACTTATATTATCCAAACGGGTGTAATGTTGTACATTATGCAACTCATTTCAAAAAAAGAACATTGTCATGACCGCGCGTTTTACTACCACAGCGCCGTAATTAAAAAAGAAACAGGTTAATTCGAATTCACGTCTCATCCTGCCTTTTTGTTCGATATTAGTATTGCATAAGTACTTTATTGATTACAAAAATGAGTGATACAAGCTTTGATAACACACCACCAGATATTTCTAATGCCGCAAAGGATATTCTAACCAATTATTATCAGAAAAGAAAACAATATGAAAAGGCGTACCAAGATTTTATGAATTGGAAAATATCAAAGAGTTAGTACATCATTTTCTGAAGATGTGCTATTAGTAAATTTTCAAGAACTACAAGAAAAAAATCAAATTTATATAATTCTATTTATTACCTATAGGTACATAGTTAATTAAAATTTCCATGACTTTTAATAGACTTCTTACAACACTACAACACCCTATGGTTTCAGAATCTTTTATGGAGGATTCATATCATGGATGTAGATAATGTCTTTTAAGCAACTGTACATAATTAGGTATTAAAACACTCATGTGATACTATTATCACATGACAAACCCACATTCGTGTTTTAATACTCCTTATTATACAACAGTTGCATAAATAACGATTAAACTGCACAGCGGATGTTAATGCAGTTTTCAGAACTATATAGAGTGATTCAAGAGGAAGGATATATAACATTTAGTGTCCGACCGAAGTTTCGGTTTCGGCCTAAATATCATGTTTCGGCCATCGTACTTTTTGTTCTAAGTTGCATCCTTGCATGCCATTTATATGCTCATTTTTGTAGAAGTGTTAAACAATGTTAAATTAAAGTAAAGTTATGACTTTCAATATGTAAAAGAAGTAAAAATTGTAATGTACAACATATTAAACTAATTATAGTTTATTACTCTCTTTATAAAAAGGAACAAGTAACATTTAAAATGTTATATAGAACAAAAAGATTCCTATAGTAATAATTAAATTTGAATTAGCCTTTCTGCGCTGGCTGATTGTGATTATAAAAAAAAACGACCAAGTACTTGTCGGGCCACGCACAAAGTTCCCTGGTTGCCCATCAAAATATGAGTTCCTTCGGTGCGATTTGCCTCCGAAGGATGATTTTTATTGTAATAATAAACAACAAACTAACATTTATTTTGCAGTTGAAAAACCTGTGCTTCCATATATTATGTTTAGGAAAATATGTTACCCAAGTACATTTTTTTAGTTGGTTGACTATTTCTCCTAAACTTGTTATGCCTACTTAGCTGTGATAGTTTTCCTTTTAACTTCACGTCGTTACACAGGGTGTAACAGGACCCTTCACAATGCCGTCAACCAAGCATTATGTACCTGTATATGAAACTAAGTAACTTTACGCAAAAATTATTGCTGGGAAACGACTTTTTTTATGGGGGTGAACAATTATGTTTTACGGTAGGACTTAATGTAACGCGCTCAAAACATTGCGCTGATGGATGGATTGAATAGTACGGGGTCGTGAAGGTGTTTACAGTAAAAATCTTACATTAAAAAAACGTATTTAATAAAAAAGTTGGAACTTTGACCCCCAACATCCCCGTAACTAGAAGGTTCCCAGGTATGGTCTAGAACTCTAGAACTCTACATATAAATTTTACATCCGTTATTGAAAAAAAAAACAGCTGAAATTTCAACATTGTCATGTCACTATGACAATGTTGATTTCAGCTGTTTTTTTTTATGTTTCAATTCGATAAAAGTAAAACAGAACCCTGTAAGTCCAGAGAGATGTTTCATTATTCAAATATGAAAGAACGGGCCATTGACATTTTATTCACGTTTATTATAAAAGGTTCGGTTTCGGCCGAATTCAAATCAGAACCGAACCGTCGGTTTCGGTTTCGGCAAAAAACATGTTTCGGTCGGACACTAATAACATTGCACCCGTGCGAAGCCGGAACGGGTCGCCGGGTATAAACCAGCGGTACATGAGTTTAAACAATTTAAAAATGTTTTACATACGTAGTTGGTCTTATCAAAGGAACAGCTTATCAAAATGCCTATTAAAATTAATATAAAACTCATATATTAAACTCAAATGGAATTATTGTCGGAAACTGTTATTACCTAAGGACCTATTTTAGCAACGTTATTTAATCAGTTAATCACGCCGGCTTGTTCTGGCATTAAAATAAATGTGCTGACAATTCAGTAGCATGTTTATTTATTATATGACATTAGCGAGTAATTAATTACTGTCCTATAATGTTGCAGCTGCTTCTTCACATACTGGAAAGGAACAGGAATTGACCACTATGCTTGCGTAGGAAGTTGGACTAAGATTTTTACTATATTGTCAACCGTATGTATTAAATTTTGCTGCTATTGAATTTCAGTCAGTACAAATCCGTATTTTGAAAAATAAACAGCATTGTTCACACATATTTGAACGCAACCGTTTTATAAGGCATCAGACAGTCTTTCATTCCGATTATTCAAACATACGTTTTGTCGTAAATTCGTTTGTATGTATGTACATATTGCAATATAATCAGGGGCGATCTAGCATAAAATATGAGTATTGTATCAGCCACATGTAATTATTACGATATTAGAGCTCTTCATGCATATGACATACTTCGATGTAACTACGCCATTGACCTCGCTCAGAGGAAGTCGATAGTGAATGGTCCTCGCTACGCTTTGTCTTCCGTATATGGAAACGCTTCAACCAATGATGATGTACGGAATCTAGCAAATCGACTTATTCTAGTAATTGAGCGTACTATTTCGCGGCGAGAAACTATGAAAAGGTTTTTAAACGATTACTCTGTGTAGACGGTTGTTCAAGAGTGAAACGTGTGAGGAATAATTTTACGTGTATACTTTGTGTGGATGTTGATATGATACTTTATGTTAAATGGTCAATTGTGGTCTGATGACGTCTTGTCAGACGACTGTATAATGAAAAGAAACAAAAAAAGTTTAGCAGACCATGACGGAGCATGGGTTCTCCGATGACTAATATAATGTGCGCTAAAGGTATATAATTTGCTGAAATTACCACACTCGGAAGACGCAAGGAGAGGTTGTTTTTTTTTAATTTTGTAGACATTATGAGGGCAATTTAAAGACTGGCAGCACATGTAGATACTACAGTCTGTCAAATTTCTTTATTAGATTTTCAACTTTATCGCTAAAGCAAGGTAACAAGGTAAGGTAGGTAGCAAGGTCAAGGTTGATTGGGTAAATTTGACAGTTTCGGGTAGCTTGATGTGCTGGCGTCTGACCTACGATTACGATCTGCGTTCAGGGGGCCTAAAATGGCTGCTTTCTCAGAATCATAATACGAATCACGTTAAAAATTTAAAACTCTTAAAATGGACCCTGTGGTCATACCATAAATACCATTTTAAATCTACTTGAACGCATGTAGAGCAGAGAGGTATCAGCAATAAATAACATTTACACGTACAGTTTAAGATTGCGAGCCAGTCGGATGCACACAGTTGGTTAATTATGGCTTAGCAGTTACAATGAGTAACGATTCCTGTGAAGACAAGACGGTAGTACTTTGTATTGTATATGCTTTCATAATCAGATCAACAACCGTTAAAAAATGCTTTCATTTGTACATATCTTACAAACTGTTTACGGTATCCTATAAATAGGCAATGTGATATTAATAGAAGCAATAATAGTGTGCTGAAAAGCAATAAGTGAACCAAGACTGCGGCCAATAGGATATTTATTGAAATAAGTATTTGTGGATCATAAAGAGGTGCATAAATTAATCATGAGAAGCACTACAATTGATATCTTTCGATACATGGTGTTCTACAGGGTGTAACAAGACCCTTAACGAAGCCGTCAACCAAGCATTATACAGGGTGTCCCGAAACTCAACGTCGAGCGGGTACGGGGCGACAAGTTAGGTTGTAACGGTTCTAGCAAAAATAAAATAAAAAATCCCTGTTACTTTGTTAAGTGATAATAAAGAGTGTAACAAGACCCTTAACGAAGCCGAAAGGTTCTTGTTCTCCCCGTCATTGCGATCATTTTTTGTTTTGGATTTTATTTTTTATTTTTGCTAGAACTGGTACAACCTAGCTTATCGCCCCGTAAACGCTTGACGTTGAGTTTCGGGACACCCTGTATACATCATACTAAAAATAACTTTACGCAAAAATTATTGCTGAGAAACGCCTTTTTTTTTTGGGGTTAAAAATCACGATTTACGGCAGGACCCAATGTAACGGACTCAAAACATTTTGCAGATGGATGGATTGAATAGTACGGGGGTTGTGGAGGTGTTTAAAGAATCTTACATTAAAAATATGTATTTAAAAAACAAAACTTGTGAAAAAGTTGGAATTTTGACCCCCAATATCTCCGTAACTTCCCAGATTCCCAGGTATGGCCTAGAACAAAAAAATGATTGCAATGACAGGGAGAACAAGTGCCTTTCGGCTTCGTTGAGGGTCTTGTTACACCCTTTTTAATATTCTATCAAAATTGTTCCGTACATAGATATAATATTTCTATGGTTCCCACCACCACTACTGACCTTGCTAACAATAAAAGTACCTTTGTTGACTTTTTATGGTACTTCATTATATGCCATTGTCATTGTTTAGCTGCATCAGCCATGACGTCACATTGGGGCGACGTGATCGATAGTCAAAAACGGATTACAAAGTGATTGATGGGGTTCCATCCCCTTTCCGAGGTGCACCGCTTTTTCACGTTAATGGCCGCTATAACTAAATTGTCTGGAGTTTTCCCCATCGTTCGCATATCTTTACAGGCTATTGGAATATTTAGAGAATCTGACTTTTGTTGCCTTGTTTGAGAGGCTGATTTTGTAAGCTGTTTACCATTTAGTATTATCTAACATTCCAGTCATTGTTATACCTCCTTCGCATGGCATGTCGGTAAAAGCACAATACACGTCGCGTCGTGCGCTTCGATATCTATGGGCGGATTACAAAACAAAATATGAGCAATAAATGAAGATTACGCTTACAGCGACTCTATTACGAAACCCCTGCTGATCGTATCGTAAAATGAAACAGTGAATTTCAAAGAGTCGATCAAACCATATTTGGACGACTTTTACAGTTTTGACGTATACGTCGATACAAAATACCGTCGATCCATCATCGCTAACTTGGCACGTACTCACATGGTCGCAATTAACATTGGAATTCTTACAAACCATAAATTTAATTTAATGTTCAAGTGTTCGACCTACATGTGTGACCGCAGTCGCTATGCGGATAACAGTACAGAGATGGTGATGCCGTAATGGGAGACGGTGCACTTGGCTCATCTGGGTGACCGCAAGCGTCACGCGAGCGCCACAGCCGCGCCTGCGCCCGCGCAGCGCTCCCGCCGCGCCGACCGCGCACACCTGTTTGTTAATGCGCGCCCGAAATGCATCATGGACGCCCCAGATGCACTTATACCTCAATAGACATGTTCCAAATGTTCCAATATATGCGATCAGACTGATCCACATTTTTCCCCGCATTTGTAACCTGCGTTTGCGCCTGCTGCCCACTTCAGGTTGCCGCAGATCAGTTTACGGCTACGACTAGCACTACCACTATAAATCGCATTCGTCTGCAGACTGCAATGAAACAGCTTAATGGTTGGCTTTATGACGCATGCGTTCGACGGTAATCTAAATAACAGTTACCGGTCATTTTCTAGCAAGATGTTCGTTGTACACAATTCAGTCGTACTCGTACAAATAGGATTCGATAAGACCCCGGTATAAAGTATGAACATCTCTGCCTCTAATGGCTTCCTACATTCTAAATCAATCAAGATTGCTTCCAGGTAAGTTGCATCATTAGTAAATCAGTGGTTGTGTACAACGGTTGAGTGGTTGACCCACATCGGGTTCATTAAAATAAAACACACTTCAATTCCGTACCATCTCTGCGGCTTCTCATTATTCAATGTCGGAACTCGGAGCTCACGCGAAATGCTCCTTAGTTTCGCGTTGTTTGCGGTTACCATTAGAATCCTGTTTGTGCAACTAACAAACAACAAGTTTATTATAACAGTGCGCCGTGCAACCGACCGGCGACCAAACTAAGGGAGAGGTTTATGTTCCCTCTGTTTTCAGATAATGGCTGCTACATTGTCTTAGCAAATATCTTCAAGAGCTTTTAGTATTATTTCTAGTTTTAGATCTACGTTTGTTTAAACAAGTGTTAAGATATTGATTTTCGTAAAACACCAATAAATCAGATTGATAATGAATTCGATATGGATATTTTAATATTTGGTTTAAATTGACGTTGAAACTGTTCAATATTGGGCTATCTATTACAATAAACTCGTAATTTGAACGAACATGTGGTTGTTTTGCTATAACTGGTTTTAATCCGTCGACACCCGCGTGCCACATACCTACATCACTAAAACATTACTGTAATTACCACCTTACACCATTGTGTTATAATTGGTATTACAATGACAGCCATCCTTAAGGAATGATCGATTGAGCCTACTTGAAAACTGTAGTGTTAAAAGCAGGGAGAATAGAGAACTGTAGGGAAAGTGTTTGGCAACAATTGTGTTGAGCTGCTAACTTAGAGCTTTCGGTGTTTCATAGACGAACGCTCTTGATATTTAAGAAAATAGGCATATCTACGGCATAGACGAGACTTAATAAATTAACATGTGTAGAGTTAAGCTTAAGCTAGATTGATGCTGCATATATGTATGTAGATATGTAGGTGTAGTAATGACCTATACAATGTTTAGTTTTTTGTATCTCTTGTGTGAAGCTAATGTAGGTAAGACGCAGACTCTGAAAATGTTAGCTGAAAGCATTTACCTAATTATCATATCTGTGATTAGGGACCATCCTTTTATCACGTGAGGTTTTTTTGGCCACTTTCATAACCCCTTCTTCCCCTTAGAGATAGGTCGTGAGGTTTTAGGCTAGCCCTCCTCCCCTCCCAGCATCACGTCGTCGCGTGTATTTTTTATTATTGAAAAGATCAGATAGTTATCGAATCAATTTAATTAAAAAGATTTTCTATTGGATTTTTTCTATTTAATAAAAAATCGCTTGTTCAGGTTTTTCAGACAAAAAAATCACTTGCTCAAGTTTTTAATTAATTAGTAAAATAGTACATTTTGATATAAGTGGGGAAACTTTGTTATTGCATTCAAGCGCGGAGCCGAGAACTGCAGTAACAAATTCCCACGCGTATCAAACGACGTTTTTCAATACACTTTCGAAGAAATAAAATAGTAGAACGGAAAGTATTTTTGTCAGGAATAATTAGGAAACTATGATTTAATTTGCTTTTTTTCCGCGCTTTGCTTTCGCCAGGTTGAAGAAGAAGCAAAGGTCTGATGCCGCTATACAGCCTAATATGAAAAAAAAAAACAGTAAATTATGAAAGAAAGAAATATTTTTGAATTTAGAACACAAATAAATATTAATTTGTTCATAAAAGTAAATATTTGTTATAAATAATCATGTTTATCTATGATATTCTATTTATAAACAATTCAAATACTCAAAAAATATTGACGCCGTAAAGACGCATATTATCTCCTTGGCGAGATTTAAAAAAAAACCATCACCGCCGATTATAGCTATAGTCATTGAACTTATCTGTGGAAATTTTTATTTCCGCACGTGTGCGGAAAAATATTCAAAATCTACGCGTGTGAAATACATTGCATGTTGAACCTAATCGTAGTGCGATAAAAACCAGTTTTCGAGAAAGTGTATTGAAAAATATTTTACACGTCAGCGTCACACACAAAATTTAAGTTATTCGTCCCAAGAAATAAAACACTTGATTATCATATTCCCCTCCCCACCAACGTAATTAATCGGTATTTTTTACCTCACGTGATTAAAGGTCGACCCCTTATTGTAATACCATGGGTACAGGTACAGGTAGTTAAAGATACCAATATCATTTATTATAAGAGGCACCTAAAAATTCAACCGGATGATATTAGATTATGCACCAAGAGGAAAAAGCGGAGTTATGTCACAGGCGCTTTTTTGGATCCCGAAGCATGTCAGGGATTCTGGGGCTCCCGAGCAGAGCGAGGGAGCTAAGTTAACTTCTGAGGGAAGCGAGGGAGTTTATACTAGAATCCTGAGAGCAGTGAGGGATTTAAGTTTGCCCAAGACGAAAACATCTTTATCCCCGAGGAGCATACTCTACTTTTCACACCTACTGCGAGAAAATAAAAACCAATTCGGTTTTTGAAATAACCCACACCAACATTCTTCCTGGGGCTCTCAGGATTCTAGTCTTAACTTAAGCTAGAATACTTCACTGCTTTATGCCCTTGTAGACTGTAGTCGAGTGCAATTAGACAATAAGGTGGAACGAAGTATATAGTGGTCGGATTTTCATGATACTTTTTTTTTGAGTTCCTAGAGGAGTGGAGAAGAAAGTTAAAAATAAAATTCACCGCACTTCGCGACTTTTTTTGAATTTCTTTGGAATATTTTTTTTTCGTTTATAACTTCAAATTCAACGAATTCATATTGTTGCGTAATAGTGTGACCTGCGTGCATCCATTAAATGCCAATTTAGTCTGTTTCTTTGCTCCTTTATCCATGTAATGCAAATTACAAGTATTTTTTGGAAAATTTCCTATTTTCTTCAATTATTTTTAATATACCGGATTTTATGTCTAAGATTTCTTTTGTAATTGGTAACTGATAATTGTTCACGGATAACTGGATATAAAAAATTTCAAGAAACCACATTCATGAGTGTAGTGACTAAAAATTCATTTGCAAATAGCAGAAAATCGTCTATGTTAATGAAGGCATTTTTTTTCGAAATGGTTCTATTAAACTCAACGTGCCAATTATAGTCCAAATCCTCATTTTATTAGCTATCTAATGAAGTATAATAACTAGAAAAATATTTAAGGATACTTGTTAAACATTAGTTACTGCTGAAAAAGTAAAATACGACAAAATGCCTCTAGTCGTATCGCTAAGAATTGGGAGCGGTATCGGTATCTTTTTTTCGTTATCAAAAAAATGTTTTTGCTTCATAAATACCATGAAATTGAACATTCTGAGGCTAAATAAAAAATGGTATAAAGCAACTGTTTACTAAGGTTTAATCGTTATAATATACTACTTACATGGTGTTTACGATGCAATAAGGTGTAGGTTAAGTAGGCCATTGTACTAGGCGACTTTTGTTATTATATTAAAACTTAGCCTTTACATACTTATTTCTGTATTAAATTGATAATAGAAATTAATAAAAATATGGTCTTGACTTCGCGGGACAAGTGAATTGTAAACCACGATAAAAATGGGAGAAAACACTGTCAAGCTTCACCAATGTACCTGATGGTGGCGCTGGCAACACAAACACTAAAGTTACGTTTTGCTAATGGAATACATGATTTTCTCGTTAAAAGGTTTCAATAGGTAGGTACTATTTAATAAACTATTTTCGGGATATTCGGATGTTCTAATAAAACTTGGTTCATTTCCTCGTAATTCGAAAAGAAATAAACGTTACCTATATAGATTTACTCATCTTTTTAAAAAAATGACCGATCGATCGAGCCTTTAAAATAAAATAAATAAAGAGTTTTTTTTTTAGCAATAATGTTTTCACTGATGGCGTCAAGTTATGCACTTCGTGTGTTGTCCATTATGTGACACGTATACAATTTTGGGCAGAATATTTGTCTAGTTTTCATTACCTATTACAACACATAAGTAAATATTTCAGCTTCTTCACTTCTATTGGTTAAGTAAAGAAAAAGCAAATATTGGGTAAAAGTGAGGGCCTAATGCGTTTACGCAATTGTTTTCATTTTCTGCTAAGCGAACCGGTTATGTTGTCACCCGAAGAAAGTAAAGTCTACCGTTGTACGAATTCTTTGCTTTTTTAATGAAGAAGTTTATTCACACTTTTCTAAAAATAGGTAATTTGTTCGTGAAAAATGCTATGTTTTGTAAACTATACATATTCGCCGAAGGGTTAGGGAGAGGTGTACCCGATACAAAGTGGGAGGGACGCCAACGCTAAAACAATTACCACTTACCATCAGCCCAAGATGAATCTAATCACTTTTGAAACAAAATCCCGTGCATACGATATCCACAATTCCACATCTGTTCACCACCCTTACCACTATTGGCCCGCACAAAGAGAGTGCGGACCAATAGCACTAAAACAAAAAAAAATTGCGACCTTTTTTACACTATCTTTTGTTTTACAAAAATTCTCAGGCTCTGTTAATGATCACAGTTGTTTGACCACCCTTTTTTGACTAATAGGAATAACACAAAAAAGGACCAAGGAAGAGAAAGTTTTTAACTAAGCGCTTCTATAGCGGCCGGATGCTGCAAGCAAAAATAGTCCGTAAGGTGATACTGAGAATTTCCTGGTAGAAAAACCCATTAACACTTTGCCCGACCCGGGAATCGAATCCAGGACCTCGTGCTCAACAGTAGCACTTGCGACCACTTGACCAGCGAGGCAGTTGCTATGTTTTAGGCCTCTAAAATATATTAGCACACGCGTTTCTAAAACTATCGCACAAATAATTTATCAAAATAAAACATTATAAATTAAATTAGTATATTTGTGTCACATTATACGCTTTGAGAGGAACTTCATATAAATATCTAGTGTAGATAACGATAGCATGTGTAAATGGTACAGCAGAAACATGCTCTACATAAAAACGAATCATGTTCTCACACAATTTTGAATGAACTAACGTAGGTCGGACTACGAATATTTTACGCATGGTACGTCATCACAAGGCATGTTGCCAAAAGCTGTTACAATCTAGTCTAGTTCTACAAATCTACATCGTTTAGTTTCGCGTGTGTGTACAGTTAGATCCACTTCGGCTTGTTTTGGAGACGATTGAGATAATTTGGATTAGTCATGACATGTGGGCTGAATGAAGAAATGCTTTGCCTCGGTGGTTTTCGTAAGAAGATTATCATGGCCATTTTAACGGCTGGATTACTGTTGGTGTCTGAGATAGTGGATTGTTATGAATTCATGGGCTAAATGAAAATTGTTTTGTGCCATCCTCCCTTTTAAACAGCGTTGCCGGTGTTAAAATGGAGGATGAACGCATATTTCCATAGCCCCTCTCCTCTCTTTTGGAGAGACAAAGACGAATGGCTGGATTCAGTCAGCATCAGGGCAGTTGACAACCTCAACAAGTTTGACAACCTGTCAGTAAATGATTGATCTTTCAAAAACCTGATGGACAGCTGCTGCTGGCCATTGCGCCATTTAGCGTAAAAGAAATAGAAATAGCGCGTGATACATTGATCCCAAAACAGACGGTTCAATTTTCGTTAATTTTTTGCAGTCTTTCACTCGAAATGATACGTAAGAACCAATCTGAAAAATGATATTAATCTATTTTAATCTAAAATCACTCAAGCCTACATAGTTATTGTTTACTTTACTCAGACGATGTCAACACAGCTCACCTCGATGCGCGCATTTTCACTTTTCGTCATGGAAACTAGAGATGAGCGTGAACTGGTTCCGTATCTATTAACATAAGTATTCGACAACTCAGATATTCGGAGTCTGCGTGTCGTTTCACTGTTCTCATCCGCGAATTAGATCTATGAATTCATTAAGAACATTCGGTTAACGTACTTTTTATTAACGTTTTCGGGGTCATCTGAGTTAGTGAAGAAAATATTTAGAAAGATGAACTCACCCGTTTCAATTAGGTAAAGATAGAGTTAGTAAATAGATCAAAAATATTGCCATCGCTTGATGACATTAATTGATCACCACTTTGACAGTTTCGAATAATGAAATTCAAACTGACACGAGTTTTGGCAAATTCAATCTTTGCCAGTTACATCAATATTTTCAAACAATATTTTAAGTAAAAGCGTGCATAAGTTCAGTAACGTATTAGGATCGATTTCGAAACAAACGCATAATTAATTAGCATTCATTTATATATATGAAAGTGCATATTCATGTGTATTCATCCGTAAATCCGCGGTGGAGTGCGAGCTGTGAGCACCGAAACTGGGCCACCGTGTGCGCACTGCGCATGTTCGCGGCGAGCAGCGGGTGGACTCGGCGAGCGGCGAGTGGACGCGGCGAGTGGCGAGTGGACGCGGCGATGTCTGCGCGAACGCTAGCCGCCGGGGCCAGGGCTCCGAGTTCGAGTTTCTGAATTTTCCCCAAATTGACACATTTTGCAATTTTTTTCCCCATTCCATTTTTAAATAGGAAATTAAATAAATGGGTTTATAAAAGAACTAGGAACTTATGTTTGTTCTCAAAATGAACGCGTCTGTCGCACACAATCCCACCTTTTATCTGCCTGCGTTATCTATGGAATTTTGTCTGTGTATCATATATCTGTTAATTTCCCAAGTTTAACAGTCTGATAATTCGGGATGCTAACCCCAATTTTTTTCCAACGATTCAATTTAACCAAAATTTCCCCTTAAACGGTTTTTCGACAAAAATGTTTTTTTTTTTAAAAAAAAACGTTGCCCCACCCTACGAATTTCTCCAGTATCGTGGGTGCGTTTTTAAAAACATTTAAACTCACATACACAAACAGCCAGACCCAGAACAACTATCTGTAGGCCATACAAATATTTGTTCCGTGCGGGGATCGAACCTGCGACACGCAACGCAGCAGTCAATCGCTCAGCCACTGCGCCAACCGTGCCGTCAATGAAAAAAATCCTCAATCTAACAGCGCTACGGCCGGCGCACTATCGCACTCGCCGTATCCGCCGATACTACGTGTTCGCAAATTGTTCCACTTATCTCTTGCACAATAGTTGGCTCCAGAGCTCTATGTGTGAACGATTGACGGGCACAAGCACAACCTTGATAACAGTTGGTAAAGGCCGTCATGCGGTCCAGTCCAAATACAACTCATTTCCGAGTAAGAAGTGATAATTATATTTTATTGAACGCTAACCGTCGCAAAGATTTTGCAGAAAGGTTAAAAAATAAGCGTTCTAAAGGTGCAAAATATTAATCTTGCTTCGAAAGAGGTTATACTTAGTTTAAAAGCGGTATCTACTTAATTTTGATTAACAATCTAAAACCAAACTTTTCTAACTTTTTTCTTTTAAAACGTTAAGTGCATGTTTGATAACCTTTAAACTTTACGTAGCAACAGCGGTGCAGTAAATAAATGATCATCTATTTAACATTTCTTGCAACTTTATACCTATTACCGAGTTGCAGGAACTAAATTGACTGCGCAACGAAATTACTTGGCGAGGCAACGTCAAACTTCAAACGACTTAACAAAACGTTTGCATGTGATTAGACGGAGCAATTAACGGCCATACGTAGGTCAGGAATATGACCGGAGTAGCAATGACATGGTCACTAGATGGTAATGGTATTTTGCCCTCTGTCCTCACTCGGGGACAGCGCCGGTTATAGACCGAGCACGTTGACGATACCCACTTTCGGGTTTAATGGGTTTTTATATGTATATTGTAAACGTAATCTTGCGTACTTGTACGTAGCTGAGAATTTATAGTAGTATGCATGCCTCGATCTATAATCCTCTATTGATCAAAGTATGCATGCCAAAATAGTTTTTATATAAATAGGTACAGTACAATTAATTTATCAATAACTAATTTAGTGTACCTAAAAGTGGTTCTTGTTATGTTGTTGATTACTTCAGTAAATTGCTCACAAATATTTTGTCTTATTATTTTTGATACTTCAACCTTGCTCAAAGCTTCTTTAATTATTCTGGAAACGGTAGATGGACGCAGTTTTCACAATAAAAAAAGCTCAAGGTTTGTAAAGTGTTAAACACTATATAACTCATCCATAAATAGCATTGAAGTGTCTGTCTGTAATATCAAAATAACAGCTTTTTACTGAATGCTTATGCCAATAAATCACACTTTAAAAAAAAACACATTTTATTCAATTTTTGTCTGTCTTTCTGTCGGATTGTTAAGGCTAATCTCCGAAACGGTTTGACCGACTTTGACGAGACTTATACTGGCAGATATCTGATAAAAGGCCTAACATAGGCTACTTTTATTTTAGAAAAAAAAAATAGAGTTCCGTGCAAAAATATTAAAACTCTTGGAATTGTTAATAAAATCTGATTCAAAAAGAGAAGTCATTTTTTTAAATAATAATTTGACGCGAACGAAGGTCGCGAGCAACATCGAGTACTTACTAACGAAAAAATAACCAGTTTGAAACTGATTTACCTCATTCTTTGATATTATTATTATATTATACATTCATTCACATTATTACTATTATTTGATACATTCGTTGGTAGCTAATCATCTAACTTAGATTAACTATTTAGTCATTTACTTTATATATGCGCACT
Source organism: Eugnorisma glareosa (assembly GCA_947578425.1). Lineage (NCBI taxonomy): Eukaryota > Metazoa > Arthropoda > Insecta > Lepidoptera > Noctuidae > Eugnorisma > Eugnorisma glareosa. Next base: position 15,360,557 of record OX387959.1, read on the forward strand.
TAGGTACCTATAGATATATAGGGTGTAACAAGACCCTTAACGAAGCCGAAAGTCATTTGTTGTTCACGTCATGGCAATATTTTTTTTCTTCTAGACCATACCTGGGAACCTTCTAGTTACGGAGATATTGGGGGTCAAAGTTCCAACTTTTTCAAAAGTTGTTTTTTAATTATTTGTTTTTTACGTAAGATTTTTACTGTAAACAATTCCACGACCCTTGTACTATTCAATTCATCAATCAGCAGTGTTTTGAGTGCGTTACATTAAGTCCTACCGTAAAACGTGATTTTTCACCCCAAAAATGAAAGTTGTTTTCCAGCAATCATTTTTGCATAAAGTTACTTAGTTCGATGAACAGAACGCTTGGTTGACGGCTTCGTGCAGGGTCTTGTTACACCCTGTATGTATTAAAATGTGCTAAGTGCTTTCAATTACTGTTATTTAATCAGCTCAATACTAATTGCAACAAAGCGATTGTGATCAGATTTGCAATAAGAAACAAAGGTAGATTGGACAGCTCTCTTAGTGATACAGATGTTTTTTTTGCAACGAACTGAGAGAGAGAGATGATAATGAAAAAAATACGGCCAAGTTCGAGTCGGAGTCGCGCATGAAGGGTTCCGTGAAGCCGTGCCGTCGTAGTAGGGAAGCTCCCTATAATTTTTTTGTTTTTTTTTTGTTTTTGCTGAAACTGAAATACTTACACATTCTGTAAAAATTTCAACTGTCTACCCATTACAGATCATGAAATACAACCCGCTGATAGACAGACGGACGGTCAGTGGAAGCTTTATTAGTACAAAATATAAAAGTAAAAAAAAAAATTGAATATATCGTTCCTGGGTGAACTTTGAGTTCATTACGATTCCGTTTGAGTTCAAAACTAGTCTGGCGCACCCAATATAAATACATGACGTTAAAAAAACCTTAAATATGGGCAAAAATGGCTTAAAAGGCACGCAATCTGTGCCTGAATGGGATCGAAACTTAGAATCCATTATCCACCACTCGTACTAGGGGCTACCAATCAAGCTATACAAAACCAGTTTTATTCCGATCTCTTATTGTACGGGAAATCTATACAAAGCGAAGCCATGTTTTACTGGAAATGTATAGCTTGATGTGTAGTTTACTGAAAAATCTTTCAAGCGTTTAACGGCTAATAATGAAATGAAAAAAAGTCTGTACTAAACATTCACGTGACCTAATTAAAAATGGGTGTTATTTAAATGGTTAGCATAGTATTCGTATTTTTGTGAGCAGCAAAATATAATCTGTGAGCAGAAATAGCTAATAATTGACTAACGAGGCATCAATATCAATTACGAAATGGATTTTATGTTTCATTTATTAATTTGTAAAGGTCAATTCATTACAAAAGATCATTCTTTTACAGAATCATTTAAATGTTTCATGTCGATTCTTACGGAGCATTTAAATAGCATTAATGTTATTTTATAATAAATTAGTATTAGTATTCTCAAAAAATGTTGTTGTAAATGTTACATTTTTTAAATCAAATCATCAATACAGCCCCCCAAGTTCATATAACCCCATTCAATAATTAATATGGCTCCATTTAATATGGCCTCTCGCCATCAAACGTAAAAGTTTGGCGAGTTTGGAATTAAGGAACACCTCTGTACTATAATTTCTTTAAATAATAATAAAAAATAAAAAATTAAAAAATAGCTATTTCATGAAAAAGTCACCCAATGGGCTTAAATGAACTTGGAGGGTTGTATTGATGATTTTAGTTATTATAATCCTGTAACTCCATACGTGTTACTGGCACGATTCATATTTTCATCAACATACAACCTGACACTGACCTGCAAATTGCAATAAACGTAAGAAAATTTAAGTTTTCGCGGGATACCCTTGCGCTTCCACCTTAAACAAAAAGTCATCACCATCACACTAAATGTGCTGTGCAAAATGTTAGCTGTGATGGATGGATATGGATGTTTGTTACTCAATCACGCCAAAACGGCTGAAAGGATCTGGATGAAATTTGGCACAGAGATAGATTACAGTCTGGAATAGCACATGCGTAACTTATTTTTCTCACACGTACACATCACATAATAATTTCCACGCAAACGAAGTCACGGGGAACACCTAGTTTATAATTATTAAAAAATTCTCATATAAAACATTTCTCGTAAAAGCCGTAATTGATTGATTGACTTGCCCTTGAAAAATTCAATTATTAATACAGTTTGCATACTAGTTAAGTACTTCGCTACGCTTCAAGCTTTATCGACAAAACCAATTTTCCTCTCGATGCCATGAAATTATACCTCGTTAGATTTTTTCCACATCAAAATATGAGAGGACAGTTTGCTACCTACCAAGAATATGACAAGTTTTCATTAACAATCGTGCTACTTAGGGGCCATCCTTTTATCACGTGAGGGTTTTTCTGGCTACTTTTTTTGCCCCCTCCCCCTTGGTGATACGTCGTAAGGTTTTAGGCTACCACTCCTCCCCCTTCCAAGCATCCTGTATTTTTTTCATTATTGAGAAGATCACAGAGTTTTAAAATCTTTATTATTTTTTAATAACAAATTAGCTTGCTCGGGTTTTTAATACATTATTTAAGAAAAAAATTACACGTCTCAATAAAGTTCACGTGATTATCACATTGTCCCCTCCCCACCCTATCGTGATTACTTAGTCATGTCTCTTTTCTGCACTCCTCCCCCCCTGTGCAAACCTCACGTGACTAAAGGACGACCCCTTAGCTGCCTCGTTGATCTGGTTGTAAGTTTTACTGCTAAGCATGAGGGCCGACGTTCGATTTTATTGGGTTCTGCACGTTTAATGGCAACAGGCTCGCCCCTATCACATGAGACTAAACACAATGTGCCAAATGTAGTACCAGTACCAACTACAGGTACACTTCTGCTTACACTTCGGAAAAACCAAGCATGATGTTATGTTCTGTGCTACTTAATATAATTACATTATTTACTGTTAAATGAGCCTTAGTCGCCAATAACATTGGCATTGCAGATTAATCAGAATTTCATGGGAGAATTTTGTATTTTTTAATCAAAGTTCAATTATATCGATTAGATGCATTTATATAAGGTGCAGTATTATATTGATGAGAAGGAAACAATTATCAATATCAATCAATTAATAATGAATAACGTAGTAGACATTTCATGAAATAGTCATTGAGTGGGGATTAAATGAACTTAGAGGGATGTATTGGGGATTTTAATGATTATAATTCTGTAACAACATACGTGTTACGGTCGCAATTTTTTTTTTTAAATGTTGGTACGTACAACCTGACACTGATCTGCAAAATGCCAAAAACGTAAGAAAATTGAAATTACGCGGGCTACTCTGGTGCTTTTACCTTAAACGATAATTGCAAGAAACAACTTCTTTAAATAAACTTTAAATTAAGACCTTCTTTTAATTAAGGCCTAAACTGTAAACTTAGCTTTTTATTTGCTTTGAAATCAATAAGTAATTGAGTTGACAAATTATTTACGTTATGGTGACTATTCCCATACAAAATCCCATCCCATCAAAATATAGGGGGGAATCGCATTTGACAGCTCATAAAAGCTATGACAATGTGGAAGGCAACCGTAAATCTATTGGGGCTAGCAAGTTATGCTATGACAGATCTACAACCAATGGGTTATAGACCAAAATAGCTCACCATAATTACCATTATAATAACCATTTTATAGTTCAAAATAGCTTGACCTCATTGGTCAGATTGGGACTAAGCTATGGACACGCCATCTACAATCAGCTTTGACTTGCCTTCCCTTCCCCATTGATTGTTGAACACTTCCCAACCATCTTTTAAGTTTCTGTGTCTTCAGGGTCTAATATGGTACGGATAGAATCCATAATGGTAAAATCAAAAATACACGTATAATAGTCAAAACTACTTTTGTGATAGTTAATAGTTCAGTTTTAAAATGCACATAAATAAACTGTAAAACTGTTGGAATAGTTTCGTCGTAGTGCCCATTGTATCGTCGACGCAGCTTCGTGTGAGGTGACGATAGACCCCAGGGCTGTCACAGCTACAGTTGTATTATGTATCTCATAATGTACAAACTACATTATCTGCCTAGCCTTTTCCCAACTAAGTTGTGGTCGGCTTCCAGTCTAACCGGATGCAGCTGAATAGTTGTATTTTACATGGAGCGACTGCCTATCTGACCTCCACAACGCAGTTAGTACCTGGGTAATACGATACCCTTTGGTAAGACTGATTACGTGTAACGTGCTTTCCGAGACATGTAGGAAACTCGGAATGTACTGGATGGGTCACCATCGGACGATTTTCTGACATTTGCTAATGAATTTTAAGTCACTACACTCATGAATGTGGTTTTCTTGAATATTTTTACGTAGAAACACGTCGTTTCGTCGTTTTTACGTCTGTTGCTGTAAAACAGCATCAGATACCCATTTCAAAATAAATCTCAGTCTTAAAATTCGATATTATAGAAATAATTGAAAAAATAGGATCTTTCAAAAAAAGTACTAGAAATTAGCATACATAAATCGACAACAATGAACAAAGGAATAGACGAAATTGGCGTTTAATGGATGCACGCAGGTCACACTATTACGCCACAGCATGCATTCGTCGAATTTGAAGTTATTCATAAACGAAAAAAAAAATATTCCAAAGGAAGTTTCTTCTCGACTTCTCTAGGAACTTAATAAAAAAGTCCCATGAAAAGCCGAGCACTATAAACTTCGTTCCATCTTATTGTCTAATTGAACTCGAGTAGATAGACAATCTGTCAGATAGTTTTCGTAGATTGTAGATATTGAGTAGAGGTATTGACTTATTATGAGGGACAAATAAATCTCTTGTATTTCAAATACAGCATCAGACAAGGTGGAAATAAAATATGATATTGTAGAAAGGGCAACCCCAAAACAGTGCGCGTGTACTCCAGACCATATGCGATTAATTCAAAACACAATAAACACAGGGCTGTCAAAAAGTGATGATGACATCATATCAACATTATTGTGTCCGAATGAGCACGACATGACGACAACTAATTTGTATTAGACACGACATCAATTTTAATACTCAATTCTTTTGTATTCAAATTAAACTTTAGTTTTTTCGAATACCTGTTATTCAAGCATTTATCTCCTTTTGTTTCCAACTTGAGTCGGGAATAGAACTTGTATCTTGGCACCATAAATATGTACTCTACTTTCACTTTTGACATCAAAAGATTACAACTCAATAATGCATTCAAATGGTAACCGTACGTACAAAGCATTCATTCAAAATTATTGCATCAGAACTAGATAATTATAGAGCATTATGAAAGGCTTTTGATCAACTTATTTGATTGTGTATTTTATATGCATATAATGTATATTATTACAAAATAGTTGGCAATAATGAGTTTCTAATAACTAAATTGGGGGCATCCATGAAATACAGTACAACCTATACTATAATATTTCGCAAACATGATTACCCTTAGCTCTGTAGAAGCCATTTTGTATGTCAGATGTCAGGTTAGGATTTATCGCCAGTACCGCACGCGATATTATGTATGATAGTTATGGAATCTTTGTAAAAATTATTACGTAGACAAAAAAAATTAGACGAATCGCTGGGAGTCCCTAATTAATACAAAACATAGCCAAACTAATGTCAACAGTTTTGATTGGTTTTCCTTATGTCAGTCAACCAATTCCAGCACAAATTTGTGCTGATTTAAGTTTAAGGTGAAACCGCCAGGGTAGCCCACGAAATTGAAATACACACATCAAAAGTGTCTAGGGATCAACATATATTTTTGCAATAACTTTTCTCCTGATTGATATTAATTAAAATTTTCTTTAAGGATTCATCAAATAAAGTGTTTTCGTTTGTCACAGTAACGATAAACCAAGTCACCTTTGCATTAATAAAGAAATTTGCCATTTTCCTAATAAAGGGATTTTTGACATTTGAACCACTAACACAAAAGTTCGAAAAAAACGACTGAAATAACAGTTTTCTTTAAAATTTTATTGGGTAACTTAAACAATTAATAATCCGTGTTTCTACCGCGAACACTAACAACACAAGAACATCGGTTTGGCATACTCAAAATGAGTTCATCCAAATCACGCTGTGGAATGGCCGCCCATGTTCGTTGCAACAACAAAAAAAGGTCTTCTTGCGACTGGATACCCTCCATATTCGGCAGAGCTCTTCTCTGTAGCATATCCCATGCATGCTCAATCGGATTCAAGTCTGGCGACTGAGCAGGCCAGGGCAGGACATTGATGTTAGCTGCGGCGAGAGTCTGTCTTACAACTCTTGCGGTGTGCGGTCGTGCATTATCATGCATTAACTGAAATAAGGGACCGATTTGCACTTGTAGAGGAACGATGACGTCTGATACAATCGTCTCAGCATAAATTTGAGCGTTGAGGTTGCCTCTGATCCAAATCAACTCAGTTCTTCCGCCGATCCAAATACCCGCCCATACCATGATGGTTCCACCACTATAAGGATGGACTTCCTGGCAGGATTTTAATCGCTGTTGGCGTCCAGGGGTTCTCCAGTGTCGTATACGTCTTGTATCCGGTCTCATACCAAAACGAGACTCATCAGAAAAGCACACGAAACGCCATTGTTCTTCTGCCCAATTTCTGTGTTCAAGAGCCCATTGATATCGTATCCTACGATTGTGCATTGCTATAGGTGGTACCCGTAGCGGTCTTCGGGAATGAAGGTTCACTTCATGCAAGCGGTTTCTGACTGTTTGGTCGCTAATTAAGTTCCCTGAAGAGTGATAAAGCCTCACGGCTAACATCATGGCGGTTATTGTTGGAGCTCTTCGAGTTAAGATTTGAATGTATCGGTCTTGTCTCCGTGTGGTGCAGCGATACCGTCCTCCATGGCGCTCAGCCACGGTACCAGTGCTTCGGTAACGTGTCCAAAGTCGACTGATAACACTCTGACTTGTATTCAGAGCTAAAGCCACAGTACGTTGCCGGGAACCAGCTTCTATCATTCCCACGGCTCTGAGCATTTCTTCCCTGCTTAAATGACGTCGCCGCTCCATAATAACGTTGGTTTTAATCAGTAGTAGGGAAACAGTAGCACTAATAATGTCTTCAATGCGTTGTATGTTTTTATAGGGAAAATATTGACAGCTGATTTTCATCTTTTACTCGAATTTGATTCACAGTTCCTGATTCAAATTATGAAATGCACCAAAAAGGATCCATATAAATTTATAAAATCATAAATTTATTACAAAGCCACATCTCAATCTCAAGAAATCCACATAAAAATGCTTGATCCCTAGACACTTTTGATGTGTGTACTTATATGATTATAATTCTGTAACTACATACGTGTTAGGGTTCGTGAATCATAAAAATATTTTGTTTAACATACAGCCTGAAACTGGTGGCCTACCATGACGTCTTATAGCAGTAGTAATTCCAGTGTGGGAAAGAGACACAGCGATACAGGTCGTCTAGCGCCATCTCTTTCCCACACTGGTCATAGTAACCCCCCTGACCTGCAAATTGCAAAAAAACGTTCGAAAATTTGCATTTCGTGGACTATTTTGGGGCTTCCCCCTTAAGAAACTGGCCGTAAGTCTAGTCTTGACTCTAAAACTAGTTTTATGGTTGGTTTATGACACCATAATGCCTCCGTTTCTTCGAAGTTCATTAACGTGAATCGTCATTACTTTAATCTGTGATAATCTATGGTTTCAAGAGTTTATTGTTTATCAAGAAAATAATAATGTAGTGCAAGACACTGGTCAGACATAAAAACCTAGTAATCTACATAACATAAAGTATAAAACTTTTTATTTTCTTTTAGGCGACTTGCTGAGTAATAGCTGTTGTTGTACATGCCATTTTCCACGCTATTTCTTTCTCATAGACGTGATAGTGGCGTGTTGTTTTTGTATGTTAGTCTAACATGAACTGCATCTATAAAACAGTACACATTACTGACATTAAAAATCCACTCTATTAAAACCGTGAGAAAGAGTTTAACACAGTTTATTGAGATTTTGTCTTTGGAACCATTTTTGCTGGTGGTGCTTAGAAAACATTTGTTGTATCGTATAAAGACACAATGAGACCAAGAATCCATAATGGAATACCGTGAGTTTATAATGACTATGTATATGCAAATTGTTATTTTATCTATTATGTTTGCACAAGGAGTGCAATGTGATGTGAAGAAGTGCGAAGTTGGAGAACCTGTTCCGCAGTTCGCTATTATGATCGAACAATCTTTAAAATATTTATTTAAAGATAAGAAAATCCATTGACAATGACTTTAATTTAAGCAACGGATAGTGTAGTGGTAGTGGTGGTAAATATTTAACCTCTAAACAAACATACGTATAGCTACATCTCGATAGCAGGCTGGTCAATGCACCGGCAAACAAAATACGGTGCGAGTATTGTTGTACTGATTTAATTCGGGTATTGTTTAATGTTTTTATGACACCACACGACGCCGACATCAATACTCAGACGAGGACTGTTGCCAAAGAAGTCGTGAGTGAGTCTCAGCAATGTGATGAAACGCCGACGCAAAACGAGACGCCACAATTACAACTGAGGCGCAAACTTGGAATTAATAATTAAATAAACCTAGGTAGGTACTTACCGCTCTATTAAAGGAAGCAGGTTGTTGAGGAACTCGAAGCCGCCGTGAGTGGTGTACGTGATGGTCTCATGACAAGCAATAGCACCATGATTAGCACGCACGTAGTTCTTCAGCACCCAATACTCTCCGCGTTGCATCGTCTCGGGGACAAAGTTTTTATCGTTGCACCCGAGCAGCAACCGCAGCAGTTGCAGCGTGGAATTAGACAAAACATTCTCATCGTACAAGGGTACGTTGAGAGACTCATTTACACTAATAGCTTCAGATGGCACTGCACTTAATTTCTTTTCTACTTCCGCGGTACTAGGTACAGTCTTTTTAACTGTGGACATTGTCGACGGAATCATCTTTTGGGATGTGAATTCCCCAAAAATGCGCGCACTAAGTTCTGGCAGTTTTATCGAGGTATCGTTCCGCACATCTTCTTTGAGATACCTGAACTCTGCGAGCCTCTCGGTGCCATCCCCGGTGATGGGCACCCACTCAACCCCCTGGGCGCTGTTCCCGGAGTAATGTACCGCCGCATATAAAAAAACGGCGATGTTAAACACGATGCTCACTCTAAATATTAAGTTACGGCGATTACCCAACATTATTATAAAATTAGGCACTTGCATTTTTATATTGACTGGGGCGATGCCCAAAAGGAGGGTTATTAGAACTAGTGTTAACTATAAGGTTTTAGCTACAACGTCCTTCTTCGTCCTCTAGGACGTAGGTTCCTATAGGCTTCTGTTCGTGTCAGCATCACAATTTATTGCGTCATCAGCACTGGTGTGTGGCCGGGCGCCACGGGACTGCCGCGCCACAATCTGGAACAAAACAAAACATCAATTTAATATTTGTGTTTCTCATTTCGTTAATCACATTCAGAACTTCGTTTGAGTACCTATTACAAAAGTGTTTACCGAAGATTGGTGCAGGAAGTGAACGAGACTGATTGCGCACGCGCCGGGGGAAATTGTTATAATTTTGTTTCATAAAACTTAAATCAAAAGGAATTTCAATCTAATCTTAACATGTATTGCAGATCGTCAAACCTTTGTTCCTGGAATATTTACTTTGGATTGTCTCTTTATGTTGTCATGATCACATACAAAAAAAAAAACCTGTTTCTTTAAAAAGGGTCAACGTCAAGTAAGAGGACTGTTTAATTTCAAACCTGAAGCCTAACGAGCACGCCTTTATAAAGTCCTCAAACATGAAAAGGGTGTTCTACTGACCGACCCTTGCTCGACGAGCCAGCCCACGTCGCTGAGCATGTAACGTTAAATTCCCCATTAAATAATCCGACCCAGCCAAACTCTAGTTGCCCTCCCCTCAATGACGCACTAAGCCTAGGCCCGAACCCCGCAGGGGGTTCCCTTAGTGAACGCTCATTTAATGTGTAATATCCTTAGTTTGTAAGCCTTGGCTGGGGGCCTTAAAGTAATTTTCGGCCACCACAGGATAGTCCGGTTAAGCAGCTTCAACCTCAGTAGAGTTGTTGCGCTGCGAGGGTCATACAACAAAAAAAAAAAAAAGCGTGTTCATAATTTATTTTTGTAATTAATAATTTGAACAAATTTATTTTAGTTCATCATCACCTGCCTAGCCTTTTCCCAACCATGTTGCAGTCGGCTTCCAGTCTAACTGGATGCAACTGCATACCCCTATTTTAAATGGAGCGACTGCCTATCTGACCTCCACAATCCAGTTAGTCCTGGGTAATACGATACCCCTTGGTCAGACTGGTTGTCAGACTTTCGGGCCACTGACTACCTGTAACGACTGTCAAAGGACTACAAATGACAGCCGGGACAGCTTTTTAGTTGGTGATGCTTTTAATAGCTATCCGCAAAAGTGAACAAAATAAAATGTGCATTTTATTTCTGCATAAAACTTGGCGAATGGTCAAGTCGATATAATAAAGTTTCATTTTCGCTAATTGGGCAACGCTAATGGCGCCTTGCAAGCATTTTAATCTTTAATTAGCAAGCTGAGTTCTGATTAGTCTTTATCTGTTCACGATCCTCGTTATTTAGATCGCTATCTACCAACTTGGGATAGATTAATCCATGCATTTTATCCGTTCCCGATGCGCTGGACATGCGAGCCTAGACTGCAGTGCCCAGACGGACCGAAGAGCGACGATTTATCTAAAAGACGTATCCAGTCTAGTTATGAGGCGCCTTTATGGCGGCTCTAAGATGTTAGCCGTCTTATTGGCTAAGACTAATTAGTATTTTATAGCAGAGAATTGATTTTATCTTTACTCTTCGAGATATTTGACGTGATTAAATTGCAACATGGTTTCCTAATTGTTGGTTAGTTGTAACGAGAATATGACTCTTGTAATCATTATACTCGTACTTTTGTTTTACTGAATACTAAAAGTGGAAACCTCATGTGAGTTGACAGACAAAGTGATACCTACAGTGTGAAAATCTTAGGAGACATCAGTTTCAATTTAATGTTTAGTTTCTTATTAATTTCAGATCATGATATCGATCATATAATCATGCTCAATTAACATTCCCACGTTCATTAAGCGGGTACAATCTCACAAGCATTTCAAATTATTGTCTCATGAGAATAAACTTGTTAAAATAATGTCATTGTTAAATGATATTTCCTTGAAATTTTCTGAAGAAACTTCTCAATTACGAGTTTTGTCTGGAACGATCGATGCTTGAACTTACATCCATGACGTAAATTCGAATAAAGAATGACTGTGACCTATGTTTTTGGCCTTGATTCTTGTCTGAATTATTAAAGCGAGGCCTAATTTGTAGGGCTCTAACTATGTAAGTGGCCAGTATTAGTTGGGGCTTTTTATCGACTATCAAAGGACACGCGAACAGCCCATGAATAATGAAAATGTTTCATGAGGACGGTTATCGTAATATTGTTTATTGAAGACATCAAACATCGTTAGTTTTTTTTAAGTACGTACTTCGTAATGTTTTATGACATTACTATAGACGTTTTGTGACGTCATTCTCATTAGACACCCTGCACAAAAAATGGAAACACGGGGTCGTCATGATCGACTATACTTAACAAAGAAAAAATGGTGTTATCATCTTAATTATCCATAGTTCGTTGACTTATCAAACTGAGGCTGGTTCAACATATCATTCTTGAAATAAGTTTTAATTGACGAGATTGTTTTATAAATATAGTATTTAACTTTTAAGCACTGTATAACGATTATCAATATTATCATTAATCATCACACAAAAAGTTACTAACACTAAAAAGTATCTTTTGAATACCAATACAAGTCCTATTATGATTTGCATGGGCAATAAAACACGATGTTTGCTATACAAAATGATATTGCTATAGACTTTTTGTGACGTGAGTCTCATTAGAAACCCTGAAAAAAAATGGGAACACGGGGTCTTCATGAACGACTACAGTGAACACAGACAAAATGGTGTGGCAATCTTAATTTTCCATAGTTCGTTGACTTAACAAACTGAGGCTGCTTCAACATGTCATTCTTGAAATATGTTATAATTGACAGAGTGTTTTATAAATATAGTATGTAACTTTTAAGCACTGTCTAACGATTATCTATTATTTAACATCACACAAAAAGTTAGTAACACTAAAAAGTATCATTTAAATACAAGTTTTATTATGATTTGCATGGGCAAAAAAATACGATGTTTGCGATACAGAAAATCAATTATTTTGATGGTTAACCGAAATCCGACCTTGGCTTCGGTCATAATAGCATCCGACCGTAAAACTACTGTGAACGATGTTATTAGATGCCCACCAGTCCACTTTGGCCGCCATTACTCTTTGAATGATTCCCTTGCAGTTATATTTCTTAAGCCAGTAATGGCTAACTTTTATCTATCATCTGTTTGTGGGAAAAACGTAAAATTTAATTTGTGAATTGCGTTTTTTGTATGGAAAATTGTTAAACACGGTTGATTTTGATTCTTTTGTTTTTTAGATGCCAAATTTAATAAGGTTTGCGCGATGAATTTGGCATTGCTACTTCGTTAATTAGTTTTCGTTGCGAAGATAAATAGTTCAAACCTGCTGCTACGAGAATTCCTTAGACAAGGTGAGACGACAATACCACAATAAATGAAAACACTGGTAGTACTGGTTCTTATGAATACTTTTAATTAAATTATCAAATAAATCCTAACATCGACATAAAACTAAAAAAAAACAAACTAAATAGCATAAAACTGTTAACGAAATAGAATTTAACACCATTTCAATAAATATTGGTTTATCCTTATGTATAACTAGCATTAATTAGCATCAGGAAATTTTAAGAAACGAACTTGGCTAAGGTTTTTGAAGGAGCAAGTGTGTAATGTGATGTGTTTAATGTTTATACCGATGCAGGGGTTGTTAACCTGTCGGTACTACCTCATTAATCTTTATCATCATATTATATTATATAGATTATTAATCTATATCATGTAGAAAACGATAAAGATGAAAACAAATACCCTGTGAATAAACTACTGGATATTTTCTATTAAATTTTTGTATGCCGACTGGGAACATCATGAGTTCATGACTCATGGGGTATACGCAGTTCAATTTATTGTCTTATTGTCATCTCTACCCAGTATGACGTATTTAGTTATGTAGATACCTCCGAGGATCGTTCTGGTTTAAGAAACTGAAATATTTTCCCAGTAGTAGTCCTTTTTTTTACGTACGGGAAATCATCAAATGAGGGTTCCCACACTGGGCGGAGCGGCAGGGAGGTCAGACTTGTACTGACTAAAACCCATCCATGTTCCTTCTTTTGCCTTTTGTGTTCCAGGGCCGCGGTATCTCTTTCGAACAGTCCCGCAACCCTAGTGGAAGGTACTAAAGCTGCGTTTCCACTTAAGACGAGCGAGGATGCGTAGCGAGGGATGTGTGAGAAACTAACCAATAGTAAAGCTTCTTTTTCACATTTTGTGCTCAGCTATGTGATTGATGAGTTGAGATGAGTTGAGTTGATGAGTTTTAAGCACATCTCTCGCTGCATACTCTCGCACATCTCTGGTGGAAACGCAGCCTTACAGTTGGTCAGGTGCGCAAATAGTTCGTGTCCATTCCATCTGTTACTTTGTCACGACGGCCAGGACAATAGATCGTAAGTCCTTAAGCCAACCAGAAATTTGCCTCCAGTGATTCTAACGATTCAGTTTCCCTCAACTATGCAAATATGTTAGCTTTTGCGGTCTGGTTAGTCGGCTTGTGGCGGACTTCGGTCATCCATCATCTTTGAAATGTGTGTGTCAGACGTAGCCTCGTCGTAGGTCATGTAAACTGTATTACATTGTAGTGTACAGGGAGTAACAGGACCTTTCACGAAACCATCAACTAAGCATTATGTACATCAAACTAAGTAACTATAAGCAAAAATTATTGCCGGGAAACGACTTTTTTTTAAGGGGGAACAATCACGATTTACGGTAGGACTCAATGTAACGCACTCAAAACATTGTGCTGATAGATGATAGATGGATTGAATAGTACGGGGATTGTGGAGGTGTTTAAAGTAAAAATCTTACATTAAAAATATGTATTTAAAAAAAAAACTTGTGAAAAAGTTGGAACTTTGACCCCCAATATCTCCGTAACTAGAAGGTTCCCAGGTATGGTCTAAAACAAAAAGTGATCACAATGACGGGGAGAACAAGTGTCTTTCGGCTTCGTTAAGGGTCTTGTACACGGGACTTTAACATAACAGGCGAAATGTGGGTGTACTATTAGGTACATACACCTGCCCAACCCTTCGAGAATCACAAAGGTATGTTGTTGTTTTGTGGTAATTCTTAATGAGCACAAATATGAAATGGTATTATAGTTTGTAGACCGCTTAGTGCTTACTTAGGTAAGGTGGCACTACTAATGTTAACTACTTATCCTTGAAAACCTTAGAAGGCGAGTCACTTTTATATATCGAGGAGGCAGGGAGGGGGGGAGGGGCTTTTTAAAGTTCCGGCATCCCGTACAAACTTATTAAAGTTTGCGCCAGTGATTTGTGCAATAAAAAATATTAATCGTGTCTCTCGGCGTTTGGACATATTTTCTTGCTCTTTGGCGGAATTCCAGAGGGTGACACTTAGTATATTGTCCACTGTGTAACCTGTGCTTCTCCCCAGACCCGTTACTTGGGACTGGATAATTAGCAATTTATGACTACTTTGTTAGCTTGGGTCTTACCTGTTAAAACAAATGTATGTGATAATAAATAAATATATATCTGAAAGTAATCTTGGCTATTGGTTAAAAATGTTTTACACGGCTTGTGCTTCATCTATGTTTTGCTTGCACAGTGTGCTTTTAGGAAAAAATAATTTTATCAAAAAAAATCTGACCTGGTACCTGAATACAGCTTTCTACCCTTCTTGAAACAGTCTAATGCTGAGAGAATATAGAACTAATTTTATTTTACCTTGATTTTAACCGGTGTGATTGGCACAGTAATCGCCACTCACTTGACATTTGGCAGTTACTTTCAGTTTTGATTACACTAAAAATTGCTCACAAACTGGTCACAAATCACACCAGATAAAATAAGCTTTACAATCTGTCTGCATTGGTTTTTCAGCAACCGGTGAGTTTTAATTAATTAATTAATTATGGATGTGTTATCAAAACTAATCAATTAAGAGCGAAAGCCACAAGGCTGCACCTCGCAAATAACAGACTAATGAGAACATATTTTATGTTCGGCCAGTGGTACTTGGCAACACCTGGGTTAAATGTCCAGCCATAATTTAATTCCACTAGTGCGATAAAGTGAACGAAATACTGCTGGCGTATAGAAAACGCATTATTCTGTATCTACTATTCTACTACTACTCTCGCTATTCTGTATCTATGTGCTAATGCTAGTCCCTAATGGCCATTTTAACAACAATTAATGTGCTAATGTAATAGGTACTTAAGTTCTATTTTATGGATAAGAACTCCTATTTTTGATTTTATTTTTGCATAACCGTGAATTGAGCCCATATATTCGCATTTCAATTAAGTACGATACAGGTGGGTCTAGGTTGTGCTGTAATTAAAAGGTTTATCTCATTTATTAATGCACAAACCAGTCGTTGCTTCGTCCGTTACATCGATTTGTTTGCAGGTGCATTTAATAAGGATGCTTACCGTATGCTAATGCTGATGTAATCATATTATGTACCTACATGGATACGGCCAAGTATACAAGTAAAGCTGTAGACAGACATGTCGCGAATATCAACCGTAATATAGATCTGCCTAATGCGACTTAGACAAAGGTACAACGTATCTATTGTTAAATATCACACACTAAAATGAAAATTAAAACAAAATGGAAGTGACAAGGTCACACAAATAATAAACTAACCGAAGACAGAATACTTATAATTATGCTCATCTCATTATGTAAAATGTAAGCAATAGTTTATTCATAGCCGACAGTTGCGCGAGCGCAAGCGTAACATTCAACGCACAGAGCGACCTTCACAGGGGAAAGTGTTTTACTAAAACGGATTATAATGCCAGTTAAAGCTGGTCTGTATACGTGGAAAGCATAACAAATGTTTATCTATACTAATATTATAAAGTGGTAAAATTTGTTTGTAAGTTTGTATGTAGGGGGTAATCTCTGGATCTACTGAACCGATTTTGTAAATTCTTTCACTAATAGGAAGATACATTATCCCTGAGTGCCATAGAGAAAATTTTCTAAATCGGTTCAGTAGATCCAGAGATTACCCCCTATAACGTCACAAACTCACAAACTTTACCTCTTTATAATATTAGTATAGATTATTTAGTAAAGTAATATAGTATAGAAGTATATTAGGTACACCTCTGCCTTTCGGGAATTACAGGCGTGATATTATGCTATTTGTGTCTCAAGCCACAAGACATGATCCACTGGATAAGCTGCAGAATAATTATAGAATGAATTAACGCACCTATGCTGGAATTAGCGACTTTACGCACATGATAAATAACCAAGAGGGGGCCTAAAGCAAAATTGAAAGTCGTGAATTCGATTTTCTCCACTAAACTTTTTTCAAATGGGCGCTTTTATAACACATTGTGATTTACCTATTGCAAAAAAATAAGTAAGTATCTAAGTACTTTGTATTTTCACTGAAAAATAGAAAAGTACATTGACCTCAAAAACTTTTGTGCTCTAATTATGAAATATATGATCAGAAAGTAGGACAAGCAATGCGTGTAACAGCCAACATTTTTAGTTTACAAACAATTTTCATTTTGACCGTGAATAATTTTCATGGACGTTAGATATTTTGCTAATGGGTTAATTGTTATGTATTTATGTGTAATATGTATGTAATTAGAGAAATGTATTTCATTGACCTTGAAACAAACCTGTGCTAGTTTAGAAATAAACAAACTTGTGTATTTCGTTAGTGAAAAACTGAAAATATGTAGTAAACTACCATTTATGTTTTACACTCATGACATAAAGGGTGTAACAAGAGTCTTAACGAAGCCGAAAGGCACTTGTTCTCTCCGTAATAACGATATTTTTTCTGTTCTAGACCATACCTGGGAACCTTCTAATTACGGAGATATTGGGGATCAAAGTTCCAACTAATTCACAAGTTTTTTTTTACATACATGTTTTTAATGTAAGATTTTTACTTCAAACACCTCCACGACCCTTGTTCTATTCAATGCATCCATCAGCAACATATTTTGAGTCCGTTACATTGAAAATCAACTCTTTTCATTAGACTTTCTTATTGTGGACGTTATCTTTTGTTGTTTCAATTACGACCTTTTTTTTACCGACGAATAAAAAAGGAGGTTTTCTCAATTGGACACGTATATTTTTTACAATCAATATAATAATTGTACGTTATTTAAATAACATCCTATCGTACCGCCTGTAAACCACGAGAGTCTAGGCAAAGGTGCTGTAATAGGGAGCGAGCCTTTTGCCATCAACCAAGCTATCGCCATTGAGAAACGTCCGACTGAAATAAAAACTCAGAAAGGAACAAGCAATACGTGGAAAGTAATTACATGAGTCATTAAAGTACTTGTGCTTTAACTAAGATAATCAAAAAGGTTAACCTAAGTATTTAAATTCCCGTATAAGATAACCAGTACCATTGATATATTAAAATATCAATGACCAGTACCCAATAAATAGCAGGTAATGAATCTAAAGCAAATCCTCCTGACATTTTATTGCTAGGATATCCTAGTAATAAAATAGTAAGCGTTGTAAAATGTTAATTGAAGTTTATAATCCCTTTTGTAATGTGGAGGTAGTTTTTGCTGCGTAACTCCGTCTGAGGGCCTGACATTTCTCGGTTCTTGTGGAAACATACGCGGAATTACTGTTTTTTTCTTTCTTATGTAAACTAAGAATGTTTTGTTGCGTGTTATGTCTTGGCTACAATTTTGTCTGACTATATAATTTATAAGCACCGACATAAGTTATTAGGTTTTATTTTACCATTGTTTACTTTGTACTTATTTATTTGCTACTTTTTATCATGGTTTCTCTTTTTTCACACATACGAATAGGGTTATCGCTGTGTTTAAATGACTAACTGTCAAACTGACTAACTGTCTATTCTGTTGCCCGCGGCTTCGCTCGCGTTTTGTCGGAAACTATCCCACGGGCACGTTTTAATTATAGTCTATGGCACTCGGGGATAATGTAGCTCCCTATTAGTGAAAGATTTTTTTAAATCGGTTCAGTAGTTCCAGAGATTACCCCTACATACAAATTTACAAACATACAAACTTACAAACAAATTGTATAAAATATACAACTATACAACTACAACACATACTACAACTATACAAATATATAGGGTGTAACAAGACCCTTCACGAAGCCGTCAACCAAGCATTGCAAAAATTATTTCTGGGAAACGGCGTTTTTTTTTGGGGTGAAAAGCATGTTTTATGGTAGGACTCTATGTAATGGACACAAAACATTGTGCTGATGGATGCATTGAATAGTACGAGGGTCGTGGAGGTGTTTAAAATCTTACGTTAAAAACATGTATTTAAAATAAAACTTGTGGAAGAGTTGGAACTTTGACCCCCAATATCTTCGTAACTAGAAGGTTCCCAGGTATGTGGTCTAGAACAAAAAAATTATCGCAATGACGGGGAGAACATGTGCCTTTCGGCTTCGTTAAGGGTCTTGTTACCTTTATACTATTGGGCCGATATCACTAATCATGGAGAACCATAAAAATTACAATTATTTCCTAAAGATATTTGTAGTGTTTTCCCTCAAAACAGCGTCCAAATAACAAAAACATTGATATTTTCGACTAAGATGTTCAAATAAATTACATAATACAACTCAATTTCAGTTTATTTGTAGAAGCAATTCGCTCTATTTGGCGTGCCTCCACGTAACACAACATTTTCGTGTGAAAGTGATAATTTTAACAAGATACATACGAACATGTCAACAAACTTAGTTTGAACATCCGGAGAAAATTGTGCTAAAGATCATAATTTTCAATGACTTTTGTTTCTTGTACTCTATTTCCTTATTTCAATTTCTGAGAGGGTCACACTGCCTGCCAGGGTTGGGGGACTGTTCGAAAGAGATACTGCGGCCCTGGAACACAAAGGGCAAAAGAAGTATTATGGATGGGTTTTAGTCAGTAAAAGTCTGACACTACCTCCTGCTCAGCCCAGAGCGAGAGGAGTTATTTGATGATTTCCCATCCAAAAAAAAAGAGGGTCACACTGAGATCAAGGTTAATTCATAAGAAAGCAGAGGATGCACCCAACTTCGTTGCTAATAGTAATAAGCCCTGGCAAACCAGAAGGCGACGCGTTAGACGTCGCAGGAGATGGCGAGACGAGCTGCACAGAACCAACGACCAGTGGTCCACATTGGCCCTGGATCGAAGGATTTGGAAGTCACGGGGTCCTTTGCCCAGCAGATGACACAGGCTAACAGTAACAGTATTCATCATTATCATCATTTCAGCCGAAAGACGTCCACTGCTGGACATAGGCGTCTCCCAAGTGTCGCTACATTGACCGGTCCCGTGCTACTCCCATCCAGCGGATCCTCGCAACCTTCACCAGGTCATCGGTCGGTTTATCAGTAACTTATCCCAAATAGCCGCTAGTATAGTATTAGTAATATTCTAGTTTTAGCATTAATAATATTCGAAAACATCATAATCGGCCCGGTGTCTGCCGGGGTGGCAAACAAGTTTGGGATTTCAAGAAGCCAATCATTATCGTTTCGCTCCTTTGCGAGCTTTGTTTACGAGATTGATACTGATTGCTAAAACATTTTATAAAACCACTCCTATAGTTTTACTATCAGCCCTTAAATCATCGACACCCACCGCACCGCTCCCTTTGGTTCACCAACTTTGTATACAGGGTGTAAACGAACCTTTCACGAAGCCAAGCATTCTGTACCTACATCAAACTAAGTAACTTTTTTTTGGGATGACAAATCACGTCTTACGGTAGGACTCAATGCAACGCACTCATTACATTGTGCTGATGGATGGATTGAATAGTACGGGGGTCGTAGAGGTGTGTAAAGTAAAAATCATGTACCTATCTAAAAAAAAAACTTGTGAAATAGTTGGAACTTTGACCGCCAATATCTCCGTAACGAGAAATTTCCCAGGTATGGTCTGGAACAAAAAAATTATCGCAATGATGGGGAGAACAACTGCCTTTCGGCTTCGTTAAGGGTCTTGTTACACCCTTTATTATACGCTATATTTTTAACTTGTTGCGTTTAAAAATATCCTAGACTCATCCCACACCACAGTCTATTTTAGTAAGAGCAGATAGAAATCTATAATCATTTATTATCCAAACCTGTATGGGAGCATTCAACTACCATGAAGATAAAATAGTAATCAACCGGTTCGGAAACGAATCGTTCATCAATATTGAATGAGTAACCATCCGGATTTTTATTGAAAAATATTTTATGGATGGGTGGATGACAACATGGTAAGATTATTGTGCATCCATGTATGCTAATAAACTCATCTATACAAATAAATAAAATTGAAGTGTCTGCTTGTAATTTCAAAATAACAGCTTTTTACTGAATTCGTATGTAAATATGTACTTCTAAAGTTATAACATTTTTATTTTTTATTTTATGTCTGTTTGTTCTGGCTAATCTCCGAAACGGCTGGATCGATTTTGACGGGACGTTAACTGGCAGATAACTGATGTTATAAGGAGTATCTTAGGCTGTTTTTATTTTAGAAAAAGGTATAAGGCTCCATGCAAAAAAAAACCCTTGCAATTATTAATAAAATCAGAATCAAATAGGCAAGTCATATTTTTATAATAAAATCACGCGGATGAAAGTCGCGGGGCACAGCTAGTGGTCAATGAAAATGAAATGTTCGTGCCATTGACGATCAATTATATTTTAGTTTTAGGCTATGGTACGAGTAATGACAGAATCTACTAACAAAGGGGAAGATTGCCTTGTTCATGTACTCATGTAATGTGTACACATGTGTAGTCTGCCAACCATCTTACTTACATAGTAACACCAGGCCTGTAATCTCCGAAGGTTTAGGCAGAGGTGTAACCAATTATAGTTCACCCACATATTTCTTCACATTTATTTCCAGCCTAATGCCATCATCTGGGCACAAATCTAGACTCCGTGGCTGCTACTGAACGATATCCTGATGGAAAAACCCAATAACGCTTTGCCCGACCTGGGAATCGAACCCAGGACCTCATGCTCAGCAGTCGCGCTTGCGACCTCTCGACAAACGAGGCAATAAATCTCTCCCTTATTTTATTGTTATACTTAATTACCAAATATAGTTAACTTTATTATTTGAGAATGCTTTACAACCGTCGCAATTATGTTCTCTTTTCTGATCTCATTTGATTCAATTCAACATTCAAGTCACTCTTCTATAACATTACAGCGTTACTTATAAGATCATAGCCTTAATAACTTAGAGATATACGGCGTCATTGCTAATGCCGCCTTATTTATTTATTTTTTTATTTATCCGGTCACTTAACATCAATGACTGGCAACAGTAGTAAGTAATGCTTATATAGTCTTAGGCCCGGACTCCACCATAAGGGAGACGAGCGAAGCGGTGCGCAGACGTGCTCGATTTAACAAGAGCGACGAGAAACGCGATGTGGATTACAACTGACGTGATTGGTTGATTCCCCCACGTCTTCGCTTTGGTATAGGACCGGCCTTAAACTGCTTCGGACATCGCCATCGACGCTAGCGCTTCATTAACAGGAAGCGGCAGCCACGGTGCGCATACGCAACGAACTATACCCCGAACTGGAAGCGACGACTCACGATATGCAAATAACGTAGCTAGATTTCATGAGCTGTGTGAAAGACTCAGACGAATGTCATTAATAGTCTAGTAGGCTAATGAAATGTGTTCGCGGAAATTAGTATTTGTTTGGCGCAGTGATATGTAAAATAGGGTGAACGGTGCTTGTGGAGAACAGACTGAGAGAAACATACGTAACGACGAAATAGTCAAATCAACTACTGACTACAATAACCGACAGTCCAGAAAACAACCATGATTAAATTGCCCGATTTTTTTGCTTCATAGCTCAAACGAATTCGGGGCACTTAAAACTCCAGTAATAGGATTGTCGGAAGTAGACAAGGAGCTTTTTTCTGCTTCGTCTTCGCGGTTACAAACAATTAACCTTTCCATCGGCGATACGGTTGCATGAACTCTAAACAATACGAAAAAAAACCGTGCATTTGCGTTTAGCTGCTCTGGCACTGCTGTAAATGATGTAATTTGCAAATTGGATTGGAGGTCGTTGTTTGAAAGAACCGTTACTTATTACATGTGTTACGACGGTTAGGTTAATATTTGAACTGATATGTTTAGTGGTACCACAAAAGAACTATGGAAGAAGAAGACATATGCTTCGCCGACTCCAATAAATTGGGATTAGGGCAGAAGGATTTGAATTTGATGGATGATCATGACATTGTATAATTAGCCTATAATGTTCCCCCTGCTGGGACAAACTGCCTCCTCTCTATGAGAGGGAATGGGCTATAATCCACCAAACGGGGGCCAGTGCGGGTTTGGTAGATGTCACATGTCTTCGAATTTAAGGTTCTAGGACATGTCGGTTTCTTCACGATGTTTTCCTTCACCGTTTTTGAGAGCAGTGGTGATGAAATAAATTACACAAAGTAATGCGACTGCCTGGGTTTGAACTCACGTTACAGTTCGTAAGTCGGAGAAGCCACCAATCGACCACCGCTGCTCTCTGATAAAATTGGTAATGGTAGAAATAAAGCACTGAGGATTCTAATGCCATCATTAAAAATAATCCGTGATTATAAGAATTGAGACAGACAACACTGCCTACATTGAATCACATAGTAGGAATAAGAAACATGAGTCGCGTCACAAGGACCATTCTATTGTGGATAGGATGTGTTCAGTTGACGAGTAAAGTAGCGGCTCTTTTTATGGTAAATACTGAGAGGAATTTGCCAGCTACTCCGCAGCTGTTTTAAATTAAAATCACTCTTCTTATGAAGCCATCAATGAATGTGTAGGCCGTAATCTTTGATGCACGCAAGCATGATGTCATTTCAGATAATACATAGCTCATAAATTAAACTTTAAGAACTAGACTCCTAAAAAAGTGATTCTCCATACTCATTTGCTATAAATATTTAGGATCTGGAATAGAACAAGTAATTTACCAGTCTTAGTCAAGTCTCAGTGGGTAATATTTTGTCCAATGTAAACTAGGGCAAGAGACCAATGATGATTGTTAGTTTACGGGTAGTTATTTTGTCTATGAAAGAGCATCAAGAACTTAATCAGAGGATTTTTAATACTGTATTATATTTTAATAAGAACAAAGAGATAGAAGAAATCGTATATAGAGACAGAGGAGAAACAATTTCAGAGATAGACGAAGAAGAATGCGAGTCCAATTTTTAAAAAGGTACATGCTATACTCGTACTATAGTCTTCTTTGCCACTCTTTCAGGTGTAATAATAAAAATATACCTAAAGCGAAAATCATCCTTGTTATATCGAAATTGATCAAAATTGTAATTTGTCGAAAATCGTTGTAAAGCCAAGCCTACTAACTGTACCGACTGTACTGGTTTTGTGTATCTTGATCCTACGGTTGCTTATATCACGTCAGATGGCAAAGTTCAAAGACCTAGAACTGTCATTTTGTGAGACAAACGGACAAACGGTTTATTTTCTGAATCCAATGCTTTTAGATCACGTATTTGCGCGGTAAGGAGAATCAATCTGGTGTAGTCTCCTGGCTCTGTTTCATTATTAGCTACTGGGTTTGTAATATCATAGTGTACTGTTTCAAAACTAATTTGTTTTGAATGATTTGGAAATTCGTGCCTTCCTTATTATTTTAGTATTTTTTGTGGTGGATGTTTTTTATCCTTAAAATTTGGTGTTTCAGTTTCAATGAGAAACTTTATGCTAATACATTGTTAGGTAGGTTTTTCCTTTAGAAAACTTAAAACAATGTATAGAGAGGTTTTTACCCTGAATCCAATGAAAAGACAAGGTAAGATGATTTAAAAAGCTCTTGAGCTATTAAGCTTTGGTAACCTTACCAAGTCAGAGAAACGAAATGTTTGGCAAATTGACAAACAAAACAACTGAAATTATCTGAATACTAAAATCACAATTATCATCTTCGATCATTCGAATAAAATAGCCACAATAAAGTAAATTAACGTAGTGTGCCACGGCAATCCGCTCAACAACATCATTTCCTGACTGTACAAGGTGTGAAGCGAGAGTTAATAAACAAAGCCGAGGTATCATCACAACAGAAGCCAAGGTTCTAACCGCGAGCTTCGTGAATCAGCCTTGTCATTTAATTTGCGAAACACACAATTTATAAAACTAATTCGAAACAAATTGTTGTCTTCCACCGCAACCGCAGGGAACCTGTAACTTAGCTTAGAAGGTTGGTGAACAACTGTATAGTGAGTGTAGGGTTGCCAGATATCGAATTGGATATACTTGTTGCCAACCCAATAAAAATACAGAGACATTCATCGGTTAAAAATATTGAAGTGCATAACATTATGAATAAGCTCCAATATTTATAACTATAGTCAAGCATATATTTGCACCCAATACATAAACGCGAAAAGCGCAACATGGTTTCTGAAAGACCAATCTGGACAAAAATGTGTTGATGGATCGTCTACTTTAACTGCTGTGATTAGCAGGCCTATTGGACGAGTTAATTGGCGAAATCCATACTAATATTACACATGAAAAAGAAAGTATAGTAACTGTTCTCTGCTCTCTTGTATTTTTTCACGCTTGTTTAATCAATTAGCATAAGCAAATACTATGAACCGAGGTTACCGATGTAGCCCGAAGAATTGCCAAACTTAAGTGGCAGTGGGCAGGGCACATTGCTCGCAGAACGGATGGCTGATGGGGCCGAATAGTTCTGGAGTGGCGACCGTGGACCGGAAGACGTTGCGTTGGAAGACCTCCTACTAGGTGGACTGATGACCTGGTGAAGGTTGCGCGGATCCGCTGGATGCGCGACGCAAGGGATCGGTCAATGTGGCGACACTTGGGAAAGGCCTATGTCCCGCAGTGGATGTCTTTCGGCTGAAATGATGATGATGAATACTATGAACTATAAGCTGGGTTGGATCCTTTTCATCTCGGTAGCATGTTCCCGTGGGATAACATTCGACTCAGGGCTGGTCTCTGAATTAAGCAGCCAATTCCGTCATTCACAGATGCTGATTGCCTCAGGGGAAATATCTAGAATGTCTGTCAACCCTGTGCTCGCTGCACACAAGATACTTATAGCACGGTTATCCTTTGTTTGCAGTCACCAGTCACCAGACTTGTGTGTTGCGGCTTACTTCAGACTTCGGTAACTTAAATAGCGTTTATGCGGGTGTTCTGTTGAATATAAAAGTTTCCAGCGAAACTAGCACAAGGATTTGTTTTGCATAGTTTCGTTATTATGACCAGCATTATTATTGTGGCTGAGATTGGGATCTACATTAAATATAACGACTGTTTCCCCTTGGTTTTTTGTTTTAGTCGGTTATATGCATTGTCATTACTCGTACAAGGTGACAGATGTACCTATGCGCTATTTAAACAGAGATTTCAGCCGAAAGGTGACATTTGAATGTTAGCTTTCGGCTTATAGATTTAATACCAACTCCGATATACTCTAGTTCAGAATTCATTCTGTTAAAGAAAATCGATTGTTTCCATTATGTTCAAAGCCAGCGTGTAATATTGGTTTAAGATTTTATGGGCGATGGGTGCGATTAATGAAATAATGCGAAACAAAAGTACAGTGTGCTGTTAGTGGTAAAACAGTATAAGCTGGCCTCTTATTCTATTGAACCTCTGTGCTAGTCTAAGGACGAAACTTCGGAGAAGCTTTTCTTGCAGCGTTGCCTCGCGCGGTTAATCGAACTGCCCATGTAATGTCGGCTACACATTGGTGAAAGGTAACGTGAAATGTAACAAATCCGCCTACAGGGGGTCTAAACTGACCGCTTTAGCAGAATCATAATAAGATAATATTATAAATTACGCTACAATTCGTAAAATGGTCATAAAGTGACAATTCATAATTTATTAACTAACCCTGTGAAAGCCATTTGCCAGTTGTGTCACATTTCACGATGCATTGCATAAGTCTGGACGGCGTATTTGTGTTGCATTTCATGATACGTTTCGCCAATGTATTTTTGATTGAATATTATCCATTTTAAATTAATTGTTTATGTAACTTTAACGTTAACGTGAAGGGTTAAGGTATTTTACGATAGAGAAAATGTTATGAAATCGTGTTTTCGAAATATAAAATACTTAGAAGTAGTGATAGTACTCAACTTTGCTATACAATTAATCTCAAAGTGAATGCTGCAGTAATATTAAAACGAGAGTTAATCAATTTTCACAATTTGGGGTTATTCTGGTCTTTAACGGCCGGCTGCAAGCTACAATAAGAAACGCTCCTCCGATTTCGTGACCCTAGCCAGGTCTAATTCCATGTGTTGTACTAGGTAAACAGCGCCTGAAAGAGGAAAATTGTGACCAGGGGGGTTACCATGACGTCTTAAAGCAGCAGTAATTCCAGTGTGGGACAGAGACAGAGCTATACAGGTCGTCTAGCGCCATCTCTTGCCCACACTGGAATTACTCCTGCTTTAAGACGTCATGGTAGGCCACCTGAAACTCTTCAAACTATCGATCGCACTATGACATTTATCTCATTTTAACGTGACGTGCTTGATAAATCGTATCAGGTGCCGACTCTCAAGGAAGTTTGGTGGTTACCACTTTAACATTTTGATCACGTTCTCATAATACATGAGAATATTGAGGAAAGAGACGTGAAGGCAAAGACGATTGGGCCATAAACACTTGATGATCGGCTACCGAGAGGATAAAGATCGTTTATATTATTATTTATGGCCAC
This sequence comes from Eugnorisma glareosa, assembly GCA_947578425.1. NCBI lineage: Eukaryota > Metazoa > Arthropoda > Insecta > Lepidoptera > Noctuidae > Eugnorisma > Eugnorisma glareosa. The sequence goes on from OX387959.1 coordinate 15,387,675, forward strand.
ATAAACCACTTTATAGGCTGTAGTTGTGTTTATTAAAGCCTCGCAGGCATTATGCAAGATGTTCGGGAAATTGAGTCGAAATTCAGAAGAAATTACGACATTGTCAGAAAACCAGTTTCTCTTACGAGCACAGATTTATATTTAAAAAAAAGAAAACCACTATAATATCTTGAAACAGTTAATCAATCTTCCTTCGTCCTACGTTCTTCTCAAGAGAGACTGTGTTGTTGCGTTCCATGAAACATTGAACCTTATTGAACAAATGGTTCTGCAGATAATTGTTGAATGCGAGGCGATAAGGAGGTATCTGTTTAATTGAATGCGACGATACAGTCATAGCGGCTCGTGCGCGTGTCAGCTAAAAGGTCGCAGCTTGTAATGTGCGCACGCGCTCTCAATTGCCGCTTATCCACAGCTGGTTTTTTATTATGCTGGTAATGTGTTTATCTCAATTAAAAAAACATTTTAATAATGAAGGGACTGGCAGGTTATAGTGGTCGCCGTCACTGTGGTTTATAAATCAACTTTGCTTGACGATATCTTTGATTTACAATTTAAGATACCGATAAAAAGTGTTATTGTTGTTCGCGTCGCTGAGTTTTGGTCTAAACACATTTGAACGTTGCCATCGATACGCTAAGAAGAATATTGTTGTTTAAATTTATGAAATAAATCAGGTGTGACCAATCTTGACTAGCTTGGTCATACCTACAAAAATACGATTTATTTATTTATTACACAATGTACGCTGACAGTTACAGGCTAACCTTGAAACTAAAGTTTAAAACTAGAAAATATTTTATCATAAATGTTGAAAGAAAGAAAAAATATCTATTAGTTTCGCAAAACAAAAAAAATAATATATATATATATATATACAACGTGTAACAGAAAGGGTATAATCATATAGAATACTGTGGTACGGACCATCAAACTGAACAACTTTCTCTATGGGACCACCATCGAAATCGTAAAAAAATAATCAGCTGTCCCATAGAAAATTTCAATACCTACTCGACCCAAATGTATGGGACAGCTGATTTTTTTTTTACGATTTCAATGGTGGTCCCATAGAGAAAGTTGTTCAGTTTGATGGTCCGTACCACAGCATTCCATATGATTATACCCTTTCTGTTACACGTTGTATATAAAAACTAAAAATAAACAAGAAAAAGATAAAACAAATGAAATTGGTCCCGTACGAGGCCAAAAGGCCCCTAAGTACCTCAGCATGGTGTTGTAACATTCACAAAAAAAAATGCAAATAATAACAAATATTGCATCTAAGAATCACTTCGATTAGGAATGTTATATTACTTTAATTAAACTTATGACTACCTTTTAATGTATTATTTTCAAACTCAAGTGTCATGTTTAATACACAAAGGTAAAACTATTGTACCTTTAATCATTTACATTTCATCGACTAAGGTGTGTATACCGACCTACTTGAAAAAACATTGTTCCATACATTATACAGGGTATTTTTAAATTAATTGGAGAAACTTAACATAAGTTGGTAACTGGTAATGGGTAATACGAAAATGATCATTTTGTAAAATCAGCGACTCTTTTAAACTCGTTTATGAACGTTTAAGCAGATCTATCATAATAACATTGGAATTGATTCCATGTATCATTATATTATAAGTCATCGTTTCCATGAATTGCAAATGATAATTTTATGGAAATTCCAAAATGCTTGTCGTGCTATTTTTCCAAGTTATCTGTAAAAATAAATAAAACTGAAGTGTCTGTTTTTAATATCAAAATAACAGCTTTTTACTGAATGCATATGAAAATGTATACAGCACTTAAAACAAAAACACATTTTTTTTTCAATTTTTGGCTATCTGTCTATGTTTGTTCCGGCTAATCTCCGAAACGGCTGGACCGATTGTGACGGGACTTTTACTGTCGTATAGCTGATATTAGAAGGATAGCTTACTTTTATTTTAGAAAAAGGGATTAGGGTTCCGTGTAAATAAATTAAAACCCTTGAATTAGGATAATTCAAATGGGATAGTCATATTTCTATAATAATTTCAGGCGGACGAAAGTCGCGGGGCACAGCTAGTATCAAGTACGTACTTAAATAAAAGATTCTGGGACAAATCAGGATAAAGGAAAATACATGTTATTTGGCATTGGAACCCGTTATGCAAAAGAACGCCAAAAACTGTACCCGATACTCATGATTCATTCCGGTTTGCATTGCACTCCAAACGAAATGCTTTTACATTTTATTTAGTTGACATTTCCTATATTTTACCTACGCTTGTATTTTTGGGCTCGTTTTAACGTTGATTTTAAACTTCCTCCTCTGATTTAAGAACAAACGCGAATTTGAGCCTTTGCTTTCGATACTTAAGGTTCTTTATCAGTCTCTGATAAGTTGATAACCCTTCGCTTATATAAAGTTTTACTTATCAATTAAATTTAATTGCTACGCCTCTTTTCCCATATGATTTACCGTGACGTGATAACGGTAAGTGTAACGAAGTGACTGTCAAAGTTGATGTGTGCGAAGGCCATACATTACATTAATGATATAAGCGTAGTGTACTTCGATCACTTATAAATAACATATATAGCGTACAACGCAATGCGAATCCTATGGTAAAAGTTCTTTTTTTGCGGTACAAATGAACAATCGGGGGCTTAGGAGGGTTTTGAACTTAAGAGACTTAAGCGAGTTTCACCAATCACTCTGCAGGGCTATTACGTATCTCTGTTGACAGTTCATAGTGATCATCACTCGGCCAGTTTTGATATACCATGATCGTTCTTGTTGGTTTCAACTGACGCTATCCGTGCAGAACTGTCATTGTATACCAAAACTCGTAACTATGAACTGGCAACAGAGATACTCAGTAGCTGAACGCGATCAGCAAAATTAAACAGTATTTCTAAGCTGTTTCAATATTCCATAACGATTTATGACACGAGGTTTTATTGGAGTAGATACAATACGAAGCTTCACTGATGAGGGTGCAGCTAAAGAAATTGATTCACGTAATTCCCTTGATGTGGTCGATGTCCAACAATCTCGCTTCCTTAACTTAATCACTGTATAAATGACTCACTATGGCGAAGGTCGTCGGCCTGCCGTTGAAGCGGTGCCGCGGCAAATTGGCGCTTCTTTAAGGAAGTTCCGAGAACCACCAGTTACAAAAAAAGGCCCTCTCGACCACTGTCAGAATCACGATTTTAATCGCGCTAAAGTTTGCATTTTCCATCGTAAATATTTTACGATACTCTCAAGCTTATTTGGATGTAATATGTAATATTTTGTTGCGAGAGTTTTGGATAATTTCAATACATGACATAATAAAAGATGAAAATTTTACAATTTATAAAATGTACAAATTGTTTATTTATATTGTAACCTATCTTTTACTGTTTTGTTTTCAAACTCTGAAACATGAACTAAACAAATAAGTAAGCGTTACGACGGATAGATAAAATTAATACAATTATTCATAATTTTCAAGAAAATTTAATCGTCCAGAAAGGATCATATTTTACAGGCACTTTTGCCAAATCGTAGGCAATGACGAACTTTGTAAGTAACTATATGAATGTGGGTGGGTATAAGAGTAGAGGAAACCCAAAGAAACGATGAATGGACTGTGTGAAGGATGATAAGGAAGTATGGAAGAAGAAGACAATGTTGCGCCGACACCAAATGAATTGGGATAAGGGCAAAATAATGAATGAAATATGAACTGCCTATGTGCAACATTTTGGATTAAGCTGTGTAATTTTGATATCGTATAAACGAATCATTTTCTGAAATATCTATGAAACAAGGGACAAAGTTTAGGGACACGGACGACTTGCTTTTGAAGAAGTTGATAATGAACATGAAAAACATTTGGTTGTTTTAATGTTGATAAATTGTTAGTATTGCATTTTGGTTCATTTTTTCTCCTTTGAATGTAAATATACAGTAAGTAAAGAATATAAATGATGATGTATTTAATATTCAGTGTTGACTTTCGACAATAAAGGTAACCTTAAGGTGTCTGGTATCAAAACAAACAACATATGCCATTAAACGATGAGTAAACTGTAAACAAATTAAAACTAGAAGAAGTTAACAAACATTTTTAATAACTCACAATCTCGTTTTAAATATATGTAAGCAATGTGAATAAAATGTAGGCAAAGATCAATATGGTATAATTAAAGCGGCAATTACCACAATTGAAATGCAGCACGATTAAATTCAACACAAACGCATTCAAGGACGACGGTGTACGAAAGCACAGAGCGCAACAATTGTGCCTGCCTGCACGGTCAAACTTATTGGCTATTCAATGAGCCTAGATAGGTACACTCTGTCTATAAAATAGATTGGTCACACAACGTAATTGCGCGGGTCAAGGCGGTTCTGTGAGATACATTTTGTAGTTCTAACTCCTTGTGACTCAGAATCGTTGGCATTCCTCCCTAATCAGCCATTTTACGTTCGAATGGTGAAGTCGTTCTCCTAAGTATCCTTTTAGAATGGTAAATGTGGTCATGTTTATGTCCTAGCATTGTTTAAACTGTTATCTGGTCTGGAAAACGATTTAAGTAGTTTAGAAGTCGGTGAACTAGTTACGTATAAATCAGTTCATCAAATATTAGATATCGTTTCAACAGCAACTTAGAAAAGACTCTAAAATTAAACCGAAGCATTCAAGCTTCTATCTTTAAAAACGAATTGTCAAGATTCTAAAATTGGATTAGGTACACTTCCGAAGCATCTTCATTGCGGGCCATAAATCTTTCACCCCGTTAAGTAAATTCAAAAGTGTTTAAAAACATTCGTTTCGCTAGTGGTTCGTAAACACAAAATTTGGAACACAAAACTTCCAAGCATTTTACCTGTTCATCACAGTTTCCTCTGATAGGTACCTATGTTAATTGTAGTTTGCACAGACGTATTCAAGGCGATCTTTTGAGTAATATCTTTAATTTATCGATTTCCTTATTTGCAACCTGAAATACAACAGAATGTAGATAGATGAACATTGAACTGCATTACATTATTTCATATTCATTTTATTTCTGAATTCAAGGCCAAGCAATTTTAATACAATACTAAAGATAATACAATATGTTGATTATCATTAAATTGCGTAGATAGATAAACGACTGAAGAGTCCACGATTTGCAGTCCAATCATGAACTTGATGTTCACGATGAATATCAACAACAATGGTTGATTCAAGATTCATCAATTTTGGATCTTATTTATTATATGTTTTAAAATTAAACGTTTTTATGCCCATCTACCTGACTTTGGCCACTTAGGTTTCTCTGCTATCGTTCCTTTCATTGTACGAAGATTGTCTTCGTGTAAAATCATTGTTGCCTCTGGACACATTGTTATAAATTTAGAATTTAATAATAAGACCTCTTTCATAACATCCAGTATTCGTGTATGTGTGATCGTAATAACAGGTTCATAACATGACAGACAACTAGTACTGTCGTTATTCATTGAGGTATGGCTAAGTGGGTCTCAGCTCACGCGTATCAACGCCCTTGCCGTTCCACTCTCCGTATTGAATGTCATTGTCTATTCAATTGTATCTATTGTATTTCAATCAGCAACTTTGTTACACGGATTATCTATCAAGTAATCGGATTTTGAGGATTCTTTTTTTTACCTGTTCTCGTTGGCAAGATTACAAAATTGTTCAATTGTGTCATTAAGGCCAGTCAGAGTCAGGTCAAGGCACCCGATTTAAGAGGGCCCTTTCCGGTCCGTCTATCATCAAGGCGAGCATGGTCGAAAAGCTTGTTGTTTCATCCAGAGCCTCAGCGGCGATTTTCTTTCATCGTCACCGCGCACCTCATACCGCATAGCGCGATGACATTGAACGAAAAATAGTGTTCGAAAATTTCTTAAACTTGTTCCAGGAAATACGTTTTTTTGAATAAATCTTACAAGTGTGTGAAATAAATATTTGTCATTAATATCTCCATAACATGTGCAAGGTTTCTATCGAGATGTTTGCTTTCAGTTTATGAGTACATTATGAAAGGCCAAAGTTTAGTTAAAATTTGAGCAAAACAGAAATTTTTGGAGGCTTTTAATGAATTTGTTTCTACAATTAATATTTTTGCTACCATAGAAACCTAGATATAGTGCACGTAATACCTATTAGTTCAAAAAAACCAAAGATAGATGTGTAACAACTGCATAATCACGTACGAGCGTTTGTATGAAAAGTACGACGGGTTGGCCGCTCTTAACGCTACTTTGGTAACATAGTTACTGAGCCTGAGCCCGTCAGCTTCCTTTATTTCTTCTGCCAAGTCACGTTGCAGACTAAGCAAAACGAAAAAGATAAGGAAAGTCAAACCGAAGCGTTGGCATTGCTAAAAAACATCTTAAGTTTATCTTTTTGTCATAATAATGATCCACTGTTAACAACATTTTGACTCCAACCCATCCATTTCAACTCCACCAATAACGTCAGTAAGTCAGAAAGAAATATCATCTTACAAGAACATAAATTGACTTTCTTCAATGGCTTGCTTTAAATACAGCAGCCATTTTCAAGGATATCAGGTATCGGCTCTAGGGCTTCCTGGTGCTTACAGTTGCCAATTTTATGTAAACCTGTCTGATTGCTCAATTATTTGTTTTCCGTTTACGACAAGTAAGACAATTTTGGGGAGTTTAATTACAGTAAACAATTTCCTTGTTGGATTGTTCACTTTTTATCCGATATCTTTGACTATGTCCGAGTCAGTGGTCCAAGAAGTTTCTTATGTAATATACATTCACTATAATTATGTCAGTCAAGTATCAATATGACAAGGTCTCTATCACCTTGGTCCGCCATAAGTATCACTTCCTTCCGTTCATTCTAACTTGCCCTAGACATCCAATGAATAGATGCTCAATCAATTATTTCAAAGAATCCCCATTGAGAAAAGCGAAGTTCCCCGTCACTTCCATTTAGTTTTTGTGCCAGTATAATCAAACGTGAACTCTCAAATGCCCGCATATTTCATCGTATTTCGTATTATACTCCTGATCAATGACGTATGCAAACTGCGCGTAAAGGTATGTATGAATCATAACCCTTTTTTATTCCTTTCCACCTGAGCTGGAAATTCCCACGGATGTTATAGCTTCAGGCTTCGATTTCAAGTTCATAGTTTCAAGCTTACTTAATGACCGCAACAGTTTGTTTTTATTTAGATTTGTAGAATAGATTTTTTTTTCGATTCATCGTAGCAATTTCGAGAATTACAGTCGCCATCAGCTACAAATTTCCTTATTAGCGTTCTTTGAATGCTTCAAGAGTCTTCTATCCGTCAGTTTAGTGGTTTGTGCCGTAAGGGTGTGACTTTTGTTACTTCGTGCGGGACATTGACTAGTCGTAAAAGGCTTTTATTAAATCATGGTGGGTGGTCGAGGTTGATTGTCGGTAGAAAACAGTTTTGCAGTAAATGTCCGATGCTTTGGCACAAAGCCAGCGCCGTATTAAGCTGATGTTTTCACTGTATAACTGTATATGAATAATTAATTTGCAACGTAGAAAATGGCAAAATGACAACTCTTCACACTTTTTGATGAATTCCATTGTCTCCCTATTTCGTAACATGACTCGTGATTCCAGAAATTGTGGCATGCATTCTGTGAGGCTTTGAAAATAAAATAGCTATGCATGAGTTTCATCAGTTAACGCTTATATGGCGTCGTCTGGTGCAAATTAAACTAAAATGTGGTTATGACAGACTAACAACTGGCCATAAATGTCGTATGCAGTATTGCTATTGGCATTACTTAATTTGAATATTGGTTTTTTTTATTTGAGTTAGCTTGTTTTGGCAAGGGGTCAAGATCGTGCAATAAGAAAGGAGACGTTGCAGAAGCCAAGAATTTATAATTCATAATTTGAATCACCGCCTTTTAAGAACCCTTTGCCAACTGGCAAATACTTAACCATTAAAAAGGAAATAGTTACCATTCTTCCCTGGTGTAAGAGCTTATATCATCACAATGTAATGAGGAGGTTCGTGTTATTTATAGATAAAACTCGCTTCAAATTGTATATTTGTGTTGTTTTAGTAAAAATTGCGTGTAGTAGTGCAAGGCGCAAATCTGTAGGGCGATCACGGTGGCGTGGCGCCGCTCACGCACGCCGCGCGCCGTCCCAACCACACGCTGCACGGGGCCCATAGGAATGCCACTTGCCTAGCGTCCAGTCCTCGGTACCGTTGGGTACATACAGTTTTGAACATTAAAATATGTGATTATTGATTACGCTTCCATTAGGTTAACTAGCTCTACGAGTTGATTTGTACGTAGTATTGGAAAATAACCAGCTACGGCGGTCTAAAAATATCATAAGACATCCTAGGAGCAAGGAATGACAAACATCAAAAGTAAAAGAATGAAAATAGCCAGAAGCAGTTGGGAAATCAATAGAATTTGAATGCTTCACAATTAACACCTGTCACAGTTACAATATTTAGCATAACAAAAGTGAAGCGAGTCATAAAAGGCAATTGAAAGTGATCTTTGGCCAATTGAATGTTTCAAAGTCAACAGCTGGCACAGCTACAATATTTAGCATAACAAAAGTGAAGCGAGTCACAAAAGTCAATTGAAGGTAACCCATTCATTATCCTTTAGCAAATTGAATGTTTCAAAGTCAACAGCTGGCACAGCTACAATATTTAGCATAACAAAAGTGAAGCGGGTCAAAAAAGGCAACTGAAACTCCGCCCCAAAGACGACCCACTGACCGATCTTTGGCATATTGAGTGTTTCAAAACCAACACCTGGAACAGCTACAATATTTAGCATAACAAAAGTGAAGCGAGTCACAAAAGTCAATTGAAGGTGACCCATTCATTATCCTTTAGCAAATTGAATGTTTCAAAGTCAACAGCTGGCACAGCTACAATATTTAACATAACAAAAGTGAAGCGGGTCAAAAAAGGCAACTGAAACTCCGCCCCTAAGACGACCCACTGACCGATCTTTGGCATATTGAGTGTTTCAAAACCAACACCTGGAACAGCTACAATATTTAGCATAACAAAAGTCAAGCGAGTCACAAAAGGCAACTGAAGGTGACCCATTTATTGTCCTTTAGCCAATTTAATGTTTCAAATTCAATACCTGAAACAGCGACAATATTTAGCATGTCAAAAGTCAAGCGATTCACAAAAGGCAACTGAAAGAGACCCTTTCATTGTCCTTTAGCTAACTGAATGTTTCACAATCAACACCTGGAACGGCGACAAAATTTAGCACGTCAAAAGTCAAGCGAGTCACAAAAGGGAACTGAAGGTAAACCTAAATAAATTCGTCAACAAAGCTAATAAAAACATTGCATACTCATTCGAAATCAAAGTATTGATCGCTTCGGCTAAAGCCATGCAACTAAAAAGTAAACATAGTTATCTAATTACATTTGATACTGAACACTTTGAATGTTTGCTTATCGCACAGAAGCGGCTATAAGTAGACAGAGGGTAATTATTAGGAGTCTACGTTAGCACGTAAGGTAAGAGGAGCCGGGTGCGTAAATAGTAATTCTACTTCAATAGTTCTCTCAAAAGAGAGAATGCAGGCGAACTGAGGTAGTACAAGTACATAATTGTACTTGTCAAAATTACTCAGGCGTAGGGTTGCCAACATTTCTTCGGCGAATTATAGTATTTTCCACATCTCAGAAATCTGATTATATTCTATCTAATTTCAAAAATCAGATATAAAAAAATATAGTTTAAATAAATAAAGTAGTGGAAAAAGCAAAAAATAGACAAATATATATTTGTTGCTTGTTTATTTTTATAAAAACTATTTTTTTATGCCTTCTTGCGTTGTTTGTCTAAAATAAAAGTGTATTATTGTGCTTTATTACATTCGATATTTAAATTAATGTAAATAAAAGCTATTTTTTTTTATTATTGAGTAAATTGTATTGAGTTCGGTTTCTTTCTTCTCGCCATTTCAAATTCATAACCGAAAATCTACTTTCTGTGAATGCCAAAGTGGCGCGAATAGAGAGCAGGAATGAAATTACGTTAAATAAATATAATATAATATAAATATGGTGCCTTTTTTAGCTTGTAGTATTGTCAGTACTATCATCACTACAATCTTTTACTTTTGACAGATGACTTCGGATATTATGCTATGGCATCAGTTAAAAGTCAAATGTAAAAGCGTGTTCATAAATTGTCAAAGGAATGGACAATCATGTTTGTTGGATTTTGGTGTTAATGTATAGTATTTTTGCGTACTACATATTTCTTCAGCAATACGCGGCCCCTAAATATAGTACAATCTATATATTATAGTATGTTTGGCAACCCTACTCAGACGCCATGACTAACTAATGGAATGATAAAAATGGATTTTTGAAATTACTCCTCTTTTTTCCTGCGGGTAAATATCAGTGTTTCTTAGTTTCTAAGTTGAGTTCTTCTAAGTCTCGATATGTGTCTATCGTCAAGAAATTCTCACTCATTTCAACTTGAGGGAACGTGTGAAGTAGCATTCCTATTCACGCAGCCGAGGCGCAATCCTATAGCTTATGACTCTGAAATCTCAGGTTACAGCATCAACACTCGCACGTGAATCTCACGTACATAGTGGATGGATTATAGTTTCATTGTTGCATAGAGAATCTCTTTTGACAATAAAACTCGCATTACACTATATTCTTGTAAACATTTATTTAAATGGCCTCTTTAAAGACTTAAACCACACTATGAAAACATAATATAATGTACCTTAACATTTTTAGTTTTATTTTTTAAACTGTGCCATATTTACTCTTAACAGCCGGGTACCGTTCATTGGAAGAGATTGCCTTTTTCATTTATTTTGAGCATTACCGACTTCCCAGTCGTTTATCCCCGAGATTGCTATTGGGATTTGGAACGTATGCGCAAGGAAGAGCAAAGTCAGCCGACGAAATACGCGAAAGAGGACTACAAAATATCTTGTTATTTTATTTCTCTATTTGCTTGTAGATTTTTACTCTGCATTCCGTCGTTTTTAATCAGATCTTGACAAAAAACTTGAAAGGACCGTTGGTACCATTAAATGAAAAAGTAGAAGAAAAAAAAGTTAGCAATTCCAACTATAAAGAGAACAACGGCACATTGGTAGACGTAGGTCAAGATTCTTTGTGAATTTTAGGTTAGATTTTGTCAATCTTTGGCGTTTCGAAGACAGTACAAAACTTCTTTAATTAAATAAGTCGCTTCATGATTTGATAGCCAATTTAAACTTGATATGTAGATTTTCTATTCTCTTTACTTTAAAAGTATTTATAATTAATTTAGAATTGTAAATACAATATTATGTGTTACTGCTGTACATCCAGTTTAGGTAGCAGTTATTTTCCTAACACTAATTCGGCACAAAATCAAGATATCTACATAATCTAAGTTTTATTATGTTTCTCAAGCTTCAAGACTATTAATTATTAATTACTTACTGTAATCGTGGACGGTGTGAATGCCGCATACCACGAGTTTTATTGCTAACCAGGAATTTATTTACAACGTTGGTCGTAAGCGAGCTTTTGTTATACAAATGTAATGTAACAGTACCGCTGATAGATTCTGATTAACGTCGGAACATTGCACTCGGGCCTCGCTGAACTCTGCTGCAAATGGAAAATGGCGAAAGAGGTAAAATATTTTAAAATGATTATTGATACGTAATTTGGCAGAATAATATGGGTAACCAGGTACTACTTATTTAGTCATATGTCGAAAAATTCCCAATACCTATTAGATTGTATAGTTTGGATTTTCCAGTTGCACGTATGTAGAAGCTAATGTAGAAACAAGATTGAACTTTTTGGGCTAATTCCCCACTTTTCTTAGGCTCCTTAGGCTCCCAATATTTAAGAGATTCTGTTCAAAATGTCTACCAGAGACGAGGCATAAAACCTCGGCGTGGGCAAAAACAATACCGCACATGCCGTAAAGGTTCCAAGGCGAGTGTGCCCGCACCGGTGTGAAGCGAAGCTTGTTGTCGAGCTGACGGTGCGAAAGGCTCTTAAATAAGTTATGGCTAATTCCTTACTTCAGCCGGTGGCCGTGGAATGCAGCACAGCGCATTGTACTCACTTATCTTAACACTCGAACCTGACCTGCCACTAAATGCTAAGCCACTATTGGCCGGCACGCATGCGGCTTGGGAAGTGATCATTCCTTATCATTATAGTTCTGTTTTCTTGGAGGTTTTAACTTATCAGGTACTTTGTTACATGTTGTGTTCACACTGTTACAAAGATGGAGTCAAAACTGAACCTCAGGGCTAGTTTTTAAGGTTTAAATTTACTTTAAATACCTCAGCGACCCCTGTCTAGTACCTAATGCCTAGTTTTACCGTAAAATGTGACTTCAAGCCAAAAAAGTCGTTTCCCAGCAATAATTTTTGCGTATAGTTCACGCAAGCATTTTACGAGTATAAAGGGTGGCTAGAATCAAAAAAATATCGCAATAACGGGGAGAACAAGTACCTTTTGGCTTCATTAAGGGTCTCAGGGGTTTTAGAGGTTCAGTTTTGACTGCAGTAAAGGCGTAGACACAAAAGTTTTGTGTAGGACTAAACAGTTTTCCAAATAATTTTTAAAATTTTAAAGAAATCTGTTCGAAAGAAAGGCAATCTTGATTTCGATTTCAGCACAGACTTCAACTTATACGGGCCTACCTATGCAAGGTTGAAAGGTGTCACATAATACATTAGAAGATTATTCAAGTTTTTCGCTTTCCAGGGTTGCGGGACTGTTCGAAAGAGATACTGCGGCCCTGGAACACAAAGGGCAAAGGAAGGAACATGGATGGGTTTTAGTCAGTACAAGTCTGACACTCCCTCCTGCTCAGCCCAGAGCGGGAGGGGTCATTTGATGATTTCCCATCGATAAAAAAAAAAAAAAAAAAGTTTTTCGCTTTAGACGGCATGTAAAGTGTCCCTTGTTTATTATGTAAAGTACAGCTAGTTAACCAAATCGTAATAGGTTTTATCGATAACTAAAAATATTGTATGTATATGAATGACGGATTTCCTTTCCATAATTAGATTATGGTTATAGTTGCGGGTTTAGTTATTAGGTATTGGTATCAATTACACGTGGTGATCAAATTATACTAAAGGTACCTAGAAGTATAGCAGACTGCCTTTTTGGTCGAGTGGTCACAAGCGCGACTGCTTAGCATGAGGTCACTCACGGATTGGATGCCCAGCAGGGCTATTGCGTATCTCTGTTGACAGTTCATAGTGATCATCATTTGGCGAGTTTTGATATACAATGACAGTTCTGCACGGGTAGCGTCAGTTGAAACCAACAAGAACGGTCATTGTATATCAAAACTCGCCAAGTGATGAACTGTCAACAGAGATACGCAATAGCCCCGGAGCGGTGGCCCAGTGGTGTCGGCCCCGACCTACGAACAGTAAGTCGTGGGATCGAACCCAGGCAGGCGCATTACTTTGTGTAATTTATTTCATCACCACTGTTCTCAAAAACGGTGAAGGAAAACATCGTGAGGAAACCGGCATGTCCTAGAACCAAAAATTCGAAGACATGTGACATCTACCAACCCGCACTGGGCCCGCGTGGTGGAATATAGCCCATTCCCTCTCATGGAGAGGAGGCCGAGTGTCCCAGCAGTGGGAACATTAAAGGCTGATTATGTATGCTGTGGCCGGGTGGTTTTATTGGGTTTTTCATGTGGAAATTCTGAGTAGCATTCTCGTAGTCTCGATTTGTGCCCGATTGATGGCAATAGGCTTGCCTCTTATTACGTGGGACTTATACATAACTTGCGAAATGTAAGTGTACTATTAAGGTACATCTCTGCCTAAACTTCGAGGATAAGAGTCATGATGTTATGTACCCAGCAGTGGGTGCAATAAGGCTGCCAATGATGATGGATGATGGTGATGAAATATAAACGTAACCTACTTTTCGGCAGGCGCGGTCCCAGTCTAAGACTTTGGGGGGCGTCACACAGGGCCGTAGCCAGGAATTTGGTTGGGACGAAGAAGGTTTGTCAATTTGGTGTGTATGATTTTGGATTTTGTCATGACCCGTGTGGCCCCCCCCTAGGACCGTGCCTGCTCTTCGGCCCAGAGAAATGCTGGCTAGACTTGCTCTTGTGGCTGATAACATGTTGATAATAGACTATCTACCTACTCATCCCGCAGTCTAGGGCCACGATAAGACATATCTCCAATAAGTAACTTGACAAATCTTAATGAAAATTATCTATAATCATTTAGTATCCTGGGGGTCATGCTCAAAGTTCTTGTGGTAAGGATTGTGGAGCTCACCAACAAAACTGTGATTAATATACGTGTGTAAGGTTTGCAACTAGTATCTTATAGCGAAGCGCAAGCGGGGGGGATGAGATACCAGGATAAATTTATAAACAAAATAATTTTGAAATTATCGTCTAATCTTCTTCTTCTATAACGTGTGGTTAGTGCCTAACCTGATGTCAGAGTTTTCAGGCCGCCCATGGGCCTCTGACTTGGCTTTACATGCCGTCAAGAAATATCTCTCAAGCATGCTGGTTTCCTGTTGGTGGTGTTTCCCTTCACCGGAGCAAGTGATAATTAAACAATACGCACATGAATCCGAAAAGACTAGTGAGTCATAGGTCTCGAGTTCGAACCCAAGGTACGCACCTCTGACTTTTCGGATTCATGTGCGTATCAATAATGTTCAGTGTCTGTCTATTGTTGAAGTTTTTAAACCCCAGAGGGGACCTCTGTCGTTTCCCAGCAATAATTTTGAGTAAAGTTACTTAGTTTGTGCTTGGTTGACGGCTTCGTTAAGCGTCTTGTTACATCCTGTATATTTTTTTTAATAAATATTAATACTAAGAGGCCATAGAAAACCTAATAATACCTGTCATGGCTTCAATTTTTGTCGCACTACAGACAACAATTGTGTACGAACAACAATTGTGTCGTATCTTGAGATCTCTCAAAGTTCCTTTACAAACATATTGATTGACAGTTTGCAGATAAAACTTACAGCCTTTTCTGTTCTATTTCTATGAGATAGAAACATGTTTGGAATATATTTATTCCTATTTCCGCGCAGAATAGACATCTCAAAGACTATTCTCTCTGAGCTGGTCTACAGGGAGTTATTTTATGTCTATTGGTCCCATGATTCATCTATGACAGTCCCATTTCGCTTAACAATTGTTTTTTTAACTAGTTACAAAAGAATTACTTCTATCAATACTTGAAGAAGTAAACAATCAACACATTAAAATATTGCTGTCCCTTTGAGCACGCTATAAATTCGAAAAGTTGATGCTCTAGCAGTCAGTAAAGTGCTTTCTTTCGTTGAAAGCAAAGGGTGAGAGCACAGTCACCAACGTAATATGGCCCCCGAAACCAATTACAATTTCGTTCGTCCGTGAGGGTTTGCTGTATTTTGAGCGGTCACGTTTACCTGGTCGTGCCAGTTGGATGAGCTTATGAATAGACCCAGTTCTTTGTCCAAGCCAGACTAATAAGAATACTCTCAACAGACAATTGTGCGAATTGTTACGCATGGGTGTTCGCAATTGACAAGCGACTAAAAACTGATTGCCGGTTCTGTGTTCAACCAATTAATCGCACAAAATCAAATTTCTTCGGACACGTGTGTCATTTGAGTCACTATGCATATGAGCGGCCATTGACGTTTCAAGATTCAAGTGGTTAATGGGAGCCGTACATTATATAGTGAATTTGATTCAATTGCTTTGTATGAGGGAAAAATCCAGAACATAATTATTATGTAGAACATAAGTACTTGCACATTTCACATTTGCTTTTATCACCGATACTGCAAGCATGTTTCAATTTAACAAGCCACGATAGTGTATTGTCCTAAATTCTTTTATGTTAAAATACAATATAGATCATAACTTTCTACATGGCACGCTTCATTGGCCGAATTTGTTTAACTTTCAGCTATTCACCGTTCATCTATCTAGTTCGTCTGGTCCATTGTGTCCTGCGTGTCGTATGTACTGTCTGTCTATCTGTCTGTACATATGTGCCGGTCTATTGATTTAGTGAGGCCAACGACAGAGGGGCGTGATTCAAGCGTGACGCTAGGTATGGCAGCATATTCATTAGGGAATACTGGAATATTCAAGGGCATGTTTTATGGGGATAGGCGAAGGGTGGCTGGTTAGTCATGTCCGTTGCAAAAAGTACAGTCTCGTACCTTTTCTAGCGTGTTAATAATGGTGTATTTTTCTGCGGCACCTGTAATTATTCAATATCTGTGCTATTTAGCTTGACTATTTGCGATGGTTTCTGTTATTTTTATTGATTTACTATTTATTGGCTTCGCATTTCCAGTTCAAAGATGTTCAAGTTAATTTTTATTGAAATGATCTTTTCAAATGCGTGATGTTCCGTATCGATACCAAATTTTTATCCTCCGCAGAAACAAGTCTTTACTACCAGTGATTGATTCACTTTTAGGGGATCAGGTAGGTAAGAGATTATGTATTTATATTCTAAAATGAACCAAGAACAAAATGAGTCTAAAATTAAGCAAGAATCACGAGCCATAATATGATCAGATTTGTAAATGAAAACTGGTGCACTTCTCAAGTTCTGATTCTTTTCACATTGACCTTAGAGAGGTTGATATTCAAAATTCAAAGAACAATATTACTTTGAAAATAAACATCGTACCGTATTTTTAGAATAGTGTTTAGTCGGTAATGAACGAGTGTATACTGCTAGCCAGCTTCGCATAAAAACTGGCAGCCTGCGGTTGACAAAGGCTAGGATAAAGAAGCTCTCACTTATCTTGATTTATATTAATGCTGTGGAATACATTTATAATGCAAGGTAAGCCGATTGGACTTGGTAGTCACTGTGTGCTTATAACCTTTACTGATGTCTAAGCTCGACACTTACTGACCTCTCCAACTTTAGATATTTCTTCAATACCCGTGCATATAAAGTTTCAAAAAAACTGTATGAGTACCTACTCTAAAACTTCTATCTCAAATGTTACTTACTACTCTATGCAATTGAGTACAGAAGTATTATCTACTTGTTCGAATCTCAATAGACTGCATGGATGAATGTTCCTATTCCTCAAGACTTTCGCAAGCTCAGTGGAGCAACTTTGTAGCATCATTAAAAATGTCTTAGATGATCCGAAGATATCGTTGTGTAATCAAACCAGATTGCCAGTTGAATTGATGCTGCTACTTTTTTGTCGTCTTTGTGACCTTCTCAAAGACTTGTTATTTATAATTTGACTTATGTTTGTTTTGAAAGTTCAACAGTCTTTTTAAATTATATCTGTTCCATTCGTCGTTACTGTATCAGAAAAGATGTTACTAACATCGACTGTATACTGCAGTTTCCGTTTGGAGCCATTGGTGGCAAAAACTTTACGACATTAAATACAGGACATGTCATATTTATTTTTTGTTAATGGTTTATGTATACCGAACAGTGTGTACGAAGTATGAATGATGTTTTGACGATAAGCTGCAGACATGAGTCCGCATGCGAACATATTATACATCACTATTACCGTTTTAATGAACAATACATATCGGTCGAGAAATGAGAAGATTAATAAAAAGATACAGGTTCACTTTCGCTGAGAACATAATTAAACAGTCACCGAGATTTTAAAATGTCACGAACAGCACCTTGACGACACTTCGAAAGTAACTCTTTGGGAACTTGGGAGTCGGGTTGACACTTCAGCAAAAAAGGACCCCAGCCTCCCAGGAGCAGTCCTTCTCAAGAGATAGAAAGTAAAGATAAGCCATTTAAAACATTAATAAACTTACCGGAGTGTTCTGTTTATTTTTCCACCCACTGATGTACAAAACCCGCATTTGCGTGGCCAAGATGCACGCAATCGTGCCGTTACACGGCTTGCTATAGCACTGTCCAAAAATACATGGGATATCAGTCGGTTTTTATGCACTTATATGTTTAAACTTGCGATGGAGCAAGTTTTTGTAATGCACATGTACCAAAGCGACACAGGCGACCCGGGTGACGGCGCGCGGCGGACTGCTGCTCAGGCCATAGCCATACTCGTTCGGTCGCGCGGCGTGTCTCGGAAGCGGCCGGCGACGCCGCGGGACGAGGGACCGTGAAAGAAGGGCCACAACCCGACTGCGTTTTTTGTCCCGTCTAAGATTAGCAACAAACAACGTCTGGCTGGGACCATTCAAAGGGGTTCGGATTGGGCGTAAGTGATGTGATGACATGCTGTTTTAGCAGTGCACTGTAACTGCCGCCGCCGAGCTCTGGCAGTGGTGGGTTTAGTAACCGGGATTTGGATTAAATTAGTGCGTATCTGATCTTGTTATATTTACACGAATACTATGCCAGGTTTATAAGAGATGCTTACCAGATTTCGATCCGTTCAGGGTTATTTATGATAACACACGTCTATTTTGGAAGACTTTGGAACTTTTGCGAATATATCCTGGATGTAGTGAGGGGTCAGCCGGGATGTAACATTGAGATACAAATTAATGTGAAGCCGAGAGGCCGGGTGTATCAGACTTCCGGGATTGCCGGCATGGAAGCCACGACGTAATGTAATAGAAAACGTATTGCACAATTTCCTGATCTGTTGGAATAGTACTAGACTGAATCTGATTTGTACTAGGTAAGTACGTAAGTAAATAAATATAGATGCACTGCTATAACACTATTTTGTAACTTACTATAAGCACAAGTAGGTTTGTACCTTTCTTTAAAGTACCTACCTGTTATGTATGTATGACTACTGTTTACTGTTATCAAGTAATCATAGATACCTACCTACTAGGTATGTTCTTATACAGGGTGTAGCAAGACCGTTAACAAAGCCGTCAACCAAGCATTAGGTACATCAAACTAAGTTTTTAACTTAGCGCAAAAATTATTGCTCGGAAACGATTTCTTTTTTTGGGGTGAAATATCACGTTTTACCGTTGGACTCAATGCAACTCAAAACATTGTGCTGATAGATGGATTAAATAGTACGCGGGTCGTGGAGTTGTTTAGAGTAAAAATCTTACTTCAAAAATGTGTGTTAAAAAAAAACTTGTAAAAAGTTGGAACTTTGACCCCCAATATCTAGGTATGGTCTAAAACAAAAAAATGATCGCAATGACGTTGCATAATAATCTACTTTATAGTAAAATTTTAAATTATTTATTTAAAAAAATATTAATATACATAATATACAGACTTATTAATTAAAATAACCTAAAGTAAATAACCTAGCAACAAACTTAAAAAATGGCGTCAAAAAACTCCTCCTCAACGCTGTCAACTGGTAATGTACCCAAGAGACTGGCGGGCGTTATAGTAATGTCATCAGTAACCAAAGCGATGCTAATTCAATACTTAGGTACTAAATACGTAGGTAGGTACTGCTACGGAATACGGATAATTTAATTTAAGTACCTAAAAGTATATTTTTAGGGAATTAAATCAATTTTTTAATAAATTAAATAGCTTAAGTACTCATGCTGACTCCATTAGTGGAGACAAAAATGCACCTTCCTTAGATATAGCTACTTCTCCCAGCATCGCGTGTATTTTTTATAATTGAAAAGATCGGAAAGTTTTAGAACCTGTTTTTTTTTCATATCCTCTATCGTTTTTTTTTTAGATAAGAATTAATTCGTTTGCTTGATTCAAGTTGTTATTTATGTAATTTTTCACATATGTTGTTCGTCAAACATACACTTGATTATCACATAATCGTGATTAATCGTCATCGATTGATCGTAATTTTTTCTGTTAAATCTCTTCAAAAAAAACGGTAAAGTGCGAGTTGGACTCGAGCACCGAGGGTTCCGTATAAACTTGTAGGTATTTTGTTATTAAACTACATATTTACGGTTTCAGATTTTTTCCTTTACATGTGCTGTAAGTAATACATTGCTTCTTGCCAAATTTCATGATTCTAGGTTAACGGGAAGTACCCTATAAATTTTGATTCTTTGTGAGTATATCATTTTTTTACGTTAATTTAGAAGTTTGATTTTTTCACAGCTTCAAGGGACTGGAGACCCGAGTATACGTATGGTTTTAATTTCAACTCGATACCTCCACGCGTTCCCGAGATAAATGGTATTGACAGACAGACGGACAACAGTCACTCCGTTGTCCGTCTGTCTGTCCCTTAAGAGTTCCGTTTTTCCCTTTTGGGGCACGGAACCCTAAAAAGATGACTTAAAATATTATCATTTTTTTAATTTACATTCTATGCAAACTACAAATGATCTAAAATAATAATAAAAAATTAAGACTTAAAGTAAGTACAGTAAAAGTAAGTAAGTGATACAACGACGACAATAATTTATTTATTTATTTAAACTTCATGTACAATAGTGGTACATAGGCGGACTTAATGCCATAAGGCAATAATAAGGCCACTTAGGCGTCAAAGTAGGTAACTACAAATGGAAATGGATACATTCACTGTCAAAGGGAATGGTGGCCAAGAGGCTGGTAGAATTGCCACGTCGCCGTCGAATGGCAATTCATCCTTCTTTGGCCAAAAATAATTATCTAACTTATTAATATTGGCAATAATTTATTAAAACTTGTCGTATGATCTCCCAAATACGTAGGACAATGGAGTATCAGTCTATTGTGTATCGCTCGAACGCAATGTATTACGAGAATTGATACCACATGCCAGCGTTACGGAGTAGTCGGTGTTAGATATGCGATGACCGCAACTGACTCGCGCTTCCTGCTGGCACTATGTCTATGTAGGAATATTAGATACTTATATGTAAGTTACAACACATGGTATTGTTCGTAATCAGGCCATAGCCCTAGATATATAGATGTTTGATTCCCCAGATCCCGGAAGGAATCAAGTTGTAGCTCCGCGGTTTCAGAGCACACTGAAAAAAATGCACTCCAATCAAGTGACTTTTTAGCTTGATTACCGATATCTTGTTTAGATTAATCAAAATCTTAGTTAAGTTGATCATCACGACATGATTGCAGCAATACTAGTTCAAATGATTGAACACTCAAACAAGTTTCTCGATTACCCTTAACATAACATCATTGTAGAAGAGTTAAAATAGAGACAAGTTAAAAAATGTTATCTGTAACAAAATAAGTTAGTTTTGTCAATCAAGCATTTTGATTACTTCGATAGATCATTTGACTTGATAGCATCTATCATTACAATTATTTGTATTAATCATACAACTTGATCAAATCTTGCGCTACTGTTGGCGCTAGATAAGTTCCTTGGTTGTGTTTATTAATATTTGACTTGATTGCTGCAAATAGGTTTTGTGATAACTCCAATCAAGATCCCGTTTCAAATCTCAATCAAATAAAAGTAGTAGCTGTGATCAACTAGCCTAAAAGAAACATAGGTAATATTTTTATTTTAAATAAAGGTGAGTTAATCTTTCTTTCATTTTAGCTGTGAAAACAACTTTTGGTTTTCTCTGGACTACGAAAAAACACGACCTAGGGGGTTATCATGACGTCTTAAAGACGCATTAATAATAATAATAGGGCCTGATTCAGAAGGCAGTACTCCTCGATAAGGCCTGCATAGTGAGGAGGTTCCTGTCTCTGGAGCTCTAACCACCGGTAGCTTGGACCCTGCTCCCGATACCGGCGGACCAATATTTTTTATATTTTTAAATGTTTTTTTTATATATTTTTTTAAGAAATATTTAAAAATGTATGAAATAAGACGAGGAAATGATTAAAGGAGATAATAATACAACAACATCTAGCGTCATGGTAGGCCACCTGATTGTTGTTGTGTTTGTTTGTTTGTAAGCATTAGCAGCTAGTGCCGTTCTTGTAGTTTTTGTCTAGCCCCATAAAGGCGTGAATTTCAGTAGGTAAACTATGCGATGTCTCTTCTTATTTACCCATCTTGGCGAGATAAGCGGGCAGTCTCGGTTATTATCGGCAGTGCAATGGAAGGCAAGTAACCGATTAACTATCTCTGGAAGTCTGAACAACATTGTATGTAGATATTGTACTAATCACTTTCGTTTAACAATATTAATTAGATACTAATCATGAGTTAGATAGAGCCATTTTCTTTTTGCCCTATCTGGCTGATTTTGGCTTCGAAACCTTTGTTTCGGAATTATGTTCTTGATTCTTTCGGCTACTTGTCACGACCTATTAATACATACCTAGGTTACCCATTATGTTAGAAGACTTATATCAAATTCTTAGTAATAATATCAAATTCATTCGTTTCAATCAGTTGGAATGAAACTTAAGTAGGTGATGATGATTCAGTTCTAGGTTCTAGGTACGACCACCTGTGGGCTGTGGTACGACCTTAATTTTGCCTCTAAACAATGCGGTACTACCACACCCACCAACTGTGCGGTCTTTTTGCCATTACTGCAACGGAACTTCGGAAGGGGATACAATACAAAATAAAAATACAATATCATCAAAAAGTAAACAATACTGATATTTCAAGATTAAAACAAACTGAAGATGATCGAAGTTATCATAATAGCTGTTCTCTTAAGTCAACGTACATTTAATAAGAGATTATTATGATAACTACGATCTTTATGTTTGAGAGAACCCTGTCAACAAAATATAACATGACCGATCACTTACAATACGTAAACAGTCTTAAATCTTTCGGTAATTTTATTTATTTATTTATTTTAGTACATGGAGGGCTTACAGCTTATAAAAACAAACAAAAAGGGTACCATAGTCACCAGAAAGCCAATTAAAAATCCTCACGTATAGACTTATAATAAAAAAAAAATTAAAAAAAATTAAAAAAAATATAGTGTGAGCACAAAAAACAGAAAACTCACCGCTTAATCAAAGCAAGAAGAATACTCGTATATACTTGGTTTGCAATTACACGACTAAAATAATAGAAAAAATAGTAAAAACAAACAAAATAACCCACCGCTACTTGAAAAATTTGAAGCACCTTCTGGCCGAATTTACACTAACTGTGAATGGGTCCAAATCATATTCCTTGCACATGTCATTGAAACTTCTGCTTGCACGCACAAGATAACTGTTCTGCCTATATTTTAGCTGTTTGGCCTGTTTTTTTTTATTTTATTTTTTTGTTTTGCCTGTATTTTAGTACTGAACTCTCTTTATTAACCTTTTCATGGTTAGAACTTAGAAGTCATATACCCCCATTGCGTGTTACAGTTGGAAAGATAATCCTGTTCATTTACTACAACAACTACAATTAAATATTCATTACGATTGGCGTGTTGTTTAAAGGCTGCAATAACCCCGTTCAAGGAAAACTTTGAGTTCAACCCATCATTACAAGGTTAGTTTTCAATGACCAGCCAAATTTTTAAATTAAGATCTCTAATTTTGTTCAATTGAAAATGTAATTACATTTTCGCTAGGTTTTTTTTTATAATTTTCGAAAAATAAAAAATACAGTCTTCAGTCTAGGGCCTAGACTAGCTGTTGAACTGAATTGTGTTGTTATAATTTCCACAGGTTCTGTTAACAAAAAAAATGTGTATCTTATCGATTCTAAATCATCACCGATTTGGCTTGTCTTTGAAAATTAGTCCTGTATTAAGATCTTAACTCATAATGTTGCTTGTATCGCGATTAACTCATAACCAAAAGATTATCTTCATGTACATACTCATGGATTATAAATTATTCTCCATCTTGTCCTAGTTCCGTCCATTAATACCATGTTATACTCTAACTAAGTATGTCATCTTACTTGCGCGGGCGCAGGCTTGCTCTCCATCTCAATTATGTAAGTACAAGGTCAATAGAATGCGGAACTGTTCAATTATTTTCGACTTACTCCACCCATCCATTAAAACCATCTCTTACTAGATGGGCTATTATTAGTAATAATACTGCGTTGGCTCGTGTAACATGTTTTTGGAGCAATTAATTGATGGTAGATATTCCTAAGGTTTGTAATTTTGTATGCGAAAAATTATTCTAAAGTGACACTAGAAATGGGATATTATTTACCATGCTTACTGTGTTAATCTACACTAATATTATAAACAGGAAAGATATTGTATTTTTGTGTGTATGTTTGTAATGAATAAACTCAAAAACTACTGTGCCGATTTCAAAAAATCTTCACCATTAGAAAGCTACCCTGAGTAACATAGGCACCGTGCGAAGCCCGGACGGGCCGCTAGTGATAGATAATGTTAGTGAACATAACAGTTTAAAATCTTATATCTTCTCAAGTGTCACGTTTCCCCGATAAAAGCTATCAAAGTTATAATCTTTTCACGGATGGGCACCATCAGTACAACTTTGACTTTATTAGCCACGAATAAATCCTGTATCAATCAATAGCTGGCACTGCCATCAATACAAACAAGTACCTACCTATTGTATTAGACAAATTTTCTAAAGCGTCACATTTCCATATTATTATAAGCTACTAGCTGTTGCCCGCGGCTTCGCTCGCGTTTTGGTCGGAAATTATCCCACACGCACGTTGTAAATACAGCCTAGAGCACTCAAGGATAATGTAGCTTCCTATTACTGAAAGAATTTTCAAAATCGGTTCAGTAGATCCAGTGATTCAACCTACATACACACTTACAAACATACAAACAAATTTTACCTCTTTATAATATTAGTATAGATTTTAACTTTGATGACTTATTTAATAATATCTTGGAAACCTTAGGCTTAAGAAAATTTTCCCTCGTACAAAACAGGTACCTATAGTCGTGGCCGTTATTTTGAAAATAAAAATAAAATGGTGGAAGTTAGGCAGGCTAGTTATTTCAAAGCCCTTTAATGCTAGAGCTATGGGCTAGCTCGCCGTCCGTCCGTCTTATGACGACAGGCCGTGTCGACGGCGCATTCGTGTTCCACGCGCGCCTCAAGGAGATTCAGCAAACAGGGCCCCTCCCTGTTTGCTGACTCTCCGTAAGGACCGACGCCTGCCAGGGTTGCGGGACTGTTCGAAAGAGATACCGCGACCCTGGAACACAAAGGGCAAAGGAAGGAACATGGATGGGTTTTAGTCAGTAAAAGTCTGACACTCCCTCCTGCTCAGCCCAGAGCGGGAGGGGGTTATTTGATGATTTCCCACAGGTAAAAAAAAAAAAAGCCCATGAATTTAAACTTCCATTAATGAAGTAGCGTTCATAAAGGAGCAGCGTTTGATGTGTCTGTGAAGTTGTTTGTCTGTCACTGAAGCCTCAACAACTGAATATTTAGTCAGAGATCAGCAAAATTGAAAATCAAATATGTAGCACTACAACTACTCGTGATTGTTAAAGGATATACATAATTTCCAACACGATCACACAACTGATAACAAAACATATTCATATAAAAAACGAACATAGAAGCAAAGACCCTCAATCAGCAAACAAAACTAGGAATCCACAATTTATGTTATTGTTCGTGGATCCGTATATGGAATATTATAATCTCCATGGTCCATGGGACCATGGTACTTCTCCTGAGTTATGGTGGCGTCTGCTATTTGTCGCCCGACTACCCACGTGGGCAAACACGATTACATCTGAAAGCCAAGGCTAGTTGTTAGCAATTTTATTACAAGTAATTCTGTCAAGAGGCGCCTAGGCCGACAGTTCAGGCTATTATAGACCTAATAAATAACACAAAAAGAAAACTATTACCATGCAACTTAGTTTACGTTGGAATCCAATAGTTTCAAATTAGAATCTAGTGAACATTATCATTAGGTATTAGTACAATACATGTCATCTTAGTATTTATAGCATATAGTGTTGATTTATATGGCTGGTGAATGAACTCCTTAACATGCCGTTAATCATACTAACGTATGATTAGATTAAGCGTTTTAGTAACAGGTAACTGTTGTTTTTTACTGTGCGGTTGTTCCATGTAGGTATTGGATCCCCAGTTCGGGTAAAGTGACTCGGGGTTTTCCCATTTTGAATTTCTCAGACACGATTCCCTGAATTTATGGAAAATTTTACGCCCGGTTTATGGAAATTGGCTCGCTGTTTGGGTTGAACATGATCTGGCGGCACGGAAACGCACTTATCAATGCTCCTATCCTTTTCTGTCAATTCTGTCGCCCAGAACCGTCATTTGCTAGAGCGAGACACACAACAGGTATGCTATCGCACGCAGCAGTATCGTCGATGTGATCGAATAGGAGCATGGAAAAGTGCGATTCGATGCTGCCAGATGAGCTTCAACCCTGTACTTGTAGCATTTGCCAAAAACAAGTATTATCGTTAATTTTTCTTATTACTGTATGTTTTTCGTTGAAGTATGATACGGGCCTCATGATGTCATAGTATTCTCTGAGCTCAACACTTAATATCTCATCCTTACTGTACTCCACGGCGAAGATAGAATCACTGTTGAACAAGCGGGTGGTGAACCAGTTCAGAAGGTCCTAGTGAAACTTTTTAATAGGGTTATGTATGATGTCCGTACTCCAGAACCATGGAAGAACGCTATAGTCACCACAACCACAATAAGTAGACATTTCAAAATTAACAAACTATCGTCCCATTAGTCTCCTTTCCCAGATTTAAAAGCTATTCACTAAAATCCTTACAACTCGGCTTACCCGAGAGCTTGACAAAGCCCAGCCCATCGAACAGGCCGGTTTCCGGATATTCAACCATCGACCATATCTACACGGTAAAGCAGCTGATGGCGAAGGAGGTGGCGGAACGTAAGAGGGAGAGAACCTCACGTCCCAGCCGCCGTGGGAGACGCACCGGGCGTCGGGGGCCTCGTGGTGGCCCCCGGCCACCGTAGGCGCGGGCCTGTGGACGGTGAGCTATGGGCAAGCTCGCCATCCGTCCGTCTTATGACGACAGGCCGTGTCGACGGCGCGTTCGTGTTCCACGCGCGCCTCAAAGAGAGTCAGCAAACAGGAAGGGGTCCGAAAGGACCGATGCTTGCCAGGGTTGCGGGGCTGTTCGAAAGAGATACCGCGGCCCTGGAACACAAAGGGCAAAGGAAGGAACATGGATGGGTTTTAGTCATTAAAAGTCTGACACTCCCTCCTGCTCAGCACAGAGCGGGAGGGGTTATTTGATGATTTCCCATCCGAAAAAAAAAGATGACATTGTTGCCATAGCAGGAATATCCGGATGAGGCCGGCAGAAGAGCGTGAAGCTTGGCATGAGCAAAGAGAGACCTATACCCAGCAGTGGGAGAAGTCGGGCTGTGGATGACGATGATGATTACACGAGACCGAAACAACTAGTGAAATCTGGGTGTAATTTACAGCTCTATCTATTAACGACAAAATAATATAGGTACATGTTATCCAACCAGTTATTTGGATAGTTATTGACTACACAGTGACATTAGACCATTGATACAAGCGTTAGATAACAAATAATAGTTTTGGCTGCAATTATTGCCATGTAGCTGTATCTACCTACCTATTGAAATAATTGAGAGCTCACGATCTGCCACTACAAGGAAGAACGTTGATGGATTAGGTAAACTCCGTGGCAAGGTTATGCAGATTTGACACGGCTTATATCACGATAGGGAAAATCCTTTGAAGGTATAGGCGATCTGTGGGACGGACTTGAATCTGAATCTTGGTGGATATTTTACCTTCTACTTTCCGATTCTGACCCTGGTTGTAGCACTAGGAAGTGGCGAAGAGCCCCACTTTGGAGGACTGTTTGAAATTTTGACATTCAAAAGATAAAGCGCTCGATCGCTGTGATTAGAGAATTCAAGCCTCTTAAAGCAGTTATAATTAAATCTTAGTTTAATTTGGGAAAGAGAAACACTAAACAGGTCGTAATCGTAAAGCTGCATCACTTTCCCCCACAAGTAACATTAAAATAATTGGTGTTTGGCCCCTGGGAATCGAACCCAGGATTTCATTGTCAGTAGACCAACGAGTATGAGGTCCTGGGTCCGATTCCCGAGTCGGGCAAATTATTATTGGTTTTTCCATGAGGAATTTCTCCGTCCCACAGCCACGGAGTCTGGATTTGTGCCCGGTTGATGGCAATAATATTTCCCCCTATTATAGGGGACTTAAACATAACTGGCGAAATGTGGGTGTACTATAGGTACACCTCTGCCTAACCCTTCGGGGATTACAGGGGTAATGTTATGGAAGTACGTAAAAAAAAAAAAAGTTATGGATGTATGTAGACCAACGAGAAATTCCTCCTTTCCTATTTATTTAGTAGGTACTATACTCAGGGCCAGTCTTCCGAGTTCAGCTCATACATATTTTTAAAAGCAAAATGTAGCCACTACTAGAACAGCACTGGGTGCTGCGTCGACCGACCGTCGAAGTTATAACCTTCATAGGATGGTCTTGACCCCAATTGACCGAGAGGATCATGCGGGAGCATGAATTCGCCAATTCTTAGACTGGAAATTGACCTTACAATAGGTACTACGGTACTTATGACAAGGCTAATGTTCAAAAGGCTTCGAAATTTTTGTAAATAATCAAATGATTATAATACAATTGCCAATTTCGTCAAGGAAGAAAAACACATGTAGGTAATTGAAATCCATAATTACAATTTCACAATCAAATTAATCAATTTGTAAGTGTACGTTTGCAAAACAATAATCATCTCGGGAATAGCTAAGCTTGGCTGTTTTGTTATAACCATAACTAATTTACAGGCAAAAAAGGCACAGGCAATAAAAAAGGTATTTTAGTACAAAAAAAATAAAGTACCATGTTTATTAACCTATCCACATGAATAACACAGATACTAAGTTGACGATTATAAACACGATTGAAAGAATGGGCCCTCATCCGTGTGAGATCATCATGGTATCATCACAAGGATGATAACACACGAACTAACGACGCCTTTGAGGCCTTTTGAAGCTTTGCTGTCACGATTTCTGCATATTTCAATGATTCCTAAGAAGCCTTGATTGGTAGTAAAGTTTCTGTAATTATATCTTTTTTTCTGTTTCCTATATAAATTCTATAAAGACACGCATGAGTGGAGGGCAGGTAGGTATGTTTCTGACTCATCACCAGTGATCGGATAATCGGATGCATATTTACCTAAAGTTCATTTTTGGTTAGGAAATTATGGAAGCGGCTTCTTCTAACATATTTTTTTAAATATAAATCCCCGGATTCCAGAAAATTCGGGAATGCTGAAACTAGTCTGTAACATGGTGAGGAAACGTCGTCTTTAGCATGTGGTATTTATTAAAAAAAAAAACGGGGATAACATAATTATTAATATTAAGTTAATTTTAAGCTCCCCATCAATTTATGACTATGTTGAGTCTAAGAGGAATAGTAGGTTACATAGATACTTTGTATCGTAAACTTTCAACTTAGTCGTTTAATACGATACTGTCAGTCAGACTCAGTTGAGCGCGGGAGTTTGTTGGTGATGTTGTACTACGTTAACAATCATTAAGAGATTGAATGGATTTTCTTTGTAATTCTTATTTATAATAATAAATAAGAATTTTGAGATAATGTTTTGAAAATTGAGAACTTATTATTTCTAGAGTTTTTTTTTTTAGTATAAAAGTTCAAATAAGTAAATATACCTACACACGATTTGATAGTATAATAAAAACAGTAAATATGTTGATTCCGAAATCCCTTGATTTTTTCGATACAAAAGTGCATTCCATAATATTAGCCAACACCTTAAAAACTAAGTAAATATTCCTACACCCGATTTGATTCTATAATCGTCGATTCCGAATTCCCGGGTGCATTCCATAATAGCCAACACCTACACTTTAGGTAAATATGCATCCGATTATCCGATCACTGCTCATCACCTATTGCTGGAAAAGTCGAGATGCGTTGATCGTTGATCTCACCACACACATAAACAGGGTGCAAGCAAGTAAAGCAGAAAACCCCTCAAAGACAATTTCTTTCACTTTGCCATTACAGGTCCCATTGCCTAATACTATTAACCAATAGTAAAAGCACAGCTGCTATGTTTCGGCTTGTGCTAACCTCAAAGCTTCTAAATACTTTGATAATAGCATTCAACAATATTTTCATAATATTTCCATCAAGAATTTCTCAGTAGCAGCCACGGAGTGTAGATTCGGGCCCGGCAGATGACAATAGGCCCCCTATTACTTACATGGGACTTACTTATATTTACTTATTTTTGGCGAAATGTGTGTGTACTGATGGGTACACCTCTGCCTAACGCTTCGGAGATTACAGGCGTTATGTTATGATGATGATGATTTTCAAAATATGAAACAATGTACGAACATTGTAAGAGTGCTGAACGAACAGTGCTTTAAAGTATGCCATCATCCACCAGATACGTCGCTATCCTAAGAAAAAAAGTTTATATTTGCAGATGACGTAATCACGTAGATACCAACCCATGTGTGCAACGCATTTATTCTGAGTCGTATCAATCAACAAGATTGTAGTAAAACGGGCCTAGTTTACAACAATGTTAGTTTTATTAATAGGTAAAGCTTTGCGCTTGCGCAGCCGTAGTGTATCGCAGGACATCCTTACACGCAATGGAATCTACAATGTTACTTGATACTAATGTTTATTTAAGTAAATGGCTTCTAAGTTTACATTGTAGCGTTGTTTTATTTTTAGAATTACTGCACTTTAGTGCTAGAAAAGCCACTGTATTCAGACTTGCTTTGCAAGTGAAAACTTTTTTCCAAATTTATTTGTGTCGATAGACAGATAAATATACTGTATTGTATTACCAAAATTGATATACAGCTGATAGTGAGTGGTTGCGGGACTGTTCGAATACCTCCTTAGTTCGATACCGCGGCCCTGGAACACAAAGGGCAAAAGATGGAATATGGATGGGTTTTATGTCAGTACAAGCCTGACACTCCCTGCCGATCCGCGAAAAAAACAAAAAAAGCCGATAGTGGGTTAGTGACATCTTCCAGACGAGGACAACCTTAGTTTAGTTTCCTATGAAGGTAAAAAGGGCATGAGTTTGTGTGTTTATTAGTTTGTTTTCTTCTATTGCCCCGACCGACTACGAACAATCATAGGATGTGTAGACACGAGCACCAATACGGACTTGCATGACATGACATAATCTACAGGGTGTTACAGGACCCTTCACGAAGCCGTCGACCAAACATTATCATGTACATCATACTAAGTAACTTTACGCAAAAAATATTGCTGGGAAACGACTTTTTTTGGGATGAAAAATCACGTTTTACGGTAGGGCTCAATGTAACGCACTCAAAACATTGTGCTGGTGGATGGATTGATTAGTACTGCGGTCGTGGTCGTGGAGGTGTTTAAAGTAAAAATCTTACATTAAAAACATGTATTTAAAACAAAACTTGTGAAATAGTTGGAACTTTCACCCCCAATATCTCCGTAACTAGAAGGTTCTCAGGTATGGTCTAGAACAAAAAATATATCGCAATGACGAGGAGAACAAGAGCATTTCGGCTTTGTTGAGGGTCTTGTTACACCCTTTACATGTATGGATGTTTTCGTATGTCGTAGGTAATTGGTCCATCAACCCAGAATGAATTACCAATAAGCACCGTCGTTACAGTCCCGGAACACACAGAAGAAGACGAACACGAGGCTTCGCCTTGTTGTCTAATAACATCACATTTAACAATATTATTTTTGATTTTTGTTTCCTCGTTCGTAAACGCTTCCTTAATTTTTCTAAAGACTTATAAATAAAACAATGATAAGAATGATGTTGAATGAGAAATCTAAAAAAAAATATTTGAATACCGTGACCGTCTTAGTAATACTTAAGAATTCGTGGGGCTCATCTCGTCACGACTCAACTCATGTGTAATGTAATGGCGTCACGCACGATTGGTGGGCACACAGTTCTAATAGGCCAACAGTTCGGTAATTATAATTACATTATAATGTAATCTAGCCTTTTAACCTGACTTTACTAGAGTTTTTTGTATTGCCTCCTGACACAGAACCATTTAACAAATGACGAAATTTTTAAGCTCGTCGGTAAATTGCTGCGCTTGTGGCTTGATGTCCAAATCAATCTTACATATTTGTCTTTTCTGAAATCATATGAATGAATGAATAAATTACCATATGGTTCAGTCGCAAGCGCGACTGATAAGCATGAGGTCCTGGGTTCGATTCCCGGTCGGGGCAACGTGTTAATGAGTTTTTTTTATCAGAAATTTCTCAGTAGCAGCCACGGAGTCTGGATTTCTGCAATAGGCTCGCCCCCTATTAAAAACATAACTGACGAAATGTGTAGCTCCACCTCTGTCCAACCCTTTGGGGCTAACAGGCGTGAAGTTATTATCTACAAAGGGGGTTTAGTACAGGTACACTCTAATAGCAAAGGCAACATTAGGAAAGTTTGTATTTCTCCATCACTTTGAACGGGATCAACATACTCGTATCGGTAGCTCTCAGGTAATTATCATTCCCATAATATGTCTTTTACAGCATGCAGTATGCTGAAAGGGTTTTCTTTAGGAATAAACAGACCTTTGTATGTATTTACTGATCCTTTATTCTTGTCTGTATAACACAAACTCTTGTTTTCTCTTGTCTTGTTTGTTTTTAGTTGTCTTGTTTTAAAACATAAACTGTCTTATTTATAAAAATATTATCAATAGAATTTCACTTTGTCCTGGCTCTCAATCATCATTTGCCTAGCCTTTATGAACCATGTTGGGGTCTACTTCCAGTCTACCCAGATGCAGCTGAATACCAGTATTTTACATGAAGCGACTACCTATCTGACCTCCACAACCCAGTTAGTACTGGATAATACGTTACCCCTTGGTAAGACTGGTTGGTGGTTGGTTTGAATTTGTCCAGGCCTTCAATATCTATACATACACTTCTATGATTAATATTATAAAGAGGTAATTTTTGTGAGTTTGTTAGGTTAGGTTAGTAGTAGTGGTTGTAGGGGGTAATCTCTGGATTTACTGAACCGATTTTGATTAATACTGAAATTCTTTCACTAATAGGAAGCTACATTATCCCCGAGTGCCATAGGCTATATTTACAACGTGCCCGTGGGATAATTTACGACCAAAACGCGAGCGAAGCTGCGGGCAACAGCTGGTTAGAAATAAATTGAACAGGCATACGAGGTGTCGTATCATTTGCTCCCAAGCTTTGAGCCTTCCCTGACACCTGTTCTACAAAAATAATTATTAGTGTACCCTGGTAGCCCTAAGGCTTTGTTAAAGGCATACAATTTTCGCCATTTAGTATCTTCTTCAACATCCTCAATCTTCAAGATTTTAATCCCGTGTCAGTTAAATATTGATTGCATAATCATATAGATTACAGGCGTTGATTATATGTCCGGTTAATTGTCTTCTATGATAGACAGCTCCTTGTAGATTGCTGTCCTTTTAATGACAGTATTCTTATAATAAGAGGAAGCGGGCCGTTCGCTCTGATTTCCCGTGGGAATGTCTGTCCATGTACGATATTTGCTGTCTATGTAAGAATGTGCTACCTTTAAAGCGTTACGCGTACGATTTAAATTGCTAGAATATGCGCAAGAACCCTTGCCCTTGCCTTAATAACTTTATATATTTAAATTATCTTATATCCTAGTGTACATACCATTGGAAATCCTATCTATATAGGCAGTTATAAAAGAGGTTATAAGAAGGTCCAAAGTCGATTGATTAACTTTGGATTCGAGTTATAACTTTTTTTACCAAAAAAAAAAGTTATAACTCTGTCTGTTTTTTTTTATTTTCATTTGACTACACGAATTTACAGAGATCTTTGAAGAAGTTTATTTAGTTTTTATCTCACTGTGCACTGGTAGTTCTTGAACCACAGTGAACAACAACTTTCGTCTACAATACGGTATAACGCTTTCAACTTACTAGAGCGTAGAAAATTACCACTAATGTCGTGTTCAAATTGCAAATTTTATAACTGATTAATTATAGACTACAGTTAGGGACTTATAATGGCCGTTAATAAGTACCTACTTAGTTGCTTTTTTTATTCTAAAGTGTCGGTAAATCGTTCACTGGTTAATTGAAACGGGTATCTTCCGATATGCTTTGACTTTTGATAGAAGCTAAATAGGTAGATACTACTTACGTCATACTTCGGTAGGTTTGTACTGGTACTGGGTACCTACCAAGCTGATAACAGAAACTAATGCAAATTCGGAAAAAAATGTCGTTAATATTACTGTACATTACAAACACACCTACACTTAAATTGAGTTGACAGTAAAAAAACTCCAAGCATTCGCAGTTGGGTTTCTTCCGTTCACGGATATTGTTTTGGAAATTATACAGATCATACCTACAATACCTGTTACTATAACATAAACACACAGAGCTGATGAACTTAGAGGGTTGTATTGATGATTTAATGTTTAAAATTATCTTAATACTTACGTGTTACGATCCTGAATCATATTTTACCATTAGTGCCAGGACAATGTATAGATATACCTACACATATTCACATACATTCACAGACACCAACACGCACACAGGCAGACTCTACAAATTTTAATGCCAATTAATTCGAGTCACTCTCGGCTAATCAATTTTTTTTTTTGTGTACTTCGTAATCGGCGTAACGTTTGATTAATATTTTTATGTTAATGGACTGTCAGCTGTGAAGCTACCTTTTATAAAATAAATAAATAATCAAAATACACCTCACACTGACCAGCAAATTGCAAAAAACGCCGAAAACTATTGCCATCGCACGCTTTATCAGAAGTAGAGGATCGGTCGAGTCAGTGACATTCATTCCTGTCTATCATCGTCATCATCATATTCATTTCTTGATGCCGGCCGCAATTTCAAAGTCTGGAAATCGTTTCAATTTCAAATAGTTTTGTGTCTGTGCATGTATACAGGGTTAGTTTCCAAAGACCAGCCAAATTCTCAGATATGATGCAGTACAACATTCTGAGCATTATTACACAAAAAAAACAGCTGTTCCATACATTTTGACCATGTAGGTATTGCACTTTTGTAGGAAACAGCTGATTTTTTTTGTGGCCCCGACTCAGAATGATGTACTGCATTATATCTGAGAATTTGGCTGGTCTTTGGAAACTAACCCTGTATACCATGTGAATAAATATGTGTGTAAATAAATAAGTAGGTACTCTTGACACTAAAAAAGTATCGCACTCGCTTGACTTATCACTTTTTTTAAATAGTCATCTAGCCTTTTCCTAACTGTGTTGCTTCAAGTCTAACCGGATGGAGCGGATTTTTATTTTTACGAAATTACTAGTCCAAAATGCAACCGCATCTTGAAGATTATTTAAAGATCAACTACATTTTGTGTGATTAGATTACGCTGCACTATTTGTAGAGAATGCACGTTTACGTAACCACGAAACTTAGGAAATGTAGCCAATACTAACAGTTACTGTAACAAATTGTGTAAGTATCATCTAATGGCTACCTAAACTGATTATTGAAGTGTTGAACTCTAATATTATGACGTCGTGTTGGCTATTCATATCAAGAGTGAATCGAGATTGTCTAGAAACTACTGGCCAGCAAAAAACCGTCCAGTTAGACGCCGAAGGCAACGAACCTGTGATGTGAACGAGGCACAAAATCATCCTGGAGGCTGGAAAAAATGTTTACTTATTAGGGTAACTGATCAGAGCGTTGACACAATATGTAATTGGGGCTCTGTATCAAGGACTCCCTTTTTAACCTCTACCCGGTTCACCATCATCATTATCAGCCTACGGCAGTCCACTGCTGGACATAGGCCTCCTCAATCGCGCGCCACTCAACTCGATTCACAGCAGCTCTCATCCAGTTGCTACTAGCCACCCTGCGAAGATTGTCGCTCCACCGAGCCTGAGGGCGTCCCACCTTACGTTTGCAGATTCGCGGTCTCAACTCAAAAACACGTCTACCCCAACGGTCATCGGTTCTACGGCTAATATGACCAGCCCATTGCCACTTCAGCTTACTTATTCTATGAGCTATGTACCGGGTTGATTGATGGCAATAGGCTAACGTTGCATCCTATTAGATTGTACTGAAACAAAACTGATGATTTCTTAGTGGAACGCAGGCTTGATCAAGTACGTAACATGACTTGACGAGGTATTGAACACGTAGAACATGTTGTCGAGTGGGAATTCCTTAATCACTTATCCTTGTTCTGCCTACACGGTCAAGTGCGTCCTTATTCTTACGATTGGATCGTTGATCAGTAATCGCTACTCTTGATAATGTCGAGTAGTAATTGCATATAATAGAAAGAGAGAGCCCTTTCCAATATCAATATGAGTTTTCCAGTATTTCTGGCTCCCAAGATACGGGCGCAGCGTAGTTTCGACCTCTGATTTCTAAAAATGTTAAAATTTTACTTGTTACGATTATTCAAAGCGCTAAATTAGGTTAAGAAAATGTTTGTAACAATTCTTTAATCATTTATTCTTATTCCTCTTATAAACATCGTGAGGAAGCATGTCTTAGAACCAAAAATTCGAAGTCATGTGACATCTACCAACCCGTACTGGGCCCGCGTGGTGGATTATAGCCCATTGCCTCTCATAGAAAGGAGGCCATATGCCCCAGTAGTGGGAACATTATAGGCTGATTATGCTATTATTATGCTTTTCTTTTTTGAGTACCTAGACTAGACTAGACTAGGTGTAACAAGAAGGACGGAATGAATTATAGCTTACTAGCTTTTACCCGTGGCTTCGCTGCGCCCTAATCACCTAGCGGTGTGAAATATATACTTTAGGACCTTTTCTCATACCTACCAAATATGAAAAAAAAACGTAAAGATCGGCCGAGCCGTTTCGGAGGAGTGCAAACACAAACACCGTGACACGAGATTTTTATAGGTATAATAAAAGATTTGTGCGTTAAAAGTATTAAACTTGATTTTTCTTTTTTTCCCTTGTCTCATGTTACTCGGGGTCTCTAAGATTCCACTGTCCGTCTGGCTGGCTGTCATCAGGCTGTATCTCATGAACCGTGATAGCTAGACAGTTGAAATTTTCACAGATGATGTATTTCTGTTGCCGCTATAACAACAAATACTAAAAACAGAATAAAACAAATATTTAAGGGGGCTCCCATACAACAAACGTGTTTTTTTTGTTACCTAATGGTTCGGAACCCTTCGTGCGCGATTCCAATTCGTACTTGGCGTTTTTTTCTTCCATTCTCCTCTGTCAACCGGCACGCTATCATTTACTACTTTTTCTTTCATACTCTTATCATTCCTCACACAATCCATCCATTGTTTCCTTGGTCTTCCTGAACAAAAACTGAAAATACTGATGAAGGGTTAATTGGCCGTATCGCATTGCACCAAAAAAAAAATGGCCCGAAGGAACTGAACTACCTGAAACTTTTACTTTTTTACTGAATACTTACCGAGCAATTGCAATACATTAACACATCGAAATAGTGTTATTCTATGAGCACATCTGCAGATGCGTTGCAACAGCATTCGTACTAAACACGAAGAAAAGAACGGGTCCAAATGTTTTGCAATAGTGAGCGGCGGTGCATTGTCGTGGCTTCCTTCATACCTATTTGATATTAATCGTAACGATTACCTCCAGCCTCGTAGCTGTTACATTACCTACCACTAAATAGTAGGCAAGTCACATAGTGCGCTATGAAGCGAGATATGCTCGGATAATTTTTGAAAGAAAATACCGAATTATATTATCCGGATCTTCTTCTTTTTCGTTATTGCCTAACCTGTTGTCTGAGTTTTTATGCCGCTCATGAGCCTCTGACTTGGCTTTACATTGCATCAAGAAATACCTATTAGGCTGCTTTAATTCCTCATGATGTTTCCCTTCACCGTAGCAAGTGATCATTAAGCAATAAGCACATGAATCCGAAAAATCAGAGGTGCGTATCTTGGGTTTGAACTCGAGATCTATGACTTGGCAGTCTAATGGTCACACCACTAGGCTATCACTGCCTGATTAAAGATTATCCGGATTGTAACTAGAGTAACCGACACAGTCAAAGGTGATTGTGCAAGAATTTTTTGGCGTGTGCTTTAATCCTAGCTTTCACCGCTATCTTGTTTTTATTTCACGAAACAATTATTTATGTAGTGTTTACCAACAACTGAATAAAAGAAACAGACCCTCTTTCCTCCAGTTACTGTGGTATGACTGGACGGACGAAGGACAAGTCGGAGGACTGAGCCATCATTTGCCTAGTCTTTTCCAAAACTATGTTGGCCTCAGCTTCCACTCTAACTGGATGCACCTGAGTATACCAGTATTAGAAGCGACTGCCTATCTGACCTCCACAACCCAGTAACTGGCTACTGCGATACCCGTCAGGAAGAATATAAGTCAGACTTTCGACTTCTGACTACTCGTAACGACTGTCAAAGATCTACAAATGTCAGCGGGGTCCAACGGCTTAACGTGCTTTCCGAGGCACGGAGGAACGCGGTATGTAATTATGGTCACCCATCCACGGACGAACCTCGGCAAGCACGGCTTTACCTTGAAGGTCGACCCGTGCGGCTTTTGATGTATATAATATATAATGCGGATCTCCGTGATTGAATTTTTTTTTTCGGATTGGAAATCGTCAAATAACGGTCCCGCTCTGGCCTGAGTGTCAGACTTTTACTGACTAAAACCCATCCATGTTCCTTCCTTTGCCCTTTGTGTTCCAGGGCCGCGGTATCTCTTTCGAACAGTCCCCCAACCCTGGAGATATAACGGTCCGTACAAAAGTGGCTGAGATAGACTAGATGCGACAAGCGTTGAAGTGGGTGTCATAGTGCAATTTGGAAAAGTTCTCTATGTTATCAATTGAAGACCGTGAGAGGGTGAGTTCATTGATTGTTTGATTAGACAAGTTGAGTTAGGCGCGAGGAAATGTTTTAAAAAGAGTAAGTATAATGTTATTTTACAGCGTACGATGAATTCGTTTCCAGGGAATCAGATGTCGCTTTGTGTGAGAGTCGTCAATTGAAAATGAGTAGGAAGTTTCATTGACTATTAACGAAAACAGAAGATTGTCCCTCGTGAATCACAAGCTTACTTACTTCCCAGCCAGTAGCGAAGGGTCAATTTTTGTAAGACGTAAGCCGGAGTACATATCTTTTATTTGATTTTATTATTTGCTTATAAAATACTGACTGCGCCATTTTTCAGAGGGAAGCCAGTGGGAATCGAGTTGTATGGAACCTTCGCCACTGTTACTTCCTCATTTTCATAAAACTCGTATCCATGCTACACAAACTTTGTGAGGTCACCGCAAACTATAAGCTATCTTAGCACATGGCTAAGACTGGTCTTAGCTTTTCATAATTCAATTCACAACGCGGAATACAGAGCCAGTTAAAAAAAAATTACCAAGTGCGAGGCGGACATGCACAACTGGGTTTTGTAGCACCAAACAATACTTTTAACGCTCATTCTTAAGTAAGTTTCCACTCAATCGAATCTTATTTGTACCAATTGTCGTTCAAAGTTTTTTTTAGGTTCTACAAACCTACATATTTTCAGAATTTTTCTCCTCTTAATAATTTAGAGGGAAGGAGGAACAATTTTGCGGCTTTAGAAGCAAATATTTCATCAACCATTAACTTTGAAAAAAAAGTCTTTGTGAACCCTCGCTATAATTTTTTAAGAGTTTTGTTAGACACCCCACACAGTTATACTCAAGGATTTTTTTTTAATCCCTCAGTTATATGAATGGAGGGTCGACCCTGTTTTAGGTATATTTTTTCATAATTTCACATCATTTTTTAGAGAAGCTTACTCTCCAATTTGCAACTGTGTGGTGCCAACAGGCTCCGAGTAATATAGCTTTGACAAACGGACGAACAGACATACAGACGGACTGGGCGAATCTATAAGGGTTCAGTTTTAACGATTTGGCTACGGAACCCTAAAATTAAGTCGATATTAGCTGTAAGAGCTACATTAGCTTAGCTCGTAGTGTGACCTGCGCTTACATCACATCGCTTGTTAGAACCAATTTGTGATACAACATCAAACAAAATTGGAGCTTACGACAACGGAACAAGACAATATGTGGTTAGACGTCAAACCTAATTGAATGAATGAGATTTACGACTTGTTTGTGTAAATCTTGCTTTTGTCTTCTGATTTGTTTGACTATGTCTACAGAAACTGATTTTGTATACAGGGCGGTATCAATTCAGCGAAATATTATAGACATTTGATCTTCATTGATACAAAGCTGATATCAAGCTAGTTGAAGAAATTTAGTGGACGAAAGTGTGCGAAGAAAAACTTCTATAATTGAAACACTGTTTTAAAAATTTCACGGTTTACACTTACACATAAACTTGTCACTTACGGGATCAAAATTATAGACAGTCTGGCTAACGGGTCCAGTTGACCAATTCAAAAATGCATTAGGTTGACTGGACCCGCGGGTCCCACCTGTGTGGGATCAGTTTACTAAAGAGCCCACGGAAGATATCCCGTAAGTGACAGTTTATGTGTTAGTTCTATAATTGAATTTTACTGACCTATCATCTCAGAGACACTAATATGATTTTCGTTGTCAGGTCTTCCAAGGTTTCCAAGATTACCAAGGTTACCGACGCAGCCCGAAGAACTGCCAAACTTAAGTAACAGTGGGCAGGGCACATTGCTCGCAGAACGGATGGCCGCTGGAGCCGAAAAGTTCTGGAGTGACGACCGCGAACCGGAAGACGTTGCGTTGGAAGGCCTCCCACTAGGTGGACCGATGACCTGGTGAAGGTTGCGGGGATCCGCTGGAGGCGAGACACATGGGACCGGTCAATGTGAAGATACTTGGGGGAGGCCTATGTCCAGCAGTGGACGTCTTTCGGCTGAAATGATGATGACGTCAGGTCTTCACATGACCTAAATAATACTTTATTTATGCTTATTATTCACAACCATCTGCTGTCCTTCTGAATATACCTTCAGGAGACAATCTGATGAGAGAAAGGAGGCAACTCCAAGGCAAACAACAGAACATTTCAGATAATTAAGTACATCCACAAGTAGGGAGAGATTTGAGTTGGTCTATTGACAAGAGAGTGAAGGAGATTCAGTATGAAGGCTTCCTGTTTCAAGAACAACATGATGTAAGTAAACGATGTAGTAGATATGTCGCGTGACGTGTCGTGTTGTGGCTGGGAAATGTTATTGGGATTTTCCATCTTGAATTTCTCAGTAGCAGCCATGGAGTCTCGAGTGTGTCCGTTTGATAGCAATAGGCTCGCCCCCTATTACATGAGACTTAAACATAACTGTCGAAATGTGTGTACTTTGGGAACAAATCTGCCTAACGCTACGCGGATTACAAGCGTGTAGCTATTTTATGTTCAAACTCAAAACTCAAAGCATTTATTTCAATTAGACCTTAGCAGGCACTTTTGAAAGTCAGAAAAACAAAGGCGAAGCCACAGTCACAGACAAAAGGCATAATAACTTGTGAAAGTACTGTAATTGCCCATTCCAAAGCGTAGCTCTATGGAGAAGAATGGGCAAGAAACTCCATGGACACTCTTTTCAATCAAAATATTGTTACAAGATCTTGGTTACATCATTCATGTTGAGATTATACATATATGTGAGAACGATTTAGAAAGACGTGCACATTAAGAGCGTCCAGAGTAGTTAAAATAAACCTTGGCAGCTAAGAGATGACCAGTCCCAACTGACAGCGCCCATTCACGAACATGACGCATGCATCAGCCCCATTCAGCTCAACCATATCGAAGGGAACTAAACGACACACCCGCCACTATCAGTGAGAAATTTGAGTGACCCTGATATTCTCTCAGCCACCATTCGAGTCAATGAAGGATAACTAAATGTAAATGGTAGCTTTACAGTACATAGTACTCACACATGTGCTATGCAGTTATATAATACTAAGAGATTGAATCTATACAATGCAATGATATTTTTACAATCTTCTGCAGCTTCCACAATAATTTCACATGAGCTTCTGATTAGTTTGCCCCTACGGTTGTGAATACTGATAATAAAATACCTCCCCACATTCAACAACTGAATGAGACGAAAAAATGCTTGGCTCAATGCTGGTCCTGCACCAGCATTGAGCCAAGCATTTTTATCATCGATGTAATCCCCTAACTTATAATATGCTTGCCTGCATAGTGAGATTTAAATTTCGTCTCATTCAGTTGTTGAATGTGGGGAGGTATTTTATTATAACATTTTAAACAGTACCCCATGAAAGATGAGTCTACTTTAGCTAGCCTGAAACCTGGCTGTACTAGTTGGTCCCTGTTTCTAGTATTATAGTGGTGTCTGTCACCTCTTTCACTAAATAAATGCAGATTGTTCCAGTTGTATGTATTCCGCAATATTCGTTACACAAACACGCCTGACGCTACATTATGTTCGAACATAAAACAACGTGAAGTACCAGAGAGGCAGAAAATATGTAGATGTTAAAGCTAATTGTTACAGCCATTTGAATAATATTTCCATTTAATCGTGTAATTCGTAATTTTGTAGAAGGTAACACGTAACTATAAAATGTCGTCATTGTTTTCTTAACTGCGTATTTTTATCATTGGTTTTTCCAGCATGAATTACTCAGTAGCAGTCTGGATTTGTGCCCAGTTAATGC
Source organism: Eugnorisma glareosa (assembly GCA_947578425.1). NCBI lineage: Eukaryota > Metazoa > Arthropoda > Insecta > Lepidoptera > Noctuidae > Eugnorisma > Eugnorisma glareosa. The sequence continues at coordinate 15,430,225 of OX387959.1, forward strand.
CAAAAGGCTCGCTGTTTATTACATTTACCTAGAATGTAAGTTTTTCATGCGCTGTCAGTATTGAGAGCCGTTTCCTGAGTCGCAATATGTCGTTACAAACCATGACCACCCCAAGTAATCAATGCTGGTTGCAGACCACAAGAATATAAAAACAGAGATCGTGACAACTTATAAGAATGCCGTGTTGTTCAGTGGTTTCTTGTAAGAATCGAAGCATAAACTTTAACTTTATAAATCATAGAATCGATATGGAATCTCTATCTATATGTATGTACAAGTATTTTACTATATTTGCCTTTAACATCACAAACCGTAAAATATTTCTTGCTCTTACTATGTTATTTCTGTTTTAAAATATCAAAGCGCCTGTACAAGTTTTGCAATAAATACATTGCTCCTTAACCACTACCAAAGTTTGTCGCTAAGTGCACTTTTTTAAGCATATGCATCGCGTAGTACGGCCGCTGCTTCTTGTGACGAGTTATGTGCTTGTGCAGATTCAACTAACGTAGGCTATCGACAATGTCGAGTGACGAAAGAAATATGGCTATTATAGTTTGTTTTTCAATTTTATCATTTTAACCCGGTTGGAAGATCGATGTCGAATAATGTTTTTTGACGTATTTTGGTTATTTTACAGCGTAGTAGAGAAATGCGTAACTAATTTTCGTAAAGTTAATTAAATTTCAGTTGATTCATTGGTGGAGTGTTTTTGGCTTTGAATGATCCTGCCCAATTCCTGTTTTCACCAACACTATGTGTCACCTAAGTCAATGCCTAATGCGCGTTTTCACCAACACTAAGTGTCCCCTAACTCGATGCCTAAAGCGCGTTTTCACCAACAGTAAGTGACGCTTAACTGAATGCCCAATTCCTGTTTTCACCAACACAAAGTGGCATCTAACTGAACGCCTAGTTCCTGTTTTCACCAACACTAAGTGGCACCTAACTCGATGCCTTAAGCCCGTTTTCACCAACACTAAGTGTCACCTAACTCGATGCCTAAAGCGCGTTTTCACCAACAGTAAGTGACGCTTAACTGAATGCCCAATTCCTGTTTTCACCAACAAAAAGTGGCACCTAACTGAACGCCTAGTTTCTGTTTTCACCAACACTAAGCGACACCTAAGTCAATGCCTAATGCGCGTTTTCACCAACAGTAAGTGACGCTTAAATGAATGCCCAATTCCTGTTTTCACCAACACAAAGTGGCATCTAACTGAACGCCTAGTTCCTGTTTTCACCAACACTAAGTGGCACCTAACTCGATGCCTTAAGCCCGTTTTCACCAACACTAAGCGACACCTAAGTCAATGCCTAAAGCGCGTTTTCACCAACACTAAGTGGCACCTAACTCGATGCCTAAAGCGCGTTTTCACCAACACAAAGTGGCACCTAACTGAACGCCTAGTTCCTGTTTTCCCCAACACTAAGTAGCACCTAACTCGATGCCTTAAGCCCGTTTTCACCAACACTAAGTGTCACCTAACTCGATGCCTAAAGCGCGTTTTCACCAACAGTAAGTGACGCTTAACTGAATGCCCAATTCCTATTTTCACCAACACTAAGTTGCACCTAACTGAACGCCTAGTTCCTGTTTTCACCAACACTAAGTGGCACCTAACTGAACGCCTAGTTCCTGTTTTCACCAACACTAAGTGGCACCTAACTCGATGCCTGAAGCCCGTCTTCACCAACACTAAGCGACACCTAAGTCAATGCCTTAAGCCCGTTTTCACCAACACTAAGTGTCACCTAACACGATGCCTAAAGCGCGTTTTCACCAACAGTAAGTGACGCTTAACTGAATGCCCAATTCCTGTTTTCACCAACACTAAGTGGCACCTAACTGGACGCCTAGTTCCTGTTTTCACCAACACAAAGTGGCATCTAACTGAACGCCTAGTTCCTGTTTTCACCAACACTAAGTGGCACCTAACTCGATGCCTTAAGCCCGTTTTCACCAACACTAAGTGGCACCTAACTCGATGCCTTAAGCCCGTTTTCACCAACACTAAGTGTCACCTAACTCGATGCCTAAAGCGCGTTTTCACCAACAGTAAGTGACGCTTAACTGAATGCCCAATTCCTGTTTTCACCAACAAAAAGTGGCACCTAACTGAACGCCTAGTTTCTGTTTTCACCAACACTAAGTGTCACCTAACACGATGCCTAAAGCGCGTTTTCACCAACAGTAAGTGACGCTTAACTGAATGCCCAATTCCTGTTTTCACCAACACTAAGTGGCACCTAACTGGACGCCTAGTTCCTGTTTTCACCAACACAAAGTGGCATCTAACTGAACGCCTAGTTCCTGTTTTCACCAACACTAAGTGGCACCTAACTCGATGCCTTAAGCCCGTTTTCACCAACACTAAGTGGCACCTAACTCGATGCCTTAAGCCCGTTTTCACCAACACTAAGTGTCACCTAACTCGATGCCTAAAGCGCGTTTTCACCAACAGTAAGTGACGCTTAACTGAATGCCCAATTCCTATTTTCACCAACACTAAGTTGCACCTAACTGAACGCCTAGTTCCTGTTTTCACCAACACTAAGTGGCACCTAACTGAACGCCTAGTTCCTGTTTTCACCAACACTAAGTGGCACCTAACTCGATGCCTGAAGCCCGTCTTCACCAACACTAAGCGACACCTAAGTCAATGCCTTAAGCCCGTTTTCACCAACACTAAGTGTCACCTAACACGATGCCTAAAGCGCGTTTTCACCAACAGTAAGTGACGCTTAACTGAATGCCCAATTCCTGTTTTCACCAACACTAAGTGGCACCTAACTGGACGCCTAGTTCCTGTTTTCACCAACACAAAATGGCATCTAACTGAACGCCTAGTTCCTGTTTTCACCAACACTAAGTGGCACCTAACTCGATGCCTTAAGCCCGTTTTCACCAACACTAAGTGGCACCTAACTCGATGCCTTAAGCCCGTTTTCACCAACACTAAGCGACACCTAAGTCAATGCCTAAAGCGCGTTTTCACCAACACTAAGTGGCACCTAACTCGATGCCTAAAGCGCGTTTTCACCAACAGTAAGTGATGCCTAACTGAATGCCCAATTCCTGTTTTCACCAAAACTAAGCGACACCTAAGTCAATGCCTAATGAGCGTTTTCACCAACAGTAAGTGACGCCTAACTGAATGCCCAATTCCTGTTTTCACTAACACTAAGCGACACCTAAGTCAATGCCTAAAGCGCGTTTTCATCAACACTAAGTGGCACCTAACTCGATGCCTAAAGCGCGTTTTCACCAACAGTAAGTGATGCCTAACTGAATGCCCAATTCCTGTTTTCACCAAAACTAAGCGACACCTAAGTCAATGCCTAATGAGCGTTTTCACCAACAGTAAGTGACGCTTAAATGAATGCCCAATTCCTGTTTTCACCAACACAAAGTGGCACCTAACTGAACGCCTAGTTCCTGTTTTCACCAACACTAAGTGGCACCTAACTCGATGCCTTAAGCCCGTTTTCACCAACAGTAAGTGACGCTTAACTGAATGCCCAATTCCTGTTTTCACCAACACAAAGTGGCACCTAACTGAACGCCTAGTTCCTGTTTTCACCAACACTAAGCCACACCTAAGTCAATGCCTAATGCGCGTTTTCACCAACACTAAGTGGCACCTAACTCGATGCCTTAAGCCCGTTTTCACCAACAGTAAGTGACGCCTAACTGAATGCCCAATTCCTGTTTTCACCAACACAAAGTGGCACCTAACTTAACGCCTAGTTCCTGTTTTCACCAACACTAAGCGACACCTAAGTCAATGCCTAACGCGCGTTTTCATCAACAGTAAGTGACACCTAAGTCAATGCCTAATGCGCGTTTTCACCAACAGTAAGTGACGCTTAACTGAATGCCCAATTCCTATTTTCACCAACACTAAGTTGCACCTAACTGAACGCCTAGTTCCTGTTTTCACCAACACTAAGTGGCACCTAACTGAACGCCTAGTTCCTGTTTTCACCAACACTAAGTGGCACCTAACTCGATGCCTGAAGCCCGTCTTCACCAACACTAAGCGACACCTAAGTCAATGCCTTAAGCCCGTTTTCACCAACACTAAGTGTCACCTAACACGATGCCTAAAGCGCGTTTTCACCAACAGTAAGTGACGCTTAACTGAATGCCCAATTCCTGTTTTCACCAACACTAAGTGGCACCTAACTGGACGCCTAGTTCCTGTTTTCACCAACACAAAATGGCATCTAACTGAACGCCTAGTTCCTGTTTTCACCAACACTAAGTGGCACCTAACTCGATGCCTTAAGCCCGTTTTCACCAACACTAAGTGGCACCTAACTCGATGCCTTAAGCCCGTTTTCACCAACACTAAGCGACACCTAAGTCAATGCCTAAAGCGCGTTTTCACCAACACTAAGTGGCACCTAACTCGATGCCTAAAGCGCGTTTTCACCAACAGTAAGTGATGCCTAACTGAATGCCCAATTCCTGTTTTCACCAAAACTAAGCGACACCTAAGTCAATGCCTAATGAGCGTTTTCACCAACAGTAAGTGACGCCTAACTGAATGCCCAATTCCTGTTTTCACTAACACTAAGCGACACCTAAGTCAATGCCTAAAGCGCGTTTTCATCAACACTAAGTGGCACCTAACTCGATGCCTAAAGCGCGTTTTCACCAACAGTAAGTGATGCCTAACTGAATGCCCAATTCCTGTTTTCACCAAAACTAAGCGACACCTAAGTCAATGCCTAATGAGCGTTTTCACCAACAGTAAGTGACGCTTAAATGAATGCCCAATTCCTGTTTTCACCAACACAAAGTGGCACCTAACTGAACGCCTAGTTCCTGTTTTCACCAACACTAAGTGGCACCTAACTCGATGCCTTAAGCCCGTTTTCACCAACAGTAAGTGACGCTTAACTGAATGCCCAATTCCTGTTTTCACCAACACAAAGTGGCACCTAACTGAACGCCTAGTTCCTGTTTTCACCAACACTAAGCCACACCTAAGTCAATGCCTAATGCGCGTTTTCACCAACACTAAGTGGCACCTAACTCGATGCCTTAAGCCCGTTTTCACCAACAGTAAGTGACGCCTAACTGAATGCCCAATTCCTGTTTTCACCAACACAAAGTGGCACCTAACTTAACGCCTAGTTCCTGTTTTCACCAACACTAAGCGACACCTAAGTCAATGCCTAATGCGCGTTTTCATCAACAGTAAGTGACACCTAAGTCAATGCCTAATGCGCGTTTTCACCAACAGTAAGTGACGCTTAAATGAATGCCCAATTCCTGTTTTCACCAACACAAAGTGGCACCTAACTGAACGCCTATTTCCTGTTTTCACCAACACTAAGTGGCACCTAACTGAACGCCTATTTCCTGTTTTCACCAACACTAAGTGGCACCTAACTCGATGCCTTAAGTCCGTTTTCACCAACACTAAGTGTCACCTAACTCGATGCCTTAAGCCCGTTTTCACCAACACTAAGCGACACCTAAGTCAATGCCTAAAGCGCGTTTTCACCAACACTAAGTGGCACCTAACTCGATGCCTAAAGCGCGTTTTCACCAACAGTAAGTGATGCCTAACTGAATGCCCAATTCCTGTTTTCACCAAAACTAAGCGACACCTAAGTCAATGCCTAATGAGCGTTTTCACCAACAGTAAGTGACGCCTAACTGAATGCCCAATTCCTGTTTTCACCAACACTAAACGACACCTAAGTCAATGCCTAAAGCGCGTTTTCATCAACACTAAGTGGCACCTAACTCGATGCCTAAAGCGCGTTTTCACCAACAGTAAGTGATGCCTAACTGAATGCCCAATTCCTGTTTTCACCAAAACTAAGCCACACCTAAGTCAATGCCTAATGCGCGTTTTCACCAACACTAAGTGGCACCTAACTCGATGCCTTAAGCCCGTTTTCACCAACAGTAAGTGACGCCTAACTGAATGCCCAATTCCTGTTTTCACCAACACAAAGTGGCACCTAACTTAACGCCTAGTTCCTGTTTTCACCAACACTAAGCGACACCTAAGTCAATGCCTAATGCGCGTTTTCACCAACAGTAAGTGACACCTAAGTCAATGCCTAATGCGCGTTTTCACCAACAGTAAGTGACGCTTAAATGAATGCCCAATTCCTTTTTTCACCAACACAAAGTGGCACCTAACTGAACGCCTATTTCCTGTTTTCACCAACACTAAGTGGCACCTAACTGAACGCCTATTTCCTGTTTTCACCAACACTAAGTGGCACCTAACTCGATGCCTTAAGTCCGTTTTCACCAACACTAAGTGTCACCTAACTCGATGCCTTAAGCCCGTTTTCACCAACACTAAGCGACACCTAAGTCAATGCCTAAAGCGCGTTTTCACCAACACTAAGTGGCACCTAACTCGATGCCTAAAGCGCGTTTTCACCAACAGTAAGTGATGCCTAACTGAATGCCCAATTCCTGTTTTCACCAAAACTAAGCGACACCTAAGTCAATGCCTAATGAGCGTTTTCACCAACAGTAAGTGACGCCTAACTGAATGCCCAATTCCTGTTTTCACCAACACTAAGCGACACCTAAGTCAATGCCTAAAGCGCGTTTTCATCAACACTAAGTGGCACCTAACTCGATGCCTAAAGCGCGTTTTCACCAACAGTAAGTGATGCCTAACTGAATGCCCAATTCCTGTTTTCACCAAAACTAAGCGACACCTAAGTCAATGCCTAATGAGCGTTTTCACCAACACTAAGTGGCACCTAACTCGATGCCTTAAGCCCGTTTTCACCAACACTAAGTGTCACCTAACTCGATGCCTAAAGCGCGTTTTCACCAACAGTAAGTGATGCCTAACTGAATGCCCAATTCCTGTTTTCACCAACACTAAGTGTCACCTAACTCGATGCCTAAAGCGCGTTTTTACCAACAGTAAGTGACGCTTAACTGAATGCCCAATTCCTGTTTTCACCAACACTAAGTGGCACCTAACTGAACGCCTAGTTCCTGTTTTCACCAACACTAAGCGACACCTAAGTCAATGCCTAAAGCGCGTTTTCACCAACACTAAGTGGCACCTAACTCGATGCCTTAAGCCCGTTTTCACCAACACTAAGTGTCACCTAACTCGATGCCTAAAGCGCGTTTTCACCAACAGTAAGTGACGCTTAACTGAATGCCCAATTCCTGTTTTCACCAACACAAAGTGGCACCTAACTGAACGCCTAGTTTCTGTATTCACCAACACTAAGCGACACCTAAGTCAATGCCTAATGCGCGTTTTCACCAACAGTAAGTGACGCTTAAATGAATGCCCAATTCCTGTTTTCACCAACACAAAGTGGCACCTAACTGAACGCCTATTTCCTGTTTTCACCAACACTAAGTGGCACCTAACTCGATGCCTTAAGTCCGTTTTCACCAACACTAAGCGACACCTAAGTCAATGCCTAATGCGCGTTTTCACCAACAGTAAGTGACGCTTAAATGAATGCCCAATTCCTGTTTTCACCAACACAAAGTGGCACCTAACTGAACGCCTAGTTCCTGTTTTCACCAACACTAAGCGACACCTAAGTCAATGCCTAAAGCGCGTTTTCACCAACACTAAGTGGCACCTAACTCGATGCCTTAAGCCCGTTTTCACCAACACTAAGTGTCACCTAACTCGATGCCTAAAGCGCGTTTTCACCAACAGTAAGTGATGCCTAACTGAATGCCCAATTCCTGTTTTCACCAACACTAAGGGGCACCTAACTCGATGCCTTAAGCCCGTTTTCACCAACACTAAGTGTCACCTAACTCAACGCCTTAAGCCCGTTTTCACCAACAGTAAGTGACGCTTAACTGAATGCCCAATTCCTGTTTTCACCAACACAAAGTGGCACCTAACTGAACGCCTAGTTCCTGTTTTCACCAACACTAAGCCACACCTAAGTCAATGCCTAATGCGCGTTTTCACCAACACTAAGTGGCACCTAACTCGATGCCTTAAGCCCGTTTTCACCAACACTAAGTGTCACCTAACTCAACGCCTTAAGCCCGTTTTCACCAACAGTAAGTGACGCTTAACTGAATGCCCAATTCCTGTTTTCACCAACACAAAGTGGCACCTAACTGAACGCCTAGTTCCTGTTTTCACCAACACTAAGCCACACCTAAGTCAATGCCTAATGCGCGTTTTCACCAACACTAAGTGGCACCTAACTCGATGCCTTAAGCCCGTTTTCACCAACAGTAAGTGACGCCTAACTGAATGCCCAATTCCTGTTTTCACCAACACAAAGTGGCACCTAACTTAACGCCTAGTTCCTGTTTTCACCAACACTAAGCGACACCTAAGTCAATGCCTAATGCGCGTTTTCACCACCACTAAGCGACACCTAACTCAACGCCTTAAGCTCGTTTTCACCAACAGTAAGTAACGCTTAACTGAATGCCCAATTCCTGTTTTCACCAACACAAAGTGGCACCTAACTGAACGCCTACTTCCTGTTTTCACCACCACTAAGTGGCACCTAACTCGATGCCTGAAGCCCGTTTTCACCAACACTAAGCGACACCTAAGTCCATGCCTAATGCGCGTTTTCACCACCACTAAGTGGCACCTAACTCGATGCCTGAAGCCCGTTTTCACCAACACTAAGCGACAAAAAATAAAACCGACTTCAGAAACAAAAAAACGTGGAAAAATAACTTTAGCTTCAGAAGTCGGTGACTTTTGTTTATTCGATTGAGTTTTGTTGCCACCGACTTCTGAAGCCTAAGTTATTTTTCCACGTTTTTTTGTTTCTGAAGTCGGTTTTATTTTTTGCAAAAAAGTTTTTTTATTTTTCCTTTTTTTGTTGTAATATTCTATACAAATATTTGCTATAGATTTATTTTACATTGTTAACAAAACACATTTCATAGTAATAGGCTTATCCCCAACAAAATGTAAGTTATATCGTTACCTAACCTAACTGTCGAAATCTGGGTGTACACATCTGCGTACTCCCTCAGAGCATACAGGCGTTATGTTATGTTCTAATATTGTGTAAAAAATAAACATCCAAGCGATTGCGGCAATCAAGCCAGATTTTCTGTCTATTAATGAAGAGTTCCATTATATATCTCCGAAGATCAGCATCAGATCCTGACTTATACCTTCCATCATCAGCTCAGTGACATGAGATAATGATTATCAGGTACAAATATCGTAAGAAAGTACCTATATGAAAACCATTGTAAAATTTCAGGGTTGCCCTCGATTTCCCTGGGATCCCATCATCAGATTCTAACTTTGTGACGACGGGACCACCTCAGTAGTACCTACAGGCTTTCGAATAAAACATGGATTTGGACAATCGGTCCTCAATTAGCGGAGAAATCAGTTAACTTACGGGACACACAGTCAACGTAGAACCTCCTCATTTTGTTTGAAGTTGGTTAAAATATTGTCAAAAAAGTTTTGGTGAAACATTAGTGAACCGCTAACAATACATTTCATGGTAATAGGCTTATCCTATTACCATGAAACAATCCAATAAAACAGAACTTAACATACCTAACTGTCGAAAAGTTGCGTTGCATCTGCGAACCCCCTAGAGCATACAAGCGTGATATTATGTTATGATGTTGTATAAACAATAAACATCCAAGCGATTGCAGCAATCACGACAGATTTGCCGTCAATTTTTGAAGAGTTCCATAGTATATCTCCGAAGATCAGCATCAGATCTTCACCAAATTACTAAATGGGACCACCGCGAAACAATATTCTACCAAATAAAAAAGAATCATCGAAATCGGTTCACAATTGGCGAAGATATCGCCGAACATTAACAAAAAAAAAGTTCAGACGACTTGATAACCTCCTCCTTTAAAAAAGAATATCATTGGCTATCTATCACCCTTCGTGGAACAGGCGGACGTAAACTTATTTCAATGTTGCATAAGTAACATTACAATTTTCAATGTTGTTTTCCCAATTGCATATTAAAGTGAACAAATATTTACAATTGTAGAATTTGTGTCGAAACTAAATATCTGGTTTGAAATTTCTATAAGTTTTTATGATAGCTGAGAGTAGTTTTATCTGATGGATGGATTGAATACGGGGGGGGGGGGGGGGGTTTGGAGGTGTATAAAGTAAAAATCTTAAATAAAAAAAAGATTTAAAAAAAAATTGTGAAAATGTTGGAACTTTGACCCCCAATATCTCCGTAACTAGAAGGTTCCCGGGATGGTCTAGAATAAAAAAATGATCGCAATGAGGGGAGAACAAGTGCCTTTCGGCTTCGCTAAGGGTCTTGTTAAACCCTTTATTGATTTTTCTATTGGCGTTGTTATTGTTCATTTCGCACGAGCACGACCTCAAAAAGCTGTCGTAACGTAACCACATAAATATTTGAATGTCTTTGGTCGTACGTAACACAAAAACATAACCGACTTCCAAAAAAAACACTTAGTATAAAAGTTTAAAATAACTTGATTTTCGGAAGTCGGTGTCTTTGTTTGTATTCTTTTTTGCCACCGACTTCCGAAAGTTTTTTTATTTTACCCTTTTTAGTTGTAGTATGCCACACAAATTCTTGTCATGAATTAATTTTTACACTGTAACTAGAGATTAGTTAAAGTACTCGTCAAGACGAATCATACGAGCCCAAACTCGATGAGGTTTTGCCGTTTTATTACGGAGTTCCTATGGCCACCATCCAGCTCCATCATCAGACAATGGATACCATTTCAGACCAAAGTACTCGTCAAGACGAATCAAACGAGCCCAAACTCGATGGGATTGTGCTATTTTATTACGGACTACCTGTGACCACCTTCCAGCTCCATCACCAGACCCTGGGTACCATCTAGAGACAAAGTACTCGACAAGATGAATTATACGAACCAAAACTCGATGGGGTTATGTCGTTTTATTTTATTTTTATTTATTTAAGGAAAAACAAACAGTAGCACAATAACAGTTAGTCATAATATCTTAAATATAACATTTTAAAACAATTATGCTACCCACTACGTTCTCCACAGATTACAATTTAAAGTATTTAAAACTAGCTAGAAATAACACAAATACAATACATAAACAAGGGTCATTATGATCCTGGAACTAATATCTGGACTTATTATAAACTAGCTTCTGCCCGCGACTTCGTACGCGGATCCTGTTGCTTTTGCCAGCGACAACGGGGTCGTCAAGAAAATCGAAGATCTGAAACGTTTGATGTAGAATTCTGAGGCCCGGGGACAGGAAAACAACTGGATGAGCGAGACGATTGAAGACGTTCCAGATCTTTCATTTTCATAAGTCCACAGGAAATGCCCATCAGACTAAACAACTTTTGCTAAGACGTCATTCCTTAATATGTTATAGTGTCGCTGGGCTTTGGAGATCCACAACAGGGTTCCAGATCTCCAAATTTATTCTCACAGCAGAAAATGCTCTTCACGTGGAATAATTTTTGCTATGACACCATTTTTATATCTCTTATACTTTAGCTGTTCTGTTGCGGTTCTGCATCAGGTGTTCCAATTTCCAAAATAAATTATAGCCTATATGTTGCCCAGACTTAATACCTACACAACAAATACCTTTTCTTCCTGTTATTCTGTCAAATAAATATGCCTTCGGGCTTATGTTATTTGAGTGTTTAATTTCCTTTTCCATTTATCTTCGTGACACGGTAGCCTACCCGGTAACGCAGGAGAGCAGTCACTTAGATTTTAATTGATCAGGTATCTTCAAATTTAAACTATAACTATGCCTAGAAAGAGGTCAAATCTTTCCCAACGTTCCAAAGGAGCTAAAAGATTAAGGATCATAAGATCCCAAGAATCTACCGAAGAGCGTCAGGAGAGACTTGATGCTGTTCGAGAACATCAGGCTGCAATTCGCTCCGTAGAAACCTCTTCGGATCGCGAAGCACACCTGCGTTCTCAGCGTATTTACGCATTTACATCCAGGTCTCTAGAGACCAGTGAAGAAATCATGCATTGTGAGTCGCAGACGTTCACGGATAGATAATTGCGCATTTGTTCTCAGCGTATCTACGCATCTGCTTCTAGGTCTCTAGAGATAAGTGCGGAACATGATGCGCGACTGTCCGCTATGTTAAGCGTTTGCCTAGGTTGGCCCGTGGATGGGTTACCTCCTAAATTACATACCGACTTTCCTCACTTCCTCGCTGAACATCTGATGCAGCACTGCAACAGACCAGCTAAACTATAAGAGATACAAAAATGGTACCATAGCAAAAATTGTTCCACGTGATGAGCATTTTCTGCTAAGAGAATAAATTTAAAGATCTGGAACACCTGAAGTGGAACTCCAAGAGCCCAGCTACACTATAACATATATAGGAATGACGTCTTAGCAAGAGTTGTTCAGCCTGATGAGCACTCTCTGCGTAAAGACTTAGTTTGATGTACAGAATGCTTGGTTGACCGCTTCGTGAAGGGTCTTTTTGTTGTAAAGGTATTAAATCTGGGCAACATATAGGCTATAATTTATCTTGGAAACTTGAACATCTGATGCAGCACTGCAACAGACCAGCTAAACTATAAGAGATACAAAAATGGTACCATAGCAAAAATTGTTCCACGTGATGAGCATTTTCTGCTAAGAGAATAAATTTGAAGATCTGGAACACCTGAAGTGGAACTCCAAGAGCCCACCTACACTATATAACATATATAGGAATGACGTCTTAGCAAGAGTTGTTCAGCCTGATGATCACTCTCTGTTGTCGTATAAAATTTTAAGACCTGGAACAGCTGATGTGAAACTCCAAGAGCCCAGCTACACTATAACATATATAGGAATGACGTCTTAGCAAGAGTTGTTCAGCCTGATGAGCACTCTCTGTTGTCGTATAAAAATTGAAGACCTGGAACAGCTGATATGGAACTCCAAGAGCCCAGCTACACTATAACATATATAGGAATGACGTCTTAGCAAGAGTTGTTCAGCCTGATGAGCACTCTCTGTTGACCTTAGCAAGAGTTGTTCAGCCTGATGAGCACTCTCTGTTGTCGTATAAAATTTAAAGACCTGGAACAGCTGATGTGGAACTCCAAGAGCCCAGCTACACTATAACATATGAAGGAATGACGTCTTAGCAAGAGTTGTTCAGTCATTTCAATCAAAATCATTTAAATCCGTCGAGTAGTTCCGAAGATTAGCGTGTACAAACAAACAGACATACAGACAGAATTTTTTTTTTGGATTCGTGCTCTATTACTGTTTCCAAACCCCCCTCAATAATTTTTTTTTTAATATATTCAATGTACAGACACAGTTTTTTTACTGTTTTATTATATGTATATATATATATAGATATCGAAAAGTAATCTTTTTTTTACAAAATAACTCTTTTGCTGAAGTAGTTATAATAATAAAAAAAAATTTGATCGTTGATAATAAAAACCTATTTATGATATTGTATAAACTTAAAAGAAAAAAAACAATAAGAAAAAGAAAAAAAAATTGTGCGTATTCAACGTTACATTATTATAATATTATACATTAATTTGACGGTCCTTTAGGGTTGCTTGGATTTGCTTCTTAAACGCATTTTTACTTAGAAAAAGAATATCGATTGAATGGAATTCGTTGTTGTATGTCTCAACCAAACGATGAAGTGTCGGCCACACTTTATAAATTTAAAAATTCTTACTGTGCCCAGCCTCTATGTTTTAGTATTGTTGGTGAAGTTTAAAAAATACCTGCATAACTATGAAACAGATGAGGAGAGACAGTTGAGGGAAAGTACGCGCAGGAAAGATTTCAAGAACAAAATAATACCCCAACTTAATATTGTGCAACATAGTCCTCAATATCAAGCAGTGCGGATTTTTAACAGGTTGGACTTAAAAACCATAATTTATAAAAGCTCATTTAAATCAAGACTCAAAGCATTCCTATTGGAGAAATGTCTGTATTCGATAGACGATGACATATCCACATCTTAATTGTTGTTATTATTTTTTTGTATGTATGAATTAGTTAATGTGAGACTGGGTAATATTGGTATTTTTTTTTTTTTAATAGTTTTGTTTTCGTAATTTGTTATGTTATTGAATTCTATTTATTTTGATTGCTGTATTATTTTCTGTGATTTATTGTTGAATTTGTTAGTTTTATAATTTCAATGAACGTGATTTTTGATTTTGGTATTTTTTTAATTTATTTATATTTATTAATGATTTCAAACACAATGTGAATTGTTCCTGAATAAATTGAATTGAATTGAATTGAATTGAATTGAGTGGTGAACGCGAGCCAGCGTTGGATTTACAGAGGCTAGTAGCAAATAGACGTCGAGTGCGTATCTCACGTACATGAACTGTCCGAGGAACCAGGTAACACAGACTCCTAACAAAGTCCGGACAATCAAAATTATTGCGGCATACATTGTACAGAGTCATAACTTCCAGAAGTTTTCGCTTGACTTTAAGGTCAGAAGATCATACTTTTTAAGAAGTAAGTGATATGACATTTTTTTCCGATAACATCTAAAATTCATAGCACGAAGTTACTTACGTTGTACTAGTTCTAAACTTTCACTATACTTTATGTAAAAAGGGTTCCAAATAGGCACTGCAAACTCCAACTGTGGCCTAATTATCGATTTATACAAATGCAAAAAGGTAGAAGGTCGACGAAAATGCCTGGATGATCTCATAACAAAACCAAACATTTGGTAAGCCTTGTTAACAATTTTTTCAATGTGAACATCCAGATGGAGCTTCGAATCTAGCAGAACACCAAGATCACGGTGAAAACTTACTTTACTAATTGGCGTATTGGCAAGACGATAGTCGAACTCAGTAATATTTTTCTTTTTGGTAAATGTTATAACATGACACTTGGGAAGACTAAGGTAAAGCTTATTGGAAGAGCAGTAGTTAGAGAAACGGTCTAAATCCTGCTGGAAGCTAAAACAATCGTTTTTATCAGAAATAATTTTATAGACTTTTAAATCGTCCGCGTAGAGAAGAAATTTAGAATTTTGAAAACAGTCTTTTATGTCTATGTTTTATAACGGAGTTCCTATGGCCACCTTCCAGCTCCATCATCAGACCCTGGTTACCATTTAGGACTAAAGTACTTGTCAAGACGAATCAAACGAGTCCAAATTCGACGGCGTTGCGTCGTTTTATTACAGAGTTCGTATGGCCACCTTCCAGCTCCATCATCAGATCAGCTCCGTGTCATCTTAATATTGCATTGTCTCGCGATATACACATGCGTGCAAAATTTCAGCTCAATCAGAAATCGGGAAGTGTGTCAAATTTAACTAACAAGTATCACGCGACGTCGCGTGATGTACATCAAAGCGCCCTGCACGCGACGTCGCGTGATGTAATAATTAACGTGAGGAAAACAACCAAATTCCTTATCCGATTTTGATGAAACTTCTATGGGACCAATCGGGAAGCATATCCTTTGAGACGAAAAAATAATTTTTCAAATCGGTTTACATATGACGGAGTTATGAGGTAACAAACCTAAAATTAAAAAAAATACAACCGAATTGAGAACCTCCTCCTTTTTGAAGAAAAACGGTTAAAAATAGCAGTTTTTTGATCTATGCATTTAAATTTTTTTGTATGCTTACAGACGCTTTCCTTAGAAACACTGTCGCTTGTGCTATTTTCGGTGACTTGACTATTTTCGCAATACACTTTAACATGCGAAGTATTATATAAAAATTCTTCGTAATTCACCTTTTTGACAGATTTTCAACAAGCTACCATTATACCTAAAAGAGTATTTAAAACCGAGAAACAAAACTACACCCACAACATAATAAAATGCTAAATAACAAGTTTTTACCTAGATGTAAACACGTTACATATAACAATAACATGCACGAGTATTTCCAGTAAGTATTTCATCAAAAACGTTGTGAAAAACTAAACCAAAAGCGTTCAATGTCAGCAACAAGAACCTTACCATCACAATGATGTGAAAAAGTGTACGACTGTAACTGACACACTTAAACATTACCAAGTATTTGATAATGATGAGGTTTCCTTACATAACTGATTAACTTCAAATATCTGGCAGTCACGGCTGAATCAGACCTTCGAGCTTCGCTACAATGCTGCGTCTATTGTTTACGAGACACATACATTGTTTCATTCACACTTTTTATTGTTTGTACAGTCAGTGCCATAAGTGTTAGCAGTTCAATTTATTCAACGGAAAACATGCGACTGCTGAGCATGAGCTCCTGGGTTCGATTTCTATTTCTGGGATAGTGTTATTAGGTTTTTCCTTCACGAATTTCTCAGTGGCAATAGAAAGCAGGAGATAATCTAACGCGGAGTTTGGGTAAGTGCCCGCTTTCTGCCTGTGTTGTCACAGGCCCGCCCCCTATTAAATGGGACTTTACGTATTTATAGCACGCAGATGTGTGTGGCACTTTTTTAGACATAACTATGCCTACCTCTCGGCCATTAAAGGCGTGATGTTTTGTACATGTCAATGCTGAAAAGCAATTTAGATGGATACATGTTAGAGTGACATCCCACTTATTTTTTATATCTGTGAACCTACTATTTGCATGCCCTTGTGACGGTAAAATATGGAGAACCTTAAAATGATAGAACATCTCTATTACCCATGTTTGCGAAGAAATAAATGATTCTATTTGATTGATTTTTAGTTTAGTTTTTTATTAAGTTGACTATCGAATCGTTGCTGGCCGTACAAATCTATTCAAAGTGGGTACCAAGTTTTATCGCATAGTCTATAAGATAACTAAAGTACTTACCTATCTATTTACAGATTTCATGTTTACAGTTTTATTCACGTAGCTATTTATTTCGGGTCTGAACCTCAAACTATTTTATCTACCTAATCTAACAACATTTGTGTTCATTTCTATAATATTTAGGTAGATCGCCGTTACAGGTAGTCAGTGGCCCGAAAGTCTGACAACCAGTCTTAACTCGAATCTGTGTGGTTCTTTCTTCAAGAGACCATCTCAGACACTAATCTGCAAAGTCCTCATGTGAGTTAACCAAGATTATGTCTGGACTTTAAAGGAGACTATGACCTCTGACTTTGTTTCGGCTGTTTCTTCTCAGACTAGTCAGGTACGAAACACCGGCCCCATCTAGTATAAAAAAAGAGACGTGTAAAAGTGTTTTTAAAAAGCTATTTGCAAAATAAACATCATTTATCACTTACCAAGGGTAACGTACCTACCTATTACCCAGTTCGAACTGGGTTGTGGAGGTCAGATAGTATTATTTTTAATGCGGAGTGGAGTAATAAACACAGTTGGAAAGAAGTGAAATATTTAATATTATAAAATAACACATGACATGTTTTATAGGAAAAAATAGTTGCCGAGTGACAAACAGAACGAACACCAGCTTTCACATTTGAAGCTGAAGTATATTCTCTAGATGGCCAGCGTTACACTTCCAACAGATAGGCAGTCGCTCCATGTAAAATACTGATATTCAGCTGCATGTGGTTAGACTGGAAGCCGACCCCAACATATTTGGGAAAAGGCTAGGCAGAGGCAGTCCTATTGGTTATTAGTCTTACATAATAATATTACCTTTCAGCGTTCAGCGCCTGTAGTTTATGTTCTGCTTATTAATATCTCTGTCTAGACATTTGCTATTAAAACTTGTCATAAACCCCACCCATATCGGACTTTATGGAGTTTCGGACTTTCGCTGGTGCTTATGTATTAGCAATGATCAGCCTACAATGCTCTCACAGCTGGTACACAGGCCTCCTCTCTATGAGAGAGAGTGGGAGCATTATAAGCTGATCAATGCTAATGCATATTATGCACCAGCGAAAGTATGAAACTCCATATTGGGACTTGGGGGTAGCCTGATTGAGAGCATCCCGGGAGTAATCCACCACGCGGGTCCAGTGCGGGTTGATAGATGTCACATGATTTTGAATTTTTTGTTTTAGAACATGCTGGATTCCTCACTGTTTTTCTTCACCGTTTTTTGAGCAGTGGTGTTACATATAGTACAATTCATAAGCCGGGACAGTTACCGCGGCTTTGGTGGCCTCCCATGACGTCTTAAAACACCAGTGTCGGAAAGAGATGGCGCTAAACGACCTGTATAGCTCTGTCACTTTCCCACGCTGGAATTACTCCTGCTTTAAGACGTCATAGTAACCCCGTGCAATGCTTTTGCTTGTGACTGTACACCAAACCCGCATTAGGTCACAGTCTGACCGTCTGGTGGGACAATATGTGCTAATTGTCTAAATCGGTAAGATGTAACGTGACTCGCAACGTCTTGGGGACTATTTGTTGTTGCATCAACATGACCGCGGCGAAAGTGTAGTACATACGCAGCACGCGAGTGTCGTGCGCTGCGCTTTGTGACAGAGCAATTAAACCTTGTTATGTGACTTATTATATACTTGTTATGTGGTTATGACGTGTTGCTGACCGATGGATGACGTATTCACAATGTTACGTCGACATTCAGTTAGCAATTACGTCGGCGACTGTCCGTTGTGGAAGTGGAGAATACGAATTATTTAAGTCTCCATAAGTCATCTAACATAGGCCTATGCATATCCCCGATCTCCCAAGATTTCGTATTCAGTATGTCCTATAACTACTTTTTATGGTCATCGGCCGATCATCGGCAGAGAATCAGTATTCAGTGCAATCCTTCTCGCCCGTATTAGAAACATCAGCCTTCAACCATGAATTAACGTATGGTCATTCATGATAAGTTTATGTTATCACTTATATATCAGAAAACCTCACTGAACAAGACTGTTTCATTTATAATTACTGCAACACAAGTACCTAACTATTTATTTTTGCAATAAGGGTCATCCTTGTCCCGTTTACCATGGATTATGATAAAATTGTGTTTTATAAGCATGAAATCATAGTAGTTTAGTACTATTAATTCATGAGTCACGATGAGTGGACTATTAAATGGTAGACTGCGGCCTCTAAGACGGAGGTACTTATTTATTATAATTTCCTTTCAACTTCAGGTTCCATATGACAGTAATTATTGACAAAACCTTGATTCAAACGATGACAACTTCAAATTTTATTATTCTTTGTTGTCGGTACGTTCACGATGTTCCATCATCATTTACTGATTTTATGCCTGTACTACGATTCAACATAAATCTCTCAATAACCGAATAGCCTTGCATGTTGCAGATGAATTGAGAACTACAGTAATTTGTATCAGGAGATCGCTGGCCATGCCTTTCATGTAGGTAGTCCGCGTAATCCTTTACGGTCAACGATCTAATTCGAGTAAAGTGTTGAGCTTTCGATAGACTTTTGCTAAGTGATTTCATATTTCAAGCGCATGCGATTATAATATGGGTGTACCTAAACGAAGCCGAAAGGAACTTGTTATAATTTGTTTGTTTTAGACCATACCTAGGACCTTAAGGTTACGGAGATATTTGGGTTCAAAGTTACAACTTTTTCAGAAGCTTTTTTTTTAATACAATTTTTTAATGTTATAATACCTCCGCCACCCCCGTACTATTCAATGCATCCATTGGCACAGTGTTTTAGGTAAATGCGCCACATTGAGTCATAGCGTAAAACGTGATTTTTCACCCCCATAAAAAAAATCGTTTACCAGCAATAATTTTTGCGTAGAGTTACTTAGTTTGATGTGCAGAACGCTTCGTTGACGGCTACGTGATGGGTTCGCTTACACCTTGTTTAAAGACTTGAGTTAGATAGAGTGTTATGTTGCCAGAAGGTTTAATAGGGACATGAGTAACAGACCTACAGATAGTGTAGGTACCATTTTTTTTTTTCGGTTTGGTTATCATCAAATAACCCCTCACGCTCTGGACTGAGCAGAAGGGAGTGTCAGACTTTTACTGACTAAAACCCATCCATGTTCCTTCTATTGCCCTTTGTGTTCCAGGGCCGCAGCAGCTCTTTCGAACAGTCCCGCAACCCTGGCAGGCATCGGTCCTTTCGGACCCCTTCCTGTTTGCTGACTCTCTTTGAGGCGCGCGTGCAACACGAACGCGCACCATAGTTGATCATTGAGCTTTTGAGATACGCCGTTTAAGTACCTTTTTACATATAATGGCCTTTCCTGCAACTCCATAAACCTGGCTACCTTTAAGTAAACAGATGCTGACCTTAAATCATAGCATGCTGTAGCGAAGGGCCAATTTTTATTTATTTTATTTATTTATAACAATCTTACCTACACTATCATTACAGATCCATAATCCAATGCGACAGAGTGGCCTTACTAACTAAATCCTAAATCTACACCTTATACCTAGTTAAAAAAAATCTTAATCTAAATAACTTATTACATAAAGTGTAACTTTTGCGAATTCACTCAAGTTGCACCACAATACATCAACCCTCCCGTGAACCTCATTCACCACGCGTATGGCTCTAGTGAGAGGAGTTCTCGCCAGTAGGTTGGTCCTGGCTGCAGGCACAGCGAGCAGGGGCGGGCGTTGCCGCCTCCACACGTACCGGTCGGGCACGTACAGCTGTAGGTGTCGCAGCACTCCCGGGTTTTGAAGAGGTAAGCCGGAGTTCTTATCGTTAATATGATTTTATTATTTGGCTTTATACTACAGTCTGTGCCTTTTTCAAAGGGAAGCCGGTAGGAATCAAGTTCTATGGAACCTTCGCCACTGATAGCGTGTCTGCTCCAACGGCGATGACCATCTAAAACGGTCAATGTGAAGAAGGCGTAAAGCGGGTCATGGCCGGTTGTTCCTGTTAGCAGTTTACTAGCGACCCACATTAATTACCTACTTAAATATCTAGGTACAGATGCCAGCAAATCATGCTACCCGAAGCTGACAAATTTTCCAAATAAACCTTGAACCTAAAACCTTTAGCGATAAAGTTGAAAATCTAATAAAGAAATTTGACAGATTGTAGTAGCTTGATGTGCTGGCTGGCGTATATACATCATGTCACTCGCAGATCTTTGACAGGCGTAACAGGTCTGAAGCCCAAAAGGTACTACTTGGTAGGGCCAGGTAGCATCATTTTAGTCAAATAGCCAGTAACGGTCCTTTGTGGAGGTCAGATAGCCACAAGGCTGCAGTTGCTTGGGAAGGCGATGCGCCTGTGTAATTTAAATTTTCTTACGTTTTTTTGCAATTTGTCAGTCAGTTTCAGGCTGTATGTTGAACAAAATATGATTCACGACACTAGATGACTAGACATTTAATGAAATAGTCAAAGGGATAAAATTAACTTAAATGGTTGTATGGAGGTCGCGAATCGAAAATTTAAATTTCGCGGGCTAAGCAAATGATGGATTATCTCACCGAATTCAGCTGACCTATTAACACTTTATACAGTTAGTACGCCGCTCGTGACCACAGAAGAGGTGAGACGGACAGATTGGGCGTTGCTGGTATCCTGGAAAAATCTTAGTAAGTATCCATTTTTGTACCACCTACTGTTATTAGGTAATGTGAACGTATCTCTATGTCTAGTACCTTTATAGACTCTGCACACCAAAGCCAGTGCACAGTTCATTACATGCCACGATGTAACCTCTGAAGTCTGAAACAATTTTGAACTTTTGAAGATAAGTTCAATGTAACCTGTCGAAGAAACATATAGGCCTAAAAGCGGCTCTCATGCAAATGTTCAGGTAGATAACCTTAAGAGCATTTGCGGTATTTTTAATTAGGTTAATTAGTTAACGGTTCACAAATAAAACACCAACATATATTTGTATGTGTCAAGGGAATCGCAATCTGCAAGCGGAAAAGTAATTAAGGTAAGTGAATGCAATCATTAACATATGAAATCCAAATATTTGGGATTTTTATTTGTTTTAATGACGAAATTGAATTCAATTTGCAAAGATGGCGTCGGTACTCGCTTCAAACGCATGCGCTTTTTACCTGACCGCCAAAAACGATTATAGGCATGATTTTAGCTAATAGAACAACACTTGAACACACAATCAACCTTGAACCTAAAGCTTTAGCGATAAAGTTGAAAATCTATTTTAAAAAATTGACAGATTGTTGTAGCTTGATGTACTGGCGTCTGAACTTCAGCGCAAACGCTTGTTTCCATACTCACATTCACTGTTTACATTGTACATTTTAAACGCCTATTTATTTTATGCTTGCAACCATAATTCGCAATACAATTTAGATAAAAAGACAATTTATTTGGGTCAACAAAGATTCTTACAGTGTGTTCGCAAAATTGAGATTGCCCAATCACTCAATGTTGAGTAAATAATGTCTGAGCACTAAAACATGGCGTGAACCACCTGAGTAGAAAATACAACAAAGGCCAAGCAAGCGCTATACAGGGTGGAACAGCAGTTTTTTTTTTAAATTTCTTATTATTTCTGATTTCTGTGTGGGTACGGAATGATGTGCTGAACACGTGGTAATCGTTTATGCATCGATGTTGCTTCCATCCTGTATAAATAATTACAGTACTTTTTCTTTGTCTCGGCCTATATTGTCAAAGGCCTCCCCCATAGCCTTCCATTCTTCAATGTCGTGTTGTTCCATAAAGCATGGGACACTTGACCCTGCCTTTCCTCTTGTTTGCACATCACATGACCTGATGGACGTTACTGAAAGTGCCAAACTCATCGCCTTTTGGGTCTACTCATTTTACTTTATCATCGGCGCGCCAAAAAGAAGATGTAGGTACCTACTAGATACGCACTTAGACAATCATGTATGTGAAACGTGTGTAAACCGTGGCTCCATGCCCAAGATCCACCAAAACGAAGATTGACGGAGTAGAGAGGAAATGCCTAGCACATAACCAAAGGAATTTGTTATTATCCTACCTTCTCTCCCCTTAGCTTCAGTATAAGTAATAAAGAGTTACATCACTGATACTGTTATCCAGCATCATTCGTCTCCCCGTGAATTCCAGCATCGTAGATAGTAATCTTATGTGGACCACTGGTCATATGTTTAGTCCAGCCCGCCATCTGCTGGGCAAAGAACGAAGTGTAGCTGTCTCATTTGCATTTGTTCGGTGCTTTCAAAAAGCACCCTCCCCGTGTTTGTGCCCAGCCAGCACACATCTTCGCTCAGCTCATGTGGATACAACCCAGCTGTTTACCAGCTCACCTAGGAGAAGAATAAAGAAAGAAGAAAATATATTTATTTGGCACATCCCACTAGAGCACACAACAAAAAAAATACTGAAAAAAAGTACGCGCTACAGTGAAATCTTGTCGACAATGCTCTCACGTCTAAATACAGCACAACGCGGGACAGAGGGGAAAACCGGCTCAGTACAAAACAGAACTCGTACTGTAACGTGTCTCTGTTGCTAAATCTCCTCTGGCCTTAACAGCCGCATCAGCAGTGTAGAGTATTTGATCTTCGAGGTCGATCCGTGCAGATGTATTTACTTACATGTTTTTACGCGTTTCTAACTGAAAGGCGCCTCTATCACATAATCACACGTTCATATTGATGATAATGTAGTTTAAAAATATTGACGATTTGTTTGACAAGCTTATAAAGGGTAAGGGACCTCGCGCACTTCGCGGACACAACTAGTTTTGTTCAAAATATCGGCCGGTCATGCCACTGAAATCGTGGATGTGGCCGCGCAGTGTGCCAAGTCCCTATGGATAAAGAGTAACCAAAAACTCGGTAGATTAATATAAGTAATAAGTTTTTCGATGAAGATTACATTCCCATTGATCCTTACATTAACTTTTACAGGCCCTTTAAACATAATGCAAATTATTAAAAACAAATTAGACAGCGTCGACAAACTGTCATTTGTAGTCTCAAACTGGCACATTTATTCAAAAAAATCTACAACCAAATTATTGGTATTTTTATAGAAGTTTTTGAAAGCCTGAGTTTTAATTCTAAATGATGAGCAGGACGATTAGACAGGTCCTTGATATAACATTAGGTATGTGGGTGTGTTTTAATTTAAAGAAACTGTTGCAAAACAAAAGTGGTTGCAACCAAGTAATTATATAAGTATTTATATAATTATATGTCTCGAGTTTAGTTTGTTTAATTAAATAAGATAGTTCAACACCTGATACAGAAACCATTCAAATAAGTCCGCATTTGTTTTGTTCGCAGTTTCTCTGGATAAAGTTCAACCTGTGGTTAGAAATGGTTGGAGTTCAGCTAAGACTTACATTATGAAAACTGCCGCAAAACCTCTTGTGGACAATACCATTGTATACAAAATAGAATCCGGTATAGACACACTGGTCTGCAAGATGACATACAAAATAGAAGAAATACGCGATCGACATCTTTATAAGGAAATCCCTTATCTTGAGAAACAGTTAGAAGACGCTAAAAAGAGAATAGAACAAAAAAAAACATGATTTAAAAGCCTCTTATCAGGATATAATTTACTTTATATTATACGTACATTGTAGGTGCCGCAAAATCCTTACAAAGTTTTGGATCTATAGCATGGAAGTACTTAAAAGTTGAAGCGGTACCGCCTCTGACAGTAAGTTTCTTTAGTGGGCCTGCTGGTAGAAAATTGGAGCAGTTTGTTGGAAAGATATCAAACGGTTTCATTAACGCTTTGGATGGCAGAATAAAAGAAATAGATGCTGAAGCGGAAAGAGAAAGGCGCGAAATACAAGCCGCGATATTAGCACATGAAAAAAAGAAAAAAGCTGAAGCTGAAGCAAGAGAAGCCGCGCGTATTAAAGAAATAGCAGCGAAGGCTGCTGAAGCTGTTAAAAAAGCCGCAGCTGCAGCTGAAGCAAAGAAAGCTGAGGAGGCAGCTAAGAAGCCAAAAGCTAAAGAAGAACCAAAAGCACAAGCTCCGAAGGAAGAAAAAAAGCCTAAGAAGCCAAAAAAATCTAAGTGAACGTAGATCTTAATCAAGACCCGCGGCAGTGGGTCAGATAAATTAAAGAAAAAATAATTAAATAACGAAACATACTGACTACTTCACTGTTCTAGTGCTAGTAGTGCTACCGCTTCAACTGAGCAAGCATTGATCCTGGATGCGATTCCCAGATGCGATTCGGACGAAGTGTTATTGGGGTTTGTCCACTAGGATGGAATTGTACCCATTACGGTAATCGTCAAAATTTCAAAGTGAATAAAATACAATAGCCTAATAAATGTGAATTACCTTCAATGTACACACAACCATCATCTGATGGCTGTCAAAATTTTGATTTAGATATTGAAGAACGAGAATATGTGACTCTCGGCTTATCTCGTGATGGGTCTTTTACACCCCAACATAATTTAAAGTTTGTAGTTACCTACATGCAAATTTTAATAGCATATTTTGTAGGTACCTAAGTAGAATCTTGAAATATGTTTTATTTTTATATCTTATATGAAAATGACGATAAAATTTTAAAGAAAAGAATATATTTTATTTATAAGACCTACCCGTAATTGCTTTGTCACTTTTGACAACCCAGTAAATTTTATTTTCTACGAAACTGGTTAATATACAGCTGATTTTGACCATTTTATGATTAGCCTTCCACTGCAAAAAACCAAGATAGAGAAGGAAGCGCCGCTATGTAATTTTGGATTGCTAGTTTGAGTTCGCACGTACACACAGCGACGAATCAAGCTATACATTTACAGTATAACGTGGCCTCGCTTTGTATAGATTTCCTTTTCCTTTCTTTCCGATGAAAAAAAAAAAAACTATATGGGGGGATATAGATTTTGTTTTTCATCGGAAAGAAAAAATAGCTGTTCCGAATATTTTGACCGTGCAGATAATACACTTTTGTAGGAAACAGCTGTTTTTATGGTTTCGTACCGCAATCGGCAAAAACAGAACCCGTATAGGATCACTTTGTTGTTCGTCTGTCAAGACCCCTTTTCTCAGGAATGCGTGGAGAAAGCAAGCTGAAATTAATATCAAATAAGTACCCAAATACTCAGGTCTGCTACCCCTTTTTTTTCGGAAGGGAAATCGTCAAATGGCTCCTCACGCTCTAGGCGGAGCCGAAGGGAGTGTCAAACTTGTACTGACTAAAACCCATCCATTTTTCTTCTTAGCCCTTTGTGTTCCAGGGCCGCGACATATCTTTCGAACAGTCCCGCAGCCTTGGCAGGTCCTTGCGGACCGCTTCTTGTTTGCTGACATTATCTTTGAGGCGCACGTGGAACACGAACGCGCCGTCGACACGGCCTGTCATCATAGGTTAGACGAGGCGGTCAGCGAGCATGCCTATTACTAATTGTCCACAGGCCCGCGCCTACGGTGGCCGGGAGCCACCACGAGGCCTGGGGCGTCTCCCGCGGCGACTTACAGCACAATCTGAAAACCGTAAATATGTAGTTAAATAACAAAATACGTACAAGTTTATACGGCACCCTCAGTATGCGAGTTCAACTCGCACTTGGCCTTTTTTTTCATCATATCGGGTGGTTCAAAATGATGTACTGGATACGTGGTAGGTAATTGTTTGTGCGTCGATGTGACTGCCACCTTGTATTACAGGTGAATATGCTCCGGTGAGGGAGCGCCTTCACTCGTCCAATCATTTTGCCTAGATTTATTGTTGGTGCAAGTAGAAATTTGTTTGAGCTAAACGGCCTCTGTATGGAGCTAGATGTGGAAACCGGGCTTATCCGAGATAATATTAATAATTGATTGAATGATTAATATAATAATTGTAAACAAGCCAGTAACCTAAACCCCGCTTCTAGGCAAAAACAACCTGCGTTGAAAAGAAAAAGGTGGAAATTAACGAATGGCAACTTCATGTAGCTATTGCAGAACATTATAAAAAAGAAACTGTATTTTGACATACAAATGTAATTTATGAACACTTTTTGACAGTTATTTACAGAAGTCACATATTATTGACTCATAGAAATTAGAAAAACTGGCTTAAATATCGAATAAAAATTTAGAAATAAGCCTGAGATTGTCAAAGAATAATACCTAGCCCTTACGTGGTCAAAAAAACCTGAAAATGTCTAGTTTAAATGTAGGAAGATTGGGGAATATCATCCGTAAGTATTTTCTTTTCAGCAATTTAATGCAGCTACGCATATATAAAAAAAAACTGCATGAAGTGTTTTATGATCAACATGTTTATCACAAAGTCGCGCAACTTTTCAAAATCCTAATGAGCATCGATGTAGGGATAATTAAATGTTTGATAAGTAACTACTTACTAATACTTATGTTACGCAGGTGGCAGGTGGATGACGATGATGCATGAATTGACTGGAATATACAAACCAGCCATATCCAGACCCAGGGAGAAACTGATGGAAGTGATGAAAGGTTAATTCGATTGTTTAGTAAGGTTCAATTTTCCACCAGGTTTCACCAGCCTTCCTTTGTGAATCCAGCCATTCATAAGCGCAGGCCAGGCAGGCAGCTTGCGGGCCTGTGGACGGTGAGTAATGGGCTTACTCGCCGTCCATCCGTCTTATGACGACAGGCCGTGTCGACGGCGCGTTCGTGTTCCACGCGCGCCTCAAAGAGATGTCAGCAAACAGGAAGGGGTCCGATGCCTGCCAGGGTTGCGGGACTGTTCGAAAGAGATACCGCGACCCTGGAACACAAAGGGTAAAGGAAGGAACATGGATGGGTTTTAGTCAGTAAAAGTCTGACACTCCCTCCTGCTCAACCCAGAGCGGGAGGGGTTATTTGATGATTTCCCATCCGAAAAAAAAAAAAAATGCTGGCAGCTTCCGGGCGGGCTAGCGAGCGAGCGAGGCGAACGAGGCCCTTTTCATACTTCATTCGACTCGTCCGATAGTTCGCGGTTCTTGGTACATACCAAATTATGAAAAGAGGTGAAACGATGCCCTGTTCGCCTCGCTCGCCCGCCCGCCAGCTGGCGGTGTGGCTTGCGCTTAAAGCACAGAACCGATTTCAATAAAGGTGATACTGCTATCATATCCTACGTCTCTGGTCAAGTTGATCGGAATATGGTGTTTTTAAATATATCAGGTTAATTGTAGTACCTAACCTCATTTTCTCCACTGTGGGGCAATGGTCTTTCTTTCTCTTTTACACACGTCTTTTGCTAGTCCTTTTGGTAGAAGTCAAGCTCGTCCCACCATTTTCGCCATGATCTGAAGATGCTGAGAGGGTCCCATTCTACGTTAGATGACATCCCTGATACATTTAAATATTTTATATGTGTTCTTATAACTAATCTTTTTATCTTTTTGTTACATTCTTTAGAAAAAGCAGAAGCCGCGACCAAATCCGAGCTTGCAAAGAAACTGCGAGTTCTTAAAGGATATTACACCGTTGAATTTTCACCATTTCGAGGGGGTGAAGCGGAGGTACCTAACCAACTTTAGTAGCTACTTATTTTTAAAATAGTTCATTATCACGTTCGTCTCACGATGTCAATACCGTGGAAGGAGTAAGAGGAACAGTACGCAATCAAAAGCAATCTGTTCAATCTGTTAAAACTCAAGTCCCCAATCAGCAGCCATCCGGGAACGCCATTTAAATATACCAATATTTAAATGGCGTTACCGTTATGCTGGGACTTGCTGAGCTAGGTATTCTTGTTTACTTTTCGTAGCGTTGTGGTTGTGGACGATTTTTCTAGTGGTCAAACACATTATAGGTCACCTCCTACACCAGGTTCATATGGTTGAGCTTATTGCTATTAACTGGGCAAAAATCCCACTGAGAAAATTGATATTACTTGCCCAACCTACAACACAAAACTGCAAAAACAACCAGGCTAAACATAAAAGTGTAATATAAATATAATATATACTCAGTATCTATCCACAATGTCTTGGGGCCAGCCCGAGCAGCTATTTGATTTTGGTACACATCAAGCTATACATTTCCAGTATAATCTGACCTCGCATTGTACGGAAATCCTATACAATGCGAGAACAGCAACAACTGGAAATGTATAGCTTGATGTGTAGCTGTGTGTAATTTCCAACATTAGTCTGACTAATACATTGCCAACTTACTACACTTGATTCGATAGAACACAGAGCAAAAAGGCTCATTTCTGATGGCCAAACTTCACAATATTCCACACATAGCCTTCTTGATTATTCTTCCAAGTTAGGGTGCACGATGAAACCCTGCGGTATTAATGATTATCATTTCAGCCCGCAATCACAGTATAGACAGAACCGCAGAATCCATCTGTTTCCCGCGACTTTGACGATAATGATCGTCAACTCAACCTGACGCGCTTGTGGACGGCCCTGGTTAAAATAAACGTATTAACAAAATGTTCAGAGTTATGCTGTTCTAAAGTGACGCGGTTCCGAGATATTTAGAGGCAATATCTGAATATCACTGTAAAGGATGTAACAAGACCCTTAACGAAGCCGAAAGAAAAAATCGTCAAAATCGTTTTTTTTTTTGTTATAGACCATACCTTCTAGTTACGGAGTTATTGGGAGTCAAAGTTCCAACGTTTTCACAAGTATTTTTTTATATACAATGTTTTTACCGTAAGAATTTTACTTAGAACACTGCCTCGACCCCCGTACTATTCAATCGATTCACCAGCACAATGTTTTGAGTCCGTTACTTCGAGTCCTACCGTAAAACGTTTTTTTTCACTAAAAAAAATCGTTTCCCAGCAATAATTTTTCGTAAAGTTACTTAATTTAGTGTACATAGTGCTTGGTTAACGGCTTCGTTATGGGTCTTGTTACACCCTGTAGATAGAAGAACGCAAGAAATCAAAATGGCGATGCTGTAACTGTACCAGTTACTCGCAACCTCCATTGCAAAAAAAAAACAAATTCCTTTGTTGCTTAGTATCTCGAATATCTAAACAGCTTTTAATGATTGACCACAAGCATTCTTAGCTATTCCTGTTCTCAAAGAGCATTGTCACCTCGTGTTCTGACACCCAAAGTGCGTCATATCCCCCAGGAAAGGAACAAAGGAGCATTAACAAACCTACACACAACGACCTAACGAACACTAGTGAATGGCTTGACGCTTGTAGTCATGTTCTGCACGTAATCTTCCGAACATTACCATAAAGTTCTTATATTATGCCATTATCACACAAACAACGTACAATTACGTTAGATATTCTATACCTAAACCTCTATATACCCTATATTATTATCTACATGTCATCTAACAGCTGACAGCCGATAGTATTGGGTTTTTCTACTAGGAATTTCTCAATAACAGTAGTTTTGTTTGCGTAGGGTTGTTGACAATAGGCTCACTCCCTGTCGTCTACATGAAACTCGGACATTTCTGCCGAAATTTGGGTTTTTGCAATAAGTTAGAAATAAAATCAGGACTCTGAGAACACAACTGTTTTCGACCACACGGGAATTAATCTATTCTAGTTTAGGTTTATCTACACCTAGGCAAACTGGTTTCATCAGGTGTGATAGCAGTGATAGCCTAGTGATGTGACTGTCGGACTGCCAAGTCATAGGTCTCGAGTTCGAACCCAAGGCACGCACCTCTGGTTTTTCGGATTCATGTGCGTATTGTATAATTATCATTTTCTTCGGTGAAGAAAAAAATCGTGAGGAAACCAGCATGCCTGAGAGATATTTCTTGACGGCATATAAAGCCAAGTTAGAGGCCCATGGGCGGCATAAAAACTCTGACACCAGGTTAGGCACTTACCACACGACAAAGAAAGACCAGCAAGGCTATTGCGTATGTCGGTTGACAGTTCGTCGTAGTGATGATCACTTGGCGAGTTTTGATATACAATGACCGTTCTTGTTGGTTTCAACTGACGCTACCCGTGCAGAACTGTCATTGTATTTGAAAACTCGTAACAATGAATTGTCAACAGAGATACGCAATAGCCCTGCAGGTGCTTGTACAGTTCTGTATTTTTGCGAAATTGGGTTATTGGTGTAAACCGATTCAACTGGTTCCTAGTTACCACTCTTGGTCTTGGATGATATCATCATAGTCAAAAGTGAGCATTTGATAGATATCCTATATTAAGGAACATAGACGCACCTAGAAGATAGAGCACTGTGGGTCTAGAATCATGTACCTAAAGGTACACTCTCGCCGCGACACTCCAAGGCAGGTCGAGTACGAGAGTATACAGCTAAAAGAGGAACTCCGGGGCTAGACGAGCGCTCAACACTCTCCAACTCGCCCTACTTTGGAATGTCTCGGCGAGAGTGTATACAGCCAACATAACAGTTTTTTTTAGTGGATTCTTCTTCTCCTTTCTCCTTTTCTCTGTAGAGGTATTTTCATCCATAATGCAGTATACGGCCTTACCTACATTATCTTTTGTTGCAGAAACTTATGTCTGACATAAACTTGATAAAAGACTTCATGAAAAACAATTGCTACATGTACCTAACGGTGAAGCAAGCCTGGCTCCTGTTCCTGGTCGGGTTGGAAGTATTGTTGTGGTTCTTCCTTGGAGAAACTATTGGAAAGGGCCATATTGTTGGCTACAAAGTATAGAAGACATATAACGGACTTCTAAAAAGGTCGTAATTGGCGCGTATCTTTTTTTTCCATGTATGTACCTATGCAAAAAGAGTTTCTAACGTACAGTCCTAGTCCTTTTATTAATCCAAGGCACAGCATGTAATAGACTGTACTGCTACTAATGCCAGCTTTATTCAAAGACGTCACTTTCAAAATCGTATCTATTACAAAATTTAAATTTTGTTAAACTAATAGATAGGTGTACCTATACTTCAGATAGGTACTTAGGTTGGTCAGTAAAGTTACGTATCTTATAATTATTGATCGATTATAATATGTGACGACTCTGAATGGGGCAGTAAAACTTTGAGTTAGTTTTAAAAAAAGTGTTTTGAGAGTTAAGAAAAAAGAATTGTTCGATTTCATCGTTATCTGTAAAATAAAAGCATCTTTGTCTACCTATATAATTTACGTAATGAAACTACGGAATTTTAAAAACTGTGGCAAAATTACATTGTGAGTTAATGACATCAACCCAAACTTTGATACCTATATGAGAATATACACAAATATTGTTTTTTTCAACGTTGCTGTTTTTATTGTAGCCCGTTAAAATATCACGCTTTGTTAGACATTGACAATGAGTTTCCGTATACAATGCTTAATTATATTTTCATTAAAGTTACAGTCGCACTGAAAATAGATTCTCCATAGTCGTCTAGCTGCACTCAACAACACTGCTGTCTTACAATTAAATCCCTATACTTCCATAGTAGAACAATCGACCGCACATTAGCGGTAACAGTGATCCCACCCCCCACCACCGATTAAGCAGACAGACATGTCATTTGGAACTCTGTAAATAAGTACCTTCTCCGTTGGGACAGCTGGCAGCAGCAATATCAATGTGAATGATTTGACATTGACGTCAACTCTACCTATCTATTAGTTAGTGGTAAGATAAACACAGATGGTAGTTATAGTGCTAGTTGAGGCTGACAGTCAGTATTAAAATGTTATAAGGGACGGCTGAGTATTTTTTCGCGATTACGATAGGTATTAGTCCCAGTTAGATATGACCACACCTTTCTGATACCTGCTGTATATTCAAATTATTTTTTCTCAGACTACCGAGGCTACATATCGTTATTTGAGTTAACGCTTAGTGAACAGAAATACCTACGCCTGCTGCCGACCTTCTACTAACCTTCTATTGCCTACAACATCGATATTAAATACGTACCTATATTAATTAATTGGTCTCAACTAAACTAAAGACAGGCAACCCCATAATATTTATACTTCTATAATCTATAGGTACTAATATTATAAAGAGGTAAAGATTGTGAGTTTGTGAGGTTGTAAGGGGTAATCTCTAGATCTACTGAACCGATTTTGAAAATTCTTTCACTAATAGGAATTATCCCCGAGTGCCATAGACTATGCATGCATGTGTGATATGCTTACAACATGCCCGTGGGATAATTTCCGACCAAAACGCGAGCGAAGCCGCGGGCAGCTAGTCGGTAATAAATCTGCAGGTTCGAATGGAACTCGGCGGGTCACTGCTATAGGTTGCAAGAAAACAGATGTGTCAGCGTCGTCACCGAGGCAGGCCTTATGAAACGCTGGCGGGACGTTCTCACCGGATTGGCTGGAGAAGGTGGAACATAGACAGGAACGGACGAATCTGGACGAACCTTTTGCCCAGCAATGGACAACCAACATAAAATATAATATAGGTAATGCCTGCTAACTAAACTTTACCAATCATGCCTCGATCATTAAGGATTATAGATCGATGCAATCATGTCATAATGAATGAAGAAATCAATCGTGTCGTGTCGTGGTAGAACGCGAGGTCCGTAAGTACTCCATTCACCGAGAAGCGATTTTACGCTCGTTTGCTTGAAATGCAGCGTTACTGCGGCCGCCGTGTGCATCGCGGAAGCAGTGGCGTAGCTATGTAACCATGGGCCCCTGGGCAAAAATGAAATTGCGGCCTATTTCAACTTCCAAAATATTCGCATCTCGGAATGGTTCGATTTTCCATACTTGTTATGAAGAGGCATTTGAAAAGTCTAAGAACTAAAAGATAATTTTAGGTCCCCACTCCACACAAATTTACTTTTATTTAGTCCTATTATTTAGAAATAACTGTTACTTAATCGATTAGGGGAAACCATTATGAGCACAAAAGGAACTAAGGTTCCAAGAGCAAGCGAATCGAAATCGAAAATTTTTAACACCCTAGTTTGGACAGGTTAGATTTATTTCGACTCCTCATACAAGAGTTACTTGATCGACTCACAGACAAAGTTAAGATTCGAGGAGGGGTAGGCTGCAAGAGCGAGCGAAGCGTGCTCGAAATTTTTTGACACTTTGCTTTGGACAGGTTAAAATTGTTTCGATCCTTCATACAGGAGATACTTGGTCGGCTTTTATATAAAGTCAAGATTCAAAAGAAAGAAGTCAGAAGAGCAAGCGAAGTGAGCTCGAAAATTTGAACACTCTAGTTATCTACCCTGGACAGGTTAGATTTTTTTCGATGTACCACAGTTAATTGAGCGACTTAGGTATAGGCAAAGTTAAGATTCAAGATACATTCAATAAATTCAGGTAATTTTTAGGATTCAAAGTACGAACTGCATGCGTTGGTTTATAGAAAATGTGTAAGTTTAGTACGAGTACTCAGATGCTAATTTTTCGCCTTAAAAATATTTTAGTTTGAGAGTTATTCTACAATTTATTACGTACGTATTTAGTAAATCTGCGACATTGGGCAGGAAAAGTTATAACTTTTCAAAATCCTGAGCCCGGCCTGCCTGGCGAAACCCATGGACTTGGATGAAATTTTGCAAACGGATAGAGCTCGGTAGGAGTTGGAGGTATACAAGTATCCTATGATACTTTTATCCATAAAAGAATCCCGTGGGATAATTTTCAATGTTGGTCCGTACCAGGACTACCAGGCGAACGAAGTCCGGCAGAAGCTAGTAAAACAGCCGACCCCAACATATTTGGGGTCCTATAAACTGGATCTAGCCAAGTAAGGTAAAATTTATAGTAAGGCTACGCAGGAACATACCTAAGCTAGCTTAATAAATTGAAAAAGTAATGAAGATATATTATGAAATACAATCTGATTTGTAATCCGTAATTACAACTTTAGCTTCCTACCCACCCTACTTTTAATGAAATTAATTAATTCCTTGAACGGTGTACATACCTAAATGTTCTCTCTCGAGCTAGAAGTATTAATTATTGTCCGTTTTGTATTTACTGCATTGGCCAATCATTTAATCAGAATAGGTAAAATACATAGTCAAACCGCTGCGTACGTTCACAGCTTACTACAAGAACATCCGCGGCATAAGTTGGTCACGTAAACAGTTGCGGCAGTGCTATCGTGTTGTATTTATATATTTAACTAAATAGAATTATTTTTGTGGCATTTATTGGAGTTGTTACAGTTTTTTCTCCAAGTGGAGCGTAAGAGCTTTTAAAAGCTAGCGCAGTGAAGTAACTTTCCGTTGTCATCTATACAAAAATTAAAAAGTTACTTTTGACAAATCGTACGTCATTCGTTCAAAATGGCGGTGAAGGTGCAATGCGGTGTTTCCGCGGAAACGAAAATTATGGAATTATAATTTAAATGCAATCAAATCCAATAAAAAAAATGACAGTGATTGTGTATTGGTAGTACTCTCATAGAATAATAAATTATCTTCATCCTACAAATTCTACGAAATTGTTTTGTTCGTTTTATATCGTGATGTTGCGGCGAGTTAACTTTTACTCAATATGTTTCGCGTTTGGTCTCAGTGTTCTTCTAATTCTTGCTGGAAGTCGATATGCAGATAACACATATTATCGTCCGTCCACTGAAAGCCGGAGAAATGTAAGGAACTTTTTAAAAGTTGAATACGGAGAGGAAACCTACACGGTGCATATACCCACACTCCAGTATGACGGTTCGCCAGATATCAAGAAGTTACTGGAAAAAACGCGATCAAAAATCAAATATCAACTCTCTAAGTACAACTTTTCAGAATCTGGTGCTCACGCATTGGAAGAATTAGTGATTGAATCAGGGGGCCGGCCCCTGCAGAGTTTAATTATATCAACATGGAGATCAGGAACCACATTTCTTGGAGAAGTATTAAATGCAATCCCAGGTACTTATTATCATTATGAACCATTACTTAAGTATGGAATTATACAAATAAGGGGGCCACCTGAGGCAGATCAAGCCTTGAGCACCATCAGGGCTATGTTGAAATGTAATTATGAAGGCTTAGAAGATTACTTTAAGTATGGAAGTAAGCATTTGAATCAGTTTAGCCATAACACCAGACTTTGGGACCATTGTAAATATAAGAAAGACCTGTGTTATGACGCTGAGTTCACATCACGGTTATGTAAGCTCTTTCCTTTCCACACCATGAAGGTTGTACGTCTAAGGTTGCGGCTCATCCAGGAAATACTGGATGACAAAGAGTGAGTTTATTGCATTCATATTGTTGTCTATTTACAAGCATTTACTTATTGGGAAACAAACATAAATTAATAATGACTAGATTTTATTCTGAACACTACTACACAATTTAATGGTATATTGGTTGGGTTTACAAAATAAGCTGTTTTGATTCTTCTTTCTGTGTTTATTCTGTTCTGTGGTTCTAAATTTTATAAGTTGTGAATATAAAATTATTTGTTGAAATTCAAATTACAATTAAAAAAAAAATTATAACTAAGAAATACCAATTTGTGTACTAATATTGGAGTTCCATCAAATGAGCTTCGCACCTTTTATCATTTGGAGTTATTAATAAAAGAATTTTTTAAATTCAAATTTTTAACAAAGGAAATGTTTTCAATTTAAGGCTAAATGTGAAGGTGATACTGTTAATCCGTGACCCACGTGGTGTGATGCAGTCCAGGCAGCACCGAAACTTTTGCCAGCCTGCTCCGGATTGCTGGGAGCCATCACTTGTTTGTGCCGACATGATTAGCGACTATGTGGCAGCAGGCCGCATACAGCAGCAATATCCTGATAGACTCATGTAAGTGATTATTTAAATATCCTTTATTTTAAAAGAGAAACTTTAAATTCACTTGTGGACAGACAACTCGCAGCAAAGTCTGCGTCTGTTGAGAATATGTCTGGAGAAGCATACAATTTTCTGCGAGAGTTCCTTAAAATAACTGAAAGTTGTGTACTAAGGCAAGATTTTTGAGAATTCAAAAGCTAAAATGGGTTAAATACACACATCAAAAGTGTCTAGGGATCAAGCATTTTTATGTGGATTTCTTGAGATTGAGATGTGGCTTTGTAATAAATTTATGATTTTATAAATTTATATGGATCCTTTTTGGTGCATTTCATAATTTGAATCAGGAACTGTGAATCAAATTCGAGTAAAAGATGAAAATCAGCTGTCAATATTTTCCCTATAAAAACATACAACGCATTGAAGACATTATTAGTGCTACTGTTTCCCTACTACTGATTAAAACCAACGTTATTATGGAGCGGCGACGTCATTTAAGCAGGGAAGAAATGCTCAGAGCCGTGGGAATGATAGAAGCTGGTTCCCGGCAACGTACTGTGGCTTTAGCTCTGAATACAAGTCAGAGTGTTATCAGTCGACTTTGGACACGTTACCGAAGCACTGGTACCGTGGCTGAGCGCCATGGAGGACGGTATCGCTGCACCACACGGAGACAAGACCGATACATTCAAATCTTAACTCGAAGAGCTCCAACAATAACCGCCATGATGTTAGCCGTGAGGCTTCATCACTCTTCAGGGAACTTAATTAGCGACCAAACAGTCAGAAACCGCTTGCATGAAGTGAACCTTCATTCCCGAAGACCGCTACGGGTACCACCTATAGCAATGCACAATCGTAGGATACGATATCAATGGGCTCTTGAACACAGAAATTGGGCAGAAGAACAATGGCGTTTCGTGTGCTTTTCTGATGAGTCTCGTTTTGGTATGAGACCGGATACAAGACGTATACGACACTGGAGAACCCCTGGACGCCAACAGCGATTAAAATCCTGCCAGGAAGTCCATCCTTATAGTGGTGGAACCATCATGGTATGGGCGGGTATTTGGATCGGCGGAAGAACTGAGTTGATTTGGATCAGAGGCAACCTCAACGCTCAAATTTATGCTGAGACGATTGTATCAGACGTCATCGTTCCTCTACAAGTGCAAATCGGTCCCTTATTTCAGTTAATGCATGATAATGCACGACCGCACACCGCAAGAGTTGTAAGACAGACTCTCGCCGCAGCTAACATCATTGTCCTGCCCTGGCCTGCTCAGTCGCCAGACTTGAATCCGATTGAGCATGCAGGGGATATGCTACAGAGAAGAGCTCTGCCGAATATGGAGGGTATCCAGTCGCAAGAAGACCTTTTTTTGTTGTTGCAACGAACATGGGCGGCCATTCCACAGCGTGATTTGGATGAACTCATTTTGAGTATGCCAAACCGATGTTCTTGTGTAGTTAGTGTTCGCGGTAGAAACACGGATTATTAATTGTTTAAGTTACCCAATAAAATTTTAAAGAAAACTGTTATTTCAGTCTTTTTTTCGAACTTTTGTGTTAGTGGTTCAAATGTCAAAAATCCCTTTATTAGGAAAATGGCAAATTTCTTTATTAATGCAAAGGTGACTTGGTTTATCGTTACTGTGACAAACGAAAACACTTTATTTGATGAATCCTTAAAGAAAATTTTAATTAATATCAATCAGGAGAAAAGTTATTGCAAAAATATATGTTGATCCCTAGACACTTTTGATGTGTGTAGTTTTAATTTTTGCTAAAGGGAAATTTCAACAGGTTTGCTTCACAAAAATTCTCAGTTAGCAGTTATTGAGTAGCATACAAAATTTTAAATCAATATGTAAAAAAAGTTGTCGTTGTTAAATCAATAAGTGCATCATTCTGAGCCCTCCCACATATTAATTTTACATCGGTTATTAATAAAAATCTGCTGTTTCCTACAAAAGTGCAAAGTACACGGTCGAACTGTATGGAACAGCTGATTGATTTTATTAGAAACACTTATATTAAAACATACTTAACATGTAATTGTTCATGTTCTAATTAAAAAGAAATCTTACCAACAATGAAACTGAAAAATCTTATCGATAAAAAAAATGAATGTGCAACTGATTGATAGACGGATGTTACGAGGAAAAATTTACATTGCTAAGGAAAAAAACTAACATAAACAAAATGGGTACACAGGGTTCTTGAGAAACATTGGGCATATTGAAGGAAATATTGCATGATTCGCACATGGCATCATTTTATTTTAATTTTTATTCAGAACATGTATGCAAAAGTTAACACATCCTTCATTGTAACCTTAGTTCCATCAGTTTGTATAAATAACATGCACATTTACACAGACAGTTTTGTATCATCAGAGTTCAAGTTAAACAAAGCCACAATGGCTGTTTAACTTGTACATGGGTTGACATCTGTTAAAATAAAGACTCATATACCTTTTATATGAGAAGGAGACTCTATTTTAACAGATGTCAACGAGTGAAAGAAAAGAGATGGTTGTTGAAAAATTTGCCTTTCAAATGTCTTTTTAACAGAGTTTCTTCAAAAAGGAGGAGGTTCTTAATTCAACTGTATTTTTATGTTTGTTAACTTATTTCTCAACAATAAAATTCTTTACTTATTATCATATTATCACATACTATGAACTAAATAATTTCTGCATCGATGCAAAAAGCACGTGCAGTTATTCACAGGCCATCTTGCTTATGGCGTCAGGTTTCCGTTATCAAGTGGATTGTTTTCAATTTTTTATGCGATTCTCAGTATTGTTTCATGAGTGCATGTTATAGACGCAGCCGCAGGTGAAGCAGTGTCGCTGATAGGCTCAGCGAACTTTGATTTCTGGCTTTGTCTCGTACTCATTAGAAAGCACTTTGTGTAAAGAGATTATATAATTTAAGACAATAACATGTCGAGTTTTTTAACCGACTTTTTTCAAAAAGCAGTTTCTCAATTCGGGTGTTTTTAACCGGATTGAAAATTTATTTTTTTATGTGAAAGGATTTGCTTCCCGTTTGACCCATAGAAATTTCGGGTTGGCTTTAGTATCGTGCGGCACGCGGAGGGGGGTTAAAGTGATTAAAGTTGGCAGGCGTGGGTCCCCGATTATAACGCTATCACTGTTATTACAAGGTATTGCATATTTTAAGACCATTGCTACTAACACTATGGGCGTAGCCCGAAATAAATGGTATTATTATTCTTTTCATACTTTTACATAGCTCGGCTTTATGCCGGATTAATAGGATAGTACGGGCCGAAGCCAAGTACTACCCCGAGAGAGTGGTGATATGATGATATGGTCGGGTTGTGTGATGATGAGTATATTAAACTGTGTCTGTGCGGTGTTTGTGGATCGAGTGTGTGAGGTGGAGATAATTACTGTCTCATTTTCATTATGTAAAAAAATTCTGACAATCCTGCAAGTATTAAGGATTGCGGCCTTCTGAAGGCTTTGATAGGTGTATGGTGGTAAATCAAGTGTTTTTTAAGACTGGTGGAGCTGTTTAGGTATAACACCTGTTGTTGATAACACAACAGGGACTATGGCTACATTGTTAAGACGCCACAATCGGCTGATTTCAATTTTAAGATCAGTATATTTTGCGAGTTTTTCCGCTATTGTGTTTTGAAGGTTGTGATTATTATTATTGCGAAAACGGAACGTTAAAATGGGCGATTGACAACCAAATCAGTTCCCCATATTGTCTATGGTGCAAAACGACGTGTAAAATTGGAAAAAAAAATGATTTTATGTTTGTACAATAGGCAATGTTACTAGAAGCTGAGAATGCTACTAGGATCATTTGGATGCAAGAGCGAGCGTAGCAAGCTCTGGACTTTGGTACCCCGACACGGATTGATTAGGTTAGAAGCAGTTAAAACAGCATTCTATAAAATTTACACACCGGTATACTAAGACTAGGGATGTTTTGTATAATGGGGTGGTATCCGCAACTCCGTTTTGCGTACCAAGACTAGGGTTAGCCCATAAGATTTTGACCGAATACAACGCGGGCGAAGCGTATATCATATAAATAGCATTTCATATAAATAAGTATGGCTTAACTAATCAATTTGATGTTTACAGGGTGTTGCGGTACGAAGAATTAGCACTGAAGCCTAATATTACTACTCATCAAATTCTAAAGTTCCTAAGGCTTAGTGCCACACAATCGATTGATGATTTCCTGCAGACACACACAAATGTGGAGGTGGCTGGTGTCAGTTCCACCTTCCGAGTGTCTCGAGATGTGCCTTTCAGATGGAAGAATGCACTGGACTTCGACTATGTGGATCAGATACAGGTATGTTATTATAGTATGGTACTACGGCTCCAATATTTATTCCCTGCATACGTATTTCTGAAAGTGATTCAAGGATTAAACAGGAATATTACAGCAACATGTACAATTAGGAAACCCCCCGCAAAACCCCCGTATAAAATGCGTCAACAAGCATTTTATTGAGGGTGGAAGGAACACCGACGCGAAGACGATTACCACGTAATCAGTAATTGTTTTCGCTTCGCACAGTGTTCCATTTCATCAAAAAATCCCTCTGCTGTTTATGGTATTTATCGATCAAAGGATGCATTTAAAATGCACGAGTAAAACTGTCTATTTCAAATATTTTTTGTTTTAAATGATGAAGTTACAGTACTTAACCAATACATGAAAAAAAAAAAATACTGATAACGTAACTGTAAATGAAATTTGAAAATCTATACTAATATTATAAAGAGGTAAAGTTTGTGAGGTTGTAGGGGGTAATCTATGGATCTACTAGACCGATTTTGAAAATTCTTTCACGTATAAATAGGAAGCTACATTATCCCCGAGTGCCATATATTTACAACGTGCCCGTGGTATAATTTCCGAGCAAAACGCGAAAGAAGCCGCGGGCAAAAGTTTTATACAAATATACTAGCTGTAACCGCGCGGTTTCACTCGCGTGTTTCATACTTTGGTGTTTATGAAATTTAAATGTGAAAGTTAATGTTCCAAGAAAACAGACCAAGTGCACTTCGGAACTCGCGCATTTAAACCCTAAACCGTACCAAATGTAGAAGTTATAATTGGCTTAGTTAATCCATACTCAAAATGAAGTTTGTTGTAATAGAAAAATGAGGAAATTCTCAAAATGTTTTTTTTTTTTTTCTAAGATTTTATTATTTTTGGTTAAACACAGTAGCGTGCAGTGCTTCCCGAAGGCGGGCAGGCCAAGCAAAAACAAAAAAACTCGCAACATCACAGCGTCGCTCTACTTAGGATGACCCTCAAAGTAGTCACATCTATTGATATATTCACTAACCCTCCCAGGCCCCCGCATCTGTCTTCTAGTCTTCTTCATCGTCTTTTTAGTAAGCGTATGAGAAAACAACGCCATCTAGCTTAAATATAAGGAATTTCAATGGTATTCTGTCAATACAAGAACGAAGGATGTCGCTTCGTTACAAAAAAACCTAAAAAATAAAACAGAGGGCGCTGTAAACAAAAAAAAATAGTTTAGTTTTCGTTCCGTACCCAATTTTGAGCGTCTGACCGGAATATTTGAAAAACAAACATTGAAAATAAGCCTGTAAAAACCAAAGTTATAAATACAAGAACTCACCACATTAATCAAGGTTCAAATCACGATTTTCTGACAATGCA
This sequence comes from Eugnorisma glareosa, assembly GCA_947578425.1. Classification (NCBI taxonomy): domain Eukaryota; kingdom Metazoa; phylum Arthropoda; class Insecta; order Lepidoptera; family Noctuidae; genus Eugnorisma; species Eugnorisma glareosa. The sequence continues at coordinate 15,472,298 of OX387959.1, forward strand.
AACAGAAGAAAGATTCATTTGAAATACCGAGTACGAGATGAATTTTGGGTTAATTCTCGTAATTCGGGTATCTACACATTTTCCTTTAGACACCACCACCACCAATCTTAACATCAAATAATCGTGAATACTTATTGTTTTTAACTTCTGACAAACACATTATCAGCGCAAACTTCACAACAGAACACCATTTCTAAGTAAATAAACAAATACAACAAATAATATTTACACTACTGTACGTTTCAAAACGAATTACAACCGTCAGATATTATAATAATCAAAACATTCAAGATCACGAAATAAATTTTGCTTGTCACATGAAACAAATATGGCTTCTAAGAAAAATACAATTGTTATTTTGTCAATGAAAAAAACACTACCAAATATAATTGCATCACCGCATACCGTTTTAGCCGGATAATACTTTGTGGGGCAGCCAATCAGTGGCCAGCTAGCCAGCTACACTCGCAGGAGTTTACGCCCCTATTTACTATGTGTGCCGTTCGTATTTCCGTGTATATACACGAAAATACTTATCAGTGTGCTTAAATTTATCAATGGAAATTAGGCCGGCTGGGGCCTTGCCTAGACGGCCGGGAGCGAGCGTCGTAATACACACACGGCCGCGACAAGTTGCTTTAAGTATTGTAACAGGCGTTTTATTTTTTTATTTTTTATTAATATAGTTATAATAAATGCATTTGTTGCGTTGTTGGTAGGAATGGTAGGGTAGGCTAGGCCTAATTGCCTCTATGGACGGCACGCCCCTGGTTAAACATATGTAATAAAAAATTAGCATAAAATGCTAATTTATTTTCTTAAGACCAAAAATAAAGAATAATGTGTATCAGGGTTTTTCGAAAATCAGTTTATTTAACGGGGTGGAAAGGGGCTTCAATTTTACAGGGGAGGATATTACTGCGAGGCTTGATTAACTCGAAAATTGATATAAATAATGGCGAGGCAAGTTTTGGAAACGTCCTAAACGATAATGAGCTCAAAAAATATTCCACATGCTACACTCAGTTTTACACACAGGACAGTTTTTTCCTTACAAAGAGGAAGCAAAAAAAAAAAAATTTTTTGTTACCTTTTTACCAGTAGCTAAGGGTAAATTTTTGTAACAGGTTAACCGATCCGGTGCATATTTTTAATAATGTTTGAAAAAACCATACATCAAACCATTTGTACTTTTAATCACGTTCTAACTGAATTACCCACATTGTTTTTCTTTTGGCAATAGTCGACTCCGTACAGTGGTTCCGAAGGGAAGCCGGTAGGTTTCGAGTTGTATGAACCTCTCGCCACTGCTATTTACCTATATATTTGATGGCCAACGGAATTAAAACATCAAAATGACCTTCATTGAAGTATCCTGAGAATAAGATTATTTTTAGTCCCTGTTGTGCTTCCCCAAAACCAGCAATAAAAGTACCATCTTGAAACACCTGGAACTCAAATGGGAATAATTCTCCCGCTGCCATGAGTTCACAGGTGGTTCCATAGGTGCCGTTACAAGACTTTTCAGCGACGTATTTACGCTTTGAACCATACACAGCTCGTGATCGATCCTGGGTGAAAGGTTGGAATCTTTCCCAGTTGTTAGACACGTGACGCACAATGCTGCCTCGAATTTGAGAAGCCATGACCACGTTACCGTTCACTAAATAGGATAGAGATGAAAATAAGCATGCGCCATCGCCAGCGATATTTACTATTTGGCAAAGAATTTGCACTCCATTAGAAGTGATAATAATTTGATTATCCATTTTAATTAAACAATGCTTACGACCAGTAAGTAACGTAAAAAATATTACTTGGAACGTAATTTTCTTTATAGCTACTCTTTTACAACACCAGCGTAAACCAATGATACTAACCACTAAAATTAAAATACGAACGTAGGTATTCAAGGACACTTTTTATAGTAAGAACGACTAATACTACGAGTAAAACACGATTATAGTAATACCACAGTGTGAAATACACAATTATGTAATTCGCGAAGAAATAGACATAACACAATTCCAACCAGGCAATAGGTAAGAACACAATAAATTATTAACCTCCAATTTAAAATTATAATAGTAATAGTATATTTATTTGCGTAGTAGGAAGTGAAACAAACCAAAACGAAGACAAACCAAACAACGCACGATGACAAGTATTTCAAAGCAAATTATTAGTAACAGCAAAATATCGCAGAACAGAAATGAGTTTGAACGCACTATTCTGTATTCTGTGATTGATCATCAGTGCGTTTTTTGAAACGTTTTTTTCTTACCTTTCAAGCAGATGCCTGCATACTGAAAAATACTAGCCACCTAGAAATTGGAATAAAAACTTTAGAACGTTATAGAACCTCATTTCATTACCTTTCAGCAGACGCCTGCATATTACTGAAACATACTGGCCACCTAGAAATTCGAATAAAAACTGAAGATAAACCTCAAGGAACTTTGAAATTCTTATTTCAATGTAAAATATGAATTAACGCTTTGTCGTAAAATTCAATTTGGATCGATTTTTATCGGCTTCCGAATTCTAATTTCAATGTAAAGTATGCAATAACGCGTTGCTGTAAGATTCAATTTGGATCTTTAACTTTTTTCTTACAAACATTAAACAACCTTATTTATACCCATAGGTGCCGAATTTCGTAAAACCTTTTCTTAGTGAGCACCTATAGAAGCCGAAAGGAACATTCAGGCCCACATTCATGTCTCTAACTTTAAAAACATAGGACTTTCATACAAACTTTGACACCCCTTTTCAACCACTTGGGTGCGAATTTTAAAAAAATCGTAATCGCGTGTACCAAATTTTAGACCTCACGGTCCAGTAGTTTCCGAGATTTCGTGATTTATGGTCAGGCGTTCAGTACGTCTAACCAAAGATATCCAAGCAAAAAAAAAAACACTGATTATAGTAATTTTATTTTGACCTAATGGATGTGTTTATTCTAGAGGGCCGCCGGCAATTTATTATTTAAGGTCATAATAAAATCACTTTAATCAGTGTTTTTTTTGCTTAGATATCATTGGTTAGACGTACTGTACGCTGTGTTAATATTTGTCCATCTATTTTAATGGGACCTTATAGTCTGGTAAAGAATCTTTGGGCGCATATTTTCCAGTTTTTATTTTTGGAAAATCACCTGATACCGAGTAATTTTTTTTTCAGATTTTCGTTTGTTTTTCTCCCTAAAACTCAAAAGTACGACTGAGCAAGAAATCTTGCTCGTAACAAGGCCTATCACATAAAAAAACCATGTCGCACTATCGCGGTTTTTGGGACTACACATACAGACTATCATCATCATCATTTCAGCCGAAAGACGTCCACTGCTGGACATAGGCCTCCCCCAAGTGTCGCCACACTGACCGGTCCCGTGCAACTCGCATCAGACTATATTGATATAAAATAATTATCTTGGACGGAATATTTTTTTTTATGAAAAGGTCACTTAGACTAAAGAGTATTTGAAATGAGGGCTATCGTTTTTGAGCTCACCAGATGACGCCACTGTCGATTAAGGTCATATCAATAATTCTATTTTACACTTTAAGTACCAATAACTTCATAGAAAATTTATTTTATTATTCAACATAGTGGAAACTTCAGATACATATTTACAATATTCTCCCTAAAATTAACAAGCATGAAATATTTAAAAATCATTTTACCTTCAAGTACTAACAAATAAGATCCTAAGTTGTTACTTCAAATCTTCAAGTCACAGTTAATCAGGAATGGCTCAATCTAGACCACAATTGTGAATATTAGTAAAAATACGTGACAAAAAAGCACGCAATGCGCGAACAATATGACATCTGACATTTCGGTGATCTCGCGCTACACTAGCGCCTCGAGTGGCGAATTCATACGCGATAGCCCCCATTGACACGTACTGTTTTACTAGTGCATTTTAAATGCATCGCTTGATCGATAAATACCATAAACAGCAGAGGGTTGTTTTATCAAATGGAACACTGCGTCGATGTCTCCTTCCACCTCGTATACTTGTCGAAAGCTTTAGAAGTTTTTTTAAACATTAATTGCTTTTTACAGTGAAAAAATGTCTTCCAAAGAAAAACTAAACCCAAGTTCATGAAGCCATGGACGACACCTAGAGCTGGAAAAGATCAGTTAGGTCTATATTAAAAAATATACATGTTATGAAACTTACTCTTTAGCAAGAAAAATATACTAGTGTCTCTCTTTTGACTAAACTTCTTCTAAGGGCTGACCCAGACATGGCCAAGCGCAGTTTACCCTGCTATACAAATATCAATATTCCATCTCTTGAAATAACGTCGAAAACTAATTATACTTACCGCATACCTCTGACCTCATTGATGGTTTCTTTCTGTGACTAATAAAGTTTGTTTATTTTAAATTGTTTTTCAATCGGCGCAAGGTTTGCTAGTGATAACTGCATTACGCTGCGCTACCCTAGGTCTGCGTTGGCCCTAGACAGTTCCTTGCTGTCGTAATATGAGAAAGTGTGTAGTTTTGTGTGTAGATAGATTTATTTATATCTACTGATATAGTTATACCTGTGGCTGTGCTGTGTTGTAATGTGAGTGTGCTATGAGGTACACCTCTGCCTCAACCTTCCGGGATCACATATCATGGCCATAAATGCTGTACACAAGTCTGGATTGTTCCATGGGTGTAGTGTATTATTGTTGTATCTGTGGTAGTATTGTAATGTAGATATCTTAGTAAGTTTTAAAGTGATAATCGGTTTGTGGTCTTCAAACTTAATTTAAATATTAGATTCCGCTTTTCATCAATTCTAAACTCGCCAAAAAAGTATGAGAAATTATATTTGAATGAACGGCATTCTTAATATCTTATGGATTAAGTATCTTTGCATATCCATATTTTGAGAGACTTCGTTACAATGTATGTGATGTCTTAAAGTAACAAAAACCACCGTACAAAATTGGCTATTGCAGGTAATCAACCGCAAAAATACTTTTCTCAAACATGCATGGAAATATTGTCATCATTTTCTAAAAAAGAACACGCGATGTAGCGAATTTACGTACAAAGAAAACCAAATCCATTGCAGGAGCGTTTTTTGAATTTGGAACATTATAACGCTCCAGCAATGTTGTATGAAACGGCGTGCTGGGGTTATTATTTATACTCTTTGATTGGATTTCTTTTATCATTCTTGGCATACCAAAGTAAGTCTCTTTGCTTAGTACCTACGAATTGCGTTCACGTGGCTGTATAGCCATAAATGCGTTTGCCTTTCGGCACAGATGATATATAGAAAATTGGCAACAAAGCTGAAAATTCGTCTTGATTTGCTATATACATACTGAATAAAATATAAATTTAATAATCAAAATTAGTTCCAACGGTTCAGAGAGTGAAATAGAGATTGATTGTACTCCACCAGATTTAAGATCAGAAGCCAAATTGGCAATGAAAAACCTGCTTCCAGCGAAAGCAAAATCAAAAGCAAATTCAAAAGCAAAATACATGAAAGGATATGAAAATTTTATGATTTGGAAAAACGAAAAAAAAATATGTTTTATTTCCCTGCATTCTTTTGAGAAAAGCACTATATATGCCTCGGCGGAAATGACAATTGTCTGTCTCCTATTATTGAAGGCCGAGTCGTCTCGACCTGCAATTGCCTATTTCACGGCCTTTTCAATAATGTACTATTACTTTACATTTCAATTATGGTTTACTAATATTAGAACTGTATAATGTGTAAGCTGTAAATGAGTGTATATTTTGTATTACCAGTTGCTCAATACGATCAGTGTCATAAATCAAGGACTCAGAAAAAATTTAAACGTAGCTCCGCTGTGCGGGCCTCCTATTTCTATTTGCAGGATTTAAAGTAACCCTAACACGAAGGGGATGCCGGGATCTTTTTCAAAGTCTTGTTCGCGCGCTTCGCCCGCTCACTAGACCCGCCACCCCCTTCGAACTTAACCTGTCCGAGTCGGGGTGCCACAAGGCCCGAGCTCGCTTCGCTCGCTCTTGCTTCCTATGTTCTCCTTGCCGCAATGAACGGATAAATAGTTACTAACTTAGTATAATAGTCGCCCATTCTGTATATTATTCGCCCGATTAATATTTCCTCTTTTAATTTACTCTAAAATCTTACTCGTGATTCCTTTGAAACTCAGCTAATTTAGTTCTCGTCTGTATTATAGATGCCTTACGCCGAAATCCTTATTAAACCGATGCTCAACACACTCTTACTCGATTCAAAACGAAAAATATGTGATCACTGTAAGAGCGGTTCTTAGATTAGCGTATTTTGAAACGAGTTTATGCTCATACCGGCCGGCGCACAATCTATGTGCTTCAAAAAATCGAACAGGCGTACACGCATTTATACCGACGTGTCCCCGTGGGGCGAGCGGGCGCGCGCCGTGGCGTCTCTCGCGGCTCACGCTTTTAATCGCGTTAACGCTCGTACAAGTTACGCGTGAAACAATAAGTTATTACAATATTATGTTCTAATTTGTAAGTTTGTGACAATCGTTCGATGTGTGAACCGAAAGTGAGTTACCTTCCCAGAACGCGACACCGCCGTCCGGTCACCGTTGTGCGCCACGTTGCGTCGACTATTCTGATGCAATAGCTATGTAGAGTTAGGTCACTTCCGATGGTTTGCGTAATTCGTGGATAAAATGAGCTTACATGCGCAGAAAATACGCTAGTCTGAAACCGCCCCTAAAGGAGACAAGTCTTGACTATAAGAAAGCTCATTATGCCGTCTACACATTCGTTAGTTGGGCTGATCAAAAACAGTCATGATATCTCTTCTTAGCCTTACTTGATGAAACTGGGCTGATATCTACACTATACCGTTGAAGCAAAATCAAAAACTGAGTAGGTCAAATGTTGCATACATTTCAGCTTTTGCTCAAACAGGTTTGAGAGTTTAATCAACCTAGTATTTCTCGGTTCAATTTGATAATCTAGTCTACGTTCCCTTTCAAGTCTGAGTATCAAACTAGTAGAGTATAGTGAGTGATTGCTGGTAACAAGTTTTCTCGTGGCCGGCTATCGAATCTATACTGTCATACTCATAATGTATTTCGCGTAGTTTGATATCCTCGAAAAATGATTTTCTCAAATTATAACCGCTACGCTTCTTTGCAGACGTAGCATTTTCTGACGGAAATTTATTTGCTCGGCAATATATTGGTAACTATCGTGTTAAATGTCTTAGATATTATAAGATATTAGGAAGATTCTGTCAAAGATATGACTTTATTAATCGCTCTGGTTTCTATTCCGTCGAATTTATAGTGGTTTCACCACTGAGCTGCAAGCGTGACCTTTAATATTATTAGTTTGCCTATCGAAGCAAAAATATCTTAAAGTATACATATAAAGAACCACATGTCTACACGAAACCATTCTACACGCGCTGCGAGGTAAACAACCTCACGTCAGATGTAATGTTTACTAATCAATCATCAATTAATGTTTCAGTTGGTGTGCAAAGAAGCTATGCTGTTGTGGGGTTACAAGATGGCGCACAACGAGACCCACATGAAAAGCAAAGATTTTAACCCCATTGAGGATTATACAATCTCGCAGTGAAAATACCAAACTTCTAACTACTACATTCACTATAATAATGGAACATTTCACTTCGAATTTTACATAATATACACGTGAGGAGTAAATAGATTCATATCTTGTAAGTATGAGTTTTGTTGCTATATAAGTTTTTTCTATCGTTTAGCAATGAAAAACACACAATTGATTATGTATGAGGCTGCGCTCACGTCTGAAGTGCAGACAATCAGGGGGCCTAAAATGGCTGCTTTCTCAGAATCATAATATGAATTACGTCAAAATTCTTAAAATTGTCTTTATGGTTATGACCACAAAGTCCATTTTTAAATTTTTAACGTGATTCATTTTATGATTCTGATAAAGCAGCCACTTTAGGCCCCCTGTATGTGCCAGCTCTGAATGTTTTCGACGAACCGTTTGGTGGGTCTGTGCCGGGAGAGGGGCAGCTCCTATACTGATTTGCCTGTCCCTCGTACCGGTGTATAGCTCGAACCTGAGATAAATCCATTTCTATAGTCTTACAAATAAATAGTCGAATATCATCTGGCTATGAGCTGTTACTATGTAGTGAATCCAACAAAAATATTCAATTTTTACAAAAAACTATAACACTTTCTTTTTACTTTTCAGAAAGTGTTCCATTACTTTTGCTCCAGAAAAAAGAATTGGCTGTTTCCTAATATTTAGAGTGGCGTTGCTATTGCAAGACTTAAGGTATTTATTTGAGGCCTAGTTGTTAGCTTTTCTCATTATTTCAATAAGCCCAAAAGCTGAATTGTGTTATAAAGAATGTGAAATGATTATTTCGAGGTTGATAAAGAAATAGAGTTAAATTATATTATAAACACATTATCATATGTAAAACTGTGTATGCACTGATTTGTAAGATGTTTAGGGTGTAAAACAACCCTTAAATACGCCGAGTCTACTCGTAGTGACAAACTAATGCGTTTGATTGCGTACGATGAAGAACTAATCGGTGACCTTAAGTGTCTTTTTACATCCGCAGGGTGAAGCTAAGGATACGGCATTTATCCAAACCATGTGTGCTGGTATAGGACACTTATATTTGTCATTGCTTATGCAGACACACACTTGTCCTTGACTATGCAGACACACAACTTGTCATTATGACTGACGTCACACCACTGAATTGGCAATATAAAACCGTACGTTTTCTGAACGTTTATTTTCATTTTTTTGCCAGACAATAAATAAATAAATACAACGTGGCAACGCCACCAGTCTCTTGGGTACATTACCAGTTGACTGCGTTGAGGAGGAGTTTACTACCGCCATTTTTTAATTTTATTAATAAGTTAGTTACTCTGCTATAAAAGTGTGCTTAAAAATAGCTGCTTTACGTTGGTCTTACACCGCATAATAAAATGAATTTGTAAGAATGTCGTATCGTTAGCTCTACCTAGAAAGTATAAATATATTATTTATTGGAATCTCATTATGAATTAAACATCGAATCTCGTGAATAGCATGCAATAAAGGATATTATTAATTTATTTTCTAACGTTAGACCGATGCTAGTTAATTTTCTTACTGTTTATTTATATTTTTAAGACTGACCATGTTTCTATCGATCCTAATCTTCCAAACATTTTACACGACTAAAGTTTGCGCTTATAAATTATATTCCAATGGGGAAAAAAGTACTTGGTAGTTATAATAAATTAGTGAACTCTGGTTGTGTGTAGCACTGCAGGTGTGTCGTTATATCAAAATGTAAAAGATGGACCATATGTTAATGATGTAGGGGTCAAAATTGTTTGAACGAGTTCAATGTTCTACTCATCGATGAATAAGGTTATGTTCAAGCAATTTTACACCTTATACGCATTTAATTATTAAGCTTAAGCAACTTCGCACTCACGGAATTGACCGATTGTTGATGCTTCCATTATAGACACGTATAGTTTAGAGATGCATTATTTTTTACCAAGTATTAACGTGTAAGGGTTCAAACAGTGCTCTTCTATTTAGTCGGTAGTCGGAAGCCCTCTTAGTTTTAGCACAGTCTACCTACATGTAACTACTTTCGGTAGGTCATCGCAGGCATTTTTGCAAAGCAATCTAGGGTTTGAGGGTTTATGGGCGCATCTGTACGAATATTAACGTTTGGTGGGCTAATGCCGAAAAAAGATCATAATCAATTTGATAAGGTGGAAGAGTCAGGGTAGCCCGCGAAATTCAATTTTTCTTACGTTTTTTGCCATTTGCAGGTCAGTGTCAGGTTGTATGTTGATGAAAAATGAGTCGCGCCAGTAACACGTATGTAGTTACAGAATTATAATAATTAAAATCATCAATACAACCCTCTAAGTTCATATAACCGTATTCTGTAACTATTTCATGAAAAAGTCATTCAACGAGGTTAAATGAACTTAGCGGGTTGTATTGATGATTTTAATGATTATAATTCTGTAAACTACATACGTGTTACTGGCGCGACTCATTTTTCATCAACATACAACCTGACACTGACCTGCAAATTGCAAAAAACGTAAGAAAAATTAAATTTCGCGGGCAAGTCTTCGGCTTCCACCATAATAAATGACCTCTTTTCTTATTTTGCAAGATACTCATACGAATAAAAATCCTCATGAATTCATGATGCCAATCAGTGGGGCACAGTTTGGGTATTCTCTAATGCTAAATATTAATGTAATTACAAAAAACCAATCAAGATATTTGAAATTGCTTATTTTATTATAGTTATTTTGTATGAACGTTACCAAAGTGAATATTTATCATCGCAGTTTTTCACTGAAGTCATGTATACTCATATATTTGATTGCTTCATACCGTACAATGTTATGGCATGTCAATATTGTAGGCTTTGACTCACTGCAAGTAGTGGTTAGGTACACTGTGGTATAGTGGGGCTGCTTTAAATATTTATACATCAATATTCTCTTTGTGCAAAGGTTTACGCTTTTCAGTTTGAGAATAACTAATATTGAGAGTAGAATCGTCCAATACCAAATGTAACTGAAATAATACTCGGTAAGTCATGACCCCTAAAAGTTAAAACGTAAACGTTATCAAGTAAATGACAAACTACGTAATTTATACTGAACCTATTTCATGAATCTAAATTCAAAATAACATGTCAAATAATGGTTACATAATTTATATTAGGCACTAAATAAACCTAATGAATAGTTATATGATTAGCGAAGAGATTGAGGATCCGAGGCTTTCAGGCACTAAGCCTATTGTGATACAGATATTAGCCTTGGTGGTGTTCAACACACCACCCCTACACCAATTAATAAGTACATACATAATATTAAGCAAATCGCGTGTGATATTGCCCGATACCCCGTTACATGTAGTGATGTAAACAATATGGAACAAAGATAGTAAGTGAACGTAATCTCCGTCCATGAGATATAATACGATCCACGATTTGAACGGCGCCTCAACCGGCCGTCGAGTTCCTGAAGTGAATAAATATATACGTAACGAATCAAAAACTTACCACAGGTACAATAAGATTTCAGGCAGACTTTTTATATGAGACTTCAGCGTGTAAACCTAAGTAACAAGAAAATTTTCATCTCAACTCTGTTTTTAAGAGAGTAAACTAGAATTAGCCAGGAATTGTACCTGCTCTTAACAATCAGTGTTACTGAAATAAATAAATGTTTGCCCTGATGTCCCATTACAAAAACACATACTGCTCATATTATGATTTCTATACTAAAAACGGAATTTCATTAAGGTCTAGTCATTTGCTTTTAGAAAATATATTGGGGAGAAGAATTTTGGGATTTGAATGCTTTGCATACATTAAGTACATGAATTCAAAAGTGAAATTATCATGCTCACAGTTGTTATATTGAATGATCGAAAAATATTGCCTACAAGCGTATACGTCATTTGCGAGGTACTTAGTGACCCATGTAGAGTTGGATCATAGATGTTCAACTGGGACGGTAGGTATTATTCTAGCAGGCATCGTAGGGAACAAAACTTATATGACGAGTGCTTATGCTCATATAAAACAATAAAGGGACAAAGCTCTCTTTGTGACTTTCAGTTACTGTGGAGTTGTGGACCATTTACATGGGACATTTAGTATTTCTGTAGGTATAAGAACGCTAATAATAACTCAAACAAATGGAACTATTAATGTAGTGAGAATTCATTAAGTGCACTTGATTATAAAGTAGTAACAATTAGGATTAAAATATTTGATTAAATCAACAACGTTGTATTTGGATGTATTCAGTTTTATTACAAGTTTCTCTGACGTTTTGTTGTTGCAGTTGTTGTTTGAATATGTTGAATAAAGGCTCGTTTACATAGAGAATGCTTCTAGCTTCAAAGACGCGGCTATCGAAAAAAACATGAAACAAATTGTAATAATGTACGTTTGTGGCATGTGGAAAGTTGGCGATAACTGCCTAATGAGTCTCGTATTACATAATCGTAGGCAAAATTTGTGTTTTTTGCTTGGATAATCGCTTGAGTGCGATAATTGTGACGAGTATAGGTCGCGGGCTTCGCAAGCACATCCTTGCCACAAAACGAACGGACTCTCTCCGTGTAAATGAGCCTCTATGATTGAAACCGACACTTACAACTCTGTGTAATGATTTTTTTTTTATGAAACTTTCTTGAAGTACGTATTACTTTTTTTTTCGAATTTAAGCTATAGCTTTTAAAATATTACTGTACTTGCCTACTCAAAGCATTAGTAGGTATGTATTTTAATAAAAGTAACTTGTTTACTTATTATAATTTATACCGTGTCTCTGTAAACTAGTTAGTTTTACAATAATTGCTGGGGAACATGAATGTATACAGGTATCTCTATTTACTGTTACAATCATGAACGCCAGAACTAAGGAACGAAGCTTACAAAATACCTAATGTCAATAAAATGCCATCAATTACTAATTAAGATAACATGCTTCCTGATAGATTGGACAATATAAAATATTCATTTATGCCTTAACGAAATACTGGTAGTGATATAGGTAAGGTTTATTATTGAATTGCATGTTAGTTATATTATAAATAATAATGATTTATAAAATAAACGTTCTGGTGGCTGGCTGGACCCAGTGTAGATTTTTTATCATATCATTACCATATCATAAGGTATACACTTATTGTAAAATGTTTATCCATTACAAGTTTGCTTTTCGAACATTATATTATTGATGCTATGTTTTTATTGGGTCGTGTGATATTTCGGTTGTATTTAGTTCGTTTGGGTGTATCGAATCAATTGTTTTGATTGGTTGTAGATTCTTATATTTTTATTAGTGCACAGGTTTAGGTGCGTGCGTTTATAGCGTTGTACTGGGTGTGGAATTGTAATAAAATAGTTGATTTTTGTAAGGATGCTAGCGAATTTATATCAATGCATAATAAAGGAATTCTACTTAGATTCAGAATTCCTAATAATTATATCGACTTTTTTTATATCGTGCGGTTAATAAATTATGCAAGCAATAATAAAAATAAAACTGCATTAATTGGCCCTTACTTAAGAGTGAAAGTGGTAGAATTTAAGGGTAGCCTTATTAGAATAAGAGTTACGATTGAATGACTAAGAATGTTGAAGTTTTAATCTATAGATTGTAATAGCACAGCCGGCGTTATAATTGCAAACATTGTATTATCTTTTTATTTGAAGTTAATAAAGTTACAATAAATGTTTTGGTTTTATTTAATGTCTAGAGGATGGAGTTATATAGTTATTTAGTTTCTATCCATGTATCGGTGAACTTTCCGGAAAAACTCGGGCGGATGCACGAATAACCTTAGAAAACCCGTCGCTTGCGACCACGCCATTTAGCGCTGCTCATACTATTTTTAAGAGCGTTAAGGTCTTACGGTATTTTATACAAACTTTGAACTCGTTTGTTTTCGAAATGACTGAACCGATTTTAATGACACTTCATACGGATAAGCAGGTCACATAGTTCTCAATAACAGAGAACATTATTGGATCGTGAGAGAACATTTTCGAAAAATAGTGATTTTAGCTAAATTAGACCAAATTTAGATTTTCCATAGAAACAGAAATTTCCAATTATCTATTTTTTTTAAAGACATTTCGAAAATATTCTCCGTCAACATTTTAGACATGTATCCTGCTTATGCGTATGAAGTTTCATTAAAGTCGGGTCAGTCATTTAAAAAACAAATGGGTTCAAAGCTTGTATGAAATGCCGTAAGACGTTAACGCTCATAACACAGACATGCAAAGCGTGCACCAGCGGGAGTTCTAATGAAACAAACTAGATGAATTCAGGTAAAACAAGTACGCATCTTCAAAAACTTGAACTCCACAACATGGGGCGTCAAGACCACCCCTTCTAGCAATCATTGGTAAACATGATAGAGCATAATTTTTAAGATGGCGCTGCAACACTGGAGCAATGTCAGGCTCCACAAAAATGACACCTGTAAAGAAAATGTGCATTAAAAATATTGAAACGTCGATGTTGGAAAATGGTAATTGGAACGTAGGGATTCACAACGTTCAGTACAGCTCCGAAAGTTGGAAATCGCTCAGTGAAATTTGATATTATATCTATTATTTTACTATTTGATATTATATATATTATATCTCATAAAGAGAAGTCATACCAGTATCTCTAACTTTTCATTCATTGTGTACTTACTTGTTCGTAATTACTTAAAATAGTTTAGTTATATAACTACCTAAAAATATGTTGATCCGAGGGAGGAGCAGAACCACCCAACACAAGCATTACTACATGCTTCCTGGGAGGTTCTAGCCACAGAATAATATTGTACAAGAAAGTTACAGAAATAAACTATTTTGATTTTGATTTTTGATATTAAGGGGTGACGTCATCAACTTCCACCGTTGACACGTTTGCCTGCGTATTCCTATTATGTTACATTTACAACACTTACCGAGAGCAGTTAGAACAAGCAGAACTTCGATGAATATGAAAATCAAGACGCCAACTATGTTCAACGTCAGGAGATGGCTGTGCTTGGATTGTTTGTCACTGTAATTTTATCATTAAAATTAGAGACCAAAAGGTACGGTCGGACAAGCTATTTGGTATATACGCGGAAATTTTCACAATCCAATGCCGAAGTGTATACTTTTCTAAATTTTATTTAATACAGCCTTTTTCATTCATTATGAGACTCTTAATGACAAGCTTTATAAAATAAAATTGCAAACAATATTGTCAGTGTAGTAGGATTGTGAAAATTTCTGCGTGTATACCAAATAGCTTGTTCGACCGTACACACGGCTACACATCAAACTATACATTTCCAGTTTATGCTGATATCGCTTTATTATATAGGATTTCCGTACAATGCGAGGTCAGCATATACTGGAAATATATAGCTTGATGTGTAGCCGTGTGTACATCAATATATACTGGAGAAAAGAATACACTACTGTCTGAACCTTTCGGAAATACAAATACAGACGTGATATGCCATAATGTCAAACAAGAGCATGATTGCTGTTTATTTGCAACGATCACTCATATTTTGTCTGTCTGGCTGTCTGTTAATCAGCAGTGATAGCCTAGTGGTGTGACCGTCGGATTTCCAAGTCAGTCCCGAGTTCGAACCCAAGACACGCATCTCTGATTCTTTTGATTCATGTGTGTAATGTAATGTATTGTACAATATTATCACTTGCTTCGGTGAAGGAAAACATCGTGGGGAAACTAAACTATAACTATGCCTGAGAGATATTTCTCGACGGCTGTAAAGCCAAGTCAGAGGCCCATGGGCAGAAAAACTGACACCAGGTAAAGCAACTCAATGGGTCCAGTAGTTTCGGGGTAAATTGCACGTCAGTGTCCCTTCGAATCCACCCCGTATATTGCAGTTTGTGTTGATCTGCTAATTTTGTTTTCAATATATAATAAGAACTGTCATATTCTAAGAGGCAGCCTATTCCATTCCATTCTAACTGTTGTAAGAATCTATACAAATAAATAAAATTGAAGTGTCTGCTTGTGATATCAAAATAACAGCTTTTTACTGAATTCATATGAAAATATACAGGATACATTTTTCAAGTGGGTGTGGATGGCCAAATCCGAAACTGTGGGGAATATCGAAAAATGCTAAAAAGGAGATGCAGTTTTAGTTTTCATCAAAATCGAACTCGGGGCTTGATTTTGATGAAAACTAAAACTGCATCATTGGATTTTTGAAAAATCAACATTCCTGGCCAGGAATCGAAACTGTTGCTTTTGAAAAAAAAAAACACTACTTAGGTATTAGTACAACATTCGATGGCGTCGCCATTAAGAAATAAATTCTGGTAAGTAATCTAATGACATGCGGCAAAGAAGAAGGATCAAAATTCACCCACGTCCTACAGCGAAAGAAGTACTTATCTCAAAAAAAAAGATAAAAATGGGTATAAAAAGATGGCATACCTACCTACTTCCAAGTCCATCCTTACAGTATAACATATAAAAAAATGCTATGAAAATTCGTTCAGGAGCAGTAATATCTACAATGAATCTAAGTGGAATCCGCCTATTACGACTTCGTTTATAACGACTAACCTGCGCTAAAATGGGTTCCGTGAAACGGAGGTGTTTCTCAGTTGAAGAAACAATTCTATAATAAAAACCATCCGGTCGTTTTGTGCGTCGTAAATCAAGTTATAATTCACACTAGTTCGATGTTCGGTGGTCGAACAAGTAAAAAAGAACCTCAGTTGTTCGATGATGGAACTCAATAACTTAAATCAAGTCAAGATAGCCAAGTATTTCTCAATATTGTAATAGATTCATTGTAGATATTACAGTCCCAGAACGAATTTTCATAGCATTTTTTTTATTATGTTAGACTGTTAGGATGGAGTTTGGAAGTATGCCATCTTTTTATACCCATTTTTATCAGTTTTTTGATATACTTCTCTTTGATGTAGGACGTGGGTTAATTTTGTATGGACCGTGCTGTGTCTTTGAGGTTTTTTTTCTATTTTTGTATATCTGTTTGTTCCGGCTAATCTCCAAAACGGCTCGACCGATTTGACGAGACTTACTGGCAGGTAGCTGATGTTATAAGGTCTCTAAAGGCTACTTTTATTTTAGAAAAAAATATTAGGGTCCCAACATACAACACGCGTACACTCCGGACCGACGAGAAGATAACGGAGCTCGAAGAGAATTGAGTAGGCTGCGAAGGAGTGTTGTGGGATTATCTGAAGTCCGAAGAGAGGGGGGACATGATTATCCTGAAATCCGGCAACCTGCTCTATTTCCGAGAGGGTGACCGGCAGTCCCAGGGTGGTGTTGGGTTTATCATCCACAAGTCCCTTGTGAATAACGTGGTGAAGATCGAGAGTGTGTCGAACAGGGTGGCGTACCTTATACTCAGAATATCGTCAAGGTATTCGCTGAAGGTCATACAGGTCTACGCCCCGACCTCGGCACACCCCGACGACGAAGTGGAGACCATGTATGAGGATATCTCTAAAGCCATGCATGGTTTCAAAACTCACTTCACCGTTGCCATGGGGGACTTCAATGCGAAACTGGGCAAACGAGACGGGGATGAGCTGCAGGTGGGGCAATTTGGGGTTGGACGTCGGAATCACCGGGGTCAACAACTGGCTAGTTTTATGGAGAAGGAGGGCCTCTATATAATAAACTCCTTCTTCAGAAAGCGTGAGCACAAGAGAGCTAGCTCACGAAACTGAAGATCGACGATGGCAGGATCGTATCCGCCAAGTCGGAGCTTCTGAGGGAGATCGAGAGTTTTTATGGGCAGTTGTACACGTCAACCAGGAAACGACCCAAGAGCTAGACTGACCCGACCCGACATTATACCGAAGACATCCCGGATGTCAGCCTGTACGAGATTAGGATGGCTCTGAAACAGCTTAAAACAACAAGGCACCGGGTGATGATGGAATTACGGCCGAACTCCTGAAGGCGGGTGGAAAACCGGTACTTAAGGCCTTTCAGAAGCTGTTTGATTCCGTCATACTCGAGGGGAAGCCACAGGCATGGTGCAGGGGTGTGGTGGTACTCTTCTTCAACAACAACGACAATGCCCGGCTGAAGAACTATTGGCCGATCTCACTTCTAAGCCATGTCTACAAGTTGTTTTCAAGAGTTATCATGAATCGTCTCGCGCGCAGGTTTGACGATTTTCAGCCTCCCGAACAAGCCGGATTCCGAAAAGGCTTCAGCACCGTAGATCACATACATACGCTGCGGTTATACAGAAAACCGAAGAGTATAACCTGCCTCTCTGTTTAGCGTTTGTGGACTACGAGAAAGCCTTCGATTCAATCGAAACTTGGGCTTTACTGCAGTCTCTCCAATGGTGCCAAATCGACTATCGGTACATCGAGGTATTGAGGTGTTTGTACAAAAACGCCACCATGTCAGTCCGACTTCACCGGACCGGACCAGACCTCGGAACCTATCCTTCTGCAGCGAGGTGTGAGACAGGGAGACGTCATATCTCCGAAACTGTACACCGCTGCACTGGAGGATGTCTTCAAGGTTCTGGACTGGAGAGGGCTAGGCAGGATGTCTTCAAGGTTCTGGACTGGAGAGGGCTAGGCATCGTTAATGGCGAGTACATTACTCACCTTCGGTTTGCCGAAGATATAGTGGTCATGGCGAGACCATGAAGGACCTCAGTACAATGCTCGATGACCTCACTAGAGCCTCCGAAAGAGTGGGTCTTAAAATGAACATGGACAAAACCAAGGTTATGTTGAATGCCCATGTAACAAGATCGGAGACTCTATACTCGAAGTTGTAGACGATAATGTCTACCTCTGACAAACGGTCCAGCTTGGTAGGTCTAACTTCGAGAAAGAGGTCAACCGTCGAATCCGATTCGGCTGGGCAGCGTTCGGGAAGCTGAGCAGTATCTCCTCGTCCAACTTACCGCAGTGTCTCAAGACGAAAGTCTATGACCAGTGTGTGTTGCCAGTGATTACATACGGGACCGAAACGTGGTCGCTCACAATGGGCCTCATTCGAAGGCTTAAAGTCACCATAAGGGCAATGGAGAGGGCTATGCTCGGAGTTTCCTTGCGTGACCGAATCAGAAATGAAGACATCCGCAAGAGAACCAAAGGTTACCGACGTAGCCCGAAGAATTGCCAAACTGAAGTGGCAGTGGGCAGGGCACATTGCTCGCAGAACGGATGGCCGATTGGGCCGAAAAGTTCTGGAGTGGCGACTGCGAACCGGAAGACGTTGCGTTGGAAGGCCTCCCACTAGATGGACCGATGACCTGGTGTAGGTTGCGGGGATCCGCTGGATGCGAGTCGCACGGGACCGGTCAGTGTGGCGACACTTGGGGGAGGCTTATGTCCAGCAGTGTCTTTCGGCTGAAATGATGATGATGATTAAGGTCCCGTGCAAAAAATAATAATTTTACGCGAACGAAGGTATAATTATAGACACAATTAATAACAGAAATATGTACCTGGTAACTATCGCTAGTGACATTTTTGCTTAACGTAATTATCAATTATTAGAGAAATACCTACTGTTCTTGTTAAAATAGCAAAGAGTTGAAAAATTCAGACACTGACAGGAATTAAAGTCAGTGGCCGGTATGAAAAACTTTTAAAACTGCTTCAAAGGAGTTTGTACATAGTTGCTTTTACGAACCCACGCATAGCAATCAGCTCCGCGACCACCGGCCGAACGACAAAAGTTTTAGGCGTCCTACACACAAATGTTCAGATCGGCCTGATTTACCACAAGCCGGGTGGGAAAAGCGATATATTATAGGTATAGGGTGACTGGAAATTAGTGACTGATACTTAAACACGTGCATATACTCATGATAACAAACAATTTTCCCAAAGAAATATGTTTTTTTATACTCATTCACTATCACAATAACACAACAGCCGTATGAAATTCGCGCACGCGCTCCTGTGACCTATCAGCTGTTAGCCGCGTGACGCCGTTCTGACTCCCATTCATACCATCGTACCGTGCAACAGTGGGTAGGCAGAGCACCCGAACGGCATGCAAATTTCATACGGCTGTTGTAATATTGTGATAGTGAATGAGTATAAAAAAAATGTTTCTTTGGGAAAGTTGTTTGTTATCATGACTTCATGAGTACAAACACGTGTTTAAGTATCGGTCACTAATTAGCAGTCACCCTATATGTGTATATAAGGTCCCATTAAAATAGATGGAAAATTTTAACACAGCGTTCAGTAAGTCTAACCAATGATATCCAAGGAAAAAAAACACTGATCAAAGTGAATTTATTTTGACTTAGTGCGTGATTGTGTTTATTCTAGAGTGCCGCCGTCAAGGTCAAAATAAAATCATTTTAAATTAGTGTTTTTTTTTGCTTGAATATCATTGGTTAGACATACTGAACGCTGCGCTGTGTTAAAATTTGTCCATCTATTTTAATGGGACCATATACAGCGTGTAACAGAAAGAGTATAATCATATGGAATAGTGTGGTACAGACCATCAAACTGAACAACTTTCTCTATGGGACCACCATCGAAAACGTAAAAAAATAATCAGCTGTCCTATACAAAATTTCAATACCTACTCAACCCAAATGTATGGGACTGCTGATTATTTTTTTACGATTTCGATGGTGGTCCCATAGAGAAAGTTGTTCAGTTTGATGGTCCGTACCACAGTATTCCATATGATTATACCCTTTCTGTTACACGCTGTATAAAAATAGGTACCTATATTCTGCTGCCCGATGGTGCCGAATTTCAGACCCACAAATATGTGTAGCACTCTATATGTCTGCAATCCTATTACATGAAATATTTTTTTTCTAACTGTGGTCTTGTATATAATTATGCTTATCTAAAATACCTAATAATAAATTATATTGTTTACCAGTCACTAAGGCATTACTAATTTTGTTTGATCGGCTGCCTCTCAATTATCTTATCGGGCTTTATTTCACTGCCCTAAGACTGCATATTAACGTGAACGTTTGATAACATTGTTATCGGCAGAAGTTCGAGCAGGCTGTATAGCTACTCGATGTATTATTAGACGGGTTTTGTAGTCGCGGCCAGTCGTTGCGCGGGCGTGGTGAGACCGGACGAATCGACGACGCTCAATTCGATTCGAAATCCGAACGCGGGTGCGCGCGCGTTCCACGTCGTCTTTGTTTACAAACAAGCTGCGTTCCAAAAAACTTGTGATATTTTGACATTTGTGTTAAAGGTAGGTTGTTTGGTTTACTTTTAGAGTTGCTGATTTAAATAGTGTCACTGAATAATGTGTCTCTGATAATAACTACTGTGTCATGCGTGCCTGTTTCTGATTTTGATGGTAAAAAGTAAGCCGGTCCTAAATGATTTCAAACGTTGTGTACACAACACTGTGGGTGTGCCTATGTATGATGCATGATTTGTTCACACATCAGTTGCGAGACAGCGTCGCTTCTGGAGCTATAAAATGTACCTACTTGTGGTATTAATAGCCGACATTATCTTAACTACAGTGTTGATGCAGTTAACTACCTTCGGTGATCGTTAATAAGTTATTCTTATTAGCACTAAATAAACATGTTTTGTTATTGTAACAACAAGCAAGTTCTGAACTGCGTATTTGTGTCTTGTTTACTCTCATTGGTCTGTTTTGAAGCTGGATTTTCAATGTCATTGACTTTTAATGACTTTGAAAAGTAAAAAATTTAAAAATAACAGTTGTAAACAAAAATTTTAAAAAAGCTGCTTGTGATCATTATGTGCTGATCATCAGTTGGTAGTAGGTATAATAATAAGTAGATAGGTATATCAAGAGGTTACTTATGAAATTGTAAACTAGTTTCAAATAACTTCCGAATAAAGTAGAAATAAATATTTTAACAAAAAGTGTGATCTAATAAAAATAAATGAACCACCTTTTTTAATGTCTGTTAAAAACGCAAAATATGAGGTTATGGTTAGATGCCACAAGTTACCTACTGCTATCCACAGAGCATCATACATATATATAGGACCTATCACTAGTTTTAACGGTTCATAGGTTCGGTTCGGTTTATTGACTTGCCATAAAAAATGGATTATTCTGGTGTCCGCAGTCAGAAATGTGATAATGATACGACAATACAACGTCAATACCTACTCCCTGTATTGACGTATCACTATCACTTTCCGGACTATTGACATAATGTTATATTAAGTGGATAGTGTGGATACCCTTTACTCTTATTTATGGTTTCAGTTATACGAGGTGGAAGGGCCACTGACGCAAAAATGGTTACCACGTAGGTCTTCAGTAGGTACATCGTTCCGAACCCCACATATAGCGTATCTATTCAAACACGAAATCTCTTAAGGGTTCATTGTACTCATCATTATGAACAACTTTTACTATAAGACCAACCCCGAAATCGCGAAAAAAAACAGTTGTTCCCTACAGCCTGTAAAAACAACAACCTGGAACCTGCATTATGATTATTTAGGAATAAAAAAAAAATAACAATATGATCGCATTAACTCGTCAAAATGTACTGAACAGCTGATTTTTTTGACCTTATACAGCGTGTAACAGAAAGGGTATAATCATATGGAATTCTGTGGTACGGACCATCAAACTGAACAACTTTGTCTATGGAAAATCCAGCGAAATCGTAAAAAATAATCAGCTGTCCTATACAAAATTTCAATACCTACTCGACCCAAATGTATGGGATAGCAGATTATTTTTTTACGATTTTGATGGTGGTCCCAGACCACCACCACCTAACTACAAAAGTACCTACCAACATACAGACAAATACAAATACAAATACAAAATCTTTATTTTTTAAACAAAAAGTTTTACATTAGTTGGTGATTGGAGCCTCCTTTTAAGCAAGTAATGCCTGTGATATGAGACTCCGCTCTTCCACAGCAATATACAATTTATTTAGTACCTTAGATATAAACATTGTTTGTGTGTGTGTATGTGTGGATGTTTGTGTGGATGTTTGTGTGTGTGTGGGTGTTGTGTGTGGGTGTTTGTGTGTGTGTGTGTTGGGGTGTGTGGGTGGGTGTTTGTGTGTTTCATTTTGTGTGTTGTAATAGTGCCTCAGTGTCTGCGTAATTTAGTGTCTTTATCCAATTTGTTAAACTTTTTTTGCATTCGTGTAATTGTTTATTGTGTACAAATACCTTTTTATTTATTCTATTATAAAGTTGACATGATAGTTTATTGTACTGAATGGCAGCAAATTTTGTTTTAGTTTGAGGAACCTGTGCTATGAGATCTTTCCGCCTTCTTGTTATTACAGTTTGATCATATGGTAGATTCTTATGTTTTTTAAGAACGGTATATATAATGTATAACTTTCTAACAGAAAGCAGTCCACTATCCTGATAGAGACTTTCAGTAGGGTATGTCATTCTTTTGAAATACATTATTTTTATTATGGCACGTTGTCCTCGTTCAACATGTATAAACTTTGATTTTGATGCGCCGCCCCATATTGTGATACAGTAGGCTATAACAGATTGTGCCAGAGAGATATAAATTTCATTTAATAAATTTCTGTGAGAGCCTGATTTATTTTTTATTTTTTTGGGCGCAACAGACGTTTTCAAACTAAACTAGTATAATTATTTAGCTCACCCAAGTTGTTCATTTGAACTAGTTTCAAAAATAGATCCAAAGAACAACGTCCTATATATACAGGGCGGGTAAAATCGTGGATTAAACGAAACAGGGCGATAGTTGGGGTTATCAGGGTAATTGTTTTATAGTACATTTTTTTTACAGTAATTTTCTAAAGTTTCAGATAATTTTTTGAGAGACCTTTAAGATATTGAAAAAAGTGCCAATACTCAGAAATCATGGTACTCACTGTCATAAAAGCACTTTTGCAGTGATGCTGAATTTCCTGGAATCAACTAAACACCATTTACGTATTGTTTTAAAATACAAATTTTGATATTTTCTTAAAAAAACACTCAAATAATCAAACTTAGGGCTCTGTTAAAGATATACTTTTACTGCAAATAACCCCAACTATCGCCCTGTTTTGTTTGATCCACGATTTTTTACCCAACCTGTATAAATGCACTCAGATACTGCGAGATGAATAAATGCGACCCCGCGAAATTTAAATGTCGCTGTTGTGTTGAATACCCAGGTACCGTAACCATATCATCACACCTGTAAACCCCGAAGGATTAGGCAGAGGAGTACCTAAAAGTACACCCACATTTTACCAGTTATATTTGTTTGAGTACCATGTAAAAAGAGACGAAGCTATTCACATTAACCGGGCACAAATCCAAACTCCGTTGCTGCTACTGAGAAATTCCTGAAAGAGAAACCCAATAACAATTGGTCCGATCCGGGAATCTAACTGAGGACTTCATGCCCAGCAGTCGCGATTGCAACTACTATACCAAAACCGTTACCGTACCAAAAAATAAGAATTATAGGCAGATGGTACAGGTCCACAGTCAGTGTTTTGTCCGTGTCCTGACCCTTCTAAAGAAGACGAAGAAGGAAAGAGAAGTCAGGTAGGTACCTGCCTAATGTAGGACATTAAGACTACCTAGGAGATATGTCCGTAGGCTGATGATGATGTCTGTATAACATTGTATAAGATTCAAACATAACAGTATCGCTTCATAGTATAAAACAAAGACGCTTCCCGCTGTCTGTCCCTATGTATGCTTAGATCTTAAAAACTGCGCAACTGATTTTGATGAGGTTGTTTTTAATAGAAAGTGTGATTCAAGAGGAAGATTTACATGTATGACATTGCACCCGTGCGAAGCCGGGGCGGGTCGCAATTAATAGATATAAGTATTAGCTATGTAAGGAAGGTGTTAAATTGTGATGTAAAAGAGCACCTCTCGCCATCAAACGTATAAGTTTGGCGAATCTAGAATTAAGCAACACCTACGCACAAAAATTTCTTAAAAAAAAAAAACAAAATTGGGAGGTATGTCAGTTACTAGCTATAGTAAAACTAAAGAGTTTTCAAACTGGGATTAATTTACTCTTATTTATTTAAGCCTGTCTGTTATGCCTGGAACTGACTGAATATTATGACAAAAAGCTTGCGGTTGATGATTATACCGGAAGCATTAAAGTATTTTAACAGGCACGTCGATCTTTTGGCCTTGGCGTTCAGAAAAACAATTTGGCTTTGTCATAGAAACGGTGCAGTATTTTATATAGATTGGGACCTACAGACTGCAACCGTACGCAGACCATATAACGGAATCATCATAGATATAATAAACAAGATCGGAAAAAAAAACTTCTACACAAATAAATAAAATTTAAGTGTTTATTTTTTATATATAAATAACAGCTTTTTATTGAATGCATATGAAAATATAATTTATCTAGCGACCCACCCCGACTTCGCACGGGTGCAATTGAATGTTATACATACATATAAACCTTCCTCTTGAATCACTCTATCTATTAAAAAAACCGCATCAAAGTCCGATGCGGAGTTTTAAAGATCTAAGCATAGATATGGGACACACAGCGGGAAACGAATTTGTTTTATGCTGAAGATGATGATGCCATCTAGCCGATTTCGGCCACAGCGACTGCTTTCGATGGCTTTCTAGGGAGGTTTTTGTTTTTCTTTGTTTTATACTACCTATGTAGTGATAAACGGCACATAATAACAAGAACGCTTTTTTTTTTAATTTTTGTGTCTCTCTGTCTATCTATTTGTTCCGGTTAATCTCCAAAACGGCTGGACTGATTTTGACTGGGCTTTAACTGACAGATAGCTGATGTTATAAGGTCTAACTTAGGCTACTTTTAATTTAAGAAAAGAATATTAGGGTCCCGTGCAAAAAAATCAAACCCCTGAAATTGTTTGCAAAATCCGATTCGAAATGGAATATCTTTTTTAATCTTTTTTAAATGATTTCACGCGAACGAAGGACGCGGGCAACAGCTAAATGAAAAATAAAGTGAACGTTGACCATAGGCAGCTGGGCTGTTTGTTACTATTATCTCATGGACTTAGTATCTACTAAATTATTTATTTTAGTAATTATGGTCATATAGTAGTGAAGAACTTAAATATGCCTCTTTTATAAATGTTATTAGTACCTACCTTTACTTAAATGCCTATTAAAGTGATGTAAATCTTTATTGTGAGAATTGTAATATGTTGGATAATGTAATGTAAGTGATTGAATATAACTTAATCTATGTATAAGCGTAAATTTAAATTCATTGAATCAATAATAATAATTGTACCTAAATTATTTGCACGCCATGAAAAATGGCAGACATGTCGTGAGCCACTATTATTTAAGATCTCGCATGCATGTATTCTTTAATTCTGTATGTACACACATGTTTGAGCAAATAAAATTTCTTATTCTTAGTGGCAAAATAATAACAGCTGCTCAGGTCGATCGGAGCTTGCCTAGGTTAGTCTGTGGATGGGTGACCGCCCATTATATACCGAGTTCTCTCCGTGCCTCAGAGAAAGCACGTTAAACCGTTGGTCCCGACTGTCAATTGTAGATCTTTGACACTCGTTACAGGTAGGCAGTGCCCGAAAAAGTCTGACGACAGTCTTACCAAGGGGTATTACCCAGTCCTATCTGAGTTGTGGAGGTCAGATAGGCAGTCGCTCCATGTAAAATACTGGTACTCAGCTGCATACGGTTAGACTGGAAGCCGACCCCAACATAGTTAAGAAAAGCCTGATGATGATTCTTTTGTTTCTGTAGGCATAGGTCTCAGTATAAAAATATTCAGCATCGATCTTTCCGACTTTGCCTTTTGGTATAAAAATATTCAGCATCGATCTTTCCGACTTTGCCTTTTGGTATAAAAATATTCAGCATCGATCTTTCCGACTTTGCCTTTTGGTATTAAAATATTCAGCATCGATCTTTCCGACTTTGCCTTTTGGTATTAAAATATTCAGCATCGATCTTTCCGACTTTGCCTTTTGGTATAAAAATATTCAGCATCGATCTTTCCGACTTTGCCTTTTGTGTGCACTAGCCACAGAGTACTTATAATATACATACTCGTATATACAGGGTGACTGGTAATTAGTGACCGATACTTAAACACGTGATTGTACTCATGATAACAAACAACTTTCCCAAAGAAACATTCTTTTTTTTTATACGCATTCATTTTTATCACAATAACACAGCCATATGAAATTCGCCGCGCGGATGCTCTGCCTACCCACTGTGTACTGCACGATACGATAGTAATGAGAAGAACGACGTCACGTAGCTAACAGCTGATAGGTCACAAGCGCGCGCGCGTGAATATCATATGGTTGTGTTATTGTGATAAAAATGAATAAGTATAAAAAAAAAGTTTCTTTGGGAAAGCTGTTTGTTATCATGAGTACAATCACGTGTATAGTTATCGGTCACTAATTACCTGTCACCCTATATATACGATACTTGCAAAGGTGTATAATTACTGAGGGACATTAGTGACATTTAAATAAAAGCGCAAGCTCACAGACTAATTAGGTTTGCAAGTTGTAAAATTATCCCTAACTAGCGTCCCGTCCCGGCTTCGCACGGGTGCCTATGTTACTCAGGGTGAATGTAGCTTTATAATGGTGAAAGAATTTTTGATATCGGCGCAATAGTTTTTGAGTTTATTCATTACAAACATACGCACAAAAATACAAATCTTGCCTCTTTATAACATTAGTGTAGATGAGAGCATTTAACTATAGCCTTGAAATTATGATAGATTCGTGACATTCGTGAGCCTATAATCAGTAGAAGTATCTTCCTGATACTGGTAGATTAATTGACATCGGGTTATTTGCAAAGAGGAAAAAGAGTGTCTATTTACCTACCTATCGAGAAGCAAACCCCCCGTTAACTCCCGGTGTTAAACGACTACTAAGCGTTCTGGACATCCAACTAAGTAATTCTACGCAAATTATTGTTGGGAAACGACTTTTATTTGGGGGTAAAAACTTTTTACGGTAGACCTCAATGTAACGCAATCAAAACCTATTGCTTTTGGATGCATTGAATAGTACCTACGGGGGTCGTGGAGGTATTTAAAGTAAAGTTATAACATTAAGAACTTATAATTAGGTATATAAAAAAACATTTAAAAAAAAAATTGTGATATTGTTGGAGCTTTGACCCCCAAAATCTCCGTAACTAGAAAGTTTCCAGGTATGGTCTAGAACAAAAACATGTTCGAATCTGTCGCATCATATTGCAACTTTCATCGAAATCGTTAGAGCCGTTTTCGAGAAATTGCTCATTTAATAGTATCGTAATGCTAATGAGAACGGTAGCACCTTGGTGAAATCTTGCAAGGACTTAAACAATACCTAGATAATTATCTAGATTTTAACCTAGAACATTGTGTAACGAGCCAATAAGGTAGATCATGTTGTTCTAGTTAAATTGAATTATGAAAAATATTATTTTGTTCTGCGAAGATTTTCTTATATAAGTTTGATTATTTGGTAATTATCCTAAAACTAGTTTTCGTTATTAGCATAGCCACCTATCCAAAATCGAATAATAAATGTTTGAATGACGCAACAAAAAGGCCAAGATCGTGTCGGACCGCACACTGTGACGTTCCGTAGTCGGGTTTTAGTTTAATGATCTAGACAAACCAGGGTTCGAGGATATTATATCAATGGATATATAATGGTATATATCCGATATATATCAAATTATATTTTATGATATTTATCAATACAAAAATGGTTGAAACATTTTATATTACTAAGTATTTTTTGGCGTTTGTTACTGTATTTCTACTTCCCAAATGAATATGGCGGTGGAGTAGAATTAAGACATACTCCCTAATAGTAAGTTCTAATCCATAAATGGCAACACTTCTGCCGGCATTAATAGCGTCAGTCGCACAGAGTAAATTATTATATCGTGTCAGAAAAATTAAGTTTTTAAAAAGATTAAGTTTTTGTTTGTGTTTACTCTATTATTTTTTACAAAGAAAGTAATTGACTTTCAAGGTTGAGTGCTCCAAATTGATTGTTAGTCAAATCATTCGTATGCGTTTGGGTCATGTATGTACTCCTTACCATCTTGCCAAGCTCCGTATCGTAGAGGATAACATGTGTGAATGTGGGGAAGATGTTGGTAACTTGGACCATATATTTTTTTCATGTTCTCGTCATGACCGTTCTGATTTCCTTGATTCCCTTATTAGTTTAAAAACCCCTTTCCCCACTCGTATGATTTGTTTATTACATAACCCAATAATTTATTATGATCTAATTGCCTCTTTTCTGTATAAAAATGATATTAAACTTTAGTTTATTTATTATATTGTACATAATATATTATATTAATGACTTGCCTGATCCATAACTCCTATCATTGTAATCCTTCCCGTTCCGTTTTTTATTTCCCTGTTTCCCAAATTTTTACCTGAAAATGGCACAAAGTAAAACTAGTGCCACAAAAAAAAAAAAAAAAAAAAAAAAAAAAAAAAAAAAAAAAAAAAAAAAAAAAAGTAATTGACAAGTACAGAAACGATTTTACTTCAGAAAGTTGAGTTTTTAAGAAGCATTAAATAACTTTTGTATTTATAGTATTTATATAACTGTTTATTAGATGATGCATTTAATTATTTATTATGTCTATTTATCACATATGCAAGTAGTATACATAAATAGCACAATAAAATAATAATGTGGCTTTCATACTAAATGGATATATATCGGATATATATCATAAATATCCGATATTTTGATATTTATAATAAATATCGGATATTTTCGAACCCTGATACAAACCTTGGTGAGTTCGAACCTGCGACACGTAAGTCGGAGCCTTTACTACTGGGTACCGGTACCACTGCTAAGCTTTAGAGAATAACCGGCAAAGTGCTCGTCGGACTCACACACGAAGGGTTCCGTCCGTAGAACCAAACAATACAGGATGAATAATTTTTCAAGTGGGCGTGGATGGCCAACTCCGAAACTATGAGAAATACCGAATATTTTCAAAGCAGTCTCGAGCCTGATTTTGATGAAAACTAAAACTGCATCATTGGATTTTCGAAAAAAACATATTCCTGGCCAGGAATCAAACCTGTATGTTTTGAAAAAAAAAAAAACTATATTTACACCATTCGATAACGTCGCCATTAAGAATCAAATTCATGGGTCAACCCTCATTTACATGTATGGAGGGCCACCCTTATTTTTATTCGATTTTTCACATCACTTTTGTCTAGCGGTTTATAGAAGATTCCTGCTCCCCAAATTTTAAACTGCGGAGTATTAGCAGTGTCGGAGTAAAATGGCTGTGACATACGGACGGACAGGACAAATCTATAAGAGTTTTTTTGCCATTTGACATCGGAACCCTAAAAACTGTCTTAAGTGTCCAGAAATTTAGGTATGAACAGAAACCGAATAAATTCCACAGTGTTCTATTGGCCACGGAACGCTAACAATAATTTAGTCACTACAAACGAGTTCGATTTTTATTGACACAGTTGGAATATATTTATGCTGATATTTTTAGAACTTTCAACAAAATGCGACCAATTTAATTCAAATGTTAGGTAACTTAACAACGGCACAAATGAAACGTAATATTATGCTACTCCTACAAACAATATAATAAAATATATAATGTATAAGGTCCCATTAAAATAGGTGGACAAATTTTAACACACTGTTCAGTACGTCTAGCTAATGATATCCATGCAACAAAAACACTGATTAAATTGATTTTATTTTGACCAAAAATAATAAATAGACGGCGGCACTCTAGAATAAACACATCCATTAGATCAAAATAAAATCACTTTAATCAGTGTTTGTTTTGCTCGGATATCTTTGGTTAGATGTACTAAACGCTGTGTTAAAATTTGTCCACCTATTTTAATGGGACCTTATATACAATATAGGTACATAGGTGCCTACACCTACTAGAATTAGGCTGGAACCTAGTTAAAGTTGGACAACTTGCCCAGATCAAACATAACATAGCATCACGCTTGTCACCCTCGAAAAGTCAGGTTTACAGTACCTACTTTCAGTTTTCGCCAGTTAATATACCTACTTACGCTTTAGACATGGAGTTACGGACACCAGACGGATGTACAGTCCCATGTACCTAATAAACTCGCCCCTAATTCAGGCGCGCCTATTGCCGGGCTCAAATCCAGTCTCCAGGGATGCTACTGAGAAATACCTGAAGGAAAAGTCCAATACAACGTTGACCAACCTGGAAATCGGACCCACGGTGTCATGCTCAGCAGCAGCGCTTGCTACCACTATCACCATCGAGGCAGTTTAAAATGAACTTTGATCGATAATAACTAATAAGCCCCATTCTACCGCAGTCGGGTAAAAACATCCTACTTATTAAGTACCCGTGCTCTTTATTCGGAGTACTTTTCACAGCGGTTTTTAAAGGCTTACAGAGGAATCGATGGACGGTTTGTTGTGGTTAATTTGTTTGCTCAGTTTGTAGGAAGAGCTGAGCATGGTCAAAAGCTCTGCGGTTCCCCAACCAAGGCCAGTGATTTTGCTCCGATGTTTACTTCCTTGATGTTCATTCAACCAGTAATTTTTGTCCAATTACTCCCTCGTTTCTGTAGTGCCTCGGGGATGTTTGTCCAATCGCATACAGATGGTTTCCACGCTATCCTCAGGAAAAAGGTGGCATCGCTTGTGAGGAGGATTCGGGGGAGTAGCAATAGTATCTTGAAAGTCGTGGCTGAGGATCCGAGAGCGCCTGTGCTGAGGCATCTCATGCGGAATCATTGTCCGCATGAAATGCCTCGAAAGTACATGACTCACTAAGTTGTTTAATATTCTGGTTGTTACTAATCCTAGTGAATAAGTTGTAGTATCTAAGGTCACTAACAAAAATGGTTCCTATGTTGTTCCAAATAAAACAATTTATTATTATTATTAGCTAACGTGTTAGAAGAAACGAGGTGTCAGGCGAGATGACGAGTAATAGAGAAGTATGGAAGAAGAAGACATGCTGCGCTGGCCCTATATAAATTGGGATAAGGCCAGGTGGCCTACCATGACGTCTTAAAGCAGGAGTAATTCCAGTGTGGGAAACAGATGGCGCTAGACGACCTGTATATAGCTCTGTCTCTTTCCCACACTGGAATGATTTAGTAACCACCCAGGGGAATGATTATGGTACTTAACTAACGTGTTTCTCGACTAGCTGTAGGCCAGCTCAGGAGTTAAACACACAAAACAGAGTTTTTAGCTATCTTTATTAATATGTAACTACCTCCAAGAAGTTTAATGACCTAACCCAAACCCTGCTCGTCGTTTTTTTATTCGATTTATAAACATTTGCGCGCTCAGCGCTGTAGCGGAGGACGAGTAACGTAGATGATATTATAAACAAAAAATCAAAGAATGAAAACACAGTGATTGGCGCACTTGTGCTCTTGAGATTTAAATTAACGCTTTTGACACATCTCGGAACCCAATAAACTAGATTCGATTACGGTACAGTACACTCGAGTAGCACAAGCTTGCGAGTACTCGATACTACGCTTACAATCATATCGATCCATTCCTAATAGGTAGATATCCGAGTTGGGTATCAATTGATTTGTTGTGGTCGACTGTCCCTACAAAGGTAAGTAATGTGGTTTAGAGTTTCTTGGGTATTTTGTTCCATTCCGTGATTGTAGCATTGTATTGAAAGATCTAATGTAAGTTGCTAGGTTGCTGGTATCTTACTTTCAGGGATATCGTATTAACCAGTAAGGTTTATGTTAAATTAGAGCAGCATAAGTATATGAAATATTTAGACTGGAAGTCGATTTCAACAAAATTGGGAAAAGGCTTGGAAGATGATGATTTGATGATGGAAATAAGAAAGCTTCCGAAAAAATAAATAAACTTCCCACGATCTGTGGTTGACTGTGATAATAAGCTTGGTAAAAATAAATAACCGAAAAATGAATATAAAATTAAACGGCAAAAAATGTTGTATTTAACAAACAAATATGAGCTTATTCAAATTAAAACTATACGAAAATTCAATAATGGATTAATAGAACAAAGATGCTTTGGTTTAGATCATGAATTAATGACTTCGTAAATAAGAGAAATTTATAGAATGAACAAGTCAGGAATACATTAAGCCCATCAGTAGATTAAAATGTTGTTTAAATGTATCGGGAATGCGAGCAGTTGAATTAAGATTTCACTAATTACGAATATAGCAGGAAAATTGCCATTTTCTTTATTTTAGTTTGGTTCCAACGATTTGCAAACTGAATGGATAGTACCTAATTACCTACTAATAATCGCGCTAAGGCACCGCATTTTGATGGGGTAATTACCAAACCAGTACTAGTACTTTTAGACAATTAAGATTCGAATAAAATCATCGAATGCCTCATGCATCGTTACCGTTAAATTAGCCTGCAACATTCTACAGCTAGGATTTCGATCCGGAGCTAATGTGGACCACTCGTAGTTGGTTTTGTCCAGCTCATCCCACCATCTTTTACGAGGAATGCCGCATGCCCCTATGGCTTAAAAAATAGGGTTCATTGCTCATTTATCGCGGCTGACATGTTGGCAACGGCATAATGTCGCCCGTAAATACTTCACCTTGGACGCGTTATCACGGAGTTATCGTTATGCACTTATGCAGTTAAGGCCCAAAGATGAAGCCGTCAGAATTTATTTATAAATTATTTACTAATAATGTAATCACCTTGGTCACTGAGGGCTCTTATCTATCACTTAGGCTCTACAAACAGTCATTACTAGGGTTACCATCCGTCCGGACTTAGTTCAGTCTTGTCATTTGACCAGGTCAACATAGGAGGTTTTAAGGAATAAAAAAAGTTAAATGATTACTGAAAAAAAGAAATATTGACACGTTATTAACCCGCTTTTTTGTCAGGATAATAGTGACTCCTAACTTTATGTATCATATCTTATTATTCGCCACTTTTTGGTTGAAATTTTATGCAAAATATGTAATGTTAATTCTGGAAATAAATCCAAGCTTGGATGAAGTGCGAAAAATAAATTCGCTATTACGCACCCAACCTTTCCTTTTTTTAGGATTGCTTTTCTTACATAAGGAATGCATTGCCCACAAATATTTTCCTAAGACATTTATAAAAGTCGGTAGGTAGAGGTGCTTAAACATAAAAAAATATGTTAATGTCATCAGTCGTTAGTGGGTCGAGTTTATGAAACAAGTTTGTTAAAGATAGTAGTAGGTAGGTACCTTAAGTATGAGCATCGCTGCGTTCGTATAACGTAGGTGGTGAAGAAAAGTTGTTTGTGTGTGGATCATTTTTGTGTGGTCTGTGTTTTTGAAGAATTCCAGACAAGTGATCGAAAGTTATTGTGTTCCTCATTGTGTGATAAAGTTGTGGTAACTTTGTGGTGAATCGACTGTTCACAGTAGTTTGAACCGTTTAATATAAATAGTGCCAAAGACGCAGTTTCGCGCTCTGAGGGGAGAACACGTTTCAATGATAATGAACCGAAGAATCGGTCTAATAGAAATCCATCCGGGTGTATTCCGCGCTGGGAAGGGTCATCATCAGTGATCGGATAATATCGGATGCATATTTACCTAAAGTGAAGGTGTTGGCTATTATGGAATGCACTTTTGTATCAAAAAATCCCGGGAATTCGGAATCGACAAATTTAGTTTTTTTTTATTATAGAATCAAATCGGGTGTAGGAATATTAACTTAGTTTAAGGTCTTGGCTAATATTATGGAATGCACTTTTGTATCGAAAAAATCCCGGGATTTCGGAATCAACAAATTTACTGTCTTTATTATAGAATCAAATCGTTTGTTACTTATTTTAAATTTTATATTTAAAAAAAAACTCTAGAAATAATAACTTCCTCTTAATTTTTCTTCAATTTGCAAAACATTTATCTCAAACGAATAATAAATAAGAATTACAAAGAAAAACCATTCAATCTCTTAATGATTATTTATTTTTTAATTTTCTGCATTCCCGGGATTTAATTTTAAATAATATGTTTTAAGAAGCCGCTTCCATAATTTCCTAACCAAAAATTTAGTTTAGGTAAATGTGCATCCGATTATCCGATCACTGGTCATCATACACTTAGCTATACCATCAGGTGCACTGTTCATAGCATAACATTTATTTATTTATTTAATTACAACGGCTGTTAAACCAATTATAGTAACTAAAAAATAACTAAAAGAGTAATAACATAATCAACCTAAAATGTTCCCACTGCTGGGACACTCGGCCTCCTCTCTATGAGAGGGTACGGGCTATAATCCACCACGCGGGCCCAGTGCGGGTTGGTAGATGTCACATGTGTTCGAATTTTTGGTTCTAGGACACGATGTTTTCCTTCACCGTTTTGAAAACAGTGGTGATGAAATAAATTACACGAAGTAAAACAGGCGTTTTACTTCGTGTAATTTATTTCATCACCACGCCTGTGTTCGAACCCATGACTTACTGTTCGTAAGTCGGGGCCGCCACCACTGGGCCACCGTTGTTCTAAAACCTGTGCACTGTTCGCTTGTTGCCAATTGATTGTAGTAGACAAGAGGCCTCTCTTGTCTGTCCCTACTCGGCTACATAGCTCCCTGGTGACACGCTTGTGGTCATCAGTCTAGCTTAAGAAGCCGACTCCACCGACTGCAGACAGCACCACTCAGTCACTTGTCGATGTTCCACAGTAGTGGCCCTAGGATAAATCCTTGCGGAACTCCGCACGATATCTGTCGCCCCCATTCATTCCGGTGCAAGTAGATGACGACACTACGTCACGTTATTCCAGATGACATTCACAAAAAAAAAATATACATACTCACGAACATATCCCTCCTCCTTTTTTGAAGTCGGTAAAAACTCACTCTTACCAAAAGCAATTTTGTATCCTCCTTATTTACAACTTTTTAGGTTGTAAATAATACAATATTAGTAATGTGCAAACCACAAAATATAATAATATAATATAATGTAATAAGTAAAGACCGAGCGTGGCTGCAAGCCACCCTACCAATTCGTTTTGGTGGCCTCGGCGTCCGCAAAATTTCTAGTGTAAGCTTACCGGCGTTCCTGTCTTCTGTCCACAGCACTGAAAAGCTAACCAGGAAAATTTTAACTCTCTCCCTGGTTGACTCTGAAGTGCCGTGCTTGTCCGACGCAGAGGACGCCTGGAAAGTGGCTTGCCCGGATACGGATCGGCCCGAGAACCCGTTTTCCCAGAGACAGTGGGATGAGCCGTTCTGCAGGTTGGTACGGAAAAACTTCTTAATACGTCTACCAATACTGCTGAGCGTGCCCGCCTGCTCGCTGTGGGTGAGTGGGAGTCGGGCCTCTGGCTTCAGCCACTACCGTCACCTAATATAGGCACTATGTTAGGTGACACAACCTTCCGGTTCGCTACATGTTTGCGATTGGGCGCTCCTTGCGGGGCTCCACATCGCTGTCAATGTGGCGAAGCAGTCGACTACCTCGGACACCATGGGCTTTCTTGTAGTAAGAGTGCAGGTCGGCTTGCGCGGCACGCTAGCATTAATGATCTCATCCGTCGTGCTCTTGCCACCGCCGGGGTGCCAGCTGTCTTAGAACCGACTGGCTTGGCACGCGTCGATGGGAAGAGACCAGATGGTATGACCATAATGCCTTGGAAGTTGGGTAGGCCTTTGGTGTGGGATGCAACTTGCGTCGACACCCTTGCGCCATCCCATCTTCCTAGCACAGTGAGCTGCGCTGGGGCGGCTGCTGCAGGTGCTGAAAACCTCAAACGGCGCAAATACAATAATTTAATTGGTAGTTACGTGTTTGAGCCGTTTGGGGTTGATACACTAGGCCCATGGGGTCCGAGTGCCCACCTAGTATTTCGGGAAATCGCCAAGCGGTTGGTCGACTCTTCACGTGACCAGAGGGCGGGCCTATTTTTTGGCCAAAGAATCAGCATTGCCATACAACGTGGCAATGCTGCCAGCCTTCTGGGCACTTTTCCTGTTGACAGCGATGTGGACGAATTTTTTGACGCCCTGTAACCCTTTTGATACTTGTACATATCTTTATTACTATTATAGATAATAGATTTGTAGTTTGTAAATAATGTAAATATCTTGATTGAAATAAAGTAGTACCCAAATAAAAACAGGAAAATGTAATAAGTTATTACATTATATTTTTTTACCTACAAGAAAAATAATGAAAATGAATCCAATTAATTCAACAGCAAAACTAACGCAAATTAGTTCGGAATCGTGTTACGTAAACCTTGGGATTCCTATTTCACAGAAGCAAGGCATTTTTAATAGTCATTATCATCAAAGTAATAATAGTCAATACGGGAAATCTTGACTGTCTGCGAATGAATCAATCATTCTACGCTGTTTTCTACTGTATTTCACACTAGCTTTTGCCCGCGGCTTCGCTCGTGTTATGGTCGGAAATTATCTCACAGGAACGCATGTGTCACGCGTAGATAATGTGGCTTTCCATTAGTTTAAGAATTTTCGGGATCGAATCAGTAGTTCTCAAGATTAGTCCCTTTATTCAATCTTACAAATTCACCTCTTTAAGTATAAAGGGTGTAACAAGACTCTTAACAAAGCCGAAAAGTACTTGTTCTCCTCATCATTGCGATCATTTTTTTGTTCTAGACCATGCCTGGGAACCTTCTAGTTATAGAGATATTGGGGTCAAAGTTCCTACTTTTAAACAAGTTTTTTTTTTATTCATATTTTAACCTAAGATTTTCACTGTAAACACCTCCACGACCCCCGTACTATTCAAATCCATCCATTACCACAATGTTTTGAGTGCTTTTCATTGAGCACTATCGTAAAACGTGATTTTTCACCCCAAAAAAAAGTCGTTTTCCAGTTTTAATTTTTTCGTAAGGCGTTTCGTACTTATTTTGATGTACTTACATAATGCTTGGTTGACGGCTTCGTGTTACAACCTGTAGATGGAGGATAGACTGGAGGACTTGTTTAGCATCCTTCATTGGCTTTTCTCTCGTTCTTTCTAAACCGAGGGTCTCCTCTCCTCACCGCATGACCCATACTGTTCATTCGCGTCTGCTATATACAGGTTGGTAGGGACACCAACGCTAAACCCTGTCGCATTTAGTACACACGGCTACACATCGAGCTATACATTTCCAACATATGCTCATCTCGCATTGTAAGTTTTTCAAATTTTTCATTTAACCTTTCAAAACGTATGTATAATCTTTAGATTTAGTCACTAGCAGCGTCAATAAGCTTTGTCGACGAATCCTTCTTTCGTGAAAGATTCTGTCGTCGATTCATTCATGAAGTAATCGTTCTGTCGGCGAAAAGTTCATAGTGGAAAGGTTCTGTCGTCGAATCGTTCATGAGTAAATCGTTGTGTCGGTGAATCGTTCGTAGTTGAAAGGGACTGTCGTTGAAAAACTCATAAACGAAACATTCTGTCGGCGGCTCATTCGGCAGAGTAATTTTTGTCGGAGGTAGTTTCAGAATCATTGCAGTTTTGTAGGAATCAACTGGTTTTTTTTAAACAACCGACGAAAAATTTTGAACGATATTATGAAGTACCTACTGAATACTTGGTAACCATTTTAGCGTCGGTTACTCTTCCACCCTGAATAAGGTTACTGTGTTTAACCGTGGGTGCCTATTTTGTGGGTGCTGGATGAACACAGATGAATACAGGCATGTACAGTGTTCAATCAAACCTCTTGTAGGTTCAGTACCAAGTACAGATATACTTAGGTACTCACAGAATCTTTATACTGCGATGAGTACATTGATAACAACATTGCATGTAATCTCACTGAAAAATATTATGTGTGTGATCAATCTAAATGACGCAATTTTATAACTTTACTGCAGAAACAGTTTTGTTGTATCATGAGTAATAATTAGACATGTGCTTCTTATCTTGTAAGTACAATATGGCGTGCATAATTTATTAGCTTGGAAAGAAATCTTAATTACTACTATAATAGTCAGGTAATTGCTGATAAACACGTCGTTAAGTTTTAAACTTTTAACTGTAAAAATGTATCAAACCGGGATAAATAATAACGATTTGTTATCACGCAAGATACTGTTATCACGCGAAGTGACGTCGAAATCAACGGATATCTGTGCAGAAGGAAAGTGTTACAAAATGTCTTTATATTTGTAACTTAGTATTGTTTACTGAAGAGCACTAGACGCACTAGTGTTTAGTTTAGTGTTTAGAAAAAATAAATTTATGAAAAAGACAATAATAAATTAATAACTGCGCGTAAGTACGAGGAATCGAGTATTATATTAAAAAGAAATACTAAGATACTTAAGTGTCGTGATAAAAGAGTGTTTAGTGTGCCAGCACTTATGTTTAATTCAAGTTTGGTGTGAAGTGACTTCATTACTCGTACACGTGCTAAATGTTAAACCAATATTTTTTTATATAAATCGATTATCTATCTTACTGCCTACGTTCTATTTCCGTACCTCCAACTGGTATAAAAAAAATCTTGGCTTTGTACTTGCAAGGACAAAAGACTATAAACCGATAAAATTACACGGAATAACATTAATTTGAGCGGAAAACTGCGACGACTTTTTGCGGCGTTTTCCTGTTCAAAGTCTTCTCTTCATCAGTCTTGTTCCACCTACAGCTAAGGCTATAGGCCTTCTCCTCTTTGTTGACGTTCTTCCCCGTTCTGTTCGAATTTGGATCAGGTCTTACCCGCGATCTTCTGAATGTCATCTGGCTCTTGGACGGCTAACACTTTTTCTACCGTCTCTCGGTAATCTTCATATTCTTCGTTACATTCAGTGAGGGCTTTACTCCTACTGACATCACTTAATTAGTCTTAAACTTAGCTCAGGAAATAAGGATCCGACGGGAACTACTGTGAACACTTCAAATTTAGTCCCATAACCAATAAAGCAACATTATTTAGCACACAGATTAGATAGCAGTTAGGTGTTCACATAAAACATCTGTGCTATGATATAATTATTTGATAAACACTGTTAGTACGCTTATCGCAAACTTTGTTGATGTTTTGGATTCGCATTCGCTCTATTTACTTGAAATAGCCGCGATAACGATCGCTGCGGAATAGTTAGTTGCCGACATGAAATGTTACGTGGTTCAACTGAGAGAGTTGTTCCGGACTGCATTGAAAGTGATTCTGCGGAAAAGAAAAGTTAAGAAGATCAAGGAAGGGAATAAGGTAAAGTGCTTGAGCTTATATGTATATCAGACGTTTTGTTCAAATGAATGGTTCACTTGAGTGAATGTGACAAAGTTATGACACTGATAAAGTCATGAAATTAAGGTGAAAGCGCAAGGGTAGCCCGCGAAATTCAAAGACTATTTTATGAAAAAGTCATTCAATGGGATTAAATGAACTTAGGGTTGTGTTGATAATTTTAATGATTATAACTTTGTAAAGCCGTTGTTACGGTCGCGAATCATATTTTAATCAACATACAATTCGACACTGACCCGCAACTTGCAAGAAACGCAGGAAAATTTGAATACCCAGGCGCTTCCCCCTTATCTTTTAGATGTACTTGCACCTTTCATTTCAATTTTCTATTTCGATCATTCGGTAGGCAGTTAAAGTTACCAAGTGTCTGAATTCAAAATCGTTGGATCATTTACTTACGAATTAATTTTTCCCTTTGATTTATTTTTTGTTAGACGTATAATTTCAAATGAAAGACAAAAATGAATATTTATAGTGAAGGGACTGAAATATACTTTATAATGAAAAAGTTTTGATCTGGTATTTGCGCGATATAAAAATACGCTAGAGAACAAAATAAAAGAACACTTAGTTGAATTGAGCATCTCCCCCTTTTGGAAGTCGGTTAAAAACTGAAGGTTGCTTCAGCTATTGACTATCGCTTAAAGCGATAACACCTAGCCCATGTGTCTGCCTTAAGCAACAGTCTAAAGATAAGAATCTACGACATTTCAACACAAAGAGGGATTTTGTACGCTCTAGTAAGCACCGAAAGTTGAAATTCCAACACAGCGCTTTAGTTTAGGAACTGATGTAGGGGCCGCCTAGTGTTATTGAAAACGAGCATAGGTATAAGTTGTAAGCATTGCTTTACAATCAATATTGGCCTTTACGTATTTATTCACCAAAAAAGTAGGGCACGTATCGAACCTATGAGTCGGATGAAGAATTTACTTTGAAAAGCGGTCATGGGTTTCGATATGATTAGGTAATAACAAAACACAAAACCTATCCTATCCATGGTTTGAGCAGAGCCCGATTCAAATGCCACCTTTTCATGGATAAATTCGAGGGAAAATACTAATCAAAACTGGGGATTTCTATTACCTATTTCTATTATATTACCTATGACTGACTATTGTATGAACGAATTACTAGGTATTCCCAGTTAATCAGTCAATAACATCCCAACTGTCGGGACATGCGCTTCCACTACGCGGGCCAAGTGCAGGCTGGTGGCACATACCGGTCCCTCACGCTGTTTTACTTCACCGTTTGAGGTAATGAAATAAATTACACAAAGCAAGATTTCGAACCGGTGCCGACATACGAAGTCGGAGCCACTGTACGCTGCTACATTACTTAGGTACAATTCAAACAATGGGCGGTATAAAAAAGTCCACCATAATGAAATACAAGGCAGGTGTTGTGAAGGTGCAAAATCGTATGACCACAATTCATTTTTCGTGATTTAACTTGAAAGTGACACAGGACAAATATTACAAGTAATGCACAATTGTATGCGTAAACACAGGTGTACTCTCTATTCCCTTACCTCACTTTCATAACCCGATGGGACGGCCACCTGACTCGACCGGAGAAGGATCTGAGAGAGCTGAACGGCACGGGTTTCATACTGCCAACTACCAAATGCCTGGCTGAGAAATTTCTAATGGAAAACCCTATAGCTACCACGTCGCCGTAAATAAAGTAAACTAACCATAAATGTAATTCTTCTTTCAGGCAGAACATCAGAGCACGATGTCGATGATCCTGGATGCCATCGATCTTGAGCGGGAGTATTCCCCCAGCAGGTGGTCGCCGAGGTTCCCCACGGCATTAGAAGTGCTGCAGAATCACGTCAAGCATGTCACAGCCGGTAAGGAGGACCAGGTTGCTTCACATTGGCGAAACATTCACGTGAAATATGATAAAATCTCTATTTCTTTCTCTCTTCTCTTAGTGAAAATCCTATGTTTTTATGTGTTAGCTCGCCAATGGGAAAGCACTGTAATGGCTGTAACTCCCTGCAGCAGTCTGTATCTCGCTAGCTACCTTTATTTTGCTCTGGGTAAATTCACGCTTCGTCTGGGGAGAATCGAAAGTAGAGTGGGACTCCTACCGACTAGAATCCCACGGTTTCTACCACTCCATGAGTCCGGGGCCGGGGAAATTGTTTGACAAAAACAAAGAACCCGTAGGATTCTTCGAGTCGAGCGTGAGTAAATTTAATCTAAACGAGCGTGCTTCATTATCAACCGCAGCATCACTTACCATTAGGTTAAACACTGGTAAAACGCGAGCCATGGCATGGCATCATCGCTTACCATTACGTTAAATACTGGTAAAACGCGAACCATGACATATTTTGAGCGATACATATCGAGCCTTCGTCGTGCAGTCTTTTGCACTGACAATCATTTTTTTTAATTTAGATTAAATTCAGGACTTTGGATTTTCCTCTACGTTTGTTTTTAAGTCTGGTTTTTACTAATAAAAATATGTTCTTGCAGCAAGTGATGAAGCAACGAACAATATCCCACACAAATTGGAGATCGAGTATGGATCGACACCTGGACAGAAACTTGACATCCTTGGAACAGATTTACCAGATGGTAAGTTATACGAACTTTTTCCTTTTCATATTAAGTTTTAATTTCGCTGAGAATTAAGGGCGGGATATTGACAGTGCATTTACCAGTGGCTTAGTCTATCATTATAAAATATGGAATACCAAGACTATTAACAGAATGCTTAAGTTATATTCAAAGCTTTATCTACAGATCCAGTGTTACCAAGGGGTATCATCATTTTACCCAATACTAATTGAGTTGTGAAGGTCAGATAGGCAGCCGCTCCATGTAAAATACTGCATCCGGTTAGACTGGAAGCCAGCCCCAACATAGTTGGGCAAAGGCTAGTCAGGTGATGATAGTCAAAGATCGATATGTAGCCTCTTCGCGAAATAACTGGTTTATCATTTTGGCGAACGCCTTTTGCCAAACCTAAAGATAGATTCCAATTTCTGCCTTTGACTGCTATATTTTAAGGCAAACCTAGAAGTAGGTACCTTACTTTTATAAATTTGCCAGCGCCGTTTGTTGAAATTGCTGCCAGAGCTGATTTTGGAAAAAATGTGGAACACGGTGTTGGGCATTTGGCATACAGAGTAGATAATTATTAAAACAATAAAAAAAAAAGGTTTATTGCAGAAACTTGTACAACTTTTACAGTAAATCTTACGTAGGGACCTCCTTTTAAGTAAAAGATATACCTGTGCTAGGAAAATAAAAACTTAGGATGCATGAGTGAGCGAAGCGAGCTCAGGAGTTAGGCTACCCGGACTCGGACAGGTTAGGTTCGAAGGGAATAGCGCCATCCCCTTCGTGTTAGGTTACTACCCTGCAAACAGAATGACTACGCCTTTTTGCAAAATATTAATATTTACCATGAACTTTAGGTCAAGTTAACTTAAATTACTGGCCAAACTCCGATTTAATCGTATTGAGTTTCGGCGTTGGACTGTCCATGATGGTCTCTCTTAGGATTAGACATAAATTCGTTAGTCGAAAGCCGAAACACGCTATTGGTTTGGACTTTGACTAAGACTTCTTGTCAAACCTGAGGTTTGGCTAGCCAAACCTAGAAACGCCGAAGCTGCCGGAGCTTCGAAGT
Organism: Eugnorisma glareosa; assembly: GCA_947578425.1. Classification (NCBI taxonomy): domain Eukaryota; kingdom Metazoa; phylum Arthropoda; class Insecta; order Lepidoptera; family Noctuidae; genus Eugnorisma; species Eugnorisma glareosa. Next base: position 15,515,709 of record OX387959.1, read on the forward strand.
TTTACTGTAACACATACAAATAAACAATATGTTTTTACTAAAACATTTAGTGAACAGGTTATAACGGGTGTTGTTTACATATACGTGTTGTTAGATTTGAGATTAAAGTGGAGACTGTGTATGTAAATGAAAAACAACAGATAATAGTGGCGTTTCAAGGTAGCAGCTATAACTAGCGCCCTCATACGTACCTATAGATAGGTACAAGTTGATTGTACGAGTAGCTTTGTCAGGGAAGATAAAACCAGCATCGTTTTAAAGAACTATTAATGCCTCGTTTCCTATAAAAACATAAAAAATATATGTTTTCGCACATTTTGTTTATTAAAAGCCCTAGCTAGCTATATTTGCCGGTAGCACTTATGATCAAATTACTTCCTACTGACCTTAAGTCTGTCAAAAAATTATGTATTTTATTTTTAAATAAAGTCTATCCATCCAAAAATAACATGACAGGTACAACACCCATTATAAATATATGACGACGTGCTCAGCAATGTTTAATTCGGTCAATGACTTTATAATCAACTCATATACTTTTACTTAACTGGCAAGAACCTTCGTATACTTCCGAGGCTTTGTTGAAATATATAAAGTAACAAGTAAATAAATAGTTAACAAAGTAAATATATAGTTTGATTACACTGGACAAGGTCACTCCACTACGGGTTCCTTTTATTTATCGTTGGTAACAAAATTATATATTTTTATTTAAGTATATTATTTGCAACTTTCTCAAATTTTTTGCAATCTTTTTACTTAAAACCGTTTGGTAGCATAGGTACTTTCCGATAAGATTCTTTTTCCAGTTAGACTGCGTGTAGGCACTAGTTTTTTCGGTAACTCAGTCCTTTGTCACAAGAATGGGCAAGATAGAGGACTTAAATGCTAAGATAATATCATTATGGTGGCCCGCGGACTTTGACAATTGGTACGTCTCATTTAAAATGACACCGCGGTATATCGGACTCGTCACTGGAGGGGCAGATCACATCAACTGAATTCACCTGTAAGCTTAATTAAATCATTCATTATCGTATATCTGTTTGCCAAATGCTGGCCAACAAAAATACAGAATTTCCATTAAATTATGATAAAAGCCACGTAGCATTCGTAGATGATATTTATTTAATTAACAAACATTCATTGGTATAAAATTAATGTTTATCGAGCAAATATTAATTAGCACTCTTAATTATTGATAATTTTGGATCGCACGTAGAGACGAAAATACATTTCCCAATAGGTAATTTCAAAAGTTCATGGAAAATTTTAGCATATCTACCACATTTTTCTCTTGTCTGGAGTAATTTACCAAGCAATTTGAATGTTGACGTCATTACAATTAGGTAGTTTTCAATATTGTTTGGCATTAAATGCAGACAGCGCATGTGTAGGTATACAATTTGTTAGTTGCGCACTCTATAAAATTTAATACCTACCTAATACGAGTAGTACCTAAGATGTTATAATTTCGCGTGTCATATAACTATTTTTTTTTTCAAAAATAAATAAATAGATATGAAACGTGTCCTGGCTATTAAACGTTGTGGAGTTCTCTCTTGAGGATGGGATCCTTTCTGCAGGGTCAAGTCATGTCAGTCATTAAAATGTATTGTCACCAGAACCAAAGGTGTATGCAAAATTTCAGCTCAATCAGTTGGAGGGAACTGGTTTTAAATTCAGTTGCTCGATTTGATTAATACATACCTACTAACTAATAAGGCAAGATAAATAAAAGCTTATAAAAAGGTATTTCAAAGGTTTTTCCTTAATGCTAAAAGGTACGGTACAGATACAAAAAAGAAACGGAAGGGTGTAACAAGACCCTTAACGAAGCCGAAAGGAACTTGTTCTCCCCATCATTGCGATATTTTTTTTGTTCTAGACCGTACTTGGAAACCTTCTAGTTACGGAGATATTGGGGGTCAAAGTTCCAAATCTTTCACAATTTTTTTTTAAATAAACACCTCCACAACCCCCGCACTATTCAATCCATCCATCACCACAATGTTTTGAGTGCGTTACATCGAGTCCTACCGTAAAACGTGATTAAAGAAAACCCCAAAGAACCCCTTTCGTGACCCCAAAGAAAAAAGTCGTTTCCCAGTAATAATTTTTGCGTACAGTTACTTAGTTTGATATACATGATAATGTTTGGTTGACGGCTTCGTTACGGGTGTTACACCCTTTATGTATAACCTGTGCAGTGTGCTGTCATAATTCATTTCGCTCAAGAAGATTCCAATCGTTAAACGTTAGGCATAAAAAGATTAATAAAAACAACTCGGCGGTCGTATTACCCTACAAGGTTTACAGTAGTGAATGGTTTGTGGCACGTTATAAAACCCGGTGTATAGGTGCAACAGATGGTCACATTCCGAGCTGAACCATAAAAATAAACAATAAGAATACCCGTCAGACGTAAGTATCTCGTCTCCCACGAATTCCAATGTAGGATCTTATTCATCCGAAATAAATTGAGAAGAGACGTACCTATCTGGATCTTCTGTGTGAATGTAAATTAGATGAGGGGAAGGTTTTTATGTAATTTCTTGACTAATATTATTTTGTATCTTAGGATTGGGATGTTATGTTACAATTTTATAACAACCGGGGAGTTTTAAAGATGAGGATGAAATCTGCAGATAGGTGTAATATAAATCTGTAAACTTAATGGTTTAGGTATACCAATCGCGCGGGCCTGTGGACGGTGAGCTATGGGCTAGCTCGCCGTCCGTCCGTCTTATGACGACAGGCCGCCGGCCGTGTCGACGGCGCGTTCGTATTCCACGCGCGCCTCAAAGAGAGTCAGCAAACAGGAAGGGGTCCGTAAGGACCGACGCCTGCCAGGGTTGCGGGACTGTTCGAAAGAGATACCGCGGCCCTGAAACACAAAGGGCAAAGGAAGGAACATGGATGGGTTTTAGTCAGTAAAAGTCTGACACTCCCTCCTGCTCAGCCCAGAGCGGGAAGGGTTATTTGATGATTTGCCATCGGTAAAAAAAAAAAAGGTATACCAATCCGCATGGTCTTTAACATAAGCAAGAAAATGTTTGGGCTTTAAAATAGTCTGTGACCTCTCAGCTTATTCAATCTAGTGTTTCTTCTCGGAGTAGACAGATATCAAATCTAACGATCCTAGATATATCCAGATATCATCTGATACTGCTTTCCTATTTGGCCCGAAGGTTGACTGGTATAGAATGCCTTGTGGCCTTAAGTCCGCTTATGTACATAAAGTTTAAATGAATATCAAACACCAAACCCAATCCAAACCTCCTTATAGAAATAAGGTAGCTCTACCAATCCAGCGGGTCTATTTCCACGCTAATTCAGGATATAGACAGTTAGAACTGCTGTATTTAATCTGATAAAGAAACCGCTTTCACCTCTTTGCGACCACCTCGCATTTTTATCAGTTATCAACCTACGTAGAGCAAGAAAACAAAAAAAAAAATACCATGATGTTCCAAACAATTGATCAATAGTTGCCTCATTTTGTCCGCATAATTTCACCTAACTTTTACTGACAGCCAAATTAACGGCACATTTTAATTAGGTACAATTAAGTGTAATAGAGAATTAAATTAGAATTAATTGATGGATGCAGAGTCATTGACAATCCCATTAGTGCGAATGTCCTATCAATGATAGATACCTATGTTGCATTTTTGTCATAATTGAATAATATGCAAATGTACTTTGATACGATACAAATACTTACTTCAAAACTTGCACTCAATCAATGCTAACAGCATTGATTGAGTAATTATTGAATTCATTTCTGAACTCAGCAAATTATATAACAATGAACGTTTGTTCTGGGGACATGACAATAACCAATTGCTTGGCAGATAAACTGGTCGTGACCAGAATATTATATTATTTGTATCAATGGTATTCCATTATTTTCGTCACCTTTTAATCATTTATCTGTTTGTCTTTTCCCAACTAAGTTAGTGTCGGCTTACAGTGTGTTGTGACTTCATCAATCATGCAAAGCAAGCTGTATAGATTTGAATATTAAGCAGATATTTACCTAGACCATGTCTTTACAAAGCTAGGCCATGGTATAGGTTCGTAGTATAGGTTCTCTTTAATAAACCCGTATTAATTTCTCCCCCAGACGCACCTATCCTCGTCTATATTCACGGCGGTTACTGGCAGGAGCTATCGCGGGAGATATCGAGGTACCCAGCAGGACCCCTCCACAAGTTCAGAGTGAAGACCATCGTCGTCGGCTACGACCTCTGCCCGACCGCCACCCTCGCAGACATCGTGAGTCAAATACAAAATGCCGCGAGATTCGTGTTCGAGTATGCAGAAAAAATGGCCTCCAAGTAAGATAACCCTTCACCTAGATAAATAATTGTGATGTAATGAACCGAAAACAGATAAGAGCGGACAAGAATATACATTTTGTTTAGAGAATGGAATATTCAGTTCGAATGGACAAGAATAAACGATTCAATAATTTAGCGAATGATCAATTGAATATTCTCAGGCGTGGTTTGTGACTCATGTTCAAAATGGGCGTTAGATTATCAGAATTGAAATATATCTCAAGTCATAGCTCACAATTGCTGCGGGACTGTTAGAAAGCGATACCGTGGCCCCGGAACACAAAGGGCGATGAAGGAACATGGACGGGTTTTAGTCAGTAAAAGTCTGACACTCCCTCCTGCTCAGCCCAGAGCGGGAGGAGTTATTTGATGATATCCCATCCAAAAAAATAAAAAAGGCATAGCTCACAATTAGGACTCCAGATAGAGCCAATCGAAAATGATCCAATTTATTGTATTTTGCTAAGTAGCTCCTTTTCCCATAAATATACCAAATCGATGGAATCATATCTCAGTACTAATTATTTTGTCAATATTAACTCTGTCTTTAAAATTTCCAGGGGCGTGTACTTCGCGGGTCACTCGGCGGGTGCGCACCTCGTCGCCAAGCTCCTCGCCAGCGCAGACTTCTTCGAGAACACGCCAGGAGCGTCGCGCCTTCAGGGAGCATTCCTCGTCTCAGGGGTGTACGACCTCAGGGAGATTGTCCACACTTCCGTGAACGATGCAGTTCAGCTACCCAACGAGTGGGCAGTGCCCCTGTCGCCACAGTTTGACGACTTCACACACCTGCAAGGAAGGAGGATACGTGTATATATTCTAGCAGGGCAGCACGACAGTCCCACCTTCAAGAAACAATCCAGGGAGTTCTACGAAATCTTACACAACACCTGCTTAATGCAGAACATGTATTTAGAGATCAAAGACGGCATGGATCACTTTCACATTGTCGAATGTTTCGCGAATGACGACAACTATCTCAAGAATCTGTTGATTCATGATATTCGTAAGCATTTGATGTAAATTACTTTATTATTATGATACATTTGGTACGGCAGATGTGCCTACACGTAGGTTATTTGTTTTGTTGAAAATGCATTTTTTTGCCTTTTAAAAATACCAAATGAAATGAATACATTGTAGCATCGCGCTGCAAATTGGGAACAAATATTTGTAACTGAATTAGAACTAATTTCAGTACTGTGAGAAAGTTTTAGTTAAGCTAAAATTAAGGACTTCATTATTATATGTATGATGAAATTGACAGCTAATCAAAATGGCTTGAGTAATTAAACCATATAAACTTTTTGAAATAATAATAATATCAGCCTATTACTGTCCCACTGCTGGGCAAAGGCGTCTTCTCATAATAACCAATAAATATAATATGGATTCTAAAATAGAATGATGCAATTTTATAAGCCGACATATTTTCCTATTTTTAAGTCATAAAAGTGTTGTATGTTTAGTTTAATAATAAATATCTTTAGGGTCGTATGTTCTACGATGACGTATAATATATTGTATGTTGATATTATCAAGGCATTTTATACGTCTTGGATAGTCTATGTATGAGAAATGAGTATTTCTCGAACGAATATACAATAAAATAATACCTATGTTTTATAACTAGTCGCTAAAAATAATTTTCAAAGTAATAATAAGTATGATTGTAAAGCTGGGTGTACACTATGTTCGCACTACAAAATGTTTCGCGTCTGAGTGTTCACGATATCACGATATCGCAGATGTGCGTAGCACTATTGAATCGTGAATAATGGGTGTAAAATACCCTTTAACGCAGCCGAAAGACATTGATCTCTCCGTCAATTGATTGAGATCATTTTTTTGGTGTAACCCATACCTAGGGAACCTTCTAGTTACGGAGATATTGGCGGTCAAAGTTCCAACTTTTTCACAATTGTTTTTTATATACACGTTTTTAATGTTATAACTTTACTTTAAATACCTCTACGACTCCCGTATTAATGATTGCAACCGCACAATGTTTTGTGTTACATTGAGTCCTACCGTAATACAAGATGTTCACCCAAAAAAAGCGTAGCGTGGTGTTCACTTAGTTGTATATGTACAGAATGCTTGGTTGATGGCTTCGTGAAGGGTGTGTTTACACCTTGTACAGTGGACACCCAGCTTTAGAACTCGATAATTCGTTTCGAAATTTTACACATACCTAATCGTAATGATTATATTAATCAAAATAATTAGTTTTTAAGTGTTTTTGCAATGTCATTAGACTTCTTACTGAATAGTTTGTAAGTAGTGTTATAATGCTCATTTAAAAAACAATAAATGATACATTTTTATACATAATCCGCGGTTTTGTTATTGAGACATCTGCAACGGCGTCGCAGGTGCGTTGTCATCCCAGAAACAAGCCTAAAGACCGGACTCCACCAAAGCGGAGATTTGTGAGGCGGAGAGCAGAGGAGATGCGTACCTAAGAGCTAGGGCGTATCCACCGCAGCAGTATAAACGTTTATTTCGGATACAGAAACGAACGAACGTTTATTTCAGATTTCGGTTTATGGTCCTGCCGATGCCGGAGCGCGCATGATCTGCACCTAGTCGACTTTGGAATTTCAGCGCCGCGTCGCCAAATTAACCGAATTAGGCAATATCAAAAACATACACAGATGTATATCTGGGATTCAATTCGCCTTTCAAACATCGTTATGGGTAATAAACAACCCCTGTAGATAGAATATAGACTGTCAATGTAGACTTCCAGTATCAAATCGAATTTCAACTTTTTCATTTGGGATTTATTTTATCAACAAGCCGCGCGCCGAATGATATTTTCTAAAGGATGAACTTCCATAAAAACGTTCATTCTCTCTTTCATGAAAGGAATTTCCTCAAACGGCGTATCTACAGAGCCACTATACGTCCGCACCTGATCAATCAGTGAGTTTACACCCAGTTTGTCTAATCCTCTCACCACTTTGGCAAAGTTCATTTATAAAACCGGCTTTGGGCCTAGTCTCGATTAATATAGGTATATGGTTACTGCTATGACGTCTTAAAGCATGAGTAATTTCAGTGTGGGAAAGTGACAGAACTATACAGGTCGTCTAGCGCCATCTCTTTCCCACACTGGAATTACTCCTGCTTTAAAACGTCATGGTAGGCCACCAGAATTTCGTTCAGAAGTCTTTGTCAAAACGTCCTGCAATATTCTTGCGTTCAAGATACATAAACTACCGTACTAAATACAAAAGCGGTATCTCAGGGAAAGCTGATTTTGAGGAAATGTAAGTTTTGTATGTGTAGTTTTCTTTTTACTATGTAGAATTAGATCCTATGTAGATTGATTATTTTGCATGTTATTTGGCTTAGTTCATTACATTCGTATTTCTTTAAGCTATTTGGTGCCATAAAAACAATTATGATTTTCCTGAGATACCGCTTTTGAGCTTAGCATAGCAGTATAGCGATGAACTAAGTCCGGCTACACATCTCTGGACAAACGCTTATCGCCGAGATCTGTCGCCCGAAGCACGGTAACGCACTGTAAGAATACTACTCACCAAGAGAAGGGACCAATAGCAGACGAATTTTTAAAATCCTTCCTTAGTGTACCTTTGTTTTAAAATATGGAGCTCTTGTGTAAAATGATTTTAGACGCAGTAGATTTGGTTCGTTGTATGTCAGTGAATTCAAGATTTTTATTAAGTAGCTAGAGCTAAACTACAAACCATATTTTCTTTGCCCGTAGCATATCTAATTAACATTTTTAGGGTTCCGTAGCCGAATGGCAAAAAACGGAACCCTTATACAATCGCCAAGTCTGTGTGTATGTCTGTCTGTCTGTTCGTGTATGTCACAGCCACTTTATTTCGAAACTATTAGGACTACACAGTTGAAACTTAGTAGGTAGATGTATTCTGTAAACCGCTTTGCGATTTTTATACAAAATTTCCATACATGGAACTGAAACTAAAATATATTTATAATATTAATAATATAATTTAAAAATGACATGGTGGTTTCCAAAACCATTTTTTCTTAAAGTCTATCGTTTGAGAGATACACACTTCCAAAGTGTCAAATCCAAGTCAAGTCCCTCTAATTTCTAAAGAAAGAGGAGGAAAATTCTGAAAAGAAAATTGAAAAAAAGAAAATTGGATTGTAGAAGGTAAATAAAACTTTCAACCAAAATTGGTTTGAAAAAGATTTCATGTGTAGTGTTTTGAGTTTTTCATGAGACTTGCAGCATTAATTTTGTTTTTTTATTAACACTAGCTGACCCGCGCAACTTTGTCTGCGTGCGTGCGTACATAAAAGAAAGAGAGGTTAGAGAGAGTGTGCGTCAACCTTAAAAGTTAGACATATGGCCATTGTGGATATTTTTTTAGAGCTTTTTAAGAGGGACAATTCCGACATACATGATAATTGCGTAACTTTAACCGTTCACGCACAACGGAAGCTCTCAAAAGGAGTAAATCCCTATTATATACTATTACCGATGGATAATCATCAAATGACCCCTCCCACTCTGGACGGAGCGGAAGGGATTGTCAGACTTGTACTGACTAAAATCCACCCACGTTTCTTCTGTTGCCCTTTGCGTTCCAGGGCCGCGGTATCTCTTTCGAACAGTCCCGCAACCCTGGCAGGCCTCGCTCCTCTCGGATCCCTTCCCGTTTGCTGACATCTCTTTGAGGCGCGTGTGGAACACGAACACGCCGTCATAAGACGGACGGATGGCGAGCTAGCCCATTACTCACTGTCCACAGGCCCGCGACCCTCGACAGCCTTACGTCTTCATCTTTAGACACTCGATGACAATCATACACCAGCTAGAACGAAAGTTCTCATCAAAGTTCATGAAATGGGCCGAGACACGATAAAACTGCTGTAAACTGTTGCGGACCTCTTGCAACTGCCTTCCGTCTCCATCGTCAGACCTTCGATGACAGTCATACTCCAGCTAGGTCTAAAGTTCTCATCAAGGTGCATGAAATGAGCCCAGACACGATATAGATGCTGTAAACTCTTGAGGACCACTTGCAACTGCTTTCCTTCTCCATCGTCAGACATTCGATGAAAGTCATACTGACAACTCAGTATGGCTTAAAGTTTTCATCAAAGTGAATGAATTGAGCCCAAACACGTTATTGTTGCTGCAAACTCTTGAGGACCTCTTGCAAGTGCCTTCCGTCTCCATCGTCAGACCTTCGATGACGTCATACTCCAGCTAGATCTAAAGTTCTCATCAAGGTGCAGGAAATGAGCCCAAACATGATTTCTCAATTTAAAAAACAAAAGATCACGTATATCGGACTTCTCTGTAAAAAGTTATGCGTGGTCAGGTCATACATAAAATAAAAAAATATAGACGCGTCGAATTGAGAACCTCCTCTTTCTGTTTCGTTGGTTAATAAACCAAGCTTCAGACATTTGACACGGGCGAGGGTCATTCTTTCACGGAAAACTTAACACCGCGACTCAGAAAATGGATTGAAATTAATAGCGCCATCTATCGAGCACGAAATTTAACCGTTAAAATATAATGCATGTAAAGCGATCGAACACACACTCTACAGGGTTATAGCGTCATGTAGACTAATCTAGAGTACTTTTTGCTCTCAGACCCGATTTAAAAGTTATCTTGTGACCACATTTTTATTAATTAGTACCATTTTGGTGCAATAGATGTCGTTGCATGTATCTTACACAATGATGGTAAGTTCTTCTTGAACACTTTAAATTTATAAATCTTTTGATAGAGAGCACTAATTACAGCATGAAACAAAAACTAAAACCTTCTCTAAGTTCCCCACAATATTTGTGCATTGAATCTAATCACATTGGTTTTCCCAACAACATGAACACCCGCCTCGCAGCGCGCGCGGGTCATTATTTTGATGCGGAGTTATTTTAAAACTGTGATATCTCCTAAGATATTCATCTAAATTGAATAGTGTAAAGGGCAATTTTGGTCACAATTGAATGCTAAAGATGACTAACATATTTATTTTGATAAGGATTAATACTATGTCGGTAAAAACACCTTCGCAAATAAAACATTAATTTTGACCAAATTTTAAAATCATAAAAATGGTTATTGTGAGTCAACCTTAAAAGATAGGCATGTGCCGTCGCGGACTTTTTTTGAGACCTTTTTAAGAGGAATAATTCCCTGCTACATTATATTTGTGCAACTTTAACCGTTTACGCAGCGCACGCAACGGAAGCTATCAAAGAGAATAATTTTTCCCCGTTTTTGCAACATTTGTCATTGATGCTCCGCTCCTATTAGTTGTAGCGTGATGATATATAGCCTATAGCCTTCCTCGATAAATAGGCTAACCAACACAAAAAGAATTTTTCAATTCGAACCATTAGTTCCTGAGATTACCGCGTTCAAACAAACAAACAAACAAACAAACAAACAAACAAACAAACTCTTCAGCTTTATAATATTAGTATAGATAATATAGCTTAGCTTTGTTTAGTTTTGCTGTTGAATGTAAAACAACATCTCAACATATATAATGAATGAGCTTTCAAAATATTTTTATTATATTGTTTGGTGCTACGGAACCCTGTGTGCGTGTGAGTACGACTCGCACTTGGCCTGTTTTTTTCTTTATACTTTTTTAAAACTTTAAGCTCCTATTTAAACAAAGCCTTATTTTATTATAATTTTTTAATTGTACTTATTTTATCCCGCCTCGTTTCAAACAATATTTTACGTAAGAAGTTTTATAATTAATATTTTTGACTTCGAGATTAAATTGCGTTTGATTTACAACTTCACTTTATTCAAAATTAGACAGTAGACAATCTCAATTTTACCTTGAGCGAATCGTTAAAGGTAAATCTAAATTTATTAAAGGTCAAATACCTTTAATAATAAGAAAAAAAATCAACTTGGTCTAGTTCAAGAGAGACGAGGTCTTTGTTTCGATTCCCAGGTCGAACAAATTGTGTTGTGTTTTTTTTTATCAGGAATTTCTCAGAGCAGCCACTGAGTCTGGATTTGTGCCCGGTTGATGGCAGTAGGTTTGCCCCTAATACTTACATGGCAGTTAAACATAACTGGCTAAAGTGGGAGTAGTTACTGCGACACCTCTGGCTGATCCTTAATAAATTACAGGCATGATGTTATATAATAAAAACCAAAAAATAAAATAAAAAGAGCTATTCGGTTCAATAAGTCCACGATGATAGCTTACCTTTTTTAATTACCAAAAACAACAGGAAAACTCTTTCCAATAACATTACAAAAATGTTTGACATTTAAAATGTCAGCCGGCTACAAAGTTCGTTCTCACTGCGTTAAGTGCGCTTGATGTCCCTTACATCTTATTTACGCCGCGACTGAAATTACGCCGATCCTATTTCAAGGGACGAAACGACCGCTCCTTGACGAGTGAATTAATTCCTCTACAAGCCGTTTGTTCCTTTTGATCTTAAAGTTTAATTGAAACGCACCGAACATTCCGGAGTAGTGAGTTAGTTATGTTTGACACTTTATTGTTATGCTAATTGAAGGGTTGAATGAAAAGAGACCAGCTCCCGTATTCACAAACGTTCGGATTCAACTTCGATTCGGAAAGTCGTATGTCTATCTCGCTCGTTTTCGTAATGCCAAAAAAAGATAGATATACGACTTGCCGAATCGAAGTTGAATCCGAACGTTTGTGAATACGGGGGCAGGAGAAGACCAACGGGCGTTCTACCACAACGGTTCGAACTTGAGACCTATGAAAACATGCACCTCTGATTTTTCGAATGCATGCAGTGCGTATTGTATAATTAGCATTTCGGTGAAAGAAAACATCGCGAGGAAACCACCACGCCTGGGAGATATTTCTCGACGCCAATGTAAAGCCAGTCAGAAGCCCATGGGTGGTATAAAAACTCTGACACCATCTTAGGCACTAACCACACGATAAAGAAAGAAGATCACAATCGTGCGCCGTTCTACAGGGCTACTGCGTATCTCTGTTGACAGTTCATAGTGATCATCACTAGGCGAGTTTTGATACACAATGACAGTTCTGCACGGGTAGCGTCAGTTGAAATCAACAAGAACGGTCATTGTATATCAAAACTCGCCAAGTGATGATCACTATGAACTGTCAACAGAGATACGCAATAGCCCTACAGAATACAGATCGTCAAGTCTTTGGGGCTATCTTTTCAGGAAGCCTCAAAAATAACCCACTAACATATCTCGTCAAGTCAAGGCAGACAAACAACAGCTATCACAAAAGTACAGCACTGAGGGACCGAGAACCTGGTAAGTTTAAGTCCTGGTAAGAGATTTTTTCCTCATGTCCTCGTGTGACGACAGAGGTTATAATTCATGCCGTACTGGTGGTGAGATCGGCTAGTATAGCCAGCCAGCAAGCTTTGTAGTGTGGTTAACTGTTTAGCACAGGACAGACGAGGCGAGCTTCGGTAGCCGCATTTACCTTCATGAAGTAGGTCATTAATAGGACTACTCGGAGTTGCAAAACATAAGTTTAAGATGGAGTGCCAGGGTAGCCCGTGAAACGTTTTTAGGGTTCCCTACTCAAGGGCTAAAAACGGAACCCTAACTACTAAGACTCTATACTGTCCATCTGTCTGGCTGTCTGAATATTGTTATACATGTCAATATTATGAGAGAAGAAACATGGATAAGAAATCACATAATTGTTGCAAAAATTTTACTGGACCGTCTACAGCCATGGAATTTCAAATTATTGTAGGTTTTCAAAAGAGTGAAGAAATACATCAACTTCGCTATTTAAATTTTATTGGAGACGGAGACTTCTCTGTGTTTGCAAACTAGACTTCTCTGTGTTTGCAAACTAGGCTTATTCTAGGCTGTATCTTATGAACCCTGATAGCTAGACAGTTGAAATTTTTACAGATGATGTATTTCTGTTGCCGCTATAACAAATACAAAAACAGAATAAAATAAATATTTAAGGGTTCAACAAATGTGTTTTTTTTTGATAATGGTACGGAACCCTTCATGCGCCAGTCCGACTCGCACTTGGCTGTTTTTTTTTTTTCGATATGAATTGAATTTCGCGGGCTAGCATGGCGCTTACGGATTTACCCAGGCGTTAAATCTACAAACCTAACTTAGCCCAAAACAAAATGTGCGATATTTACGGCCGGTTATAAATACTGTTAGTTTCATACATTCGAAAAGTCGAGGTACCTAGGTACGGAGTACTTATTCAACGAAGTATGTCGAGCAAAGTTTCAGTTTTAGCTTTCATTTTCTTCGCCCTGTAGTCAAACAAAACAAGAAGTGACAAGATTTTAAAAGTTAAAAGGTCTTAATGGAAATCTGTTGGGAAATAAATAGCAAAGTGAGAGAAAGACTCTTTTCTAGATTCGTCATTTATTAGAATAGAATAAGTACCTGGTTTTATGTAACATTGTAGCTTTGTACAGTTTTTATTTGTATAGAGATATGCCCGGTATATGGCAATAGGCCTGCCGTATTACATGGGACCAATGAGTATTAAACCAGAGGCTTTATAGTCATTGCATGGGACTTAAACATCACTGGCGAAATGTAGATGTAGGTAAGTACTATAATTGGTTAGACCTCTGCCGAAGTCTTCAGGGATTACATGCGTGATGTTATGTTATATAATATTATCCAAATGTATGACTTACTTTTAATTATTGTCATAATTGACCGTTTTGATTTTTTCCAATAGAAAAGATTTAGATACAGATACGTTTTTACTACAGATCACCGTGTTTGGACACGGTGATCTGACCAAAAATGTTGATCAAATAGCACTATTATTAACAGGCGACCTTACTAAGAGAAACACAAAGGACTTACGTGCAAATGGAAGGACCCAGCTCCGTTCACTGTTGATCGTCTGTACAAAAAGTTTGGTATTCCGGCCATAAACATGATCCTACAAAGGCTTAGAACCTTCTTACTGTGGTCAAATAATATTTTGCTGCCAGTAAAAACAAACGTTGGCGTAAAAAGGAATTTATCTAATCTTTACAGCTGAATAGTGGGTTCGGTTGCCTTTCTTGCTTTCTATAGGGTGAAAGTAACTTACTGTTACGAGCTGGATATGGGATAAATTAAATACTACCCATTAAACATGAAATAACTTTAATTAACACAAAACACTTAAAACTTAATCAACAATACACTACTGATCACTATTCACTTAGAAATCTCACTTCTAGTTCACTTCGATTCGCTTCGTTGAGTAGCCAAAATCAGACTGACTGCTTCCGTAAACTCGACGGCTATTTTTATGACGACCGATCCTTCAAGAAAGACCTACAACCTTCTCGAACGTTCTTCACAGTCCATAGTGAAACATCATCCTTCTAGAAAGTTCCACAGCTTTCTCGGATCTTCTAGTAAGTTCCATAGTAGTACATTGTCCTTCGAGAAACTTCCACCACTCTCTCGAATCTTCTAGACAGTTCTATAGTGGAACACTTTAGACTTTTATCTAATAAATAGGTCCTAACAGGAATTTTCGAGACTCGCACGTAATCTAGAATGTTCTCGTAAGGCAACCGACGTAACATTACTAACAGTTAACGGAAGGTTGCTATCTCAGATAAACAGTAACAGTTATAGAAACATCAACTGTCAACCCTCCGAGAGACAGATAAGTGACGTGGATAGGATATTCCTGTCAATTCATTGCTTACCTTTTTTATAGAAACACCGATAACTACTAGAGTTAGGCATATTAACTAACCGTTATACGTAAGTTAGAGAAAACGGCCGTAAGTAGGTAGGTACTACCGCGCACTGACGGTCGACGACGGTCAACCTTATTACTCAGGGTGAAAGTGACCGTCAGTGAACGCGGTAGTACAACCCACGCGATAGAAAATTAAATGAGTGACATAGTTATTCCCAAATGAGGTAGGTATAGGTCACCCTTTTCTTTACGTGGGTGTTATAGGCAACTGAAGAATCAATATTAATAAAAAGGTGCGGAAATATATTGAATTTTCTCTCAACGTTATGAATGCGTTTAGCAATTTGGCAACCCTTATGGGTAAAGGTCTACTATTATAGTGATATGTAAATGCTATTGGATAGCAAACAAGCCAATCTTACCAACAAGTAGGTAAATGGTCACCGCCACCTGTGAAAATTTGTAATAACATAGAAATCACAAATGTGTTGCCTTCCCGGAGGCAAAGATGAAATTAATGTTTTCATAATCTATACTTCTATACTAATATTATAAAGCTGAAGAGTTTGTTTGTTTGGTTGAACGCGCTAATCTCAGGAACTGCTGGTTTGAATTGAAAAAATATTTGAATGTTGGATAGCCCATTGATCGAGGATGGCTATATGGCCATATATCATCACGCTACAACCAATAGGAGCGGAGCATCAATGACAAATTAAAAATCAAAATCAAAGCATTTATTTCAAGTAGGCCAGTTACAGGCACTTTTGAATTGTCGAAACAAAAATAACAATTAAATGTAGCTACAGTAAGTCACAAGGCATAACAACTGTGAAATTACTGTAGTTGCCCATTCCCTATCGTAGATCTCTATAGAGAAGAACGGGCAAGAAACTCCATGGACACTCTTTTAAATCAGCAAATTGTTACAAAATCTTGGTTACATCATTCATGTTGAGATGGTACACTAATGTACCATCACACTGATGGTACACTAAATGTTGCAAAAACGGGGAAAATTTATTCTCTTTGAAAGCTTCCATTGCGTGCGCTGCGTAAACGGTTAAAGTTGTACAAATATAATGTAGCAGGGAATTATTCATCTTAAAAAGGTCTGACTCACAATATCCATTATTATGATTTTAAAATTTGGTCAAAGAAAAGTTTTATTTGCGAAGGTGTTTTTACCGACATAGTATTAATTCTTATCAAAATAAATATGTTAGTCATCTTTAGCGTTCAATTGTGAGAAAATTACCCTTTACACCATTTATTTAGATCTTAGGAAATATCAAAGAATTTAAATAACTCGTGCAACAAAATAATATCATAACGACGACGAGGGTCCATTAGAAGATGACTCTCAGTGGGAAAGTACGCTATACAAATCTGCAATATGATGTACAGCACAATCAACAACAATATTATGTTACTGTATAACATAACATTTCGCCTGTTTTTCCCAGAAGGGTTAGGCAGAGATGTACCATTAATAGTACACCCACATTATGCCAGTAATGTTTAAGTGCATGTAATAAGGGACGAGCCTAATACCATCAATCGGCATCAAAATACTTGGTATATAAATTCATCAATTCACAATAACCGACCCGTACTATTAGATACTAACTGTGCACGCCACTTCATCCGCGAGGACTTAGATCTTTCTCAGCCTGTTTCTTGCATAGGCACTTTGTTACGGGAAAAGCTGAAGAGTTTGGTTGGTTGAACGCGCTTATGTCAGGAACTGCTGGTTTTAATGGAAAAATTGTTTTAGTGTTTGATAGCCCATTTATCGAGGAAGTCTATAGGCTATATGATTATGACATCATGCTACGACTAATAAGAGCGGAGCATCAACTAAAAAAGTTGAATGAAAATAGTATTTTCATAATGTCACGCTGATGAAGGTTGCGGGCAACAGTTGAAGACACCGACTTCCGAAAGTAAAGTTATTTTAGACATTTTTAGTGCTTTTTTAGAAGTCGGTTTTGTTTTCGCAGAAAGTTTTTTTATTTTACCCTTTTTAGTTGTAGTTATACCACACAAATTCTTGTCATGAATTAGTTTTTACACTGTTACTAGTGTCTCATATAACTTATCCAACAATCCGGAACACAAAAACACTGTTTGAGAGCAGCAAAGCAGGAGGCGAGATTATCACGAGGCACGTACGTACACACCTAACGTACGTACGACGTGCTTCGTGATAATCTCAAATACTCAATACTTTTATTGCATTCCACATGTAGGAGATAAACTTATAATTAAATCTTAAGGCTGTCAGGCACAGCAAAATAAGTGTACGATAAGCTATGTGTTATACACTAAGTTAGGAGAGAGGAAGCATTTGTAAATTATATAACATTGCTTAAAAAACTACTTTAGTATAATAATGCAGGTATTTCTTCTTAAAGTAACCAATAGCTTTAATATAAAATATAATCAGGTATCTATTCAGAGATGTAATAATAATTAATAAATCAAATATTTTTTTTAATCTCCTTCAAAGATCTTCAGGAGTAAATTAATTAGGTCCTAATGGCACAGTGGAAATAACAGTGGAACATTCTTTACCGTCTTTGTTTGTCAAAAGAATCCCGAAAAAAAATTACTATCCTGTAATTAAACTCATAAAGGTACATTCAGATAGGTAAGTAGCCATGTAGCTGTTCCACCAAAATGAAATGAATCCGTCCGCCGACATACCTCCGTTTCATTTTGTCTCCAGCAAAGCTTTTAACACGGGAGCTGATTTAAAAAGACAAATATTTACAAAATTATCTCAGCTGTGTACAGAGTTTAGAAATAAATTACTTATTTCGGACGAATTTCTCGGAAAATTGTGATGTCTATCAAAGGATGTAATGATTAGAAGACGTTCTTTGATGAGGTAGGTAATACCTTTCGTAGTACGAGACAGCTTTATAATCACGGATTTTCATTGCTTCATCTTTCTGGATTTGCTATCAACATATTAAAAACCACTTCCCTTCTCATTACATTTATTATTCAAAATTTTAATTTGTTTTAAGTCTATCTATTGGCATATATATAACGGCGCGCGATGATTTAGTTGATTTATTGCAACACTTTTTACAAGCTATAATTGGTTATTTTATTCTGTGGTATAAAAGTTATTTTAGAACGGTTAACACCGAATGTGGTTGTGAATGTCATGGCGGCGGTGACAGCGCTTTTGATGTGACTGTCACCCGGTGGTCACGCACAAATCCATTGGCTCTAAACTAAAGTCTAATAATTATTGTAATTTGGATTCAATCAGTATCTATCATTGTATTCTCAAATTATTTTTATAATGTTCCATTGATCATTGATCTTTATAATTATATCACGTGAATTATTCTGTATGTATTATTTTTCAACCTACTGCACATACACGCCCATAGTGGAGGACCAACAATTAATAACGAATAAACAGCGACACGTGGTGTCTCGGTCGCTCGAAAATCCGATATATGTATATTATTATGGTGGGAAAGCTAGGATTTATGTTAAAAAAAAGCCGTAACTAGGCTTTTTTTTAACATAAATCCTTGCTTTCGAAACTATGATTCAAAGCCACTTTTAATTAAAATATCGCCAGCTGTTTGTGAGTAGGTATTTACTGTTTCTACTTACTTATAATAATTTCCCACGAGAAAGCAAAGTTTGTGGGAACAATTTAGTAATCCATGTGTAAGTAAAAAGAACGACGAAGGCAACTTTTCACACACATCAGTGACTTCAAAATAGGTACTTTATTCCAGGAAATATGAACCTAAATGTAATGAAATAGAAAACAAATTCGTAAAAAAATTAAACCTCCATAACTAAATCAGAAGTAATCAGCAACAATAACAGACCAACAAGTAACAAAGAAGTGAACCAACGATGTGCAAACAGGACCTACATAATAACATTATACAGTTAGAAATCGAGGGCCGCGACTTTGGTCCTTCTTGTAGCCTTGTGTGTGGCCCGTTGTCGTAACATAAATGTATTGTATATGTTACCGGTCAAACCCGATTTTCGGCTAAACTAGTTTTTCCTAGGCCAAACCGGTTTACTGGTTTATCGTGTCTGAACGCGCTTATCTTGGATGTGGCGCTCGCTCGGCTCCTGCGTGTTTGGTCACCAATTCTAACCTAACCTAACCCATTTAGTCGGGGTGCTCTATAATTGTCCTTTTATGATGATCCCTAGTTTGGCCTAGGACAAATTAGTTTGTCCTGAAATTGGGTTTGGCCGGTAACATATAGATCTTCTTGAATTATTATTATCATTTATAGATTTTTGACAGTCGTTACAGGTAGTCAGTGGCCCGTCTGACAATCAGTCTTACTTAGGGGTAAGATTAACTGTCCGACTTTCGTACTAACGCATTACCCAGTGCTAACTTCATTGTGGAGGTCAGGTAGGCAGTATCTCCATGTAAAATACTGGTATTCAGCTGAATCCGGTTAGCCGACCCCAGCATAGTTTGGAAAAGCTATTTTTTTTTTTGTAAAAATCTAAAATTGTTTCATTCAGAGACGGACAACGTATAATAATTAACACTTAAAATTGAATATTTGTCGTGCAAGCGTCATGATCAGGGATAAAGAACAGCAACGACAGTGCCGAAATATCGGGAACTCAATACAAATAATAAACAGGGTAAAAATCCCGTTTTAAGTGTTAGTAATAGTTTTAAGTGACCAAGAAACTGGATAGCCGTGATACAAAACTGCCGAAAGTGGACAGATTTGGAAGGACCCAATGCTGAGTGTAGATTCAGCATTGGGTGGCCAATGGTTGAAGAAGAAGTGACCATATCAGTTTAAAAACTCAAATAACACATAAAACTTAGCACAAGAGTTGTTTATTATAAAAGGTGTAACAAGACCCTCAACGAAGCCGAAAGGCACTTGTTCTCCCCGTCATTGCGATCATTTTTTTCTTCTAGATCTTCTAGTTACGGAGATATTGAGGGTCAAATTTCCAACTTTTTCACAACTTTCTTTTTTAATACATGTTTTTATTGTAAGATTTTTACTTTAAACACCTCCACGACCCTCGTACAATTCAATCCATTCATCAGCACAATGTTTTGAGTCTGTTACTTTGAGTCCTACCGTAAAACGTGATTTTTCACCCCAAACAAAAATGTCCAGCAATAATTTTTGCTTAAAGTTACTAAGTTTGATGTACAGAATGCTTGGTTGACGGCTTCGTGAGGGGTCTTCTTACATCCTGTATAGGGTGGAAAGGACACCAAAGCAGAAACGGTTACCACGTATACTTAGTCATTCTATCAGCTGTTCCACACATTTTGACCGTTTGCACTTCTGTAGAAAACAGCAGATTTAAAAAAAATAACCGATGAAAAATTTCTATGTGCCCCACATTCAGGTTCAGAATGATGTGGTACTGAATAGGTGGTAACCCGTCCCTTCCACGTATATACATAAGAGAAGAAATCTATAAGTATACAAAATCTCGGATCACGCTGTTTGTGGTCGCGCTCCTCCGAAACGGCTTACTATGGTGACCGATTTTTATGAAATTTTGTATGTATATTTGGTAGATATGAGAATAGGTCGTAAAGTATTTCACACCGCTAGGTTATCAAATTCTAAATGCACGCGAGCGAAGCCGCGGGCAAAAGCTAGTAATTTTATAAAATTCATACAAAAAGAGTTGATAAAATTCATACAAATGAAACTTGGATGTTTGCCGGTGGGAAATTCCATCGGTCGCACGGCTTGTTGATGAAGAAATAAAAAGTAGATCATATTAACATATCTTGCAGAGTATGAAATAAAATAACTTAGAGCAGCGGTGGCCCATTGGTGGCGGCCCCGACTTACGAACAGTAACAGAACAGTTTGAACCAAGGCAGGCGCATTACCTTGTGTAATTTATTTCATCACCACTGCTCTCAAAAACGGTAAAGGAAAACATCGTGAGGAAACCGGTATGTAATAGAACCAAAAATTCGAAGACATGTGACATCTACCAACCCACACTGGGCCCGCGTGGTGGATCATAGCCCTTTCCCTCTCATAGAGAGGAGGCCGTGTGTCCCAGCAGTGGGAACATAGGCTGATTATGCTTATGCCAAGGAAAACTCGTAGGTAATGCCCTAGATGTTCATCAATTTTTTCAATAAAGCATTAAATAAGTAAATAAAACCTACAATCAATCACAGACACTTTTCCACTGCGAATAAAATCTCAGAAGCTGAACTTTTCTTTTAGAAGTAGATGCGGTAATAAACATATAACACAACACACGCAAATCTGGTTGGGGAATAAAATATGAACACACCGAGACGTGTAGTAGAGAATATCACGGCTTATCTCGTACCGTGCCCCTGGCATACGGCTGTAACTATACAAAACTGTAATGTAGTTGGTTTTTGCTTCGTTGCATTTTTTTTTTTTTTTTGACCGACGACTGCTTGTTAAAGGTCTTGGGGATCCGTTGGTTACAGGTAGTTCTTATCTGGGGGCCTAAAATGCCCGCTTTGGTAGAATCATTTAAATTATGAATTGTCACTTTACGACCTTTTACGAATTGTATCTTAATTCATATTATTATCCCATTCTGATTCTGCTAAAACGGCCATCTAGGCTCCCTGCAGATGGTCAGGTTGCGATGCCTGGTAATTCCTACCTATTATCAGTTGTGGACACCTTTCGGCTGAATGATGATTAAGTTAGCACTCTATCTCCAACTCCCTTTTCATGTTTATTTTCGTCTCTTTTCCATTTTCATTGTACATGTGATGGGTTTGAAATTGCATTTCTATACAAAATATACGAAACAAAAGTGTTAACCAATATTCATTGCTCACTGTCCATGTATGTAACCATTCTTATATGTAAATATTGCCTATATACGCGTGGGTAGATACTAGAGTAAATTCACATTCAGACATGAGATTTCAATAGACAATATACACAAGATTGCTGCTATTTGTTTAGGAATCACAAAGAGTAACGCTCACGAAAGCCTTCAATTTATTCTGACAAAAAATGTGGTATAATAAAGGGTGTATCAAGACCCTTAACGAAGCCAAAAGGCACTTGTTCTCCCCGTCATTGCGATTTTTTTTGTTCTAGACCATACCTGGGAACCTTTTAGTTACGGAGATATTGAACCTTCAATATCTCCGTAACAAAAATCAAAGTTCCAAATTATACAAAAGTTTTTTTTTTAAATACATGTTTAAATTTAAGATTTTTACTTTCAACTCCTCCACGACCCCCGTACTATTCATCAGCACAATGTTTTGAGTGTGTTACATTGAGTCCTACCGTGAAACGTGATTTTTCACGCCAAAAAAAAAGTCGTTTCCCAGCAATAATTTTTGCGTAAAGTTACTTAGTTTGATGTACATAATGCTTGACTGACGGCTTCGTTAAGGGTCTTGTTACACCCTGTATAGTAACGTTATAAATAGGTTTGGCTTATCACACTAGTTTCAAAACAGGCATTTAAATATCCGTCCGATCCTGTCCTCGGCGAAAGCCAAGTAACCAGCAACCAAGAGTGACCTGAATGTAAACAACTTTGACTACGTTTCCATCTCACATACAAAAAATTTATAGGTGTTTAGGACTCATAAGTACCGACGAATATGCTCTTGATTTATAAAACGGATAACGAATGTTGATTCTTACCACTCCTAGAAACATGTAACACCGATCATTTTAGACCTTTATTATGTATCACAGACTTACGCCCGCGGCTTTGACCGCGCGGAGTTCCGTGATTTTTCAACGGGAACGTACTACCGGGATAAAAATCCTATGTAGTAATTCAGGTTATAAACTATCAGTGTGCCAAATTTCATCCAAATTCGTTTAGTAGCTTTTGTGTGAAACAGTAACAAACATTCATCCATCCACACAAAATTTCGCATTTAAAATAGAAGATTGTGTACGTCATATTTCAGCCGTCCCACACTTCAGCGATTCCCAATGTACTCAGTTAGGCATTGGCCAAACATTTGAGTACACTTCTTGAACAGAATCACGATGCGGTGTAATCAAACCACTCGAGCGGGAAATTATGTCTTCACTTGTAAAACATGTTAATCTAAAGTTGATGGATTATGCATGAAATGAATTGGTACATACCTGTCTACCTACCTACCTACCAAGTTTAGTTTTTGTCTTCGTCTAAAATTGTACGGATGGCTGTACTAATTGGCTATTTAATTTTTTTAGGTGTTTGTTTATATAAGGCTCATCCAATTAGTGAAGGCTTTATTTTGAAAAATCTTTATTTCTTTAGATTCTAATTAATATTATAAATAACTAATATTATAAAGAGGTAAAATTTGTTTGTAAGTTTGTATGTAGGGGGTAATCTCTGGATCTACTGAACCGATTTTGAAAATTCTTTCACTAATAGAAAGTTACATTATCTCCGAGTGCCATAGGCTATATTTTCAAATAGCCCGTGGTATAGTTTCCGACCAAAACGCGAGCGAAGCCGCGGGCAACAGCTAGTAAATAATATGTGGGTTTGTTTGCTACGCCATAACATTGAAAACTAATCGGATTACGAAGAAATTGGATATAGGTATTTACCTACACAGGTGAATTTTTCAAATGGGCGTGGATGGCCAAATCCGAAACTGTGAGGAAAAATCGAAAAATGCTCAAAGGAGTCTCGAGCCCGATTTCGATAAAAACTAAAACTGCATCATTCGATTTTTGAATTATCAATATTCCTAGCCAGGAATCGAACCGGTTGGTTTTGGAAAAAAAATACAGTATTATTACGCCGCTAATAAGGATCAAATTCGAGGAAGTTCACGCTGAATATAGGTAGACCAAAAGTTAGGTACTTATGGTCTACCTATATTCAGGGTGAACTTCTCAGAATTTGATCTTAGTTAGTACATTAGGATACTTTTTATACCGGCAATATGAACTTGGATGCGGGCGAAGCTACGCGAATAAACTAGTTGTAACTAAATATATTACAAAAAGAATTAAAGTGCTTACACGGCCATGAATAATTACCAAAGCCGTAAAACAAATTTCTTACATATCGTGTAACGAGCCCTTACAAAAAGCAATCATGTAACTGCGTAAATAAGCACATCACAACGGAGAAGTAAGAAATAGCTACTAATGTACTAGGTAATGATTTATGATGCTGAATTTGCACTTTTCTCCGAGTTTGTCTATGTATCATTTATTTGCAGAATGTTTGGAAAATTTTCGACAAACACATAATTATGTAAGTACTTAGATCATACTTACGAAGAGGGAAAGATTAAGTTGTAGTCATGCACTTTTTTCTTTGATATAAGATGGTGGTCCACAATGATTATGTGCCGCACAAGATGTCCGAGAACAAATGTGCTGCACAAACGTTGGCGAACAATTTTGGTGGAATAGCACCCTAAGACTAAAATTATTCTATACGGTTCCTTGGTTCATGGTTCATGGTCACATTATAACGTTCATGTACAACAACGTACACAACAACAACGTACTGAGCGAGTCCAAAGGAGGTTCTGTATCATTTATCTTTACAGAACGAAACACTAATCTTATAACCGTGTTCATCACTTTAACTCCCGGTAGCCCGCGAAATTCCAATTTTCTTATTTTTTTTAAAAAAAAACAGCTTTTCCCAGCTATGTTGGGGTCGGCTTCCAGTCTAACCGGATGCAGCTGAATACCAGTATTTTACATGGAGCGACTGCCTATCTGACCTCCACAAAACGGTTATTCCTGAGTAATACGATACCCCTTGGTGAGACTGGTTGTCAGACTTTTGTTCCACTGACTACTAGGCATAGGTCATTGACGGTTTTTTTGGTAATATAATTTAACTGTCAACGTTTTCGATCAATCACAATTTGTTGCAGATTAAGTTGAAGATTATCTTTGATATGAATTTAGATTACTTATTTTTTATTGTTAAATTGGAATGACCTTTCCTTCGTACTTTTTCAAAGCTTATAGCTCTTTCTATACAACTTGACATGTCTTGTCATTCATTTCATACATTTCTAACATCGCCATGCTTGCGACGATAGAAATCTTTCCAATCTCTCATAAAATGACAATTCAATTCGACTCTTCGTCGACAAAACCCGTTTCTACGGTGGTCAAAACTACGCGGGCTGTAATGCAAAAAAAACAATACGAATACTTCCGAAGGAAACTAAATTCACAAAAAAAAAAGAAATAATGCATTGAGTCCGTTGACGTAAATTGACAGCTAATATTTTCAACCCGTTTTTTCATTACTGAATAACAGTTAACACGTTAACGAATGAAAAGTCGTTAAATAAAACCGTTTATTGACGCAACGCCCACCTCTACTGACTACCTGTAACGACTGTCAAAGATCTACAAATACAATGGAACTCGTTGGCAATCATAAATAAATAAATACTGTTTTAAACTTTCACGGTGTACACTTACACAGAAACTGTTACTTACGGGATATCTTCCGTGATTGTCTGTTATTTTGAGCTCCCGATATCACGGAAAATAAAACACGAAAAAACAATCACGGAAGATATAAAATAAGATATAAATAAATAAATCGCGTTATATGCCCGATTTTTTTAATAGCGATTTGCCTAGTTTGTAATTTTCATGTATCGTAAATGTCCTGTTTATCATATTGTCTAATTTAATCTACGAATATTAACAATGAATATAGCCACAGAACACCACACACACAATCGACATCAGTTGGTCATTTTACAAAGTATACCCGCATGTGCTTTATGTTGTAAATCAACAATGGAGTAATTGTCGTCTGAAACGAGTAAGTACCAAGAATTACTAGACCAAACAAATAAAAGCTCGACTACACGAGCTTCAAAACTATCGCATAAGCCCAAGTCCTTGGCCATTCCGAATAACAGCACATAAACATAATGAATTCCAAGTTATCCGCCAAAACTAAACTGCGTACAAAGTTACTGTGCAAGTTAGCGTTGGGCGGGCTTTGGGCGGGCGGCAGAGAGTCGCGAACCGCCGCCCAGGCCACACCGCACCCGCACCATGTGATCCAACCATGCGATCGTACAAAGTCCAACTAACTAAAACAATATATTAATAAAATAATATAAGCAACAATAACACCTTGTTCGCTACAACGTGAGGCTGCGAAGCAATACCACTCTTATTCTCTTTAAAAATAAAGTTTGAAGTAGTTTTAAAGTTTGAACACCAGTATTATTACGTGTTAGTAAATGTCAATATAGTTGTTGTTGTGCTTTTTGTCTACTTTAAAGGTAAGTTTTGTCTTTATTAAGTTCTAACTTTTAATAACTTTAAATATATATTTTTGTACCGATTTGTTTCTGACTAAAGTTGAGAATTAATTTGAAGAGCGAAAACTTAAGGATATTTTTAAACATTGTTGTTGAATTATTCACGCATATTTTAAACTTCCATTTCAGCAATAACGTCATTAAAATAAGTGAAACAATACTGAGTAATTTATAGACGATAAATAACCCCACATAATTAATTTTAGAGGTCTCCAAAAATTGTAGTAATGGTCTGCTAGTACTACCTACTTGAAAAGCAATTAGTTTAGCCCTTGGGTTAGTTCGTTAATCGCCATAAACTACACGGAAACTTCAACCTCAACTTTAAATCTAATCATTGTAATTATATTCGTCGAATAAACATAAAAAAGTAAATACTTATTTACAAAGTTTATGATTTAAAACTAATTAAGTTCTTGTACAATAAGGTGAAACCAAGTTTATAGTGGTCGGATTTTTATGGATTTTTTTTTATTGAATTCCTAGTTGTTTTTTTTTTAATTTCCTTTGAAATATTTTTTTTTTCGTTTTTGAATCTCGGCCATAACTTTGTTGTACTTACTGTTAATGTAACCATTTTTTTTGTGTTTTGTCCTGTTCTTTCTTTAATTCTTTCCTTAGAAAGGTTTGTATTATTATTTACGAACATATTGATGTCTTATCTTGGTGTTGCAAACATTAGCCTACGACGGAATTCGTTTTAATTGTTTACTAAATGTAAACTTAAGTGATTGTACACACTATAACATGTTACCAAAATCGATAAAATAACATTCCTGAAAACATTGAGACGGATGGCGGTGATTGGAATTTCATTAAAGACTGAATGAATGAATGAATTTAATCAATGGGTCTGTCCATAAAAAATATTTGGATGTTTGCTTGTTCGTCATAGAAACATTACAAAATACCCGTGCGACAAATGTTTTTAGTAAACAAAACAACATAGGAATCACTTGTAAGTGATTCCTATGTTCAAAATATATATTTTTGGTCCCCAAGAATGTTAGAAGAAATTCCTTCACTCCTGCCAACTTCGGAATAACTCTAAAAAAAAAATACAACACTTCACAGTGAGCAGATTAGCCGCGTAAATTACCTTCTTCAAAATGGTCCCTTTACCAAATACTTTAATTTACTGTTCTATTATAAAGAGTACTTTGGTGTATTTTTACCCATGGTTCTACCTTATTAACTCTTTATACATTTAAAAGATTAGGCCAAAGGCCGATCTCTCTTATTAAGTAAAAAATCTAAGTGCATGTCGGAACTCACGTTGTGAGGGGTTCCGTAGTCGGGTTGAAAACTACGTAAATGTTTGTACCCAAAATATTGAGAGGTTAATTTATCCGTGTGATTTCACAAATTAACGATTTTCGGATTTTTTTCTTTATCCTTAAACAAAAATAATCCTGAAAATAAAAAAACCGCATGAAACAAATCACGTCATCAAAAGTAATACCTAATTCTAATCCGATGTGTGGAACTGTCTGCACCGAATGGTCTGAGCCTTGGTTTTGATACATTTGAATTAAATGGTGTCAAGGCTCATGCATCAGTTAGTCAGCCCCGCCATCGCAAAGAAATGGTCAAATTTACTACCCCAGAATATTTACGTGAAAGTTTTTAATCGGTATAATGTATAGAGAAGCACCTACGTCGATTTAAAACATACCTATAATATCTTCATAATTTTAAAGTGGTGGCGGCCCCGACTTACGAACGGTAAGACGTGGGTTCGAACCCAGGCAAGCGCATTACTTTGTGTCATTTATTTCATCACCTCTGCTCTCAAAACGGTGAAGGAAAACATCGTGAGGAAACCGGAATGTCCTAGAACCAAAAATTCGAAGACATGTGACATCTACCAACCCGCACTGCGGTGGATTATAGCCCATTCCCTCTCATAGAGAGGAGGCCGAGTGTCCCAGCAGTGGGAACATTGAAAGGCTATTATGCATTTTTATCTATGGATGCAACCTATTGTGCTTGTTGCAAACGATTTAACTAAAATGCTATAGGATAATCATTGTATTATCGATTAAAAAACTATAACTATATACACTGGCCAATTAAGGTATCCTCGACGAAACCCAAACACAAAGCGAGTGTATAACCCCTCAGGATATAGCCCACCTCCTTCCCTCCATCCTTCACAACCATCTGCACCTTCCAGGATAAAAATGATTGAACTGTGCAGGTTACATGTTAATCGGAAAAAAATAAGTGAATTTGAAACGCAAAGAGGCAAATTAACACTTTCTCTGCCACGAAGCACACACAATTCTCATGAATCAAAAAGGTGAGTCGGGTACTAGGAAAGGGTTATTGTTTGTTTACAACAGAATTACTCATCTGTGTAACGAGTGGGTAAATTCTCGAAAGACTACCCGTTCTAATTTAAGAAACATTCTGGTGGCCTACCATGGTCTTAATGCAGGAGTAATTCAAGTGTGGGAAGGAGATGGTGCAAGACTACCTGTATAGCTCTGTCTCTTTCCCACACTGGAATGAATCCTGCTTCAAGACGTCATAGTTGGACCTTGCCGCTTATGTACTTTAGATACAATTTAAGACTGTCGTCATTTTCCACTCCTTATCCCAATTATTTGAGGTTGGCGTAGCATGTCTTCTTCTTCCATATTACTTCTGTATTAGTCGTCATCTCATTAGCATCCCTTTCTACCCATATCATCTTTCACAAAATCCATACATCGTTTCTTTGGTCTTATCCTACTCTTAGGCCTCTATCTCGGCCATGGCGGCGTAATCAGTCAAAAAGCGCCATGATGGTATCCTAGTAAGATATAGGCCTTATAGCCATCCACATTCATACTCGAAACTCTGTTTTTCCGCCTCCGAGATTTTCATCATTCGGCCGCATCACATGCCCAATTGCCCATACCATTTCAACCGATTACCACACAACTTTTCAGTCACTGGTATACAATTTAAGACCGAATTTAAGATCGATACTAAGCATGTGCGTTGACTTGGGTATGTTCCTGTCTCTATTGTGGTTTCTCTATTCCTGTCAACTTGTGGTTTGACAGATACGCGATAATACGACGGTGATCCAAAGCACGTGCTACTAACTAACGTTTATAGATCTTTCAGAACTTTTCTATTATTTTGCTTCTATTGAAATTCTAATATTCTGCTTACTACCAAAAAAATGCAGGCATATGTTATGTGCAGTAACGTCAACTATTAATGACTTCCATATTACAAACAATCGGCCACCACCATATTTCATTCACTATTAATCAAAGAAATAGGAAGACTTTCATAAAAATAAGGCTATATTTTGTATCCAACGGATGCCATTCACAATTTGCCTCAACATAAATCAATGTCTTCGTAATGAATTATAGCAGCGGTTATAATAATTATTATATAGATGCAATTTCCCGCCCTCTAAGCGGCCATTTTTATGATATCTCATTAGACTGATTGCTGACGCTTGCCTTTCAGGGTTTTCAGAACGATTCAGATAAAAAATAGCCCCATATTCCCTAATGATTTATCTTACGTTTACATTCATGCTTGATAGACTTTTTTATAGAAGTAGCGTCTTCGTCTGTGTGCATTTGGTATTTTAATATCGCGATGGAAAGTAGCGTATGTATTTTTCCAGGTCCGCAGCTAACTGTCACATTGAATGTGGAAGCTCCAGGGTAACCCTAGAAATTCAAATTTTCTTACGGTTTTTGTCAGGTTGTGTGTTGATTAAAATATGACTCGCGACCTTAACAAATATGGCCTTACAGAGGTATAATCAAAATCGTCAATACAAACCTCAAAGTTCATTCAATCCCACTGAATGACTACTTCATGAAAAATTCATTCAATCATATGTTCAACATACAGTCTACACTGACTGGCAACTTGCAAAAAACGTAAGACAATTTGAATTTCGCTGGCTTCCCTGGCGCATGCAATTTGTAACTAGATTTCGCCCGCGGCATCGCTCACGTTAAAATCGGTTTACCCACGGGAACAGACTATCTATATAGTTGAAAAGTCTGGCAAAACATCGTATTAATATGACCTAATCCAGGTCATGGTCCACCTGAGTCCTAAATTTCTTCAAAATCCGCAGATACAGAGCTAGTTTCGCATTTATAATATTAGTATGTTTGAATGGATTAGTTTCGGTCGTTAACTTCTTGGATGAATGAATGATTTATTTATGAAATTCTTTTTATAAACACAATTTTAATATTGAAAAAATATTTACGTCGTAAAGACGCATATATTTCTTTGCCTAGATTAAGAAAAAAAAAAATCACAGCCTATATATAGGAATTGAACCAATATTTACTACTTATCTGTTGAAATTTTTATTTCCGCACACGTTGCGATAGATGAAGAAAATACACGTGTGTGAAATACATTGCATGTTGATCCTAATTGCAGTTCGTTAAGAGCCAGTTTTCGAGAAAGTGTATTGAAAAACCTTTATTTCATCGGAAAGTCTTTTTTTTGTCGTTGTTCTTTGACATTATCTGTGGTGACAACTGATTTAGCCTATAATGTTGTTTGGATGGTCTAAAATACTAAAACAAAGTAGCTTCTAGGTACGAGTATATGTCAGTGTGTTTAGAAACTAGTTATCAATCTTTCATGAGATTTATTGGAGTCCTAAGCAAACAAAATTCAATTTGTTATCTCATAAAACCACAGCGTTCCGCTTTTCTTCACCGAAACAGGCACCTTTACCTTACCCCCACATGATTACGAAAGGTAAACCCATATTAACTATGTCAACAAAAAAACTGGACCCTTATGTTCAGCCACGCTGGGAAAAATCAGCAAAAAAAAACAATTTTTCACTCAAAAAAGCCGTTATTCAAGTCTGACTGGCGTATCTTTTCAATTTAAACCGACATGCTCTTAAACTTTGGCAGCACCATTACGTCCTGAATACACGAGAGTCGCAAAGTGTCCCACTTGCTTGTCAAAATGTAATTGGGAATCGTAATGTTGGGATTCGAATTTCGAAACCAAATCAAGTTGTGGAATCGAATTAGCTCGGATTCGCAGGGTGGGTCGAATTTAGGATTTGTCTATCTTTATGTTTGTCGATACTTTTGAGTACAGTGATTACTAGGAACTTTTAGCTCTCGAAAGGCAAAGGGGCGCTATAGCTGAACATTTGTAAATGAAATTGTTTTGCGATATATGTCATGTTACTAATAAGTAGTAAGTGTGCCTCGTTGGTTACATTTTTTTTTTTTTCGGATTGGCACTCATGTTCCTTCATCGCCCTTTGTGTTCCAGGGCCGCGGTATCTCTTTACTATCGAACAGTCCCGCAACCCTGGCAGGCATCGGCCCTTTCGGACCCCTTCCTGTTTGCTGACTCTCTTTGAGGCGCGCGTGGAACACGAACGCGTCGTCGACACGGCCTGTCGTCATAAGACGGACGAACGGCGAGCTAGCCCATAGCTCACCGTCCACAGGCCCGCGAACCTCGCGTACCTCGTTGGTCCTGGGTTTGATTCCCAGCTCGGGCAAAATGTTATTGAGCGTTTCCATCAGAGATTTCTTAGTAGCAGCCACGGAGTCAGGATTTATGCCCGGTTGATGGCAATAGGCTCGTCTCCTATCACATGGGACTTAAACATAACTGGTTTAATGTATGTGTACTATTTGGTACACCTCTGCGTAACCCTTTAGGGATTACAGGCGTCACATTACGGTATATATCTACAATTAGAATCCTTACAAGTACCTAAAACTTCGTCTTGAAAGAGAAGACCAAGATATAGATAGATAGTGTTTTCTTTATTAATAAGGTGTCAATGGAAATAAGTTCCTTGTGGAATGTATTGTAAACACAAAATGGCGATGTTTGTTCCGATTTAACTCACACGCCAAAACATCCTTGTACAGCTATACTTAGGTAGTGTTTTTTTTTTGGCAACGCGAGTGTTACGTAATACAGGGTATTTGTTACTCTTACAGTATTTCATTACGCCGAAGATATGATTGCTGCGAGCGTATCTGGGATATAATGACAATGTTAAAAGGTTTTGGGGATCCTGAAAACGTTATTTTAAACCTTATTGTTATTATAATGCTTAGGTACTATAGATTACTAAATAAAGACTTACTGGTAATTTTTCAATGTCCACGGTGTCTTTTAAAAAAAAAGCTCTTTTTATTCAGGCAAAAGAACTTACACATTCAATGGAAAAATATTTGTTTATAAGTATTAATAATTTTCGATTCATCAAACGCTACTCAAATAGGAAATGTTTTCTCTCGTTTTGCTGGTAATTATAAGGTCGTTTATCTCCATCGTGCAATATACAATTTTTCAAGTGGGCGTGGATGGCCAAATCCGAAACTATGAGGAATAGCGAAAAGTACTCAAAGGAGTCTCGAGCCCGATTTCGATAAAAACTAGAACTGCATCATTCGATTTTTGAAAGATCCATTTTCCTAGCCAAGAATCGAACCCAACCGGTTCGATTCCTGGCTAGTAGTTTTGGAAAAAAATACAGTATTATTACGCTGCTTATAAGGATCAAATTCTGGGAAGTTCACCCTGAATATAGGTAGACCAAAAGTTAGGTACTTATGGTCTACCTATATTCTGGGTGAACTTCTCAGAATTTGATCTAGTTAGGACATTAGGATACTTTTTATATATGAACCTGAACGCGGGCGAAGCTACGCGAATAAACTAGTTATAACTAAATTTAATACAAAAAGAATTAAAGTGCTTACACGGCCATGAATAATTACCAAATTTCACCATTCGATAGTGTCGCTAATACGGATCAAATTCTGGGAAATAATGATATAATTTTAGAAAAATGATAAATTTTATGTTTTTTCATATTTTAACATTAATGTCCTTGTGACCCGTTTGGGGTTGAAACACTGGCCATGGGGTCCGAGTACACACCTAGAATTTCAAGATATCGCCTAGCGGTTGGGCGACCCTTCAGGTGACCAGAGGGCGGGCCTTTTTATGGCCAAAGAATTACCAT
Organism: Eugnorisma glareosa; assembly: GCA_947578425.1. Taxonomy (NCBI): domain Eukaryota; kingdom Metazoa; phylum Arthropoda; class Insecta; order Lepidoptera; family Noctuidae; genus Eugnorisma; species Eugnorisma glareosa. The sequence goes on from OX387959.1 coordinate 15,549,036, forward strand.
TGCATCCATCGTGGTAATGCTGCCAGTCTTCTGGGCAGTTTCCCTATTGAAAACGATGTGGCCGAACTTTTTGACACCCTATAATTCTTTTTCCATTTTGATACTTTTACATATTTTATTGTTATTTTAGATCTATATTGTAGTTCGTAAATAATGTACCTACTGAATTCAAAGCATTCTCATTTAACTTGATTAAAATTAGGACTTATTAGCATCATAATATAAACAAACTATCTTCTATTCCAAAATCCAGTTTCCGTGCAAAATACAAACTTACTACGCTTGATAAAACTCAAATAAACCGAGTGTAACTAATGACGTCAGAAATAATTTGAAGTGGCTATATAGCAGTTCATTAAACGTGAAAATTACCTGTAACTGTAAAGGGCGCATCAGACGAATGCCGACGCCTCCGTGAACGTCCATCAACGTAAATGAGATGAGCTCAAGGAATCTTCCGGTAATTCATGCAGCAGTCATTAGTGATGGCTGAACGTTAATGACCGCCTGCTAATTGATCCTACTTTTTTGCTAACATCTCTGCAGTTATTGATTATTTATGTTTATGAACTCAGGTATGCTTGAACGGTTTTTAATTCGTTTGTGCATCACTGGAATAACGGCTACTAATGATGTTTTATCAATTGAATATTAAATTGTTTTAATTTGATGACGTAGGACTTGCTACGAAAGGTAATTTCGTAGCCTCGTAGCGCGCGTATTCTCGTAGCTGGTCAGAGGTGTTGTCGCGTAGTACACGCAGTGGCGTAGCATGCGTATTTGCGTCAAATAATTTAGATCTAAAAAGATACTCGGAAACAAAATAAAGTAAACATCATTATTATGTATTAATTTGTAATGTTTCTTGAATGGGAACAAAAGTTTGTTCGGAACAATTTTGAAGCATTTCGCAGAAGACTTTGAATTACATATTTTTAATTCATAAAGAGAAAATTACCATTGAACAAGAAACAACAAACGTAACATAAAGTTCAAATAAACCAAACTTAATAAAACAAAAGACCGAGACCAAAAGCCGCACAGGCTGGTCAAATAATCGTACTGTCACAGATTGGCCGAAGTACTGAGACTTTTTTCTTTCCAACAATAACTTTCGTGGACTCTTGACTACTTAAGCTGTAAGTACCCAAGCACCGTTACAAACAGCCCCCCCAACTTTACTGTGTCTGGAATTTGCATAATTCCAGTAATGTAACGTTTTATTAAAAGATTTTTCTCACGACTTTTAAACTTTAACGAACCTTTCATAAAACTTTGTGCCCCATTCAAGAGCCTTTTAGTGCAATTCTAATTAAATTATTTAAGTTAATCAACACGTTTTTTATCGAAATCCGATATTTTTATGTAATTCATACAAGAAAAGCAAAATGCCTGTGCCGAAGTCACGACCTACGACATGTCAGAAGGGGCTGTATATCGCTCGCTTGCAACAAGGATCTCAAAAATTTAGATTTTTCGATGTTCTTTGTAGTTGAATATAAATTAACGAAAGTAAGTATTAAATTAAATAACGAGATATGTTTCTATGCAAAAACAAGGCAAAATAATGAAAATATTTTTAGTCTAACATAAAAAAACGCTGTTCTGTATTTCTTATTTTTCGAGTTATGTCATTCTTGTCGCAAACAAGCGATATGCATCTTACTTATATATCTCTACTTGTATTACGTTAAGTTAGAGACGTTCGAGAGAAACTTAACTTATTTAATTACACTTATCGCGTCTGATTGCCAGCCTTTGACGTCGCTCTAAATAAAGCATGGGATCCAAAATTATGCAGAGTGGAAACATTTTCTTGTATTTATTTTTATTACTATTATATATTATATTATATATTAGTTCTATTTGTAGTCTGTATATAATGTATATAGTAGATATAGGTACTTCCTAAATATGATAAATCAGATATATTAATAAATAATTGTATTGCTTTATTAGACGAAGAGGGAATTAATGAAACTGGAAGTGATGAAAATGAGGAGGGGTGAAACGCATGTGAATTGAGAAGCGAGGAATTTAATTGTCGTTGAATGGAGAAAGAGAGAGAGGCCATGGGAACAATAGATGGTTTTGTGAAGGGAGATTTATTATGAGTGAAAAATATACGAATGATAACGTGACGATTGCCTGTGAAGAATCGGAGACAAAACATTTTGATCAGAGTCGAAGATACACATTCCTCGTTCCGACTCTCTCGACCCGTTCGACTGCCATGAGGTCCTGGGTTCGATTCTCAGGTCAGGCAAAGTGTTATTGGGTTTTTCCATCAGGAATTTCTCAGTCACGAAGTCTGGATTTGTGCCCGATTGATGGCAATAGGCTCGCCCCCTGTAACATAGGACTTAAACATAACTGCGAAATGTGAGAGGGCAGAGTTGTACCTCTGCCTAACTCATCGGGGAGTACAAGCGTGATGTTACGTTATGTCTAAGTAACATAACACTAGGACGGATGACTAAGATATATTATTTAGTCGAGGGACTATAATAATATGGTGCTTAACCTACTCACGGTCTGATGGCGGACAAACGATGCGTTTACTAATGAACTCAAAGCAAGGCCCATGGCTCGTTAGGCAAGACTAACCAAAATGTTCGTAGAGACAGCCATCCATCTATTTAGCTATACATATACTTTTGCACTTAGGTATACCCAGTGTATGGACGCGCTAGCAGTTACCATGAATTTCAGCACATGCATCTAGAAAACCTTTTTTTTTTTTTTTTACCGATGGGAAATCATCAAATAACCCCTCCCGCTCTGGGCTGAGCAGGAGGGAGTGTCAGACTTTTACTGACTAAAACCCATCCATGTTCCTTCCTTTGCCCTTTGTGTTCCAGGGCCGCGGTATCTCTTTCGAACAGTCCCGCAACCCTGGCAGGCGTCGGTCCTTGCGGACCCCTCCCTGTTTGCTGACTCTCCTTGAGGCGCGCATGGAACACGAACGCGCCGTCGACACGGCCTGTCGTCATAAGACGGACGGACGGCGAGCTAGCCCATAGCTCACCGTCCACAGGCCCGCGCCTACGGTTGCCGGGGGCCACCACGTGGCCCCCGACGCCCGGTGCGTCTCCCGCGGCGGCTGGGACGTGAGGTTCTCTCCCTCTCACGTTCCGCCACCTCCTTAGCTAGTATGACTGCTTCGCAGAAGGAGGTGACGGCGTCCCATTCCGTCTCGCTCCGGACCATGGATTGAACCAAGGCCGGAAGCGAGAGGTCGCCGCCGCCGGAATCTAGAACCCCTAGTGTCAAAATGTTATGTCGGTTCTTTGAAAAAAATAACTGTTCCATCCAGCCATGCTGAGATAACGGCCTTTTGGGCCTCGTACACGACATATACGAGTAATCAGTTTAATTTTATGGTATAGTACTTTTTTTTTTTTGGTTAGTCTGGTTTCTGAATTTTATTGTTTGTCCTTTGTAAGTCCAATAAATACTTTTTCAGTATTGTATATCTAGAATCATTTGTTGAATTCATGGTTTAGTTTGCGCGTCGATGTACCTTACAACCTGAATTCTACGGAAGAAAGAGAAAACACCAAAAATACCAAAAACTACTTGACTGTGAATCTAAGCAAGTAACAACTTCCACTGCTCCTGAATAATGCAGGTTGTCCCTTAAATTTGCCTAAAATTAGCCTTTAATCTTACAGGATCTATAAACTCTACTTAGCACATGCTAACAAACAAACGAGAAGTGCATCAAATGATTCATCCACACTTAATCTACAAGTATCTACAAGTATAGCCTCTTATAACAATGAATACATGTCAGCAAGGCGAGAAAAACCCTCCACAACGCCTTGGGCATAAAAGACAATACCTACTCCTTTATCCCGGCAAATTGCGCCATCTTTATGAAGCCATTAACGTAACATCAGTCAAAGCTTTTATGTTTCGCCCCATACAAGTTTTTTGTGCCCTAACGATGCTTATTGCTCGTATCCTTTGGAAGTGTTCGATAAAAGTGTATCTAAGGGTTTTGTTATTTTATTTATAACTAGCTGTTGCCCGCGACCTTCGTTCGCGTGAAATTATTATAAAAAATATTACTTTCCTTTTTTAATTGAATTTTGAATTCGAGAGTTTTAATTTTTTTTTTTGCACGGATCCCTATTCTTAAATAAACTCCTTAGGAAATCAGCTATCTGCCAGTAAAATCCCGTCAAAATCGGTCCAGCCGTTTCGGAGTTTAGCCTTTTGAAACGGATTTTGTTAAAATTTCCAGGGTTTTAATTTTTTTGCGCGGAGCCCTACTATTTTTTTTTAAATAAAAGTAAAAGCCTATGTTAGATCTTATAACATCAGTTATCTGCCAGTAAAAGTCCCGCCAATATTGATTCAGCCATTTTGGAGATTAGCCTGAATAAACAGACCGACAGACAGACAAAAATTTAAAAAAAAAATATTATGTTAGGTATATACTTTCTGCATTCAGTAAAAAACTGTTATTTTGGTATTACAAAACAGACACCTCAATTTTATTTATTTGTACAGATGTATCTGTATAGATTATTTGTATAGATGTATAGATTGGTTAAAACATAGAAATATAAAAAAAAAAACATCTGTTGGTTAAACATTAGACAGAAAACGATGTTCTTTCTTTGTTTTAAAACATTGTTCCACACTATGAATTTCTCTTGTATCGTGGGTGCGTTTACAAACATTCAAACTTACATAGACAAACACCCAGACCCGGAACCCGCGACACGCAGCGCAGCAGCCAGTCGTCGTTTTGTGAGTGTACCAGATTTACTATCTACACCTCACCTTACCCTTCGGGGAAATACAGGTGTGATGTAATTTTCTGTTCGAGATCTTTATTTTCAGTTTTTCTAGAGATTTCTCATTTACTACTTAGTTTCTAAGATTCCCATTAATTCGAAATTCACACCTCGTTTCAACATCAAGATATGAATTCTGAATGAAACCAGCTTTTGAGCTTTAGATGTTCCTCAAGGAATTTGCATCACAGAACATCTAAAAATATATTTTCCTCTGTATAATTAGAAAGTTTAATTTAAAAAGGTTAAAGGTTTTCTTGTAATTACTTGCATTCCGTCCTTACGCGTCCCGCCGACGTGAATTTTGGCACACTGTTCAGTTCACGAGTCATGGATCCCACGCATAGCAGAATTCCTATGAAAATTGTTCATAAAAAGTTTTAGTATGAGACAATAGCACTTCAGGGATCTATTCCAAATATAAAAACTAACATACATTCATTTAACCTTTAAAGGGTTACGTGGAGTTGTAGGGGACACCACATGTCCCAGTTGTGTTTAAAATCCGATGTGGCCGAGATTAGTAGGGTTATTTACGATAACTATCCGTCGCTTTTTTTAACCCTAACCCACATGCAACAGCTAATAATATGTCTATCGATTTTCTGTTATTGTTACAGGGACATTTTATAACGTAGCTAACGTACCTTTGTTTAACGTAGCTTAATTCTTTAATTGATTTGCCTTTTCATTAGAAACTATTTTGTTGCCGAAAATCAGTACCTAATTTTGGCACGTTTCTTTAAGTAGGTAGGTATATCTGAAGAAACGAAACGTTATAATTAAAAAAAACTGATTTTCCTGTAAAATTTTTGACGTCCGAGGAGGGCGGGGTCGTTTTAATTGATTTCAGTATTTTTTATTGTTTTTTCTTTAGCTATTAACTGATCCTTTGTGCGATATTGAACAGGAAACCCTTAAAATACGAAGCTTTAAAGAAAAGGGAGGGCGGGAACATTTTGACGTACTTGTACTTATACATACTATAATTATGACTAATTATTGTACTCTTTGCTTTGATGAAATGAAGCCTACGGTTTGGCAGGGCAACTGCAAAATTTAAATAAATGAAATAAACTTTGTAAGAGAATCAAACTCGTGACACGTAAAGTGTAGTGTTGAAACCCGCCGCCTAGCCAATAGATAATAAATAAATAAATAAATTACAGGCATTGTTATATAGCACAATCTTATATAGAGAAAGGTGTCTGAAGTAGGAAGGTCCTGAGTTACAGATCACCTCTCTGACTTATTATAACATTTTACTAGCTACATTTTTTGTCGAGATGCTAAAGATAAAATTTAAATTAGAAATAGGTAAACAAGAACTTAAAATGAATTATTTGAAGACAATGTTCAAACTGTGGATATTTATTCCAAAAGGTTGTGACTTGTGAGACACATAACACCTTCTCCGTAGGGGGAGACTACTCGAAGATGAAGGGTAAACACACATTTTGCCAGTTGTATTTATTCAGCTAACAATTTCGAGATTATTCGAACGGCGATTGAATAGCACACAAGCAGTAAAAAACACCTGCCGTAACATTTGTTTTCGGTTTGTGCTAGGCTTTTTCCAGAACTTTCCCATAAGTAAAGTTTAAAAGTACTACGTAAAACACTCATTATGATAATGACTTCATTTTAACTACAAACAACAGACTTATAAGTACATTATCTAGAACTTGATCTAAGATGGAATACTACAAAATATAGATAAGTAGCTAAGTTATTAACATAAGCCGTAAACATCGGATGACCTTGCCCCAATTTAACTTGACGATAACCGTATTCTAATGAAAACATTTCCCTTCCTTAGGGGTGAAAACATACATAATATTTACCTACTTTTCGTCAGAAAAGTTTTATAAATCATTTCAGCAAAGACTATGAACGGCAGTTAAAAAAAAACAAACGTTATAGATCTCTGATCAAAATGTAGGTAATCAACAGCAGGTGTTGCGATATTTCTCTAGAGCACTTGGTCCCGTAATAAAAATGTTTATTATCTTCTACAGTAAACAGTATAACCATTCCACTACATGATAGGTAACCTACTAAAATATTTTTACTCTAAGGCCCGCTTACACCATAATTCAAACGTTTAAGCGTCATACATTTCTAAAACAATTCTGTACCTGTCATCTCTAAACGCTCGACATTTGTGGTGCCACCGAGCCTAAACGAGCGTGGTTCATGTGACGCTTGAACGACATTGTATTTAATTAATGTAAATTATTTTTAAAAAAATAAGATGGCGTCTGTAGTTCCAATTAGGCTATGACCACATGCCAAAGAACCTTGCTGCACTATAATATAATTATGTAGTTCTTCGTTAACTACGAGACATAGTCAATATTTACCACAGAAACAATTACAAAATCCACTATGTCCTGTTAAGAACGCTTTTCTTCTTTCTTTCTTTATATATCAAACGAACGGTTTATGGAACTAAAAACAACACAGTTATTAAAAATAAGTAAACACGCGCGCGTCATCTGCTGTGAATTTTTAATGAATTATTCAGCAGTCAATTGCATCTCAACTTGCGTTTAATTTTGACACATCGATGATTTTCTTTCCAGCAACCGTGTGTAATTATATGAGTCACATTAGGAGATTCGCCACTTAGCCACCTATGCTATAATTGTTCTCCACTCTGCCTCCATATATGACATCTCACAATTTACGGCGGACCCTAATTCGGCATTCATTTGTCGCAGTCACCAGCAGCCGTGGCTTGATTACGCTGAAGTTTGTCCCACCTGAACATGCCATAACGTGTTTTACGGCTATAATTTATTGTTATTAAAGTCTTTCAGTAGTTTAACCGCTTGGCCGGGGTAAGGAGAGATTATGATGGTAAGTTTAAAAGTACCTCTTGAAGTCTAGTATGTTATCAATCAGTCTATTAACCTTTTTAGGATATGTCCAGCAGTGGACTGTGATACAGATCAAGAAACGGCCGTAATTATGGCACATCGACTTGGACATTATACAGGGTGGAAGAGTCTTCCAGGAAGACGCACAAACAATTACCACGTTCTCAGTACATCATTGTAAACCCACTCACATAGAAATATTTTCATCGGTAATTTACAAAAAACGGCCAAGTGCGAGCCGGCCGTACTCCGTAGCACCAAACTATATAATGAAAATATTTTGAAGGCTCATTCATATATTGTATTGTTTTACATTCAACAGCAAATCTAAATTTGTTTTCATAGTATGATAATGAAAAACTTACTGCTGCAGTTTGATGATAAAGTCCCATATCTCAAAAACTAAACATCAAATCTTATTCAAACCAATTTTGATTAAAAGTTTTATTTACGTTCTACAATCCTACATTTTTAGAATTTTCCTCCTCTTACTTTGGAAACTAGAGGATTAAACACCGTATAGGTACACGTATAGGTTTGACGACAAAATTTTTTTTTGGTTTAAGTCCCATGTATAGAGCGCCCTTAATCTTTTACTTTTTTAATTTTGTATAAAAATCGTAAAGCGGTTCACAGAATACATCTCCTACTGAGTTTCAACGGTGTAGTCCCAATAGTTTTGGAATAAAGTGGCTGTGACATACACGGACAGACCCACAGACATGGCGTATCTATAAGGGTTCTGTTTTTTGCCATCGGCTACGGAACCCTAAAAACAGCTGTTCCATACATTTTGACTGTGGCGGTATTGCACTTTTGTAGAAAACAAATAATAATTAACGATGATAACTTTCTATGTGTAATTATGTATTGATACAGGTCCGTTAGTGTGTCAATCTCACTTCCACCTTCTGTAGCTCAATATTATCAAAATCAAGCCTGGTTGCTATGCAAAAAATGTTTTTTTTTGTTTCCATTGTTATCTACTTCAACTCCAACAAGAAGTGAAAAACCATGGAAACACATGCGTATAGATATGTGTATAGTAGTGTCTGACGAACAATAATGGCATCCCGTCCTTTCCAGTGAGTGTCACAAAAGGTAGCTAGACGTAAGATGAGCACACGGCGACCTAAAAATACCTAACTTTACAAAAAGCCAAGAAACCAAGATGAGCTTTGTTTTACCTGGCTTGAACGCATATACATGATTAAAATCATAACAACGACGATATAGATAGAAAGCGTAATCTAACAATCAGTTTATCTGAATAACTCAATGAAAACAATAACCATCCATTTTCCACGACTGACTTGTATACGATAACAGGGGGTCTAAAATGGCCGCTTGAGCAGAATCATAATAGGATAATAATAAGAATTACGTTAAAATTCTTAAAATGGTCACAGAGTGACAATTCATAATATTTACTAAGTCTGTGACTATTTTAAGAATTTTAACGTAATTCATATTGTTATCCTATTGTGATTCTGCTAAAGCGGCCATTTTAGACCCCCAGGTTGGTTCAATCTTTGGCTTTTACTAAGATTTTATAAATTAGTTGTTTTTTTTCTTTTTATAAGTAATTATTTAATCCTTCCTAAGACTTTAAGATGGATTATCTTTTATTAGTAAACCATATAGGTACATTCTTATAAAAAATAGCCAAGGCTTTGCCGAAGTAATTAAAGGTTCTAGGTAAAAAACAATTTATGTAGTAACCAATTTTTGAACCGCACCTGTGCCAGTATTTTTCAAAGTATAAGTTCTTAGGGATTATAAAAATTCTGCGAAATGCTCGAAAGTAGTCGGGACAAAGAAAAATCGTATGATTCAATTATTAAATTAAGTTTGTCCAAGACTAATTAAATAAGGCGATGGGTACGAGACTTTCACGATAGCTTCTTCGATTTTACTCTGATCTGAAGATTTTAATTAATTGCACTGATTGCTAATTTAGATTTCATTGTTTAATTGGATTAGATTAGTTTTTACTTTCACATTTGTAAATCTAGGCACAGTTTATTTTAGAACTTGTTTCATTTACCATAGCTTAGGTAGGAATAAAGTTTTTCAAACTAACTCAGTATTCCTGCCTATATACGAGTAGGTATGTTTGTATATAGGGTCTATCTATTCATACACGAAATCTCTTAAGGGGTGTTTGTACTCATCATTATGAACCACTTTTACTATGGGACCAACGTCGAAATCGCGAAAAAAAATCATCTGTTCCCTACAATATAAAATAATAATAATAAATAAAATGTATTCAAAAATATAAGGAACAACGTTTACAGTTTGTCTTAAATCTATCACGTCAAAAAAAAAACATGAAAAAATCATAGTTCACCATGATTTTTTCATGTTTTTTTATTTCGTTTTTTTTTTTTTGCTAATATGATCGCATTAACTCGTCAAAATGTACTGAACAGCTGATTTTTTTTCGCGATTTCGGGGTTGGTCCCATAGTGAAAGTTGTTCATAATGATGAGTACAATGACCCCTTAAAAGATTTCGTATATCAATAGATACACCTTATACACCTTTTCACGAATAACGGCTGAATGGATTTTGATAAATACGATATGATGGCACAGAGATAAACTATAACCAGAGTTGGGAAATTCTTACTTTTATCCCGGTAGTAGGTACAGTCAGCATCAGAAGTAGATTAACACTACTCAAAGTTTCAAAGCAGGTTTTTTTTAATAAAAACTTGTTAGATATTACTCGTTACTAACAAGGTATTGAAGTGTAAGGAAAATTGTAAAGAATAATCTTCTGAAACATTAAAAATAATAGCTAGAGTCCTGTACGTCAAATAATTAAAATTCCGAAATGTTAAGCTACTTCTGTAGCTAACCGTACTTTCCCGAGGTAGGTGTAATTTCCGAAATCCACGCAGGCGCAGCCACGATCAAAACCCTATATTATAATCCAACAAATGTTTATTGCAAAACCATTGTAACTTACATTTTACTACAACAATTCCCACATTATTCTTGTACGGATTGCATAATGAACACACCGTCGTCGTCGTTAAAAAAACCACTTAAAACTGAGAACGTTTGGTGTAAACAAGATAGGTTTACAGGCAATAAAACTGCAATATGCCGTAACACCTACTCACAATACACCACTAGCTTTCGTACGTCGTAGTCGACTTTTACGACTGAATGATAAGGAGCTAATATATTGTTGACTAACTGTTGCCTCCGACTTTCGTTCGCGTGTAATAATAAAAAAAGAACTTCCCTTGATTTCCCTTTTTGATTCGAATTTTGTTACCAATTTCGGGGGCTTTAATGTTTTTTTGCGCGTAACCGTTATTCTTGTTCTAAAATAAAAGGAGCTTTAGTTACTCCATATGTCATCAACTATCTACTAGTAAAGGTCCCGTCAAAATCGGTCCAGCCGTTTCGAAGATTAGCCGTTTGAAACGGATTTTGTAAACATTTCAAGGGTTTTAATTTTTTTGAACGGAACCCTAATATTTTTCTTAAATAAAAGTAGTTTTAGTTACTCCTTATGACATCAGCTATCTGCCAGTAAAAGTTCCGCCAAAATCGGTCCAGCCGTTTCGGAGTTTAGCCGTTTTGTAACGGATTTTGTTAAAATTTCAAGGATTTTAATTTTTTTGCACGGATCCCTAATAATATATCTAAATTAAAAGTAGCCTATGTTAGACCTTAAAACATCAGCTGCCAGTAAAAGTCCTGTCAAAATCGGTTCAGCCGTTTCGGAGATTAGCCAGCACAAACAGACAGACAGACAAAAATTGTAAAACATGTGTTTTCGTTATATGTACCGTTCATTTCATATGCATTCAGTAAAAAGCTGTTATTTTGGTCTTTTCAATTATATTTATTTGCGTAGATGTCTAAATTCGGTACATAATGTTCACGTTTTATATATTTCAGACCAATATGCGTCATGAAAGACAATTATTGATCGATGTGCTTCATATACCAGACATTTTTGTGATGAACTTCAATAATTACATAGGTACATACTCGTACTTCTTTATCTTCTTCTTTATGAAACAAAGACGCTCCCGCTGTTTGTACGCTTAGATCTTTTAAACTAAACAACGGATTTTAGTGCAATTCAGCAATAGATAGAGTGATTCAAGAGGAAGGTTTGTACGTATAACATATTTAATACATTCTTATTTAATTTTATTTGTTCTATTCTAATTTAATTTAATCAATTTTATTTTATTTTATTCAGTGTAATCAATTTTAGTTTTTATTTTTTTTCAAATTGTGTATTTCTTATTTTAATTATTTAATGGTGTAATTATTTGCGCATTATGTAGTGCATGCTGTGCTTTTCTGAGTGATGAGGCGCTTAGACTTAAGTTAGCAATGTACAAATTGTAATGTCACAGTGTACTCATTGTTGAGAAGCCTAATAATAAATAAATAAACATAACATTGCATCCGTGCGAAGCCGGGGCGGGTTCGCTAGTACTTACATAAAACTCATCATGCATTTTCCCCTCTAGTGCAGGAAAACTCAGTTCGCCATCTACTTCGATCCCTACATACTCCTTGTGAAAGACTATCTCTTCTATTCTATGAAAATGTACCTCTTAGCCTTTTATCACGTATTTTTTTATACAACTTGAACATTAAAGTGAGAATGACTCCTAACCATTTTTAAATCCTAAATGGTCATTATAAAAATAAAATAATAAGAGAAACCTAAAAATTATTTTAAAATACCTATTCAATGAGTTTTGATTTTTTGGTTTCATTGACTTATCTAGTTCGCCGACTTTCACTTTTTTAGGGTCCCGTACCCAAGCGGTAAAACCGGGACTCTAGCTATTACTAAGACTGCACTGTCCGCTGTTACCAGGCTGTATCTCATGAACCGTGATAGCTAGACAGTTGAAATTTTCACAGATGATGTATTTCTGTTGCCGCTATAACAACAAATACTATAAACAGCAGAACATAATAACAAATCTCAGTTTTGCTCTCATTTTTATTCTTCTGCTACTAATATGTTTTGGTTCATTGTGTAGTTGTTTAGTTTAGTTGAATTTCATTTCTAGAGCAACTCTTTTTAGTTTTATATTCTTTTTATGTTATCACTTGTTTTTGTGAATGCTGGTTGACCGGTAATTGGCGACTGTGTAAGGCCAAGACTGTGGAACCTTTACTTAGGATATGATATACACAGAAGCTGTTGGTAGACCTGTGTTAATAAATAAATAAACATAAATATTTAAGGGGGGCTCACAATACTTCCATACAACTTTTTTTTTTTTTTTAGATTGTGTACGGAACCCTTCGTGCGCCAGTCTGACTCGTACTTGGCCGTTTATCTTTTTCCAATATGGCGCCTGGATGTCGCCATATAGAATTTTTATTACCGTCATCTTTAGTGACACTATATGCCATATTATTATAATTATACGCGTTTCGTCTCTAGAGCGCCACACAGGATCAAACATACATAGGCTAATAAACAATGTATCCTCCTTAACGTGTAAAAAGGTACTATAGAAGTACCATCACCCCAAGATGTAGCTGCTCACTTTTAACCCGGCGCCAATGACGCTGGGTCATATTGACCCGAGGTGATTTCAAACGGCCATATTTTGTATTTTACGTGCTTTGTGGTTTTGAACGTTTTAGTAGCTGGAGATGCAGTACTCCTACACCCACACCGCTAGTGAATTCAGTGCTTCACCACCAGTGCAGGGAGATACACGTGCGTCAAGCAAAAACGGGTAAATATGACCCAACGTCATCAATGTCGTACTGTTTTCGTGACATATTTTGTTTTGTATTTTTTGTGTTTATTGATCATTTTTCGTGTTTGCTTTCAGGAATTTGGCAAATATGTCTTTCACAAACCGCTCTGAAAGAATATTAGAGATCTTAGAGGACTTAGCCTCATTCAGGACCATTTGCAGGAACGAAGAACCCGTGTGAATTTGCCTCGGCAATTGCGCAAAAGAATCGCAGATTTCGCGGGGGCACACCCTGAAGAACCTCCCCGGAAGGTTCCTGGAGCTCGTAGGAGATGTCAGGTGTAAGGAAAGATAAGAAAACTACCCGCACTTGCAATGCTTACCAGATATATTTTGATCATTACATCCCATACTGCGAAAGAGGAGGAGCGAGGAGCTCGTGGAAAAATATTATCAGCCGCTCAGGTCGATCTTTAGGTTAAGCCGCGCTTGCCTAGGTTGGTCTGTGGATGGGTGACCGCCCATTACATACCGAGTTTCCTCCATGCCTCGGAAATCACGTTAAGCCGTTGATCCCGGCTGTCAATTATAGATCTTTGACAGTCGTTACAGGTAGTCAGTGGCCCAAAAAGTCTGACAACCAGTCTTATCAAGAGGTATCGTATTACCTAGTACTACCTGGGTTGTGTTGTGAAGGTTAGATAGGCAGTCGCTCCATGTAAAATACTGGTATTCAGCTGCATCCGGTTAGACTGGAAGCCGACCCTAACATAGTTGGGAAAAGGCTAGGCCGATGATGATGACATCATATACTGCGAAAATTGTAGCAGTTCCATGGAATGAGGAAACTGAAGACTGATTATATAATTGAAGTTCCTAAGTGCGTGATCTTTATATTAGTAAATAAAAATGTTGTTTTGTTATTTTAGTAAGTTTTCTATAAGAAAATTTAAATAATTACTCAAATTGTGTTTTCAAACATGATTTTGCATGTGTTCTGAAAAAAGTTAATAAAAGTTGATTCTATGAATATATTGGCATTTTTGTTATTTTACCCAGTAAACAATAATACAAACTAATACATGAATCATTAAAATAAGGTGTTATCATTAGCTAACATATTGAAAAATTCTGATAAACTTCGGGTCACCATGACCCGGTGTCATAGTCCGCGTTATTATTTTCACGTCATTGGCGCCGGGTTAAAACAAAATCCCGTGCACACGATATCCACATCTGTTTACCACTCTTACTACAATTGGTCCGCACAAAGAAAGTGCGGACCAATAGTAGAAAAAAAAATGCGACCTTTTTACATTATCTTTTGTTTTACAAAAATTCACAGGCTCTGTTAATGATCACAGATGTTTGACAACCCATTACACATCCTTTCTGCATCCATCTGTTACTTCTCTTCAGATACTTTAAGGTTAGTTCACCGGTTTATCCATGAAAACGTAATAGACAAATAGTCAGTCTCTTTCGCATGAATATTATATTAGACTCGGCCTGGGTGGCATTTAATTAAATATCTACTACGCCTAGTATCGTACGAGATATATCGATTCGTCGATTCTTGAGAAATAGAGAGCATTGACCTAGCTGCAATACAGTTGATAGCTATAGTTCTATATTATGTGGGAATATTTCATTTAATTCACCGTTGTTCACACATTCACACACGCCATATTCTATTCGAGTTCAATAAGACCGCTCTGTCATTGTTTGGTCGTCGATCTAAAGAATATTTCCGAATAATACCTTTTATTATATGGCCTTTTGATAGCTGTCGTGGTGGTATTCTAGCAAGAATATTCCAACCTACAATACACATATAGAAAATATGCCATTTTAACCCCAAATACAGCAATAGAAAAATAAATGAAAAACTAACCTTTGAAAGCTCACGCAGTTTACTTTACGTAATGGGAACGCAGCTCGAAACAAAAAATAAAATATTTAAAAAAAGAAAAACATGAAAATATGCCGAACGAACATTTGTTTAGAAAAACTCTTTGTAAAAACCAGGGGAATAAAATGTAATATAGTTTTCCATAGAAGATTTACATCTTCAAAAATAACGTTATTTTCAACAGTGTTCTTTTTTAATTATGCAAAGATTGATTATTATATTACAATAAGCTAATAATATTCGTATTTTAAATATAAATATACCTACTGAAAGGTGCAGCTTTATTCTTCAAGGCGCTGCACCAGTCTTATTGGACTGTATCTTCAGTTTCATAGGATGTTGCGGAATGATAATAATTAAAACGAATTTATATGCTTAATATACTGCATAGGGTGAAGTGTAGTGAGTGTAGAGTGTAGAGGAGCGCGTAACGTAACTTCTTCTAGATGTCTTCAAGCAGCAGTCGAGATGAGTAATGCGTAAAAATTTGGGCGGCCTCTTTATATAAGAAACGCCACTAGCGCAGAGCGCGGCGTGGGTGAACTACCTTGGAGATTTGGTTCCAGCCAATCAGAGACGACTGTGAGTTGTGTATATGTGTTTGTGAGATGTAACGCGTGTCTGTATGTGTGTGTAAAGCAGCTTTTATTTATAATTACGTAAATCATGTACATTTATGCAGTTATTTACTTGCTAATGGTAAAATCTGTTACATATTGGGTTGAAGCTTTACATAATACGTAAAATTCTTATATATCTACGTCGGTTCTACACATATCTACGTTATATCTTAACCTACTGAGTTAAATTACAATAAACTTATGTATTTAGCTATAAATGATGACAAAATGAGATTCTTTAGGTTTAATAAGTGAGCTATAAGATTCTAACAAGATTAACAAACAATAAAGGGCCCTAGCAGGACTAATAAAACAAAATAACAAGTTTACATGGCTATTATTTACATGTATCTAGTCTTAGATCTAGGCTGTTATTAACAATCTCCCCCTCGTGCGTAAGCACCGTAATAAATGTTTTTAGTCCGATGTTGAGATCAGGATGAGGCGGGAGGCTGGGCGACGAAGTAATCCAGCTGTTGTTCGTACTTCAGTTACTCGAACTCGTCCGTCTGGGCCTGGGTAGACTTTCATGATCTCGCCTCGAGGCCATACTCCTCTTGGCATCGTGCCATCACATATTACGACGATGTCGCCGATTTTTAAGTTTTTATGCTGAGGGTTGGAGCTGGATCGTGGCATTAAAAGAGGTCTGTATTCTGCCGTCCATCGTGCCCAAAAGGCATCGGCTAAAGCCTGAGTGGCTTTCCAGGAGTTGGAGTTTATCTGTGTGTCTTTAAACGAGCCAAGTGGTGACATTCCGCTCGAGCGCCCAATAAGGAAGTGATTGGGGGTTAGCGCTTCTTCATCTAGGTTAGGATTCACCGGAGTCAATGGTCTCGAGTTAACAATGTGCTCTGCTTCTAGTAGCAACGTGTGAAGTATGTCATCGGGAGGAAACCTTTCTTTGAGGGTGACTCGTAACGCTGTTTTCACCGATCTGACCATTCTTTCCCAGGCGCCGCCCATGTTTGGGGCACCAGGTGGTATCTTCTTCCAGGTGATCAGCTTCTCGGATGCAAAGGCTCTCAAGTCATTGTCATTGCCTTGCATGGCTTCAGCGATTTCTTTTTCAGCGCCCACGAAGTTGGTTCCGTTGTCGCTGTATATTACTGTTGGTGTGCCGCGGCGAGCTATCATTCTTCGCAGGCTCATGATCATGGAGGAGGCCGAGAGGGATGTGGCCACTTCCAGGTGCACTGCTCGTGTGGTGAGGCATGTATATAGCGCGCCCCACCTCTTTTCTAGCTTTCGCCCGACATTGATGTGCATGGGCCCAAAATAATCCACCGCAGTGGCTGTGAAGGGCGGTTGGTTTTGGGCCAGCCTTTCTGCAGGTAAGTCGCCTAAAGGGATTTTTGAGGGGATCCCCCTATAGGTCCGACACCATTGGCATTTATTGCATATGTAGCGTATAACACCGCGCAGTCCAATTATGTGGTAACGTTGTCTCAGTTCATTCATGACAGTTTGATGGTTGCCGTGATTGAAGGTTGCGTGCGTGTGATGCACCAACAGCTGAGTAAAGCCTTCTTTGGCATGTAGGACTGGCAGGTTTTGCTTTTCTTTTATTCTGCTGTCTAAACACAGGATCCCGTTGCGGTCGATTTTTACGAAGAGCTTGAAAAACGGTGACTTTCTCGGCAGTCGCCGTCCGGCTTCGATCGTCGTGATGTCCTCGCCGAACGAGTTATACTGACTTCTTCTTACTAGCAATAGTTCAGCTAGTTTTATATGATTTGGTGCAAGTTCTTTACTTGTGATTCTTTTGAGTAGTTTGGCTTTAAATACCTCGGCGGCGAGCAGAACGGTGGCAGCAACACGTATTAATCGAGTGTATTTCGAGAAACGTTCTAACTGAGGTAAGTAATCGCTTACGTCATGTCTAATAATCACATGGACTTGTTTTAAAATTCTTTCTTCCCCTGAAGGGGGTGGTGGCGCCGCGGCTCGCTTTTCCTGCGGCCATGATGCGGGGTCGCCTCTTATGAACTCGGGTCCAGTGAACCACCTGTGATTTGAGTTAAATTCGACAGGAATGCCCTTGGTTGCGTCGTCCGCGACGTTATCAGCGCTGGGCACCCATCGCCAGTTGGCTGGAGTAGTTAAGCTTTCGATCTCAGCCAGTCGATGTGCTACAAACGACTTGAACGTGCGCGGGTCTGATTTTATCCAGGCTAACACGGTTTTTGAGTCTGACCAATAATGGCATTTTAATATTTTATAATCGGACTCGCGCTTGACCGATTCGGCTAATCGACTGCCTAACACTGCAGCCTGAAGCTCTAGGCGGGGTATGGAAATAGGTTTCAGCGGAGCCACTTTGGCTTTACCTGCTATCAGCCGTGACGCTTGTGTACCGTCTGAGTTTGTACTTACGAAATAAATCGCGGCTGAATATACTTTTTCGCTTGCGTCGCAGAAAACGTGTAACTCGCCTTCGCTAGAGGACGTGGCAGGTACATACCTATCTATTTCTAGTTTTTTCAGCAATTGTAAGTTGTTTATGAATGATAACCAGGTCACGTGATGCTCGGTTGTGATGGGGTCGTCCCAGTCTATCCCGCTACGCCATATTTCTTGTATAAGACATTTGCCTATCATCGTAATCGGCGAAACTAATCCCAGCGGATCGAATACCGACATGACCGCGCTAGTTACTTGTCGCTTGGTGGGCAGAGTGTCACCTTGTATGACGTTCGCGGGTGTACTTCTTAGATTGACGTTAAAACCTAACGTATCGCGTGCGTGGTTCCATATAAGGCCTAATGTTCGCTCTACATCGCTTTTTCCTAACATGGTCGAATCGCTACTGCGCGTATCTGTGACGTCACTTATTACTTTGGGCACGTTCGACGCCCATCCGCGTAACTCGAAAGATGCATTTAAATGTACTTTATACATGGCGTTTATCACTTGTTTTGCCTCGCTTTCCGAGTTGAACGCGCCTAAATAGTCGTCCATATAAAAATTACGCACGGTGGCTCTTGCGACTTCTGGGTATTGCTGGCCGTGATATTCTGCGTTTTTATTTTTTACATAGATGGCGGTACATGGGGAGGAGGCCGCACCGAAAATTAACGACGTCATTCGGTACTCCTGTGGCGGTCGTTCCCTATCTTCACCCCTCCATAAAAATCGTAGACTATCGCGGTCTTGCTGAGCGATTTTGACCTGTAAAAACATCTCCTTGATGTCGGCTACTACGGCTATTTTGCCTTCTCTGAATCTAACTAACACACCGAAAAGCGATTGTAATAAATCAGGGCCTGCTAACAACGCGTCGTTTAAACTTTTACCCCCATTTTTTGCTGCTGCGTCGAACACCAGGCGTATTTTACCCTTTTGCGGATGCACTACTGAAAAGTGCGGTAAATACCAACTGCGTGGTGACGTCGATGGGGTGTCTATTTTTTCGGCGTAGCCCGCTTCTATCAGATTATTTACTTGCTTGTTATATTCGGATTTTAATTTTGAATTTTTATCTAATTTATTTTCAAGATTGTACAGACGACTGAGAGCTTGTTTTTTGTTATTAGGCATTACCTCGTCGTCTGTTCGCCACAGTAGTCCCGTTTCGAATCTGTTATCGCTTATTTTCTTGCACGTTTTGTCTAGGATTGCCAGGGCGCGCTGATCTGGATCGGACGCTGGCCTGCGAGGCTCTATTCCTAATGATTCGATACTAAAGAAATTTCTGATAAGCTCTAACGCGGGGTCA
The DNA here is from genome assembly GCA_947578425.1 of Eugnorisma glareosa. Lineage (NCBI taxonomy): Eukaryota > Metazoa > Arthropoda > Insecta > Lepidoptera > Noctuidae > Eugnorisma > Eugnorisma glareosa. The sequence goes on from OX387959.1 coordinate 15,568,686, forward strand.
TCTGATGGCGTGGGTCGCACGTGATTTACCAACGCTACTGTATTGCGTGGACGTGAGTTTTTTCCATGTAAGACCCAACCTAATTTGGTCAGCGATGCTACGGGTTGGGTTTTGTTGCCGACACGCAGTTGTCTTGACGTAATTAAATGCCAGTTGTCCTGGCCTATTAAAATGGTCGGTTTACCCAACTCGTAGCACAGCTCATCCTCTATTTCCGTTAGGTGGCTGCACTGGCTTACTACTTCTCTGCTTACCTCCTGTGGAGATAGATTTAAATTTTCTATGGTGTTTGCACTCATAGTTTCTAAGTTTCTACTACATAAACCGCGGATTGATAATTTAACGTGGCATGATTCCGTGTCGTCTATTCGATTACCTCCCACGCCCTCCAGCGATAATAGTTGGCCTCGACCTCTAGGTATCACGCTGTCTGCCACGCCTCGTTCAACAAGCGTCATGGTTGAACCTTCATCTAATAAGGCGTAGGTAGCAGTCGCGCCTATGGGTCCGCTTAATTCGACCGGCACTATTTTTAAATAGGTATTAGACGTGTACACGTGATTTACCGAGCTAACGTTACCGCGGGTAGGCAGAGCTGTATTGTCGCTGCCGTGTAGCATTTTATGGTGTGACGCTTCACACCCATTAATTCCGCATGGCACGTATTTGCACCTAGCCATTCGCATGTGCGAGCTATTTAGGCACCTGAAACATAACTTATCGCGCTTAGCCGCGTCCCATCTTTCTTTTACGGATAATTTTGCAAAGTCTGCGCACACTGCAGCGCTGTGGTCTCCCGCGCAAATAACACATTTTTTATCCTTTTCTGCCGACGACTCGCTATTTGGTCGTGATGTTTGTGGTTTTTGCGTTTTTGACGTTTGTTTCTTTGACTTATTTACGGCGGCTACGATTTTACGCGATGAGCTGGCCTCGGTTTCTGAATCGTCGCTGTCCGAGTCCGCGTGTTGATGGCGTGTGTGTTCACGCGCTGTGTTTACCCCGCGCGGTTTCGTTCGGTTTTTTCTTTCGTCTCGCGCCGTTTCGTAGGCAAACATAGCGCCACATTGATCGGCCATAACGTTTAAGAACTGAGACAGCAATTCTAACTCGGGCGCGCCGCTGCGCTCTGATTTAAATTCGTACCATTTATATTTTAAAATTATGCTGAGTTTTTCTACTATTCGACTCACTAACTCAGGTGAATACAGATATTGCGGCTGTTTGAGTGATTTTATTGCCGCTACTGTATTTGATATTTTGCTCGCGAAACTACTTACGTTACGCCCGTCTTCGCTCATGCGGGGCATTCGCTTTATGTTTTCGAGTTCCGATAAGACGAGTAATTCCGGTCGGCCGTAACGTCTTTCTAACGTGTCCATTACTTCATACGGATCCGACACCGTGAATAATAACGCCCTAACTGTTTCGCGGGCAGCACCTCTAAGTGCTTTTCTTAATCGAGCTACGTTTTGTACGTCAGTAAACATGCTCACTGTGTCGCTAAAGACTGATTTGAATGCCATCCACTCGGCAATCGCCCCGTCGAAATGGGGTAGTTCGTGGATGAATTTAGGTGCCGCGGAGTCTGGTCTGCCTGAATTTACCGCCTGCACTATTGCGTTGGCCAGCATCGCCATGTCGCTGCTACTATTCGACATGTCGTTGCCAACGCGCGGCTCGTTCCTACTCGTCGTAGGTGGTCGCGGCGCCTGTCCCGGGACTTGGGCGTTATCTAAAATTGCTGGCCTTTCTGCTACGTACTGTTCCGAAATCCAGCCCTCAACACGAAACTCTTCTAACTGGGGCGGGCGCTCCGCGTCGCAGGAACTTTCCAGTTCGATCCTGGCTATTTCCAGACGACTTAAGGCAACTGCGGACGCCGCCCGAGCTCGTGCTAACTCGGAATTATGTAACTCTAGCTCGGCTTTTAACATTGATAATCGGCTACTTGCCCTGTCTACGGGGACGTTTACTACGGTGCCCGACGCACTCCTAACTTGAGTATTTGACTCATCGACTCGCGTTAACCCTTCTTCGATTACTTTCTCGATATTACGCGTGCTGCTATCACCGTTCGTGTCCTCTATGCTGGTGCCTTTACTCCACGTATTTGATTCGGCCGACATTGTCTGACCGGACGCCGTTGTGGCGTCTGTGGCAGGCGTAGATTTGCCTGAACGCAATACACGTGCGTTATCCATTTACGCACGAGGGGGCCCTATCCCTACTACTTAAAATTAACACTTTATCACTTTATCACTTTCACTTTCACTGTTTTTCTTGATGTGACGCCTACCTTGCCTATCAGCCTGGCCGGACTCCTAACGCGGTGATGCCGAACCAGGAATGGGAATGTACGGGATTGGAAAGGTAGGAACCTCCCAGCAGAGGGCGCGGGCGCTTACGGGTGCATCAGAGTGTGGCGGGAAAACCAACGCTCGTCGTTGCGTGCCAACCTGTGGCCCCGGGCGTGTCCACACCGTACCGGCGGGGTCTGACTGCTACACCTGGGATGGTGCGTGGAGTGGTCAGGTGCTCCACTGCCTCCGTACGATATAATGGCCTTTAACACCGCTAGGTGGCCACGTACGTGTGATAATGATTGCTTCCAAGTAATTAACAGCGGCTAGGCAAGGCCAACTGCTAACACTCGCGCGTACTTGTTTCTTTTTTGAAAGTTTGCTGCAGTGAACTTGAGGTTTTTCTCTCTTCAGTGGCGAAAATTTCTTTCTTGAAAGCTTGATTCAGAGATCCGGACGAGAAGGACCATTGAAAGGTGCAGCTTTATTCTTCAAGGCGCTGCACCAGTCTTATTGGACTGTATCTTCAGTTTCATAGGATGTTGCGGAATGATAATAATTAAAACGAATTTATATGCTTAATATACTGCATAGGGTGAAGTGTAGTGAGTGTAGAGTGTAGAGGAGCGCGTAACGTAACTTCTTCTAGATGTCTTCAAGCAGCAGTCGAGATGAGTAATGCGTAAAAATTTGGGCGGCCTCTTTATATAAGAAACGCCACTAGCGCAGAGCGCGGCGTGGGTGAACTACCTTGGAGATTTGGTTCCAGCCAATCAGAGACGACTGTGAGTTGTGTATATGTGTTTGTGAGATGTAACGCGTGTCTGTATGTGTGTGTAAAGCAGCTTTTATTTATAATTACGTAAATCATGTACATTTATGCAGTTATTTACTTGCTAATGGTAAAATCTGTTACATATTGGGTTGAAGCTTTACATAATACGTAAAATTCTTATATATCTACGTCGGTTCTACACATATCTACGTTATATCTTAACCTACTGAGTTAAATTACAATAAACTTATGTATTTAGCTATAAATGATGACAAAATGAGATTCTTTAGGTTTAATAAGTGAGCTATAAGATTCTAACAAGATTAACAAACAATAAAGGGCCCTAGCAGGACTAATAAAACAAAATAACAAGTTTACATGGCTATTATTTACATGTATCTAGTCTTAGATCTAGGCTGTTATTAACACCTACCAACACAATTGATGGCATAGCTGAATGAAATTAAACACTAAAGAGAATGCACCATTGAACGGAGTGCCTTTATAGAGATAAGAGCTCAGATATTGCAAGATATTGTTTGAAAGGGCAGCTTCTAGTACGGTCCACCACAAATAGGCTAGATTGTACGATGAGATTTGCCACCGACTGAATTAGGAGAAGATTGCGCCTAAGTGCATTTGTTGAAATGATGCCATGCCCGATGTCGCTGGCCTATTTATATTTTTACCTGAGCAACATTTTCATACCGCTCGGATATTAAATAAGTAAATATTGGTATTCAATGTAGAAGGCGTGGCGTTTATTGATGATTCAAATGGAACGGTGGTGGAAACAAAAACAAAGTTATTTTATCGTTTCTGATTGCGTTGTTTTAATTCAAAATACATAGTGTTTACTTGTTATCTATATATATAAAAGAAAGTCGAGTTAGTTACACTATTTATAACTCAAGACCGGCTGAACTGATTTGGCTGAAAATTGGTGGGGACGTACCTTAGAACCAGGAGACGGACATATGATACTTTATTTTTTATTTAGATCTAAGTCCTCGCCGGCGAAGTCGCGGGCACAGCTAGTTATTAGATAATCAGTGAACGAGTAAAAAGTGATTCTGGATGGATACGTCTTTCAGGTACTGATAGTGAAGCGAAAGACAGTCGTTACAAATAACTCCTAATTACAATTGTATGGTTTTCACTTTATATGTATAATGCCTATACAGCGTGTAACAGAAAGGGTATAATCATATGGAATACTGTGGTACGGACCATCAAACTGAACAACTTCCTCTATGGGACCACCATCGAAATCGTAAAAAAATAATCAGCTGTCCCATACATTTGGGTCGAGTAGGTATTGAAATTTTGTATAGGACAGCTGATTATTTTTATACGATTTCGATGGTGGTCCCATAGAGGAAGTTGTTCAGTTTGATGGTCCGTACCACAGTATTCCATATGATTATACGCTTTCTGTTACACGCTGTAGATGGAGCATCAAATGTGCGAAAACGTGTCAAAACATATCAGTCGACTATTAGCTTATAAGTTCGCAGACAGAGACAGACGCGTAGTGTTTACACTACTGACTGATCGCACTCATACAAATGACATAATTCTGTCTCTGTCTAAACTGTATTTCTATGTACAGTTTTAATATCTAGAAGTTCTGAATCAATAAAAACAGTCCTGAAAAATTGGTAGGTCTGTAATTAGCATGTTTGTCTTCTAGATCATCGATAATAAGTGTTTATTTCTCACCACAATCCAAAAAATACAAACAATATTTACACATAAGCAGTAGCCAACGATTTTTGGTTGTGGATCGCTGGTGCCTGTGGTAGGTAGTAACACCTGTAATACAGGTCACCAGGTCCCCACCTGTTTAAAGTTACACATTTGATAGCTTACATCTGGTATCACAGCAAATAACAAAAGTTTCAGACAATTAGTGAGCTTATTAAAAGAGAGACACACTCTCTGTATTTGAGTAATATAAGTAAAACAATTAAAAGGTTAAAGTACGTTGAGTGGTTTTTATGAATGTAATTTTGTGTGTGCGTGTGTGTATATATGTGTGTGTGTGTGTGTGTGTGTGTTTTGGAGAGACCGTAAGTGGATGAGTCTGATTAGACTAATACATTAAAGAGAGCTTCTGTGGCAGTATATGTTTGGCTTTGTAGCCAGGCATGTAAAGCGATTTTACAATTATGTTTGTTCATTGAGTGTAGGGAAAGAATTTGGTTTAATTTATTGTAAAGATAGGGTCCGAGGAAAACAAAGAATCTTTGACTAAAAGAGGTTTTAAGAGGAGTTGCTGAGGCCACTATACGGTTACGACGATTTGTTTGCTGTGAATAATTGGAGATAGAGTGTTGCTTAATAGCTGTGGTCAGTACAAACAATTGCCTAACCGTAAGGACTTGACAATATTCATAGAGCTTGACAGTGGGATAAAGTCTTGGCTTGAAACAGCACACCTTAAGAACAGCTCTCTGCGCACGTTCAATCCGAATATAGAGGGATTTTGCTGCCCCTCCCCAGGACGAGATACAATAGACCAGAACTGATTGACACAGTGCCTGATATGTCATTTTCATGACAACAGGATCTGCTGAATTGCGTAGTTGTTTAAAAATGTACATTAGTTTGCGCACTCTATTTGATAGGTGTATTATGTACTCTTTGAATGTAAGGTTGCGGTCAATCACTATGCCAAGATACTTTATCGAAGTGACTCGTTCAATGTTACATTGATCATGGGTGCCAATGCCGTCGCTACTACCATTAGATAGTGTCAACTGGGCAGCAACATTTAGTGAGCTTGCAACTGACACTGTATTTCGAATCGAGAAATTTATTATTTTTGTTTTCGATATGTTTAGGGTAAGCAAATTGTTCTTAAGCCATTCATTGACTGTATCGAAACCCTTCTGAGCAAGGCGATATGCCTCTTCCCAGTTGTCTGACGCAAATACGAGTGCTGTATCGTCCGCATAGGAAAATATTGTACCGCTTTCTAGGCTGAGGCAACACAGGTCATTCATGTAAATTAAAAATAAAGTGGGGCCAAGAATACTGCCCTGTGGCACACCAAAAGCTACATTTAGATCAGAGCTGGAGTAAGTTCCAATTTTGGCACTCTGTGTTCTATTTGTAAGATAGCTTTGAAACAAGGATAGCTGGGTACCTCGTATACCCAGACATTCGAGCTTAGATATTAAGATGGGAATCGAGACCGTGTCGAATGCCTTCGCGAGATCCAGGAACAATGCAACACATTTCTTACCGTTGTCAAGTTTCAGAGCTATGTGATTAACCAATTTGTGAACAGCATCAGCAGTGGATAGATTTTTACGAAAGCCGAATTGGTTAATCGACAAAAGCTTTCGTGCCTCTAAATATGCAACCAGCCTTCTATTTATTATTTTTTCCAGTATCTTGGAAAGTGCAGGCAGAACTGATATGGGCCTATAGTTTTCGACACGATCACGATCTCCAGATTTAAAAATAGGGTGAAGAATTGCCTTTTTGAACCAGTTAGGGAAGACACCAGAATCTAGGCACAGGTTGCAAACATGAGTCAGTGGAGGTATAATAACGTTTCGATGCCGTTTTAGAAAACTAGAAGAAATACCGTCCCAGCCAACTGCACAATCACTCTTAAGTGAGAGGATTAGGCGTTCCACCTCTTGCTCATTTGTCTTAAGCAGTACAAAAGACTCCTTCTGGGGGTCGGGTAGCGAAAAGGATCGCGGGTCTCTCTGTATTTTCTCAGCCAGACGTCTCCCTACATTTGCGAAATAATCATTAATTTGATTGATAGTGTCCTGCTTATCGTGATTATTCGCTATGAGATCATGGGCTGATGACTTCAGTTGTCCTATGTTTGTGACGTCCTTAATAACACGCCATAGTTGCTTAGAATTTCTACCTGCTTTTTCAAATTCTAGTCTCTCATAATCTCTCTTTGCTTTCCGTAGCAGATTTGTACAGAAATTACGATACCTTCTGTAAGACACCACGAGGACTTCATTTGTTGGATCTGTTCTAAGCTTTTTAAACAAATTGTCTCTGTGGCGCATACATTTTAGTAGTCCTTGAGTAATCCAGGGTTTAATCGGCCTGCGTCTACGTGAATTTGAAACAGTTTTAGTGTTCTTAGATAAAGCTAAGAGAAGTGGTTCTATTAAATATTTAGTAGCCAAATTGGGATCTTTTGTTGCATAGACTGCATCGAAACTTATGTTGTTAATGTCATTAACAAGCTCATCCTCATTAATTTTTGTGATTTGGCGCGAGTTTAGAACTTTGATTCTATTTGGTGACAAAGAGAGTAAAACTGCAAAGTGATCTGTGACAGTGGATTCTAGCACGATGACTGTGCTAGAGAAAGAACTCTTTATATTGGCGTGATCAAGGCATGTAGATCCATGTGTTTTCAACGCATGTCCCGGGAAAAGTCCGTGGTGACCTAGTAGATCCAAATAGTCCAGTGAGTATGCATCTTTATTATTGTGGGTAATGTCAATATTTATGTCTCCCATAATTACGATGTTTCTAAACGATTTAAGCTCACATAGAACACTGTCCATAGATTGTATAAATTTTGAGGGATCTTTATATGCATAGGGCCTGTACACGGCAATTATGGCTATATCCGCTCCAACCGTCACTGTCAAACAGTTCGCTTCGGATATGACAGGTTCTTTAACTTTCACATTAGCTAGCAAACTATTGACGTATACAATTACTCCGTCATTTTGGTTAAAGGTTTTTGAGGACTTATGCGAGGTATATCCCTCTAGAATGGGAATGACGGGGTTGCGGGAGAGCCAACATTCTGAGAGAATGATAACGTCACTAGGTACCACAATTCTTTGTAATAGAGTTAAAAGCCCCGCATAATTAGCATTTACACTGCGAATGTTTTGGGATAAAATAGTCAAACATGCGTTAGAGGGCACCAGCCTGGAACAATCATCTGGGTCACACGTTATCGCGTTTGAAAAATAAACATTATCCAAATTATCTAACATTTCATTTACATTATTTGAACTATCGAACGGGACGGTTTAAAGCTAAGAGGACAAAGTACAGAATTCTCAATATTATTATTTTTCCAGTAACATGTGAGTCACGCCAGTATTCCAAGAAAATGCGAGAACCACCTCTAGGGACAGATCTTGATCGTGAATTTATAAATTTTGTAAATATTTTGTGTGCGTACGGTGTAGGATGGTGTGTATTTTTGTGGCAGTGTGATTGTTTGAAAGTGTGTGCGTGAATAAGTGTTTTATAAAAACCAAAAAAATTCAACAATAAGTAACAAAAATCAATGAAATAGTTTAAATTAGGCATGCTGCATAGTTTTGTAGCTATAAGTAAATAGTAATAATAATTAAAATAATTAAAAGTGGACATGCAAGTCTTTGTAATTATGACATAATGACTACATAGTCAAGTTTGAGCTAACTTGGCTAAGTCTACTTCAGAGTTTACTACGACACGCTGTGCACCGTCTTCTTTGCGTAGGTAGACTTTACCATATGCTGACCAGCAGTGTTTATATTTATTCTGAGCGGCGAAATCTCTTGCTAAAAAGTATATCTTTCGGGTTTTTGATGGTAGGTTGTCAGATATATAAATAGGTACCTTGGGGCCGTCAACTCGTAGGTGCGTTGTGTTTAATTTGTTGTTAATGTGGTTTTTGTTGAAAGTCCTTACCGAATGAAGTAATTTTGATTTCAGCATAACGGTAGTAAAATCCACTATGATGGTGTTATTCATTGTGCTTTTGGAGTTTATTCTATAAACATCTTTTATATCGGACTGAACAATGGTGGTATCAAGTACGTTGCCGATATTTCTCACTGCGTCAGCCAGATCAAGTTTCGATTCCTCGGCGATTTTTGGGACATTTTTAATTTCAAGACTAGTTAGTTTTGATTGTTTTTCCAGGTGGTCGATTTTTTCTTCAAGTTTACATATGTACTCCCGATTTTCCTTTCTTTCCACGTCATATTCCTGCATTTTTGCCAGCATCTCATCATATTTGGCAACAGAAAATTCAACGTAATCCTGAAGTTTACTGCATTGGTTTTTAATTTCCATCAGAGTCGTTGCAATGTCTGAGCGAAACAATGTTTGCTCTTTCTTTAGCTCTTTAAGTGTGTTCGAAATTTCGTCCTTGAACTCGCACATGCTGACAGAAAATTCGTGATCGTGCCGTTTCCTTTTATTGCGACTGGTTATATTTTTATCCATGCTAGGTTCACACAATTCCGAAAGCACACTAATGTTAGGCTGAGATTGATGAAGAACAGGTGGCTGCCCACTCATTGTGGCCGGAGATGCTGGTGGAGTGCGTCGTAGCGGCATCATTTTGTATTTTTAAAGCTGTGTTGCGGTTTTCTAGCGATTTAAAATATGTATACTAATTTGGAAATACAATCTCAAGCAAAAATTATGATATTTTAGATTATATATATAATTCCATATATGTTTGTATAATTATTAGGAAAAATTTAGAAAAAGATCCAAAAAGTAGTTTTCTCGAAGTCTTGGATTTGAACCCGGTTCGACGAGAGTACTGCTAGGCAGCTTGCGCCGCAGTGCTACGGCAGCGTTACAAAAGCTCTCGAAAATAACAATCTGTAGCGAAGCGCACGGAATTCGTCACTTAGACGGTGCGTGGTGGCTCGTATCCTTTGTGTACACTAATGGGTTCAAAGTTCAAATCTTGCACAGTTTTAAAATTTTATTGTCTGTTGTAAAGTTTCTGTTTGTAATTTGGAGTTGATGTAATTGTTATTCCACTATAATTTTCACACAGTTTGACACTTGTTCACTTGGGTTTATAATGATGTGATTTTCTCAAGAGTGTAGCCACTTTTTCCACTGATTTACAATTTTAAATACAGCGAGAACAGAAAGCACGTCCGATCACTGTGACACCACGGAGGGGGGTTCCTTCACACACTGTTCATACACTGTGCGTCTATTGTCTCTGTATTCTATTCTGTTCAAGGAACTTATATAAGGTCCCATTAAAATAGGTGGACAAATTTTAACACAGCGTTCAGTACGTCTAACCAAAGATATCTAAGCAAAAAATAAAATACTGATTAAATTGATTTGTCCACCTATTTTAATGGGACCTTATATAAACTAATTCTGTTCTATTGTAGTGAAATAAAAAAAAAAACAAAACGTATTTTCTAGTTTACACGCAGCCATAGACAAAGATCACCCTAGAAACCAAACAATGAAAGCGGCCAGTTGTTTTAGAACAAAACATGTGACACTCTATGAACGTTGCCAGTTGCGACCACAAAAACAATGTGTAAAATAAAAAGGCACCGGGATCCATCGGTAAAAGGTTATCGACTGAAAATGTCGTACCATTCAATAATAGATTAAACAGCGGTAGTCCCTCACTTCCATTACACATTTTGTGTTACAACATAAAGCTATTTTCGATGTCCCACTGGCACAGTTTGTGTCAGTGTTTAGCAAAATTATTTGTGGACGGGGTCGGGTCGAGCCTCGATGAGACCTGATAGATATCCTATCCAATCAAAGGCTTTTATATGAATATTCTCAATTTTGCCACTGGATCTACGCTGTGATTGGTTACTTTAATTACGGAGTTGCTCGACTGTGGTGATTTTAAAGATCATTTAATTGATTCTTGCTTACGTTTGACATCTTATTTCGCCAATTACTGACAGAGTTGAGGTTTGGGTCCAGCTTTCAAATCAATTGTTATTGATTAACAGACGTATCAAATTAGTCTTAATTGATTAATTTGACTGAAGTATATAACAATATTTACAAAATTGTTTCATCAGTCTCTATCAATAGAAACTATGGAACATTAAAGAGCCTTCTCTTATACAGGGTGTAACAGGACCCTTCACGAAGCCGTCAACCAAGCACTATGTACATCACACTAAGTAACTTTACGCAAAAATGATTGCTGGGAAACGATTATTTTTTTGGGGTGAAACATCACGTTTTTGCGGAAAACTCAATTTAACGCACTCAAAACATTGTGCTTAAGGATGAATTGAATAGGACGGGAGTCGCGGAGGTGTTTACAGTAAAAAATCTTACGTTAAAAACAAGCATTCAAAAAAAAACTTGTGAAAAAGTTGGAACTTTGACTACCAATATCTCCGTAACTAGAAGGTTCCCAGGTATGGTCTAGAACAAAAAAAATTATAGCAATGACGGGGAGAAGTATCTTTCGGCTTCGTTAAGGGTCTTGTTACACCCTATATACATTTAGTATCTACTAACAAGTCAGTTCGTAGCTAAATCTTGGCACATCAGCGCATGCTTACAATGAAGTGGATAAGTTTTCATGCATGCCGAAGCACACCTTTGATCATACTATCGTACCAATCGAATCTAAATATCTACAAGTTCCTATCACACCTGCCTAGGATGGCTACAATAGCCGAGAGTACTTCTTAAAGCGTTCCAATGAGTGCCACTGATCCTTGGTAAAATATTTTTTGAATAAAACCTTTTTAATGCAGGTCCTGTAATCATTTTTTTTTAATTCGTTAATTGGGGTAGGGAAATGACTGTCTGAAAAAGACTGGCCATTCGATAAAGATAAGTTTTTTTTTGTGTAAAAAGGACAACCGTTTCCAAAATTGGTACGCGATTATTGTTTTTGACCCTGTGCGGTCAAATGAGTCCTAACTAGCGTAGCATCGCAAGTGTGAAACTCTCGTACAGTAGTCGATCGATAGTGAACAGGGGCATTAAATTTTTACAGTTCACCGAGCCGCTGCCCATCGGCGCCCGAGTTTTATTGATTTGCTGTTAGCTGCCTCGTCAATGAACTATTTTATTTTATTTAGATCATTAGGTATCTTCTGTTAATGGATTTTCTTGTCAATGCTTCGATTTATATGCATCATTTATAATTTACACTTTAATTAACTCATAATAAGTAATAAACATGGTAAATATCGCGTTTCAAGTGGCAATGACAGTGTTAGTGACCATGCCAGTTTAATTTTTTTAATATGGAATAAATCCTCTTTTTTGGTGATGTTCTTCAAAAAGGTCAGGTACAGGAAGCAAATGGTGTAGTTTCTGTACATTCTGCTGATTTAACTAGGAAGTTATAATTCAAATCCAAAAACGTGTAACTGTTGCATGTTTGTAGTAACTATTTATTTATTTATTTAAACTTCATGTACAATAGTGGTACATAGGCGGACTTAATGGCATAAGGCATTCTCTACCAGTCACCCTTAGGGTTAAATAAGAAAACGCTGTGGTAGGGTACAAAATAAATATCTAAAAAAATAATTTATTTAAGTACTTAAAGTGATACTATACTATAACTATATTTAAGTAACTATAAATTTGAATTAACCATCAACTCAAACACGACACAAACGTATCTAAATACATGACAGATTCCAGTTCACTCATCCAGAGTTAGGTTGTTTACTTACCAACTAGTTTCGCCAACTGGATGTCAAATATTCACTTCACGACATTAACCTAAAGCTTTCCACTGGAGCGGAGAGCTGCGTCAACAACCAATAGGTTACAGTTTAACGTTGAAGCCAAGCGGAGATCTGACGTAAATCTACATCTTTTTGTTCGAAATATTTTCCCCTGTCTGTTTACATGGAAACTAGGCCTTTGCCCCAATTTATATTGTTCAAGGACAGCGGTGAGTAGCGACTACAAGGACAGAGGCGAGAGTCGAAAAACTAGTGGCGCGGATGGCGTGGTTGGTGCGGTGGCTGACTGATTGCCTGCTGTGCTACGTGTCGCGTGTATTTGTATGGCCTTCTGGTAGTTTTTCCGGGTCTGGCTGTTTATGTACACTGAAAAAATGCACTCCAATCAAGTGACATTTTAACGTGATTGACGATATTTTGTTTAGATTAATCAAAATCTTAGTTAACTTGATCATCACGACATGATTGCAGCAATTAATTGTATTAATCATACAACTTGATCAAATCTTGCGCTAAATGTTTGCGCTAAATAAGCTCCTTGGTTGAGTTTATCACCATTTGGTTGTATTTATTACTATTTGACTTGATTGCTGCAAATAGGTTTTGTGATAACTCGTTTCAAATCTCAATCAAATAAAAGTAGTAGCTGTGATCATTGTGCTTGATAGGCTCAGATGCAAACAAGTTACTTAGCCAATCTAAACAAATTCTTGATTGTGGCAACTACTTTTTTTTTCAGTGATGTGAGTTTAAATGTTTGCAAACGCACCCGGCCACGCATACAAGAGAAATTTCTAGTGTGGGGCAAAGCTTAAAAAACTTTACAGTGACAGCAGTTGACTCGCTACTGTCCGATTGGTTTACACTGTCTCTAACTGCTGTACTTATCTACTACGCTAAACACTAGACCAATGTAAATCGGGCCTTAGACGGAGGCCAAGCGAGCGCAATTTCTGTGAACTTGTGTCACGATTTTGCTCATCTATGTTGTCACTGTAGTGATTTCTTTAGGCTAGTTCAAATACTAGATAGTATTGCCCGTTTTCTCTCACACCAAGTACGTGATGGTGATGGTGGAACGGTTAACGTGTCGGTTTCGTGACGAGAATTAGAAATTGCAATAGTGCAAGGTATTGCGGGTAAAAAAACAATGTTTTTGGGGAAAATTTACCTAAGCGCCTGAAGCAAACTTTCAATGTTTTTGTCATATTTTAAATGCAAATAATTTTCCACCGGTTTTACTGACATACAGTGGTTATAGTCCCAAACAGTGTTTTGTAATTAATAACTTTTAATCTGATTAATCACTATGTAAACATAAACAAGTATCCTATTAATTTTTTTGAGGCGGCTGTATGCTGTCCTACATCACTGTCAAGCCTGTGTTCATGCGACCCTGGTACATTGTTTCATAAATTACACAAAAAAAAACCTTCTTACATATTTACATTTTATGAAACCTCTTAATGGAAAGGGTTTTGTTCTGAAGACAACAAGATTTTTTTTTAAAAAATTGAATTTTGCCTTTTCCTCGTTGGTTTAGTTAGTGGTCGCAAGCACCGACTGCTGAGCATGAGGTTCTAGGTTCGATTCCCAGGTCGGGCAAAGTGTATTAGAAATTTATCAGTAGCAGCTACGGAGTTTGGAATAGGAATGATTCCTGAGTTAAAAAAATATGATTCTATTTAGTCCGTCAGTTAGATTATCGAAAAATATTGGACACGTATTTTTTGTTTTATCAAATCAATAAAACAATACGAAGATAAAACGCATAAAATAAACGAAGTGGTAGTTGTGACGTCATTAGTCGGTAAAAAGTGTATGTACATACAAGTGACGTCACACGAGTATCGTCTTCATTTTTTGTTTACGTGAAAAAAGAAAAAATACGTATGCAATCTTTTTTGGGAATCTATCTGACGGACTAATTAGATTTTTTGGTCATCTACCCTATTGTGCCCCGCCTGATAGCAACAGGCTCGCTCCCTTTTACAGCGTATTGGCGAAATGTAAGTGTGGTACACTTCTGCCTAATCAGTTTTGTTGTTCAGAATATTATGTTATTTTTGACATTAAAAAACAGATTTCCGAAGACCATTTGGTTGGTCCTAAGAAAATCAATGAAATATTAATTTAATAAGCAGATTTCAATCTTGAATCTCTCGGGGCTGCGGCTGCTTGCTTGGAAACGTTGCTTAAATATGGCGACGTTGAATTTAATATAGCGACGAATTCCCGCTTCTCCGTGGTTATTTGTCTGGTGGTCAACAAACCGAATTCACTATTACGATCATTTTAGAGACAACACGAATGTTTAGTTGGAGTTTAAATTTCAACATTACCCAACTACTATTCCTACTAAACCATGTTTGTATCCACCTTTGCATCAAAATATTATTAAAAAAATATGTATTAAATAGTGCCACGCATTTAAATACATTGTAAAGAAAATCAAACCTTATCAGTCAGGAATTAGGGTGA
Source organism: Eugnorisma glareosa (assembly GCA_947578425.1). Lineage (NCBI taxonomy): Eukaryota > Metazoa > Arthropoda > Insecta > Lepidoptera > Noctuidae > Eugnorisma > Eugnorisma glareosa. Next base: position 15,583,703 of record OX387959.1, read on the forward strand.
AAAGTGGCGGACGTCAGTGCACACGGTAGTACCTACCTTATCTACCTAAATTTCTACGTTATGGTAATGGTTTTTTTTTTTTTAGGTATGACCACTCGCAGCGCAACAACTCTACTGAGGTTGAAGCTATCATGGTCATGGAAATGTCATGTTTTACTTTAACACGGCGTAGTGAAACTTCTTCTTTATCGTGTGGTTATTGCCTTATGTGGTGTCAGAGTTTTTAGGCCGCCCATGGGCCTCTGACTTGGCTTTACATGCCGTCGAGAAATATCATCTCAGGCATACTGGTTTCCTCACGACGTTTCCCGTCACCGGAGCAAGTGATCATTATACAATACGCACATGAATCCGAAAAATCAGAGGTGCGTGCCTTGGTTTCGAACTTCGACGGTCACACCACTAGGCTATCACTGAAACAAAAACATGATATTTGCAGTTAGCATGTTCAGTTACTTTACTAACAGAATTTTACACCTCGTAAATAATCCGAAGTTAATTAAAATACAAGTAACCCTGTCTTTGCTGTCACGCAGTCGTGTTATAAGAATGTTTCGACAAAACAACCAACTTGTGCTTTCTCGAGACTTGTGGATCACACGATGAAGCTCTTTAATACCTCCTAATGCTTCCAAGACAGGTAAACCAGTGAAATAACACAGACCACAATACTATCGCGGTTTTTACCTCTGATTTATACCTTTTGACGACCCGAATGGCGCAGCAGTTGTGAGGCTGGCTTACGTTCTTAGGGTCCCGGGTTCGAATCCCGGTAGGAGCAAATGTTTGTGTGATGAGCATGGACATTTGTTTCCGAGTCATGGATGTTTATATGTATAATAAGTATGTATTTACAAAAAAAAAAAGTATCTATGTAGTAGTATCAACTATCTGGTGTCCACGACACAAGCCTCGTTGCTTAGTGTGGCACCTAGATGGCGCTGTGTGTAATGTCCAGCGATATTTTTTTTTTTTTTTTTTTTTTTTTTTTTTGTCTATGAGAATAAAACTCACTGTACCTCTTACAAAATAACAATAGAATAGAATTTTAAGATGCATTGACGTTGTTTGTGTTCTCTGTTTTCTTAGATTTCCATTTTGAATTTTGATCAGTGTGCGATGTTATTCCTATTGTAGGATGGTGATACTCCACCTAATTATGACTTCACCTGTCATTATCTGCCAAGCCTTTTCCCAACTATATTAGGGTCAGCTTCCAATCTAACCGGATGCAGCTGAGTACCAGTATTTTCCATGAAGCGACTGCCTATCTGACCTCCGACACGACCCAGTTTATACTGAGTAATACGATACCCCTTGGTAAGACTGGTTGTCAGACTTTCGGGCCATTGACTACCTGTAACGACTGTCAAAAATCTAAAATAACAGCCGGGACCAACAGCATAACGTGCTTTCCGAGGCACGGAGGAAACTCGGTATTTTGTGGGTGGTCACCCATCCATGGACCAACCTAGGCAAGCGCGACTTAACCTAAAGATCGACCCAAGCGGCTGTTATTGTTTAGCCACGACCTCCTAATTAAGACTTTACCGTATGGACTTTATAATCTGGATCTCTTGAAGGCAGGGACCGAATTACCGTTACTTTTTTTATAACGTTACCAAATACCGTTATGATAACGATAAAAAAGTAACGATATGATTAACGATACCCGTCACTCCGTTAACGTTACCTAATAACTAAAAGTAGTATCGGTAAAAGTAACGATACTTATACCGATAATTTATACTCCAATCTCTTTCTAACGATGTGGGTCGCGCTCGCGCTCGCACAGTCGCACTAACTCTAGTCGCGCGTATATGAATTACATAGTGAATTAGTGATTGGTGGGTGTATCAACAAATTGTGAAATGGCAGGAAACGGTAAGTATTTTGGTATTTACATGATTGTAAAATTTTAAATAAGTAGGTACCTACAGGGTTTTAATCTAATGTAAACAAATTCGGTTTTTTTATCACTCGAGAAGACACGAGTAAAAACACATTATTATCTATGTTTTTAAATTTAATATGTAGTTAATAGGTAGCTAGTAGCTACCGCTACTCGAGGAATGGGCCATTCGCAGCCATTCGGAATGGCCCCGAATGGCTCATTCCTCAAGGCGGTAGCAGCTACAAATGTGTAGGTACTAATAAAAGTAATAAAATAAGTTTTGTATTTTTTCTTTGCAGATGGTAAACGGTTACGCAGACGCACTGTCTCCCCGAGTCTTCTCGACGATGATTGGGATGTTATGTCCCAATCAATTTTAGCAAGGCCAACGAAGAATGAAAATATCGGAGGACGTGCTGAAAAATCCAGCCAAACAGCAGCGGTAATTCCTGGAAATGACGGGAACACATACGAAAACCGCAAATCATGTACCCAAACGAAAGTCGACCCCAAAAATATGAACTACCATTTTGCTAAATTAGTGGAGTCAAGTTTAGAAGACATAAGGCCCTGCGTTCTGCCTAATGTTTATGCAAAAATCATCACATTTTGGCAGCCATGAGAAGGAAATACAATTTGACACTCAAACTAAATAATTACCAAAGGATTTTTTCTTTCTAGACACGTTTATAATAATAATAATAAATAATTGCCATGTATATAATTTAGTTTTATTTCCTAACGCAATAACTAATAAATAACCCAGTCGCTGTGAGCTGGGCACATTTTGGTTTTCCCTCTCTTTATACCTAATACAAGGACAAATAAAAAAAACTATAATTTCTTTAATAAGTTTAATTTTCTTTCTAATTTTGTAAAACACCAAAAAAAGAAAAAAGTAAAAGTTAATATTATGTAGTAACTGTTACTACCTACTATTAACTTTACTTTTTACTTAAAACTTATTAAAGAAATTATAGTTTTATTTTTATTTGTCCTTGTATTACGGACCTTAGAGTCCGTGCGCAAGCTCAGAGGAATAGGTGGCTGAAATAAAACCACTGATCATTTAAGTACTTAACTTAAGTGATCAGTGGTTTTATTTCAAGTACATAATACCCTCATAGAATGATTTCATAATTTAGTTCGCGCAGAGTGCAAAATTATGAAATCATTATGTAAGGGTAAAATCACCGATGATTTAAGTAAGCCAGCCACCGATTCCTCGCAGCTCGCGCGCAGACTATAATTACAGAAAAATAACATTTGTTTATAAGTTTTATAACAGAACAACTTTGGCAATAATCAGCACTAAATCTAGACAAAGAAAAAACCTGATATTTTTTCTCGATTTCAGGTTACACAATGCGTAATACGGTAAAAAAAATAGTGAAGGATCACTATTTGTTCTTACTGTATAACGAATTGTTTCGATTTAATACAATATTTTCAATTAAATCTTATTTTAAATTGTATCTGTACCTAGATGCTACAAATTTTGAAGATGAAAATAGCCTCTCTACACTAACTTGTGAGGCCGGGGCAACCAACACAACCTGACTTAACCCATATAAATAAGGAAACTTGTGTTTTTTGGTTTCCCAGTAATCAAAAACTTTTTCTCCGCGAGATTGCCAGCAACATCAAGGCGCTGCTGGCCTTTCTCGAGGAGTTAGGGTGGATCGAATAGATTTCCCACCCGTACGCAAAATACACGCTTGGACGTGGAGTTTCGGACACTAGCCCGCTATACAATACAATACAATCAAAAATGTTGGTAGTAGAATTAAGTAACTAAAAAAACTATAATTTCTTGAATAAGTTTAATGACTGGTTAAAAAAACCTGACAAAATATAAAATATGGGTATTGGTACCTATTTTACGAAGATAATAACTAATAACAAACCTACTCATATTACTGTTATGTACCTATCATTATTACAGTCGACAACACGTAGCTGCATATAATTTGACTTCTACAATTTGTCTTTTAAATATTTTCGTAATGAAAGAGTATCCAGGGACATGTGGTCGACTATAATAATGATTAAAAAAAAACATAAAAGTCCCATCATCAACATCGAACGTAAAGCTGCACAGAACACACTTTTAGGTATCAGCGGGGCGCGGACGCAGCGGACGCATCCTCTTATTCATCTTGCTTGTTTGAAAGTCATTCGCTCATTCGCAGTCGCAGCGCACTTCCGAACCTAATCTGTGTTCCGATTTTCCGAACCTCCATAAAGCTTGAACAGAACTAAACAGTACTCAATGGGACTTTTATCGATCGGCGGCGGCGACCTCTCGCGTCCGGCCCTGGTTCAATCCATGGTCCGGAGCGAGACGGAATGGGACGCCGTCACCTCCTTCTGCGAAGCAGTCATGCTAGCGAAGGAGGTGGCGGGACGTGAGAGGGAGAGAACCTCACGTCCCAGCCGCCGCGGGAGACGCACCGGGCGTCGGGGGCCACGTGGTGGCTCCCGGCCACCGTAGACGCGGGCCTGTGGACGGTGAGCTATGGGCTAGCTCGCCGTCCGTCCGTCTTATGACGACAGGCCATGTCGACGGCGCGTTCGTGTTCCACGCGCGCCTCAAAGAGAGTCAGCAAACAGGAAGGGGTCCGTAAGGGCCGACGCCTGCCAGGGTTGCGGGACTGTTCGAAAGAGATACGGCCTGGCGGCCCTGGAACATAAAGGGCAAAGGAAGGAACATGGATGGGTTTTAGTCAGTAGAAGTCTGACACTCCCTCCTGCTCAGCCCAGAGCGGGAGGGGTTATTTGATGATTTCCGATCGGTAAAAAAAAAAAAAAAAATGGGACTTTTATGGTCGAAATAAATATTTTAAATAAAGATTAATATACATAATTAGAATGATATAGTTTAAGTAGAAAGGTGAGTAGGTACACACGGCTACAAATCAAGCTATACATTTCCAGTTTATGCTGATCTCGCATTGTATAGGATTTCCGTACAATGCGAGGTCAGCTTATACTGGAAATGTAGTAACTTGATGTGTAGCCGTGTGTAATTACGTTTAATGTTTTATTGCACAATGTGCAAGTAGATGTTTTCTTTAAAACTTTTGAAATACTGATAAACTCTGTTGCACTTCTTTCGGCCCATAATAATATTTTTTAAACAAACAACTAATTATAATAACAGAACAACAAAACAAATCTCATTTGGCGTATGCAATGTTTTATGACGTACTGGTAGTGGACTATAAAATGAAACACGCGTAAGTGCGAGCAATTTGACGCATTTTCGTAAATATCTGTCCGATCGTTGTAAAATTCTAGCTGTTGCCGCTCTGATTAGCAGAGCCGAACGAAAAGACGCGCGGCGCGCGTTCGGTTTGGCAACGTCGCGCCAGATAATGTTAGTTTTTAGTGAATTAACGTTATTAGTAACGTTACTTAAATACCGGTAAATTCTATAAATTAACGTTATGTTTAACGTTAATATGTAACGTAGCATAACGTTAATGTTTGGGTAATTTTACCGGTATTTGTTTGGTAACGTTAACCGTCCCTGCTTGAAGGTTCGAGTGACTCGGTTTCTTCTAGGCAAGCGTGGTCCACTAGGCCTCATCATCAACATCGCTTCACATCAGGCGAGCTCTGACCAAACGCAAGCATATTTCATGTAAAAAAGAGACTGAGTCTGAAATAGACTGACTAGGATAACACCGACGCTCATCTTGTTTTGAAGCATGATAATGATATACGCATCATAAAAATTTGCAGAATAATTGATCATGCTTGGTTTGATTCGCGAACTGCGTATGTACAGTCGCCAACACATCAAGCTACCCGAAACTGTCAAATATTCCCAATCAACCTTTGAACCTAATGCTTTAGCGATAAAGTTGAAATCTATTAAAGAAATTTGACAGATTGGAGTAGGTTGATGTGCTGGCGTCTGTACAAAGCTTCAGTCCAAGTTAATTGATAAATAAAACGAAGTAATGAAATTACATTTATTTGCTAAAGTAGGTTGGAAACACTTATGCAAATCATTTTTTCACGAACTACTTGTAAATGAGGCCGGTGTTTCTTATCAGACTAGTACTCTAAGAAACAGCATATAATTGCTGGTGACCTATATTAATTAAATAGCACAGCAAAACATAACACTCCAATTCATAGACACAGGTGTGACGTCACAGCACAACGCTTCACTAAAGACGTTAATCATAGACAAGTCACCGCCGTTAACTAGGTCGCGAACATATTGTCTTCAACACAATGCAGTCCAAAGCCGCCATAATAGATGGCAGGATCAATCTCACAGATACTAATGACTTGATTAGCGGATAAATAATTACCCTAATTAACACCCGAACCGCTCTGACGGAAATTGTTATTTATTGCCTTCTTGTTTATTTAATTAGAAGCTTTTTGTACAACAACGGGCCGCGTGTCTATGGTAACAAAACTAGTAGGGCTGGCCTCTATGCTATTGAAGCTTCGTGCTACGATAGGCCAGCTCGAAGTCACCATTTTACCACCTATGTGTTCGGTCGGGTTTACTTTTTGACTTTTATGTAATTTGCACGATCTCTTTCCCATATATGTATATATAAAAAAAATGAAGAACAACAAAAATTCACAAGGCAGTAAATACTTCAAGATTTCGAACCATCACATCGAGTTTGGTTGATAGAAAGTTTATCCAATTCGGATCTGATTTCGACGGTCCGAACGAAGTCTAACAACGAATTTATGTATTCACGAAGTCAGTTGTAACTCTAGAATATTTTTTAACTATACTTAGAGTAGGTCCATTACTATTCTTACAAATAGGTAACATGTGTACCCATTTCTTAGAACTAAAAGAAACGTGATAGAAGGCGTATTAGTGATAACGATGTAGATATCGGCTGACACGCAAAATGTTCAGGTTTTTGCGATTCTGTCCAACCATTATGTTTCTTGACATTTCAAAATCGTTTAACTGCTTTGAAGAACAAATTTGAGAATATTGAAACCTCAGTATAAGATAAACTTAAAAAAAAAAGTAATTATTACACCTGGCAAGTTTTCGAATGCAGTTATATATATTAAATAAAAGGGACTCACCCTGACCCGTCACTTTCATCTCAAACTTAATTCAGGGTTAATGACCCGCAACAAAACCCTTTAGCGGGCGAGGTAACAAAACCGACCAGAAAAACATTCTCAGTGGTTTCCATTGCACAATCGCACATCTGCGCTATTTCCTTTTTCAATAAAATACATGACATGTGTTGTTTCGCTTCGCGCTCTTATGAGTTTTCCTTTCCGCGAATACTTGTAGTTGGCTAATATTATTAAACTTTAAAGTGAGGTTTTAAAGGTACTCATAAAATGAGATTTAAATTTTATGAAAATTCGTCTTGGAAAGCAATAAGCTTTCCGAGAACGATCGATTCCTTATAGAAAAGCGGTTGAAGCCCTTGCATCGTATCTAATGGTGGGAACAAGGCCCGACATAGCTTACGCTCTTAGTGTTACATCCAGACATTTCGAACCTCCTACAAAAGGAGATATCACAAAAGTGAAAAGAATATTTCGGTACTTGGATGGTACTCGAGATTAGATACTGCATTACGTACAGAAAAGGCATGCAGAAAGAACTGGTCTGTTACAGCGATGACACCTTCAGGACTTGTATGTGTTTACGAAGGTCCAATATCATGGTCATGCAGAAGTAAATTACAGACATCAGTCCCGATTCGGCACAGAAGCCGAAATTGTAGCTGCTAGAGAAATAATATGGGTTAAACGATCGATGTAAAACATAGAGCATTCAACGTTGACTCCAGTTCTTCATGTGGATAACGAGTCTGCCATCAAGCTTGCACTGAAACCGACATATTATGAGTTCCACAATAGTACCAAGCATATCAAGCATCAAGACTTCTTTATACGAGAAGCCACAGCTGATGGAACCATGATGATTGCAAAGATTGGTACAGAAAATCGAAAATCGTTCTTGGAAACTTTATTCCATCCAATTTCATAGAAAATCTACGTAATTCAATTCTATAAAGCAGGGTTATGTCCCAGATTTACACAACAACAATTACTTACTTGAAACATTTCCAAATCCCCTGTCAAGTGCTATGATTGGCCTTTATTATTTATATCAATCAATCAAAACAGCTGTCACCTGATGATCAAAGGGAGAGCCTTTAAGAAAATGTGGGAGGTAACGTGGCCTACTACAGTCGATCTAAAATGATGCTTATTATGTTCATCTGAGGGCCTCAGGTACGGTAAACCTCCTCTTTAGTCATGTTAGATACTTTTTTAGCGTTCCGTACAGTAAAGGAAAAAACGGAACCCCATAAAGGATCACTCGCGCGCACAGCCAATTTACTCCGAAACTACTGGACCGATTGAGTTTAAATTTGGTACACATAATATATGTAAGTCTGTGACCCAAAGACAAACGTGTAACGTAAATTAATGAGTTTTAAACATGGGGCCAATTTTAGGGGGTAAATCAGAAAACAAAAAAAAATGTTTTGCTTGCGACCACTAGACTAACGAGGCAGTCAGGCTGCGTTAATATTTAATTATATTTGGTTTGCTGCAGCCAATATTTAATTATTGGCTAATTATTGAATAATTGAATATGCGTATTTCATATTGACTGACCTGATCGACCAATTATTGAACACTGAAATTTCAATGATTAAATTCATACATAGTTATTTGTGTATGCAAGTAGGTACAATGGATTTTAAAAAAAATCTCTGTGGATAAAAATTGTAATAATTACTTGATGTATGTTAACTTTCAAGTAGAGAAGAGTAGAAGATTTGAGGAGAATTACCAGCACGATGTAGTTATTTTAGACCTTCGTGTATTGTAGAATTTTATATATTCTTATTACTAACTGTTGCCCGCGACCTTCGTCCAAGTGGAATTTATTATAAAAATAATATTTGAATCGGATTTTGTTGGTTTAGATTTTTTTGCACGGAACCTTAATTCTTATTTTAAAATAAAAGTAACCTTAGTTAAATCTTATAACATCAGCTATCTGCCAGCAGAAGTCCCGGCAATCGGTTCAGCCGTTTCGGAGATTAGCCGGAATAAACAGACAGACAGACAAAAATAGCAAAATGTGTTTTTGTTCTAAGTGCCGTATATATTTTCATATGGATTCAGAAAAAGGCTGTTATTTTGATATTACAAACATACACTTACATTTTATTTATTTGTATAGATTGTGTCTTTCTATCTAGAAAAAAAAAAAATACGATAAAACTAATTTCCCGATCTCGTATTCTTTTCGTATTTAAACTAAATACATAAAGCCATATCGAATTTTCGAATAAAGATAATATATTATCATATTTTATCCAATTGTCCACTGTCCTGGCTATCGGTGACCTATGACCTACATTTACGATATCCCGAAGCTTTACGAACAATATCATTTCTGATATGAACCTTAGGCGCAACGCTTAATGGAACAGTATAGGGAATATTAATATTTTATATTATTTTTAAACAGTTATTACTAAGTTAGTTGTGCCCCGTTGTGCGCTGCTATTGCTTTTTTTTCAGAAACTTTTCCTGGCGTTTATAGAATAACTGTGCCAAATTTCATCAAAATCTGTTCAGAAGTTTATGAGTATCTAGGGTACGAACGAACAGACATTGATTTTTATACAGGGTGAGGGAAACCGACGCTAAAACAGTTACCACGTATTCAGTAAGTTACATTATTCTGAAGCTGTTTCATTTTATTGTCCGTCTGTCTTTCTGTCTGTCCATCTGTCTGTCAAGACCCTTTATCTCGGGAAATGTAAACCATATAATCAAATCTATAGTCCCATGAAGCTGTGAAAAAATTAAACTTCTAAGTTAACGTAACTTTATGAATGAAATTTTTTTTTTAACGTAACGTTAAAAAAAAGATACGGCCGTTTACACTCTCAAGGGAATCAAAATTTATAGGGTACTTCCCGTTGACCTAGAACCGTGAAATTTCGTGCAATGTCTTACAAAACCATAAATATGTAATTTAATAACAAAATACCTACATATGTTTATACGGAACCCTGGGTGCGCGAGTCCAACTCGCACTGGGCCAGATTTTTCTAATAGCCGACGAAAAATTTCTTTGTAGCCGGGGTTAAGAATGATGTACTGAATACGTAGTAACTGTTTAAGCGTCGGTGTTTCTACCCTGTATAGATTGTTTTGATTTGTTATGGGTAACGGCCGGTATACTTAGGGGTCGTCCATTAATCACGTCATGTTTTTCAGTGGCGTGCAGTGGTTCTCCGCGGAAGGTAGGCCAGCCACTCTAAGATGACCCTCAAAGTACTCACATCTATTGATATATTCACCTATGAGAAACAACGCCATCTAGCTTAAATATCAGGAATTTCAATGGAATTCTGTCAATACAAGAACGAAGGATGTCGCTCCGCTACAAAAAATTCTAAAAAATAAAACAGAGAGCGCTGTAAACAAAAAAAAAGGTAGAGTTTTCTGACCGGAATATTTGAAAAACAAACCTTTAAAATAAGCCTATTAAAACCAAAGTTATAAATACAAGAACTCCGCATTAATCAAGGTTCAAATCACGATTTACTGACAATGCAAACAGAAGAAAGATTAATTTGAAATGACGATGAATTTTAGGTTAATTCTCGTAATTCGGGTACCTACACATCTTTCTTTGGACACAACTTGAATCTTATCATTAAACGATTGTGAATACTTACTGTTTTTAACTTTTAACAAACACACTAACAGCGCAAACTTCACAACAGAACACCATTTCTAAGTTAATAAACAAATACAACAAATAATATTTACACTACTATACGTTTCAAAACGAATTACAATCGTCAGATATTATAAAAATCAAAACACTGAAGATCGCGAAATAAATTTTGCTACTCACATGAAACAAATATGGCTTCTAAGAAAAATACAATTGTTATTTTGTCGATAAAAAAACACTACCAAATATAATTGCATCACTGCATACCGTTTTAGCCGGATAATACTTTGTGCAGCCAATCAGTGGCCAGCTAGCCAGCTACACTCGCAGGAGTTTACGCCCCTATTTACTATGTGTGCCGTTCATATACACGAAAATAACGATCAGTGTGCGTAAATTTATCAATGGAAATTAGGCCGGCTGCGGCCTTGCCTAGACGGCCGGGAGCGAGCGTCGTAGTATTTATCAGTTACGTCACACGGCTGCGACAAGTTGCTATAAGTATTATAACAGGAGTTTTTTATTTTTTATTAATATAGTTATAATAAATGCATTTGTTGCGTTGTTGGTAGGAATGGTAGGGTAGGCTAGGCCTAATTGCCTCTATGGACGGCACGCCCCTGATGTTTTTAGCACCTTTTACCCCCCTCCCTCCCCCATGGTGATGGTGAGGTTTTAGACTACCCCTCCGCACCTACCCAAAATCACGTGTATTTTTTTGTACAAAGTATCTTAAAAAAAAAAAACAGACTCTTTAAATACAGGTTAACAGGGTATAATCTCTCTCGATCGTCGCGTGAGGATACGTGAAGGACGAACCACATTAAATACACGAGATATCTCGCTACAACCCCCCCCCCACCTCCCCCTAGCAATATTTCGTGATTTGTTCCGACTCCCCCTCTTTTCGAGCCTCACGTGATTAATGGTCGACCCTATAAGAGTTGTACGTCATCGTCGTGGGTTCGACGTTTCGAACCCAAGCAGGCGGGTTTGTTTTATTTCCTTCATTACCGCTGCTCTTAAAACTCAGAGGGAAACAATAAAAAAACATGTAACATGTGCCTTACACACCACAATATAAAACATAGTGCGGATTATGAACTACCTTCATCTGAGGTTCTTTCCCATAAAGAACCATAGTTTTTTCTTGCCGTTCCGCCAATGGGCGTTGAGCCTTATAGCAAATGGTCTTGATTGAATAATGTTGGGGTAAGTCGATTTTAAACACTATTGAGTTACGTTGCCTAAAAGGATTCCGGTCGAGCGACCTTTACGAGGCACTGAAGGGGTATATCACGCCAAGTAATTACTTGGAAGACGTTACATCGGTCCAGGGGTTCAGAGGGTCGTATCGTATGATACCGCTTAGTCTAGGTTCTCTTCCATTACCTACTATTGATTGTCTATCCCATTTAATTTACCTTTTGTATCAGATTTGTCTATCTTGTAAATTCGTTTTTTTTTTTAATTATAAACTAGCTGTTGCCGCAACCTTCGTCCGCGTGAAATTATTATAAAAAAATATTACTTCCCTTTTTGAATCGAATGTTGTTAACAATTTAAAGGGTTTTAATTTTTTTTTTACACGGAACCCTAATTATTAGACCGTTAGTTTGCCGTACTTATGTCATTAATGGTGTGGGTTTTTATTTTCCAAAATCAATGAGTTCGATTCCTGGCTAGGAATATTGATTTTTAACCGACTTCCAAAAGGAGGTTGTCAAGTAGTCTGATTTTTTTTTTGTGTGTATGTTCAGCGATATCTTCGCCAATTGAGAACCGATTTCGATGATTCTTTTTTTGTTTGGTAGAATATTGTTTCGCGGTGGTCACATTTTAAATTTGGTGAAGATCTGATGCTGGTCTTCGGAGATATACTATGGAACTCTTCAAAAATAGACGGCAAATCTGTCGTGATTGCTGCAATCGCTTGGATGTTTATTGTTTATACAACATCATAACATAATATCACACTTGTATGCTCTAGGGGGTACGCAGATGTGTACTGTACAACTTTTCGATAGTTAGATATGTTAAGTTCTATTTTATTGGGGATAAGCCTATTACCATGAAATGTATTGTTAGCGATTCACTAATGTTTCACCAAAACTCTTTTGACAATATTTTAACCGACTTCAAAAAAAATGAGGAGGTTCTACGTTTGACTGTGTGTCCCGTATCTTCACCGATTTCTCCGCTAATTGTCAAAATTCGAAAGCCATTACTACTGAGGTGGTCCCGTTGTCACAAAGTTAAAATCTGATGATGGGATCTCAGGGAAATCGAGGGCAACCCTGACATTTTACAATGTTTTCCATATAGGTACTTTCTAACGATATTTGTACCTGATAATCATTCTCGTATGTTGCTGAGCTGATGATGTAAGGTATAAGTCAGGATCTGATGCTGATCTTCGGAGATATACAATGGACCGCCTCATTAATAGACAGAAAATCTGTCGTGATTGCTGCAAGCGCTTGGATGTTTATTTTTTACACAATATTAGAACATAACATAACGCCTGTATGCTCTGAGGGAGTACGCAGATGTGTACAGTACACCCAGATTTCGACAGTTAGGTATTATAACGATATAAGTTACATTTTATTGGGGATAAGCCTATTACCATGAAAGGAATTGTTAACAATGATGATTATGGTTGTTGTTATAAATGTATAGCAAATATTTGTGTACAATATTGCAACTAAAAATGGCAAAATAAAAAATCTTTTTTGCAAAAAATAAAACCGACTTCAAAAACAAAAAACGTGGAAAAATAACTTTAGCTTCAGAAGTCGGTGGCAAAAAAACTCAATCGAACAAACAAAAGTCACCGACTTCTGAAGCTAAAGTTATTTTTTCCACGTTTTTTTGTTTTCGAAGTCGGTATTATTTTTTGCAAAAAAGTTTTTTTATTCATAAATCTAATGATGCAGTTTTAGTTTTCATCAATATCGAGCTCGTGACTCCTTTGAGTATTTTTCGCTATTCCTCATAGTTTCGGATTTGGTCATTCACGCCCACTTGAAAAAACTAGCCTGTTTATATTCATGCATTAAGTAAAAAGCTGTTATTTGCACACACTTCAACAAACACTTCAATTTTATATTTTTGGTAGTATTCAAATAAATTATGTACTTAGCTGACATTTCCTGAATTTATAGCTCCAACCGTTCCAAACACTCTTTATTGCCACACAAAAGACCAAAATTAAATTACACAAAAGAAAAAAATACAATCGGATGAACGTTTTCTGAAAGGGATTAGGAAAATCGAGGGATTACAAATTCTATTGAAAAAGAGAAAATAAGAATAATCCTTTGAGAAGATTCAATAGATTATGATAAGAATTACGAATTCCAAAATGAAGTTGGCGGGAGAAGGCAAGACGACGAGATTTCCCTAAATTCCACCAAATTCCCTTAAAATTAAGTTAATCCGTCAAACAAGGTTCCAACGCATTCTCAACATTCGTGATTCACGCATTTCTGTGATTCGCGTCGTAATCAAAGGTAGTTGGAAAGTTAAATTGGGATGAGTTAAATGCGAGCATGCTTAGCAAATACCGTGAATTTTGTCTATCTATAAATAGATAATTATTAATTAACCTGGCCTAAGATTAACTTTGGAAATTCAAGCTCTTTAGATTTAGCAGTTGAGAAAACGAATCTGCAAATGTCATGCCTGAAACATTACTAAACAAACTAATTAATAAACTAGAAACTAATTTAACTCAAGAACAATATCAAAAAAAGGTGGGAAACTATCAATTTCACTCCCAAATGCGAATCACCATTCAATGTCATGGATATTTCATAAATCCCCGATTTCGTTGAAAATGTCTAGTTGATTATTCCAATTTATATCTGAGATAAACGGCATATATTGCTAGAAAATTGCACGGTAAGCCAAAATATTTACCTACTATCTATCAAATAAATCTCTATTTCTTTATGAATTATTAAACTGTAGTCCATTGAACTCGGTCGTTAGTATTTTGATAACATCAAAATAAATGACATTATCCAAATAATATGTGTATACCGATTGCCTATTTCTGGCTTTAGGTGTACACTGTACAGTCATGAGCACTATCATGTATTATAGCAAAAAAGCAATTTGGTCGTTAAATATCGATTGTTCTTTGAGGATAGTATGATAGTTTGAGTTAAATGTAAAATACTAAGTTCTTAACAGCATACAATTATATTTAATAAGCGCAATAAGCGAAAATTACTATCAAAAGCTACTTCCTGTACATTTGAATTGATGGCTTTGCTTTATTTATCACATTTAACGCCAGAAATAGACACATAAACACAAACCCGCAATCAGTTCATAAAGACATCTAGATAAAAACGAAAAACATCAAAGGGTACGATGATTGATGACTATACGCCAACACAAGTGTGAGTCGTGACGGCTTGATGCCACAACGTACTTCTACGTAGATTGAACGGAAATCGTTTTAGTATAATCTCGGATTTCCATCACAATATCCAGCAACCCTCACGTGCTTTTGTGACTTGTGACCCAAATCTGGAACCGATATACGTAGTAGACGTAAAATATTCCAATAATAACAAAAACGGTGCCTATTATGGGTCAGATCAGTGAGTGATTTACAATGTTTTATTGACTAAAGTTAATAATTAATTTATTGCAATTATTTTGAGTGAAGATCATAATATTGGGTGTATGCTTAATATAATAACTACATATTTTTTTTAAGTTCAGAAAACTCGCTCTTGTTGCGTTTTCACATGTAACTTGTATACACGTATTTGCCAGCAGGCATAACATAACATCACCGTGTTCCCTGAAGGCTAATAAGTAACATACATTTCACTAAATATGTTTAGCATAATCAGCCTATACTGTTCCCACTGTTGGAAAACACGCAATATTATATCGTTACCGTGGCAAAACGCACGTGGCGAATGGCAAGCGCGACGACGAGTTCGATGAACTCTGTAGCTAGGCAGGAAGTGAACAACTGATTTCACGCGTCGTTCGTTAGAGTATTTCAACAAACATTGTTGGATTTTTTATTTTAGCCGTATTATTTACAGAAATGGAGTGATGTGTACAGGGAATGTAATTTTACTTTGAAACAAAGTAATAGTAACTGAAAAATAAACCGGCCAACTGCGAGTTGAACTCGCGTGGAGAGGGTTCCGTACAATGCCAAAGTCAAATGTTTCGTCTTCTTTCATGAATAAAATCAGAAAAATGTATTGTACAATAATACCAAAAATATATTAGACCTTTCATTTGATATATGACACAGTAAGGTTTGCTAAACTTTTTTTTCAATTTGCTACTTTTGTCCTCCGAAAATGGCCCCAAAAAAAAAAAAAATTACTTTGCACATCTGTGTTTGGGTCATAGGATTACACCATCCTACCAAATTTCACCTGATTTGGTCCAGTAGATTCGGAGCAAATTGGCTGTGACAGATGGACGGACAGACAGACAGACGCACGAAGGCTATAAGGGTTCCGTTTTTATCATTCTTTGAACCCTAAAAAATATGAAAAAGTGAAAAATTTCCGGAACAAAATCCCGATGGAATATGATTCAAAATAAGGAACTGAATGCACCCTGTCAGTTTGTGGAGAGCTGTCCCTTACACCCTGTATAATTCTGCCTGTCCTCTTTCGTGTCGATGGTACCTACGATTTGTTTAAATTTCTTGGGCCCAGTACGTGGCCACGAGTGCAGGTGTTGGGTCACTTCGGACACTCCAGCACATCATCTGTGTTCACGCTGTGTGACTGTGTGTCGGAAGGATCTTTAATTGATGGCGAGATGATGATGGCGAATTCTCCATTTTGCCAAATTCTGTTTACAGCTGCCACACGAAATCGGGAGGTGGTGGGTGCTCCTTTTTCCACAGTTTGCCTGTTTGACTTGGAACCCACTACCTACGACACGTAAACCTGGGTCATTTCCACTAGACAAACACTGCTCTGGGTCACACAGTTGTGTTTTAGGCCCTGCATGTAGCATGTAGCACGGATGATGGATTCGCTAAACCAGGAGGAATCCTGAATCCAGGTATCCACAAATATCAGGGCCGTGCCCGGGACGGCAGGGCCGTGGCCGGCAGGGTTTATTATTATTATTTTTGAAAATTTTTGGACATTAAAATTTCTTGTCTGTGAAATGATATTGCGATTCGATTTTGATAAGAACGTTTTTAATTACAGGACAAATGCCGTCTGTTACATGAACCAAAAGTTTTTGTGCTTTAATTTCCCAACTGTATAGCCAGAGCTAAATTATTATTAAAGAACTAAAAGCTTTGACATCCAATGTGGCAGTGCTGCCAGCCGTCTGTGCACTTTTCCTATTGACATCGATGTGAACATTATTTTTGATACCCTGTAATTCTTTTCCTATTTTGAGACTTGTACATATTTTTTATTATTATTTTAGATCTGTTGGTAGTCTGTAAATAATGTACACACTGAATTCAAAGAAGCAGTATGTCTGACTTATTTCAAGAACTAAATAATTCTAATGATATAAATATGTATAGTTACGGTTTCACTTAATGATTCTTATTATTTTCAAGTAAAGACACATTTAATAAAGCAAGACCTCTCTCTATATTTATTACAGCTTTAAAACTCTACGCAGAAATGTTTACTGTATAAGGTTCACAGAATTATTTTGCTGAATTACAAGTTTTAAAAGGTCCAACATTGTCTGATATAATTACGCCATTAGTTACAATAATAAACTTTAAGTTAATGGTAAGTAAAGCTATAAATCTAGGAGTTCATTACCGTGTCCGGTTTTGCTTACCCACGGGTTTGTTGGATTTACTGACTAATTTCGGTTCTAGTAGCAACACATAAGTAATTATAATATTAAAAAATCCCGAAAATTAGTTACATAATATTTCATAAAGACCTCTTGAAATAATTTAAATCTACGCTGCTTTTTCAATACTTGATGAACGAAGAGGTTACACCGCAAAAATCGAGATCAAATAGTTTTTTTTTTTGTGGCTCATACCTGTGTGGCAGAATTTTTCAAATTTACGGCCAGCCACAGAACCAACGCAAATGTTGGAGTCATCCTCGCTTCGCAAATGAATTCATTTACACTGGTCGCTGCTACGTTAGATATAATCCCTCAGTCGGATGAGCTGATATTAATTTCCGGCAACCACACAGTCCACTTTATTAAATATTGAAGTACTCAATTTTAGAAACCGAAAAATGTATTAAGGAAAGTTACTTTACTATTTAGCTACAAATACAAAAACATGTATTTTTTCCCTGGGGTAGGCATTTTCTACAATAAGTGTATTACTTAGCCTGCGTTCCCGCAAGCTAAGTAATAATAATAATAAGCTTAAAATTGGTCGATCAGAAAAAATAACCCCTGTAGTTTTGAAAGTTGATACAGCTGTTTCTTGAGGTGTCATTTATTTTAAAACAATCAGAAACACCGATAAATCTGTGGTTTCTTTAATTTCAATTATCACTTCTCGCTTTTTTCTTTAGTCTCAAAAATGCATAAATAACTCATGATTTCAAAAAATACAAAAATCGGGTAAAAATTGACTGAATCTGGTTTTACATCTGTGGTTAGAAAAGTTAAAGACAAATAGCCAAAAAACAACACTGAGTTTAATTGTTGTTTGACAGTGGTTCAGAATCAAATATAGCACAAACTTTAAGTTGAAGCTAAGTAAATGAAACTTTGGCAGAAACAATGCCTCGAACCGCGCGACCGCGGCACTTGCCTCGGGAAGCCACAAGCCAAGCCTTTGAGGGGTAATAATAATGTTTTGCTTGTTCTCTATGTTTATCATGGCCGCTTTATTGTCTTGTAAGTTGAAATATACTTTTTCGACGTAGTGTCTCTTGAACTCCTTGTAAGTTTTCAGACACTCAGCTTACCTACATTCAAAAATACTGTGCTCTGTATTATTTTAGGCCTGGCGTAAATGGGTCTATCTATATCTGTGCGTAAAACGCTTTGTACATTAACCTTGAATAAATAGTGGGTACTTGAACGATTCACAACTCATACTTAACATTATTATTTTTCAATACACTTTCCCGAAAACTGGTTCTTATCGCACTGCGATTAGGTTCAACATGCAATGTATTAGACACGCGTGGATTTTTAATATATATCAGCACACGTGCGAAAAAAAAATCCACAGATAACTATCTTCACGGCGTAAATATTTTTTGAGAATTTAAATTGCGTTTATAAATAGAATATCATAGATAAACATGATTGTTTACAACAAATGTTTAATTTTAATTACAAATTATAACATTTATTGTCCCTAAACTCAAAAATATTAGAATTTTCTATTTTTCATATTACACCGTATAGTGGCATCATACCTTTGCTTCTTCTTCAACCTGGCGAAAGCAAAGCGCGGAAAAAAAAAAGCAAATTAAATCATAGTTTCATAATAATTCCTGACAAAAATACTTTCCGTTCTAATATTTTATTTCTTCGAAAGTATATTGAAAAACGTCGTTTGATACGCGTGGGGATTTGTTACGCGCTCGAACGCAATAACAAAGTTTCCCCACTTATATCAAAATGTACTATTTCAATACACTGTCTCGAAAACTGGTTCTTATCGCACTACGATTAGGTTCAACATGCAATGTACTTCACACGTGCGGAAATAAAAAAAATCCCTGATAAGTTCAATGACTATAGCTATAGTCGACTGGCGGTGATTGTTTTTTTTAAATCTCGGTAAGGAGATAAGCGTCTTTACGGCATAAATATTTTTTGACTATTGAAATTGTGTTTATAAATAGAATATCATATTAAAAACATGATTATTTATAACAAATATTTACTTTTATGAACAAATTAACCTATATTTGTGTTCTATATTCAAAAATATTTGAATTTTCTTTTTTTCATATTAGTCTGTATGGCGGCTTCATACCTTTGCTTCTTCTTCAACCTGGCGAAAGAAAAGCGCCGAAAAAAGCAAATTAAATCATGGTTTCCTAATAATAATAATTCCTCACAAAAATACTTTCCATTCTAATATTATAATTCTTCGAAAGTGGGGACTACGCGTGGGGATTTGTTACTGCAGCTCTCGGCCCCATAACACCCTCGCCTGCAGCTCGGGTGTTAATTCCGTACTCGAATGCAATAAAAAAGTTTCCCCACTTATATCAAAATGTACTATTTCAATATACTTTCTCAAAAACTGGTTCTTATCGCACTACGATTAGGTTCAACATGCAATATATTTCACATCGTTTGAGATACATGGGGCCCAATTTATTACTGCAGTTCTCGGCTTCATAACAACAACGCCTGTGGCTCGGGTGTGAATCCCGTCTCGAAAGCAATAACAAAGTTTCCCCACTTATCTGAAAATGTACTATTTTCATTGGACAAAAAAATATTCAAAATATTTTGCCTTTCAGATGCTTAACGCCAAAATCTTGACATGCAATCTTCAAACTAACCACGATATACATTTTGTAGAAGCATTTAAGTACCTTGAATATCACCGCACAGAAGCCCGACTTAAGCAAAGCCCCTAGTCTAACATAAGTTGGCAACTTAATAAATAGCCTCGAACGGAGCTAAGCTCAGTAGACACACATGATTAATCAAAAGTTCAACTTTAACCATTCTAGACGTAATTTAATGGTTCGTAGCATAAACTCATTGTGCCGCACGGCAAATTGAGCATAAAAGTAAGAAAGTTTCTGTTTAAAGTCTTCGACGTACAGTTGTGGAAATTGAGAATTCGTCAGCCGAGCCGTTTCGTAATTGTAATTGGTTCAACTTTTTATTGCGTTTCGTGTTCATTTCAGACATTATTTTGATATCATTATATTGGCTTATGCCAGTTATGCGTGACTCGTCACAGTTCCGACTGGTCACCAATTTTTTTTTTCATTCAAGAAGTCCCGATTCGTCATCATAAGAAAACAAATGAATTTTTATTTAATTTTGATGTTCCCGATACGTTATCAGTATAATTTACGATATTGAGTATGCGGATAATTTTTATTTAATTACTTAGTTTGTCATGCATCTTGAAATAAGGAATGACTTTCTAATAATGTGGGCTCACCCCGAAACAAGCTTTTCTTCCGGTGTTTTATTTCTTGTTTTAAAATCTTTGCCACTCATACTCCTTCCGAATGTAACCCGACGCAGAGGTACTTAACCAACTCTCTACTCATGGTTTCTTATATATCCGCCTCTAAAGTTGCGCCAATAATTGCACCCTTCGACACGATCCCGGCTCTACTTAAAAGCTTGTGAACGATAAGTCATAACGGCTTTTATCGGTTTTTTACTCACGTAAAGTAGAAAGCCTAACCCCGTGACCAAACAGGAAGCGAGTGTCGCATTTATGTATAAGAATCATGGCGTATGAACGGGATTTGATGGATCACGTTTTACGGAATAATATTCATGAAAATGCGCGCAACGCTTTCTATTAGGACACAACCTAAGACAAATCTCAGCAGCCTTAAGAGAAAACAGAGGCTGAGGTTCTCCACACAAATGCATTCCCCTTGTTTCTTCCTGAATAATGCATTTGCAATCTTTTTTTTTTTTTAATAAATTCAAGTTCTGCTGTTGAAAGCACGTCCCTGTCATTACCCTTTTTCAGCAATTAATGAGTAAAGAAAATATGAACCTTCCAAAATTAAAAAAGAAACATTTTTACGGCCGTGATATGACATAAAAGAAATTTCTTATCTGTGTCTCTACGGAAGGCTTGTCGCAACGCGACTGCATTAGTTTCTTCAAATACGTACCTTGTAGGCCCTGTTCCCTCTTAAGCTATGTGACCAAGCTCATCGTACGATGACTGGTAATAGATGTAACTGACAAGGATTGAGGTCAGTAGGATGTTTTAGAGATGCCCAGGGCTGATTGATTAAGAGAACCATACAAATACCTATATTTCAAAAGCTGAATAGCCACCCGCACCTTCCTGGTTTATCTTTTCTATGCACAACTTTCGTGCATTTCGGATAACCTGCACAAATAATTTAATTTGAGTCCATTTCTGGTCGGATAAACAATAGGTACTATAGCAAATGTTAGCGTTGCATCCACTCAAAGCGGTTTGTTAACTCATAAGTCGCTCGAGCGAAAAAGGCCCGCCTCACATAATTATGCACTTGATACGCTAGTGGTTTTAAATTCAAAATATTATTATCTCTGTCATCGTTCAAAGGTAAGTTATAGTAAAAAAAAGGCGAGTTTACCTTCACTAAATCAAAATACTGCGATCAGAGAAAACTTAGCTAACTTGTAACATAATAGCTAACTTGTAACATAATAGCTAACTTGTAAGCGTTGCCTTATCTTAGAATATATAATCGAGTACCTTATAGCGAGTTCAATATCTGCAATAAGCGCTCCTCTGACCACTTTCTTTTTCTTCCTCAGTCAAGGAAATGGTGGAAAATCTATCTTGGAAAAGCATTTTCATTATGTTAGAGCTCAATTTTGCTAAAGCCTTTGAATACTTGGAGAAAGCCGGCAGTCAAAGGCAACTAGGATTTCATCATTCATTCCTATCTTCTGAAATCCACGATATTTGAATAGAAAACAGTCTCTCCTGCGGCCAATTTATTATTATTTGTAAATAAATAAAACTGTAAAATATATGTCTTTTTTGCCGAACCAAAGTTCTACGGTAAGTAGGTACGTCATCCGTCACATAGACTATAATTTGTGAACAGAGTGACTTGTACGGTACGTGGTTGACATATTTTAGGGCGCGACCTATTATGATTGTCGTCTACTACCTAGTATTAAAATTGTGAAATTTACCTTGTCTATCTGTTACATTTTTAAACCAACTCGACCAGCAAATCCACGAGCAAGAGAAAGAATACAAATTAGCAAAGACTACAAATTATGATAATTATGTTGTATCGGGGCCGTAATGTTGACACTCGCGCTATGTCTGGTCCATAAATTCAAGGTCACTCAGTGAGCTATGGGTTATGCTTGGAGTCTCTCTGAGGAATCGCATCCGGTACAAGATGGCGATAGAGAACCAGAGTTGTCGACTTAGCTCACAGAATAAGTAAGCTAAAGTGGCAATGGGCCGGTCATATTAGCCGTACAACCGATGACCGTTGGGGTAGACGTGTTCTTGAGTGCAGACCGCGAATCGGTAAACGTAAGGTGGGACGCCCTCAGTGGTGGAGCGAGTAAATCGAGTTGAGTGGCGCGCGATTCAGGAGGCCTATGTCCAGCAGTGGACTGCCGAAGGCTGATAATGATGATCATGAATAATTATGTATTTGCTCATAATTTTTCGAGAATTTGCTTAAACGCAAAACTCAAAATCCTAAAATTTTATTGTAAATGCAAAACTTCAGTTGGGCCGAAGTTTATTCAACGTTTTAGCCCTACGTCAAGTTGTGACCTTTAAATAAAAAATAGTAAAGTTACTTTTCAAATAATAAGCCTACGTTACGTAGCCGAGTCTACGATCAATATGCTACGTACGATTTTAATATTTTTTAAGTGTGCTGAAAAAATATCTCAGGTGTTCTCTACTTTGTTTTATTTGTTTGGATCAGAAAAGTAATACAATTAAAACTTAGTAAAATTTGTTAGTAAATAGATACTCTTTTCTTACTATATTTTTTGTTTAATAAGTAATACTAACCCAAAATTATTTTGAAATTGTATGATTTCCTTTTCGAAAACAAAAAAACTACTTTTTCCATATTTTATACTAGATAAATTACTTGAAAAATTTATTGATGCTTGTTTTTTTTTTTTTTTTTGCTTGTCTCTGCGCCACCCAAAGGTTGACTGGTAGAAAATGCCTATGGCATTAAGTTCGCCTCTGTACAATGTACTTGAAGTGTTAAATAAATAAATAAATAATTTGTAAATAAAACAGCACTGAAACAGTTTCAGGGCTTGTAACATAATAAACCTTTCATAATACAATAATTATGCCTCAGCGGCCTTTCAAAATCGGTTCAACATGACTGATATATTCGTACCTGCAAATTACATTATCCCTTTCGGCTTTTCTGAAAAAGGTTGAGAAAATGCGAGAAGACACGAGGAAATGAGCGGTAATTTCGTAATTATCTACTAAACACCCGTATTAGTAGAAACTAGAAAGACAGTCGTAATGAAAACGGCTTCAAAACGTTCGTTTGTCGACATAAAGCAATAGGCATTCACGGATATAAAAGGAAACATTTCGACCCGAATGGCGCAGCGGTAGTGAGGCTGCCTTACGTTCTAAGGGTCCCGGGTTCGAATCCCGGTAGGAGCAAATGTTTGTGTGATGAGCATGGACATTTGTTTCCGAGTCATGGATGTTTATATGTATAATAAGTATGTATTTACAAACAAAAAAGTATCTATGTAGTATTATCAACTATCTGGTGTTCACGACACAAGCCTCGTAGCTTAGTGTGGCATCTAGATGGCGCTGTGTGTAATGTCGAGCGATATTTATTTATTTATTTCCTTCCCAGCAAAGAATTAATTGAATTAACTAACCTTATAAAAACAGAATTAACGTTGGACCTTAATTTCTAACGTTTATTCTGTTTTTTCATGCTTATACTACTACTAATTAATTAATTCATGAAATGACCTGTACTAGGTATGTTCTAAGTTATCAAATATAAGCGTATGTTTTATGGTTTTAATTATCCTATTTACCTGTAAATAAGATCATAACACATAAGGTAATATCATAAATAACAAATTGAATTAAGGGTAAGAAAATTGACATGGCACATTAAACCTTATGGCGCAAATAATGTTTTTTTTTTTAATTATAAGAATTGTTAATAGTTCGCATCTAGCATAAACTATTTCATCTCTCTTGAAATACGTTACTTTTAAGACTTGGTCCAGACAGTTATTTGAATAAATTACGCTATTGTTTTTTTGTAAAGGCTTAAAACATTTACATGAAACCTTTTGTTTGAATGCAACTTTTCTATATTTACGGTGTTATAAATATTATTTTTTGGAATTATTAGCTACTTGTTTTTATCTTGCAAAATAATAACAATAGATATGACGCTCCGCACCTTTATCGAATTGGGTAAAGTAAGCCAAAAAAACTTCTAATCTGCTGTAAAGTAGTATTACTGTTAGCCTCTTATGACGACAAATGTACATAATACACTGTAACCGTTGTACTACTGTAATTGTTATCTACAATTTAACGTTGACTGAAGAAGTAAGGACGATTAACCCTTCGTGTGCCGGAACGTAGATCTACGCGAGACACAATGTTTTTAATTGTGTCTATATACTCGGCATACGAAAGGTTAAGTTAGTTTGAGTAAGCCAAAAAATTACTTCTAATCCTTATTTGGATACGACAAGCAAAAAATTACATATTTTTTTAAATTTCCGCCACCTTTTGTTAGGTACATTCCTTTTAAAAAGCGACGACTACCGAATACCAACCAAATACATTCGAATCGGGGATCTCAATGATAACGGTACAGTACAGTGCAAAGGGTATTGCCAAAGTTGGCAGCAAACTACTGATTGCTATGATTGCTTACTAGGTGGCTGTGGGAACATTACAGGCAGATCTCAATTTACATTAAATATGTATTAGGTACCTGCGCCCTCGTATGCCTTAGGTGTGGGTATTATGGGACCAAACTATTTGCATACAAACAAACAGATTAAAGTTATTTTGATTGGAGATTTTAATTAAGTTCCTACGCTTTCATCGTCGAGATTTGGCAGGGAACAAGGAATTCTATTATTCAGACATTATCGTAAGAAAATAAAACACTTTTCCAGATTCAGAATAATTATGATATAACTTTAAATTAAACGTCTTACAAAAACAGCAATAATCATAAAAACTAATACTAATAAAAGTTACTAAGTTACCTTGCGCCAGACTGAGTCTTATCTTTCAATATTGAGAGTTCAACTTCGCTGATTAAGCTGCAGACTTTTATACGTACTTCTGCAATCTTTTCCGGCGGGAAATTACAGGCAATGTCAGCCATACTGGAGAAAAAGTTATGGACAGGCGATTGTCCTGCTGGACAAGTAGCTTTAGTAACCAATTGTTGTAAAATGACATTCCTTTCTTCCCTATCCTTCTTAAGTTCCTCTATGATGGAGTCTATCTTTCGTTTCATAGCTCTTTTTGGCGGTGGGGCTACACTTTGGTCTTGAACGGGTACCAGCTGTTGTGCAGCTAATCCTGGATTAGCATCATATGTAGCAGCTACCAGGCTTGGAGCATACGCAGCAGGTTGCTCTGAAATGCTCCTTGCTGAAGTTCCGATTATGAATGGTGACTCTGACAACGGCAACTCTTCGGACGAATCATATTCTTCTTTCACGCACTCGAAAGATATCTCAATAGGTTCATTTACCGCATTTTCCAGATTACTGGTGTTTGAAGTTTCATCCAACCCATCATCATATGAATCTGATAAGAAGTTCAGTCTCTCGTCGTCGTACTTGGAATATGAAGAGCCGCCTCCGGTTATCTTTTTCTTTTTGTTTTTTATGTAGTTGTCTCGTATATTGCGCCATTTTGATTTGCATTCTTCAGCTGTAACAAACAGTCTTTGAATATATTTCAAGTAATAGCGAACAAAAGTTACACAGGAATAAATTATAATGGTGTAAAAGCACCCTTAACGAAGCCGAAAGGAACTTATTCTTCCCCCAAGAACAAAAAAAAAGATCGCCTTTTTTTTTGTTCTAGACCTGGGAACTTTCTAGTAACGGAAATATTGGGGGTCAAAGTTCCAACTTTTTCACAAGTTTTTTTTTAAAAACAAAGTTTGAATGATAAAACTTTTTATCTTTCAAACTTTTACCTGCAAATTGCAATAACCTTAAGAAAATTTAAATTTCGCGGGCTACCCTTGCGCTTCCACCTTAAGTTTTTTACAATTTTAAGGTCAGTGTCAGGCTGTATCCCACTCAGTGACTATTTCATGCAAAAGTCATTCAATGGGATTATGAATATAAAGGGTTGCATTAATGGTTTTAATGGTTATAAGTCTGTAAAGCCATATTTGTTAAAGTCGAAGATCATATCGATGCCTTAGTTCACAATTGCACTAACTACAAAATTATCAATTTTCACTTTTTTAGTGCCAAACACACTAAATTTCACGCTCTTTCATTTGCGCGTATCGTAATATCTTTCTTCCGTCTCTTTCTAAAAAAAACAGAGGTCACAGTTGTATTAAATAAGTTCCATTAATGTTCCATGACTGTTGTACTAAACTAATGACCTTTATTTTTGTAAATCCAATCAAGATACACTTTAACTGATTTTAAGTTCCTCAACTGCAGAACATTTCAAAACACAAACGTATTATATACATTTACAATATCTGCTCACGCATCGCGGTTTTCGATCGATCGGTATTGGATTTCCTGTAACAAGTATATTAAGTACGTTACGTTTATTTGAACTTGAACGGGTTTGGCAATTTTTGAAGTGCACAAATGTATTAAATGGGGGGTTGTATGTTTATTTAGACATTTTGAAAAGGTTACGTATATACTAATATTACAATATTGAGATATGATGGAGTTAAAGGACTAGTCTTATGAATAGATGCATATTTGTTTTGTTATTTTGCTTTGTTTTTCTACTGTTCTTGTCTAAACTTTAAAAAACTTTAATGCTCTCTCCTGAAAATGTTCAATTTTGTAGTTAGTGCAATTGTGAACTAAGGCATCGATATTGTCATGAACGTACCTACAACCTGACATTGATCTGCAAATTGCTAAAAATGAATTTCGCGGGCTACCCCGGGCGCTTCCACCTTACGGCTGTAATAATCAGGAACGTTCGTACAGGCCATCCAAAGGCTGTCTGGAATATATCGCTATCAGTGATAGGAGTGACATTGTAACCATAGAATTAGCAATATTGTAAAACAGTTGTGTTTCAATTTTGTTGTACAATAAACATTGATCTATAAAAGACAATAAAGTATATTCTATTCTATATTTAACATTCCAATATACACCAAACTCACATGACTCATTGTTAGTAGTAATAGTGAACATCTGCAGTTCTGTACCTACGATGCTAGCGCTAATCAAATACCTACTCCAACAATACAAGAAACGTTGACAGAGTAGTTTGAATAGCCTAGAAAAAAAGCACTTCGGAGCTGACCCACCTGCCGCGGCCGTACTACAGAACATGTTTATGTTTCTATGCACGCACGGTAAGGTACGGCTCTCGTCAAACGTTTCGTTCTACGCTATCTCTGTTCCCCCACTAACACTCGCTTGTGATTGGCTCCTGCAGTCACACGTTCATAACAACATAGATATCGGACTATATTACTATTAGCCACGTTATTAGTTACAATCATCCAAAATACAAACATAAGGTAAACAACATTTATTCAGTTACATAAGAGAAATTACTCACGTGGTTTATTTAGTGCCTCTCCGATTGCGATCCAACAGTTGCCTTTCTTTATCATGCTCTTATAGTTCTTCAACTTATTGCGGTATAAAACTGGGTATTTCTTAACATTTTCGATTAAATCGTCGTCAAACATACTCATTTTAAGGTTAAATGAGATGGGACGCGCTACGTTGCGCGAAGGTTACGGCGACGCGGCGGTATGCGGCATGGCGGCGGGAGACGGGCGCGGCGGCATGTGCGGCGGCCGTGACGCCCCGCGCCCCGCCGCAGTCGCCCCCTCGCCCTCACCGCAAACAGACGCTTGATGTGAGCGGCGCCTATCGCACAGCAGAGTAGCTGCCGACCGTTATGCGTCATGTAGAACTATATACGCATCGCTTGAGCATTATGGTTTGCGCGCCGCATTTCGTATTGCGAAGCAGTAGACAAAGATTTTCTACGTTTACAGACTCTATGACAATTTATTAACACAAGGCAGGATACAAGGGAGATGAAGAGGCAGACATTTTGGTGTACCGTATATTACATATTTCGCCAGGTTTGCTTAGGCCTCATATAATAAGAGCCAGTTTCTACAAAACTAAACGCTCGCCAGTATACGGGATTACAACTTACTACTACTGGTTGTACAATTGTACATGTACTTAGTACTTAATGGTAATATTGCTCATCTACACCAATCGTGTAAAGAAGCCTATAAGTTTGAAGTGTTGGTAATTCCTGGAGCACCAAAACTGGAATAGAACATGACAACACATCACGCTTGTAGTCCTTGAAGGGCTAACTCAAGCATGGAAAAGTGCAGTGGTGCACCCCACAATTAACCAGTTATGTTTGAGTATAATAGGGGCGCGGTTAATGCCATCAACCGGTCACAAGTTCAGACTTCGTGGTTGCTACTGAAAAAAAATCTATTAGAAAAACACTCGGGCTCAGAAGTCGAACAGACATCTTATCAATATCAGTGTGTTGCGCTCAGAAATAAATATTTGATGGCACATAGTGTTGACCGTTTTCAGTTCCCAAGCAACACAAACAAAAAATATCGATATAAAGAGAACGCATTTATTCTGGGAAACAAACTCACTTTACCCGAAACTTTACCTGATTCACGTATTTCGTTATAGGGCGACACCAAAAGATCGATTCACCGAAATATTTAGTAAGCGTCATCAAAATGTTCATTGTTCATTTTCGATGAAAAAATATTACCTAACGATTCATCGTAATACATTAATAAGTATGAATAATACGAGTGTTCTACTTTCTAAATTGATTCGTAAACTAGTGAATGATAGTGTAGTGTTACGTTATTGTGCGCCATTACAATTTTGTGAGTCACTTAAATCGCAGTACCGAGGCCCTAGTACAAGCGCGCGGTATACATAAACGTGACATCAATACGTCGATTTTTAAATTAAAAGCATCATGTACATCAAACCAAGTAACTTTACTTTGAAAAATAAACGGAAACGAAACGATTTTATTTTGTTGGGGTTAAATATCACGCTTTACGGTATGATTCAAAACATTGTGCTGATGGATGGATTGAATAGTACGGGGATCGTGGAGGTGTTTAAAAATCTTCCATTAAAAACCAGTATTAAAAAAAAAGGTTGTTAAAAAGTGGTAACTTTGACCCCCAATATCTCCGTAACTAGAAGGCTCCCAGGTTTGGTCTAGAACAAAAAATTATCACAATGAAGGGGAGAACAAGTGCCTTTCAGTTTCGTTAAGGGTCTTGTTACACCCTTTATAATATTTTCACAACCTTTAAGAATTTATTCACGTCTTTGGATGATACTGATTGTACGTGTTGCAGACAATTTAACTAAAATGATAGATCTTTGTATTTTCGATTAAAATACACGTAATTTGCGTTAATGTTTACGCCGTGCCGTGCGCCGTGACACCAAATACCGGTACTTGGAAAACTAACTAACATAACTAAAGGTTTATTTAAATGCACAAACACGAATAATAGTGCCAGGTGGCTCCACAGATTTTTTTAGCTACTAATTTTGACTAATGCACTCATTCAGACTTTCACCTTTTATGAAACACCTACTGAAGCCAAAACAATAATATAATATCTTTGATAAATATAATATATTAATATACTCGACTAACTAACCGCATATAATGTATGTAAATTCTAAATTTAATTAAGTTTTTTTTTTTTTTTTTTTTTTTTTTTTTATTAATTTTTATTACTGTTTTTATTTTTATGACTCAATGTAACTGCATTTATTAATTTGAATGCATGAATGAATTGAATTAATAATGTTGTGTATGTAATGTGACTGTATAAGTGTAGTATTTCTATTATGAGTCAGTGTTACTCGAATTAAAATGATTTTATAAATACAAATTAATTACATTTACATTCCAATGTTCAACATATGTTTTTTTTTTTCTAATAACTAGTATCGTGTGTAGATACGAGGTATATTTAGGTACGTTTTATACAGGGTGTACACGGATCCTTCACGCACGAAGTCAACAAGTCAACCAAGCATTTTGTATATCAAACCAAGTAACACTGCGCAATAATGATTGCTGGGTATTTTTTTTTTTTGGATTCTGCCCACTAAGCTTTGAACGTAGCTAGAAGTAACGTTGATATCTCCGTAACTAGAAAGTTTCCCAGTATGGTCCAGAACAACAAAAATATCACAATGACGGGAAGAACTAGTGCCTTTTGATTGCGTCAGTCTGTTTACACCTTTGAAAACCTAATGAGGTAGTTAGGAAAATATTTTCCGCAACCTGGGAGTCGAATCCCTATACCTAGACTGTTTTGTGCGTTTGTTCTGCAAAAGTAACATAAAACCGTATATTCAACTAACTGAAAGTTTCTAGAAACAACCTAAGAATAATGTAGAGCTGAAAAAATGTTGACGGTTTTTTGTAAAATAATTCGGTCCCGTAATGTAATCCTCAGATATTTTTAGCCAAGTAATTAAAGACCACACAGGTAAAATTTTATTTTTTCATCTTATACATTTTCCTAAATGAAGTGTAAGTTAAACGTAAACTCTCATTCAGTAAAATATTTAAGATGTGCAAAGAGGTTAAATACTCACTTTAGTTTTTATAGAACCTCGGGTAAACAAAGTTGCCCTTAGTACCATTGATAGAACTTGATTTATCCATGCTCCGATTGATAGAACTACCGAAAAGAAAAATACCCTTGGTCCTACTAGTAGAACTACGCGGTCCACGGGCAATAAACGGGATTTTAAGCTTAGTGGTTTTTTAATTTTCTTCTTTTTCGTGTGGATAGTGCTTAACCTGGTGTCAGAGTTTTTATGCCGTCCATGGGGCCTCTGACTTTGCTTGAGATTGGCCTCTGACTTGGCTTAGTTTCATTTCCTCACGATGTATTCCTTCATCCAAGCAAGTGATTTACACGCACATGAATCCGAAAAAATCAGAGGTGCGTGTCGGTTCAAACTCGAGACCTATGACTTTGCAGTCCGATGGTCACACCACTAGGCTATCTCTACTTGTTTTTGTTTATAAAAATATCGTTAAACCCAAATCGATCTTCCAATACGATCACTATTTTATATTACACCTTCTATGCGGCTGCCATTTTTTATCGAGGTTGACATAATTTCTTGCCATTTCGTCTAGAAAAAGACATTTCGTTGTCAGTCATCCACAGATGCATTTTATGAAATGAAAGTTCAAATATCACGCAGGCTTAGCTCCTCGGGGTAAGTAATAAACTTTTATGACTCTTAAAAATTTCCAAATCATCTATTTTTATGACTATTCCAGAAGTCATTTGCGGTGGAGTCGCAGGAGTACCTAGCGAAGAGTGAAAATTATATGAACTTAGGAACGCTGGGAGAAAAATTAGATTATTATGAATATACTTTAACTATAGATAGATATTTTAAATATACTTCATTACAATGCCAGCAAAGTACTATTTTTAAATTTACTGTGAATGACGATCGTAAATTCTGAAAAAAAAAAAACATCCCGTATTCTTGTACCAACAACGGTTAGTGGATCCCTTGCTGCCCCAACTCAAAATTCCAACCTGTATAAAAATATTAGATTCAAATAATATGTTTATTCGTGACAGCGTGACACATAGGTAAAAGTAAGTACATGGTGTTATTATCTATCACTATGTGCTGCCTTGCAAGGCGTAAAAATAGTTTTTATGAGTATAAAAACCGGCCAAGTGTGAGTCGTATTCACACGCTCACAGGGTTCAGTAGTACCAAACAATATAACAACAATATTTTGAATGCTCATTCATATCTTGTATTGTTTTACATTCAACAGCAAAACTAAATTTGTTTTACATAGTATATTGAAAAACGAAGTTACTGCTGCAGTTTGATGAAAAAGTACCATATCTCAAAAACTAAACATCAAATTTTATTCAAACCAATTTTGGTTGAAATTTTTATTTACGTTCTTCAATCCTAAATTTTTTCAGAATTTTTTTTTCCTCCTCTTACTTAAGAAATTAGAGAGGGGCGAAACACATTTTACCACTTTGGAAGTGTGTATCTTTCAAAAGATTGACTTTGAGAAAATATGGTTTTAGGAACCCCGATGTCATTTTTAAAGACCTATCTATAGACACCCAACACGTACAGGTTTGATGAAAACAATATTTTTTAGTTTCAGTTCCATTTATGGGGGAGCCGCAGCCCCCCTTAATATTTATTTTTTATTTTTGTATAAAAGTCATAAAGCGGTTCAAAAACACCTCTTGTTACTAAGTTTCAACTGTGTAGTCCTAATAGTTTCGGAATAAAGTGGCTGTGGTATACACGGACAGACAGACAGACATGACGAATCTATAAGGGTTCCGTTTTTTGCCATTCGGCTACGGAACCCTAAAAAACGACTGTTATTACAGCTAATGACATAACATTAAATTTTTAATAAAAATATACATTAAACAACTTAAAAAAAATCTAAGCAATCAGTTTGTTTACTTAAGTAAATGATATGCTTACGTTTTATCCGCGTGACTCCAGGCTCCTAAACCAAGATAAGTAGAGGCTCAAGAACAGATTAAAGTCAACAACACAGTTGTAATCTCTGCGGCTTTACTTAAGGTATTTTAAAGTTTGGCAACTTTTACAATTAACGTTACCTTAGTAGCTTTGCTGGGCTCGAAAACCACATTTATGTTTCAGTTTAGTAATGCGAGAATGTGAATTAGGAAGGTAATCTTTGTTTGTAAAAGTTTATTTATTTATTTTACTTTTTATTTTATTTTCTTTATTTAAGGACCACCAACAAACCTTACACTCGTGCTCGTGGCAGATAATAACGGCCACTCGGGTCGATCTTTAGGTTAAGCCGTGCTTGCCTAGGTTGGTCTGTGGATGGGTGACCGCCCATTGCATACCGAGTTTCCTCCGTGCCTCGGAAAGTACGTTAAGCCGTTGGTCCCGGCTGTCATTTGTAGATCTCTGACAGTCGTTACAGGTAGTCAGTAACCCAAAAAGTTTGACAACAAGTCTTACCAAGGGGTATCGTATTACCCAGTACGAACTCGGTTGTGGAGGTCAGATAGGCAGTCGCTCCATGTTAAATACTAGTATGATGATGAACAAAGCTTACACCAAAAATACATGTTAAACTACTCATATTATTTTTACATTTTATAGTGTAGCCTTAATACGCTGCCATGGCATGCAAGTTAAGCTACATACCTACGTAGATAAAATGCAGAAAAAGCTCACGAGTAATACGGAAAATGGCCATATAAAAAGGAACATACATAAATAAATAAAATAAAATAAATATCGCTCGACATTACACACAGCGCCATTTAGATGCCACACTAAGCTACGAGGCTTGTGTCGTGGACACCAGATAGTTGATAATACTAGATAGATACTTTTTTTGTTTGTAAATACATACTTATTATACATATAAACATCCATGACTCGGAAACAAATGACCATGCTCATCACACAAACATTTGCTCCTACCGGGATTCGAACCCGGGACCCTTAGAACGTAAGGCAGCCTCACCACCGCTGCGCCATTCGGGTCGTCAACATAACATAACATGACGCCGATAATCCCCGAAGGGTCAGGCAGAGGTGAACTTAATATTTTACCAGTCTTGTTTTAAGCCCCATGTAATAGGAAGCGAGCCTATTACCATCAACCAGGCACAAATCCAGACTCCGTGGCTGCTACTGTGAAATTCCTGATAGAAAAACCCAATAACACTTAACCCGACCCGGGAATCGAACCCAGGACCTCATGCTTAGTAGTCGCGCTTGCGACCACTTGACCAACGACAAAAAGAAAAAAGTAATTACACCGAACTATAAATCGGTGATGTTCTTCCGAAATGTCAGTTCCGGTGTACCTTGGTACTAGCAACCGGTGTGCGTGTCTGACCATTAACTAGATGTATAAATGTGGGCGAAGCAAAACGAGTAGATTCAGACTATCCCCATGAAGAAAAAATGGCGTAAATGTTTACGTATTTAGCTCATTTTAAATATACAGCGTGTAACAAGACCCTTCACGAAGCCGTCAACCAAGCATTCTGTACATCAAACTACTACTTTACGCAAAAAATATTGCTGGGAAACGATTTTTTTTTTTGGGTGTAAAATCACGTTTTACGGTAGGACTCAATGTAACGAACTCAAAACATTGTGCTGATGGATAGATTGGATAGTATGGGGGTCGTGGACGTGTTTTAAGTCAAAATCTTACATTAACAACATGATGTACACACGGCTACACATCAAGCTATACATTTCCAGTATAAGCTGACCTCGCATTGTACGGAAATCATATACAATGCGAGATCAGCGTAAACTGGAAATGTATAGCTTGATGTGTAGCCGTGTGTACTTATCTGGAAAAAAACTTGTGAAAAAGTTGGAACTTTGACTCCAAATATCTCCGTAATTAGAAGGTTCCCAGGTATGTTCTAGAATACAAAAATGATCGCAATGACGTTGAAAACAAGTGCCTTTCGGTTTCGTTAAGAGTCTTGTTACACCCTTTATACACAGTTTATTTCATAATTTTCCCCTAAAGTCGTACACCGAAAAAGCAACCTGTTTATATCGAAATAAGTAACAGAAAGAAGAATAGAAAAAGGAAATTAGAACTTTAACTTAAAGTTCAAGAAGTCTATTTTAAGTCAATACTCATTATAGTATGTGAGAAAAGTTTCTACATCCAATCTTCCAAAACTTGGCGATTTCGGTACTCATTTGACTTTTCACAAGACACACCCTTTCCATTCATATTAAGTTCATGAAGCACCCATTTATTACAGTATTCCATTCGATAAAACTTTCCTGCCTAGATACGAATATCTTTTGAAGCATTTCTTTATGTAGATTATCAGGCTTTTCATTTCCTCGTGATTGAAAGTTCATGCAAGAAACAAATGCGAAATTAGATACCTAGGTAGGTACTCAGGTCATGTCATTGATGGATAGGGTTTTAGTTGTCTAATCCATACTATAGTACATTAATGCAACGGCCAGCAACAGAGGTATTGATGGACGAACGTGTAAATGTGGGCCGAGACGAAGCCGAGGCACACATACGTAAGTCCATCAATGCCTGATTGTGGCCAAGGCTTGTATAGTACTTTTCTCAAATAATGCGAGGAAATGAAAACTCTCGCGTTGAAGAGTGCATTTGTTATTTTTTTTCAATAAACCGCTTTCTATTTGGAGTGAATTCGAAATTTAAATAAAACTTTTGATAATTTCCATTTTTAAATAACACGACAGCTACGAGTTTACTTTTTTTTATAATTAGTTTTATGGCCTGTTTTCAGAGACGAATTTATTTGGCCGCTAAACACTACAGATATGGATTTTCATACAACTTTTGCCGGCCGCTAGTTGGTATCTGGCCAGTACAGCAATTTCTATTTATCTCCAAGAAGGTTGTCAAAATAATGCTCAAACTTCCAAGCATGTTTGAGAAAAAAACTTTTTTGCAAAAAATAAAACCGACTTCAAATACAAAAAAAAAACGTGGAAAAATAACTTTAGCTTCAGAAGTCGTTGACTTGTGTTTGTTCGATTGAATTTTTTTGCCACCGACTTCTGAAGCTAAAGTTATTTTTCCACGTTTTTTTTTTGTTTTTGAATTCGGTTTTATTTTTGCAAAAAAGTATTTTATTTTTCCTTTTTTAGTTGCAATATTCTACACAAATATTTGCTAATCATTTATGTTACATTGTTAACAACTCCTTCCATGGTAATAGGCTTATCCCCAATAAAATGTAACTTATATCGTTATCATACCTAACTGTCGAAATCTGGGTGTACTGTACACATCTGCGTACCCCCTAGAGCATACAAGCGTGATATTATGTTATGATGTTGTATAAACCATAAACATCCAAGCTATTGCAGCAATCACGACAGATTTGCCGTCTATTTTTGAAGAGTTCCATAGTATATCTCCGAAGATCAGCATCAGATCTTCACCAAATTTAAAATGGGACCACCGCGAAACAATATTCTACCAAACAAAAACAGAATCATCGAAATCGGTTCACAATTGGCGAAGATATCGCTGAACATAAACAAAAAAAAAAAAAACAGTCGTCTTGATAACCTCCTCCTTTTGGAAGTCGGTTAAAAATATTATAAATGTGAATCTCGCTCTATATTCTGGTAGTAGGTACATTTCCGTGAAATAATTACCTACTTCCACGTTTTTAAAAGAACATTTTTACAGCGCAGTGAATAGTGGCAATTGGTGACAAAAATACAAAAAAAATAGTATCGCGATCCAATAGTTATTAGGTCGCTTCTGTTCAATATTCTTTTGTTAACTCCCTGAAATGTCGGGACGTTAATTGCGAACAGTTCTGCCATTCATTAATAACCTTTATTGCTTTTTAATAATGTCGACATCTGTCTGCCCGACGGCAACGGATGTAAATAATGTGGGTGACTCGTGACTTCCTAAGTTCCTCGTTTAAAGTTACTGTTTAGGTCCATAACACACTGCCGTGTAGCCCAGAGGCTATTTAGGGATCCTCTTCCAGCTTAGGATCTGACAAATACTATTTCTAATCACGTCCTTTATGTCTTAATTAAGCTTCAACATCATTGATGGTGGAGGAAACCATTATTTTAGATCCCATTAAAATAGATGGACACATTTTAACACAGCGTTCAGTACGTCTAACCAATGATATCCAAGCAAAAAAAACACTGATTAAACTGATTTTATTTTGACCTAAAATAATAAATTGCCGGCGGCACTCTAGTATAAATACATCCATTAGGTCAAAATAAAATCACTTTAATCTGTGTTTTTTTTTTGCTTGGATATCATTGGTTAGACGTACTGAACGCTGTGTTAAAATTTGTCCATCTATTTTAATGGGACCTTATACATATAGAGTACTAAGCTAAGCTATATTAGTCTGCGTTGAGCAAGAGTGTTTCTTTTTTGAGTAGTTAGTGCCTAACCTTGTGATCTTGTACCGCCCATGTGTCCCTGACTTGGCTTTACATGCCGTCGAGAAACATCACCCAGGCATGCTGGTTTGGTTTCCTCACTATGTTTTCTTTCATCGAAACAAGTGATAATTAAACACTAAGCACATGAATCCGAAAAATCAGATATGCGTGTCTTGGGTTCGATTTCGAGATCATTGACTTGGTAATCCGACGATGATCTACTGTTTCCAGCAAGTGTGTAGTGTGCTCGTTCCCTATCATTGTCAGTTAAAACCTTTAGAAGTCCCGTTTAGTTGCCGAATCTCTACCCACTCCTCAGGTACCTACTATACTTTCTCCATTTATTACACTGGCGTTAGACCAGATGCCATCGCCCTCAATCTCCAAAGAGCGGCCAATGCGCTTGGCGCTTGGTTTCGCAAATGGAGAATAGAGGTTAACCCCGACAAGAGTCAAGCTGTACTCTTCCACAAGCTGCGACATCATCGCACCCCCCCAGTCCAATCACCATGTTCGGCAAGCCTATCCCTTGGGAGAAGCAAGCCAAGTACCTTGGAGTCATACTCGATGAACACCTGACCTTCGCGTCGCATATAAGAGCAGCTCGAAACCGAGCGGCCTTTGCTATGGGTAGACTCCACTACATGTTAACGGATAAGAGCAAGTTGTCACTTAAGTGCAAGTTGCGTCTCTATACCGCAGTCATCAGACCGATTATGACATATGCTTGTGTCGTATTCGCCCATGCCCACCCCCGCCACCTCCATAGGGTGCAGACCTTGCAGAACCGATTCCTCCGTAAGATCACCGGAGCTCCCTTTTACGTCCGCAATGAAAGCCTTCACTTAGATCTTAAATTGCCTACCACCCAGCAATTTATGAAACGTTTTTCAAAACATTTCTTCGACTCAGCTGTCAAGCACAGTAACCCCCTTATCGCATCGGCCGCCCGATACGAGCCATCGCGTATCAGTAACGTTCGCCGTCCACGGCACGTTCTTCTCACCCCCGATGACCCCACCACCCTCCTCCAGGAAAGCAGTAGGGAAACCAGCACACTCAGGAAATACAAACACAGACCGCCGTCATTCCGACCCCGCCGCCGTGGTCCGTCGCGACGTCCCGTTTCAAACTCCCCCCCGACCCTTGCATGAGCCAGCCCGCGATGCTGAGCCAGTAGCAATAAATCAGCCCCTAAATCAGATCCAGCCTGTCCCCTTGCTGCCCTCCCCAGCGACGCCCTAAGCCGAGGCTCGTACCCCACAGGGGGTGCCCTTAGCGAGTGGTCGCTTAGTTTATAAGTTCATTTTGCCCCTGGCTGGAGGCCTTAAATTCTAGGCATCCACAGGGATAGACTGGTTAAGCAGTAGCCAGCCTCAGAGGCTGAACTGCGAGATGCCATTCCTAAAAAAAAAAAAAAAAAAAAAGTGACACGTAACAGTCCTCCCTTTTAAGAATTTCATGCTTCTGTCTTGCTGGAACTTCGGTTGAAATATTTCTTTTCTGACACCTTGATCGCTACCTAAACTCTCAAGAGTACGATA
Source organism: Eugnorisma glareosa (assembly GCA_947578425.1). Taxonomy (NCBI): domain Eukaryota; kingdom Metazoa; phylum Arthropoda; class Insecta; order Lepidoptera; family Noctuidae; genus Eugnorisma; species Eugnorisma glareosa. The sequence continues at coordinate 15,622,767 of OX387959.1, forward strand.
TTGACTATTATATTGGGAACCGACCAGAGCTTTTTACTTTCTAAGTAAAATAAATAACCTCGATAAATAAATGAATTAAAGGAAGCTGAAAGTGAAAAAACTTTGTGCGTGGGTTGATATTCGTTACCTAAACCTTTGGGGCATTAAATAAAATATTAACAGTTTCAGTAAATAGAGTAAACTTTACACAATTTAACTAAGCAACCTAAAAGTTAGAAATCGCGTCGCGGCAAGATAAATAAACGTGAATTGATTTTCTCTTAGCGGAGCTGTTTGCCGAAACCTTATTAATGTTGAGAGGTTTGCACACAACTTCGCCATGTGCCGTATTATCTCGAGAACGCGACCAAAAGATATGCAAATCACCTATGTTCAACGATGCTATGCTCCTTACTCACTCTATCTACAGAAGCACCTAATCTTTGAATATTCTCAACTATTCAGACGCAAATCAGCTGACATTAGAATTTTAATTAACAAATGCAGACGAACGACGCCATCATCGTCGACGCGAGAAGTTTACTTGAACCAATTAACTGAGATTTAATTCACATCTCAGTTCTTACCCGCGCTCGGACGACAAAATATCTCACAAACATAACGTTGTATTGTTACAGATGCGGCACTACATCGTCCCTGCGCTGCTGCTTACGATAGTGGCGCTCTCCTCGAGCAATGTTCTTCCAATGTCCGAAAATGACTTCAACAAAGAACAACTCAGCTTTGATAGCCAACATAATGACAATACCTATAGTGATAGATATCAAACGAGAAATGTTCTTGATGAAATATACAAAATGTACGTCGCACACGAAAATAAACCAGGATCCCTGAATAAACTACAACTCAAATACGCAGATGGTGACAATAATCAAAATGATGATATTTTCAATATTGTAAGTAAAGACGATAACTACAATGGAGAAGGTTTTCGGAAAGAACAATGGCATAACTATCCGAGGCAATTGGATCGCCTCCATCAGTTGTATGAACACAATACGGACAAAAGGAATTTCGACCCCGACCCCAATAAAGAATACACTGAAGAAGTTGCACCTGATAATCAAGAAATAGATGATAAAACCAACGAAATCTACTTAGACAGCAATCCTGCTACGAATAATGTCTACGATGAAGTGATAGCTGCGACAAACCCCTTAATAATACTAAAAATGCGTTTAGCAAAGTTGAATAAAGACGTTGACAATGCTAATGAACAATACGCTAATCTTATAAATTCTGGACTAGAATCTCATATTCTGAGAGAGGATGAAAAGAATGAATTCATGAATGAAAATCCCGAAGTGAACGTCATAAAAGTTAAACGGGAAGGCGTAGCCAGTACGCAAAATAATGAGTTAACAGGTGAGTTAAGACTTTAATTTATTGAACTGACCCGACTATACAGTTTGTTTAAACATAGAAAGACAGATATAGTATATTACTGCAGCGGCCAGCAACAGAGGCATTGATGGACGTACGTGTAAATGTGGGCCGAGGCGAAGCCGAGGCACGCATACGTAAGTCCATCAATGCCTGGTTGTGGCCAAGGCTTGTATAGTACTTTACTCAAATAATGCGAGGAAATTAAAACTCTCGCGTTGAAGAGTTCATTTGTTTTTTTTTTCAATCAATCGCTTTCTATTTGCAAGCCAATTCGAAATTTAAATAAAACCTTTGTTAAGTTACCTCCTTGGTTGCCATGGTTCAGAGTAAAAGATCTTCCATTTTTTATTTAATAACACGACAGATATGAGTTTACTATGTATTTTAATTGTGCCGCTAAACACGACAGATATGGATTTTCATACAATTTTTGCCGGCTGCTGGTCGCATGTATCTGGCCAGTACAGCAATTTCGATTTATCTCGAATAAGGTTGTCAAAATAATGCTCAAAGTTCCGAGCATGTTTGAGAAAATATATTTTCAAAACACTTCCTCGAAAATCTTGTATTACACTCTCATGGTAGTATTTTATTTCCACTGATAACAATAAACATTGTTCAATTCCAATCATGATTCCTATACTCGACGGTGTTTTTTTCAGATCCCAGCAATGAGGCGTACGGCATTTCATACAAACTTTATAATAATCCATAGAATGTAATATCCACGTCGCAGTCATTTGGTTGAATCTGCCATTTGATTGAATGACTAGCGCGTTCATTGAATGATAACATTCAATTGAATGTCTAGGCCGAACGTTGATTGAACAAGCGTCACTCAACGTCCAACTAGTTAGCGGATTATACATAGCATTTTGAACAGAGCGGACGTAATATCAGTCAGGTGATTCAAATTTTTGTCCACTGCGGTGCTAGTAGTCACGTAAAAATAAAAATATTATAAAACAAAAATATTCTATGATAAATTGTCGAAAACAGTAAACTTTCGGAGATTTAGAGGTCAAATCAAAATCAAATCAAATCAAAATAAGTTTATTAACCAATAGAAAAAACAAGTGTGTCATATAATCGGTGAGCCACAAACTAAGCATTGCTTGTATCTTGTGGCTCAGGAGTGCGAATTTTACAAATTTAGAATACTTGACATTAAATTGAGGACATAAAAATTTAATAATAAACATTATCAGGGTATGATAAAAAACTTGACATTAAATTGAGGACATAAAAATTTAATAATAAACATTATCAGGGTATGATAAAAAAGCGAACAGAAAGTAGTAAAATTAAAATAAAACAGTGTTTACATTCGTTGGGCTGGTGTTAAAGTGTGTGTGTGTGTGTGTGTGTGTGTGTGTGTGTGAGGGTGTTAGTGTGTGTGTGTGGCTGTTGTAGGGATGCTATATCAAGGCTTCGGTGTCGTCGTATGACAATTTCAATAGGGCTAATTTTAGAATTTTTTTACAGGTGGTGGTAGAGCAGTCTGGTAGGTCGCAAATTTTACTTACTTTATTATAAGTGTTTGGATGAGAAAAATTTGTGCACCGTCTAGCTAGTTCCGATTTGGTAATTGGTATAGGTACTCTAAATACTCGTTTGTTTAATAAATCCTCGTATTCCGGCAGTTTTCTAACTGTTGCGTGATATTTAAGCGTTGCTTGAAGTATGAATATTTGACGCACCCTTAGGACTTCAAACTCCTGGTAAATAAGGTCTGTGGAGAATCTAAAAGGATTTTTTAGCGCAACCTTGATCAGTGCCCGTTGTGCCCTCTCTAACATTAAAAATGTGGTTTTACCAGCCCGTCCCCATATACAGATGCAATACTGCATGATTGACTGGCAGAGAGCATAGTAAACCGTTCGCAGTACATCGATTGGGGTACAGTCGCGGAGTTTTTTCATAACATGGATCAGTTTTCGCATTCTGGAGGATAGGGTATATATGTGGGATTTGTAGGTTAAGTTATTGTCTATGATAATTCCAAGGTATTTTATTGTGTCAGTACGTTCAAGGACTTTACATGGGCATGTGAGGTGGGAGGCGTTGTTGTGATCTTGTGAGCAAGTGTGTATTTTTATGGAGAGAGTTTGGGATGGGCTGGAGGCACTAGTTTTTGAGAAAGCAATATATTTACTTTTACTGACATTTAATGTCATTAAATTTGTGTCTAGGGCGTGCGCTATCTGAGAGAGGCCTTGCTCCGCCAAACGATACACCCGTTCCCAAGTCGAGTCGTGAAAGATGATGGCAGTGTCGTCGGCGTAACAGATCACTTCAGCTTTGCTTATTGGGAGGATTACTAGTTCATTTATATACAGCGTGAAGAGCGTTGGGCCGAGGGTACTGCCTTGTGGAACACCAAACATGATGGGTAGCAAGGTACTTTGGAGACTGCCTACTTTGGTGTATTGGAACCGCGATGTCAAGTAGCTTCGGAACCATTCTAGAGATATACCCCTTATCCCAGTAGTCTCTAACTTTTTTAGAAGAATCCCGGGAGACACGGTGTCGAATGCTTTTGCTAAGTCAAGAAAAGCACCGACACAGCATTTTCCATTGTCTATGTGGTGTGAAACTTCATTAGTCAAGAGAGTCACTGCATCTTCAGTAGACTTTCCTCGTCGAAATCCGAATTGTCTGTCCGAGATTATTTTGTTTTTGTCCAGAAAATTAACCAGTCTTTTATTAACTATTTTCTCCAAAATTTTGGAGACTATACTTAACAAAGCAATAGGCCTGTAGTTTTCTGGCAAGTCTTTGGGACCGCTCTTATAGATAGGAGACACTGCAGCAACTTTCCAGGCGTCGGGAAAGACACCTGTTTCTAAACTCAGGTTAAATATGTGTGTGAGTGGTTTAATTAAGCTTTCTCTACAGTTTATGATTAGATGAACTGTTATTTGATCTGGTCCCGGTGCACTATCTATTTTCAGGTTTTTAATTATGTTAGAGACTTCTTCCTCGTCTGTCGGGTGCAAATATAATGATTGAGAGTTAAAGTTCGTCGTTATGTGTGAATCTATTAGTGTTTGGTGAGTGGTTGCTAGTTTGTCGAGGATCTTGGCAGAGTGTTTTTCCCCTACAGAGACGAAATGCTGATTGCAGTTGTCTAGAGATGTTGTTGGTGATAAACTGGATGCGATTAAATTTATTGATGTATTTTGAGTGTTACATTTTTTTGTCTTACATATGTCTTTTATTGCTGTCCATAGCTTTTTGGGATTGTTCTGGTTACTTTCAATTTCTTGTCTGTTGTGTAATGTTCTGAGATTGCGAAGAAGTGTGTGTGCAAAGTTCCTGTATCTAGTGTAAATTAATTGTTTTGTGTGGTCATCGGGGTTGGCTTTGCAGTCAAGATGAAGTTTGTCACGGTGCCGCATGCACCTTAATAGACCAGGAGTAATCCAGGGTTGAATGTTAGCCATTCTGCGACTTATTTTAACATTTTGAGTGTGGTTCTTAGTGGCTCGTGATACTGTGTCGTTGAAGTAATTTAGTGCAGTATTCACACAGGTGGCGTCACTAACAGAGTCCCAATTTGTTTTGTTAATCTCATTAGCTACGGCTGTCCAGTCGGTTTTGACTCGCCATCGTTTAGGGTTTTTGGACTTTTACGGTTTAATAGGTACACTGCATAAGGCAAGCTCATGATCAGTAATAGATAAGCTACAGACGAGACCAAGAGGTATTCCAGGTGATTTTATGAATATGTGGTCGATACAGGATCCTTGTCTTGTTGGAAGTGTAATGGCGGGGGATAACCCATGTGAAGCCAAGAGACACGCGTAGTTAGCTACTTGACTATTGGTTAGGTCGTTTATGTTAAGATTGATGTCACCGGCTACAATTAATGTTTTTTGGTTTTTGAGTTCAAACAGAGTGCAGTCAAGGGAGTTGAGAAAATTCTCTGCGTTTGTGAAAGAAGGTGACCTGTAGATAGCTAAGAGACTGAAATTGTTGTTAATTTTTAATAAAATACTATCGGCGTCGGAAAGGTTGGGTTCTATAGTAGTAATACTGCTCTGGCCTGTTCTTGTGTAGACAACAATGCCACCATTTTTGTTTACTTGATTTGTTGTTCTGTGAGCGCTATAACCATGTAGATCTTCTATAATAGTGCCGTCTGACAGCCAGCATTCAGTAAGTATTATAAAGTCGATGTCTGAGTCCAACCGATTCAGAGCAATGGCAAAATCGTCGAAGTTTTTTTGATAGCTTCTGATGTTATATGTTAGTACCTTGATGTTGTCTGTGGAAGCTTTAAGGATACTCCTGCAAGTTTCAAGTGATTCTACAAAACGACATTCTATGTTAAAGGAATCGTCTAGCTCGTCAGAAACACTAAGTAAAGCCATGATTAAATATTATATTATAAGAATTTAAATCACGACTCAGTAAGGAGATTTTAAATAGAATGTGTGTTGTTGCAGGAGGTATATTTGTGTTTATGTGTGGGGTGCTTCCGTAAGACTGATTGTGTTGTGTGTAGTTGTGTATGTGCTTTAAACAGAATGTGTGCGTTGATGCGGGTAGTGTAACAGGAGTGGTGAGATGTGTGTATTTAGGTACGAGCCCTTGTAGGTGTGTAAAAAAACATAGCATAATACACAAAAAACAAAGAAATTTAAAAAGTATAAAAGATAAAGAAACACAAAATGTGGGTGCTATCCCAAGTAAGTATTTGACTAAACGTTGCATAATATCGGTCAAACAGCAGAAGTGATTAAAAGCAGTTAAATAAAAGGATATTTTTTTGTGCCTTAGTGCTTGCCGTTTTATGTGTACGGGCAATTTAGGCTTTATAAGCAAACAATGAGAATTTTTATAGGATAATAAAATATTGAAACAAAATAGGTGCTTTTTAACAAGCCCTTGTAGGTATTGGAGTGAATAATGCATAATTAACAAACAATAGACATTAAAGAAAAAAATAAAATTAAAAGAAAGACGTAACAGGTGCTTACATAAAGAGCTACCACCTAAGTTTGTGAAGAGTGACTCATTAAAGTTCTGCTTGTTCAGGTGAGATGGGGCAATGGCGCGATATGTCATGCTGGTTCCTGATGGCGATGGCTGGATTCCCTTCTTTTTTCCGTATATTGATAGTTCCGTTTTTGATCCAGCAGTATTTGTAGCCACATTCCTTGGCACGTGGCTTCGCAAGACGAAATAACTGCCGGTTTTCTTTTGTCAGGCGCTCGTTGAGGTATATAGGTTTAAAAATAAAATATTAGACTAGTTCTATCTATATCAAAATGGCTGTCCTAGTCTTTGATTCTTTGAATTCCTTGAATTAGTTGGTAGAAATAGTCAGTATTGCCTATCTTAAGACTTAAAATACAATATAAACCATAATAAGGTGTGTCATGTCAAGTCTTCATTTTTGTTATCTAAAGTAAGGTTACCTTATATGTTGCTAACTTATGGTCACCCTAACCAAACATTACTAAAGTCGGCTATATCTCATTCAACGACTTCGCTAAATGACGTTCAGTCAAGACGTTGAACGTTACATTCAACGACTTGACGAGTTGTCCTTTAATCGAGTTGTCATTCAATGAACGCGCTAGTCATTCAATCAAATAGCAGATTCAACCAGATGACTGCGACATAGACACAATAGAAGTGGAAGTGATATGGATGTCGCGTCCTGGCGCGATTCATATTTATATATAAGGTTAAAACAAAAAGTATTAGAATAATATAACGTCGTACGGCATTTCATACAAACTTTCAAGTAATTTTTTTCCAAATGACTGAACCGATTTTAATGAAACTTCGTACGAAGCAGGATACATAATGTCTAAAAATTTAAGAGAGAACTTTTCGAAATGTCTTTTAAAAAAAAAAGATAATTGGATTTTAGATTTTCCATAAAAACAGGTTTTTTAAATTAAAAGACATTTCTAAAAATTCTCAAATTTTTAGACATATGTATCCTGCTTAAGCGTATGAAGTTAAATTAAAATCGGTTGTCATTTATAAGAAAAATCTTGAAAGTTTGTATGAAATGCCGTACGACATAATGCTCTTAATTAATTGGTTTATGAACAGAATATCATAAATATATCATTATTTTAAAAATAATTTGTTTTTATCAATTAATTAACATTTATTTGTGTCCTTAATTCAAAAATAATAGAAAGTAATTTTCGTGCTGTTTTGCGGCTTCATACCTTTGCTTCTCCTTCAATCAGCGGAAGCAATATGCGGGGAAAAAAGCAAATAGATTCATAATGATGATTAATGACAAAAATAGTTTTCGTGTTATTTTATTTCTTTGTAAGTGTATTGAAAAACTTAAGTTTTTTTCACGTGGGCATTTGTCAATGCAGTTCTAGGCTCCTTAGCAGTGAACTCCGACTCGGATGCCATGACAAAGTTTACCCACTCGTATCAAAGTTTTCTATTATTTAACACAGATTAATGTTATTTAACACAGAAACAACAAAATCTGCAAAATACAAACAAAAAATAGTGAAACAGAAATGTGTGCCTGACGATTGCGCCAGATAGGGAATTGAAACTTTCTATGTAGCTAATGATAATTACCTAAATATTTATAACAGCTGTGGTAGAAACAAACAATAACAGGGGGGTTACTATGACGTCTTAAAGCAGCAGTATTTAGGCCACCAGTTCAAACATATTACTATGTACTAACATCTGAATGTTTTTTTGTATTCCAGAAAATCCAACCCAGAACAAAATGGTAAACAAGAGGATTTTCTCGCTGTGGAGTCGTCTCCAGAGCCTCAACCACAAGGGGCACGAACTTCAGCATCGACGACACCTTCACGCGTTCTACGGTCTACCGGACTCTGATGGAGGAGGTACCCTTACAGCGGAGACCAGAGCGACTCTCATGCGACCACCAGGCTCACCACTACGATGGGGTTGAATAAAACTAGAACTGTTGAAGCTTCTTTAAGTTCCGATTGAGTTGCAGTTACGTGTTAGATAAATAAATGAGGAACATGATAGGAAAAATTTGGATGGAAGTAGCAACAGTATAGGTCAACTCAAAAGTGTTAAAACAGTAGAATGAAAAATGTCACTGGCTGGTTCATTTAGGTATAACGCGCTTTTTTAAGTTAAAAGTATCTCAAGCCAGTTGTTATCATTGTCTTAGCGATAGATGTATCATCATGTTTATGACAAATATGTGTATTTATAGCAATAAAATTTGAAGTTTGCTCAGTTTTATATTTTTAATCGATGTTTTTACAACTTGTTCACAAAGCATGCATGTAAATCGAAGCACAATGTTATTTTTATGGCACCATTGTTCATGAAAACTTTGTCTCTAACCTAAGAGCTAAGTATTTTCTTGTCAAATCTTTTAATAATAAAGTTGACTGAGTGATTTCATAAATTTCTTTAAAATGCTGAATAGTACAATAAAATTAATGACCAAATCGTTACTATCATTTTTGATGGTTGTCTGGTAGTTAATAATAATTTATAACAAGTATTTGTAATGACTGTTTATATATTCGAAAACAATATAACAATAAGGTATGTATGTTAATCGAATAAATATGTATAATTATTGACTGTGAACATAAAATTTCTGTTCTTGTGCGCAAAATCAATGCTTATTGTCTTCTGAAATATAACTATTTGTTAATAATCCATAGAATGTAATATCTATATAACTTCCACTTCTATTGTGTCTATAAGGTTTAAAAAAAAAAACAAAAAGTATTTGAATAATATAATAGTGATAATAAAATATTTACGTATATGCCATTATATATGTAAATAAATAAAATGTATATCAGCCTTCATGTTTCATTTAGGACCTCAACAGTTTTGATCTTATTTTGATCTTCCCTATTTGAATTTTCCCGCTTAAAAAGTGTTACTGATAATAGTGGCATCTAGATTTTATTTGGAGAACTACGTGAAATAGAATCGAATGCCACAGATATACGAAAACCAGTAGTCGACTTAATTTCTAACTTATTTTTTATAAATTATCGACTTGAATAAAAATCACCTTGAAAACGATAATACGAAAATAAATACTGACGAAATTATAGGTGTTCTTGAGTAAAATCGGCAATCAACCGGACAGCACTCACTGTCACTCTCAGTCACAACAAAACAACAAAGTTTTGATAAGAGTTATCTCGATACTCTTTATAAATACAAGATCGAGTCTTTCAGAATATTTGAGAATAAACAGACACCTGACATGGTAAGTACCTACCTAAACATTTTACTAACGTACATAATTCATAGAGTTAGGTTATATCATTAACAGGCACAAAGATTTCTATAAGCATAGGTATGCATAGGAGCTAACTTCAAGTGTCAAACAAACATTAGGGTCAGTAGGTAATGATTGATGGTCCAGTATGTTTTTGTTAGTTAAGCATATGTACGTCAGATTCGTCAGTTAACCCCAGGCCAGCAAGATGTAATAGGAATAGGATGAGTCAAGTTAAGAGATATAATTTTACGATTTGGAATGTATTTGAATAGTACATAAAAGTACATTGTCCTTTTATTAGGTTTTTTAGGTAAAAGTTTTATTGATAAATATTCATCTACGTTACGCTACGTCAAGAATACCTACTCTGGCACATAATTTGGATAAACATAACCTCAAAATGACTCGTATCGAATTGTGTTTTTTTATTATTTTGTTTTTTTTTTTATGGAAACTGCACCACCATAACTGACAGCCTTATCAGTCGTATCATTGTGTTCATAGTATTTTTAAACAGCTGTCAGTATGAAGGCTGTAGTACTCGTATTAATACAAAATAAGTACCATATTAACTAAATATGTCCTAAATTAAAACAGCTTAGACGATGGCACACAGAGAACATTTTCGACTCAGTTTAAGTCAGATTTTAGTCTGAATCAATATAATTGTGTAAGTGTAACAAAATCGACTGCAATTTTCTAATTCTGATTTAATCAAACTCAATGCAAATATATTCTCAGGTGGTCTAGACAAGTTTTATTTGTTGTTAAGTAAACTACTGAACCCACATCACCACTTTCTAAAGTCAACGATTGGAAATACACACTTGGGCTTGATTATACTTGGAAATGTAAGAATGTTGACTCTGCATCTTTATAACGTCTGTACCTAAGTTTACTACATACATATGCGATTGCATTTGTGCCTAATCCACAAATTAGCTGTAGCCAATACAAAGACTTATACAGACAGTCATGTAGGTAATTTAGGACACTTAAAAACCTTTAAAAAAGAAAACTGGACCGTAATCAATGCTAGAAGTCCATATTGATCTTTTAAAGTTTAAATTAAAGGTTTAAAATGTGAAATCTCTTAAGATTTCACAAAACGAGCAGAGTAGTTATTCTACACTACCATAGAATCAATGATACCGATAAACCATTGTAAGAAGGTTGAACTACAGTTTGTGACCTACTTTGGAAGGCTGAAAACCGCGCAATTCTCTACGCCTATTGGCTGTCATCATGTTCGTGGCGGGTGCGAGCAGCCCTGCATCTGAAGCGGATTCCCTTCGAGGAGAGACCCGTGGACATCGTGAAGGAAGGCGAACAGAACACTGAGGAGTACCGGGCTATCAACCCTCATCAGAAAGTACCCGCCTTGCTTATAGGTAAGAAAAAAAAAGTAGGGAAACCATAAACTTTTTTTTTTTGCATAATTTCACGAAAACTTTTAGCTCTGTAAGTTTGAAGCATACTTATATTTTTGCTGCAATCTGTAAAAGTATCTCAGAGTAATACAAAAAAAAACATTGAAGTTTTAGTTATAACTTTTAACGCATGTTTTACAGAAAACACAGTTAAGGACAGTTCAGTAAGGGAAGTTCTTTTCAGTTTGATGAAAGTAAAATCAAGTTTTGGAAATTTGTATTTCAAAGAAACTTTTATTGACCTGCTTATATCATGGTTGAAAACAGCATGATGTCTTTGTTTTCATTTAAACAATGATTTGTCAATAACTAACTTACACTAACTTGACAGCCGGGACCAACGAATGGCTTAACGTGCTTTCCGAGGCACGGAGGAAACTCGGTATGTAATGAGCGGTCACCCATCCACAGACCAACCTAGGCAAGCACGGCTTAACCTAAAGATCGACCCGAACGGCTGTTATTATTTTGCCACGAACTCTTAGTTTAGATTAAGCGATGTCTGAAATTCAGCAAGTCACTGAAATGTTTATCTAAATCTAGATATATCCAGATATCATTAAAGATATGAAAATGACAAATCATCGATTAATATGGCAAGTCATATTTTTATTGTATTTTTCTTTTAGCCTTTATCTCGGTTACAGTATTGACTAGGCATTTTTATAATGTTAAGATTATTTGGTGGACTAGGTTTACTTAGGGGACATCTAAGGTACAGACTTCAGCACATCAAGCTACTATGACTGTCAATTTTTTTAATAGATTTTCAACTTTATCGCTAAAGCAAAGGTTCTAGATTGATAGGGAAAATGTGTCAGTTTCGGGTAGCTTATGCTGGCGTCTGTACCTTAGGTTGACCCTTGCGATTATCCCTAATGTGGATATTTCGGACGCGTTATTTTTGGTAGTGAGGGACTGCGTACGCGCGGCCTTATTCCTGCCAGGGTTGCGGGACTGTTCGAAAGAGATACCGCGGCCCTGGAACACAAAGGGCAAAGGAAGGAACATGGATGGGCTTTAGTCAGTAAAAGTCTGACACTCCCTCCTTGCTCAGCCCAGAGCGGGAGGGGTTATTTGATGACTTCCCATCGGTAAAAAAAAAAAAAAAAAAAGATTATGCCTAGTACATCAAATCATTCAATCATTTTGTGCATTTATTACGAGAAATTAGATCCCGTTTAAAATTCCGTAATGACGCAAAGTTCGCTTCTTTGCTCCATAAAACGACAGCTAGTTTTACATATTTCAATTACTTTTTATTTTCACAAGGCAGTATTAGCTTTCTCTAAATTTTTTTAGGGCGCCTTATCCAAAAAAGCTAAATTAATATCGCCAGATCCTTAAGCAGAGGTGAAGGTCAAAAATAAATATTACTACACCATTGTGAGGAACACAATATGTCATTCGTTTTCGCTGTAAATATCTGTGGGTTGATTGTGCCCACAGTATCCCAGAAGGACCAAAAAGTAATTTCCCCTAGGCAAAAGAAATAATAAGTCATTCTTATAAAAGATTCCACTACAGAATATGATTAAATCACGCGGACTATCAAATATGACTGTATGTGATGATGTTGATTAGAAAAACCCACGTAGGTACTTAAAAGGAGTTGTCTCAGAACAAAAATTTACAAGTAACATGATGTAAGAAAAGTTGTAGGTAGGACTTAGATCCATTTTCAAATTGATATTTATATTAGGTATCTACCAGAGGCGTAAATACGTCGATATTTTTATCGTAAATACAATTATCCCATAGCATTTTAATTAAATTGTTTGCAACAAGCGCAATCAGCATTATCTATAGATAAGAAGAAATTCTTAAAATTATGAAAATACTTTAAGTGAGACGAGTATTTTTAATGTTTAAATTTTAAATCGACGTAAGTATTTACGTTACGTTTACATATCGCGCACTCGGGACTTAGTTTATTTTGCTCTTAGTGCTAAAACACAGTGTACGCACGAGTTTACTCGCTTGCTCAAAGTGGATTGGCGATTAATAAGTCCAGAGGATAGACAAAGTATGAATTTTAGACTACCTAATTTAAGTCTATTAATCGGCATTGTTTAAGTGCGCCGAAGAAACGCAATCGGACCCAATGTGACATGTGTTCTATCAGCGATAACGGAAAAATCATGGAAAAAAAACAAAACTATATTGGACTGACACAGACCGCATGAAAGCTAAATGTCAAAGAAAGTCGCAGAAATACAAAACGCTTCGTCCCTCAGGTCTCGTCTCTTGGTGATGAAACTTAGAAAATACATACATAGGTACTTTATGTTTGAACTTACGAAGGTAAGTACCTACTTACTTAGTTGACTGATTTCGAACCTACATTGTCATCTTTAGCATCTGGATCACCACGACATTGTTACAAACAAAATTATTCGGAAACTGTGCCATAAATTCTCGAATGAGTGAATATTTCCGTTTTCATTTTCATAATTGAATTTATGAGCGTTTTATTTCCTCCATCGCTTATGCAGGTGGGTGTAGACGTGGCTACGTCTTGGAGACGTATGTACGACCTGGAGGCGAATGATATAAGGTTATTATATCCACACGTTCGCTTGACGATAAAAAAGCGCCTAATACACCGATATCCGCTCGATTTGACGGAAAGGAAATGAGTAGAAAATGTTCAGCGCCTCAATATGATATGGTGGAGCATTTTAATTTCACGAATACGATAACTCATTCCAATATTCTGTCGAGTTATGAAAATATAGTACGTAGGTACCTACCTACAATCTACATACTAGACGTATGTACTACCTACATTACTTACAATTAAAATGAAATAAAGTTATATTTCATAATTACATTTTGTTTAAATTAAGTTATTTGTCAATCCTCAATGAGCCGCAATGGATACAGGTACCCCAAGACCGTGAAAAATGGAAAATTTGGAAGAGGCCTTCACTTGAGGGGGGTTCCGAATTAAATGGTAAGTAAATAACAATAAAGTTGCTAATCGAAAAATAAAAATAAAATACTGCATTATAAACAAATGAGCAACATTGTGCACAAGCTATATTTTTTATTAGTCTTATAAGGAAAAATGATAGATTTAAATGTATTGTAGCATGTTTTATGAAATGAAAGGCTCGTTATTGTATTTATTATTATATTTCCTTTATTAATTTTTTTAACATATTTAATTTACATTTTATAAATTTCTTTAAAAAAAACTTATATAAAAACATTTAAAAATATAAAAAATAGTGTTCCGCCGCGCCGGTGTCGGGAGCAGGGTCCAAGCTACCGGTGGTTAGGGCTCCAGAGACATGAACCTCCTCACAATGCGAGCCTTATCGAGGAGCCTACTACTGCCTTCTGAATCAGGCCCTTGATCCAACCGCCTGAGGCTCTCCTTAGGCGGAGCCTCGAAAGATTTTCGTCGAGGCTCTTGGCTATTAGGCCATTGGCCGTCACGACAATCGGCACAATGATAGCCAATTTCACATTCCACATGTCGACAACCTCGTATGCAGTCGATATACTTTATTATATTTGTCATTAGTGTAAACTTTCTGTTTTTAACTTGTCTGCTGACCCTAGGTTTGTTCCCTTGGGTAGGTATATTTCTTCATAATTTATTCGAACTGCATATTGAAACCAGCTTACACACCCACACCCCTACCACCACTACCCTACGGGCCTACCTCGCGTATTTTCATTAAAATAGTCATATTTTACTGCCTCGTTGGTTTATTAGTAACGTGACTGCTGAGTAAGAGGTCCTGGGCTCGATTCCCGGACCGGCAAAATATGTTATTGGGTTTTCCATTTAGGAATTTCTCAGTAGCAGCCATGGAGCCTAGACCTGTCGACCGACGGGTTGACAATAGAGTTTTTTTTCCCGGGGCCACGGTATCGCTTTCGAACAGTCCCGCAGCCCCGGCAGTCATCGGCCATTGCGGACCCCTTCCTTTTGCTGACATCTCTTTGAGGCGCGCGTGGAACACGAACGCGCCGTCGACACGGCCTGTCGTCATAGGACGGACGGACGGCAAGCTAGCCCATAGCTCACCGTCCACAGGACCCCGCCTGCGGTGGCCGGGGCCACCACGTGGCCCCCGACGCCCGGTGCGTCTCCCGCGGCGGCTGGGACGTGAGGTTCTCTCCCTCTCACGTTCTGCCACCTCCTTCGCTAGCATGACTGCTTCGCAAGGAGGAGGCGACGGCGCCGGCGTCCCATTCCGTCTCGTTTTGGACCATGGATTGAACCAAGGCCGGACGAGAGAGGTCGCCGCCGCCGATCGCCGCTACGAGTACACAGCAGTGCTCCGCCCAAGCGGGGCAGACCTCCACCGTGTGCCCCACTATGTCCTCCGGTCGATCCTCACAAAATGGTTACACGCGGGCGTTTCCTCCCGCCCGATCCGGTGCAGGTACCTCCCGAAACAACCGTGTCCGGTGAGGACCTGCATCAGGAGGAAGCCGTGGCGCCTCTCAAGCCACTCCTCAAAGAAGTTCCACCGGCTGTCGAGGACAAGTCCTAGGTACTTCAACGTCGACTCGACACCGATGGAAATCCTTCCTACCGTCAGTAAGGATCCCGACGGTGGCGCATTCCCGTGAAAACACATGGCCTCCGATTTGTGCAGCGCCACCTCGAGACCCAGTTGCCGGATCCGCTCAACGACTATCACAACCCCGGTGTCATTACTTCGGCCGCCGCCTCGTGCGACCCCCCCAGCACCAGCGTGTCATCAGCGTAGCAAACTAAGCTGATGCCGTCTGGGAGGCCGGCGCGCAGCACCCAGTCGTAACCTCCTGTTAACCTGATGTTCCTCAGGGGCGGTCCCGGAACCGATCCCTGTGGAACACCGCACGACATCTCTCGCCGGTTCCACTCTCCGCTGCGACCGGGTAAATGACGGCCCAGTCCGTCAGGTAGTCCTCGACCCCACGACAAAAGTAGGGCGGCACCCGGTGGATGACAATAGGCTGACCCACTATTACGTGGGACTTTAACATAGCTGACTAAATGTATGTGTACTATTAGCTTAGGTACACCTCTGCCTAACCCTTCCAGGATTACAAGCGTAATGTTATGTTAGGTACCTATGTATAATTATGTTAGTTAATATTTATTTATAGGATGAATATTTTCCATTTCACGCAATTCCGTTAGCAAATGAAACGGCTTAATTAAGTAATAAACATTCGTCCAATGCTTAATTTCCAATCATTCAACACGAATTGACTGAACTAAAGTGATGGGAAGAGTACCTAAATATGTACAGTGGGCTGCATCAATACAACAGCAATGTTTAATAATTATTTAATTTGATTTAACACAACGCCAATTTATCATACAGCCCACCGTACATATGAGTAAAACACAACATACAATCAACAGCTGTTACATTTTTTTTTTATAAAAAAAAAATTCGTAATAAATGTTCAAAACGTATTCAGAACTTACAAGAATTGACGTCAAGCATAAGTAAACCTGTCCAATGTAAAGGGTGATACCATATTTATGGTCTAAGAGGCATCTAATCGCTTTCACGGATTGACATTAGCTTCAAGATAGCTATGGCAATGCTTTGTTGACTTTGCTGCTATCGTTATCTCGCTGATTGATGCCTATAACTTTTTCGGAATCCTCGTGAGTCGTTTTCAAGCCTTTTATTGAAATACTAAGTGTTGCCCGCGCTTACTTGTAGCATCGTCCGTGTGAAATTATTTAAAAAATATTACTTTCTTGTATTTTATTAACAATTTCTATTCTTTTTTTTAAATAAAAGTAACCTAAGTTACTCCTATAACATCAGCTATCTGCCAGTACCGTCAAAATCGGTCCAGCCGTTTCGGAGATTAGTCAGCACAAACAGACAGACGGACAGACAAAAATGTTAAAATGCTTTTTGGTTAAAAGTCCCTATATACTTTCATATGAATGTAGTAAAAGGCTGTTATTTTAATTTTACAAAAAGACACTTCAATTTTATTTTTATATAGGTTTAATAATAATAATAAATCTTTATTGACAAGTTACTGCTTAAATATCAGTGTAGCCCTGGCTCTTATAGGTACTAGGAGTTCCTGTATCACAAGAGCCAGACCTCTCAATTTACAGAGAATATAAAGAAAAAAAACGATAGACAAAAAAAATGAGATACAATATGGTGATGCATTAAACTTAAAAGTATTGACAACATAGAACGTAAAAGAGAGTAAAAAAAAAATTAAATTGAAAGTGAAAATAATATGATCAAGAGTATTTGAGTATTTTTATAAATTAAATTAGGTTAAGTACCACTAACTGCGTTCTTAGGAAAGTGTGGGTAAGTGTGACTGGGATGAGTGTGTGGTGTGGGGGTGATTGTGTGTGGTGTGGAGGTGTGTGTGTGTGATGAGGGTGTGAAAGTGACAAAGTGTCATGTAAGGCTTCCGAATAGATTTTCTGATTCTTCATAATCGCGATTATCTAGCCAGTCAATAATAGTTTTTTTGAATTGGAAGTTGTTGAGTTTCATAAGCTGTTGTATCCCCTTTTCATGGCCGATTTTGTTGTAAAGACGTGGGGTAATACAATGGTAGTGTTTTCTGGCGAAAACGCTCTTGGTACCTTGAACTGGGCACCTGACAATTCTCTTGGATGACGTAGGCAGACTTGGGATGGCGTATCGGTGATATCTTCGCAGGCATTCGTAAAAATACCGCTTGCGGACGCTAAGTACTTTGGCTTTTCCGTATACCTCGGTCGTGGGCGTCCGGTATTTCAATGACAAAAGTACTTTTAGGACGGCACGCTGAGCCCGCTCCAGCTCGATCATATGGGTCTTGCTTGCCCCGCCCCAAGCGCAAACAGCGTAACCTAGGACACAATGGCATAAGGCTTTATTATGTTTGCAACAGAAGTTTTAGACTAGCAACATGTCTTAGGGTTTTAAAGATATGGATCAACTTGCGCACTCTTTTGGCGGTAACCGAGATATGTTGTGTCCATTTTAGGTTGTCGTCAACGATTACTCCTAGATATTTAATGGAGTTCACTCTGTCTAGCTTGGGGCACATGCAGGAGAAAAAGTTATTGCTATTCCTATTGCAAGGAAACGTATGGCTACTAATTTTGAATATTTTGGGACTTCCTGCTCTAGTCTTACAAAAACATAGATATATTGTCTTAGAGGTGTTTAGTGAAAGCAGACTATCTTCGAGCCAAGCAGTTACTTTGGAACGACCCGCTTCATAGACTGTTTCTAGATCTTTCCATGAAACAGAAGTACTGTGTCGTCGGCAAAAATTATGACATCGGCTTTATTGATTGTGATATCGCACAGGTTGATGTACACCAGGAATAGGGTTGAGGCAATCGTACTTCCCTGGGGAACTCCATATGAGCAGGAAGCTTCGTCGCTAGTTGTATTATCAAGGCGAACGCATTGACTTCTTCCTAACAAATAACTTAATAACCAATCCTGTGGCACTCCTCTGATTCCGATGTTTTCTAATCTGCTTATTAGAATAGGAATCGAGACAGTATCGAATGCTTTCTGAAGGTCGAGGAAAAGGCCAACACATTTTTCTCCCTTGTCTATATAATTGGCCAAATTTTCGGTTAGCTTTAGAATAGCGTCATTATTGGACCGATTGGCTCTAAAACCGAATTGGTTTGACGAGAGTATATTATTTGTCTCTAAATAACTAATTAGTCTCTTGTTTGCTAGTTTTTCCAATATTTTTGAAAGTGTGCTAAGTACAGAGATGAGGCGGTAGTTACCAACATGAACCTTATCACCAGCCTTAAAAATAGGAGTGACTGCCGCTTTCTTAAATGTTTCAGGAAAAGTACCGCAAGAGAAACTTATATTGCACAGGTGTGTTATTCGAGATGCTAATTTGAATTTATATTTTTTTAGAATGTTTGCGGGAATATTGTCTAGACCAGAGGCACTACTGTTTTTAAGGCCGGAAATCACCTGAATAACTTCGTATTCGTCCGTGGGAGATAATGCAATCGAATGAAGAAAACCCAGCGACTTCTGTGCTTGAGCTGCTAGCGCGTCATCATCCTGATTGAGTTTACTTAGAGTTGAATTTGCTAAGTCTTTACCAATTGATATGAAGTATCTGTTAACTTCATTAAGAGAGTCAGCGGGGTTGTATTTGATCTGCAACAACTCAGTTGATTTGCTAGAGCCTTTCTTTATGTTACACATGTCCTTAATGACACTCCAGGTCTTTTTCATGTTGTTTTCATTTTTTAGTAATTCCCTTTCGTAGTAAGAGCGCTTTAGCGTATCTGTCAAATTATTGCAGGTGTTTCTATAACGAATGTACTGTTGTCGGAGCTCCTCGTCCTTTGGCGATTTCTTTACTTTTTGATGCATTTTGTCCCTTTTCCGTATGCATCTCACTATGCCAACTGTAATCCACGGTTTCAGCGGGTTCTTTTTTTTGTTTTGACTGTATTATTTATGATGATTTCTCGCAGCGTGTTGACTAAGAACTCAGCGGTTTCATTCACATTTTGCGAGTTATAATAATCGTCCCAAACAATGTTGTCAATATCAGTCTCTAATTGTTCATAATTAATTGTTGTTCTATAGAACTCAGTTGTTTTTTTAGATAAGTGGATGTCTTCTATGTGCAACAATATAGGACTATGATCTGTCAATGGGTCAAATGTCAAGGTTTTAACATGCTTATGCGTTTTCACCTTAAAATGGTCAAGGCAGTTGCCTTGTCTAGTTGGCTTATTAACACCTTGTCTTAGATCATGAACAGCTAGCATAGTGATGTTAGATCCTCATGGTATAGATTTAGGTACCTATTCACTTTCAATAAACCTTACTAAAACTGCTGAAACGTTCAGTAGATACAAACATTCGTGCCTGATGCAGTGAAGAGATAGTTTTAATCTACAAACTCCCTATAATAATGGTTAAACCCTCTTTTGTCGAGATTAAGTTGCGGGGAGGAAATTGTCGGGTTTGGACGACCATTTTCCGCGTGACTTCATTGCCAAATACACTTTCAGTGTTTCGATCGTATTGACACAGTTTTGAGAGTCCGATTGTTCCTTTATTACAGAAACTAAAGGGACAGAAATACCCATACACCTTTATTTATAACTAGCTGTTGAAATGAAAAAATGAAATTATTATAAAAATATTTCTTCCCTATTTGAATCGAATTTTGTTAATTAAAGGGTTTCAATTTCTTTGCACGGAACCCTTATCCTTTTTCTAAAATAAAGCCTTAGATACTCCTTATAACATCAGCTATCTGCCAGTAAAAGTTCCGTCAACATCGGTCCAGTCGTTTCGGACATTAAGCCGGAACAAACAGACAAACAAAAAAAGTTTTTAAAAGTACCGTATACACTTTCATATTCATTCTTTGAAATTACAAACAAACACTTAAATTTTATTTATTTGTATAGATGTACTTAACGTACCTACCTATAGAAAAGTTACGTGTCAAATTAGCAACAGAATTAAAATAGAAGCGTTATTATTATATTTTACACCCGAAGACTACCTGCCTAAACGTTGTCAAACAGGCTACAAGCAAACGAAATCACGAGAAACAGTTAATTAAAAAACAAATTAGTAGCCCATCCATCAACATTATCCGTCTAATAACTGCCAGAATAGGTGCCAATAAATCAGCATAACATAATCACGATACAAACATCTATTCATCATAATTATCATCATCTATTCATCATATTAGGTCGATGAATGTTTGTTCATGCATTCGGTTCTATATTCGCTGATGTCATCGTAGTCACAATGGCCTCTTAGCCCGATGGAGTGCACTCTGGGTTGCGCTAATAGCCACGTCATTAACACGTTTATACTTCAATCACAAATTCTCGACATAAGGTTCTCTTGCGTCGCGTCTAAATTTGATTTTCGCTCGATTCGGATTGATAAGCCGCCAATCAAGGGGAAATGAGGTCGATATCGTGCTCGTAGTGAATTAACCGCGACTAGTTAAGTTGGGATATATGTATGTTTCTAGTTTGGCTTAGACTACCTAGATACAGATTCTACATTTTGATCATTGAAACCCATAGTAGATCATTATGAATTACACTAAAAACTGTTTTGAATACAAATAAAGAGACGTAAATAATAATAACTAAATTAAACGTTTGTTTATAAAAACAGGCTTAATTGCACTGAAATATCTTAACAATTATTATTATTCAAAAAGAGCACAGTTGATTTTTATATTTGCCTGAACTAGGTGAAGTACATCTGTGTTGGTGCTTCCATTTTGTGGGTGAAAGCAAATAAATAATAAACAGAGAATACTTCAGAATATAGATTTAGTCACAATGTGGCGAGGCTCAAATAAGAGCGTCATTATGAAAATCCAATATCCACAGACGTTAATAATTTTCCAAAATTAATATCTGCCTGCAATATTTGCGATGTCGATATTAAATTGAAATGAATGGTATTGTACTTATAGGGAGGACTCGAAACAATTACTAACGACTGGACATTAGATTTATCATCTGTGGCGCGATTTTGCGAAGCAATCGCTTTAGTCACAGATTTAAATAGAAATAAGACTAGCACCCGCATGGATTACGTTCAATTAAGGTACTAGAAAGACTGAATGGTTAAACAAGGGATAATAATATATTGAATGAGGGAAAACGGATCAAAGCTGCCTAATCACTGGCCATTTGCCCGGTGCTGTCTTTACAATACCTTCGTCAAGGTTTTCACTGTGATTCATTTTATTTATATTTTAAGATCAGGATATACAAAATCAACGAAAACTAGCTAAGATTAGGTATCTACATACATAGACCACAGCATGGCATCACATACCAAACATTTTTGTGTAATTTACGCCGAGAATACTGTAGATACAAACATAAAGCCTCAAGAACGACCTTCAGTCGTAAACAAAATACATTGTGTACAAAATAGAAAGATTTTATCACAGAGCCCCAAGTTTATTGCTCTATCACTATTTACAGCTTCAGATTGATAAGTGCAGTCCCATTACTTTGAGCTAGACCCAAGAGCAACACATTTGAGCTGCTAATCTGCTCACCCTATAATCTGCTATCTCTGGTATTCAAGATCCGTTAGCCGGTGTAGAACGGTGCAGCAAAGATTACAGACGCTGATAAAAACATAACTTTACACGTATCTGGCAAACTATTTTGTGTGACCACTGCGTAAATAAATTGATTCCGAAAATTCAGAGGGTGTTTATTATTTTATGTATTCAAAGTAAAAGGTATTTGAAGAAATATTTATTTGAAATGTAATCTTCGAAGCTTTTTGATAATATTTTTCAAGTACCTAGCTATGTCACAAAAACACGATATGCAATATTTATTCAATCGCTGTGAGTGCAATAAAATGTTTACAAAGTCGCTTGAATTGTTAATCTGAGCACGAAAATAAACTGACCCATTAGAATGCACTCTAAATACGAACCTAAAACTGTTTTTATTTTCTAAGTGGTCGGGGCTCGCTCTACTAAGGTCTAAAGCTGCAATATTAAAAATTCAAGCAGTGACGTCGGTCCGCGGTCCGGTACAATCAAACATCATTTGCGTGCTGGAGGCGACCGACCGTTTGTTTAAGTGGACCGGTCAATAACTCCGCAAATAGCTATTTAATGAATGTGTCGCCATCTAATAACATCGCACATAGAAAAACTCTGACTGAATTGGTAACTATTTAGGTCATTGAATCCTGCAAAGTGCGACGGCTCCCCATTTATTTATCCCATCAGTTTGTTCAACTTTACGAGTCAAGCAAGACAATAGTAAATTGCGAAGGATTGTAAAATATTTTGATGATCTGATACGCAATTATTCTAACAGCTTTATTAGATGAAACAATTTTGGATTTAATTGAATTTATGCTCAATCAGCTGCTTGCTTGCTTTTGAATTGGGACACCCCATTATATTTATATATGTTGCCAATAGACAAAAATATTTTTGCATGACAACTTGACATAATTTATTCTTGGGATACCCAGGTACTTATTTGACTATAGAAATAAACTGTATTTCTTTGTTTTTCAACAGTTTCGGTGTGAAATCCAGTTCAAGATTTGAATATAGCTGTTTATATTCCAGTTATCATGGAAATAAGATTAGATATTATCATATCTGCGCAATTCAATTCACTTCGTATATCTACTCATCCATTAGGGACTTCAAGTAAATAAGCGACGAAATAATGTCCTGTTTACAGACTCAAGTAGTCGTATGAGGTGGGTAGGTACCCACCTCATACGACTACAACAAATATGTCGATTAATTTGGGAACGAAGTAGATACATAATATTGGAAACAATGACACCAGAGACAATATAAGAAAACAGAAGATTCGAAGTTTAAATGAAAATACACGTCAACTACAAGCCCCTGTGTAGAAAACTATTGTGGGAACTAATATTGACAGAAATTATGTATATGTGCTCTCGGAACAACGATCAAAGCTGGTACAGAAAACAAGAGATAATCCCCACAGCATAAACAAATTTATCACCGTACCAGAAGGTTCAAATTGAATCACACCCAGTGTTACTCACGAAAATAATTTACCACTTAGCAAGTTTATTTGCTCAAACTTTCCGCCTCGAGGAATTTGTAAAGTTCGCTTAATTTACCTGCAAATCAAATACGAGACGAATTAAGTAAATTATTTGACAATTCTGGGATAGCTACGTTATAGGAGGATCAATGAGGAGTGAGACCTTTTAACAAATTAAATGGTTCTGTAGTCTGGTAGTCAACAGAATCGATCAACCGAGTCAGGATCAAATTAGAATCTTTTGAAACAAATAATTATTTCGATTTACTGAATACTTTTCGCGAAATGTTATCTTTAGGTATTCTTTAGGTGTCGACAATTTTTGATTGCTTTCAATTAAGCCACACCATTTGTCAACGATTGATTCAGTCGCTGGCCAGTCAATAATTAACAATTATTTGCGTCATGTTTATATTGGAATATAATATCTCTATTGCTGGGTAGTGTGCCACAAACGATGTCTGATGTTCAAAGTTTTTAAACTAGTTAGGGCCGACTGACTAAGAAATCAAACTCCGAGTATTAGCGGTCATGAAACGCGGGAGTAGTTCGGTGAATATTAAGTAGAGTACACACTGCTACACATCAAGCTGTACATTTCCAGTATAAGCTCACCTCGCATTGTACGGAAATCCTATACAATGCGAGATCAGCATAAACTGGAAATGTATAGCTTGATGTGTAGCCGTGTGTACCAGATTTCAGCAGTCCTACACTGAGTCTCGTGTCGTCACGCTCCCACGTTTCAAGACCGCGACTTTCGAGAGCGGTACTATAATTATAATGTTATTCTTTATGTTAAGACAATGAGACGCTGGTGGAATCCATGGCTATCGTGCAGTACCTGGAGGATACTCGTCCCGAGCCAGCCCTGACTCCAAAATCTCCTTTACAGAAGGCCAGGATGAGGGAGCTTTGTGAGGTTTGTAAAAGTGAAAGTCACATTTCAATTAGAGATAACCATTTATTTCAATTTACTGCAGGTGCTTTTGAAATGTCAATTAAAAAATATTAAAGGAATCCATCTCTATCGCTAAATGTTTGACGATTTTACCAAAGTCAGGGTCTATGAGATGATATTGGTCGGTTTTCAACAAATAATAACATGACCGTCAGTGTTTGCAGCGATGGCCTCCATTGATCACCATGCTAAATGTCAATCAAATGGCCAGTTAGTCAGAAAATTGGTGTTCATCCAAAAATATATGTAGTAAGCATGTGTTACGTTTCGTAGGCACATAACAACTCTAATGACCATTTATTCCAACTTGACGCCAACAAAACCCAATAATAAAAACGGCTAATGGCTCAACTTTCACTAACTGTCCTCCGAATTATTTAATTAATTGAATTTGCCATTAAACCTGTCCGCATTTAAAGGGTATTCGAGGTGTTAATGTCGCGACGGCACCCCTTTCGCGTTGGCGCGGCAATTATCATGAAACTCTGAATTATCTAGCTTCCCTCTAAAAGTCAGCAGAAAAAATATAAGTGAAAATATCTTCGCATTTTCACTACACACTATATTCTGCGATTTATTTACTGTAGTATATTTAAAGACTTTTTTCGACACAACATTGTGAAAGCTCAATCAAACCAATAAACAAAAAAAAAAACTTTCAAAAATAAAAAGGGTAGTTAGAATGTTACGAACCTGCCAAGCCAGTTTCAACCCTTTCACGGTCAAGATCTTACTACAATAAGGTTTAAAAGGCATAAGAAAGTATTTGCTTTTGCAGATAGTAGTCTCAGGCATCCAGCCCTTACAAAACGTCGGTCTTCGGCCCCAGTTCGAGACGACGGAGCAATACATTAACTTCACAAAGTACTGGACTGACCGCGGTCTGCAGACCTTGGAGGATCTGCTGCAGAAGACTTCGGGGACTGGGAGATATTGCGTTGGGGACCAGCTGACTATCGCTGACTTATGTCTTGTGCCCCAGCTTTACAATGCTGTCACCAGGTGGGTTTGGAAACATACATTTTATACCACATTTAAGAATAGTTGACGCCATAGTCCAACTCGTGACGCGATGTTGTAACGGTCTCTAAGACCGTTAAGAAGAAGGAAAAGCCTTGAAAAAAAGCATAAATGCGGAATAAATATATGTAGAAGAAAAAACAGCCCATCCTATTCAATTTTCATAAAGAAGGAATCCAGTCCCGTTGAGTTGTAACCGCGAATCGGCAAACGTAAGGTGGGACGCCCTCAGGCTCGGAGGAAGAACGATTTTCGCAGGGTGGCTGGTAGCAACTGGATGAGAGTTGCTGAGAATCGAGTTGAGTGGCGTGCGATTCAGGAGGCCTATGTCCAGCAGTGGACTGCCGCAGGCTGATAATAATGATGAGGAATCCAGTTAATAACAGAACAGTTTACTACTAAACAAGACGAGCCCTCCAAATTAGAAAATAGAGTCCTACTGATGATAGACCTAGTTGGTAATTAACTTGTTAATTAAGCAATCTTCGAAGTTATACGCATAATTATAATTTAGGCAGTAATAGGTCGGGGAATATTACAACTTGAGCGTTCTTACTTTCCTCGCTTAACGCCCACAAATTGGTAGCGAGACGTAAAGCTAACAGGCCATGTTTTTATTCCATTATTCACTTTTTTCCATAGACAATATTTTAACAAGTGAGCCTATAAGCTTTTGGCCCAATAGAAAAGTAAAACACTTCACTTTATCACGAAGGTTTGACAAATCTGTTTATTTTCCATTTCTTCAGTCTTTATCTGAAAATTATGATCTGAATCTGAAACAGCACACAAACTTTTATGAAAGTTTCGATTGAAAATAATCGAGAAAAGTTAAAAAAATCTATTTTTCTCTTTTTCAGGCATAAATTGGACATCAGCAAGTACCCAACAGTTTCGAAACTATACCATTCATTGTTAAATGAAAAAGTTTTTCAGGAAACTCATCCTGAAACCTTGAAATCAAAAATATAAAACTACTTAAAGTACTTACGTCATTCATTTTAACCTAAGAGGCGTAATACAATATGTAGTTCTAGGAGACCATTCGAAACAATTTAAAGAACCTAAAATTAAGTAGATCACAATTTTAGGTCCTTTAAATTGTGTTTCGGACATATAATTACGTGAAACGTTCATTTAATAAATCTAATTTCTAATAACAAATCGACTGTCTTCGGGAATAAAAATTAATTGGTGCGTTTCTAGGCCCAGATGGGGATTTAAGATGAATGTTTTATTAAATTTAACTTAACCCCTCTAATTACTTGAATTGCTTCGTCTTCGAGGGCTCTGGCTTAAGAACCGAGATGTTTTGTAGTTGGATGTCTGAGACTTAAAATAAAGTGTAGGTACATAATCTAAATATCAGTTTTATTTCATTTTATCCGACTTCATGGCAACACTAACAATACGAAAATCACCCTTACTGTTGCGACATAAAGGCACTATGTCGAATTATTACCAATCTTGTGCAGTTGACTGTCATTAATTTGCCAGCAAATATTTTCTTTTTACTTATAAATCCACCTAAGGCGTTTGTATAAGACCATAAAAGTCTACAATAGACACGAATAAAAACAGTTGCCATTCATTAGACTTGTTCACTACATGATTGTAGTGAATAAGTCTATAAAAGTGAAAATTCAAACCTGAAGTAATTTTCTTCAGAGTTATAAAGCAAACAGTCCTTATAAAGCAAACAGTAGGTAGCAAATGGGGTACTATTTGCTCGCCTTGCATTAATTAAGTTTACACTTATCTGTCACACAGTCAAGGCTGCCCCATTTTTGGAAGACAATGAGAGTAGGTCGGTCTAAGGGACGTTTTCAACCCGAAGGCGTCCCTTAAACATCAGTTGAATCAAAAAGGTTAAATCCGGAAGGTTTCATTCCATATCTGCATTTGTAATAGCAATGATCTGGTATAGGTTCTAATGCTTGGTTCCGATTTCTAAGTTTTCAAGCATGGGCCCTTTATCTGGAAACAAAAAAAATATACCAATCTATGTAAATGAATCCCATAGTGAAAGTTTTGCGTAGATGTGACGCATATTTCCCGCGACTTGATATTTTTATGTTTATGCCGTTTATTCAGTGTCTCTTCTTACTTTTTCAATAATTCCAATTGAAAACTTTTTTTTTAAACACTTATAGATATAAAAAATAGTAGCCACCAGTACTCGGTCAGGGCTCCAGAGAAAGGAACCTCCTAACAATACGAACCGTGTCCAGTAGTACTCCTGGATACGGCTTGCTTTCTGAATCAAGACCTAGATCCAGCTGCCTATCGAGAGCCTCCTCGCGTTTTATTATTATGCATCACGTTACTCAATACTCAATACTTTTATTGCATTCCACATGTAGGTTTCTTAGGTGGTAAACTTATAATTAGATCATATGGACCCTGTCGGGCACAGCTAAATAAGTGAGTTAGGAGAGAGGAAGCATTTGTAAATTATACATATAACATTTCTCAGCAAACTAAGTACTTAAGTTATGACTTTATAAGTCTATCACATAGATATTCGTTTACAGAATAGTAGCTTTTATTTACCAGAAATAGTCTAAGTTTTTTTAAAAATATGTTAGTTTTTTCTTCTTTTTTTATTGATACAGGTAGTTTATTATATAATTTAAAGACATAACGTTTAATACAAGTCGAAAATAATTGCTTTTCTAAGTTGTATTTTCTATCTTTCCGTTTTATTTCCAAGCCTGAAATTAGATGTATTTAGGTACAACCCAGATAGATCATTTAACATGACGGCCATTAATCACGCCCCTCATGTCGTGTTACCAAGTGCTGCACTTACGCTGCATCAACGCGCTATGTCCTGAATTTCTTCACATCAACGAATGTTAACGAGCCATACATCAGCATAACTACGCAGAATGACCTTTCTTACAGAATTTCCCAACATAGTTTAAACAACTAACTTTAAGCCTGGGTCGCATAGACCGCTGGGCGTTTGTCTTTCTTCGATGTAGGGTAAGTACAGGGGTCCCTTGGACAACTGCACTACGATGTCGGCCATCTGGGAGCAGTCGTGAACGATCGTGAGGCGAACAACTGCTCCGTACCGTACGTTATAACGTAGCCACTTGGCTACGTTATAACCACGACCCGTCTGACAAGAGCGACACGAAGAAGAAGATTAATAAGTTTCTCATAATGTACGGAAATTAACTCTTAGGAAAGTTTTATATGTAGCCTATGACACTCGGGTGTAATGTAGCTTTCCTTTAGTTAAAGAATTTTCGGAATCGGATCAGTAGTTCCGAAGATTACCCCCTGCAAATAAACTTATTAACAAATACCTCTTTATAATATCATTTTAAATGGTGCATGAGTGATGTCGCTGTAGAAAAGTGACATAGCGTCTAGCTAGACGTACGTCACTAATTACGGTTTTATTCACTTATAACATAACATCACGGCTGTTATACCCAAAGGGTGTACACTAGTACCTAATAGTACGGTCAGCAACAGAAGTAGCTCAACATTTCGGAATTTTCATTACTTGATGTATAGGACTCCAGCTATTATTTTTAATGTTTCAGAAGATTATTCTTTATAAAACTCCTTACTCTTCAATAACTTGTTAGGAACGAGTACTATTTAACAAGTTTTTATTAAAATACCTACTTTTAAACTTTGAGTAGTGTCAATTACTTCTGATGCTGACTGTAGGTACCTACACCCATTTCGCCAGTTACGTTTAAATCCCGTGTAATTTGGGGCGAGCCTATTGTCATCAATCGGGCACAAATCCAGACTTCACGACTGCTCCTGAGAATTTCACAAAACCAGGCTTAGATATTTGTCTCTTGTGGATTTGGTCTGGGCAACATGGGGGATTATGTCGGCCTACTACTAAGCACATTTACAGCTACATTTACAGCGTCGGAATCTCAAAGCGCACCTGTGCTCATGCTACGCTTTTGCACGGCCCGGGGTAAACAGGCTAACTAGTCGAGATAATGGCCTATTCAGGCTGTCGTTATGCATCCTTGTCAAATTCAAGGAGGTATCTATACTAATGATTCTCGACCCGAATCGAAAATAAAAAGGGTAGTTTTTTTATTTTTTACGGAAATAGATAAGAATTAATCACCCGTATTAAAACGCAGCCCGTCTATTCCTAGCTCAATAAACGCACCGTCACACACACAAACGCAAACGTTTATTCCGCAGTATAATAATTATGGACAGTATGGAAACTAGTGAGTGATTAACGCTTCCCGATTTCCGTAAAAATAAAAAATAAATACACTTTTTAGTATCGATTCGGGTCGAGAATCATAAGTATAGATACCTCCTTGAATTTGACCAGGGTGCAAAGCTACAGCCTGTATAGCATTCGTATCGAGTTCCTCCACGGCCGAAGGCGAAGCCATACCGATATCGACTGCCTCCTCGCTTTCAGTACAAAGAAGACTTTATACGTAGCGCTGTCATAAATCGTTGAATTACGACTTGCTCTACATATTTAGGTCACAGCTGCAATAAGAAATATTACGCCTTGTGAATACTAACATGATTGCCTACCACGTACTATTTAGCTAAACGCGAATTTATTCGCCACTGTTCTTATTGTACGTACTAAATAATGGCTGCAATAAAATGTTTCTGAACATTAACATCAATGGGTAATGTCGATTTAATATTGAATAGATTCGTAATGGTTTAGTTTGTACCGTGGAAAGTATGTGTCGGTATGTGCAGCTTTAGATTTATATCTACAGTTGTAACTTACCCGCAGATACCTACCTACCAAAGTTAGAACTAAAACAAAGGCTACACTCTAAACATTCTTGTGATAAGCATTATTGCTTAACACATTTTCATAGTTTCCGCTGAATTGTATGATGTAAGTAAGTTACTAACATTCACTACGAACATGCTGAAAATCACCTGGACACAGTCGACACCGATTGAATGTCGAAGTAATGTTTAGTGATACTCCAGAAACACGTTATTTGCTTTATGTTTATATATATTCTATTTTCTCTTCTTCTTTTACACACAGTGTCTACTGGATTATCGCAGGTATGCTAGAAGAGATTTCTTTAGAACTTAAGCATCGCCTTTGTATGTACCTATTTTTCTATTCCTTTTTATTTTCTGTATTCAGTGTCTACATTACCTGTTAAATAAATAAATAAACACCCTATTGCTTCTTATCTTTCCTTAAACCGATATGCTATAGGTTATAATAACTTATATAGGAATGTTCGAAAAATATGAATTATCATAACTCGTATAGGTACTAGCGCTGTACTTTCTGTAAACATGATACTTATGTCATTTTCAGTAATAGGTATCGTAAATTCCTTCCATTCATTACATCGAACAATTGATCCAAGGCTTCTTCGGTAAAAAGCAATTACGCTGATGCGTAATGTTTTCGGTTGAACTCTGTAACTACGCCAGCTATTGACATCATTTTTGAATACATATTCGTAGTTGGAGGCCTTATACATATCTAGTAACACTCAACTATAATGTTCACAAGACAATGGCAATGTACCGAAAGATTTTTCGTAGTTCAAAAGCTGGAATGTCGCAGTCTGCTTGTTACTTTAGCATTATCAGCCAATAGTGTTCCCACTGCTGGGACTCAAGCCTCCGCTCTATGTGGAGAGGGAGTGGGGTGATCTACCACGCGGGTCCAGTGCGGGTTTGGTACATGTCACAAGTCTTCGAATCTTTTGATTCTAGGACATTCCGGTTTCTTCTCGATGTTTTCTTCCACCGTTTTGAGATCAGTACCATTGTGATTTAATATATGTATTACACAAAGTAACGCGACTACCAAAATTTGTAAGTCCGCAGTTACCACTGAGCCACCAGTTTTTACAGTAGGCAGAGGTATACCTAGTAGTATATTTCGCGTTATGTTTAAACCCCATGTAATAAGGGGCGATCCTATTGCCATCAATCGGACACAAATCCAGACTCCGTGGCTGCTACTGAGAAATTAAATTGCTTATGGAAAAATCCAATAAAGCTTTTCCCGACCTGGGGATCGAACCCAGGACCTCATGCTCAGCAGTCGCTCGACCACTAGACCAATGAGGCCGTCCTTACAGTTAGGGTTGCATACTTTTTTTGAAAAAAAAAAGTAACGTATCACATTTTTTATGTAGGAAAAAAAAAGTATTTGGAAGAAAAACAAAGTAAGTAGTAATATTTTTTTTATTCTCTTGAAAATGTACTTTTGCGTGCTTCTAGCCCACGCTAGGTTTTTTATTGTCCTTCAACTTACTGAAAAAACTCTTTCAGTGAAAGCTGACGCAGCGGGAATAGAGAGTAAATAAGAAATATTTTTCTTTACACATGGCTATCAGATGCATTTTTAATCATACATATTGCCATTTGGCAATACTGTTTTTTTCTGAAAAATATCATGACAATTTCTGGCGATTTTTCAACTCGTTGCAATCTTACATTTGATTGAATAATCAGTTTTTCATTATTCTAATTCGGTTCGTATAGAAATCTGGTATGGTTACAGCATTCCCTTTTAAACGCTTTAATGTTGTTTTTTTTTTTGTAAATTCAACATGTGGCTTGTAAAATGTAAATAAACTATAGTTTCGTGATCCTGTTGGTTCATTTAACTGTAATCATTATTAGAAACTTTTAAAATAATTACCTTTTGGTCCCCAATTAAATACAAGTCATCAATAAAACCCTCAAATTTCTTTTAACCCCATTGAATGATTTTTTCCTTTGAAAAAATATAGTATTGTTGATATAAGTATTGATGATTTTAATGATTATAATTCGGTAACTACTGTGTTACGGGCGCGAGTCATATTTTCATCAACGTACAAACTGACCTGCAAATTGCAAAAAACTTAAGAAAATTGCATTTCGAGGGCTACTGGCGCTTTCACCTTAAAATTATTTTTTATTCAGTAATTATCCATATAACTTTTTAATTTTACGAACGTAAGGATTGAAAATAAAGTATTTTCACATACTTTATTTTTATGCAAAAGTATAAAGTATATTTACCAAAAATTAAGTAGGATACGATATTATAAAGTATAGTTGGCAACCCTACTTACAGTAGTTATGGATACTATTCGTCTATTTAAGCAAGATGACGGTAAAAACCCAGCCTTTATTCAAAAAACCTGCAGCACATTGCCATTTGTGCGTAGTCCTATTGGGTATCGCAATTACTTAAGAAGTTGGTCGTAAATCAGATCAATGTACTGAGTCATCTTATGTTATTATTTAATGCCAAGCAGGTTTCCATACCTTCCACTGACATTTATAAATGAACAAAACCTTTTACAACACACGCGAGTGCACGAAAGAAAAATATTTATTTTCGTTTTACAGGCTGAACGTGTATAAAATTCTAATTGTGTAAAATTCTCTCAAGTCAAATAAATTCAATATAAAGCCTTCATCAATTATTTTTCCAATAATCTGTATTTTACCATTTATGAAAAAGTTAGAAGATATTTCTTTAAGAACTTTAATTCCAAAATAAAATACATGTCTAAACTCTGAAGGATCACAAACATTGAAAAGGGTCGTAACGTAATTCCATTAATATTATAAATTACCTATAGTATTGTAAATGTATAATTTTTTAATTCGCTATATAAATTAATATTGGTGTATTAAAGTCACATTATGATGTACCTTATATAAATTATAATTATATTAAAATTCTAATAATATTTCTACACTGGCAACGGTAGTAGGTATGAACATGTAGTAGTGTGAACTAATATAAATTTTAAGACCTACTATGTACTTACCATATACTCAGAAATAAATGACATTCTATTCTAAACAATTCGGGGCTCTGCATAACGTGCATGTATATGACAAATCAGCGTCATGAACTCGTGACAGAGCCAGCCTGTGTACAGGTTCCTGAGCGTACCTACCTACCTACCTACCTGCTCCCTACCTGAGCGTACCTACTCCCGAGAGACTCTTAACATTTGCCTGCATTATATTTGAAACGCCCTTTTCGAATAAAAGGTTTCTTAAAATCTCTTCGAAGATTCGAAGTGGTCACACTCGGTCTACCACGACTATATTTGTAAAGGTCTCGCTTCAACAATCCGACAACCCACGCAAATCGTGTTTCGCAATCAGCGTTCTAGTACTACAGATTTCTAAATGCATCATCACATCGTACTGTCTGACTTGTTAGTATGGGACAATATTCCTCACTCATGTCGTGAAATTCTAATTAAAGCTTAGGTAGGCTTAACTCAAACAATGTGAGTATATCTCACTATAAATAAGTCTTCCCTGAGAAGTTGAAGAAATTCTGAAATCTACATCGTGTTTCAATTTCTGATTCAGTGAAAAGGATAAACAAACGGTCATGACAAGGTAAGTTTGTAGCTGATCTTACTTTGAGTTCTTTTTGACTGCCAACGAGGGAACCGTTAATTTTTATGTGTGCACATCGACGATGTTCGGTTAACCGTATTATTATGTGGAAAGCTCTAAGCCTTTATTTTCCAAAGTCCTACTGTATATTTTATTATGTTCTTGAGAATTGACAAACTGCTTATTCTCCCCATGCGGCTACGCCTCGTAAAATAAGATTTCAGTTTTGGTCCCATAGTGAAAGTTGTTCATAATGATGAGTACAATGACCCTTTAAGAGGTTGTGCGTTAATTCTGTTACACATTGTATAAAACGCCACGGACGCTGCTGTTAAAGTGGCCACCTATTGGGCCCACGTAATTTGACAAGACGTACCATCGACAATAAAGTAGAAGTATGATTCCTGCCTTGGAGACACTTGATCCCCCGCGTAGGAAATGCAGAACAGTCTGTCCTACTCGGGATCCAGCAGGCGGCGCCAAAGGTGCATATGAAAATCTACCTGACGCATTCTCTGCGCCACTCCAGCCGTCGCAATACAGCTTAGCTTGAATAAAGCAACAGGATGTCAAATTGCAATCCTTAATATAATTGCAATTGGTAGCTGGTCATTCCTGAAGAGAAGATATAGGAGACCGTTAAGAACAGTAGTGTGATTTGATGTAGCTAGTCCTAGTACGGCCCTGTATCAATTTTTCTTGGGAGCCCTTTGAACCCGAGTGTGGCGAAGCCCAAAAGCAGGCGAAAATCATTAATATTTAACAAATGATTTTTGTAAAACTAAGAAAATAGCATCCTGACTTGCATCGCTTAGGCTATCATTCACTTTATTAAGAGAATGTGTGATGTGTCAAATAAAAAAAGTGTTACTATGATCATGGCTCTCATAGGTTAGTCTTCAATGATGAGCTAGAAAATTAAAGAATCCTGAAAGGAATTAAGTTTTCAACGAAAAGCGAGCTCGAAAAATTGGCGCGTTCTGGAGCGCGTTTTGTGAAGCCATCATCAAAGTGCGAGCGAATCGAGCTCAAAAAATTGGAGCCTTCAGCAGGGCTATTGTGTATGACCGTATACTGTACAGTTCTGCACGGGTAGCGTCAGTTGAAACCAACAAGAACAGACATTGTATATCAAAACTCGCCAAGTGATGATCACTGTGCACTGTCA
This sequence comes from Eugnorisma glareosa, assembly GCA_947578425.1. Taxonomy (NCBI): domain Eukaryota; kingdom Metazoa; phylum Arthropoda; class Insecta; order Lepidoptera; family Noctuidae; genus Eugnorisma; species Eugnorisma glareosa. The sequence goes on from OX387959.1 coordinate 15,657,897, forward strand.
ACAGAGTTACGAAATAGCCCTGCTGGACAGTAATAAGTTATATTTTCATTTTATCTTTTATCAAGAAGAATATTTGAGGTTGTGAGAAAATTTTGTGATTTTTGCTCTTGTTACTCGGGGGCCCCGTATCATACACAGCTACGCCCCTGGTTAAGAACCTCAAAGTGGAATTTAAGTTTGATCTCCTGCGTTCATCATCTCCAACATCGGCAGCCTGTTCCGCCCACTTCTCACCGTGTGACCTCCTGCCATTTGTGCTATTCTGCCTCGGTCTGCATTCGATAGGTAGAAACTACCTGCCATTTAATTATTCAATTATGTATCTACTAAGTTAAAATACCTAGTACGACTACGAATCAATTACGTATTCAACACAAATATTTACACAGACATAAAACTAATTAAGCAACAATAATATGTAGGCTAGGCACCACACCTTTGTTTTTAGAAGAATTTTAAAGGTACATCGACTTCGGTTATTTGAGTGCTCGAACTTGGCGCCTTTAAAATGTTTTGTTTAGTCGCAGAACAAATGAATCCCTATTAATAAAGAGTTGATAGCGCCGAATTGGATTTGATCAATATACGCAAGTCAGACGACAACAACATTTTACAAAAACAAAGCAACTGTTATTGTTTATCTTACTCCGGTTAATGATTCATCTAGGCCTAGATGTATGAACTTTGATATAGCTATTAATCTTTGCCAGTGACTGAGCCCAGTTAGACAAACGGATGAACTGTTTTGATCATGACAAACTAAGGTCCATGCAGATAGCTGTAGCAACTGCCACATTCATAATTGTTTCAATAGTGTTCAATGAACGCAGTTTGCGATCTCTGTCTTTTCATTAGCGTTCATTATTTTGACACCAATGCAATAAAGATTGCTGGCGATGTGATATGGTGCCGGCGGCTCGGAGGCTCAGTATCGTTCCTGCCGCCGCTGGCTAGCCGACATGTGGCGCCGCTCCCGCGAGGTCGGCAAGAGGCTGCGACACCCCACCGCCTCTGACTAACACCCCTAGCGCGCCCACCGGGATGGGACCAAATATAAACATAAACCACCTAACATATTTATTCGGGCCGCAATGGCTCCACAGACAAAGGGACTATTTCTCCTTTTATTATTGTTCTGCGCTCTCAACGGGGGCACTGGGGACGGTGAGTAAATATTATTAGTTTAAATGCTTTTATTTCGATATCGAGACGCATGACTACGCATACAATTTCGGGGAAAGTTGAAGGAACCTTCTGAGAAAAACAGTAGCTCTATAAATAAATAGTAAAAGTTGTAACACCAAATAGTGGTTAGATCAGGCGTATGCGTCCATTGGGAATCGAAGTTGTATTAAGAGGTCAACAGGATTAAGTCAGAAATATCGACATCGTATTTGTTACGAAACTGGAGCTGATGTCACCGAATAAACTATTCATTCCCATGGGACTATGGTCGCAGAAAAGTTTTCTACTCACAATTATAATGGAAACTTTTATTTCAGATGAGAATGAGACCGAATTTTTCGACGTTTTGTCTGTGGTTTGGGACAACGAGGAGCTCCCTGATGGAGTCACTCGGGCCCCGGGGCGGTGCCAGTCACCCCTAGAGAACATCTCCGACTACACAGCTATCGCCCTCAATGAGAACGCCACCCTGCACCGACTGGCCGCTGGAATGTTCTACAACAGTTTTCCAGAAGACTTCTCTATTTTGGCTGTCGTTCGACTGCCAGGTTAGACACATTTTGAAACGTTCTATACTTAGTACTAATCGCAAAGGAACCCTTAGCACTTAACACCTTTTCCTTAGTAGGTACCTTTCTAAACGCGTCTCGCGTATAACCCAAACAACACAATCACTTTTCTCTCTGGGATTTTCCGGCTTTCCGACTATTAAGAGGGTTCAAACGGCGCCATTACAAAGGTACTTCAAATCGTGTGACAATACACAACAGCGTAATAACGAGAAGAATTCGCGTTACCCCAAGAATTTGTGTAATCATTATCTAATGCGAAATACTTTCATTTTAGTTTAAAGGATGCTGATTTTAGTCTAAACTGAAATGAAATTAATAAGAAAACGAAGCAATTTAAAACTACACAAGGTGTGTTGTGGTGGTCACAGACCCTTCACGATGCTGTAAACCAAGTATTCTGTAAATCAAATTAAGTAACTCTACGCAAAAATTATTGCCAAGAAACGACTTTTTTTGGGGGTGAAAAATCACGTTTTACGGTAGGACTCAATGTACCGCACTCAAAACATTGTGCTGATGGATGCATTGAATAGTACGGGGGTCTTGGATGTATTTAAAGTAAAGTGATAACATTAAAAAAATGTGAAAAAAAACGGAATTTTGACCCCCAATATCTCCGTAACTAAAAGGTTTCCTGGTATGGTCTAGAACAAAAAAAACCGGTCAAGAAAGTGTGGGGCCACGCACAATGTAGCGTTCCGTAGTTGCCCATCAAAATAAACGGATTTGCCTCCGAGCGATGATTTTTATTGTAATAATAAAAAACAAACTTACAGAAGGCTACGCTACGGCGTAGCGCTTAGTTTGCTACCGCGTAACGCGTAGTTTACTACGAGTCTACGACGTTGCGCGTAAAACATTTTAAGAGGCTGACATTAATTGTATATTCAACACTACTAATTTGTCTTCAAAGTTATTTTTTACACAACAAATTAATCATCTCAGCGTCCACCCACATCTGTTTGGCCAAGCTACGCCTTGAATATTTAATTAATCTTCTTTAAAATCCATATGAAACAGGAACGGATCAAAATCCGATATTCATCTTGTACTCGGACGCTGGAGACGAACAGTTGCAGCTGGTGGTGGGCAACTTGATAGAACTGTACTATGAGGACACCAGGGGTGATCCTGCCGACCATGAGCTCCTGACGTACCGGGTCGATATCGCTGATGGAAGGTATGTGCATTCTTCTAAAAATATAAGCTTTTTTTATTATTCTGTCAGTTTTGCAAATCCTCGCTACAAATGTGATCATAAATAACAGTATTTGGAGTGAAAGCAAAAATTGAGAGCTTTAAAAAGAGAATTGATATATACAGCGTGTAACAGAAAGGGTATAGTCATGTGGAAGTGTGGTACGGACCATCAAACTGAACAACTTTCTCTATGGGACCACCATCGTAATCGTAAAAAAATAATCAGCTGTCCTATACAAAATTTCAATACCTACTCGACCAAAATGTATTTTTTTTAATTTCAATACCTTCTCGACCCAATTGCATGCTGTAGAAGCGACGTTATAAGAAGTACCTAGAAACTTCTCTCTCGCACTCGATGTGATATACTAAGGGATGGGTAGTCAGTGGCGTAGCTACAGGAGGGCTAGGCGGGGCAGTGCCCCGGGGCTCCCAAGCTCAAGGGGCCCCTCGGCCTCCATGAACGACGTTGGAAAATGTTATTTAATATCCTAGTTTAATAAAGAATTTTCGACTTGCAACTTTTTAGCCCCTGATCCCAACAAACCGCGAACGGCTCGAACCGAAATCACAAATATATCTCCCACCTCCAGAACATAAACATAACAAGGAGTAATCTTCTGCCTAGCCTTTTCCCAACTTTGCCAGGTTCGGCTTTATTACTAGCTTCGTTCGCCTGGTACCAACATTGAAAATTATCCCACGGGATTCTTTTATAGGGATAAAAGTATCACAGGATACTTGTATACTTCCAACACCTACCCAGGTCGAGCTCTATCCGTGTGCAAAATTTCATCCAAGTCTATGGGTTTCGCCAGGCAGGCCGGGCTCCGGATTTTTTAAAGTTATAACTTTTCCTGCCTGATGCCGCAGATTAACTAAGTACGTAATAAATTGTAGAATCACTCTCAAACTAAAATATTTTTAAGGCGAAAAATCATCTGATTACTCGTACTAGCGCTACAAACTTACACATTTTCTTTAAACCAACGCATGCGGTTTGTACTTTGAACCCTAAAAATTATAACAGAGGCTCGTTTTTTCTGCCTCTGGAATCTGGATTGGCATTCCTTTTGGATTTTAACATGATGAACCGGTATCGGAAGTTAAGTAGGAGCACCTTGCCCCAAGGCCTTAATATTGTTACGAGCTGGGTATGGGATAAATTAAATACTACCGATTAAACACGAAATAACTTTATTAATTTCAAAACACTTAAAACTTACTCATAAATATATCACTACTCACTTAGATATCTCACTTCTAGTTCTCTTTTGGAGATGGCGTCTCGCAGTTCAGCCTCTGAGGCTGGCTACTGCTTAACCGGGCAATTCCCTGTGGATGCCTTAAAAATGAATCTAAGGCCTCCAGCCAGGGGCTTAAAACTATACTTAAAAACTAAGCGACCACTCGCTAAGGGCACCCCCTGTGGGGTACGGGCCTCGGCTTAGGGCGTCGCTGGGGCGGGCGGCAAAGGGACAGGCTGGATCTGAGTGAAACTGCTCCCGCAAGCACGACTTCTATTTATATGACGACCGATCCTTCGAGAAAGATCTACAACCTCTCGAACGTTCTTCACAGTCCATAGTGAAACATCATCCTTCTAGAAAGTTCCACAGCTTTCTCGAATCTTCTAGAAAGCTCCATAGTAGAACATCGTCCTTCGAGAAACTTCCACAAGTTTCTCGAATCTTCTCGAGTGGACTCTAATCGTCTAAACAGGTCCTTGCAGGAATATTCGCGACTCGCACGTAATCTAGAATGTTCTCGTAAGGCAACCGTCGTAACAATATTTAAATAAGGCAAACACAAGGTTGCAAGAAATTGAGCATGTGGACGTTTGATCTCAAGTTACATATCAGAATTTATTCGAAGCAAAATATAAAAATATTCGAGCTCGCTTTGCTCGCCCTTGCAGACTACTTTCTCTTGAATTTTAACTTTGTCTATAAGTCGCTCAAGTAACTATAGGTCGAAACAATTCTAACTTGTCCAGGGTAGGTAGGTAGTGTTAAAATTTTCGAGCTCACTTCGCTCGCTCTTTTGACTACTTTCTTTATCTAAAAGACGACCAAGTATCACCTGTATGAAGGATCGAAACAATTTTAACCTGTCCAAGGCAAAGTGTAAAAAAATCGAGCTCGCTTCGCTCGCTCTTGCGGCCTACTTCTCGAATCTTGACTTTTATTGTGAGTCGACCAAGTATCTCCTGTATGTAAAATTTTAACACCGTACCTTGGACAGGTTAGAATTATTTTGACTGAAGAGTCAAAATAATTCTAACCTGTCCAAGGTACGGTGTTAAAATTTTCGATTTCGCTTCGCTTGCTCTTGGAACCTTAGTTCCTTTTGTTCTCATAATGGTTTCCCTTAGTCGATTAAGTAACATCTATTTCTGAATAATAGGACTAAAGAAAAGTAAACTTCTGGAGTGAAGACCTAAAATTTTCGTTTAGTCCCTAAACTTTTCAATTATCTCTTCTAAACAAGTATGGAAAATGTAACCAATCCGAGGTGCTAATATTTTGGAAGTGGCTATTACATTTAAGATTAAGAAGAACTTCAGCTGCATCTGTAAATAGTAAACTTAACCCGCACCCGCACTCACAAATCTCGCGACCTCCTGCCCCCCCGGCTCAAAAGTTGGCGACGCCCTTGTCCAAGTTCATCAAGTGATGATCCTACGTGTAAGCGTAACAAAAAAAAACAAACTTTAACGTTTTATAATAATAAATTAAATACGAGCTGCGTTACATTACACATAATACGTGCGTAGCTTTCTTTTATGCAGTGGGCTATAAGGAGCTGATGATGAAGTATTTTTGCACTTCTAAAGTATTAAGTTGAAATATCCTCAATTTAATTTTTGCCCTGGGCCCATGGTTACATAGCTACGCCACTGTGGGTAGTAGAATGTATTTTGATTGCTTTGACTTACGTCTGACTCCACAATTCCACATACACTAAATTCTTCAATGCGATACATCTATTTGTTTTGATTAGATAGTTGCTAGAAACAACTTTCTATTACTTTGTGTGCTTTCAGCCACATAAACTTTTGGTGCAATTACCGAATACTTGTGTACAAAAAGTATCTGTGAAATGTCGCCCACCCAAATAAGAGCACAATGTTTCGAAATAAATGATGATTAAAGTAACTTTTGCTTTTAGTAAAGTCTATATTTTTTGTATCGTTGTGTAAACGTGAAGTAGCCATTTTTATCAGATTTAACCTGGACAATTATTTTTAGCAAATTGACTTATCCAACTTACATTGTTAGTATATTTAAATCACAACTATAATTCGTTGACAGTCGTCAAGTATAAAATGGCACATTGCCAAAGTGTGTCAATTTGATTAACAATAAATTTTACCGGCTGCACGCTGCCTTTAAATAACAATCAACACTATCATATGGCATTTGCCTACCGGGTTATCAAAACTTTAACATAATGTCATTTCTTAGATGGCACCGCATAGCGATCAGTATAAAAGGGGACTCAGCAACTCTTCTAGTGGATTGTGAAGTAAGAGGAACACTACGACTGGATCGCAAGCCGGGCAGCACATTCAACCTGGCTGGAGCCCTGGTAGTCGGCTCCCAAGTCACCGCGGACCAGTATTACGAGGTAGGTGGAAAAAAAAACACAATTTGAAAAAATCCGTCGAAAAAATGTGTCGTACTCCCGATACGAACGTATTCATAATCGTACTACTTGGTGCCTGTTCCTCCCATATCTTGACTGTTACTGAAACTTGTTTTAGCTCCAAACTGTTCGAATCAAGTAAAATTCTATTCACGAAAAAAATAGTAATGTTAAGAATCAGAAAAGCAGTTTTACTGCGAATTACCTCGTGTGGTCTAACTGAGTAGAATGGACTCCGAACCAAACTGCGGACACCGACCGACAATGTAGAACTGGGAGCTGCAGGGCTATTGCGCATCTATGTTGACAGTTCATAGATATACAATGAGAGTTTTTGGTTTCATCCGACGCTACCCGTGCAGAACTGTCATTGTATATCAAAACTCGCCCAGTGATGATCACAATGAACTGTCAACAGAGATACGCAATAGCCCTGTTGAACTTACCGCTACAGAAACAAATGCAAGACAGCGTAGTTCTAGTACTAGCCAAAGTAGCCAAGCTGTCGATAAATGGCTACAAATCTATCTAATCACGAGGCAGTGTGTCAATTAATACAGTATATTTACACTCAAATAGAGGCCCCAGAACTCTACAGTTTTTTTTTTTCTAATGTTGCCGCGCAGTAGGTAGGTATTTCTTCTGTATCGTGGGTGCCTTTACAAACATTGAAACTCACATACACAAATAGCCAGATTCGGAACAACTATCAGTCATACAAATATTTGTTCTGTGCGGGGATCGAACCTGCGATACGCAACGCAGCAGTCAATCGCTCAGCCACTGCGCCAACCGTAAAGTCTGTCTACGTCTGGTGTCCGCAGTCAGTCCACGGTTCGGTCCGCTCGGTTTGACCACACCTCTCAACTCAAGTGCTAAAGTCAAAATTAATACGTCGAGGTTTAAAACATACCTTGTCACAGTAAAAGTCCCATTGCAACAATACATTTAAAAGGTTATGAAGATAATGTAATTCTTTGAATTAACTTTTATTCTTAGACAAAAAATCCAACTTAGTCAATCGCCGGAGTACTGTACATCAATTAACATGAAATTTTATTTAATTTGCACAAAAAGGTCTAAAACACTTTGAATTACATTTTTACTTCAATTCGATTGACATTATTAACGAACCAAGAATAAATCTAGGTGGGAAACAGCTACTAGGGAGACGACTTTGCATATGTTACTTACTAGCACTCCGCCCGCGACTTCGTCCGCAAAAAATGTGATAGCTCGGCTAACATGCATGATATAAGTGTAATTTATAGCCTATAAAGCACCCACGAAAGCTACCTTTCTGCCAGTGAATGAATTTTTTGTTGGTTCCGGAGATTACACCCTACATACAAACTTACAAACAAATATTATTTTACCTGTTTTTAATAATGTAGTATATAGATAGACATACGACTTTCAGACCCTAATCCTTTTTTCCACTTCTAGGGTGAAATCGAGTTACTGCAATTCGCAAACAAACCGGACGTGGCTTACGACATGTGTTTATCAATAGCTCCCGACTGTGAAGGAGGACCTGGACTACCATACGTCCCTATAATACCAGCAGCTCCGTTAGAACCAGAAGTTAGTCCAATACTCTACGTTGAGCCTCAACCAGAACCCACACAACATCCAAACTTAGGGACTATAACAGAAGACGATGGACGAAGGAGATACGGAACTTACAGCAGGAACAGATTCTTTGATAGAAACGAATCGGATAATCTGTGGCCTACCAGGGTATTGACTACCCCTGAACCTATATGGCAGGTCGATAATTCATTTCCAATCAACAATCAGTATTCACCACCTGCATCTACAGATTCAGGTATCAAATGTATACATTTTAAAGACCTTTCTATATTAAAGAGTACTATTTTCTGTTGTTAAAAGTTCGTGCATTTATTTCAGATGAAAATGACATTTTCGGTACATTTACGAATCCTAACGAGTTTATAGCTGCACCGCTGCCCCCGACTACTAGTGATAACCAACCTGAAGACTCTTGGGAACGAACTACTCCGAGAGTAAGTTTAACCAATCTGACAGAGATGTGGTTCAATCTATCTATCTATTCCAAACAAGTCTATTTCAAAAGTTGGTGACATTTAAAATTAAATTCGTGAATATTATGGTGCACAACAAATCTGCTTTTTATTTCGAGAATCGAAGGGAAAAGTAATAGGTTTGTCATGTCAATCATAATGTACAAAAAAAGCTCATTTGTACAACAAAAACGTTCCTTTCATTTTATTTTGCCGTAAATACCACACACACCTCAACATGGGGTTTTTAATGGAATTATCATGTTTTTATGTGACGTAAGATTATTTCCATAACGTATCTTGTTCCAGTCCAAACGAGGGGACGATGATGAAGCGGATGTGTCGGGGACAACCCAAGTCGTCACCGAGACTACGTACATTCCTATGACGACCACGGAAGACACAGATTGGCTCACACATCCCCCGGAAGTTACCCAAGTGAGATAACGTGTTTATTTTTCGTTTACTCTTTTGTTTTTCAGCTCGATACTTTTTTGTGGAATTTAGGGATCAGTTGTACAAAGATATTATTTTGTTACCACAGCATAATATTTTTTATAGATGTCCATTGATGCTTCACATACATTAAAGCTTGACTTGGTGTTACTAGCTAATGGGAAAATATGCCTCAAATGTACTAAAATTTAAGTGATATTTTTCAATCTTATCCAATTCTTTAGCAACTACTAATGGTTGTTTCAGGATAATTCAACAACAAACTACGATTCTTCAGAGACCGACTACGATTATAGCAGTTCTGGCACTTACATGGGCCCCCGAGGATACCCTGGCCCACCAGGCCCGCAAGGGCCAAGGGGACCCAAGGGAGAACCGGGAAAGCCTGGCTTTGAAGGCTCGCAAGGATTCCCAGGGCCTCCAGGCAACGTTTTTGTTATTCCTGTAAGTAACATAATCATCATTAACAAGAGAATATGTCTCATTGATCTGCTATACATTTTCATTTCCAGGATTATTTTTACCCAGTGAATAAATAAATGTTATTTGCAGTTACAACAGTCGTCAACCGACAAAGGACCCGACGCTCAATCGGAAGCTCTTCGACAAATGTTCTCACAACACATGGTACGTCTGTTCAAACATTTTTCTTTTTTGAAAACCTTTTTCAAAATACATAAACCCCCTATTAACACAAAGGTTTTCACAAATTGAAGATACCTACAGCCTACAGTACATACATGAGTAAATTCCTCGAATATTACTAACTCAAAAAAAATATTCAGGCTGCAATGCGAGGAGCAGAGGGGCCAATGGGACTGACGGGTCCACCCGGCCCTGAAGGTGAGATTGGTTCAGAAGGTACTAAGGGAGAGCTAGGAGAGCAAGGAGAACCTGTAAGTCTATCAATATTTGATAATTTTTATTCTATATGAAATTCATTTTACATACATCTTAGACCAAATGTATTTCACTCTAAAATATTAAAATAATTATTCCTAAATAGAAAAAAATTGTAACTTAAGCGACGGTTTCGCCAAAACGTCTCGCTTACGTTTGGACTGTGATTTTAGGGTCCCCCAGGACCTAGAGGTCTACAAGGCCCACCCGGAAGATTGGGGCGACGTGGTCACGCAGGCAGAGATGGAGAGAGGGGATCAACGGGTGCTCCCGGTACTAAAGGCGAACAAGGTTACCCAGGACTGCAGGGAATGCCTGGTGACAAAGGAGAAAGAGGAAGTGCGGGTCTGCAAGGTGAAGCCGGAGCACCTGGTCAAGATGGACCACCGGGGGACGACGGACCTCCTGGGCCAGCCGGGATTTCTGGAGAACTGGTAAATAAACTTCTTAATTCTTGGTGGAGATTGAGGAATTAGAGACATATCCATCACGATATTAAAGTTATCGGCACGGTTAACATAAATGTACACAAAAATTCGACTACAACCGTCGAGCAGTGGCCCGCCAGACACACCCTGTCTGCTTGGATGATCCTCCCTTTCAAAGGAGGATGAGAAATTTTACACCCTCTCCCTCATGCCTCTAAAATGTAAGCTTGATTTTGTTAGATACTCAAAATGCTTAAATATTTTTTATTTTAGGGACCCCGAGGCTTTATGGGCCCTAGGGGATTTCCAGGACTAATCGGCTACCCAGGTATACCTGGTCTGGAAGGGCCCCATGGAGCAAAGGGTTCGTCTGGACAACCGGGTCCTCCGGGCCCACCAGGTCAGCCCGGCACTATTGGCTCTCCTGGCTCATCGGGACCACAAGGACCTACTGGAGCCCCGGGAATTCAGGTACAGTCCAAATATGAAATAAATACCTCCCGCCTGCGGCCTCGTCCGCATAAATTCAACTTTTTTACATAATATCTACTAAAATTAATCATAGCTTATGTGTTATTCTGATGAACAGACGCCAGCACATCAAGCTACTACAATCTGTCAAAGAATGATGGGCACTTTTGTATGGACCCTGGCCAATATAGCCAATAAAGTTCTAATGTCTGTTAGCTTATTGCTTAGAACCTATAGTTACTGAAATGAAACAGTTTATATTATGAATGGACCGGAAATGTACTGTCGGGGACAAAAAAAGTTATATTTTCTGCGCCTACTAAAAAGAAAAAAAAAGTAAAAGTTCATTCAATGCTGTATTTTAGTCAGCTTATCACTTGGGAAATTAATCTTAGGGTGATACTAACAAAATAAAACACTCTTGTTTAATAAACCTTTACAGGGCATTTTATTCATCGATAACAGTGATTAAAACTCGCTTTTACTCATTGACTGAATAAAAACATTTTGAATTTGAAACAAGCACGAATTGTGAATAAAAAATAAATAGAACGTGCCGACAAGAATAAAGCACTGAATTTCGAAAATTGTTCTTATTTCACCATAAATGTTTATATTTAATCCTTTGTTCTCTTAAATTACCGATTCTAGAATGTGATAAATACTCTTCTGCCTAGACATAACCCTACTTTATTGGGTTCGGCTCCTAGTTTAATAGGATGCAGCTGAATATCAGTATTTTACATGGAGCAATTGCCTATCTGACCCAGAAGAGCACCCAGTTATTACTGGGTGGGTGATACGGTACCCCTTGGTAAGACTGGTTGTCAGACTTTCGGGCCACTGGCTTCTGTAACGACTGTCAAAGAACTAGAAATGACAACTGGCCCAACGGCTTAACGTACTTTCCGAGGCACGGAGGAAACTCCCCACACACCCATCCACAGACCGACCTTGGTAAGCCCGGTTTAACCTTGAAGATCGACCAGGAGGCTGTTATTATTAACCCTCGAGACTTCTATTTATTTTCTCACAATCAATGGTTAAATGTAGAGTATACAACTCGTGAAAAAAAATCATCTCAGTTCTTGTATCCCTCGCTCCGCTCAGGATTCTACTCTAGAATCCCTTGCTACGCTCGGGATACTACTCTAGAATCCTTCGCTGCTCTCGGGATCCAACTTGGTCTCTCGAATTAAATTCCCTTTTTTTTCACTTGTTAGATAATCTACTATTTTGAGAATAGAATACGTACGTACGTACCGAAGTGGTTTAAGTCCATAGGCAGTAGCAGGTAGGCAGGTAGGTAGTCCTATGATGTCAGGTGTGATATCTTTTTTCTCCGGTAGTTTACAGTGTTCTGCCCCTAATAAAAATTGAAGCTTATGATATGATATAAGGTTTCATTCCATTGGCACGTCGTTTTTATTGGATATGCCAACTTGACGCATCATTCTTTCTTTAATTGATTTTCAACTTTATCGCTAAAGCATTATTTTCAAGGTTGATTGGGAAAAATTTACAGTTTCGGGTAGCTTGATGTGCTGGTGCTGGCGTCTGTACAAGCTACAAGCTATATTATTATAAACATCAAAATTGGTTTAAATGTTTTTTCATGGAGAAGAAATCATCCAACATTACAAACTTTCGAGTTTCGCGAGTATATTTTAGTTATATTTTACAAAATAAGATTAGATAGTTCGTAATGATGTTGATTGAAATCTTGGTGTGTTTCCAGGGTCCCCAAGGAAAACCAGGTATTTCAGGGTTATCCGGCCCAGAGGGATCACCAGGTACACCCGGCAATCCAGGGCAACAGGGAGCACCAGGAGACGTAGGCCCACAAGGTCCACAGGTTTGTATTAAAACTACGTGGAGTGTTTCAGCTAGCAGTAACAATGTTACATTTGTAAAATAACTAAACATTCAAATTAAATTTTAGGGAATGTTGGGATTCCCCGGAAGTCGGGGTTTGAAAGGTGATGAGGGACCACGTGGCTTGCCAGGAGACAAAGGCGATAAAGGAATAAGAGGTACGAACTAATTGAAATTGTTTGCCATAATGTCCAACGCGTCACCGTTTTTACCAGAATCCAATTATAAACAAAAGTAATTTTATATTACAGGCGTTGAAGGAGAAAAGGGTGATATGGGCCCAAAGGGAGAACGGGGATTAACAGGCGAACCCGGTCCCCCTGGCATTGAAGGACTAGAAGGACAAAAGGTAAAACAGCTTTTTAGTTTTCATAATACACAACTTCCTTTGTGTCAGCTACTGATTCTCATTCCTCATTTTAGGGTGTAGAAGGACCGAGAGGCGAAACTGGTCCCATAGGTATAGCTGGGGAGAAGGGAGCGACTGGTCTTCAAGGGCCGCAAGGATATCCAGGCAGCCAAGGAGAAAAGGGTGATAAGGGTGGATCGGGAAGGAGGGGCAGACGGGGCACAAAGGGATTAATGGTATTTGATCATAATTACGATTGAAAAAAAAAATTTTGATTACTTTACGTTTGTTTGACTATTCAATTTTATTCACAGGGTTTAGTGGGACAGCAAGGTGATCGGGGTGAAACTGGACCAAGAGTAAGTTTATTTTTCATTCTCAGATTTGATCAAACCAGAGCCCCGTTTTGTATTTGCCATAGCACAATCTAGTTGATTACAAAGTAAGAATCTATACTACGAGTAATATTATAAAGAGATCAAAGTTTGTGAGGTTGTTAGGTTGTAGGGGGTAATCTCTGGATCTACTTAACCGATTTTGAAAATTCTTTCACTAATAGCAAGCTACAGTATCCCCGAGAGCCATAGGCTATATTACAACGTGTCCGTGGGATAATTTCCGACCAAAACGCGAGCGAAGCCGCGGGCAACAGCTAGTTTATTATTAAATATCTCCGTCAATTTAGGGCTATAGAGGACCACGCGGTCGTAGAGGCTCCGACGGGCCTCCAGGACCGAAAGGAGATACAGGACAACCAGGACCACCTGGCTCAACAGGCGAGAGAGGACCACAAGGGTTAGAAGGTGTTAGAGGATTCCCAGGTGCCATGGGTCCCCCCGGACCCGATGGGAAACCAGGCTTGCCTGGCCCGCCCGGCGAACGAGGCCCTACGGTGAGAAATAAATAAAAACTTTTTTGGTGATACACAGCAAAAAATTAAAATACATTTTACCAACCACACCTATCTTGAAAAATGACGCTTATAACGGTAATGTTTTGAATCAGGGTGACCCTGGCGCTACTGGACTAACTGGACCCTCAGGGCCTGTCGGGCCCCAAGGATCCAACGGCGAGCCAGGACCTCCGGGCCCGCCCGGTGCTTCTGGCATACCTGGCACGCCCGGTGACGTGGGCACTCCAGGAGAAGTGGGGAAAGAGGGGCCGCCTGGACCATCAGGCCCCGAAGGAAAACCAGGGCCAGTTGGGTCTCCAGGCCCACCAGGAAATAATGGAGAGCCTGGTTTACCGGGAGCAGCTGTGAGTATTTCGCTTATAAAGCTAGTAATAATTTTAATTTAACTCCTTACCGCGTTTGGCCGCGGCCACGAGTTACATGCTCAAGCAGCGCGAGTGTTGTGACAGCGACTACACTCTGTGTAGTTTTCTGTATTCACTACAGAAAACAAATGAAAAAAATAGTAGTAGCATGCCTGCCTCCACTTGGCGCAAGTCCTGAGACCACCTGAGGTAGTGATTGGGGCGTTACTCTGTTGAATTAATATGACTAGGCTGGATAGTTTTTGAATTAATGTAATGATCTAAACTTAAATATTGATGTGTTTATCACAGGGAACTCCTGGAACTAAAGGCGACTTAGGTCCTCCTGGTCCAGCTGGTATCAGAGGAGACAAGGGGGAGCCTGGTGAGACCGGTAACGAAGGGCCGCAGGGACCACAAGGCCGTGAGGGACCGAGAGGATCAGCTGGACCTGGGGGTCAAAAAGGCGAGATTGGTGAAGCAGGACCAGTAGGTCAGTAAATCAGTACAACATTGTCTCTAGTTTCGAAAATTCTAAAACATTTTTCCGCACACAGCAAAAACAATCTTAAGTTTTCTTATCTATGATTTCTTCTTCTTCCATACTTCTTTGTTACTCGTCATCTCAGCCAGTCACCTCTCTAACCATTTTTTTTTTAATTTTGACCATAATTGATATTGTCATTCAAGGGCCTATCGGTCGTGACGGTTTGCCTGGACCGAGAGGATTAACTGGAACCCCAGGCCCAGTAGGCCCACCTGGCGAAGACGGTGACAAAGGAGAAGCTGGACCACCAGGCGAAAAAGGGTTTAAAGGAGCTATGGGAGAATCTGTAAGTCATAATCTCTTAAATCGTGTCTAGACTGTCAGGATTTACTCCGCTCGGCTTCTACATCATGTGGGCAGACGATGGGTTTCGTGCTATTAAAAGACACTGAGCGATACACTGTTTCTAGCAAAACTAACGGATTACTTGATATTACAACTTAGCACAATAATACGGGGCACAATGAATCGGGTACAGTTCCAAGAGGTCTTAACTTCGCCGCGATCGGACACTGACTGACCGACGACCTGGCTCAGAGTTTACCATCAAGAGTCTGTAACAAGTACGTTGTGGTGTGGGTATACTCGTAAGTAGGTCGCTTGATGTCACCACCGCGCACTTGTGATTCATTTTAAGCCCGTACCAATGACCGTCTCCGACATATTAATAAAAATTAAGGATGGAACTTAAATTAAATAGTCGGCAGTGCACGTCATCGTAGCTAACTGTTTAACGTTTTCATTTCAGGGTCCACCTGGCTCTCCCGGTACACAAGGTCTTCGAGGAGAAGCTGGGACAGTAGGTTTACCTGGCGATAAGGGACCGCCCGGTGAAGCAGGCGCTCCCGGGCAACCGGGGGCAGATGGAGCCCGAGGCCCACCGGGCCCACTCGGACCAGCTGGACAACAAGGGACAAAGGGACAACAGGGACTCAAAGGAGATTTAGGAGATGCTGGAGCTTTAGGTATCAACATAATATCATGCTGTAACTTCGGTGGCATAACAGAGACACTTAAGACTTAAGACACTGCATTCTGTAGCTACATCAGTTAGGTGTAATGGACATCAAACACATAATTCTAGACAACCTAAAATAGAAATGTTCTTCGTTAAAAAAATCTGTTGTTTCATACAAAACTGCACCTAACCAAGTGCAAAAACCTACAAAATCAAAAAGATATGGAACTGGTGGGCTTTTAACAATTACACTGGATTCGTAGTAAAACAGCGTGAACGTCCATGACACTTATTAAAATACCACCACGCAACAGTGATCATTTCAAACAGCCAGCAGTCACTCTCTTTCAAAAACAAAAATTATACCATAATAACGCCAGTTTTCTTCTGTTATCAGGTGCCACAGGACCCGCTGGTCCAACAGGGCCGCCAGGGCGACGAGGACCCAAAGGTGTCCAAGGAGAAGCAGGACCGCGTGGCGCTGAGGGACAACAGGGAGATGTCGGCAGTCCCGGGGCACCTGGTCCTCCGGGTGTTCAAGGCCCTGAAGGAAAACTGGTAATAATTTATTATTTTCTTAAAAATAATAATAGAAGCTTGAAACTTTACAAAGAGTAAATATTTATCATTTCATATTAACAGGGACCTAGAGGAGCAGTTGGGCCTAAAGGCGATGATGGCCCATCAGGACTACAAGGAGAAACTGGATCTAAAGGACCACCTGGTCCCGAAGGCCCTAAAGGAGACACTGGAGCTGCTGGATTCCCGGGAGAAAGAGGAGAAACAGGCCCACATGGCATCAAGGGTGAACCAGGATCTGACGGACCTGAAGGTAGCACCGGACCTCCAGGGTCACCTGGGCCGGTGGGACCACCAGGAAAATCCGGAGAAACTGGGATGCCCGGCAATCCTGTAAGTTTCCCGACAAAATAATACAACCCGTTTAGCACTCACTACACTGTAATTCAATAAGTTGCTGATAGACATGTTTTTCATCAACAGGGTTCAGAAGGTCCAGCAGGACTTCAAGGGAGCCCCGGTCTAACTGGAGAAAAGGGTGATATGGGCCCCAAAGGCGTTCCTGGAGAGCAAGGACCAAATGGACACCCTGGACCAGCTGGGCTCGAAGGACAACGGGGATTAAGAGGATTGCCAGGTCCTATTGTAAGTATATGTCTCTATACTTGTCTTGTCGCAGGTGTCTATATTAATAACATTAAACTCACCTCATAAACTGCAAATGTATAGAACTTAACACAGAAAAAGAAGATGATAATATTTTTCCTTTTTTACAGGGTGAAAATGGCACCCCAGGAATAATGGGACCGTCAGGTCCACCAGGCAAGGCAGGGCCTCCAGGTAACCAAGGAATAAGAGGCGACAAAGGCAACCGAGGGCCAAAAGGACACATTGGCGATACTGGGCCAATGGGACTGAAAGGTGATCAAGGCGAACTTGGCAAGCAAGGTCTACCTGGCCCGATTGGACCACAAGGACCGAAAGGAGAAATGGTGTGCATTCAGATGTTCTTCTAGATTGTTATTCATATCAAAACCAAAACCCATTACTTATCGTGATTACGATTATTCTGTTATTTCAGGGACCCATAGGACCTCCAGGACTGAAAGGAGACACGGGACCAATAGGACCAGCAGGGCCCGAAGGCCCACTTGGACCAAAAGGCTCAACAGGACCAGAAGGCAGGCCAGGTTCACCTGGACCGCCCGGAACCCCTGGGCCTCCAGGCCCGCCCGCTCCAGCGCCACAAATACCTCCTGAACTATTCTCGTCATACACCAGAAGACGTCGCAGTGCAGAAATACAAACCATGGAATCTGTTACCGAAGATGACTTTGACGAAGGTAATAATATTTTAATTAAGTTACCAATTAATTTCAATTTTGTGCCATGTAGTTGTCGACATGATTATGAATTTATGATCTATTTAATTTTTTTGGGCATTTTGAATATTGGTTAGGACTATTTTGAATGCTGGTGAGCAGTATCCACTTCAAGCAGGCCAAGATCCAAGTACAGTGATTTTGAACAAGCCCTTTTTTAACAGAGGATTATAATATAGTTGTTGCTGTTGCTTGGTTAAACAATTACAAAACTTAATTGACAGAGGAAGACATAGAATGGGTGAAGGAAGTGATGACGGGTGTGTTCGCTGCGCGCGGAGCACTCGAGGCAGCGAGGAGGCCTCGTGGAAGCAGAAGCTATCCAGCACTTTCTTGTCGTGATCTCAGGACTTCGCATGTTAATCTCACTGACGGTAAGAAAAATGCATCTTTTTTTTAATACATTACTACAACTTTATTTTAACAACCACGTATTTGTGCAGTTTAATTTTTCGTCAATTTCGGGTCCGAGAGTATTCCTCAGTTTCGGATTTCGCCACCCACGCCCACTTGAAAAGTTCACCCTGTACATTATTACCTAGCGAAACTCTACAAATGTGATGGGATTCGTTCGATATTCATTTATTAAAAAACAAAAAATAAAGGTTGATGATCAAAGCCCCAATTAACTTGAAATATCAGGTTTTCGTGTAAACTTTAGTTTGAAGTGCCGTTTATTTTTATCTATAATTTTAAGAAACCATTTACCACTACCAAGTATGATTATTAATGTGAACATTTACTTTTTTTATAGGATACTACTGGATAGATGCTCGTGGAGGGGCAACCAGCGGCCGGCCCATCCGAGTGTACTGCAAGGGCCATAGCACCTGCTTGTACCCAGATGAAAGGGAACCAGCTGTATACACCGCTGATGGCACCGTCCACAAATTCTCACAATCTGAAAATGGTTTCAGGGTAAATATAAAGTCTTTATAGTTTACAAGATGTTAGCCGCGACCTTCGTTCGCGTAAAATTATTATTAAAAAAATATCTTTCCTTTTTGAATCGATTTTTTTTTCCAATTTCAAGGATTTTATTTTGATGCCTAATAAGTTTGTAGCTTTATTTACTCCTTATGACATCAGCTATCTGACAGAAAAAGTCCCGTCAAAAGCGGTCCAGCCGTTTCGGAGATTAGCCGATTAAAACGTACTTTTTTTAATTTCTAGAGTTTTATTTCATTGCGCGGAACCTAATATTTTTTCTAAAATAAAAGAGCCTATGTTGAACCTTATAATATCAACTATCTGCCAGTAAAAGTCCCGTCAAAATCGGTTCAGCCGTTTTGGAGATTAGCCGGAGCAAACAGACAGACAAAAATTGAAAAAAATGATTTTGTTATAAGTACCGTACTTATATACTTTCTGCATTCAGTAAAAAGCTGTTATTTTGGTATTACAAATAGACACTTCAATTTTTATTTATTTGTATAGATATAGAAATATCTAGATAAATAGGTACGTAATTACACAACAAAGTATGCAATACCTACGTATAACAATTTTTTTTTCAGTTAACATACGATGCTGAAGGATCTGGTGCAATACAACTTCGATTCTTGAGATTGCTGTCAAATGGGGCGAGACAGAACTTCACATACTCCTGTGTGAATACTAAGGCCCCACAAAGGTACGTTTCCAGTAATTTTGCATTTTTACATAAAAACTTAAGTTTCACACCACTGGAGTAAAATAACAATCAGTTTTAGTAACATTCAGATTAACCTACTCGTATTAATACCTAGTTATCCATTTTTTGTCTACCTAGCCTTTTTTGTGTTTTTGATTAAGTTTGGCAACTTAGTTCTCGAATAAATGTTTGCTAACTATTTTCAACTTCTTATCATTCTCAACTTGGTTTCAGATCCGACATCCCAGCCGACTTGACCAGACAGAAAAACCTAAAGCTCTTCGGTTACAATTCCGTGGAGTTCAGAGACCCACAACTGATAAAAGATGACTGCAAGGTAATCCTTTCAACAACTTCAAAAAAAATCTGTTCACAGCACACTTAAAAGTTTATTTTAGCTATTTTTCGCCAAAGTGAAGAACAGGACTCATCATGTAGGAGTATTATTTGTTCTAGTCTTACTTCTGTGTGGGGAAGCTAGGCACCCTGAATAACTCGCATATTTTTTTCGCATTGAAGTATTATTCAAATAATACTACTATAAGAGGTAGCGGTAGGTCCCCAGGCTGGACATCTACTATAATACGTTTTTGTTTTGTTTTAGGAGGGAACCGGTGAAATAGTGTTGGAAATAAAAACATCCCGGACGGACAGACTGCCGATCAGCGACTTCCAACCTCTATCATTCGTTGATGCAGATCACCAGTTCACATTCACCCCCGGACCAGTCTGCTTCACATGACATTCTCGCACGATACCATTGCTAAAGACTTGTGTAAATAAGGATAGATTTAACATTACGTACTTAAGAGTGAACCTTAGTAAATATTGTAAATAAATGTTGTGACGACCTATAGTTTACGTTCAATTGAATTATTTTATTATAGAACACTGATTGGAAGTAAATTGACGAAATCAACATGGCCATATTGTTATGTAGGTTTACTAAAGAAACTTAAAATGTTATGGAGAAACCTCTACAACAACCGTTACGCCAAAAATTCACATCTACTTTTGGCACGTCAGAAGCTATTTTATCCAAAATTAAAAAACCATGCGAGCTCCACACCCTACTAGTGGATTCGTTCCACTTTAGTAATAATTCCTAAACCTCAGCAGTACCCGATACATGTTGAATTCCCTGTTGCCTTTCCCGCATACTGCAACATAGTTATGCTAGTTGATATTAGACCTGGAAGGTCAAAAAATGAGTAAGGACCTCACCTGGTATTGTGAAGTCATTCAAGAAGGTGTAGTGCGTAGTACAACCGCCCGGAGTGATTGTGTGACCTGTATTGTTAGGGACCCCGCTCAATACGCGGCCACGACCACGACTTTTGGCCGCGGAAGCTTCGACCAGGAAGAAAGTCTGGTGTCACGACCGAGCGTCCGACCAGTTTTGTTCAAGATAGCGGCCGGTCATGCGACAAGTCGTGGTTGTGGCCGCGTAGTGGGCGAGGTCCCTAACAATAGGCCATACACGCACTCTGGACGCTTGTACCTTCTACGCACTTCGCTTTCTTGAATGACCTCACTAGTATTAGTGAACCAGTCAGTCAACAAGGTGGTCAGCCATAATGTAAAATAACGACACGCCTTTTTCTCATGAGGGAGGGAAACTACTAAATATATTTGTGAAATAATAAACAGAAAAGATTATTCACGTCTGAGACACAATTTATTATAAACTAAGATTAGGGTTGTAATCAAACTGCTTTTAAATCGTATCTATTTTAAAATAACACTAAAATTAAACTTATGTGCAAACAAAATTATTGAAATTGAAATTCAACAAGGATAAAAAAGGGTAACACTGTTATGTGTTAGCATTGAAGGGGAGGATAAATGCAATTATCTATATATATCTATAATACACTTACAATGTAGGTATATCCATTACTCAATTAGGCATTCTTCCAAGATACTATTACTAGTTCTTAGACGGTAATAGAATGTAAACAGAATGAAGTCTTTTATAACAAATTGTCTACAAGGCAGGTCATTCTATTCAACATAGAACGAGTATAAAATTACTTTTGCTTGACTTTTAAACACCTTATAACCAACAGTGTACTCATGCAAATGTATACCTATTATGATTTTTACACTTCAGTCATTTATAACTTATGGGTTATTGAGTTTCTGAAGATACTGCAGGTGGTAAATTGACTTCTACTCTTGAATCTGTCTGCAATTCTTCATCAACATCCATGTTCGTAACAGTGTCAGCAGATTTGGTATCATTAGATACAACATTCTGAGCAAACTCTCCCTTGGATGCACTGGGTGCTATTTCTTGTGATGATTCTATAGATATAGATTCATTGGTATTCTCTATGACTTTATTATCCTCTTTAATGTGATCATCATTAGTATTATTTTCTACTACACTAGGTTTCTCAGCATTACTTACCTTTTCAGGTACAATTACACTTGACTCTTTTTCGGGTTCATCAACAACACTGCCTACAATTGTTTCATCAATTGAAATGAGATCATCTCTAAGATTAATGCACTCACTATCAGCAGAGGATGGCCCCTCTTCTTGACTGCCGACAGTTTCTTCATCTGATGACGCAAGTAAAATATTTTCAACCGGCGCACTATATTCGTTGTTTGATTTACTGTTCACCTTTTTAGTATTAGAATTTGAGCTCTCCATGTCCAAAGGATCATTTGTATGGGATGTTTCTAAGACTTTGGAGCCATCTGTTTCTATGCCTTCAACAACAGGTACTTCGCTTTTATTGTTTGGCCGTTCTTTTGGAATTGCAATATTAACAGTTTCAGTGGCAGGCCCTTCAGTATTATTGTTTGGCTGTTGGTCTGGAATTTTGGTACCATAACTTTCAAATGGTATACTATCTACTTTGTCTGCCTCACTTTCTGAATAACTTGAATTTTCAATACTGATGACATCACTTTGCTTTTTATTATTGTCACTATCAGATTCAATTGAGTCAGAAATAGCTATGGGGCTATCAGAATCAGAGGATTCCAGTGTTGAACTTTCTGCTTCATTACCTGAGTGCAATTTCTGCAATAGATGGAGCTCATCTATGTCGGACTCTAAATCATTAGTGTCATCACTGCTAAGAGAAAGTGTCTCTGTAGTATCTTTGTCATTACTTTTAGATTTCTCTAAGGTTTCACCAGAATCTTTTTTATTTTCTGTATCTTTAGCATCATTTTCTTTATTTTCTGTATCTTTAGCAACATTACCCTTCCTTTCTGTATTTTTAGCATCATTTTCTTTAATTACTACTTTTTCCTCATTTAATTCAGATTTTTTAGTATCTGCCTCAACCTCAGGTTCCTTTGATGGTTGCTTTTGTTTTTCTTCGCTTGGCCCTTTCGATATTTCCTGTATTAATCTTTTCAACCTTTCCTTCCTTTTACCTTTGTTTTCTAATGAAACACTTTCATCATTGGCTTCTTCTTCTTCACTCTCGACAGGAGATTCTTCAGCTTCCTTATCTCCAATCTCTATAGCTTCTAACTTGAGCTGATTCTGTCTGTCTGCATACCTGTAATAATTTTATAAAATAATATAATGTATCAGCATCACTAGGTAACGCACGACGTTAAAAGTTGTTGATTAAAAAGAGGGTATTAGTCGTTAATATAATAAAACCTTTTTTAGTATATTAATTAGCTTAGAATTAGTGCATTATTTTAAAATGATCTAAAAAAGCAGTTACTTATTAAATATTTCAGTCTCCTTATTTGCCGCTATCTTCTTATTTGCTTCAAGCTTGCATTTTAGCTGCTCATTGTTTTCTGCAGGATCTACTTCTAAGGCAATTCTTGACGCTGCCAGTCTCCATTCATTCTCTTGTCTCCGCCTTTGAAGTTTCTTGCCACATCTCGTAAATAAGTCTCGGGCTAATAAAGAAATAGTTTTATTAAATTTGTGTCATGTACCAGCCACACTAAGTGTTATTTTGTATTAAAATTGCAATCGTATTATTATAAAAATAAAAAATACTAATTGTTTTATTTATTAAATAGGTATGTTTTAAAAGGTACTTGTGAGTTTGATGAAATGATGTATGTTGAATTTGTCTGTCAACCAGTCATACCAAGGGTTTCGTATTACCCAGTACTAACTGAGTTGTGGAGGTCAGATAGGCAGTCGCTCCATGTAAAATACTGGCATTCAGCTGCATCCAGTTAGACCAGAAGCCGTCCCCAACATAGTTGGGAAAAGGCTAGGCAGATGATGATATATGATGACTTTGCCCGCGTCGATGATGGAAGTTATTCGCAGGGATATACTATACCGGGATAAGTCCTATCAAATCCAAATTTCATAGAAATTTGTTCAGCTGTTATGACGTGAAAAGCGGCAGTGTTACTTTCGCAGTTATATTAGTATGGTTACCTTCTTCTACAATGTCAGCTTCATTCCAGAGCAACTTATCTTCATCATTGGCGTCTCTAACACATCGGAGAACATCGTGAAAGTCTGGGAATGGTAGCGGTGAGCCAATTGGGACCTTCTTGTTTATCCATTTTTCAAGACGTTTTGCAGGCCCGGTTGGTTGACCTGGCCGCGCGTCTATTACAATACGTGGCTCTGAAGGCATTTTTGTATTTGTCAACTGACAAAACTTAGCGTAAACGCGCACCATTCGTTCTTTGTACCTTGAAAGAAATAAAAAATTACTTATTAGTCTTTTTGATATTTGTTAGCATGGTAAATTACATTATTGCAGGTGAATGATTGGACAAATACTTTGGGACTATTGTAGTAGATACTTTTGCAAATGAACAACTTTTAATGATGGTTCCATACAGCTACAGTTACAAAGTTTCCCAGCAATAATTTTTGCTTAGTATCATGTAAAGCTTGGTTGAGGGCTTTATGAAGGGACCATTTACACATTGTAAACAATATCCCAACAACAGCCGTAGCACAGCAGACTCAACACCTATCTGGTCGGAGGATCCTCCCTTTTCAATGGAGTATGAGGCACTTTACACCCTGTACCTCATCTATACTAATATTATAAAGAGGTAAAAGTTTGTAAGGTTGTGAGGTTGTAGGGGTAAACTCTGGATCTACTGAACTGATTTTGAAAATTCTTTCACTAATAGGAAGCTACATTATCCCAGAGTGCCATAGGCTATATTTACAACGTGCCTGTGGGATTATTTCCGACAAAAACGCGAACGAAGCCGCGAGCAACAGCTAGTTCTCTATAAAAGCATTGTAGACTGCATTTGCAATTCAAAATTTGTATTAATGATTGTGTCATCAAAGTAAACGTCACATAAATAAAAAACTACTGAGAACAAAATAAATAGACAGCAATTGCCAATACCATTGCTACACTGACACTTCGAAGGGTTGCTTGGTTAGTCTGAATGCATATCCCAATAAAATAAGGACAAACTAAGGCCGATGCTCTACACATGAGGAACTGTTTACGAGGTAGCTGGTAT
This sequence comes from Eugnorisma glareosa, assembly GCA_947578425.1. Taxonomy (NCBI): domain Eukaryota; kingdom Metazoa; phylum Arthropoda; class Insecta; order Lepidoptera; family Noctuidae; genus Eugnorisma; species Eugnorisma glareosa. The sequence goes on from OX387959.1 coordinate 15,682,770, forward strand.
AGTCGTGTTAGTACCTTTCAGTTAATAAATAAACAGAATCATCTTCATCATCAAAGTCAACCTCTTGGTCTTCTAGCTTCTGAATAGCTCTGTGCAGTTTCTTTATGGTCTTCTCTAGCTTACGTATCTGCCTTTGGCGCTTTGAATCATACTCTTTATCTTCTCCAAATGCAAACTGTTGTGTCTCTGAAGAACAAAGTAAATACAATGAGATTATTGATATTTTTCAGAAAAATCATTTCATTGATGTATTATTGTAATACTAATTTTTTTAAATGTGAGGAATTGAGGAATTTACTACAACAATGTCTTAGCAGTAAGACAATATTACGGCATCATTATCATCATCCACAACAGTAATTCACCCACTGCTGGGTATAGGCCTGGCTTTGCTTGTACCAATTTTCAAGTTCCTGTGCCAACTTCTTCCAAGATTTACCTGGAATGACAACAATTTCATCTGCCCATCTTACCACCGGACAACCAACAATTCTTTTCATTCAAGAAAACAGCATTACAAGCTGATATTATTAATATGTACAGACATCAAGCTACTACAATCTGTCAAATTTCTTTAATAGATTTTCAACTTTATCACTAAAGCATTAGGTTCAAGGTTGATTGGGAAAATTTGTTAGTTTTGGGTAGCTTGATGTGCTGCCAATCTGTAAATTTTGTCTAATTGTAATACCAGTACACAAAAATATACGTACCTTCCTTTTTGGTCTCTGCATTTAATATCTGTGATTTGGCAAACTTTCTTTGCATATTTAATTCGTCAACAATATCCTTTATGTACAAATACATCTTTTCAGGGCTAGCCTTCATACCAAGTATTTTACTTGCAACCATGTCAACAAACTCCTCAGATTCTGAATACTCTTTTGGAACTTGTCTATAATATGCTTTGATTTTTTTATCTACTATTTTCTTCATATCTTCAGAGTTTTCCAGTTGAAAACAAGTATCAATGAATTGTTGGTATACAGAATGAAATTCACTTGGGCCACTACTACTTGGAATCTCAATTTTGTTTTCTTTTGATGCTGTGGAATTAGTCTTTTGTGTGCGTTTCTCTGCACCATCATATTGCTTACTTGGATCTGGACCTTGCACACTAACAATACTAACTTCTCGATAGTCATCAACTTGATCTTTTTCCTTACTGTTTGTTTCTAAACTAACTTCATACGGAAAATCTATTTCTATTTCCACAGTTTTGCTATTCTCATTTTCAGCCTCTTTGGGATACTCCAACTTTTTCTTACTGTTAGGTTCTTTAGTGGTAGTTGCTTCATCATCACTACCACTAGGTGATGCAGTCTTGTCGACTGTTGCCTTAACAGGGCTGTCATCTATGGTGATAGCCAGTTCAGCCCCTATTTCACAAGTCCTTTTATTCAGTACAGGTTTTATGGGACTGTCTTCTATAGTAATTTCAATCATGGTAGGGGGCTCTGGCTCTGCATTATTCTCTTGCTCTAAAGTAGTCTCCCCTGTTTGCTCTTCAGGTCTTAAATACCAAGCAGGAGTAGAAGTAATCGGTGAGCCGTCATCATCATCTAACTCCACAGTTTGGACTTCATTTACTTGTTTAGACTTCAATGGGGGCTTCATAATTTGATTTGCTGTTTTCATAAAAATTATAGGTTGAGACTTAGAGACTTGAGTAGTTTTCTTTACAGTAATGCTTGGGGGTAAGTTATTCAAAGATTTGTTGATTGGCATCTTAATGGATGTTTTTTCTGAAGTAATAATAGCATTAACAGTTGAGGTTTTTGATGCTTGATGTTTGGTATAAAAAACATTAGGTACGGATGTTGAGGGTTTTTGAATTTTTATTGGTTTAATCATTGTCAGATGCGGTTTGAAAACATTCTTTTGTAGAGGTTTGCCATTGATAGTTTTACTAGCAAAAGGATTTGATATAATACTTGGAGTTCTTGTGATTGTTGTTTTTTTCTTTGCCAGGGGTACTGCTTTTACTGTAGTTGATTCTTTTGATGTAACACCTTTCACTATAGATACTCCTTTAGGTAGTCTTATTGCAGGTACTTCTTTTACTTTTGACAACGCTTTTGTAGGTGCTGTTTTTACTGTAGGAACTGCTTTTGATGCAGGTAGTGATTTTGCAGAATTAAGTTTGGATGGCCTTATTGTAACTTCATGTATCTTTCTTGGAATACATACCATTGCATTTGGCGTTGGTTTACTCTGAAACAAAACATTTCAGTAAGTAGAATAATGTGGACAATAAACAAACCAAATAACTTTTTTTGCTGAAAATTCCTTCTTTCACCACTTGAAATTGCTAACAAATATAATTACTGTACGGCACTTGATAGATTCTATACAACTATTTTATAACTGTATACCTTTTTCGGTGCCGGTTCTGCTTCGTCGTCCGAAGACCCCAATTCTATCACATCCTCACTTGCCATCTTGTATCAACTCTAATAGTAAACAATATTTAATTACAGCTTGACCTCAGATAGTATTGCAGCTACATGAGAACAGTGCACTGATCATTATACGGCAAATAAAAAACGAGTTTGTTACAGCATTCTCATAAATCGCAAAAAAATACTTCACAACGAAACGAGCGACACATCGAAGCGAAAAATGTTTGACAAATTATTCAAACGGAGTTGCCATAAATCTAAATTCTTATTTGCGGAAAGTCATTTGAGACCTAGTTCGCTTGAGTTGAGTTTGGGACTAGCACACGTGTTTTATTTAAGAAAATAAAGTTGCAACAAATTGGCATTCATCCAATATTTACTTTAATTACGAGTAATTTTATTATAACATGATTAAAACCACAACCACAAGGCAACACTAGGTAACGTAAACCAGAGATTAACACCATAAATCATTTCAAAAACTAAAAAAATACCGAAGATCACCAAACTGGAAAACATAAAAAAATTGTCGGTCTACATAAATATTTTCATATCTTGGCGTTCTGTGGATAAGAAAATAATGTGGAACATGATGTAGAAAGTCATCAAATTGCTGAATTTCTTGGACGCTGATTGGTCAAACGTAACTTTTTTTTTTGGTTGGGTTTGCCAATTAAATAAAAGATAACTAGTATTTACAAATTGCAATCTGCCTACATTGAAGTTTCGTACAAAAATTTAAGCTGTCAAAATAGATCGTGGTTTTATTTCTAATAATTTCTATTTTATCGATTAGTTAGGACAATGATTAAACTTTTTTCATTAAAACAACAAAAGAAAGATGAGGAAGGCTCAGCAAGAGCAGGAGGTTCACAGAAAAAAGCGTCAGCCGCTCAGTTGCGGATCACAAAAGGTAAAGTTCAGAAAATAGAACAATTTACGCGTTGTGTACTCATTGTTATTTTAATTCCGCTTTAAAGAATCTAAATAGACAAGCTTGCAATGGCCTACCTTTGGCAATCAATGTATTTAAAGTTGGGGGGTAGGACTGTAGAAGCCCTGAAATCATTTCTCAAAGTCTTCCTTGTTATGATCCTGAAGCAAATTTTCCAACTGTACTTTAAGAAATAGTGTTTACCTTTTCGCCTGATTCTATCTTGAAATGTTTTGTTTTCAGATTTGAATGAATTGAATTTGCCCAAGACATGTAACACAGAGTTTCCAGATCCAGATGACTTACTTAATTTCAAACTAATCATATGCCCTGATGAAGGATTCTATAGAGGAGGAAGATTTGTATTTAGTTTTAAGGTAATGTTGACAGCTGGTCTGTAGTTATAAGAATAAGATCTTGTTGATTATTACAAATTTCAGTTCTATTTCATGATTTACAAAACATAAATTCACTTTATTTGCTTACCTACACTATAAGATGGAATTAAAAGTTGAATGCTAGCATCTATGCCCATAGGTTATAAGAAAAATGGGTTCCCTATTAGAATGCCAAAAACTTTCCTATCTGACTAACTTTTTGAACTTTCCAAAACCTGTTTGGATAGGTAGTATGATAATGGAAATATCTTTCTAAACCATAACCTAACTGACATTGAAAGTCCAGATGATGAATGAATATCTTCTGTTCATTTATAGGTAGGACCAAACTATCCTCACGAGCCACCTAAGGTGAAGTGTGAAACAGCAGTATATCATCCAAACATAGACCTGGAGGGCAATGTGTGTCTCAACATCTTAAGAGAAGACTGGAAACCCGTGCTTACTGTCAACTCTATAGTTTATGGACTCCAGTATTTATTCTTGGTATGTATTATGCTTATCCTGTATTGTAAATTGGGCTGGTGTAACCAAAAAATCAATGTTTGGAGCGTGTATTTTGCTCAGGGATGTATTAAGTTGCCTACACACTGACAACATAAATAAAAACATTATGAACTCTCTATTTCCCTCTTGGATTATTTGAAATCTTTTATTTACCAGACCGCTCATTCTTATATTAATGTTTTACCAGTGTAAACGCACAAGTATATCATCTTACATGTATTTATTGAGTTTTGTATGTAAGGATTTCTTCAAATTTACTTGTTATTTGACTAGCTAATATTTATCATAAACAATTACACAACTCTTATCCCATGGCTTCAGCCTGTGGGTATTGGTATCAAAATGACACTATTCTTTTATTTTTACCTGACTACAGCAAAGCAAAAAGGAGGGTTATGTTTTTTCGTTTTGCTTCAACCTCATTTAAAATTTTTCTACACTTTACCATGTTACTGACCTAAAAATTACTCACAATGCTACTAATATCTTCTCATTGTATTACTCATGGTTGTGGCCTTATACGTTTTGACAGAATTTGTATGAAATTCTGGCCTATTCTGAGCTTGGTATACATACAGGCTAATAATACCTATGGGGCTTATTGTTGAAACAGACCTTCTAAACTGCGTTTTTGTGTAAAATAACAATGTAGCTGTAATCATAATATTATACTTACATATTTTTTAAATACCATTATGTTATGTTTGTACGGCCTAATATAATACCAAAGGAATTAAAAACATAAAACTTATGGTCCACATATCTGGATGCCATAGAATGATGTCTTTTATTTTTTATATGAAACACTACACTACACTGTATAATATTTCCAATTCTGGAGACACAGGTTTCCTCTTGTCTCCCTGACCCGTGATTGACCGCAGACAAAAATAATAAGCGAGGTGCTTAATTCTCAAATCTCTCTAGCTACTCTCTGAATCCTAATATCCTTTGCCAAAGATCTTTTTTTTTCTATCAATGTTCCACTGCCTAAGATCATAAGCGTGAATATTGAGTTCAACTTAATTTACAATCTGAAGCATAGAATTTTGGTAAAACACAATGATTGAGTGAAATAAGTCTTATCTCGCTACAAAATAGTATAACAACATGACACTTCACAAAATTGGCTAGTACCTACAGATAAAATACAATGACTAATCAATTCAAGTGAACATTTATAATGTTAAATGAGACTATAATTGCTAAGTGATGTCATGCATCCTTGCATTGGCTAGAAAGTAGGCGAAAATATACTATATAAATGCCAACCCCAAATAAATTGGGATAAGGGCAAAATAGTGATGTTGAAAATATGAAAAAACTTTAGATTCAGCAAATAAAATCAAAACTGGAAAAAACCATATTTAAAGTAAAAAACCTAAACAAAGCAGCAATAAATGTCAGTGCGTAGCCATTGCGCTGCGCGCTGATTCGATCGTTAGTCCTATCAACCTAGATATCTAACCTATTAAGGTGGATGCGCAAGAGTAGCCCGCGAAATTTAAATTTTCTTACGTTTATTGCCATTTGCAGGTCAGTGTCAGGTTGTATGTTGATGAAAATATGAATCGCGCCAGTAACACGTATGGAGTTACAGAATTATAATCATTCAAATCATCAATACAACCCTCCAAGTTCATATAATCTCAAAAAGTATATTTTTCATGAAATAGCTATTGAATGTGATTATATGAACTTGGAGAGCTGTATTGACGATTTGAATGATTATAATTCTGTAACTCCATACGTGTTATTGGCGCGATTCATATTTTCATCAACATACAACTTGGCACTGACCTGCAAATTACAATAAACTTGAGAAAATTTAAATTTCGCGGGCTACCCTTGCGCTTCCACCTTAACCTGGATATTATGTTTATTTCCCCCAAGTTCACAACATGGTTTATAACATTAAAATGAATTTTACTTTTTGAGTCTTCTATTTCTTTTATCATTTTCACCTAAACCAATTATCCAAAAGGTGACAAAAAAAAAACTGGGACATGTTCAATACGTGGCATATTTTCGAGTAGTCAAGTTGCTGGATAGGTATCACAACTTGTTTATCGGTGTAGGAGCGGGCTTAGTGTACTCTTATTACGCCAGTTAGGTTTATGTGCTAGTGTGATAAACTAGCCATTACAGTTTAACAAGAATTTCGTAATAGAAAGACCCAATTATACTTCTCGATCCGAGGATTGAACCTTTGACCTTACATTCAGCAGTCACCAGTACCTACAACAGCTAGCTAGACCAATGATGTAGTCAACAACTACAAGTCTACAACATATCAGTATATATTATTTATTCACAATTTGCTCTTGTTTTTCAGGAACCAAATCCCGAAGATCCTCTGAACAAGGAGGCTGCGGACGAACTGCAAAGCAACAGGCGGTTGTTCGAACAGCATGTCCAGCGAGCGATGCGAGGTGGTTACGTCGGCTCCTCGTACTTCGAAAGATGCCTCAAATGAACAAGCAACACTCAACTGTAAATTAATGCTACCAACCCTATATAAATAAAACAATCTCACTTTAAATTAAAGCATTTAATTATTTATTATTCAACTTAAAACAAAAGTGTGGATTGACATATTTACAAGGTCAATGTCGTTGTGTTATTATGGGTTTGCGTCCTATATTTTTTATACATTATTTAACTTTTTTTTTATTATATTGAAGTGGATGTACTGGTTCCAAGTGGCAAGTCTAATAGAATTGGAAACTAAATAAACCACGAAATTAAATGCGATTTTATTTTATTTTAACTGTAAGTTTATAATGAACATAGATGGCGCTTAGCACAGTATTGGTTACTTATCTTGTACTGTAGATGGCGTTAATGGTGTCATTAAATTGTATAACTTTTAAACCATTCGGAAATTCAATTAATCCTCATTTTTAGGGTGATTACTGATAGGCATCACTCTCATGATTAATGTAGGTGCATGATAGATGACACTGATAAGCCAAAACATCTAATGTGTGAACCATAATGCCTATGTATGATTAGACTGAGTTCCGTTTGTTCAGGTAGCAACAAAGTTTGCCAAACCACATTTACTACAGGTCATATGAGATGAGTGAATGGCAAACCAGACGAGGTTATAGTCGGTACAACGGCGCTGATGCTGACACACCGCCACAGGACAACGCCGCCGCCCCTCCCGAGTGGCGCGAAGTGAGCTGCGATCAAGGGCCGCGTGAGTCAGTCTCGCCGACGCAGCAGCGCCCGAGCGCCTCGCCAGTTACTTGTATCGCCACTCGGCTTCGTCAGTGTTACTCTGGACGCCGAGCCGCTCGCGCACACCCGTCACATAATACGCTTTCTCCACACGGCAGCGTGCTCAAGGCAAGCTGTTTCGACACGCTACTCGGTTGCGAAAGTCTGCGCGATGATATACAAGTGAGAGCCGACATCGGACGCCAGGGTAACGCTCATCGCACACGGTGAGCCAGTTTATTCGACGAGAGACATTCGAAACTCGCCAGCTGTGAGGGACGGGGGGCGCGCGACGCCGTCGGGTCGTACACGCGGGAGCAACCTTTACATATAGTTACTTACTGTGAGAGAAGCAACGGAAACCAATTTTTAATGTGTCAAGTCAGTATAGCTTATTGCTGCTACGTCAGAAAGACGAACTCCTCGAGCAAGAACTACAAGGTTATGCAAATGAGTTCTGAACGTTTCTATACCAGGAATAATCAAAAGACCATTCATAACTTCAATAAACTTTAACATTTACGTTGTATCCTTACGGTGTATTAAGTGCTTATCTATCGTTTCTCTACCTTAAATTATCTTTCGGTGTCGCGTTCGCTAATTGCTAATTACTGTGGGAGTCGAGTGATAAGGAGTGTTGACTGAACGAGCGATCGGCGCGTGGAAATCAGAGCGGTTGTATCAAGCAACGACAATGGCGGCCCAGCAGGAGGAGAGCCTGCTCGCGCGTTGCGCGATCCCTATCATTGACCTGGCGCATATAGGTGAGCATCTGCACTACCATGTTCCTTAACACAGACACCGCCCGCCCGCGATATACTGATCAGCGAAAGTCCTGTGTTGAACAGACACATTACTGTACATTCACTTGCCAAAACTTTGTGCATTCATCGCATGTCGTAATTGCGTAATTATAGTAATCAGCTTCTGATCGGTCATTGAAAATATCAATAAGTTGGCCGTACGTATTTTTTTAATTTTTCTCCAACTGCTCAAAAGATGAAAGCGCGCTGTACCTACGTCCGGGGTTCAGGTAAAGCGCAGTTTTATTGAATTCTTGTAATAAAAGATGCTGAGGCAGACAAAAATGAAATACATCGAGTTGGCTACCTGCAGGCCCTTCGCTATAACAGAGGGCCCCTCGCCTCGCGTGCAAGCCGACAGCCGCCCGACAGCTGTGCAGTGCACGCACGATGCTTTATTTGTTGTCATTAAACAATCTCGGCATCCCGCTCTCGAGTTCAAAGACCGGACACCCAGATCTGAACCTTTCATCGCAGTTCATCCGCCAAATTCTGAGATAAATTAAAGTTTTACCATCCTAATGAATACTGTGGAAGTTTAAAGAGGGCACTAACAAGCGATGAGGGTTTTATGTGTAAATTATAAACAAAGGAAGGATTCTTTGAAGCGATGAGTAAGTGGGGCGCGAGTCCCGTATTGATTTATATTAGGCATGCCGCTAATATGTGAATCAACAGAAGAAAACTCATATTACGAAGCACATAAAAATGTTGTCTAAATAAGAGAGGTGCATTGAAAGTGAACCTACCTATAAAAAAATGTGCACATGGCTTCCTAGTCCTACCCGCAATCACTTTTGCATTTCAAACACGTTTATCGATTACGTGGACATCATTAAGTGCTGCTAATTAGTCGTTTAAGTGGATTGATTATGTCATTAACAATGTGCAACAAGTGCACTTTCATGATAATAGGCAGGTACTAATTATGTAGAGGCTGTAGACTATTCTAATTTAACAGCAAAATAACGTTTTAAGAACTGATAAGTAATTAGGTATCAACCTTACTACCAGTACAAAAGTTAAGTAACAGTTCCAAATAAGTATCTAAAGAATCCCAATTGTTATACTTGTTTGGTCACATGAATACGTCGGAGACTAATTCTAAACGGGCAGACATAAAAAAGGAGCCTTTGCAATGTGGGGGCAACGGCCGATCGGCCCTTTGTAAGTCCACCGGAGCAAGCAACGCACGCTATCAATGCATTTGCCGACGCACCACGCCCCTATGTGTGGACGCATCTTTAAAAAAATACACTATCTAGAATATCAGGACGTCACTGTCATTATTTTACCTTTGTCCACATTGATTGCGTCTTACAAAAAAAGACAAAGTAACGCTTTTAAATCTCAGCTGAATCCGTGATTGAAATTCGAGGTATTCCATGAAGCACACCCAAACGAAGCACACCCAGACGAAGCACACCTAAAGTATTCCACTTAGCACACCCGTAGGTGGGCTTCAAATAAAAATTTAAAATAATTAATTTCCTATTCCACGAAGCACACCTACGAATATCACTCGCATAGTGCGGGGACTAAGAAATAAAAATGTCGATAGAAGAAAATATTTATTATTTAAAAGACTTACTTAAATTTCTAACATCTTTCAGTTTCATTATAATAATGTGATACAATACTTGTAATTTTCATAATGTTCATATATAAATCCCATAGATAAGACGTATACATGATGCGCTAATAGTCAACGCGTGCGCCCGCCACTGAATTCCCGAGCCAACCCGAATTTAGCCGAGCGTTTCCGGAACTTGTTTACATGCTTAGTTCTCATTACACTATCGCGACGTCACGGGCTGAGTGTATGCAATTGTGCGCCGGTCTTGTTATTGTTATTTTTTCTGTTTTTCGTGCAATTTATTCAAACAAAATAATGGAGCCGATGGCAGGTCCAACCAGTAGAAATTTTAACCCATCTATTAATTACGTACTTGGCCGGAAGGGGACACAAGTGTTAGTATATAATAACAAACAATATAGTAAACACAAGATTTATAAAAACGGTAATGCCTTGTGGCGGTGTATTAAAAAAGGGTGTAATGGCTTACTTACATTAAGTAGCATGGAAGAAGTTGTTAAAATAAAGGAACATAAATGTGCCTCAAACGTTTTGGAGACCCAAATTAAGGAAGCAATGCATGAACTCGAGCAGCAAGTAGTTTCCACCATGGAGCCCATTCCTAAAATCTTCAAGCAAAAACTTAATGATACATTGGACCGAGGATTGAATTTAGTCAGTGATATGCCACAATTTAAAAATGTTAAGTCCGGCCTCTACAATAAGAGAAACAAATCTCTCGGTGTAAATAGATTGTTTGCGAAGTCACCTATAGATGTACAAGTAAGTAGAATTAATATTTTCTTAGAATATTATGAAAATATTGAGTCATAGAATCTATGTATTTTTTTTAATTTGAACGTTATTGTAATAAAATAAAACTCATGTCATGCCATTTTCAATTCTATTTTAATGGGATAAGGTTGATAATAATATTTGATTTCACTTTGAAAAGACTTGTTTTGTTAATGTCGTGATCAGTTTTTCAATATAGATTAAGTCAGTCTTTTAAATAATAAATATTTTCTTCTATCGACATTTTTATTTCTTAGTTCCGCACTATGCGAGTGATATTCGTAGGTGTGCTTCGTGGAATAGGAAATTAATTATTTTAAATTTTTATTTGAAGCCCACCTACTGGTGTGCTAAGTGGAATACTCTAGGTGTGCTTCGTCTGGGTGTGCTTCGTTTGGGTGTGCTTCATGGAATACCTCTGAAATTCGACCTGGCATTTCCAGTTTTTTCGGGCGTGGAAAATCGTGTTAGTCATAATCTGAATAGCCAATCTGATTCAGTCCTACATTCATTGAACAACGACATTTCCACGGATAAATACTTATAAATGACGTAGGTAGCTTTCGGAAATACCAACAAAATGACATGTGTACATTCATTTATGTGCATTCATTTTGTACAGAATGCGTATCTAGCTATGTATGTTTAGGTTACTCTACATACGCACTGTAAAACTGATCTCAATTACTTAGATTTTTAATGCAATGCAATACGATCGCACCACGTGTAAATAAAATTATGCAGATACAAACTTGGTTACATAATGATGACATATCCGTGAGCGTTTTTAATTTTCCTTGAAACAACTTTTGTTACAAGAAGTTAACCTGCAGAAGAAATCAATGGCTGAATTTGTTGAGGACATTTGAAGAACGCCTTTTCATTTCGAGAAACGTCATCTATTCTATAATGTTATTTGTTTTTAGATACTGAAGGAAGGACAGAAACCGATAAGATGATAAGTAGGCAAACCAAAGTCGTATTGCAAAATATAATCAAAAGCAACCGATTGATAAGACTTGACTTTGTTTTAAAATCAAACTTTACTACGCTTAAGTATGTTTGTGAAAAGCCGACGGAAAATTAAGGAAAAATAAACATATTTTACAGATAAGATCTACTGACGAAGTAAGAACCGAGTGTGTAGGTAGGTATGGAGTTCTAGGTTCGATGCTCAGGTTGATCAAACTAATAGGTTTCCCCTATATTATCAATATTAGCAGACGTAAATCTTGACGTGTCCCCGTATAACGGAAAAAAAACATTAAACGCAGCAACATCGGTATTCCTAGATGTTTTACAGTATATTCATTATATTAAATTATACTAGGCCTCAAACACTAATAATGTATACGGCGCCTACGCTGCCACGCTTCGTCTAAGCCGCTACGTTTAGTCTACGCCACGCGATCCTACTTGGGCACTTCAAAAACGCACTTAAAAAACATCCCAAAAATTACCCACAAACATAAACTTTGTTTCACACATTGTGTATGTACACAAATAAAACGGAAATTACTTAGGTTTTATTCACATCACATCAGCGTGTCGTGTTAATTGGACTGTCACATTTGATCCTCCGCCATTCGACCACTGACCCACATTCGCGGCCATTCATCATTCTTCAGTTTGACAAACGGTTTGAAACAAAAAATACGAGTTTATTTCTCTTTCGACGATCTCTTAGGATGATTGTATCGTCGAGAAAGCAATGACTAATCAATGCTTGTCTTTAAACGTATTTGTTTTGAAATACGTTTAAAGACAAAGATGTCTTGACTCACTGATTTTATATTACGCTGCCGAAGTAAACTGAAGCTGATAATGGGAGGGCCAAAAGATTCCTCAAAGAAACGCAACTAAATCTTGCGTCATACAATCATAACAAATCAGACTGGTGCAACCTTTTTTTCTAAATCAAAATATTTAAATGCAACAACTCTGGCCGTAACTCTTAAAACATGTAATGATGCCATTTGAGTTTTCTTTCTTTTATTTTTTCTCCACACCTGGCTTACAATGTTTTTTTTGTCAATTACGAACAGTATTGTGGTGTTCAATAAAAACACCAGTTATTGTTTAGAATAAAACCACCAAATTACCAGTAAGTAGATGAACTACTGTAGGGGTACGTGCACTCGCTGCCCGGGATAAGTGAGGACTAGTCGACACGGAACCTTAACACTACGTTTATTAGTATCACATCTCTTTAGAACAAAATTAATGTAATGCAGGTTGCATTACATTAATTTTATTATTTATATTATATTTTTATATATTGGTACCAAACTTTAAGCAAGCTTACTCCCAGAGCTACAACCTTGTCATTCAGCCTTTGCAAATTGTAGTAGTAGTGCATTTGTTTTCTAATTAACCACGTCTGCCTACTTATAATATTAGTCGCAAAGTCGCAGGTATGGTAGTGTCTCAGTCAATTAAACAAAAATAATTTCTAATCATAGCAGCAATCTGCTTTTGGCCTTTTTCTGTAAATTATGTGCTTAGTCAACTCAGTACAGATGACAGAAGTCGGTACTAAAGCGTAAAGTTCACTAAACGTAAATAGACCGAGACTAATTGAAAGTTTCCCCCATTATGTGAACCTCGTTGGAGATGATGTCTCACGCCTTTTCCTAGGCGCCATCGCCAGTTGCGTCACACCACGCTATGACTACCCGACTATTTATAAAGCACTCTAAATTCTACGTCAATTCAGCTATTTTAACGTAACGTAACTTGTTAACGCCGCTGAAACTGCTGAAAGTGAGTAATTCCGTGGAATTAAGCTGTCAGAACGAAATTGAGAGATAAGGCTAATCTATTGTGGAGCGATGGTTACGAAGCATCACTGCGTAAAACACGCAATTTATTATAGCGTGCAGCTTGATGAGGCGAGATCATTTTAATGACGGGTTAATAGTGAGACAGTGTTTGACTCTAACAGCTGTGTGAGCCCTGCAGCTGTGATATTGTGCTGTTGCGCAGCGCCAGCGCGTCATCTCAATATCCTGCGCAGGGGCAACGCCATCGTCGTCGACTCGTCGCTCAAAAACCGTAATAAAGTTCCGCTACTTCCCCGAATTGGTTGAACTCGTTTATTTGTATTTCTTTTTATCTTTTGGTAACATGTTGCAAATGCTCAAACTCGGTTATTCGGCCAGTTCACTTCGTGCCGACGACGTGTTGTTCTGCTAAATAGCGTCTAATCACGAACTTTTAAGCCAACACGCGGACATGGAACTGTCTCGCCCGCTAGGCTGGTTTTAACGTGCCCATATAAATATCTATTAAACACGGAAATGATCTATTTACTGTACTCAAGAACGTAACATGAAAAAATACATATTTATTTTCATATTACGTGCAAGAACCTGCCTCGAAATAAACTATTAGGGTAATTAATACCTTACCTATCGCTCCGGCTGTTTGTACGCTTAGATCTTTTAAACTTTGCAACGGATTTTAATGCAGTTTTCAGCAAAAAATAGAGTGATTCAAGAGGAAGGTTTAATATGTATAACATTGTACCCATGCGAAGCCGGGCGAGTCGCTTGAAAATAATAAAGATAATAGGCATTATAAAGTGCATTATGTGTCGATACTTATTTTAAAATTGCTGTTAAACAATATAATTTTCCTGTTATCAGAACATAAAGTTGTTAGATATGAGGAAGTCGAAACTAATGGCACTTGACATGCCTCTGTAGCGTTGACGAGCAATTTTATGCATAATTTGAAGTAGATGATGGAAAATACTGCACACGAGGAAGCGGAATCAAATGTTGCTGAAGTTTATTATGGTCTTATTGTTTAGTTTCCTCCCTTGTATGAAACCCGGTACATTGTGTGTGGAAGTATCAGTTACTGATGGAGGAAATGTTCCGAATTTGAGTTAAACCTTTTTAGGTCGTGAAAATTAATGTATTCAATGTTATAGTTCAGTTCAAACTTTATGGTGGCTCGGAAGTTAGCTGCGAGTGACGGTTTGCGAAAGTTTAGATGTACAAACTTTATGGCGGATCGGAACATCTAACGTAAAGCTGCGCAAAACACAATTCTAGTTAGGGGGGGGCAGGTCGGGCAGGCCGGGTCAGCGGGGCGCAGAGAACGCATCGTCTTGACTGTATAATGCGCAGACTGTCACTCGCAGCTTACTTCCGAGCCGCCATAAAGTTTGAATTGAATTATAATCGGGGTTAAAATATCTGATTTGAAGTAAAAATTGAAGTGTCTGAAAAACAAAACATAACAACAGTAGTCCTCGTATACAGCCAGTTTTTGAGGATTATATGATACTATACTTTACATTAGACCTGATTTTATATACCTTTTCTTCCTTAACCAAAAATTTTCTATTTACAAACAAGGTAAAAGATACACATATGTGATTAGATATTCCTCGACAGCTTCGGTCTTATATCAACAAGTAGGCACTTGTATTGGTATTAAACGTACCTAGCAAATACTTATATAAAAGTAGAGCTAGTAAGATCTTTCTTCTGGCTGAGCTAGCCAAACGAGTTGGCTTCCTATCTATACTACATCGCCCACTAAACTGGAGAAAGCGACAACTGACAAGGGTAATAAATTACTATTAGTATTGTATTTACCAAATGGTCTATCTAGATATGATTCCCATCTATATGGTATTTTCCAATAACTTTTATCGCGGCAAATCGGGTTTCGCCGCTGTTTTCTATCGCATTTTGAGCTTCTACCAATTGTTCTACATGTTTATGAACAAAATCACTGTCTCACCCAAGTATGTAAGGATACGATTACCTATTATAAGTTCCTTTGACAACTTGATACGTGTATACATAATGTTTTTCTTTTTATGTATTTGCATACAGGTTTTTGAACCGTTTAATGTATTTCACCTTCACGCTTTTTACACAAATGTGAAATGACATCTAACTTGAAATGTAAATGTTTTATGTGCAAACATTGATTTGTTGTTAATGAAACCTTTTCCTCCTGTTCGAAAAACGTTCTCTCTCCTACTTACTTGGTAAACCTAATAGTTTAAAATTGCGATCATAAATCATGTACCCTTGCCAAAATAAAAACATGAATGATTGATGCTTAGGGAATAATTAGACACCTAGATGGGTATTTCACCAACCTGTTTTCGTTTAAGCATTACTTAGTCCATAATAGTTAATAACTTTCCAATTAAACTTAACAGAAATATCATAATCTCATGTCAAAATTGAATGTAGTCGAGTCATCGACTCTTGATTATTATATTCGAAGATAGAAGCCGTTGGCCGCTACGATCAAATAGAAATAATCAATTCAATTATCAATTGTCTTCGGGCATAGCTCTCAACATTCGAAGCAGTCACGTCTCCGTGAATTGTAAACTTAAGAATCATCTAACGAACGTGTTGACATAAGAAACGTAGGCCACAAGGCCTCTATTCAAGCCATATTTGTTGAGACAACACCTGAGCAAGGCGGACGGCCGGCGGGCAGTTGTCGGTTTACAAAATCGGTCGCCTCGAGCCAGCCAACCATTGTCCTCGACTAAAATGCTGTACATCCTAATGACGTGCGTTCTGCTATTGTTTACCATGCCATCTGTGTACAGCAAATTCGCTGCGAATGCGAATATTTGCATGTACACATCACATTGAGCAAGGACGTCACAAAAAGTGCGAGAAACATAGTTCATTTGGTAGTCATGTAGCGGCGGTGATTTGTAATATTTGGCATAAGTATTGTTAATTGATGTACGTCGCTATTTCATTTACCGAACGCAGTGAAAAAGAAATTGCGTGTCCTTAGTTTTTGAAAATTTAGAAGACACACCTTTTGCGTTCCCGTTTGAAGGGCTAAATGATTACCCACATTTCGACCTCATCATCTCAAGAGACATAAATAAACCTTAAACAGCTTGCCTCTTGTGTAAGCCTCCTGAAAATTAAGGCCACACATCAATCATTCTTATCGTGCATTAGATTCGCCGATTGGATGCATGTCAAGTGCGTATGCAACGATGCACTTACACCGTGCGCCTTGTATTGGTTCAATTTGATTTATGAGTAGTTTATTGAGTCGGCACGTGTATCATGAATGCGTCCTCGTGAACAACGAGTTCCCAGTTGCCCACACATATTTTCCGAGACAACATACGACCATAAATCAAGTCCTAACAGGCGCTAGGATTTCGTTCCATGCGCTGGTACTGCAAAGTTGCACAAAACTAAGGACTTGGCATTGCGTTTCTTGATGTTGTATTCATAGGACGGCGGCGGCGTTGCATTACTTTGAGGTACGAAATGGTGTTCTGAACCGAGAAAAGAATATCAAGATCGGAGCTCAACAATGGAAAATTATGAGCATGTTACTTTGTTATAAGTGGTGAGGTACCTACTAATTCCGTTTCTCACTAGAGGTATTGATTAATTCACAACGTTTACCAAACAGAAGGAAGTTCATTAAAAATACGAGTAATGTTTAAATGTTTAGAAAGCAAACGAATGAGAATTTATCGGTAGTCGTCTCTGTCAATGCATGATTTAAGTGAATGGGGCTAAACAAGGCTCGTCTCCGTTAGAGAAAACGCTTATCGTGTATCTGTGCCAAAATCCTATTTACTGCAATCTTCTTTATTATAATATATGTATATTTACTTCAACTGTAAAGAAAATGTAGTTACTTCTTACCAATCTATTGAAGTATTAGTTCCGTCCAGTACCTACGTTTGGCACCAAACAATGGCAGGCAGATTCCAGGCTTAAAGTTCCAAGAACACAATGACTAAGACACATCAATTGCATTAATTCTTTTGAAGTGGTGTATTGATAATGTTTCTTGTGAATAGGATTACTGCTACAGTTACAATTACTTTATTCATTTAGGTTCCGTAATCGTCAAAGGTCTAGAATATCGGCTGTGGTCCGGTCAGCCACAGAAGTAGCTTAACATTTCGGAATTTTAATTATTTGATGTAAGCTACTCTAGCTATTATTTTAAATGTTTCAGAAGATTATTCTTTAAAATTAAAAAACCTGCTTTGAAACTTTGAGTAGTATTAATCTACTTCTGATGCTGACTGTACTTAGGTACCTATTTAGTTCAGTATCCACCCATTATCTGTGAGTAATAGGTACAGGACCTGCTTATTTTGATGAAATGAATTAGCCAACGAGTTTTTATCAAGCGGTTTATACCTCAAAGGTTTTCTACGCATCCGCATGCCAAAAAATCCCCTCTAATCTTCGGATAAAGAACCTAAGCGTGCCTAAGCTTACAAAAACATTCGATAATAGACAAAGAATCTATTTACAACATTCTAAAAACGCGATAACATAAAAACATCAATACCTAGTTCTAATGTTAGCTAAGCGGCTTGTATTTCTCTTGTACAAACAATAGGTATCCGCAAATAGTTATTGCCATAAATAAACACTTCGGCCGGTTAGCAATGCAAGCGGTGAACGGTACTTCGTAAATAGATTTCACTTACTATACTTGTCTCGTCACCTTGGTCTTTGTATTGGCGATAACAGTTTTACAGGTACTTAGTAATTTCCTAAGTGGCTGATAGGGTTTTTGGAAGTGGCGA
Organism: Eugnorisma glareosa; assembly: GCA_947578425.1. NCBI lineage: Eukaryota > Metazoa > Arthropoda > Insecta > Lepidoptera > Noctuidae > Eugnorisma > Eugnorisma glareosa. Next base: position 15,700,983 of record OX387959.1, read on the forward strand.
GAGGGAATGGGAAGCCGACGGTGAGTAATGGGCTAGTTCGCCGTCCGGCCATCTTATGACAACATGCCGTGTCGACGGCGCGTTCGTGTTCCACGCGTGCCTCAAAGACATGTCAGTAACCAGGAAGGGGTCTACAAAGGCCGATGCCTGCCGGGGCTGCGGGACTGTTCGAAAGAGATACCGCGGCCCCGGAACACAAAGGGCGATGAAGGAACATGGATGGGTTTTAGTCAGTACAAGTCTGACACTAGCGTCCACTCTGAGCGGGAAGTGTCATTTGATGATTTCCCTGGAATTAGAGTTCCTATTATTGCCAAGGATTATTAGAACCTGTAAATCAACGGTCTTATGTTAGTTGTCAATAGATTCGCCGCCCCCTTCTATACATATATTTAGTTATGTCTTCAGAAATGTCCTATCTACCTATATTTTGTTTTATTTATAACGAATTTCTAGGCTAGAAAAAAATTATTTGAATAGCATTTGATAAAGGAGAAACAGATTACAATCCGAATTAACAATAATATTGGGCTAAAGGGGCTAAACTGGATCTACCAACCGTCATGGTATTAGCATAGCATATTGCAAAGTAAAATCACATTAGTGGGCTGCTCGCAGCCTCAAGGAGCGCGCCCACACCGGAGCCCCGTAAAGGGCCATGGACCGAAATATGATGTTTAGCCCTGGATTTGAGTTTTTGAGACAAGTAAATACAAGTAGAACGAACGGGCAGAGCGAGAATCGTAAACCCTCATGAATCATGTAATTTCACGTAGATAGTTATATAGTAAGTGGCTATACTTAGGTAAATTCTACATGTAAGGACCAATTACTCATGGTAATTGGAATCAGTTACACTGTCGTTTAACATTAAATGAAATCGATTTCAATTAACATTAAATTAATTGGTATTCTGTTGTGAGCACACCCTAACATACAGTCAGTCAAGCATTCTCATAACCATGTCATTTATTTACAAATTCGATTTAAAATGTCGTAGTTTACAACTTATAAAACAATGTATTGAAACGAAATTATTTACAATGCGCTTGTCGTAAGTTTACAATATTTCAGTGATTCACAATGTTATTGAAAACATAAGCGCGTGATGGTATGGTCTGGTGAATCAATCCGTATTTACAACTGATTGATCTTCGCAGATATGTGAATGTGACAGAGATAAGTGGGTAATGACACCGTCTCATCGATCAGACTTACGATAGTTATGGACATTCGTGGGCTTAGCACGAACGCACGATGTAAACGTATCCAATGTACGGTGGTTTTAAAATTGAATTGCTTATGGTTTTCGCACATAATGTTCAGTAGTTTTTAGACTATTTATAACTTTGCTTTGGGGGTACTAACTGTGTCTGTGCTTATCGTAAAAATCCTAAAGCTAAAATTCTGTAAGTAAATTAAGTTTTTTTTTTTTAAAAGTGTACGTTGTATTTTCAAATATCGTTCGAATTCACGTTACACACGTTTGAGTCGTGCGTTTATGTTAGGACCTCCAATAATAGGGTGCCAATGTTCTCTGATATCAAAATCTAAAAAAATAATGGCTATACATTATCTGTATTGATACGAAGAAAAGAGGGATTTGCGACCGATAATAGGGACAAACAGTAAAGATAAACTATCTGTAATGTAATAACAAAAACTCAAATAAATTGAGTTGGCGATACGGTTGTTGATTAGACGATTAGATTGTGAATCAGCCATAAATATTTTCCTCTACATTTGCGACGGGCCTTCTAAAATTTCCTCTAGGCAATTAGGGACTGTACCAACAGTACTGAAGTGTTTTTTGCCCCCCCTATAAATAGGTTGAGTTGAGCCACACATGTAGGTACCACACATGGATTGCTTAATGATGTGATAGGTTTAGTAGTTATAGAGCTTCTGAGGGATTACTTCGGAAACACAAATATTACCGAAGCGCAAAACATTTCTGGTTAAACCGTAAAGAGATGCGATAGCCAGCCCTACAAGTAATCCTATCCCTCTGTAGTTGTAGGTACTTGAATAAAAATGGTTTGCCACAAACATGTCTTCTTATATTGTTACATATGTACTAACTTGTTCGAAAGCCTTTGTAAACAACACACTGTAACATAATAACATCACACGAATCCTAATGAAATGAACAAATTCAAGTGTTATGTTCAATTTACTTATAACTTCACTTTTGTTTGTTACAGGTAAGCACTGAAAATACATACAAACATTTCCGTAGGACGTGAACAGCAGGAAGGTATATAATATAACTTACATACGTATATAAGGTCCCATTACAATAGGTGATCAAATTTCAACACAGCGTTCAGTAAGTCTAACCAAAGATATCCAAGAAAAAAAAAACGAATTAAAGTGATTTTAGTTTGACCTAATGGCTGTTTATTCTAGAGTGCCGCCGGCCAATTAATTATTGTTTTAGGTCAAAATAAAATCACTAATCAGTGTATTTTTTGCTTGGATATCATTGGTTATACGTACTGAACGCCGTGTTAAAATTTGTCGACCTATTTTAATGGGACCATGTTTAAACGGTATAGTGCATCGTGTCTCAAACTTTTACCCAGGATTCCTTCCCACTCATGGTTATTAGGTCATCATCTCGTCATTATCTTCATACCCTTCCATCCCATTCGATTTGGGGTCGGCGCAACACGTCTTCTTCTTCCATTCTCCCCTGTCAGACGTCACGGCATCATTTACTCCTTTCTCTTTCATAACCGTCTTCACACAATCCATCCATCTTTTCTTTGGCATTCCTATCCTTCTCCATCCACCAACATTCATGTCCATCACTCTTTTTAACCCCCGACGCAAAAAGAGGGGTGTTATAAGTTTGACCGCTATGTGTGTGTGTGTGTCTGTCCGTGTTTCTGTCTGTGGCACCGTAGGTCTTAAACGGCTGAACCGATTTGAATGCGGTTTTTTTTATATTTGAAAGCAGGTTTTTAGTCACATGCTTCAAATAAATCAATTTTTAAAAGACTAAGGAACCATGGATTTTCTTGCGGGTTCTTCTCCATGGGTAATGGTTGGTCTCGTAACATCTAGCCATACCCCCGGAGGCGGTGGTGACAACTGGGAATACTTAGACTTTAACAATCGTAGATATCGACGATACAATTATATATCTTTACCTTTTCATAATAAGTGTAGATTTTGTATATTATAAATATTTTGAAATGAATATTTTCGAAAGATATTTTATGTACAAATAACTTTTCAAAACTCTAGTTTGTGACTTAGGTCGTCGACACTATTCCCCAATTTTATATTCCGTGCTCTTCTTTATTTTTAGTACTGCGTGATTCACTTAAATACTATAATAGAACTCTAGTACTACGAGTCTTACGATATACACTTCCGAACGTAAACATACGATGAGTACATCTTGGCAACGCTTATCATGAATGAAAATAAAGAAGTGGCTATTATTATACATAAATCGATGTAATGTAAATAGTCAGGGAGTTAGAATATCAAAATGAAACCTTAATTAATCATATTGAAATATTACCATTAAAAAGTGAGCCCGTTTCAGCAGTTTATTGTATGTTAGGTTATGAATGGAGAATATACATATATAATCCTCCATTTTAATAGAGAAATACTTATTAACTTTAAAGAAAGAAAAAATGTTTATTTGTCGCAGGGACATGACGCGCGTACAAGAAATAAATTAATAATAATCATTCAATACATAACAAATATTATTAATACACAGGACATATAGGTACAAAGAAAAATAAATAAGTAAGTACAAAATTAGCGTCTAAAAATTTTCAATTGAGTATTTATTAGGTATTTACTGTTGTGATTAAACAACACGGTAACTCATTTCTGTAAATTTTAAAAAAGCTTATCACTTACTTTTGATTGGTTTTTACTATACAGGGTGTAACAAGACGCTTAAAGAAGCCGTAAACCAAGCTTTATGTACATTAAACTAAGTAACTTTACGCAAAAAATATTGCTGGGAAAAGATTTTTTTTTGGGGTGGAAAACCACGTTTTACGGTAGGACTCAATGTAACGCAATCAAAACATTGTGCTGATGGGAGGATTGAATAGTACGGGGGTCGTGGTCTCGTGGAGGTGTTTAAAGTAAAAATCTTACATTAAAAACATGTATTAAAAAAAAAAACTTGTGAAAAAGTTGGAACTTTGCAAGTCACATTCAAACGTTTGATTATTTTTTGTTGAAACCGCATGGGTGATAAAAAGGTGCCTTCTAGCTATGAGACCACCAGAAACCACAATGACACCCAGTAACTTCTATGTATATTAATTCGGAAAATTGCAACGTGCACGCACATGTGCTCTTTTGATAAATTAATGTTTCAAAGGTCATTATGTCATTATATCTAATCTAATCTATCGTATGGTCATTATATCTAATCGTTATCTACTCAAATAAAAAGAGCATAATTTCGTTTAGATAATAAGCTTAACATCGATAAAAAGTATGAATCAATACAATCAACTTCTCTAATTCACGTTGTAAATGATGACCTCACTCACCTGAACTCGCTAAATCTTAAATGCTGTTTTAACCTTAAACTTAAAAGTGTGACAAATAGGCTGTTAAAATTTGATAAGATGGGTTTGCCCCGGCTGTCATTTGTAGATCTTTGACAGTCGTTACAGGTAGTCAGTGGCCCGAAAGTCTAACAACCATTCTTACCAAGGAGTACCGTATAAACTGGGTTGTAGAGGTCAGATAGGCCGTCGCTCCATGTAAAATACTGGTATTCAGCTACGTCCGCTTAGACTTGAAGCTGACCCCAGCATAGTTGGGAAAAGGCTAGGCAGATGATTATTATTAGAAAAGATGACAACGAGTTTCTATAAAAACATTGAAATTGTTGTGTTGTAGAATGGATGGACGTCAGATCCAAGTTTGTACGAAGTGAATGTGGCTAGTGACAGGTTCGTGAATCCGCGAGCGCATGTCAAGGCAAAATACCTTTAATATTCAATTACATTATAAATAAAAAGAGGTAGTTAAATATCGCATAAGCGAAAATTGTTGCAGACAAATTCAGACAATTGTCGTAATATCTGTATTTCAGGCGCAATAGCTATCTCTTTCTGTATCATATGTTCCGTATTATCTATCGCAGCCGTAACAACGCAACGATATTTGAACGCCCCGCTCAGTATGAACGTAGCGTATCTTTCTTTTCTAATATCATTGTTAATATTAAACTTTCATGTGATTACTTTATATTACCAGTGCGTTAGTGTAAGTGGGTAACTCTTGGGGGATTCCAAAGTGCTTGGACGGAAAATAACACAAATGCCTTTGTATTTAGACGGTGCGGTGCGTTTTACAAGGAAAACTCGGCAGTCTCGACAATTTGAATCAATTTCAAGTACCTAGTTATTGCAGAAAAAGAAAACATAGGTTAATTTTCTTATCACGTCAAAATTGTACGAAACTATATTTTGTTGTATTGTACTGTCTTAAAGGTACGAAAAACTTACTGTTTTAGGTAGGTACTTTGTTTAGTGAAAAACAAAAAGTAACGGTGATTTGTGAAGTGGGTACCCAGCTATTATTATTTTTATTGATTTAATTTCTGCAATATTATTTAGATACTACATTATTATAATGTACGTGTAATGTATAATTATACGAGTATGTTTATTATTAATAAATGAATAATCCTGTAGATGATTAAATCCAAAATCTGATTTTTATCATGTTTCGTGAAGTAAAAAACCCGCTTATTAGGTTTTACCGATTAGCATTCATTATTTTATTTATTTACTGTATTCAGAGAACCACCAAAATACATATACTTTGTTGTGTCAACTAAATAAACACGTTTTTCCCTGTGCAATTGCGCAAGCGCTTCTTAAGATTTTTTTTGAGGGCGGTTTAAGGAAAAGTTTTGAGGAAAATCAAAGATGTATTTATAACAGAGGATTTACTTTTGTACGGTCTTATCCTTGTTGCATTCAAGTTTTATCTTTCAAGGGGTGATTCCCTTTTCATTTGTCTAGCCTTTTCCCAACTGGTAAGGTGGGTTTCCACTCCTATCGGATACAAATGAATACCAGAACTTTCCTGATTTCATTCACTTTTAATTTTGCCTTATTCAGTAGGTACTGGGTTCAAAGTTTACAATCTGAATGCTATTAGTAAAGCCGTTTTTTCAAGGACCAAGGTCCATTGTCCCGCTGCAGAACTGACCTCCGCCAATGTGCTTTCAAGGATAAAAGGACACAAACACAACAATCGCCCTAAATCAGTCACCCCAAACCGGACCCTCTCACAGTCTCACACCAATCTCATTGTTAAACAGGTTTGTAGTTCTAGTTAGGTACGGTCTCCAACAAAAAAACCTAACTTTGGCGGTCGCTTTTATTTTGTAGCACGTTTTGGTAGCTTAAGTCTGGTTTGTAGTCATGGTCAATGGTCATAGGTTCACTGTAGGATTTAGTTAGATCTTGCTATAGTATGAATTTGGTGCTATTCAGATTCACTGAGAGTTGATAATTATAATCTTAATACTATTTTATACTAATGCGAAAATTTGGATGGATGGATGTTTATTACTCCATCACGTCAGAGCGGCTGAACGGATCTATAGATTACCTATAGTCTGGAATAGCACTTAAGGTAGAAGCGCAAGGGTAGCCCGCGAAATTTAGGGTTGTATTGATGGTTTGAATGATTATAATTCTGTAACTCCATACGTGTTACTGGCGCGATTCATATTTTCATCAACATACAACCTGACACTGACTTGCAAATTGCAATTAACGTAAGAAAATTTAAATTTCGCGGGCTACCCTTGCGCATCCACCTAGCCTTTTTCTCTCGGAAGAACAGCCCGTACGCAATTCCCAAACTCATATTTTTCTGAAATAGTCGGTACTTAACTAGTTATTTATAAGATGACTACGTCATATACTTTAAACTATCATATACGAAAACAAATTCACAATGGAAACAATTTTATAACAAATATCAACAATAAGTGATAAAAAAATATGCCTTCCATAATATTTCTGATTACAAAATTAATCAACGCTAGGTTTTATCTGTAGCAAAAATTAAACAATTTCCAGAGTAAATTGAACGCACGACTTTTAATGTATGTTTAGATAATTTACTCGTGTACTACTTATTATATTTTCAATTAATCTTATCTTTGTAATAGCGTTTTGATTTTGTAGTTAGTGTTAATTGAAATTTCAATATCTTGATTAAAAGAAAAACGTGAGCAAAAATAATTCTATTGTACCTAATACCTACTACATCTTACACAGTTGTTAATCTATGAATAAAAAAATCTGGTATTCAATGAATATTCAACCAATACTAACCGATACACAAGGTATTGAAGGTTTCATTTTTTTTTATGTAGTATGTAATATTTACCACAAACTGTCAAATTTTCTCATTCGATTCTGAACTTAACCTTCAACATTTTATGGTTTAAAATCATTTGGAGAAATTTGACAATTTGTAGTAACTTGATGTGCTCGCGACTGTACTTAAGGCCTAAGCACGATAGTTTTCCGTGAAACGAGGAACTAACCAATAGGTGTTACATAACACGAAACGTTTTTATACCTGGAAACTATCGTTTATTTCTTATACGGGTTCAAGTTTCTATTAAAATATCTTACTCAATGCTTAAATGAGCACGTTTCTAATATTTTATTTTTACACCTTTTTTCATTGCCAAGGCACCTTGTCGCCGCTGACGTAAGAGGTCTGTCTAAGACAATGGTGGATAGATTCCTTTTGTTCGCAGCCTCACTTCCTGTATACCTATACCTACATCTGAACTGAACAAAGATGTAAGTATTTAAGGAAATGAAATTCTTAAAAAATGACAATCGTAACGAAAGATTTTCACGGCGTTTAAGGGGTAGATGGAGGTAGGGTTGCCATCCGTCCGGGATTCCCCGGATTTGTCTTAGTTTGGAGGGCGTCCGGGGGCCGTCCGGGCGGGGTTTTAATAAGTGTCCGGTTAAAACTTTTTGTGATAGTTTCATTATAGCACCGTCTGAAGTAACCCAATTGTTATCTACCGGGATGCAAAATTGCTTCGCTCGCTCTTTCATTCTCGGTACTCTTAAGTACTTCAAGAAACGTTCTTAGTTGTGTAAGTCGAAACATTAAGAGCGGCCAACCCGTCATACCTTTCATACAAACGCTCGTACGTGATTATGCAGTTGTTATACATCTTTCTTTCATTTTTTGAACTAATAGGTATTTTGTGGACTATATCTAGGTTTCTATGGGAGCAAAAAATAAAAAATTGTAGAAACAAATTCAGTATAAGCCTCCAAAAATGGCTGTTTTGCACAAATTTTACCTGAACTTTGGCCGTTCATAATGTACTCATAAACTTGCACATGTAATGGAGATTCATAATGACAAATTTTTATTTCACACACTTGTAAGACTTATTCAAAAACACGTATTTCCTGGAACAAGTTTAACAAAATTTTCGAACACAATTTTTCGTTCAATGTCATCGCGTTAAGCGGTATGAGGTGCGCGAGAGACGAGTTGTGCGGGGGGCGGGGTAAGACAGGGGAGTTGAAAGAAAATCGCCGCTGTGGCTCTGGATGAAACAACAAGCTGTTCGACCATGCTCGCATTGACGATAGACGCGCCGCGAAGGGCCCTCTAAATGCACATTTCTGTAAGACTTAAGAAAGTAAGAACCCTTCCGCCGTATCCTCACTTCTTGTTTGAATTCACGCACCCACTATCAACATACTATTCGTCTTGCGATGATTTTCATTTTTCTCTCTTTTGTTTGGGGTGTCCGGGAGAAAAAATCTATTTCAACTAAATGCCCGGGGTTTTAAAGTTTTTGTCCGGCATCGCTGGCTTAGGTGATGGCAACCCTAGATGGAGGAATACGTGGGAACCGTTTTGCGTCGGTGTCTCTTCTACTCTGTATACAGTCAACAGCGCGTCAGCGTGTAACTGATGTGCGGTTGACTATACCTAAAAAAAGAAAACACAAAGGATTTTGTGCTAAAAGCGCATGTTTACAGTCACCAAAAAAAAACAAAAACAACATTTGATTGGAAGTAGGTTTGATTAAACTTGATTAATTGAATGTGATAAAAATTAAAACTTATTTATTTTCATGCCTTTGGTGATTATATCGGAACTTTGCTGTATTATTGTTTCGCTAGATTGCTTCTTTCCAGAGTTATTTTAATAAAAATACCTAATAACGAATCTTCGCTTGGAGTATTTCTGGAGTCTTTGACTCGATAGGACTAACTAACAGACTAATCTAAGTATAACAGCTCCTAGCCGTGTTAAATTGATAGCTAACAATAGAATAACGATAAATATTTGTCCTGATATAGATCAGGACAAATATTTATCGTTACCTGATTTACCGAAACGTCAAAAGAACTAAAACATTATGTAATGTCATAAATAAAGCTCGTTGTCTGATAAACTCTGATTTAATCAATTTTACAAATCGTAATCTTGTACCTCATCAATCATTCACCTGGTGCTTTAATCTTGAAATACTAAAATTCAAACGTCAACGGCTCCTTTGTTGTCATTACTAAAAACGTGTTCTTTTTTCGCTTCGACTCGTGCGTGGATTGATAAAGAATTAGCATTCACGTTGATCGGCGCACGTGTTCCACAGTTCCACGTACTAAAACGTTCGCTATGTAAACATTTCTTACAATCAACTGCTAAAACTATGGCTCACCTCCCAGTTTGTGTAAAGCACAGGCCACACCTGAAGCTAACGAGCGAGCGAGCGAGCCGAACGAGGCATCGTTTCACCTCTTTTCATACTTTGGTTCACACTGCGAACTACCGAAAGAGCAGTATGAAAAGAACCTCGCCCGCCTCGCTCGCTCGCTAGCTGGCGGAGTGGCGGGTGGCCTGCCCTTAATTTCAGCTGCACTTTAAGGGATCTGACTGCTCTCACAACTAGTTACCAAACAGCGAAAGAAAAATCTTCTCTTGTAACTGGTTAGGTAACTTTAGTTACCAAAGTGGACGAAGGGGAAATTACACGGATTTTGCGTTGTTGTTCTAGTGGTATCATGCGGGACTGCTGTGCATGAAGTTCGATTCCCAGGTCGGGCAAAGTGTTATTGGGTTCTCCCAATCGAAAATTACTTAGGCTACTAAGTAGGTAATTTCCGATTGGAAGAACCCACCGAGTCTGAATTTGGGCACGGTTGATGGCACATAATTGGCGACATGAAGGTCTACTAGGAATACTTCTGCCTAACCCTTCGAATATTACAGGCGTGCTGTTATTATCTTTGAAAATAATAACTCGTTTGCCAGTTGGGCTATCGGGGCTTCGCCGCGCGCCGGTCGGCGGCGTTGTTCCCTTTTTTTTTACCTATGGGAAATCATCAAATAACCCCTCCCACTCTGGGCTGAGTAGGAGGGAGTGTCAGACTTTTACTGACTAAAACCCATCCATGTTCCTTCCTTTGCCCTTTGTGTTCCAAGGCCGCGGTATCTCTTTCGAACAGTCCCGCAACCCTTGCAGGCATCGGTCCTCACGGACCCCTTCCTGTTTGCTGACTCTCTGGGTCGCGGTCGTGGGAAAAAAACAGTTTCCGTTGTAACAATTCCTCTTTTAGATATGACGTAGTACTAGTCCCTATTCTCAATCCCTCCGGAATAAATAATCCATGATTTGAACAGTTTTTAGTTGCCTGCTTTACAGCTTAACACACCATAATTTGATTGTTTTTTCCTGGATTTCGAATTAGTGTGATAGTGTACCATATAAGCATACCTAAATAACTACTCAATAAGCATACCTAGGTACAGCATACACTGTGCTGTCTCATAGATGTAGCTGTTGCCTATTCTAGATACCTACCTACTCTTAAAAGATATTTCATCGCACCTTATTTAACATCAATAAATAAGAAAATAATAGTCTGTCCTGCCGCGTGTTCCACTAATTACGAATCTAGACCTAGAGGCTAAACCTCAGAACATATTATGAACTTGCATAACTGAACATTCTACCAAGTACCATAACATTATAGGTACCTAAGTATTTATAAGTAATGCACGGTTGGGGAAGCCAGCCACGAAATGGAATACTTAATTAATGAATTAGTCACAATTGTGTACTGAATTACAGAATTAGGTAAATTCACGTGATTGAAATACAGTCATATCCTGTTTGCGTCTGTATGTGTGGTGTGCCTATATTACGCAGCGTGGTAGGGTAATCGCTGTTGCTGTCAGTGATCTTATCGCCTTCTGTAAGTACTACTTTAAAATTTCCAAGAAAGTATGTATGTCCGTATGTACCTATATTCACCAACATTTGAAGGTTAATACACGTCTCACTCATTACAATATTCAAATAAAAAATTCTAAGAGTTGATGCCCCGATGTTTACAAGGTATCTTCGTTGCTTAAAAATATTATTGCCGGTTCCACCTTCTCATGATATTGGGTTTCAAGAGTTTTATTTATTTATATGTTTGTAAACAGAATATATTATTCTCATATTCGCTTCACTCATCAAACTTTGATGAAAAAGAAACGATTTAGAAAGTCTTATTGCAAAATGGCGGCCAAAGCATCGTACATTTTGTTTATTTGGCGTATCAAATAATAGTGTACATGGAGTGTGTCGTTAGTGGCTCCAATGAAACGATTCCCACCATTGAAGTAGATATACCTAGTTAGTGGAAAACTGGCACAGCGATCCTTATCGGTCAATTACTAACTAGGATTAGCACACAAACACGGGCACTTCAGTAGATGGAGGTACCATGTATGTAGGTACTATGCTATGGTACCTATTTTATTTTGAACGGTACTCTTTTCATGCATGCAGCTGACGCAGCCAGTACGTAAGGTCTATTGAACATCCCACACCCTATTCTAGTAATTACAATAGATGTGTTTATTTAACGAAGTCTTTGTTCTTATGAACTCAATAGGTAAATTCAGAATGCAAGTAAAAATATAGCTACTACAGCAAAGCAAAGAAATCAATGTCTTTTTCTATCAACCATCGGTTTCTATTAAAAGGTGACCTAATATTGCTCCTTGTGGGATTACCACGGCGGAAGTTCAAAATGACTTGTCATAAAAACTGCACCTATTATAAAAGTGGATGAGTTTGTTATCAAAATATTGTTTATTATTATGGTGATTAATCTTAAAATAATTCAGGACTACACCTATAGCTTATTTATGCTTATCACTTGAACACAGCTATAAAGATAGGTTTGTCATTGATGTCATGATGTGTGTCATATTATTATTGACTTGAAGCAATAGTCCTTTGAGACTTGTTATACTTTCTAGTGCAAGTTGTAGGTAGGTATTTACATTTAAATGGTCTCATTGTATACCTATGTACATAATATATAGGTGATATAACTGGTATAAATGGGATCTTAATGCAACAAAATAAATATGGCTAGACAAAACAGTGTGAATTACAAACTACAATGATATTCAGTAACAATTATGACTCTGCAAATAACTTTTGAACTGTAATGTGAACGGCAATGTCTAGAAAAATAATATGTATCTATTGTTTTCTATAAATACTTAGTTCACTTTGAAATGAATCATTCACATTTGAAATGTCACGAATAATAATAAATAAATAAAAAGAAGCAAAATAACAAGGAAAGCTAAAACTCGTTTTTAATGGCAAGACGTCACTGAACTATGAGAACTCGTTCTGTAGCTTTTTCATTACGAAAAGCCAGTGCTGATCTTGGAAGGCTTCATTCGTATCTTTAATTTGCTTCTCGGATGTTTTTCCATCAGCCAGTAACATCGTGTTCAATGGTTTGTGAAAACATGTGGCAGGCCGATAGCGTTTAGCGTGTAATTGAACTAGGATTTGCAGATTTGTCAGCACCCAAATCCTTAAAGCCAGATGCTAAATGAAAAACAATATTTATGTTAACAGCAAACATAACAAATATTTTATTTTGTTAATAAAATGTTTCGTTACAGCTGTTTCACGCCTTGCAACTTTAACAATGGCTGCAGTAACATAAACATGATATCGCGATTTTACTAAACTTTTGTATAGAAAATGCCTCGTTGGTCTAGTAGCTCTATTGCTGAGAATGAGGTCCTGGGCGCGATTCTCCGGTCGGGCAAAGTTATACAGGGTGTGACAGGACCCTTCACGAAGCCGTCAACCAAGTATTCTGTACATCAAACTAATTAACTTTACGCAAAATTATTGCTGGGAAATTACTTTTTTTTTGGGGTGAAAAATCACTTTTTACGGTAGCACTCAATGTAACACACTCAAAACATTGTGCTGATGAATTGATTGAATAGTACGGGGATCGTGGAGGTGATTAAAGTAAAAATCTTACATTAAAAACATGTATAAGAAAAAACTTGTGAAAAAATTGGAACTTTGACCCCCAATATCTCCATAACTCGAAGGTTCCCAGGTAAGGTCTAGAACAAAAAAATGATCGCAATGACGGGGAGAACAAGTGCCTTTCGGCATCGTTAAGGGTCTTGTTACACCCTTTATGTAAAGGAGTCTGGACTTGTGGAGTTGATGGCAACAGGCGACCCTGCGACGGACGCTCTATAACCTGGCGAAATATTGGTGTACTCTAATAGTACACCAAATCACCTTTGGCTAACACTTCGGCGATTACAGGTCTGCAGGGCTTTTGCGTATCTCTGTTGACAGTTCATAGTGATGATCACTTGGCGAGTTTTGATTAACAATAACCGTTCTTGTTAGTTTCAACTGACGCTGCCCGTGCAGAACTGTCATTGTATATCAAAACTCGTAACTATGAAACTGTCAACAGAGATCCGCAATAGCCTTGCTGATATTATTAGTTTATTTGGTTAACAAAATTCGCTGCAGTTGTTTTCACGCCTTGCAGTTTCAATAATAGCTGTAGTAACATTAAACATTAACAGTAAGTAGGTACCGCCATTTTGCTAAACTTTGTGTACCTATGAAATTGAAACTAGATAAAGATAACTACGTGGCTGCCTCAATAAATAACACAGACCTACTAACCCAATCTAGCCCACAATGCTAGGCTAAGGAGGCCGACAGCGAGCGATTTCGACATGACAACCATTGCGGATACCAACTAACTCGTACAAAGATATTAGTCATAGCTTGCTGTTAGATTTATCATTATGTACCTTCTGTGCAATGTGTCTAGGATTATTTTAAATAATTTTTGTACATAGTTGATGTAAAGGCATGAGTTTGGCTCTGTTTTATATGGGCTATATTACTTATAGAAAGAAAACAACAATTTCTGGCAACTATAATATAAAAATAAAACAAATACAGTGTTCATTCTTTGTTCTACTATTTCATCAGCTGAAGCACCAATAAAAAATTCCAATGAAATACACACAACTCCGAGATAATGAAAGTAATTACAAATACACAAACAAGATATCGCAATTGAGACGGTATTCTTCCAAAAATTTCAACTGTAAGTGTAAAAGAACATGATGGCCTTCTTCATTTCGTCACGTTCAGCTATAAATCATAGCTATATTAATTTAGGCTAACACGTTTGACTTCCGTGAGTCTTTGTTTAAGCACTGTACAGTTGTATACGTCATAAGTTCATAACATTAGCAGCCATCCTATCCTACTATATAATATTATAAATTCGAAAGTTTGTAAGGACGGATGGATGGATGTTTGTCACTCTTTTACGCAAAAATTACTGAACGGATTTGACTGAAATTTTGCGCACAGATAGTTTATAACCCGGATTATTATCCCGGTAATTGTCAAACTTCATGCGGGCGAAGCCTCGGGCATAAGCTAGTACCTACTAGTTTGTTGTAAATGTCATAATCATTTAATGATACTTTAGTTAACACATTGCATTGATTGCATACTGCTGTATTTGCACTTTGCTCAACTTTGTTATGTAATCGTACACCAATGCATTTTCCTGACTATCAATTAATTGTTATGCTTCATTCGCTACTATTAAAAGTCCAAAGTTTAATTTAACTTGTTGACATTTGATTTATTGTTTTCAGTTTTACATTTTATGTACTGAGAATATTTTACGGTAACAAAGCTGGTGATATTTTACGATTATGACCCATTTGACAAAACAGCTGCGTATACCTATTTATAGATAAATTATTAAGCACAATAAAAGTTGCAGCAAAAGTTATGTCACCTATTTCCACGTCTGCCTGAATAAAGGACTAATTGTCATCAGAAATGTTCACACATTAATTAATGTTACAACCATTCCTGCACGGCACACAACGATCAGGCTCAAAATTTCCCAGTCCCTACTTAAACTAACCTATGTAACTGACCAACAAGGACGGATTTTTTCAGACCTTCCTGTAGGTACATCGTGTCAATGCAAGTACTCAAAATCGATACTAAAGCTATACAGATGTTGCTACTCACGCAAGGCAACAAGGATACAGCGAAGGAAATCAGTCTAGAGTTACTGGTAACTTGATATTCTTGAGAAGACATTTTTACGAAAACGGAGACAAAATTGATGCAGTCTAGAGCCTATAAAACAGATAGATAATCCAGTATTCTCTGCACATGCAAGCGCACCATTTAGAATATGTAAAGAAATCTAAATAACAGATCTTCCAGCAGAATCTAGAATCGTGGCAACCACATATTGTAGAGTAAAAACAGACCGTGAGACGGCAAAACGTGCTGGTGGGGATTGCACAAAGATTCTCGACGTTCACAATAATTAAAATTCAAAGGCGCCTACGTATGCACAACTTAAGATAACCGGTTCCCTGAAGCCTGAGTGGCCTGCCGTTGAGAGGTAAATACATTATTTAAACATTACTGAGTAGGTATGAGTTATGACGGAGTTGCCTTGACCCTCGACCGATAAGAAAACGTGAGCTTCAAAGCTTCGAATTTGTGAACACACTTTAACATTGACGTTTCGGTAACGTATCAAATACCAGTTTTATTAAACTGAGCGACGAAGCAAATTCCTAGGAATATCAATGTTGTTGAAGGGTTTCACAAGACCCCACGCATTTAGCTCGGCTATAATTTCAACTTTTAAATATTATTTCTTCAGCTGGGTGGCAGCTCCATTCATAATACACGGATTTAAACATCAAGACACTGTGAATATTTCAATGTAACTTTGTCAAACAACACATCTATCAACGTTCACGATTTATGTTATAGCATGCCCCACGCGGTGACAGCCATGCTCGTATCAAATGTGGGCCAACGTACTCATTCCTATTATTAAATTAGATCAAAAATGATGTAACATAAACTTATATTTAGTACACAAAGGCTTGTTTAAATGATGTTTTTTTTTTTTTCCCATGGAAACATTATAGTGAAGTTGAAGTCAATAAAAGTAAATTTATCGATGATTAAGAGTCAACAAGAACGTTCTACTTCCATGGAAATACGTGGGAAATTCTACATCATCTTTCTATTATGAAAATACAATGAAAACTCCTACTCATAGGATGTCATGTCGTGAGTACCTACATAAATGTGAATGCATAAATATTTATTGTTAACATTCCGCTCATGAATCAGTGTTGAGTTTACAACGATGAAAACCCAATGTAAGAACTCATTTACGAGTGGCCGCTACCATAAATACTGATAACTGTAATGAATTGGGTGATTACCTACTACATAGTTGGAATGAGATTTACTCTCCATAAACTTTGATGATGACTTCTACATACATACTCGTAGGCGTGCATTTACTGTGCTATTGTTAACGGTATTATTTATTTACGATTTGAGTGAAACGAGTAACAAGAAAGTGGGTGTAGTCACGATGACGTCACCAACTGATGACGGTCGCCGTTAACGGTCAAATCTTATCAAGTTGTGGTTGACGGTTGGTTGTGTAACGTATAGTTATGTGAGCACATGACAGTAGTTATTGATGAATTGTATTGACATTAAAGGAGCTGGGTAAAATTGGTTTTCCTAATAGACATCCTATAATATTTGGAGTCAATCACTTAATTATTGATTTAAGTCCGCCTTTCCCAGACTGACTCAAAAAACATTTTTGAGTTTCGAAAGTCGGTGACTTTTTTGCCACCGACATCCGAAAGTAAAGTTATTTTCCACTTTTTAGTGTTTTTTTTTTTTAAGTCAATTATTTTTTTTTTGCAAAAAAAGATTTTGTTTTACTCTTTTTAGTTGAGGTCACACAAGTCCTTGTCAAGTATCAATTTTACATTCTAACAGAAAATATTAGCACATCATCCACATAGATAGACGAAGAAGTAAAAATGTATAAAGAGGATAACTCATAAAGTACCTAAGCAAAGTTAATAAAATTTATATGGGATCACCGCGCCAGCTTCCGCTACCAAAGGAAAAAAGAATCACTAAAATCGTACCAGTAATCATGGAGAAAAAGGTATGTATAAATGAAAAAAAAAAGATGCTGGTGGAATACGAAAACTCCTTCTTTTTTAAACAATCTTCAATAGTTTAAATATTGCCGCAGCAGATACGAAATATCTCTTTATCACCTCCGCACTAGCCAGGAGGTTTTTATGTCGTATTGTTTACCCAATATCAAATAAAACACCCGCATTTTGAAGTCAGTGCAAAATGTGCCAGTGTATATGCCATCGGCAGAACGGTGTCACGGTCAGACCTTCAGCTAACTCAGAATGTATGTACAGACAGCCGTATATTTTATTCATATTGCACAAGACGAGGTGAACCGCCATTTTACATGCAACATCTTTCAGGTCATCGTTTATTTAAATACAATTCCGCGTATCTACGTTATCAACTAAGTGTTCTCAAAGAATTTAAACTTATGTCATAGGGCCAGTTTCCGGAAAAATCCTCGCGCACCTTTTTGATGTCACTGTATAAAGGACTGTATCAATATCGTATATTCGACGCAGATATTGAGCGTCTCCTCGCTAGCGCTCGAAGATTCAATTTTATACTTGGTGGAAACTTACCCCTTTAAAAATGGCATGCAATATCGTGACGAGTTTGATAAAAGCCATCCCGAGCTGAGTAGTAGAAAATGAATGACTAACTACCTGAAAATTAATGTGAAACAGGCCGTGTGCAATATGAGATTTCTCATTGGGACAAATGACGTACAAATGAACAAACCTAAGTATACATATATATGTAGTTACGTAGGTACAGATACAATATTAGATATAACTAACAACTATCACAATCGTGTAGAATTATACCTTGGTACATACATTTTCGTTATTTGTATTGTATAGCGGGCTGGTGTCCGCAACTCCACGTCCAAGCACGTGGGAAATTTATTGGATACACCTAGCTCCCTGAGAAACGCCATAATTTTAGTTATTAATTAGAGCCATAAATTGTCAAGCCAATAATTATAAAATTCCTGTACCACTTTAATAATCACATTAATCTCGCATGAATCATGTTTGGTTGGATACCAAGCTAATCGATCGATCAAAAAATCATCATTCATGGTTATCAATCGTCCCAGGGTCTCAACAGCCTAAAAGCTGTGCCCATATCCTACCTATCGGTTCTCTGACCCAACCAAAGTTCCTAAGTAGAGACACTATGATGCATACGGTAAGACCCAAAGCCGAGCCTAAAATGGTATGGTAATGGAGTACTTACTTTCCTATAATTAATTAATTTAACAATTTATTTCCTTAATTTCAGGTACAGATGTGTGCCCTATGAAATCAGTGCTGCGACGCATTGGACAGCAGCTGTTCACTGCGCTCAGCGCCAAAGGGCTGGCGGTGCTTGTGAACCACGGCATTGCTGACGAGAAGGTGAGCATTGAGGAGGTGTCAAGGTGCTACTACATTGGCGTCGATACACGACCACAAGCTTTTACCATGGCATTATATTTTGAGTCCAACAATAATGACTATGCAGCGTTGGTAGACCACAATCTATTCGCACCTTTATGATAAACTAAGTCGGATAAATACTACATCAGTAAGTGGTGATTTCAAAGTCACCTGTCGAACTAGGCCATAAAGAGTTTGCATGTTATCCTTCCAATCATCTTCAAAGATGGTATGAGGAAACGTGACCAGTTTTTATAGACCAGGTAACTCGCACGTAAGGGTAAGGTTGAAAATCCAACAGTTTATACTAGGCAATGCATTTGTGTGGCGCGTAGTATTTGTAAAAACAGGGATAAGAACGGTAGCATTTAGAATTGATTCATTTGTGTTGGCCTGCACCCACATATAGCTGACTCTTTCTTAGACAGTGACAGCACTTGCATAAACTGTTAAAACAATGCTTCCATTGTCAGAATAAAGTAATGAATAGTAGGAAATATAGAAGGAAGGAAGAAAACGGTTTTATCTAGAAACGCATCGCTTTTTCCTGAATGAGTGAACGTAACTCAAAGCGGGTAACGTTTCAAGGTATTATCGGTATTATCAGGTTCATGAGCTTCTGTAATCCCCAAAGAGTTTGGCTGAAATATACCTACATTTTGCCAGGTATGTTAAGTCCCATGTAATTAGGGTAATCAGATCTATGGTTTTTTTTTCTGGAGAAAATTCCGAACGTTTGAAGAATTTTAAACGGTGCTGCACAAATTAACTCAATTTATAGATTTTATTTTAGTGTCTGGTCACTGAGGTAAATTTCTGGACATGTCCGGAAAATTATAATATGAGTTTCTAGTTTAAGCATTTGATGAAGTCCTGTTTTATTTTTTGTGTGGGCAGTGCTGTGTTTTTCTCGCCATCTTTGCCGGTCTGTTTTTATAAGTGAAGACTTGTAATTGGCTGTCAGTTTCACTCACTATTTTTTATTCTGTGTTGTTTAGCTGTGAGTATTCCATAGTCCATCAATAAATTAGAGGACTATGGCAACCCTATATGTAATAGGGGGCGAGCCTAGCCGGACAGAAATTCAGACTGCTCTGTTTGTAATATTTACTTATTAATACAACATGATCAGGCATATGGTTCCCTGTCAATGCAATCATCTCCAATAGATGTCTTGAAACATGATTAGGTAGTATGAGAAAACATCCGGTTTCTGACAGATTTTTAAAACTCTTCGATTTTGTCTTGTAAACTCCTGTGATTGGTTGATTGAATTACCAACAGTAAATCAAATCAATCAGCTTGAGTTTGATCGCGAATATTTGCGTAATTGAAATCGAGAATAAATCGAACTGAACATTTATATCGAATATTCCGTGCCTCGCAAAGCACGTTATGCCGTTGGTCCCGGCTATCATTTGCACAACTTTGGCAGTCGTTACAGGAAGTCTGTAGCCCGAAAGCCTGACAACCAGTCTTACCAAGGGGTATCGTATTATTCACTATTACCTGGGTTGTGGAGGTCAGAAAGCCAGTCGCTCCATGTAAAATACTGGTATTCCGCTGCACCTGATGATTCGGATTGTTAAAACTCAAAGCATTTATTTCAATTAGACCATTACAGGCACTTTTGAAAGACAAACAAAAAAAAAGCTAAGCTACAGTCACAGTCACAAGGCATAATAACTTGAGAAAGTACTATAGTTGCACATTCCAAAGCGTAGATCTCTATGGAGAAGAATGGGCAAGAAACTCCATGGACACTCTTGTGTCTCTCTAAAAGTTGTAGATATTAGAATCTCCAGTCCTTTCACTGTTATTATGCCTTGTGGCTGGACTGTATCTTCATCTTTTAGTTCGTGACAATTCAAAAGTGCCCGTAACGGATCTATTTGAAAGAAATGTTTGAGTTTGAATACGGTTCTCACTATAAACCGGTCCCTCAAGTAAACTTATTTAAAAATGCAGTAGGTACTCAAGGTAATCGTGCATGAACAAATCTTTAGGCTCATTTACTTAAGGTTTGTTTGAAACATACGTTTATCTTATCGTTTAATCTTGACAAGTTGTCATACTAATTTGATCAAGGCTGCTTGAGAAAAGGCCTTTTGCATTTTAAACAAAACAAGCAAAAATGGTCACAATCAACACATTCTAAGGTTAAGATTACGCTAAACAATGAGGTTACGACATCCTTATTTGAATAGCATTTTTAGGAATTTATAATACACGCGGTCCTTATTGAGAGTTCAAAAATTTAGGTTTTCTTATTCACCATCTTATCTTTCGCACGTTCTGATATACTTTACCTAAAGCTTAATAGAAGCTAACCCAAAATTGACACAGCTTTGCCAACTGATTTCTATATGCTGCAGACTTCAAAACCAGATTATTCTCGTTCCACTTTTACAACCTTTATGCAGTTTTTGACATGAAGTTCTTGATTTTACAGCTGAAGGCGGTGTATGCTGACCTGGACAACTTCTGTGCGCTGCCGGAAGGTTGCCAGGAGCAATATCTCCGCAACCCCGTGAGCAACCATGGTTACGTGAAGCCAGGAATGGAACAGTTTGATACCACGAAGAAGGTAAACTTGAAAACTTTCATTAAAAACAAAAACTAAATCAGAATCAGCTGATTGAAGAATTAAGGTTGCAACTGCTGAGCGTAGATCCTGGATTCATTCCCCATGTGGCGGAGTTTCATGAAGAATATCTTTGTTACAGTTTGGAATTTAAGAGGTCCGAACATTTTGGATGTTGTTTGTTTGTGTGTAACAGTCGTTGTAGGTACTTCACACTTTTAATCTTAATGCTTTGCCTTCGAAAATAGTGGGGTGATGTTGTGTTATGATGCAAATTTTACGTTTTCAAGTCAGACACTTACAGTTTGCAATAATTCAAAATACTCCACATTATGTCTTCATTTAGTTTAGAGCTCAGACATTACTCGTCTCGGAGTGTTACATTATTCATCTCGAATATTCTTTAGACCACTGTTATTACGTTGTTACTCGGTAATTTTGCTGGTAATTACAAGTTAATGCTATAACTACAACTATCTAAACTTGCATAATGTTTCACACGAACGAGCGAACGACGAGTGATGCCATCTAACGGCTGAATAGTAAATTAGTCTAACCCGAAAACCTAGACAGACTTTCTCCACACTCATTGTCATTACTTAGCACAATACATAATGTAGCTGTTTGAAACTCTCACAAGACATTTAAATGGAGCAACTACTTTGGATAGACTATTAGCAAAATTAGAAACTATGCTGGTTCAATGCAGGATTATGTCGAATGCTAATTGCGGCTATAGAATTGTTTTTGGCCACCCAAACCGCTAGGACTGGGCTTCCTGTTTGTACAAATTGGGCACTGATAATATTTACGTAATAATAATTAGATTTCCTTTTTCCTCCATTTTTTTTTTGTTTTATCTTGCTTCCTTCTATATACCCATTACTGGGGTTTCCCAGGTTCGATGTCCTGGTGAAGGTCGCGAGATTTTGCAGGATATGGGAGGCAAAGAACCAGCAATGAAGCTCAACAATGATGGTGATTGTACGGACATGTAAGACCAGGGGCGTGCCGTCCATAGAGGCAATTAGGCCTAGCCTACCCTACCATTCCTACCAACAACGCAACAAATGCATTTATTATAACTATATTAATAAAAAATTCCTGTTATAATACTTCTAGCAACTTGTCGCGGCCGTGTGACGTAACTGATAAATACTACGACGCTCGCTCCCGGCCGTCTAGGCAAGGCCGAAGCCGGCCTAATTTCCATTGATAAATTTACGCACACTGATGCGTATTTTCGTGTATATGAACGGCACACATAGTAAATAGGGGCGTAAACTCCTGCGAGTGTAGCTGGCTAGCTGGCCACTGATTGGCTGCCCCACAAAGTATTATCCGGCTAAAACGGTATGCAGTGATGCAATTACATTTGGAAGTGTTTTTTTATCGACAAAATAACAATTGTATTTTTCTTAGAAGCCATATTTGTTTCATGGGACTAAAAAAATTTATTTCGCGATCTTCAGTGTTTTGATTTTTATAATATCTGACGTTTGTAATTCGTTTTGAAACGTATAGTAGTGTAAATATTATTTGTTGTATTTGTTTATTAACTTAGAAATGGTGTTCTGTTGTGAAGTTTGCGCTGTTAGTGTGTTTGTTAAAAGTTAAAAACAGTAAGTATTCACAATCGTTTAATGATAAGATTCAAGTTGTATCCAAAGAAAGATGTGTAGGTACCCGAATTACGAGAATTAACCCAAAATTCATCGTCATTTCAAATTAATCTTTTTCTCTGTTTGCATTGTCAGAAAATCGTGATTTGAACCTTGATTAACGCGGAGTTCTTGTATTTATAACTTTGGTTTTAATAGGCTTATTTTAAAGGTTTGTTTTTCAAATATTCCGGTCAGAAAACTCTACCTTTTTTTTGTTTACAGCGCACTCTGTTTTATTTTTTAGAATTTTTTGTAGCGGAGCGACATCCTTCGTTTTTGTATTGACAGAATTCCATTGAAATTCCTGATATTTAAGCTAGATGGCGTTGTTTCTCATACGCTTACTAAAAACACCAGGGGTGGGTGCGGTGGGCCAGGGTAAGTGAATATATCAATAGATGTGAGTACTTTGAGGGTCATCTTAGCGTGGCCTACCTTCCGCGGGGAACCACTGCACGCCACTGTGTAAGACAGCTCTAGGTACTCTAACAAGCTCGTACGTGAACTAACACCTAACTCCTATCATTGGTCTACCTTGAACTAGTCCTGCATAAACTATGCCTGTGAGAGAGAATAGATATGATTCCGTGAGTCTCGCCTTTAGCAAAGCTCCCGATCGTGATCGAAGATTTAGTTTCTTAAACGTCAACTTACAAATCCCTTCTTCCCCAGGAGTTGCGTCACTCGTTCAACATCACCTCGCTGTCGGCGTCGTCGATGCCGGCGCAGGAGGAGGTGCCCGAGTTCACCAAGCACGCCGTGCCGCTTGCGCAGGACCTCACGAATCTCTCGCGAGTCGTGCTTCAGGCCCTCGCTTATGCCATGGGTGAGAATTAACAAGTCTTAAATTAATAATTATCAATAATAACAGCATACTACTGTCCAACTGCAGAGTAAAGGTCTTTTGAGCGAGAGCATTGATGATTTCAGACCATAAGTCCTGTTTCACTCACAGAATCCTTTACCGATGTCAGTGATATAAGATAAACTAAAAAAGAAGTGAATTTTAAAAGTCAAATTGTTACTTGCCCGATTTTGAACTTCAACCCCACAATCTCGTGCATAAGAGACCACTGGGTCATTACGTCATTAAAAATACACATAATTCATTGACCGACGATTATAACACTAAACGCCATGTCTCGTGGCAACTAGTAATCGACGTCTTTTAAGTAGGACAATGAATTTTGGCTACGAGATTTCTTTACAGTGAGACATAAGGCGTCTACCACCCACGTTTTATGACCATGCTTGCCAATAAGCATCTTATTTAGTGTTGGCATTATTGGATTACGTTTCCATGACATTTTTATTTAGCGCCACCAATTTACATTTTTTTTTAATTCGGCTCCTTAAATTTGAATTTGCAATAACTATAGAGGCCAATGGTTACTGATTAGGAAGAGCGAGTATGCAAATATCCGAGTTAATTACAAACGCAATGTGTGTTTTATTTCGTAAATACTTTCATTGATAAACCCACTCGTTTTAAAACTGCCACTCTCAAATCTTTTTGAAATCTACAAATGTTTTATCATTTTTGCAAAGCATGAAAATTTTGACTTCTTTCCTAATACATCTTATTTACGTACTTATCCTTGATCTCAATGGGCAAAAGTGTCATAATAGTCTACCAACATAGTCACCATAGCCTGCATACCACTGCTGGGCCCCCCTGACTCCTAGTTCTTTCGATATAAGGCTATTGCGCTATGTTACTGGCCGTTGGTTTTATTCAGCTTGACTCGACACGAGATTCGAGAATATATTAAAATTATTCCATCTCCTGCTTCCAGGTGTGCCGCCGACCTCATTGCTGGCGAGTCACTCCGGCATGCTGATGGCCGAAGGCCGCAACGCGTCGACGATGCGCCTGCTGTACTACCCGCCGGTTCCTCCTGAAGACGTCGGCCCCTGCTGCCAGAACGACGTTGTGCACTACACGCGATGCGGCGCACACGCCGATTACGGCACCTTTACGCTGTTGGCTCAGGATTCTGAGGGAGGACTCGAGGTGAGAGTCAGTGGAACATTGATTTGCTTGTGACACTTAGTGTAAAATGATTGAATTAAGAATGAACACCTTGTGAAGACCATAGGTCCTAGAAATTTGTTGTCTGCGAAAAGCACAGGATCGGTAGATGTGGTGACGCTTTGGGGAGGCGTATGTCCAGCTGTGGAAGACTCCAGCTGAGATGATAATGATGAATTAATGTAGGCACATGCTCTGCTATGGGATGGCTTCACACAACGCACCGGGGAATCCCGTAATATCCAAATTAGACTAACTACAGCATTGTTTGTTTCCAAAATACTCAAAAACACGTAGCAATTTGTATAAATTCATGTGACTCATTTTAATCACAATCATTAGTTTTTTTACAGCTATATAATTTTGTATTTTACGTCATTCTCCGTGTAATCACGTCATTATCCTCATACAATGACTTCTGTACAATCCGAAACCTTAACTTTTTGGTTGCATATAAAACATACTTAGGTACTTATATTTCATAGAATTTTTGTGAATAATATTTTACTCTTCTCCAGGTGAAGTTGAATGGCAGTGAAAAGTGGGAGAAGGTGGGACACCTCCCTGGAGCGATCCTTGTTCAGGCAGGAGAGTTCCTTGCCGCTTGGACTGCTAACGTTCTGCCGGCACTGGTTAGTTTTTTACTATACATATACAAGGTGTAACAGGACCCTTCACGAAGCCGTCAACCAAGCATTCTGAAAATCAAACTACGGAAAAAATATTGTTGAGAAACGACTATTTTTGGTGGGAAAAAACACGGTTTATGTGAGACTTATTTATGCTGATGGGTGCACCTGTCTCACCCACCCAAGATCCCTTGTTTAGCTACTTAGTAGGTAGGAAAATACGTATAAAAAAACTGGAGGCGTCTCTAGAGCAGTAAGATCGAAAGAGACGTAGGCGGTTTTATGACGCCAATTCCTTTTGTAAAACAAGGCGATGGTTTCGGTTTGCCTATTCTTAGTTACAGCATCGCAAAATATTGAGTAAGGAGAAAAATGGACAGGCGTTTTTGACTTCGTTGGTTGATTATACTTTTAAATCGAATATACTGCAGCTATTTTAGTTCAGGCAAGTCCAATTTTACATTGAATTGTGTCTATCTCCGCAGGTTCACCGTGTGGTGGTACCTCCAGGCGAGTACGCGCGCGCCCGCGGCCGGCACTGCGTGGCGTTCTTCTGCCACCCCGACAACGACGCCGTGCTGCCCCCGCTGCCGCTGCGCGCCGTGGCGGCCCCCCCGCCCCCCACGTTCGCCCCGCACACGCACCTCACGCTCCACAACCGCCTGCTCAATGCTGCCCATCACCTCCAGAAACGGTTCCGGGAGACGTACGCGTGACTAGCGCACGGTGGCGACCAAGAACCGGTCTATAAAACGAGGCTCGCACGCCGCCACACTGCACCTTAGAGTTTGTATTACACTGGAGCACTATGGCCGAGCAAGCATAGTCGCGCTGCCCACAAAGTGTGTGTGTGGGCAGCTAATCTACTCCACCATGGACGAACTAAAGCTACATATCCTACATTCCGCTATTCAAGTTCCCCGCGCGATTGATACAGAATCCGGTCATTAAAAAAAAAAAATCCTCGGTTATCACACCTCGCATCCGATTGTTTACTCAACCAATTATAGAGCTATACACATGCGCTTCCATGGTGGCCAGTATATGCCATGCTCTGAACTATGAGTGAATTGTGCGCAATTTTACAAATGTCATCTAACTACAGAAGACATCTTTGAAATTACGTAGAATGCACTGACGCCATATTGCGTGGGAAATCTATTAACCACGATTCTTCTTGCGGTAAAAACTTTTTCGATACACGTAAACTTTGGTGAAACGAAAGTGAATTTGAGAATCGGCATTTCTTTTTTTATGTTACTGTATAATATTTTCTCTACGATTAGCAAATTGTTCAAAAATAAGTGAACATTCAATTTAATTTAATTCTTTAATGATTGACTGATTGTGTTCGGCAAGTAATCTATTTCTACATGCCATGTTTTTTATTTTGTTAGATAGGTAAAGGCACAGAGAGGGAAATTAATTGTTTATTAAATTGACACACTTCGCCAATTTACCCTAATACGGCTATTCTAAACAACTGTTAAAGAATTACAGTTTTGATTTGATTTTACGCAAAATTTAAGTAGGCCTTTTACTAAACAATTAATTTCCTTAGCTTTGGTTAAGTTGACGCACTTACCAAATTATGTTCAAACAGGAAGGATAAATAAAAACTAAGGACAACAGAACAATGATGTTGAAGCGCACAATTCCATCAGACCAATTACGTACTTATAACTTACTTTTTGCATTTTTGAATAAAGTGAAACGTGAAACTATTTCAAATAAAAAATTAAGTAGATTCACAATCACGCCTTAGTGTTAATGTATCATTGTTTCATTATTGACAGTTTCATCATAGTTTAAGTTTTCACATCTTAATTCATTTGAAAATAAAAAATGTACTTAAAGCATTTTACTTATAGGTACTAACTATACTAGAATTCCCAGATATACCTACAGCGTGTATCAGAAAAGTGTGGTCGTATTGAAGGATCTGATATAGACCATTAAACTGAGCAACTTTCTCCATGGGACCAACATCCAAATATCTAAATAAGTAAATACTATTTAGCAGTTCCCAATAAATACAACGTACAGTTACAAGCACCAAAATGTAAAAACTTAACAGCTTTTTAAAGTGTTTTTCTCCAACTGTTCTGATTAAAATTTCATGTTGTTATGAACATAGTATTCTGGAATTCATATTTTTATGAAAAAGATCCTATCTCCAAGTTACAATCGTTATTTCTCTCACAAATTGCTTTTAAATTTAGGAAAGTGTATATAATATATTGGTGCTCGTGACTGTACTCGATATAAATGTATTCACACCATAAACTATGGCTACACTTTTGTGATACTCCCTGTATAGGTTTTGAAATTCGCTTGTGTAGCACCAATGTTGTTTCTTATCATATTGCACCTAAGGCTAACCGTGCGAGCACTTTCCACTTTAAGCTACTAAACCTTGATTTTTTAAACTAAAGACTTATTTTATTCATTCCGGAAAATGTTGCATTTCAGAATGACCGTGTCATTTCACAATTAGAGAATAATTTCATTAACTTACAGCTTTTCGCCAGATTTTACTAGCTTATTTTATAAATATATTATTATTCTTAGCAATTAGCGACGTGAAGTCAAATTCTATATTATTATTATAATAGTATTTTGCTTTACAATCGTTTATATCACTCTTCGTAATTGTGTTCTTGCATTTTATGATTAAGTATAAAATATAGTGTTTTTTTTCTATTTATTATACATACACACTGTCCATTTTCACGACTACTTATTGCATTTTATTAAGTAAATCGTGTGATATCTTTGTAGCTCAATTTTATATCTGTACTTAAGTATACGCTAACCTTGTGTTCGAACATCGAAAGTATGAAGAAATAATTAAACTTATTTTATTAGTTATATCAAATGACGATCAGTACTTAAAGACCTAGTTACGTTGATACTTAAATGAGACTTAAATTGATGTATTGAGAAGGTATTATTAATGTCATTATAGTTTGTGTGTCCCAATAATTGAATAATTAGATGCCTGTGCAAAACTTGCATCGGTATTCCTGACTTATAATTAAGAGTAACTAAAATACACATGGGTACAAAAATAATTGTAAAATACAACGGAAGCAAACACCTAAAATTCTATGATAGCATAAATTAGGCGATCTGTTAATTAAAACAATTTCAATTAATGTAAGTAGGTAATAAAAGCTATTGATTTGACAATTATTAATAACTTGATTGCAAACAAAAGAGATGGTTGATTCCAGGAATTTTGTAAAACCGTACATTACCTCTGTTTATGCAATGTTCCTGTCGGAATGACGGTTGATATGGAATACATTTAAAAGTAGTGAAATTAAATAATATGCTGATTAAGATAAATGTTTGTTTTATTTATATTATTGAGAGATTTTTAGCTCTCTTGGAGTGTTCAAGTCATCTCGAAATCGCTCAATCATCTCAAAGCACCAATCAATCAAAAGTAGCTGCAGCTTTAAAACTGCTACAGTGTTTTCCTACTGTGTTGTTTGTGTTTGTATGTTTTTTAACTTAGTTTTCACTTTGATATCCATCCACCCATCACTCTATTGGCGGAATCACCTACTTATGCAGTATGCAGCTACCTACAAAGATAAGAAGGTCGTGAAAAAAACTAGACTTGCAACACGTAAGCTTGCAACAGAGCTAAAACAAACTTGCTACGTGGCTAAATAGCCCTACAAACCTTGCTACTACGGAGCTACAGCGCTGCAGACAGTGCTACTAATACTACAGCCCTTACTACGCAGCTACACTGCTACAGCCCTTACTACGTGGCTACGGAGCTACAGCGCTACAGACTTTGCTACAGTGCCACAGCTCTCACTACGCAGCTACGGGGCTACAGGGCTACAGCCCTTACTACGCGGCTACGAAGCTACAGCGCTACAAACCGTGCTACAGTGCTACAGCCCTTACTACGCGGCTACACTGCTATAGGTCTTGCTACAGAGCTACAGCCCTTACTACGCGGCTACGGAGCTACAGCAGTGCTACAGCCCTTACTAACTGCTACGCTTTACAACGCTACAGACCTTGCTACACCTGTTTTGTTCACGACTACGGGTCTACAGCACTCCAACCGATATTAGTGTCAGCGTTAGAGCCCTTGCTATGCAGTTTTGTTTGATTTATTAATTATCTGCCTAGCCTTTTCCCAACTATGTTGGGGTCGGCTTCCAGTCTAACCGGATGCAGCTGAATACCAGTATTATACATGGAGCGACTGCTTATCTGACCTCCACAACCCAGTTAGTACTGGTACTGGTACTAATACCCCTTGATAAGACTGGTGTCAGACTTTCGGCCCACTGACTACCTGTAACGACTGTCAAAGATGTACAAATGACAGCCGAACCAACCGCTTAGCGTGCTTTCCGACGCACGGAGGAAACTCGGTATGTAATGGGTGGTCCCATCCACAGACCAACCTAGGCAAGCGCGACTTAACCTGAAGATTGATAGGATTGGCTGTTATTATCTGGCCATGAGCTCCTTCATTATTAATAAATACCATAATAATTAGTCTAAAAGCAAAAATCACCTCGAATGAATGATACATTTATTTGCATAAATTATATATTTATGCAAATAAATGTATCATTAATTCATTCATAAGAAACCACAACAAAATGCGACGAAGTTTATTATTGTTGCGTTGAGTTCCCAACAGATGTCACTGCCTGTCTATTTAGAATTAAATAACACTTCACATACCCATCTTTGACTTGCCGAAGCATAACGATGTGCATGTATTATAAAAATATTGTCTTGTTGGTAGCAATAAACTATTTCCGAATTACATACTGTCCTGATATAAGGAGTCCAATACTTCGGAAAAATAGCAAAAAAAGCACAATAGGACGCCTAAATATTTGGTCACTTATTTTCATCAAAACAAGGCCTTTTCCTAAGAAAGTTTTCGGTATCTATGGATTCGGATTTCCCTCTGTTATCTAATTCAGAAGAATCACTCCTTACACAAGTGTAAACGAACCATCAAACTTAATAACTAGTGTAACTACACTAATGTTATTTTGAAAAACCACGGTTTAGGGTAGGACTCAAAGTTACGCACTCAATACATAATTGTGCTGATGGATGAATTGCATAGTAACTTAATAAGGGTAATGGAGCTATATAAAGTAAGGGCACGCCACAATAGTGGCGATAAGTCCCTCTTTGAGGAGTGGCTAGACAGGCGCCACGGCGCCCTCACCTTCCGCCTGACGCAGGTCCTCACCGGACACGGTTGTTTCTGGAGGTTCCTGCACCGAATCGGGCGGGAGGAAACGCCCGGGTGCTACCATTGTGAGAATCGGCCGGAGGACACGGTGGAGATCTGCCCGCGTGGGCAGAGCACCGCCGTGTCCTCGTAGCGGCGATCGGCGGCGGCGACCTCTCGCATCCGGCCTTGGTTCAATCCATGGTCCGGAGCGAGACGGAATGGGACGCCGTCACCTCCTTCTGCGAAGCAGTCATGCCAGCGAAGGAGGTGGCGGAACATGAGAGGGAGAGAACCTCACGTCCCAGCCGCCGCGGGAGACGCACCGCGCGTCGAGCCACCGTAGGCGCGAGCCTGTGGACGGCTAGCTATGGGCTAGCTCGCCGTCCGTCCGTCTTATGACGACAGGCCGTGTCGACGGCGCGTTCGTGGTCCACGCGCGCCTCAAAGAGATGTCAGCAAACAGGAAGGGGTCCGAAAGGACCGACGCCTGCCAGGGTTGCGGACTGTTCGAAAGAGATACCGCGGCCCTGGAACACAAAGGGCAAAAGAAGCAACATGGATGGGTTTTAGTCAGTAAAAGTCTGACACTCCCTCCTGCTCAGCCCAGGAGCGGGAGGAGATAATTGATGACTTGACATCAGAAAAATAAAAGCTATATAAAGTAAAGTTATAAATTTGGAACTTTGATTGAACCCTCTCTGTCTGCGTAACTACAAGGTTCCCGGGCATGGTCCAGAAAATGATCGCAATGACGGAGAGAGCAAGAGCCTTTCGGCTTCGTTAAGGGTATTTTTACATCCATTTTACAGTCAACCGCGCGTCATCGCGTCAGTGGTAACTCTTTGACATGGAGCTATTTAAAGTAATGATATTCATAACATTAAATATTCTTGTATTTTAACAAAAATGTGGGAATAAAATGGAACTTTGACCTCCAATATCTCCGCAACTAGAAGGTTCCCAGGTGTGGTCCAGAACAAAAAAAATATGGCAATGACGGAGAGAACGTCGAAATACGAAGTGCCTTTCGGCTTCGTTAAGGGTCTTTTTACGTCCATTTTTATCATTTTTATCCAATCTTAGGCTTCGGCTTCGGCCGAGGTTATAGCAATAGCCAATAACTGGCGTAGCTTCGTTCGGACACTAACTGTGCATTGTTGGCATTTCAGCGTGCGTGGTGGAAAACACGATCAGGCGATCCACGAAATAAATAACGCTATATTCCGATTCATAAAAAATAAGATATTTTTTATAATGTTGTTAGTTTTTCTAATTTGGTTGTTTTAAGTATAAAGGTAGTTTAAGTGTTTATGTAGTTTAGGTTATTAGTTTAAGTTCTTACCTGTCGCAATAGGGTAAACCCTGTAATGAAAGTGTACCTAGGCCATTATAAAAACTTAAATAAATAAATATTTGTAAAACACCGGGTGCACGTGCATGCACGTGTACTTACGAGTACATACAATAGATACGCACGTTTTTAAGTTGCCGATTTTAGTGTAGCTTTGTTACCGAGGTGGTAACAAAGCTACACTAAAATCGGTAATTCGTGGCAGTTTCCGCTGAGCCAGCGGAAACTGCCACGAATTATGAGACGTAGGTTCGAACCCAGGCCGATACTTGACTTTGTGTAAATTATTTCATCACCACGGCCCTCGAAACGGTCAAGTAATAGGTGAGGAAGCCGGCCATCTCGTAGAATCAAAAAAATTAAGACCGCATGTCTATCTGTCGCCTCCCAGAAGAGAGAACATTCCCAGTTTTATGGAACAACATTTTATTGCATGCTTCCACTTTTTCACCCTATAATCTATTGAAATACTTTTTTTAGTTTATTTTAAAGTACTGTGCAATGCAAATAAATATAGCGAGGACGAAGTCCTGCCGGGGGCCCTTAACCAAGATATTTTTGTCTGCAACTGAATGATCAGGGCGCATATTCACACCTAAGGATAACCCCCTGTTTGACCTTGAAGGTTGTTTGTGCATTTATTGATACAAACAAAAGTAGAGCAATCTACTTAATTGTATAAATGAGAAAATAACTCTGTCTGCCTGCTTACCTTATTGGCTGAACGGGTTTCGATGCAAATTGGTACTATGGTAGACCATGGTCATTGTCTAGATAGAAGTGAGGAGTGGAGATACTTTTTATCCCATATATCGTACCTACGCTTACGAAGCCGCGCGTCCTTGGAACTTAATTATAACAATCTTAGTACAACTTTTCCTTCGATTCCATTTTTGAAAGATCAGACTACTGAAAAAGCTACGGACTATTATTTTTAAAAACTTAAAAAAAAACTATCATACCCCAAAGAAAACTCAGTTGGGGGGGAAAACACGTCGTACGTCATATTGCGGTATGACTATTTTAATTTCGCCGCGGCATAATCGAGGCGGCTATTTTTGAGTTTTTATTTTGGCTTAGTTCGCGTGTGGTCGAAGTCGCCATGATGTTTTGGCGGGAAAAGTCATAATGGTTGACGTTGGCCGCCGGTGCAGCCGCTGACCTGACACAGAGATTTAATAAGATTTCAAGGAACCAAGAAGCTTGGACGAAACAATGGTGAGTCCTGATTATAATTATTGTCCTCATATGGATCTGCTGCATGGTCCCCATATGACTTGACCTGGATTGTGTCTACATTTTAAAAGAGACCTGTGAGTGATTTGGTGTTGCATCTCAGAGAAGTCGGACTGGAAACATGGTACTGAACTCATACAAGTAGATTAAGTAACTTTTTTTAATGTAACCAATTTAAAGAATAATACCGTGTAATTTGAGTTTTTTCTTTTCTCAAAATTCTGAAATAATCCTTCTACTTGGGTGTATGGCTGCTGCTCCCACTTTCTTTTACATTTCATTGCGATTGTCTTACGGGTTAAATCCCGCGTGTCTGATACTGTAACCTCTTACTTCTTTAGCAGTTAAAAACATCCTTTAGAGTGGATGGCTACATTTTGGCGACCACACATCAACAAGATTCAACCAAATTTTTTGTATTGCATCATTTTATTGCAATACATTGTTGAATTGTTGATAGTACTACGGTATCACGGTTACCGTTCATTTAATTTTATGAGGTGGTTATTGATTACCTTACCTCATTTGAACTTTGGTTTTTAGTCACGGAAGTAGGGTGTTCAAAGTTCACTTGATACCGAGATATCAAGGAATAAGAGGCATTACATTTTATCATATCATTGACTTTCTATAATGAGTATAATGTCTGGGTAAGTACCGAGAAAATCATAATCATACTATTTCTAATACCCGTTTTCACTTACACTAGGCGATGTCTAAATTAGGTAATGCCTGAATAAAAGCGCACTGTTGGATTTACAACGATAGGCTCAGCGTTACAACGTTGAAAATCCAATAATGCAAGAAATATTGAAGGTCTTCAAAGTTCGAGTGAATTGGTTTCTTCTAGATAAGCATCCTCCAACATAGGCCGAATCATCACCTCACAAAAAATGGGTTTCGCACAAAACGGACTCCAGTGTTTCACACATCTCGTTAGTAAGACCTATAGCTAAGTATTTAGCGTTTGTTTAAGTTTAAATAAACAATAATTATAGTCACAACAGAAAAGACTTTTAGGCCTTTTAATTGATAATCCAAACGCGTGCTACAATGAATAAATCACGCATTGACAGCATGATTACACTGCAACATTATGATGACATGAAACACTGAAGGATTAGGCCTGTCTTATCTCTTATCGGTGCTATCGCCCGCCATCAACTACTACCGAGATTGGTGTCTGGCTCTTATCAGCTTCATACCTTTGAAATAATCCACCTGCCACACGGACACTCATGAAAACGTCTAGCGAATGCTGCGACATTTATTTTTTAAATGGGATTACAAGATGTAACACAATAAACGCAAGACCTCACGTGTGGTCTCTCGGACCATGAAGCTGAACAACTTTTGTTCTAGTTCTAGAAATTCACAAAAAAAAAGGACTTTTCGTATCATCAGAACAAAATAAAAACTGGTTCAGTTTCATGATGTAAAACGCCACACCACAAATCTTGCGTTTGTTATGTAACATCCTGTATATTTTTTGAACCTATCTTGAGTCCCACTACTGGGCAAAGGCCTCCCCTTTTTCCTTCAAACGCCTCTTTTTTGCGCGGCCATGTTTTCACCGCAAACTAAACCGGCGGCGATTTCCTCCATCAGGCCAGCCCAGCAGTAATTTATTTTATATATTTTTATAAATAGAGTTAATTCTACCACTGTTTTCTCACAGAACTGAGAACCACAAACATTCTAAAATTATTATCGTCTGCCATTCATCAGCAAAAAAACGAATCCAAGATTGGTCTCCACGAGCTCGTTAACACCGTCAACACGCGGTATAGGAGAGGTCAATCGAGAATCAGTGCGACAAAATGGGATTATACAATTTATGCCTATAATCACATATTTCTTGCTTTTCTTGTAAAATTCACAAATCGCCTCCTATTTGCATTGATTTAATATACCGGATAATTCATGTAACAATTCCGTGAACAATTCGGGTAATGGAATTCGTGTATTAATAATTATGAACATAATTTAATTAGGCTCAAGGCTCCTTGATCGGAATTATTATTAAACTTACTGTCACTTACGGCACATACTGTGCTTACGGGATATCTTCCGTTATTGTCTGTTATTTTGTTTTGTTGCTTTTTTTTTGTTTTTTTTTTTCAGTTTAGTTATGTTACGTGACAGCTTAAAACAGTGTTTGGAATTAGTAATTGCGCATGGATGTGTATTTATACGGTCTATAGGTATTCATTGCTGGACCTTTTGTTTGTGGCAATGTCGAAAACACGTTTTATGACCCTTTTTGCCTAGCAACACGTATCTAAAGAGAGTTATTGAATTTTCAGCACTCGACTCAGTGCCGAGAACTTGAAGAAAAGTTTAAAATCCATCAGCACGCTTTTATTTACATAAACATTAATTTAATTTTGGCTATGTGATTAGAGAAAATAAATGAGAATCCATATCATTTACGTGTGCTGAAAAGAATATTTTTTAACTCAGTAAAATTAATAGATACCTATCCATGAAATTACAAAATTAAGATACCTATTAAGATATTGCATAAATTTCATCAGACTCCCATTGGAGTCTGGTGAAATGATGTTAAGTTATTATTATATTGTTACTTATGTTTTTTTTTATATATATTGTTATGTTATTATTTGTATGTATTATTCAATAGGTACATAAACAGTGGACGTTATCATTTTTCCGGTTACTTCATCATTATTGGGAAGTCTAAAAAACAAACCTTGATCTGCCAATCACAAACTACCTATTGGCTTTGTAGCATCATAGCATAGAGACTTAATTATAATGGCCTCCTACCTACAGCTGTTAATCCTAGGTACATACCTACTTCTATAATAATATTTTATATTAGGACAAGCCAAACTTACTGATGTCGTCCATCCTGTCAATGTCAAAAGTGAATAAAATTTGAAACGCAGTGTTGTTGACCCTATGGTTTAACCTATGCATGTTACTTAGGATTAGGGTAAAATAATAATAATAATACCAGCCTATTACTGGATAACACTGACTTTATTTAGCAATGTTGAAAACCAATCAAACTATTGAAAATCAATGAACTAGGTATCAACTGATGAATTTACATTTATGCTATAACTGGCACCATCACGAAGACATTCGTTGATCAACAAGCTAAGAAATTATCGAAATCACTACCTATTTATTATGAGTCGTCTATTGCAATTTTATTTGGTCTATGGTCAAGGTAGGACTCAGTTGATTCCAGATCATTTCAGAAATAAAATAATAAGATGAGACGTGTTTCAGCAAAGTTGTCTTAAAGTGTACTTAGCTTAGGAACCTTGAATTAGTAAGTTCAAGGTACACAAGCCAACTTCCTACATAATGAAGAACTTGAAAGGAACTTGTCAAAGAATTTCCCTTGGTAAGCTATTTTTAACCGACTTCAAAAAAGGAGGAGGTTATATGTTCGTGTGTATGTATTTTTTTTTTTTAATTTATGTTACCTGATTTCTCCCCGATTTGTGGACCGATTCTCAAATTTTTTATTTTATTTGAAAGATTATACTTCTGAGGTGGTCCCATTTAAATTTAGTGAAGATGGTACTCTTGATGGAACTCTTCAGAAATAGACGGCAAATATGTCGTGATTGCTGCAATCGATGTATTTTATACACAACACAATAGCCACGACATAAATATTAAAAATAATTTCTAAAGCTATTGAGACATTTGCGTATGGTCATCATTACCTCATGACGCTGAGCTGATGAAGGAAGGTACAACTCTTTAACGGTTAGGAGTTAGGTGATTTCTTGTTCTAGAATAATGTTTAGATAATGCGACTTGTCGATATCGATAGTTGATTTCTCTAGAGACAACAGAGTGAGTGCTAGAAACTAGAAGTATTAATCATTTTAATAACTTTAAGAAAAAAAGAACGGTGTAAGTGACAACAATGTCACCAACCTTTGATTGATTTTGTGTTTTTGTCACCGACTTCTGAAGCTTGACTTTTGTTTGATTGATTTGGTGTTTTTGTTGCCGGCTTCTAAAGCGAAAGTTATTTTTCACTTTTTTGTGTTTTGGTTTGTTATTTTTGGTTTCCTTTTTGTGTATTTTAATTGTGTTTTTTTAAGTCGATTTTTTGCAGTTGATTTTGAACCATTTGCTTTCATACATCTCAAAATATCAATAATCCCAGCCTGTTATAGTCTCAATGCAGGGGAAAGGCCTCTTCTCATACAGAGAAGGCATTGGGCAATGAGGCATTGATACCACGCTTGCTCAAAGCGGTTTGGCGATTATAAGTATTAATTTAAACATATTAGGTAGCTGTTTACTTATAACATTAGCACGATGATGAAATATATTAGGCTGAATGCGGCGGGGTGTGATAAGGAGTAACCGGCGCAAACCGGCCGCGGCGGCCTGTCCGCATGCCCCCGGCGGACTTTGCGATACGGACAAGTAAACACGTCTACTTTGACGACACGTGAACCAACATTACATGCTATATACTTGCTACAGTGTTAATAAGGCATAATTTGACCAATGCCTGCCCATTATCAGTAGATCTAAGCATTTAACATCGGATGTTGTAAATTCAGAATACCAAGCGGTCACGATTTCTCGGCATTTAGCTAAAGACATCCCCACTGAGAGAGAATGGCGTTGATTTCGTTGAAAACACGTCATTGCCTATCTCTGTTCAGCTTTGAAAACAACAGCTGGACAAAACTTTGTGTCAAGATTTAAATAATTAATGTTTGTTC
This sequence comes from Eugnorisma glareosa, assembly GCA_947578425.1. NCBI lineage: Eukaryota > Metazoa > Arthropoda > Insecta > Lepidoptera > Noctuidae > Eugnorisma > Eugnorisma glareosa. The sequence goes on from OX387959.1 coordinate 15,739,264, forward strand.
TTTCTTCTTATTCTCTGTTTTTTTGCAGTTTGAAAGTGAAGTCTTGTAAATATTCATGGCGCCTATAAAAGTACCAATGCACCACGACTTTACGTTTATCTTTTTAGAGTGCACATGGCTTACGTTTTCTGCTGGCTGGGATTGATGTCATGTAAGTCAAAACTGGTCTTGTAGTTTCGGAAAACTGTACCAGAACAAATTTTCGATAGCTTTTTGGTATTCTGAAAACGAATGTTGACAAAATTAAAGTGCCCTACTCTAGAGCAGCACTCAAACTAAGTACTGTAGGTATTCTTTAACTCAGTGCTTTCTGGGGTCCTTGCCACCACAGCAGCCCGGAAGTTCACACTTAGATAAAGCTAGTCCATTAATCTGTAGGACACGCGTAGTACCTAACTGCGCTAGTATGTATGTACCTACCTAGTTTCATGGAATTACTATAGATTCAACCCGCAACAAACTTTTAATACGATTTACATAACTTAAGTCACTATTATTTAAAGATTGCCCAATTATAATTAAATAACAATTAAAACAATAACTGTGGAAAAATATGGACATGTTTTCAGCGTCTGAAAATAATAACGTAATCGATTGTGAATGATATTCCAAATAAAATGACCTCGCATTATTGTATTGTGTCATTTTTATATCACAAATAAACTGAACATGATACGACCACCTAAATATTTAACGCTGATAAAAAAAATACAATCTGCCCTCAATAGCATACAATTTCTTAATGTTCCCGAAAATACATAAATCGTGGATAAAGAAGAGTTAATGTAGCTATTAATCATTGCACACGTCGGTATCGTGGCGTGGCATGATAGGTATTTTTTTTATTAAGTCCTTCATAAACATTATAGCACTGAGTCTGAGTTAGCGTTGAAGACGACAGCGGTGATAAGCGAACCGGCTGTAACCGGCGCACGCGCCGCGCGCCGGCCGCAGGGGGCCGAGCGGCTCACATGCGCCCCTCACAAACGCGTACACACTTATTGAGCACACGCACACCACCGTACACTACCTCTGATAACATTATCACTCGTTTGAACAAGTATTCAATGACGCACAGTTTTGCAGTGTATTTGCTCACGGTGTGCCAGCGGAGAATTTGGTGCTTTGTCACGTTGCTTATTGTTGCACAACAAATATGCTACCAGATATTTTCAGAAAATTGTTTATCAATACTTAGGTTCAACATGCTGCAATGTATTTCACACACGTGGATTTTTAATATTTTTCCGCACACGTGCGGAAATAAAAATTTCCACGAATAAGTCCAAATGGGTTAATGACTACAGCTACCTATAGCTAGCGATGGCTTTTATGAACAAACTAACACTAAATATATATGTGTAACCTTTAAGTTTCTAAGTTACAAAATATTTGAATTTTCTTTTTTTCATATTAAGCTGTATAGCGGCATCATACCTTTGATTCTTCTACAACCTGGCGAAAGCAAAGCGCGGGAAAAATGCAAATTAAATCATAGTTTCGTATTAATTCATGACAAAAATCTTTCTTTTATTTTATTTTTTCGAAAGTGTATTGAAACACGTCGTTTGATACGCGTGTAAGTTTCCCCATATATATCAAAATGGTTCTCATCTACATTCAACTGAAGCTCAGGCCCTTGCAACTTTTTAGTTGGCAAGGGCCTGAGCTTCAGTTATCCAACAAGCCTATGTGTTCAACCCTTGTCTACTAGATAGAGAGAGAGTAGAGAAAGATAACCACAAGGCACACGTGCAAGAACAATTAATTACATACTTAAATAATTAAAAACCCTAATTACAGGCAAAGAGTACAACTACTCTTTTTTTTTGCCATTTCTCGAATTTATTGACATTATTAATTGAATTTATTGGGATTTTAAACATAATTTGTTGACATTTGTAATTGAATTTTCTGACATTTAATTGATTGACATTTGTAGTTTTGGTTATTCACATTTATTTTTTCCTTATTATTCTATTTTTATTTAAATTATTGACATTGTGCTTACTTCCGAATGTTTTTTTTTTAATAATTTGAGTATTTTTAATAATGATAGTATTGTTGCCAAATGAATGGAATGCTTCTTTAATTAAAGTTTTTTTTTTTTTGTTTTCTAATCTAATGTTAAATAATTTTGCATGCCGTAAGGCAAAATGTATCGGGACGCTCATCAAAATAACCACCTTAATTATCTGTATACCTACATTATTGGCAAATAAATGATTTCTATTTCTATTTCCCTAGTGATATTATAAGTTTTACTGACATGGCCATTAACACAGAAAACATGGTAAATATCCCGTTTTCAGTGTATTATGATACTGCTTAATGGTTGCCAAACAATCAAACATTAACCAGAATTTTCAATTATTTTCACATCGGGAAACTCGGAAACTTGGCTGTCCAGGAACCTTTCGATATACAAATGTTCTCAACTAAGTTGGCACAGGTGTACTGTTAGAACGTAGGTACCTAATCAGTAATCCAGCTAGCCAGTCACGTGATTAGATAAGCCTAGCACGATGCCAACCGGCTCCATGGGCCACCCTCATCACTGCCGCGCCACGCGTACGCATGAAACGCTAAGTCACAACTCACCTCAAATTTTCCCGATGACCTAGCTGATAATATCCTTATCAGACAGCTAGATATATCTGTCTGGCGGATTTGAATCAGAAATGGTGCTACTATCCGAAATACCGACTTTCAGGTATAAAGGTCGTTTTACGACGCAATTTCTGCTGCAACATCGATAACTTTGTCAAAGGTAAAACCTTTGACACGCTTAGTCACTAAAATCTGGTGGTAATCGATGTTGATTTCTCGCACGGTGATTATGTAACGCTACTCCATACAACTATGGCAAAGCTGATTGTTACCAAGATAATCCTCTTAAGTTATACCTCGAGAACAAATTACCCGAACAGGTAATTTACCCCGGAAATTCGCGATAGTCAAGTGGCCTTGTGTTGATAGGACGGACAGGTTTTATCTTCAAACCAAATTCTAACGTGGTTTTATTCTTGAACACGTTAGAATCACGGTCAAATATTTTGAAGAAAAAGCCTACTTGCTCAATACGTGTTAAGATAAAATATAAAGATTAGTCTGGAACTTTTGACTGGTATAATTGCGAGCTATTTTTTGATAGGTTTTAGGTTGTACCTATTTTGCGGGTAGGTTACATAAATAGTCACACCTGCAGAGCTGCATAAATCACGTAATTTCCCGTAGCAACGTACTTGAGACTATCCACTCAGACCGCTCTTCAATAAAAAGATATAGAAAGATAATAGATCATTTCATAATTTATTACATTTAGAGACATTTTTATTTGTTATCTCAATCTTCATACAAACACTTTTCTTTCCGGGATGTAAGTTCCGCCTAAGAAGAATACGTGATAGCCACCACGACACAAACGCTTTGTTCTTGAAACTACTGTCCTGAAGGCGATTAGTAATGAGATCGTCAATAAGAACCAGTAAGAGGTCGCTTCACACCGACACTGCGATATCAGTCACCTATTGAACCGCGGCCTATCGGACCGGTAATAACTGGACAGCAGCCGCGGCAGGCGGCTTCTGATAACGCTCCCACATACACACGATGCTACGTGAGTTTAATGATACAGACCCGCTCAAGCGAAACTAACCGTTATTGCAACGAACTTTCGGGACCAAAAAAGTTCCAAAAAATTCTGATTTTTTACGAAAAGAATTAACACGTCAATTCCTCAAATCGAAGGGAAAATTTCGAAAAATGTATGTATGGAGGTATCATGTTCGCGGGGGACTCGTCCTCTTATCAGAGCGTTGTCACTCCGTAGACGTTTTATAAGTAGGCGACGCGAGCGCCCGCCATCATTGTCCGTAGCGACCGCGCGGTGACCACAACTAGTTTTTTATTGTTAGAATTCTCTTAGTGAACAAACAAGTGTTTACGATGTTAGTGTATCCGGCTTGGAGGTCGGATTTGCCCAGAGATGGATGTAGGGTACCTCGTTGGATGCCTGCTGAGAGATTCGCACCTTATTTCGCGAGACCAGTGGCTTTGCCGCCGCATCCACCACAGGTGCGATATTTTTTGAATTGTTGCAAATATGCAAAACATGTTTTGTCAACAAAACAAATCTTTTTCATAACGAAACAATTGTTTTATATTTGATTATTTTTCACAGTTTGAAGATGAAGATTCGTCGGGTGGTTCGTCCCCGGATCGGAATTCCGACGCAGTAGATAATGCGGAGGGTGTATGCCTGTGGCGAGGATGCGGGGCGCACTTCCCGAGCGTGGCGCGCCTCTCCGCGCACGTCGCGCGCGCTCATGCGCTTGCGCACAGAGATGGACTCTTCTATTGCGGATGGAAGGGGTGTACGCGACCACAAAGAGGTTTTAATGCACGGTACGTTTCTAATTTTACATATTTTTCAAGAACCTGTGTTTTTTTTAATATATACATATTTTTTCATAACTTCGGTTTCGTATCATTTTACTTATTTTTCTTTGTGTTTTTCAACAGGTACAAAATGCTGGTCCACGTACGAACACACACAAATGAGCGACCACACACCTGCAACCAGTGCAACAAGAGTTTCTCTAGAGCTGAAAACTTGAAAATTCACCTCAGATCACATTCTGGAGAGAAGCCTTACGTCTGCCCTTATGAGGTAAATATATTGTTCATTTCGACTACTCCGATGAAAAAAAAACCAAACAAACCAAAAAAAAAAAGTTAATGTAATTTGCAGTGTTTTAACTTGTTTTTTTCTTCGCCAGGGCTGCGGCAAAGCGTATTCAAACTCAAGCGACAGATTCAAGCACACACGAACACACGCAGTCGAGAAACCCTACTGCTGCAAAGTCCCCGGCTGCAACAAGCGATACACAGACCCGTCCAGCTTGAGGAAACACGTCAAAACATACAAACATTACGCCACAGAGCAAGTCACACAGCGAGAATCATCAGACGAAGTATACAGCCCTGACACGTTCTCACCTTCAAAGGAAAATGGCTCTTCGTATACTGTAATGGAGCCTACATCACCGATTCACAGAGTGTACAACCCACCCGTCAGCTCTCTATCACCGACGCTACCGACGTACGCGCCGATGCTATCAGATTCCGTCCCTCCAACAATGTCCTACGCTCCTGTGGATCAAGTCACCTACATCAGGCCCCTTGAACCTATGTACCCAGTAAGGATCCCGACAAGTGAGATGTCTTACATGGAGTACACACAAATGTATGAACATGCATACAGGAACTACTACTCCAGTACCCTCGCCTACCCAACATTGGGATCAAGTATTAATGACAAAGTATTCACATATGAGGACCAACCTCGATTGGAAGAGGTTTCACTCAAAAAAGTTGAGGAGAGCCCCCAGATATATAGGTCAATGGACGAAGAGATGCCTTTGAACCTCATTTGCTCAAAGCGACGCGAGTACACTTCTATTGAAGAACTAGTCAGACGCACAGACTTACCTTTAGATTTAAGTACTAAGAGTTAATATTTATTTTTAAATAAACTTATTCATAACAGATTTTGATTTTCATTCAATTCCATAAACAATTTGCTTTTGAGCAAAGGTAGGGCTTTTGAACGAAGTCTATGATAAATATTAGCACCTGTTTGGTATTGTTCATCATATTCAGCACATCTTTATCAAAGAGCAAACATTGTACGTATGTGACGAGACATACAAGCGGATTAATTTGTTATCTGATGGTGATGACAAAATAAAACTCATGAGTTCAAATTAGAGCCGGATACATGTAACATATCGATCAACTGTGGAATATTTTTGTAAGCCGGAAAAATCTGGTGACTTTGTAATTTTGTATTGAGAGATACTCGTAAGTCTTATTTAGGTGACATACTATTGATACACCTTTCAATCAACTTTATTTAACACACTGCCATACACTTACATTGATGTAATTACAAATAGTAGCTAAACATTAAAAAAAAAACATTTTATTACTTAGAAGTCAACATTACAAAGTTACAATTCGGAATTATTTTTGCGATACACGTATCTAATAATAACATTATCCTATGTCGAACTGAAATAATCCAAAAAAAATTGAAGAAAATAAGAAATATTTTCAATATTGATTATGGAGTATCAAAATGTCAGTAGGTATGTATACTTAAGCCCTGACTAGACGGGACATGCCTTCGGCGATGGTCCCGAGAGCCGAGAGGTCCTTGCGCGCGGTATCCAACAAGTGAGCCATGCCCTTCTGCTGCAGCGAGAGGAACTGCTTCACGTCTTCTTGTGCACCTAAACACGAAGATAAAGGTAAATTAAGTTCTAAAATCAGTAACATCACACCTACAAACGCTACTGCTGAGGTTCCTGGGTTTAATTCTGGGGGTCGTTTTTCTATCAGTAAAAGAAGCCTCGAAGTCTAAGTTCGTGCCTGGTTGATGGCAATAGGCTTGCCGCCAATTACATGGGACTTAACACAACTGACGGAATGTGGGTGTAATGTAGGTACACCTCTGTTTTACCTTTTGGGGATTTAAACGTACAGTACAAGAACGTTTAAAATGTAAAAACGTGCCTATTACACTCGAGGATAATGTAACTTCACGTTAGTGAAAGAATTTTCGGATTCAGATCAGTAGTTACCAAGATTACCCCCTAAATACAAACTTACAAATTGTACCTCTTTATAACATGATGCATGTTTTATCACGCCTGTTTACTGTTTACTCTGAAGGAATAGGCAGGGGTGGTTTACATACACCCACATATCGGAACTTATGTTTAAAGGTCCACTTAATAAGTACGCGTAGGTGGGTCTACCGCCCACAAATTCACTGGGAAATTCTGATGGCAAACCCATTAACATTGGGAAATACCATTTAAATGATAAAGCGTCGTTTTAAAACCATGTCAAATCAAAATTGGTTTTATGTGGGCAGCTAGGTGATTGATGAATTCGAGGGAGGTAGCCTCCTTCTATGAGACAGTGATGGTTCAGAAGGAGGCTGCCGAGCAGGATCGTGTGAGCCGATCCCGCTCGGAGAAGAAGGCGTCGGGGAGGCAACCGCCTCGATGACTAACACGCCGAAACCCCGCCTGCATAAAGCAGATGGGAAATAAAGGTCGTGGGTGTTCAGAGTGGGGCCTCTGTCCGCCCACCGAGTGACCTCAGAAAAGACGGCGGCACAGTGGTCACGTGCTGCCGTGCACACTTGCACAGGCTTAGGGAAGCTGGGCAAAGGCTTCCCCAAAGTCTTTCCATGAACTCTTGTCCCAAACCACATCGAAACTGACTGAATTACATGCATTTTTCTTGAGAACCAGCAGCCGGCCCTTCTGATGGTAAATGGTCACCGCCGTTATAAGGAATTCTGTACTACCGCAGGCATTGCCCCCGCAATGCATTTTTTCGGATGGGAAATCATCAAACGACCCCTCCCCCTCTGGGCGGAGCGGAAGGGACTGTCAGACTTCTAATGACTAAAACCCATCCATGTTCCTTCTTTTGCCCTTTGTGTTCCAGGGCCGCGGTATCTCTTTCGAACAGTCCCGCAGCTCTGGCAGACATCGGCCCTTTCGGACCCCTTCCCGTTTGCTGACAACTCTTTGAGGCGCGCGTGGAACACGAACGCGCCGTCGACACGGCCTGTCGTCATATGACGGACGGACGGCGAGCTAGCCCATAGCTCACCGTCCACAGGCCACCTGCAATGCCTATTACCTACTACCGAGCTCACTGACGGTTTACTTCTTTTCACCCTTATGCCCTAAGTAATAAAGTTGAAAATTGGTCGACTGTCAGTGAACGCGGTAGTACGTTGCCATCCTAGACACAAGGCTGACAAGTCTCATGTGCCCTTTGAGACCGAGACAAGGTATTAACGCTGGTGGCAGTATAGGTACAATAGAAGTACTTCCCCAGACAAACACTAAATTTCTTATCGACTGATTGTAGAAAAAACAACAAAAGAACAAAGTATAAATCACGATATTTTCAATGGCGGGTTAAATAAAACTCTTCGCACCGGATCGCTCTACGTGGAAACAGATGACTATCTCCTTAGACGCACGCATTCAATTGGTTGTTTTTATTCTAGCATGCATACATAATGATCCGCTGGATGCGAGACGCACGGGACCGGTCAATGTGGCGACACTGATGATGATGCATATATAACATCAGGTCTGTAATCCCGTACGGATTAGGCAGAGACCTATAGTACTCCTACATTTCATCAGGTATGTTAAAGCCCCAAGTCATAGGGGGCAAGCATATTGCTATCAACCGCAAAACTATCTTGACTTAAGATATTCCTGAGTTTTAGTCCACCTGGGAATCGAACCCAGGGCGCTCGCTTGTGACCACGAAATCAACGGGGCAGTAAAAAGAAAATATAAATGATAGTATTAATCATCTTACCAGGATCCAAATGGTAGCGTTCGTGCGAGGCTCCTGCGCTAGCGCTGCGCTGCAGACGCACCGCACATAACAGCTCGTTCAGGCGACCCTAAACAAAAATATTAGTTGTTAATCAATTGCCTGCTTAATAGGAGCTGAATATTGGTTTTAGATTGTCAAACCTAAGCATTTACTTTTAATTATTAAACATCTTAAATTCTCTGAAAGACAACGATCAGTCTTCAAAATTTGCAGAAACAAATCTACATAAAACGGAAGAAACCACACCATTAGAGGTAGATTATTGAAAAATTTGTCCCATATAGGTGTTAAATATGAGCAGAAAATTTGCATGGAAATGTGAACGGCAGAATTCGTACAACATACTTTTTTTGTTGTTCTGTGATAGAATTTGTACCACTTAATAAGGCAACTAAACCATTCATTTTCATGTAACATTAGTATTTTTAGAAGTCCGGATTAATTAATTATATCAATTAAAAGATTTAAGTAATTAAACGTAATATAATCTTATACTAAACGCAACTAAGCGTAGTTATTTATTTAGAAGTTGCCATTTGTAAAATATCACGACGCTCAAAATGATAAATAATTATTTAAAAATAGAAATAACAGTAAATATAATTAACCAATTACACATTATACCTTACAACGAATAATTATTGCATTATTAAGATTGTTCTTAATAATTAACTATTTAATGATAGGAATTATTTTCACCATCAATGTTTTTTTTTGTATTGGCAATTATTTTATTGACAGGTTAGGAAAATCTTTCAGAGTCTCTGTTCAGTTCTTTGCTGTTGTTTTGGATTGTGGTTTTTAACTGCATCTGAGCAATTTAGCAAATTATCTGGACATTTTTACGTTGAGTTGAGCTACTGCTCTTCCGTACTCTATCTGTTGATAGTACTTTCGCGAAAGGACGCTTTATTAATTGTGCTGTGTGTGTACGATCTATAATTAAAATGACGAGTTTGCAATGCATCAATTGCAACGTTCGCTTGTCCCGAATAGGAAGGCACGACTTTATCCGATGAGAGTGAAGATATCGTCAATACTATTCGACTGTGGACATATCCTAGAGATGTAAGTAGTTTCTAAATAACATTTTGCGCACGAGTGTGCCAGTTACGAAGTGATATCTTTTACGTGTTAAAAAGTAGTCCTTACCATTTAAACTATACGATATCTTATTAAAATAATATGTGTGTACTAAAACTAATCTAAATATTATTTGAAAAAATAACAATCACCGTTGTGGTTGTATAAATATTTACAATTTATCCTTATAAATGTACAAACACTTAAGTGATCGTTTACATGTATTGTTTTCTTGCCTAACACTTGGTTGCTGCCCCTCGTCTGTGTAGAAAGCCCCTAGGGCTTTCTGTCAAAAAACCCGCATCTGTGTAGGAAGCCTCTAAGGCCTTCTTTTACTCTACTTTATGTTTTGACACAGACAGCGTATTTTACTATAACGATTTTGCTCAAACTTGGGCAGAGTCTAGGTTATAATAGTTATTACTCTGTTAGTATGACTGTCATAGTCATATAAAGCAATGTTGAGCCGTACTCAAAATCACTTCATTATTTCCAGATAACTCCTGCTGACCATGTTTGCCATGCATGCTGGCAGCTAGCTACTCATCTACGTTCTTCTGATAATAGGAGACGCATAGGCCATCAAAGTGTTTGTGTTGTATGCGGACGATCCTTACTAAGAATCAGTTGACGCAGGATTTTGATTGAAGGTGCAAATGAAGAAGAACAAAGAATGGCTAACACAGTTGCTACTTGGATCCAACCACGAGAGGTATCACAACATGTAGCTATTATAACTTTTATCAATTAGGTATCTTGATTTGATGTATGTGTTAAAACAATGTAAATTATTTCCCACTAATCCATGCATTTTTAAATGCAAGCTTTTTTATTTATATTTTTTATTTTAGCTTCGTTCTGAAGATGAAGCTTGTGTGCCGTGTTGGCTAAGAGCTAGAAGAACTAGGGTTGTTTCACCAAATGAAGATATTCAACCCATTGTACCTGATCATCTGGAGGGTGATCATTCTGACTTGATGTGTGCTGTATGTGGTCAGAGTCTATCCACCCCAACATCAGATCAAGAGTGGAATCCTGACAACACTGCTCGTTTGTTGGAACACCAACAGGTTTATATGAAATAATATATTTATGGTAATTAGCTTATAAAAACGTGTCATGCAAAGGGCAATTACTATTTTATGTTGCTAAACATGTCATGTTGGGACAGTCATGATGTTGGCTCTACTAACAACAAAAGGATACTGGTTTTTCCATTGTAACTTAGCCCTTCTCTCTCATATTAACACAACATAGATATTTTTGGTAATGGTTTTCTGTAAGGTGAAAGCCAATCTTTGCGTTACGTCAAGAACTATTCTGTAGCTTGGTCATGTTGGGCGCAATTTATGTCTATCTGTACTTAGTGTTTAATTTATATTTCATCAATAGTATTTATTTACAGATGTCATCCATGAATGAAGTTTGCGGAGTTTGCTGGGGCCAAGCTCGAGATTTGAGCTTCTATGTTCCAGAAGGACCACAAGAAAGACCCCAATATATTGTGTTGCCCAATATAAGAAGAGCAGCTGAAACACCAAGACACTGCATTTTCCAAGAGTGCATGGAACCAGAGCGAAATATTGTGCCTGAAGAAACCAGGCAAGATGTATTGGTTAGGTATCAATATTTTATACCAAGAGGAGCTCGTATTTGCTCCTTACATAGACAGGACGCTAATTATGAAAACCTGTATACTGCTGAGTATAGCCTTAATAGCTTTACTTCCACACACATAGAGGAGATCATTTTTATATTAATGGAAGGGTTAAGCAACATCTCTTATGAGAATATTCAAAACTACCGCGATAACCAAGTACAGTACTTTATAGGCATAAATAAACAACAACATCAACAAATATTAGATGTAACACCCAGGCTTAGGAATATGCATCGGGCTAGTTTTGCATTAACAGCCTTATTGTGTAAATTAAGGACTGGGGATTCAGGGGACAGATTGTCATGTCTATTTCAAGTTCCGAGAAGGACCCTAGAGACATTAATGTCTGTAGCAAGAAATATTTTGCTAACTGATTATGTTCCACAATTTCTTGGTTTTTCTCATTTAAGAAGGGAGCAAGTGGCAGCAAGAAATGCATACATTGCCGATCACATTTTTGGTGAGCCTAATGCACCAGCTGATCAAAAACCTGCAATCACAATAGCTGATGCAACATATATATATACACAAAAAAGTAGTAATTACTTGTTCCAAAAGGATACATATTCCCTTCATAAATATAGGAATTTATTAAAGCCATTTATCCTCTGTGCCTCTGATGGATATATTATAGATGTACGCGGACCATATAGTGCCACTACAAATGATGCCACCATAATGAATGATTTATTAAACGAAACTGAATTTAATGATTTTTATAACGAATACGATATCTTCATTGTAGATAGAGGTTTTCGTGACTGCATGGATAGTCTGCATCAGAAAGGATACATAGGTCATATGCCTGAAACCAAAGAAGACGGCCAATCACAGCTATCTACTCTTGATGCCAACCGTTCACGCTGTGTCACTATTAACAGGTGGGTAGTAGAAGCGGTGAATGGCCGATTTAAGAGAGACTTCAAAATATTCCGCCATGAATATTTTAACCGTGGTTGTCGCAATTTAATGGCAGATTTTAAAATAGCAGCTGCTCTGCTGAATGCGTTTACTCCGCCATTTACAGAAAATATACATGCAGAGCAGTTTGTGTCAATCATATTTGAGCGCCTGTTTTTAACAAATACTGTAGCTGAATTAGTTAGATTACATAATTTAAACAGGCGCGGTTCCTGGTTTGTACCCATAGATGCGACAACCCTCTCCTTTCCGCGGCTATCCATGGAGGAATTGATATTATTTGCTTGTGGTATATACCAAATTCGCCAGGCTCGTTCATATGTGGGTGAGCATTTTCGTTTTCATGGAGTGTATACATTAGAGGTATCTCGAGAGAGAATACATGGCTTAGAGGGAATAAACCCAATGTTGCTTCGTGCTAAAATAAAGTCCCGCCATTCTTCTGCTAGAACTTATTTTGTTTTCATAGTTGCAGAAACAAATATGAATGGTCGGGACGCAATCAAAAGTTATTGCTGTAATTGCATTGTAGGTTTAAGAACAGTGGGATGCTGCTCACATGTTATGAGCATTATTTGGTACCTTAGTTACGCTCGCCATGAAGGTATGACCCGACCTGCTCCTTTCTTAGATGAAATAATATTAAGAATCGATTAGGTAATTATATGAACAATAAAATAAATGTAAGTTCTTACATAAACCAAGTTTTTTTATTTACCCACACTCAAAACTCCATCAGCACTTCATCATTCATCATCATCAACAAACTATTGCAGACCGCTGCTGGGCGTAGGTCTCTCCTAAAGCACCCTACTGAATAGGTACAATTATCATGTCAATTTGCCAACTTAATGATAAGTAAAACACTACAAAGATAGCACCAGCTATCTAGAACATATCCTTTTTCACCAAAACAATGTTTATGTGCCTACACGTAATAATATTTATTGGGACATAACCTCAAAAATAAAACTGGTTATAACTTTTAAGTCCCAACTTCTAAAAATCTAAGAATTTTAAAAGGGCTTGCCTATCGTATTGACTACCAATTAAAACAAAAAATATCCCAAAACACGATATTTTATTAGGTGTACGAAACTCCCATACAACCCTGCCGTTCGCCTTTCCATTTTTACCGATGGAAAATCCCTGCGGGCATACGGCTTGTTATCCACTACAAAGGTAAGACAAAGGAAAATTTTACTTGGCAACTAGTCACGCGTATAACGCTAATTTATATCAAAAGACAGTGCATGTCAATTTTTTTATCTCGAACCGATGTAACGTCTAAGCACCAAAATGGCTGATATATCGTTAGCGTCACTTTATGTCTACAATTCCACACCAGTATCATGCATGATTTGTTTAGATATAACAGTTTACCAGTGCGTGATAGGAATGTGTTAGTGTCGTGGCACGACAATACCTGCTCGTCTACCTCCATTCAAGCATTACTAATTACCGATTATTTAATGATAAATTAATCGTGTGGTAATTGCGGTTTGCCCCGCACGTTCGCAATTAATCGTACAAAATAACTAGTTATAACTAGATTTATTGATTAGACAGTTTTTTGGATATGTGGCTGTGTAGTTTAGTACTAGGTAGTAACATTAATTTATAACCAGCGTCCATTGAACAACATAATAATAAAATTAAAATTATTTATATTATTTTTTTATATTTTAAAATGTTTTTATATTGTTTTTTTTATAAGAAATATTTAAAAATGTAAATAATTTGTATAAAAGTTAAATAAAGGAAATTAAAATTAAATTAAATAATATATAAAATTATGATTCGGTCTAGGGAACATAAAGCATTATTTTTAGAGATAATATCATCCATCTTTGACGACCCGAATGGCGCAGCGGTAGTGAGGCTGCCTTACGTTCTTCGGGTCCCGGGTTCGAATCCCAGTAGGAGCAAATGTTGGTGTGATGAGCATGGACATTTGTTTCCGAGTCATGGATGTTTATATGTATGATAAGTATTTATTTACAAAGAAAAAGTATCTATGTAGTATTATCAACTATCTGGTGTCCACGACACAAGCCTCGTTTCTTAGTGTGCCACACTAGATGGCGCTGTGTGTAATGTCCAGCGATATTTATTTATTTATTTATCTTACAATCAAATCTGTACAAATTTGATCTCAACTCTGAAGAGGGAACAGAGCCTTTCTTTTTTTTTTCGGTTGGGAAATCATCAAATAACTCCTCCCGCTCTGGGCGGAGCAGGAGGGACTGTCAGACTTTTACTGACTAAAACCCATCCATGTTCCTTCATCGCCCTTTGTGTTCCCACGGTATCACTTTCAAACAGTCCCGCAGCTCCGGACGGAACAGGGCCTGCGAGGAATTTGAAAAATAGGTATTTAAAAGTCCAGTAAACATGTATCACAAATAAAAGATTTGATTTGTAAATCGAACAATCAGCCCCCCTATTCTAATGTTAAACGTTGCTGACTGGATGAGCCGTCGTCGAATAGTTGCAAGCCAACATGAGGTGAGCAAGCCAGTTAGTTTTCCACAGCGGGGCAAAGAACTGTTTTAATAAGTACATAACACAACACCTCACCTACAATCCCCAAACGATTAGGCAGATGTGTACCTAATAGTACACCCATATTTCACCTGTTATGTTCAAGTCCCATGTAATAGGGGGCGAGCCTAATGCCATCAACCGGGCACAAATCAGACTCCGTGGCTGCTACTAACAAATTTAAGATGGAAAAACTAAATAACACTGCCTGACCCGGGAATCGAACACAGGAACTCATGCTCAGCAGTCGCGCTTGCGCCCACCAGACCAACGAGGCAGTTTTTTAGTACAGTACCTAATAGACATTATGTAGGTAAGTAATCCAAATATTCTTCATCATCAACTATCCGGCAAAGTCACTCTTTGGCAGCATGTAAATATAGGTAATAACGCTGTTTCCCTAATCATTGCAAATGTACAAAATGATAAATGAAAATTTATTGTTTTGTCAGCGCCATTTGTCAAATACACATAGATTCTAATCAGTTTCATAGCATACAGTACCATGTCATTTTACAAAAGAACAATGATTCGTAGATTGTATTATAAAGATTCATTGAAGACAGAGGTACAATTGATGAAAGGGGTGCCCAGAGCGCGCCTCAAAGAGATATCAGCAAACGGGAAGGGGTCCGAAAGGACCGATGCCTGCCAGGGCTGGGGACTGTTCGAATGAGATACCGCGGCCCTGGAATACAAAGGGCAAAAGAAGGAACATGGATGGCTTTTAGTCAGAGTGAGAGGGGTCATTTGATGATTTCCCATCCGTAAAAAAAAGGGGTGCCCAGAGGATTTTAAAGCAATCATAACCAGCATGAAAACTTGATGGCTATGAGGTGTGTAGGTGGGCGTAATCAGAGGGCGTCAAAACTATACTAGAAAAGTGTCAGGTTAGAACATTACAGGTAGGAGTATTTTAGATTTGAAAAAAGAACAGAAACTATCAAAGGTATGTTCAATATTGTTAGGTTCTCATTATATTCATGCATTCGAAAAGTGTATTTTCATTTAAAACGCATTTTTTGTAGGGTTACAACAATGACTAATGTTTTCTCTAATCTGACGCCTTTTTAAGTTATGGATTACTGGTAAATACAAAAAAAAAATCTTAACGAATTCTATAAATAGGAAACAGGTCCTTCACATTATTAAGTGAAGTCTTATTTATTACTCATCTTTGTTATTTGTTAGCCTTATTCGAAAAAATATTAATGGAATTATCATAATGTACTGATAATGATCACCATTATTGTTTAATTTAGATATTTCTAAACCCCCAATCGCGATATTAAATGCGTTGTTAATGACCAAGCAAAAAAAGCAGCCAGTTTGACTTGTCTAATCTAAAAATAAAAGGAGATTTGACATCACTGATACCATATCTTGAATACACTCTTTTCCTGCATGATAATCAAACCAACTCTAGATCCAAAGTTACATTCTAAACCAGTAATATCTGGTGTTTATGGAATTTCATAAGACTTTTACAGATACTATTATATGACTCAAAGATAGGAGACATAATTGTCATTTTATAGCATACATATAGCACAGAGCAACCTCATTGCTATGAAAGCTTTATTTGTTTTAAAAGTAATTACTCCTATTTAAAAAAAGAATGCATTGAAGCTAAAAATCCAAGTTGGGTAACAAAACAAATAAGTACGCCATATGCAACCTCATTGTTGTTCTTTGCTGGTGTTAATTATTAGTTTATGAACAACAGCGTAACACCGATATATCTACTTGTGTTATAACACTGTCTGGTGTCTGGAGATAACGCGATAGTCACTGATAAGCGGCCACGCGTAGGACGAATGCTTCAAACATTTGGGCAGACAAGGTCGTTCATACTAAAATTAACTTTGCACTGCTGGCTTATCAAAATACAGTCTGATCGTGTGTGATACTTACATAGTACGTACGGATGGGAAACAAAACCACGTAGAAAAACAATGGTGGGGGCGGGTTGGGTACATTGAATACATAGGGTTTTAAGCGCTTTTTTTTTTTTGGCGCACTGCACTTATAATTTCTTACATCTAATATCTAGCTAGTCAAAATAGACTGTTTATGAGATAAAAATCAGGCAAAATTTTAATAGGGCCTCACAGTTTTATGTAAGAGTTGTATTATTAAATCAACACCAAGATTTTTATCATAGCAGAACACAAGACATGTGGGCTCCACAAATAGGCGCGTTACTGCGACTTAGTACTACTTATCTACTCCTCATAGGAAAAATTATCCATACCTATACTTTACTTGCAAGTACTAATACAAGGTGTAAACGGACGTTTGTTTTTGGCGCAAAAAATCACGGTTTGTAGGACTCAAAGTAACGCACTCAAAACATTGTGCTGCATTGAATAGTATAGTCCTCCTGACCGTTTTCGTTCACGGCGGCCAATCTCAACGCAGATTAACCATCGGCGCGGGAGATATTATAGTGCACAAGTGTGCGCGCAGACACAGGTGCACTCTCTGTTCCTTTACTCTCATAGGCCTATGGGACGGCAATCCGACCCGACCGGAGAGAGATCAGGCGCAGGACCAACGGCTTAACGGCCAACTTCCAATTTACTGAGAAATTCCTAATGGAAAAACGCAATCGCTTTTTGCCCGACCCGGAAATCGAACCGGAATCGGATCGGGAGTGGGTTCAATTGAATAGTAAAGGCGACATGTAGGTATTTAAAATAAAGTTTTAACATTAACTTTTAACTTGGAACTTTGACCTACAATATCTTAGTAACTAGAGGGATCCCAGGTATGGTAGAGAGTACGAATATGATCGCAATGACAGGAAGAAATGCTTTTCGGCTCCGTTTAGGTCTTTAAGGTGGATGCGCAAAGGTAGCCCGCGAAATTTAAAATTTCTTACGTTTATTGTAATTTGCAGGTCAGGGTCAGGTTGTATATTGATGAAAATATGAATCGCGCCAGTAACACGTATGGAGTTACAGAATTATAATCATTCAAATCATCAATACAGCTCTCCAAGTTCATATAATCACATTCAATAGCTATTTCATGAAAAAGTCCCGTCAAAATTGGTCCAGCCATTTCGGAGATTAGCCGGAACAACGAAAAAATTAAAACCCTTGAAATTGTGAACAAAATCCGATTCAAAAGGCTAATCTCCGAAACGTCTGAACAGATTCCGACGGGACTATTACTGGCAGATAGCTGATGTTACAAAGAGTAACTAAGCTAATTTTATTTTAGAAAAGGATTAGAGTTCAGTGCAAAAAGAAATTAAACCCTTGAAATTGTCTTATATGATTTCGATGAATCTTTACATGATTTCACGCGGACGAAGGTCGCTGGCAACATCTAGTCTTCTCATAAAACGATAAAAATGTCGCATCAACGACGTGATAAGGGCAGCAATACTAACACACAGCCACACAGGGCAGGTGACACAATGCGACAAAGTCCACAAGCTATCAACGATTTCGTTACATACTTGTACTTTGCACTTGCATTATCAACTTTTGTGAAAACCTATATCAGATGCTTCACTTTACGTTCTGGGGGCCTAAAATGTAAGCTTTATCAGAATCATAATATGAATCACGTTCAAAATTTAAAATTCTTAAAATGGTCTTTACGGTTGTGACTACAAAGTCCATTTTAAGAGTTTTAAATTTTTAACGTGATTCGTATTATGATTCTGATAAAATTTTAGGCCCCCTGGACATAAAATGAATCGATACAACGAGCACTGTTTTAAGCTTTCGTTTTACAACTAAACTTATATTGTCACTTAAGGGATATCTTCCGTGATATCATCCACCCGCATTCTCCAGTCAACCCGCGATTATGGCGCTTGCAACAGCGTCGAAATATCGGGAGCTCAAAAGAATGAACAATCACGGAAGATATCCCGTAAGTTTCGGTACAACGATGTTAGATTTCGGCTCTCGGTATCTTTCGGTTACGGAATCATCAAAAAGGAAATGAAAGAACCATATAAACGTAACTAACTAAAGTATCTTTATCGATGTTGTGTGACTTGAAATGAAACAAAGATGAACTGTTCCAGCAAATTGCATCTATCACAGTTTTTCTCTGCACCACCCATAGGAAAATTACTATGGGATTAAGTCCGATGAGTTTTCTGGGCCGGAAGTCCGGCTCTATACAACGTGTATCAGAATAAACGCAAAATCTCTTAAGGGGTCACTGTACTCATCAGTATGAACAACTTTCACTATGGGGCCAACACTGAAATCGCGAAAAAAAAATCGACTGCCCCGTACATTTCTGTACGCATAACTCGACAAAATGTACTGAACAGCAGATTTTGTTTTTCGCAATTTCTGTGTTGGTTCCCTAATGAAAGTTGTTCATAATTATACTGATATTACTTGACTATTACTTACTTTATTTTATTATTTGATATTTATTCTGTCTTGGCTTCCGTACGTTTTTTCACGGGTGACCACTGAAAACCAGCGCTGTGCTGTGATGGGCCCCCCATAGCACAGCATCATGCTGAGTGGTAACCTACTTGTCGCGGTCACGACGTGCGAGCTGTTAATTTTGTATTTATTTTTCTTTGTACCTATATGTCCTGTGTATTTATTTGTTATGTATCGAATGATTATTGTTAATTTATTTCTTGTACGCACGTCATGTCCCTGCGACAAATAAACTTTTTTTCTTCTTCTTTTTTTCTATAATGATGAGTACAATGACCTCATAAGAGGTTTTGCGTTTATTCTGTTACACATTGTATACATTATTGTGCTTGAAGGAATAAACAAATACTTACATTATAAAGCGGGGGCGCAGCGAGCTGTGACGTCAGCTCGTGCAGACGCGCCCGGGCGGCTTCCTCCTCAGGAGTCAGCGCCGCTCCCACACGACCCACCACTTCCCGTCGGGCCACCACCTGAGATAAAAATGTTACGTCAGAATGGCTGGGAATGTAGTCAACATTAGCATCATTCAGTTTTACGGGGCGCTACTATAGTCAGTTAAAATAAAGAAATAATATCTGATTTCATGATTCGCTCATTTTCAAGAACAGAGCAAATGATTGAAGTATGCATGAAGAAATCAAATACAAATAGCGGCACAAATAGCACAAAAACTATTAGACGAGAACCGTAATACCAAAATAGGATCCACATCGGATCAAAAAGGCTTCAAAAAGAAGTCATCGACTCATTTCTTAGAATGCAAAAATATATACCTAGCCTTCACGTCTACGAACTTTAAGGTGGTTGACTGCGTCGGTCAAGTGGTCGCAAGAGGTCCTTTTTTTTTTTTTTTTTGATGGGATGTCATCAAATAAAGCAATACAAGTTAGAGAAGCTATGTACTTGAATATGAGGCGGCAGGCTAAAAAATAAATAGTGCTCTTATCAACAAGTTAAGGCAGTTCTCGCCGCCTCAGGCCACAGTCTTCTTGGCCTTTTTTTGTACCGATGTGAAATCATCAAATAACCCCTCCCGCTCTGGGCTGAGCAGGAGGGAGTGTCAGACTTTTACTGACTAAAACCCATCCATGTTCCTTCCTTTGCCCTTTGTGTTCCAGGGCCGCGGTATCTCTTTCGAACAGTCTCGCAACCCTGGCAGGACGCAAGAGGTCCTGGGTTCGATTTCCAGGTAGGGCAAGTGTTATTGTGTTTTTTCCATCTGGAATTTCTAAGTAGTAGCCAAGGAGTCTGGATTTGTGCCGAGTAGATGGCAATAGGCTCGCCCCCTAAACTACTTAAAACATAACTGGCGAAATGTGGGTGTACTATTAGGTACACCTCTGCCTAATCTTTCGGGTTCACAGGCGCGATGTAATGCATGTCACGGACGGCGTGTACCTGCAGCAAGGTGTGCCTGCGCGCGTGCAGGCGCGCCGCCAGCTGCGCCAGGCGCGCGCTGGCGGCGGCGCGGCGCGTGCGCAGCGCGGCCAGCTCGCCCGCCGCGCGCACCAGCCACTGCGCCTGCAGCTTGGCTTGCTCCGACTGGCAGCGGCTGCGGAACTTTATCTAAAGAAAAACACCACAAGCCACATCATTTTTCTCCTAAGCGTGTCGGTGGCAATCTAAATTGAGTTGGCCCAGAACTGGGCCACGAGGTTGGCGCCATCTAGGGAATGCAATCCCGCATCCTGTTTGTCGCAGTCACGTCGTGCTAGCTGTCAACCTTTTTTTTCTATCAATATCGCGTTAACCTTACCTTAGACCTTTTGAACTATCAATCTTCAATATATAGCCTAATTCTTGAGAAAGGTTATTTAACATCCTGGTCCGACCCTTAGAAGCCGAGCAAAAAGGCAAAAAGCCGGCGAAACCACGAGGTACAGCTAGTATAATATTATAAAGCTGAAGAGTATGCCTGTTGTACTTAAATAATACCATAGCTAGTCATTATTGATTTAATAAAGCCTCATTAACATGCAATCATAAATATACGATATGTTTATACCCGCTTCGCCCGTGTTGAATCCGGTTACCGTCCTACGGGATAGTACTACCGGGATAAAAAGTTACCTAAGTGTTAATCCAGGTTATAAACTATCTCTGTGCCAAATTTTATACAAATCCGTTCAGTAGTTCCATCCATCCTCACAAACTTACTTATTAATTATAGCGTGAGATAAGATGATTACACCAAAGCTAATAAGCACACGTATGCAAAAACACTGTACTGCATGGCATCAGCATCCTTATCACATCACCTCATTTTTACTAGCTATCCCAATTCGAGGCGATGCCGTTACGGTGCTTATAAGTGCGTTGTGTACATTGCAATATGGAGTTTCATTAAAGAATGGTAAACGGCTAGATTGGCTTGAGGCCGTGCCATTTTTATACGAGAGCGTTGAGTTCAAAATCGATAAAAGTAATGCCTTTTAGAATAATCGCCACAAAATAAAAATAAAATTTTAACTAATTAAAAAACTTAGATTTTTAATTGTTATTGTTACCTCGGAAAATCCAATAATAGGCACAGGTATATAGTTTTCAGGATCAGGATTGTCAGCCTGCGCTTGCTTCCATAGTCGCATGTCCATACCTGAAATAAAAATAATACCGAAAACCATAAAGCATAAGCAATCGCTAAACAAAACAAACAATGATCCGAAACTTTGTTACTAATTGACGATATTACCATTTGAAGGGCACATCAACTTCACACACATGAAAATTGAGAAATAAATTAAATTTCAAAATTAATTTCCGGACAAATAGTGTGTAAGATCAAAGACAATGGATGGACTGTGTGGAAGATGATATGGGAAGACAGGAGTAATCTGATGAACTAACGTGTAACAGAGAAGTATGAAAGGTACGCCGACCCCAAATAAATTGGAATAAGGCCTGGGTAAACCAGCAAGAAGTTCTGCACGAGAAGATTCTTATCTAACGAAAGTGAGCACTAAAGAACGAATTTCAAAATTCATCCAGGGGATGACGTAATTGGGGCTATCGCGTATGAATTCGCCGCTAGAGGCGCTAGTGTAACGCGAGGTCACCGAAATGTCAGATGTCATAGAGTGTTCACGCGTTGCGTGCTTTTTTATCACCTATTTTTATTAATATTCACGATTGTGGTCTAGATGAAACCATTCCTGATTAAATATGACTTGAAAATTTTAAGTAGCAATTTAAGATCTTATTTTTTAGAACTTGGAGGTAAAATGATTTTAAAATATTTCATGCTTGCTAATTTTAGGGAGAATATTGTAAGTATGTATCTGAAGTTTATACTACGTTGTTATAAGTAATAAAATTAAGTTTTTTTATAAAGTTATAAAATAGAATATAAAATATTTAAAATAGAATTATTGACAGGACCTTACTCGACTGTGGCGCCATCTGGTGAGCTCAAAAACGATATCCCTCATTTCGGATGGAAGTTTGTCAAGTTAGAAACGTGAAAGTTGTGGTTTATACATTTGATAATAAGTAAAAGACAGTTATGACATTGTTCGTACTCGGGATGAGTGAGGCTCCTGATAACTTGCCGATGGTAAATCTCATCGAGCACATGGCTTGTATCATAATAATATGGAATAAATTCCCGGAAACTAAATTTCATGGGTGTTAAAATGAAGTGTCGGTTACCAGGTGGCGCGGTCTGCAGGTACTGCGCCAACATCTGCGGCGACGGCGCGGTGACGGCCGACACGGACACGCAGGCGGCGCCGGCCAGCGCGTTGCGCGCGTTGCCCGCGTTCAGGAACGCACCCAGCTCCGCCGCAGATATGTGCGTACCGCCCGCGCCCTTGTCCACTATGTATATCACCACCTAGTACGATAACAACATTCTTAAAAATGTGCCAATATTCCTCGTATGACAAGGCAACAGTGCACAATTATTCCAGATTTAAAAGTTATGTTGTTTGACCAGGTGCAAACCCAGACTCGTGGTCTTATCATGACTTCTCTATACAATATGTGCGAGTCCAGACTCAGACCTGGGGTCTAAAATGGCCGCTAAAGCAGAATCATAACAGGATAATAATATATGTATCACGTTAAAATTCTTAAAAAGTCATAGACGCAGATTATGACTGTGTCACCATTTTACGAATTGGATCGTAATTCAAATTATTATCCTACTAGCGACGCCCCGGCTTCGCATGGTACATGTTTATATTTATATGTATACATATACATATATCACTCTATAATCTATTGCTGAAATCCGTTGCGTAGTTTGAAAGATCTAAGCGTACAAACAGCGGGAGCGACGTTGTTTTATACTATGCTATAAAGATTATGAATCTGTTAAAGCGGCCATTTTAAACCCCCTGATATTTGATGAAAGCCAAAAATAGTGGCCTACCCAGGAAAAGAACAGACGGGAATCGAACACAACGGTTCACTAAGCCGTTTACTAAATACTGGTAACATATTCAAAGGTCATAAAAAATTACACGCACCTGAGTCTTGTTATCAGAGACAGCTTTAACACATTCTATATTGACGGCCAAGTTAGGTTTATTGCCTAACAAACTATGCAGAGACGTCGTCAAGGCTTGCTGGTTGTTTCTATAAAAAATCACAATATTATTTTTTGTCAAGTTTTTAATATGGTTACAGGGTGATGTTTTTAGGATACTGCAGAGAAGAAAACACGAAAACTCTGCCAGTTCTACGGCATCATCGGTAAATATTAACAGGACGAATCTAATAAGGGTTCCGTAAAGTTCCGTTTCTTGCCATTTGGCTACAGAACCCTAAAAATGGAACATGAAAGAAATGTGGTACCAACAAACCAAGAAAGTTTAATAAATATTGGATTATGGGAGGTTCGTTTTTCATATCTTAAATGAGTATTGTTTCTTCATGTCGTATTATGCTTGCACACTCTCAAATTATAATATCTTAGCCTTTACATGACAGAATGATTCTCAAAAAACTGTACTCAAAGCCGGGTTCAACAGCCAAACAAATGTTTTTAAATCTATGTATGCCCTAGGCCAGATTCGCGCTTGAGTACCTATAATTTGAACCTTATAATTCTACTTTCTAGCCTAGGGCAAGCCAGACTTAATATTATTAAAATCTGCCTGTAAACACGTACTTGATATCCTGTTCAGGCTTGTTGAACAACATGGCAACATGTCCGTCCTTGTCCTCGCGCCCGCCGAGCCGCGAGTAGCCCACCGCCTTGAACCTGCACAGCGGGTTTTGTTCATTCAGCTCCAGAGCAGGCGCGTTGCGACTGTAGTAGGCTTGCCCTGTAAATATAATTAAGTATTGGTTTATGTGCATCAATATTTTCCAAACAAAGTGACTGTTTTTTATATTGTTCTACTGTCCGCAGCTCCAGGTCCAAGCGCGTATTTTGCGTAGGTGCCAACCAACACTCTCAGAAATATTTAAAAAAAAAACCTATAATTGGTGTAAAAGTACCCTTATCGAAGCCGAAAGGCACTTGGTCTCCCAGTCATTGCGACCATTTTTTTGTTCTAAACCATACCTGGGAACCTTCTAGTTATTGAGATATCGGTAGTTCCAACTTTTTCACAAGTTTTTTTTTTTCAAGTTTTTAATAATATAACTTTACTTTATATACCTCCACGACTCGCTTATTATTTATTGAGTCCTACGGTAGAACGTGATTTTTCACCCCAAAAACAAAACATCCCAACAATAATTTTTGTGTAGAGTTATTTATGTAGTTTGATGTACAGAATACTTGGTTGAATGTTTCTTGAAGGGTCCGTATAAACCTTGTATATAATCAAAGTCACTTTTCTTGGAATGTATGGCTGCATTGTTCTCCTAAAATACTACGGATTTTGATGTAATTTACACCATCATTTAGACAATTTATTTTGTTGTTTAAAACCAGCTCACTATCGTTTTCATGAGTAAATACTACTCTCCTTCTATGTATAAAGCACCAAATAATAAATGGCTCTAAAAATGTTGTTTTTTTTAAATAGTTTTTAATAATTGTTATTATCATTAAATAGATTGCCACAGACGAGAGAAATAACTAATAGGGAATTGAACTAACAAACACGCTCTACATGTAAGTAAGTTAACATCTGCATACCGTAACTCCGGTAACTCGACTTACCAGTGCCCCACTGTGCTTGAATGAGGTTCCACTTGGCAAGCACTTGATCCCTCTCATCCCCGAATACGCAACAATTGAACACTGCTGCCACCAGTGCCTCGTGAGCAGATGACGGACCTTGCTGCTGCTGTTGCTGTTGTTGTTGCTGCTAATGTGAACAGAGCAGGATTAAATGGTGAGCCCATGAATAGAAGATCACACTAGTTGGTTCAAAATGCATAGGTATGGTTTAAGGGCTTAGACTATGCGTAAATAGCATTTTGCTTTACCATCCTTATGTCCTCAGTGCTGGAAAATACGTAGGACTCCGCAGGAGGCGTGTTTTTTGAGAGAGAGTTGATACTAATCCACCACGAGAGCCCAGTTAAGTGTTGGTGCGTGTCACATGTTTTTGAAATTCCTGGTCTTAGAATTGCTTGTTTCCTCAAGATGTTTTCCTTCGACATTTTGAGAGTAATGATAAAGCATTAATTAACACAAAATATAATGCCCATCCAGGATCGAAACTGCCACCCTCAAGTTGCAAGTCACAGCAATTACCAGTAGACAACTATTGCTGCCTGCCTGAGTGGTAAATAATAATAGAAAGAAAATATGCAATTATTAAAATAAATACCTGGCCAAACTGTGGTGCAGATCCAAGGACATTGCCAAAACCAGTGAATCCAGTGTTTGGTTTGGTTCCAAATGGCTGGCCAAAACTGCTACTAGTACCAAACGGAGAGCCAAATGTATTGGCACCACCAAGAGTGTTAGTACCAAACGTTGGTGCAGCACTGCCAAATGTAGGTGCGCCGAATGCTGGTGTAGTCCCAAATGTGTTAGTGCCAAATGAGGTATTTCCGAAACCTAAACAAATATACAAATTATTTGGTTGTCAGCACATTCTTACTAAGAACAAGTAAGGCACATATCTCACCAACCAACTAAAAAGGTTTTTATTCAACTCTCCCGGCAAGGGTGTGAATGAATGACGAGACAGCAGCCCAAGTGCTTCTGCACTGCCCAGAGGTTACCTCATACAGAGAAAAGTACTTTGGTAACCCAGGTACTCTCCGCGAGATCGTCAACAACACCAAGGAGCTACTGGCCTTTCTTGGGGAGTTGGAGTGCATCAAATAAATTTCCCACCCATACGAAAAAAAAAATGCGCTCTGGATGTGGAGTTGCATACACCAGCCTGTTATACATAAGGGTGTGAATACAAAATGTTAGCAATCAACCATTAATATATCATCATCCCCTAAATGCCACAGGACCTTCCAATCGTATGCATGTTTTTTGAGCGAGAAAGTTTTACTAGCACAATAACACAAGTAAGTGGCCATTGTGCATTAGATAGTACCTGTAGGTTTAGCAGGAGTTGCACCGAAGCCTGTTCCACCAAATAAAGAAGGGGCTGTAGAAGCAGGGGCAGTTCCTAGCGCTCCAAATGGTGCAGCTGTGAATGAATACAATAAAAATGTTTTATACAATAATCCCTTCAATCAATATCATAAATTGAACTTTTGACAACACTTGGTTGGTCTGATATATAACAGTCAGTCGAAATAGTGCTGTCTCTGTCTTCAGAGTAATCCTTCAATATCAGAGGTTGTAATGACCCCTACGCCCTTTGATTCCACAACAAGTTGGCATGGCATGTCTTCCTCCAATTTTCTAAATATAATTAAGAAACTAACACTAGTGTTTAGGATATGGATGTATTACTAAGAAATTGGATTTTATGATCTGTTAAATAAATGATTTGATTTGATATCAATGAACATCTCATTGCTCACCCCTTTCTTTTTTGTATTATCCACCATTAGTGAAGGGTCATCTTTTGTAAGAGGTAAGCCGAAGAACATATTTTTAATGTGATTATATTATTTTTGCCTATAGAATACTGACTATGTGATTTTTGAAAGGGAAGCCAATAGTAATTGAGTTGTATGGAACCTTCGCCACTGTTATTCACAAAGTCTCTATAATTGATTTCATCTTTCTCTACTCTCATAGTCACCTAAGATCCTGCTCCAAACTTAAAAACATTTAATAGTTTAAATTACCTGTACTAGTTGCTGGTGCACCAAATGCACCAAAACCTGTAGATGTGGCCGGGGCTCCAAATCCACCGAAACCAGAAGTAGTAGTAGTTGTTGCACCACCCCCAAATGAAAAGGTAGCTGAAACATACAGTATTCTAATGGTATACTATGAAATTAATTCTATATGTCCGTTACATTTCCAGGGCTCAAATGTTGAACTAATTGTAACTAAAACCCAATTATGTATGACAACTAAAAATGTATAAAGAACACATTGATGTCTTTTTTATTCAGTTTTCATATAACCAGAGTCACACATCATTACTAATTATGTCGCGCGCAACCTTAACCCTTAGAGCTTCGTTTGGGTGTTTGATCACAGGTTGGTTGGTACCTCATTCAAACATAAGAACCTCCTTAAAACCCTCTGACCACAAAGGTATATGAGAAAAATTTTAACTCAAAAAGGCAGGGTGACGTACTTTCAGAAGTTCAAAACATCTTATGTTAGAGGCTGTATTTTGCTCTAAATGCATTTTTAATTTTAGAAAAGTAAAAGTTTTATTCAACGCAGTATTGTTTAACTGAGTTATAAAATTAACAAGCAAGTAACTTACGTTTTGCTGCAGCGCCGAAGGTTGCACTTTGTGAACTAGGAGTTCCAAAAGAAAAAGCCATAGTGTCTAATTATTTTTATGCAATATAGGCGGAACTGCGGAAGAAACTTAATTAACGCATTAGGTAGGTACGCCAAGTTTATAAATTTGTTATACTTTGTACTTATACACACAGAACCTGGAAAATATAAGTAAATAATAAATTAACAAAATGAGGTTATTTTTACACTGTTAAAAGTAAACATTCAATTTTTGACTCATTCAAAAGTTCAATATTGTCAATTTGACAGATTTTTTACGTTTCGTTCCGTGCTGTCTGTTCCGTAATAATTCCATGAGTGCAAGTATATACTTGCACTCATGAAATTATTAGTTACATTAAAAACACGCATGGGTGTATTAATTATGTACAAAACGCTTGGGTATTTTATGTCTTGTTCGCACGGCGACTACTCAAGCAAGGGTAGCCCGCGAAATTTAAATTTTCTTACGTTTATTGCAATTTGCAGGTCAGTGTCAGGTTGTATGTTTATGAAAATATGAATCACGCCATTAACACGTATGGAGTTATAGAATTATAATCATTCAAATCATCAATACAACCCTGCAAGTTCTTTTAACCCCATTCACTAAGTATTGCATGAAAAAGTCACTCAAGTCGTTCATATTTTCATCAACATACAACCTGACACTGACCTGCAAATTGCAATAAAAGTAAGAAAATTTAAATTTCGCGGGCTACCCTTGCGTTTCTACCTTAACCAGTTTAGGCAGATCTCTCAATGTACGGGAAATCTATACAAAGCTAGGACATGTTACACAGGAAATGTACAGAGGTACTGATACCACGTATTTGTTTGTTAAAATGTATTCAATAATTCAAGACTATTCTTTTTGCATGTTTCCGAGGCTCGATACGAGTTTGAGCTCACTTATTTGTTCCAAGGATCGTACGCACAGCGACCAATCATTCAATTCATCAAACTAACTAGTTGGACGTTGAGTGACGCTTGTTCAATCAACGTTCGGCCTAGTCATTCAATTGAATGTTGTCATTCAATGAACGCGCTAGTCATTCAATCAAATAGAAGATTCAACCAGATCGTGTATTCCCGTTCGTCCTACTGACTTCGTCCCGTAGTGGGACGAACGGGAATTTACAAAGATAATATTAAATTTGTTCCCGATCGTCCCATTCATGATTTTAGGGGGACGAACGGGAATATGTTCTTAGATTAGCGCCATTCGTCCCACTAAATATTTTTTTGCATATTGTTTAGTCGTTGTTTCATACTTTACTTTCAAAGGAGATGTTTGATTTTGGGCTACACTATGTACACTGCATAGATAAGTAGGGAAAAAATAGGGGAATGTCATAAAAATACTAACAAATTAATTTGAAGAATGGTAAAAGCTTACAAAAATTATCATTTAAATAAAAAAAAACGTTTACTAGATTATACAGCGACATTTACATAGTGTACATGCCGCTAGCCAAGGCTCCATACATTTCTGGAACATCTCCTTTGTCGGGATATTACATGGCTCTGGTGGGCTGCTCCGGCGATGCCGCTAGTGAACAAAAGAGTGCCGATAACATTGTGTAATTTGCGTAAACCCTATTGGTTTACTCAACATTCTCTCCCAGTATCCTTAAATTAGACCGGTCGGGTTAGTGTTGACAAAACAATGAAACTGCACGGGTGTTAGTTTAATAATATAATTATGTTCTACACGAATTCTGTGGAAAACTACTGATGTAAGTACATTTTTGTTACAAATATCATTAGATGGCCTACATAGTTAATACTATTTTGTCTCATGTCTTATTAATTTATTCTAATACCATTTTTGTATTCCATTTTATTAAACACAGTTGCATTTTAAGAATTAGTCCTTTTGCGAATTGGCCATTTTGAGAACTAGTACTTTTGCGACACTGTTGCCATTTTGAGAATTAGTCCTTTTGCGCCTAAACCCCATTCTTCAAATTAATTTGTTAGTATTTTTATGAAATTCCCCTATTTTTTTCCTACTTATCTATGTAGTGTACATAGTGGTAGCCCAAAATCAAACGTCTCCTTTGAAAGTAAACTATGAAACAACGACTAAACAATACGCACAAAATTATTTAGTGGGACGAATGGCGCTAATCTAAGAACATATACCCGTTCGTCCCCCTAAAATCATGAATGGGACGATCGGGAACAAATTTAATATTATTTTTGTAAATTCTCGTTCGTCCCACTACGGGGACGAAGTCAGTAGGACGAACGGGAATACACGCCTACTGGGATTAAAAGTAGGTATCATATTAGTAAGTACTATCATCACAGAACAGAGGTGCTTTCTGTATGGTTATTCTTATTGATGTCTTTAGCTGGAGTCAACGAGTACCAGGGCATTTATTTCAAATCATTCAAAAATAGCACCTCCTCAAGTCCAAACAGAAGTTGCAGGCGAAGTGGAGAAATACAAACAGGAATATTATAATATCACACCACTATTTGGCGTGCAACGGCTCAAAAGCTGGTCCGGTTTTCTAAAATCCATACCCGATGCAAACTGAGGCAAAATACCTGTGTCCCACCCACCACCTAGTGGAGCATCTTACTGGAGGGTTTAACTCTCACTCTCTGCGGACTCAAGTGGGAAGATGAACCTAACCTTGGCGGAACAGCAGGTCAGCAGAAGTGTGTGGGTGTGGAGCTGTCGCAAACTATGCTCCACCTGCTATCACTGCCACCGACCGTCGGCCTAAAAGTGGTGAAGGTATGGGCTAATAAAAAGTGCAACGGTGCAAGGCGCAAGCAAGCGACACGAAAACAAGTAGGTAGATAATACAAGAGTGCCTAGAGTATAGCTGTTGGTAGGTCTGTAAAATCTGTTATCTGGAACACAAATCTTTACCAGTAACAATGTTTTTTTAATTAAAACTTTAATGAGATAGAGGGGTATGCAGTAAAATTAAAATATTTCAGTTTTTAGCTAACAACACCGTCATCAGTAATGTGCTGCGTAAATAGTGGTTGTTAGCATTTAACAATAACCTCGATTTCAGCGCACATTACTAACTCGTGCTTGTCGCAGTTATTCGCAAACAATCTTTTAAAACACGTGATCTGAGTTTGACATAGATCAGACTGATTTGTTATTGAAATTATTGAATGAGGATTCTCACAATGTTAGTTTCTGATAAAGCCACCTGATCTCCCAAACTGACACATTTTTAAAATTTAGAATAACATTATGACGTTTCGTCATCGCAGAATTAACCTAAAAATTAATATTTTTGTATACAAATAAAATGAAAGATAAAACAATCATAAATAGCTATTTTATTGCATATCACATCACCACTGCACCACTATCTCCAAATTCAATGTGAACTGAACATGTTTTCCTTGGTGGTAACACATAGCTCATCATAGATGGAACATTCCAGAGAAAAATAAAATATGCTTACATCATTTTACTTTGTTATTTTTGTAAGTATACAATAAAGAACACATTCAACAGCAAAAATGAGATAGAATTATTATAATTATGCAATAAACAAATCGGAGTTATGTCTTTGCCTCCCAGGGAATCCGTTATTTCTTTCCTCCAGGAGGCTGTAGTGGCTGGCCACGTTCTTTTCCTCGCAGTTTTAATCCAATTGCCCTTTCTATTTTACCAAGAACAATGTTGTTTGGAATGCCACGACCGGCCTCGTAATCATTAACAATTTGAGGTTTCTCGCATATTTTAGTTGCCAAGTCTTTTTGACTCATGCCTTTAGACTGTCTTCCTTGCATTATAAGTTTTCCCAGGTCAAGAGGTACCTTTTCATGACGCAATTCGTCCGTCTCTCTGTCGAGTTTAGCAGTATTTTTAGTGGTAACGTGTTGTTTATTGGTTCCTGCTCCATATTTTTGTTGAGTATCAACTGGTAAGCCCTGACGGCGTGCCGCATTTACTGCTTGTTCAGTCTTCAGAGCTGATGCTTTTGGTGGTTTTTTACGGAGAATCGTGACTGTATCCCAGTCAGACATTTTTGCGCACAAGGTACCACTGGTTTCACAACAAAATTACTGAATAAGTATACGAAAATTTTTCTGCTTGCTTCTTGCGTGCCGTGCTGTGCATAGAGTATATAACTTTCAGAGACAGAACTTAGAACATTCCGTTTGTGAAAAATTGTTAACCTTCTTTAGCCAACCTCATAAAAAAAAAACATAGCTACCAACATGAAAATCCATTAGCACTGACTTTATTCAATGTAATCTGTGGCACAGTGACGATCATGACCTTGACGGGAAGAACTGTCACAGATAGGGATGTGCATCTCATCGTTTAGAAATTAAACTTGTCGATATTTATAGCTACTCGATATCGATGAAATACATTGTAGGTATGTATACATACAGCACCAAAAGTAATTCATTTAAAAAAATTGGTAAAATAAAACACTGATTTAAATGATTTCAGGATTTATTAATTTATATAAAGTACTAGCGACCCGACCCGGTTTCGCACGGGTACTATTACAGAAGGGTTCTAAAATAAAAGCAACGTATCGTATAATTTAGAACAATGAGGGCTTATTAATAATTAATTACTAAGCCTTAATTGTTACGCACAATTTTGACTGGTTGTGTTATTTTGCAATGCCTTGTTGTTGAGCTTTTTTGTTGTAATCAGCAACTGTTTCTTCTTCTACAACTATATGTTGGTTAATGCGCTGGCATTGCCTTCTAATTAATAGAAGAGCTAGCCGATTATATATGTCATTTTTTATTTTATATTTGTGTTCTTCACATATTATAAAAGTAGCATCACATTTGGCAATAAATAATGTACTTGTCAGTTGACAAATATTTAAATGATGCAGACATGGTAATATTTCATTTTCAAATATTTTACAGGCTGCCTCTACTAACCTACACAGGTTTTTTGTGGGATATGTTAGCGATAATTTGTCTGGCCACCATTCTCTTAATTTGATGTAACTAAACATGGGGTCATCATCTGGATCCTCAATCTTCAAGCATTTTTCACAAATGTTACATTTATTAGTTTTTAAAATGATTGAAGCTATGTATCCACTAACATAAACAATGGGTTGTTGCTCCATTTCTGTTAAATCTATTTCCATAGGCTCAAACTCCTCTGGGATACTTAGCACAGGAATGTCCTGACTGGAGCTTGCAGCAACAGATTCACCCAACCCGACTTGCATACAAGTACTTTTTCCAGACAGCTCCTCTTTATTTTCGGGGTCCTGAAAAACTTCATTATGGAAATCGGTTAAAAGATTTTTAAAATCTTTTTCACAGTTGGAACCCCTATTGTGTGGAGCTGTCATTCCTGAAATGAGTGCCGTTTTAAGGGCTGCTATAAAAGAATAGCAAGTCGGGTTTCTGTTTGTAGGACTGTGCTGTCTAATCACTCCAAATAAATTTTCGAGTGCATCTTGGTTTAAT
Organism: Eugnorisma glareosa; assembly: GCA_947578425.1. Lineage (NCBI taxonomy): Eukaryota > Metazoa > Arthropoda > Insecta > Lepidoptera > Noctuidae > Eugnorisma > Eugnorisma glareosa. Next base: position 15,772,577 of record OX387959.1, read on the forward strand.
TGCCTCAAATTCAAATATTGAAAACCGCTAGCGCTCAGCTCCGACCAAATATCGCGCAATGATTTTAATGTAGTTATGTAACCATCAATACAGCGTACATTCTTGGCTTTGATCCCACTGGAGTTTCTAAATACAACAGTTTCCAATTTAGCCCGGTATTCAACCCAAGCGTCCACATGGTCTGTCTTAATGGATACATTTTCCCGGCGCCCTCTTTTGACATCAGCTGGACATGATGGACCATTGGTTTTATCAAAAAGGCGGTCGAGGTCATGGATTATTGTGCCAGTCTGCATCATCTCTTCCAATATTAATGGGTCATTTTGTGACTGTGCCATTAGTTTTACAACTGCTGCTACTGTAGTACTCAAAATTTGAGCAGCATATTTAACCTTCATTTTTGCCCTATATTTTGGCTGCACATGCATTTGTGTTATTTTGCTTAGGTACAAGAGGTTTCTATTTTTTTCTTCTGCTTGTAGCAAATGCTCCCATTTGGCCTTAATTCCACACATAGACATTTCGCCATAGTTGTGGAAATTATTTCTTATTGACTTAAATAGGTGAGGTACATCAAAGATAATGTATACTTTTTTGCCATTATGGTTAATAAAATAATTTTCATCAATCATATATGGAGGGGTCAATGATTTTAGCAATTTCAAGGCTCCCATATTTGTAGGGCCCTGATCGCAAATTGTGGTTATAATATTAAAACCGGTATCTTCTACCACAGATATAATTTCTTTTATTAAAGATGCTAGTTTTTGGGAGGAAACTGTTCCCTTGACAAAATAAAAAGCTATAGGTTGCTTAAATTTTGCTCTTACCCCTTGCAACATAAACACCAATGCATGATCAGCCAGTTTAGAGCTACGTCCTGATTCTACCCCAAAGTCTTCATATCCCTCAACTTTATCCGATGTAAGGTCAAAGAGAAGACGGCGTTTTAACGCAATTTCGTCAAATAGTAAGCCACAGTATCTGTCTTTGATGTCTTTTTTGACAGCAACTTTTTTTAAATGCTCAATCACCGCTTTATTTACACCAGTGGACACTGGAATTTTTTTCAAAACATTGTACAATGTTTTTGTGCTTGGCAATGGTATGAGATGCTGTAAGTATCTATAGGCTTTTGGTGACCTCTTAAATATAGCCAAGGCTGATATTTTATTCTTTGTAGTCCAACGACGGCCCTTAGGCTTTCTTTTTTGATTTTTGAGCGCCGACGTCACAATTTCTTTTAACACATCTGACTCCAATTTTTCCAAGACATTTGCTTTGCGTCTTAGTGATGACAAGCTGCATTTAGTTTTCTCTAACTGCTGCATCAACTGCTTTTCCCTTGGCGTTAAATCTGTAAAGATAATTATATATAAGACTAACAGACGTCACACGGTTTCACCCGCGTAGTTCCCGGCCCCGTGGGAGTACGGGGATAAAATATAGCCTATGTTACTCAGGGTGAATGTAGCTTTCTAAAGATGAAAGAATTTTTGAAATCGGCATCAATAGTTTTTGAGATTATTCGTTACAAACATACAAAAATACAAATCTTTCCTCTTTATAATATAATTACGTGTCACGTTGTTTGTCCGCGATGGACTCCTAAACTACTTAACCGATTTTAATCTAATTTGCACACTGTGTGCAGTTTGATCCAACTTGAAAGATAGGATAGATAGGATAGAATAGTAAAAAATAAAATAACCACCCGTGCGAAGCCGGGAGGGGCAGCTAGTAATATTATAGTATAGATGAGACTTGTGAGCATTTCCCTGCATATTTTCTGTAACCACTTTCAGTCGCTGGATGTAACAGACTATTGTAGTTTTGCATGGTAAAATCCTAGCGTACGGGGTCGTGGTCCTATAACGATGTATAGTATATCATAATGATGTACTTACTTGGTTTTGCCTGCGATCGTTTTTCAAATGTAGCTTTGTTTTCCAAAATTTTTACAGATCTCTTTTGAGACTGGGTATGCATTATTTCTGAAAAGTAAATGCAAAGAGTAATTAATAAAGAAATAGCAGTTTTCCTTTGTCACGAATTACCACAACACTGACAGTCAAAAAAATTGAACCTGTGGCTTAGTGACAAATTAATACTGTCAATCTCAATACAATTCTGTGTTATTAACACATTCCTTTAGAATGATATTGAGACAATATTTTATTCAAAGAATTTGGAAATTTTATTTAAAATATTTACCATTTTGAGTCAGCTCCATAAGGACATGTCTCGACTGCTGGCTCGTAGATGGCACTGCATCAGGTAAAAGATCTGAAATGATACATTATGATTTGAAACTAGTTGGGAAAAGTATCTTAATTTTTAATATTGTTTCAATTTAATTTTCTCTGCTCAGACCACCTCAACAGCTCACTCTATATTTGTCTCAAATAATATGTCTATCAGTCTCACAGAGAGGAGGCCTGTGTCGCAGCAGTGGGAACATAATTATTCCCTTGAAATGCGAAAAATATTCATTTGTTATTTAAAATATTTACCATTTTGAGAGAGCTCCTTGAGGACATGTCTCGATTGCTGGCTCGTGGATGGAACTGCTTCAGGCAAAAGATCTGAAATGATACATTATGATTTGAAACTAGTTGGGAAAAGTATCTTAATTTTTAATATTGTTTCAATTTAATTTTCTCTGCTCAGACCGCCTCAACAGCTCACTCTATATTTGTCTCAAATAATATGTCTATCAGTCTCACAGAGAGGAGGCCTGTGTCGCAGCAGTGGGAACATAATTATTCCCTTGAAATGCGAAAAATATTCATTTGTTATTTAAAATATTTACCATTTTGAGAGAGCTCCTTGAGGACATGTCTCGATTGCTGGCTCGTGGATGGAACTGCTTCAGGCAAAAGATCTGAAATGATACATTATGATTTGAAACTAGTAGGGAAAAGTATCTTAATTTTTAATATTGTTTCAATTTAATTTTCTCTGCTCAGACCACCTCAACAGCTCATCCTTTAAACGTCTTAAATAATACCACTTCAAATGTAGAAAGCAGGAGCTTCAGCTAAAGTGCAACAGCCTATACAGGATGCTAGGAAGGAACTCAAGACTCTTCTCTTTGGGCAACAAACTGCTAATATTATAAATACATCCTACAGCCCATTTAGACATATGGCCGCAACTATGGGACAGTGCAAGCGATTCCAACATAAATATACTCCAGCGCCAACAGAACAAGATCCTAAGAACAATTGCAAAAGTACTATGGTACTCTGGTACTATGGTATTGTTCATTCAGGAACTTCATTGTTGGTTATGTACTATGGTACATAGCCAACAATGAAGTTCACGAGCACCTTGAAATGAGAACAATCAAAGAGGAAATTCAGAGTTTAACAGCTAAATACAAAGAGCAGTTAATCCATCACGCAAACGAATTGGCTTGCCAACACACGATGGACCAGTATGTGAGACTCCTAAAACGTCACCGTATCCTAGAGCTAGAAGACCGGCACTAGCTCTGGGCAGCAGATAAGTAGATGCTTCCAATGGGAAGCCTCTGCATGACAGCATCACAGAACACATTTGCTCATAGCCTTAGAGCTGATTGTAACAACAAAGAGAAAGAAAAAAAAAATGTTTCAATCTCAGTTACAAACAACAAAAAAAACAGTTTTTTGAACACTTGAATGACGTCACAAATGTTTTGAGTGTGCTTCACACAAATTATTTGCTGTGCAGGGAATACAGGAATTAAACTCTGCTTATCCTTTTCTTTCTAATTAACTTTGAAGGACTCTACTGTATAATATTACGTATAATTGAGATCAATTATAGAATTTATTGTAGTTACCTTTTGACTCTGAATGCCGATACACATGTTGTGGAAACTCTGCCAATTGTCCGTCAGTGAGGGGTAAGGCCATCAAATTTAAAGTTGGGATTGCATGTCTTTTCAGACGATTTCCCTTTTTGTTAAAATCCTTTTTTTCAAAGTGGTTAGCACATACATTACGCTGTTCATGCAGTTTTTCAATTGGTAGATGCACCAGTTCTTCATTACCAACTGCTTTTAGCCACTCTCGACAGCTGGAAGATACAAAATATAAAAGGTTACTTCTAAATGACTATGTTTGATGCTGAATTTATTTAGTTAGATTTTAAAGTTAAGAAAACGTCCAATTTGCACAATCAACGCAACTAAATGGAATAAATTAGTATACTTGGAATATGAAATAACTAGAATTTACACAACATAGGCTACTTTTTATCCGGGGAATAAAACAGGGAGCTGTTTTATTCCCCGGATAAAAAGTAGCCTATGTTACTCAGCAAAGGTGTGGCTTTCTATCAGTGAAAGAATTTTTGCAATCTAATCAGTTCTTCCAGAGATTACCTTTTCATAAATTTAAACGACATTACCTCTTTTTAATATAGATTCCTAGTATTTACACAATGGTGTCACAGGTAAGTAGATAAAATGTATTAGACTCTCTGACCCATGTATTTAGCAGTCAACCTATTTAAACTTAAAGAAGTTTATACTATTATAGACAATTATTACTGTAGGCACAAGTGTTTTAAAACATTTCTATATAGTTTCAGTCTTGATTGATGGCTTGAGAGTCGTACAGAATTTGAATGATCTTTTAATTTACAATTAGGTATTGCTATGTGAGCAAAAGATCACATTTACATTAAAAATAGGATCGGTATCGGTACTCACCGGTTAAGATCCAGTGGAAACTTAGAAAAAAGCAACTTATTTGCAGTATGCCAGGCCTCCTTGATACCGCAAACTTCACACCTTCTGTGACCCTTGCCCATGATAGTTCACAAACTGGAGTCACTGTTGTTATTTCAGTTAATAATAACACTTTAAGAGTCAAATATCTCGCAAGAATCACTTAACCTACTAGAGTCAATATCTCGATAAAACTATGTGAGGATAAAACGGAGGAGCAGGTGCTCTGACTCAACGTTAACACAAGCACAGAAATTATTCTGATAAGTTTTATTCAAAAATCTTACAGAAAAAGAAAAAACAAACAGAAAAATCACAACGAAACGAAAACGAAGCGAAGCGACGCAGACATGTTTGTTTAAAGTCGTGTTTTGGGGTGGTCACGTGGTGGTCACTTTGTAGTGTAATGTTGGTCACACTGAGATTCTGACGTGTGTTTCTGAATGTTGGCTAAACAAGGTTACAAATCCCATACAAAAATAATTTGTTCGGAGTTTCACAGGACTGGTGCTGTGCTGTACTTTCGTTTCTAGTCACTAGTGCAGTATTCAATAATAAGGTTGTCATCGACATCGATTGTTATTATTAGTGTCGATTTCAACCGATTTTCATAAATTTAGTAAGTTTTATTTATTTCTAAAGGGTACTAAATTGAGACAATAAATAATTAAATGAATGCTCGAATATAAATTTCATTAGAAATAAGAATACAATTTGTTGAAACGTTGTTACAATCATTACCTTAAAATTAGTGAAGCTTATTTTATTTGTCTGTAACTGTTGGCGATCATCATTTTGATAAAATCGGTGTTCCCAAAACCAGATGAGGCCACATGACGCTACGGCCCTTTACCACTGGTGTTATTGGGGGGGGGTAGATAAATAATGAGGGCTATCGTTTTTTAGCTCACCAGATGGCGCCACTGTCAATAATTCTATTTTAGAGTACAAATAACTTCATAAAAAGATTTTAGTACGTATAACAACACAGTGTAAACTTGAGGTTCATATATTTACAATATTCTCCCTAAAATTAGCAAGTATGAAACATTTAAAAATCATTTTATCTCCAAGTACTGAAAATTAAGATTCTATGGTACTACTTAAAATCTTCAAGTCATACTTAATCAGGAATGGCTCAATCTAGACCACAATCGTGAATATTTGTAAACATACGTGTTATAACCGCACGCAACGCGCGAACAATCTATGACATCTGACATTTCGGTGACCCTGCGCTACACTAGCGCCTCTAGCGGCGAATTCATACGCGATAGCCCCCATTGCAAACAAGTGAAAATGAGATGAATAATATTATCAAAACAGTATTATTGTTTTAAACGAACGAATATTTTAAAAGTGGCTGTGTCATGGACACGGCCGTATGTAAAAAAAGAATCATTGAACAATCAGTTAAATAGGCTTAAGAAAAAAGGGAAGTGTTGTGTCAACAACACTGTCTTTTTGTTTCCTTTGGAGAGTGTAGGACGTGTAGGCATGTATGAGAGTGTGTGAACGTGTGGAATGTAGTGTGCAGGTATGAGAGTGCGTTTACGTGAGGTGCGTAGTGTATTGTGTGAGTGTAAATCATAATTGAGTATCAAGTAATGAGATACTCGTTTCATAAATTATGTGACTAAAGATTCCTAGTGATGCTTGTTAACTAGTAATTTACGTGCAGCTTTGTTGTTGGATAACCTACGCCATGCACTGTAGGGTGGCCCAGATACGTATTATTGGATATCGATATGGAAATCGATTATAAGGAACGTTACAACCATAGATATACAAAAGTCCATTCGGACTGGACTGAGCGTTAGCCTACATAAAGTGACCACTCTGTAGAAAGAGACAGAGCGATGATGCGGCCAATACCTGGGGCAAGCCATACCCACTAGCACTACAATCCTATATCTCTCTTGCACTTGACTTCACTTCAATTTTATTCGATATTTGGCTAAGGAAGGCTCAGTCCATGCATGCTCCAGTTACAACTTTTACCACAGAATATATAACTGTCCGTCATTATTGTTTCATGAACGGTGGTGGTGGTGATTGGTGAAAGACTGCTGTTCTGAATTTCTGACTGCTTCTGACACTGACAATGACAATCTGACAGACAGATGGCGTAATGATTATTGTAGTAAACAAAATATAACCTATAAAGTTTACACACCGATTAAACAACTAAAATAAAGAATGAGTGAAGAAATAACTGATTCGGAAGAGGAAATATTAGTGTACGCTGAGTTTGAAGATACGGTTAACATTGAAAAGTATAGAGCGGTTCATGTATTGGGCGTTAATGAAAAACATCCCATCATTCAAATGGATGATACGTTTTTCACAGGTTTTTGTACGCTATTATACGAGTCCTAAGTGCTCTTGTTTACCACTTTAGTATCGTCATCGACACATTATTATACTACTTATTTTTATTTGATGGCAGCTTAATCAATATTTAAAACTACCGAACTTGATATGGCGGCTTTTTGATTGACAGATAACTACATAATATTATCTGAGGACTAAAATTGGCTGGTGTAACAGTTTTTGGTTTTTGTGTATAAAATTTGGCAAAACTCTAATTTTGTTCTTTAGATAAAAAAATAATCTTACAAAAAAATCAACCTTATGATTAATAAAATATTCAATGAATTTTGATTAATTTTAACTTTATCATCATCATCATCATTCTCCTGCGCTTATCACAAGTTATTTGTTGTCGGCGCAGCATGTCTATTTGTTCCATAATATTAACTTTATCCAATTAGGAAAATATGAAAATGCTCTTGGAACATACATGTTTTTTGAAGAAGATCCAGAACCAAAATCGGAAGATCCACTATTCGACAAATTGCCTGAAAAGAATTTAAAATACCTCTGCAAGACCAAAAAAATATTGAATATGGAACATGCTTATGTTACTCCTAAGGAAGGTAAAATTAACATGTGCACACACAAAGCGCCTGTTCTTTATCTCCAAAAAGCCTCTACTGACTGAATAAAATTCAACATTCCCGTTAAATTACATAATACATGATTTCATTCTAATTTCGACTCCATTTTCAGCAAACTTAATAAGTAGTAGATATTCAGATATTGAAACTGGAAATTCTATTTCAACATAATTCATCATCAGCCCTATCCTAATTTATTAGGGGCTGGCTCAGCATGTTTCATTATTATAAATGTATGCCTAAAAAAATGCACCTTTCCAGTCTTGAATCTGTTGGCATAAACCAAGTTTTTCAAAAAGTTTACCCAGCAACTGGTATTTTGTACAAAAAGTTTAAAAATAACCTTTTGCAGGTCATGATCTGCAACATACAAAGCTTGAAGTCGACGACAACATAGAACCTGTCAATTTTAAGACATTGCAAGAAGCTATTGAGAAGTTTAAAAATCATTTCGAAACTGAATCAGTCACTGAAATCTTAGACCCATAGGGTAAGTAAGAACAGCATGACCAACCCATGAAAATCCACTGCTGACCATGCTTATAGTTAGAGAAATTTGCATAGATCTGAAATTGGGCCAATAAGATACCTCGAAGCTGGAGCAGAATTTGGAATGTGCTTTTTAATGTTATATATGTTACAAGGCTGCTGCCATGCTGAAGTGGAAGTGGGCAGGCCATATAGCTAGGTACGAGGATAACAGTTGGCCATGCACTGGCAAAAAATAAGAGGACAGCAAAAGAAACAATGGGTTAATGACATCTGGGTGAAGCCGGTGTTTTGATTTTATATTAATTTCAAAGTACAGTATAAACTCTAAAAATATAGTGAAACTGGTTGTTGAATAAGTGCCTTTAATTTTGACTAAATTAAGTGAAAAAAAATTACATAACTAAATTATAATCTGTTTTTCGTTTTTTATGCCAGTCTGTACTTTAATTGTATCATTCGTTGTATTTTGTTAATATCTTGGGATATAGTGGGATCATCTTCATCAACCTTTTGCCCTTGTCCCAATTCATTTGGCGTCGGCGCAGCATGTCTTCTTCTTCCATACTTCTCTATTACTCGTCATTTCAGCAGACACCTCCTTTCGTGCCATATCATTCTTCACAAAGTTTCCTCTACTCTTATACCCGTCCACAGTCATACTCAAAACTTTCCTCACGACATTTTCCTCATTCCTCCGCATCACATGCCCATACCACGACAACCGATTACCACACAACTATTCATTCACCGGCGCCACTTTCAGACTTCCGCTATAGATACTCATTTCTTATTTTATCCATTCGCGTAACACCACACATCCCCCTTAGCATTCTCATCTCAGCCACATGCAAATGCCTTTCATCCATACCTTTTGTGGCCGAACATTCTGATCCATACAAGGCAGCAGGTCCAACCATTGTTTTATAAATTGGAATTCGGGAGTCGCAGATTGTTCCCGTCATTTGCCGCCATTTCATCCATCCCGTGTTTATTCTGTACTCTATAATACGATCTATTTCGCCATTCCTTCCAACGGTCTCCGGTATTCTGTGCTGCTACTTTCCAATTCTCTAGGAAGAAATCCAGTTCGTGCCGCCATCTCCTTCGTGGTCTGCCGCGACCCCGAGTCAATGTTTCAGGGCACCAATCCTGAGCTTGATGGGCCCACAGTTCGTACGGCATGCGACAGACATGTCCTGCGCAGTCCCATTTAAGTTGGGCAGCCTTTTCAGCCACGTCTACGATTTGTGTAAATTTAATATTTATAAATAATGATGTATTGTTTCGCTATTGAGAGTGATTACTTCGCTTTATAGAGGGTTCCATTAAAAGGGTAACAATGTAAGCTAATGGAACCTTAACAATTTCTACGTTTTAAGGTGGAAGCGTCAGAATAGACCACGAAATTGAAATTTTGTTACGTTATTGCAATTTGCAGGTCTGCAAAATGCTTAACAAAATTTAAATTTCGCGGGCTACCCTGACGCTTCCACCCTAAGGAGTTCGCTATACAGTGTCACAAACATTATCCACAACCCGACTTCACCTACTGCTGAATATAGGCCTCTTTGCTTGTGCCAAGCTCCACATTCTAGTGCCAACCTCATCCAGGAAATTCCCGCGATGGAAATAATGTCATATCGTCTGCCCATCTCGCCGCCGAACGATCAACACTTCTCTTTCCAGTCTTTGGCCACCACTTGGTCACAGCTTTACTCCACCTGTCATCCAAATGCTGTGGTCTTATGTTAAGCACAGCTGAACTGAGGAGCTCGTGGCAAAATAATAACAGCCGCTTGGTCGATCTTTAGGTTAAGCCGTGCTTGCCTAGGTTGGTCTATGGATGGGTGACAGTCCATTACATACCGAGTTTCGTCCGTGCCTCGGAAAGCACGTTAAGCCGTTGGTCCCGGCTGTCATCTGTAGATCCTTGACAGTCGTCACAGGTAATGTGGCCCAAAACGTCTGACAACCAGTCTTACCAAGGGGTATCGCATTACCCAGTACTAACTGGGTTGTGGAGGTCAGATAGGCACTAGGCAGTCGCTCCATGTAAAATACTGATATTCAGCTGCATCCGGTTAGACTGCAAGCAGGCGCATTACTTTGTGTAATTTATTTCATCACCACTGCTCTCGAAAACGGTGAACGAAAACATCGTGAGGAAACCGGCATGTCCTAGAACAATAAATTCGAATACATGTGACATCTACCAACCCGCGCTGGGCCCGCGTGGTTGATTACAGCGCATTCCCTCTCATAGAGAGGAGGCCGTGTGTCCCAGCAGTGGGAACATTATAGACTGATTAAGCTTATGCTATTATCTGACATCTGTTCCTACTGTAAAAAGGTACTACCTACTCCCGTACTGCTTAAGTGCCTACCTACTAATGCACTTAATAATAATTAATTATCATTAAAATATACCTACATAATTATTATAGTTAATTCGCGAAAGTAATAAGAATAATAAAGAACTGCAGTTTGAATTTCGCGGGCTAATTGTTTGATCGTCGATGGGTCAAAATGCCAGAAATACCTTTAGTTATTTGAGTATTTCCTCTGTTACAGTTGAACAAAAAGTCCCTACATTGTAACCAAAGCAATTAAATAACTAAAAGACCCCTGCAACAATACGGGAATAAACCGCGAAGAAGCGAGAATGTTGCGATGCGATGGCTAACATGAGTACTTCACGTTTGTTGGATTCTCATTGGTCGGTTCGTATGGATCGAGTGTGGCGCGAACACGTGGTCGTTATATAGTGGCTGTCTGCTTTAGATATAAATTACTATGCGACTATGTAAGCACGAAGCTACGACGCTCAAACAAACTGTTTCATTCATTAATGTGACTCTAGATAGTTATCTGTGAATTATTGTTTCATAATAAAATTGCTAGTCGTGTGTTGTTCCAATAGTTCGTTTTGATCGTGATAGGTGAGTTGACTGTATTTATCTTATTAAAAGTGATTCGTTTTTGTAAAAAAAAAAATGTGTTTGGTCATAGATCATATTGATTTATGGGTCCAATTTACATTTTTTTTTTAATACAAGTTTTTAATCATAAAACTTTACTGCGGTCCGGACTATTCCATCCATCAGCACAATGTTTTGAGGTGCGATACATCGAGGGGTCCTACCGTAAAACGTGATTATTTACCCCAAAAAAAAAAACATATTTTTGCGTAGAGTTACCTGATGTACAGAATGCTTGGTTGACGGTTTCGTGAAGGGTCTACCTTGTAGATTAGGAAGCGGTGCAGGCCCAGTGGCAACAGCCCCGACTTACTTGTAGTAGGTGACAAAGTCTTTGTGTAACATTCATCAACCCGCACTGGGCCCGCGTTATAGCCCACAACCTCAGAGAGGAGGCCCGTGTCTCATTTTATATATATTAGTCTATGGGCCCGTGTGCCCGTGAGCACTGAAAAAGTTATAGTCCGTAGTAAATATGTTTTGTATTTGGTCATTTGAACTATTAACTACTATTTTAGTCTATTGTTGACAGGAAGCATACATAGATGAAGAGGTAAGTACCTACTTACATTCGGAAGAATACTCGTCGATTAGTTATTTTATTTGACAACTCGTCTGCACGCGATTTAGGAAATTAGAAAATTACCTAATGGTTTGCTCTCGAACAGGGATTAGTCATGAACTCATGAGCTCGGGAAAAGGTCGCGAGTCGAACTTCGCCGTAGATAGGTATGTGACCTATTTAGTGTGTTCCGTTCTGGCCCGGCCACGATGCCAAACAAGGTCATGGTTATGGCAGTAGACTGTACGGATATGTACCCAGGGGGGGGACAGTTCCCTACATGTACATCGCAATTCTTTCTGGCGCGCCATCTATCGTTCTTGAACTCAACTTTAATTCACATAGGACGTACTAGATGACTCTACGTAGCTACTTAAGCCTAATAGTTGTTAAAAATAGCTATTTAATTTTCTAATTTATTTTAATTATTTTAGTTTAATTTTTAAAACTTAAATAACGTACTAAAATTTGATTTTGAGTTAATTTGATTTTAAGTTAATCGAATAATTTAATCGGATGCCATAAAAAAACAAAAAAAACACAAATGACAAAATTCAAAACTGTCAAAAGAAAACGGATTTTTTACGTTGTGCATGTTTTCGTGTTGTTTTTAGTATTTTCTTTGCTGCAAATACGTTGAGCTGAGCCTCTGCTCCTCCATAAAAATTCGTCAGTACACCTTTGCGTTGAGTGTATCACCGGAGCGAAAGCAGACTGAATTCAGTGATCGGTGTCCGTTTGCGATATTTGGACACTATTAGTTAAGTTTTGTGGTATAGGACAAGAGTACCTAGGTATTTAAAGCAAACGTGAAAATAAATCTATGTATTGAGTAGGTATTCAACAAGCTTGTTTCATTCAAAACTAAATTAGCCTTTACAAACTATCTAAAATAATAAATGTGCACATTTTCCGTGCTTGTAGATTGATTGCAATTCATGTGGAGTTGTTTTTATTTTCAAACTGCTAATTTCACGCTACCAAACATGGTTTTACATAAATCAATCTAGAACTATGGAAAAAGTTTGCAAAAGCAATGAAATGAAAATGGAGGAAAGTACTGTAGAATAGAATGATTAGTTCACTCAAGAATTACAGAGGGCGCTGTTCGCGCAGGTTGGCATACAATTTCGTAACTGCGCACTCTATACCAGTATATATAAGATGCTCTGTGTATCTACCTTTTGGTACTAGAAGACAAAATAAGAGTACCACTTTATTTCATGATTTATACACCATTTTCAGTGGCCGGGCTACAGTGTATCCGTCCTAGCACGGCCACGCTTAGATCCGCTGAAATCCACAACTTTATTGGATGATTTGTGTCTGAAAGTGTACGTAAGTGTGATGTACCTACTATAAAATAACCCACTTATATTAAAAAAAAAAAACCTTTTATATCTATTTATTAGTCACTTAAAATCACACTGTGACCTAAGGTTAAATTATAATACACACATCAAAAGTGTCTAGGGATCAACATATATTTTTGCAATAACTTTTCTCCTGATTGATATTAATTAAAATTTTCTTTAAGGATTCATCAAATAAAGTGTTTTCGTTTGTCACAGTAACGATAAACCAAGTCACCTTTGCATTAATAAAGAAATTTGCCATTTTCCTAATAAAGGGATTTTTGACATTTGAACCACTAACACAAAAGTTCGAAAAAAAGACTGAAATAACAGTTTTCTTTAAAATTTTATTGGGTAACTTAAAAAATTAATAATCCGTGTTTCTACCGCGAACACTAACAACACAAGAACATCGGTTTGGCATACTCAAAATGAGTTCATCCAAATCACGCTGTGGAATGGCCGCCCATGTTCGTTGCAACAACAAAAAAAGGTCTTCTTGCGACTGGATACCCTCCATATTCGGCAGAGCTCTTCTCTGTAGCATATCCCATGCATGCTCAATCGGATTCAAGTCTGGCGACTGAGCAGGCCAGGGCAGGACATTGATGTTAGCTGCGGCGAGAGTCTGTCTTACAACTCTTGCGGTGTGCGGTCGTGCATTATCATGCATTAACTGAAATAAGGGACCGATTTGCACTTGTAGAGGAACGATGACGTCTGATACAATCGTCTCAGCATAAATTTGAGCGTTGAGGTTGCCTCTTATCCAAATCAACTCAGTTCTTCCGCCGATCCAAATACCCGCCCATACCATGATGGTTCCACCACTATAAGGATGGACTTCCTGGCAGGATTTTAATCGCTGTTGGCGTCCAGGGGTTCTCCAGTGTCGTATACGTCTTGTATCCGGTCTCATACCAAAACGAGACTCATCAGAAAAGCACACGAAACGCCATTGTTCTTCTGCCCAATTTCTGTGTTCAAGAGCCCATTGATATCGTATCCTACGATTGTGCATTGCTATAGGTGGTACCCGTAGCGGTCTTCGGGAATGAAGGTTCACTTCATGCAAGCGGTTTCTGACTGTTTGGTCGCTAATTAAGTTCCCTGAAGAGTGATGAAGCCTCACGGCTAACATCATGGCGGTTATTGTTGGAGCTCTTCGAGTTAAGATTTGAATGTATCGGTCTTGTCTCCGTGTGGTGCAGCGATACCGTCCTCCATGGCGCTCAGCCACGGTACCAGTGCTTCGGTAACGTGTCCAAAGTCGACTGATAACACTCTGACTTGTATTCAGAGCTAAAGCCACAGTACGTTGCCGGGAACCAGCTTCTATCATTCCCACGGCTCTGAGCATTTCTTCCCTGCTTAAATGACGTCGCCGCTCCATAATGACGTTGGTTTTAATCAGTAGTAGGGAAACAGTAGCACTAATAATGTCTTCAATGCGTTGTATGTTTTTATAGGGAAAATATTGACAGCTGATTTTCATCTTTTACTCGAATTTGATTCACAGTTCCTGATTCAAATTATGAAATGCACCAAAAAGGATCCATATAAATTTATAAAATCATAAATTTATTACAAAGCCACATCTCAATCTCAAGAAATCCACATAAAAATGCTTGATCCCTAGACACTTTTGATGTGTGTAGTTCTGTTCAATGAATAATAATAGGAACTAAGAAGCACTCTTCCTATGCATTTTCAGTTCTAGATGTCATTATAATGGTGTTGTGTCAGTATTCTAAGCCAGGCCCACAAACTGAAACTCGGTTTGGCCTCAAAAATCTTATTCAATTAGCCCGGTCAAGTTAGTTAAAAAAATAGAGGTACAATATTTTACATAATAATATATGTATACCTAAAAAATGGCACGAATGTTGGGAACACCAATATAAATGAAATGTAAAAAGTCCCCATCAATGCCATTTAAATAAAAAAATAAAGTTTTTGCATTTTTCAGCCAAACGGATATTTTTTATCATAGATATAGATCAATAGATCATGCAAAAAGTTTTGACCATGCTATTACCTGAATGTTCATACACTTTTCCCCCGAAGAATGACCATTTCATATACTTAGGTATATCGATTCAAAAAGTTAAAAAACCGACCAAGTGCGAGTCGTACTCACATGCAGGGTTCCGTAGCAGTTAGCACCACACAATATAATAAAAATATTTTGAAGGCTCATTTAAAATTATGTTTTATTGTATAGTATTCAACAGCAAAACTAAATTTGTTTTTCATAGTATGTTAATGAAAAACAAAGTTATTGCTGCAGTTTGATGAAAAAGTCCCATATCTCAAAAACTAAACATCAAATCTTATTCAAACCAATTTTCGTTTAAAGTTTTTTGTACGTTCTACAATCCTAAATATTTTCAGAATTTTCCTCCTCTTACTTCAGAAATTAGACGGGGCGGGGCACAATTTTACCACTTTGGAAGTGTCTATCTCTCAAACGATTGACTTTGAGATTAATGGTTTTAAGACCCTCAGTATCATTTTTAAAGACCTATCTATAGACACCCCGCACTTATTAGGTGTGATGAAAATATATTTTTTCAGTTTGAGTTCTACAATATATGGGGAGTCCTTAATCTTTTTTTTTTTTTTGTATGGTAATCATAAAGCGGTTCACAGAATACATCTACAACCTTCTAAGTTTCAACAGTCCTAATAGTTTCGGAGTAAAGTGGCTGTGACCTATACGGACAGACATGACGAATCTATAGGGGTTCCGTTTTTTGCCATCGGTTACGCTACGGAACCCTAATAAGTTGTGTTTTTTATAATATGCTCGTTCACGTTACGCCCCCGTTTTTTTTTACCTGACTTCTTCGGCAGGCCTATTCCACGATCTACTGTTTTTTTATGTTTATATCAGCCTTCTCTGTCCCATTGCTGGGCAAACGCCTCCCACGGCTTTCCAATCCTGTTTACAATTTGCGCTCTCTGACCAATCTGTTCAGGATGAGTCCAGATCGTCACGCCAGCGTTTCTTCGGCCTGTCTCGGTTACGACAGCCGTCTTCAGGCACGATCTATTCTGGTCCTGTTTAATTAAAAATAATTCTATCAAATAAAAAATGGTGCTATCGGAAATGGCTATGGTTGCTATCGGTGTACACCAGTAAAATGCGTGTCGGACCACGCACCGCCTATTTGATCCGTAGTTGTGATGAAAATTTAGGAGAAGTGTACAATATTTATTTATTTTAGTGACAAAATAAGCTTGTATTTCTGAATGGAACGGTGAAAAACAAAGTTAATTATGGTTTTTCCACACTAGACTCCTCGACCAAGCTTCTATCTCTTCTTAAATATTGCACTTTAGTCATATTTTGCTGAAGGCGGTGATCGGGTATCGAACCACCCGCCACTGCTCTGCTGCCTCACCACAACACTCACAACAATAAGGATACAATAAAATAGTTTTGTCCTTGTGATTCATAAATAGGATGACTAAGACGCTAAGGTGCCTGTTACCTTCATCATTCTACTGCACTTGTCTCAATTTTTTTGGGGTCGGCGGCGCAGCATGTCTTCTTTATCCTTACGTCTCTATTAGTCGTCATCTGACCACGAGTCACCTAAAAAAGGGGGCTCTATCTAGCCATATAATTTTTCACGCATTCCGTTTTTTACAGACAGATAGGATAGATACCTAGGTACTCAGTATATTCACAAGCAATTAAATTGTTTCAGCAAGATGACAAACTCAGGACGTCGACGTCGCAGTCAACGTGTGAAAACGTTGGAAGAAATTTTCCAAGAGGTGAATAGAAGACATGTGCGAATTAAAAGAAAGGACAGAAAGGACAATAATTCTATTCTTTACAAAGTGCTGCAAGAACTTCTGAAGATAATGCGTAAATGTGACAGCTTATTCGACAGTATGAAACCGAAACTTGAATATTTAGGCAGCTACTTTGATGGGATGCGCGTGGGTCAACCTAATGAATACGACATTAATGTTATTCTGACTATACATATTAATTACAATAACATTGATTTGGATGCCCATGAAGTTCAAAACGGTTACACAAGTATTATAATGCCAGAAGAATTCCGCAGACTGTCGAACACCCCTGCCTGCTATGAAAGGTTTCAAGAAGACAGAATTTTGGTGCGACCGATCTTTCCGCCTATCAGTTAAAAGTTTTCGATCCTGGATGCAAGGTGTTGTAGATGCAGCCCTAAATAAATTGCCATTGGAAGATGGTAAACGAATTTTAAAAGTGAAAGATAAATATTTTAAAATCCAATACAAGATGTCGGGTCCTGCTAACACCATAACAATATGTATTGAAAACGATGACGTCATTGATGTTGATTTGGTCCCAACGTTAGCGTTTGAGTTACCACAAAAACCTGTTAGTTCAAAAATAGATTTTGAGAAAGTGAGCAAGACAAAAATTAGCCATTATTTTGCAGTACCAAAACCTAGTGATAATGATTTTAGTTGGAGATTAGCTTTTCCGTATCAAGAACGATACTATACAGACAACAAGAATAATTTAAAAAGCGTTATAAAACTTTTGAAGTTATTTCGAGACATTCAAGAATTCAATAAATTGGCTAGCTATTTTATTAAAACATTATTTTTATGGGAAATTATAGAAAAGGGCGATGATTTTTGGAAAAAGAGTTTGAGTTTTTTGGTACTTTATATGTTACAAAAATTAAGAGATTGTTTGAACATTGCAACTATTCAAAATTTTTGGTGCTGCGATCACAATCTTCTCGAGAAAATTAAGAAGGAAACCTGTCAAAATTGGAGTAATCGATTATCTAATATAATCAATGATATAGATCGAAATAAATTGACGAATCCGAAAATTGTATTAAAATATTTTACAAAACAAGTGTCTGTAAAATGAAACTAAAATGGTGGTACATGTTGGAACAGAATTCGACGATTGTTGTATTGTTTTACTTTTTGTCAATAACACAAATTAGTAAGATTTGTAACCAAATGTTAAAAATATAATCGATCTAAATCTCAAGATTTAGGGTACCTACTCTGTTATTTAATAAGTGAAACTACTATAAGTACGTTAAGCGATAACTCTATGCATGTATACAAAATATAAAATAAAATATTAACAAAAATGACTACTTTTAACATTTTAGACACTAATTTATCCCCGAATTTATTAATAGGGCACATCATATTTTGCAAAAGGGAGTTCCCCTGGTGACCCAGATACTAAATGGCCCACAAGGCTTGTGCACACGATGCGGAATGGTGCCGTTGTGTGGATCGGCTCTGACGGTGGCGCACCGTACGCTCACCGGAATCATAACCAGCGAGATGAGGCAGGGAGAGGTGTACTCTTCTCAGTAAACGGAATGTATCGCTACTGGGGGTCTAATATGGCCGTTTTAGCAGAATCATAATAAAAAAATAATATGAATTACGTTGCAATTCTTAAAATGGTCACAACCCTAGTAGCATTTTTTGTTGGCATTTAGTTGGGCCACATACCTCTGGTTAGTTGGCAAATGCATACAATTGGCGGGCAGTTTGCGGGTTGGGCCAAACACTGATGGCCTACGTGGATTTGCCTACGAAGGCCCAACTTGCGATGGGGCCAACGTGCATTGCCCTACGAAGGCCCAAAAACAACGTGTTATGGGTAGGCCCAACGATACATATTACATGTAGGCAAGCGGTTGTATGTTGGTTGGTTCTATGGCTGGTTTCAGAGCGACGCGTCTCGTACCGCGGCCGTATCGGCCGTCGCTGTACATGAACCATAGTGGCTTCAAAATAAAGTTGGTTTTAGCGATGTGTTTTGAAAAACCAACCTTATTTTCAAGCAGATAAGGTACATCTGCAGAGACGTGCATGCGGCCGGCGCAGGCGCGGATACAGTTAGGGGGGGGAGGCAATGGGTGCAATTGCCCCCCCCTGAACTGGACCAAATAGGTACGTCATTAGCCAAGCTTGAACTAGTTTAAAACTAATTATTCTAGTTGAGTATTATATATATATTGTCTTGGGCGTCGCCAAGAGGAGGCAGCTGCCCCAGCCTAGAGGCTCAGGATTTTTAAAAGTTATAGCTTTCCCTGCCTGATGCCATAGACTGGTATTGTACGTAATAAATTAGCGTAAAATGGAATCTTATGTGATTGTGATTAAGATATTGTTTAAACCTGCGAAAAAACATTTATCAAAAAGGCTTGTACCTCTGGATTGGCACTCCTATTGGATTTTTGCATCGATCGACCTATACGTATAGACGGAGCCTGAAATAAATGAGCCCCTTGCCCCGAGGCCTTATATGCAATTAGGAATAGTATATATTTGAGGCTGAAAAATTTCGAGGCCAACCCAGACGACGACATACAAACGTCACCGATACAGTATTGTCTCTCTTTTGCACTTTGAAGTGATGAGTACATGAGAGGACGTTGTGTCGTCTGCATTGACCTACTTTCTGTCAGTTAATTAGCTGAAATTAAATGAAATACAAATTATGTTAAGTAATTGAATAAGTATATTTGTGTACAGTTCAAATTTTACACCACGGCTGAAGAAGAAACAAAACTTAAAAATAACTTCTTTGGAATAACAAAAAAACAAAACTTAAAAATAACTTCTCTATAATAACAAAAAACAGAACTAAAAATATCTATAAAGTAAGTACGTTAACATTTTAATGACTAAGTGTCATACTTACAAATGGAATGCAAATAAAAGTATCATTTTCAATAAAATTTGGTAGCAACAAACACTTCTTATTTAATGTTGATGAAGAAATATATTTTTTTTCTGTACGACTAACTTTATATATGCCTATCAGACTACTTCTTACTGGTACTGTATAAAAATCAACCTTATCCAAAAAATTATCACATTCCAATTTGTAAGACCCTCTTTCAGGAAATTCTTTGATAGATTTTATGACCACAATATCACCTTCTTTAGTATTAAAGCAAGAATTGACACTTAAGATACATTTATTATCTAAAATTACTTTTACAATTCTTTTTTTTCTAACTATCACTGTTTTCTTTTGTGAATATTTACTTGAACATTTAAATTCACCCATCCTTTTTGCAACCTGTTCTAAAGGGTGACTGTGAGATCGAACCATTTGTTTAATTTTACTCATGAAATTTTCAAAGGGAAAAGCAGAGAAGTTATCTAGATTACCAAATTTTTCAGTATCTGCTGTTAAATGTAAAAGATTATGAAAGTTATATACCAGAAGTTCTTTACTATACAGGGTTGGAACATTACGGACAAAACAATGCAATAAGTCATTGGCGTACGTGCGCCATTCGCTTACTGAAAAAAAATCACTACATAAAATATATATTGCACAATGTAATGCTAGAAAATGTTCATACAAATTTTTAGACAAGATGTTCAGTAAAACTACAGGGCCGAGGTATAAAACAAAAGATCGGAACTCCGTAGCCTTCCAATGTTTAAATAATTGTATAGGTCTTGGTCGTCTAGAAAATTCAGCTGGATAATGTTTTTTAATTTCTAATAGCCTTTGTGATATTGTAGTCACTTTTAAAAAATTAAGCTTACACTTTTTTGGTCCATTTTCAATCCAAACACGTATTAATTTTTTTACTACACCTAAACACACTAAGTGCATATAGTCTAAGGGTACTTGTGTCACTAAACCGACTTCCAGTTCTGTAAGAATAGATTTTGCAATCTGGTGATCTTCATAGTGCACATTATTAAAGTCAAGATCAGTTCTAAGATTTAAGTTTCGTGAGTATTGCCATGTGGTTCTACCAATGTACACTCCTTCCTGGGTGCATTTTTCACAACCATGTAGAGAATTGTGTGATTTAATGGATTTTATAAATGCACGTGCAGGTGCATCAGCTACAATGCAACTCAATCTAAATGCATACTTTTTTCCTTGAATGGTTATACCATTTGTTTCTAACTCAAAACACTCGTCAACGAAGGGTCGTAAATAATTATTAACATTATTTGGTTTTGATTCACCATAGAAAAGCCCGACAATGAAAGGCTTTTTGTTAATACACTGATCTAGAATACATAAAATGGGCCAAAAAGAATAATTTGTACTAGAATGTACGGGTAAGCCATCCACATTAACAGTTACAGTCAATAAATCACTATTAATTTCTAATTTTTTTAAATCAATTATAGGGTAGTTTTGATTGTCAATTAACCCAGTAGAAGCTCTTTCTAGTATATTAGGTAAAAGTCCGAAATATATGAAAGAGCCGGCATCACATTCTCTAACATTAATTTGCTTTGGCGTGTGTAACAATGTCCGTGAATCTTTAGGCAATGATGCATGATAAGGTTTTAGTATTTTTAACAAAGCATCTAAAGCTGAGTGCGAAATATTGTGGTCATGAGACCACGAAATGAGAGATGTAGCAAAATTCGTTTCTGTATTATTGTTATGAGATATAAGCGGTGCATTATTATTTTCCAAATTACTTTCAATCTCACTAGGACTATCATTATTAACATTATACAAAACTAAGGGTGGACTCAAACTAAAATAGTTATTCGAAATACGTTCAACCTCAACTTGTAACTCACGTGTAAGACTATTTTTAATAGCACTTCGATGGCGGGATTTTGTTCTCTCTGACACACCAGAGTAACTAGAAAAATTAATTGCTTCTTGCTCTACGACTCTCACGTCCTCCATCCCTGTCCTTGGCGAATCTAAACCAACTAACTATAATTTCAGTTATTCCATGATCAGTTTCTTTCTCTGCAGCCTTGTTTTTACGTACTGCACCTAAAATATACAAAAATACACTTCAATACAAAAATAAGTAATAAGTAATTAGTCTTTACAAATATTAATGCAGGAATCGAACCTGTGACCACTCGCACAGTAACCTGATCACTCTACCAGTGTGCAGTTTATTTAAATCATCCAAATGTTATTGAAGGACCCGGGTTCATTCCCGATTAGAGCAGATATTGAGTTTGCATATCTCTTTGTGTGTCCATGGCACCCACAATACAGGATCTTCCTAGGCTATGAGTGTGTATGATAGTTACAGTTAGGTACTTAATTTTTTATCTTATCACTCTCTTAGAAAAAACATAATTAAGGCTTAACTTACCTATAATTACTTTAATCAGCTGTAAATCTTTTAAAGCAATTTTATTATTTTTTCCTGTCCAGTTACACTTTGTAGCTAAGTTTTTGTCAAATATTCGTTCAAGGATTCTTCTTGTGATAGGACCAGTTTTGTTCCCACCAATGTAGGTCAAGTAGTTTATCTGCAACAAACACAAAACAACCCACTATAGTAAGTATGCCAGTAAGCAACAAATTTGCCAGTACTTAACGATAAATTATATACAAATTTTGAGTTGCAAATAAATAAGTACCAAAAGCTCTTTGTTTTCTTCGTTCTCCAGCCAAACTTCCAAACTGATTATATCTGTTCCTGATTTTAATGGTAAAGATACATTCTCTGGTAAACGCTCTGGTATAGCAGCAGATGTGGTTGATAATCTTGATAAAACTTCCCCTTGGGACAGTTGTAATTCCTTTATTGCAGACGTGATTTCCCCTAGGTAGTTTGCAATTTTAGCTGAAACATTAAATCTTTGTTAATATATTTTTTTATTTTTTTTATGTGAGCTCTGAGTTTTAGTGTGTTTATACTATTGGCTGTCCACTTTAACTAGTAGAGAGGAAGTTGCAAGCATAAGCTAGTCATTATTATGTACTTGAAAAGTAATCATATTTACATAGAGAAGAATTGATTTCTGTCAGTATTAGTGGCTGGCTTGGTGTTGAATGTGTTGATAATACTGGACCTGTAATTAAGACAGTAATATGATAAGAATAATAAAATTGACTTCATAATTTTATCATCAAAATGAGTTTGACACTTACTGTATCGCTGTGTGTTCACACTGCAGGGGGGGCTATTTGGCATTGGAGAATCTAAAAACAAGCAATAACTTAGAACTGCCTATATTGAATTGTAAAATGGTGGAACTTAATTCTGTCAAAAGAGAAAAAAGCTTACCATCAACATGAAAACCTTGCAGAGTTGATTTTTTATTGGGTTTGCTTACATACTCATATCTTGAGGAAGAATCTATAAATAAAACAAGGATTAAATCACAAAAATGCCTATCGCTCCACTTATAATAACTCTCAAGGCTGCAGCACTTGGTCCAGTACAGCGTCCAGCATCCAGCGCTGGATTGGAATAGACTACGTTCCTATTTTTCAATCCAGTGTCCTCCCCCGTACACCATGTGCCAGGGGCACTGGATCCGTGTAAACGCAACGCGTGTCAGTGGTCGCCGCGTAATGTACCTCAACACAGTAAGACTGTCTACTGGACTGAACGTAAACGGCCTGATCCCACTGGATCTTGGCATTTGGCATTGGGCATTGGGCATTGGGCATTGACACTTCAATGCCAATCCTGCGCTGGAAACCTTGAATTGAAAATACTTGAAATCTATTTAGATATGAATATTTATGCCTCGAAAACATGAAATAATGAATTATCACTATTTCTTAGGTTGCTACTAATGTTTCCAAGACCATATTTCATTGTAAAAGAGTCAAATTCATATTTTCAATTGTTCATTCAATTTTGACAGATGAAATCTTCCGACGAATATCTTGTTGGCTCATAAAATAGTTTTGGGATTATTAGCTACAAAGTAGCATTTTAATATAATACCTATGTTAGTAAACGTTCACTTACTTACTTAAATAAAATACACGTTCACATATTTATCAAACCAAAATTACAGAATATTACATAACTGTCACTCAATGTACCTGCACTGACATTTCAACGACAATGAATGACGCGTTTAGTAATCCTGTCAAAAGATAGAAAAAAGCTTACCATCAACATTAAAATCTTGCAGACTTAATTTTTTATTGGGAATATACTCGTATCTTGAGGCAGAATCTATAAAATAAACAAAAAGATAAAATCGCAATGAAACATGCACCTTAATGAAATTTTAAATTGTATGCTCCTAAATTTTTATTTCACTTTTTCGTGCTAAATCAATATATTATCAATATATAGGAAAGTGTTTGTTATTGTCTCCAGCGTTTTCTCCATGACCACCCACTGCCACCCATTCATAGTTGCAGTGGTAGAAGGCCCTTGGTGTGCACTTGCAAGGGAGTTTGGTCTCATTCGGGTAGGTAGAAACAGAGCTACAGCTGGACCTATCCATAGTACTAAATTTTATACAATGAGGAGGTCATTTAAAGTGGTCATTGCGGACAACCGAATTTTACACGAACAAAGTCGTGGGCAGAAAGCTAGTTTACTTACATATAAAATTTATGAGAAATACCTAATTTTAATATTACATGGTACACTTACTGTCTTGCTGTGTGTCCACACTGTGTGGGCTATTTGGCATTGGAGAATCTAAAAACAAGCAATCATATAGAACTACTTAGATTAAATTGTAAAACGGTGGAAGTTAATTCTGTCAAAATAGAGAAAAAAAAGCTTACCATCAACATTAAAGTGTTGAGTTAATTTTTTATTGGGTTTGCTTACATAGTCATATCTTGAGGAAGAATCTATAGAAGAAACAAAGATAAAATCACAATGAAACATGCACCACAATCAAATTTTGAATTGTGCGATCCTCATACCTAAATCTCTAGTTCCCACTTTTTTGGGATAATTATTATGATATTATTTACACATAAAATTTATGAGAAATACCTAATATTACTAGTGAACACCCACAGCTTTGCCTTTGCTTTGGACTACTATTCTTTTATCCCACGGGAACTGTGCATTTTTCCGGGATAAAAAATTGCCTATGTGCTATTTAGACTATAATCTTTCTCTGTGCCAAATTTCATCCATATCCATTCAGCTATTCTGGTGTAATGTGATCAATGGGTTATGAGCTTGTTGGGTGTGATTGAGTAAAAAACATCCATCCAGACATCCAAACTTAATCTTTCATAATTAGCTTTCCTAGTTAGGTATCTTATTATTATGATAGTAACAGATGCATTACCAATACAGTTTTGTACTTGCCTTTGCCATCCAAGGCACTGTAGGTAAGAAGATTAAATAGTTATTTAATTATTTACAAAAATAGGTAGGTACCTACATAAATAGAACAAAATATTAACATCAACAGGGTCACTTATAAAATTATTGAAACAAAATTACACTGTAGGTACCATACTTACACATGCCTATTTGTTTAAGAGATGTTGAAATGCTGATTTTATTTTTTCATCTAGTTTTTTTTTTGGTCGACTAAATAGGTAGATCAGCGCTAAATAAATAGCTAGGTACATAGGTACAGTTGGGAGCACGTCAAGACACTACCTACAAGTTTAAGTTGATCACTGATTTGTACTACATGCCATACATTACAGGGCCGGTCCAAAGTTTATAGTGTCAAGCTTGGCGTGGTCCCAACTGTATTAATATTTTCTCAATAACTTTAGTATGTATGTAATAAAATGTTGTGTGAAGATAATACAATATTAATCTTCACACTTCACACAACATTTTATTTAAGTAAGTATTAGGTACTTACCATTACTAGCCAGTGATCTGTGAGGTGGTTTCGGATAACTTATTTTTACATACTTTTCATTTTCCTTTTCTCCATCGGTCTCACCATCACTATCAAAAACAATTTTCTTCTTCTTTCTTTTTCTACTACCTTCTTCTACATCAGTAGTCAGTTCTGAATCACTTTCTGCCATTTTACACTTCTGGCGCGCCTTTAAGAGGTTATCTAAAAATAAAATTGACTTATTGAGCGTTTTAGTCAGGTAAGTACCTACCTAGGTATAAGTTTTCTAATGAGTAATGACGCTCATATTTATTTCAAGATTCAATTTTCCTTGCTTTATAGCTTTAAAGTTAGGTACATAATTAGCAGTTCACTGATTGTCTCACGACTTCTCGGCGCTAGAATGTGAACTTCACGCAAGCTGGTTAAGTGCGAATTAACTTGAGACCGGGCCGAGGATTAAATTCAATTAAAGTTTGGTTAATGATTCGTCGTAGTACCTATTTTTATATGAAATTTTAGAGATTTGCAGAGATTATTTAATATGAACAAAATAGTATATTGTTGTTGGAACAGATCTGTTGTATTTCCTATAGCATCATAATCCCAGGTCTCAAGTTTATTCGCACGGGTTTTAGGTACATAACTAATTAAACTACCACAAGAAAAACTTAGGTACTTACCCGTTTCATAGAATAAACGTTTTATTGGACATAATGTCCACGTTAGCTTATTGGGAGACTCGTTACTGGCAAGGCATTTGTTAAATTTATTTGTGGTTTTAAACGGAGGCCACATGCAGTGAGTCTTCTTCGGCGTCATCCACTCTTTACGTACCACACCGAGTTCCCCACCGCATCCATCATTGTCGAAAAATTCCACAACTTTATACATTAATGTTATCTTGCGATCGCGAAAAAAACAAATAGGTACTCCGCAACTGCAGGTGCACAACAACAAACAACGAATGAATAACAAAATGGCGGGCGGGTCGGGCGACAGTGCCGCCGCCGCCCGCCCCCCGCGCACCCCGCTAGGCCGCTATCAACCCGTAGGTAGGAGTGGCTGTAACAGGGCCATTGAAGGGTTTTTAAGTTGGACCGATGTTGTTAAAATAACTTAAATCCCTACTAAAATCTCCCAACAGTAGGAACAGAAGCAGCAGGCCCGCCGTTGGCTATCTGTTGGGCAAATAGTGCATGTTTACGACAATGGGCCTATTTTAAGTTTAGGTTGGCGGAATAACTAACCGTCTGCCAATACATTCCCAACTGTTGGCATATGAAAGCCAACGGTAATTGCTACTAGGGAAAGTGATAATTCTTAGTATTAACTGTGTTTGTGCCGTCTGTGTCGCCGTCAGTCTAGCCCCCCTGATTGTCCAACACTTCTGTCGTAACCACTACGGCACCGAAGTCAGGTTACGGCGCGGTGCCGCAATGCATCTTTCTACGCCAGTGCGCCAAAAGCTTCGCGGTGCGACACCACACCGCAACGTACGTAGCGGGCCGTTTGACCACAGAACATAACTCTAAAGAGCGTTTGACCGTGACTCCGTAACAGTAACTACTTACACACATAAATATTATGATTAGTTAGTGTTTCGAAGTATGAACGTTGACGTGGCAAAAGGCATAATATGCCTTTAGAACACATGTGCTCGTAAAGGGTCTCTTGATTTTATTTAAATAATTAAAAAAAAAATGATTTGTGGTATCAAAAATATGAAATAAATTCATTTTAAATTATTAATAATATAAAATATTCAATTTGTTTTATTTCATTTTTTTTTTTGTGCTACGAATATATTTTTGTATAATATATTTTATTATAAATAATAAAGTTGTTTTATTAGAGTGGGAGGTTATTTCTTTTAATTCAGTTATTTCACCAATTTCAATATCGTATTGTATCTCATTAGGTACTTGTGCGTTATTGTAATGTAAAACGCACGGTTTATCAAGATGCTCCGTCTAAAACTAACGGTAAGTATACCTTTTTAAATCTTAGCAAAGAGTTTTTAAGTCGGAAAAGTGGTCAACATTTTACACATAGAATTAACTTTGGGAGATAAATAGTACATTTTGATATAAGTGGGGAAACTTTGTTATTGCATTCGAGCGCGGAATAACACCCGAGCTGCAGGCGAGGGTGTTATGGACCCGAGAAGTGCAATAACAAATTCCCACGCGTATCAAACGACGTTTTTCAATACACTTTCGAAGAAATAAAATATTAAAACAGAAAGTATTTTTGTCAGGAATTATTTCCGCGCTTTGCTTTTGCCAGGCTGAAGAAGAAGCAAAGGTGTGATGCCGCTATACAGCCTAATATGAAAAGAAGAAAAATCAAATATTTTTGCATTTAGAACACAATTAGATGTTAATTTGTTCATAAAAGTAATTATTTTAAAAGTATTTGTTTTAAATAATCATGTATATCTATGATATTCTATTTATAAACACAATTTAAATACCTACTAAAAAAATATTTCCGCCGTATAGACGCATATCTCTTTGCCGAGATTAAAAAAAAACAATCACCACCGATTAAAGCTATAGTCATTGAAACCATATGAACTTATCTGTGGAATTTTTTTTCGCACGTGTGCGTAAAAATATTAAAAATCCACGCGTGTGAAATACATTGCATGTTGAACCTAACCGTAGTGCGATAAGAACCAGTTTTCGAGAAAGTGTATTGAAAATAAATAAACATTTAGGTAATTCTTTAATTTAATTAATTTTGACAATAAATTACAACAATCTAACTGTAACAAAAACACCAAAAAATTAATTTGCTTTATTAGTAACACTGGCTGTTTTTTGTGCCTTTGCCTTAAAAAAAAACGCTGATGCGCGCGTACAAATTGTTCCGCGCGCTTTTTCTTTTCGCTGTATTGTTTTTATTTGAAAATGTCGTCAAGTTATGATGAATTTATTAATTCGATACCGCCAGAAGTCTCAGAGGCAGTTTTATTTATTTCCTCAAAAATATGTTATAAAACGTCGTATGACATTGTATGCGCTTTGATAATTACTGCCTCTGCTTTCTTGTACCAATATCGCCTCGGCTGTAATTTTCAACTTACCGCACTTTTATCATAATGTACTAATAAGTACACTTGTACAGGTATATGTACGAATTATTATTTAAATATGTACATAATGATGTAAGGATCGTAGCAGGTGGCCTTTTTGTAGATCCTGCCACCCGGCCACTCCCATGGGAATAAGGCGTAAGTCTGTTTAGATGGATGTATCCAGCGTAGCCCGCGAAATTCAAATTTTCCTACGTTTTTTGCAGGTCAGTGTACAGGGTATAATTCTGTAATTATAAACGTGTTACTTGCACGAATCATATTTTCATCAACATACAACTTGACACTGACCTGCAAATTGCAAAAAACATACGAAATTTTAAATTTCGCGGGCGACCCTTTCTAACTTTAATGAACTAAGGCCAACTGGTGCAACTACCACACTAGTGGTTTGAAGATTTGTTCGAGCTGCGATTTGTCGGCGATGGGGACCACAAGAACGACCAAACTAGGACAGACAATTCCATGATGCATGTTGTGGTCTGTCAACTGTTGTGCGCCTTGTCACTGCTTGCCGCTGACTTTACCGATCATTGTATTAACAGCGGTCAGCAACGGCAGACAAAGTCTGTAGGCATTGGGTGTCACGATGTCACACGGCAAATTAATTATTATATAAGGTCCCATTAAAATAGATGGACAAATTGTAACACAGCGTTTAGTACGTCTAACCAAAGAAATCCAAGCAAAAAAAAACACTGATTAAAGTGATTTTATTTTGACTTAGTGGATGTGTTTATTCTAGAGTGCCGCCGGCAATTTATTATTTTAGGTCAAAATAAAATCACTTTAATCAGTGTTTTTTTTTTGCTTGGTTAACATTGGTTAGACGTACTGAATGCTGTGTTAATCTTTGTCCATCTTTTTTAATGGGATCTTATATTATTATCGTTTATTTCAGGCATTAACCCATATAACTCAGTTTACATAATTATTACATTGATTACATTAAAATTTAATTCACATTACATAAAATCATAATTAAAGTTAAAATCCACACATTAAAATCTAAAATAAAAATCAGAATTAAGTCAACATTAAACTCAATATCACAATCAAAATTAAAAAAACCAAAAATAAAATAAAAGTCCAATTTTTTTTTTTTTAATAAATTAAGAAGTTTGTCGGTAAAAATACAATAATTATAATTTTCTAATCGGCATTGGAGGAGCAACATGCCTGCCACAGCCTGCAATGGCGGACATAAGGGCAGTCCAGCCTGTTGGTGATCATCGCCAAGACGGTATTGGGGCTGGCCCGCACCCGCCGCCGCACCCCACGCCGCTTGCGCATGGAAGCGTGAAAACAATCAGTGCGTGGCATCGCGAACATGCCCGATTCGCTACAGAAACAGGGCAGCCCCAACGCCGCCCGGAACGCGTTGTTGTACTGGACACGGAGGGCACTTTACGCCCTTTCAGTATTAGTCAACCTACAGGGCACACGTGTATAGGGATGTGCAGTACGCTCTAAAAAGGGTGACCTTCACATCTCCAGTACAACGCGAAAACCTGCGGGCTATCATGTTGGCTTGCACCGACAGCGCACTCCGCTCCCGTGATCTACTCGGTCTATTGGAACTCCATCTAGAAAAACATTCGGAATGTTCATGGGGCTCGACACACCGATGGCCTGAAAAACCATGTATTGGCTTTTCTTCCCATTGTATTTTAAACCATGTCCACGCGCGTATTCCGTACACGTACGGAGAAGTCTCCTTTTTTTTATTTTGACCCCTTCCTATTGCTCACCGTCCACAGGCCCGCGCTTACGGTGGGGTACGCCGGGGCCCATCCCGTGGCCCCCGACGCCCGGTGCGTCTCCCGCGGCGACTGGGACGTGAGGTTCTCTCCCTCTCACGTTCCGCCGCGTCCTTCGCTAGCATGACTGCTTCAATGGTAACCCGGGCGTTTCCTCCCGCTCGATCCGGTGCAGGTACCTCCTGAAACAACCGTGTCCAGTGAGGACCTGCGTCAGGCGGAAGGTGAGGACGCCGTGGCGCCTCTCAAGCCACTCCTCAAAGAGGGGACTTATCGCCACTATTGTGGCGTGCCCTGCACGGGGTTGCGACAGTCGTTCTCTCCATGTCGCCATGAGATCGCGCCGGAAGTCTGTCCGCTGAGCGGCAATTTGCCGCGGCAGCGGAGTTTCCTCCTGGCGTAGAGCCTCCGCGCACGAAGTAGTCTCCTCAGCCCACAAATCGACGCGCTCAGCAGCACCATGTCGTCCGCATAACTCATATTGTTGACACAAACTCCGTCTATATAGCATCCGACATGTTGACCGCTGAGCGAGACGATCAGTTCATTCATATATAAGTTGAACAATGTATTATGTAGGAGAGGTCAACCGCCCTGCCTTACGCCACATTAGCTTGTATAAGGGTCCGACATCGCCCCTGCCCATCGAACACTATTGACCTGGTGCCCGTACCACCCGCGCAAGCTGATGAGCTCCGACGGTAAGTCCATGCTCTCCAGCTTCCTCCAGAGGATGTCGTACGAAACGAGGTCAAAGGCTTTGGATAAATCGAGGAAGTACGCGTATACCGGGGTCTTCCTCTTCGTATAGTAGTTAACGGTGTGCTTTAAACACAGTGTAGTGACATAGTACCGTCACACAATTACCACATACCTCTGAGCAAGTTACCACATACCTTCAAACCAAAATATTACCACTCAACACCGAACCAGTTACCTTACCACGTTTATGACGTTCCGCAAAGAAACAGAGAAGCAAGCATCTTGAAAAAGACGGTTTTATAAAGAAATAGGATGGAAGCACGGGCACAGTACGGCGTCATCACAACACCGCACACGCCGGCCATTTCGCTTCGAAAGAAGCGGTTTTGTAAGCAGAGCAAGCTTAACACCAGTTCCCTCGGCATCTTCACTTCACACTCCGGGACTACGCAGATGGACACGCGGCGCTGACGACACACGACGGAGCAACAGCAGAGCAGACGGTCTTCACTCGACGGCGGCGCGCGATGGAAAGGACCGCGCTTTTTTTTTTTTTTTTTGGAGATGGCATCTCGCAGTTCAGCCTCTGAGGCTGGCTACTGCTTAACCGGACTATTCCCTGTGGATGCCTTAAAAATGAATCTAAGGCCTCCAGCCAGGGGAGGACCGCGCTTCGCGCGCCTCTCCTATTTATCCCTTCGCGGCGATTGAGTGCCGCGGCGAAACAGCGCCCCGCGCCCCGCGCGCGGCTCGCCCTGCGGCGCGTCGCTATTGGTCGAGCGTTGGAGAACTGATCGGTTATGCCTAGATGCTATCAAGTTGATGTATATAAAAGTAGAGCTTTTGTAAATAAAATTATTCGTTATTCGTTGTTCATCCCAGTTGGAGTACTGAGTTTTATTATCTACGCTGAATCCCTGCATCTCCTAAAACAGTATTGCACTCTCTGTGGAAAGTTTAGGTCGAAAACCAAACTGGTTGTTATGAAGTGTTACGTGTCTATTTAACTGTGTGTTAAGCACACAGTCAAAAACCTTCGCCACTACAGTTGCCAGCGATATAGGCCTGTAGTTATTTTTGTCCGCCATATTGCCTGTTTTATTTTTACCACCGGCACTACTACTGTCCTCATGAAGTCCGTAGGTAGGTAGGAGTGGCACACACACAGCAATGGCTATGACTCTAAGGTAAAACAGCTCTTTGTTGCAAAGAGTACGCCTAGGCTACAATGACTGCCCCGCAAAACTGAAAATTATAGGTAGGTAAGTAGGTACTCTGTTCCAAAGATATTTGATGAAAACAAAGGGGTTAGAAAAGCACCTGTAATTTTATGAGTCGTATAAATCAACATGTTTTTATTAGTAGTAGTTGTGGTTAATTTTAGAACATCAATTATTTATCTTCGTCGACGATTTCTCAATGAGGGCTATCGTTTTCGAGCTCACCAGATGGCGCTACTGTCGCTTATGGTCATGTCAATAATTCTATTTTATACTGTAAAGTACCAATAACTTCATAAAAAGTTTATTCTAATACGTATAACAACATAGTGTAAACTTCAGATCATTTAAGTATTTACAAGATTCTTCCTAAAATTAACAAGCATGAAACATTTTTATGATCCTAATTAAAATCTTCAAGTTATAATTAATCAGGACTCACTCAATCTAGACCACATTTGTGAATATTAGCTAAAATACGTGATCAAAAGCACGCACCGCGTGAACTCATCTGACATTTCGGTGCCCTCGCGCTACACTAGCGCCTCTAGCGGTGAATTCAAACGCGATAGCCCCCATTCAATTAAACAATATGGTTCCAAAAAAGTGACGAGATATAAAGTTGAAATCAGAGCGGACTTGTGGACGGTTTTTTTGTTCCGTGACCGGAAGAAACAGGGGTGCGTTTAAGTCCAGTTTAAAATTTAAACTGACAAACGTCAAACACCCCGTCACAGAGCATCTTATATATACTGGTAACCCCGTTCAAGCACACCGCGAGGTGAAAAATTAAACTGACTAAAATTTAATCTGCCCCGTTCACGGTCGGTCGTCCTCTGGTATAAGTTTTAGCCTGACTAAGAAAAATTTTAGCGACCTTTTTACCTCGCTAAATTTTATTCTGCTGTCAGATTGACATTGAGCTGTCTGTTGTTTTATATTCTAGATTCGCTCCCTAGAAACGAATATTTATAACATCGTCTTCGTGAATTTTATTTGTAGATTATGGATGAAGTTATGATTACTTAAGATGCAAATTGTTGTAGACGAAAGGGGTAGAATGATATACAAGCTGAGCTATCAGTTGAATTTGACAGTCAACATTGATCTAGACCGATGACTCCGTTCAGCGAGCCCTCGCTAGTTTAATTTTTATCCGGCGGAAATTTCGCCGGCTTACTTAAACGTACCCCATCATTAGCCTCACAAAACAGACAAATCTCTAGAAAGAGACAAAGCGAATACGCAGCCAATACATTTATGTCTCTTTTCTGCAAGCCCACTGCAACCCGCAGGTAAGGCGTAGAAAGGGGCAACTCACACAAAAATTTAAACATCTATCGTGGGTATTATACTCTTTGGACCGAACTGCGGACACACACCGGACTTTGACAGTTTAAAACAGTACATAAACTGTCAAACTTGTGAAAAGATGCCGAATAAGATGCTCTGTGAGGTCATTCGAAAATTCAAAATTCATAGGTACAAACAAACTTTTGTAGGATTCGTTTACATTTTGATGAATTACTTTTGTAACAGATACGCAGCGCTTAAAAGCAAAATAATTATTGCAGCCGTTTTGACAAACAGCACTACCTGGTATGCACTCCCAAAATACATACTGAGCCCAGTATTATATTATTATGATGCTTTGTGTAAGTGTGTACTGAGCACACGTCAGCACAGAGCATCATTACGGTACTACCTATATATAAAAGTACTCTGTGTACGGTACTGAGCACAATGTAGTCCGTGATGAGCACTTTAGCAGAAACAATCAGTGTCCTTCCAGCAGTTCCAGCCGTTGCAAGAGGTTGATTGTTATTGCGAATATCTAATTGGTCTATGGTTATTGCTCAGTTTTGTCAGAAACTAAAAAAATAGTTGATTTTTTTCACTTTCATAAGTTTCGCTAAATCACATTTTTGCACTGGCAATGGTTGTTACACCCGCCCCTCCTCAAAGGCGCCATTTTATTTGTATTGTATCGCCATTTCGTTTCTTTCGTGAGATGGAGAATTGGACAAGAAAGTGAGACAGAAATAAAAATAATCTGAATCCTTTTGATATTTAGTCTATTCTAATTATTAAGGAAAACTGAAATCAGGTTAGGCAAAGTGAATTATTAGAAATAAGTTCGTGTTAACTTTTTTAATGTTAATCGTGACCGCGTCTCACCTCTTGTTCGAGTACAATGGCGTCCGCTTACTCGTAGCGCGTATGGATATTCCGTCATCCTTTTCTTGCATATATCGACTATTCAGGAGACACTGCCTTTCTAACGAATGATCTTTTTACGAGTAGAGCAGACTGATAAGAAATATTCCCCGTTACCTTCGCACTTTGTGTTTGAGTTTCTCTTTCACGTATTGGTAGCCGCGCTTTTGTTGAACGCGCAAAGATGTTTATAAACTTATCTACAGTGTGTATTTTATGTTTTATCAGATATTTACAATGTGCAGCTGATTGAAATTGTGTGATGAATTAATTGATGTGTCGATATGTTCACTACGAACACCGTTCAAACCGGCACAGTGCCGACGCTACAGTATCAAGAGCATCCAACACAAAAGTCTCAAGGCAAAAACATTGAAAACGTTCAACAAAAGAATGCTCAGCAGACTCAACAACAACAACAGGTAATAATTTATTGTTCATAATTTTATTTCTCTTTCTCATAATCAAAACCTAAAAGCACATAACATTCAGGAATAACACATTTAAGTTGTACAAAGGTACATACTTATTTAACTTTTCATAAAGAGTAAAAACATGGCTTATAATAATACAAAAATATTTTGAAAAGTTACATTATAATCATAAATAGAACCAAGTTTTACTGATTATCTTTAGGAATTTCCTAAAAACTCAACTAACTTCAAACCCAAATATTTGTTTATCAGTGGTAATAGACCAAGTTGATTGGAAAAGCTCATCACCTCAAGAATTTTGTTGTCCTAAGACGACCCACTGACCTAAAAAAGTAATTGTGACTTTTTGATCAGTACTATTTCATCAACTTTGTTTTTAATTTCAGGAGTTTCCTACATTTTGTTATACTACCAACGTGAATATGATTGGCAAACTAGGCACAGCTGCCACCAGTGGAGCCGGCAATGTGACCAGCGGTGTAAATATAACTCAACTGACTACCAGCGACGATAAGACTTGTTACATAGCCCAGCCATTTTCATACAACTATGCATTAGTGAATCAAATGCAAATTGCTCCAAATGGAATTCAGAATACAATATCAAATATTAGTTTTAAATGTGATGTTTGTGGCCTAATGTTTGGGCATCTGACTCTTCTGAATGCTCATAAAAGAATACATGCTCAGGATACAGGTAATTTACATTTTCTTGATTGAATTGTACCTATATTTTCAAGAGTTCTGAGCTACACACCTGGGATATTCCTTAAAACTTTTAATGTACAGATCCCTTAAAGAAAGCCAGCCAACTTTTACACAGCATTTTCAGTGCACTCAAATTTATTAGAGCAGAAAACAGCAATTAAAATTATATAATATAACAAAACCTAAATAAATAAACCCTACTTCAATAAAAATATTGTTAACCAGAGCATTCTTAATGCTCCCTTAACCAGAGCATTCACCTGTAATATGTAACAATCGAAAATCCGAATTTGTACAGAAATAAGTGATTGTTACAGATTTTATCTTTACAGGTGACACACTGTAATGCTCGGTTCCCCCAACTCACTGATCTAATATGTAAATGTGAACTGAAAACATTACAGGCATTGCTCCCGGTGAGCAGGAGCTCCTTTAAAATATTTGTAATTTATATTAACTAAAAATATTTGGTAAAATATTTGTAATTCATATTAACTAATAGTTGTCTGACTTTCCCTTGATTACAGAAAACAATATAACGGTTGTAGCAACAGGTGTAAGTACTGGAAATGATGTTGCCATGCCTCCACACATTCAGATCCTCTCCTCTGATCCCAATGAGCAGCAGCAACACCATGTACCAATTCAAGACAGTTAGTAGGCACTATTTTATTTTTTAATCCTTGTTTCTCCACTGCTGAGGAAGGGCCTCTTCTCCTCTTTTATTTTAAAACCTATTAATATTGCCTAGCTGAATAGGCTGCTAAGTTGTTACATTCAGTACAAATGGTCTGTTCCTGTTACACCTGTTGATCAAGTTAATATATTTGAGTAATTGATAAAATACATACAATGCTTTCGTTTCAATTTTGAGGTTGCAACAGGCTTGATCCCAATGTAATAATGTTCTTTTTATTTACTAGCTTAGAAACTGCATGTTAATTTTGCATATTCGATCCTATAAGGCTTTCTGATTGACAGCTTTTATCAATGTTCTCATCTGTTTCAGCTAAACCAGTTATAATAGAAAAGGTACAGAAATGTATTACTTGCGGGGGACCCATACCTAATAATCCTAAAAGAAAAGGACCCAAGCTAATCCGCTGCGAAAACTGTATTGCACAAGATTCTGTAGACCAGAGAAATAATCAATGTGGGTATACTGTTTTATTCTTAAAATTTTATTCACCCTTTTATTTTGTCAGTTATGGTTCCATTTCATGGTTGGAACCAATATCTTTTAACACTGCTTGTTGATGCAAGCAGTGTTAGGACTGAGAATTGACTTATCAACTCCTAATTGTTAAAAAGGCTGGTTATTTCATTGTGTTAACACATTTGAATCCACCCCCGTTTCTTAGAGCACATGTGCCATACCACCATAATAATCAGCCTATAATGTTCCCACTGCTGGGACACACAGCCTCCTCTCTATGAGAGGGAATGGGCTATAATCCACTATGCTGGTCCAGTGCAGGTTAGTAGATGTCACATGTCTTCGAATTTATGGTTCTAGGACATGCCGGTTTCCTCACAATGTTTTCCTTCACCGTTTTTGAGAGCAGTGGTGATGACATAAATTACACAAAACAATGCGCATGCCATTCAAATATCTGTGAAGGAAAACATCTTGAGGAAACCTGAACTTATAAAAAAGTCTGAAATCACCAACCCGTCTTGAGCAAGCGTGGCGATCAATGCTCGTGCCTTCTCTGTTGAGAAGAGGCCATTGCCCAGCAGTGGGACAGTTAGAGGCTGATATTATTATTGAATGCGCCTGCCTGGGTTTGAACCCACGACTTACTGTTCGTAAGTCGGGGCCGCTACCACTGGGCCATCCCTGCTCTCTCTCTCTCATACCACCCATATTTAAAATGGTGTAGTGGACCCTCCAGGTGGGTTCCCAGCGTTGCAAGTGCGACTTGAGTGCATCCACCAGGTAGGTTCCTGGCACTGAAGGTGTTAATCGTAAGTCATTCATGTTTGTTAGTGAATGCAACCCAAATATTCGTGGCGGCGGAAGACAACGTAAAGTTTGAAGTGAGCGCGGTGCAGCCGGCAGACCCGTTGTCAACTGCGCAGACCAATCAACAAACGCAACAACAACAGCAGCAGCAACAACAACAGAAACCTTGTGAGTATAATATCTGTCTTGACTTGAAATCAGATTCAGAAAAACTTAATGAAAACATTGCCCTGGTTTCCTTTAAACATATTTTAATAGTATTTGACTTACATTAGCAATTTTGGAAGGCCTTGTAACTTCACATTTTGAAATCAGTGCCAAGAAAAACAATTTCTAATAATGTCCCAATTGTTTTCAGTACCTGGCCACCACCCTGTGAAGAGGAGAAACTTAGCATCAGTAACAAAATGTCAGAACTGCAATGGTTCAGGCATAATTTTCGTAGGTGGAAATAAGAATAAGTTAAATAATGCAAATTTGGACAAACCATTCCACTGTAATATCTGTGGAGGTTCCTTTGCCAGATATTCGTCATTGTGGTCACACAAAAAGTTGCATTCGGGCGAGAAGAACTTTAAATGTGGCATATGTGGAATTGCATTTGCTAAGGCTGTTTATCTTAAGAATCATTCAAGAATACACACAGGAGAAAAACCATATAGGTATGCATATTTTGTTGACAAAACAGAACAAGAAAGAATGTAGAAATTATATGTCACTTGTCTCATTCACAGATTACCCAATTGAAAATGATTCATTTTTCAGATGTAATACTTGTGGTATGCAGTTTTCACAATCGCCACATTTGAAAAACCATGAAAGAACACATTCAGGGGAGAAACCATATGTTTGTGAAGTAAGTAGGGTTTCAAATTATTATAATTTTACTAATTTTATGGTCTTACAAAACCAAGTAGAGCACATCTTGAGAACGATGTTACATTAATTAATGAATATGTAAAATAAAGCACTTCAAGATTACATTACATTTTTAAGATTCAAGGCCAAGATTTAAATCAAGATCCTATCCTGGAATGCATAAAAAGATCCTTGCACGACTGCAGACTCGTTCGCAGATTTTGACGATACTACAACACGTCGGGGTTTAGGTTTTGGACCTTGTTTGTAAATTTAAATTTGGAAATTGTTAGACTATCCCTGTTTCGATGGACTGGACCGATCTTGGCGTGATTTTGCTACTTTAATTTTAGAAAAACCGGCCAACACGCACACAGGGTTCCGTAGCACCAAATAATATAATAAAAATATTTTGAAGGCTTATTCATATATGTTGTATTGTATTACATTCAACAGCAAAAATAAATTCGTTTTGCTTTTGTTTTTGGTACGCTAATGAAAAACAAGTTACTGCTGCAGTTTTATTAAAAAGTCCCTTATCTCAAAAAGTAAACATCAAATCTTGTTCAAACCTATTTTCGTTAGAAGTTTTTCACATTCTACAATCCTACATTTTTTCAGAATTTTCCTCCTGTTATTTTAGAAATTAGAGGGGGACACACATTTTACCACTTTGGAATTGTCTATCTTTCAAACGATTGACTTTGAGAAAAAAACTTGAAAATCTTCAAAAAAACTTTGAGGTTTTAGGAACCTCTTATGTAATTTTTAAAGACCTATCTAAAGATACCCCGCACGTATAGGTTTGATGTTTTTTTTTTAGTTTCATTGTAGTAATCGTTCACGGAATCCGATTCAATTATGGATGAATATCTTCACGCGGACGAAGGTCGGGCGCAACAGCAAGTTTACAATAAAACTGTTTTTTTATTCAGGTCTGCGACAAGGGATTTGCACGGCACGCGACCTTATGGAATCATCGACGTATACACACCGGGGAGAAGCCATACAAGTAAGTACCTTGTATGCCTTAGTATACATTTTTATTCTATTAGCTGATCTGTGAAGGTTTTAGACCAACTGTGAGCCGCCAGGGCAGGTGTGCTAGTCTATACTAATCTATATCTAAACTAATATCTATACTAATATTATAAAGAGGGAAAATTTGTTTCTAAGTTTGTATGTAGGGGGTAATCTCTGAATCTACTGTACCGATTTTGAAAATTCTATTCGAAAACTAATAGGAAGCTACATTATCCCCGAGTGCCATAGGCTATATTTACAACGTGTCCGTGGGATGATTTCCGACAAAAACGCGAGCGAAGCCGCGGGCAACAGCTAGTCATAAATAATTATATACCATGAGCTAACTGAAATTCTAAAAAAATTATAAGCCTTTTTATGCGCATTAATGCGTATTATTCGCGGCATTTGATAAAAATGCCGCAAAATTTTCAATTTTGGTTTGAATAACGAGAAGAATAAACAATGAACAGACTGTTAATACTTAAAAATTTGCTATCTGTACTAATTAAGGCGCATGTTTGACCTATACAGAACTTTCCCGGCAGGTGCCGTTCATTGTTGATTATTTATCTTTTTAAAATATGTGTCTGTAATGCAGGTGTGAAACATGCGGATCGGCGTTCAGTCAAGCAGCCCACCTCAAGAACCACGCTAAAGTGCATTCCGGAGAGAAACCCTTCAAATGCGACATTTGCACGGCTGCCTTTGCAGATAGGTTTGCACTCAAGAGGCATCGGGGGATTCACGACAAATATGGTACGCATAGAAAATACGAAGTTAGAATCTTAAATACATAATTATGATGATACATTTGTACTGTTTAGTAATATTAAAACACCATAATATTATGCTCAATAAATCAATAGACTTAAGAAATCGTTTTTTCCTCAGGTCAAACCGCGCCTTTACCTTCAAGAATACAACAAAATCAACAAGAGCAACAGCAAACACAGAACAGTGATCAGCAAAGCACACCGGCCGTCGAAGTTGAACACCACGCAGATCAAACACTTTAAGCCTAACAATTGTTTTGTGTTTCGAGATGATCCCACCCTGTCAGTTAATTTTAATAACCTTGATGATAAGCGTGTCTTAACTCAAGCGCCTGTGAATATGTGGAGGCCGAAGACATAATATTGTGATATAAGATGCCCAACCTTGCATTCATTGGTGATTAAAAGCAATAGTACTTCTCTTCAACAACGACGATTGAATGTTTTTTTTAGTATGGCAAACGCTGCGGCATTAATGACTTATTTATGTGTTCATGTAAAACGCAGGTGTGTGATAAAAGTGTAAAGGTTTTAATTTGATTTATTAGGTTATTATAATTTAAAAAATCCAGAACTTACCCCTCTTAAATTATTGGCTGTGGATTGTAACATCATAATAAAGGCTCCATATTTTGCCCTTTATTTTATTTTTCAGAGATGTAAATAAAACGAATTTAGGTGCGTCACAAAGCCTATGTGATTTAGTATTTTAGCATATCTAATGCAATGTCAATACATTTTTATTATAATAGAATGTGGATGGGGTGAACTTACTTATTTATATTAGAAGCAATACTTTGTTCAGATTAGCTGCTATACAATTTACTCTTTATTTTATATAATGACATAAATAAATATCTAATATAATTTTATTGTAGTAAGTGCAGCTCATCCAGAAGCACCCGCATCACAGTGATGCGTTTTGTAAGATAAACCTGGAATTTTTAATTATGGATTATATAGTCAAATTTTTGTCTATATTTTGTTTTATTTTTTATGGTCTAGTTTTTATGCGTACTTAAGTGAATAGATAGAAACATTTCAACCAAAAAGGGTCACAAAATAACACATAATAGACAGCAACCATAGTAGTAAATATTTTCGACTGCTTTGTAACTTTGACAATCAAAGCTCAGCATGAAAATCCCCTTGGGTATACCGCTGGAGAGCTGGTAACACAGAGCATCTTATATATAGCTGGTAAAGTGTTCCTGTTTATGTTACAAATCATTTTGTTCGATCAGATAATGTGTTAACTGTTGACGTCGGCTTCAATTAATTACTCATAAATTATAACGCGTGGAAAATTATTATCTTAAACTTTTTATCATTTCCGGGTCATAAAGTATATGAAAGATGCGTTCGCGCTGATGCATTATGTCCTTGTAGTAAGCTAATGTCATCCAACCACTATATCAAACTTTCTTCATGTGCTATAGAGCCTATAGTAGAGCGGGTTTGTCAACAACGCAAGTTTTATGATGTCCCTGGTTCTCCATCAGGAGCAACTCCCCAAAAAGACGAGTCGTTTTATCGACTTTTGAGTACCGGTACTGATTTGGCTATAAGCCCAGTCAAGCAGAAAGATAGCGAGTGTGTATTGGTTGGTGCCCGCTTCTCAAGCACAAGGGTGCGGGTTCGAAACAAAGAATTACTGTGTCACGTCAATACGCAAAATTTACCAACTAACCACACGGGTTTAGGACATGATTGTGTGTGGTTATTTAAATGTAAATTGCCATCTGATTTCAGAATTAATATTATTATTACAATGTGATAGGGCTTGTTATTACTGTCTAAGTAGTTGGAGGCTTATCTTGACGAATGCAAGGACAAGAAAATTATAATTCTAGTAAAACTGGCCTGGGATAAGAGTGAAAAAAACACGTACATAATTATAAAATTAAGATTTTAATGTTATCACGGGTTAAACTTAAAAGTATTACATACATAACCTACACACGTGGTGCAAGGTTATAACGGAATATTTTGTTACAGTGGCTAAAGATTACTCGTAAACCCAGTTTTCCGCAGCTGGTGTCCATCCGACGACTTCCTTCTCTCCAAACCAAAGCGCGATTTCCTTCTTTGCAGACTCCACACTGTCAGAACCGTGGATTATGTTGCGGCCGACTTGGATGCAGAGATCGCCGCGAATTGTGCCGGGTTGCGAGTCAGCTGGGTTTGTAGCACCTAGCATTTGACGGCCGGTTTTTACTGCGTTCAGACCTTCCCATACCATAGGAACGACAGGTCCGGAGCTCATGTATTTCACTAGACCAGGGAAGAATGGCCTGGACGCTAAGTCACTGTAGTGTTGCTGAAGTAATTCTTCTGAGGGCCACATGAATTTAAGGCCGACCAACTTGAATCCTTTTTTCTCAAAACGCTCGATGATGGTGCCAACTAGTCCACGTTGGACACCGTCAGGTTTAATCATCAGGAAAGTTCTTTCACGTTGTTCCGCCATTATGACTTTTATTAACGTGTAGCCGGCGCGTCTGAGATGGATTAAAAAGTACAGCAAAGTGGCAATCATACGAAAAAGGAAGATAACGTGTCGCGTCACAAAATCACCCACAGATAGTATATAATACAGTAATGTTTAGCGTAAACGCGA
The DNA here is from genome assembly GCA_947578425.1 of Eugnorisma glareosa. Lineage (NCBI taxonomy): Eukaryota > Metazoa > Arthropoda > Insecta > Lepidoptera > Noctuidae > Eugnorisma > Eugnorisma glareosa. The sequence continues at coordinate 15,815,567 of OX387959.1, forward strand.
TTAGAGTTTTCCTTTGTGTCATATTATTTATCAAAAATGTAGATTTGTCTCTAAAAAAATAGCCTAGTAACTATTAAGTAGTGGCTTTTAGTTATAGCAATAAATGTCACAAGTTTCATTAAGTTATTTTTAAGAGTTGACTTTTAATTATTTCTTTTTCATATGTTAGTGCAGCCTAATCGCGGTTTAGTCGTAGAATCGATTCATTGCCTTTGCATTATTGTATTTTGATAAATGGCAAGAACGTAGCTGCGTATTCTCGATAGTTGTACTGATTCCCAATAAAAATAATAAAATAAAATTTACATTATAATACATTTTACCAGAGAAGAACAGTACCTACAGCCGTCTTGAATCTAGCTTCTGATTTATTAAAAACAATTCACATAAAATAAACCAGTCGCATTGTAAATGAGATCAGCTTTCACTTTCCAACCCCATTGGGATTGGAAAGTGAAAGCTGATCTCAGATGGCGCCACCCCTGTACAGACCCAATCTGACCAATGAGGTCAAGCTCTTTGAAATACAAAATTACATTTCCAGATCTTCAACCAATGACGATGCTAGGTACCAGCGATGCTAGCGCCATTAGTTCCACAAGTTGTCATCCCCATTAAATAATTTAGAAAAAGTATCACGAATTCAACTGTTAGGTCGTGGATCCGGTTTTAGTACTAGAGGTTTCTTTGTTTGGATGGGCTATTATTAAATAGGTTTTTATTGTAAATATTATTTATTTTTTATTGTAACAGACACAGGTGATGACGTGATCATTTACAAGACCACACGCTTGCATGAAAGCGTAACAAATTTTAGAACCCACAAACTTAAAACCCCTCTTTTTCAAAGCATTCGATAATGATAGAGATGTTTGAGTTTCAGACGGAATTTCTTTGTAGTGATTCCAAGTATTAGATACGGGTTTATGGTCCACAAAGCTCCAAATAAAATTCGAAAAATCTTCGCCTTCGTTTTCCATTTTTACAAAACACTTGGAATTGTTTATTATTGCCTCTATTTTTCCTCTATGCCTTACAATTCCTGATTCTTTTAGGCACGTGTTCACATCCTTTTCCGTTAATTTTGATACTTTGCGAGGGTTAAAATGATGGAAAATTTTCCGGTAATTTTCTCTTTTTTTCAATATTGTTAACCACGATAGACCAGCTTGCTGTCCTTCTAAACATAACATTTCAAACAAGGCATAATTGTCATATTTTGGTTGCCCCCATTCTTCATCATGGTACTTTATGTAAAGTGGATCTTCTGTTAGCCATCCACAACGGAGAACTTTACTTTCTGTCATTATCACGATCACTCAGTGAATGTTTTGTAGTACTTTGGTGACTTAAAGTTTTACTTTTATGTTAGTTTTAGTATTTTTCCGAAGAGCAAGGTGTAAAGTTTATTTTTTTAACAGTTGATTAAAATTCTAACCTAATTCTTCAATTACCACAGATTAAACATTTTTGATACTTTATTCGTGTGCTTGTTTTTCAGGATATCTTTCGTTGCTTCCTTTATTTTATGAAATAATAAGACATAGATGTTTTAGCAGGTACATACTTACCTACCTGTATTCAATGGAAATGTCATGTGGAGTTAGTCGTGACCCTCAGGCGACTTAATACGTGGTCGACAGATGCAAGAAAGGTAAAAAAAAACTGATAATTTTTACATATTTTATTTTTATTGTGAAGGTATCATTTTCTGCGAAAGTTATTCACAGTATTATACAATAGGTAATGAATCACTTTCGTAGTTTTATTGTAAAACATCACGCCTGTAAATAGAAATCACAAATTGACTCTAGATTCCAACAGGCATATAATTGATTTGATGTCACCATTCGGAAATACGGTACAGCTCCCAGCTCCAAATCTTCAACCCATTAAACAACAGCGCCATTGGCCAGCTGTCTGGTTGCGAAAAAGCTTGCGGCTACCCAAATCACGGGTAGTTAGCTGTAATCGCAACCGCATTACCGCAAACATCCGGTTGAGAAGCCGTTGCGACTTGCGCCCAGCCCCTGATAAAACTATTTCAAGGATGAAATTGGAAAGCCTATCTTGTTAAGGCACCTATCCAGACAATTGTTTTTTTTTTACTTAACAGCCTTACGCACGACGGCCAATCAAGCTATAAAAAACCAGTTTATGCAGATCTCTCGTTGTATAGGAAATCTATACAAAGCGAGGCCAAGTTATATTGGAAATGTACAGCTTCATGTGCCGGCGTGTGTACGTGTATCGCATCTTCTAACTTATTTCTATGAATTTTCTGCGTTTGCTAAATAGTTTTTTAAATGTACATCGATATACTGTGTGTGAATCGTAAATAATGATTAAATAAACTATGGTACGCAAACAAAGAATGAATACTGATAACTCTAACTTGTTTGTTGACTGAGGTTCAATCCGTGTTCGCGTGTAAGGCTTACCTTGTCTGGTATTAGTTAAATAGTCAAAGGTGATATAAGTTCTTACTAGATTGGTTCTTCTAAAGATTCGGTCAATTGATTGTGAACCGGTTGCGGACATTGGACGTTGACAGATATAAGTTCTGTTCAAGCTTTATGGCGGCTCGGAAGTTAGCTGCGAGTGACGGTCTGGGCAGGTTTATGGATTTTCATCATGTTCATTTATGGCGGCTCGAAACATCTAGCGTAAAGCTGTGCAGAACACAATTTTGGATATCAGAGAGACGCAGAGGACGCCTAGTCTTGACTGTTTAATGCGCAGACCGTCACTCGTAGCTAGCTTCCGAGTGGCCATAAAGTTTGAAGTTTGAACAGAACTGTCAGAATCTGTTGTCCGGAACCGCATCCGCAATTCGTGTGTACCGGTTTGACCAAATCTTTACAAATAACGCAACATTTTGCCGGTCTGCTCAGTTTAAGCAAGAGATAAAGTATTATTTCCCCTTGATGAATACTCTAACTTTAGCCTTATTTCCTTAATCGACAAAAAACTAATATGACGTTATAGCTGATTTTACTAAACCTAAGTTTAATCATACAAGCTGGGTGTGTTTAAATTTAAGTATCCTGTACAAACTAGCCATTTAGGACCGCCATATATTCGTGCTAGTTTGGACTGGTGGTTGCATCTGTGGGGCTTAATATATCTTCGTGTTTGTGGTCCGGATACCAAGCTATTGACCAGTCTTACATTTTCATCACTAAGAGTGCCATCGGCAATTTGCTGCAAAAGTGGCACATATTCTGGTTTTGATAGTTCATTTGTAATGCGCATCATCTGCAAAGTAAAAAAAAAACATATAAGTGAATTAATACCGATTGGTTTTCTAAGTTTTTGTCCGGTAGTCAAATTGGCAGTTGTTAGAAGCCGATGAAACGAATAAGGATACGTACCACAATTTTTAGTTGGGCTTCTGAAAGAGGTGTTGCTATTGGACCTAGAAACATGACACTGCTATTTGACCCAAGACTATCCGGATCGACCGAAATGAGTCCATCATCACTCTCATTACTTTTTATTTCGTCATTTATGATTAAAAACATTTGTTCGTTAGGCATTGTAGTTTGTGAGTATTTATGCTGTTGTACAAAAGATTTCTGGTCAATTTCTTGCATCATTGGCATTATGTCACTTAGTAAGGCCTTGAGTTTAATGTTGGTTTTGTTTTTCTTTGCTGGTTTACTTTTCTTACAACAAAGTGTTTTTAGTTGGGCTACGAGAACATCAAAAAGCAGTTCTTTCTTTTGGTCTTCGTCGTCACTCTTACTGTCTAGATCCACTTCTGAGGGACGGCTATAGAATAAATTCTGCAGTTTTTGACCGGCAAGATACTTAGCATCTCCAACTGCGTTTTGGGAAAATGGATCCACCTCTTTATTCTCCAACCGAAAGAATGCTCCACTGGGCTTAGGTTTGCTTGAGACTTTTTGGAATCTCTTATTTTTTTTGTGATTTTCGAAGATATCATTAAGTACTGGTGAAGGTTTGCTTGGTAAGTCAACTATTGCTTTGTTATCTTTAGCAAAGTTTGATTCTGCTGCAATTTTGACTATGTCTTTCAAATTATATTCATTCTTAGTAGGTTGGTCACTAAGTAGCTTAATGAGTTCATCGTCAGAAAGTTTCGAAAGGAGATATGTAACGTCGCCATCTGAAAAAAGAAAATATTAACTTGAAAACTTGGGTATTACAATCTCTATGCATGACTGGTTAAGTCCATATTAATCCCTGCAGTTGGCACTTAATTTCTACCTTTACATATATCTAGGAGTTGTTGATAATAACGCATGGATTACGGTACCTATTTAATTTATTATTCCCGTTGACTTGATAATTATCCAAGCCATTACCTATCTATTTTATTTTATAGCTGACGCTCATAAGAACCAATACCCTTCGGCTGAAGACGGAAGTAATATTACAAAATATTACTTCGTTCGTTTAACAAAATTATGCCCTCAGGACGACCTTCTAATCGGAGTTATTGCTTATATTAGAATGGAAATTACTTTCGTTATTGACTTACTATGATGTAGGATCGATGTCTTTGGCAAATCTTTCTCATTCGGCAAATACCCTTTGGCGAGGATGTACTGCGAAACATCGTTTTCAGCTTCATTACCGACAGAGTACATCGGATTATTATCCATTAATAACGACATCGATAATGCTGTGTGTATCTACAGAAGTTAAATTTTTGAACAAGTTAGTAATCAAAAATATTCATATGTATTTAATGTTTGTATGCCATATTTTTTTAGTCGTCTTATAACGGCAGCCCACTTCATGTATCCAATGAGCTAAACATTCATTTCAAAAATTGGTTTTTATGAGATTTGAATCATTTAAAAAAAAAAGTATTACATAATCATTATTACGACGCATGACGTGTTGAAACACCCTGTTGCGAGCGATGATGTAGCTCGACTCGTGAGCTGCAGCGCTGGGTGTCGTTTGACACGTTAACATTTTTAACAGGATGTTTCATAATTCTAATCTGCTGTACTATTTATTTTTCTTTGTAACTATTTTCTAAATTAATAGTAAAATTGAAATAATCGCGCATATACGTATTTTATGTCGAATACATTGAGTGGTCCACCTTTGTTAGACGACTAAAAAGTCACAGTGTACCTTTAAGAAAAACTAGCATCGAGTCAAAATGCTAGAGATTTACAACAAAATTAAAATCGCAGTTAGTGCATGAATTAAAATCTACCTACCTTCTTTAAAAATATAACCATGCAGATTGTTTAACCTACATCTTTTAAAATAGCTACCAACAAATTACTTTATTATGACTTACCAAATAAGAGACACATATAGTAATATATTCACTAAAATACGGAAACATGTTAGTAACGAAGAAAGAACACTTATGCGGTTGATGCAAGTTTAATTTAACGGCTGAATGCTCAATAGCTTCTTTCTCATAAAAATAGGTGCCTATCTTGTTAATGTTTACAAAATTAACAATGAACAAACGCTCGTTAAAAAGTTTACGATCGTGATAAGAAAAGGAGATTCAGTCGTGTTGAATGTTATGTTTTTAGCGTGTCAAGGACTGTATTGTCATTTTTTTATTTCATCCAGCTATTTTATTAACATCTGCAATATTATTATCGGTTCTGGATGTGGTGTGTTGTTACTATCGCTGCACCCCGTGAGGTTACAACCCGACATGACATTAAGGTACCGATACCTATCCACTTAATTCTAACTTCTTATTATTGTTGACTGAGCTTGCAAGTTCGATTTCGACTTTCTGCAGTTGGTCTGTCGTCTGTTCGGACCAGGTTTTTGGTCCCACTAGCTGGATTGCATCTGGCCTTGTTTGCATTAACTTAAACTACGAAAACTGGACTCTCCACGTGAAGTTTTGAACACGGACGTGCGGTTTGCCTGTATCTAAATTTTAAAACTATCTACGCATTTCAATTCCCCCTTGTGTACGTTAGTGACCCAAAATATGAGCGTGTTATTCCTTGTGTAATCGTTAAAAGTAGCAGCTTTTTATACCGTGTAACTGTAACTGGCTCACGATTTGGGATAAAAGCTGCTGAATATATCAGATTTGGACATCTATGAGAAGATATTCCTTTCTGGGGGATCTTTTGAACACAAAGATAATCCGTACAAAAAAAAAAAACAACGTATTCTTTAAAATAAATTATATTTGACTGTCACAAGCGAAGCCAAACATGGTACATAACTAACGCTTCTTTCCGACGTTCAAAGTTGAGTTAGCGTACTCGATAATCAAACCTTATATTAATTTAGTTGTCATAAGAATATTCTCGAATAGCGATAAAAAGACCAGTATTTAAAAGAAAAAAAAAAACGCAGTTTGATTATGATTTGTCATTGTCAATTTATTTGACATTTATTTGTTTTGATATTGCAGTGCAGATCACATTGTATTGCATCTGCTATAAAAAACTCTGAAACATTGCAGTTTTATTAAAATTAACAATGAATATTCCTTTTCCAGTCTTAACTCCTCGTTTAGTAGATCCATTGTGGTTCAACGCTGATAGTCCATGCGACGAAGAAACAGAATTAACTGCGTTAGAACAGGCAAATCAACATTGGGCAAGTACATGACTTTATTGACATCTATGAATTTAATAGAAGAGGAGTTTCTGCCATAACAGCAGAAATCTCTCCCACTGTCTGTCTAACCATATATATGATGCTCTGTGTGTCTAACTGTGCCCAGATGACCCACAGACCCCTAACTGGATTAAAACGAGAGAGTCTAGGAAGGACAATTATTTCGAGATAACATAAACTTACTCAAATGTGCCGTACCTATGCCTTATTCTACGTTTTTAAGAATTAAAAATCTTTTTTTAACTTTTGACCGTGTCAACAATCACCACAACCTTTTTAAAAAGCGATTTGTTTATATATTACTGTTAGAAATAAAATAAGCAGGAATCCGAGATCCAAATACGTGGATTTTATTATAATATAGATTTTATTTAAAGGATGTCAAGAACAGACAGATTGAGAACAACACATAGAACAACTTAATTTGAAAAATGTTCTTTCTTTTTAATTCTCATTTATCCTCTTTCAACACTCCTCCTTAAATGAGATCCTAGAGCCAGTCCAACTCCTCCTCAAACTTGCATTCCTTTCATACATCTTTCATGCTTTTCTCTGCTAAGCCCTTTTGTTAAAACATCTGCAGGCATCTCGTTCGTCGGAAGATAACTTAGCCTTACCTTGCCCATTCTCACCATTTCCCGAATGTAGTGATGCCTCACATCTATATGCTTTGTCCTTCGATGATGCATTGGATTCTCAGCAATTTGGATCGCAGACTGACTATCACTTAATAATTCTACGACTTCATTAATTTCAGTCAATTCGGCTAGAAGTGCAGTTAAGAATGCAGACTCTCTACACCCCTCTGAAAGTGCCACATATTCAGATTCTGCACTTGAGAGTGCTACTGTCGTTTGATTTCGACTTTCCCATGCTATGGGACCACCTCCAAGTGTGAATACAAAACCAGTGTATGATTTTCGATCACACACATCGCCTGCGTGATCACCATCTACATAACCAACAAGCTTATTCCCCGTCTTTTTAAATGTTAGTCCGAATTCTTTGGTAGCATTCAAGTATCTTAGCACACGCTTTGCAGCTGCCCAATGTGTTTTGTCGTAACAGCTGTTAAACTGGCTCAAATAGCTTACTGCGTATGAGATATCAGGTCTTGAACATACGGCTAGGTACATTAACGAACCAATTAGTTCTCTGTATGGCAGTTCCATTGGTGGAATGTAATTTTTATCCAGTGGTTTTACAAGTTTAATCCCACTTTCAACAGGAGTCTTTACACTCTTACAGGAACTCATTCCAAATTTCTTCAGAATTCTCTCAAGATACTCAGTTTGGTTGAGTTGTATAGAGTTGTCCTTACATTTGATTTTCATTTTTCATTCCAAGAAAGACATCTACTTCACCTAGATCTTTCATTTCAAACTTTCTTTGAAGTTTTTCTTTTCATTTTATTCTCTCCTTCTCATTGTTCCAGAAAATTAAAATATCATCTACATAAACTGCTATAATCATCATACAGTCATGTTCCTTTCTTCTGTAAACACATGGTTCAGTTTCGCATCTCTTGAATCCTATGTCTAACAACACCTTGTTCAATTTCTCGTACCATGCTCTGGGGGTTTGTTTTAAACCATAAATAGCTTTCTTCAGTAGACAGACATGTCCTTCTTTACCTTTTTCTTCAAAACCTTTCGGTTGTTTTAAATAAAGCGTCTCTTTTAAGTCTCCGTTTAAGAACGCGGTAACGACATCCATCTGATCAACTTTTAGATTATTTTCAACAGCTAGAGCCAAAAGTAGCCTCAAAGTACTGTGGCGTATTACAGGTGCAAATGTTTCGTTGTAATTTACCCCTTTTATTTGAGAAAAACCTCTGGCTACGAGTCTCGCCTTGTACCTTATCTTCCCCGGCTCCTTTTTTATTCTAAAAATCCATTTAGAATCTACGCAGTAGCCATCAGCTTTTTCTACTAACTCCCATGTTTTGTTTTTCTTCAATGCATTAAGCTCTTCTTGTATAGCTTTATGCCACTTATCCTTATCAACTCTTGATAAAGCGTCTTCTATAGTTATAGGGTCTTCCTTTATATCTTCTTCTACATAATAGAGAATGTAATCATCAAAATTTCTCAATTTCCTGTCCCTAAGAGGATATCTTCTTTCCGGAATATCGTGCGTATTTTCACATTCCAGTACAGGACCTTCACTGCCTTGCACTTCAGTTTCAGAAACATCCACTCCTTCAACTGTATTTTCCACACACTATTGTTCACAAGTGTTTTCCAATCTGTGTTCAGAACTATTACTGTTCCGCAGTTCAGATTCAGGAACTTCCACTTCTTCACATTCAAAAAAATCATCATTTTCTTGTTGTTGTTCTTCTTGACGAGCTTCATTAGGAGCATTAACTTTTTGGATCATTAAAGGTCTCTCCCAGACGACGTCATCTGATGGCACCATCTCTACAATTTCATCATTTTCGTTTGCATGAATCTTGACTTGATTTTCAAAGAAAACTACGTCTCTTGCTTTGTATAAGCGATGTGATACTGGGTCTAAAAGTCGATAACCCTTAGTTGTTTCACAATAGCCGATAAACAGTAGTTCTTTAGTCTTTGAGTCAAACTTCTTGCGTTTCTGTTTCGGAACATGCATAAACGCCCGGCAACCAAATACCTTTAAATGCCTCAGGTCAACCTTTCTTTTAGACCATGCTTTTTCAGGCTTCATCCCTTTAACAGCACGTGTAGGACATCTGTTTTTCAGATAAACCGAAGTATTGACCGCTTCAGCCCAATACTTCTTATCAAGTTTCGCTTCTTCAAGCATGCTTCTGGCTCGTTCGACAATTGAACGATTTGCCCTCTCACTCACTCCATTCTGTTGCGGTGTGTATTCCACTGTCAGCTGGTGGGTTTTTATTTACACGTTCATTGACGTAGTCGATTGCGTTGTCCGTCCTAATCGCCTTGAGTTTTTTACCAGTCTGATTTTCGACAAGTATTTTAAACTCTACAAACTTCGAGAAGACCTCACTTTTGTTCCGCAAAAAATAAACAAATGTTTTTCTCGATTTGTCGTCAATAAACGTCAGAAAATATTTATACCCCGCAAATGAAGCAGTTTCTATTGGCCCACAAACATCGCTATGTACTAATTCAAGAAGTTCAGTAGCACGCGTACTCTTCTGTTTCGGAAAAGGTAATGTGGTTTGCTTACCTTTCAAGCACGACACACATTGTACTGAATCTGGATCCTTGAAACTAATACCTCTAGCCAGTTTGTCACGTAGTATCTTCATGTTGGCAAGTCCTAAATGTCCAAGTCTGCGATGCCATAGCTGGACTTCATCATCAACTTTTGTTTTTAAAGCTGAAAACATGTGAGGATTAGAATTAGACTTTACTACATAAATCCCTTTCTCTTCCTTACACACCAACTCAACGTTGCCATTCACTTGACATTCTTCTGACTTATACAACTCACAACCTCTTTTCGAAAATACTACCACAAAATTTCGATTCACTAATGTACTTACACTTAATAGATTCGTGGCTAACTTGGGCACAAAGACAGCTCCCTTTACACTCACGTTCAACTCATCTGAACAGACATCACCTCGGCCTTCACCTTCCACCCTGTTCCCATTCGCGCATGATATTTGGACTGGCTCATTCAACCTCTCATAGTTGTTTAGCCAATCTTTCCTGTTGGTCATATGAAATGACGCTCCAGAATCCAAAATCCACTCTTGCGAAACGTTTCTATAGGTATGGAGTGCCGTATGTGTGGTGTGTGCATGATTGGAATGCTTCTGGGGGCAAAAACGAGCTTTATGTCCTTCCCCACACACATAGCATTCAATCTTCTTATTTGCTATCTTTCCTTTACCCTATTCTTTTGCTTTCCAATAGCTTTTCTTTTTAGCAGCACTCAAAGCATTCTGCGACGAATCCTCATGTGTTGAAGTTGGAGTAACATTAATCTGTAGCAACTTAAGTTTTGACGTAGTCGGTTGTTAACTTTATATTACTATTTTCAATAGCCATCCTCATCGGCTCATACTGTTCTCCTAGTCCTTGTAGCATAAGTGCAGCCAGTAACTCGTCATCTACTTCTTTGCCCATATCTGCTAGCTGGTTGGCTAGCGATAGTATCTCAGTGACGTAGACTCGTGGGCTACTATACCTACATGCTCAGCTTCTGACTAACTAGTCGTCCTAGCAATCGACATATATTATTAATTCCTTGGTCTTCGAAGGCAGCTTTTAAAGCATCCCAGCTCTTCTTGGCAGTAGTTGCTTTCTTCACATGTATCAAACAATGCGGTTTAACCATTAACAGCATCTTTGCACGTACCTTCTTATCCATCTTAAGACCAGCAGGAGTTGATGGTGTTTCTTCTATAAAATCCCAGAGATCTTCCATTACTAGATAAAGTTCTACTTGCACCTTCCAAGTAGCGTAGTTCATCGCTCCATCCAACTTTTCGATGCTTTCAACTAATCTCCCAGATCGGTGCGGCGCACCGCCACCATCAGCAACTGCTCAACGTACGTCTTCCATTATTAACAATTTTTCAAATGTTAATATTTAAAACGCTCATGCTCATGTTAGAAATAAAATAAGCAGGAATCCGAGATCCAAATACGTGGATTTTATTATAATATAGATTTTATTTAAAGGATGTCAAGAACAGACAGATTGAGAGTGACACATAGAACAACTTAATTTGAAAAATGTTCTTTCTTTTTAATTCTCATTTATCCTCTTTCAACAATTACAGTTAAACTCGATTGGACAACAGTACATGAAGCGAGCTCCGCTGGGCAAAGCTGACCCTGAGCCTATGGAAGAAGAAGCAGACACTGATGAAGAAGAAGGTACAAAGAAGTTATTATAATCTAGCTTTTGCCTGTGGCTTTGCTTCTGTTATGGTAGGGATTTATCCCACAGGAACCTTTTCAATATTGCCTATTCTGGCACTCGGGAGATCTAGCTTCCCATTAGTGAAAGCATTTTTAGAATTGTATTGGACTCCAAAGATTAACCCCTAGCCAAACACTAAACAACCTTAAATAAAATAAATAACCTTAATTAAATAATAACTAGTGACTAAAACTAATTACATATTATCTACAATGAAGACAATAGTACACTAGGGGTCAAAGTACTCATCCACATAGCTGTAATCCGGGAACCTGCCCAGAAGACTGGCAGCATTTGAGAATCAGATAGCAGCATCTTTTAATACCTTATCCAGATGTCGCCAACTGGTGTTAAGGATATTTCGGTTAAAACTTTGCTAAATACACATATAAAAATAAATGTAGAAAGTATATTTTTATAAGGATACATTACCCATCTTTTACAAATGTACAACATAATTCTTAGAGATAAAATGGATATCCGATAACTATCCATTATCTGGCAAATTTTTACTATCCAGCCGGATACCAGATAGTAACCCACTATCAAGCCAGATATGAAAGAAATCAATAATTTCTCATTAACATAAGATAACTGATGCCACAGCTTACAGTAGCTTATAAACACCATGTATTTATTATTAAAATGTAAAAAAAAAACTTGATTATAATTAAGTACTTGGCAAAAATATTATTATTGATAATAATTTGGTACTCAATTAACCAGTGGAAAATTATGGTGAATAAAAATTCAACATTTTCTGCAGTTGATGGTAAAAAGCGACTGCTTGACTTCGTAAACAACGCATTTTTGCGGCAGCGTTAACTCAAATCAAACTCGTCACAAAACATGTAACACAATTACACAACAAATATCTGGCCATCCGGCCTCGAAGCTGCCGAATATCCGGTATCCGGCCAAATTACTATCCGCTTCATCTCTAATAAGTAATTATACAGAGTTGCTGAAAATGCCGATTACTGACATCTGTGACTGTCGCTTCGTCTTCTTCGTTTTTCTGACATTCAAAAAGTGCCAGTTATGGTCTAATTGAAATAAATGCTTTTGAGTTTGCTTTTACTATCCGTTTCATCTCTAATAATTATATTAGAGGCAATGCGTTTAAAACGATCCCGTGCCTGACTAAAAATAGTTATTTATTCACATAAACTGATAACTGATTCACCAATGGGAAGACAGGACTTTGTTTTTTTTTGTCTGGCAGGCAATACCCTATCGAGAGCAGCGGTGGCCCCGACTTATGAACAATAAGTCGTGGGTTTGAACCCAGGCAGGCGCATTACTTTGTGTAATTTATTTCATCACCTTTGCTTTCAAAATTGTGAAGAGAGGGTATGATATTGCAATAATCTGTCATTTATTTCATGTTCCAGGTAATGACGAATCCGATGAGTCTGAGGAGTCCCATGATGAAGATGAGGAGGAGGATGTTCCCGCCTCATACTCCCCAGCCCGCAACAACAATGAGCTGGAGCCCGACAGTCTCGACGACCTTAATGATGGGCCAGACCTTAACACCTCTGACCAGAGTGCACTTTGGCCCATTCAATAGTGCCTAGTTTGACAAAAACTTTCTTATAAATGTAAAAGATAGGCTGATAATTGTAAGTAATTAAGATGTAACACGAGGATGAACACGAGGAATCCAGTAAGATCACAATGAGATCCTATGTAATATTGTAGTAGTTCATTTAATTGTTTGGACATGTGCGAGTGTCAGTGACACCCAATTTATAAAAATAATTATAAACTTTTTGAAATTATATTTTGATTTCTTCGAATTGTAAATGTTCCTTACAAGAACAATAAAAGAAACTCAATATTTGCTCAATAATTTTAATTAAAACTTATGAATAAATAAAAAATCGTAATGAGATAACAAATTAATACATTATTAAAATACTGATTCAAAACACACTGGTGACATCAATTATGACATCCACCACTCTCGTTAGTAACGGTCTCATGTTTTCTGGAGGCACTGTCTTCCATTTCCTGGCAAGGCATTTCTCAATGGAATCATGCATAGATTTTGGAACTGAAAATATTTGTTACAAATGATTAATTAAATTGCACATGAAGATGCAGTATTTAAGGAATATTAGGTGTTTTTGGCTTTTCTTGGGGAGCTGAGGTGGATCGAATGATCAGGTTTCCCACCTGTATGCCAAATACGAGCGTTGGATGTAACAGGACCCTTCACGAAGCTGTCAACCAAGCATTATGTACTACATCAAACTTAGTAACTTTACGCAAAAATTATTGCTGGGAAACTACTTTTTTTTTTTTTGGGGTGAGAAATCACGTTTGACGGTAGGACTCAATGTAACGCACTCAAAACATTGTGCTGATGGATGGATTGAATAATACGGGGATCGCGGAATTGTTTAAAGTAAAAATCTTACATCAAAAACATGTATTTTAAAAAAACCTTGAGAAATAATTGGAACTTTGACCCCCAATATCTCCGTAACTAGAAGGTTCCCAGGTATGGTCTAGAGTCTAGAACAAAAAAAATATCGCTATGACGGGGAGAGCAAGTCCCTTTCGGCTTGGTTAAGGGTCTTGTTACACCCTATAGAGGGTGTTTGGTGCATCGTTTTCCAATTTGAACGGACCGAAAGGAAGGGTCATTTGCCGTCTCTTCAGCCCCAATAACTAATCCTTGACCCCACGGATTTTTTAATTTCAATTTTGAAAAATCGCAGAATTCGAAAGAAAGAAAAATGAGAAATTGCAACAGTTTTACCGTTGTTCATTGAGTTTGATATCGATACCCATCGCGTCTGTGCAGTTTCGCTAGATAATCTAATTTGACCTTTCATAATATGTACACAACTATGTAAACAACTATAACGACTAAACATAACATCTGACTTTACCTGATGTATTAGAACAATTTGCCATATTTAGTGTGAAAAATATAGCACTTCTTTTGACAAGTGGATCATATTCATCACAATAGTAATGGAAGGCCATTGCAAGCTCTGAGGGCACCCCATCGATTTCTTTGACAAGCATCACTCCGGATCTATCGACATCATCCCGGTACCTCGTGATCAGCTCCCCGTGTTCTTGCATATCGAGGTTAGAGCTTTCAACGACTGTGTGTCGTATTGACGAAATATCGTTACCTGAAAAAAAGGGATTTAAAGTTGTAGTATTAAAATAGAAAGAACTCTAGAAGATGGGGCGAGCTGGACAAAATCAACCAGTGGCCTATGTTATCCCTGGATCGAAAGAACTGGGAATCATGAGGTCTTGCGCAGCAGTGTGTGCTACTGTTAAACTAACCGCATGGGTAAAAAACCACACGATTTCCAGAACGCAAAAGGCCGACATACATGACTGAAAGCCGTCCGTAGTCGTAGACCGCAAGATTAAAAACCAGATAAGTTGGCTAGACGCCTTGAATGGCTTCTTTGTGTCATGGCGAGTAGAAGCACAACATCGAGGAAAGAATACGGCGAGGGTTTTGGCCAGGGAAAAATATCGATGGTTTAACGAAACGTGAAGTTACTGGCCAAGCATCCGCTTTCTTTGCTCCATTATTTAAGTCTTAATTTATCAAGTGTCTAAGATATTATAGCTAACGGCTAACCCAATTATTTTGATGAAGGTTGGCTTTTTAAGAAAATAAATTCATAACATGTAGTGATTCTTACGTAGAAATCTCGCGGCTGTATACGCAACTTCATCTGCGAATTTCTCAAATCTCACAAGGTTGAAATTGTTTGTTTTACTGTTGTAAACAAACATGAAGGAGCCAGTATCCATTCTTGAGAAGATTGTTGATATACCTGAAAAAATACACGAAAACATTTCTATGTTGAGTTTATCACAATGACTGGATAGAGGACTATCCTGAAATGGATCTGTTTCATCCGACTTCAATGGGGGCAGTTCATCATCATCAGCATCTGCCTAGCCTTTTCCCGACTATGTTGGGGTCGGCTTCCAGTCTAACCGGATGCAGCTGAATATCTGTATGTTTCATGGAAAGAGTGCCTATCTGACCTTCACAACCCAGTTTGTACTAGGTAAAACGCTCCCCCTTGATAACGCTAATAGGGTATATGCAAGAAATACAAAACTTTTTTATTTCTTAAAAAATGCCTTGTATTGGACCATAAAAACAGTGTGGAGCACTTGTTTAATTCTCTAATAGAACACTTATTTTACAATTTAATATTTTATTTAGCGTGTTTTTGGTGAAACGGAACGCAAACACAAAACGCATCGATTCCGGTAGTGACGTCAAAATCCATGTGTCAAAGAAACACTTTTAATTGAAAAGTACTTAAAGTTTCACTAAGATTTTATTATAATATTGTTATTAGACAAAGCACTTACATTTTAGTAAAACTAATCTACTAAGGGCAAAAAATTAGATTTAAACAAGGCAGATAGAGGTAAGTGACATCAAAGTCCTGACATGAATGGCCGCGATAGTCATGGACGTTTGAACTGTCGTAGAAAATTGTAGGAGTTTAATATTTTTTTTGTGCAACAAGCAGTAGTTGAAATTAACTTTTAATTATTTTCCTGGGTTGATAGTACTGCATATTATTGATTTAAGTGAAAAAAATTACATGCATATTCCCTATTGTCAAACTGCGGCCACTGATTGCCTGCGACTGACAATGATCTACAAATGGCAGCCGGGACCACAGGCTTACGTGCTCTCCGAGGCACGGAGGACACTTGGTATGCAGTGTTTGGTTACCCAGCCACGGAACCCAACCTAAGCAAGCGCGGATTAACCTGAACATTGACCCGAGCGGCTGTTATTTTATACCCACGAACTCCTTGATAATAACCTTGTGGAATCGTTAAATGCATCTACATTTTAAAACTACCTACGCATATCAACTTTTGTCCTTGTGTATGCCAGTAACTCAAAATATGAGCGTGTTATTCCTTATCTAATCGTTAAAAGTAGCAGCTTTACCTACCGTGTAAGGCAAGTGGCTCACGATTGGGAATACAATCTGCTGATTAACATGAAAATTTATCCGATTTGGATGTCCCTATGAAGAAATTTGAATATCGACCCGTGAGGCTATTACTATTTAGCTACGAGCTCCTCTCCAAGTAGGCAGCTGATATTCCTTAAAAAGGAAGCCTTTTTTATGAGCTTGAAATTAGAGTGTATAATCATCTCCATGTTTCAGGGTGTAGCCAGTAAAGAAGAAAAGAAAAAAAAGAGAAGAGAAGAAGAAAAGAGAAGAGACAACATTATAGAACCTTGCCGATCGCCGACGGGGACAATGGGGATCGGTACTGTGAAATTAATGGCGCTAGCATAGCTGGTTCCAGTCATCGTCATCGTCACCAAAATAGACGTTAATCAAAGTAATGAATAAATGTATATAACTGTCTGTGAATGAAAGCAACAAAAGTTAGCAATCAACGAACATCAGCGACCTTAAAAGCTCAATAGCAACACTTAATATTAATACACGGACCCGGAACCACAATATCACAACCTTAAAGAAACCAACTTTTTGTAAAGACACCCCAAGCCGGCTGGTTACCGTGGGACAAGTTGACCATCACCCTCCAAGAAATCTGACAAAGGAAACAAAACTAGGGAAGCGGAAACGAAATGATTGCTGTCTATATTTATGTACATTGAACACACGAACCTTGAGAACACCAGAAAGCTTGAACGAGCTAGAGCTGGCTATCGAAAGGATCAAATGGGACATCTTGGGCATAAGCGAGATGCGAAGAATGGGCGAAGGAATTGAAGAGAGGAGTCAGTATGTTATGTACTACAAAGGTGAAGTTGCTGGGAAAAGAGGAGTAGACTTTCTGATAAAGAAACGAAGAATTAAAACACTTGAAAACCATATCATCAAAACGAGAGGTACACGAAAAGCCCTTACGCGAAAAGGGTAAAGAATGGATACCAAAGCTAAAAGATAAGGATCGGCTATCGACTACACGCAGCACAATCCTGAACATAGCAACAGACTACTATCGCTCGTTATATTCGAAACAGCCAAGAATAGCGTCGCCCAAAAGTGGCCTCAGACTGGGAAGTATGACAAAAGATATTGGAGAGGTACCAGAAATATTACAATCGGAAGTAGAAAGGGCTATAAACAGTCAGAAGATGGAAAAATCCCCTGGCCCAGATGCAATTCCAAATGAGCTCATGCGAGGAACAGTTGATGAACTAAGACCGATACTAACAAAGGTCTTCGATGCGATACTGGTTACCGGCAACATCCCAAGTCAATGGGCAGAATCACACATTATACTACTACACAAGAAGGGCACGAAGGATGATATCGGAAATTATAGACCCATTTCTCTTATTTCAAATGTATATAAGGTCTTTGCGAAAGTCATTTTAAATAGGATAGCAAACAGGCTCGGTGATAATCAACCAGTAGAACAGGCAGTGTTTAGAGGAAACTTCAGCACAATCGACCATATACACACCATCAAACAGCTCATACAAAAATACAACGAGTACAACAAACCAGTCTACTTAGCCTTCATTGATGACTCCAAAGCCTTCGACAGCCTCAAACATGAATTCGTATGGCAAAGCCTTATAGAGCAGGGGGTCCAAAATGCTTACGTTAACACCATTAGAGACATATATAGTGGGAGTACAGCTAGCATCAAGTTGGAATCACTAGGGGATACTTTTCTAATCAAAAGGGGAGTCCGGCAAGGTGACCCACTCTCACCAAAACTATTCTCAGCAGTACTAGAGCAAATGTTCAGGAAATTAGAATGAGACATCTAAGATTCGCTGATGACTTGATTATATTGGAAGAGAACCCTCTTCGAGAAATGCTCTTGGCATTGGAATCCATGATACAGTCCCTAGCAGACAGAAGCCGAGAGGTGGATCTGGAAATGAACTCAAGCAAGACAAAAATGATGACAAACTCAGTAGCTGCAGACATAACCATCAACGGTCAAAAACTTGAATATGTAGAGGAATATGTGTATCTGGGCCAAATTATATCAACGAGTGATCAAATGTCCAAAGAAATCAATAAAAAAATCTCAGTCTCAAAATGGAGATGGACTGGGCATATGCTTCGTTGCAAGCACGAAAAGTGGAGTAAACTGGTGACTGAGTGGTACCCACGAGATGGTTTTAGGAGCCGAGGTCGCAAAGTGAGAAGATGGGAGGACGAAATGAAAATGACCTTAGGTCCCCTCTGGCTAAAAGTGGCGAAGGACAGGAAACAGTGGAAGGAGTTGGAGGAGGCCTATTTCGTAAGGCACACCGAGCGCAGAGATAAATTGTGAAAGTAGTATTTAAGTTAAAAATGTAAAAGTTCGGAATTAAAAGGCTTTATTATTATTATATAACAGATCACTTACCTGTTTTTAGCTTTAGAATATTATTATCATCGATATTATATTTTTCTTGGAGGTTTTTCATATTGTTTTCAAATATAATTTTATCATGATTAACAGTTTGTGTTGATTTATCTTGAGCGTTGTTTGTTAATATATTAGGGAACTTCCAATGTATCATCGCAGCTATAATACCTAATAATAATGTGAGAAAAATGTGTCGTAGTGTGTTGCTCGACTGGGGCGGGTATTTTTCTCTTGATGAAACTGATAATTTCCTTTGGTAAGGTGAGCTTTGGACGCGTTCTGAGCTCACGTTGCTCCTTTTACTTCTATTTACCATGCCATGATAACTTTCTTCTTCAATTCTTGACTTTGTTAAAGAGTTCATAGAGTAGTTATCCTCTATTACAGATTCATCACTGTAAGGCAAATGGGAAGGGAGAGTTGCAGGTAAAGATTTTGAAAGCACATTGCTGCAATGAAACACACATAGACTTTTCACAAAAGCTTAGTTACACAATGAGACAAATAAAATTGGATGACTGATTAAAGCTTATGATGTTATGAGCGGCAGCAATGTGATTTGAAAATGATTCCAAGTAGATGCTACAATATCATTGATAAACAAGATCTTGTGGCAATAAAGCTTAAGATTTGTTAAAGGCAGCAACAATACATCTTTAAATAAAATACCTGACATTGTGCATAAGTATTACAGACATAGTACTTAAACAGGTTAGTTAAACATAGATTCATATTAATAATGGCTACAAGACCTGGTTATTGTTGGAAATGAGAGCAAATGTATCTCAAAGAACTCATCCAAAATGACTGTAGCAGGTTGAAGTATAGAAGACAGACAAAAGAAGCTAAGCTGGTTTTGTTATCAAACTCTGGATATTCTGATGAAATAATGAATGAACAAACAAATGCTGTGTGGCAAATGGTCACAAAACATAAAATAATGTGTTATTTCAGAATAATTGTTTTGTTACGTCACAGTCAAACTTACTGAAATAATACATTTATGTTGTAAATGATAATAGCAACATAACAAAGCATAATGACTCACGTCTCATCAGTATTTTCCTCATCCTGTGAATAGGAATTACTTCGTGGTAACTTTTTCTTTCGTATTGATAGCGGACTGGTTTGATGAGACATTTTGCTGGAAAAATTTAAATTTGTTTTATTTTCGCTACTTATCTCATGGAGTGACATGATAAGCATGACTAAGGAGCAACTTCAAATGAAAGTTTACATTTGTATTTGTTCATTTGTACCACAAATCACTACCTATGTTTAGTGTTATACATATTTAAATAATTCTGTAGCTATCGTGTTTAAAACCATTGACAGAAAAAGAACTATGTTTTCAATATACAGGATGGAAGGGACCCCGACGCACAAATAGTTACCCCGACATCATTCTAAGCTCAGTTAAAAAAAAAAGCTGTTTCCTATAAAAATGCTATACCTACACTTCAAAATGTTTGGAACAGCTGTTTTTTTGTAAATGTCATACGATGATGTACTGAATATGTGGTAACCATTTGTGCGTTGATTTTTTTCCATCCTGTATGTTTAAAAATGAATGTATTTAGTGATTTTTGAAGCAAGCTGGTCTTAATCTATAAACATAATGACAGAGAGCTATTAATAGAAGTACACCTATAAAGCACTAATGGACAATTTGCCTGCAGATAATTTGCACCAGCCATAAAATAATGTCGCAGCCAGTGGATACTGATACTGTTAGCCTGCATAATCCCACTAGATCATCATCTGCCTAGCCTTTTCCCAACTATGTTGGGGTCAACACAACCCAGTTAGTACTGGGTAATACGATACCCATTTGTAAGACTGGTTGTCATTTTTGGGCCACTGACCTGTAAACGACTGTCAAAGATCTACAAATGACAGCCGGGACCAATGGCTTATAGTGCTTTCCGAGGCACGGAGTAAACTCGGTATGTAATGGGCGGTCACCCATCCACAGACCAACCTAGGCAAGCACGGCTTAACCTAAAGATCGACCCCAGCGGCTGTTATTATTTTGCCACAAGCTCCTTAATCCTTAAATAGATATGATTCATAAATTACTGTTGTAATTTCTGTAAGGTGCCAAATAATCCATTGTCTGTTCAGGACTTAATAAACAAAGTTTTATGCTTTTGCCAGTATTAGCATCGTTGTTGTAGTCATAGTAGTTTATTACCTCATGACATTGTCCACTACATCTACTCCCATTGGCTTGATCTGGTCATTACCATCTTGTTCATTCTGGTTGTTCTTATTCAATCCATATCTTCCCATTATCTCATTTATTATTGGATCCTCAACTCTATAGCTATGAATTGGTCGTCGTGCTTGTGGATTAGGAACCCCCCCTTTCTGAAACTTATAGAAAGAAAGAAAGAAAAAATGTTTATTTGTCGCAGGGACATGACGTGCGTACAAGAGATAAATTAAAAATAATCATTCAATACATAACAAATATTATAAATACACAGGACATATAGGTACAAAGAAAAATTATAATTAATTATATTAATTATTATATTAATTATTTTATAATATTTGGTTAGTCATAAAACAAGCATAATACTTAGTCTTTGTTCATAAACAACAACAACAAAATTGTAAATTGTAAAAAAATTAGGTATTAGGCTCTCATTGCCACAAGTATGTATCTATTTGTGACTGGGCTTTGAAGTCCTGGTCAGTGTTTTCTTAGGGGTCTAATAACAATATTTATAATAGTGATGAAGGGTGGGTAGACCTTGAACATCATCATGATCATTTCAGCCGAAAGACGTCCACTGCTGGACATACGGCTCTCCCAAGTGCCACCACATTGACCAGTCCCGTGTGACTCGCATTTAGCGGATCCTCACAACCTTCAAAAGAGAACCAAGGTTACCGACGTAGCCCGAAGAAATGCCAAACTTAAGTAGCAGTGGGCAGGGCACATAGCGCGCAGAACATATGGCCCATGCCCAGAAGACGTTGCATTGGAGGGCCTTCCACTAGGTGGACTGATGACCTTGATCATCTTAAATTATTTATTGTGGAAACAATAGCAACATTCCTCATTGATATAATACCACTTTTGACAGATTTTAAATGTATATTTAGGGCCCATAAATAAAAAAATCATGCTTCCCTGATATGAAATGTGCAGTTTTGCTTCATAATCATTAGATTGAATATTTGGATGCAGATTTACTGAGTTTGACTAATATGGAGTGCAAGTTGGAGTATTAAAATTATCATTGCTATAAGCCTAGTCATATTACCCATTTTATTATATTTGAATATTCATTAGCAAACTTTGAATTCAGTTGCTTATCAGCAAAATTTTGAAGTTGAAGCAATTTTACGTGTTTCCCAAATTTATTTCCAATTTTATACAGAATAGAAATAATTATGACCCCGTTATTCATTTTTTTTTACATATTATATGTATGCATGTGTTTTACATATTATACATTATTTTTATTAACAAAAATTATATTTAAAACATTTATAAATATATCGAGAACAGGGTCTGAGCTACCAGTGGTCAGGGCTCTTGAGAGAAGAACCTCCTAACAATACGCGCCGTGTCCAGAAGTACTGCTTTCTGAAACAAGTCCTTGATTCAGCTGCCCAGCGAGTCTACTCAGATGTTGGTCGAGCCTAATCGGCTAATAATATTATTAAGAATACTACATACATGTAAAATACCGGTATTCAGCTGCATCCGGTTAGACTGGAAGCTGACCCCTACATAGTTGGGAAAGAAATCCCGCGAAATCGGAAAAAATATATATTCTAAGAAGCCACTTCAAGATTTTTGTACCTTTTGCTGCAATAATTATGTACTTACTTTAGCTAAATACAGGGTGACAGGAAAACTAAACCTATTCCTTCAAAGGAGTTTGTTGTTATTGACATAATATAAATTTTAAGTCAATAACAACAAATTAAACCCAGTTAGCTTGGTGTCAAATCTGGATAGTTACCGAGCTGTGTCAGATCAGTTCTCAAGTAATAGGTCGAGTTTCCCTGTCACCCTATATGCATCCGAATATCCCGTCTCTCTCTCGGAGAATTATTTATCACAAAAAATACCAATATACCTACATAGGTATGCTAATTTAAGATAAAATATCTTACCCCCTCTGGTCGGTCACTATTCATTTATTCGTTGTTGAACTCCCGGGCCTTCCTTTAAAATGGAGAAACCAGAAATATATTAAATTACCGAATATTATGTACGATCGAAATGAACAACAAAACTTTACATAATATATATTTTCTTATTGAAATAATTCGTACGTTTTATTCTCCTGGAATACACAATTTCTTAAAAGCAAATAAAAAAACGAATTGACAACAGCTATATCCGACTGACGTTGTCTTGTCAACAGTGTTGCTTTTTTTTTTTTTTTTTTTTTTTTTTACCCATAAGGGAAGGCTATAGTCTTTCGACCTTATTGCCTAGTCCTACGTCTAATCAACAGTGTTGCCAGAGCCCTTGAGTCGTAAGGTTACGTTTCGTTTCCTGAAATGTTACATTTTTGCTGTAAAAGTTACATTAGGTATTGTTTTTTTTTTTAATTTACCTGTTTTTGGGGTCGGAGGTTGGAGGCAAATTGATGTCAGTAAAATGGCGAAATGTAAAGGAATCTATGATCTCTAATGGTGTATATCTTATGATAAAACCGACAGTTTAATTTGTTCGCAGTGCCATCTTCACTGTTGTTACTATCTAGTCTAGCACCTAACTTATTCTATTCTAGTTTAAACCAAATCTACGAGGTTGTGCGTCTGTTAGTGTTACACTGAACTAACTACTATAATATTGCTAAGTATTTACAGAACCCTCATAACGTACTGTTCTACCAAGTGGTCGTAAACGGGCTCTGTTATTGAAGGGCAAGAACGCCTCAATGTAAAAAAGCATTACAAATCTCGTTCTGAAAAGTTACGAAAATACCCTAAAATTTAAATATTACTTACATGTTACGCGAGGGGGTCAAAAGTTACGAAAAATGTAAGAAATGTAACCTTCTGGCAACACTGCTTGTCAATTCATTCATTACACTGTCTTGTCACTTGTCACACTCAGGTCCAGTGTTTCCACTTTAATGATTTCCTTTCCCCACGCATCGATTGAGATTTCCCCTTCTCAGGACTTTTTTACCCTCAAAAATTATTCTGCTATAGTTTTGGCACTAGTTGTAAAAATCTGCTCAACGGTCACTTATAATTTGGTCACATTATATTATGGTAGTACTATCGATAACAAAAGTGTCAAAGTGTGTGTTTTGTGTAATTTCACTTCCGTATTATTTATATTTGGCAACGCCACGTAAAAAAAGCAGATAGAAGTATGTTTTCAGTAACTTTGCTTCACACTCAAAATAAGATCATACGCAAATCGCATCGCGCGATCTATTATTTATAGTTATTCACTAGAACGTCGGAGTTAAATTTGTCAAATAAAAAACAAAAATTATTTAATTGGAAACGCAAACGATGAAAAATATCTGAAACAAGTTTTTTATTTTTGGTTAGGCTTTACCTATGATTTTCTCGATTTCCCCTGTTCATCTCTTTCCCCTTTTTCTTCCCCTCTGGACCCTAATTTCCCCTCAAAAGGGGAATTTCCCCTCATTGTGGAAGCACTGCTCAGGTCAGGAGTCAAAATCATCTCATCTAGTGATGGGCGACTCGAGTTACTCGTGTCAGACCGTAAGCGAGACAGCTCGAGTCAAAATATCTGCAAACCGAGTTGACTCGGAGAGCGCGCGCGGTGAGGGCCGCGGGGCACGCGGGTCGCGGGCTGCGGGCGGTGCGGTGGGCTGGCGACTCGAGTGGCGGCCCGCAGCTAGCCCGCGACAGCGTCTCGCGAGGCCCGACCAACTCCGAGCGAGCCCGAATCAGCCCGACCAAACACCAAACGGTGCAGTGTTTAGTTTAAGGTGGAAGCGCAAGGGTAGCCCGCGAAATTTAAATTTTCTCAAGTTTATTGCAATTTGCAGGTCAGTGTCAAGTTGTATGTTAATGAAAATATGAATCGCGCCAGTAACACGTATGGAGTTACAGAATTAAAATCATTCAAATCGTCAATACAACCCTCCAAGTTCATATAATCACATTCAATAGCTATTTCATGAAAAAGTCACTCTTTGAGATGTACGATGTACGTGTTACTGGCGCGATTCATATTTTCATCAATATACAACCTGACACTGACCTGCAAATTGCATTAAACGTAAGAAAATTTAAATTTCGCGTGCTACCCTTGCGCATCCACCGAATTGCGCCATTAGATTTATTTTAGTTTATTATTTACTAGGTAAAAATGTTACCATTATTTTCTTATGCGCTACATAACTAAGTTCGTTTTGTGATGTGATTTTTGTAAACACAAAAAATAATAAACGCAGATTTTTGAATGGGCTCACTTTTATTTGACTACCGCCAGACTCGACGCCACGCAGCCCGCCGCCCGGACCCGACCCGGCGAACCGTGAACGTAGCAAACTGGCAACCCACGGAACTATACACCGAGTTGAGCATTTACTGACTCGGACGGACGACGCCCACGACGCGACGTAGCGACACGATGGACCTTAAGGCCGACCGAGTCAAGTTAACTCGAGTTGCAAGTCGAATTACTCGAGTTACCAAAAAGTCGGCGCATCGCTAATCTCGGTCTCGGTCTCGGTCTTACGCTCGGCTGCTACAGTATTATGGCTCCACAAAGGCGCGTTAATATCTGTCGATATTATCGGGTACGTTATTGCTATAATGCATCCCGATTCCTTGCACACAACTGCGGGTACTGACCCGCAGTTGTGTGCGGATACGAAACGGGGCACTATAAAAACAAAGACAGAAAAATTTCATCATAGTCTATCGCCTAACCAAGCCTTCGGGACCCGGTGGGATGTGGGAGTAGTAGGGTGGGGGACACCTCAAGTATATTGACCTTGACTTTAGGGTCGTTGACCTTGAGATCAAAGTCAAAATTCCGAAAGTCAAGATCCGCGATTTTCCCAAGGTCACTGACATGGCCATCATGGGGTCAAGGTCAAAATTCTGAAACTCAAGTTTCGCGGTTTTCACAAGTTCACTGACCTCGACCTCATGGTCATTGACCTTGAGGCCAAGGTCAAAATTCCGAAAATCAATTTTCGCGATTCTCAAGAGCTGCAACAGGTCAAAATTCATGGAAAGTGACCTTAAGGTCAAAGTACCTTAGGATTAATGTCGAATTTACGGTCAAGGTCATGTGATTTCGGAGGTCATGTCAACGGAGCCCCGCTCTTCGGTCTTCCAGACCCCGCCATCCCCTTCTAACCTAACCTGTCTGATTCAGGGTGCCCCAAGTCCCGTGCTCGCTTCGCTCGCTCTTGTATCTTTAATTTGAGACACTTCAAGGGTCTTGAGCACAAATTTTGACCTTGACTTGAGGTCAAGGTCAATATTTTGAAAGTCAAGATCTGCGATTCTCACGAAACAGTAACAGGTCAATATTCATGGTTAGTGACCTTGAAGTCAAGGTCATGTGATTTCGGAGGTCATGTCGATTTCTGGGTGGTTTAAAAAAAAAATAACCACGAAGGGGACCCTTCTAACCTAACCTGTTCGATTCGGGGTGCCCCAACCCCAAGTCCCGAGCTCGCTTCGCTCGCTCTTGCATCCTAAATTCTCTAAGTAGGAATATTACATTTTGTACCGATCTCATATTCAGTGCCCCGTTACGTACACTCCATCCCAACTGCGTTTTTATCGTCCGATAATTTCTATTTCGTATTCGTGTTTTTGGCAGGTTTTTTAGCTAATGTCGTTTTTGGCGTCTTCGTCCGTGATCGACGGTGATGATAGCCACTGTTAGTAATAAAAAATCTTTCTCTCATGATTAATCAATATCCTTAATAGAGATTTTTGGAACACTCGTAATTGTTGGTAAAACCAAATTTCGTTCTTGACGTACTACTAGTAATAATGATCTCGCAGCTGTGTGTGGAATTGCATGCGTCCCACCCCGCAACACACAATATGTTCTAAGAACTCATAATCGGAATATCTCAGGACTGAGAAACGCAAGCGTCCTACTTCTATTACGTCATTAATGTGTAAATTCGTGTAACTTCGTAGCCGTCCTAATACTTAGGCCGCATTCCGAATTACAAAAAATCTCTCACAGCGCTCAAATCTATATTTTGCGTTCCGTTTTAGATATCACGATTGTGACAGCTAAGAGCTGTCATCAAGGTCGACGTGTCATGTCGTGACGTGACGTGTCGTGGGTCGGGTGTCGAGGTGTCATGTGTCTGTCATGTGTGGGCTTCGTGAAGGTAGAGAGGAAGAAGAGGAAGAAGCCCCCTAGTCGGAACCAGTGCGGGACCGCACTGGCAGGACCCAATGGGCTGCGTCCGGCAATACCAACGACGCAGCTTTATGTATCCCGGCTACATCACACCACGAAGGTTGAGGAGATCGTGGAGTATGTCCGATCGAAGACCAGCTGGACCTTGAGGGTTGAGAAGTTGGAGTCGCGCCACAACACGAATTTCAAGTCGTTCGTGGTGCGAGTTCCGACTCATCATATTGAGACCTTCCTCAAGGAAGAGTTTTGGCCGAAGGGTGTCTTTTCTGGGTAGGGGTATATTTTCTGGTTTTTATATATATGTATGATAGTCTTTAAGGTATTTATGTTATGGGTCTTTGTAACCTGCAATAAATGATATATTATATTATTATTATTCCTTTATTCATATTTTTACAAACTAATTACATTTTTAAATATTCCTTAGAAAAAACAATATAAAAAACATTTAAAAATATAAAAAATTGTTGCCCGCCGGTATCGGGAACAGGGTCCAAGCTACCGGTGGTCAGGGCTCCAGAGAGAGAAACCTCCTAACAATACGAGCCGTGTCCAGGAGTACTGCTTTCTGAATCAAGCCCTTGATCCAGCTGCCTAACGAGAGCCTCCTCAGGTATTCATCGAGGCTCTTAGCAATTAAGCCATGGGCTGATACGACTATCGGCACAATGATCGCTGAGTCCACATCCCACATGTCGACAACCTCGCGAGCCAAGTCAAGATATTTTATTTGCTTATCTTTCTCGGCTTTCACGAGGTTCTCATCATACGGGACCGTTATGTCAACAATCATTGCGCGCCGCTCTGATCGATCCACCACCACTATATCAGGCTTATTGGCTAAAATAGTCCTGTCAGTGATGATGGATTGATCCCAGTACAATGTGATATTGCCATTTTCGAGAACTGGGTCGGGCACATACCTATAGTACGGCACTTCCGATTCCACAAGTCTGTATTTTAGAGCAAGTTGCTGATGGATAATCCTGGCTACAAGGTTGTGTCTATGCAAGTACTCTCCGTTAGCCAAAGGAGAACACCCAGAGATAATGTGACGGATTGATTCACCTGGACGGTGGCATGCCCGACATATGTCAACCGTGCCGTCCTTCACAATAAATCTCCGGTAGTTATTCGTCATCATAACTTCATCCATAATTGCACAGACAAAACCTTCGGTTTCTCCGAAGAGGTCCCCGGAACGTAGCCAGGCTACGGACGCTGACAGGTCTACATCGGGCCCGTGCAGGGCCCGGAAAAAGCGTCCGTGAAGCTCCTTACTCTGCCATACCTCCCTGCGGTCGTTAGTGTCAAGCACTACAGGTTTGCGCCAGTTCTCTTTAGCCAAGGAGAGCGGGGTGAGGCCCTTGTCCACCGCGACCACATCTCGATGCATCACCACGGCGGCTTCTAGGAAATATTCCCTGAGACTGCATATCTCGCGATTGTGGAGAGTCTTAGCGTTTAAAAAGCCTCGACCCCCACACTTCCGCGGGATATACAGTCTCATAACCGAAGAACGTGGGTGATGCATTCGATATGCCGTCAACAATGTACGGACCTTCCTATCCAGGGCGTCTAGTTCTGTTTGTGTCCATTTCAGTATGTCGAAAGAGTACATCAAAACCGGCATGACCCAACCGTTGAAGGCACGCACCTTATTTCCGCCTGCTAAAAGACTATTCAATACTTTTTTCAGGCGGCCAAAGAAGCGTTCCTTCAACGATTGCTTCATGTCAGCAACATTGATGCCCAGCGCTTCCGACATACCCAAATACTTATAGGTTTCGGTTGCTGAGAGGGATCTAAGATTTATGGAATCCGAGAGCTGGGTTCCCACAGATTCCACAATCTCCCCTCGTTTTACATGCATGACCGCACATTTGTCCACACCAAATTCCATCCTGATGGCGCTACTGAAAGTTTCAGTTACCTTCAGTAGCTCCATCAGTTGCAAATCGTTGGGGGCAAAAAGTTTCAGGTCATCCATGTAAAGGAGGTGAGATACAACTTGACCACCTCTCCTCAACCGATAGCCTAGACCTGAATCCTCCAGCAGCGTGCTAAGAGGATTCAAGGCTAAGCAGAACCAAAGTGGACTCAAACTATCGCCCTGAAATATACCTCACTCTATCCTTATCGGTTCGCTATTCCTCTGGATTTGCCGACATCCTGGATAGCGAAGGACTGTCCTCCATTGTCCCATACACGACATCAGGAAGGTGCGCAGAGTTGCATCTACTTTATACAACTCTAGCACCCTCATGAGCCATGTATGTGGCACGGAGTCATAGGCCTTCTTATAATCTATCCAACATGTCGACAGATCCCTTCGGGAACGGCGAACCTGTTGGCTAATGGCCATATCAATGAGGAGTAGCTCCTTAGTACCGCGGGACCCGTTCCGACATCCATTTTGAGAAGCGGACATGATAGAATTATCATCAATGTGTTGGTTAATTTTAGCTCTCAAAATGGATGTAAGAACTTTATAGACTGTCGGAAGACAGGTAATCGGTCTATAATTTTTGGGCTCCGCAGTACTACCCGATTTATGGAGCAGGTGGGTTAGACCAGTTGTCAGAAACTCGGGCAGCGACCCTGACTCTAAGGCTGACTGGAACAGGGTCGCCAGGCGGGCGTGCGACCTTGTGAACCATTTAATCCAGAAGTTGTGCAGCCCATCCGGCCCTGGAGATTTCCAGTTAGGCAACGGACGGACTGCACGAACTACGTCTTGGGGGCAGATGGTGATTGCCCCCATTTCTTGTACTGGATCGCACGCCCGCTCGACCTCCCGGATCCATTCATCCTCGGTATGGCTAACAGGCACCGACCAGATGCTGCGCCAGAATGAACACATGGCATCATCATCCGGCAGGGGCGTGTCAGCCACACCTTGGTCCGGTCGCTCCCAAGCCCTATAAACCCACCTTTCATCTCTTTGGAATGTGCGATTCTGAGTGTATCGGTCCACCCG
This sequence comes from Eugnorisma glareosa, assembly GCA_947578425.1. Taxonomy (NCBI): domain Eukaryota; kingdom Metazoa; phylum Arthropoda; class Insecta; order Lepidoptera; family Noctuidae; genus Eugnorisma; species Eugnorisma glareosa. The sequence goes on from OX387959.1 coordinate 15,845,776, forward strand.
CCGTTTATACCTACGAATACGGTTTGCCCATGCATACACTTTCTGCTTCAGGAAGTCGATGCGCTCTGTGACACGGGACATGTAGTCTCGAGGACTGATATCAGTCCCCGAGAACGCCCGCCTCACAAAACGCATCACTCTAGGGCGTGTATTGCCCTCCCTGAAGCAGATCAGTTTGCCGATGAGTGCTCTGGCCCCACCAATACGTCGTTCAATCCTGTACTGCCATGCTGGTACGGCTGGCTTAGGTCGTGTAGCTCTGTCATCAGAAAATTTGACGTGAGCTACACGACATGCCGCTACAGCCGCACAATACAGGATTGAATGAGCATCGATGAGGTCTTCGCAGTTATCAAAATAGTTTGACAACTGCGAATCCAGAACAGCCACCAGCGCCCTATTTTTGTTATGCATGGGCAAACGAGGTATGCGTGGCCTAAGGTCGGCTGGCATGAATCGATATTCCCGAATCGCACCTTCCAAAGCACTCCTCATTTCCTCATTGCACTGGGTACTTACATTAGTAACCATGTCATCACTTACGTCGTTAATGCGATTTGGTATTATGCTAGACTGTGGTGGAACCACAGCCTGCGACGGCGTGGCAATGACATGGCTACTCTGCATTTCAGTCCGCAAGCGATCAAATACGGTGTCATCCAACATACGATTACGCTGGATGACTCGCACCTGATCCGACAGTCGTTGTGCCGACACGTTGACAGCTGGCTCAAGCACCTGAAACAGAGAGAGCATCCGAACACGGTACGCGGTCAGGTTGTTTCCTCCCTCTGTAGCCCCATAATATGCGCGCATGACATTCTCATTTATGGAATGAGTCCATCGCATGCGCGACACATTTCCACCGGCAGCGGGGACCCTGTTCGGGGCCGGTTGGCCACGAGGTCCCAAGCCCGCTGGTGGCCGTCCTCTTGCTCGTCGTCGAGGCGATGGTGGTGGTGGTGTCGACGGCGGGGAGAAAAACTCGTCGCTCGAGCTCGACGCAACTGCAGCGACCGGCGACACGATGCTCACGGATGTGGCGCGTCCCGGCGGCTGCGAGGCGGAGCTGAGCGACGAGCCCGGAGATGGTGGGTGTGCCTGTTGTTTGGCTCGGCTTCTGGTCAGCATCTTAATAGTATGACGTTTTATGGCATTGATTTTCTTTTAGGTATTTTCATTTTTCGAATATTCCGGTGGTTTCGTTTAATTTTGATATTTTTTTTGTTTTTTTCTTCTCATTATTTTGTTATTTAATCCGTTTTGTTGAAGAAATGTGGTAAAAATATTAAATTAAATTGGTTTTAGAAAATTTTATGTCACGTCAATTTGACATCCGAGCCACAGATTATTATTATTATTATCAATTCGGAACGCTCGTGAACGCGCTCACAGTGAACATAACCCCAAACTAAAACCTTTCACAAGACCTATTTTTGAAAATGGACGATATGTTGGTTGACTCTGGTGGACATACAACCCTCCAAGTTCAATTAACCTCATTCAATAAATAGTTCATGACAAAATCATTCAATGGGGTTAAATGAACTTGGTGGGTTGTATTGATGATTTGAATGATTATAATTCTGTAACTTCCAGTGGCGTGCAGTGCTTCCCCACGGCGGGTAGGCCACGCATACGGATACCCAAAAAAAAAACTCGCAACATCACAGCGTCGCTCTACTTAGGATGACCCTCACTCAAAGTAGTCACATCTATTAATATATTCACTCACCCTTCCGGGCCCCCGCATCTGCCCCTGGTGTTTTTAGTAAGCGTATGAGAAACAACGCCATCTAGCTTAAATATAAGGAATTTCAATGGTATTCTGTCAATACGACGAAGGATGTCGCTTCGTTACAAAAAATTCTAAAAAATAAAACAGAGTGCGCTGTAAACAAAAAAAAATAGTTTAGTTTTCGTTCCGTACCCAATTTTGAGCGTTTGACCGGATTATTTGAAAAACAAACATTGAAAATAAGCCTGTAAAAACCAAAGTTATAAATACAAGAACTCACCACATTAATCAAGGTTCAAATCACGATTTTCTGACAATGCAAACAGAAGAAAGATTCATTTGAAATACCGAGTACGAGATGAATTTTGGGTTAATTCTCGTAATTCGGGTACCTACACATTTTCCTTAAGACACAACTTGAATCTTAACATCAAACAATCGTGAATACTTATTGTTTTTAACTTCTGACAAACATATTATCAGCGCAAACTTCACAACAGAACACCATTTTTAAATAAATAAACAAATACAACAAATAATATTTACACTACTGTACGTTTCAAAACGAATTACAACCGTCAGATATATATAAGATGCTCTGTGCGTCAGATATTATAATAATCAAAACATTCAAGATCACGAAATAAATTTTGCTTGTCACATGAAACAAATATGGCTTCTTAGAAAAATACAATTGTTATTTTGTCAATGAAAAAAACACTACCAAATATAATTGCATCACCGCATACCGTTTTAGCCGGATAATACTTTGCGGGGCAGCCAATCAGTGGCCAGCTACACTCGCAGGAGTTTACGCCCCTAATCTAGCATGTGTGCCGTATATGTATATACACGAAAATACGCATCAGTGTGCTTAAATTTATCAATGGAAATTAGGCCGGCTGGGGCCTTGCTTAGACGGCCGGGAGCGAGCGTCGTAGTATTATTACCAGTTACGTCACATGGCCGCGACAAGTTGCTTTAAGTATTATAACAAGCGTTTTATTTTTTTATTGTTGGTAGGAATGGTAGGGTAGGCTAGGCCTAATTGCCTCTATGGATGGCACGCCCCTGGTAACTTCATATGTGTTACTGGCGCGATTCATATACATACAACCTGACACTGATCTGCAAATCGTAAGAAAATTTAAATTTCGCGGGCTACCCTTGCGCTTCCACCATAACAAAACAACACAACCTGTGAACACAACTGTCATTTTTGACAGCGTTCACGGTGATATTTATTGGGGGCATGGTCGGTGTAATCGCAAGATGGCGCATGTCATGACGTCATCTATGACGATTCAAGGGACATCAATATCGCGCTCACGGTAATTCGGAACGGGTTTATGGACACTCAAATCGATTACAGCGTAATTCGGAATGCGGCCCTTATAAATGAGCCTTCAAAATATTCTTATTATATTTTTTGGTGCTACGGAACCGTGTGCGTGTGAGTACGACTCGCTTGATTTATGGATTTTTATAATCGCAATGTGTATGTCAGTCCCATCGTACCTGAATACACATGGCTCATACCACTCTTCGCTTCGTCGCCATTTGGTTGCGCCAGGATTTTATGGACTGTAAGGTTGAATTGATGATTTTAATGATTGAGTATGAATGTAGATGAATGTAGATGGCTGTAAAAGTAGAGGAAGGCCAAAGAAATCACGTATGGACCGTGTGAGAGTTCTGCAACTTGTACATACATACGAACCAGTATATATAAGATGCTCTGTGCATACGTATTACCTCCTGGTCACAGCCGGTCGTGAATCATATTTTGTTTTTAACGGATTCGTTGCGGATGGCACGACATGATCATTTTTTTTTAACCGACTTCAAAAAAGGAGGAGGTTATATGTACGTGTGTATGTTTTTTTTATGTATTGTTCCTGATTTCTCCCCCATTTGTGGACCGATTCTCAAAATTTTTCCAATACACTTTCTCCAAAACTGGTTCTAATCGCACTACGATTAGGTTCAACTTGCAATGTATTTCACACGCGTGCGATTTTTAATATTGTTCCGCACACGTGCGGAAATAAAAATTTCCACAGATAAGTCCAAAGGGATCAATAACTATATCTATATATAGTCAGCGGTGATTGGTTTTTTTAAATCCCGGCAAACAGATAATATGCGTCTTTACGGATTAAATATTTTTCGAGTATTTAAATTGTGTTTATAAATAGAATATCATAGATAAACATGATTATTTAAAACAAATATTTATTTTTATGAACAAATTTGTGTTCTAAATTAAAAAAATATATATTTGAATTTTCTTTTTTTTCATAGTAGGCTGTATACGAAAGTTTCCCCACTTATATCAAAATATACTATTTTTTATTTGAAAGATTATACTTCCGATCTTCGGAGATATACTATGGAACTCTTCAAAAATAGACGGCAAATCTGTCGTGATTGCTGCAATCGCTTGGATGTTTATTGTTTATACAACAGCATGACGTAGCATCACGCCTGTATGCTCTGAGGAGGTACGCAGATGTACAATACACCCAGATTTCCATTTATTGGGGATAAGCCCATTACCATGACATGTATTGTTCATCATCTGCATCATTTTACCAACTATTTTGTGGTCGGCTTCCAGTCTTACCTGATGCAGCTGAATACCAGTATTTTATACACATCACAATAGCCACGACATAAATGTTAGTAAAAAATAATTTCTAAAGCTACATTTGCTTGGTCATCATCATCTCATGACGCTGAGCTGATGAAGGAAGGTACAACTCTTTAACGGTTAGGAGTTAGGTGATTTCTTGTTCTAGAATAATGTATAGATAATGCGACTTGTCGATAATTGATTTCTCTAGAGACAATAGAGTGAGTGCTAGAAACTAGAAATATTAATCATTTTAACCGACTTTAAGAAAAGAACTGTTCTTGTCAATATAGGTACTAGCCGACGTAGCCGCGGCTTGGAAAGCTAGTGTGTAATAAAGTTGCTTATGGCATTTCATCTACCGTGTTCCCAGATATTTTTTTATAATAATCTTAACCGTTGCATTAATTTCACGCAATGATTTTCATCATTTTCAATAGTTTATTTGGCTCTAAATCGCAAAGAGCAATGCCATCTAGTGTCCGAAAACGGCTCAGCGCAACATAAACAAATAAAAATGGAAAAAAAAGTTACAAAAAAAACCGACATAAAAAAAAAACAATAAAAAAAAAACAAAAAGAAAAAAAAATAACAAACCAAAACACAAAAGAAGCTTCAGAAGCCGGTGACAAAAACACCAAATCAATCAAACAAAGGTCAAGCTTCGAAGTCGGTGACCTTTGTTTGTTTGATTTTGTGTTTTTGTCACCGACTTCTGAAGCTTGACCTTTGTTTTTGTGTTTTGGTTTGTTATTTTTAAGTCGGTTTTATTTTTAACGTGTGCGTATGAGTATGACACGAGAGGCGTGCATTTTTAAATTGATTAGAACTCCTTCAAACATATCAGAAGGGTTTACCCAGAACAAAACTAGGTATCTTGTTTTTCACGTAGAACAAGCCTGTAGCCTACGTTTCTGGATATTGTGTAGATTAAAAAATCAGTGGTTAACAACCTTTTCAGGTTGTATTATTTTACGACTAATGTTAGCTTAATAAGTATTATTATGTATTTAAGAATGAAAGATGATATATCATAAGAATAAAGTTTCAATTTAACTTGAAATTATTATGTAGATGATTTTAAATAGGTAGCTCATTCAGTTATGTACGTCTTAATTTATGTATAGGTAGATGTGAAAATTTTTGTTAATTCGAAAAAATTAAAAAAGTGCTAGTGCAATCCAATTATACTATAGTACATAGTTTCCGACGCGATTTAAATAGGATTTAAAGAGTTCCAGTGGCAGTCACCGAAGTACAACTTTAGGTCACTCCAAAAAGTCCGGAGGTAACGTCTCATCATTACTAAGAAAACTAGTCCAAACTCGGCTCACCTAGTCCTACTCGTCGAGCAGTTCCAGGTTCCAGTGGCAGTCACCGAAATAGGTACACCTTCAGGTCACTCAAAATATTTTTTAAAATAATAAATAATTTAAGTACACTAAGCACTTAATTTCTACCTACCTAGTCATTTTGTAAAAATACTTTGCACAATTCGCTTCAACAAACCTTTACTGAATTGTTTTTTTTTTTAAGTTGGCAACTTTTTAAACACAAAAGTATCGTTGGAAAGGTGACGAACTAAAATTAATTACTGAAACAACGCAGTTTTTTTCTTTTATTTCAGGTTAAATTTGATCGTGAAGATATTTTTTTTAGTATTTTTGTTTTAAAAAGCGTACTATCTTATTTTTAAACCCTAGTTTAAGAAAAGATCCGAAATATTTTGTTCACCAAATGACTACCAAAAAATAATAAAAAACTACTGAAATAATGCAAAAAAAAAGTTATGAATGCTTGAAGGTCAAATTTTGGAAAAATCTCGATAAAGTTTAAAAATTGACTTAACTTCCAAACTATAAAACTTTAGATAAGGAAAGTTAGGTCTAATAATTAGTTTAAATGACCTCCACTATATGCGAATTCGCTATGGCGGGTCCAGATCCAGTCATCCTGTATTTTATGATGCTCTGTGGAAAACAAAGATTAGCCACTCAAAAATCGCTTAAAACAACGTAGCCTGCAGTCCACTTCTTTGGTTTGATGTCAACAGAACTCGTCTAAATCAGTGAAAAAACCAAAGAAAGTGTATTTTTTATACACACTGCTGATGGCACAATTATAGGCGTGCCATCATCTTCTATGGCGTTAGGCACGCCAGTCGTGTCATGAAATAATTGTTCACCGCCACAGCAAAAAGTTTTCGAATCTGGGTGCAGCACCCAGATTCGAAAACTTTTAGCTTTGGCGAAATTGCCTGAAATTGACCTCCAAATTGATAGAAAAGTTGAAATTCTCGGGCTACCCTGGTGCTTCCATTATAATACGCAATGGCCGACTTGCTGCTCCGGGTTCACAGCTCGCAGCATTCGAACGTTTTCAGGTTTACGGCCTGTTTGTCTAAAGATCGTTCAAAGTAGAAATAAATTATTATACTTAGACATGAAAAGTTTAATTGAAATTTCACCAACATTTTATTTTATTTTAGTTTCGTTAACTCCTGTGTGGTATAATATTTAAAATCAACAATTTAAATTATAGTAAAGTCAATAAAGCGCCAACAAACATACACATCCTGTAATATGTGTAGGATTCACACTATGTCGTGTTCCTGAGCTGTAGGCTGTCATTCTATGACGACGATGTAGCTGATCTGATGATCTTGCCTTCGCATTTTGTAAAAGTGGCGCCGGATATTCTACTAGAGGCTCGACTTCATGCTCTTCATTCTTAAGTATTTTTGCGTCAAGCCACGCTTTAAATGTATAAACTGGTAAAACATCTGCCATCTTTTTGTTTACAGCGTAGGTAGCAGACATTTCTCTGGAACATTCATCTTGACCTTTAACAACAATACCCACAAGCTCTTTATCAAACAACACCGGGCCACCCGTGTCTTTGAAACAAGTTACTACTTTAGTGTCAACGCAATCAAAATACAATTTTAAATGATCTGTTATTTCGTCCGGCGAACGGTTTTCCATGCCGATATACTGAAGTTGTTTCGTTTGCCCAACATCAGCATTCAATCCAAACCCTATCCCTTCTACATCGATGAGGTTTCGAGGGGTTGTGTAATTGCTGAGAACTATTTTTGACGCAATGCTATTATTATGTTTCTCGGTGTAAACAATACCAACATCTTTTAATGATTCAGGTCCAGTAAAAGTTGGGAATCTTTCAGTTTTTACAATATGAAGCGATATCGTGGTATCGTCCTGCTTGTCAGTGGTAGTATTCAGTAGTGCGTAACTTAGAGCAAATTGAGTACACTGAGCTGTTGTTAATATCAATCCGTTGGAGACTACGACACCAGAACACAAATAATCATTTTGTTGAGACATTAAAGCGGCCATAAATGGAAATTGGTGTAAAGCAGCAGACTGTATTTCATGCATTTGACTATTTTGTCTTCTCGTACACGTAACGTTAGTGGGTTCAGTTTCAACTGGGATGTCCAGGGATTCATCTTTTGAGTCATCGCCTATTTCGCCGTTATCATCTCTATTATCATCAACACTTTTTTTTACATTGTCCGCAGCACACGTAGTAATAAAACCAAATACAAACACAAAGGTAATTACAAAATGCAGAAAAACGTTTTCAGTCTTCATCATCAAAAATATGCTAGAACATCCTTGTTCTTTTTTCGTTTCTATCTTATGTCATAATATTTTATTTCTTCTTTTAGTTTTTTTTTAAGCAGCCAGCATAATAACAGTTCTCTTTAAAATCAATCATATCAGAGACTATAAATAATAACCATCGATGCAGAAGATATTAGTGCACTTGCTTCCCTCTCTTTCGACAGGAGACAGATCAGACACAGGACCAAAGGCATAACGCTAAGTTTATTTTAATTTTGTTTTTTTTTGTATTGCGTGTACTTGTGGCATGTGCCAATAACGTATTTTCTCTCTAACGTGCCTTGCGAGGCAAGGGGGTATCATATTTTTTCACTTCTCATGCTCTAAAAGTTCGTCTATAAGTATGTCGTGCGTAGGCGACATAAAGTCGCTTTTTATGCTCTACTACAGCATAAAGTAAAATCTTCGTCGAAGACCATGGCAATCGGTCCAACAGCCACACGAACAACTTCAACTTCATAGAATAACCTCTTTATTTTAAATAATTTCGTTAGTATTCTAAGAATAAGACAAGGATATTTCTCATTGCCCTAATGTAAAATTCAATTTTAATTAAATACAATATTTACATGTTGCTGTGTCATTTCCTCGCAATCGAAGTGAACAGTAGAGTGTACAACTCGTCCATAAAATCCATTTTACACTCTACTTTATATCCATCCTCGCTCGTGTGTTTTGTGCACTTGATGTATAATCAGTACAATCTACTATTGTACGCCATTCCTAAAGCAAACAAGTACCAAATAAAATTTTGCCTGACCCAGGAATCGCAATCGTGCTTGTGATCACGAGACCAACGGTTTTATTCGTTCACGTTTTGTCCCATTGTGGTGGAGGCGTGTACGACGGTACAAGGTATTTTGCAAAAATCAACGTTTGAGAGGATGAAAAGGGGGAAACCGTTTATTTGAAGAAACTTATTCCTTGGGGCTATAAAACTATTGCGAAATAAATATATACAGCCTGGAACAGAAAGGGTATAATCATATGGAATGCTGTGGTACGGACCATCAAACTGAACAACTTTCTCTATGAGACCACCATCGAAATCGTAAAAAAATAATCAGTTGTCCCATAAATTTGCGAAAAATCTTTTAGTGTCTAAAATAACAAAAATAATCGTGGCAAAATAATAACAGCCGCTCAGGTCGATCTTTAGATAAAGCCGCGCTTGCCTAGGTTGGTCTGTGGATGGGTGACCGCCCATTACATACCGAGTTTTCTCCGTGCCTCGGAAAGCACGTTAAGCCGTTGGTCCCGGCTGTCAATGAGGGCTATCGTTTTTGAGCTCACCAGACGGCACCACTGTCGATTAAGGTCCTGTCAAAAATTATATTTTATACTTTATAGTACCAATAACTTCATGAAAAGTTTATTTTATTACGTATAAAAACATAGTGTAAACTTCAGGTTCATATATTCACAATATTCTCCATAAAATTAGCAAGCATGAAACATTTAAAAATCATTTTAACTCCAAGTACTGAAAGTTAAGATTCTAAGTTGCTACTTAAAATCTTGCAAGTCTTAATTAATCAGGAATGGCCCAATCTAGACTACAATCGTGAATATTTGTAAAAATACGTGTTAAAAATCACGCAAAGCGTGAACTTTCTATGCATCTGACAGTTCGGTGACCCGCGCTACACTAGCGCCTCTAGCGGCGAAATCATACGCGACAGCCCCCATTGTTTAGATCTTTGACAGTCAGTTCAACAGTTTCAGAATAAATAAGTAAATTGGACTGCAGAATGCAAGAGCGAGTGAAACGAGCTAGAAAAACTTAGCATTCCTTCTCGGATTTGTACCTACGAGTACCTATACATTTTATTTTACCATTCCTAAAGGTAATATTGTAAAAGAAAGAAGAAAGAAAAATATTTATTTGGGACAAGCACAGGAACAATAAAAAAAAGAATCTAAAACTAAATAATAAAAAAGACCTGTGCGAGGCCAAAAAGGCTCCTATCTCAGCATGATGCTGCGATAATTATATGAAAAACAAATACCGCAGCGCTGGTATTCTGATAGGGCCCACTGTTACGTCACGGTCACAACTACGGACACACAACACATATTGTCGACATAACTAAGCATAAAAGTTTCTGAACAATTAAGAGACTAGTCTAGGATGCGAGAGTAGCGAGCTCGAAAACTAAGCAACCCGCTTCGGATAGGTTAGGTTTTCTTTTGACCACGAAGCAATACAAATTAGAGAAGCTATGTACTTGAATATGAGGCGGCAGGCTAAAAAATAAATAGTGCTCTTATCAACAAGTTAAGGCAGTTCTCGCCGCCTCAGGCCACAGTCTTCTTGGCCTTTTTTTGTACCGATGTGAAATCATCAAATAACCCCTCCCGCTGTGGGCTGAGCAGGAGGGAGTGTCGGACTTTTACTGACTAAAACCCATCCATGTTCCTTCCTATGCCCTTTGTGTTCCAGGGCCGCGGTATCTCTTTCGAACAGTCCCGCAACCCTGGGTCTTCTTGGCCTAAGGGTAAAAAACCGGCCAAGTGCGCGTTGAACTCACGTGGAGAGGGTTCCGTACAATTTGGGATCCTCAAAACGAGCCCTTTCATTTGATATATGACACGTGGGACAAATTAGGAAATTAAAAAAAAAAAGTTTTGCCAACCTTAGCAAAACTTTTTTTTTTTAATTTCCTAATTTTTCCCGTTTATTTTCAATTGATAGAATTCTTATAGGTTTTCCTGTAATCAACAAGCAATTAACTATAATGTGTATTTATTTCAAAATTTTAGGCTCAGTAGTTTCGGAGATCAGGGGGAGGAATGGTCAATTTTCGTCTTCTTTCATGAATAAAATCAAAACTATTTATTTACAACAATTTAATTGAGATCCTCATAATTCATAACAAGCCCTTTCATTTGATATATGACCCAGTAAGGTTTGCTAAAGTAAGACATCCTCATTTAAAAAAAAAAAAAATGTACTTTGCACATCTGTACGACATTTATACATATTATAAGATTTTCTATTCCATGAATAAAAATGTTGAATCAGAATTGATTTGCTTTTTCAATAAATCAACAGCAGTCATATTTTTTAGATTAAATCCCCTTCCAATACCATCTTTAATATTTAGAAAACTAACTATTTTCGCATGTTTTTAGCAAACTCTGTGTCATGGATTTTCAATTTCTTAGTTTATCAATGTAACAATCTTATGTTTTCGAGCAATTAAAGTGTATGTATCAAAATTATATATAAAGGACTGAAGCACCACCGAACGCGGAACGCCTACAGCCACGTTAGGCCGCCGGCGCCGCCTCGCTTATATAAGCGGGTGTCGCGGCCACGAGCACGCAACTCGATCAGATCCAGCCTGTCCCTGTGCTGTCCTCCCCAGCGACGCCCTAAGCCGAGGCTCGTACCCCACAGGGGGTGCCCTTAGAGAGTGGTCGCTTAGTTTGTAAGTATATTTTAAGCCCCTGGCTGGAGGCCTTAGATTCGTTTAAGGCATCCACAGGATTTGCTCGGTTAAGCAGTAGCCTGCCTCAGAGGCTGCACGAGCACTCAGTCTGCGTTAGCGCGCCGTTGTTTCCACTTTCCACGCATTGGAACAGCTCGCCTAGCCTAGACGCCCCTCTCCCCTCGCGCCCCACGGTGACGTATCCTTCTTGTTTCGTGACGTACGAATCGTGTTGTTTTTTTATAATAATAATAGATAAGCCTAGTTTTTGTATACAACATTGTTCGTGGAATAAACTTATTGTTTATATTGAGCCTACGTTTTTATCATATCCGCTACCGGCGATATTCTTTTTTTTCGAAATCGAGTATTTCTAAATTTTAGCATTTTCTGAAAAAAAAAATTGCAGTGTAATGTATATTTTTTCCACATCATCAGAAAGTAAATCAACTAATAAAAAGCGAACCAACTTAAAAAAAAAAAAGACTTTTTTGACGTGAGATTTTTTGACTGAAAATAAGGTTAGTTTAAGGTGGAAGCGCAAGGCTAGCCCGCGAAATTTAAATTTTCTTACGTTTATTGCAATTTGCAGGTCAGTGTCAGGTTATATGTTGATGAAAATATGAATCGCGCCAGTAACACGTATGGAGTTAAAGAATTATAATCATTCAAATCATCAATACAATCCTCCAAGTTCATATAATCTCAAAAAGTGACTTTTTCATGAAATAGCTATTGAATGTGATTATATGAACTTGGAGAGCTGTATTGATTATTTGAATGAGTATAATTCTGTAACTCCATACGTGTTACTGGCGCGATTCATATTTTCATCAACATACAACCTGACACTGACCTGCAAATTGCAATAAACGTAAGAAAATTTAAATTTCGCGGGCTACCCTTGCGCATCCACCTTAAAGTTAGTTTAAGTAGTAAAAAACAAAAACCAAAAAGGCAGATATTTTTAGGTTATGTGTAAAGACAAAATTTGTAGATTTCTTTTAATTACTCTCTATTTTTATCTTTTCTTTTAATTACCTAGAACTTTGCCAATAACATTTTTTCGACAGGAGTTGTAGTTATCCCGGAAATCGCGATAAATCGTTTTTCACCCTTAAATCCCCCCCTTCCTTATCCTTCCCGACTTCAAATCACCTGTAAATTATTTTTCCTCTTTTTTAAATATATGTCCTTGCTTTTGCAATGTTTCATCCTGTTCTAAGTATTTTTTTTTCTCAAAAATGATTGACTGGCCCAATGTCAAAATATGTTATCATTTATGTCATGCAAACCAAACCAAAGGAAGTCTAGCAGCGCATTACTATTGTACTGAATTTCATTATGATCCGCTGGTCAATAATGTGATTTGAATTTGGAACATAAAGTAGAAATCGCATACGAACATTTACGATAGCTAGATTCTAAAGTAAATGTTCGTATGCGATTTCTACTTTGTACAATAAAATCTGCACTAAAAAATAAATTGTTCGGAATTCGATCTGGCCACCACGTAGAATAGAAAAAAAAGAAAAATAGAAAACAAATTAAAAAAAAGGCGCGAGTACTGAAAATTGCTTTGCTTTGTTTTACAACAAATTAAATAGCTGCAAATTATCACAAAAATGTCGAGTGGCGATAGTGATTTGAAGACATTCAACGAATTTCTATGTTGGTCATTATTTTATGTAAGTTCAGCGTTGTGACTTGGCAATGAACATTGGCAATACGTATTTTTTTTTCTTGGGCTATGTTGATGATATGATGATCTCTTAGTAGGTTCTAGTTAAATGTAAAAATTAATTCATGACAAGAATTTGTGTGGAAGAATTTGGTTGTCTACAACTAAAAAGGGTAAAATAAAAAACTTTCTGTAAAAAGAACCGACTTCCAAAAAGACACTAAAAAAGTCTAAAATAACTTGACTTTTGTTACAGGTACCGTGGCATTGATGTTTGGAGTGATTATGAATTCATTTCCACGACAAGCGAATGGCGCTTGTCGTGGAAATGAACTCATAAACATTAAAGTCGAAGATATCGAAAAACATTCAGATTTGTTGCTGGTTTTGCCAGATACAAAATTAAAGTAAGAACGGTCATTCGTCCGTGAAGAATACGTAAGAATGATCGAAAAGTACCAAGCTATACGCCCCTCTAATATAAACACAGATTTTTCGTAGCTTATACTAATGGCAAGTACACCAGGCAAGTCATTGGAAAAAATAAGATCAGCAGTATGCCGAAAGAAATTGCGAAATACCTGAAATTGACAAATGCCGAGCTCTACACGAGCCATTTTTTCAGGAGAACATCGGCTACTCTATTGGCGGATTCAGGAGCAGATATGACCCAGATTGAAAGACACGGTGGCTGGAATTTGTCACCACAACCTTCCACATCAAAACACTTTCCATCTAGTCCGCTGACTCAAGCACCATCTTCAACCACTTTCACGATCCAAAATGGTCCTCAGCAGATCCAAGTTTCTGAAACTTTACTTAACACTCAAATGAACTCTACCTCAACTTCAATAAATGTACCGAATAAAAACATAACTTTGTCTTTCCACAACTAGCCTACTGTATCAAACGTTACCTTTAACTTTCAATCGTTATAAATAGGTCTATTTACTGTAATTGTAATTTTATTAGATACTTTGATTCTAGTACTATTGCTTTTTATTGTCTCTTATATGGTGTGAAGAGTAGAGTATTCTCCTCGGGGACTCCTCGGAAGGCACCTTGCCTTCGTCTTGGGCGACCTTGAATCCCACGCTGCACTGAGGATTCTTGTCTTAACTCTCTCGCTTTGTTCGGGAGTTAACTCTAAACTCTGTCGCTCCGCTCGGGAGTTAGCGCTAGAATCCTTCGTTTTGCTCAGGATTCAATACGGTGCCCGCTACTTAAGACACTACTTTATCCCCTTAGTGCATAATCTACTATTAAATTTTATTAAGGCCTTGTGTAGAACATCATATTATCGACCTCAATTAGGCTTGTGGGCATGTCCATCGTGCTCACAACGGTTGATCCGCGCTTGTGTCTAATCCTTAGGGGATTACAGGCGTGATGTTATGTACAGTTTGGCCGCTGAGAGAATGCGTTCCTGACAGGTCGTGAGCGAAAGGACGATGTAACTTTGAAGTGGCGAAGAATTAACGATAAACATATAACTATCGTTTTTTTGCCCTATTAACAAATAATATTATTAAAAATAATATCATTATTACAACTAACAATAAATGTTATAATTTCGCGCTAAATAAATAAATAATAATATAATAAATAAGAAGAAAAAAAAAAAAACATTAGCCAAATTAAATGAAACTACCGGAATATACCAAAAATGAAAATATCTGAAGGAAAACCATAAAACGTCATAATATTAAGATGCTGACCAGAAGCCGAGCCAAACAACAGGCACACCCACCATCTCCGGGCTCGTCGCTCAGCTCCGCCTCGCAGCCGCCGGGACGCGCCACATCCGTGAGCATCGTGTCGCCGGTCGCTGCAGTTGCGTCGAGCTCGAGCGACGAGTTTTTCTCCCCGCCGTCGACACCACCACCACCATCGCCTCGACGACGAGCAAGAGGACGGCCACCAGCGGGCTTGGGACCTCGTGGCCAACCGGCCCCGAACAGGGTCCCCGCTGCCGGTGGAAATGTGTCGCGCATGCGATGGACTCATTCCATAAACGAGAATGTCATGCGCGCATATTATGGGGCTACAGAGGGAGGAAACAACCTGACCGCGTACCGTGTTCGGATGCTCTCTCTGTTTCAGGTGCTTGAGCCAGCTGTCAACGTGTCGGCGCAACGACTGTCGGATCAGGTGCGAGTCATCCAGCGTAATCGTATGTTGGATGACACCGTACTTGATCGCTTGCGGACTGAAATGCAGAGTAGCCATGTCATTGCCACGCCGTCGCAGGCTGTGGTTCCACCACAGTCTAGCATAATACCAAATCGCATTAACGACGTAAGTGATGACATGGTTACTAATGTAAGTACCCAGTGCAATGAGGAAATGAGGAGTGCTTTGGAAGGTGCGATTCGGGAATATCGGTTCATGCCAGCCGACCTTAGGCCACGCATACCTCGTTTGCCCATGCATAACAAAAATAGGGCGCTGGTGGCTGTTCTGGATTCGCAGTTGTCAAACTATTTTGATAACTGCGAAGACCTCATCGATGCTCATTCAATCCTGTATTGTGCAGCTGTAGCGGCATGTCGTGTAGCTCACGTCAAATTTTCTGATGACAGAGCTACACGACCTAAGCCAGCCATACCAGCATGGCAGTACAGGATTGAACGACGTATTGGTGGGGCCAGAGCACTCATCGGCAAACTGATCTGCTTCAGGGAGGGCAATACACGCCCTAGAGTGATGCGTTTTGTGAGGCGGGCGTTCTCGGGGACTGATATCAGTCCTCGAGACTACATGTCCCGTGTCACAGAGCGCATCGACTTCCTGAAGCAGAAAGTGTATGCATGGGCAAACCGTATTCGTAGGTATAAACGGCGGGTCGACCGATACACTCAGAATCGCACATTCCAAAGAGATGAAAGGTGGGTTTATAGGGCTTGGGAGCGACCGGACCAAGGTGTGGCTGACACGCGCCTGCCGGATGATGATGCCATGTGTTCGTTCTGGCGCAGCATCTGGTCGGTGCCTGTTAGCCATACCGAGGATGAATGGACCCGGGAGGTCGAGCGAACGTGCGATCCAGTACAAGAAATGGGGGCAATCACCATCTGCCCCCAAGACGTAGTTCGTGCAGTCCGTCCGTTGCCTAACTGGAAATCTCCAGGGCCGGATGGGCTGCACAACTTCTGGATCAAATGGTTCACAAGGTCGCACGCTCGCCTGGCAACCCTGTTCCAGTCAGCCTTAGAGTCAGGGTCGCTGCCCGAGTTCCTGACAACAGGTATAACCCACCTGCTCCATAAATCGGGTAGTACTGCGGAGCCTAAAAATTATAGACCGATTACCTGTCTTCCGACAGTCTATAAAGTTCTTACATCCATTTTGAGAGCTAAAATTAACAAACACATTGATGATAATTCTATCATGTCCGCTTCTCAAAATGGATGTAGGAACGGGTCCCGCGGTACTAAGGAGCTACTCCTCATTGATATGGCCATTAGCCAACAGGTTCGCCGTTCCCGAAGGGATCTGTCGACATGTTGGATAGATTATAAGAAGGCCTATGACTCCGTGCCACATACATGGCTCATGAGGGTGCTAGAGTTGTATAAAGTAGATGCAACTCTGCGCACCTTCCTGATGTCGTGTATGGGACAATGGAGGACAGTCCTTCGCTATCCAGGATGTCGGCAAATCCAGAGGAATTGCGAGCCGATAAGGATAGAGCGAGGTATATTTCAGGGCGACAGTTTGAGTCCACTTTGGTTCTGCTTAGCCTTGAATCCTCTTAGCACGCTGCTGGAGGATTCAGGTCTAGGCTATCGGTTGAGGAGAGGTGGTCAAGTTGTATCTCACCTCCTTTACATGGATGACCTGAAACTCTTTGCCCCCAACGATTTGCAACTGATGGAGCTACTGAAGGTAACTGAAACTTTCAGTAGCGCCATCAGGATGGAATTTGGTGTGGACAAATGTGCGGTCATGCATGTAAAACGAGGGGAGATTGTGGAATCTGTGGGAACCCAGCTCTCGGATTCCATAAATCTTAGATCCCTCTCAGCAACCGAAACCTATAAGTATTTGGGTATGTCGGAAGCGCTGGGCATCAATGTTGCTGACATGAAGCAATCGTTGAAGGAACGCTTCTTTGGCCGCCTGAAAAAAGTATTTAATAGTCTTTTAGCAGGCGGAAATAAGGTGCGTGCCTTCAACGGTTGGGTCATGCCGGTTTTGATGTACTCTTTCGGCATACTGAAATGGACTCAAACAGAACTAGACGCCCTGGATAGGAAGGTCCGTACATTGTTGACGGCATATCGAATGCATCACCCACGTTCTTCGGTTATGAGACTGTATATCCCGCGGAAGTGTGGGGGTCGAGGCTTTTTAAACGCTAAGACTCTCCACAATCGCGAGATATGCAGTCTCAGGGAATATTTCCTAGAAGCCGCCGTGGTGATGCATCGAGATGTGGTCGCGGTGGACAAGGGCCTCACCCCGCTCTCCTTGGCTAAAGAGAACTGGCGCAAACCTGTAGTGCTTGACACTAACGACCGCAGGGAGGTATGGCAGAGTAAGGAGCTTCACGGACGCTTTTTCCGGGCCCTGCACGGGCCCGATGTAGACCTGTCAGCGTCCGTAGCCTGGCTACGTTCCGGGGACCTCTTCGGAGAAACCGAAGGTTTTGTCTGTGCAATTATGGATGAAGTTATGATGACGAATAACTACCGGAGATTTATTGTGAAGGACGGCACGGTTGACATATGTCGGGCATGCCACCGTCCAGGTGAATCAATCCGTCACATTATCTCTGGGTGTTCTCCTTTGGCTAACGGAGAGTACTTGCATAGACACAACCTTGTAGCCAGGATTATCCATCAGCAACTTGCTCTAAAATACAGACTTGTGGAATCGGAAGTGCCGTACTATAGGTATGTGCCCGACCCAGTTCTCGAAAATGGCAATATCACATTGTACTGGGATCAATCCATCATCACTGACAGGACTATTTTAGCCAATAAGCCTGATATAGTGGTGGTGGATCGATCAGAGCGGCGCGCAATGATTGTTGACATAACGGTCCCGTATGATGAGAACCTCGTGAAAGCCGAGAAAGATAAGCAAATAAAATATCTTGACTTGGCTCGCGAGGTTGTCGACATGTGGGATGTGGACTCAGCGATCATTGTGCCGATAGTCGTATCAGCCCATGGCTTAATTGCTAAGAGCCTCGATGAATACCTGAGGAGGCTCTCGTTAGGCAGCTGGATCAAGGGCTTGATTCAGAAAGCAGTACTCCTGGACACGGCTCGTATTGTTAGGAGGTTTCTCTCTCTGGAGCCCTGACCACCGGTAGCTTGGACCCTGTTCCCGATACCGGCGGGCAACAATTTTTTATATTTTTAAATGTTTTTATATTTTTTTTTTATAAGAAATATTTAAAAATGTAAATAATTTGTTTAAAAGTTAAATAAAGGGAATAATAAATAACAAAAGAACAATTTTATTCTTTTAATTCATCCTGCGTTGTTACAAGGTTACAACAAATGTTTATTTTTGTAGTGATGTGCCAAAAATAACTAGGCAGCTGAAACGTTATCTGTATTGTTTTTAATATTATATTATTTATATTATTCTCCGCCATTCGGCACGAAGAAGATAATAAACCTAATAATAATATAAGAAAGCTGCGGGAAAGTCACAAAAGATGACTGGGCAAAGTTAGAAAAAACGGAAATTTTATTTTCGAATACTTTGACCGAGATACCAGAATTGATAATTTGATTGATAATCATATTATAATAAAACACTTTGGCGAAGCTGATGAAGACAGCACCTCCTCAAGCGAATCGGAGTCAGATTAATTTTAACCTAGTCGCAACAACTACTAAAAATCTTATGGTTTTATATTAAATATTTCAGAATGTTACAATTGCATTTTTATTTTCTTTACGCTAGTTAAATTCAGAAATTAGAAACCAGACAAACAAGTATTAAAGCTAATGTTATTCTTGTTGTTGGTCGGTAGAAAAACATATCTACTAATAGTGTTACATTCGCTCAGCGGCCAAACTGTATGTGATTTTGACGTCAATAAACGGAAAAGTGACATGATTTTTCAAAAATCTATTTACCTCTGTAGGAGTGAAAGCCAAAATACAATGAGGGCTATCGTTATTGAGCTCACCAGATGGCACCACTGTCGAGTAAGTATTTTATACTATAAAGTACCATTAACTTCTTAAGAAGATTATATTACGTACAACAACATAGTGTAAACTTCAAATATATATTTACAATATTCTTCTTCTATTAATCAAGCATGAAACATTAAAAAAAATCATTCTACATTCACGTACTAAACAATACGATCCTGAGCTGCTACTTAAAATCTTCAATTCATAATTAGGTAATTAGAAATGGCTCAATCTGGACCACAATCGTGAATATTAGTTAAAATATGTGTTAAAAAGCACGCAACGCGCGAACATTCTATGACATCATGACATCTGACATTTCGGTGACCTCGCGCTACATTAGCGCCTCTAGCAGCAAATTCATACGCCATAGCCCCTTTTGTATGTATCATGTATCGTAATCGTACGGTTTAGAAAATTGAAACGTGGCACAAGGACTTCTAGGAAAATAACAACTCGTACATTTTTCAAAACGACGCGACGCCCGCGCCGACGTCTTACAAAGAGTGTAGTGTAGTAGCTGAAGTTCCTAAGGAACAGTACACATTCATATAACTCACGTGGATTGCTGTCACTCAGTAAGTGTATCGTCTTTAAGTATCGATGGTGCACCGTTAATCAAACACTGACTGAGACTTGAAGAAGATTTGATTGTGCGGGCCGGGCGGGCAGGGTTGAAAAACCAAAGAAAAATGGGTATAACTGCATAGAAAATCGGGAGAATTTTCATGTTCTAAATAAAATAATATTGTATTATTTTTCAATTTCGATGCCGGCTTTTGCCACCTCCTACGAGCGCCCTAGGCCGTCACCTAATTTGAATATATGGTTAAGCCGGCCCTGCCTCATATAAAAAAAAACAAGAATCTTCAACTTTGTAGACATGATTTTGGAACACTCCATGGAACTATAAAGTACTATTGCTCAACTCAAACGATAGACGATCATTGATTCAATTTTGTTTTTTGACATTGACAGTTGACACTGAGTACAAACTAACCACTGTTATTCGTGTCAGTCTGGTTATTCACAGAAATCTGTCTGTTCATTTCATAATTTGACTTTGATCACTCTCGCGAATTTCATAAAATAGTGAGTTGGCTGATTGTGTATTTTTTTATTTAGTAATTCTTTAAACTAAGTCACTAAAATGTCGAAAAAGAAGGGCACCAAGAAAAACCAAGACTTCGATGATGATTTTGAAGAGAAAAAGACTGTAACAAACGATCATGAGGTAACCTCTAAAAGTAAGGGAAAAGCGAAAAAGAAAGGTAAAAGCAACGCTGGCGACTGGAGCGACAGTGACGAAGGAAATGTGCAGAAGAAGGTGTTAGCATCTGATGACGAAGACGTCCCCAAGCCAGCGGCAAAGAAATTACAAAAGAAAGGTGCACATATGCTAAGAGAAATGGAATGGTTTAATTTGCAATGCTGCAAGTAGGCACATCGCAGACCAAAACTACAAATTTAAAAGGGATAATATGTTCTCATAATGTTTTCCTTTGCATGGCTGATGCAACGCAAATATTTTGCAGCGCACTTGGTGACTGCAGTCTTTGGTCTGTTATGATGTCATATCACCATATGATACATTGCTGTTAACTTTTTGTTGAGAAATTAGAAATCTCTTTATCTATCCCTTAAAACATCTTTTATCTACAGCAATATATTTACTGTAGCTCTTTTAAATTATAGCATTCTTAAAAAATAAAAAACGCAATTCAATTCTTATAATTACAGGGAAAAACAAAAAGAAGGGTCAGGATTCTGATGAAGAACAAGATGACAGTAAGTCAACAGTAAACAATGCTACAAACACTGCATCAAAACCAACAAAGTCAAGTAAAAAGAAAAAAGGTAATCTTTTGAATGACTTTCTATTAAATTATGTTGATACTACAAAAGATAAAAAGTTAAGGGAGAAGCACCAGGTAGTCTGTGAAATTCAATTTTTTTATGTAAAGTCAGGTACGTAATGTTAGTAATATTAGGAGCAGGTATTATTTTGGATTTGTACATGTTCAACAACAGTAGGCTTGCTTCAACACAAACATAATTGGCAGATATGTGGGTGTACAATGCCTAACTCAGTTGGGTGAGGTATAACAGACTGAGTTCTTGTTATTTGGCATTGTATAAAATGCTCATACATCATTAGTTCCAATAAAATAATTGCCATTATTTGGCCATGTTTCAATTTCTGCTCTGCCAATGCAGCTGACCAAAAAATTTTGATCACAGGGAAAGGTAAGAAAGATGAAGACTGGTCCTCAGAAGCAAGTGATGTTGAACTCAAAGAAGAATCTGAAGAAGAAATTGCAAAACCTGTTAGTAAAAAGAAAAGTAAGTGATCATTTTTTTAAATTGCCTACTAAAGCAGTATTAAAAACTGATTTTATCTGGGTTATTGCTTTGATTATGCATTATTTAAATGTTAAACTTGATTCATAGTTGTGTTAATACTATAATAATATTATAAATGCAAAAGTTTGTGAGAAAAAAAACATCCATCATGTTTGTTATACTTTCACATAAAAATTACTGAAAGGATTTGGATGAAATTTAGCACACAGATAGTTTATAACCTGGATTAACACATAGGATACTTTTTATCCTGGTAGTATGATCCCGTAGGACAATTATTCGCACATTACGCAAGCGAAGCCACAGGCATAAGCTAATGGAATATAGTATTAGGAATGGGTTCATAGTATTGCTATTAAATGCACTAAGTTGTCCATCTGCACAGTAATAGTGGGGATTTTGTGAGTTAGCTTAAAAAAAAAAAAGTAATTGCACATCAATTCCTTGCAATAAGACCGGTTTTGTACTGGTAATATCATTATCATTATTTTGAACTTTGCAGCAAAAAATAAAAAGAAAAATATAGAAGAAGCTGACTCAACAGATGATGAGGATCACGATGACTCCAAGTCAGTAGTGAGCAATGTTTCTAGTAATCAAGCTAAACCTGTTGCCAAGTCAAAGAACAAAAAAGGTATGTAATTTATTTCTTAACATGTTAAATTAAGTAACTAAAAGAACTTAAAAAATAACAGCTGCATGGTACGATCTTCATGGTTAAACAGCGTTTACCTAGGTCGGTCCAGGCATGGGTGACCATCCATTGCATACCGAGTTTCCCCTGTGCCTCGGAAAACATGTTTAGCTGTTGGTCCTGGCTGTAATTTGTAAATCTTTGACAGTTATTTGTGGAGGTCAGATAGGCAGTTGTTCTATGTAAAATACTGGTATTCAGCTGCATCTGGTTGGATTAGAAGCCGACCCCAATTTAGTTGGGAAAAGGCTAGGCAGATGATGGTGATAGAACTATTAATAAGCAATAGCATCATGTGGTGGGCTTCATACCTTGCATGAAAATTAATTATTTGAAATCATTTCAGGCAAAGGAAAGAAAGAAGACTGGCCAGATGAAGATAGTGATAAGGAATTAAAAATGGAACCATCTGAGGATGAGGAACAAATTGTTATTCCTGTAGTTAAGAGTAAAGGTATTTATAAAGAAAAAAAAAAGTATTTTTGAGTAAAGAGTAAAATTACTGGTTGTCAAAACATTGATGCTAATTTTAAAGCTAAAATGGGATTGTTATTTTAATAGGTAAAAACAAAAAGAAGAACAACATGGATGATTTAGAGGCCGAATTAAAGAAGTTTGAAGTGAAAGACCCTGAGCCTGAGCCAGAAGTTGAGGAACCACCTCCACCACCTGCTAAGGCTAAGGTAACGCAAAAGTCGCTCGATTTTAGTCAGAGAGTTAGAGATTAAAAAAAAAAAACAAAGCATTTGGTTAGACTGGAAGAGGACTCCAACAAAGTTGGCATAAATTATGGTAATTCAGTTTGAGTATTTATTTATTTATCATTACTGGTAATCTTATAATATAGTATGTAATCTTATATTTATATGTTGTTGAGGCCTGTTTTCCAGTAGAGGGAATTTTATATAGGGTGTAACAAGACCCTTAATGAAGCCGAAAGGCACTTGTTTTCCCCGTCATTGCGATCATTTTTTTGTTCTCTAGACCATACCTGGGAATCTTATAGTTACGGAGATATTGGGGGGTCAAACTTTCAACTTTTTCACAAGTTTTTTTTTAAATACTTGTGACCTACCTCCACGACACCATACTATTAAATATATCCATTACTTGTAAGACGAGATTTTTCACCCCAAAAAAAGTCGTTTCCTAGTAATAATTTTTGCGTAAAGTTGACGGTGTTTTGATGTACATTATGCTTGGTTGACGACTTCGTTAAGGGTCCTGTTACACCCTAACGATGTATATTGTTCTATATGTTATTTGATTAGTTGCACCTTTGTTACAATCAGGACACAACCAAGAAATCTAAGAAAGAGGAAGTAGTAGAACCTGAAGGTTCGGCCGACGAAGCATCCATGGAGACTGATGATAAAGTGGCACAGCTTCCCGATAAAGATAAAGAAGAACTCTTTGAAAAGAAAATGAGTCACAAAGAAAAGAAGAAGTTGAAGAAAATGCAAGAGTATGAGAAACAAATGGAACTGCTGACCAAGAAGGGTGGTCAGGGACACAGTGATCTTGACGCCAACTTCACTGTCAGTCAGGCACAGAAAACTGCTGGTAGGTAGCAAGCTTTTTCATTTGAAACTAAAGAGATAAAACGATACATTTATTTTCCCTAAATGTGACACATAGGCACATAGACACACACACATAGACATAAAAAAGAACAAGTTGAAGAAAAAAAATCTTTTTTCAATACATATAGTTTCTTTTGTAAAAAAAAGTTAAGTATTGGAATAGGGATGTATACCGAGTAAAAAAGTAATTAAACTATTTAGTCCGTCAGTTAGATTATCGAAAAATATTCGATACGTATTTTTTGTTTTATCAAATCATGTATATTTACAATACAATTCTATTTACAATACAGTACAATAAATATTTGCGACGATAAAACGCATCGAAAATCATGAGTGGGGGCTTGTGACGTCACTTTCCGGTAAAATTGTACCGAAATGTGACGTCACACGAGTTTTCGACGCACTGTATCGTCTTCATTGTTTGTTTACGTGACAAAAGAAAATAAAATGTGTAAAATGTGTCCAATATTTTTTGGAAATCTATCTGACGGACTAATTAGATTTTTTGGTCATCTACCCTATTGCTCTAACCACCAGTAATATGCTAAGCTAAAGCCCTGGGTTCGATTCTCAGATTCGATAGTGTTATTGGATTTTTCCATCAGGAATTTCTCAGCAGTAGCCATGAGTCTGAATCTGAATTTGTACCGAGTAGTTAGTAGTAGAATAGTGCCTGCTCTAAGCTCTGTGATGTGTGATGTTAGAGATTTACACTAAGCGTATTGTGCGTTTTGTTATTGCAATTCATCCATCCAGATATCCGTCAGATGTCGTTTTAACTCTTTGCCACATTTCAGGTCAAATGGCAGCCCTAGAAAACGCAGTGGACATCAAAGTGGAAAATTTCTCAATAAGTGCAAAAGGCAAAGATTTGTTCGTGAACGCCAACCTGTTGATCGCGAACGGGCGGCGGTACGGCCTGGTGGGCCCGAACGGTCATGGCAAGACCACGCTACTGAGGCATCTGGCTCAGCGTGCCTTCCCTCTCCCACCCCATATAGATATACTGTTGTGTGAGCAGGAGGTCACTGCTAGTGATATGAGCGCCGTTGATACTCTGCTTGAGGCTGATGTTAAGAGGACTGGTGAGATTTTTCATATATGTTACCGTATTTAATGCTAAGTAAGGAATTTGTATTGTATAACGGGCTGGTCAGTAACTCCACGTCCAAGCGTGCTATTTGAGGAAGTATTCTACTGCTTAGAGTTTGAATGAAATCCATTTATCTGATATAAAATGTTTGTTTGGTGCATCAACAATACAATTTAAGCACATACAATTCCTTTTATTTTATATGCACATGTTGAATTAAAATCTATCGCGTTTCTGTTTCAGAATTGCTCAAGGAGTGTAAAGACTTAGAAGCTTTAATAGAAAAAGGAGATCTCACCAAACAAGATAAGTTAAATGACGTGAGTACCAGCAACAGTGAAAGGTAACATTAAATTCTCGTTAGTCGTGAGGTCTCGGGTTCGAGCAAAGTGTTATTCGGTTATCCCACATGGATTTTCTCAGTAGCAGCACGTAGTCTTGATTTGTGCACATTTGATTGCACAAGGCTCATCGCAACTGGCTAAATGATGGTGTACACCTCTGCCTCATGCTTCGGGAACTACACACGTGATGTCACATATGAGAGTTTATGTGTTTAACATAGATTGGTTCGACAGGTGTACGCTGAACTGAAGGCGATAGGCGCGGACTCAGCGGAGCCGCGCGCGCGCCGTATCCTGGCAGGTCTGGGCTTCAGTCGCGAGATGCAGGACAGAGCCACCAAGAACTTCTCTGGAGGTTGGCGTATGAGGGTCTCACTCGCTAGGTACGCAGCTAATACATTAATTAATACCAGCTTTTGAAGTATCCCACGGGAACCTCCTAATAGGATAAAAAGTAGCAGATGTCCTAACACAGGTCATGCACTACCTGTATGCCAAATGTCATTCATACGTTCACCCAGGAAGCATGACTAACCAACAAACTTACATTTATGACAACTGAATAATCCATTGTTTGTGGCCTGTTTTACCAATTTGTATTGTATCAACTAAATAGTTATTATTTTGCGTACTTCACCTTGAAACAAGTCCCGGTAAACCCATCTGGCATGGTCTGGTCATTCACACATGATGATGATGATCACACATAGGCAGATATTGAACCTCATTAATTTAATTTGTTTTTATTTGCAGAGCCCTGTACGTAGAGCCCACTCTACTGATGCTTGACGAACCTACGAATCATTTAGACCTGAACGCTGTCATTTGGTTGGACAAGTAAGTGTAGTCTTATTAGTCAAGTGCAATTAGACAATAAGGTGGAATGAAGTTTGTAGTGGTCGGATTTTCATGAGACTTTTTTTATTGAGTTCCTAGAGGAGTGGAGAAGAAAGTAAAATAAAAAAAAATCGCAGATCGCGACTTTTTTTTAAGTTCCTTTGGTATATTTTTTCGTCGTTTATGAATAACTTCTAATTTGACTAATTCATATTGTGGCGTAATAGTGTGACCTGCTTGCATCTATCAAATGCCATTTTGGTCTGTTTCTTTGTTCATTATACATGAATGCATATTTCAAGTATTTTTTGGAAAATTTCCAATTTTCTTCAATTATGTGTAAACAGACCAGAAACAGTAGAACTCAACAATAAAAGTGAAGCAAAAAGTACTGCTTTAAAGAGTTTTGTAATTCATACCTGTGTGGCAGACGTGTCTCTTTCCAAAGCTCGATTTATGTCGTTTTTTTTCTTTTGCTTGTTCCATTAAAAAAAAAACTGTATGCAGTAGAAAAACTACTATTTTCCTTTTCCAGCTACCTGCAAGGTTGGAAGAAGACACTTCTGGTAGTATCCCACGACCAGTCCTTCTTAGACAATGTATGTAATGAGATCGTTCACCTGGACACCCAGAAATTGTACTACTACAAGGGCAACTACTCAATGTTCAAGAAGATGCACGCACAGAAGAGGAAGGAGATGATCAAGGAATACGAGAAGCAAGAGAAGAGGATTAAGGAGTTGAAGGCGCATGGACAGTCGAAGAAACAAGCTGTAAGTGCTATTCATTTATTGTTAATAAGTTTATTTTATCATATAGACATACAAATAAATATAATAAAAGTGTTTTTTTTGTAATTTTAAAACAACAGCTTTTTAAATAATGCACATGAAAGTAAAATAAACTTATAACATATTTTTTTATTTGTCAGTCTTTCTGTCTGTTTGTTCCGGCTAATCTCCGAAATAACCTGGCCAAATTTGACTTACTGGCAGATAGCTGATGTTAAAAAGATTAACTTAGGCTACTTTTATTTTATTAAAAGCATTAGGGTTCTGTGTAAAAAAATGAAAACCCTTGAAATTGTTAACAAAATGGGATTCAAATAGGGACGTCATATTTTTATAATAATTTCACGCGGATGAAGGTCGCGGAACAGCTTTGTTTGTCCTCTACGCTTTCCTTAACCGCTAATCCAATGGGGGCTCGCGTCGCGTGTGAATTTACCGCTAGAGGCGCTAGTGTAGCTCGAGGGCACTGAAATGTCAGATGTCATAGAAAATTCACGCGTTGCGTGCTTTTTTATCACGTATTTTTACTAATATTCACAATTGTGGTTTAGATTGAGCTATTCCTGATTAATTATGGCTTGAAGATTTTAAGTAGCAACTTATGATCTTGCAAGTTAGTACTTTGAGGTAAAATTATTTTTTAATGTTTCATGCCTGCTAATTTTAGGGAGAATTTTGTAAATAAATTATCTGAAGTTTACACTATATTGTTATACGTATTAAAATAAACTTTTTATGAAGTTATTGGTACTTTTAAGTATAAAATAGAATTATTGACATGACCATTAGCGACAGTGGCGCCATCTGGTGAGCTCAAAAACGATAGCCCCCATTGTGATGAAGCTTTGGTGGGTTCTTCTGTAAAGCTGAGAAGGTTCCTGGCCCGAAAAATTAATCGATTTACGACGCATTGTACCGCATACAGCTATTTTGTATCAAATCTTGAAAAAAATACAGAAAGAAGGAATTATAGACTGTGCCAGATCTACACGCCCGTGTTCGCATCTTCCCTTTCCATTCGCATCTCCATCGCTTGTTCTAACAAAGAAAAACCAATAAATCCCCTGGAATCGGCTTATGAAGATACCTTCACTGCAGACAGCGAAGGTTGTGTCTGAGGGACAGAAAGAGTTAGGACAATGATAATCTCGGAGGATAGGGCTCAGCTCCTAATATTTCAGAAATACCAATATATTAATATCCAGCACCACACCTCAGTTTAGGAACACCTAATAATTAATTTGCTTTTTCCTTACATAATGGTACCATTCATTAAAAGCAAACTTCTTCATCAACAGGAAAAGAAACAAAAGGATGCGTTGACCCGCAAACAAGAGAAGAACCGCAGCAAGGCACAGCGCGAGGACGAGGACAGCGCCGCACCCACGGCCCTGCTGCAGCGCCCCAAGGAGTACATCGTCAAGTTTTCCTTCCCCGACCCGCCGCCGCTGCAGCCGCCCATACTTGGCTTGCTCAGTACGTACTGCAAGATAATGGAACTACAGTACCGGGGCGTTTATATGATATATCCAGCTTTAGAAAGGGAATTTCATGTGTGACTGACCATTGCCATAAAGCGTTTCCATAATACAGGTTCCCAGTATGTATAAGTCGAAAAGGATTTTTAGTCTGATCACTACCGTTCCTTTTCGACTATGGGTAAAATAGACCCGTCACACGGAAAGAAACAGGTGTACAAAAGCATACTACACTGTATCTTTCACACGAAAAAGCTGACCTATTTCTAAAACTCTGATGTGCCATATCTTCTACCGGATAAACTCAACATTATGGTGGTCAAAATAAGGTAGAAAACTCAGTCTGTCAGATTTGGCTAAATCAATAAAGAGTCGGGTTCGCATTTTCCGCAAAAGCTCATCATCACTCATATGCCCGAAAAAAATAAACAAAAGTGCAACTGAATTCGTACTAGAAATCGTATTGTATTGTATAGCGGGCTGGTGTCCGCAACTCCACGTCTAAGCGCGTATATTGCGTGCGGAAGATAGAAATCGTACTAGACAGTTATTCTCACATAAATTATCGAAGTTTATCAGCATTTCTCTTTTTACCAACAGACGTGAACTTCAACTTCCCCGGGCAGAAGCCTCTGTTCCGTGGCGTAGACTTCGGCATAGACTTGAACTCGCGTATCGCTATCGTGGGCCCCAATGGAGTGGGCAAGTCCACCTTCCTCAAACTGCTTGTGGGTGAACTAGCGCCCATACAAGGAGAACTCATCAAGAATCACAGACTGGTCAGTGTATTTTTTTTTTTCAAGGATTCTATACGGGTTTTGAAATCTGAATGAATCTGCGGTCAGATCTCATGTAAACTGAATAACACTACAGCTACAACAATAATACAAGTTGACATGATATTTTCCAGCGGATTATTAACTAAAAATGCATATCTTGCGTCAAATTAAGCTATTGATTCTACCTTTTAGACACCTTCACCATAGAGCGCATGTGATCTGTCCTTTAGCTTATATTCAAAGTTTTATTTCGTATAAAACTTTGAATATAAGCTAAAGGACAGATCATATGCGGTCGTTGAAAACCAGCGCTGTCTGTTTTGCATGCAATGTAGCGTTATTCCCAACTTGTGTTTTTTTTGCTTGTTCTGTGTACTTTATTTATTATCCGTCACGTTTAAGTGCAAATAAAACGTTTTCTTTAATTTTCTAATGCTTCAACACAAATCTAACCCGCAAAATTACTACTTTAGCGGATAGGTCGTTTCGACCAGCATTCCGGCGAGCACTTAACTGCAGAAGAAACTCCTGCCGAGTACCTCCAGCGGTTGTTCGGACTGCAGTACGAGAAGGCGCGCAAGGCTCTCGGCACGTTCGGGCTGGCCAGCCACGCGCATACCATCAAGATGATGGACCTCAGTGGCGGGCAGAAGGCTAGGGTCGCGTTAGCCGAACTGACCCTTATGGCACCTGATGTCGTTATTTTGGTAAGATTTTTACAGATATATTAAATCAAGGTTTCGTGGCAGTTGAGTGGGTCTACATTTGGCATACGACTCTCGAGAGTCGAAAGACCATTGAATAGACGTCTTATAATTACTACATTCGGATAGACTTCTTAATATCATATAATATCACCGAGATGGGAGCATCTCACTCCACAAAATAAAGTATCTTGATTTTTTTTTTCGTCTTGTAGGCGTTAGTAAAAATATAAACTACGTTAAAAGAATAATTCATCTCTGTGCCTATCTGGGGGTTACTATGACGTCTTAAAGTAGGGGTAATTCCAGTGTGGGATAGAAACAGAGCTATACAGGACGCGCCATCTCTTTCCCACACTGGAATTACTCCTGCTTTAAGACGTCATGGAAGGCCACCTATTCCATTGAACTAATTTACTTTTTTCAATTGTGTGATAGCTTCTGAACATCCTGTTTTAACATAAAATACTAAACGTAGCTTTCTAACAGTGAAAGAATTTTTGAAATCGAATGACTATTTTCGAAGATTACCTCCTACATACCACTTAAGAATATTAATGTAGAAGGATTCTTTGTCTTCTCACTAAAAGATTTGTTGACAAAACTACGATTGTAACCACAGGACGAGCCTACAAACAACTTGGACATCGAGAGTATAGACGCGTTAGCGGACGCGATCAACGACTATAAGGGAGGTGTGGTCATAGTGTCCCACGACGAGCGGCTCATCAGGGAGACCGACTGCGCGCTCTACGTTATCGAGGACCAGACCATCAATGAGGTACGGTTATACTTCTTATTTCGAATAAAATATGTATTCCAACCAATAAATTATTTTCATCCCATTTATGCGAGGTAAAAACGTGACAAAGCAAGCCATGCATTTTATGACCGTATATTGAGGATATTCCATTTTGCATTAAATCACCATGACCCCGCGTCTTAACCAAAGCGAACGCTCCCACGAATACGCGCACGTATATCACGCTTTATGTTATTTATTTATTTATAAAAAGCACCAACAGCACCAACACCAACAGCATAGTCACTAACAATTCAAATCAAATAACACCTAACATTGGCATTTCAGTAACCATGCAAATAACAGGAATGCATGACTTTGAACATATGATTATCAGAGACAAAGGAGAACAATAATAAAAAGTGTGTCTAGTAGAACACTAAATTTATCTAGAACCCTACATAACAATCCAATTTGAGCTACTTAGACATGCACTCATCGCATCGTCTGTACTCATTTGTGCGGAAATCTAGAAGTCATCGTCTGTTGGCGCCACACGTTCGGGTTTGCTGAACAAAATAAACGCGACGGTCACGGGCTTCTTGCGACGATCGCTTTGGTCAGGGCTTGGCATGGCAGATTCTTACAAAATAATACGTAACCATTTGCAGAAAACTTTGAATTTAGCATTGTTCGTAGTAAAATAATAAAAAATATAATGTCTGTTTATTAATTATCTTCTTTTGTAGGTTGACGGCGGTTTCGACGACTACCGTAGAGAGTTGCTGGACAGTCTGGGAGAGGTCATCAACTCTCCGTCCATCATCGCGAACGCGGCGGTCCAGCAGTAAACAGTCGCTGTACCACATCTTTTGGCAATATTATTTTAATCTTACTTCTCAAAAGAGATGGAGCTATACGTCCTGTATAGCGCCATCCCTTTCCCTCTCTGCAGCTGCCTTGGTTTTTTCAACTATGTTGAGATCGGCTTCCAATCTAACCGGGTGCAGCTGAATACTAGATTTTACATGGAGTGGCTGCCTATCTGACTTCCACGACCCTGTTACCAGTAATACGATACCCCTTGGTAAGACTGGAGTAAGAGTAAAGTAATACTTCTATGAGAGGTTACGATCGGCCCTCTGAACATACAGAGCCCGTTGTACGATTTGTTAAAATTATTTTGTATGTACTTATATTGTTAGTTCAACTTCCAAAAGTTATCGATGTTTGTGTAAAGTATTGTATTTAATAAGGTTGTAATTCTTGTAAAGACAAGTTAGATAAATTCTTTGTAAATTGTTATAAGGTTGTCGCCAAACACATTGTTTTGTAAATAAGTCAGTTTACGGAACTTTCTCGCGGTCATATTTCGCCGCTCTGATGTTTCTTTCCTGAGCTTGTATAAAAGCGGTGTTGCGTAAATGTAACGTTTTTTAGGGTTCCGTAGCCAAACTCGTGTTGTCTGTCTCTCCGTCCGTATGTCACAGCCATGTTACTCCCGAGCATTGGCACAATGGCACCACACAGTTGAAATTTAGAAACTAGGTGTCTTCTATGAACCGCTACACAAAGGTGATGTGAAATTATGAAACAAAATTGTAGCGGTGGCACTCTGTACATGTGTGTGGGCACTTGAAAAATAATATCGAGGTTCCTTAAATACCTTTTTTCTTAGGACTTTTTCTTGAAATTGCAGCAGTAACATTGTTTTTTTTTTATTACCATACTATTAATAACAAATTTAGTTATACTGTTGAGTGTAAATTGACTTATGAATGAGTGTTCAAAATATTTTTATTATATTGTTTGGTGCTACGGAACCCTTCGTGCGCGAGACTGGCTCGCACAGGCCGGTTTTTACATATAATGATGAACTCCCGCACGCAAAACCATCGAGAAAGTCAATACAAATTATATCCGATAAAAAAAAAACAATGTATTTGGCGAACGTATCAGCGTATTACGCAAAGTTACACTTGCATGCTTCATGCGTCATTTTAGGTAATTATTGATCGTGGGTTTACTATTAGGTACACCTCTGCCTGACCCTACGGGCATCCCCGAAGGTTAAGGCAGAGGTGTAGTTAATTTTATGTAAATCTCAAGACCACAAGTGCCATTAGTAATTTTGACAAATAGTACAGCTCTATATTTTTGTTGAATATTTTAAAATTTACTTAATAATTGAACCAATAAGTTTTTAACATGGTATCACAAGCTTTTACAGAGTAAGAGATTATTTTCTTGTCCCACAAGTGCCTGGTTCATAGTGCACTAATCAATACTGCCCATGTAGTACGCACTCATTTTAGTACGCAATAAAAATGTATGTTTTCAACAGAATATAATTTGTCGTGACAATTTATTAAAGGGCGTATACAGACACTTCATGAAGCCGAAAGGCATTCTTCCTCCCCGTCATTGCGATATATTTTTTTGATCATACCTTGTTTCAATTTGTATTTTTTTTTATAATACATGTTTTTAATGTTATAACTTTAACTAACTCAACTATTTCATGCTTCCATCAGCAAAATTATAGGAGTGCGTTACATTGAGTCCTACCGTAAACCGTGATGATTCACGCCAATAAGAAGTAGTTTTTCAGCAATAAGTTTTGCTTATAGTTACATAGAATGCTTGGTTGGCGGTTTCGTGAAGGGTCTGTATAAACTTTGTTTTTACTCATTGATCCATGTCATATAATACAGTGTAGGAACAAATAGCTAAATTAGTTCCATGATGAATGTCTTCCAAAGTTTTCTGCTTTGTTCATGATATCACATAAATACGATTCTTTTCATTAAGTTGTGATGATGATGTTCTTCTTGACTTTCCCGTTGGCGAGTTGGTTCTGCCTTCGAAAACTTAGAAAATGTAGGAATCGTCATTGATCTGTAAAAAAATATACCAATAGGCAAACATTTTGTCCGTCGGTTAGACCAAAAAATTTTGGTCACGTATTTTTTCATTTGTCACTTCAAAAACTGACGACGATTCAGCACATCAAAGTTCAGGGCTTGTGAGTTGTGACGTCACGGGCTAGTAAAAAGTAACAGGTTTGTGACGTCACGCGAGATTTCAACGCGCTGGATCGTGGTCATTTTCGTTTACGTGACAAAATAAACAATACGATACTATTGTTTTTAAAACAAATGAAATACTGAACACAATTTTTAACAGTGTAATCGCTTGAATTTAAATTCTGTCTCTTTGTTTGTATCTGTTGATAAGCCAATTATCCATACTGTGTTGGGCAATGTTTCCTCCACTCAATTGAATTGAAATGTAACATATTTAAAATATTTATATACATGAATAAATTTTGTTACAAAATTATAAACGACTCTCATTTCATACGATTTCTCTCGAATTACTACCTCGCCAGACAGACCTTTGGTGGGCCAGTGGTAACGGCCCCGACTTACGACTTGTAGGATCTGGGTTCATACCCAGGCAGGCGCATTACTTTGTGTAATTTATTTCATCACAATTGCTCTTATAACGGTGAAAGAAAACAATGAGGAAACCGGCATGTCCTAGAACCAAAATAATTGAAGACATGTGACATCTATCAACCCGCACTGGACCCGCGTGGTGTGTGGGGTGTAACACACCACGCGGGTCCAGTGCGGGATCATAGAGAGATCCCAGCAGTGGGAACATTACAGGTTGTACCACCTCGCCACGTGCTGAGCTTTTGACTAAAAGTTTTGTTTGAATTCGACACTGGTCGAGCAAATTCGAAACAAATAGCTTAGGTACTCTTGTCACCTTTAAAACGCGATTACCGATTTTTAAAAGTTACTCGCGTAAACTACGTAATCTTTACGCCAGTAACTTAATTATTCACTACGATACGAGAATCGCTAAACAAAATGATAATTGATCGATATTTCTACGGATTGAGAAAAAAAATACATTAATTTGTCACTTGCCACAAAGTACACACAATAAAAAACAGCAAAATAAAATAAAACTAAACCAGAAAGATAATTTTGTGTCTCACGAAGTCACGGCTGCGCCAAATAGGCGTAGGTACCTACTTAGGTATGCCTGCAATCTTCATCTGCAATGTTTTAAAATGACTAGTATTTTATGAAACCAATTTCAAAAGTGATTACAGTTTAGGGATACGACCTCGCGAACTTTTGTTTCTAGGAACGCGGCGCTGAGCCGACAGAGGGCGCAGTCAGTTAAACGAGACGATCGCTCAAATTTTTTCGTAGCTGTGGAAAAAACGTCGGGTAAAACTTCGACAATAACACGTAATTTTCAGCACGGTGTATCATAATAAAATCAACCGAATGTAAGTAAGTAAACTATAAATAAGTTCATGAAGTTGAAATAAATAAATAGGTCGGCGTACATTTAGCCGCCGAGGTTTAGCTACGTAATTTCGGCAGGTGTGATGATACAATGCCGTCTCGAACGCACTGCTACGAGCTGTAACAGATCGCTACGACTCGTGACGTAGCCAGCTACGCAGGGGCAACATACGCTACGTCGTAGCACTCTTAGCGAAAATGTATAGTGGAAAAAAGTGCAATATTTTTTTGTTCGTTTGATACGAGGTGTAAACCGACCCTTCACGACTCAAAATATTGTGTTGATGGATGCATTGAATAGTGCGGGGGTTGTGAAGGTATTTAATAAAGTAAAGTTATAGGTAACATTAAAACTTGTATTTAACCCTATAAGCATAATCTATTTTAGAGGTTCACAAAGCCTTAAAATACGTCTCAGAGGCGTATACATAGATATAAATGACAGTCTGTAGGCAAAAATATACCCTTTTGAGGTCTATTATTTGAAGGAAATGTAAGGTTGGGATATAAACGAATAATAAAACACACTGGTATCAATTAAAATTACAATCACAGCTATTTATTTTATAGAAACATAAAATTACTTTTAAATACGAACAAAATCAACTGAAACAATATTATTTCAGTAGCTCAAACATGTAGATTCTGCTGCCTGAAATCAGTGAGCAAAATGCGATTTTGCTCACTGAGTGAGACCAAGTAACTTTTTAATTTTTTTTAGCCGCGAATATCTTATTCAGCCTTGGGTTAATCATACAATTCGAAACATTCACACTCTATCTCTTTCCCGCCATTAGAAAGAGAGAGAGACAAAGACCAGCCCTTTCGAAGTTCCAATTTTGAATTCGACCTCAAAGACAAACACGTTCGGCATTTCGTACTAACTAAAGAAATTTTGCAAAAAGATTATTATGTCTTTTAATGTAATTCACTGAATTTTTAATTTATTTTTGTATTTAAACGAAAATAAGTATTTACTGCAAATAAAACTGATATTTAACCTGTAAATATTTGTTTCTAGTTTCAATAATGTTACGTAATATAATTATTTTGAATAATAAAATATCATGGGTGCTATTTATTTCCGAACACGCCTTAATTTAAATTAAAGAGCGGGAATAAAATTTCGTGGCTGTCGTAAAGAGCTGAATAAGTTAAAAAAAAAAAAAAACGTAAAATATGAGTGAAACTAGCGACGAGAATAGTATTTTAACACCGGAAGAGTTAAAACAACAAGTTATTAATGCAGAATTAAGTTTCATAGCTGAGAAGTCTCACGAGAAATATCTGAAAGCATACCATGTCTTCAATGAATGGAGACTTACAAGGGCGCAATCAGTTTTTCGGAAACGGTGTTGTTATCTTATTTTTTAGATTCATCGCATATTGAAACATACGCAAAACTCGTATCTTTTCTAAAAAGAATGTCCGTTGGGCGTAAGGCTAAAAAGTCCAAAATTTTCACGGCCCTCAACATAAAAAAATTTCTTAATGAAGCTCCGGACTGCAATTTTCTTGCCGCTAAATTAAGTGGTACCTATGAATCTATGTTCTTAGTTATTAAAATTTGTGTGTAGACTATGTATAAAGGTACTTACTGCCTACTACTAATTTTTGGAGGCGCATTGAATCCTAGTCTGGCTTAGCAATACTGTTAAAATATTTATTACGATATGTAAAAGATGCTGTAAATGTTAAATTATGCATATTAATTATGTAATATTTTAATTACAGGTTGTACTTATCATAGGCATTAGTGGAGCGTGTCGCAATAACGAGCTATTACAGCTAACAGTTAATAATATCGAAAAGCATTCAGATAAATTACTGTTAGTAAAATTGAAAAATACGAAGACGAACCTTGACAGGTCTTTTGTCGTACGCGAAGAATATGTAATTAGTGTAGAAAAATACCAAAATTTACGTCCGGCCAATTTAAAAACCGACCGATTTTTCATACAATACTATAATAATAAATGCTCAAGACAGCTTATGGGAGTAAATAAAATAGGTGCTATACTGCGAGAAATTGCCACTTTCTTAAAACTGGAAGAGCCTCAGCTATACACGGGTCACTGCTTTCGGAGAACTTCGGCAACGCTCTTAGCTGATTCCGGAGCCGATCTCACCACTTTAAAACGTCACGGCGGGTGGAAGTCTAATACAGTTGCAGAAGGCTATATTGAAGACTCAATAGAAAATAAGTCGAAAATCTATAAGCGTATAGTGGAAACAATAAGCCTGAATTCGACCTCGTATCCTTGGTCTCACCCACGCCCATCCACTTCCAACGACGCACAGTGTACTTATACAGAAAGCCGATCAGAGTCACCAATGTTCATAGTTGTTCCTTCTCAATCCGCCACCGAAACAGAAACCTTAACCCCACATAATCAAACTTAACTCAATGCAACTATAACGTTGCCAAAATAAATCTGTTACTTACTTTTAATTTATAGAATTGCAGTAATTTTACTCTTAACTTAAAATGTTCCATTTTATTGAATTGGTACCTATACCTACAATGTTAATTATTTTGATTCACAATAAATAGTTATTTCAATCTATTCCTGTTTATTATTTTATCTCCTAACGTGTTTTCGCTGCTGAAGTGAAAAGTTATGTGTGTTACACGAGAGCAAAGTTTTTTGCATCTCGTGCCTTTGAATCCCTCGCCACACTCAGGATTCAAAATCAGCTTTCGCAGCAAAAAACGACGATGCTCTCTTGTTGCACAAATACCTATTTTTTAACTACCTACTCAATATTTTTTTATCATAAACTCTTCTTCTTAGGGCAAACAGATTTCTAGTGACTAGTGATAATTTAACAGTAGTCTACACACGTATAGTTCAAAGTTACACAAAGCCTAAACATACGTCTCGCAGGCGTGCAGTACGTCAATAAGTCAAAAATTGCGGGACTTACCTTGGTGGCACAAGGACCTTCCGGTACTGAGTTCCTGTCGACTGAGTTGGCTAAAGAGCACAACGCGCTAGCTTTAGGCGTTAGAAAGAGACAAAGAATTTTCGATTGCGTGTATGCCTCGCAGGCGTAGATTAGCCTTCTAGGATTAAACTTGTGAACTAGAAGGTTATTACCAGGTATTGTCTAGAACAAAAAAATGTTTGCTATGACAAGAAGAACAAGTGCCTTTCGGTTGAGGATACTTTTACACCCATTATAAATCTCTGTGAAACTCTGCTTAAAAACATAAAAAAAAAAACAAATCTATATAAATAAATAAAATTGAAGTTTCTTTTTGTAATACTAAAATAACAGCTTTTTACTGATTGCATATTAAAGTATATACTTACGGTACTTATATCAAAAACACATTTTTTTCAATATTTGTCTTTCTGTCTGTTTGTTTGTTCCGGCTATTAATATCCGAAACGGCTGAACCGATTTTGACGGGACCTTTACTGACAGATAGCTGATTTTGTAAGGTCTAACATAGTAAAAATATTAGGGATCCGCGCAACAAAATTAAAACCCTTGAAATTTTAACAAAATCCGTTTCAAAGGGCTAATCTCCGAAACGGCTGGACCGATTTTGACGGGTCTTTTACTAGCACTCCCATCAGCTGAAGGAGTAACTAAAGCTATAGAAGAATTAGGGTTCCCTGCAAAAAATTAAAACCCTTGAAATTGGTAACAAAATTGAAATAAAAAAGGAAAGTAATATTTTTTATAATAATTTCACGCGAACGAAGGTCGCAGGCAACAGCTAATAATCAGTAAACGGGTGAATGAATATATATTTTAATAAATTCTTTGACCTACGCAGTCCATTGAAGTCTCGAAAAACTATCTTGAATGCGCTGGCTATTCAATTCGCAGTCTAATTGGTAGGTATGCCTTCATGCCTTCGAAGCGCGATCGGTATGTTTCGAGCGAGCAATGTAAGTGTTCGTTTAGAGGTTTGGCAAGTTTACGTCGCGCTGCCGTTTTATTTTTTGTTTAAAGAGAAAAGAAACTAACTTAGCTGTTATACTATTACTTACATAGTTAATATAATTAATTAATTACATGTCTATCATGTATGGCATGCTTTTAAGACTCTAGTAACCAGTGTTGCCAGGGCCCTTGAGTCGTAAGTTACGTTTCGTTTCCTGAAATGTTACATTTTTGCTGTAAAAGTAACATAATTGTTTTTTTTTTTTTAATTTACCTGTTTTTGGGGTTGGAGGTCGGAGGCAAATTGATGTCAGTAAAATGGCGAAATGTAAAGGAATCTATGATGTTTAATGGTGTATATAGGGTCTATCTATTCATACACGAAATCTCTTAAGGGGTCATAGTACTCATCATTATGAACAACTTTTATTATAGGACCAACCTCGAAATCGCGAAAAAAAGTCAGCTGTTCCCTAAAATATGATCGCATTAGTCTTCAAAATGTACTGAACAGCTGATTTTTTTTTCGTGATTTCGGGGTTGGTCCCATAGTGAAAGTTGTTCATAATTATGAGTACAATAACCCCTTAAAAGATTAGACTATACAACATGTAACAGAATAAACGCAAAAACTCTTAAGGGGTCATTGTACTCATCATTATGAACAACTTTTACTATGGGACCAACCCCGAAATCGCGAAAAAAAAAATTGCTGTTCAGTACATTTTGTCGAGTTTTGCGCACAGAAATGTATGGGGCAGTCGATTTTTTTTTCGCGATTTAAGTGTTGGTCCCATAGTGAAAGTTGTTCATAATGATGAGTACAATGACCCCTTAAGAGGTTTTGCGTTTACTCTGTTAAATGTTGTATAGTCTTATGATAAAACAGACAGTTTAATTTGTTCGCAGCGCCATCTTCACTGTTGTTACTATCTAGTCTAGCACCTAACTTATTCTATTAAACCAAAACTACGAGGTTGTGCATCTGTTAGTTTTACACTGATCTAACTACTATAATATTCGATATATAAAGAACCCTCATAACGTACTGTTCTACCAAGTGGTCGTAAATGGGCTCTGTATTAAAGGGCAAGAACGCCTCAATGCAAAAAAGCATTACAAATCTCGTTGTTCTGAAAAGTTACGAAAGTACCCTAAAATTTAAAAATTACTTACATGTTACGCGAGGGGGTCAAAAGTTACGAAAAATGTAAGAAATGTAACCTTCTGGCAACACTGCTAGTAACATTTTCGGACTTATTTACCTATGTCGATAGGTAAAACGATTTTTATTGCACTTCGCTATTGTTGCATTCGCTACTTAATCATTAGAGGCGATAGAAAACGTCTTAATGAAAGTAAGTAGTCTAGATTAACTTATCTATTCTTTTATAGAAATAAAATAAAAATCCTTAAACCTAGATATACGGACCCAAACAAAGCGCTATACTTCCACATTTATTGTGCGAGCATTTAAAGGGAACGTAGGGCGCTGTCTGTTCGTGCGAATATGATAGCCCGCAGATTTTCTCGGTGCTCCAGGGGCGTCAAAATAGCCCTTTTTAGGGCTTTTTGTACGTCCTTTTATACCGGCAGTCTGTGGGTGGATTACACGCAGAAACAGTACAGCGCTCTACGTGTCCAATACAATAACGCGTTCAGGGTACTCTTGGGGCTGCCTCGCTTCTGTAGCGCATCGGGGATGTTTGCCGAGGCGCGTGTGGATTGTTTCTACACAGTCATGCGCAAGCGGTGCACATCCCTGGTGCGCAGGGTGCGAGCCAGCCGCAACAGTATCCTGAAAGCTTTTAGTGAACGTTTCGACTGTCAGTACGTGAACCACTGCTGCATGGTTCACGTACTGACTAATGTTAAGATATTGTTTTAATTTGATTTAATTTTATAATAATTTTAATTGTGATTTTAATTTGATGTTTTATTTTGTTAATAATTTTAATTTTATTAGTGATTTTAATTTTGACGTTGATTTTAATTGTGCTGCTGATTTTATATTTTTTAATTCTGTTTAATTATTGTACCTATGATCCAAAGAAGATTGAAATAAATAAATAATAATAAATAATAATAATTTATTGTGGTCTGTGGAATTCACTTACGGTTTCTCTGTTCCCTGAGCATTATAATCTATTCAAAGTTTGAGTGAAATTGTTTTTTTTAGGCAAGCGTGCTTCACCCTAGGCCGCATTATCCTATGCGAGTTGCGGATAAACGCAAGCCTATCTAGTATTAAATAGAAAAAAACCTGTGGGTCCACACAAACAAAAAGATTATACATACTAATTAATACTTCTATCCAACAATCCCGGTTCAGTCCCGAGCGTAAGTTTTTTCCTCAATTTGCCAGCAGCCTTTCGCCCCTCCATTACAAACTTCTCAGCTTCATTAGAGGATTTAAAACGCAAATTTCCTTTTCGATTGTAACTTTTTTCCACTTCTTGAAAGGAACCTTCTTTTAAAGTTGAAAGAAAATTAGTATCCTCCCCTTTGAGGGGCGAGCGCGTCTTTTAAGAGATTCATTTGGATAGTCGACTTAATCTGCTAGAATAATAATGTTTCCGCTGCTGAATACTTGTCCTATTATGTGAAAATATTGTGCACGTTCTTTTATCTCATTTTAAATCGGTGTTTGTGAGTAAGCGTGATTAGGCAAGTGTTTTCGACTTATTTGGCTAATAGAGCCAGGAGGCATGACGGTATACAGCGTGTAACAGAAAGGGTATAATCATATGGAATACTGTGGTACGGACCATCAAATTGAACAACTTTCGCTATGGGACCACCATCGAAATCGTAAAAAAATAATCAGCTGTCCCATACATTTGTGTCGAGTAGGTATTGAAATTTTGTATAGTACAGCTGATTATTGTTTTACGATTTCCATAGTGGTCCCATAGAGAAAGTTGTTCAGTTTGATGGTCCGTACCACAGTATTCCTTATGATTATACCCTTTCTGTTACACGATGTATAACTGTTGTCACCGAACCGAAGTTCCATTTCACGAAAAAACCAAAAACAACACATACCTAGGTACGTACCTATAATCTAAGCGGGTACATACCATCTAAGCTAACCAAAACAATAGCTAAAAACAAACACCGCACGCAGATTTCCTCTCCACGCACGCTAAAGACATTACTGCGAATTATCCACTAACAAGCTAACAATGAGAGGCTTATCATCACCGCAAGAGCCTATTACTGTCTGGAGAGCATTCCCGCCCCTTCTTACGACGTCACGAGCCCCTGTTACCTTGTCACACTAACCATCCTACGCATAAACCTAACAATACGAGGGGACGACACTACCATCGCACTGCGACAGGGTTGTAAAACTTCTCAACAGAATAATTTCATACAATGTGTACACAATAGAAGCGATTATACTCTCCCCCGCGACATGATTTTATTTGTGCAGTTATTGCGTCGCCGAAAAGATATTTAAATTTCATTAGGTTTGTTTTACACTTAATTTGTGAGGGGAGTGTTGTATTGTATCGTAGGGGTGGGGCCCTGTTATTGCTACATTCGAATTGCCCTCTGTGTATTTCGACGGCGATTTGAATTTAAGTAGATATATGAATCAGATAGTACCTTAGTACAGTGTTATCTAGCTATTGATCACTTTTAAACTAAAGATTAGTGTGTTAACAACTGGCATGGAAGTTTCGAATATCAGGGGTAATGGAAGTGTTATAAAATATGAATGTTTGATGGTTCATGCGACCGTTGTTTTAATTAATTTTAAACGTGGGTAAAGTGCTGAGCCAGCGCCAGCGACTTTCGTATTTATATGGGTAGGTACAGCTACCCACTCCTGGTCTAAGTGGGGATATTTCGCAGACGCAGACTCCATTAGTGGTGTTCGCCGGACTGTCACAATCATTTTTCTTTCCCGCCGCCGCTAATTCTCAGCCGCGGTTCGCTGGGCATGTACGCCAATCTATATTTTTGGTCCTTTTGCTATTTTATTTCATCTCATAAACTAGGCGAAGTATTACGTGCATCGAAAATAGCATATTCTGTACAATTCACTACGTAATAGGCTAGCAATCCCTAAATTGGCAACAACGAGTCTGAAGGATTCTGCTTTTAAAAGTTACTGAAATCGGTGATTAGGAAAAGTGAAAATGCCCTAAAAGAAAAGGGGTTAAAAAGGTGACAAGGATCCTAGCCTATCTATTGTCAAGATAAATTGAGGTACCGATTCGATGGCATTGCCGTTTCTACACGATATTATAGATAGGTACCAAAATAATGTCTCAGTATCAAATTAAAAAAATAATCAACAATCCGAATTAGTACCAAAACAGATAAAACCCAAAGTATCAAGATCGCTTCGCCAGGGGCGGTTCTAGGGAGGCTGATATCGACTTTTATTACTCTAGAGGGGTTGGTCATTAGCGGGATAAAGCGGCTGCCACCTGATAAAGTGCGTTTTGTTGCTCACTTGCTTATTTCTCTGTTCTATAAAGCTGAATGTATTTTTTTAGGGTTGAACTTTTTACCCTTGAGTCAGGTCAGAACGTTATTTATCGAGAGCGGTCTAGAGCAGATTTTGTATAGAATTTTGAGCAAAATAAATGTGGATTTTATTTTGAGACTAATGTCGCTGGTGAAGGTTTCAAGTAAAAAATTAAGTTTGATTGTTACTTCAATGATTACCTATGTAATATAATCATGGCGCAGTTTTGGTAGGTATTTTTAGGATTTTGTTGTGAATTGTTTTCAGAGTCCATCCGCTTCAATTTCAGATCTAGGTTTTAAACACATATCAATAGGTCACTCAAACCCACTCTGTAGCGTTTGTTGCGCGTGGTACTTACTACCAGGAAGTTTGAGTATCAAGTTAGTGGCAAGATGTAACTCTTTTATGTACACCATTACAAGACCACAATGTACCCTCAATAGCTATATAGATATAGCAGTGATAGCTTAGTGGTGTGACCGTCGGACTGTCAAGTCATAGGTATCGAGTTCGAACCCAAGGCACGCACCACTGAATTTTCGGATTCATGTGCGTATTGTATAATTATCACTTGCTCCGGTGAAGAGAAACATCGTGAGGAAACCAGCATGCCTGAGAGATATCTCGACGGCATGTAAAGCCAGTCAGATGCCCATGGGCGGCCTAAAAAATCTCTGACACCAGGTTAGGCACTAACCACACGATAAAGAAGAAGAAGCTATATAGATGTTATCTTAATCAGACAAATTAGCAGCCCCCACAAAAAATAAACTTATCTAAACCTCTATCTAACCAATAATGAAGTCCCACGGTGTACGTTGAGTTAGTGATATCATTCCGTACGTGAATTTA
The DNA here is from genome assembly GCA_947578425.1 of Eugnorisma glareosa. Lineage (NCBI taxonomy): Eukaryota > Metazoa > Arthropoda > Insecta > Lepidoptera > Noctuidae > Eugnorisma > Eugnorisma glareosa. The sequence continues at coordinate 15,890,056 of OX387959.1, forward strand.
GTTAGAAATGAACAATAGTGGCAGTAGCGATTATTAACACTTTACCCGTTCCTCCCTGCTCGTACCAAAATGATTGATGAGCCGGTGTTGCCAGCTCCTATGACTAATAGTGTAGTGCCATATGAGCGCTGTTGTGAACTAGCACCGCTCATAAACAACGTTATTATTTCCATGGATAAGTGTCATAGGTTGCTCTAATTGAGAGAGTGATATTAATTGCTGTTATTAGGCCGTTATGTTTTCATTTAGGAAGTGCAGTGCCTAAGCTGTATTTAAGCTTAATTAAAAAGTACCTTGAGAAAGAAAGAAAATGTTATAGGGTTGCCTAAAACATTTTCTTTTATCATATTGAGCCCGAAAATATTAGGATATTTATCGACGTGTAATGTTTATTATAAACATGTAGGTATATTTTTTCATGACCTGACTAGGGATTATGTTACAATATTGCTTTGACGATAACTTTAATATGTATCTTAAGTTTTTAAAGGGGTAGGGATTGCTAAAGTTCGTGGTCGTTCGTTCCTTATTATTTGTTGTGGTTTGATCTATTATATTATACTCGGGTTTTCTTAGGGTCGTTTTATTTGTTTTTGTACAACATCAGAATATTACGTAGTTGGTCTCACCCCTGTGTGCTGTGGGGCGCAAAATCCCGGGTCGGGGCAATAAACGCGATTAGACAAACATTTCCTGACGCGCGCCACTTTTTCTAAAACTTAGCAAATAAATCAGATCGGTGGTGCGTCGCAGTTTTCTCGTCTTGCCAAATTTATGTACCGATCGGCCCTTTCGTATGGAGATGTGGCTCGCTATTTACATATAAATACCTCGATTATTTGAATTATTCAATCGAGAGGGGGCGGCGCTGACAAATCACTTCCTAAGAGATGGCACAAGTCGGTGGGCTCGAGATCAGCTTGACGCGTGTAGGATACGTCGCGTACCCAGCGTCCCTATAAGTTTTTATGATCCCTACTTAACATTCTTGGGTTTAGTTGGTATGACTGAACTGTGTTGTTAGATTAGTTCGATTTATCGACTTCTATGTCGTTGGTACATATCAAATGTTTTTCTTGATGTTTTTGTAACATTTGACGTGTTTTCGTCAAGACAATTTCAACAGCCATTTATCTTCGTTGTAAATTGTTTTCAAAAGAAAATCATTTACTTAGTATTCTTAAATTTTTATTATTTTAAACGCAGTCTTGTGCAAAGCAATCTAAGTTTTCTTGGCTCTGAATGTGATGTCAGACGGAAATATTTTTCCGCCACAGCTTGGTTGAGCTGCCAATGTTTTAATAGCTTGAACATTCCATTTTGATGTTACATTCTACAAAAATAAATGCAGCATTATTGGGTACCTATGTATATTTCCTATAGTTAACTATTTATGCTTAATAATAGATCTCATTGCACCCACAGTTATTTATATCTTGCCTACAAAGGGTAAAAAGTAAACAAAACGCGAATAGTTAACTAGTCGGTAGCTGGGTGTAGTTTTCCCGCAGTTTTATGTCCTCTCACGTGCCATTTAGCCGGGGAAATAGAAGTTTTTGTATGGAAATCGGACGCACTAAACCCCCGGGCCTCGGGAGCGCTCCGCCTATTGTTGCTACGTAACAACCTCATAAAAGTTTATCATTCGCGTGTAAAACAAATTCCGCTGGTATTTTTTTTGCAAGCCCTGTTTCGGATGCGGGATGTAGATTCTTCAAGGGATAAATAAAACGTGTACCTACTTACGTCACGAATTGAATCATAAAATTATCATCAGATTTGGAATAGAATGGGATCGCATGCTGCGAATCTGCGTAGAGCGCTGAATCTGAATTTCGGAACAAGATGTTGATGCTCAAATTGGAGCTATCATACAAAGATACCTAACTTTCTGAGTTTCTACAATCAGTACCATATTTTGCTTCAGGTCATCTAGATGATTACCAGCGACTGTTTCAAGCTTTCGAGATTTATACTTATTTTGAGCGCCCGATATTTCGACGCTGTTGCAAGCGCCATAATCGCGGATTGACTGGAGTATGCGGGTGGATGGAAAATAAATTCTTAAGAGCAGACAAATCTGATGATGATGTGATGAGGTCCAGTAGTGCGCGTAGCAAAAGACAAAAAAAGAGGGTAGACAGATTTGTCTTCTCTAAACAATTTATTTTCCATCCACCCGCATTCTCCACTCAACCCGCGATCATGGCGCTTGCAACAGCGTCGAAATATTGGGAGCTCAAAATAAGAGTCAATCACGGAAGATATCCCGTACCGTAAGTGACAGGATAAGTTTTGATTAACAGCCACACTTATTATGTTCTTATTTTTTATCATATTTCTCCGTCGCGTTAAACAGCCATCAACAATACTCTTTTTGGAAACCCAATATGTTTGAATCTCAAAAAACACATACTTTACCCTTGTATACGCGACGCCTGATAAGAATCAACGTACGAGTATCCTGCTAAAATCCCTTGTTATGCTCTTGTTACTGTATTTATATCGCTAATCGCGTTATTGTCTCGTAGGAACATTAGTCGGGTGCAGCGGTCGAGCGCAGAGCGCCAGCCGTTACATCTGATAAGAGCATTTGATATGCTAATAGTGGTAGCAAATGTTCGCGTAATGAGCGTGCGACGGTTTAGCGCCTGCGATACACCCTTTGTGCTCGAGGAGGCTTTTGTGAAGGAATGACTTCTGTGTAATTTTCTGCAGTTAGCAGAATGTTGGTCTGTGGCGTGATTATAAGTGTCTGGGTGGTAAAGCTGGTTTTGTAAGGATAATTCGATTTTGTTTTTCTTCATGGATTGTAATTCTTATAACTTGCTTGCTTGTTGCTTGTTTGCTTGCTTGTTCTTCTTATAGCTGACAAAAAACATTAGGTAATGGTTCCAAGCCATCGTTAGTGAAAGAAAAAGAAATGGCACCTACCTACTTAGGTGTCTATGTAGTTAAAGTTCTGAGTCTGTCATAAACTCGTCCCATGATATAAAATAATATTAAATCCATTGAAAGCTTAAAAATAAACGCTCTTCACACATGCGTACAATGAGCCTTTAGTGCAGGACTTAATGGCGGATTTAGATGATATCGCAGGAATTTGACGCGCGTAACCGCCGTCGTGCTCGTCCATCGGCTGATCATCACTCAGTTACCATCTAATGCGGTGTAATGCGCTCTTTGTTCACGTTACGGTATTATTTGCAGTATTTACCACATGATTATTACTCACAGATATTGCTAAGTACTCCAACATGACATGTGTACATACTTTCTTAATGAAACCCAATAGAGTTTTCTGAACTACTTTGTAAACGTAAATAGAAAGAGGCATCCAAAAGTTGGCCGTAAATAAATTATGAACTCCTACAACGAACAAATAGGTATTTGAGATCACTTCCGATCGCTTTGGCTACTGATCGTGATCAAATCTCTCCGGCTACTTTTCCACCCTCTCTGCAAAGTAAATCGCATTTACAACGTTTCAACCTCGCTAACATGTTAAAACAGAACTAATGGACATTCGCTCCAGTCTCAGGCCGCAGGAGACGAATAATACAAGTAAAATGGTCCCATCTCCACGCTTCATTAATTTTATTGCCCCGAGGCGCTCCCGGCTCAAGTCGGAACGCTGAGCGCCGTTGGCGAAAACACGCCATTATTCTATGTTGCCAGTGACTTAAATTAAATAAACACAAACCATTATGCGTATATCGAAATGCACTCACTTTTCTATTGTCTATGCGACAACTGTCAACATTTTGGCGCGTAATATTTTTAATGAAGATCTAGTGCGGCTAACAATGAGGTTCGACTCTAATGTGATGGAGATATTAGCGCGAAACCGTAGCGGAATAATTCAGACATGGTTTTTTGTGTGCGCGCGACACAATAGGATTATTCTCCATTGATCATTGCTTATTATAAGTAGTTGTGGAGGGTGCGTAACATGAAAACTAAATTTGGTTTATCGGCTATTATGGAAAGTAGGTGTTAATGTTGAAAGAAATTTATGATACGATCGTGACTTCTACTGTTTGCACTATACTTTGTGGATATTAGCTGTTACAGCGGTTTTAATGAATAATACATTTCCTAACACTTTAAGCAGATTCAGCAGAATATTTTTTAATCCAGATTAATGTAAAACAATTTAGAATCTGGCTGCAATCTCATTTATGCAAGTATTTATACCAACCATATTTATAGGTGTACAGACCCAAGTATTTCTTAAACAAAACAAACAATTCTTAGCAAACAAAAGGTAATGAGGGGTAAGTGGGAGTTATCTGGCCGTAAACTGTTAGGCCTGGGGTCGGCAGAGCGCGGCGGAGGCTCGAAGGAGGTCGGATTCAGACGAAACCTCTCACAATGCCCTCAACTACTAATGTTTACTCAACTCCGAGTGCGACAAAGGGCCGGAACTATTGTTTGTTGGAAAAGCTTTATTTCGCTACCCTCGACGCTTGGCGCGACAATAGGTTACCCAACTTAAAAATATATTAGCTTACTTGACGTTGGAAAAGTATGAACATGGCTAAAAGAAATACTGATTAAATGAAAAATTTTAGGTATGAACCGTAGTGAAAAATATCAAATCAGTAGATCTTTAGGTAAAGATCGCTTCGACGATATATTTTTTTCTGACTCTACTGTTTCAGTGTGTCTCGTCGAAGAAAATATTAGGCTATTCATATAACCTTATTCCCTTAGAACCATTAAAAATATGAAAACATATTATTTTCTGTAAGTTTATGAAAGTGTTAGGAGCGTTGTCACATCCCCACTAATTCCACATCCGGACGAAACGGGGGCGCTGGAGAGTTGAAAATTATCCTTTTCACGAACGACCTTAAGCATAATAGAGAAAGCACTTAAGCCATTTTCTCCGCCTTTGAGTGGCGTAAGCGCGACCGTTTGCTGGGGATACATCTCGTGAGCTAGAAAATCAGCCATTATAGTCGAATATATAGGAGTTTCATGAGTTTACCGTACGAGCGAGGCCTGGGGGCGGGCTGGTCGAGCAGCGTTTTAACCTAATGCGGCTATTGGGCGGCGCTAACGGCAATTAGGCTACATGCGAGCAAATGGATTGTGCATTACTGAGGACATGGATTGATTTATTGGCATAGAACACAAACCCGATATTCACTAGCTACGTACCTAGGTACGTTTATAAAAGCAACATTCGAACATTCAATTAGAGTGGAAACTTTCAACCAGCTGGGACGATACAGTCATTACGGCATGAATAACAGTCAATCGAATCAAGTATTAAACGCGATCAGTATCGTGACCTGAAGTCGATTGCTTGCCAATAAAGCACGAGCCACATTCCTACAATATTAATAGCTTTTCAGAAACAATACTGAGTCAAATTTTCAATAACTGAAATGAAAACTCATTTCCCGCAACGGGAAAACTCTGATGTCACGCGATTGAATAGCTTATTTGTGAATGTAGTCGGACTTTCTTTTATACTATCCGAATATTCCTATAAATTGGATTCACATGATCTTATATTAAATTCATGTCCCTTAGAATCACTGCTCTTTATATCGAAGTCATGTTTTTTGATATTCCTTCACGTAAAAGATCACATCTGTTAGTGGCCGGGCATCTAGGTACCGACCTATGAATAATAAATGTGTCGAGCTGGCCGATTGGGGAAATTGAATTTTATAGTTCGTAACACATTCGAGGACAGATGTCACAAAATGGCTGCTCGCCGGCGGCTACGTGCCGCGTAATCGAAATGTCAAATAGAAATCAAAATTAGGTCGATTGTAGTGTTAATAATTAAATAATGACGGGCTAGGTGGCGGTCGGCGGCATTTGTACGCATTAACGGGGGAGCTTACTTCATTTATAATGCGTAGGGAAGGTGCGAGCTTCATTTTGATTAACAGAGTTACTTCTGTTTGGATGGACAATTATCGGTCCATTACGCTGAGTACACAATGACCGGTTTTCCATTAAATTATTGAGCTCCATTCAAATGTCGCTTACATGGCTCCGATGGCTCGTTTACACATGGCACCTACTCCTACTCGTACATTTATAAGTAGGTATGATATTGTAACAACGAAGGTGGCATTACCAAGTTATTCGCTTGGTTGTAAGTTAAAGTTGTTTAATAAATAAAACGTGGATAGCCTTTATCAAGTAATTTACGCTCTTCTATATTTCCTAAAACTATACAAAATGTATAATTTTATTTAGGTGATGGATTTAAAAATACGATCAATATCTTTTCTACATATTTGCATTCTAACCACCGTAATTCTTAGGTTTCGGTGGGATTCACTCCAAAAGTTACTTAATTCATGCACTTAAAAATACAGATTGGCAATACAAATAAGAGAGCCTATCAAACTCCAACAGTATCGTATAACAATACCGAATTCAATTTGCTTTACAGCTGATATATTGTCGTTAATTGATTTCCCCTCAGTGCCCCGCTCCCTACGAGTTCTGAGTTAGATAAATTCGTGCTATCCGTTTACATCATTAAATTTTATTAGTGGCAACACAATGGCGGGGCCATTCGCGCATCTACGGAGAGGGACTTTTCCGCCGGCAATGGCGTTCCCGGCCAATTCGTATTTCCTTTTGGCGCGAATTAAGCAGGCTATTAAGTCTGCTTTGAGACGTATGACGAATCATAAAGCCGTACGGACAATAGCGACGCATTCACATGAAGATTTGGACGAATAAAATAAGCTACTTTTTAGTACCAAATCAGGGGAGTCGTTTACTAAGTATATTTAGCTATTTCCACACGTTTTTCTTTATAGCATTCTATTTCCGGAGGAAATGTGAGTAGTCAATTGGTCCACAGAATCAATATATTTAACTATCTATCTCGTTACTGCATAATTAAGAGCTCTTACATGTTACTGTGTTTATTGATAAATTTTCGATAGCTGTAGTGCTAGTGATAGAGTTTATCAACAAAGAGTCAATTAATCGCTTCACGGAGTTAGTTGAATTACTTTGTAATCTTCAATCTGCCCATCGCAATCATTATTCGATTAATGGAATTCAATCTTAACGCTGTCATGTATAGTTGCGTCAACTAATAGATAGATGGCGTGTGCAGCAGTTATTAGTGTTGCCAGAGTCATAATCTGTCATAAATGTCAAGCAAGCGAGGCGATGCGACGATGCTATTATTTCGAATATTACCGTCATTTCAATTCGTAAGCTAAACAAGTGGTCCTCCATCACCCATTGTTACGGAAAGTGTCACGCAATCAAAATTCTTGTCCAGAGAATTTAGTTTCGAGGAACTTATAAGAAGACCAGAAATCAAAGACTGGCATACCTAGTTTTGTACTGTAATGACATTACGAGGATAGAAATGTTATAATTGGTATTTTTTTCGGTATAACCATAAAATTGCAATTATTTCACTAAAAAACAATTAACAAAAAAAATTGAATGCTTTATTTGCATTTTTAAAATTAAAGTTAACTACCTCAAGACTTTGATTATATAATGTCTAGGTGGAGCATCAAATGTGCGAAACCGTGTCAAAAAATATCAGCCAACTATTGGCTTATAAGTTCGCACACAGAGACATAGACGCACAGTGTTTACACTGTGCGTCTATTGTCTCTGTGCACCGCGAGCACGCTGCTGCAGGCACACATGTTTGAAATTGTTGCCTCGTTTTCTTTGTTTTGCGTGTGTAGGGCGATGCTCCATCTAGACATTAAATAATCAAAGCCTCAAGAGAAATCAATCTGCAGTATCTGTTTCCCGTATTATAGGTATGCCATCCAGCTTGGTTATTTGGTGCAGTCGAGTGGAGGCCTGGTGGCGCCATGTGTCAACGTCTGGTTGGGCGTCAACTATTGGGTTCCCGATAAAAACTAAGTCTCGGAGGCTTGGACACTCCTGTAATAAACGAGGAATATCTTATTTCATTCTGTCAATTTTAGGTTTAGTTTGGATGTGACATGACAATCTCCTCCCTATGTTTTCCTTCACCATTTTATGAGAATTGGTGATGAATAAAGTATATAGCCTGACTGCGAAATGATTAAATTCCTTTTCCTAAAGGTCTGGATCGAATAGCCTATTATGCTGCAAAACTATAACTTTACCTACGTGAAAGGGAAGAAGTCAATGCTGCACCGACCTCAAATAAATCGGTGATAACGGCAGGGGAATGATGATTTGAAAGGATACCATACCTGCAATCTATTGAACTCCACCCATTCCTTTACATTGTTGTTGGACATATACAGAACTCTTAAATGTTTGAGTGCTCCGATGCCTTTCAGCTTATCGATCGGATTGTAGCTTATCCACAACTCCTCCAATGTCTCCGCCACAGTTTCCTGATAGGTAGGAAATAAAAAGTATGAAAAGTTCTACAGTGGGTACTAGGTATATCGCCCCATATTTGAATGAGCTAGTTATTTTTTAAACCAGTTGTCAATAGTTGTCATCGGTGTATCTTTAAGCCCTTAATAAGTACCAAGTTGTGACATCTCGACAATATAACATGTACATGTGTCATGTATGTGTGTGTCTGTATGTGATGTTTCTCAGTCTATTTACAAGATGGAATATGACGCCTTATTGTGAAAAATAATAAAATAAAAGTCGACAAACTAGGTATGTTAAGTGGGGTATCATTGAGTAGGTACTTAATTGAAAATGATCTTTAGATTTCTCATATAATTTTTCATTTCGGGGACAGTAGGCAATAGGCATTCCCATTTAGGATTTATAAAGATTTAAAGTTGGTTATTTGAAATGACAAATCATATAAAAGCATTAAAGACTACAATATGTTTGCCGAATACTTAGCAACTTTTAAAGAAGTCTGTAACATTTTCTATTCCGCCTACATTAAATCCGTTGAGGATAATCTCACCTCCAACTTTAAATGCTTTTGGTCCTATATATCAACTCGCAAAGATAAATCTGGCATCCCATCTACGATCCAATACCAAAATCTTAAGTCAAGTGCTCCAGACTTGGTTTGCAATATGTTCTCCGATGACTTCCTATCCGTGTTCGAACCAGCATCGCCCTCTTTGTCGACGTGGACTCCGCCAACTCACTATGATGCTAACATCTTAATCGACAACCTATGTATCGACGAATCTAAATTACTTCAGGAGTTAAAGAACCTCGACCCGTCTAAAGGGGCTGGCCCTGATGGATACCCAGCTCTGTTCTTTAAAGCTACCGCTAATAGCATATATAGACCGCTTCATATAATTTACAATAAAAGCCTGTGTGAAGGGGTGTTTCCTGAAATATGGAAACGGGCCAATATAACGCCCGTACACAAGGGAGGCTCGAAATATGATATTGAACAATATCGATCCATTTCGATTCTGTCGACCTTGTCAAAGCTGTTTGAAAGAATCGTACATAACGAAATCTACCCGATCCTGCACAACGTATTAATTCCTGAGCAACATGGTTTTGTTAAACACCGATCTACGGTTTCAAATTTATTAATCTTCACCAACTATCTTTTTGAAAACATGGATAGACGTTTGCAGGTGGACGCTGTCTACACAGATTTCAAAAAGGCCTTTGACAAGGTCGATCATGAAATTTTACTCAATAAAATTGCATTTAATGGCATACGAGGAAACTTGCTACGGTGGTTTTCATCCTACATTCAGTCCATCAGTCTGATACAGTATCAATAACCTCTGGTGTTCCACAGGGCTCAATCCTGGGACCACTCCTATTTAACATATATTTATATGACATTGGGAAATGCTTCATAAGTACTAAATTTCTTATGTATGCTGATGATTTAAAAACTTTTAAAATTATTACAACGTTAGAAGACTGTCTAATGTTTCAAGAAGATTTAGATAGACTCTCAGCATACTGTCTTGACAACAAATTACACAGCATCTCCAAATGTCATTATATGAATTTCACAAAAAACAAATTTTTCACAAATTTTAAGTATAGGTTGCCTTTCTGTGTAACACCCCTACTGTAAGAGATCTTGGTGTTTTACTGAACAATACGTTATCCCTTAATGAACACGTAGAAAGAATTGTTAATAATTCATTTAAGATGTATGGTTTTGTCATGAGATCATCTACCGAGTTCAAACGGCCCTCTACCTATCTTTACCTAGACAAGACGCTTGTACGCTCGCAGCTCGAATACGCGGTCCCAATCTGGAACCGCATTATAGGAAATAATGCGGTCCCAGATTGACACCGCGTTTTATAGGAAATATATAGATATGATCGAAGAAGTCCAGCGGAAAATCTTCGCGCCATGTATTATAGGTGTTATAAAAGGTGTTTGTCATATTCACAATTACTAAGTAAATATAATAATGTTAACTTTAGAATCTAGACGTAAGTTTCTGGAAGCCAACGTACTACATGGTATTGTTCATAATCGCTTCGATTCCATTGATCTCACGAGTAAGTTGTGTTATGTGGACCCCCGCACTGTAAATGAGCGTAGTGTCCGTGCAGGTACATTGTTTGCTGTAAATTCCTGTCGGACTAATTCGGGATTGCGTTACCCTGTTCGTCGTATAGAGGAATCTTATAACCGCAACTTCGTTGATATTGATATTTTTGTATGCTTTAAATCGAAATTGAAATCCAATGTTTTTAAAATCTTATCCAATGACAATAAGAAATAGTGTAAGTCCTTTACCCTTAATTTATTTCATTTCAACCGTTTAATTATTTAATTTTAATGCATTGTATTGTACCTACTGTCAATTTAATTGTATTGTATTTTGATAATTAGGTAATTAATTAAAACATTTTTTTTTCTTTATTTTATCTCATGTTTTTAAAATCTATTATAATAAGAAATATGTAGTGAAAGTCCTTTATTCTTAATTTAATTTATTTCATCCCTTTTATTATTTTATTATTCTATTTTATTGTACTTAAAATGGCAAATTAATTGTATATTTTGATAATTATTCATAAATTCATGGCGACATGGGAACAACTAAAAATGGAAAAATAAAAACTTTTTTGCAAAAAATAAAACCGACTTCAAAAAAACACAATTAAAAAAAAAAACAAAAATAACAAACCAAAAGACAAAAAAGTGAAAAATAACTTTAGCTTCAGAAGCCTGACTGAAGCTTGACTTTTGTTTGGTTGATTTGGTGTTTTTGTCGCCGGCTTCTGAAGCTAAAGTTATTTTTCACTTTTTTGTGTTTTGGTTTTTCGATGTCCTTTTATAGTTTGTTGTTAGTTTATTTATTTCAGTATATTTAATAGTTTTTAATTAATAATGTATATAGTTAGTTTACTGTATGAAAATAATCTTGTGTGAAATTACTTCATATTTTTAAGGCGCCTTTGTGGAAGAGAAAATAAATGTTTATTATTATTATTAAAAAAAAAAAAAAAAAAAAAAATTAAATTGAATTTTATTTTTTTAATTATTAAGTAGATACTACTTTGTCTTTAAAAACTAGCAAACCCGACTGAAAAACAGAAAACAAGTGCATTTGGGAGCAGGCGGTACCTATTCCATGTTTTATATTTCAATGAGTCCCGTGATCCCGGACACTTTTTTAGGGTTCCGTACGTCAATCGGCAAAACAGAACCCTTATAGGATCACTTTGTTGTCCATCTATCTGTCTGTCAAGACCCTTTTTATGAGGAATGCGTGGCGGCAAGCTGAAATTAATACCAAATACTCAGGTCTGCTACCCCTTGGAGCAATGAAAAAATCAAACTTGTAAGTCAACGCGATCAAAAGTTAAGACTGTTTATGTCGCATATTATGCGATTTCACAAGGGAATATAAATTTGGCAAAAAGTAAGGCCTTACAGCACAAATAAAGGAAAAATTCCAAAAAATAAATAAAAATAAAGGGTGTCCTCATACATACATAGTTGACGCCAATTAAGATATTTTTTTTAGATAATCGTACGGAACCCTTCGTGCGCGAGTCTCGCACTTGGCCGTGATACATTTTATCAGCTACTCATATACAATTTTGGAGCGATCAGCACAATTAGGTAAGGCTTACCACTCCTGTTAAAGATTTTATATAATTCCGTCCAATGGATAAAATCTTGAGACTTTTCATACCAGCAATACCGGCTACTTTGTCTATCATGTTCGATGAAAGGCTTAATTTCCTGAAAATAGAAAACGTTTGACTATTTTGTATTCATAATGTAGTGTACCTACTGAGTACCTTCTTGGCCGTAAATAAGGCACATCGAATTTCAGAAATGTTTGGCGACTTTGTAGAGCCAGCAATGGCATACGTCTCTGTAGTGTCACGTATCGACCGTCAGCGCCCAGACTCGTCGACTTCCAGCCACCAGAGCAGGCCGGGTTTGGAGGAGGATACAGCATGATAGGTGAAATTTGATTTAAATAGATTTTTTTTTAGTTAGTAGATAAATCCACACAGTTCGACAGATTATACGGAAGTCCGAAGAGCATATTCAGCCTCTGTGTCTTCAGTACATCAAACTAAGTAACTCTACGCAAAAAATATTTATGCGATTTTTTTTTTTGGATGAGAAGTTACGTTTTAGATCCGATAGGATTCAATGTATCGCACTCAAAACAGTATGCTGATGGATGCATTGAATAGTACAGGGGTCATGGATGTATTTCAAGTAAAGTTATAAGTTTTTAAACTGTCATGGTCACTAAGATTATCATTAACACTATAGAAATGGGATATCTACTATTTAACCTTGGAACTTAGACCTCCAATCCTATCCGTAACTAGAAGGTTCACAGGTTTCGACCAGAACAAAAAAAATATCGCAATGACAAGGAGAATAAGTGCCTTTCGGCTTCGTTAAGGGACTTTTTACACCCGTCTTTTTTCTTTTAGATAGGTAGAACTTTTAATCCCAGAATAATCAATAATCATTTACAATCAACTACATTTTTTATTGGGAGACTTTTATTGGGGACAGGACCGATAAATGTGTAGCGAGGCTCGGGGGAGGAGAGGGCCCAAGTACTGAATGTAATTGTGTTGTCCTTACATGGCGAATCACCCACAGTCGATATTTGTCGCGAATCAAGTAATATTTATATGCTATCGATCGAGTAATTGGACAATTCATGAAAGGCATTATATAAATAACTAGAGACCCGCCCTGGCTTCGCAAGGGTGCAATGTTGTACATATAAAACTTCCTCTTGAATCACTCTGTCTATTTAGCAAATCCGCATCTAAATCCATCGCGCAGTTTTAAAGATACATAGACATTTTAAAGATGCATACATAAGGACAGCAGCGGGAAGCGACTTTGGTTTATACTATGTAGTGATGGTACGGTATATTACGGTTTTAATCAATGAGTAAAATGCTAATAAAAAAAGAAACGGAATTGGGATTTACTTAAAGAAAACTGTCGTTTGACTATTTATGCAAAGACAGCCAGACAGACGTGCCACAAATCTTGAAGACGTAAATAACGCCCTACTGCAGGTCCATAATTGGTTTACCGCTAATAACTTAGTACTTAATGGGAAAAAAAATATTTTCTCTGCCAAATGTCAAAAGTAGTGATTGTGGCATAATATTGAATCAAGAGAAAGTAGAATTAGTCGATAAAACTGTTTTCTTGGAAATCACGCTCGACACAAGGCTACAATGGGGTCCTCATTTAACATCTCTTGCAGGACGGCTGAGTTCAGCAGCATATGCTGTTAGAAAAATCCGTCAGTTTACTGATGTAGATACCGCTAGGCTAGTCTATTTTAGTTATTTTCATAGTATTATGTCATACGGTATTTTACTATGGGGACGGGCTGCAGACATCGAGTCTATATTTATTCTGCTGAAAAGAGCCATCAGAGTCATATATGATTTACGTAGGCGCGATTCTCTAAGAGAACTGTTTAAAGAAATTAACATCATGACAGTTCCTTGTCAATACATCTATGAAAACATCATGTACGTTAGGAAAAATCTGCATTTATTTAGTACTAGCGACCCGCCCCGGCTTCGCACGGGTGCAATGTTATACATATAAACCTTCCTCTTGAATCACTCTATCTATTAAAAAAAACCGTTGCGTAGTTTCAAAGATTTAAGCATACAAAGGGACATAGGGACAGAGAAAGCGACTTTGGCCACTATAATACTAGAAATGGGGACCAACTAGTTTAGCCAGGTTTCAGGCTAGCTAAAGTAGACTCATCTTTCATAGGGTACTGTTTAAAAGCTACAATAAAATACCGCCTCACATTCTACAACTGAATGAGACGAAATTTAAATCTTGTATGAAACGCACACTATGTAGCTTTTAATTGCTACTCTTGCTACTGGGTTAATCCGGCATTGGATAAAGGTCGATGAAAATAAAGTTAGGTAACGTGCTATAGGTACGTTACCTAAATAATGTCTATAAAGAAATTGCCTTTTGGCTTCAAAAATCTTCAGAATTAATTCCTGATTTGAATGTATCTTTTAAGTTACTGTCGTGTTACATTTCAATGACTTCTTCTTGAATTTCATCAGGCACCTCAGAAACGTTGACAATGAAAGGATTGCAGATCAGTTTCTGTTTCGTGCCTTCGGATTAGTGTGTTGTGTCGTCTCGTTGTCTTATTTATTATAGGATGGCTCCGCGGACCATTTGGGCTGCTTCCATGGACCACCAGTGGTCCGCGGACCACCGATTAAGAAACACTGAGTGTAGACTGATGATGATGATGTATGGACTTATATCCACGGGTGTATTAACATACCATATGTATAGTTCTCCTTAGTTCTACACTATAAAATGCTATCCTATTTGTTGCAACGTTAGTAAAAACTTTGTGATATGGACGTGTATTAGACCCAAGATAAAAGAAAACTTACTCGCAGCATACTAGAGTAGACAGAGCTCCATCCATCTTTTCTATGGGAGGCCATTGGAACTGCAACTCGATTACTTTGGCTTCGGGAGCACTTTCTCCTTTCGCCTTCTCCCAGCGGGCTATTGCTTCTTTACACGTGGTAGGTTTTAAAGCTGCCATTAGGTACTCTTAGTATTTACCTACTGTTCAAATGAAGGGACCAATAATTAGTGAATCAATTGTATGCAGTAGGTACCTACGCAGTGTCTGTAGAAAGCGATGGTTTTTTTTCAAAGGACACTGAAACTACTTGAAATAAAGGTCGAAGATTTTTTGGAAGCCGTTGTTGTAGAGGTTATAATTGCATCATGCAAATATCATGCACAGGAGAATTCTTCTATGAGTCCTTTACACCGTAGAACCTTTCATTCGCGGTTGGTTAGGATGAATTTTAGATTATACAATTCCCTGTCTGTTCTGCCTCTGCTTGTCACATGTTTTAGATTTAGACCATAATTATTAAAGAAAAAAGATCATTTAGCGGCGCGTCCATAGAGGAATATCTACCTGAAACTGAAGTCGCTTTTTCTTATAGTTTTCTATTGAACTTTTTTCTTATAGTTTTCTGACTCTATGCGAGCAAATTGTGACATGAGTGACTGACGTTTTGCCAAATTCTGGAATGACATATTCGTTCCATCGTGATTCCATCTAGATATATTATTTTTCTCTAAATAAAATGTAAAAGAGGTTTATATCTTTAATTCCCCATGCATTGACGAAGTAACAATAAATAGTCTAGGTACACCTTCCTTTACAGTTCATACGGGTGTGTGCACTTTCGAAGAAATAGAATATTAGAACGGAAAGTATTTTTGTCAGGAATTATTAGGAAACTATGATTTAATTTTCTTTTTTCCGCGCTTTGCTTTCGCCAAGTTGAAGAAGAAGCAAAGATATGATGCCGCTAAACAGCCTAATATGAAAAATTCATATTTTTTTTAAATTTAGAACTTAATAAATGTTAATTTGTTTATAAAAGTAAATATTTGTTTTAAATAATCATGTTTATCAATGATATTCTATTTAAAAACACAATTTCATTTCTCAAAAAATATTTACGTCGTAAAGACGCATTTCTCTTTGCCAAGATTAAAAAAAAACAATCACCGCCGACTATAGGAATTCTGAATTGAATTTGGAATTAGTATAAGTATCGCCTAAAACTTTTTGCATGTTGAACCTAATCGTAGTGCGATGAAAGCAAGTGTATTGAAAAATAACTTTTCCAAACGAATAAGTAGTTTCAGAGATTACATCCGCAGTGGCGATTTACGCATTTGACGCCAGTATAATAGGCTTTTAAAGTTTTGCCACCCCTACTGCTGACATCTGCAAATTGTGTTAGTTGATAGTTCCTATAAGATTATTATTATTTTTGGGTATGTATTTCTGACCTAATAAAACTGCAATCATGTACAACTAATAATTCATTCAATTACCTGGTAACAATCCGGCTGACGGTGATTATAAAATCCAATTACCTAATTACCTTTTGGCGAGATTTTCTATTCGCAAAATCATCCCTTTTTATATTATATAATTATTTGTTCTAACCCGATGATGCACAAAAAAGCTAATATATGCATTTAACTTGTGTTTGCTTAAGGTAAGTACATCTCAGATCTTTTTCACGCGTTTTCAACCAGAAAAACTTCTCTCAACCCAAGAGTTCGTCGCTTCTTTTAAACGCGATTCAATAAATTGTAGAACAAATCGTCTAACTAGTGAAACATTTACATATTGAATTGTTTATCTGGACCTAATAACATCTAGATACTCTATACATACATACATACCTACGAATAAATAAAATTGAAGTGTCTATTTGAATACGAAAATAACAACTTTTTACTGAATGCATAGGAAAGTAGGTACACACGGCTACACATCAAGCTATACATTTCCAGTTTATGCTGATCTCGCATTGTATAGGATTTTCGAATAATGCGAGGTCAGCTTATACCGGAAATGCATAGCTTGATGTGTAGCCGTGTGTACATACACGGTTCTTATAATAAAACAAAAATACTTACACTTTTTTTCAATTATTGTCGGTCTGTCGGTCTGTCTGTTTGTTGGTTTCGTTATTTATTTAAAAAAAAATTAAAACCCTTGAAATTGGTAACAAAATTTCAAGGGTTTTAATTTTAACATTCAAAAAGGGAAGTAATATTTTTTTATAATATTTATTTTACGCGAACGAAGGCCGCGGGCAACAGCTAGTTTAGGAATATAAGTATGAATACATTAATTTCTGTCAGACAAAAAAAGAAAATTGGCGCCATATTTGCCGTCCTAGGCTCCAGCCTATTCAGCCTGCTGGTAAATCCGCCCCTGTACCTCCGATATCAAACCTTTAAATAAAATGTACCTATTCAGAAGTTTAGAATATAGTGAAGATCTACGTTGCGGCAGGTATCCGTACCTACTTGTAGGTTAAAAAAAAAAACTAGGCGTCTGTGTCAGTTACATAGGTACCCACGCCAGCACATCAAGCTACCCGAAACTTTAAAATTTTCCCAATCAACCTTGAACCTAATGCTTTAGCGATAAAGTTGAATATCTGTTAGAGTAATTTGACAGATTGTAGTAGCTTGATATGCTGGCGTCTGTTTGTACATAATTACAATGAACATCCATCTTAAAAGTTTTTAACATTAATTATCTTTCAACTTCATATCTACCTACGTAAAAACCTATAATTTGTAATTTGTTAGGTTCCTAGCTAGATTTGTTCCTTACCACGCAAGCAGGACTGCAGAGCTGTACAGATTCAAAATAAAATAAAAAGTGTACCTACTTCCCAATGAAACAGACATGTAACTTATGGACTTTGAAAGACCCCAACATTGATAGATACACACAAATCATAGCGTGTTTGCTTTAAATAAGAGAAGGGTGTTAGGACCGGGCACGCGGGGTCGTCCCGGTTGGGCGCCAGTAATCACGACGCGCCCTTACGCCTTCGCCGTCCTTTGGCCCCCGCGCCATTTTCCCTGTGTGCTCAAATCGTGCGTTTGCTGAATTTCAAGTGTACGGATTTAGCGGTTCTTCCTTTCATCCATTCAAGTTTATGCAAACATGAGAAGTGTAGGTGCTTATGTGGGTGGATGTTGGTGTTTAGGACTTATGGTATCATATCTAACTAGTTCAAAAATATTTAGTTACCTTCGTAGGTACGTTTTACTTCAGTGTTTTTGGAAACTTGTATTTTCTAATGCAGTGAAATACTTGTATAGGTATCTAGTTTTGCCTGTTAGAATATTTAGAATAAATAGGTTCGCACTGTACCTACCTATTAAATTGAGAGGAACTCTATATCTTTCTTAGGTCGGTACTCGGTAGGCACATTATTAAACCGAATAGAAAGCATGAATTAATGATTATAGCCAAGTGCCTACCTATCTAGGTACAGGGTAGGTTGGGTAGACGTGACTTACCATTTGCCACCCACAGGTTTGTTAGCCACTGGCCACACCCACTGAATAGACACTGCTCTCAGAAAAAAAGGATCATAGTACCTATAATCTATAATGAAAACCATTAAAAACGTATCTATTTAACCAGGAGTTTTAAATTCAAATATTTGTTCCACTCTATAGAAGGCACAAAGGGATATTTTGGCGCCACGCGCCGCCACGTGATCTCTGCGTAATTCGCATCATCACTGTGTTTTGGGCACGTGTTTATAAGTACACTGCTTACAAAATACTTTTACACTTTAGGTTATAATAGGCTGTAATAGCAGATGGGGTGTGTATGAGTAATGCATGGGAAAATAAATCGGTTTAGTTTACTTTATGATCTGACTAACTTAACTCTACCGATGTATTAGTTCAACGGTTGTCGAGTATGCGGTCGTGGGTATAATACCGATTCCCGACCCGACCCTCGAAAAGTTGCGCTGGTTCTAATTTTATCCCTACCGGTTGCACTATTGAATTGATCTATTGATGACGCGAATTCCATAAATTTTGCTTTGGTTTTTTTGCCGTTATTTTTGCTTGTTCGTATAGGAGAGTATCTCAAAAATAGGTACAAAATTCGGTGTAGATTCATGAGAAAAAAGGTACTCATTGTGTATGTACATGACCTCCTTTTTTTAAAGTCGAATGAAACCGATGGATTGGAAATGAACATACTTATTTTTTACTTTTCCGAACGCAAAGTAATGTAGACGTTTCAGAACGAACATTGTAAACGTCAAACAATCACAACACAACAAACGTCAAAACGTGTGTATAACCTCAAATTAATGTGCCCAAGAAACGTAAATAACTTGCAATATAGTGAAATATGGATGACATGCAATTGAATATATCGGTGCCCAAGAAGGTAAGTGCAGGAAGTGGTTGTAGACTTTAATATTTCATCTAGACTTTGTATTACCCAGTTTGTTTTTATAGGATAAGAAAAAACCAAGTGCTGCTCAGAAGAATGCGGGGGAATACAAATTTATATCCAATCCAAAGTTTACTGGTAGGACCATAGCAAGGAAAAGGCCGCAGAACTTGGCTGCAACCAATCGTGCAGTCATTAAAAATGCAGAAGGCCCGCCTAAAAAGGTGGCGAAAGTGTCACCTCCTGCAGTGGATAAATCTGATGATTTGGGGTCTAACCTACGAGATCTTAGTGAAAACAAAGGCAAATATCAAGGGAAGAACTATCAAGATCTAAGTGACACTATACAGTTGAAGCAAAATAAACCTAGAAGTGGTGGATGGATATCATCGCTTTTCAAGAACAATCCACAAGTACCCCGTATTGGGCAGAGGGTTGTCAAACCGATTGTGGAGCAGGTTTTTGCAGGCAAGACTTTCTCAGACTTAGATATACATCCACATAGTGTTGCAAACTTGCAACAAAATTTAGGTTTGAAAGAACTGATGACGGTGCAACAGAATGCAGTACCTGTTATATTGCAGGGCCGAGATGTTCTCATTAGGTGAGTTTAAATTACATCTTTGCTTGTTCAGATTAATACTTACAAAAACAATATTGTGGGATTCAATTGCATAATATTTTATGTGTTGTGCAATTGGTTGTGCAAATAAAGGTAATTTTATGGGTGGATGGGTGCCTGTAACTTGTGTCAATAATTTAAGAATTTGATTTAAAATAATATTATTTTTATGTTCAAGTTTTGTAATACCTAATGCTTTTCTGACTAAACTGATATCTTCTTTATTGTGTGGTTAGGTTAGCACAACCTGGTGTCGAGAGCTTTTATGACATCCGTGGGCCTCTAACTTGGCTTTTCATGCCGTCGAGAAATATCTCTCAGGCATGCTGGTTTCCACACAATGTTTGCCTTCACCAAAGCAATATACAATATGCATATTAATCTGATAAAATCAGAGATGGCAGTCTGATGGTCACACCACACACCACTATCACTGTTAAACTGATATAATTACATTGTTTATACTATTTTGTAACTAGGTCACAGACTGGGTCAGGCAAGACACTGGCATATGCATTGCCTATCATAGAGGGGCTGCAGGCGATAAGACCTAAGATAAGCAGGAATGCTGGTATCAGGGTCATTGTGGTGATACCAACAAGGGAACTTGCAGTTCAGACCTATGAGCTATTTATTAAGCTAGTCAAGGTGAATGTAGCACTGTTTAATTATTTATGTTTTAACATTACGCACATTAAATTAAATCACGCCTGTAATCCCATCCCCAAAGGGTTGACAAAGGTGTACCCACCTGTTGTACTTGTTCTCTTTATCTGTTTATAATGAGTAAAAACAATGTTTTTTTTTAAATTTTATTCATAGCGTTTTAAAATCCAGAGCTAATTTAAGTTGTTAAAGTTCTGACTTACGGTTTCAAAAATAACTCCATTAAAGTATGTAAAATATTATATCTATTTGTAGAGTTTATTCTAGAAATCAACTCATATGTTTCTTATTCCATTGTTAGCCATTTCATTGGATCGTGCCTGGTCTGTTAAGTGGAGGACAAAAGAGGAAGGGCGAGAAAGCACGACTTAGGAAAGGTATCAACATATTGATTGGTACCCCAGGACGCATCAATGATCACTTAAGACACACTGCTTCTTTTAATTTTGCCAAGACTGGGTAAGTTTTACTATGATATTTTAAGTCTCATGTTATTTAAAAAAGAGAAAGGATGATGCTATACATCCTGCGAAGCCTATATCTTTTTTTAATGGTAACGACAATGTCTTTGAACAAATCCTTGTAGAACTCCAATACTAGCTAAATCTTATAAAACAATGCCTCTTATGTTTAGAAGATTTTTTTTTTTTTTTTTTTGATATTTACAGATGTTTAGTTTTGGATGAAGCAGATCGTTTACTAGACATGGGTTACGAAAAGGATGTTGCGGCTATTGTTAAAGCTATTGAGGATCATAAGAAAGCTGCTACGTACGATCCAATGGCTCTCATGAGACAAAATGTAAAAAAGAAAATTCCAGATGATGAAACAGAGGAAGCTAATCTAAATAAAACTACTGAAAGTAGTGAAGAAAAAGCAGAGATCAAACATCATCTTACTGATGTATTTTTGTCTAAAGAGAAACAGACTATTTTACTATCTGCCACTCTTACAAAGGTATATTATGTTCAATGCTTTACATGATATTGATTTTATCCTTGTTATTTCGTATTTGCAGTCAAACAAATACTTACTTATTATGTTTTGTAGGCTGTTGAAAATCTAGCAGGAATTACTCTAGTAGCTCCAGTCTTTGTAGACACATCTGAGGGTAAGGCTGTTATAGCGGATTCATTAAAAACTACTCAAAATAAAAACGTAAGTGAAGTGAAGAGTAAAGCTGAAGTTAAAATTACACATGAAAAGCCAAAACCAGAGAAATCTAAGCCAGTAAAAGAAATAAAAGAAAATTCGGAAGAGGAAGATTCGGAAGAAGAAGATTCGGATGAAGAAGATTCGGATGAAGAAGATTCGGATAAAGAAGATTCGGGAACAGAAAATTCGGAAGAAGAAGATTCAAAAGAGGAAGATTCGGAAGTAGGAGATTTGGAAGAAGAAACAGCTGGTCAACCTGTTGAAGAAAAGAACAAAGACGCTAGAAGAGGTAAGTTAATTTCTTTTGAAGGTATAAATATTGTTATCTCAAATACATTTTATTAAACTGCTATGACTATAACTTCAGGATTAAAAGCATTTACTGGCCTTAACCACAAAGAATTATTCAAAAGTGAGGGCACTAAAAAAAGTAATACAGCACCATCACCAAGCAAAGTTGTGGCCGCCAATAATGATGAAGATAGTGACAGTGATTCCGATTACGAATACTTTAAAGCACAAAGAGATCATGAACTTAAGAACCCTAAAGTAGAGAAAGACGATGACAGTGAAGAAGACGGGAGGAATGACGATGAAGGTGAGGGCGAAACGGCACCGGCTATCAATACTTTTGCGGCAGCAGTAAAATCAGCTGTTAGTGAAGATGAATTAG
Source organism: Eugnorisma glareosa (assembly GCA_947578425.1). Lineage (NCBI taxonomy): Eukaryota > Metazoa > Arthropoda > Insecta > Lepidoptera > Noctuidae > Eugnorisma > Eugnorisma glareosa. The sequence goes on from OX387959.1 coordinate 15,912,385, forward strand.
TTCTCCCGGCATCAGTCAACCAAACATTCCTCATAGTCCCCATGAAACTTAGACTAGTCACACTGGTCGGCCTCATCGTAGAACACTGTGTTATAAACAAGAAAGGTGGGAAAATGATAGTCTTCATGGCGACTTTAGAAATGGTAGATTACCTATCAGAATTGATAGAAACTGCGCTAACCGGGAAAGAAGTTAATGTTAAAAAGAAAAACCATGATAAAGCTAAAGCTAAGAAAAAAAAATCGGGAGATGATACTGATGCCAATGTAAGTATATCAAAATTAGTAAATTGTGATTGTTTTCGCAAAGACCATTTTAAAGCCCAAATACATTTCTCAGGACAAAGATGCATCCTCATCAGACGATTCGGATGATTTTAAAGTGGAATATGAAGAGCCTACTGAAGGCGGTCTGGTGCCCGTCGACTTGGACATGTTCAGTCTGCATGGTTCCATGCCTCACGAACAAAGGATGGAGGTTTTCAAGCAGTTCCGCGCCGCAAGGAATGGAGTTCTCATTTGCACGGTGAGTTTAAAATGTTATAGATGTGTTTTATCGATGTTTTTGTATTGCATCCTAATTTAAGAATTTTCATATAGTTGGAGGCAGTGCGTGAACGGCAAAGAAAGATCGGAAGATCGGAAAGATTCTTGGTAATCTTTGTATATGGTTTTATTTAGAGCTTTCACATCATAATTCTATGCATGTCGTAAAGTGCTTTGAGTTCTGAAGTCGTAAAAGTTTTTCGATGTTCATGCATCTCCAATCTCACCGTTTCCATCATTGTCTTCAGTTATTACCGCGCACAGCACATGTTATTCCGATCTCTTGAATATTTTTTAATCGTGTTTACGCGTACAATAGAATTTCAATTTATTATCTTCGAAAACGTGCTACCAGATTAATCATCACATTCTTAGTTCAATAATGGCGGCCGTATTCCCGCTCACCTTTGTCGCTTGCTATTGTGGCTCGTTGCCTATTAGCTGGTCATTCATCTAGCTCTCTGTGCGCTCCCACACCGCCGCCACAATACGCGACCATTATGTACTATTATATGTGTTTATTACATCTATCAAAGCCGACATCGGTACCTTACTGTTACGGTAGGGATTCTAATTACAAGTTTATTGTGTAAAATTGTTCATTTAATTTGGTAGTGGATACTGGGACAAGGTTGATGATAGTTGCAGTTGTTTTACACCTGAATTAGGAATTCGGTCTCCGTCGTAAACACGACTTAATGAAGTAGAGCAAATTGGTTCTACCTTAGGATTAAGTTTTTACAAATCTTTACCCTTTTCAAGATTTTTTTGCTGCGAGATGAATATTCACGACAAGAACTAATAATCTATTAATGATGCAACAAAAACTAAACGTCTCGATAGTGCATCGATTCCATTCTTAATTAGTAATCGACTACATGTTTCTAGGGGTTATATTGCAGATTCCATAGAAATCGCTTTATTATCATTTGAAATTTTTCCACGGTTGGTCAGCTCTGTAGGTGAAGCGTAAAATAATTTTCTAATCGTGTAATTAGCCACGACGAATACATTGTACGTGGTAGTGTGTTTTTAATTACATTAATACAGCAATAGCGGCGGTGTAATGTCCTCCATAGTGTAGATAATGACTGCGCGAAGGCGAGATGGTATCGGGTTTAATCTCGGTCGCAGCGGGCGGTAGCTACCGCGGCGGCGGCGCTCACTCGCTTACGCAGCGCGACGCTTCTGTTTGGTGTAAGATGCACCGAGTTTGGCATGGGGATTTGACATTAAATCTATTTGTATTACTGTTATCTAAAACAATAGACATTTATAATAATTTAGCAATTGGAGGCATTTTAACACTGCGTCCGTACGATCGCTACGGCGCGGCGAGATAATTCCTGACTATCTTGCGTTAAGTCTGAAGAATTTCGACTTACCAGTTTAACCCAAGATGTTAAAAAAAACGAATTTCTTCGGATTTGGCTATGATACGCAACTCGTTGTTACATATAAATATAATTAAATACATTAATTATTTATTTATGTTATTCATTTGTCAGGATGTCGCCGCCAGAGGAATAGATGTACCACGAGTTGATCTCGTACTACAGTACTGCGTTCCGGCTTCAGCTACCGACTATGTGCACAGGTATGAACGAAGTATTAAGATCTTTACATTTTTTTAAATGAGTAAATTTGACTCCAGAATGCAATCTAGAGCGAGCGAAACAAGCTTGAAAAACTTAGCAGTCCTTCACGGATTTGTATAGATTTTATTTTTACTAACTTACTACTGTATATTGTCGACATAATTACGCATAAAAGTTTTTGAACAATTAAGAGATTAAAATGCGAGAGTAGCGAGCTCGACAACTAAGCAGCCCGCTTCGGATAGATTATGTAGGAATTCTTTTGATCATTAAGCAATACAAATGAAGAAGCTACTTGAATATGAGGCGGCAGGCTAGAAGATAAATAGTGCTTTTATCAACAAGTTGTGGCAGTTCTCGTCGCCCCAGGCCAAAGCCTTTTTGGCCTAAGGGTAAATAAATACGCCATTGCTTGTATCCACAGTGTCCACGCAGGTAAAACCGTGGGAGATAAATTAATAATAAGCTTATAAAACGTTAGCCTGTTTCATCACGTAAATAACAAAAGTGTGTTTGTTTGAATGTAAAGTGAGTGTTCAAAGTCGTAACCTATTCAACCGATTTTGGTGAATTATTCAAAAAAAAAATATCATTCAATAAAATGATCTCTCCGCGGCCGCGCTGACCGAACGAGTCACGTAAAAAAAATTTAAAGAAAAAATAAATAAATATATTTTTTTAGGGCCTTGTGTAGAATATCAAGACTATGGGCCCTAATAAGGGTTGTGGGCATGCCCATTATGCCCGCCGCTCTCGTCCATCACTCACGCAGTAATATAGATAAAATAGGTACAATAACAGTAGGTATTTTCTATAGGGATTTAACGTATTAGTATAAAAAACCACGAGAAAACCAGTGAACTTGTTTGACTTTTTATCCTCTGAAATCGAGTGAGCGACCTCTGAAATCTGCCGCCCTAGGACGCTGCCGCCCCTAGGCCGCGGCCTATACGGCCTATTGACAAATCCAGGACTGATTAAGACCACTTTATGATTACACTATTTGTTTAGACCATATTCCCAATAATATTGAAAACGTAGATGTATTAAAATGTATTCGCTTCGTCCAGGGTGGGTCGTACAGGGCGTGCAGCTCGAGTGGGTGCTGCCGTGATGTTCCTCCTACCTAGCGAAGCACGCTATATCAGGCATTTGGAGGAGAAGAGGATCAGGTGAGCGCTCAGTTTTAACTATATCTGAGCATTCGTATTTAGCAGACGTTCCAAATGTGAAAATACTGTTAGTTTCACATTCAAGGCAATCAGCCCTACATCACATTTGGCTGACGAGTTCATTTTTGCATCACAACATGATTTTATCTCGTACCTTACTAGCTACGAGATAACATCATGTTGTGATGTCTAAACGCCAACTATCATCTCAGATTGCGTCAAGGAGACGAGTCGCGAGCGCTTGAAGCGCTGCGCACTGTGGTGCCCGCGGCCGGGACGCCGCAGCGCGCCGCGGTCGCCGTGCAGGCGCGGCTCGAGCACACCGCGCACACCAACAGAGACTGGCTGCTAAGAGCTAGCAGAGGTACGTACACTAGTGTCAGATGAGTCGTGCGCACTGCGGTGCCCGGCTGAGTCGGGGTATAAAATAAGCTCACTTTCAGATGGCAATGAATTTCGTAAAAAAAAAAAGCATCAAATCCTTTCTCTCTGTAAGGAGTCATAGAGAGTTGCCCTGCATACCAGCAGTTTAACAACAACAACATTCATTTATTGTCAGGCAACTTTCGCCCATACACCTTACAGACTAACATAAATATAATAAAATACATTTGGAGTTAGTAAATAGACCCTTCAAACTATGTTAGCACCAATTCGCTTGTGCACTATGTCACTCCGCGTTCATGTGGCACTTGCCTGTGGAAGCGACGGAAACCACTTCTTGCGGGCAAAAGTCCTCCTCCAAGACGAGGTGCAGATAGCAAGTTGGCATTCGCATCACGAACGCTTTAAAGTTGAAGTTCCGGCGCGACTCTAGCAACTGCACTCTCGCCACGTACTTGGTCTTCTGACGCACGTACTCCACGATGTCTTCCGCCAAACATGCCAAACATGGCCAACCAAGTGTAAACGATACATAGAAAAGTCTTCTAAAATAACCATTTTCCCACCTAGCATACACATCATGGGTCCGTTTCTACGCGGGCTACCCTCGCGACGTGAAGGAGTATCTGGACTCCAAACAGCTGCACTTGGGTCATGCGGCCAAGGCCTTCGCCCTTCGCGACGCCCCCGCCACGCTCGCCCGACGTGTCAAGTCCAATCCGACTAATAAGGACAAGCCGAGCAACAGGCTAACTGTTCACGAAGATGAAGAGAAGAAGAGACCAGGGTGAGCATTTGAAATTGCATTAAACTGTTCGGTTTCAGAGCTTACTTGTAGAGAATATAATCGTGTGATATGCATGCACCATTACCTTGGTGCGGACGATTAGAATATTTTTTATAACCGGGAGACTCTTCAGCTGATTGGCTCTTTAGTATACATGATTTTGATGACACGATTTCTACAGCAAAAATGTGTATTCTTAACAGGTTCCCAAAAGCTAAGTTCGGTTCATTCGGTCCTCGAACATCGAAACAGAGCTCCATGCATACGGCGAGCGAATTCGATAGCGGGCTGCCCCCTGTCGACCAATCGCAACCCAAGAACAAGAAAAAGAAGACCAAATGACATTTAAATAATATAAGTCATGCGATTTAATATTAAAAAGGACCTTTGTAAATAAAAACCATTAACGACGCAGGTACTTATGTAGTTTCATTCGAACACCGTAATTGATCAACATTTTTGTTTTATTTATTCCGAAGAAGGTAACAAATGAAAGATGGAGCTCGTCCAAAATTCTAATCGCGAGTCGGCTAGAGTTAATGGAAGCGCGCCCGATGGCTACCGTTTTCATATTTCTGACTCACGAGTGACTCGAATGAAAAATGATTTTAAACCATTACCGTGCCCCGTCCGGCCTTTTGATATTTAAATTTTTTTCAAGCGGCCGTCATTATCGTAGAATGATTTGCGAATTTCGCCCCAGCTCGCGGTTTTTGTTTGTCTCTGAACGAGTTTTTTGTCGTTCTCATTTACCATGTTTTTATTGCTGCATAATGACAAATTAAAAGAGTATTGTGAGGCTCTTTCATGCCGCATTCTCTGGCCTTTTCAAGGTTGAAGGGCTTTTCATTTTGAAGGCGGGTCGAATGACTCAATCGTGACACATTTATTTAAGAATGTAGTCGTTTTACTGATGCTCGAGTCGTAAAACATTTAGTTGAATTCAGTCAATAGGCGCCGCTAGACGGAGAATGTGTCTGCTTTCAGTTCTCATGACTAGTGTTTTGTGTCTCAACTTTATTTTCTGTTTGCAATATGTTTTTCCGTGTTTCTCACCATAAATTACGATTGTCAATACAGGCCAGTGAGGGGTCAAGATGTATTCAAAAGTCATATTGCTTGTGATTCGCCTCGGATCGTATCTAGGTATCGGTAAAGTCGTAGAACTCGTAGATAGGAACTTTTAGAGTTCTGAAACGAGTTTTCACAATAAACTGTGTGTAATGTAACGTTTTGTGTCCGCAAAGCTAGTATAGTTGTGTGGCGTGGCTTCGCGCGTCATTAAACAGCACATTTGCATGTCGGCCGGCGCCAAAGCTCGTGAAAATGCCTTTTCATTAACATCAGCTCTACTGAAAAATTGTTCTGGCAGCCATTGGTTGCTATGTGAATCGGTAATGCCAAATGAGTTAAACAAATAATTAATAGGCATTAGATCGTTGTTTTAGCATTCTAAAAACAGTTCAGTTATCGCCCGAAGAATATGTTTGCGAGGTATTAGCGGATACACTCAATGGAGCGCGATAGCCTTTTGTTTTAGTTTCATATGTTCAAACCATGTTCACATACTTACCAGAAATTATTAATATGAGCAGCATTGCTCACGTTAATAATTTATTGTATAGTTATTACTCATTTGAATACCTACTACCGCAACTTTATTCAAAATAAAATAGGTAACACATCTCATCTTGATCCAATAATTCGCTAGTGTCGAGTGATAGTTTGATTGATGTTCGGAAAATGTATCAGATTAAATAGATTTATGCCGACATAGTGGCTGCTTTCACGGCGAAGAATTCTATTGAAAGAGTCGGCGAGTCAATTCGGTAGGACAATGAGTCGAACGTGGTGGCCCGGGCCGTACCGCTAGCATGGAGAAACGCGTGCCTACTTTAGTATCTTGCCTGCATTTTGTGAAACTCTTAGAGGTTCTATTTGCAAGAAGCTAGTACCTATATATAACATAATATGAAGGGTTCAGCAGAGGTATACCCATAATAGTACACCCATATTTCGCCATTACTGTTATATTATAAGTCCCATGAAACTGGGGATCAAGCCTATTGCCATCAACTGCGCACAATTCCAGACTCCGGGCCGCTATTGAGAAATAACTGATACTAAAATTCAATAACACTACCTACTTTTAATAGGTAATTAACGCAGTATCAAGTCTACGCATCAGCCGAAGCTGTTGGTCTATGGCGCGGGCGGGAGAGTCAAACGCGCCGCGTCACGACCCACCGAATTATGGCCACAAAGCGCCGTTGGTACCGAATATTCCATATAAATATTGAGCTAATCGCCCTTTCAATGAAGCGGCCCGCTTTTTATTAATAATTGATCGCGGAGCGGCGAGTCATGCGCCTGTATTGTGTAGACGAACATATTTTTTTGCTGTAACTCATTAATGAACGGCTCTAACACATGACGCCGAGGGCGTACTCCCGTCAGATCGCGCAACTAATTTTCGATGAGTCCAGGATATACGTCAAATAATGTGGAACTAATCTTTGTTTGTGCTACCGATCGCCGGGTTCATATTTTTTTTTAGAAGCTGACAATATGCAGACCATTAGGGCATCCATACGGGCATGACCACGACTTTTGGCCGCAGAAGCTTCGACCAGAAAGAAAGTCTAGTCTCACGGCTGGGCGTCCGACCAGTTTTGTTCAAGATTACGGCCGGTCATGCGGTAAGTCGTAGTCATGGCCGCGTAGTGGGCGAGGTCCCTAATGGACTTGAACTAACTCGCCCTGAACTACTACATAAGTACGATTTTTATAGTAAAACGAGTCAATGTTTGAATTCCTACAGTTGAAATATCACTGTTATTTGAAACAAAAAACTTGAAGAAGAAAATGTTAGAAAATGGCGGGATGAGCTAGACAAAACCAATTACCAGTGGCCTACATTAATAATAATATATATAATAATATTATCATTTATTGCAGGTTACAAAGACCCATAACATAAATACCTTAAAGACTATCATACATATATATAAAAACCAGAAAATATAACTATTGTACACGAAGTGACGGCGTCGTGTTGCGCTGCGTGTTGTCACGTAGCCTTCCGCGGAAACGCTGGATTAATGCTGGATCGAAGAAACTAGAAGACATAGTGAAATGCCTTTATCCAAAAGTAGGATGGCAGGCTTAATTAACGTAACAGAATAATGTTAATCACGAAAAATATCTTTAAAAGGTAGGAAATATATTTTTAATTGGCTCATTGTATCGCCATAAATTAAAACACCAATGCGTTTTTAACTAACTCGTGTATGTTTCATATTGCCTAATCGGCTTGAGAACTCGGAGGATTAGTTAAATCTCATTACGTGTTGTTTCCACAATGTTTACCAGTGTGTCGTCACTTTCATTAGGTCTAATAAGTGCTTAGTTCCGTTTATTCCACTTATTTAATTAAACATTCTCACACGTTTCATAAATACAATAACTTTTAATTTTTAAGTATTATGAGTGCACCGCTTACCGGCAGTTAGGTTAACAGTAACAGCGGCGTGGGAACTCGGCTAAAAGCTGACAGTCACCACGCTTTCAGGGCTGTCTAGGATTTTTAAAAATACTGAAAATGGGAGTTTTCTTATAAAAACGTGCCAAATCATGGAAAAATAAATTTGTGACCGTATCCAGTGAAACCTACCCAAAAAATTGCATATCGATACAAAAATGTGTAAGTAGGGATAAACGCCAGCACATAAGGCTACTACAATCTGTCAAATTTCTTTATTAGATTTTCAACGTTATCGCTAAAGGCTTAGGTTCAAGGTTCATTGGGAAAATTGGATATTTTCGGGTAGCTTGATGTGCTGGCGTCTCCAACTAGGTATTGGTTTTCTTTGTTAACAGATAGTTACCTAGATAACCAGCTCATTACAAAGGAAGGAACAGTAGACGTACCAGTTTTTGTCTCTACGTATCGGAACAATAACCAGCTGATTCTCCAGCTTATCTCATTCGAAATAAAACAATAGTGCATAATTTGCATGTTATAATGAATCGGTTAGATAGCGTTCCTTATACAAATAGAGTAGCACATAGGCCTGTCGCAGGTGATGACCGATTAATCGGTATACCCTACCGATTTGTTGGCGTCAACTGCAAATAGTCCCTTTAGTAGGCGAATAATAGATACTCATTGCATAAAAGGTTCTAAAATGAATGTTGTTTAATGCAGTTATTGCCAAGCTTTGTCAAGATTTATGGGGTTACACCATAGAAGGTTATTACTACCGGTCTAACGCATTGCTCAGTCGTCTTTATCTTGTGTTTTCTCCATATGGAGATTTATATAAATGAAGGCTGAGTTGAAGAAAATCGTTAGGTAGTATTTCCCGTCGCGATGTGGGAAAGTTTTGAAATGGGTATCATACGATTTGTGTAAGATTTCGGTAGGTACTGTTGTAGGTAGGCTAGGTACTGTTGGGGTTAGGTACTTACAACATAAACCTAAATGTTGGTCCACTATCGGCTCAACTAATAACACTAGACGTCTGCCTACCCACTTACAAAGTCAGTGTTATAACTGTTTATTGAATTGCTAATTATAAACGCATTGGATATTCAAATGGGTGCGTAATGTGCATAAGGAGGAAAACTATAAGCGTTTTATGATATCCCGTGGTAGTGTTGCGTCGTCTCACTTCCTTTGATTTACTGCCTTCGCGGCGATACTTATGTATCGTTGAAGTGGGTAAGTATACCTACCTACTTGGTTAACTACTTCCATCCATAATTACCTATTGAGACTTTTTAAAGTAGTTGGCTGTATTTATTATTTAAGGGACGACATTATTTTAAAGATCCTAGTGGCATTCTATAGCTATCACCTTGAGCCCGTGAGGACCTTCCTTACAGCAATTCCTAAGTCGAAACTCATAATCTATGGATAAAAGAATATCTTTAAGGTACCTACGTTAATTTAAAATAAAATTATTTGAAAATCAGTTATCTCTCTGAATTTAGAGATAATCTATGGAAATCATGAAAATTCCAACACTAAGTTCTAATGTCATGGTCACCGTAGCAGGCGCACAGTGTCATTGTTCGCGCGATGTTGCCATCTGATTATCGTTATTGTTTCAAACCGGGAAACAGCTAACATTCACTCCATTTAATATAATTGAGCGAATGAGAAACGTTATCAATTATAATTGTTACGACGCATACTTTTAGTAGAAACTCTATTATAAGCGTTTTCCATGGAAAGCCTCATAGAGTAGCTCCGCGCCGGGCGGCGTTGTCTCTGGAAAACTTCTTGTTAGAAAATTCTTAGATAATGTTACACGTTTCAAAACAATCTCAGCCAGTTTTACGAAGTGCTGGATATCTTTAATAGAATAAAATAAAAAAGCCTTTATTGCTGTTTCTTTCCTTACAATTATTAATAAATGCCTAGTTACTAAAAACAAAATTGATTTAATCAATTCTTACTTGCATTAGAATGATCGGCAACTGGATGTTTGTGTGGAACAGCTTGTCTGTCGACAAAGGCCTCTAAAGATTTCCACGTATTCCTGTCTCTTGCTAAACGGGTCCATACCGGACCAGCTATTTTCTTGAGGTCATCTTCCCTCATCTCTCTCTCTCCTTCTTGTATAGTTTTAATTAAGTTCAAAACCTGTTTTTAGGATATTAGAGTTAGTGCACTAAATAATACGAAAACGGAATATATATTTTTTAGTGCCCATGCCTATTTAAGTAAATTAATAGTCTCAAGTAAAAACAGCGATTGATAGCAAAAATATCGTGCAAAATAGTTTTTAATGTACGTTTAAACAATGAATAATAAAATAGCAATTGCATCCCGAAGCAATATCGGTATACATGCGTAGTATCTAATGATGTGGAAACAGTCGGACAGCCACGAAAGGAAAAAACAATAGGCTGGACTAGTCACTTTGTATAACACTGAATAATAGCAAGAAACAACCGTTTTACTAGAAATAATCACAGTGTAGGTGGCAAAAACAAGCTATTAATGGTTCGAGTCGGACCCCACTTGTTACTATGCATGAGCAAATTAACGGCAGTGCTCTCACACAAACGTAGCCGTACGCTAAACACATTACGAGAGGGGAAAACGTGATGTAAAAAGTGATATATTTTGATTGCTGTTAATGTTAAATCGCATTACTTTGCTGGGTACAAGGAGGAGGAACAATCAATATAAATTACGTAGCTTCGACTAACTAAACTTCAGTTCTGACCTCATAACTTTCTACCTACTTATAATAGGTACCTACCTAATATCGAGCTGTCTGCTAAGACCTTTCAAGAAAGATGGGTATTTAAAGAAGTTAATGAAAAATTAATTGATTAAATCACCATCGTAAAGTGTTCACGCAACTTGGTAACAGCTCATTACTCTCACGGAAACCATTATAGCCACTTCATTGTTGCACTAAATCTAACCTTAAGATTCCGTATGGTGTTCATCTTTGTCTTGTACTTGCCACCGCGTGCTTCTATGACCGTGGACGAAGCAAAAGGAGTAAGTGAGGATGATGCCTTTCCGTTGTTTCTGCTTACCCCTATGGGAGAAATGATGAGTTTATGTACCTACTCGTAAGTATATGTTATTCTTAGACATGCCAGAATCCTACAAAGTGTCGCAGAAGCCAAAAGGGCCTTTTATGAAACGATTTCACTTGGGTGTAACCTGAGAGCGCTGTATCAGTTGAGCGGAGCCTGCGGTCGCACGACGATACAAAACACTGCGAAATTGCGCGTGCGCACAGCCCGTAACACACACATAGTTGCACGACACGTAAGATGTCATATGTGGTACTGTGTGTGCACTTAATGTGGACGTACGTGTAGCTTTTTGCTGCGAAATAATTAAGTAGGTACTTAAACTTTAGGTTGAAGTCGGCAGTAAAGAAAACACTTACACAATTATGTCTAAAAGTATTTTAGCTTTTTTGATTTTTACCAAGCTGTATTATTTATTTAATGCAATTATTTACTTCTAAATTGTTATTTTTGTAAGATTTGACCCATTAATTCTAAAATCTAATCTAAATTCTGATTTTAAGTCTAGGTAATGATTGTGTACGCTTCATTATTTCACACACAAGCTTTTACGGTAGACATTTCTGTGGATGTTTCCTAAAGAATTTGCTAGGTACTCTACACAAGAATTTTGAAAAGCTGTGTGGTCGGTCAGATTCCCCGTCCATCACAAGAAGCATAATTTATAGCTCCATCAAGAAGCTCACATTTTTAAATGTTGTCGTTATAACTGTCAGACCACATAGCTCATGTTCACGGCGCACTGGTTAATATTGATGTGTGCGACTTGCGTCTTGGTAGCCACACTGCGTATCACTTTACCCGTCACTGATACATTAACCAATAGTTTAACTTGATCATATCGATTTACTCTTGCCCGCTGATGTAGCTTCACTGTCTCGTTTAAAAGGAATATGTATTTCTAATGTATGTAATTATGTCTTGAGAGGATCTGCGATAACTTGTTCTAGGTACTCAAATTTGCATTAATATTGAGATTGTATTAAGTGATGCATAAACTAAGTGAAGTGGTGTGTCTAAGTAGTTGTCTTTTTCTTTTTTAGGGGGAGCTAGCGTCTAGTGACTATGAGTGTTTTATTTGCTCGGAAATGGTCCCAACTTTAACCTACATTTTTCCAATGTTTTCGTACCTGTCTTATGTCCTATGAATTAATAAATTGGCAACAACATTTGATTTTGAAGCCGGGTGCACGTACACTAAGAAATAAGGTAAAACTGAAAACGGGTATTCTTGATAAACAATCTAATTATGATTCCATTATATTGGCTTTCCTGCCTCGCCTTATGTATTACACTGAATTAAAAACAAACTAGAGCAGGAACCATAAAATCTCCCTGAAGTTTAAACATCACCACCATGGTAATGATACCTATATTAGTACTTAGTAGTAGTAGGTAACTTAGGTCAATGTCGAAAAAATTAGAAATTAGCTATGTCATTATCCCCCAAAAATGACATCAACGCTGCGTAGTGTAGCAGTCTACGAGCTTGCTACGAAAATTCTTCGATCTAAAAAGCTGATTTCATATTTTTTTAATTGTATTCTCACTTCCAACCTCAGAAATATGGTTAGATGTGAGATTTCAATATAATTTCGTACCTGCGACGGAATTTCAAAAGTTTCACTCAGTAATCGAACTCCATGCTACCGCTGCGTCCTTTCAACCGCCCTGCACAGAGGTGTATTAGCAGTTGATCAGTGTTTAGTCGAGATTACGTCCGTTTACCAACGGAGCCGCGGCGACCACAAGCAACCGAGCACACGCACCCACACTCTGGCGATTGTCAGTGGTCATGTGTATACATAAGCTGGGCCAGTGTGAGTGCTGCAGGCAAATTGTGAAATTAAACATGTAAGGAAATTGTATTAGAATTTCTGTACGCTTGATTGGTTTCGAAGCTAATACTGCTGTGAACAGCTAATTCTTGAGTTCTGTTTGGATTTAAGTTTGATTCTGTAATGAAATTAAAAAATAACGATAATAATCACATGGAAATCATTTAGTGTGGCAGGCTAATCCGTGTCACTTTTAGCCTTGAAGACCCGGGGAAACTGTCGATGAGTGACATTAACTAATAGCTTAGCTTACCCCATTGATCAGATAGTTTAATGACAAAAAAAAAGTTAATTGTTAGGGTATTTTCGGAGGCTGTCATGTGGTGCACTCAAGAAGCTAAAAAAAAACACTGTGTTTGCCATGTTGTCGGTTAAAAACTTGATCACAATCAAAAATCGACCGTCAGCGACTGAAATCGTTGCTCATTCAACAACGAATGAAAGACTGAATTCTAATCTAAACAAAGTGTGGTCAACACCCGGTGCGATGGTTATCATGTTTAATAGAGTATGTGAACATGATATCCAGCTGGTATTAGCCACTGGGCTCTCAACTCATTGGTTTGACGTGAACGCTACTCCGTATCGGCCTGACAGGAAGGGACGTTGCGGTTACGATCACTTGCGTTCAAATGATTTTGTTTTTAATTGACCGTTGATTTATTTTAACAGACAAAAGCTTCTTGATTATTGGAACAAATTAGACTGCTGTAAAAACACAGCGCTTTTTTGCTGCTTGGTAAATGTGAAAAGTTTTTTTTTTTGCTTTTGCATGGTTAGCATCAAATTAATTGAGACTGACATATCGACAAATATCCGTATTGGTGATGAATGTCCACAGTTACCACACTAAAAAGGCAGAAAGTAGCCGGAAGACAACATGTTGAAGAACTTATAGGTACTAGGTTTCGTAATATTTTCATTGAAAATCTGGCATGATGAACTTTGTCGATAGTTTTCTCAATACTCGCCGGGTATTAATTTTCTATGAGCGAGTTTCATTTGTGTTCCAGATGAATAAGAAAAGGAATAGCTTCGTTATCTATCACTTCTTTACCGTTTAAGATCTTCATGAAACATCGGCGTGACTCGTTGAAGCAGACCATTAACACTGTATTAATGAGTGTAATGGAAGATTTATTCAAATTATTACAGTAATCGGATACAAAGAGTGCATTGATATCGTCACATATAGCCATGGGGCGTAACGTATGTTTCTCGCACCACTGCTCCACAACGAGTTTAAACGAACGAAAAATCTGACATTCTGTAATGAACACCTACAAAGGACACTTGATACCAGTAATTGTAAGGGTATAATTATATGGTGCTGATATTAAAACTATTAAAAGTCATGTCGAAAATGATATGGCACTTTTTTAGTACAGGTGTTTTCATGGAGCTGGCATTACCTTTATGTTGTGTATAAAGATATGTCATGTGTGGCCTAGGGAATTTTGCATTTTGGTAAGGATTTTGGTATTGGAACACACAGAATATATTTCATTAAAATTCCTCTTATTGAAGGGCAATAGAACTTTATGAGCCAGTACACTTCTATTCACAGATTGAACCACACATACTTTCCTACCCATAAGTAATCGGTCAAATTAACAAAATTAGAATAATTAATAACATTTTTTTAAGCAATGGTACTAGTACTAAGAAGTTGTGACAATGTTCGCTGATAAAGCTGAAATGACACATTTTCCGAAACACCTCAAAAGAAGTTATCAGAATGATGCTTCTAAATATTTCTCGCTTAGACTCCCAAGATTTTTTCCTCGTCAAACTGCCAATGATTACTCATTATTTCCGCGAAAAATAAGTGATAAATCAATGTAATCATCACGTTTCTATCAAACACTTAATAGTTACAAGCGTATGCGAGGTAACAAATACCTTTTAATTGTCGACAATTTTCTCACAACACGTTGCGTTTGTAAGTTAATTTCTAAAAATGTAAACAAAAGTAAAATAAAACTTAAATAAAGTTCAGATTTCACTTCAATCGTGACTTTTTCAGTAAATAGTTCTTCATTCTGAAATCAACTTAGTTTATACTGTCTTACAGTTGGTATTTATTAATAGGGCAATTTATATCAATTGGAAACTGATTTAATCATGGAATACCTACAAGTAACTCGATCAGCTGAGATCGGCGCGCGCGCACCGGACCGAGCGACACCGTCTTCCTATTCCTACTTCTCACTTTACACCCGGTAAACGGAGTTTGACCAAAACATAATCTGTGTTATTTAACAGTTTGTTGCGTGAGACTGATACTTCGTTGTAACTTAGACGCTGGTCAAAACAAAATGGAGGCCATGTTGGGATTTTCTACTATTTATACGGTGCTAAATTGGTTACGATTGATATCAAGGTTAAGGTAGGTTAAGTCCAAACTGAAGTGGCAGTGGGCAGGGCACATTGCTCGCAGAACGGATGGCCGACGGGGCCCAAAAGTTCTGGAGTGGCGACCGCGAACCGGAAGACGTTGCGTTGGAAGGCCTCCCACTAGGTGGACCGATGACCTGGTGAAGGTTGCGAGATCCACTGGATGCGAGTCGCATGGGACCGGTCAGTGTGGCGACACTTGGGGGAGGCCTATGTCCAGCAGTGGACGTCTTTCCGTTGATATGATGATGATGATATCAAGGTTATTTAGTCTTGGGTCACAAAGGTTAAGTAGGTACTTAGATATGATTAATGTGATGTTCAAGTTCTTTGCACATAAGGGTACAGTAGGTAGGTACCTGATATAAAAGTAGCACTTAACTTAAAAGTATCACCTAGATAGGCACGTCAAAAATAATTTATAAACGTTTACTAAAAAATAAAATATGAACGTGAACGTGTATATGAAAATTGTTTTTGCATATTTCAACGGGCTTTACATCAAAATGGCCGTGTACTCAATGTTTGTCAGGCTAAAGTCAATAAAATGAACGCTTTCATTTACAAGATTTGTAAACATAAAAGGGTAAATTTACATTTTGATATTCGCAAGTGCTTCTGGGACTAAAGTGGCGTTCTCTCCCTAAAATTTTAAAACATCCATTTGCATATGCTTTGAGTACATAAACGACACTTTCTGGAGCACTTTCAACTGTCGGTACTGGGAGGGGGGGGGGGGCGAAGTGACGCAAAGCGGGGCGGGGGGCAGATTAACGTTTTAATTCGTACAAACTGACTACTAAAATAAATATTCTATATACACGCAGTAGTTTCCTCTTTCCCCCTTTTTTTATCTATCATAACATATTACAGAATTACAGATATTACAAGTTTTTCAGGTAAACTTTTATACTGAAAGAGACTTGCATCTCTTCTGCAGCCATTCATCCCAACTAACACAAACATGATGTGACAAGCATAGAACTCACTATAACCATGTCTTGGTCAATTATCAGTCCATTAAAGAAACACCACTACTTCCAGCACTGTTCACTAAAACGAATTTGCATGTGTTTAGCTTTCTGAAATCGGCACGAGCCACGAATGAGGAGCGCGGGGTGAAGCGTGACGAAAGAACCGGCGGGGCGTGCGGGGGGAGGGGTAATCAGCGTAATGCCAATCATGCAAATGCCGAGATCCGACTGAAAGCTTCAACCGGCTTGTTTCAGGAGTTAAAATGGAGATCCACTTAGCGGGCTACGCAGCTCACATACGCAATTGATGGCGCCGCCAAAGATTTTAATTGTAGAGGGTACGAGATAGTAAAAAAGTCAGTGAGACGCCTCCTTAAAATGTCGAGCATTGTTTTAGCTTAACGCCTATGTACGTTATTATTCATAGTCGAAGCTTGTTTGTACTTTTCCTCAAAACAAATTATTTTCTTAAAAGAATGAACCAATTAGAACTGACTACACAAGTTGTTAAAAATTGTGAAACCGTGTTTCGGCATGTTTACACGTTGAAGAAGCTTAACTTGAGTCTGAAATGAAGCTCAACCTTCTCTACCAGATAAAGAGATGTCAGTAAATACTTGATTGGTGTTGCATATCTATGGTTTTAGTCTATGAGAAACCCGCGAACGAAAACAACGCAGCCCGCTCCTAACGAATTTAAATGCCGGCTTAAACTGAGCTGTGTGCGCGCTAATTGAGGATTTGTAACACGAACTCGCCTGTTTTGCTTTGACGAAATTTACTACTCAAGACTTCTTCGAAAGATTTTCTCTTGAATTGGTTGCTAATTGAAAAGCTTGTGAATTCGAGATCATCGCAGGTTAATATACAATATGATGTGGGGTCATAGATTTTAGTTATGGTGATTTTTTTACTTCGTCTTATAGTTTTTCTTTTAGGTTAGGTTTTTTAATGAAAACGGAGAATTCATCATATATGCCAGCACTAATTGCGGAAAACAATAAGGTGTTTAACATAATGTGTAGGTAAGTAAATAAATAATTCCAAAGTATTGACCGCAAAGTAAGATGGAAACCTCTCAAAAAGGAAAATCAGTTGCTGAAACAAAATACCAAGTAGCACTTGTCAAATATAAAAACATCGTGCCTCTTTAATATTAAACACAATCGTCATCGTGTAAAGCATCTACAAACAGTTGCTAAAATATCAATTCACTTTCATTTACACTTTAATCAGGGCGCTTCGTTTTATTCTCAAATATTTTACATTAACACGTTCCGGCGCGGTCCTTTATTACGGAAAGACAGTAGAATTTTTCATACAAAATCACAATACTGTCACAACCGTACTTACAATATCACGGAAAATCAAATCGTCTACATAGGGCGGAAGACGGCTACAACCGTATCCGTATATAGCTGTACTGTCAGGGTCGTATGAAATAAAATCTTTGTTATTCGTCAGTACGGCTACAACCGTTTAACGTTTCCACGTCTGTATCAGATTGCCCTCTTATTTCATGTCTGGTTGAATGCTGCACACTCAAATTTGCACGGCGCTGTCTCTTTTGTAGGCCGTCCGAATCGGAAGAAAGCTCGTAATCCGGCTCAAAATCTTTATCAGAGCCATATTCTCCGTCGTCACAATAAGGGTCTTCTTCTGAACTTGTTCAGAAGAAGACCCTTTTAGATGACACGTCTACGCCTGAAGTATCTTGATACTTCAGGCGTAGACGTGTCATCTAAAAGCTTCATAATGCGATCATCATCAACTTTGCGCCAACTCATCTATAAAATAACAGATTTTATGTTGAAAATATGCAACACTCACGTAAAATGAAGCATCTAATATCAGATAAAACATAATAATGCAAGTATTTGCCAATGTTTAGGCTAAGATGTCAATAGTTATCACTTACCGCGAGCTTTGGTTGTCGGTAATTTTACCGCGCAAACCGACGCCCACACACCGAACTCTGACCGTCGCTAGCGTGACACTGACTTTCCAGTAGTATGACATTTCATAGTAACCAACCCGGTTGTAGCCGTACTAGCATTGTGGATGAAATCTGTTTATGTGAGGGTATGGCACACATTGAGAGCACGTAAACAACTTGTTTTTGACAATAAATCGACGTGATTTCAGCCTTATTGCATTAAGCATAAAGTCTATACAATAAGCAAAAAAATTTTACACTGCGGCAGCTGTGTTTGACGTAAAAAAAGTAGCTAACTATACGGCTGTGGCCGTACTGTCAGTCCACGAACTTTTAAAATACGGTTACAGCCGTTACCGCGCCGGAATGTGTTAAAGGGTTCTAAAAGCAACATGGCAGCCGCCTTTTCGCGCGCTTCCCGTTTACATTTCGTATTCAGAACGTGGAATCAGAGACGAGCGAGCGTGGGTTAATGTTGTCACTTTTAAATATTAAAATTAGATTATTGTATCGTGACAGAAGTGTCGTAAATTGATTTCAACCACTTTATCATTAAATAGACACGGCGACAACGTCTGGGTGGAAATAGCGGGTTTGACACAATAATCATTACATGCAATGATTACATGTAATAAATTGTGATTTACTATGTTTTTTTAATGAGAACCGTAAGCAGGTGTTTTATGGTTCATAGGAAGTTTAATAAATTGTAATTCATAATAAATTGTTCACAAGGGTCATAAAAAACAAGAATCCAAAGCCAGGTAAGTATTGGTAGTTAGTTCTGAACTAAAACATTAAAAAACAAAAAAAAAAAACAGTAAAAGATATTTATTTATTTATTTATTAAACTTTATGCACATAATGTAATAAACACTGTACAAAGGCGGACTTAATGCCTTGGGCATTTTCTACCAGTCTACCTTAGGGTGATGCAGAGACATAACATAGTAGGTGCAATGATGCAGAAAATTTTCTAGCTTACAATATAATAATAAATACATATATACATACATACAAACAAATATACAAAGTAAAGAGAGATAAAAATACATGGATGGAGAAATACAACAAATTAACTGTGGGAAGAGTCTGCCAACTTCTTACGTAAGTGTTCGCGAGCTTTAACCTTGAATGTAAACCGACTGGTGGCCATCCTGACTTTCTGAGGGAGCGCATTCCATAGGAAAACCGCCTGGACAAGAAAAGAGGATTTGAGAAAACCAGAGCGGTGAGAAGGACATCGTAGAAGACGATTATTGGAGGAACGAAGATTCTTGCTGTGAGCAGAGCATAAATATTGAAAGTGAGAAGTTAGATAGGAAGGAGAACAGGGTTTGTCGAGAAGAGAAAACAAGGTTGTCGGAGCCCTTAGCGCTCTGCGCTGTCTGATGGGTAACCATTTTAAGAGCGACCGATGTTCGGACACGTGATCATACTTACGAAGATTGAATACAAATCGAATGCAGTTATTCAGAAGTCGGTCAAGTTTATTGAGGAGATCTGCATTCAGGTCATAGTAACACACATCACCATAGTCAATTATAGGGAAGATAAGGGACTGAACCAGCATTGCCTTTATGTGTGATGGAAGAATATTCTTCAATCTATAAAGCGACCGCAATGTCCCAGTGACTTTTTTACTCACACTCGCAACCTGCCTACGCCAGTCCAGGCAAGTATCAACGTACAAACCCAGATCCTTGACCTCGGAGCTAAACGGAATGACTGTGCCATCAAAGGTAACCGGCGGTACCGCTAAACCATTCAGCCTTCGTAAGCTATGGGTGCTCCCTATAATAATCGCCTGACACTTGGCTGGGTTAACTGCAACCCCGAAGCGTTTAGACCAATTTTTCACCATTGCTAAATTCCGGTTTAGCTCCTCAATCGCATCGGATAAGTTGTCAACACCTGCCCGACTGTAGAGCTGTAAGTCATCAGCGTAAAGATGATACGAACACTGAAGCTGGGTAGTTATAAGATCTATAAAAATAGAGAACAATAGTGGAGATAATATACCGCCGTACGTTAACTTTAGTTGACGTACGGCGCGTAGCGGCACTTGTGTACGTAGCGTACCTACGTACTCAAGTGATCAGCCAGATAACTCGACCAGTCAGATAACTTCATATTTAAGTTGCACTTATCCTACGCAAACACGCAAGATCTATATCTCCATTTATTAATTCCATTTCTATTAATAGCAGTAGCAAATTGTGTTACATAGATATTCACACGAAGAACGTATTGCAACAGCTTGTAAAAGCAGTGAAAAGCTACGAATTATATAAATTAACATATCAAACGCGCCTTCGTTATTCGCTACACCACCCTACTGTACCGTGACAAAGCAGTTTTGATACTTGAAAGGACAATGTTGCTTTTCTTATAAGAGTATTCTAGTTAGGAAATATTATAAGTAAAGTTTCTAACGGAAAATTTGCAGTGAAAATTCTGGATAAAAGCTTCACTTACCTGAGCGAAGTTTTTTTTATGATTTAAAAGTGGGTATTAGGTATTTAACAGTACATTTGATGATAGGACTAGAGCTTTTTCTGTTTAAAAGCATTGTGTATCTTTCGCAAAAATACCGTATGGCAAGAAGTGGCATTATATTTTAATTTTTAGATATCTTTTATTATATTAAAATGTGTTGATGGTACGTACTCATTAGTTACTTTGTTGCTATACGTCAAATACTTCGTTTTACAAACAATTTAAACTTTACAATGAGAAAAGCAATAAACCATTGTATGAAGTTACAATGAAATCTCACGATAAAAGTATAATTGAAATTGTTAACCTAGATCTAACGTTTAGAAAACAAGCTTCAGCTCATTGCAGCAAAGTCACTTGTGTCCTTCTGTGGGTGAAATTGACATAATTTTACACAATATTTAAAACAAACAACAAGGTTTTGTTACCTATTTGTATATTAACCATTGAGGCGCCTGACTTGAATGACTTAAAAGTTGTTGGGAATATCTGGAAAACCACTTGTTTGAAAAACGTGGCCGTGTTGAATTACGAGTAAGTACATCTAGAAAACCAGATTTCAGCATAACTGATTTACGAAATGACTACAAATTCATGGACCATTATGCACTCCGACCATGACATACCTATCTTCATTGACACTATTAACAAGTTCTCAAATTCACCATTGTTCCAAAGTATCAAGAAGGTTCAAGCTTGCAAGTAGTAGCGGGGTTGCATTCGCAGAAATAAATGACATTTTAAATTGGAACGAGTGTAAGTGCAACCCTCGACGCTCAGTGCCAACTAGTGCCTGAATTATTTACATCTGCGTGTTATAGGTGTGAAGAAGGGGTGGTATTAAGGCATAAGCTTTTGTATATAACCCAGGGTGGTGTAACGGAACAGTCTTTCGCTGAATGCGATCGCCATCTTTGCAACCGTGTACGAGGATTAAAAACTACCGAGACTTGAGCGGGTTTAGCATTTCTACTAGCATACCGTGACAATCGAGCAATTAAGATAAAGGTCCAGAGAAATAAAGTAAGTTTACTTACTTGGTTTCGAAGTTGCAACTGGGACTGCTGAACGTGAGGTTCTGAACGCACGTGGCCATGCGCCTGTTCTCTCTCTGGTCGTGCCGTCTCATCAGATTATGAGATTGAAGGCAATTGTGTTTGCGCACACAGTTGTGGACTACAATATCTCCTACTAACATATATTATAGTTATAAGTCCTCGTTGAGATTGTGATAACTGAAATCCTGTCAAGGGAAATGTAATTATATTATAAAGATACTGAACTTTCGGTATTAGGGAAGTTAGGTGTTCTATTTCTTAGATTTGTAGTAAAATTCAGACTATAATAAACTGACATACCTACATATCTATGAATTGCTGTATTGTTCACTTACGTTTTAAATACTTAATCTATTATGTAAAATGCTGGTTCCAAGTTTAGGTAAGCAAGTTCAACAGAACATAAGCTCACCTACTATGAAATATGGATGAGTCGAGAGTTCGACCCCGTGGGTGTGTCCCGCGCCCACCTCGAGGCTTTCGTTAAACGCTGCTAAACGTTTGGGCGGCCCGCCCTACGCACTTCGATACGACAAAGTCACTTACAATACCCTTCATTCCCAATTTCAACCCTATGTTTCAAAACTTACAGTTCATTCTTGATTTATCATTAAACTTGTAGGACTTTCTCTAAGTAAAAATGCATTAATGTCTCTACGTATAGTTTAAACGTTTGTTCTACCTATTATTAGGTAGGGCGTTCCTGTTTTCCCTTTTATGTACTCAGCAATGATTGAACTTGTATGTACTTTCTCGAGTTGTAAATGGTGAGGGCAACACAGTAACTTGGGGATGTGTTCTTAGAGTTTAGTTAAGTTACTTGACTTATTTTATAAGAGGGGAAATTTACTACTTCTTATGGGAATTAGCAGCACAGCTTACAGTGACTTTATATAGGTTCTTAGAATTTGCTATACCTGCCACTACTACTAGGTATTGCTAGAGATATAGGCCGAAGTCTGTACAAGATATTGAAAACAAGCTATTGCCCGCGGCTTCGCTCGCGTTTTTGTCGGAAATTATCCCAAGGGCACGTTGTAAATATAGCCTATGGCACTTGGGGATAATGTAACTTCCTATTAGTGAAAGAGTTTTCAAAATCGGTTTAGTAGATCCATAGATTACCCCCTACATACAAACTTACAAACAAATTTTACCTCTTTATAATATTAGTTGAAAATAAATATATTTGGGGGTTCCTTATCAGAGCAACAGAAACCAAAACAACTGTTTTTAGTATTTTTGCCTGTCTGTCTTTCTGTCTGTATGTTTGTACGCGCATTACTGATTTGAACGCAGTTTTCACCGCTCTACTGCTAGATGCTTAATTTTAAATATAGGCTACTTTAGATATAGTTTTGGACCCGATAGATGGCACCGTACGAAGCAGGGGCGGTTCGCTAGTGTTGAATAAAGATGTAGGTTTCTAAGCTGATTGCTGAGCATGCGAACCTGGGTTCGATACCCCGGTCGGGCAAAATATTATTGGTTTTTCCATCAGGAATTTCTCAGAAGCCGCCACGGAGTCTGGATTTGTGCCCGGTTGATGGCAATAGGCTCGCCCCACAGGAAAAACGTACGTACGCGACAAATTTTTTTAATCAAGTAGGTCGTACCAGTACCTAAGCGATCTTTGCTTAAAGAAATTCCTCTCTATTCCATGACGAATTTCTCCTATTTAAGTCTTTTCTCTGTATAATCACGGAAGGATACCAAACACACTTCCTTATTATCGATCGTACAGCTTTAGACGGTACACAGAGTTACTGCAAAGCGCTTATTGAGTGGCCCCTGTGGCCAGCGGGCTAGCGGCGGCTAAATGTCCTCCCCTCTTCTCCCGCGATTAATAGCCTCTCGGAAAAAGTACGTGCACGATACAGGGACGGCTTGGGAAGCTGCGACAGATACACTGACTGAAGTAAGGTACTGATTGGTTTAGTCGACCTTGTAAAAGATAAAAGAAAATATTTTTTACGTAATTGAAACTTTAATAATGCTGAAACTCACCAACTGTCACATAGACAAATATTCCTTATTGTTTTATTACTCGAAAGTGGAAATTAATTGACTTAACCGCATTAGCGTTATGTACATCAAACTAAGTAACTTTAAGCATAAATTATAGCTGGGAAACGACTTATTTTTTTGGGGTGAAAAATCATGTTTTACGGTAGGACTCAATGTACCGCAATCAAAACATTGTGCCGATGGATGGATTGAATAGTAGGTACGGGTCGTGGAAGTGTTTACGGTAAAAATCTTACTTATTTTATTACACCCTTTATACTTCTACATAATGATGAACTTTTACTAATATTATATAGACGTAAAGTTTGTAAATATGTATGTTTGTGTGTGTTGTGTGGGGGCAATCTTAGGAACTGCTGATACGCTTCCGCAAAATCGTTCACGAAGCTACATGCCATAGGTAACATTTAAATTGTTCCCATGGGATATTTTTTGACCATAACGGGTGCTAAGTCGAGGGCAAAAGCTATAGTAAATGATAATTTCATAATGTCTTTAGGTAGTCATGTTTAGGAATATCTTTTTCTACTGGTTAGTAGGTACACTTTTCCCTCAGAATTCATTATCCTAGCTTTGCTTTTTCCCAACTAAGTTGGGGTCGGCTATCAATCTAACCGGATACAGCTGAAACCAGTATTTTACATGGAGCGACTACCTATCTGACCTCAGGGGCGTGCCGTCCATAGAGGCAATTAGGCCTAGCCTACCCTACCATTCCTACCAACAACGCAACAAATGCATTTATTATAACTATATTAATCAAAAATAAAAAAATAAAACGCCTGTTATAATACTTAAAGCAACTTGTCGCGGCCGTGTGACGTAACTGGTAATAATATTACGACGATCGCTCCCGGCCGTCTAGGCAAGGCCCCAGCCGGCCTAATTTCCATTGATAAATTTAAGCACACTGATAAGTATTTTCGTGTATATACACAGAAATACGAACGGCACACATAGTAAATAGGGGCGTAAACTCCTGCGAGTGTAGCTGGCTAGCTGGCCACTGATTGGCTGCCCCACAAAGTATTATCCGGCTAAAACGGTATGCGGTGATGCAATTATATTTGGTAGTGTTTTTTTCATTGTCAAAATAACAATTGTATTTTTCTTAGAAGCCATATTTGTTTCATGTGACAAGCAAAATTTATTTCGTGATCTTGAATGTTTTGATTATCATAATATCTGACGGTTGTAATTCGTTTTGAAACGTACAGTAGTGTAAATATTATTTGTTGTATTTGTTTATTTACTTAAAAATGGTGTTCTGTTGTGAAGTTTGCGCTGATAATGTGTTTGTCAGAAGTTAAAAACAATAAGTATTCACGATTGTTTGATGTTAAGATTCAAGTTGTGTCTAAAGGAAAATGTGTAGATACCCGAATTACGAGAATTAACCCAAAATTCATCTCGTACTCGGTATTTCAAATGAATCTTTCTTCTGTTTGCATTGTCAGAAAATCGTGATTTGAACCTTGATTAATGTGGTGAGTTCTTGTATTTATAACTTTGGTTTTTACAGGCTTATTTTCAATGTTTGTTTTTCAAATATTCCGGTCAGACGCTCAAAATTGGGTACGGAACGAAAACTAAACTATTTTTTTTTGTTTACAGCGCCCTCTGTTTTATTTTTTAGGTTTTTTTGTAACGAAGCGACATCCTTCGTTCTTGTATTGACAGAATACCATTGAAATTCCTTATATTTAAGCTAGATGGCGTTGTTTTCTCATACGCTTACTAAAAAGACGATGAAGAAGACTAGAAGACAGATGCGGGGGCCTGGGAGGGTTAGTGAATATATCAATAGATGTGACTACTTTGAGGGTCATCCTAAGTAGAGCGACGCTGTGATGTTGCGAGTTTTTTTGTTTTTGCTTGGCCTGCCCGCCTTCGGAAAGCACTGCACGCCACTGTCTGACCTCCACAAAATCTTTCAGACTTTCTGAACACTACCTGTAACGACTGTCAAAGCTATTAAAATGACAACCGGGATCAACGGCTTAACGTGCTTTCCGAGGCACGGAGGAAACTCGGTATGCAATAGGTGATCACCCATCCATAGATCTACCTAAGCAAGCACGGCTTAACCTGAAGATTGATCCGAGTGCCTGATATTATTTAGTAACGCGCTCCTTACTTTTTCCTCAGAACCACAAAAACATATTTTCTCTTAAAACACTATAAGTATACAACTTAATAACTAGGAGTGCCTTTTTGAACATTTTTATCTTCGAGAAGGTTGACATAATAAATTAATATAAATATTAACTGAGACTAGACTTAATAACGTTCATGAAAAATATTTCGTATTTTCTCTCGACATTTCATCAAAATGTCTTCGTCTGTCCTGACAAATGCTAGCTCTAGGTCAAATAAAGATAAGTGGTCGTATTTTTTCGTCTTTCTTTGGCTAAAGGCCAGAATGAGTGACCAACGGATCTAATGAATCATTAGTGACAAGCTTCTGATGGGAAACAGCTCAGACTAAAACCTTTATTCTTAAAATACTATTTGGTACTCTAGTTACATACCGAGTTTCCTCCGTGCCTCGGAAATCACGTTAAGCCGTTTGTCCCGGCTGTAAATTATAAATCTTGGTCAGTCGTTACAGGTAGTCAGTGGCCCGAAAGTCTGACAACTAGTCTTACCAAGGGGTATCGTATTACCCGGTACTAACTGGGTTGGAGGTCAGATAGGCAGTCGCTCTATGTAAAATACTGGTATTCAGTTGCATCCGGTTGGACTGGAAGCCGATCTCAACTTAGTTGGGAAAAGGCTTAGCAATTTAGCATATGATGTTAAACTCTAGTTAGAAAACCTACTTATTCTTATAGTTAGTTTTAAGAATAAGATGTTCTTGTATAGTTATAAGAAAATATGTATTACGAATTTTAAGTCATTTCATATTAGAAACTACTGGTAGCAATGGGCGTAGGTAGCATGTGGCCGATTGGAGCTTTCTTTATATTGTTTTGTTTATGTTTTATATTTTTACTTTTTCACATTTTGTGTCTATTTTGTCTGTTTTTGATATTCTTTTTGATTGACCTGACTTGTCAATATATGGCTTGACTGATCGATGGATTCTTTTTTAAACTAGAAAAATTAGTAATATCCATTACGATTCAGTAACATAAGATTAGGTAGACTTCTGCGTAACCCTTTGGGGATTACAGGGGTAATATTTCCAATTAGAATAACACGTCAAATGAGAATTTTATTAAAAATGTTAACTTTTACACTGTAGGCATTTCTACGCTATGGTCAGACTGAAAATTAACTAGAAAACTGTTGAAGTCAGACAAATAGGTATTACATAGTGCATTCTATAGAATAATAAGGAATCAAGTAGGGTTCCAACTACGTGCCTGTTATTTCCCGCCCCGTAATACTCTGGCCCTGACTAGATACGACTTTTTGCATTAGCCAGAGGTGCTGCACAGTTTTATACCATGGATTGTTACTTGCGTTGTTGTTTGCTGTTGTTGTCATTGAAATACCATGATAGTTAAGTATTTAGTACCTATATTAACACCAAAATTGTTGTAAGTTGGTAATTTTGTACTTTTGTAGTAACTGTAAGACATGTTCAAATACGACCGTAATGTTTTATAAACTTTGAAAAAAAATGTGGGTTTTAACAACTGCCTTATGAACAGAATAACAAGGTATGTTTTGTTCAGTTAATATGGTTAAAATCATACTTTTATACAGGAAATATTACCACCACATATTTCACTAAGAGAGATTAAAATTGCGATTTAGATTTTTCCATTTGTGATCAAAGGTTGCGCGCTGCTGTGGCGTCGATTTTTTGCACGCCTAGTTAATAAGCGTCTACTGGCTCGTGAAATATTACAAATTGCGTCCCCGCCACCCCTCCGCCCCTCGCGTCTGTGCACCCCCTCTACTTTCACACTGCCTTTTTCACGCTGCTACGTCAGGGGTACTCGATCATCAAGTGCTAAATGAAGTATTTTGTTTTACAATTACAATATTTTGAGTTTAAGATAAAGCTTTAGATATACTCCAGTTACCAGTCATGCTGTATTAGAGATACACCTGTAATGATAGTTTTAAGGGAGATTTTAATAAATAAATAAAATAAATAATATAATATTTTATCAGTCAAACAGTTCTCACACAACATACACCCGAGTTAATTATGGATCTATGTAACGTAGGAAACGTTTTTCGATCGATTTAAAAAACTTGATACAAGACTAAGGCCGAGATGTATAAACGTTATTTAATATGAACTTTGACATGTTCCCGTCTCTGTCTTGCATTGTAGTTTGACAATTATGTGACAGTAATAATGTTAAACCAAAATACATACGTGCCTCGCGTTTATAGTTCTCAGCCTAAAACTCGATACAAAACTATAGAACTATGAGCGAACTTGTAAGTAAGTACAACAATAATCTCACATGTTTGCTGTCGGTGAAACAAGCGAGAAAAGCAATTATAATATTAGTTTAGAAATGTACATTAGCTTTCGGAGATAATGTGATTCGGTTTTCCAGTGTCAAGAATTGCCCGTATGAGTAATATTCTCAGCTATCTTAAGTCAATGCATAGCGGATAGTTCGAGGTAATTAGATTACTAATGTAACTTAATAGTGAGAGTTGCGTTGCCGTTTCCTACATTACAATAATAATCCATTTCCTTTATCTCACTTTACATTTACTCGCCAGATCGTGTGTATACTCGGTACTCGCTTTCCAATTAGCAGATGTATGGAAATGTGTTTTTATCCGCTATATCGTATTTTTTTTTAGATACCTAAAAAATTGTTCTTTATTTTTATCATGGTTACATTTCATTTTTGAATAAGGAATCACCAAATTAAATTACCTACAGTCTGACCCACTAGAATATATTTAGTTACTTATTACTAATGAAACAGTCAGTTGAAAACTACCTTTTCAAATGAAACATGGCTAGATACCTTAAAATTCTGCCAAGAGAAAAATAAATCTTTTTTCCAGTTTATTGTATGTTTTGTCAGCAAACTAAACTTGTTGGATATTCTTTTATAAATAAATTATTGATCTATAGAACAAAGCCAGATTCACGTAGCCAAAACAAGTGAAGCGTACAGACACCAATAGAAAATCTCACCATATTATAACGAAATAACCACATAACGCAATTATAAAGTTGCTTTTGATTAAGTTTCATTTATTATTTACGCTTCCTCGATCGCTACTCTTGGAAGGTATTATAGTAATTGAATTGATTCATTACTAAATCACTTAAGTAGCGATAGAGCCAATCAATTTTCTTAAAGGATAACTTTATAAAAGCGAGTGGGTTCCAGGAATTGGGAAAGTGAATTAAGCGCCCCACAAACTGGTTATATCAATCATAAACTTATTCGATTAATTACGTTTTGCGGAGTTAATAGCGACATCTAATATCGGGCGTAGTGATGTGCCCGTGATTATGTCGATCATATTATTGTAAGTAAAGCAAATGAAATGAACATCAATCATCAATGAGTGGATCAAAAAACTCATTCATTTATAAGATTTTTGATTAGGTGATTGTATATTCAAGCATTATGGTTTTGTCATACCCATAACGGACTGGAGAAATCTAAGAAAGTCCTTGTCGCACTCTAATGTCCTTTAGTCCAGTATCAAATTAACAATATTCCTAAAAAGCTCACTTTTAAAACAAAAAAAAACTTTATACACGAAAATATCGCAAGCACTAAAGTCCACCAATGTTCATTCTAGTCTTAGTTGAGATGCGAGCATTTTCATGGTTACGAACTGAAGGCATCGTAACAGACGAGTTCATCATTTCTCCTATAATCCCCGTCTCACAACTGTCGACAACGCCGGGTGCAGCACTATTGGGCCCATTTCGGCGGTGTCATTAGGCAGGCTCTGTTAATGATTAATGCGGCGCCGGGCTCACACGTCCCCCTCGCCCCGCGCGAATAAAACTCAAACCGACACTTAATCGAGCTACCCCTTTCGGCGGGATTCGGGATCGCTGTCCTCGGCCTTATTTTTATTTGCCAATGGACTCGGCGATCGTTCGTGACTAGCCCCGCCACTAGCGGAGTCGCTGGATTGCTTACGAATTGGTCGAGCACGATTTTTGTATTGCATTAAGCGGTCCGTTGATGTATGAGAGATCGTGGATCGGTAATGGCGCCTAATACTGATATTTGGTTTTGATATTGCTTGAAAACAATCATTTCTGTTTAACTTTTTTTTTTGTATTAAAGGTGCAGATATAAAAAACCTTATGTAAAAGGGTGCTGTTAATACATAAAGGATAAATAACATGCTCACTTAACAACAACTTATGCACCTTGCACTTTTTGCTCTTACATTTTAATTTTGCAATCAAGTGGACGTCGGTATCTCGCAAGCAATTATTCGTAACAGCTCGCTCCGACGTCGTATAGGTGTTCGGAGGACGAATTAAAAGGATAAGAGAGCCGAAGCAAGGTAGCAGGCAATTAGTCGCAGCGGATGATGGATGACGCCCTTCGCCGATACCCCGTGATGGACACAAAACGAGCAAGAGCACATAACTCATTATACGGCCATGATAACGCGCGGTATAAAGTTGTAGTTAGATACGGAATATTCGATGATTACCCCGCGCACCGCGCCGCCGCGCCGCTGCGCCGCGCGCTTGACGCAGATTACATTTTTAAAAGGAAGTCGGTGTAGACTTTTTGTTTGTTGACTCCTTGCTGGAGTTGTTGTCGTGTAATGCTCTTTTAATTTGGTTACTGTAATAAATAGTTCTATACGGCCATAGGTTGGCTTTTTATTGCTCACACGTTTTTCTCGTGCGTTATATTAATGTTTTGTTTTATTTGATGGTGTAGGCACCGTTACCTCGTACTCCATATAAGTTACTGATAAACCGACATATCGACGGTGGAAATAACGTCTATGTCAGTGAAATCATATCGTAGAGCTTAAAAGTTTTAGAGAGCTTTGATATTCAGCCACTTTTAAGATTGCATTTAACGATTTAGAATGTTATTGTGACTTAACTTCTTCTATTCCTAGAACTTTTACACACACTACTTACACTAATACACAGACAAACGACAGTCGTCAGCCTGTCATTTGTCCGTAAGGTCGCGTAAACGCAGGGGTGAGGCGGCATGACCGAATCACGCGCATCGGACATGGTGGACCGGGCACCGTAAGACAGAGCCAGCGCATTACGTGCTCAGGCGCATTAGAGCAGCCGCAGGTGTGCCCGTTAGACACGCTTGTGTCACACTACCACCACTTACACGAAGATGAACGTAAAGTTGAGGTGATGAAAAAGAGAATTAACTTATCTGCCAGTTTTCAAGTGAGGTGGTTGAATAGAGCCTGGAAAGTTTGGAAAAGTGCCTTTGTAAATTAAGTAGACTAGTAGACTTCGTCAGAAAAAATCTACCTATCGGTCTTGCACCTAAAGTCGAGTTTTCCGAAAATTTCAGTTATGACCCCTAGAGCTTAAATCAACCGCCGGTTAAAAAGTTTATATATATGTAATATGATACGTACCTATGTCATATACGTATGTGTGACAAGCAAAATTTAGTCACTCTACAGTTCGCAATTATGCACCGATTGCTTTCAAACTTGGCCAAAAAATCGAAAGGGTCAAAACTTAGGTTAAGTTCGTTTAGTAAGTAGTAAGTTAGGCGGTTTTTCGAAAATCAGTTTTTTGGCCATAACTTTTTTCCTATGGAAAATTTTTGAATCGTTTAATATTTTTATCATTTCGAGTAAGAATACGGACAACTTTTATTTTAAGGTTTTTGATGCAACCCCTTAGTAGGGAAGGGGATGAAATTTCTAAATTATTTTGGAAAAAAATTATATCTCCGAAACGGTAAACATTTTTAATCGCTTTTTTTTAAAGCAAACTGTTTACTCTACAATTTTTAAATTTAAAATTTTGCGATAAAACTGATAGTTTTTGAAATAAATTGTTTACTCTACAATTTTTAAATTTAACGATAATACTTATAGTTTTTAAAATTAAAAATTATAACTGAAAAATAGAAAGGGAACCCGTGGAACCTTCTTCGAAATTTACCTCCTTCTGTTGCTTGCCGAAGGGATTTTTTATCAAGGATTGTGTATTAGATATGATTGTAGCTAATTCATTAAAGGAAAAGCAAAGATCGAAAGCATGTGGCATTTTATAATTTCTGCCTGTCAAAAAAGTCGTTTTATTGAAAAAGGAAATCTTACAAAAGTGCAAAAGCTAAATACTAATTAAATCAAGACTCAAAACTACTCTAAAAAGCTGATCCACGGTTGTCAACCCGTAGTACTACTATCTGGCGATCCGTTCCTAAGGATCGTTCAATATGCAGCCTTCTTGATGTCGACTGGTTTTGCAGATGTGTGGTTTCTGAAAAAGAAAAGTAGATAAATTACTGATTTGCATTCAGAGATATCTCTTTAGGAACGTGTAGGATTCTAAATTGTTAGGTGCAGGGAAGGACTTCACCTATTTATTATCCGGGATTTATTCGTTTATCAAGTCTGCTCATCTGCTGTATGGTTTAGGCTTCGTTCGTACACAGTGGGAAATTATCCCCGTCTTATTTCTAGCACCCTGAAATCAGAGAGAGGTAGACTTACCTCTTCGGTTGAATAAGCTGTAGTTAAAAGTAAACCAACATATTGTAAGGTGTGAATCTTGTTATGTAAATGTAGAGGATCTATCAGATTATTCTTGTAATAAGTAAATATAGACAATACAGTTCCTATCCTAAGTATATTCGTACAGATTACCATTTCTTTTAAAATTAATCTCGTTCACCTAACTACAATCCGTTGATTTGGTCTTTATTTGACCAGTAAAGGAGTATAAACGCCGTAGCACCACCTTACCAATACCAAATTCAGTTAAAATGCTCATAATTTGACAAGTAACGGTTAATAAACGTTTGGAAGCAGCTACCGTCGGCTACTGGTGGAACAAACGTAGATCGCAGGACAGTCGCATGATCGCATCAAACAGTTCTTAGGTAAATGACGCGTAGATAACCGATGCGTTACGAGTCGCCCAGCGGTTACGCGCCCACTACGTCAAATGACCCATTCCAATAGTACTTGGCGCTTGTAGGGTTGTTCAATTGGGTAACACTTTACATTAATTATGTTAAAAAGTAACGTTTGAAAGCAATTGTTCCTATTTCTATACAGGGTGTAACAGGACCCTTCACGAAGCCATCAACCAAGCATTATGTACATAAAACTAAGTAACTTTATGCAAAAATTATTGCTGGGAAACGACTTTTTTATTTGGGGTGACAAATCATGTTGCATGGATTGAATAATACGGGGATCGTGGAGGTGTATCTCCGAAAAATCTTACATTAAAAACAAGTTTCTTTAAAAAAACTTGTGAAAAAGTGGGAACTTTGACCCCCAATATCTCCGTAACTAGAAGGTTCCCAAAGTATGGTCTAGAACAAAAAAAAAAGATCGCAATGACGAGGAAAACAAGTGCCTTTCGGCTTCGTTAAGGGTCTTGTTACACCATTTATTTGAATTAAATTATATTTCAAACAGATTTGCCTCGCTGGTCTAGTGGTCACAATCGCGACTGTTGAGCGTGAGGTCCAGGGTCCGATTCACGGATCGGGCAAATTGTTATTGGGTTTTTCCATCAGGAATAACGCAGTAGCAGTTTTGTGCCCGATTGGTGGCAATAGGCTCGTCCCTTATTACAAGTATGTTATATATTTCCTTCAAAGGATTTTTTGACAAAATTGATGATGTAATCTGACAAAAGTGACCAAACTGCACGCAGCAAACTTCACGACATTGTAGATCCGCCCTAAAATGACAATTTAGGTGTTGACAACCCTACCTATTTAAGTAAGATGCAATTCTTTACAGTATAAAATATTTAAATGTTTTCCCATAAAAATATGGTAAGCCATGGAAATATAAGCGTTTTTTTCTAACGAAGCAATTATCTTTTGTTAGTTAATTACTTTTATTTAAAGTTAAAGTTGTTAAAAATAGCTGGAATTTAATGGTAATGGCAGCTGCCGGTGTAATACTTCTCATTATAATGCTTATAAGAAGTTTACTAGAGGAATACATATGCCTATAGAATAGAATAGAATTTTTTTTTTCGATCGGTACAGGATCATAAAATTCAACACATTGCAATAATAACCCAAGTAACACATCAAAGCAGTATAACGGCCGACTTACAGCATTTCTGTATCGTTTTCGCATTTTGAGTTAGTTCTATAGTAGCATTACAAACGTTTATACGGCTACTGTAATGCTTATTTGGGCACAAATTATACGGCTTTAGATCCTAAATAGGTTCACAATAGTTGTTTAGTTGCATTACAGACGCATTATATTAGCATTATTGTGGCCAAAGAACGTACCAATCGCATTACAGAAGCATTATTACGGTCAATGAAGTTACCAATCGCATTACAGAAGCATTATACTAGCAATATTATTGATAATGAAGATGCTGTTTGCATTACAAAAGCATTAGACTAGCATTAGAATGTAGTAAAAGAATGATTGGAGCTATTTAAGTGTTCACAGTTAGAACTTAAATAAACCCTACATCATTGCAAAAACATCTCTAATACCACGGTACAAATGTCATAATACAATTAACGTGGAATATAATATGGACGAAGACTGTCAAAACTGAGTGAGTGACACCATATTTGTTTGCATCAAAATAAAATTTCTAATACTGGGTAAGTTTTTGACTCTTTTGTTACTTCATGCCTTCAAATATTATTCGCAATGTAGTTTACTGTAAATGTCTATATAAGTTTCATTGAAAATTTTCACGCGCCTTCGATATTTTATGGTTTTGATAGAAAATGTCATATTAAAATATGTGTGAAATCACCAAAACAATTGTGTATTCCTAGTATAAAACGAATTTTGCTTAATTAAAGTAATAGTATTGGTTGGGCAGTATTAAATCAAGTTATATCATTATGTTAAAGGTCTTTTACTTTCATAAATAGGTCCGAATGATATTTTTTTTTGGTTATAAAATATTTACAAAATGGTGTCGGGTATAGCAGCCCAGTGAACCTTTAACAAGGCTAATTAATGCTGGCGGCTGTATAAATACTCACACGTGAACCATTATTAAGCCAGAGACAAGAGAGAAGGCTTTTGATGAACCACTGTAGTGGCATTGTCTATAAAGTAGGTCTATATGTGTTCACTAGTATACCAGTAGATTTGATGTAGACAGAAGTAGTGCCATTACTTGAACGCAATTTTGGGGATCCTTGAGCTAAACAATAAAACCCATTTCAGAATTTATACAATTTGATTCGTTTGCCAAGTTGATAAAAAGCGTCATGAAGATATTTTTCCGTAACTATTTTATAGAAAGGATCGTTATTTATTTCATACCCGGTGTAGTGTTAGTCAGGTACAGTAGCCATCACTTTAAAATAGCCAAACTTTGCTTTTTAATTTGATGCTTTTTAAAAATATTGTTTTCTTATTTTCAGTGATTTTTATACCAACCATACAATGCCGTACAAAATAGAACAGACGATAGAGAGAAAGGAAAAACAATACGAGGTAGTCTTTGTGGGAGGAAAATGGTAAATTGTGGTGGCCGCCTAAAAATACACAGTACAAATTAATGAAAGATGAGCAATCCAAGCCCGATAAAAAGAATGGTCATTATAGGAGTGCTATTTTAAAATGGACAATATTTGAACATATGAGCTTGCCGAAGCTGAATTATCAATAATGGAAGAACATTCAGACACAGACGCGAATGACACAGGCACGTTAAACACAAATAAATATACTGCTACTACTACGTTTGCACCCTGGACGACAATAGTTCAAAATCAAGAAGTAATGAAAAT
Source organism: Eugnorisma glareosa (assembly GCA_947578425.1). NCBI lineage: Eukaryota > Metazoa > Arthropoda > Insecta > Lepidoptera > Noctuidae > Eugnorisma > Eugnorisma glareosa. The sequence continues at coordinate 15,948,050 of OX387959.1, forward strand.
AAAAATCCACCATAAAAAATGCTGTTGTTTTATTGATCCTTTGATATGTGCTTTTCCCCAATATGTCCGACAAAAGGTTCTACGAATACAGTAAAATGAATGTATTTACAGCTTTATGCATTACAATAACTCACGTATATTTGATTAAAGAGCTGCTAGCTGTACCACACAGCTAAGTTGATCTTAAAAAATGCAAGCATTACATTGATTCACGTTTATGCTATTCAGCAATACTAGGCTTTAACTTACCACTCAAAACTGCTATTATACAACAAAGGGCACTTAAGACTGCTCAAAGCTTTGTAACGGTTTTACGGTACATTATAACGGTAAAAGTTTAAGCTTTTAAATAGCATTAGGCATTATCTTACTACTTAAAAATGCTATTGTAGACCCTAAGGCACTAAAAACAACTGAAAGTTGTATAGCGGATTTACGTGGCATTATAATGGTTCATATTTGTGCTGTTAAACGGCATTAAGCATTTATTTACTACTTAAAATGCTACTGTAATTCCAAATGCACTAAAAACTGCTGAAAGCCGTACAGGTGCGTTATGGTTTGCTGCACTAAAACTAAAGGGTTTACAAAAGCATTTTGATATGCTATTATCCAACCGTTATTCAGTGTAAAGCATCATAATGGTTTTGAAATACCAATATAAAGCGTCAAGATGCTCGGTGAACTTATTTATGAGTTTATAAGGACCTTAAGTTCTACACAAGTTTGCTATTCGTTTGTTAGAATGCTTTCTGTGTTACTTGGGAAGAACCTTAAGAACCAAATAAAGAAAAAATAAAAACATAATAGTAACAACATAGTACATCACGTGTTAGGTAAGTACCTACCTGTGTACTTACCTAACACTAAATATTTTAATTGCCTAAGCAGTTAAATAAAAAAAATGTTTTTAAGAGGGCCCTTCCCGGCCAGTCAATCGTCAACGCGAGCATGTTCAAAAAGCTTGTTGTTTCATCCAGAGCCACGGCGGCGATTTTCTTTCAACTCCCCCGTCTTACCCCGTCCCGACCCCGCACAACTCGTCTCCCGCGCACCTCATACCGCCTTTTTTTTTTTTTACCGATGGGAAATCATCGGTAATCATAAATTAGAAAATGAGACAACAGAGGCAACCTCTTGCAATATTTTAAGGAAGCCAGATAATAAACCAAGAGAATGTTTAGAGGATTTCAATAGTATCAACCTGGTGCATCAAAATATTCAAGGATTTTTGAACAAAGAATTAGAAGTAGAACTTTTTCTGAATTGTAACAACATAGATATTCTTTGTATAACGGAGCATTGGCTTAAGTGTCACCAATTAATTTTCAATTTTAGTAATCACCAGGTTGGTAGTTCATTCTGCAGGGAAAATGCTATACATGGCGGCGCATTAATCTTAGTAAATAATCAGCTTAAATTTAAAGACCGCAAGGATATTGTAAGCCTATCTGTTGAGCGAACAGTTGAAATAGCCTGTATAGAATTGGAGCAGTTTATCATATTAAGTGTATATAGACCTCCTTCAGGGTTGTATGATAGTTTTGAAAAGGTAATGGATGAAGTGTTGCATAAAATCTGTAATTCTAAGAAGTCCATAATCACTTGTGGTGATTTTAATATTAATTTGTTACAAAAATCTGGGCTAAGTACTAAAATTATAAGCCTGTTTCAGTCATACAATCTTGAAAACAAATTTCTGGAGCCCACTAGAATAACCCCCACTAGTGCCACTTGCCTCGATAATATTTACACAGATGTCATACCTACCCACACAGTAATTATTAACTTAATGGATTCAGATCATTGTGGGCAATTGATCACAATTCCTAATGTAAACAAGAAAGTCACTAAGAAGGATATCATTGTTAATCCAAAAACTAAAAATCGCCTGGAAACTTTTAAAACTAAACTTTTGTCTAAATTACCACCTTTGTCAAATAACGGTGATCCCAACCAACAATATAACGATTTTTTTAGTATGTATTGCACACAATTTAAAACCACGTTTGTTCCTAAGACAATCTCGGTTAATAGTAACGCTTCTTTTAACGACTGGGCCACCATTGGTATTCATAAGAGTCGAAAACGACTTTATGAGCTGTATGAAGAACGGACGTATATAAACACTGTAGAATTTAAGTTATATGTTAAGAATTATTCTAAGGTATTTAAAAAAGTTTGTTTTATAGCAAAGTCACGTTATTTGAGTTCAAAAATTAAAAACAGTAGTAATGTAATTAAAATGACATGGAACATTATTAATAGCGAAACGGGAAAGTCTTGCAATCGAGATAGTGACTACAGCCTTGCTATTGGCGATAATATTTTGAATTCAGACACTCAAGTTGCCACAGCATTTGAAAATTTCTTTGCGGATATTCCCGTATCGACTACTAAATCGCTAAACTCGTCACCTGCTGCTGCCGAGTCTTTATTAAGGGAAAACGTTTCAGTCTGTGATTCCGAATTTAATTTTCAATATGTCACCTGTAAAGATATAATTAAAACTTTTCACACGTTAAATGTTAAGAAGACCGCCGATCTATGGGGTCACTCTGTGGACGTTGCTAAGTCCATTATAACCATTGTAGCTCCTTCTTTAGCTGTAATATTTAACGATTGTATTGACCGTGGTGTGTTTCCTGATCTAATGAAAAATAGTAAAATAATACCATTGTTTAAATCGGGTAGTAAATCAGACCCCACTAATTATAGACCCATTTCTGTACTACCCACCTTCAGTAAAATTTTTGAAAAACTAATTTTAGAACAAATGCAAAGATTTTTCAATACACATAAGTTATTGCATAAGAAACAGTTCGGTTTTACAAGGGGTCGTTCAACTACTGATGCCGGTGTTGAACTTTTAGGGCACATTTATAATGCATGGGAAGTTAAATGCGATGCTTTGGGTATTTTTTGCGATTTGTCTAAGGCTTTCGATTGCGTTCTTCATGAAACATTAATCAGGAAACTACACCACTACGGAATCCGGAACGCCTCTCTGGATCTTCTTGCGTCATATTTGAGCGATAGGATTCAGAGAGTTGATGTTAACGGGAAAAGGTCCCCCGGATCCGTAGTAAGAATGGGGGTACCCCAGGGCTCAATTCTTGGCCCATTTTTGTTTCTTATTTATATAAATGACTTGCCTTACCTCCTAAAGGATAATCATGACATAGTGTTGTTTGCAGACGATACCTCTCTTTTATTTAAACTCAAACGTCAGCAGCTAGTTACGGACGATGTTAATAGCGCCCTGGCAAAAGTCGTTAATTGGTTTAATGTTAACAATCTACTCCTAAATGAGAAAAAAACTAAATGTATTAAGTTTACGATACCCCATGTAAGACAAGTGGAAACTAGTGTACTAATCAAGAATGAAGAGTTGAAACCGGAAGATAACACAGTGTTCTTAGGCATAACTTTGGATGCCAAGCTTCAGTGGGGCCCCCATATAGATAAATTGTCAAAAAAGCTTAGCTCTGCAGCATACGCCGTTAGAAAAATTCGTGATTTAACTGATTTAGAGACAGCCCGTTTAGTTTACTTTAGTTATTTCCACAGTGTGATGTCGTACGGTACTCTCTTGTGGGGCAATGCCGCCGATATTCAGACAATATTTGTTTTGCAAAAAAGGGCAATTCGTTCAATTTATAAATTAAGTCCTAGACACACCCTCAGAGAAAAATTTAAAGAGATTAATATACTTACTGTCCCCTCTCAATTTATTTATGAAAACCTTTTGTACGCACATAAAAATATTAATTTGTTTAAAAAATACAGTGATATCCACAACGTAAATACAAGGAATAAACACAAATATGTTGTTCCTGCAACGAGGCTAAAAAAAATAGGGGGTACGTTCAGATGCCAATGTATACGTTTTTACAATAAACTTCCGAGTCATATTCAATTACTAAGCCTAAATAAATTCAAATCGTTTATAAAACGGAAGCTATGTCTGAAAGCCTACTATAACATTAATCACTATCTCGAAGATAAAAAGGCTTGGGATTAAGCTGCTCCAATTAAATTTACTCTGTGAATGTCGAAATTTCGGACTTCGCTTGTTTATTATTGATTCCTTTCCCATATACACTGTGACATTTAATTTATTTGACATGAATACTTTTAGTATTTTATTATTATTATTATTTTGTTTTATATTGTTCTTATTGTTATATTTAATGATTTGAAATGAATACTTACTTTGCTAAGTATTTTACTTTTATTTTTATTTTTTATTGTTAATGGTCACATTTAATGACATTTATTTTGTAGAGTATTTTGTATTAATTTTATTTGATTATTGTGAATGTGAGGACCATGTGTATCTTTTTCCACTATTGGCTGGCAGTTTGAGTACTATAAGCGACCTACCCAAATGTCCTTTCTTTGGTATTGTTCGTCGTGTCGTTGAGCTCCTTGAGTTATAAGTCGAGCTACACGATAACTGACAAATGCTTGCACTGACTGGACAGGTCCACTCAAATCTGTGTGGTTCTTTCTTCAAGAGACCATCTCAGACACTAATCTGCATAGTCCTCATGTGAGTTAACCAAGATTATGTCTGGACTTTAAAAGAGACTATGACCTCTGAGTTTGTTTCGGCTGTTTCTTCTCAGAGTAGTCAGGTACGAAACACCGGCCCCATCTAGTTTAAAAAGAGACGTGTAAAAGTGTTTTTAAAAAACCTATTTGCAAAATAAACATCATTTATCATTTATCATTTATCATCAAATAACCCCTCCCGCTCTGGGCTGAGCAGGAGGGAGTGTCAGACTTTTACTGACTAAAACCCATCCATGCTCCTTCCTTTGCCCTTTGTGTTCCACGGCCGCGGTATCTCTTTCGAACAGTCCCGCAACCCTGGCAGGCATCGGTCCTTACGGACCCCTTCCTGTTTGCGCGACGCGCAACGCGACGACATTGAACAAAAAATAGTGTTCGAAAATTTCTTAAACTTGTTCCAGGAAATACGTGTTTTTGAATAAGTCTTACAAGTGTGTGAAATAAATATTTGTCATTAAGAATCTCCATTACATGTGCAAGGTTTCTATCGAGATGATTTCTTTATTTTTACAGTTTATGACTACATTATGAACGGCCAAAGTGCAGGTAAAATTTGTGCAAAACCGCAATTTTTGGAGGGTTATACTGAATTTGTTTCTACTTTTATTTTTTGCAACCATACCTACCCATAACCTAGATATAGTGCACAAAATACATATTAGTTAAAAAAAAACAAAGATAGATGTGTAACATGCATAATCACGTACGAGCGTTTGTATGAAAAGTATGACGGGTTGGCCGCTCTTAACCCACTTTAAAAAAAGAAAAATATCAATTCGACCTGTATATCTATACTAATATTATAAAGAGGTAAAGTTCGTGAGGTTGTAGGGGGTAATTTCTGAATCTTCTGAACCAATTTTGAAAATTCTTTCAGTTATAGGAAGCTACATTATCCCCGAGTACCATAGGCTATATTTACAATGAGCCCGTGGGATAATTTTCGACCAAAGACGCGGGCAACAGCTAGTATATAATATTGGTGAAACTGCACAATATAGGTACGCATTTAGTCTCTGTGAGCGTGTGGCAAATACTCTAAATAAGTGTAGGTATATGTGTATTTATTAAGTATTTTTCAGAAATTGAACATCGAATCGCAATAATTCTACTTGCAATTAAATTGAAAACGTTATGTTATAAGCTCTGCACCACGAAGTCTTTTGTAGCAGGCATAAGAATCCAATCAGAATTTTCATTGAATCCCATTCATCCTTTAAAACCAAAAATAAAAACACACCTACACGTACAAAATAAATCAGTCCAAACAATAAAGCACGTTTCTACTAAATGTCTGTTTAATCAGTCGAAGTCTGTTTAAATTAATAGTAAATAGTTCAATAAGTTGTGTCGATAAAACGAACAGCGCTCCATTATCGGTCGCCATAAAACCTGGCCAGGCTACAATTTATCACACGTTTACACATTTAATTGTCTGTAAGTTCAACCTTATTCGTCAATACTGATAGTGGTCCGGGAATATTTATTGGGTTTCGTATAAAAAGGTTGTATGATATCCCGTTGTGGGGTAATCTATACGGGTAAGTTATTGCTAGAAGCTATGTCATAGGCTGTTAAATAATGCGCCATTCGTCATAATACTTTGATCATTAAAACTAAATAGTTAGTTTAGCAGGAAAGTAAGAGTAGTATACGGGCAAGTGTCAAATTAGTGGTTTTTAACATGAAATTGTGCGTCAAGATTTCAGCCAGATGGCTGTAGAAGCAGATGGCTGTAGTTTTAGTCAGTAGAAGTCTGACACTCCTTTCCGCTCCACCCAGAGTAGGAGGGGTCATTTGATGATTTCCCACCCGAAAAATAAATAAACAATAAGATTTCAGTCAGATCTTACATTATAATTGATAATTTTAAGCTTAGGCTTTCATTGACTAAGATTGATATCAAAACACAAACCACACACCACACCAAATCACATCACTTCACATCACACCACACACCACGACAGGACCTACAAACTAAACAAGCAACTGGCGACACGGTTGGCGCACTGACTGAACGATTGACAACTGCACTACTTGTCGCGGGTTCGATTCCCGGACGAAAAAAAAAATTTGTAAGGTAGGACAGGTAGTTGTTCCGGGTCTGGCGGTATGTGTATGTGACTTTAAATGTTTGTAAACGCACCCATGATACAGGAAAAAATTCTAATGTTTAAAATTTGTATTACTGCAATTCCGCAAGCTCATGCAGAAGCTATTTATGACCTAGTACGTCATGCATGAAAGTGAAGGTAACTACAGCGTTACATGTGAACCTGAACATACAGTTTACAAACTTTCTTGGAACATTATTTGCTAGTAAAAGGTTGTACGAAGGCGAAGGCCGCTAGATAAAGCCTAAGCATGTTTGATTTCATTATTCTTACTTGACGACTTGACAGAGTGACGGTAATGCCTCCCAACACGAACGGTCACAATGCTTCCACTAACATGCGAATTACGTCGTCCACCATTTGATTTGGTCTCATTACTACCTCTCCTGCGCAAGATTCGGCCATTTGTCATCCGTACGAATATTAACGTCACACTTTCACCCAATTTGCTGGTGGTTTTGTAACTCGACATTTTGATTGCCCTGTCGCTGAAATTACTGTAATTCTTTTATTTACAATTATTAATATTGTTGTTGTAATGACAGAAAATTCGCTATTAAATGTAATTTGATTACGACAGGCGCACGGTTAATGTATGGAAAATATTGTTTTGTTATTATATGCGATGTGAGCAGCTGGGTTTCCGTAATCTTGACACATTGACTGTCTAACCTTTCTGTGTCTGTGATCAACGTAATGGGTTTCTGCAGAAGGTATTAAACAATTAATATCTAATGATTACCATACAATTTTTATTCAACGTACAGAACTACGTATAATTTAAACCTAACGCTGTATTTTGCTTCGCAAGCTGTACGCCTTTACTGCTACAATTTCAAAGTTAGCGAGGCGATTGCAAAGGTGAAATTATTGTTTAAATTTGATCAGAGCCAAACGTTGTACTTAGTGAAGTAGTAAATTGATAAAAGAGAGAAAAACTGTCTAGATTTAACATAATTCACACTGGTTATCTGGTCCCGGGCTGAGTGCACAAGGCAGTCGGGCTCGGTGCTCCGATACCGCGCTATATGCACGTAGCCATGGTGTACGTAAGTACGTACCTTGAGGTAGTCCGGTGCGAGTACACTCGAGGGCAGATTGTGTTCTGCGGTAAAGCGATAATTCAGCTCAATCTATGTCGTGAGCGCTCGCGCTTTGTTTTATCCGCTAGCTTCTGTGCGCCTTTATTTAGAAAATTGATGAGAAATGGTTTCCATTACGATCTACCGCCTTATAAAAGATATTGCTACGCCGGATTCGCTATACGTTTGTTCCGAGGGAAAGGAAATGAACGCAAATTTGTTTTCGTGATTGCTAGCTTTGGAACGAATATCGAATTGATATCGATATCATTTCCTTGCGCAATCGTATTTCTCATTAGATATTTATGTGTGACCCGTGAGAGCCCTTCTCTTCCTTCTCGATCGCCTTCGGTTATACAATAATGGATACAGTAATAATAATGTAATGTGCATGTTGAACTTAGCGTTATTGATGATATAATGTTGAGGAAAATGAGGAAATGCTTCGCACGATTAGGTAGTTTAGATTTTAAAGAAAAACCACTCTTAGCTTGGACCATTATAATTCATTATTTCAGAAAGTGACTTCCTGTATATGCTTTTGTACTCGTAGTTTTGCCCAATGCTACAAGTATTTATCTTTCGATCGAAATTATGATTGTGTGAAGTCTATTAGGCCGTACGTAAACATAACTAAATCATAGTAACATTCCGCGGTAACTGGCCGGCACTAACTATGATGTGAGCTCTAAACAGCTCCGTTTGAACGTGCAGCCGCTTCCAATTTGCGTGTGTTCGCATCTCACCACGGACAATCGCTCGCAAATTGCCCGGCCACTGATTGCCCGTCGACGTTTATCAATATTGCAGCTACCATTTCCACCGCACCGCGCTGTCCCCGCTATCATGTCATAGATTGAGTAATTGTATTAGAATCATGCGACAGATGAAAAATTAGACGCACGTAACAGCTCTCTTGTCGCTTTTGTTATTGATAATTAAACTAATCATAACTACAAAGAAGCGCCCGTCATTAATTAAGTCGGTCTGTTTTACAAACGCTACTCACCAATAACCGTGGCCTGTTATAATCAATAATTACAATATAACATAATGTAGACGCGGAACTAATGATGCTGTTCCTACTTTCATGTGACGACGAGAGCGCTGCTCAGCGGGCCGCCACACCACCGCGGCACAACAATGCCGGGGTCATCCCACACAATAGCGTTACGTTTATCGACGTGTCGAAATCAAGCATTCAAAGTCGATACCGAAAAAAATATCGATTTCCGTAAATAAGCGAGTGTGGCACATTTATAATAATGATGAATGGAAGCATCGGTTGTTGTTCGTGTCGATATTGCGTATCGAATCGCAACCGCTCGAACGCCACACGGCTACTACATTCATTGAGTGCTAATTGAAAAGGAATATCATCACACCACATCCTGCTATAAATCTAATATAAATTGGGGCGTACTTGAGTTTCTATGCATTTATGCCACATTTACAGTTATAAATCAATGTTCTATTCTTGGGTAGTCTACTAAATCTTTTGCAGTTTTGGAAGATTTATCTGAAATATGAATGGTTAAATCCAATATCTGAATTCCGTTCATTGTATTTATGGAAGCTTTTATATTGCTTTGGGTTACAGTTAAAGTTTATAGCACTCGATGTAGTGTTTCGCAATTGGATATTATTATCATAAACAAAGGTTGATATCGGAGTAATCGATTAGCGATCGATGGCGTGGCGTGCGGCGCTGCACGACGCGTCACGACGCCCGCGCGCCAAATGTCGCGGCAAGTAGTCTACCCTCCGCGTCCGCAACCGTGGCCAATCGACTTGTGAACACTATACTCTCTCATGTTTGGTAATACATTGTGTGATGATAGGTCAGTAATGGATCGACATGTGTAATGGATAACCCTTACTTACCTTTAAAAATATCGAATGAAAATAGGACTCGGCAAATTAAAGTAGTATATAGGTACAATGTTTTTGTCTTCTTTATTTTATTATAGCGTTATCTTGGTCATTTTAGCTACTTAGACCTTTTGATCAGGAGGGCTCTGAACCCTCCTTCTGTTCCCTTGAAAAAATCGCGAAAATTTTCTAAAGGGTATAAAAAGACCCAAAACGAAGCCGAAAGACAATTGTTCCCCCCGTCCATGATTGCGATATTTTTTTTGATAAAAAAATAATATTTGTGAGAACGTAATCTCTTGAAATACTATTGCATATCCGAGTTGGGTAGACTGTTGAAACTAAATATGTAATGTTCATAAATAAGAACTTAATGTACACAGTTACGCAATAAATATATCTTTATCTTTTGTTATGGACCATGCCATACCTGGGCACCTTCTAATTACGGAGATATTGGAGGTTGAAGTACCAACTTTTTACATATCTTTTTTAATTCAAATTTTTAATGTTATAACTTTACTTTAACTACCTCCATGACTCGTTTACTATTTAATTCAATACATCTATCAGCACAATGTTTTGAGTGCATTACATTGAGTTTTACCGTAAAACGTGATTTACGAGTATCACCCCAAAAAAAAAAGATGGTTTACCAGCAATAATTTTGGCGTAGGCTTACTTAGTTTGATGCAGTATTCTTGGTTCACGGCTTCGTGAAGCGTCTGTTTATACCTTGTATAGACAGAACGTGTATGAGAAGAAATATACAGAAGAAAAGATTGAAAAAATAATCAGCTGTCCCATGAAAATTTCAATGCTTACTCGAACTCAATGTGATAACTTTTTTGTGATTATGATGTTGGTCCCATGGAGAAAGCCTTTCAGTTTAATGGTCTATAACCCGTAACACACCCTTAAATATGACGATATTCTTCTGATAGACGCTTTATAGACCTGCACCTAGAGAGGCCGTGATCGTCTGATCATCAGCTTTAAGTAAACTAAACTTACGAGTATGCGTATAAGGATATATGAGGACAATCATCATTACTCAGCCATTTCAAAAATAAACAGACATGCTTCGTTAAAGGTATTTAAAAACACAACTGCAGTCATTCTATTCCTACGTATCAATTATAAAAAGCTCGTAATTGTCAAACGAGAAAGTCGCAGCTCAACGGGCCGTGGAACAGCTGTTCCGTGCGGCGCAGGCGCAGGCGCACCGATCGCGGACAAAAGGACCCACCACAAATGCACTTCCAATTCGCATCGCCACTAATTACGTAATTATGGGGAGGAGAGAGAAAAAAAAAAACTAAATTGCGAGAATTCCCCGCGCTCGCCCTCGACACATTAGCTCACGACATTTCTTCACCGTAATATTTTTTTTTCTGCAAATTGAAAGTCATGCATGAGTGTTTAAAAAATGAGTTTGATGTCTAAAATGCTTAATTACATCAGTTAATAGTTGGTTCTCTGGTGGGATCGATGTTAGCGGCGAGTTCATAACTAGCTGTTTGTGATATCGTACGTAGTCTAGAATATAGAGTGGTTTATTTGTGTAAAAACTGGGAGATTGTTGAATGTTCTTTTTACAGACGAGGTGTTTTTCTGTTGCAGTTAATTTTAGGATAACTAAAAGAATACCTATTGTGGAAGTAAGTAGGTACCAAATAAATCATCACGTTCCTATTTGTGAAGAAAAAAAGTATACCAATTTATCCTTTAGACAACTTTGAATTTCCCACCCTACCAAGGATACGAAGACATATTCATGCTTATAGAGCTAATTGGCTTCACAATTGACAGACTGCTCTACAAACTCAAAAAGAAACAAACCCAAAAAGCATTCTGGAACAATTTCAAATTTTATCATAAACGTTATTACTTTTTACATTATTATGTTAGCAACAAAAGTTAATTGTTGTCCTTATCGTTCGATCGACGAATAGCTAATTAGTCGTACTCACACAGGGGAAAAGATACCATGTGGTTACACCACACATATGCAATTTCAATGGTCAGTGGACACAAATGCACTGTTGTGTCGTAATATTATGCTTGTCCGTAATTTATTATATCATTTATCAGAATAAATTAAGTTTCGCGTTTTGTCGTGTGTGGGAAGGTAGTCTATTTTATGAGGTTTTTTTTTGTTACAGTAATCTAGCTAGATTTGTTATTAAGCGTTTGCATAATGGTTCGTGTTGACTACGGTAATTGTATTAATTAAATAGTGCTTCTAACTGAATTATTATTATGCCCGTGCCTTCTAACTGAATTATTATTTCGCTCGCTTGAAGCCCGGTAACTGTCCCACGGGATCATGTAGTATGATCCCGTATAAATCCGGGATAAAAAATGTCCTATATGTTAATCCAGGTTATAAAGTATCTTTCTGCCAAATTTCATCCAAATCTGTTTAGTAGTTGTGTAGTAGAAAGAGTAACAAACATCCATCCATCCATCCACATCCATCCTCACAAACTTTCGCATTTATTTTTGTCCATTGGTCGGATTCGCATTCAGAAGGACCAAATTCTTGGTTTCACTTGCAAAGTTGTAATGACATTGACACCGTGTGATTGAAGAGATGTATGGTTTGGCGGCTCCTGGGTCTCTCGGGACATAGTGTGACAGTTGCCGAATCTTGTTGTTTTTGTTCCCTTTACTTTGTGCAATTGTTGGCGTTTGCGCCACGAAGGACCAGATTTACCTTCTCGTTCGCAAAGCCTCTTCAGGATCTCCAAAGTTCAATTTTTCTAAAAACCGGGGTCTACGATCAAGCTAGAAAACACTTCGTGATTCTTCCTAGCCCTAAGTCCGTCTGTGTGAGTGTTTGACACACACAGGTGCAAACGTCACCTGACTCCGTCGGAACCGGCCACTTCCGCCGGACGCGGCAATTACCGACACACACCACACATATACACGCACCCGATATGGCCACTTACACGTGTGTTAAGAAGCTGGCCTGCTAATTGTTTAGCGACTATACTAGATGTACAGTTAGAAGCACTAATATGTCAACACTAGCAAAAGACTAAAGCGATTTATCGGGGAATAACGATTGCAACTTTGAGATAAGACCTATTTCACAATAGTATGGGCACATATTAACTAATAGTTCCTTGTATGGGTCCCAAATACTATGACTACAATTATAAATATAATGACGTAGTGGGAGAAAGAAATTTTTAAAAGTTGTTAAGATTATACAGGTATACACGGCTACACATCAAGCTATACATTCATAGTATAAGCTGACCTCGCATTGTACGGAAATCATAATGTAATGCGAGATCAGCATAAACTGGAAATGTATGGCTTGATGTGTAGCCGTGTGTACATTAATGCTCCTATTTTTTATTTTCTTTTTATCGATGGGTAGTCATCAAATAACCCCTCCCGCTCTGGGCTGAGCAGGAGGGAGTGTCAGACTTTTACTGACTAAAACCCATCCATGTTCCTTCCTTTGCCCTTTGTGTTCCAGGGCCGCGGTATCTCTTTCGAACAGTCCCGCAACCGTGGCAGGATGCTCCTGAGTCTAATTTTTCACCATTATAATCTACGAGTACGATTAGACTTTGATTGTGATGTGGTACCATTTTCTTACCAGAGTGCAGGTTTGCGTAATTTAAGTGTTACTATCAAAGTGTGGTTGGCCGTACCTGGTAGTGTTTTTTTTGTTTGCCTTTAGTTGTTGTTTATCTTATTGATTAGGTCCTATAAAAAGGTCAGGTGTGTGACAGTTGATGACGCAAAAAGAGTATGTAGATAAAGATCGAAACCTCGCTAGGACGTGCTTGTAAGGATTTAATTGTTTTTGAAGCAACTGCTTTACTGACTACATTAGACTTGAACTCAAAAGTATCAAAACAAACGAACAGGGGCCTTAGTCTGCTATTGCAATAGTGTCAGAATGGTCTATCACTGATTTAATAAGGCCCCTAGCGCACGGCGCGTATTGAAGCGCGTTCGAAACTCGTTTGACTTGCGTATAAAGGGTAATTCGTCTGCGCGGGGCCTTATTAAATCAATGATAGACCATTCTGACACTATTGCAATAGCAGACTAAGGCCCCAGGTCTCAAATGAACAGTTTTTATCTTTAGCCTTCTTTTAGCCTCCACAAATCCTCTAACAAATCTAAAAAAATCCCTATCACATACAAAATTAAACTTAAAGCGATGGTTATTGCGATCGTGATCTAAAAGTTTGTTTTAATTCGTCATTAATGCCAATGAATATACAGCAACAGTAAAAACGGTAGCATGAATATGTAACTGCATATTATTTTCATAGAACACAAAAGTAATTTATTTTGAACTAAAACCTTTTTGTGTGAATGTTTTGAAGAAGGGAGAATTGAAGAGAATTGAAGGATTGCATCTTTGGTCTAGTGGTCGCGAGTTCGCGACTGCTGAGTATGACGTACGAGATCGATTCCCAGGGTGTAAATGTTACTGAGGTTTTCTATTCGAAATTACTCTGTAGCAGCCACGGAGTTTGGATTTGTGCCCGATAGGCTTGCCCCCAACTACATGGGATTTAAACATAATTGGCGAAATATGGTTCTAATTTTATGTACACCTCTGCCAAACTCTTTAGAGATTCCAGGCGTGAGGTTGCGTTTTGTTTTTACAAAAATAATTAGATTGGAATTAAAACCTTTTTGTTTGAATGTAAAAGGATTAATTCGCTGTGTAGAGGAGGAGGAGAGGTGGAGAGGTCGATTGAGGCACTAGGGTGAATTGTAATTAGAATTTTCCCTTGTATTCATTCAGATGGCCTATATATTCTATAGATAATACTTTACCTTCAAGTACCCAATTAGAATTGTTTAATTTTGTTCTTTTTTTTAAATTGAACACTAAAGTTAAATTTTAATAATAAATGTAACTGGTGACTGCCTCGTTGGTCGTGTGATCGCAAGCGCGACTGCTGAACATGAGGTCCTGGGTTCGATTCCCAGGTCGGGCAAAGTGTTATTAGGTTTTTCCATCAGGAATATCTCAGTAGCAGCCACGGAGTCTGGATTTGAGCCCGGTTGATGGGAATAGGCTCGCCCCCGAATGAGGGTTCACTATTAGGTATATCTCTGCTGAACTCCTCGGGGATTACAGGCGTTATGTTATGTTAAATGTAGCTGTGCCCTAATGGGGTCCATAACTGTTTTTAGCTTAAAGCCTCATGTAACCTTTTTACAGGACCTACATTATGAAACGCAAATAAATGAATATCATTATCATATTACTGGACCAAAATTATATGTGAATAAAAATATTGAAGTAATATAGAGAAATATAAGTTTAAACGTGCTTTGACAGAAAATTAAATATTCATAAAATTAACGCCGATTTTCACTCTTGCCTTCAATTGCCAAATTGCATTCGTTGGTTTAATAAAACGTACCGCACTTATATCATAATGTACTATTATGTTATACCCATGGAAGTACAAGGTAGTGTTCAAAATCACCACATGTATACCTAGGTAAGTCGGGGCCATTACCATTGAGCCATAATTACAACAACAAAAACATAATTAACAACACCGATTTTCACTCTTGCCTGCAATTGCCAAATTGTATTCGTCTGTTTAATAAAACTAGTAAATAGTATCTTAATCAATAAACCGAACATCTTATAAAACTACAAGTACCTAATTAAATGATAAATATCATTCATCATACAATGCTTACAACATTTTCTTCAAAAACCATTTGGACAAGAAGTAACGAAGCTTAAAATCCAACTTCATTATTCATAATTTCGAAGTTAAAACTAAACCTGTTTGTATGATAATTAAACCTCCTTTTATGGGAGAGTCATTGTTCTTGTTAATTTTTTTAATCGATTCTTAACGTAACAATGAGTGAACTTTTCATTTAATTTGACAGGTTATTTTACTTTACATTACATTACATTTACCGTTGAACACCCTTTTAAGTAGCTATGAACATTTTTGGGTAGAACTTGAATGTATAAAGGTCTTAGCCCTCTTACACGACTCTGCTCCAACACCGCCCTAAACTAAGGCGACTGCTAGCAGTCCACGCGGCGACAGCTAGCAGGCACCCAGCTGTCCACGTGGCGATAGCTAGACTTATTACTTTTGTATTATTTCGTTTGTATTATTTTCCACCGACCGGCGCAGTCTGACTTCGGTAACCTCGCTGACATCGAGCTGTCTGCTAATTTATCTTGCACATGTAAAGTATATCTAAAGAGCAATACTTAAAGCCCATATTTGAATTAGAGTCGTGTAAGTGAGCTAAGACCTTAAATGTGACTCCCGAAGGAAACAATGATTTGCCAAGTTCGTATTTCGTATCTGTATATCAATGAATAAATCGATTTAGAGAACGTTTTATATTATAAAAGACGTTTAATTTACAAAATTAAAAAAAAATATGAATTAATAACAATTTAAACAACAACTGGAAACAACAACAACAGTTACCTAGTATTTTAATTAAAAGCTTAAAAAATACGGAAAAAACAATTTTCCCTTTTTAAATTCTTGTACTCCACATTAAACAGACGTGAGTGGCAAATGAGCAGTTTAAAAACGGTGATAAAATCCGCAGGGGGCTACGGTCCGGCGAGGGAGGGGGTGGGGTGTCCGCTGGAGGGCGTGGGGGGCGAGGGGGCCGCGATAACATCGCGATTACGCGCTACAAAACGGACGATATCGCGCGCTCATTACCGATATACCGACACAGGTTACCCGCATAATGGATATTTACAGACCATCTCGCTTATAGATCGCGGCATATCGTAATACAAGCAATTCCTAATGATGTCAATTTTTGAAAGCAGTTTAAGTGAAATTCTGGTGGAGGTACTTGTCTATTGTTTGTAGAGAAATCTAGGGAAATAATTGTTTTGATGTAGTGACGGTTTTTGTGGTAATTAGACCAAAAAATGTTTTAGTACCGCCGCACCGCCATAAAAAAGTGTTTACCGTTCATACGAATTAAGATTAATAAATTCCGACTACCTTCCGACATCCAATGTTTAACTACCGAATCAATTACGACTTTTATTAAAAACAATTTAATATCATAACAATAAAATGACACGCGGCCAGTACTGGCCTGGTTCGGGCGCAGCTAACCGCGAAACGTCCATTTCATTTCCATAATTTCACAAAATGGCAGATTAAAATTCGAAAACAGCGCTGACAATCGCGACGCCGACAGAACAATGCGCCACGCCGCGTTTCCCGCGTATTATCCAATTTGCTTGTCAAAAACGTTGCGCGAGCGCATGACGTGACGCGATACCTAGCCAATCAAAATAATAAAAGGCCATAAATGGTACGCATTCTGTACGTAAATGTAACGAAACTAATTGCTCTTGTAATAACAGGACTTACTGACTTAACTGTATGTATGTACTGGTTGCATAATAATGCTGCATAAATAGTTACTTAGATCTCAATCAAAATGTGCGTGGCACAAATAATACGCGGTGAATCAATCGATACAAAGAAATTAATTACAAAAAAGTGCATACAAAGCGTGCAGCGAGTTATCGCGACAGAACGCGACGCGACTAAAATGAAACGACTAATTACCCAGTGGTCGGCGTGGTCGCGCGATAGCATCTCGTATCGCGCACCGCCGCACCGCGACCTCACCGGCCACACGGCGGTTTTAAACACAACACTTTGTTAATCATTTTGATTGGAATGAAAGGAAACACTGACAATTAAAAAAACAATGTAAGCCCATAAAGGTAGATATGAACTTTAAATGGATAACCTATGCAGTACCTATGCATGCATGCCTGTAAATCAAGCTTTTTATGTATTTCTAACTATTCTATTATATTAAAGAAATTTGGTGCAGTGGAAGTCGGTACTGCCAAATAGTTTTTTACAGGAATAGAACTCAGAAAAGCAAACCCAAATATAATACACGTGTAAGAAGGATAAGAATTCAATTTAATTCCTGAATACTAGTTGTTGAAAAGAAACCAAAAAATAATAAAGAAAACCTTTCGTCCTTAGTTAAAATAAACGTGCCGCGATACGTACAATTGTAATTAATAATGAATTAGTATAACAATGCTTGGTAATGCCTAATATTTTATTATTCATACTGATTTTATTCGTGTTACAAACGTGGCCATATCGTTTACGGCGCGACTAAATGCTACGGTTAATTACGGAGCGATAGAATAGAATAGAATAGGTGTAAAATAAAAATCGCTCCGCTTTGCTATTCAAATCGCGCTGTCTGCAATTACGTATCTTAATGGTGAGATATCATTAACTGGAGCGCTCCACTTACTTCCAGTATTGCATGCAAATAAATGTCTTTATAATCAATTAATCCTATAATATAATAGCGTTTATGTAGCACTTACCCGCTCGGTGCGCAGGGCTGCGACGACTGGCCGAAATTCCGAAGAATGCATATTTTCTTGTTGAGTTTTCATTGATGCTCAGTGGTTCAGTGTATGATTCTATGTTTAGGCTGTATTATGTTGTTAGAAATGGTAATCAATTGTTTTCAGTCGCTGTATACCAGGGTGGAAGGGGCATAGAAGGTTACCACATCCACAGTACATCACTCACAGATTTTTCGCATTCGTGTATGTATTGTATAATTTTCACTTGCTTCGGTGAAGGCAAACATCGTGAGGAAACCAGCATGCCTGCGAGATATTTCTTGACGGCATGTAAAAGCTAAGTCAAGAGCCCCATGGGCGGCACAAAAACTCTGACACCAGGTTAGGCACTAACCACACGACGAAGAAAGACCCCACATCGAAATTATTCGTTGGTAATTTAAACAAAAATCAATTGTGTGGATGTGTATCAGCTATGTGATAGCCTTAGCATTATTTGCGAACTTAAAGTCGCATAATTGAGAGTTTCTTCTCAGGGTCTTGATATTATTCCTTGTCTTGATAATAATGAATTCTTTTATGCTGTTATTTATACAGTTCCACTCTTAGTTTTTACCATTTCAGTGCATATAACATAATATGTGCTTCTACATGTATTTTTTTCTGTTCGACAGAGACAGATGTTGCAGTCGATTCCATTAATTCCGATGATTATTGTAGAGTGCTTGTAATTACTACTACAACGAAGAGCGTTTGAAAAAAAACAATCTAAAATAAACCTACTTACGCCTGTTTTATGATGTTTTTGCGAAGCTTCTTATCGATACGAGACGTTTTGAATTATGGAAAAGCTTAAGGTGTGAATGTGTTTAGATTATAACATAAAACTTGATTGCAAAACGGTTTCTGAAGTATTTATTACCTGAAGAATAATTCTGGACAATATGAGTCTATAGAAATGGTACAGGGATGTCAAAAAGCTGGAGAACTAATCACTGACCAAAAAGCTCATACATACATTTGTACTATCCAAAAGATAGTGTCATATTTTTGAGATTTACGTCGAAGGTGGCCGATATAACCGTTTCAAGCACCTACAAATAGACAACATCCAGGGCATGGAAGTCTTCGTTATTTTTTGTTGTCTAGTTAATTTAATACATACAAAGATTACCAAGTTCCAGGTAAACTTTAGCCAACAAACGATATTTAACTCCACATTTAGCTACATCCCTGTTATGCAGATCCTGTGTTAATTTACACACTGCATTGTAACAATGCATTAAGTGCATACAATATGAACCGCTCCACTGTTTTAATGGCGCCCATTAGCTGCGTTTACGTTACCGGCCTGATTAATATGCTAAAGTATAGTGTACATTAATAATTTAATATCCCTATGCGGTGGCTGAAATGTGGCGAACTGGTGGTGGTGGTGCCGCTTTCACATATCGTTACTCTTTATTTCTTCACCTTAGTTTTTAAAGCGTGCGTTAAACTACGGTTAGACTTTATGGTTTTGGCGGTAATAGGCGTTACGGAAAGTAGTAAACGAGAAGTTGTGAAGATTTCATTTCTATCTGCTGATCTAAGGAATGCCATAATCGATAAAGCTTATCAAAATCAAGGCTATATCTGCCTATAACTTTCCCACCAGTGGTATGACCCAGGCCCTAAGGCCTCAGGCTCAGATCGGGTGGTGTCACATGTCTTGGAGTTCATGATTCTAGGATTTCTCGTTTTCTCACTATATTATCCTTCACTGTTTTGAGAGAATTTTTTTATTAACATATATGTTGTCCCGCTGCTAAGCAAAGGCCTCCCCATAACCTTCCACTCTGAGATTGGCCGGAGGGATCCGCACAGTCTCTCTGTGCCAATCTCTCACAAACGCCTCCAGGTCATCACGCCAGCGTTTTAGGTCTCCCTCGCCGACAACGCCCGCCTTCGTCAACGCCCCTCTGGCCCATCGGTCTTGATGCATTCTACAAACTTCAGTCTAACTGCCCACATCAGCGATTCCAGTTTTGGAGCGTGTTGTGGTATTACGAAGAGCATTACTGTTAAAATAATTTATGTTATACCCATGGAAGTGCATGGATGTGTTCAAAATCACCACATGTATACCTAGGTAAGTCGGGGCCATTACCATTGATCCACTACAACAGCCCCCACACTGTTGCCACTGTCAAACTAGATTTGAGATGAGTTTTTTTCTTTCTTATCCTTTGGAATGAAAATAAAGCACAAGTGAGCTCAAAGCAAGGCATGGTTACTAAAAGATTCTATCTTTGCTTATAAATCTTCTAATGTCCAATAAATCAAAAAACTCCATCGAGTAAAAACAAAAACACAAACAACAAGACAACTGCAATTCTTCAGGCTCTATTAAATAGACAAGATAACATAAGTGTTGCATCGCAAATGTACATCCGCATGCCGCAGGAAATATATAAAGAATATATTTTCCCACTGTCAATAAACGAGTGCTCATCTAGATATAACTTAAGTAGCGGACACACTGGCGATTATTTCAGCAACTATTGCCTGCAACCTTAGGTACTGGTGCAATCTAACATGTTTCTCAGGATGTCGTGGTCAGGTGGTAAACGGGTGTAAACAGTCCCCTTCCACGAAGCCGTCAACCAACTATTTAGTAACTTTACGCAAAAATGATTGCTGGGAAACGACTTTTGTTTTTGGGTGAAAAATCACGTTTTACTGTAGAACTCAATGTAACGGCACTCAGAACATTCTGCTGGTGGATGGATTGAATAGTACGGGGGTCGTGGAGGTGTTTAAAGTAAAAGAATTACATTAAAAACACATATTTAAAAAAAAAGTTGTAAAAAGTTGGAACTTTGACCCCCAATATCTTCGTAACTAGAAGGTACAATCTAGAACAAAAAAAATGATCGCAATGACGGGGAGAACAAGTGCCTTTCGGCTTCGTTAAGGGTCTTGTTACACCCTTTATGTAGCAAATTTTGTTTCTTGCTACACATAAAGGGGGTAAAAGACCCTTAACGAAGCCGAAAACCACTTGTTCTCGACGTCATAGTCATTGCGATAGTTTTGTTCCCCGTCATTGCGCAATGTTATGAGAGCGTTACAATGAGTTTTACCGTAAAACGTGATTTTTCACCCCAAAAAAAAAGTTATTTCCCTGCAATCTTTTTTTGCGTAGGATTACTTAGTTTGATGTACATAATGCTTCGTTGACGGCTTCGTGCCTTGTCCGTTTACACCTTATATGGAGTCAACACAGCTTTGTCTTATCTTAACGAAATATGTGACCAATATTGGTCAGCAATGATCAATTTAGTCGCCCGTATGAGTGCACCTTTGTTTTTCATAAAAAAAACTTTGGTGCAGAGCACTTCACTGCTCAAATAGAACTTGTGTATGTACAGTCTATCGCTTTCCTGTCACAATAAAAAAGTTTCAGCCCTTTATCCTCCATCGATCACAAATACAGTTACACCGAACTAATGCCGGCGCTAGTCCACAGTAATCGTTGTCTGTTTGACTTCGCCATGTACCGATAAGAGCTTGACACGACATTTTTAAACACCATACTCGTATAACTATTTATATAGACATTCGAAAACATTTGAATTCATAGAATTGTAATTTTTTCGGCATTAGCAATGTTTACACAAGTGTTGTTAAAAGTGGTTTATTTTGAAGTTTATTTGTAGAAAGAGCCGTTTTCACATACAGCATGATCGACTTATTTAAGTTATTTTTGCTTACAAATGTCAGTTGCGCCCTTGACTCAACAAAGCAGTTTATAATCGATCGCGCTTCCAGCCCCTAAGTGACAACGTTAATTTTTTACAAAAAAAAAATGCACGAACATGTGAGTCAGTATTTTAATGTCCGTGTGTAGTCGGCTCGCTGGACAAAAAGCCTAAAATCGCTTGTAATCAGTAATTACGAGTGGTGGCAGCGACGGAAGCAGATAGTGATCTACAACGCAACGGCGCGGGCGCCGCCGCAGGCGCGCTTGTTGCCCATTGATTTAGTGCTAAACACTCGTTAAATGCTTTACCTTCACTATATGGAGCAGTGTTTGCTAAAATACTTTGATTGAGCAGATTTTGATTTGTTTTCAGATAAGCGCCGTATTTTCAGGCGTCATGCTCTTTCAGTTTATTTACATAACGTTATTTATGTTAGAGAATTTTATTTTTTCGTAAATCTGTGTAACACTGTAAAAGTACGATTACGTTTACATGCAACTGTTGCGGGTAAACGCAAGCATAATTTGCAGTTCCTCAAGCCTCATAAGATCACTTCGTACATTCATTATCACATGTAATACTCAGTTTTTACCGAGGATTACCCAAAATTGGCACTTTACCGACGCATTTCCATGTATCCGGGCCAATACAGCCATTTTGTGAAATAATCTACAAATGTAGCTCTCAGAATGAGTAGTACTCGTTGATTATCGCACATTACAGTTAACGATCGCAATGCATCTTAAGTGAAACGTATTTTGCTTTGTTAAAACGGGTACTTGCCGAAAGCGCAGGAAACATTAGTAGGTGAACAGCAATAAAATGTTAAATATTACGCGAATTGAGGAAGCATCAGCCATAACTCACTCAATTAAACAATTTTTTAACGGCAACAATGCAACGCGAGGAAGTCGTTTAATAAACTGACCATAGAGCGTCATGTTTTTTTTTCCTACTTATAACAGATTCGTAGGCAATAGATACAGACAACAGATAAAGGGATAAGTTAAATGCCAATTAAATTATATGTTTTATTACACGACATTTTGGAGCGGTCAATGTTTTCTAATTAAATTATGTGGTAATAAACATTTATTTCTATAATTATTTTCGTTTTTAGGGGTCGTAATGTTAGCAACTTTTTATATTCACACAATATTTTTAAATAAAACTGTATGTTTGGTTGCAGCCAGTACCAAATCAGCATTCATAAAAATAACTGAAAATGTTTTACTAACGTGTCCCTATTTTCAGGTTGAACTTGACCTGTCATCAGTTTACGCGGTAATTCGTGTCTTTAATAAGGTATTGATTTCAATCAGAAAATGAAAATATTCATTTCACTCTAGCTGACTGAAAAACTATTCGTGTCTGTTGTGATTAAACATCGTTTAAACAACATAAATATTAATACGGCACGAGTACCTATCGGCGTGGCGTGGCGTGATACCAGCCTAGTTTTTATGTAACGCGTAGTTCCTACGTAAATATGTGTAATAAATATACTTTGCATTTATACCCTGTTATTATATCAGCTCCAGCTTTTTGCTGTAAACGATTATGTAAAAAAAGGTTTGAGCAAACAGTTGAACTAAGAAATTATAATTTTATGAGCGCCTTATATTGATGATCATGGTGAAGATTGTTAAAAGCAGTCGACTGAAGTTAACGTAAGGCTGATAAGTTGCACAAGCGTTGTGAATAGCTAATTGGATATTTTTACTGCCCCCACATTACGTAGGTGGCTATGATCCTATCGTTCCCAATAAGTTATGATGACCATCAAGCAAGGCATCAAGTAAAATATGTTTGTATTTTCAAAGTAACATGGTTGTTGATCGTGGTCACTGCGTTACCCCAACGCGCTGAAGCACGCAATGCTTTGTAGAGGCGATTCTAGAAAACGGTCGTTTTGCGATTAGATCTGTGCAGGAGGAAACAGTGGGGTGTGCAGCGGTGGGGGGAGGGGTGCTGTTAATTGCTCCGTTTTGTGAACACGGTCGGTGGCGTGCCCCGCGGGCAATCAGCGGCCTCTGACTGATTGCTTTTTAAATAGGTTTTATGCCCGCTAAAAATGTTTCGAAGGAAATCAAAGAGAAGTTTTCGTGAGGGCCGATTGTGTAAACGCGACCGAGGACAAGTTGTTTTATAAAACGCGAATCTGGCGTGACAGCCGTGACGTGGCCGTGACGTGAAGCGAACTCTACGACTTTCTAATTGTTTCAATTTGTGACGCGTCAGTCATGTTAAATGTCAAATTATTAAAAAAACCAACCACCGTGGAAAAATGAAGTGGAATAACAAAAGAAGTGTACCATAATAAGGATGTCCAAAGTCGGTGAAAAGTTGGCATTAGCGGCAAAAAAAAAACTAAACAAGCACGCTAATAAATTGGCGTACACACAAACACTTTTATTCGTAGACATAAAGTTACATAGCGTGCAATCAGGACGTTGCACATAGCTTGGCTCGTAATGCTCGTATATAGGCTCATATTGGTAACAGCCCTAATGGAGCAGTTGCAAATGGAGATAGCACACACAATTTAACACGGGTCTATTAACCGAGTCTGAGCCGATGGCGGCGATGGCGTGACAAAGCGGAGTTAGCTCCACGCCGCGTGGCTGCCCGCTAGGTGTTCGTTACAACTGGTAAAGTGCCACAGAGAATGTATTAAATTTGCTTTTATGTACTACTTCTAATTAATCTTTGCTTTAACCTCGTTTGCCTCTGTTTGCTTGACTAGTATATTTGCATGTTTTATGTCGATTGGCAACTCTTTTTTACTGTTTAACTTGTCACTTGAAATATGAATGCATGTAACTGTTGTATAAGTCGTTGCAAATGTAATGGTGTCAAAGTTATTAATTACAGAATTTCGACTTCTTGTTGCTACATTGAAACCAATTGATAGAGTGCATTTTCTTTAATTCCGTAAATAAAATTAATATCTGCCGAATATAAACGTCATTGTAATACAAAATTGTAAGCGAACATCTATAATATGTGAAAGGTGTGACAACAAAAAAACAATTGCTATTTTTAATTGACAACATTTTAATTACAAAACACCACAAAATCTATGGGACATAAAATGCCACATCTCGGATTGCTTAAGAACATCGCTGTGTTATTACTATTATAGCATTAGGTACTTTATTACATACATTTAATACTTTAAGTTGTGTATTTAATACTAACAATACATACATCGTATATGAATAGTTATATATTTATATTATAATATACAGTATGTTTGCACAATGTCGACTGGCGTTCCGAGTCACTAAATACTGTACAGTGCACTTCAATGCCACATCATAATACACTCGTCAGAATATCACTCATTATGAGATTCATTTGTTTGTTACCAACGATTGCCAATTTTACTTTTGTTTTTCATATAAATTTTTGGTGATAAACTCGAAGTTATTTCTGGAATTGTATAAATTAGAAGGCTTTTCAAATTGCTATAACTAATTAAATACACTACAAGGATTATTTTGAGTGGAAAATGGAAGAATATGGTAATACTTGAAGAAATAATTTAATTCAGATTTGCAGTTCAACCTGCACGATGAACTAGGATAACGCATATTTGTCGGAAAACTGATGGCTAGACGAATGATTGATGAATGAATCCTTGAGTTGAGATCAAATTGGCAATCGTAGATCACTGATATTATTTATAATTCAATGGATATTTCTTTATCACGAAGATGCAACACCGAAGCAAACGTTGTGGAACATTTCTTAAATATAAATTAATCGATAACGGAATGTTTGATTCCAGCCTATTTATTCTCTATTGTAACTTACAAAGCTTTGTCTAGTCACTATTTTATCATTAAGTAGTTAACACGACATCAATTATATTTTACACGTTCTTAATATCAAATCTTCTTATAATATCACATATCTCGGACAGGCAACGTCCGTCTCAAGGAAAGAACATTCGAAATGTAATATTCGAACAAGAAATTCTCGTGCAAAACAACAGTGCAGCGGACGAAAACCGAGTCAAGAGAAACCATAGCCAAACTCGTGAGTAGTCCGGGAAATGGCTTCTTTCCTAATATCCAAAGCACTTGTCTATGTAGAGTTTGGTAATCACTTTGTTTTAGGTTCCACTTTTTGTTTTTTGTAATGTCATAATCACTTTGGATGGAATTTTTCACTTGCCGTAAGGGTGTGTGGGTAAGGGTTTATTCACATTATACGTGTATGGGCTCATCATCGTCTTCGTCATCAGAGCGCCTGTCAGCGGGGGTGTCAGGGGGTGAGCGGTGCGGGGGCGCGGGGCTGCCAGGGTCGAGGTCAGGCGAGGGTGTTCGTCGCGCATGCGCGTAGTAGCCCAGCGCGCCCAGCGCCGGCGCACCCAGGGAGCCCAGGTGGGCCGACGGGCCGGGTAAGCCCAGACCCAGAGGTGGGACGCCTCCTAGTGGCGCACCGGGGTATAACCTGGTGATGAAAAAAATACGTCGTTGTAGGACAGATCACGTAAATATCAGAAGTGCAAAAAGTCAATGCATAGTTTGAATTTGCCACAAATCTTTAAACAAAAATCAAATTCCTGTGTAGGTCTATATTTCTACCAAGTTCTGTAAAAAATACAGAAAAAATTGTAGAGGAATAATCGTAATCACACGCTTTTAGTGCTGTTGTAACTATTTCTAGACCGACAACTCACCGATAAGGCAAGGGCTTCTGCAGCGTGTTAGCGCTGGCTGACGCAGCCGCTGCAGCGGTGGCAGCGGCTTGCCGGTAGTACAGGTCAGCCGCCGCGGGCGCAGGCTGCGCGGGGTACGCTGGCACCCCAGGCCAGTACCCGCCATACAGGCGCTGGAACGCCGCGTAGTTACCGGCCTCAGCAAGCAGTTCTAGTCCAACTGCTGTTTGTCGCTTCCATTTTGTTCTGGTGAAAGAAAAGAGGAGATGAATAAAGGTGTTATTTCGCAGATTCGATAACTTTGGGGATAGTACAGTCCTGTCACGTCTATCTGTCAGATGCTACCGACGCGACGTGACGTTATCAGTTAACAATGAGGTTTGGTCTGTTGTTTACAGAATCTACGCAAATATTTCATGAAATTCGTATTGTGTATTGAAAGTACTAGAGAACCGTTGTTTGAAGGATTGCTGCAACTCGCCACAAAATTTTCACTGGAAATACTTTTAATTCAACAATTTTCCGCGATACCAGATAAAAAAAATGACCGAAATGATATCCTAAGAACATAATAACAACTCAAATAAAAAAAACTCTACCAAAAAGTACGATTGACAAAAGTTCACAGTCCATTTGAAATCGAAATAAATCGTTACGAGAATCCCACAAGTACAGCGAAACGATTTATGTCACATTACAAACTTAAATCGACTCTAAAATTCTGTGAACTGCCGTTTACGGACCCCAGGACGATAGATCACGCGCTGTGACCCCAATCGTCATCAAATTTGTCACAGTGCACTCGAGAGTACAATGGAGACACCACTGTGGTAAAACTAATAAAAAAAATGTAAATAAAATAATAAATTTGACAAAACGTCTTGGGCACTAGTGGAGTCGCCGGAGCGTGGTCGAGTACTTTAATTTGATTTATTTGATTCGGTTGGGAAAGGGTAAGAACGTATAAATTACGCTACAATACCCACGGTTATTGCTTTAGTTTACAACTGCTCTGTCCCACAATGACATTTAGCAAAAAGTTTAATGGTTGCACACTTGTAAAGAAAGATGATCTAAATTCTATAGGACTTTCACAAGGAGAGTTTTATAAGTAACATCAGTATCATTTTAATTTACAATCACGCAATGTCCTGAAAACTGCTGAAAGTTTTAAAGATCTCCTTTTTCTTTAGGACATATACGTATGATAACTACGAAACGTACGAAACTTCCTTAGAGATACCTACAATTTCAGTGTTTTAATTCAAATAATTATAAGTTGTAATGCCCTTCACCAGTTTGATGAATGCAACCAAGCACTATAAATAATAATACGATAAAAATAAAAATAGATCTCTATTTCTGTATTTCGCATTTATTTTCCGCACGCATCAAACAAACAAACGCATCCCCATTTGAAAATTTAATATAATTTTCGTTGTGGGTACTCGATTAGTTCCGAAGTGGTTATTGTCGTCGAGTGAGCTTTTTATTAATTCGTAGGGAGTCGTCGTATTATCATTGCTATTATTAGTCGCGCAGTCGCGTAGTGTGCGCCCATTGTTACCGCCGCACAACCAGACGCTTCACTGCCCACCTCGTTAATTAATTTCTATAAATGGATCATTTAATTTTATTAAATGCAAATGAAGGGGGAGTTCATGTTTAATGCTCGTCATTCCTTTAATAATTTTCCTTTTGTAACCCCATTTATTATCATCTGTCTAGTTAATTCATACAGTAATACATAAGCCAGCCTCATAATAGAAGCATTTTAGCTTCGAATATAACGTTAACACTTTAAGCCGTATTAAACTTGATCCTAATTTAAATACTACACTTTAATTATCAGTAGCTGACAAATGATCGATAGAAAGCTGTGCTCTCATTAATCATGTTATTATGACGGCTCGCTCTTAGTGTACGTCACTCGAGACCACTTATTTAATTGTCAAGTGCTGAATGAGGGGCAATCTGCTCAGTGACACTATTCTTTTTATTGCCGCCGCGGGCTACGAACAAAAAGCTCTCGGAGCGCACTTAAATTTGGACTGCCATCTCAAGTCGAGACCTCTCGACAGACAATACGCTCCTCTCTGTCTAACTCGAGGGCGCGACGCGAGAGCCGCTCTCCTCCGTCCCTGTTCCGCCGTCCCCCGGTGGAGTCTGAGTACGCCCCGCCCAGTGGTTTAGTGATTTGATGCTGCGTGAACTGATTCAATTGTTGTTGGAGGAGACCCGTCCAAAAACGGGCCTTAACAGTTCTCGTTAAAGACGAAAATTGTCCGGTAAAACGATCTCGCTTACGACCTCTCCGGGGGGGAGGTTGTTTATCTCAGTTTGCGTTTTTCGGCGACGTGATGCGAATTCGGCTTGTATATCCGGCAAACAAAGAGCACTTTCATCGATCGGAACGAGTCGCGGCGCGCCGGCCGCTTACGCTCTTAAGGCTCCAACACGTAGTCGGGCCCAATTTGAGCTTTATCGAACGTTATTTATACGCATCTTAGAAAGTTTCAGAAACATGTTTATGTGAGCGCTCTTATGGGAATTGTTTGAAGTTTAAGCATCTTTATTGTTGTGAACATGACACATGTCTATCTGAAACAATTTTTGAGTCTCCAGCTATACAGTTGATGGTTTTAATAAGGTTTAAGGAAAACTACTTCAGTGATTTTGTTGGAGTAGTGCCACTTTTGCCCACTTATTTGAAATATATGGCTTTTTAAGCTTGGATTCAGCTAAGCAGAGTTGACTCATGGCAGTTTTTAATATGTATTTTAAAAATTGTTTCAAGACTACAATTATTTTTTATAAAAACAATTGCATGAAAATATGAGTAAAGTATTACCGATGATTATTTTGGGGCTAAATTGCATTTTAATATGAAAATTAAAAAGCACTTTGATGTTTTAAAAATTATAATCAAAATTATATCTCATTTATTTAGGTTTTCTTGAAATCGTGTGTTTTTTTGTTTCTCTAACTTTTCTGGCAATGCTAATGGGGTAATATAGTATATTTTATAACGAGAGACTAAACGAAGCCATAATATACCAGAGGTGTTTTGACTCCCGAGCGTGCGAGGTATATTAAGTTGGCGTTTAGTCTCGAGGTGCAAACTGTACTTTTCACTTTGAGTGCGAGAAAAATAGTCAATTTAGTACAAAAACATTTAATAAATATTCGTATTCCTCCAGTCCATAAAACTTTCGTAAGTTTTTAGGTAAACCTTCCCCGATTTTGGCGGAAAAAGATTATCTATTATGTCTTTTGCCCTTTGGTCGACGTCAAACTCTTCATTCTCACTGGACGTTCTTAATTTTATTTAAAACCGAACAAATTTACACTCAAAAAATTCTGAAATTTCGCGGTCAGTTTTTTCTTCTAAACCAGTCACAGATTAACAATTTAAAACACATGGCGCCACCTTTCTTGCGGAAAAAACATGGAATTAAAACTCTCAACATTTTCGCAATGAAGATGGTCCACACTCAATAGTATATTTACTGGCTGTTTGAGTTTGTATAAGTCACATGAAGGAAATTAAAGAACGAATTACTTTTTACTCCCTAGAGACTAAAGTGGTCACTTTAGTCCCGCTTCGTAGGGCTATAATGGCGTACTTTTAGAGCATGAGAAGTGAAATAGTACAACAAGTGAAAAAAAAGGGAATTTAATTCGAGGGGCAAAGTTGGATCCCGAGAGCAGCGAAGGATTCTAGAGTAGAATCCCGAGAGTAGCAAGGGATTCTAGAGTAGAATCCTGAGCGGAGCGAGGGATACAAGAACCGAGATAAATTATTTTTTTCACGAGTTGTGTACTCTACTTTTTACCATTGACTGCGAGAAAATAAACGAAGTATAGTATTTATATTTCTCGTGGGTTAATAATAACAACCACTCGTGTCGATCTTCAAGGTTAAGCTGGGCTTACCAAGGACGGTCTGTGGATGGGTGACCACTAATTCATTACATACCGACTTTCCTCCGTGCCTCGGAAAGTACGTAAAGCCGTTGAGCCGGCTGTCATTTGTATTTCTTTGACAGTCGTTACAGGTAATCAGTGGCCCGAAAGTCTGACAACCAGTCTTACCAAGGGGTACCGTATTACCCACCTAGTACTAACTGGGTTGTGTTCTGGGTCAGAAAGGCGCTCGCTCGATTTAAAATACTGATATTAAGTTGCACTCGATTAGACTGGAAGCCGACCCCAATAACGTTGGGATAAGTCTAACCAGATGAGTATTTATCACATTTTATTATATTCCTAATCGGTAATATAATTAGTTAACAAAGGAATAAATATAAACATTAAAAATGTATAGTAAAAAAAATTAGAACAGTTTTCGAAATTCAGTTCACGTTTTATTTATTTTTTGTTCATAATTCGTGCTTGTTCAAAATTCAAAATGTTTTTATTCACTCAGTGAGTAAAAGAGCGTTTTATTCACTATTATCGATGAATAAAATGCCCCTTTTCGAGTGGCAATGGTAAAAATGATATTTTTAATAGAAAATAAATACTAACAAGGAATAAGTTGGTAAGTACCAAATTGCAAAAAAAAAACTCATATTATGACCTTTAGCTGTCAAAATAATGAATTAAATGCCAATAGATAGTCAATTCGAAATTAAAATGTTTTACCTTTCATGCAAGTAGCAACCACTTGAAACTTTTCATCGGTTATTAAAAAAAAGCCGTTGCATACTTTTTGACTGCGTAGGTATTGCACTTTTGTGTAGGAAACAGCTGATTTTTTATTTTATAATAGATTACAAATTTCCCCACCTGATCAGAAAGTCTAAGTAGCAAAATTTCCAACAGCGCGAAACGTCTAATGAGCAGTAAATCTAATTAGCAAAATGTCCATATAGCAAAACGTCCAACTATAAGATGGTCTGTATAGCAGAACGTCTATATAGCAAATCGTCAGATTCTCAAAATGTCTGAATACTCAGGCACAAAATTCAACACACGCCACCAAACCACGGGACACCGTTTTCGCGTCGGTGCTCCGTCCACCCCATAGACTAAAACCTGTGAAACAATTTTGTTGGATCAGGCCACTGTTGGCACTCAACTTTACATCTCTGTACACTATTTTGAACCATGATCATCCTGACAAGACGAATCGCAAAAAATAAGTACCAGAATTAGTCTGTCCGTCTGTCTGCATGTGAGAACTTTATGTGTTGCATAAGTAAGTAAGAACATACTTAATGATTGAATGTTGTTATTTGAATTTAAAAAATCGTTCTTAATCTATATTTAGCTACATAATTAAGTTCTCCCGCCCAGCGTTACACCACCGCTACGATGACACTACGAATCCCTAAAAATGTACCGCACGCAAAATACGCGCTTGGACGTGGAGATGCGGACATCAGCCCGTTATACAATACAATACCTAAATATGTATTTAGTCAAACTATTCAGAATATGCAATGATGATTTTGAGTTATTACAAAATTAAAACCTCAAATTACAGTCTACTTATCAAATAACTTACCAGTAGAGACTAATCTACACCTAGGTACCTTTTTGTTTGATTTTATGAATATTTCCTCTGATTTCGGATTCATATGTGCGTATTGTATAATTATCACTTGCTTCCGTGAAGCAAACCATCTTGAGGAAATCAACTTGCCAGAGAGAGATATTTCTCGACGGCATGTAAAGCCAAGTCAGAGATCCATGGTCGGCATAGAAACTCTGCCACCAAGTTAGACACTAACCACACGATAAAGAAAGAAGACTCCTTTAACTCGGGATCCCAATAGAAATGCGATCAACGTGATGCGAATAGATAATCCATTGAATAAATAACTGCACGAATATTACAGGTAGGAAGAGATTATTAGATGATATATCGACATTTATACAAACCCATTGAAATTATACTTTGCAAAGGTCATCTAACCGATTAACTATTTGATGCTATTGCTCACTACCGTAGCGCAACTGGCAAAAAATATGAACCACATTTAATTGAAGAAATAACAAATGTAGCAATTTGTCTGCTACATCTAAGAATACGTAATCTTATTTTAATGAACAAACATGTAGGTATACAATAAAATATTTCCTGCAACTGGAACTGGAACGTTCACTAATATCAGATTGCATCATGCGCCAGACTTAGAACTGCAAAATTGCTATAGAACGAATAATCCGGGTTCGCAATCCGCTTATTAAAACCCGACCAAAACTGAAATGGCATTTGCAATATAATGATTAGTGGTTCAATGATAAGCCGGGCGACCGGAGCGTCCTTGCTTCGAATCCCGTGTCTCTGCCGTGTAATTTGGAAGGGTTCGCTATAACCGATTAGTCTGGTTCTCGGTAGCTACGCGGAGTCGCGGAACCCGCGCATTATGTCATTAGAGATGTGTAAGCACACGTACGGAATTTTAATAAAGCAGTCGCTATTTAGGATGCTAGAATCAATCAATTGAATAATCTATTGTTTTAAAAGCACGTGCCGTTCCGATTGTTCGATGTAATTTACGACTTATCGACTTGTTAACGATTCTTTAGGTATACGGTGCGATTGGTAATCGACTTAAATGGTGCAATAATAGGAAATTTGCTGCCTAATTCTGTTCAATGCTGTATTTACAGCAGTCTTCACATATTCATTTTATAGTCAGCTGAAATCATATCAATTTACATCGCCACTTTTTGCATGAACCTTAATAAAATATATGGAAATTACCTTAATCGAATGGTCGCTGTACCTACCTACTACGTAATGTCTAGTTTTAAAGCCTTGGCATCCATTTTCTGCGACCAAAACCTCTTTTCTCAGTCAATACGGGCAAAAAAATCGCTACACACTAAATGAAACCAGAATCTCGAACCAAATCAGTAGTCATGCGTATCCAGTGTTTCATGTGGTGTGACTCGAGGCTCCCACGTAGCCTGGGTGATCGGCAGCGTTTATACAAATGATACGAATTTACGAGAAACGTTAACCGTTTAGTCTGTAACTAATATTCGCATTCACACTTACGCGTACGTTTCAGTTTTCATATGGGAAAATAATGAATCATATGAATGTTCACCGACTTTTTATATAAATGTGTTTTTTTTTTTGTCTACCTGTGAGTTTGAGGGCAACTTTTTGACAGGTTATCTTGTTGGGTTGTCTTACATCGAAGTTCTAGGCAATCGAATGTTTTGCACAATTATTGAATCTAGTACTGAAATCAGGGTGATTAGCTCTAAAAGCTAATTCAATAATCTTCTAAGCATTGCTAACTTTTCGAAGTGTTAGAAAGAAGTAGGTAGGGTAGTACTGTACACAAATCTGTCTTTCTGTTAACCGCGACATACAATTTCGTACTTCTAAAACAATAAAGCCGACAGCTACAACAATTCCGTGTAGGTATCATTACGACTAGACTTAATAACAGACAGAGTCGTGCGACTGAACTAGTCGCAACACAGGTAGGTGTTGTTACGAGCGTCATTATAGAATACGTCATTACGTAATCGCGATGGATTACACGTTTCGACGACTAAACGCCGATAAACGACATTTTGTTCGCGGCCCCCGGCTTATTGTGAATTCACGATAGTTCCGACAGAATATTACAACTATTGATGAATCATGCTGTGAATCAGTGTATTGAGCTTCTATACCGGTGTTTGTTTGGTTCGATATCAAAACGTTGTATTGCTTGTTTATAGACTATTAAGGAAAATATTAGAGGGTTTTTCTTATGTGAAGAATGTTCAGTGATAGTAATGTGGCCATGTTTTCCTTCAAAACTGCAGTTATATTTATGCCGGCAAAACAAATTCTAGTTGCTACTTAATTGCAGGAATTGCACACAAAATACATTTATATTTAGTTAGAGTAGGAACCTAGTTTAGATTTAGTTTTGCTTCATACTGTGTAGCCAAGCTGTATGTAATTTAATCCTACACCGACTTGTTTTTGTTGTAAACTATATTTTCCAGTATCTTTTTTGCTACCTAATCTTTCATTATCAGCTTCAAATTCAGCTAGCATCACACATTTATCTCACCGAATAAGGAAGCTATTTGGAAACAATTAAGCAAACACACACCAGTGTCCGTAGGTCGGTCGAGGCAGATTGTCGGCGCGGTGTGGTGATTAATAAGAGGTGTGTGCGGCGCCGGCGCCGGCCCGCCGGTGACTTGCAGCCTTTGTGATGAGAGCAAGCCGACGGTCACACGGTGGCGCGAAGGATGGGTAACAGTTACTTTGTATAAAGAAGCTTTGCTTTCAGCAACTTTTCAGATACCAAATGAGAGTATCCGACCAACAACGGTTCTGCTAAAATGCGTCTGAATGATAAAGTGAACTACGTTTAGCTTCAAGGTCAATGTTCACCCTCAAGTTCAATGCTTTATTACTTCAGGAATTCCATTAACCTACATACTTAATCTTTTTCTTTGAAACATGAACTTTTCAGCGTATAAAATGCAGTGATACGACGTACAAACTTTGCCATGAAAAGAATTACATGGTGGCAAGTAATTCTCCTCGGTTCTTACACCTGTCGCGTGGGAATGTTAGCAGCTGGGACACTTATGTCGCTAACGATACTTACTATCAAGCTCATATCGACGTAACAACACTACAAATTACTGATCTAATTGCGAAAAATGCAACGCAATTCAAAATGAAACTACTCCACTGACGAATTACAAAATTGGCGAATGTATGAAATAAATTATCTAATACCAATTAAAACTGATCGCGGCAAATAATCAAAATGATAATGTTTTTCATTTAAATAGTTTGTTGAAAATCACTAAGCAAGTAGGCAAGAAGTTATGTAGATGTGTAATTATTTATAATTAAGCAAAAAGCAAACGGCGTGTCTTGTAAATAGGTAATTAAAATTAATTGTTTCACTTTGGGTCGTTATTAAAAAGCTTTGTGTTTTTCCAAATTAGGAGTAACCATTGTTCAAAAATAATCCATATATTAGTATAATTTATTCTGTATCCGGGAACCAGAAAATCGGTGCCTATTATTAGTAGGTAGTGGCACTATTCTATTTGGGCAGCCGGTACAAAAACCAAAGGAAAGTGACCGCACACAAAAGCCCATTACATCCTTCAATTAACTACGATTTCACACCCTTTCACGAACCGAAAAATCGAAGCCCAAACATTAGTTTAACCGAAATTATAGAAAATCAACAAAAAGTTCCACAAAAAGGTGCAGACGGCGGCGGGGGCGTGAACACCGTGCGGCGTCTGCGCAGGACTTGACACTAAAGTGTCATACTTGCAATCACGAACCTCCTCGGGTATATAGCATATACTTATAGCAAGAAAACCAATCAATGGTTTCTGCAAGTAGCTTTTGATTAGCGAATCTAATTTTTAAACTGGAAGCTATAGAGCCGAGTGTGGAAGCTACCACATACCGTTTTTGCCCCAAGTAGCGTACGCACAAAAACCCAATACACTACCACATATTAGGTACTGCTAGAACGTTTTTAATACAGCACAATCTTGATTAGAAAGATGGTATTCAATCAATAGAAAATTAGTATAGTTTGTTATTAGCTACCGTAGTTTTTTGTAAGGGACGCATCGAAGGCGGCGATCAGACCCTAATTATTATACAAACGTTTGTTTTTGAAATAGCCGCCGTACTGTCGTCGACAGAACTTCTTTGTCTATGATATTTTTTTATTAGATATAATAGCACTTCAGAATCTTAATAATGTAACGAACAGACAATTAATAGTAGTATAATTCTGTTTATAAAGTCATATTATTTTTATGATTTTATTGCGAACTTGAAGATAAACGAGTTTGTTGAAAAAAAATTTTAATGGTTGTCGTTTTTAATTCCTCATTATTTATTTTGCTGTGAAACAATGTTGAAATAAAATATGTTTCGGCTAACAATCACATTTAGTTTCAAGAAGTAAATGTTTACGAGTTCTTGTATTATAGCTAATTTAATACCTCCATTATGTGAAAATGAGTTTGTTTGTGACTGCTTCACGCGTTAACAGCTGAACTGATTTCGATTAAATTTGGCGTACAGATAGACCATGACCTAGCTTAGGACATATGATATTTTTGATCCCGGTAGGACATTCTCGTGTGATAATTTTCGATCTTTACGCGAGCGAAGCCGCGGGCAAAAGCTAGTCTTACTTCATATAAATGCGAAAGTTTGTATAGATGGATGTTTGTTACTCAGTACGCCAGAACTGCTGAACGAATCTGGATGAAATTTGGTTCGGAGATAGATTATAGTCTGGAATAGTACATAGTCTCTATCCCGGTGGCATGGTCCCGTAGGACTATTACCGAACTCCACGCGGGCGAAGCCGCGGGCATAGGCTAGTACGTTTATAAACGGCGATTGAGCCCAGTTTTGGGCAGTAGCAGTAACATGTCGACGGTCCCGCTGACTCAGCATTGCTCTGTGAAGAACGCCGACTATCTCACGACCTCTGTCGGTGTTTGTCCCAAGTTACTAGCGTTTAGTGATTCCAATAAAACCTAGTATTGTGGTAAAAGAAATGGGAGGCCGAGGATGTTGAACAAAACACATCATAGCGAAAGTATCAAGCATCATTGATGAAAGTAGACGGTCTAATTAGCTATATTTATTAAAGACTGCTTATGACCGCGGCTTCGCTCGCATGAAGTTCGATAATTGTCCCACGATCTTAATACCGGGATAAAAAGTTCTATTTGTTAATCCAGGTTATAAACTGCTTGTGTGTCAATTTTCATCCTGTTCAGAAGTTTTTGCGTGAAAGAGTAACAAATATACATACATCCATCCATCATCAAAAACATTCGCATTTATAATATTAGTAGGATGGAATATCGAAAATGGGTATGTTTCCTATTCCGTAATCATTCACCATTATTGGTTCTTCAGGTTTTCAGGATGATTTTAGGAGAATATTTTTAGTTAGACAAACAAGACCCACTTGTAGAAGAGTAAGTAGGCACATTACCTA
Organism: Eugnorisma glareosa; assembly: GCA_947578425.1. Classification (NCBI taxonomy): domain Eukaryota; kingdom Metazoa; phylum Arthropoda; class Insecta; order Lepidoptera; family Noctuidae; genus Eugnorisma; species Eugnorisma glareosa. Next base: position 15,985,455 of record OX387959.1, read on the forward strand.
ATACTTACTGGATACCCACTATACTATTTTTTTTTAATCTTGGCGGTCAGTCAACGAAAGTTTATACTCTACATAACGTAATGGTACAAAACAGATTGGACACAACGAGGACTGAGCAATTTAGCTTTTTTTTTTTTAAAGGAGTATGCCAATCATGCATGATGTCTTCTTTTGAATTATCATTTCATATAAACTTATGTTTAGCCTAAAGCAACTGGGGGTTTAGGGGATACTGAAAAATAACAAGCACATTATTACTGTAAAATCAGTTACATATGAACGTTGTGACAATTGTGACATATACTGGAAATTATAAAGGGTGTACCAAGACCCTTAACGAAGCCGAAAGGAACTTGTTCTCCCCGTCATTGTGATATTTTTTTTGTTCTAGACCATACTTGGGAACCTTCTAGTTACCGAGATATTGGGGATCAAAGTGCCAACTTTTTTTAAAAATACATGTTTTTAATGTAAGATTTTTAAATTAAACACCTCCGCGTCCCCCGTACTATTCAGTCCATCCATCAGCACAATGTTTTGAGTGCGTTACATTGAGTCCTACCGTAAAAGGCTTCGTGAAGGTTCCTGTTACACCCTGTATTTAAATGGCTAGTACGATGCACCGCTTGTGATTTGGACCACAAAAGTTAAAAACATAACTCTCCTTTTGGACTTCGCCGCAGTCGGGCAAAAATAAATTGTAAGTTAATTGTTTTCTTCACTCTACCTTTATGTTACGTACGAGACGTATTTACAATTTCTCGTAGTTCATAATAAGGCAATTTAGTACAGGAGATAGGGTACTGAAAGAAGTACAGTCACGACTAAATAGAACGAGTAGTATTGAGTATGAGTAAATAGTGGCGGTACTTTCATACAAGCCCTAAAGCTATGGCTTGCCCTTAAAGCCTACTACTACAAGGTGTAACAAGACCCTTAACGAAGCCGTCAACCAATTATCAAACTAAGTAACTTTACGCAAAAATGATTGCTGGGAAAGGATTTTTTTGGGTGAAAAATCACGTTTTTCGGTAGGACTCAATGTAACGCAATCAAAACATTGTGCTAGTGGGTGGATCGGATAGTAAGGGGGTCTTGTATAAATCTTACTCTAAAAACATGTATTTAAAAAAAAATACTTGAGAAAAGTTGGAACTTTGACCCCCAATATCTCCTTAATTAGGAGGTTCCCAGGTATGGTCTAGAACAAAAAAATGATCGCAATGACAATGAATGGGGAGAATAAGTCCCTTTCGGCTTCGTTAAGGGTCTTGTTACACCCTTTATACATGTTGTTAGGGTTTCTGCACAATCTTGGTTGCCTAATGGGCTTGCCGTATTGCTGGCCCCTAGGCACGCTGAACATTAAACAGTTCTAGAAGTGACTTTCTCATAGGTACTATATTGATCGTAAGTAAAAAAAAGTAAAATACTATATTCGTAACAATGTGTAACTACACATTTGTTACGAATATAGTATTTTGGAATCTTTATTCTGGAATAGTTCATATTGCAAAGTTACAACCGTTATTCAACGACTAAATCGCATTTGAATTTTGGTAAGTGGTGAGTGAGTTACCTAATGATTCTAGCCTTATTTGTGAGCCGATTAGTTTAGTTTAGTATTTTAGCATAATAGGCCACAAAGTTAGTAGTATAATAGTGCTCCGTTGGTCTCACGGTCGCGAGCGCGACTGCTGACTCCTGGGCTCGATTCCCGGGTCGGGTAAAAAATGTCATTGGAATTTTCCATTAGAAATTACTCATCAGCAGCTCGGAGTTTGGAGGTTGGCGGTATGATACCCCCCGTGCCTCGAAATACGGCCAGGAGGACTATTATAAAGGATATTAACGGTTGGGATCCAGGATAGATCATGACTTGTATCTATATTTTACTTTCGTTTATAAACTTTGACAGTGCCAAAAAATACGCGTTCACGCGAACGACTAAAATAATATCAGTAAAGAACGTTAATTTTAGGTGCTTCATAATAGCCAGACGATAACTTAAATACTTACGTCACTAACCTAATCAAGTTGACTACAGGAACCAGATTAGGCACAATGAACGAAACAACATCATGTATTTGGTTAATTTCCTTGTAATTTATCGCATTATTGGCATTGCCAAAACAAGCACATACACGTGGTCTATATTGTTTACCTACATTGTTAAAATCGTCTGTATAAGACTGGGATTATAACGACAAAGCGTATTGAGCACAAGTGGTGTGATCTAATATATGTACACTTGTGTAAACTATGTATACTAGATAAAATACCAAACAGTTTTTTTTTCCCTCATTCAATTAATGTAAGCGACGGCTAAAGTACCTATTTAATTGTTTTAGCCATTAGCTGCCCAAAATACTTTATTTCTGAAAACTCGTACCTAACTTACAAGAGTCCGTCGCCTCAACATAAGTATTTTGTTAGGGAAATCGACATTAAAATCGTGTAATGTCGATTTATTACATCCTTAAAAACAAATAAAAATTACACTTTTTGAAAACTTGAAAATTTTACGAGATAATTTTGAAAACAGTACTATAAGAAGTTACCAATTATCAGGTTTTGTCTTTATAATTCAACGACTTAGTACAAATTCACAACATTGTCATCGTCTCGGAAACAAAAGTGTAAAAAAATGCCAAATAAACTAACCTTCTATTCTGATACCAGGTCTTGACCTGCGTATCCGTAAGTCCTAGTTTGGCAGCCAGTTCCATTCGGTCCTGCACGCTGAGGTACTTCTGTCTCTCGAAGGACTTCTCCAAGGTCTGTAGCTGGTGGTCTGTGAAGGCCGTCCGCGCCTTCCTTTGTTTCTTCACCAGTCCCGATGAGTCTCCCCCACAGCTCTTGCTTGATACGTCATCGGAGTCATCTTTTACACCTGTCGGAGAAGAAGAAATTATACATAATCAATTGGTTCAGCTTTCAATATCAATAAGCTTTTATTATTCATATTCAGAAGACACCCATAAGAATAGAGTTGAAGTTGATGAATTCAAAATTTCCGTTTGGGGTTGAATCTCTGAGCCATGGTGCTCACAATCTCATCAAGGAAATTTCTAAACGCCTTTTACCTTGGCCAGAAGCTAAGTGTTACCATATACTATGTATACTAATTTTATATTAAGTCACATTTGTTTGTAAGTTTGTATGTAGGGGGTAATCTTCGGAACGAATGATCCAATTCTAAAAATTCTTTCACTGGCTGAAAGCTACATTATTCGTGAGTGCTATAGACTATAAATGATATTTATATAATGCATATGTTAGCCGAGCTATCACAATTTTCGTGGACGAAGTCGCGGGCGGAGTACTAGTCACTTATGGAAAGATACATTATTAAACAGTGGCATAGAAAATGTGGTAAAGTTGGCTTCCACGCGGACAAAGTCGCTGAAGCTAGTAAAGTATACACGGTGTAAGGGGCAGCCCTCCAGAAACTGACAGGGTGCATTCAGCTCCTTTTCTTGAATCATATTCCACTGGAATTTTATCTCCGGAAATGTTTCATATTTTATCATTTTTTCAGGTACTACGAGTATTCCTTTATTTCAATGTCAAATTACATTCCATGTAAGCAGCACTCCATTTATGTAAATAACACGGCTAAAATCAAAAATCCAACAGTGGATGTTGAACTACTCTAACGAACGACGCGTGAAATCAGCTGTTCACCTCCTGGCTAGCCACAGAGTTCATCGAACTCGTCGTTGCGCTTGCCTTTGGCAACGAGCGTTTTGCCACGGTAACGATACATTGCGTATGAGGAAATAAAACAAATCAAAGGAGAATACCAAATTCTGGCCTAAATGCTGCCCAGGAATGGGAGTACCTGCGTTGGATTCCCATAACATTCCTGAAATAATTTCCTGTACCGGTCATCTGAGTACTGAATTCACCCTCACACCCTTTATAGTTAGTTTATTAAATAAATTTCTTCAACAATTGTAATGTCAATTGAACAACTTGTTACAATTAGAACCCTGTTGGTTTCGTTTTGTACATGTGTGATGAACTTAAATCAACAAACTACCTAGCATTACCTAGCAACAATACTATAAAACTTCGCGAACTTTCAGCAAAAAAACTGACCACATTGAGAAAGCTATTGAAACTGACCACATCTTGATCATGTCTCATCGATCTACCACTGAAATAACGCAACGCACAGCTTTAATTATTGTGTTGTGTCTACTACGATAATCATATTTAGTCCTCAACCCCACGTCTCAGTCATCGACCTCACTGAAACGTGTTTCTCATTAGAGAGTGCTTGTCCTCGGTCACCAGTCACCACGAAGCCTTCCCTCGCCGTAGGGCTTCTTGCGGTCACTGGGCCTCGGTCGCTTCCTTCACGACAGTTGTCTTGTCTTCACATGACATACTACCCACTACTACGTTGTTACTACTACTAAGTTGGGGCTTTGCCACACTGGGTTTTGATTCTAAACTAAATGGATTTTTGTCCGCCGTTCAATACTGTAGGCTAACCTTTACTTGTGTGGGGCAGTACTTTAAGTGTGATATCTCCTTTCAATAAAGATGATTAGAACTATGTGTATGTCTTCTTATCTAAATAATATAATTCAAGAGGACCTAGGATTCAGCCCTGTGGAACCACAGGGTCCTTTCATGTCCCTAATCTATGTCAATGAATTTATCCTATTGAGAAACTTTGTAATTAGTTTTGATGCCAATGCAATATGTCTTATATGCACAGATATCATTAATGATAGTGGTATTCCGATTGTGCTTTACTAATTTGTTTTTAATCCGTTTAAACACCTTTCGAATCAAAACTGCGGCAGTGCAAGTACAACACAAATCACACAAATATCACACAAAGTCACACAGTATCACACAGTATCACACAAATCTAACCAAATCTATGCTGTAAAGTGTGTGTGCTCTGAGCTGAAATTAATTCATCTTGCACTGTATTGCAGTACATTTCATGTTTGTGTCTACTCTGTCTACGGACTACGATGTAGCTCGAAGACGCTACGCTTCGCTATGCCTAGCGTGTGACTATCAAAGTGGGTACAGTAAAGCTTTTTAAAAGAAAATACTTGTATGTTTGTTTATAGTCTAGGTTCGTAATCCCCTCCTAGTATAACTTATAATGTGCCGAAAAGTTTTGATACTTAATGCGAATATAAATGCTTGTGTATTTCGGCTTTTTATGGCTTATAAATTCGCAGTTCACGGTAAATATTTATAGTCGTTTTCTTTGCTTATTGTTATATGGCTCATAAACAAGTTAGTATAGGTATTAGGATTTTATTGGGCGGCTTACACGTTTGATATAAAGGTTTACAGTACCTATAAAACGAGTAAGAGTTTCTTAATTGAATGGTAATCGAAATACGAGAGACTCGACAAAAGCTGGCGTGATTTCGAATAAATTCTAACTGGAAACTTCTGGTGTGTCAGTATACTGTATAGGTTCCATAAAATGGCCCGTCGAGCTTAAGAAGACACTGTCATGTCGTTTCATGTGTCTACAAAGACGTCCAAAACTGACGCATTGTGTTAATTCAATACATTTTTGACTCTTTTAATACAGTCGCTGATAGAATTTGATTTTATCTTGACCTTAGGCATTAATGACAGGCACGAACAAGAACGAAACGTTTTAAAAAGCTTAAGTTTTTTTTTAAGTCAATTCATACTATAATATTATAAGTGCGAAAGTAAATGCTTGTTTGTTACCTTTTCACGACTAAATGGCTGATCAGCTCGTGATGAAATTTTGCAAGGAGATATATTATATCCTGGGACTATATATTTTTTCTCACACAAACACCATCCACATACATACAAACACACATATTTCCACGCAAACTAAGTCGCGGGCAGCAAATATAATGTTATATAGGGTGTAACAAGATCCTTAACGAAGCCGTCAACCAAGCATTATGTACATCAAACTAAGTAACTTTACGCAAAAATTGTTGCTGGCAAACGACTTTTTTTTTTGGGTGAGAAATCACGTTTTATGGTAGGACTCAATGTAACGCACTCAAAACATTGTGTTGATGGAAGCATTGAATAGTACGGAGGTCGTGGAGGTGTAACTATGTATTAAAAAAAAAAACTTGTGAAGAAGTTGGACTTCGACCCCAATATCTCCGTAACTAGAAGGTTCCCAGGTATGGTCTAGATTAAAAACGGGGAGAATAAGTACCTTTCGGCTTCGTTAAGGGTCTTGTTACACCCTTTATCTACGCCAAGCCTCTGTAAATTTTCTTGACCTAAAAACAAACGAAAAGCTCCTTACCCTCCACCAGGTAATATCCTTAAGTCAAAATAATATAATACGTGTTAAACACAGTGTGGAGACAAAGGATTAAGTGTATAATGCGCAAGGTATTAGCGCAGTGGAGCGCTGGTTGCGGTCGCGGGTTGCGGCCGTTGCGGCTTGCCACCCATGTACGCGTTCACCCGCTACTCAAGCCTCGGCTGTAACGCAAACCAGTGCGTTTACGTTAACTATTCGATGATCTGATATTTTTTTGATAGAAGGAGGAAAGTAGACTCTATAGCTGATTTTGGCAGAAGCAAGCGAAACATTGGTGGGACCATTCATCATCATTTCAGCCCCTTGTTGTCCACTGCTGAACATAGGCCTCCCCAATCGATGTCCAACGTGTCCGGTCCAATGCCACCTGCATCCAGTTGGGACCATAGGACAAATATAAATAAAGACATGTTTCTCTTTTTAGTTTAGCTCAGTAAAATTTGCTATTACCACAACATTTTTAGGTAGATTTTATTGTAGCTTATTAAACTATGCAAACAAGTCTAATTATATTTCCATTAAATGAACAAAGGAGCAAGTCTTACTGCATTATCATTAGCAAAGTACTTAAACAAAAATCATTTTATTGCAAAATGTACCGCAATCAATTTGCAGATCAGAAACAACTTTGTTTTCAATTACAAGCGGTTAAAATGTTTACACATAAACGTTATCCGTAATAAAGCAACCTTGGATATAAATTGCTCGATGGAGGTTCGAGCTGATTTTTTACCAGCGACCCTTTAGCCGTTTGTAATATTGAGTATAATTATGTACAGGCAGGCCATTAGGGTACACCGCCGTTAATTTATTATAATAAGGTCCAACTGCCGACTGCACTTACTCGACCGTGAAAATTATTATCATTAGTGCCCAGTAATGTACCACACAATGCACACTTTAAGCTACTGCCCTTATCAGAACTGTTCCTAAAGCTTATATAAACACACGTCACTTGAAATGGCCGCTGATATAGGTTTTATGTATCATTTTCCTTCATATTGTTGTGCACTAATCCGCGGGTCGTTTCCGGAGATATAAAAATGCTTTTAACAGTCAACTGAATGAGAATCTCATTTAGTTGCGATTCGAGTGAGACTTCCATTCCAATCCAATCGATTTCACAGCTGCTGAAAGCGCTTTGTATATTATCCAGTTCACAATCTACATGAACACGGATTTCAATCGACTAATTGAGAAATCGGTATGATGACGTGACGCAAATGCTAAATGGTTCAGTTGGCATCGGAGCACGGACACTCGATCCGGCCGGCCGGCCGTGGCGCAACACTCGCTGTTGACGATTATACCGAGATCATTGAAAACTGTATCGAATGTTATACGATGCGAGTCGCGACCTGTTACCTACCACTTCATTGAATTAATCTTACCACTGGAAATTCCATATATGGAACGTTTGGTATAACAATGGTAAATAATACAGGTTGATAATTTTAACAATGCCGTTACCTAAACGTTTCTATTTTGACGTCAGATCGGTGTATAATACGACTTGCTTATCACGTAGGTACGTTATACAAGAACCCCACCACACGACACCCCAGTATTTAACTTCAACAGAAGCAATTTTCACATGGTGTCCCTCGGCCTAAACACATACAATCCAAGTCATTCTGCGTGCCTTCAAAATCATAGGTATTATTAACTCTACTTTATTTAATAACACCTTTGAATCCGCTAAAACAAACCCGTTCAATAACTGACTATAATTGTGTTTTTTGTCGTCGACAGAATAATCACTGGTTCGACCTCCGTTCAATGTGAATATGAAACAATATGCGTAGGAGCGGCACACTAATGGCTTTATAATTGAAATTATGACTTACGCTGCCCCTACACGTCGGCACTCACTAGCCTGAGTGACGTCTACTGCAGGATTTGTGGACAAGCAGTTAGTTGAAGGAGTAAGTGGCCCAGCAATGGATGCTCAATACTGCCAACGTGTGCTGATTTGTGGCCTCGCCCGTCTGTCTATCTCCGCAATAACTCTTAGAGGACAATCCAGTACGTGTACAAGTATCTATCTACAGAAGTTTAGGTGCTAATTGAATATTAAGTTACTTAGGTGCGCGCGGTTGATTTCAAACTAGTTTTAATTATTCGATAATTATAGCGATAGCTCGATTAACAAATCTGGTAGTGAAGGCCGTTGTATTAGTACTTGTCAATCGGAACGTTACGCTAAAAGCTTTGTTTAGTGGCCTGTTTTATACCTACACGGCCAATTCTTGCGTTAAATATGCACGAGAATAAATGTTAATCAATTAAACATACACAGATATTGTAAAAGCAATTGTATTATACATTTTGATTGAATACGACGTTAAAATTAGCTACAATGTTATCTTTAAATCTAATAACGATTATCCTAATTATTCTTTTAGAATCGACTGGCAACAAAAACTGTACTATTTTAATTAGGTTTTCAACGTTCACAATGCTATGCAATAGTTATAACTTATATCAAGTGATTGCAATTAAGTAATTAAAAGTGCGAAGGCAGGTGTGCTCAGAGACATTGAATTTCAATGACAACCTAGATTAATGAGAATGACGGCTGGTGATAACATCGTCTGAATTTGTGCAAGGCTGGGTACTTCAAAGTGACTCAATTATTTCTAGAATCTAACAACATAATACAATAAAATTGTGGCAAGATATGAAGATAAAGAAAAGTAGACATTTTGGATAGGATAGGGATCGCGCTCGATATGGGGCGTTAAAATGACACCCTAAATCGATGTATAAAACTGGTGCTGGCGCCTAAAATGTCGTTAATGTTCAGAGTGGGCGTAAAGAGCATTCTGCGGTTCTGCCTATTCCTTCTAAGATAACAAGTGTAACACTTAATAAACAATGACAAGGTAACGGCGAAACAATAAATTACGAACATTATTCAAATTAAATGACTGATTATCATGGCATATTGTCTTCTTATCATTACCACCGTCATCTGACGTCCCCAAAAGGAGAAAATTGCCAAGAACTGAATAGGCACATCGATCACAATACAATGATGACTTAACCTAGAAAGAAGATCATAGATTTATAGGCTTGTCAGCCGTTTAATTAACTGTAATCCCCTGTAGGAAATTCATTTAACAATAGATTGTTTTAATCACTATATAGGTACTCCCACTATTAACTACGTAATTAATATAATTGTTCGATTAGTGGGAATTATTCTCTATTCACTGCTCTGTGGGGACGTTAATCAAACATGAGTTACACTTACGATAGCTGAAGTAAAGTTAAACCTTTTTTTTATAATAAGTATAATAACTTCTTAGATAACCTCCTGGTTCTTAACGACGACATTCTTGAAACAAAGGAAATAATGAATCAAATGACAAAAGAGACGGATTGCTAAATATTTATTTTGGGTAGTATTACATAAAGTTAGAACGTCAGTTGCATTGCTGTGTAATAGATATCTAATCTAATGGCAATTAAAATCTAAACCGGTAGCGAGCAACTAAATAATAGTCTATATGCCGTTTATACAATTTGCCTAATTACTGTAACGCTTGCTTTCCAGAGCGGCGATGCAAGAATAATGTAGCGGTCACATGCGATGAGCGATAGCGTTTATGACTCCCTTTACATTTACTTCACTATATTTGGCCTTTTCCTTTCTGTCTATTTTGGTCTGATATTTTTTTTAAGTTAGTAGTATATGTATGTAGTATAAGGAAATTTTTACCGCAGCTTTTCCAATTTTCTACTCGTATTTTCAGTATCATTTTAATTAACTGTTGGGCTATTGTCAGAAGAATTTTCCTTTCGGGAAATAACTTCCTTTATAGGTATAAAATTAAAAAACGATAATATAAAACCCAAAAGCCCCTTAACCGATAAAACTGCAATAAGACTCAAATCGCTTTCTTCTATCCGTTGTGTGCCAACTCTTAATGAATTGATGCACAATGGGTGCGCAGGCCCAGGCGGCGCGGCGTGTGAACGGCGCGGACGCCGCACAATGCACCGCGCATGCGCGTTATGTCACGACTGTGGCATAACACGCGCAATCATAGCCTAGCAACCCATGCTCAACATCACTCAGCATTTTGTTGAATTTTATTGTTTTATGGGGTCTTAAGTGATAGACATGCAGAATGCACATGGGTGGTGCAATATTTGTATGCCTATCACGGAGTTTTCCTTGGGGAACCAGATTGTTGAACCCCTTTAGGAGATCCTTCGCTATCTTTCTCAATGTATTTGGAAGATTCTGCGTTTACCAATGGAAAGTTCCTACTTTACACTTAAATACCCCAATTACTAATGAAACTAGCAGTGGTTTTCCCCTGACAATTATCTATTTGCCTCTTAGAACTACTAACAACTTGAAAGTAATATTTCCGTGTAAACCAATTAATGGAAGCAGCATCAACTGCTTTTAGGTGTATCTTTTTAGGAAGGTATAGAGATTATTCACGGAAAATTGTAGAAATACGATGAATGCAGGTAAGAGATAAAAATAGTAGATTCAGTGATACGGATGAACGAGATGAACAGTATTAAAATACACCTTGTACATGAGGAAAAACAAGGTAGCAACAAATACAATGGGAACTTTAACTACAGGTATCAACAAACTTCAAAGTTACTCAATGGGTGTGGATGATTCATAGGTTTCCAGTCTAGGCTAATAGGAATAAATGGAGTTACTCCATAGATAAAGACGATATTATACCATACAATGATGATAGTGCTTAAAAAACGCGGTCCGTAGGAAGGTTAATAACGAACAATTTTAACACTAACTACAAGGTAGGTTAATTTAATCGTTCACGTAAGTCAATACATGCTGCTTAACAATGCGGTGATTTTGCGCTAGCAACAATTACGTGCAATTGTGATTAATGTAATTGTTCGCTTACAATATGCATTTTAATATATTTTCCCTGTTGAAGAAAGGTAAGACTGTCTGGTCTAATTTAATCCGGAAACGTCATGAACTATTAACAGACATTAACTTTTTCATTTATGTACCCAATTTACTGTTTGTTAATAGAAAATTCAACGTGTCATTTTAAAATTTAATTTTTTATGCATTTTCGGAATAATCAAGTGCTTAGATTATACAGACGCGAGCACATCAAACTACCCAAAACTGACAAATATTCCGAATCAACCTTGAACCTAATGCTTTAGCGATAAAGTTGAAAATCTATTAAAGAAATTTGACATATTGTAGTAGCTCGATGTGCTGGCGTCTATACAATCACGTTTATAAACAAAACTGGACGCCAAAACATCCTTTAATATATCCTCTCAACATGATTAAACGTCCAACTAAACCTCAAAAAAGGGACGTAATGCTTCATCATAAAAAAACATATCGATATCAAATGTATCGAATACAAAATAACGACATATCAAAGCGATATCGCTTTGCTTTCGTTTCGCGACATATTCGGGCCTGTCGATGTGAAATCGAATGAAAAATTATGCATTTTCCGATAGCTTTTCTAGGTACCGTTCAAGTGGACTCTGAGAGGCCATTACACGGTATGTTCACACACGTTACGTGTACATAGGCCACGCTAATATCTACTTAAGTACCAATGAGATAGGGTTCGATAAGCAATCGTAAGTATTGACTTGTAAACTTACGTCGCGTTCTTGCTCTACATCTTTTGTTTCCAGAAATAAAAATTCTGGTTAATGGTCAGAATGCTTGCTGATGTTTTGATCTCTGTTTTAATTCATCTTTGGTTAATGTAGATTTTGTGGGGTAACTCCTTTGTCGTCTTAGTAATTCAAAGATTTTTGACACTTAGCGCAAAGCCGTAGATAGTGCTATTAAATATTTTTTATTTCTGTAAATTGGTTTGATAAAACACTTTTACCCTTATAGCTTTTCTAGGTACCGTTCAAGTGGACTCTGAGAGATCATTACACGGTACCTCTACGTACGTAACGTGTGTATGGGTCACGCTAATATCTACATAAGTACGAATGAGATAAGGTTCGATAAGCAATCGTAAACACCTGTAAACTTACGTCGTTCTTGCTGTACATCTTATGGTTCCAGAAATATAAATTCTGGTTAATGCTCTGATGTGTTAATTAAACTTTGGTAAATGTAGATTTTGTGGGGATACCTTTGTCGTCTTGGTAAAGGCGCAAAGCCGTCGATAGTGTTGTTAAGGAATATTTATTTCTGCAAATTGGTTCGTTAATACACTTTTACACTCACAGCTTTTCCAGCTACCGTTCAAGTGGACTCTGAGACACCATTACACGGTATGTTCACACACGTTACGTTTGCATAAGCCTCGCTAATATCTACTTAAGTGCAATGAGATAAGGTTCGATAAGCAATCGTAAATATTTACTTGTGATCTTACGTCGTTCTTGCGTTACATCTGTTGTTTCCAGAGATCTTAGATGCTTTGATGTTAAGATCTGTTTCAATGTATCTTTAGTTTGGCTGTCTTTTTGTTGTATGTGACAGACTTGTATTTTTCAGGTTTAGGCTGAGGTTCACCATAGATACGTTAGTTTAGCCAGTTGTGTTTAGGTCCCATAAAATAGACTGCGAGCCTGTTGCCATTTGTTTATTCTTAGTTAAGAACGTACATTCCGTTCGTATAATTTGTGCACTTTGTTCACTGAATTCTCGCAGGGGTTGGAGTACCTTTGTCGTCTTCTAAAGGGTCGTCCATTAATCACGTGATGGTTTTTAGCAACTTTTTAACCCCATTGTGATACGTGGTGAGGTTTTAGACTACCCCTCCCCCCCTACCCAAAATCACGTGTATTTTTTTGGTACAAACTATCTTAAAAAAATCAGAATAATAATATTATCTTTAAATACGGGTTAACAGGTATAATCTAATTTAATTCAGGAAAATTAAGTACCGTGATAAAAAATGTCCAGACACATTAAAGTTGCTGTGGTGGTTTCTGATCTGACTGGCATAAAATAATAAAGAAAAGGTGTAATCATGTGTGTTATCAGCTCATATATGTCCCCACCGAGGCGCACGAGCATACCCTAGATTAGGATGATAAACATTAGAAAAACATAAATTTGTATACTGGTTCATAAATATATTTAATGGACATTGTCGTCGGACCACGGATTAGCGAGACTTTCTTCAACACTAACAAGTGGTTAAGCACCTTGCAAGTCAGCTGTTGGCGCTGTGCTTTGTTGAAAATCAACTTCGTTCTCATCAAGCCACTCGGCGCGTCATCTTTTTCGCGCACTACGCAGAATCTCTCTCGATCTAGCGATCGGTCATCGCGTCAGGATGCGTGAAGGAGGAACATTATACACACACACACACGTGATATCTCACTACACCCCCCTCCCCTCTAGTGATATTTCGTGGTTTTTTCCGAACCCCAAAGGGGTCCCCCCCTTTCGAGCCTCACGTGATTAATGGACGATCCCTAACTACAAGAATGTTGTATGGGAGTGCCGGTACTTTCATACCAGCCTAAAAGCTTGGCTTGTCCTTACAACTTCTTCTCTTTATGATGTTACGGTGTCTGAAGTCTGCTTGCCTGATGGGCTTGCCGTATTGTAGGCCCCTAGGCATGACACGGCACTGACTATATCCCAATAGGAAAACCTATTAGTGGTAGTAAAATATTTGTTATCATAGTCAACTTCTTGTAATACGATTGCTAGAATTGTAAATATTTTTATAATTTACTAATGCTCTATCGGTAAACGGTATATTTTATTTATAGATGGATATCGGAAAGCGGTCGGTGTCGAATTTAGTTGAAACGTTAGCTTGTCTTATTTACCTATCAATAACAATAGATTTAAGTAAATTACGTAAATGCGATTGTTTATAAATAACTAAGCTCTTTTTTATTTTACTTAGTACTAATAAACTACCAAATCCATTAAAAACCGGACGTTGTAGAATAAGTCTAATTTTATAATTCGCATAATAAAGTATGAGCACGCCTACTGTTGTAAATTATAGCGGAATCTTAGATCTAGAAAAATAAATATTAGTCACTGTCTGTTTAAGATTATCTTGGTATAATTTCTACTACGAGTACTTAACACTTCGCTGAGTTTGCTCATCTGCTAGCAGCCCACGGTTTTCTGTCTAACTAGATCTGTCTGTGCAAAAATAGAAATAATCCTTTACTTTGATGACTGATTCCATATATACGAATAATCACAAAAATCCAATTCAAATAAACCAATTAATAATAGCGGATAAAATTTCTCATTAAACATATCAAAGCATATGGTTGACAGTTGCAACACTACTACAACTAAACAAACTTTAAATAATCCCCTCTGGAAAAAAAAGCTAATCACAAAGTCTTGAGACGAATCTTTATATTTTAAATCGAACCCAATTTCACAGCTCGCATCACCTGTCAAATGTGACACAAAGCCAATCGCAGCCGTATTATGAGAGAACTCAAACTGACCCTATTTATATCAATGATAATCTATTTATTGTCACAATAAAAACTTTTGATGTTATCAACTCGCAGTGATGAAAGAATCGTCACCTTCCTCTCGTCCTTATCGCGATGCCAAAAGTCACGTTATACTCGAATCTTTACGTTACTTGAGACTTTATTGTTCAGTAGATAAGAATTGTATTAGCTTGATGATCATTTCATGGAAGGTATGCTAAGCAGCTTAGTGATGCGATGGCGCGGACTGGAGGTGAGGCTTGCTTGACGTTTCGAGTGAGTGACGAGTCGATCCAGTGGCATCAGTTGTGCACCACAAGTACAACCAACGACAAATGGCTAGTCACAATTAATTAAATTGTGTTAATGATATCGTGACTAAGGAAACTAGGTGGGAAACAAACACCTGTTAAACATAAAACACCTTGCTATTTGATATGCGCGAAAATGTATTTCACAACGACTAATGGCACTAAATAAACCTTTGCGAGATATTTTGCTGTGTTCAGATCACGTGATCAGTGATAATAAATAAGTTTTGCAATGAAAACTAATCGCTTTGCTCGCTCAGTTCAGATAAGATACTCATTTAGTAATGTCAAGGAAAACACGATATTTGTGCAGATAAATTCGAATATGCATCGTTACTAATATGTTTATTTCAATGCAGTTTTTTCTCTTAATTCGTAAAAACCAAACATTCAATTTGATCGTGCGACTGAGTACACTGTCATTACTCACAGATTAATTACTTAGTTAAATCGTCTTGGCTTGTATGGTCACTAATTGCTGTAAACGTTGTGTTTTTTTCACATTCTCGGTAAGTGGGGTTTTTCAAATTACGATGCCAGAGGTTTTGTATTTACAGTTGCATGAAACGTTTAATTGCCTCCAACGGATGTTAAATACAGTAATTGGGAGGTAAATTCATAAGATAACGTATACATTAAGAAATATAATAAGCATGGGGTGTCTTTATGTGGCCTACGTACAAAACAATTTGATGGACGCACGAAACTAAATGTACACAAAATATAGCTGTACTTGACTGTACCGAGTTCATACAGATCTGTTGGATTTCGGTGAGCTATTTTAAAATTTAAAAAGCGAACGTAGCTTGACATTTGACAAAAGCTGATTATGACGTCAGTTTTTTTTCTTTTTCCCCTGTGTGACACCGAGAGTCCTTTGAGCCAGGATTAATTTGGTCCGTTTTATAAGGGCTTACTTATCTCGAAGCCGAGTGTTAGGAACGGGTTGTATTTATCGCAACCCATTATACATTTTATTATTTAATTTATTTAACGCTTCGGGTTTAGCCGCTTGACTATTAAATCGTCGATGGGATAATGCGATCTAAACTCAAACATTACTTAGTCTTAAATGCGTTGTTTTGTTAATTTATTTATATTAAACTTTCCAACAGCTCGTTAGTGATTAAAAATTGTTTTAGAGATTGGGACGTTAGTGGTAGGTAGGTATCTAATGAGAATGTTGTTGGTGTCAAATACAATAAAGATGAGTTGATTTTAAGAGCCGTTCTCAAAAATAGGATCGTATTAATGTTAATTTATAGCAATTTAAAAGATTTTATGCAAATAACGCGTGTTGTAAATATAAAATCTTGATAACAAGCATTTGTCTTAGAGTACATTAATTAGTTTGAAGCCGAACCGTTTTAAACATTAATGAGGAATTATAATGAAGCTGGGATTACACGGTTGGGGCTTTAAATTAATAAATTATAATAATCATATGCAGTGCCCTTAATACGCCGCTTTAAGTGCCCGCTAGTTTATTGAATGTAACTTTCCAATGTTATACTTTACAGCTTTGTGATCGAAACTTTTTAATAAAGATGTGCTTTTGTAACCGAGAATTGTTACGGCGTTCATTCATTGTGTGTCTAAATAAGACTGACTTAAACGGACATGTTTTTAGTACGGTCTCTGTTTAAACTGTAGCTTGTTGGACTTTTTTTATGTTAAAGACAGGCAGTAGGTAACAGCACGCAAAGACTTGAACTTAGAAGTTCTAGTCTATTCCTATCCTAAAGAATAGGGATGCAAAAATAACACTAAATTGGATTAAAGATTTAATTAGCAATGTGTCTGTGTGTTTCCTTAATAAAGAAGTTAAGTACACAGTTTTGTAAAAAGAAGCTTTTTTAATTTGTAATAGAATTCATAAAGTATTAAGCACTAATCGATAGTAATATGGGCACTAATATAAAGTTGCGAATATCAATTACTTTTGCTGATAATTATCTAGGAACAAATTATGAGAATTATAGGCACAGGTTTGGTTCCGCGTTACACACCGCAATTTTTTCGCTTGTCATTATTATTTGAAAAAATATAATTAATTATACGGTAATAACTCTTAGGAACACTTAATTAAATAATGTTTGCTAATAAGCCTTCGTTTAGTCGTAAAAACTTTGAATTGAATAGTTCAAGTTCTAATTAGGTATACACACATAAAAGTTTCCGTGATATTTTATGAGGTTTAGATAAACTTAGCGCTCAGTCATTGTTTTTTTTTTCTGTAATATAATAAAATACAACTTGTTTTTCTTCTGCTACGAACGTGACTTTGGTTTGAACTGTTTGTAGGACTATTTGAAAATTCACCGTGTATCTTTTTATTCATTTATTTTTTCCTTTTTTGTTTCTAACGTCCTCAACTCTATACATTGTATACTTATTGTGAACTCACATTTTAACAATGTCTTTTGTTTAATAAAATTAATTGCCGACTTTACCTAACTTCCGCATTCCGAGCTAATGCCGTTTCTAACCCGACAGGGTTTTTACTTTTCTAGCATGTCAAACTATTATTTGTATGTGGATAGATAGTGATAATGATGTCATAAAATATAAACTAGCTAAAAAGTAATTTAAACTCTTTCGTATGAAAAAAAGAATACCTCTAAAACTTTGATGTCCAAAGTTCAATCAAAACAATAAAAATGGGAGTCACACAGCATTTGTGCCGGTCGGTTGCGCGGCTGGCATCGGAAGAGGTCGGTTGTGACAAAAGCCTCCGGATCATGTTGCATCCCCCGCCGCCCAGCACCGGACACCCTCCTGTCATAAGAACCTGCACCTGCGTGACGTTTGACCCTAACAAGGTCGAAAAATAACATCGTAAAGATATTATTCGGATCGGATTAAGTTTGTTTTAATAAAATAACGATTTGTAAAATTGACTTTAATTAAGAACTTAGGATAACTCTTACATGCTGCTTTTTTTTAAGGAAGATATCGCTGGTAGGTCTAAAGGTAATATTATGCTGTGTAATGGGATTAGCATCAAGGCAATATTCAAAAAGCACTACTGTTAAGTAAAGTAAAGTTAAACAAACTACATAAAACAAGCCATTCCTCGTGTAACATTATTGCAAATTGAGATGTCTGACAGCTACGAGTCTATGGAAATGTAAACGTTTTTGGTTCAACCTACTTAGTAGAAGATACATTCGATCTGTGGTTGTGGGTGGGACAAATACGGCGTTCAATCTAGTTGACTCAAATTAGGAGTTAAACAAAACTTTTAAATGTTTATGGATTTGGACCAATTTGTGATATTTGGTGGTTTTTGAATTACGCGATTGCAAAAGACTATCTCATAACCAGAGAGAGATAGGTAAAATTATTTGTCTAAACTTCAAGGAAGTAACATGTGGATAATACTGAAACTGTTAGCCGGCGACATCCCCTGCTGGCATAGGCCTCTCCCCATAACTTCCAGCTGTTTCGATCCAGGGCTAATGTGGACCACTGATCGTTAGTTTTGTCCAGCTGTTAAATAAGCACATGTTACCTACTTAATTCCTTGAAATTTAGGCAAATAAATTCACCTACACCGATCCCTGCTCACAACAGTTCGTCATCTTAAGAACAACTTACTTGCGAAACTACAATTTGAATTGCACTATCGATTTGATAAGGATGCAGCAGCCATTTTAATACAGAATCGCTTTTTCCAAAATTCAAAAAGAGAAAGCTTTACTAGATTCTTTTGCAACTTCATTTTGATATCAGATCTTACATGGAAGTCATACTGAAGGAGGATTTATATTTTTTAAAGTCCCGAGAGAGCCTACAGGAATTTATTAATCGATTTCATGGTTTTTGTGAATAGAATAGAATATCATTTATTTGCTAAAAACATAGTATAAATAATGGTAGTGCTAATTAATGTGAACAAACATATTTTGCTTAATAAGTATAAGCGTGCAAATACATGCATAACGAAACATCAGTCATCATGCGAGTTTAAGTTCCAGGAACTCCTTAACACTGTAAAAACTATTAGCAGATAGCCATTTGTATAATTTAATTTTGAATAATCTTGTATTTAATGTTTTTAATTCATTTGGTATGTTGCATGTAGTAGCATTGTTTGCAGTAACCGTTTATAGAACAAGTGTCGACGCATTCCGTATCTTTCGTAGATAGTTTAAAAAGAATAATAATTATTGCTCTAGCCCACTGGTACGCACATTTTTGTTTCAGGAGTAAGGTATGCCAAACGTTGTTCAGTTTTTTTTTCTGATTTTAATCATTTTATCGTGTTTAATCTTATTTCTTACTTACTAAATGGATGAACGTATGGATGGATCTTTGCTACTCTTATACGCAAATACTACTGAATGGATTTGACACACAGATAGTCTATACCTATACCTGAATTAACTCATAGGATTATTTTATTCCAGTAGTACGATTCCACGGAACATTACCAAACTCCTACAGACACATTTTTCTAATAAAACTAGTTTTTTTATCTAATTAAGCACTCTTTGTAAATAATTATTTGCATGAGTGCATTTGCACCCATATAATAATACCTATATTTTAGATCTAGATGAAACCTAATCTAAACAGTGTCCGCCAAAATTCAAAATTAGTTATAAAATGATCAACATTTAAAAAAAAATCCGGTTTCGTATTTTCTGTTTATTTATTCAATTATTAAGTAACCTAACGCTAAAAACCAGTTAAGTACGAGCTCGACTCGTGTAGGTAGCCCATGGTTTTGTACTATGAATGAATTTAAATTCTTTGCTAGTTATGTACCTACAGCTAAGAATTGGTTCAAGTAAGAAAAGCATAAGTAATTTAATTTTCGATCGTATCATCATATAAGAAAAGCCATATAAAACAAAAGCTCTAAAAAAAGTTATCATACATCTTTAATTTTGTGACTGGAAAAACTAAATAAATAATACCTAGTTCATGACTTTCTTAGACCGCATAATTTCACAATTTAAAGGATTTATAGCCCAAAAACGATTTTTATTTCAATTTCAACTGAACAACTCCGCCATAATACAAGCGAATAAACATACCACAACACCAGTCACTTGAAGCACATTTAACACGTAAACACATTATATAAGTTAACGTGTTTATCACAATCGTTTCGAAGTAAAGTCTCCTAATAGACACCCCGAGACGTCGCGTGACTCCGCGCGCCACTTTATCGCGGTTCCCAGCAATCGAAGTAGATCAAATTATAATACCGTGCTTACCGTGTTGCTGGTTTCATAATGAGCACTGTAAACTGTGCAAGTGTTATGGAGCCTGCAGGAAAACGTTTAACTCTGTCTCCGGGAAAGATAAGGTGTAATGAGTGCATTGTCGCGTTGATGTCTTTTCTTAAATCTTAAGTGCTACGACGTAGCGCTCCTGTAGGCGAATTTCGGATTTTCGTAGCACCCCTCTGATGCGTTTTTTGTTGATTTTGTTCTACTTCTTTTTTTGGTATCTTGTTTTTTGGATTTGTTTTTGTTTGTCTTATTTAGTTTTCTTTCCCGTTGTTTTCTTCTATTAAGTTATTTTCATATTCGTGAATTGTAAAATATGCACTCTACATTTTATAACTTGATTTATAATAACTAAAAAGTGTAATATGAAAACCCACACTACTTCACATTATCTCATAATTTCAGCCAAAAGACGTCTATTACTGGACATAGGCCTCCCCCAAGTGTCGCCACACTGACCGGTCCCGTGCGACTCGCATCCAGCGGATCCCCGCAACCTTCACCAGGTCACCGGTCCACCTAGTGGGAGGCCTTCCAACGCAACGTCTCCCGGTTTGCAGTCGCCACTCCAGATCTTTCGGCCCTATCGATCATCCGTTGTGCGAGCAGTGTGCCCTACCCACTGCCACTCAAGTTTGACAATTTGGTTAAGGTTAAGGTTTGAATTTCAGCTAAATGTCTATCTACTTCTGCAAGTTGTATCCGTAGAGACAGATCTCTAGAACTAATATTAATATTAGTTAACATCATAAGGGTTAATTCAGTCAATAGCATACTTAATTTGGACAGTAGGTAACCAGCGACCACCTTCAACCAACCAATCAACTTGTTTGTGGTATTATAATCTACAATTAAACTAATTTTGTGTCCAACAATTCTTATCGATCTACAACCACATTTGTATCAAAAGCTGTATTAATTATCACAAGTAGGTAAAACTGTTAATATGACGGAAATTTCTAGAATTGTTTGCGTTTGTTTTAGGATAATCATATTTTTATGAAAATTATCAAACCTTGGGCGTACTCTTAGCAAAATATGAGCTGACATGGGTGATCTACCCTATCTTTACTGTTCGAAATCTTAAAACTAAAAAGCAAACCTGGTGAGTCTGTAGCGGATCTGTCGGAGTCGGAGTCCCGGTGCGCGCTGAGGTCCCGGGAGGGCGCGTCCAGGATGTCCGTGATCATGAAGCGCGTGCGAGGCGCGCGCTCGCGCTCGTCGCGCTGCACCGTCATCGCCAGCGCGCCGCCGGCGGGGCCCGCGCCGCCGCCGCTCGCCGCCCCTACCGCATCCAGCGCGGGCCACCCCCGCCCCGCGCACCCCACGCACAGCTCGATCGCCCCCAGCTCGGCAATCACCGTACCATCACAGTCCAAATTAATTCCAAAACAATTTTATCTAACTTGAGCAACACTTATTAGTTCCGAACTGGCATCGCCGGCACACCAAGGTATAGTCCTTCTTGCGAAAGTCACGTGCTCCCGAAATTCCGATCGAGATAAGTTTGTTTTTCACTTTTTTCCGAATGTTCGCAACGTTTTATTTTAATTAATTAAAAGTGAAACTCCAGATAATAGTTATCAGACACAGAGCAACAAAGTTTACACACTTGTAGTTCTCACGAAATAAAGTTTAGTGCGAATCGACGAGCGCAGCACTGTTACAAATGTTCCGCGGTACGCGCGCTACGGATCGCGTGTGAGATGCGCGGGCGCGGCGGCAGAGTGTGCGTCGCGGAGGCGCTGCTCGGCTCGACTGGCGCGGTGGGCAGGGGGCGGGCCCGCCAATGGCGCGGCGGGAGGGCGCGCCGCCAGCCAACCGCCGCCTGCCGCCGCGGGGCGTGCCCCGGCCATGTTGCTGTTCCAACTTAATGCTCTTTTTACCAACTCGCCGCCGGGAGAAAGCTCCGCGCGGATTTAAGCTTTTATACGTGGATAAAACGCTTTTATAGGAAAATAAAGCGTTCTCGCAGCGGGATATCGCACTTTATGACGGCGTTTTACTGAAAGTTGGCGACACTATACTCTAGTAATTGGTTCACGCCCGCCAAATTGAGGCTAGCGTGTCAGCCACCGCAGCTTTGTGCTGAACAAACATGAATAACTTATATTATATGAAACAGACTGGTTAGTTATTTATCTCTTGTTTTAATTTAAAAAATATTTTTGCATCACAGACATCTGAATTTCAGCATTCACGGTGTATGAAATGTCGATCCCAATTATGTATGTTGATGCCAAAGAGACTTAAAAGAGTTATAGAGCGGACATTGGGAATATTTTCATACTATAATTTTGATCTGAACATTTTCGATTTTGATACGCGAATGCACTACACAGACCGAAATGTTACAAAAAAATTATCCCGTCCCGTATATCGTATCCCGTATAACACTCGTAAATAGGTAGGTACTTAAATGTGTTTGGTTGGGCCAAAATAATATAAAACAATGATTTAAGGATAAATATCAAGGCAAACTTGCAGAAATGCAGAGATAGCTTGTTAGTCGATTAAGACTTATTGTAAAGAGGATAGAACCCCTGGGGCTGACGAAACTGAATGAGACGTTTTCAGTATACCTACCTTACCAAGAGGTATGGTACCTCTTATAAAGAGCAATTTAGTTGCATGTTAGGTACTAAATAAAACGCTGCAATAGAAAACAATAATTTATTTCAATCGGCACAGGATCATGAAATTCAACACATTGTAATAATAAAACACATAAAAAAAAAACAAACAAATGACATAAAGTAATAGTAACAACATAATAAATACATCACTTCAGGTACTTACTCCGCAATGACTGACATCAAAACTTTGATTCGGAGATCTACAATAACGCAACTTGAAACAATATAATATGTTTACCCAATTTTACCACTTACCAGAAAGCCCTTGTACAGTCACGAGCACCAATAAGTATCCACTAAGCAAAAAGGGATTTTCTTCTATGGTACTAATTGTAACTTCATGTTGTTACTAACATAATATCTCGGATAACCTATTTCAAAGTTGTAATCGCTATTACACGAGAGAATCGCATTTGAATTTAGGTAAGTGTACACCATGTTAATGCTCGTGATGTATCTTGTCTTAATAGTCAAAAGCTACAAATAGTTAATATAGTAGAAGAACCGTTAGTTCAAAAACCTTTGACCAAATATTATTATTATGAGGCATTTACCTTCATGGTATAAAAATACCTATTTATATAAACAATGTTAATTAAGTCTATCTCGCACTAGTATTTTATTTACCTGTAAACAAACTAAGTATTTATAGTAAACGTTCCGTTTTAAAAGACGATTCAAAAGTATAATGGATTTATTATTATTTATTTTTATTAATAAACAATTATATAAATGTTATATATATTTAAATATTTGTAACGAATGGAAGTATCGACTGCTCTCGTTTTCCTGTGTTGCGGTTACTTTTTTACCTTTAGATACATTTGTTTAGCCATTTAATGGTTTTATAAAAACCCTAAAAAACATACCTACCTGCCTATTTTAAAAAAATGCCGTTAGTTGAAATATTCAGTCTGGTTGGTCTAGTAGCGACTGCTGAGCTTGTGGTTCTAGGTTAAATTCCCAGGTTGGGCAAACTAATAATAGGTTTTTCCGATGTTTCTCAGTCGCCTCTCTGAAGTGTAAATTTGTTGTCGGTTGATGCCATTAGGCTCGATGTTCGATGCTCTGATTAGGCTCTCTGTCGATTTATAACGTGCGAAATGTAGAATAACTATTAAAAGGTTAAAGGTTCACCTCTACCTAACCCTTCGCGCACAGCAGGCTTGACGTTATGGTACAATCTATGATAAAAAATAAAAATAGTGTTAAACCAATATAGTTCAGTGTAGTGTAGTTAGTTAGTAGTACTAGTTTAGTGTTCAAAACTTTTCAAAACTTATTGTTATTTCATTTTCACGATGGAAACTCAATAATTTGTAAAATAATTGCATTGATAAAGTTTACTTACTTATCTTCTTTTGTAGCAATCTGCTGTATCAATTCAAAGACTAGGACAATCATTGTATCCCTTTTTCGTATGTAAGTTAATGTTTATAATAAGTACCTATTCCTATTATATACATATTTTTATAAAGAAGAGAGAATTTGGTAAAAACAAAGGCTCGTTTATTCACAACCCATTTTTATTAATAACTTATTTTGCCTTATTTATATTGGGGTTTTCCAATACCCTTATATATAAGGTCCCATTAAAATAGATGGACAAATTTTAACACAGCGTTCAGTACGTCTAACCAAAGATATCCAAGCAAAAAAAAACACTGACTAAACTGATTTTATTTTGACATAGTGAAACACTTATTCTAGAGTGCCGCCGGCAATTCATTATTTAAGGTAAAAATAAAATCACTTTAATCAGTGTTTGTTTTGCTTAGATATCATTAGTTAGACGTACTGAACGCTGTGTTAAAATTTGTCCAACTATTTTAATGGGACCCTATATAAATGATTAAATTAAATAAACTTTTGTTTGTTCTTCGTCATCATCATCCACTGCCCGACGTCACCCACTGCAGGGTATAGGGCCTCTGTTTGTGCCAATGTCCACGCTCCTGTGCCAGCCTCATCAACAAGGTCGTCTGCGCACTTACCTACACCAAAATCGTTAACTAAACTTCATGAAAGACAGCTTGATCTCGACGACAGCTGTCAAACTGACATTATGACATCGGTGCAGCATGTCTTCTTCTTCCATACTTCCTAAAGTAATAGTAACTTTGGCTAGTCAACACATTGTTAATGTTATTAATTCATTCATTATGACATTATGTCAAACTGACATCACACACACTACATAGGTGTGATTTTACTGACAGCTGTCGCAGAGATCAAGCTATCTCTTATGAAGTATATATACACAGCTTTTTATCAATATTGCCAATCCTAAAGACAACACGTCAACATCATCATCTGGCTAGCCTTTTCCCAAATACGTTGAGGTCGGGTTCCAGTCTAACCGGATTCAACTGAATACCAGTATTTTACATGAAGCAACTGCTTATCTAACCTCCACAACCCAGTTAGTACTGGGTAATACGAAACCCCTTGGTCACGTAATAAGTATAACTGATATACAAGGTGTTAGCGGATCCTTCACGAAGCCATTAACCAAGCTTCTGTACATGAAACCTAAGTGACTCTACGCAAAAATGATTGCTGGGAAACGACTTTTGTTTTGGTATGAAAAATTGCGTTTTACGGGAGGACTTCATGTAACGCACTCAAAACATTCGAATATTAGTTTATAATAAGTACGGGGGTCGTGGAGGTATTTAAAGTAAAGTTATAACATTAAAATTTGACATTAAAAATTAACGTTTGACGACCCGAATGGCGCAGCGGTAGTGAGGCTGCCTTACGTTCTTAGGGTCTCGGGTTCGAATCCCGGTAGGAGCAAATGTTTGTGTGATGAGCATGGACATTTGTTTCCGAGTCATGGATGTTTCTATGTATAATAAGTATGTATTTACAAACAAAAAGTATCTATGTAATATTATCAACTATCTGGTGTCCACGACACAAGCCTCGTTGCTTAGTGCGGCACCTAGATGGCGATGTGTGTAATGTCCGGCGATATTTATTTATTTATTATTAAAAACTAGTATTTTTTATAAAGTTGTGTAAAATTTAAAGCTTTGACCTCCAATATCTCCGTAACTAAAAGGTTCCCAAAGGTATGGTCCAGAACAAAAAAATATGCGCGTGAAGGGTATTTTTATACCCACTATTATCGCTGATAGCAATATCTTCCAGACAACCACTCGTAAGTAGGTATAACTACCTACCAAATTGATATTTTGCTGTAGGAACCAAGGTAGGAACATACAGCCCTTCCCCTCCACGTCCTTTTTACATCCATTTTTTACTTCGATACAAACACGCGGCGCTACCCCTGGTGGTACTGTTGGGTATAGAGCCAGGGGTACGGTGGGTCCGGCATGATTTTGATCGCTGTACATTGCTGGCGTCCTAACTAGGTCTATTTCAGTATAGGTAACGTAGTATGGCGATAACTCCACTGTTTGATGGTGTATGTTCAAAATAGAAAATTATATCAATTTGTCTCATCATTATCTAGGAAACAAAAAGTAAAAACTCATATAATTGAAAATTGAAAAAGAAAGTTTTTTTTTTTACTTTTTTGTTTCCTTACAGACATAATTTTTTATTTTGAACGTACACCATCAAACAGTGGAGGAATCGCCATACTACGTTTGTTTGTTTTGTACGGAAGTACGTCCGACTAGTGAACCCTTAATTATAGGTACATGTACAGTCGCCAGCACATCAAAATACCACAAACTGACAAATTTCTCCAAATGATTTTAAACCATAAAATGTTGATAGTTAAGTTCAAAGTCGAATGAAAAAATTTGACAGTTTGTGGTAACTTGATGTGCTGGATACTGTATCAGGCACCAACCTGTACTAGAAGGCGTGGTGAATTATGGGCTCTTTCTTATGGATATGGTACAGGCTAAGTGTGAGACCTTTTTAAGTTTTTTTTATAATACTTTTTAGCATTGTCCCTTTTTTATACAATTTGTCACTTCTAATTACTTTTAAACATATTTAAGTGTATATTTTTGTAATCACCTTTGAAAACCCTTAATTTTGATCACTACTCGAGGGAAGAAAAAAAAACGAACTCCACAATAGGGCACCCCAAATCCGCTTTAGTTTTTTACTTTTAATATAGCCAGTGACACTCGCACTACCAAGACCAAACTTACGACGTATAATTTATCCAAATCCGTTCATCCGTTTAGGAGTTACGAGGGAACAAACAAACGGACTTATATACTTGCGTACAGTTCAAACCCATAACCCTCCTTTTGGTCTTCGCCGCATTCGGGTAAAAATTATATCAGAATGTTTTTCTTATTGGATTTTTTGCGGATTTCGAATACTACTACTTGAGCACACGAAAAAAAAAGTATGATGACATAATGTTTGGTTGACAGCTTCGTTAAGGGTCTTGTTACACCCTGTATGTATAACATGACCACCATAAAGAATTAGGTTTACCTAAGTGTGGCGCGATGTCAAAAATGAAGAAAAGAAATGTAATTGGTCTTAGTAGGGGGGGAGATGAAGTTATCGGGCTACGCGTGATGTCCTAATGACGAAGAAATAAATATACTTAAATTATTAAGAAAGAAAAACGGGACAATAAAATCTAATTCCGCTTGCAAGAGACCAACTGGCCAGTGCGCGATCGTCTAAAGGTGCAATCAAGCAGAGCGGACCGGACCTTATTTGTCAAAGTCAAATCAAAATTAAATCATTTTGCTTCAAAGCGTCACTGAGATATGGGATCAAATGATTTCAATTACATTTCTTCTGACAGCCTCTCTATCGTATCCTATTACCTACCTTTGGCTTATAACAACAGAGGCAGCTTCTCCCATTACCAATCCATGTTCCAAGGTGATCACAGCAATTTTCAGTTTGGGTCAAATCGACATACAACTTAATTGAAATTAAAATGCACTTTAATCGGTTATCTTTTGCATTTATGCAAGTCGTACCCATCTTCATCATTAGCCGCATCATCTGCCTAGCCTTTTCCCAACTATGTACAGGGGGCCTAAAATGGAAGCTTTATCAGAATCATAATATGAATCACGTTAAAAATTTAAAATTCTTAAAATGGTCTTTAGGTTATGACCACAAAGTCCATTTTAAGAGTTTTAAATTTTTAACGTGATTCGTATTATGAGTCTGATAAAGCAGCCATTTTAGGGCCCCAGGTCGGCTTCCCAGCCTAACCGAATGCAGCTGAATACCAGTATACCCCTTGGTAAGACCGGTTGTCAGACTTTCAAACCACTGACTGCCTGTTACGACTGTCAAAGATCTACAAATAATAACACTTAACAAACAGACGGGGCCAAAGTCTTAACGTGCTTTCTGAGGCACGGAAGAAACTCGGTATGTAATGGGTGGTCACCCATCCACGGACCAACCTAGG
Organism: Eugnorisma glareosa; assembly: GCA_947578425.1. Taxonomy (NCBI): domain Eukaryota; kingdom Metazoa; phylum Arthropoda; class Insecta; order Lepidoptera; family Noctuidae; genus Eugnorisma; species Eugnorisma glareosa. Next base: position 16,013,765 of record OX387959.1, read on the forward strand.
CAAGCGCGGCTTAACCTAAAGATCGGTCCGAGCGGCTGCTATTATTTAGCCATGAGCTCCTCCTTCATCATCAGCCGATATCTAGAAAGCTACTCATAATTCATACTCCATCTACTCAGAACTTTACTTATTACGTTTAATTCCATCGCTCTTAAAACACGAAAAACTAACAAAAACATTTTATAGAAGTAATTGTTCTCGTTAAATCCAATGAAATATGGTCGTGTTCTTTCTAGCCATGTCACATGTCCCTGGAAGCTATTGGAGTACAACAATTACCTTTCGGGTTTACACAACCATAATTATGTTGTCTCTGTTAAATATAATAGAAGCTATTTTTGTTCGGTTTTTATGGCGTTTAAAACAACGACAGCCAACGGTTTATGTTTGATTTACACCTCCTTATTCTTTCGTACAATGCGAGTCATTATAAGGTATCATTTTTATTGTGTTCACACCCAGAGCCTGAAATAGGAACTTGTCAAACCATTAATTAGTTTAACATGAGGTGACTCCTACAAAGTAGCCCGCAGATTTTTCAATTTTTTTGTGTTTTTGTTGTGTTTTATGTTGTACACTTATTGATGATAAAAAAACATATTAATTAAACTCATTTGTAACATCAATACAGGCTGTATTGATGTTTCAAATGAGTTTAATCTTTCTTCATAATACAGCTATCGAAGAGTTGGAAATAGACCAACGACAAAGTCAACAAAGACTTTTTCATGAACATATGTCAATTTGAAACAAAAATGTTTTGCGGGCTGTACGTTGGACAACAATTGAAAAGTTTCCTGATGTTGATAGCACTGTAATTAACTAAATATAATTAAAATATAGATCAAAACTGGACCCCGTTGAAAAAAAATTAACTCAACAATGATCTGTCTGAGAAATAGATTATTAAGTCGAACTAAGGAAATAAAATGGAACATACATATACACAGTATTGGACAGTTTTTCTTTAAATCCGTCTTAATATGTAAGTGCTTTCTTCTTCTTTATCGTGTGGTTAGTAACTAACCTGGTGTCAGAGTTTTTATGCCTCTGACTTGGCTTATATGTTAGTGCTGAAATAAAATGAGTTTAACTTTCTGAGTATACCTACTTATCTACCTACCTTCTCTTGGGTATGTTTTTTGGTTAACCACACATCAAGAAGAATAAATAACGTAATGATGTAAATTGACGTCACTTTGCCTCATTGTAAGCGCAATTTTAAAATCTAACGACTATCAACTTTTGAATTTCTGGAGATATTTTAATGATTTTCTCATATTCTTGTTTCTTCTTTTTTAAATGATTAAACTTAATAAAACATGGGAAACTTCTCCATTGCCGGTTATGCTAAAATAGAGTTAGATAAGTTATCACCTTTACTCAGAAACCGTGTATTAGTATTGACTACGAATCCGCTGTTTTGGAAAATAAATTACCGATATTATATGGTTACTAGCTATTGCACGCGGCTTCGCTCGCGTTAAATTAGAGACGGCATAGCGGTATGAAATATACTTTACGACCTATTCTCAGACCTACCAAATATACATAAAAATTTTCATGACAATTGGTCGAGCCGTTTCGGAGGAGTGCGACTACAAACACCGTCACACGAGATTTTTATACATAAGATAACGTCGGTGATGGAAAACTAGCATGTCCAGGAATCAGGGAGCAAGCAGGAGTTTAAACGTTATAGCATATGCCATGCCGCATGCATGTAGCTACCGTAGGTAGGTAATATTCATGGATCCAATGTAACCTTCCGCTATTTTAAGGAAGGGTTTTAATCAGTAAGTTGGAATATGGAACACGTTCCAGTTCGACTCTACATAAATAAGGGTTTTCGTCTGAACACCAAAATTAAATGTATGTATCCTTTTGTAACATAGAGTTCTGATTCTTCGGAGATATTGTTTTATTTTGGGATTGAATTGAATTGTAGTTACTCATTACTGATGATAGGCTCGCGTTATAATAAAGTTAAGTAAGTACTACATATTCAAAATAAATAGATTTCTGTTTCGATTAAAAAAATCGTTTTTTACCAAATGCTACATAAACAACCTCCTTTTAATTATACTTTTTTTTGGTACAAGCCCTCCGCACTATTCCTAAACCACTGCAACTCCTGAAAGCCAAAATCAACTGTGGCGAACACCAGTTGATTCTGGCTTTAAAAATTTATATCCCGAATCACGTTAAAAATTTAAAACTCTTAAAATGGACTTTGTGGCCAAACCCATAAAGACCATTTTAAGAATTTTAATTTTTTAACTTGATTCAATTTATGATTCTGATATAGCAGCCAGTTTAGGCCCCAAGAAAAGTGCCGAGCCAATGAAGCTCGACGAATTTAACTAGATCCACGAAACCAGGAAAACAATTTAACTAGGTCCACGAAACCAGGAAAACAATTAAACTAGGTCTTAGATCCCGCAACGAAATTAATCAGAAATGAGTAACGGAGTGAAAGAGGACTTAGGACCCATTAATGATAATATTTATCCGTGGTGCTTAGGCAACTGGGCTTATCCCAGTTGTAAACGTCCCTATATGCCTATTGGCCTTGTTTTGTTCTGTCTCCTGCTCATATGGAGGGAAGTGGAAATTATCTTTTTCCTATTATTATAGGTTACTTAGCATTTGGCCAAAAGGCCTAAACTAAGTGTAATTGGTAATTCAGTTAATAGTCTTATTATAATAATAATTATCACAATTCTTAAAAATTAAAAAAATAAATGTTGAATTTAAACTTTAGTTTTTTATCAGAGGGCAAAGGTTTAAAACCCTTTACTCTTTGCGATAGCACGTTACACATAATGTGTCGTTCTATTTCTTGAAGACAACACTGAAACTGGCTCACCTTAAGCATAAGAGGCGCCTCTGCGGAAAAAATGTAAAGAATAATACCTACGCCTACCTAAACAAAAACTGCGCATCTGCCATCTTACCCCTTCCCTCTGATAACTCACTCGCACTCTTTTTCTCGCATAACTAATAGTTTAAAATATTTACTTGTTTTTCCAAAATTTAATTGAAGAAAACCTGTGTAAACATATGTGTTTACACAGGTTTTCTTCAATTAAATTTTAAACAAAATGGTTGAATTCCCCTCAGTAGTTGACAGAAGAGTACTCAGTACTGTGTAGTCTAACTAGCCTGTGAGTACTTGCATATATATTTCTATCGTGATGTTTAAGTTCCATCTAAAGGCATAAGACAACGCTAATACTACTAACTACTAAGGTCTAACTATAAATCTAGTCTCCGGCGGACTGAAACATAGAAAATTCTAATAACTATTTTCCCAAGCTGATCAATCCTATAGAAGGAGCTTTAGGAACAGAAAAATCGGTATCCTAGTTGTAATAATCTATTTCGGATATTCAACAGTCAATAACTTGCTCAAACTCATCATAATCTGCCTCTACTGCTGAATTAGAACTCTCTTATCGCAAGCCATTCATCACGATTCTTGGTAATTCTCATTCAGTTGCTACTATAGCCACCCTTGAAAGATCGTTGCTGCACCTAGCGTGGGCCAATCTTACCTTACTTTTGCCAAGTCAGCAAACATAACCTAACATTTTTCATTCAAAGAACTCGCAATAATAGTTGTTTGATATAGAAAAGTAATAAAAGAATGGTATTACAAAGTTTTCATAATTGAACAAGAACAGACATATTTTTTAACCTATTTAAAATATAACAACCATGAAACACTTACACAACTAACAAATAGTTTAGTCTTAGATAACAACACGGAAACGAATAATTTTATTTCCACATTGGCAGACGAAATACCGAATACACTAATATAAATGGTAATGCTTATATCGTGCAATTCGTGCATGCTCAGTGCAACTCATAAAGAGCACTAATGGCCGCCCGGCCGAAGGAAAAAACGGCAAAGTGCTGCAATTACTGTTAGGTCACAGTAGACCGACTCAGGCGCAGCCAGCGATTATATACACAATTAAAACTACACACACAAATACAATATCATTAATATTACGTAGAGTTGTGTCATCTACATGAAGGTGAGGTGATTCTTCTGGGGTAACAAGAAATAAGGGAGAGAAGTCATTACTCGTAGAAGATTTAGCTAACAACTACCAGTACATCCGCGGATCCGCCGTTCGTAGAGCCGAACAACAAATATCACATTAGAAGAAAAACTTCTGATCTGAAACTTTTCAAAATTTCAAACAGATGAATTTAAAAGTTTCTGGGAAAAAGTGATGAATCCTTCGTCCGGTACCTAATTTGACAAAAAAGATCGTAGTTTTGTCAATTTAAATATTCTTATTTGCAAAAGCCAACCAAATTATGCACTAACATCTTTGGAAGCAACGTGATGACGTGATGAGTCTAATACATTTTGCATTCTGTTTTAGCGATTCGTGTTAATTGTTTTTTATGTTTTTGCTACGTCTAGATACGTTAACATTTATTTATAGCACGAAACTTAGATCCCTTCGCGTGGTGATGCACAAAAAACTTTAACATTATCATACACATGTGCTATTCGACACAACGGAACCTAGATATTTGACGTTAATGGCTACTAGATCATCCACATCGCCTGAGGAAAGTAGCTATACAACTTGTTTTATCACATTATAGCTTACATCGATGAAAATTTACAACACAAGTGTCCACAACGAGCTGGTAATGAAGCAATCGATAATATTCCCCATACTTGACGCTTCCATTAATACAATACTTGGGTCAAGAGAACCATTAAATGAGTTATATGGAGTAAAAAAACGACTGCCAGTGAATTCCATCTGTATACTGCATTTAGAATTTTCATTTCACGCTCGCGTGGACGTTTAATCGCATGTAAGGCTATTTAATAGTACAAATGCTCCTAAGCGTTTATTGAAAGAAACACGGATGTGTGCTTGCACTCACACAGGCGGCATTTACTCGACGAAGTTAGGTATGCGGTACATAAGATATGTTGGCGATGAAAATGAGTGTTAAACTTGAAAAAACATTAAAGTTTTAGGTCATTGTGTTATACAAAATGTTTTTTTAGAAAATAAGTTGAAAAAAGGTCAAACGTGTTATAATAAATGACCCTTCTTTTTCTTTTTCGTGTTTAGTGGCTAACCTGGTGTCTTATGCCGCCCATGGGCCTTTGGCTTGGCTATACCTACATGCCGTCGACCAATATCTCTCAGGCATGCTGGTTTCCTCACGATCCTCAATGACCCTTATGAGCAGGAAAATACTAATAACTTCAGAATCTAACTTGCATGGTGGCAATTTATTGGATTGTGTTTTTTCACTACAAATTATCATTAGCAGCACGGAGTCTGGTTTGATGGCAATAGGCTCACACACTATTACGTATACGTGGAAGATTACTGACGAAATGTGGGTGTAATAAATAAGGTACGACACCTATTCCTAATTCTTTTGGGGAAAAAAGTGCTTTTTTACCTACTTCAAAAAAAAGGAGGAGGTTCTCAATTCGGTTGTATTTTATTATGTTTGTAACCTCATAACTCCGTCATTTATGAACCGATTTGATTTTTTTTATGTGCTTTCACATTTTTTTCAAATCGATCTATTTCCCGATTGGTCCCATAAAAATTTCATTAAAATCGGCTATTTTGATGACATGATGATCCCATACTAACTTCTAGTTACAATGTAAAAAATAATTCATGACAAGAATTTGTGTGGTCTACAACTAAAAGGGTAAAATAAAAAACTTTCGGTCGGTGACTTAGTTTGTTTCATTGACTTTTTTGCCACCAACTTTCGAAAATGGTTATTTTAGACTTTTTAGTGCATTTTTGGGAATCCTTTTTATTATGATGTTGGAGTTTACTTCGGTCTAAATCGTCATCACCATGTGAGCATCGACACAACTGCACTCGCGCCGCATAGCCTAGCTCCGCTCAGGCTCGCACCTACACAGCAGTGAGCGCTGCTGCGAGTGTGCGTCGACAGTAATTTCACGCTTCCCGCCGCCAGCCAGCACCTGAAAAACTCTAATCACACCACTTTTATGGCTCCTACTCGCAATTCATATTACAAATATGATAATTTTAAATGATAATAAATTTATTAGCCGTTCGTACTCGGCAAACTAGAGCGTTTATCGAGCGTTTCCGTTCTCGGTATCGAGCCGCGCTCAGTTGTTTTTTTTTGCTATCGATTTCCAAGGAATCGTTGCTTTTAATTACAATTGTAACGCGCGTGTTGTGTTTCTGCACTTATCCGGTGCGGCTGGTCTTTCATGTGCCCTTTGTTAATGAAGTCTTCCAAAAATACAGCAAGGTTAGGTACGTCATCGGATGTGGCTCCGGAAGTGTTATCAAACGTTGTACCCAATCAGTCACGGTTTCTTGATATCATGGCAATTTCTACTTCATTCATAAGTTATTGAATTATTATTTTAGTTGTTAATGAATGCTTTATGTGTAGACCGTGTGGCGACTGTTTTTGTTGAACAGACGCAACTTTTAATGTCGCTTTGTATGATAAAATTTATAGAATACTAGCACTGCACCCGCGACGTCGTCCGCAAAAATTGTTATAGCTCGGCTAATTTGCATGATATAAATATAATTTATAGCCTATGTTACTCTCTGATAATTTAGCTTTCTATTGGTGAAAAAATTGTAAAAATCGTTCCAGTAGTTTTTGAGTTTTTTCGTAACAAACATACAAAAATACAAATCTTTCTTCTTTATAAGTAATATAAGTATAGACTAAATCGTTAAGGAATAAAAAAGTTGGGTCACACTGCAGGTGAAGATCACCTTGGAACCTAATCAATAAACTACAATCAACACCTTATGAGCAGCGGTGGCCCAGTGGTGGCGGCCCCGATTTACGAACAGTAAGTCGTGGGTTCGCATTAACTTGTGTAATTTATTTCATCACCACTTCTCTCAAAAACGGTGAAGGATCCGGCATGTCCCAGAACCAAAAATTCAAAGACATGTGACATCTACCAACCCGCACTGTTCGAATTATACTCAGAAGACACACAGACGACACATAAGCACACAGAACACACACACACAAACACACACACAGCACACACACACACAGAAGACACACAAGTAGCTACACAGAAGTAGGAACATTAAGGCGGATTATACTAAACACTTTCATCATCAGCCTGGAATCACACACTGCTGGGTATAGGCCTCCCACTTTTTCTTCACACTTCTAAACGCCTTAACTTAAGCTAGAATAAATACTAAACTTAGAATTGTTCATTTCCATACGATTTCTGCTTTGCTTTAAAATAGTATACCAATTTTGGCTTAGGCAAATTATACCCCATGAAATAATAACTTTAGAATATTATCAACATAATTATACAGAGCATTAAGCCAGGATCAACCTAGCCCAAAAATCACTCAAGTGCCGAGGCTCGAGCGCTTTTATATTATGAACAGGTTTGCGGCCCCACGGTGTTCCTCTTTCGACATGTAGGACCAAATCCTACATTTACTCTTCTTACGTTTTCCTTCATCTAGATCAGAGTGTAAGAAAAGCGCAATTGATCGGAAAATCTTGGAGATTATTATCATTTCACATGCGATTTATAATCATCGTGGGCGCAACTAACAAAATCAATAATTGTGCAGAGATCTAATGTATTCCCACGTAATTGTTGTGATCGAATGACATAATTGTGTCGCGAGTTGCTCCGGCGCCGCGCACCCGGCTCTCCCCTTCGCTGTAGCGTCAGCATCGACATACGACGACACACTCCTACGTGTGCTGTTTTGTTTTTTAAGGTTCTGCATTGTAAAATTCCATTACCAAAGCCAAGGCAAACTGCAAAAATCCTTAACAAGTTGGTAATTTTTTTCCGAAAGTCAGATTGGGTTCCTACTTTCCTAAAATGTGGGTTTTAGATAGAAAGTGGGCGCTCCAGTTTTCATAAAGTGCAGTCTCCGTGATTCGATGGAAAAAAAAAACACTAGGTTAAGCATAAGACATTCATAAAGTCAGGTACTTAGTTTGTTATTTCGTTCTGTATTTAACACAGCAACAATCTCTTTTCGGTAAAAAAAAAAAACAAATTAGTATAAAACTAATTTGTCCATTTAAAAAGAACCCTACCTAAAGATCAGCAGCATGACATGCGTTAATTAAATATTATAATTAATTATACAAGGCGAGCACAAATAAAATACCTGACAGCTAACTCGCTGACCGTACTCTAATTGCAATAATTACTCATTATCAGGAAGCTTGGCACATTAATTTAGAGTTTTTACTTCAGCAAGCTTAACAAATACTTATTTAATTGCTCGTCTTTGTTCCACCAACATTATTAGGTTGGTGACGCAACACTGTTATACAGTATACTAATATCACACAATTTTGATCGTTGTGCAAGCAATCTTGAGACGAGTAAAAAGTTGACGCTACATTGCGCATGCGAGATAGTTCGCGTGCTCGCGTACCCTTAATCAGATATTCTTTGTTGTGTCTAGAAGTGATTCGCTGACAATATCTTCGGTGTAAATGCACTAACTTAGTTATAAAGCCACTGTTACGTAAACAGCACTAATTTCTTTTTACGCGCCTATTGACTATTTCCCTGACAGTTTAATAGGCTGTGTGTAACCCACATTAATTATTACTGTTCAGTGTTCACTTGGTAATGTAAAACTGTTTGATACTTGCTCATATAATATTTTGTTGTACGTTCAAGAATTTATGTCGACTGCGTTTTTTGATCTTTCCTATTACTGCTGCGGTCGGTTAAGTTGAATCGATAATAAAATTATATCCTACAAAAGGACATGTGGTGCAACTGCTCGTGTACCTACTTAGGTAACGAGACAATCGTAATTCGAAATAAATTCAATTTTAAAAGACATGCAGGTTATTGTTACGTGGTCGATTTATACGTTTAATTGCGGTAATGGTATTTCCATTATAATATCTTCTTCATCGTGTTTCTGTTGGCACTAATTTATGGTTTTTCTTAGAAAGGTAGCTATTCAATAAAATCAATAATTTTGTTTTATTTTATTTGACTCTGTAACCTTTAGCTTAGTCATTTAATCTATAAACAGAGTCACGGCGTTATAGTGACAATAAATTCATAGAACATAATATATTAAGTATTTATTTATAATATCGTTTAAAATTATATTTTCCAAAGGCTTATGTTTAACTAACCACCAGAATTAGCAAAATGTAAAGGCAAAAAAATCACTTTTGATTGCCAAAATTAGTAAATGATCACCAAATTTAATCCCCATTTTATCGTGAACCTAGAACCAAATTTTATTTTATTTTATTTAATGACCACCAGAAATTGAACTGTTATGCTCTTGCATCCAAGTCGAGGGAGACCAGGTCGACGGAGCCCCGCCACGCGGCGCTCCTACTTCTGAATGGTTTATAAAAAATACTAAAATTTTGCAAAACTAGTTTGTCATCAACCACCTCATTAAAATTTGGTGCTCATTTACTATTTTAGGTGATAGATGTTAGTTAGTGGTCACAAAGTTATTTTTGGTGGTTAAATTTTCCCCCTTTTCCAAAGAAGGTCACAGATATCAGGAAACCGGCAAAGAGGTCGGTTAAACCCAAACCCCTTTCTTCAAATAGTTATAACATGATTGGGAAAATACAATAAATGATCAGATAATATTAAGCGATGAGTTAACTATACAACGTGTACTAAATAATTGGTTAAAATTAAACTAAGTAACCACATCTTTACATACGCGTTCAATGTTGTCGTTTTGTAAATTGATTGTCGACTCGTAGCTATGGTAACATGGTATATACCCTCACGAAACAGGCTTTTAGGTACTTACTCAATTTTACAAAAGGAATCGTAAGTAGATACTTCGAAAAAGAACTTCAATAAATTATTATCTATTATTACATTGAATTTTGTAAAGCAACTCTTAAATATAAATTGAATGGATTGTTTTACCGCACCTAATTTGCGTCGCTCAAAATAAGTCCTATATCCGATTCTGTGTTTGAGTGAAGTCATTAATTGTACGAATATTAATTGCCTGCAACTGTAATTGTATGGAACTGAAAGCAATTATAATATTGTTACGTCGCTTTAGTCAATAGGTAGATAGTACAAGAGCCCGTAACACACAAACATAAAACCTAAATATAGACATTAAAAACAATTCACTGCATGATAAAACGAGTAGCGGTAAAATTATGTACCTACAATGTACAATCGGGCACATAATGTGTACCTAGTTATGTAAGAATCACCATGAACGTTAGTTCCGAAACTTATGTTGAGCAATGTACGCTTCGGAGCGTGAAAATGTAATGGCATGTGTGCATGACTATTAATTTTGTACCTACTTTTGTGTTTAGCGAAAAACCTAGGTTAGTTTATTATTTCAGGTTTCTTTCTTTACGTATTTTTATAATGGCTGTATTGTTTTTGTATTTTATGACATTTAATCTAGTTTATGTATTGCTATTATAGCTAACTTGATATAAGTACCTAATATACAAATAGTCACCATAATTATTTCAGTTAAACTAGAGTACAAGGTTGGATAGAGCCTACATCTATTTAGAATAAACCATGGTTACTGTAAAACCCAAAACTCGAAATTTTAAATTAATATAAATCATGAAATGTACTTACTCGAGCAACTTAAAACTGTTCGGTATAAACATCAACATTTCTTTATACGAACAGGAAATCAGCTCAAAAAGTTAAAACACCAAATTGGTAATTCCCTTTTGCTGAAATCTGAAAACCAATGAAACAGCCTTCTCTTGAAAAAAATACAACGAATTATATAAAAATCAATATTGTTTTATGTAAAATTTATCTCATTCCTTAACAAAGCCGAGATCACAGCGCTATACTTTAGAAGAACAGTTAGCAATTACGCTAATTATACTTATGAGTGCCTAAATCCTACTTTCCACAGCGATGTTATCTAACAGACTATGTTTTATGGCTGAAAATTAATTAAACAGATTCCCAAATTGAAACTAAAATGAGCGCACATATGAAATCAAACAGTCACATAAGCATAAAATTGGTGTTTAGGAGCCCAGCGCGACCGGAAACGGCTCAGACACGTACAGCGAGCAACAAAATAATGAACAAAAGTCATTATAAGTGGCGAGATCGTCGCGATAACGCGGCGGTTAGAGTAAACGCGCTTTTTTACGTTAATTAAACTTACTTCTGTAAACGATGATGGTCTCATTATCTGCATTAAGCACCGCTCGCCGTTCGCAGTGCTTTTTACGCAACGCTGCGCGTGCGCCGGGCGCCCGAGCTCGTCGCCGCCGCGGGTTGCCATGTTCTAAAGTCATTTGGACTATTACAGTTTGTCGTACAATTTAAAAACAGAATTCCCATTACCAAGCATAGAACGGAAAAATGTGACCGTTTTATAAAAACTTTTTAAACATATCTAAGTATTGTTGAAGCAAAAAGTTTCGTCTACATGCGACTGTTTTCGACAATTATCCCCCAAATAACGTCTCGTAGTCGTAAGTGATACGTGCTGGGAGCGGTGCGGCGCTGGCGCAGGCCGCAGGGTCGCACTTAATAGCCGGTGACGGCAAAGGACACATGACAAAAACTCTCCTCATTATCCGCTCTATGACAATTCGCCTCCATTTATAATGCTATTAATAAAATAATGGCCGGCAACCACAATAAGAATTTAATTCAGCATCAAACAGACATTAAATGTCATTTTATCGGTAAAAACCACGTTTGTAATAACCGTTTTGTTATGTTTTTTAATGACAATATTTATTTCTGCATTAGAGTGTCATGTCGTACATCCGCATCGCGTTCCTAGAGTCGATTTATGTTCTATTGTTAAAAAGTGTTCATTACATAATTGTATTTATTGTGATTACCGCCAGTTAGTTACATCCCCTCTTAAATAACCGCTTCTTGGTAACCAGGTTTTGCCGCAGAACCGCTCAAGTGTCCAGGCAGACATACCGTGATTGATTTATTTGGGTACTTTATGTGTTAGTATTGTGAGACTCGTAGTGCGTAATGGTTTTCAGAAAAAAGGAAACGTTTTTCGTCCATTATTTATTAATGTTCTATTACCTTCCAGAATAGGTCTTCATAAAACAGCTCCAGTTATATAAGTTCATAGTTATTGTTATAAGTATAAATATTTGTATAAGTATTAGTATAATTATAAGTATAAATATAAATTATATTATAGTTATAAGTTCATAGTTATTGCCTGAAATCGTTCGACTGAAACTTTTTGTCTTTGCTACCATCATACTAAGTTTGTGTAACTTTTTTTTATTAGCCTGTGCTGTCCCACTGCTGGGCCAAGGCCTCCCCCAATTCCTTCTATGTGCTCTTTTCCCGTGCCACCTCGGACCAGCCCTCGCGGTACGCGTCCAGACGTCTCGCCACCGCTTTCTGGGCCGGCCTCGGCGGCGCCGTCCGTCTTCCGGCAAACATCGTGTGGAGACTTTTGTCCAGCGCTCACCGTGCATGCGGCTTGCGGCTGACGTGATCCACCCAATCCAATTTTAGCCTAGCAGCCTTCTTTCCAACGTCCACTATGCCCGTTTTGGAACACAGCATGGTATTTCGAGCTCTGTCTTGTCTTTTGACACCCAGAATGTTACGTTTCATTGCCCTTTAGCAAACTGTAACTATGCAACTAATTCCCCAGTACCTACCGTCATATCATCAAAGTTATTTTATTGTATAATAATACTAACTTGCACAGGTATTATTGAATATAGGTCCGTAATAAACCATGACTGCCCAAGGCCTAGCTGTGAAGTAACACTTTTTGCTTTAATGACTTTGTCCGCATCACATACAATCGAAGGCTGCTCGTTACAAGCATTTTACTTATTCATAATAAAAAAAAAAACAATTTATGCCCGCGGTGTCGCCCGCGTGAAGATCAGAAGTTGCCCCACGAGATCGTATTACTTGGATAAAAATTATCCTATGTAATCCAGATTATGAAAGATCTGTGTGCCATATCCGTTCAGGAGTTTTTAACAACATCCTCAACACCCTTCCATCCATCCTGACAAACTTTCGCATTTATAGTTGAAGTAAGATAAGAATTGAAATTATTCCAAGTGCTGCATATCCATTGACCTGCTTAATTTCAATGAATGTTCTAGTATAAACAAATGAAAATCTTTGAAATCAATCGAATTGTCAAAGAGTGGTGATTCCCGGTGATCGTCTTTTGTCCAGCTCAGGTTACCTACATTACTTACCTCCATAACATTTTACCTTATTTCAAACCGCAATAAAGTTTCCACAAAATGAAATCTGACAAATGCACTCAAAAACAATTCGAATCACACATCACACAATCAAACCCAGTCACAAGCGAAATTTTCCGTTTACATTCAAATTCGCAGTATATTGAGCAGTTGACGCCGGGCGAAGGCCATAGATGAGATGAGGGTAAACATGAAATCAGGCTACTTATTACCCAGCGCGTTAGTATGCATGGCTTGGGAGTCGCCCAGCGCCCTACTGCATTACGTTGCTCCGTACATAAACGATGCCTCCATTTACACCTAACTAGATTCAGCCAACCACCCTTGAATGCAGACCAACTCAATTTAGATTTTATTACGTGATGTCATGATTCTGTTTTGCTTTTGTTTAGTTTTGTTGGTTGTGGATTGATCTGGTGCTAGGGATTGCATTTCATTATCGAGACGATATGGACTTTGTTATTTAAAGAAACTATCCTGCTAATTCAGAGAACTTTTCCTCATCTTAAGAATAATGCATTTTTATTCATTGAAAATACAGATGTCATCTTCGCAACTACCCAGGAAATAGATGAAAGTAATAAAACTAGTTAATGGAATAATTATGCCATTAATTAGCCTTTAACTACAGTAAAATCCTATGTATGGTCCTTAGGACACCCACACGACATGTAGAAAAGCAATGAAAACAATTAAATGTTTGGCTCATGAGAGGGCTGAAAGTTCGTTTTTCGATGTTTTCCGAAAAAAACATCCATTACATATGTTCGAAACACATTAATGATGTAATGATACATCATAAAAGGCAGTAATATCCAATTTAACTGCAATAGAACTGACATTATTACTACAAATCGTGTCTGTAAACACTGTAATTCCGATCAAAAAATTTCGAAACAAGCCATTTCATTTTGACGTTCAAAAAAACATTAGAAAAAGGTTGACATTCCGTCATATTCTCAGGGACATTTCTTCAAATTAAACTATTATTAGTTGGCGATCACGTCGTAGGATGCTTTTAATATTGAATTAGGGGAACCTGTGGTTACAGCGCCCTTAATCGGGCCTTCGGACGGCGCTGTTCGTGTATTAACGTTATATCCACAGTCGTGTAATGGCGTAAGTAATAATAAAGCCCAAATGACACAAAATATTGTCAAATTATAGGCTCTGAAAGCATGGGTAACCACTTACAATGTCTGCCGTTGATCCCTGGCCTGGGTAACGTCAACATATTACAACACGACCTTATTTTACAAGGATTGATTCGATTTACCAAGTTTATGCTTGAATATTTAAAGCAATATTTTAGGTTCAATAAGTGTTTGTTACGCTTATGTTTTTAACCAATGTTTTGGATATAAAAATAAAAATATAGGTATGGTTATGCTGAGTTTTTATTTCCAAATGAATCAATCTATATGGATTTCTGATTATGAATTAACTGCCATTCTGCAGCTTCCGGGTTTTTTTTCATTAAAAATTCAGTAGCCGATACTTTTATCTTACTAAACATATTTACCGTATAAGCAGTACCTACAATGTGCAAATTCATGTCCAAACATTTTTTTTTATTGAGGAATAAGAAGTTTTTCTGCGATCGCTACACCACTACACTTAATTATGGCTATATCAATAGTTTTCCTTTTTGGGTGCACGAAGGAGATACAGAAAGGGCTGTGTCATATTATTTTAGTGGATGACGCCGATCGCATAACTAACAGCTGCAACGAGTCGTCGCTGATTGTAGTGTTTAGTCTCGATACGAATCGATTTCATACGATTTGTATCGAATGATCCCATCGTAAGCTAATAGGAGCGATTCTGGTATATTTTTCGGCTCTCCGACCGATGATTTAGTTCGTACGTGATGTGCTTACACGGAAAATAAATCGTTTGAATCGCATTATATTCATTCGTATTATTAAATGTTCGTTTCTGTGAGAATTTTTGAGTTCGCCTACGCGTCGGAATGTACCGTGGATTAATAAAAAGTGAGTAGCGAAACCATTGAACGAATAAATTGCTGTGGCTTTTGATGTTCTGTTATGATGGATTTGACTATTAAAACTTTAATAACTGAAGGTTTATGATCGTATTCAACTATTACGATCCGTGGTTCGCTATTCTTTGGAAGAAGAATGAATATTTCGTTAACATATCATTAGACATTGTGAATATCATTCAAAGTTTCGACTAATGCTTTATTGATATCGATTTTCAATGTCTTGAAAATAATATTTAATGTTATTAGTGCCATAACATTGAAGTAGTACATTGATTAATAGATTGTCGAAGGATTCATTGAAGAATTAATGCTTTCACATAAATAAAGAAGCACCATTCACCAATTAAATAAACATAAAATAAAATTCTTGAACAGAATTAATCGTCACAGGCTTATCTTTCGTGTGAATAAAAGTGGTATCGTTACGTGATGAATATCGATGTCTCTCGGGTCCAATTTAAATTCGATTTGTTTACGCATTCGATGTTACATCGAGAAGTATTATCGCACTCACACTTGAATCTAATGTTAATTGGTTAATTAGTCTGTTTATGAGTCTTAAAACAAATTAATTTGAAGCGAGCGCGGCCAACTAATCTGCTTGGCGCCTCTTACGCACGTTCCTGTTCAAACTTGGCTACAGATTTTTAAATATATGTATCGTGATAAAAGTTGCCTTTTGTAGGTGAATAGATTCAATAGCTATTTTATTAGGTTTGCTAATGTTTTCGATATAACTAGCTTTCTGCGATAACCTGTTACTCTAATTTTACTCCAGATCCCTTTTTTTTCTTTTTTTGTACTCTAATTTTTATCCAGTTTCAGGAGAACATTAGCAATTCGGTAGCAACTTTCTTGGCCAAGCAGGTTGCTAGTGGCAATTGTTTTTTGGCAAATCGTGTATCTATCAGGCATATTAGCAACTGTAGACCAGCGACACAGCACATTAGTTAAGTTTCATTATTCATTCATTCATATGCATAATGCATATTATCTTATCTATTGTGTCTTCGGTTCCCCTGACTAATTTTGGAGTTGTTTCTAATGAAACGGCACTCATAGCATGGGAACTGCTGCCAAGGGTATTATGAGTTGCTCAACTTAATAAAATGGAAAGATAAATAAACAGACTAATGACTGAAATAACTTTTCTGAAACTTTTCAATTATTAGGCAAATTATAAAAAGTTATTGGAGTCTCCTAGTCGGACACTGCCCCATCCGTCCGGTCTGACCGAGGTGTCACAAGTCGGGACACAGATAACAAATACAACCTTATTTAAGATTACCGAACTCTTTCCTCTGCAATATTGAACTTTATCTTTTACACACAAGACTGGGTGGTTTGTTTCAATAAGTGTAAAAAGAAGTTTGTCAAGTTAAAGGTACTTAATGATACCTGCTCGGGCTCCGATGACATCACACGCAGTATTGTAAGTGAAGAGATAAGAATAATTCAATAGGTACCAAGGATTTCGATGACACAATGTTTGAGTGGTGGTTTTCATTGATTTAATCGATGTGTACAACGTTTACGTGTCCTTTTAAAAGGTATTTCTCAACGTGCCTGTTGTGAATGGAGAAAGGAATGCTGTCTTTTAAGAAAACATATATTCGGACATATTGATATGGATGTTAGTACTTTTGTACCCTTGTAGGAAATTAGGTACTTTTATGAATCGATAAGGAGGTAAGTAGGACCATCACTAATGACCTACTGGTATATAAAACAGCACGGTACTAACAGCCTAGGAAGCTACAGGTCCCGGAAAAAAGTCTAGAATGTTTAGAATTCCTGAAGACTAAAGAGAGGTTACCTATTTATCAGTTAAGAAGTGATAATTGAATGAAGAAACAAACTGCGTAAAACAAAAATTTAAAATTCTTCAAATAGTCTTTATGGTTATGACCACAAAGTCCATTTTAAATTTTTAACGTGATTCGTATTATGATTCTGATAAAGCTTCCATTTTAGGACCCCAGAACTCTTACCTCTCACTATGTCAAAAATATTTGTCATTCCATTTAAAACCATAAAAACGTCGAGTTTACCTCTAAATTCTGCGGCCGTGTGTCAAATATCGTATTTGGTAAGACGAAGCGATCCCGTGCAAATAACACGACCCCTACCGACTGATCGTCAGCAAAACAAAGCTAATGTCGTGTTTGTTCGGCAGGGCTAATCAAACAGGCACATTGTCCTATGTCAATATAATCGATATAGGCGCCCTCAGGGATGTGCTAGTATTCGCACCGCAGTAGAGCAATCGAGAATCGAATTTAGATTAAAATTTACTGGCATTTGTGTGTAGGGACTGCATCTGCAGAATAATCTGGCATTGATCAGTCAGCCTATTAGTCTTGAAGTAGGTTGTTAGTATGCCGATTTGGTGGGGGCTGTTTTGATCAAGCCACAGCATTTTACACGTTGATTTTAAGGTGTCAGAAGTAGCGACTTAAGAAACACATATTACGAAAATACATATTGTAAACAACAAAAATATAAACTTCCAGTGGCCAGTTTTAAATGAACAAAATGTTAAATGTTACACGCCAATGGAATACCTAAGCAAAAATAGCTGATCTTAATCAAATTTAACATTTTGAAAATTCAACATTGTGGTCCGGATGAGAAATTCAACTTTTTACAAATTCAACGATGGGATTCAACATTTTGCAAATTCAACATTTTGCGAATTCAACATTTTGCAAATTCAACATTATAGTTCAGAATGCTTTTTAAAGCTCCATCTAGTCCAATCAGAATCATGAAATAACATAAGATGCTAGAAACTAGGCACATAACTAAAGGATGAATACACATTATGTACAGACACTTACGTGCGCTCATGAGTAACAGCAATTAGTTCTGTTTTTAATCCAAGTTCCACAGAATTAAAGGAAAATCCCGCAGTAATAACAACGTTAAGCAGAAGACAATAAGCACCTAACTAGGTGTATTACCTTACACATAATCACGAATCAAAAATGATTTCGATATGGAAAATTACTTCTTAGTTATTCCACTAGTTGTGGTTGACTTCGTTCCTAATAACAAATAATAGATTCTAAGGCCAACGCAATCATGAGAAATCATTACAAACAACATTAGATTGCTTGCAATTTATAAAATGTGGTTACATAGGTAATTATCCATGTCAGAGTATCTATTTATCTATGTAAGTACATTGCAAATTACCTATATGTTAGTAAATCATCTGAGTAGAGACCGATGCAAGGCCGCAGCATCAGTTCCCACAAAGTCCGTGGTAATCTAAAAAACTGACATCGAATCAGGTTTGGAACTAAATTAACGTAGGTACGTTCCATTCACATAAAACTGGAAACAAACAAATTATCGCAAAGGCAACAAAAAACCGTCGTAATTTAACTTCCCCACATTTCATTCCACAAATTAGTCGAAACATAAAAACCCATGAATGAAGGCTAAACAATCCGAAATGGTCCTTTAGTGCCGGAAATGACCCGTTTGGCAAATAAATCAAAATTGCACTAGGACTGTAAACGCAGCGATTAGGCGGCGCTTGCAAAGGACCCGGTGACGCTGCGCATACGGCGCCTTATTTATTAATTTCTCGAGAACCCAGAGGCGGAACCACCACACTCTAATTGTGCCTAATTTGAGGCACCGCTCCAAATAGACAGGCTGTAGGCTGCCAAGCAGGCTCATGTCGCCTGAGGCAAATCTCATTGATAACTACAACTTAGTCAATTTAAATAAATACCTACCTACCTTCGCATTGACTTGAATAGTGCTTTTCAAAGAACGTCATAATTGAGTAGGTAGGTACATGAAATACACACTAAAATGTAAAAACAGCAATCAAATCATTAACAGAGATGGAAATTTCAAACGGATCATTCACAGTTCATAAAATTAAAAGAAAGCCTTTCAGTCGCTACACAAAAACATGCCAGAACATAAAACCTATTGGTCAGGGAAACAAGAGACTTTACGATAGTATCCGGGATCGTTAAAGTTTATGTTTTAAATGTAGGTGATTTCCTAATTAATGATGGGCGAAGTGGGTGTCAGTGAACCTACCTGTCGTTCAGATGGTCACTCCGGACACTCGGCTGCCATGGACGATGGCCGGCGACATCACAACTTTCAAATATTTGTCACACGCTAGAACCCATTCATAAAATGCTAATGCGATTAGTTCCACATTGTTTTTGCTAAATTTATTGCCCGGAGCGACAAACCCACCAACCTGTTCAGCTTGTGCCATTAATTTTATAATTAACACCTGGCAAAAACATTTAATATGAACACATTATGCTAATGAGTATACATACGACTTGGAACGCGACAACTAACAACATTACTTACTCTGTAGTTTTTATGACATTCTCATACATTTATACTTAACTACGTTCGCGGCGAGGTGTTAATGGATATCATTTGGCTCACACAAATAAATAAGTGACTACGAACGGACATTGGGACTCTCAGTATCTATAGTGAAATGAAAACGGATATCCAAAATTGGTACAATAAAACGCTTAGGCCCAATAGGTTTATCGCGTCCACTTCCTACAGCCGCTCTAATAACCAAAACAAACAACAGCGTCGAACACAAAGGGAGGCAAATAAGTCCAAAAAGTGCTAATATAAAAAAGTGAGCCCGTTTTTATAAGGCAACGAGTAAGTGTGAGGTCGGAGCGAGGAATGTTGGCGCCTGTCTGAGTACGTATACCTGTCCGTTTATCAATGGACCACGGACAATAAGGTGAAAAAAAATGTGAAAGAGTATCAAAAAAGCGCTTCATCAAACCGATGCGTCCGGCAAGGGTTGTCGCTGCGCTATCGCCGGTTATCCGTCCGTTACTGGCACTTTATAATGCGCCCACGATCATAAACGACATCTTTGTTTAAATTACGACGTATTGTTGTCATGTGTTGAATCATTAGTCAGAATGATGCCTTCGTGCCTTATCAGATAGTAAAGTTAGGTGCACGTATCAAAATCAGAGTAAGCTATAGGTAAATCTCCAGCCTACGCCATTCTCTTGTAAATATCAATACAATTTCTGTATGAAAACAGAATAGAATTCTACATTCCTTGCGCGACGTCAACAATAAGTTTTCGACATTGTCGCGTGTAGGCTCGCGCTCGCCAGAACTCGCCACCCCGACGTGGGGCGACATAAATATCCCGAGTAAAGCCTAACACAACTCAAGATGAACACGACAAAACTGATAAGGCCCCGCCACGCTCGCCCGAGACATCCCAATTTAGTGCCGGCCCTAAGATAACGCTATTATACAGCTTTTAACTATACGAACGATACGCTAAATGTGTTAAAATCAACTTATTGTGTGTGTTTTTATGGTAAAAGAATGTGTAAGTGGATTGGTCACCTGCGCGGATGTGCGTGGGCTAAATGAAACGGGGAACAAATAGATTCTTATTGATTCTTATTTGTGAATATTTAAATGGCAATTTTAATGTTAAACGTTTCGAGATGGCCCATTTTCATTTGCATTAACGATACGATGCGAATTAAAATATACACGTATTAACCACGTATAGACTTACCTAAAACATTTGATAAAACTTAAAGTTTCACTTACATACATATCTAAAAGACCTAGAACTATTTTAGGCACAATGCATTTAGTTATCTAATCAAACAAAACAGCAGACAATCATCGTGAAAAAGTGAGTCGGTCTGTCTTTAAAAACAAAAACAATTTTTAGTGTTTTTTTAAAAAGACCTAGAGAAACATCTATTCTTCTCAACCGTTACACAGAGTAGCGAACATTCTATGTGAGTTTTTCCCAAATGCATATTTTTCTTTATAGCTATAAGTATAACATATTAATTAATTAATTATTTATGGTGCATCCTCCTCCTGTGTCATAACTTAACCTTATTTGCCATCTAAAGTTTTCCATGCATGATAAAAAACACCGGAAATTATAAAGCTTTTATCTCAAATGTGTTTTAGTTTTATGTGTCTTTTTATTCCCACATTATGATATAACTTAATTAACTTATGAAAAACAAGACACTTTTAAAAATATGTACTACCTACCTATATCTATTTTGCACACATGCGCAAAAACTTTCACCATTAGCGAAGGAAGTCAATTTGTCGCTTATAATATTGTAGGTAATGTTGGCTGTCAAACCTTTTAGAAATATACAACGACTGTGAAAGCAGAATAATATTATATTATTATTATTATTGCGAATACGTTTCGTAACCATTCCATAGGAATATGTAGGTAGATAGAAAGTTAAATATTTCGAATAACTTTGTCAGCAATCTATCACCGATACGATAATACAGCCTGATTGACTGTGAGGAACAAGTCACTAATTTATTCAATGAATTACTTAATTAACGGCTTTGGGAGACATGCCCGTGCCAAACCAGTACTCTTAACTCAACTCTTGTATCTAATTAATGTTTCAATAACATTCTTAACCATTGAGCTTATCAGAATTTATATTTTCTAAACATCGGCTATCTTATAAAAGTTCATAACTCCTCTAATGTAGCTATTTGCAAATAGATTTCGGAGAAATCATTGTAATAAAATCTAGATTTAATATGTATAGAAAACCAAATAACACTAATACAAATGTAAATTTTGTTACCTTTAGTAGAATGATTAATTCAATTAGCTATCTGCATTCAACTTAAGGATATCTAAACCTGCTGATATAAATTTTATATTTATGGGGCGACCAATTACTATAACATAGTTTATTCCATTTCAGTATAATCGTAATGCTGACGGCAACACTTAAAACGTCGTAATATTTCACGGGAAGCGCAGAGCCGGGGCGCGCGCCGTGTGCGACCGCCGAAGCTCGAATTTCCGTTTAACTAATTGAGCGAAAACGACACAACGAACGCCATTCAGCGTGGAACTAATGAATGGCCCTCGAAAAAGCCAATTTGTAGTTTTTTTAACACTTCAATTTGTGCCGTAAACCCCAAAAAAGGCTCGACCAAAACCACAATCGAATTAGTGTCCCTTGTTCCGGAGATTAGAGGACTGTCCACCTCTTATCTCGGTCGTTCGTTATTTTATTGGCTTGTATAGAGTAAGTCGATAAACACGACGCATAATGGCCCATAATGAATCGTCCTCGCCAGCGGTTTGACTAATCATAAAGGTTTTATGGGTGTCGTTCCTGAATACTCGCTTTATGACGCAGTGCTGGCTCTCCAAAGCTCCGCTCAACGGTCTCCACCCCACAATACCAAATTTGTTGTATAAACAGACTATAAAACTATCACTAAAACATTTCTCAATCTAGGAATGGTAAAAGTGGGTACGAATGAACCCGTTTAGGATATATTCTTATTTAGTACTTAGAAACAAACGCATATTTTTTGTTTGTAGAAGTAAACATTTCATAAGTCAGTGTACGTAAATCCGGCTACAGAAGCAACGATTTTGTGTATAACATTATCATATTTAAACTCAGCTTACAAAAGCATTAAATTATGAATGTGTTACATAAATTAACGATGTGTAATTAAAAATTATTGCTGTGAGCTATTATCTTTGCATAAATAATTGCCCATAATAAGATACATTAACATCAAAGTCTCAAAAAACTTCCAGAAGACATGAATTACTGCATCTACGATTCGAGAAATTGATAAAGATAATGTTTAAAATACGAAATTAGATACGCTCCAAATACCGTTTATTGCTACAAATTACTCTTGTAACCGCTTTCCGTACAGCCACTATAACAACTGGCGAACAAAAAGATTTGTTGCCGAAATGATCGTAGGAACAGTCGACAATGGGTGACACAGATCGGTAACGGCCACCGTCCCACTACACTGGCCACATATAACGAGACACATTAGTATCATATTAATGAATATAAAATGATGTACAAACCGCGTAAAAGAGCTATTCATAAGTCGAATTAAAAGTGAATTAAAATGTCTGAAATGTCCAATTACGAGGACATAAGGCTTATTAGTGACGAATGTTGTTTGCCTCCTGTCAGAACGTAGCGTAACTTGAATTTGATCGTCATATCTCGTCTACGTGATTACAACTTTTGACAATCCGAATTCAATTCTATAACTAGAAGCTTAGAGGCTCACTGTTCACTACTCCATGACATCATGATCATTCTCTTGCCCTTATCCCAATTCATTTGTGGTCGGCGCAGCATGTTTTCTTCTTCCATACTTCTCTATTACACGTCACGTCATCAGACACCTCCTTTCTTCCCTCTTTTTTGCACTACTTGATGTGATCTTTCAAATTAATAGCGTCACTTCCCGAGAGCTTTTATCAGTGTTTGATGATGATGACACATTATTAATTACATATCATGCAACTGGCGCTATTTCAAAAGCTAATAGAAATGAACATTTAAATAGCACAACAAGAAAAAAAATACATTTTGTTAGAAAAGTTCTACAAACCCTATTCACACCTTGGAGTCCGGTGTGACATGCAGTCCCGATATTGGAACGACCATTCTCGTGAAATAGATGCCGCTCGCTCGCTTTGCTACTAATGACTTCCTGTATTTTTTCATACGCCAATTATTAGCCGTGGGTGAGCAAGACAAAGACAACAATGTTTTTTTTACCAAATTTTCTGTCTCAAGTCAAGTCCATATCAATTTAATTTACTGATCGTATAGGAGGTAGTTTGGAGCCGTATAACTCCATGATTAACAGTTGTAATGAATTGCGGGGACTATTCGGCAATTTTCAGTCATAATTGATATTAAAGTGTTATTGAATAGATATTTTGATAGCTACTAAAGACAGTACTATTTCTTCATCCCATTTATTATATGTTAAACCATCTCTAACTCATATAATCTCTAGGTGTCTGAAAGTTGAGATAAGAAATATTTTATATTTAAACTCAGTCTTCACTATCTTTATGAATTGAAATGTCGATCTGCTCATGTGGCCTCATATCTTAACAATTGAGTGGGGAATGCGATCGCCTAATACTGTATCTGATTCTGTTTAAAACACGGTAAATGAATTATAATAAAATCGCGGCGGTCGCCCGGTCCTCATCGGAACAAATGTGTTGAGCTCGTCGCCGCCTACGCGTCGCGCTGTGTCGCGCTCGCCACACTTTTTATATCCACACTTTTAAACATTTCAACATCAACAAACCTCATAGGTACTCATAACCAACGACTAAATTATTATTTAGAACTTGTAATGACACTTCTCGATTATTTAAGCAATAAGTAGAGGTTTTATATGATTTCGGTAATCCTTTCTGCTGATTGAAATTCGCAGGCACCTTGTGTATGCTTGAGTCGTTGTCCGGAAGACAAATAAAACAAATTCAAACATAACTGTTATGAACTTAAGAAATAAATTTATTTTTATTATAACACATGTTGTATACAATGAAAACGGGCGTGACTTGAAACATTAAGGGCCCGAAGCTACGGAAGATGACATTAAATAAAATTCAAAGCAATTTACTTACAAATGACAAATAATTATACAAATTATGTAGATTACGGCTTGTTTGTGAAATTATTTGCGATGCGTAGTGCCGAAGTGCGCAGGATTCGCTTAAGTATTTAAGGGTGGGTTTAACCGCAAACAATTATGTGTCATGGGGGAGCAATAAAATGACATGCGGTTGAGTGAAGTCGCTCTTGTTAAAACACTGGCAATGTTCCACCATTTGGTGGCAGTTAGCTTTAATTGGGACTCGATAACGTTACATTAGGCCAGGTGGGCATTTAGCATTGGCTTAGCTAAAATCAATAGCAATTTTCCCTTTCAAATAAGTATCCTGAAGGTTTAAAGGTACCTTTCGTAGCTGTTAATCTTATGTTAAATTAGTTATTATTCATCTAATAAGCAAAAGTCTGCACCTCTTCTGGTCTCTAGTACCTTCAGTTGAAAATACTTCCTCGCTAGCATTTCTGCCATAGAAATATAAAAAACAGGAGAAGTGGCAAGGGGGCGTGACAGTGACGCCGCGACGAGCGCACGATAAGCATGTCATAGGGCAAATGGTCGTCTCCGCGAACTAGTGTGCTTTCGACCGCGATCGTGACAACTTATAAGAATGCCGTGTTGTTCAATGGTTTCTTGAAAAATCGAAGCATAAACCAAAACTATATGAATCATAGAATAACTTACTATATGTATGTACAAGTATTTTACTATATTTGTCTTCGTAAAATACTTCTTATTCTCTCTCTCTTACTATGTTATTTCTGTTTTCAAATATCACAGCGACTGTACAAGTTTTGCACTAATACATTGCTCCTTAACTACTACCAAAGTTTGTCGCTAAGTGACTGGACAAGCAATGTAAAAATCACAAAACGATACTTTTTAAGCATATGCATCGCGAATACGGCCGCTGCTTCTTGCGACGAGTGATGTGCTTGTGCAGATTCAACTAACGTAGGCTATCGACAATGTCGATTGACGAAAGAAATATGGCTATTATAGTTTGTTTTTCAATTTTATCAACCATTTTAACCCGCTTGGAAGATCGATGTCCAATAATGTTTTTGACGTATTTTGGTTATTTTACAGCGTAGTAGAGAAATGCGTAACTAATTTTCGTAAAGTTAATTAAATAATCGGTGGAGTGTTTTTGGCTTTTGAATGATCATATTATATTATGATGGCATAATATATGACAATTCCTGCCCAATTCCTGTTTTCACCGACACTATGTGTCACCTAAGTCAATGCCTAGTGCGCGTTTTCACCAACAGTAAGTGACGCCTAACTGAACGCCTAGTTCCTGTTATCACCACCACTAAGTGTCACTTAACTCGATGCCTTGATCCCGTTCTCACCAACACTAAGTGTCACCTAACTCAATGCCTAAAGCGTGTTTTCACCAACAGTAAGTGACGCTTACGCTTAACTGAATGCCCAATTCCTGTTGTCACCAACACAAAGAAGCACCTAACTGAACGCCTAGTTCCTGTTTTCATCAACACTAAGTGACAGCTAAGTCAATGCCTAATGCGCGTTTACACCAACAGTAAGTGACGCCTAACTGAACGCCTAGTTCCTGTTATCACCAACACTCAGTGGCACCTAACTCGATGCCTTAAGCTCGTTCTCACCAACACTAAGCGACACCTAACTCGATGCCTTAAGCCCGTTTTCACCAACACATAGTTACACCTAACTCAATGCCTTAAGCCCGTTTTCACCACCACTAAGCGACACCTAACTCGACGCATTAAGCCCGTTTTAACCAACACTAAGTGTCACCTAACTCGATGCCTTAAGCCCATTCTCACCAACACTAAGTGTCACCTAACTCAATGCCTATTGCGCGTTTTCACCAACAGTAAGTGACGCTTAACTGAACGCCCAATTTCTGTTTTCTCCAACACAAAGTGGCACCTAACTGAACGCCTAGTACCTGTTTTCACCAACGCAAAGATACACCTAACTCGATGCCTTAAGCCCGTTTTCACAAACAATAAGTGGCACCTAACGGAATGCCTAAAGCCCGTTTTCACTAACACTAAGTGACACCTAAATCGATGCCGTAAGTCCGTTTTCACCAAAACTAAGTGTCACCTAACTGAATGCCCAATTCCTGTTTTCGCCAACACTAAGTGTCACCTAACTCAATGCCTAATGCACGTTTTCACCAACAGTAAATGACGTTTAACTGAACGCCCAATTCCTGTTTTCACCAACACAAAGTGGCACCTAACTGAACGCCTAGTGCCTGTTTTCACCAACACTAAGTGACACCTAACTCGACGCCTTGAGCCCGTTTTCACCTACGCAAAGTTACACCTAAACTGAGACCTAACTGAATGCCCAAGTGCTATTTCCTTACTTTTTTATGTTTTTTTTTGGTTTTTTTTTAATACGTTATAGTAATCGGCATGGTTCAAATAATATAATAGTGACTTTTGCTTATAATAAGTCAACATAATTATTCATGCTATTTATTTGTTATGTTTGTTTGTTTTCATTTTTTTTCCTAACTAGGGTTTTTTTTTTATAACAAAAATCTATTACCTGCGAAGTAATTGCGTAACACACTTTCAGTAAGAATCGATTTCATTATGTCAGTACAACAACATTCATTGATTTACATATTACTTGAACACATGAATATTCGATAACTTTTCGATTTAGTCAATCACTAGCATGGGTATTCAATTAAATTGCTTTTGCACAGCACAACGATACCAACTGATGTTTTGTGTGAGTAAGTTGTACGGTGCATGGTAAATACACGCTGTGTTTGATAGGATAAGGTTTATAATTGATTGTGTAGTACGTTCTGTTTTAAGAATTGCGGGTGTGGGCGCGACTGCGAATCTATTGCTTTTACTGAATTGCATGTGTAGTAGTTGCCGGGTGGTTGGAGAAAACGGAGACAGTAGGTTGCGATACATTTTCGTATAACGGGCATATCTCCTTATTTTATTATATCTATGGTTTCTGCAGCCTACCAGGGGCAGGGGCCTTAGTCTGCTATTGCAATAGTGTCAGAATGGTCTATCATTGATTTAATAAGGCCCCTAGCGCACGGCGTATTGAAGCGCGTTCGAAACTCGTTTGACGTGCGTACAAAGGGTAATTCGTCTGCGCGGGGCCTTATTAAATCAATGATAGACCATTCTGACACTATTGCAATAGCAGACTAAGGCCCCAGGTTCTGATCAGTTTGTTAAAATAATACTGTTCTCAAATTCTTATTAGTTTATTCAATATTTCCTCATTTTTAACGGACTTCCAAAAGGAGGAGGTTATCAAGTAGTCTGAATTTTTATTTTTTTGTGTGTATGTTCAGCGGTATCTTCGCCATTTGTGAACCGATTTCGATGATTCTTTTTTTGTTTGGTAGAATATTGTTTCGCGGTGGTCCCATTTTATTGGTGAAGATCTGATGCTGATCTTCGGAGATATACTATGGAACTCTTCAAAAATAAACGGCAAATCTGTCGTGATTGCTGCAATCGCTTGGATGTTTATTGTTTATACAACATCATAACATAATACCACGCTTGTATGCTCTAGGGGGTACGCAGATGTGTACTGTACAACTTTTCGATAGTTAGATATGTTAAGTTCTATTTTATTGGGGATAAGCCTATTACCATGAAATGTATTGTTAGCGGTTCACTGATGTTTCACCTAAACTCTTTTGCCAATATTTTAACCGGCTTCAAACAAAATGAGGAGGATCTACGTTTGACTGTGTGTCCCGTATGTTCACCGATTTCTCCGCTAATTGTGGACCGATTGTCAAAATTCCTTTTTTATTCGAAAGCCGAATACTACTGAGGTGGTCCCGTTGTCACAAAGTTAGAATCTGATGATGGTATCTCAGGGAAATCGAGGGCAACCCTGACATTTTACAGTGTTTTTCATATAGGTACTTTCTAACGATATTTGTACCTGATAATCATTTTCTCATGTTGCTGAGCTGATGATAGAAGGTATAAGTCAGGATCTGATGCTGATCTTCGGAGATATACAATGGAACGCTTCATTAATAGACAGAAAATCTGTCGTGATTGCTGCAATCGCTTGGATGTTTATTTTTTACACAATATTAGAACATAACATAACGCCTGTACGCAGATGTATACAGTACCCCCAGATTTCGACAGTTAGGTATGATAACGATATAAGTTACATTTGATTGGGGATAAGCCTATTACCATGAAAGGAGTTGTTAACAATGTAAAATAAATGTAAAGCAAATATTTGTGTACAATATTGAAACTAAAAAAGGCAAAATAAAAAACTTTTTTGCAAAAAATAAAACCGACTTCATAAACAAAAAAACGTGGAAAAATAACTTTAGCTTCAGAAGTCGGTGGCAAAAAAATTCAATCGAAGAAACAAAAGTCACCGACTTCTGAAGCTAAAGTTATTTTTTCACGTTTTTTTGTTTAAGAAGTCGGTTTTATTTTTTGCAAAAAGTTTTTTTTTACCTTTTTAGAGGACCTGTTTCTTTTGTTATTCTATTTTCGTAGCAGCGTAGCCGATCAGCTACGACCTACGACACGAATGAGGTGCAACGACTGTAACCGTTTTTAGAGTTCCGTACCTCAAAAGAAAAAAACGGAACCCTTTATAGGATCACTCGCGTGTCTGTCTGTCTGTCCGTCTGTCACAGCCAATTTACTCCGAAACTACTGGACCGATTGAGTGAAATTTGGTTCACATATGTAAGTCGGTGACCCAAAGACGGACGTGTAACGTAAATTAATGAATTTTAAACATGGGGCCACTTTTTTGGGGTAAATTATAAAATAAAATAAAAAGTTTTGTAAATTATATCGTGTTACATATTTAATAAAAGGGCTCATTGTGACCATCTCAATTTTTATTTTATTATTTTATGATAAATAGTTTTGAAGTTATTTAAGAAAATAGGTGAAAATTGACTTTACCTAATACTTAATTGACCTTAACTCCGAAATAAAATGGTCGAAAATTTTGAAAAAAATGCAAAAAAATGTTCTTTGCCCATATATAACAGGAAAACATATAAGAAATCTATAAACGTACGGAACCGTCTCCACGCAAGTCGAACTCGCAAATGTCCGGTTTTTAGGCACATAAGACATTTCGTTCACTAACTTTTATCTGGTAAATGGACCAGGTTCTTATTATTCTATATAGATAATTAGGTACTGTCTGTTATAAGGTTGTTACTTTTTACTTCCAAGACACCAGGTAATTAAGAAAACTGATTTATAGTAAAATCCGGCTGAACATGTCATAGGTCTAGTGACAACGAGACTTTGTTTTTTTTTTGACTATACTTATTTAGGTAAAGTCTATTACTATTACTACAATTATGTATTTTATCCCTAAGTCCAATTGATCCCATGCTCAAATAAAATCAAACAGAGAACAAGGGACATAAAACTTTCAGAAACGAATTTCGGAAGATAGCCTACTAAAGCTTCCTTCGCTTTAAACAAAACAATTGACACGAGCACATAGCGATTATGTACAATATTCACATAAATGGCTGCGCGACTGCGCGTACACATGGCGCGTTTAATGCGCACCCACGACGCATGCGCGGACGGCGCGCACACGTCCTCGCAATGAAGAGTGCCGGCCCAATCGCCGGTACGTGACCGCTGTGCCTACGATCCAGGATAATGCTAGGCCCGGCTATGGTTGTCAGGCACGAACCTGCCTGACCTATACACAATATATTGTATAAGTAGGTAGATTAAATTCATCATCACTCTTCTGCCCATAAACTAATTTATTTCGTGTCAATGTAGAGTGCCTTCTTCTATACTACTCTATTACGCGTCGTGTAAGTAGTCACCTCCTTTTTTAGTTAGTTTGTTAGTATACAGTTTGTAAGGGACAGCCCACCAGAGACTGGTGGGGTGATTCCACTATACTAAGGTGTCCGGTACAAGAAATTATTTCAGGAATGATATGGGAATCCAATTAATTTGATTTGTTTTATTTCCTCATACTGCTACGTGCGTTTTGCCACGGTAACGATACATTTTATCGTTACTGTGGCAAAACGCACGTAGCGAACGGCAAGCGCGATGACGAGCTCGATGAACTCTGTAGCTTGGCAGGAAGGGAACAGCTGATTTTACGCGTCGTTCGTTAGAGTATTTCAACATCCATTGTTGGATTTTTTATTTTAGCCGAATTATTTACATAAATGGAGAGCTGCGTACAGGGAATGTTTTTTACATTGAAATGAAGGAATAGTAACTGATGAAAATTTTCCGGAGTAAAATTCCGTTGGAATATGATTCAAAATAAGGAGCTGAATGCACCCTGTCAGTTTGTGGAGAGCTGTCTCTTACACCCTGTATTAGTCAAATCTTGCAACTGAATTTCAAACCACTTTCCCCCAACCGATTGAGCTGAAATTTTGCATACATCATCGGTTTTGGTGACAATACATTTTTATGACAGACATGACTTAATCCTGCAGCTAGGATCGCCTCCTCACCAGAGAACTTCCCAACGGTTAATGGCGGGGACATGAAACTTTTTTACGCATTCAATGTTGATGCATAAACCTACATTTTTCTGCACACTATAAAAGATTGTTTTTTATGTTAAAATCGTTAAATTTGGCTTAGCTACTTGGCAATTTTTTTTTTCTTTCGGCTTTGGAAATAATCAGCCAGGAGTTGGAATGTTTGATAGCTATAGGCTCGCACTTATGTGCAATGGGATTTCAAAATATTGGTGATATGTAAGTGCACTGTAGATTCAGTTCTGCCTCACCCTTCGGAGGTGACATGGATTTCCAACCGATCTTTTCAGTTTATATATTCATGAGTCTATACACAAAACACTTCTTCAGTTTAATAGAATCACGAAACACTTCAAGTCGATTGTGTTCTTCTTTTGGTTGATCTTTTGCTTTGGGAGTCCAGTAAAACCCTTAATGTGATTTTTGACTGCCTCGTTGGTCTAGTGGTCCTAAGCGCGACTTCTGAGAGTGAGGCCATGGGTTCGATTCCCGGGTCGGGCAAAGTGTTATTGGGTTCTTCCATCAGGAAATACTCAGTAGCAGCCACGGAGTTTGGATTTGTGCCCGATTAATGGCAATAGGCTCGCCCCTATTATATGGGACTTAAACATAACTAGCGAAATGTGAATGTTCTTGTTAGGTACACCTCTGCCTATCTCTTCGGGGATTATAGGGTGTGATGATATGTTGTTATGTTATTTTTTATTTCAGTACCTTACCTAAATCAAATACTTAAATCCAATTTAGGTTTCAAAATCAGTTCATCATTTTTTTCTGAAATCTAGATTTACATCAGCATGGTGCGTGAGCAACCCTAGGCTCAAGACAGAGATATTATAACTTGCGCTAGTACGACGAATTAATACGTGTAAATGTCGCCTTAATATCACAAAATTGTAAACTCAATGCCGATGCCGCAGTGATGATGAGACATGTTTAATTTCATTTCGATTCATTTAATGTGTCCAGAACGATTACTAATGTCATCTGAAGATGTAACTGAGATTCTTTTGATTATATACATATCTATTGTGGATATCAGATAGGTAATCGCTCCATTAAATGTTATGCAAAATATGTAGTTTTAATACCGCGAAAAAGATCCAGGTCTAGATAATGGCTCCATCTGGTTACACCGAAATCCAACTACCAAATACTTGGAAAAACATTAGACAAACAAAAATTACTGTAGGTATACTAATGGCCTATAACTTAAGTAAAAACTGTACCTTAAAAAGTTAAAAGCAACAACACTTTTAAGGTTTTAACCATCCGGTCTTATTTCGATGCAAACAGTTACCGTCGGCATAATTCTGCAGGTAAGCACTTCATATACGTTGCTTAAATTTGGTCACATACTTCCTTAAATATTATACAGGGTGGGAGGAACATCGACGACGAAAACGGTCACCACGTATGCAGTACATCATTCCGAGCGTCCACATAGATCTTTTTCATCATCAAAAAAAGCAGTGATAGCCTAGTGGTGTGACCGTCGGACTGCCAAGTCATAGGTCTCGAGTTCGAACCCAAGGCACGCACCTCTGATTTTTCAGATTCATGTGCGTATTGTATAATTGCCACTTGCTCCGGTGAAAGAAAACATCGTGAGGAAACCAGCAAGCATTAGAGATATTTCTCGACGGCATGTAAAGCCAAGTCGGAGGCCCATGGGCGGCCTAAAAACTCTGACACCAGGTTAGGCACTAACCACACGATAAAGAGAAAGATCATCAAAAAAACACCTGTTACCTACAAAAGTGTGCCTTAAACGGGCGAAATGTATAGAACAGCTGGTTTTTTTTTTTAAATAATTGATGAAAAATTTATATGTGGGGGGATCAGAATAATGTACTGAATACTGGTAACCCTTTTCGCGTCTGTGTCTTTTCCACCATGTATACCCTGATCAGTACCCGTGTTCAACTCTAAATTGAGTCAAAAGAGAATCGAAATTTCATAAACTTTGCCGATGTTTGGTAAGATATCAAACTTCATACGACTCTATCATGCCAGCAGCTGGCAGTCTTGTTTCTCAATAAATAATGGTACTGAACCTAATCATCGCGGTCAAGTCTAAAAGTGGCGCGGGTACTGAAAAGTTGTGTGGCAATCGGTTGGCTTGGTATGGGCATGTAATGAGGAAAATGTCGGGAGAGAGACTAAAGAAACGGATGGAGTGGGTGAAGGATGATTTCGCAAGAAAGGAGGTGTCTGATGAGATGACGAGTAATAGAGAAGCATGGAAGAAGAAGATGATGATGTCTTGATTCATTCCGGTGATAATCAGTTTCCAGTTCCTAACTACTTTGGTGGCGTGCCACACTTTTCCTTATTTATTTTTATAGCATGATTTCTAAAAAGTATCAAGTAGGTAAGTTGTAACGCCACATTTAGTGTAACCAATAATAACTCCGGTACTCATGAAGAGGAAACATTTTTGATAAATGAAATACCTATGTTCAGGAGATTATTAGAACAAAACATGCATGAGTATGGTAGTGTAGAATTGTAGATACCGAAAACAATGGTGGGCAATTAAAATTTTAAAATATCCCTGAAGTTTATATAGTTTACAAAGGTAAATGTTAAAAAACATATTCCTAAATATCAATTTAATCTAATGTTGGTTCCAGCATATAATGTTTGAACGTAGGTAAAGACATATTTGTACATGTAGGCCCCGTTTTAATTTCCGTAATGGCTATCGTCGGTGGTCCATTCAATCGTTAATGATTAGACGATTCGTACAATAATAATGTGTTTCTCTTTCCGATCGATATTTTAATAACCACTTTGAGCTTTATGTATGCGTACAACGATTAAGATATACTTCGAAAGCTTAACATCTGAAAAATAAAGGAGGAAAGTAGAATAACAATCAACGTCCGCTGTTGTATAATTAGCTTATCTCGTGTAGATCGGCTAACAACGCGAGTCGTGCGCGCGCGCATTGGTGAGTGCCGCGCCAATAGCCGCGCAGCGATCGCCCATCGTTAGACCATCGATTCTTTTTGGTTATTACAATAATTCCGACACGATTGCATCTAATTGCGCTGGTTTCCGACGATCGTGGACCGAAGACAAGGAATTACGGATTATCTACGTAGGTACGTACATGAAGGCTCTTTGAAATTATAGTAGGTAAGATACGGAATGTTATTGGGAAATCGGACCTTGTTGAGGGAAGCGTATCTTGTCGATAATCTTAACGCTGCCTTATTAGATATCATTTTGCGGTACGTGTTTCCCTTGCCTTCGTTTGCGGCCAACAAATGCCTGTAACGCGATGGCGCGAAGTGCTCTTACAGTATGTTACGAGTACAAGGTAATAACAGCGCTGAAATTGGTTCAGGCGATTTCATTCGCTGCTTCGCGCTAATTCGATGCTCGCTTGTTTAGGTAAAGGTAATGGAATCTGGAGCTTGCAATTAAGACAGTTGAATGTAGAATCTTGTTTATCATTCTTAGAATTTAGGGTCAAACCGGTAAATACTTTCGGGCTCAGCTCCGTACACTGGACATGTAATACTGAAGTATCTATATCAGCTTCTGATGTCAGCAGCCAATCCGCAATTGGTCAGTTTTGGTTTTACCGACTGCAAATGAAACCATTTTTCTTTCATCTTTTTTTCAAACGTACATTGGCTTGCGTTTTCCCAAAGTTTTTGAAAATGACATGTTCAGCTAAATTTGATTAGCACCTAAATGTAAGTCATGTACTAACATTTTTAACTACTCAGAAAAAAATGATCATGCACATTACTTCACTATCACTATCACTACATAGTATAAAACAAAGTCGCTTTCTCTGTCCCTTTGTATGCTTAAATCTTTGAAACTACGCAACGGATTTTGATGCGGTTTTTTTTAATAGATAGAGTGATTCAAGAGGAAGGTTTATATGTATAACATTGACCCGTGCGAAGCCGGGGCGGGTCGCTAGTAGAAAATAAAATGAAGTCAAGCTGCCTTTTTGTGCTCTATAGGTTATTAAGCTTGTGGCAACAATGAATTGATGATGTGATGTAAGTGGTTTCCTATTTGATTAGTATTAGTAGGTATATACCAAATGGAGTACATAATTGATTAAAAATTACATAGGATACAGTAGCGAAGGGTAAATTTTTGTAAGAGGTAAGCCGGAGTACCTACATAATTATATTTATGTGAATTTATTATTTGTCTATAAAATACCAACTGTGCCATTTTTCAAAGAGAAGCGGGAAGGAATCGCGTTGTATGGAACCTTCGCCACTGATAGGATATCATTTTATTCCTCCAAAATTTATTGCAAATACACTTAATTGCTTACTTGCTTTACATTTTAATTTATTTTCTTTGCATTACAATCTACAATGAGGTTATTAGTAAAAACATCCATAACACCTGAATTTATGTGTGATTTCAAAGTTTCCGATACAAACTCTCATCACACATCTTTAAAGTTAGAATTTTTGAAAATCCCGATACGTTCATAAAAACTTTTGAAAATACAGAAAAACTTATTCATAGTTGTTAAACAAAAGCAGAGATTTCATTACTTTCTTGACCTATTTAACCCACTTACTTTCATACATTTTATGAGAATGAAGAACGGTGTTTATTTATTCATTTGTTTCCAAAGGAACCTGCCCAATTTTCATGTTGCCAGCTTCAGTGGTTTAGGATCTTTGTTGATAATTTAGTCAAATCATCTCTCTTATGCAAAAAAAATGTTGGGTAGCGTTCTTTTGTTCCCACGGCCTAAAATTAAATAGTTAGAGAGCCTGAAACGTACAGGTATTCAGTCATGTGTAAGGTGCTTAAGTTCGGTTCAAAACCCCCAACTTTTACCCTGAACAGGCTAGTTAAAATTATAATTGTTTGCACCGAATAGCTGGACTAATGAATTGCTTGGAATATATGCTCTAAGTAGTGCCTAAAATATAGTACCTTTCTTAAAATGCAACACCAACATTATTTTCCCATATTGTACCTAATTTCTGGAATTTTCTAATCACAAATGCGTTAACTTCTCCCAGAAGACGCTGGTTAATTTGCAACAAGCGGAGAGGTATTAGCATGCCAGTCGAGCTCATGACTTAATGGCACTAAGATGGCAAAGCTTCGACATTACCCGGCGTCAAAGGAACCTAACTGTCAACTAACTGCTAATTAACTACGTCTGCACTGGCGGCATCAACTTGCCACAGGCTGCACAAAGTGCACACACACACATGTACACCGCAAACTATCAAAACCCGAAGCCATCCGAAAACTTAATCTACTCTAGAACATACAAAAAACAAACAGTTACTCTCTAACGTTCACAAAACCATAACAATAGCTCTTAAAATCAGCATCAATTTAGCAACGGAAGCTCAAAAACTACGGCTCGCAAAGGTTTTAGTAATGTTTTTACCGACGTTTTATAGCCTCATCGCTAGATGGAATGGAACCGTCGTACATAATCAAACCACATGCGGGGCAGTAATTGCCTCTATATTCAAAGACCCCGCTCACATCACGCCGTATAATGACAAAAATAGTCCAAAAAATACCTCCGCATATGAGATATTTTTTTCAGAGTTCGCGCTCTCGCACGGAGCTAAATTACGAAATAAAAGATTAAGTTAAAAGATCAATAAACTTAATAAATGATCTCAATAATTGTTGTATTACGGACACAATGGAGCGGCGTCGTGAAACGTCATTAAGGCGCGAACATCATTAATTTTATTCGCGGCTTTCTGACGTAAAGGCAATGGCGTCTGTCAGATTTGAAAAGCCGCGCAGCCGCCACCTGTTGGTAGCGCGGTGAATTAGACATTAAACCCCGCGGCGCGCGTTCCACTTGATACTGCCACTGGAATGACTCGCCACTAAATTGAAGGACCATTCAATCGTAGAAAACACGCGTTTATAATATAAGAAAATAAAATTATTCATTTAGAATGCTCTTTGTAAAGCTTACACCATAGACCTCATCTGCAATCATTTTCTGTGCAGACACAATAAAAAGTAAGCAACGATTTATGTTTTATTCGATTAGTTATCAATCTATCAAAACCGTCTTCTTAATTAGTTAAAGCTTTGTTTCTATTAACCATTCGTTATAGTTAACTTTTGTAATTCATTCTATTTATTCGAGGCGTCAATGTGGAACCCAAAAAGATGGCGGCCAAAAAAGTTGGAGCCGCCTCTTGAGATTAGATTTCTTTTTGGTAGCTAATTGCGTTTTATCAAATTAAAGCTATTCTGCCCGCGGCCGAAGCGAAAATGATTGATAATGTTTGACGAACACCGGTCCCACAAGTTTTACAGAATAAACTGTTTTGATTCATATTAATGTTTGCCATTTGTCTCGTAGATCATCCCCGGGCAAAAGTATTTGATTTGTCGTTTTATAAATGATGAAAATTAAATTTTGGTATTCAGAACGCCTATAGCCTGCAGCAAAAAAAAACATAAAATATGTGTTTTACGCCTATAAACAAGGCTCTATTACGGTGGTACGATAGAGTTTTACTCGCATTGAACTTGTGTTGTATAAATGTAACATAACTTATTTATTCAAAGTAATAGGTACATGGTATATGAGAAGCGGTGCACTGATTGGTGGAAAGACTATTAAATGTTATTTTATGTAAATCTTAAAATGATGTTGGAGAAGTTGACCGGTAGCGAGATAAAGCCTCAGGCTATAATATATAATGTACGTACCGAAATCTTGTAGCTACCGGTCTAGATATTACATTAGGGTATCGTATTTTTTATCTCAGATCTTCTTTTTATTATACCTCTCACATTTTAATATTGAGAAACTGATTGTCCTAATTGCTACAGTTTTTGTGTTGATATTTCATTATAAAATCTTCGTTTTATTGTTACATGGGATGGGAGGTATTTTGGCAATGTTTTGCTAGAGACAAACCGATATTTACTACCTCTTTACGAACTTAAGAAGTTTCTTAGCTAAAATTGGTACGATAATCGCTACTTTGTAGTTCCTTAGTTCGTTTTTTTTTAGCCTTATGAATGACTGTTAGTCAAATCAGCAGTCTGCTACAAGTTGAATATTTGATTCTGTGAAGGTAGCCACGCTTTAGCATAATAATCGCAACACTTTGCACCCGCTCCTTCAGCCCCAGCCAGGGCTGCGCGGGCACCGGCGGTCAAAGGGCAGCACAGCCTCGCCGGCATCATTTCAATCATTAAGAAGTTCGGCGGCAGACACAAAGCGGTGATTGATGCGCCGTTTACCAGCCGCGGTGGCACCGGCCAGTAAAAAACGACGCTTAATTAACTCGTTTGGCACCGCCGCTCATTAGAATTATTAATCAAACCGAGGCGGGGCGATAGCGCGAGTATGATGTATTGAGCTTTGATTACATTAACGCATTTGGCCGGCAGTAATTAAAACCACGGCGGGATGTCCGCGGATGCCGATGAACAAAAGGCTGTGGTAGACAACGTCAATTATAACAGTTTTTAATGGAAGCAGAAGAAAAATTTATTTCGCTAATGCAGGTGTGCCTACGATTGGATTACCACCTGCTTAGATACGATGCAGCTGAAATAGAGAAAATATCATGGATTCATCTGTATGTTTCATTTTTGTGCTGCTCAAATCGGTCCATCATGCTTACATTATTTAAGTAACTTGATAAGTGTATGATTAAACAAATGTGTTTCTGTGAAATCTTTAAAAAAACAAGATAAGTTCAACACACACAAGACACAACTTTTCAGGAAACTTCTCTGTTAACTTGTTTGATTTGTAACCGAAGAAAGTTATTGATTCCTAATAGCAGGTAGAAGGCTGGTCAACTGGTCCTGCCCAGGAAGGCGGTATTAGTCACCAAACACGCCATAAACTTGGCTAAAATAGCATATAGTTAAGTAACTGTGAAAATAAGATAACAACTACCAATATAAACTGCTGTTATAAATGCACAAGTTTTCTCCTGCGAATCTATAATCTCAATCTTTAAATAATAATAAAAGCATTTAAAGTGAGACATAATAAATTCTACTGCTTGTTAAGCCCATAAAGATATACAATCTTTAAAAGAAAACCTTTTCCTATTTGTACGCAAGTAATTGCTCATAGGCTTCTTTCGCAATATTAGAAGTATTAACAAGTAATTATTTGATTATATCTGCGCAAAATTTATTGTTGCCCACAGGCCGTGAGAGGCATTTAAACTCAAATAGAAAACGCCATAAAAGTTTATAAAAAAGCTAGATATAACTCTTTTACTTTTTATTAACTTTATGGCTTTCTACCATTACTTTTCTTTGAAAAAACCTGCCAGTCAATTGGTATTTAATTAGATTAAGTTACAGAAAGTTGTAGAAAATATAATTAAGTGCCTGTCTCTAATGCGTTTAGATTAGCTACTTACTTTAATTAAGTGGTCAAGATATAATCTCTAATATATATCATTCGTTCAGTCTTCGTTTTAGTGTTTTCGTAATCTTCAGCATTATACAACATCAAAATCGTTTGGATGAATATTGGTCTCTCTCTCTCATCACGTCATGAATGCTGCTGCAAAGACTGGAATTGAGCTAATTGAAATAGTGTTAAATCCAATCATTTGTATAGAAAAATCACGATGAAGAGTCCTTGGCAAATGTTTCAAAAATGTGTTAATGAAACATTAAGATATTTAGAAAGGTGCATACAAAAGCAGATGATTGCCAGTCAATTCAGCCATACTTATTACACAAAAAAACATACTATTCATAACCACTGGCCATTCGAAGAACTCAAACCATTATTAAACAACAACATTATCACGCGAGCTTTCCTCGGTTCTACAAGTATATTCTTACGTTGTATTCTGCTGATCCCCTGGTGGGCCAGCGGTGGGCGTGATGTCCCGACGAGGCGCGATCTAATCTCCGAAGATAACCGAGCAACATAAACTAGCGGCAACGCTGCGCTGACGCACGTAACTGAATGTAACTGCGAGTGGGTACTGGAACATTTAATAAAACTGCTTTTTATATTCTGGATGGAGAATTGTATTTTGA
This sequence comes from Eugnorisma glareosa, assembly GCA_947578425.1. NCBI lineage: Eukaryota > Metazoa > Arthropoda > Insecta > Lepidoptera > Noctuidae > Eugnorisma > Eugnorisma glareosa. The sequence continues at coordinate 16,054,042 of OX387959.1, forward strand.
TGATCATAATTTATTTCAGATCGAGAAGGAGATCTAACCATTTAGTGCCTACCTACTTGATCATACTACCCTACACTGAATATGATCAGCATATTTAAACTGCGTTTCATCTCATTTAAATTGCGTTCAAAGACTGTCAATGTCATAATTTCTGTGGAATATTGACCTTACCAAATCGTAAAGCAAAGTGTTGGTCGCGTTCAATTTTATTAGTGGCCTTCCCTCTGGACCAAGAAGGACATTCGTCCCCAGATATCAAAGATTATGTCCAATTGTCTTTATGGATTACTCAAATACAAATTCAAACCCAAAAAGCATTGTTACCCCTGCGATTTAATTGACAAATGCACGGTGCGAAAAAAAAAAGAAAATTGACTTTGAGAAAGTGTTTTAATTTTAATGTTGTCTTTAGTCTTTAGATTTCGTTTTTTACTGTCATAAATTCGTAATATGTATCGTACTTTGGATAACTTTTGTCTTGGGCAGGATGCCTGATAAGCATTTGATGAATTACCTACTCGTCATAGATAACCTAGACCAATGATAAATAGTAAAATCATTTTAACTAAATAAAATTAGATAAATTGGTTGAATTAGGCTTTTCAATATTCCCAAATTAATAAAACAATCATCCTAAGTTAATACGAAACAACTCGTCATGATACCATCTCATTCGAATTCAGTAATTTTTAGAAAGTTCCAGCAGTGCATGTGTGTCAATAAATTGGTTGATTGATGACACAGTTATTAGCCACATTTTGTATATTAGACACGCATGTGTATGTAGGTAAATGAGTGTAGCACCTAATAATAGATTTAATGAGCGCACTCGACGTCCACCGATGATTTATTGTCCAATATAAATTGGCAATAGAGCAACGAAACGCTCATGTAATTGGTTCTGCGTGCCTTGTTGAGTGTTACTAATTCTGCCAGGCTCTATTTCTCAGAGGCTCAGTTGATTTGGAGAACGCAACTTACTACTGTGAATAAAACAATATTGGCATCTTTTTGACATGATGTGTTTATTTCCTCCTTCGACTTTGCTATCGAAGCTAAATCGTTGATTATTCTATTGATTCTTCTTTGATTTGTAACACCGCGTGAAATAGTACCCAATTGTCAGACTAAAGTAGGTATCTACTTAGTTTGTCCGTAGTATTTAATTCTATAGACACAGAGAAACGAAAGACGCACCAAAGCGGTTCTACACCTGCGCAACACTAACAACGACTAAACAGGACTACGCATTGCCCACGCTACGCCTGCGAAGCGGCTACGCGGGCCTATGCCACTCTACGCCATGCTAGCACAGTAACTACGAAGGCCTACGTGGCCGTGGGTCTACGCCACGCTGAGCAACGCTAGCGGTACTTCTACGCAACGTCATGTGACTCCTACATGACACCGGTGCCTTCTTTGTTTACAGCTGACGCGTATGCTGGTAAACGCTTATTGCAAAGACACAAGAAAAAGTCATAGTGCTCGTTGTAATTACTATGATAATTTCTTATTTGTTATGTAATGTTATGTAAAATTATTTACATTTAAGTTTTTCTTACGCTAAAATTGAGAACTATCTAGTTAAAATAAACATACGACTTTCTTGAAATCAAAAGAAACGACAGATGTCACACTTCGTGCAACGCAACAAAGGATGGTAATCAAATGTTCGATACAAGAAGCGCGTGCGCACCTAACCGCAACCCCATACGAATCCATACTACTGCCATTGGAAAAAGTACCTTTTTACGTTGAAATAAGGATAAATTTCGATTGTGGATGACAATGGTAACAATTCACAAGCAGTTGATGGATAAACGCAAAACAAAGGACACGCGCTTGGCTTTGTCTTTAACCACACAGGAGGTTTCAAAAAGCTTGTGGTCCAACGGTAACACAACACTTATGACGTTTTAAACATTTCGCAATGCAATAATCTTTGTTTATAGACTTAAATATCGCATACTTGCATTTGAAATTTTATAAAGCATCATCATAGAATGATAGAGTAAAAATCTTAACACAATAACGTTTAATCATAGTTAGGTACTGGCAACAAGATGTCCTTCAAACTCATACATTATTTTATGTTAAGCTTTGAATACCTTAAATATACAGAATAAAGTAAATAAAAGATTTGTACCCGTTTTCACTAAAGCTAGGTGACACCTAAAGAAGTGCCTAAAGTAAAGCGCGCTGTTTAATTTTGAACGCTCCTAGCAGTGTCAAGAGCTTAAATTCCAACAATCTAATAATATTCAGGCATTCATTTAGGTTTCGTTTAGTGTCAGTAAGATAGGCCACGTCAAAACTTGCTATGATTATAAAATAACAATATCACTTCTGTAATCCCCATAGAGTAGGCAGAGATGTATCTAAAGGTATTTACGCTCACATTTCGCCAGTTATATTTTTTAAGACGAGGCGAGCCTATTGCCATCAACCGGGCACAAATCTAGACCCCGTCGCTGCTACTGCGAAATTCGTAATGGAAAAATCCAACAAAAAAATATTCCATAATATTCCGCTACTCATTAATCCCAAGGCGGTCTGTGACATCCCTCAAAATAACGCGGATAAGGTCTTGTCCACAACATCACGTCACGACTTCGATAACGTGAAACGGTGCAGTGACGCGGTGCAGCACGTTGGTTGACGTGACGTGGCAATGCGCGGTACAGCAACTTGCGTCGTCGCAAAACGACGCGTCGGACGTCGTCGGAAGCTACTACTGCTACCTATTCATAATTGAAAGATATGGATGCACCCAGTATTTTTTTCGAATCGTTTTTCTTCGTTTTCTTAGCAATAGCAGAAGCAGCAGAATAGGTCTTGTGCGGTCCATATCTAGCAAAAGATTGCTATTTCACAGGTTCAGGAGTTAAAAATATATCGGGATTGTACACAAGGCACGACAACGTCTAACGTTGAGGCATCTTGATCTTGACGTGCATTTTTACGACACGGTAACGTAAATTTGCACGTCTCGTCAACTCGCCGCTCCGCGACACCGCACCGTTTCACGTTAACGACGTCGTGACTTGATGATGTGGACAAGGCCTGACTCAGATAGACGCGATGCAGGATTTTAGTTCTCGATTTGCGTCTTATATCTGTCACTAGCGTTCTTTTGGTCAACTTGATTATGTTCGCTGCAAACAGGATAGATGGGCCTTCTTCTCCACCAAATCATGTTCGTGCTAAAAGTGGGGAGGATTGATTAGTATTATCGCATTACGAGGAGTTGTCTCGTCTCGCTGAGGACCGAGACGGGAAGTGGCTGTTTATTCTGTTTACCGCGCGGTCATCGCGACATCGACGCATACGCCACATGGATCAGTGGATGTGCCATTTCACAAAGTGTGACACGATGGGTGGGCTAATAGCAACTTCACTTTGAGTGAGAAACCTATAAATATTCTCAATTAATAAGGTGGTAAAAGAGACTTCCTCTATCTAAAGCCAAGTCAGGACCCATGGGCGGCATAAAAACTCTGACACCAGGTTAGTCAATATCCACACGATAAAGAAGAGGGGACTTAAGAGTTCCTTCAATTCACATTTTCTGCCATTTCATTCATACATTTTTCATTTTTAGATTTTGTGATATTTTGTCATCATCGTGCAGTTTATATTAACTAAACCCTCATGTATGTAGGTAGTAGGTAGGTACTTTTTTTAATAAGATTCAGGAGCGTTCCAGCCAGTACTTGAATGTTTTCGTAAGTATACGTTTATTGCAAACACTATGACTGATGGTGGATTTAAACTTAACTTTACTTAATATAGAGAAGTAATGCTTGTATGTTTCTCAGTTTGGATGTAGGGGGTAATCTTCGGAACTACTAATCCAACGGGGAGACTTCACTAATGGGAAGCTATATTATCACCGAGTATCAAAAACATTCCCACGAATAAATCCGCGGGCTTTTTTATGTGGAAAACTACCTACTAACAACCGTACAAAATCGTAAACACGCACTGAGGAAGCGGTGATCATTGTTAGTTAGGTACTTTCCGTATAGGAAGACCCTTTGTCCTACACTGTAATGCTACATTCGGACACTATTTTATAAACATTCATACAAAAACAAAAAACTATCGCCGTGTCCTATCTTCGAAGGTGCACAACATGAGTTAATCCCGGCATCGTTAGTCGCAATCAAGTCATTCAGATCATTACCGCAGTTGCCCGCGCGCGCTCTAGCTCCCGAGATGTCCCCGAGGATCACGTTTATTGTCACAGGTAAACTAGTTTTATTTTTACTTTAAGGTCAAGAAAATTTGCGTGAGTCTGTGAATCGTAAAGTGTAGCTCCCCCATGACTTTATAACTTTTTTTACTCTTTGTAATTTTGTATCAAAAACAACTTATTGTCCATCAATTCTACAGTTACGTCGTTTAGTTTTACTAAAACCCTATATCGGTTTGAGATTCTAACACTGCTCATTCCAGCACTAGTGCTGACTGTAGCAGTGGATGGACATCACTCGCACGACAAATCCGATAGACACGACAAGCCAGAGAAGCACCCAACATGCCAGGCGTTCACCCAAGGCCTCTCGTTCGACGACAGCCAGGCTATCGGCTCCTGGCACCTTCTACACTATAGGACGGAGAAGACCAAAGGATCAGGAGATTCACATTGCGTTCAGTTCAGCCTTATCAACGATCAGGTATGAACTGTTATGGCATATAGGAACGGTTGTTGAGCACTGAGACATGTGCTAGGAGGAGGCATTTCTCCAGCTGTGGACGTCTTCCAGCCTAATGATAATGATGTTGCGTAGGTAATCAATATATATTATATCAGCTACCTATACCTATTGCCAAATAAATAAAGAACTAGCGTGGATAACCAGGCTTGCTCTGTGTTGTTAAATTAGATGAAGTACCTAATGCAAAATCCAGTATCTCAGTTTTCCTAACAATATTATTCTTTACCTGGATATTGTAGGTACCTACTTCCCACTGCTTTACTTTTACTTTTCGAGCCTACGACTAGGAAGGAATTGAGTTATTTAAACAGATCTTTTGTTTTACTTTGTTGACTACCGGTTACGACAAAGGTCAATCAATTTAGGTCTTCACGAGAACCTTGCGTAGTTGACGTATCGTTTATCTAATAACTGCGCAGTTCACCCACTCATTCCCGACGGCTTATTTGTACAACTACATGTTTGGTTTCTCGATAGGTACTGACAATTTCTACACAAAACAGGCAAACCAAGATACAAGAGACTATCTTTATTTATCTGACTTACTCATTTATCATGTCATTGACAGGTCTGATAAGTTTTCATCATAAATCTCGTCATGAGATTTTAGATTTTAGAGTGATTTTTACTTAATTATTGTTTATCTGATTTAACAGGAACGCAAGGAGCTGAAGGAGTGGATCGGAAAATACTTGGAAAACCTTAAATGGGAGAATCTTGTTCTAAAAATGCAAATTCCGTGTACAAGTCTGAGGACAAACAAGACACGTGCCTACTACCTGGAGAAACTTGAGGGTGATGGATCTTACAGGACTCTGCCGATCCCACCATCTACAGGTACAAATACAATTTTATTGTGTACTAGCGGCCCGTCCCGGCTTCGCACGCCTATGTTACTCAGGGTGAATCAGCTTTCTAATGGTGAAAGAATTTTTGAAATCGGTGCAGTAGTTTTTGAGTTTATTCATTACAAACATACACACAAAAATACAAATCTTTCCTCTTTATAATATTATTGTAGATAATAATGTACTACAATGATATAGGTTATAATAGAGTCTAAGTCAGTAGGTATACACGGTATAAGGGATACCGAGATTTTGTGACACAACCTTTTACCATAGATTCAGTACATTATTGTAGACCCATCTAAACAGATTGTCTATAGGTAATAAGAAATCTGCTGTTACATTTATTTCAATATTGAACGTGTTTACAATGTCGTGTAGAGTACCTAGCAGATTTTTTAAATCACCAACTGACATCCAAACCAGACAAAAGGGTGATTTATTCTTCTTATTCTTGCGTTTGAAAATTTTGTAGTAGGTTTTTTTTTTCAACAAATAAGCTTATAAGTCGAACTACATAAAGGTAATGGTAGAATATTATAATCATTTGCAGGCTTGAATTCCATTATAACAATACAACTTCGTTGATTTCGAGCAGGTGATGGGCAGTCATTATGATGACTACACCTGTCTTTATAGTATTGTAAAGCCCAAGGGTAGGAGCAAGTAACAAAAAAAAACTAATTATAAAACAATATGTCGCAGCTAAACTAGACCTGGCAGAGTTCCACCGCTACCCGATGCGGCTGAAGGTCATCGAAGGGCAGTACCTTGGCATGATGGACTGTCATGAGAAGTTCGTTTTCATCCTGGGCAAGCAGCCTCCGGAAGGCAAGGAGATTGACGAGAGACTCAAGAAGATGATCGAGGTCTACTGGCCAGAAGAACTGTAACCCCGCTAGAATTTAAATACTTTTAAAAGGGACATAATTATTTAGTTCTATTTTTTTATACCGTATCCTTAAGGTTAATAAAGTTTAAATTTTATTGTCGTTGAAGATTGATTGATCAATTTAATCTTTGAAATTGATGTATGATTATGAAAGCGTAACGATAAGTTAAAACACAACTTAATAAAATAATGGATGTACCTTCCTAATTTAATTAAACTTTCATCACTTTGATATCTGGCATAATTATATTTATTATGGGTAGTCTAGTAGACCAGTGATTAGTCAGTAGCTTAGATCTACCTATGCTTATCTATAGTTGGGAAGCATATTAGGAACAAGATGACCTTTGCAAACTATTCCCCAAAAAACCAAAAAACATTTTACAAACCTACATTGCATGATGTTAAAAATCTGTGTCCGAAACAACTGCATGACACACGATATACAAACAATAATAAGCATAATTGCTGTACTATTTCCGGCAGGTTTAGGAAATTAGTATCGAAATAATCACAAAACCAACGGAGCCATTACTTTGGAAGTCACCCCACAGCGCAACCCCTGCGTACTAAAGCACCACTCAAATTAAGTGTGGCTCGATCAACAGTCATTTTCGGTTACAATTAACCACACATTTGAGTGAAAAGTCAACCACCCACTCCAATTGATTTATTGTGTCCTACGAGTTCCGCCATTTTGTGGCGGATGTGTGTTACAACTAATTGTTGTTCACTGGAAGTGGTATTTAGGGACCTTACTTTTGAAATAAAGTTTTTTCCCACGAATAGAGCCAACATTGAATTTTCGCTAAGCTATATGAATCTACGAATACACAAGTATTGCAATCAAGAATCCATTAGTGGTGATTATGGCAGTATTTAGAAGTATTTCAGTATATTGAAGGAGAAAACTCCTCCTGAAGATTGAGTTGTTGAATTCACGTTCAATTTTGATAAATAGAATTTCTAAATAGGATCATTTGGATCCGATAAAGACCCAAAATATGGAGAACATAATAACATCCATGCTGACATAAGTGCCTTTTGGACTCGTACAGGACCTAATTTGTCTTTTTTTTTTCTTATGTTTACTTTTTATTTATCTTTGTTTTTTTGTTAATTAAACCATTTTGCGTTGTCCTGTGGGAGACAAATATATACTTTTTCTTTCTTTAAATAGTTCTTAACAAAAACAGATAGCTTAGCTTTCTGTTAGTTTTCATCACTAACATTATTTCCGATTCGAAGTACGCTCATGTCAGGCACCAAACTACGTCAGTCGTTTCCATTGAAACGTGCACGATGTCGCGTGTCGTGTGCCGCGAAGGGTGCAACGCTGTTCATTTGTCTAAACGCAGTAGCATTTTGAAGGGCCCTACGCCCGGCTGGGAAAGTGTTGCACTTTACAAAAAGTTAAATCGCTCCTCGATCGTTGGAGTGGCGCTGCCTGTTTCGGTAACGGTCGAACTTTTGTTTAATGGCGAGTACTTGACTCCACTTCACTATTAAATGACGTTGTATACAAATATATGTAGTTAGTAGTTAGACCCTATTAGACACCCACATCGGTCTAAAGTTCGCTGTCTAAGGTACGTGGTGTACATTACAACTATTATATTTTATACAATAACTTCTAATGTACTCTGTGTAGGAGGTAATTCGAACGTAGCAAAATCATCAAATACAATGTAATCACTTTGTAAGTTTTTATATTACACTCGCTTCGAGTTATTATGTCGAGTTCGACATGAAATCCTTGGTCACGTCGCGGTCGTATTATTAAAAGTTCAAATAGTAATAACCGCTAAATAAAGCTGATAAGAATCGAGAGAAAAGAAATAACAATAAAGAATGTAACTTCAGGCTGTTCGGGGACTCTATCGATGGCAAACTTTTTCAATTACTGTGGCAGGGCATAATTATCGTAACAGTGAAATAATAATTGTAATGACATGTCAGACCACTGTAAGAGTATCCCCTAGTAAAGCCAAATGAGAATTTAATGTGAATTTTATCCGAAACAAGTATAAATTGATGCAATTTATTTAAAAACCCAATGTTGTATATATTGTAATTGGTTTTTAGGCAGATTAAGAAAACTATCGAAGCCATGTACCAATCCGCAAAAATGGAATGTTTGAGTATATTGGAAAGAATTGCTCATAAATACTTTAAACGTCTCATTAGTCCGTCATTGTTGCAATCAATGTGGTGTGCAACACACGACCGACGCAGCGGGCGCGGCTGTCTGTGGGGCTGTAGCGTGATTGAGCCACCGTTTACCCCACACACCTGTAATTACTACATATACTATCGCATGTTAATTGTTGGGAAAATTCGGAATGAACGTAATAAGCGAGGGTGACTTTCTGACTTGTGGGAACTCGCCTATTGCCAATTAGATTAGACAACTATTTAATTATAAACTCTACTTCGATTCTTAATGCCGCTAATTTGAGGCCCATGTAACTGTCACTCGCACTAGTAACTAACTAATTATGGATAGTTCTACGAATTATTAGGCGTTCTTACTATGTGGGGAGTGATTTAATGAGTTGGTAATGTTACAGAAATGAGCTGATTTTCTTTAATTGGAGACCATTAAACGTGGTATTACGTAAGATTTTAAGTTTTTTCGTGCTCTAGTTTTATTTATTATTTTGTAAAAGAGGGCAATTAAATACGATATTTGTGCCAGTTTGTAACTTTGTATAAGGCACGGATTCAATCAATACAGGCATCCAGGAGCCCAGCAATAAATTCTGTAGATAATATCCGATTTAGGCATTGTTAAATCGGATCTCTCGATCAGAAACTAAGCAGAGAAGCATAGCGCAAACACCCATTGAAGGATTTTTGACCCCCACTCTCTAAAACGTACCGTAATGTCTACCTCTTAACAAAGTTAATCCGTTGGTAGGTAGACCGGTAGGTACTACTGATTTCGAACATGTACTGGTACTTGTACCATTATGTATTCTGTGGTACTAGGTAAGTAAATATCTACTTAGGTAGGTACACCATAGGTCTATGTACCTAGTACCTTTATGAAAGGCATAAAAAATATTAAAAACGGACGAAAATAAACTTGTAAACCACAGATCGTTAAGGTAACGTTTAGTAGCGTTATGCAAAGCTCCGTCGGTACAGCACCGTTTAGCACTCGTAGTAAATTCCTCGGATTTGCATAGCTAATCGGCTGGTTAGCTACACGCACGCCAGCGATAAGGGAAATATGCTGTTCAATGATTTATATTCGGTACTTCGAAGGTATTAAGTAGCACATTTATAAGACATAACAAGGCAATTTGTGGCTTTCGTGATAATTAATGCGGGTTTAACATGGTAAGGTAAGTGTACCTAAGTTCTTTAGTTTTAATTTATCAGATTGGTTTCGACCACCCGAAACTACCTATAACTAATGATGACTGTCGATAACGACAAAAGAAATCCACTCAAATTCAAATCCATTATAACGCCTATAACAATACTTTTCAATATTACTCCGTAGATCTGATGATAGGCACGGCAATCAACAACAAACGACAGTCTACGACAATTTTCTCTCTAATTTTCGTTAGTAATAGCATATGAATTACAATCCTTCGGGTAACAAAGCGAGACTAAGTGCAGCCGAATGTTTCCGCTGGTCCCGTCTCCACGGCCATTACGAGACGGCGCTGATACAATTACCAGCCACTGAATAATTTGATAGGGAAAATGATTGATACAACAATCACACGTAATCAGAATCGTGGCGGTGCGATTAGGCCCCCGCAGCCCGCGACAGAGGGCGCCGCGCCGCCACAAACCCGACAATTGCTCACCGACGATTTAATCAAGTCTGCGTTCCTAATGGTATTCTCTCTTCATTAAATTGTAATAATGAACACTGTTTTTGTCTTTGCGGTAGATATTGGGCGGGGCCAACTTAATACAGCTAATGATCTCTACCTACCGACCTCTTGATGGTATTGAGAACAAAGCTGCCTAGTACCGTTATAATGAAAAATATTTTATTCTCTAATGGCTACCTAATTGCCTTAGAAACCTAAAAACGTCTTGACGTGCAAAAACGACTTTGATGTGTATCTGAGTCACATTAGCACCTAAATCACGATTTTCATCAACGTTAAGTTTTTCAAAGTTACCTAATTTATGTTGAAGAACTAGCTTGTTTTCGGAAACGTTTACACGTAGTTAAACGTGCTACTCGACATGCGATTTGACAATTAGCCAGAACACCTAGGGGTGGGAACAATAAATATAAAGTTTGTCCACAAAAAAATAAGCGTCCACTCAAAAATAGATTGAATATATTCTTTGTAACTCAAATTCTCTTTTATGCCAAGCAAGACGCTTACTAAAGCTTTTGTAACTGACTGAAATACGCCCCCTTCAGGAAGCGACCGTACTGAAGAGTGCTCACACTATAGCTACCTAGCAATTCAGAGACACGCTACATCACATTTTCACACAACCACACCATTTTGAGCTGTAGGAACGAATTTCCTTTAGGCCCGATTGATCTTGGACACAGAACCTAATTACTTACTTATCCTAGTATAAATCAATAGTCAATTTCAATAGTCATTCTTCATCAGAAATGGCCTTCGGAAAATTTACGATTGTTACTGGTGATCTGTGCTGCAAGTGATGCATACAAGTTGGGTGTATCTTAATCTTGATCTTTTTAACCCAACCCATTTGGTTGGAGTGCCCTAGCTTAGTTACTGCGACCATCTCGGCTGACACATGGTTGGTCATGGTTCATGATGGTTCTAACCAATGTAACCTGTTCAAAAAGCCGGCCAAGTGCGTGAACAGTTGAATACGCACACTGCCATGAAGGGTTAGTAGGTATACATTCCGTATATCTATACATTCCGTTTGGAAGAAAAGGTTTTTCGACAGCAAATAAAGTTTCTACGCACAATATTATGAGATTTATTAAGTAATTTTCCAAATTATTTTTTTTCGTCGTTGAGCCTAGTTGCATTTCACTTCACATCTGGTTTTGATTCACTGGCGAGTGTCAAAATATTCGGCATACTTAGATAGCATATAACCCTTACCTACTAATCTTTTGATAGCGTTTACTTAGAAGGTTACTTTTTACTTTGCCCCGGATTCCCGGTCGGGCGAAGTGTTACAATTAGGTTTTTCTAGAAATTCTCAAGGGAATTCGGATTTAGATCTGTCCGGCAGTACTGTAGAGTACTGAGTAATAAAGAGTTTATCCGTGATCATGGTGCTTGCAACAGTACCGAAATATCGGGGACTGAAAAGAATTGGTACCACATGGTAAATATTTTCGGTTTAGGTGCACCTCTGTTTCCTCCTCAGGAAATACAGGCGATATGTTATATACCTTCTTTTTTGCTCTATGCTCGGTAATTACCTACTTGTGTTGTCGTATGTGTTCTTACCTATGTATTGATGGTTGTGTTATAGGTACCTATTATTAAATACCGTTTACCGGTTACATTTTTTCCCACCTAATGTTCAAAAGAACAGTTTTTGGGGGTGACTATCGCAGGTTAATAAAATAAAATTTTCAGGACAGGTTTATTTTGTAACATTACCTGCCATAATTATCATAACTGTAAGTTGTTAGTTTATCTACATAAAGTAGATAATAGAAAAAAAACCACTAACTACTCAAATTTGCTTGATTATAACAACAATCACCTGTTGTTTTTTTTTGTGTAACAACACTATAATATTAATATTTTAATAGTTACCTGCTTATTATTTTTTTGTTGAATTTGTAACTCTTGCTTATTCAAACAATTTCTGATTTTTTATCAAAGCCATATCATTCAAACAACAAGAAGTGCTGACCTGTTCGTGCTTTCACAAATTTTCACAATTTATTTAGTAGGATAAAGAATTTCAAACAGTAGCTGTAAGTTAATGGTTTCGTTTTAATTGCGTAATAAACTTTTACGTCTATGAGAATTGAGGGCCCATTTTGAACGAAGATATACAAAGTAGGATGGTGTTTTGCGATAATATCTTGTTTTCACAAATTTTGTATGGAATTAGCTTAGATTTTGGCATAAAGAGTTTTTCTGTAGTGTCCATAGTTTATCAGGTACAGGTGGGCCATCAATCCTCTATGTGAGAACTGAGGGCCCAACTTTACAGTCCATAACTCACTTATTTGACTTTCACAAAATCTGATTCCAACTTTCACAATTCTTTGGGAATGTTCACTAAAGCCTTAGCACATTTTCAAATAGTTTTAACAAAGTGGCCCTCACACCACACGCACATGAAATTTCTCTGTAGCAGCTACGGAGTCGGGACGTGTGCCCGGTTGATGACAATAGGCTCGCTTCCTTATACATAGGACTTATCTAAACATAACTAGGGAAATGTGCGTGTACTTATAGGTACACCTCTGCCTAACCCTTCGGGGATTACATGCGTGATGTTATGTAGAAAAAAAAACTAATTTTAATCGATAGGTACTGTGTACGCACACGATTATTGCAATAATCTTATATACTGCCTCATTGATATGGGTAGCCCCAAGAACGCCTCCAAACACGGTCCTGTTTTCGATCCTCGGCTTATAAAATGTTGTTGGGCTTAGCTCACTCTGTGATGCACTAGAGTAGAGTAGAGTTGAGTAGGGACTCCATTTTCCGCACTTAGACTCTAATATGGTCCGTTGTGCGTAGGTGTCCGGCTAAGTTAGCCAGCCTAGCTCCGCCCAGAAGCACAGAAGTTTCCTGGGAGCTTCACAGGCTTCGCGGAGCGACCTCACCGTTCCGAGGATTTGTTTGCGTTGGGTAGCCACGACCTCGCATTCCAGGATGACGTGGGCGGCTGATTCTTCGGCGTCAAAGCAGCCCCTGCAGAGTGGGCTGTCCGTGGCGCCTATGTTAAAGAGATGTTTATTTAGGGGGCAATGGCCCGTTATTGTCCCTATTATTATTCTGAGGTTATTTCTACTTAGGCTGAGCAGTCGTTTTGTTAGTCGCGGTCTACATAGACTTGGCATCGCCATTTTGGACTGCCACGGACTGCAGTCCGTAGACCGTGACCATTTGTTGTTGTGAAGTTCAGTTGATCTCTGGCGAACCCATGTACGAAATTGTGAGAAAGGTAAGGGAAGGAGTGGGTACGGGCCTAGCGCTGCCATCTCGGAACCTCTCTTAGCAAGTTCGTCTGCGGCGTCATTGCCTAGGGATCCACTGTGCCCCTTTATCCACTGGAGGGTGATTCTGTTAGACCGCGATATACTCTCCAGGGCGTGGTGACATTCAAATATTAATTTACTGTTAGTTTGTTTGTTTTCTAGGGCTTTAAGCACAGCTAGGCTATCAGATACAAATCTGATTGCGTAGTTGTGAATCCCTAGACGCTTTACGGCTGTTGCGGCTTGTGTTAGGGCGACACACTCGCATTGGAATATCGAGCTGTGTTCGCCTAGTGGTAGGTGAAAGTTGATATTGAGGTCTAGGGAGTGTACGCCAGCCCCCGAGCCGTTTTGAGTTTTAGACCCATCTGTATAGATGCGTACTTCATTGACTCCTGACTGATCCCTTAATTCCTCTGTTGTTTGTATCCTATAGCTTTTGTTGAACATAGGTTTATTAGGTGTCCTATCACATGGGGCAGCGCTGAGAGGTTGATACTCAATCACCCGGTCCAGGATGCCTGCGTGGGGACAGGTGTGGTTCTTGCCCCATATGCCTAAGTGCATAAGCCTGATAGCTGCTAGTGCTGCCTCCTGCTGTATATGCAATTCAAGGGCAGTTAATTGTAAGGCTATCTCCATTGCCGCAGTTGGGGTTGTCCTCATACAGCCCGTGATAGCGGAACAGGCGTCCCTTTGGAACCGCTGAAGCCTAGAGACAGCGATCGACAATTCAGTTCTCGTCCACCAAACCAAGCCATATGTCAGCATTGGTCTGATCACCGCTGTGTAGAGCCACAGCGTGATCTTTGGAGACCCCCACGTTTTTCCTATCATTTTTTTGCATTGGTACAGTGCGATTGTGCTTTTGTTAAGTTTGTAGTCAAGATGCCTATTCCAGAGCAATTTGCTATCAAGAATCACTCCTAAGTACTTGACTTCTTCTTTAAGTATTAGTTCGGTGTTGAATAGTTTAGGAATTTTGTGTGGTCCAAGGACTCTTTTGTTTGTAAACATTATAAGTTCTGTTTTAGTGGGGTTAACCGATAGTTCGTGTTTTGTACACCAATTCTCGATTATTTTGAAGGCTTTCCTCATGAGGTCACATAAGACGCCTTCAAATTTCCCCGTGATTAGAATTGCTATGTCATCTGCATAACCCACCGAGTACAGACTGCTGGCGTTAAGCTCTGTAATAAGCTCATTTACTACTAGGTTCCACAGTAGTGGTGACAGCACCCCACCCTGTGGGCAGCCCTTACTAACGATACCTCGTGTGGTGGTGTTCACAGTAAATTGAATAGCGCGGTATTTTAACATATTGTGAATCCATTGTATAAGCGTTGGCGCCACACCGTGCACGACTAATGCCTGGCTGATGCTGGCGAAGTTCGTTTTTATCAAAAGCACCCTCAATGTCTATGAAGGCGCCCAGTGTTGGGGTTTTGGTTTTTAGAGCGTTTCCTATGCGTGTGACCACGCAGTGGAGTGCGGACTCAGTTGACTTGCCTTCGCAGTAGGCGTGTTGGTTAGGGTGTAAAGGTTTAAGTAGCGAGACTTGATTCCTAATCCTTCTGTCTCCCAGCCTTTCTAGTGTCTTCAAGAAAAACCAGGTGAGGCTGATGGGTCTGAAGGATTTGGGTTGAGTATAATCGCTCCTACCTGGTTTTGGAATATATTTTTTTTTTTTTCTGTGATGCACTTCGTCTTGGCGGAGAACTTTTGGCCGCAGGGAGTGGTTTTACGACGCAAAGTGACATAGTGCACAAGTGTTGCTAACATAGTTGCAAGATTCTATTTACTAACATAATATGTAATAATTATTAATAAGTATATGTAATAACATATTAATAATTTGTATTTTATCATAATTATTATGTATGTTAGTCTGTAAGGTGTATATCTATGGGCCATAGTAACCTGAAAATAAATGATGTTGTTGTACACGGACAGACAGACAGACAGACATGGCGAATCTATAAGGGTTCCGTTTTTTGCCATTCGGCTACGGAACCCTAAAAATGCTTTACATTAATCAAAAGGTTTAATAAAACAAGTAATTCAGGAACCTCTAATATCATACAAAGAAACCGTTTTAAACTTATCCCTACTGGTAGCGATAAATGGAAAAAAATCTAACTACTCACACCAGTGCGGATCAGTAGGGATATATGGAGTAGAAAGTTCCATATCCAAACGAGTAGCGATAATTGGAAAAAAACTCCAAGTATCCTACCAGCGGGGATATGTCAATAGGGATAAGTTTATATGGAACAGGGGCACCTACGTACTTAGTTGTCGTTAGGTAGACTTCCTTACCAACTGTCGTACCTACATTTTTCTTACAGTCAGTTCATTGAATCATCTGCTTGTCATACAACTTTCTACCAAAGGCCACAAATCTCCTATACAGAGTGGAAACTTTCAGCAGGCCAGTAAGGCGTTGCAGCTACGCGAAAATGCTCTTAGGAGACTATCTTTATTTTTTTGCGAATTTTTCATCACCGTTCACAGATTTTCAAATGAAATGTAAACAGTTAGCACAAAATTCAAAAGTGATTTTTTCATGAAACAACGGTTTAATAAGACCTATTTCACAAGCTAGTAGGTACCTATGGTTTCCAAAATACAATGTTTGTGAAAACGTGAAGCCTTAATTAAAACAGTGGGAGAAAATCACTCTTGAATTTTGCTGTGCTTACATTTCAATGCTAGTAAATTGGCGATTACGTCCTTCACTCAAGAAAATGCATAATAATTATGCAAATTACTTCAAGCTCCACCATTCTCGCTATCTACCCTATAGCCAGCCAGATACAGACTCGTCCCCGAGTGTGGACCTCTTTCCCTCTTACCCAGGGCTGACAGCCTCACTACCATTCCAGCTGAATGACTTATCATCAGAGATCGGAATAGGTTATTGGGTTTTTCATCAGGAATTCCTCAGTAGCAACCACGGAGTCTGGATTTGTGCCCGGTTGAGGGCAATAGGCTCGCCCCTATTACATGGTACTTAAACATAGATGGCGAAATGTGGGTGTACTTGTTAGGTATACCCCTGCCTAACCCTTTAGAGATTACAAGGCGTGATTTTATGTTATCTGAATAGATAGTTTATTTGCCTTAACTTCAAGGAAGTAACATGTGAATAATACCTACCTCCTTACAAAATCCCGGAATGATTTTTCAAATAAACGGTTGCTTTTCCGATCTAATACAACTACGAGTCATTAGAGTTTTTACTTAAGCTCGTGTCGACATGAAAAAAGAGAGATGGCTGTAGTATTTTATAATGACCACACAGATATTGTGCAAACGGTCCTGTGGATCGCTTACGGCCGTTTTCAATAACTTACTAACAGTTAACGGAACGTTGCTATCTCAGATAAACAGTTAAAAAGCTTCACAACAGGCTTTTAATTTGCAGCAGGCCAACCTTCACGCTGAACCAAGTAGAAAGAGATCGAGACGCAACATTAATGTTGACGTGCGCATACTAGAGATACTGGACGACTTTGTGCGTGGACAAATTGAGGCTCTCGTTTGTGTAAAACGTTTGTGCCTTCTGAAGTCTTGGTCATAAATTAATTATAAAAATTAAAATTCTTGTTTAATTTCAATCTTTAATAACTACAATGAGTTTCTGTCCAACTGTACCTGTTGGATTATTGCTAATAAAAGCAAATAAAAAAATAAAAGTTGGACTCACGCGAAAACTTGCATGGATGTTATAAAGGTTGAACTCCTGAGAAAGTTGGACTTGCGAACAGAGGAAAGAAACCTCAACTGTCAACCCTCTGAGAGACAGATAAGTGACGTGGATAGGATATTCCTGTCAATTCATTGCTAACTTTGTTTATACAAACACCGATAGCTACTAGAGTAAGGCATATTAACTAACCGTTATACGTAAGTTATAGAAAACGGCCGTTAGTAATATGCAGTCGCATTCACCAACATAATCTCCCAGCATAATGCATTGTGTCAAAAGTTCTCTTTCTATATCCAGATGGTAAGTGGGGCCAGCGAAAACACTTCGGCTCATCGCATCATTCTATTTACAAGTTGAGAAGCTATGCCATGATGTTGTTTGTGCCTGTTTATGACTTTTTTCTTACTAAACATTAAGCAATGAATTATTTGTCTGTTCAGTTGCCCATAAAAGGTTGTCATCTCAACTTATTATTCACTACACCCACGACATAAGTTGTATAAAAAATATTTGCAATAAATCCGATTATGATGTGATCACGATAAAAACTTTTATGACCCAATACTAATGTTGCCAATATATTTACATTTATTGCTACAACTGAAACCATTCAGCACATTAACCCTTTCAAAAACTTCTCAGCTCCGATATTGGGGTCCATTATGTATGATACATAGCGCTGTGCTTTACAAGGGAAAATAAACTAGATATGTTTTTATTTACACATTTATTACAGTTGCATACAACAGTACACAAGTTTAAACAAGTCTATAATAATATTTATACATTTATATACATGTAATAACCTGGCGCGGGACCATGAGGCTAAAGGAATGTATGAAAACTAAAGTATTTTCCAAAAAACAATTTGGGGTAATTATATTAAAAATAAATGATTATTCGAATACAGTAAAAGATAAAGCTTGACTAGTCTTAAGGGATGCACAGACGTGAGAAAACATCGGATAACTCAGTTTATAAATGCTTTGTCTGTACATAGAAATCTCTTTGAACTCGATGCATTAGCGTTACCTCATTGCTCACGTGCCAGGTTTTAATACTAAATGCCACAATAACACGATTAACATGTGAAACAGTTCATTTCTACTTGAAGGCGCAACCATTTTATTGAGTAGCCTCTTCTATCACAAACATGCCAATATCCTACTTATAATATCAGTCGAAATCCGACAACTTGCTTGCTACACACCTAGTTCCAGCACAAGGACATTTAAAATATATTGCACATCCGAACCAGATACTAGAATTCCATTATTTTCTTAATCAATTGTAAAATTGAAAATAGGTCATTGTAATAGTGTAACTACTTACATACGTACATCAACAAGAACGCGTGATAGTGCCGTCAAATACGATCATGAAATGTAGGTACAGACACAAACACAATCTAAGCTTTTATACTTGGTTAACATAGGACTAACACAATTTTCATGGTTATAATTTTTAAGTGTTAAGAAATAAAGGCACGCCGGCAGCCCAAAACGCTACCAATATTTAGTATTGCAGTAACTTAGTAATTCATTACAGTTCTCACCTTACAACAATAACATTACGCATTCAGCAAGCGCTCGTTTAATTATCGGCTCGTATTAGGAAGATAAAAATTAACTACTTCGTTTTAAATTATAAATGTAAATACAAATTTCATCGACTTAAAGTCATTAGTCAATGCTAAGCATTAAATAATTGTAAGCAATATAGGTACATAGTAGGGAACATATTTACATTGACGCTTAGTATCACAAGATGGCGGCGAAGATCGGGCGAGTTCAAAATGGCCGACCGTTCTGCGGCCGCTCAGGCAGCTTCGGCGGCTGGTTCGGCACCGGGCGGCTATCGACATACAAACATTATATTAAAATCTGCTTCACAAATAAACAAAAACATACAATGCCAATATTATTTACAGTGATAAATCTAATTACGTAGGAAATGTACAATGATAGTTTAACAAATAAAATTTTGGACTGTGC
Source organism: Eugnorisma glareosa (assembly GCA_947578425.1). Classification (NCBI taxonomy): domain Eukaryota; kingdom Metazoa; phylum Arthropoda; class Insecta; order Lepidoptera; family Noctuidae; genus Eugnorisma; species Eugnorisma glareosa. Next base: position 16,073,359 of record OX387959.1, read on the forward strand.
CAGGGGGGAAATTAGAATGAAAATAAAACGGTTTCGTTAGTACGCAGTCACATTCAGAAGCATAAAGCAAAATGGGAAACTTCACGAAATGTACACACAATACCATGCACCGTCAGCAGGGGTTTTGTGGATAAAATCATACGTCCTAATCGATACAGAAGTATGTTCATGTCACCATGCTACTATTTCAAATAAACTATTAAAAGAGCAATGCTTATTCTAAATCATACGTCCTTTCAGGTATCAATCGCATGCAGCAATACCTAGAACCGATACTCAACGCAAGCACAATCCTACGTAACGGTTCAGCAAGTAGGTAAATATTTCAATAAGAACTAAATCTGTATACGTCGTGCAATTCCGTGGCTAGAGATACGTTCAGGGACGCACATACGCCGGAAAAAAAAACATGGCTAATAAAATACATACAAGTACAGAAAAATAAATAACAAATATATGTTTCCGATACAAAATTAAACTTATGCAAGAAGAGCAGTTTTATACTGGCTTTTGAATGCATCGTGTATGTTAATCTATTGTCGAATACTGAAATAACAAAGCACAATTCTTATTGAAATATTTCTAACATTATTCAAACTCGGCTTACCTAATATTACATCCTGTTGATATTATTATCCGAAACTGTTAGTAATAGTGAAGCCAATGGGCATTATGATTGCCAAAACTACTGGAATAAATCAAACGTCTTTAGTACACATATAGCATTTAATTACTCTATTTATACAGCATAAGATTAACAATATTCATAAACTATATCAAATCCAACAATCACTGCCTATACCTTTTTCGATGGTACTAACGCTATTAACAAGATAGAGAGAGCAAAACGTTTAATGATCGATTACTTTTGTATAGTTTCCAGCTAATGTTGATCGAGCAATGAGTATAGCTTTTCACGTTAAACACTTCATTACGTGTAGGAACTCAGTAAGTTGACGGCCGACGTACGCGACGCACGGCGAACCTGTTGTCCCGCCGCGACTCCGCTCACGTGATAGTCAAAAATGTTCAGTGGAACCACTCTATCACAATACGTATTGCAACGACACTAACATCATGTTACAGTTTAGTGACGACTCTTTGACTCTTTGCGAATCACTGACACTCGCAATCATTAACGATGAAAATTGGATGCAAGATGATTCCAAGATTATAATATTGATAAGCTTTATTTTATATTTTTTAATAACAAATTCATATTGTATCACCATCAATAAAATGTTCTAATAATTGACCAAAGGTATTGCTAACAGCAACAATATATGAGACAACTGCTTTGGTCTTATCCATTATAAGTACATATTAATTTTACATACAAACTTTAATCGATAGATATATATCGTTACGAGTTCATAAGTAATGTGTTACCAGTGTCACTAAATACATTATACTGACATAGTTGTATATATACAACAACAATCAAGCTGGGTACAATTTAGAGTAAATGCATAAACGTTAAATACGCATCGTCGCTACTGGAGACGGAAAGAGATTAGACGAGCGTGTCAAAGTTCTAAACTACAGTAACACCTAGACACTGACGTGAGTACATGAGTACGTGTTGCAACAACTGTTACTACGCAGCTAGTTCTACGCGACAATGGTGCGGCAACATCAACAAACTGTAATCTTTCTTTACATAGTGTACAAACAACCCTAGCACATTACAAAACAATATGATATGCTCGTGGACTGTACCGAACTCCGGGAGCCCGTAATGCCCTCCGCGAAACAACTCAACTACGTAATCCCAATATACACCTATATTAAGCCACTGAATGTAACATTTACAATTAATCGTAACATAAATTTAATTACATCATAAGTAAGTATAATTAAAGTACTACGCAACCCGCGGCGCCTCTGGCTGCGCTCCAGTATACGTATGCATCATTTCATAATCATGAAGCGCTGTGAAACAATACTTCCTTCACAGTTAATACTGAACAATTTAGTCGTTTTATAATTTTGACGCTATACATTAATTAGTTTTTTGTTGTATAAATCTTTGGGTAACCACCCTAATTAAATAATTATAACCTAAATTCCTTTACATAAAGCAACAAGTACGAAAGCGTAGATAAGTCTGCAAGTACTCGATGTGATCATTGGCCGGGTTCCACCAGTCATTGAGTACCTTGCAAACGCATCTGTTCGTATCGAAATATAACCATTGGAATGTACACAGAAAAACTATGCCACGAAATTGGTAACAATACATGAATTTTCATAACGGGTATTCTATTTTATTTTTAATACGTTTTGTAGCATGTGTGATCTCCGTGATTCTGATTTGTGATGTTTGAGCAAAACTTTAACGTCGAAATCAATTTCGAGCATCAAACTGCACTGGATCGATTATAGGGAAATTTTCTAACATAAAATATTTAAATACATTAAATGGTATAACCCTACGGTAACGTTGGTTATGTATCACAAGCAGAGTTGATGTGCAGCGTACAGTGTTACACAGGCACATTGGATTACATTTAGACGTTTGGACGAAAAGCAATGTAACACAACACTGCATTCTATACCCACGTACAAGAGGTTTAGTTCACACTAAACGTTCAAGCGGTTAAACAATGTGCTCTGAAAATGCTTGGATCAAGTTGTAAAACATCATAAGCAACAGAAAATCTCATAACCTCTAAAACATCGCTTAAAGATTCGAGCATAACGCTTCGGGCTTAGGACTAACAACTAACATACGATTCGAAATATATTCAAGACTGTTATTTAAGCGATGTTTTAAATTGAATACATTTTTAATGCGAGTTCAATCATTTACAGAAGGTTTTTTTTTTATATCAAGGAGAAAATTGGTTACTAACACAAACTTTATTTGTAAAAAACGTAGTCACTTCGAATAAATTCATTTTACCTAATTCTATATTATCGTATCGATCTAACTAAAAGATTCTACTGGTTCACACATTTTCAAATATATTTTTATTTTCTAATAAGAAAATAGTGTGATACCGCATATTTATATCATGGGGCAGTGGGGGTAACAACATTGATATGTCCGTGAGGCTGTATACGTGTACTAGGAATGTCAATACTGATATGTGTCAATGTATTGGAGACAGCGGCTGGTCGAAGTGACGACGTTTCCAACAAATGCGTGGCGTACATACAGTCGTAACGGACAACATAGTCGTGTTTACTTGAATCTGGCGAAGGCGGAGCTGAGTTCGTTGATGGCGGCGTTGGTGACGGCCTGGCCCACGGCCTGGTTCACTTGCTGGCGCATGTGCGGCGGCATCTGGTTGTACACGCCGGCCGCCGCGTTTGCGCCCGTGGGCATCGCTCCTCCCGGCCTCCTAATTGGTTTATTGGGAACATTTCCTTTTCAAACATGACAAAACATACACAAGCAAAATGTGGGGGGATGGGTTGAGATGATTGTTAGGACCTCGTCTCACAACATCGTACAAAGTACTTTTTCAACAATTAGCAACATACAACAGTTGTCGTTTAGTTACTTTATTTAAAAAGTACAACAATACCCGAGCTACTTCTTTATACACACAGACAAGATAGTTACATTAATACACGGAGGAAGGAAGTGCGTGTAGACTAAATTGTTTTATATAATCGTAAGTGAATTTTCTAAAGCTGTCACAGCTTCTCTGTAAGACATTCCGGAGTAACGTAACCGCCATAATAATGCAATGTCTCGTATTGAAAGTGGTGATGTAATACTGACACACAACTCTTACAGGGTAACTGTGAATGTAATAATTAACACAGAACAATTAACTACAAATCACGTCACACTTTATCAAGAGTAAATCAATCTTCTCTACAGAATAGTATAGTTATTTAATGCATTGGAATTTAGCGACTAAACAATATTTTTCATTGGCAATTTATCTGAATTATTTAAAGCAGAAACACACAGCCCTAATATTTAATTGTAAAGTGTACCTACTTAACTGTCAAGAAGCGTATTTGTGGTGACAAAAAAATTGATATATGACCACAGGATAAACGATAACGATATTATTGAAATCATGAAGATCACACAAATTAGTGCACAAAGCATGCGGTACTTCGATATTGTTAACACATTGGAAAGTCGAACTTAATATACCATGAATTTAACACCTTTTTGTTAATTACACCCAAAAACCAAAGTAAGTTATTGTTAGCCTCTCCTTTTAGCCGATTCTCATCAAAGTCACAAATATTGAAAGTAATAACAGCCTTGCTTAGACATTTGTAATCGTAATATTATAATCGATATTGTTTATGTGGAATATGTATCGGTCTGTGGGCAGCCTGTACTGTGTTCGATGAGTACACAACCAGTTTCATCAAAAAATATAATATTCGGAAAATTCATTTCATTACACACTACGGAATAAAATATATCGAAATAAAGCGTTCAACGTATATAAAATAGGTTTCGTCTTACGAAAGGCTGCCGGCAGAGGATTCATACATAGATAATATTATCATTTAATTTGTATTCTACCAAAAGGTAATAATAAATTCCACTATTATTTTTATCATTTTATGGAAGCAACAATTTTTTTCATACGTATCATAAGTATTGATCATTTACATGACTAATAATAATATTGTATATAACATATGTATAATTTATTTATAATTTTTTCGATATTTGTTAACTTACTACAAACCCATTACAGATCCACGTATCTCGGAAGAAGAAGAAATGGATAACACTGATAAGAGTTTACATTGTCTCGCGATGTTCTCCTTTTCATTAAAATGTTACAGTAAACGCGGGTGTACGGATGTGATTGTGTAATAAGTTAACAAGTTCGTAGTTAGTGCCTTACGTCGATACGTAACTTATGTTAGTGAGTTAGTGCGCGCGCCGGCCCGCTTAGCGCCGCCTGCGAACACATACACACACTGCCTCACTCTGCATACTTAATTTATCTATATTAGTACACCTCAGAAAATTAAACAAAAACCGAAATATAAGAATGTTCCCAAACCATTAGTTCCTTATAGGATTTAATTAATTATTAACGTGCATATGTAATGCATGGTCAAAGTTACGTTAATAGATACTAATATATAAAGCACAATACGTGTTTACTGCAAATTATGGCTGTTACATCACCCACACAAATGCCTCCTATTGTACTCAAGCAAAGCTCACACATAGTGCCGCGGTATTATAGTAATTGATATATTTTTGCAATACGACATACTGATACAAGTACGAGAACTCATCACGTCCATCGTGTGTGCTCTAAAACTTCAAAGAACGAATGCAATCTACATTTCCCCAGATCTTTATATATTTATTACACCGAGCTCTTAAAACCAGCAAAATTTAAGGGTAGTCTCAGAATAAGTTCAAATTTTACTTCACATAAAATTAGGTACCAACTACAGAAACAAGTAATCCCATTTTCTATTGAGTGAAGGCAATCTATTTTTTAAACTAACCCTGTTTAATGAAAAAACACAACTCCCTAAAACCTAAACGGAGACCACCCTGTGCTATTGAGTAGGAAGAATTTCCCGAGAACAGAAGTGTTATACTCACGTGGGAACAAGCGGCGCGGGCAGGCCGGGCTGGCCGGGGGCGGGGCGGCCGGCCGGGGGCGCGGGCGCGCCGCCGCCGGGGCGGGACGGCAGCGGGGGCGCCGGCCGCCCCGCGCCGCCCGGGGGCGGGGGCGCGCCGCGGCTGCCCATAGAGCCTGCGAAGTCACCTGCATCTTAACTCGGCGTGTTCGCCTTTCAGTGCATTCATAAATCAATTGGTGAAGGGTCGACAACGAATTGCCGACACCGTGGTCTCCCATTCGGATTCTGCATGCAGCTGAAGGCGGCTTTTCATTCTTCACCAAGATGGTGAGAATCAGAGCTCTCAACACCGTACAACTTGATTCTCCCTAAGCCAAATAGGATTAGAGCGTTGAGCGTCAGACGGACATCCGAATGAGATCAAAGAAATCACACGTTCTATCTACTTATAAGCCGTAATTTATTACGGGGCTATTCTGTTGCTTTCATCTTAAAAATTCCTGATCCATACATGGATAGTTTAGGATAAAGCTTATAAAGAACATAGATGGCAAGCAGTGGGTACTCACCTTGTTGCGCGGGCGCAGCGCGGCGCGGGCCGCCGGGCGAGGGCGGCGACAGGCGCGGGTTGGAGTCCAGGCGGCTCTCGAGCCAGTCGTTCTTGACGGGCGGCGGCACGGGCGTGCTCACGGTCGCCATGGATACGTCGCCGATGATCCGCAGCGCCTCCTTGCATGCGTGGTACATGCGCAGCATTTCTTCGCGCTTCAGTGCTTCTTCAGGGGACTCTTCCATCATTTGTGACTTGAAGGTAAAGTAAAAATTTAAGTGCCAGCTGCTCACTTTTTACGTCATTAGAACAAAACAAAAGTTTTGGTTGTTTTATGCAACAAAATCTATTACTCGTTACCTGATCGCCGGAAGCGTACAGATGTGCAAGCAGCTCCCCATTGATAAAGTCTTTGGCATTATTGATGATCATCATCATGATGGTCTTGGGCACGAGATCCCGCGTCGTCTTGGTGACGATGCGCATGTATGAGTCCACCAGGTTCCTGATGGTCTCCACCTGCCGCTCCAGCTGAGGGTCCATACTACTTGTGCCTGAGCTGTCCGAACTCTGGAACCAGAATTTTTCTTCATGCAGTAACAGATTTCATTGAAATTTTGCTCTGATGACGAACTCCTGACACCTCAAAATTGATGACCACAAAGCTTTTTATACAATTTAGGCCTCGTTGTTTATAAAACGTATGAACAAATTAAAAACTAAGAACGACATACAAAGTGATCACACTTCCGAGCCAATGCAAAAAACGACGAAAAAATCATAAATCCCGCTTTCCGTCGACTAATGCCACATATGTTTTACCTTTTAAGCATTCTCATGACATGATAATCTTGCAATGATGAATAACTACTACATAAAACATTTTCTATTTTCTAGTAATCGTAAATGCTCTAACATAAAGAATAAAATCTGTTATAGTTGTGCCAGCGAAGTCTCGGATATTATCGCAATAGGTCAAAAAGCCAGGCCGAGCGAACCACATGAGACGAGATACAGTACGGCTTTGCCAATCAATGCGAAGATGTCATTTGAACTCATTAATTCCAACTTACGATTTTCAAATAGCATGCAAAAAAGTGCATCTATACGAAGCAAATATTGTCCTTCGATAAGTTCCGTTCAGCACTCGAAAGTTGGAACTCATAGCAAGTATTTTGTTAGGTCTAAACGAATCTTGAAGTATGCGTCGTTGTGTCACAGGCATCAACAAATAAATACAATGACAATGTGTTTTTATGTACTATAGATGGCCAATATAATTAAATAAAATATTAAAAAATATATTAATTAATTATTAAACTAATTACATTACAATAAAATACATTTCAATCGTTATAACATCTAACTCGTCGCAACATACCAAATCAAAACAGGATTATTATCTGAATCATACTTGAATACATTTAAAAAACGAATGCGGCTTGTCTACCTATTCTTTAAAATAAACGTTGTTTGTTAAAGAAGATCAAAAGCAAATTGTGTTACAGCATGCTTCACCAATGACGTCTACTTGTAGAATTAGTATTGTAAGTTTAAAACAACCAAGACTTTTCTAAAAATGATAATAATGGTTAATGGTAAAACAGCAGACCATGTTTTGTCCCGTACGATGCAAGGTTACAGCACTACCATACTCACTAACCACGCAATGGATCATGAAACAATGAAGCCAGTGCTACAAAAAAAAAACCAAAACCATGTTACTGGACCTTTCATGACGCTCCCATATGATAGGCTTCACAATATGATGCACAGAGCTATCATTTGTCAATTATTAATTGCACATGCAATTGTTTATAATACAAATTGATAACTACCGCCTAAATATATCGCACATCACCTTTGTAACAAGTCAAAAATCCAGCAAACAAGCTTTAAAATAAGAGTCACTTACTCTTGATTTATTTCCACCCAACCCCATGGAAGGCAGAAATAACTAAAAAATAAAAACATAAACATGCTAAAACAAAATAGAATTAAACTTCGATAAAATCATGAAAATTATAATAACGAAAAAACCTCTCTGAATCTTGCAGAATATGCTCGAACTAACAAAGCACGACATTCACATGTTATTCCTACTATAATAAACAGATATTAATCGTGGAATTTTTGTGGTAAGTATATTGTGTTATTATATACAGTTGTTAGCAGTGGGTGGCGCAAACAATATGATAATGAAGTGCATGTGAGACTAAAAATGACAAAACAGCACTCTACACGTCTCATGCTAGAATGGCATCGGCTAGAATGTACTTCAAGAAAATTAATAACATGTAAAAAAATTGTTAGTAAAGATATTAGTCATTTAGTTAGTTATTCTTGAAATCCACATCGGGCGCTGTGTTAAATGTGCGACCACCGTGTTTTGTGATCTATGTACTTGTGTAAATGTTTCATAAGCCTGTATAAACAAACCTCTGATCCTTCATTCTGAATAGCATGGCAAAACAACAGATTTTATAACATAAAACTGACATATAATAGGTACTTATATTTAAATATATAATTCACAATTAAATCAAAGACCATTCATATAAAGTCATAATATAGTAAGTAAATAAGCTAAAATATAAAACATAAGTTATGTCCGCAATAGTTTGAAAGTGGGGAAAAAATGTAGAGGGGTAAGAAATATCGGAATAATAATGATAAGACAGGCAGTGTAAATACATAAGATGATAAGCATGAGCTATGTTCACCTCGTCTCCGTTGGCGGCTTCGGACGTCTTTTCTGGGTACACTCCTGCGCGGAGGAACGATGCCTTCCAAGAGTCGACGTCGTCTTGTGTCTCACACGACAACTCCAGTTGTTTGTAATCCTGTGGAAACAAAATCAATCTAGTTTTTATTTGTCACAGATTATGCGCCTGAACATTATTGTAAATGAGTATAATTGAAAATGATCATCTCTTTTTTGTGCTGATACAAAAGAACATTTTGTCCCCAACCGAGAAAGAAGACAGCTTCGGCAGATAACCCGGACGTATTGAAGCATAAAAAACCTCCATTTACGATTACTGTATTATTTTATCCCTCGTACCTTGTACACGTTCCTACCCTCAGGGTTGAAGAGTGCGAACATGTGCCGCCGCGACATGAACCCTTGCTCCAGATCCCTCAGCTTCAGTCCGTCCAGAGGCAGCATGTACTTCTTCTCTCGTTCCTCTTCGTCTTTGAACCAGGAGATGCTCTCAGCAGTCAACACAAACCAGTAGTCTTTGGAACCTCCTAGGCGAATAATAATAGTTCTTAGCAACTTGTTTTCATTAGGGTTTAATCAATAATGTAAAGCAAGATGTTTATGCTGGTGAACTTTCTTGTTTGTTATATCACAGCTGGAATAAAACTCATACATTTTGAAGCCGCAGACACAATATAATTGTGCCTACCTTTGCATGCTGAGCACAAGGAATTAAAGATAATTACGCTATAGCATCTCACCTTTCATGATTCCCAAGTTATGAATACACATATATCCTTTCCTGATGACTTGGTTTCCTAGTGCGCGATGTCCTGACTTCGTAGAATTCTCTGACTGATTTTGAGCACTGTAACAAAACCAGATTATTCAAAGACAATTTTTTTTAAAACTTACTATGTTTTCCATTGTAAGCCTTCCGAAAGAGTAATGAGCGGGTAATAGCGAAGCGGAACGGAGTCAAGAGTTTTATAGATAACTGGTTTTTGCCTTCCATTGCCAGCGGGTATCGCGGAGTGAACTAGGCGGGAAATGAGATGGGTCGGATGGGAGTTTGTTTGCTTCCATTATCAGTTGGCGTTGCGGAGTGAGCGCCAGAGCCGGAGAGCGCGTTGCGGCAGATGTGTTTTTAGTTCGGTGAAGATGATTTCTTAAACACAATAAGTAAATGTTTGCTACTCTACAGGTATAATAAGAAAAAGAAGCGTAACAAACCTAGATGGTGGATGAGCAGCCATATTAGAGAGAGACCTGTTAAAGGGCGATATACTACGATTTACAAGACAATATTTAAAAAATTATTTCAGTCAGTAGAGAACAGTTTGAAAAATAACTGTCACTTGTAATGTCGCGGCGACGGCTGGGGGGCGGGGGCATGCAGAGTCCATTCAAAACTAGTTCTTGACACCATGACATAACACTTTTTTTTTGCTCGTTCAGGCAATTACCCTCGTTTGGTTAGTGGAAGCACTTTTATTTAACTTTTGTGCTGAGAGTCGAACGAGGTCCGTACGGAATCCGTTGGAAATCTGCTAACTCTTTGACCACTTTTGCGAGTCTTTTTTTCCCCGTGCGCTTCGCTCATCATTTACTGTTGAAATATTAGGACAAAGTTTACCGTTGTGAGTTCGACGGAGTCCGTACGGAACCCGTTCCGCTTGCAGTGGAAGGTAGGCAAGAGGTTTCATAATTTCCTCATTTTTTTTTTCTTTTTACAGGCTTCAAAATATAAAAAATAAGTTACTTGGCAAATCCGATGAAGTCCTCATGGTTAGTGTTCATGTAAGCGAGCTCGCAGTCAATCAGTATTACCAGTTGATCCTTGCACATTTGTTCGCGAGAACGAACGTGAGACATGATAATGCGCTCCGTCTCTTCACGCAACCTCGGGTATCGGGACATCTGGAATGAGATGAACGAGTTTCAGGTGTCAGGAATATTTTACATGTCTAAAAATGAGCAAGGCGAGCAGGTGATGCAACTGAAGGTTAATAACTTTAGAACCATGAATTATTAACGACTATTCACTTTGTCGTTCTCGTTTCTTAATATCGCTACGAGACGCGTCTTAAAAATTCAGTTTCGTTTATGAATTCGGCCTGATGAAATAAATCGTTAGGCAATTGTCCTGATACACTCAAAATAACTAAAATATAATAGCGAGTTCGTATAGTTACCCTTTCAGTGCAGATACGAACGACGTTGGACAGCTCAGACACGACGAGGTCAACGCACTTAAGACTGGGCTCCTTCAGCCGCGCGATCTGTTTCTTTACAATAGCCTCGAACGCCATGTCCGGAGTGAACAAACCCACCTGCGGAATAGAACGGTAGTACATTTTTTTTTTTTCTTATTTAGACAAAATTGCGCCTAAACTCTCTGAAGTGCACCTCTTCATAGATGGATTGAATGCATACATTTAGCCAGTTTGAGTATCATGTAATAGCCTACATCGGGAATATTTTCAGACTTCGGGTTGCCAGATTGAATTCCTAAAGAACTAGCTGTTGCCCGCGGCTTCGCTCGCGTTTTGGTCGGAAATATTCCACGGGCACGTTGTAAATATAGCCTATAGCACTCGGGTATAATGTAGCTTCCTATTAGTGAAGGAATTTTCAAAATCGGTTCAGTAGATCCAGAGATTACCCCCTACATAGAAACTTACAAACAAATTTTACCTCTCTATAATATTAGTATAAATAATCCCGGTTAACACCACCAGGCTCGAAGGTGTGAGGTAACTAGCACCGCAAGTCCAGCACTTTCAATTGCAACGACAGATGCGAGGTATTACATTTTACAGTGTATGTCGTAATTTTGCAAAAACTGAAGAGCAAGGGGGTATCGATATAGTCTCCTTGTGATATGTAGGGTCATATAAAATGTGCATGCTTACCCTAATACCGTGAATATTTCTAATAGCGAATGCAATCTCCCTACGAAGCTCCTTCTCATCGAACTCCATTTTGACAATCTCGAAGGGGAATCGTTCGTGGAACAAGCGGTTTATTTTCGCACCACCAGACAGTTCGTTTGTATTGATCTGTGCCGAGCCAGAACCTTCGATCGTGCGTTCAAAGTCCGTTTGCAAGGTCTGGATCATCCTGAAAATAAATAAATGTTTTATGAGATTAAGCTGCTTATATTTTTATTTAGATGTCCGAAAAGATTCCCGAGATTTTGATTTCCGAAAAGTGAAAATCTAAATAACAGACAGACAATAATAGTATCAGAGGCTTCAATCAACATTAATTCTGAATAAAGATTTATTACTTAAATTACGGATTTTAGGAATAATCATTACATATCGCAGTATAAACAATGTAAACTGCAATCCAAATGACAAAACTTTTATTTCGAAGTCTTGCAAACCATACAAAATTTACTACATATTTATTGCATTGTTTCTCAATAACCATATGCTGATACTCACTGCAACATAGCCTTAGTCTTGATGGAGGGATCATCGGGTCTGAAGTGTTTGTACTGGTCGACATCTTTCTCGAGCGCAAGCAACTGTTTCTGCAACTTGTCACGAAGGCCGGGCAGCGTATCCCTGATGTGGTTGGTCAGCTGCTGGTTCAATACGCGTTGGAGGTATGGGGTTCCGAGCCGGTCAGCCAAGTGTCGGTAGGATGGGTGGCTGTAATAAATTAGTAGAATCTTAGTACATATATATACTACTAGTTGTTGCCCGCGGCTTCGCTCGCGTTTTGGTCGGAAATTATATCACACACAGTGACTACGTATGGAAATATGTAAGGAAATAGTAGACGTAAAACTTTACTTATTAAATAAACTAGACTCATTCAACTCCGCCTATTGTTTCATTTATCAAATTTTGCGCATTCTCAAAACAACGAAATTTTTTTTTTCCTCTTTTCTTTCTGAAACGTTTTCTTCCGCATTCTCACTCAATTAATTATAAGTATTATAACATAGTACTACACAATATTCCTACTACGTATAATCCTATAAGTATCATTATAAGAAAAGTTGTATAATAAACTAAAACTCAGTGATAAAATAAGTTCTTATCATCTCACAAATTGCAAATGCAATCGGCGAAGTGCGGAAGTAGGTCAGTCCGATAGTCGAGAGCAACCTATATAACGTCTATCAGAATTATATATTGCAACTTCTCGTACGAGTAGCACTTGGCCTGCTCGGTGACGTCGTTTCGATAGGATTTTACTATATAGTGATAAATTGAGGACATGAGTCATCGAGTACAAGTCCTCAAAAGTAATGACTCAGTTGATTGTCTCGGAGTCACTCATGTCTGACGCTTTCCCAATGTTAAGATTGTACTCTAATCCTGTCCAAAATAATTTACAGACCCACATTTCTTATATGCAACAGGAACTTTCTAAATTGAAATTGGTATAGAGGTCAAAGCCGGCTCACACGCTAATCCGACGCATAGGTACATCTATTACTGCTTCAGAAACTGGTCCTCAACATTAGGTACATACCTAAGGAAGAACTTCCTCTCAGCAGCCATAGCCGCGGCGATGTCCTTACGTCCATCGATGTCTTTCTGCGACCGGTTGACGACACCGATGTATCCTCGTCGTAAGGGCAGCAGTTTGTTCTCGAGCACGTCGCGCGCATCCGTACCTTCGTCCATCAAGTCCAGCTTCGTGATCACACCGATTGTACGGAGACCTGTAGTAACATCGACATGTTTCTAGCGTAAATATTTGCGTTCTTCAAATGCTTGACTGTGGGAATATTTGTAATGCCCGAACTTGTACAGTGTGCTGCCAAAAAAGGCTGCTTTAACCTCTCAAGTTGAATGACCCCGTGAGACAAAAAATGTATACCAACTAGGAATAAAAATAATACTGTTTAGATTAAAACAAAAAACTGAAAAGCAACAAGTCGTTGCAAATTAGTTATCGCTGACCACCATATACAGCCATATGCTTCACACATAATAGAAGGAAATCATACCTACTAAATTCATTCATATAAATTACTTTATTTATTAAGTATAGAAGTAAGTAACCATTTATAGTATGAGTTTTTTATTTATATCCTAACCGGGCTAATGATTCATAATACTCAGTATAAAGACAACTTTATTTACTAGCCTTGTGGGTCGACTTCCTTTGCGAGTTTCAAGGCATCGCTATTTGCCAAGTCAGTGTTAGCGGGCGTGACGGCGAGGATGAGGCAGGATTCACGCTTGATGAACTGGAAGATCATCCCCTTGATCTGCTGCTCGATGTCTACCGGCTGGTCGCCGATAGGCACCTTCGTCAGACCCGGCAAGTCGATCAGGGTCAAGTTGAGCACTGAAATGTTAGATCATTGTCTCCGTCACAAAAACGAAAATAATTCGTTTAAAGCATTTATATTCCTTTGAAGGTAGATGTTGGCAGCATTATTCATCACTCAGATCGGTCAATGTAGGTCGTTGATATTTTAGAAACTCTAATATTATGCTTCAAATTGTTTGTCATGTCATGATATGGTTAACGTGTCCCTACAATAAAATACCACTAAGCTAAAATTTAACGTTACTGTCAGAAAGCATGACACAGATAGCAACTTAAGCGTAAATGCTAAATTGACCTGTAAACCTGCGGTGCGTGCCAAAATATTTCTTATTGTTCAATCTTCACTACATAGTATAAAACAAAGTCGCTTCCCGCTGTCTGTCCCTATGTATGCTTAGATCTTTAAAACTACGCAACGGACTTTGATGCGTTTTTTTTAATAGATAGAGTGATTCAAGAGGAAGGTTTATATGTAAAACATTGCACCCGTGCGAAGCTGGGGCGGGTCGCTAGTTAAGTAATATTTAGTAAGTTGCATATGTTAGGTATCAAGGAATGTTTGTAGTTGAAGAATAACACAAGGTCATTGTTATCGCTTAATAATTAACAATACCTACTGTTTAACAACAAAATCAATGTTTTCAATAAAAGTTTAAATACTTTTTACAGCATATTGACAGTGACCAAACATGTTTTTTTTTATGAAGTTGTATTTTCTTTCAAAGTCCTAAATGAAAATCAGTAGAGACACGAGACATCAAATTTTATAAAACACTAGCTGTTGCTCGCGGCTTCGCTCGCGTTTTGGTCGGAAAGTATTCCACGGTCACGTTGTTGTATTAGTGAAAGAATTTTCAAAATCGGTTCAGTAGATCTAGAGATCCCTTTACAAACAAATTTTACCTTTCTACATTAGTATAGATAGCCTAGCATTCTTACACAAAAGTAATTTAATGCGTTTAGTATCAAACCCATCGAAAGCATCGTTGTTTCTGTCAATCATTTGAATTAGACAGAGACAGAATGACGATCTGAATATCTATAAGCTTTAAAATGTTTGTAGTACAATAGAAGAAAATAACATTTCATACGCGCTGTAACGATCAGTAAAATAGATAATATTGTATTACATGATAAGGGTTGATAACGGAAGATTTATATCATTTGATAGTTTCAGGCAAGCTTCATAATCCTCCTTCCAATAGTGAGACACGAATACATCTTTAGTTCACTAAGTTTGAATCTGTGCAAAGATTTTCCATGACCTTCACAAAAATAGGAACAACTGGCATATGTTTATTTTTTTCAGGAGCCCCTATGAAAAAGGTGTATCTATTCATACACGAAATCTTTTAAGAGGTCATTGTACTCATCATTATAAACAACTTTCAGTATGGGACCAACTCCGAAATCCCGAAAAAACAATCAGCTGTTCAGTACATTTTGACGAGTTAATGCGATCATATTGTAGGGAACAGCTGATTTTTTTTCGCGATTTCTAGGTTGGTCCCATAGTTAAAGTTGTTCATAATGATGAGTACAATGACCCCTTAAAAGATTTCTTGTATGAATAGATAGACCCATATTCGTTCACAATAAGTAGGTAACATAATTGTATAAACCAGAGTGAACTTTTTGTACATATTCTGAGTATTCCGAGCATTTCAGATAATGCTCGCCGAACAATAAGCGTAGTTAATGCTTTATTTGAGAGTTAATAGAAAAATCTTTGTCGGTATGTATGTAATTATGATAACGTCATAGGAACGTCGTCTCATACAGCTATTCATTTTACTTGTGTTCTGGCACGCCAGTGTATGTCCGACAAACTAAGGAATTCCTACTATCAAGCGCTGCATTAATTAGAATAAAATCTAAATACTATAATGCTGTACCTTGTCTGAAGTCTATACAGACACAAAAATAATTATAGAACTTAGAAAATACCATAAAGTGTAGATTACTGAAAGGCCAACTGACCATCAACTAAGCATTTGTTATGTAGGTCATTATCAAACTACACAAACACATAGAATATCAAATAAGCAATGTTATAATCAAGATTGCATAATTAAGATGCTTACACATGCATCCATGTCAGTACACTCAGTACCATACTACGTAGTACAAAATACTTAGCAATAATCGTTTTCTCTCCATATAAGCAGTGGAAGAAATATTGATTCTAGTGACACATATTTTTTCATGAGTTACAACAGAACTTCGAGGAATTCAATGCATAGATAATAATGAATGAACTTATCAATTAACATTCAATAATTCCTTAGCAAATGGACACAAAAACCTATATTTGTATTAGCAATAAATTGATAATGAAGTATGTTATTTTATTATCAATTAACTGGGTATTGGCTTATCTAAAGCACATGATTAACACTGACTCATTATGTATTACCAGACCCGGGAGACATCTTCGTCATATAGCTGGTACATACATGTACGCGTTGAAATTCTCGATATTTTTTTAGTATCATGTTAAGTAAAGTAACAAATACAGCTTTATCGATTATTTGCGAAGAATCTCTATTATCTACCATATGATAAACTGTCTAAACAAAGACCCGCTGTCGTTATTACCTAAAAAAGATGGAACTTGTCGAATAACAATTAAAACGAATGAATCAGCCTTATCTTTATAGATAAACAAAAAAAACATTGTTTCAACAGTACCTATATAAATTAATCTGTAATGGAACAATAATTGAACACTACAACTCTACAAGTCGCCTTCGTAGACATACTCGATAAAGCGTCACAAAATAAAACCAGAGCAATCTTCTTTTGTTAACTGGGACCATAAATAAGGTATGTCAAAGGTGAACAACTGTGGCCTTGCATCACCATTGATCTTGTAGTACTTTAGTATATTCCCTTTTGTACATAGAGGTATTTATTTAGCACACAGCGCAGATAAGAAACTTCATGAATTTTGTTCGATAATGCATTGCTTTGACTAATAAACAGAAGGCAACAGTAAATCATAAACATCGTTATTGTGACTATAATAAAGAGTGTCACGCATTTGTCGGGCAATGACTTCATAAAATTGACAATCTATAACGTTACGCATGCGTATCAAGATGCTTCCGGTTTCGTCCTAACTTTGTTTAGCACATTTCCTGAATGGTATGTAAAAATGTTAAAAATAAAGTCTCAAATTAAAGACTTTAATGTTCTTGTCGCTCACGGATTTTTATCAACCGTCAGCTGCCTCTGGCTTACGTGCAAAGATTGGAGTAAATAACGACTTTTCGGACTATTATAATCTACCGCAAGTGTGGATTAGAAATATAACAAAGAATGATTAATTTTATCTCTTTTGAAAATTAAGTCAATGAGATAATTATTATACCATTTTGAACCTTACCATTTGGGGAATATACACGAAGATTGATCGGCACTGGTGATATGCCCTTGTTAGAGCCGGTGATACGGTCCGTCTCTGATTCAATCTCTGAGCGCACTTCATGGAAATCAACGAACTTCTTGCCTTTGCAGTGCAGAAACTCCGCATATTCTAAGGAAAAAAGCGTATATTTAAATTACACTTGAAATACTGCTTTTAGCGTGCCAGATCTTTGTAAAATCAGGCAGGCTTGTAAACCAACTTTGACTTTGTCGCATATAAAAACTGCGATGACAGATGGCAAATTGGCAAACCATCATTTGACCATATGCTCGGAGTGCTCGTACTGCCATCTTTCCTTAGTCAATGAATATCCTCGGTCAATTAACTTTATAATGTCATTAACACGAAGATAAGCAGCTATAATAGGCAGTTGAATTTTATTTTGCTCTTTTATCCCACGATAAGCACTAACACAACAATATTATCAAACAACAAAACGTGGGCTTTGCTTGGGTTTTCCGAAGTACATATTTAAACATAAATTATATTCTTAATTTTAAATCAAATATTTATTAAAATATCTTATAATTTTATAAATCATCTGGCTGTCATTAAAATACATCTCGAAAAGTAGGGTTCCAATCATGCAGAACGGAAGGTTAGTGACCTCTAAGTACGTGACCGGAAAAAAATATCACAGTATTAATATACCAAAATCCAAGATAATTATTTTGTTCTGTACAGTATCAAGCTTCATAGAACACTGCTATTTACACTGTTAAAATTTTGACAAAGTATACAGTAATAGCGCATATTAGTAAGTCAATTAGTTGTTTTAACATTCAGAACAGCTGAAGGTTAATGATCACATTTTGCACAATAATGAACTACATCACAGCCAGATGTAAAAATAAACTGGTGTACGTAGTGAGCATCATTTTCCCCATAACATATGTAATTTTGATGTAACATCTCATTTTGTCTTATTATAATCATTAAGCGTACCTGCATTTCCATGTATAAGCTGCAGAATCAATGGACGTCGCGTTACTATTCCGGAGCCTCGGGGAAGAAAGTCCCTGAAAGAAAATAATTATCATAAAGAGTTGCACGTTTTTGGGGCTATATATTTAGGAGCTTCAGGTAGAATCTTTTTTCGTCACGAACTTTATGTTAATACTGCAGAATAAAAGATTCGCCAGTCAGCAAGGTGCTCGTGCACGTGCTAAACTGCGGACTACCTAGGTTAGGGTATGCCAGAAGAAGAAACATTTAGTTAGCATCGCAAGTAAAAGTCGCTTTTTAAGCAACCCCTATTTTTATAGGTATTATGACCACCTAAAATGTTCTGCGGAAAATATTCGTAATCTCTGAACCGAAAATTAAACCTAAAGTAAAGATGGTTGATGTCACGCAATTTACCCAGATGTAATCATAGCGAACTGATAAATGAGTCACACACAGTAGGTAATACATGCAATAATAACAGTGATTTCAGAAAAAAAACGCCGGTACTTCATGCGCATTTAGAACTAGACAATATTAGTGCACGACTATGATGAATGACTGATTTATGCAGCAGAGCGTCCGATATGGTTGCTGATCTTACGACTCCTAGGGGCGTTTGAGCACTCCAAGGAATTTTAGTCTTTTTAGTTAGGCGGTAATAGTTAAAAAAAGTCTTTCGTCCTGCCTCAATTTATTGTGGTTTATTTAAATGACCCTGTCAGTACCTTTCACTTCATCATCATCATTGCAGCCGAAAGACGTTTTTGCCATAATCGCCACGCTTGGCAGGCGGGTTGGCGATCGGTTATATATCGATTTAACCTTTCACATATAGGGGAAGCACCCAAAATTATTTTTGCCTTCTACGTCTTCGCACGTAGAGTAATAAAGCTAGCAACTGCGGACGTTTCAAGCAACCCATCGTTCCTAGCGAAATTACGCGTTCGTGGCGTGTAGTTTCAAAGGGACCTAACCTAAACTGCGCCGCACCGATCCGAGTAAAGACGGACAACTACACAAGCCAATCATCCGTTTTTTTTTCATGCCACATCGGACCGTACAATATCGGATTGCAGGACAGTAAAATTCCTTGTAGTGCACAAACGCCCTAAACGGATCCTAACGGTCGGGACCCGAAGTTAAAAATAATAAGTTAGAAATAATTTTATTAGCCCTCTTCCTAACTTATTTTGTTGTGCCCGACAGGGCCCACAATGCTCTAAAACTAATGTATGTATTTTCTTATGTACCTACCACCTAAGTTCACATTGTGGAATGCAATAAACGTATTGAGTATTGAGTATTGAGTTGCCAAAGAATAGAAGCCGAGGCTGTTGTTCTTTAAAGTACTGAAATGCATCTCATTCGGAGAAACGTCCACAAACAAGATTACCATTTTAAGTGGCCTTCTACATTTTTCGACTTGTTTGTGGCGCCACGTACACTTTTCATAACGTCCGTTTCGTCCGTGTCAATTTTATAGAAATCTGGGCAGTAATTCAGACTGAATCACTGGATCACAAACAAACGCAAGCGGGAAAATGGTGGACCTCGATACCAGGGTGCAGGCAATCCAAGGGAGCTATGCCATCCCTGGATACCAAGCTGACCAAGCGCCTTCTGCGCCTGGACAGAGATAGCCTGCGACTGGTGGCGGGGACCATCACTGGACATTGCTCACTGAACAAAAACTTCCACACCCTAGGTATCACTGACAGCCCCCTGTGCAGAGCGTGCATGGCGGAGGAAACGGTAGCGCATGTACTCCTCGAGTGCACTGGCGTCACCCAGATCCGGGAGGAGACTCTTGGAACACCGAGATCTCTCGCAGAAGGCCTCAGAAGACCGGGAAGTTTGATCTGCTTCTGGGGGGAAGTGGGCTGGTTGGAGTAACGGCCACCATGGCTCACGCACTTGACATAGAACACATAGAACATATAGAACATACAACATAAAAACAGAATGAATTCTGTTTTCTGAAACTTTTCTTTGAGAAATATCATTGTATCGAAATTTTAATAGATACTGAAATGGTTTAAAGGTTTTGGAATGTCTGTCTAGAAATCCAGTTTGAAGTACTTACAAATACAAATTAGTAAAACTCGACCTTTAGAGTAAATCTTGGCGATTCATTTGGACACTTTGCAAGTAAGGCAACAGTAGGTTTTCTATATCTATACATCTAAATATACAAATAAATAAAATTGATTTAAACGGCACTTATATAAACACATTTTTTTCAATTTTTGTCTGTCTGTTTGTTCCGACTAATCTCCGAAACGGCTCGACCGATTTTGACGAGACTTTTACTGGTAGATAGCTGATGTTATAGGCTACTTTTATTTTAGAAAAATAATTAGAGTTCCGTGCAAAAAAATTAAAACCCTTGAAATTGTTAACAAAATCCGATTCAAAAAGAGAAGTATTTTTTTAAAATAATAATTATTTCTTGCGAACGAAAGGTCGCCGGCAACACGTAGTTATTTAATATATCTTTGCGTTTCAGGCTGGCTTTGCTAGACAAGAGGTGTACGACAATCGCTTTGGACATAGGAGAAAGAAATGCCAAACTTAGTGGGCCTGGGACATTGCTCACAGAACGGATGATGCCTAAAGCTTGTGGAGTATCTACCACATTACAGGTAGCGCAGCATTGGAATGCCATCCACAAGGTAGACCAATGACCTAACGAACGCCGTGGTTATGCGCTGGATGCGGGAAGCACAAGATCCGGTCGATTTGACGCTTCGTGGACGGTACACACAACTTCGAGAAAAAAGGTGGCAGATATATACAATTAAGTTTCGCGACATTTTTCGTTGCACTGCAACTGCCTGGTTTGAAATGTGATGCATAGGCCCGGACTTCACCAAAGCGGAGACGAGCGGAGCGCAAAGGAGATGTGCAAGATTCGACCATGATTCGACCAATCAAGGGGCAGACAAGACGCGATTGTGATGTTGGTTTCCGCACATCTCTCCGCTACGCTTTGGTGGAGTCGGGCCTTGGATGTGGACCCCGAAAGAGTTGGCCCATAAATTCTAGGTTAACGCTTAGCGCGTTATAGATAGAAAGAGCTATCCTCGGTGTTCCTAACTGGGTAAAACTGGGTTCACCAAAGTAGATAGCAAACTGAAGTGGTACTGGGCTAGTGTTGGTTGGTTGTCGAAGGGCTAGTGCAGGTTATTAAAATGGAGCAGACATGTCCTTATATGGAGAGTACAAATTGGCAAACGTAGTATAGGACACGCCCAGGCTAGATGGACGAGGACCTTAAAAAGGCGGATGAAACAGACTAGATGCGTAAGGGAAATCCAGGCGTTTAGGCGCATCTGAGAGAGCCATATATCTAGGGTTGCCATCACCTAAGCCGGCAGAAACTTGAAAACCGCGGACATTTACGTGAAATAGATTTTTTTTCCCGGACACCCAAAAAAAAAAGAGAATAATGAAAAACATCGCAAGACGAACGTATGATATGATATAACATGATAGTGAGTGCGTGAATTCAAACAAGAAGTGAGGGCGCGGCGGAAGGGTTCTTACTTTCTTTTAAGTCAACAGAATGTAAAAATAAAAGACTAGAAAAAATACTCTCCTTTAAAACAAATAACCATTTAATTAAACAACATTATAAAATATATGAAAAAACTTTAAAACAAATTGTAAACAAGGCCAAAAAACTACAGTACATAAGTAAATTAATGAAATCTAATAATAAAGTGAAGACAATGTGGAAAATTATAAATGAACGAACGAATAAAAACGTAAAAAAAGTAAAAAAAAACATAACGCTACATCTAAATGACAATGTTGTCTCGGACCCTAAACAAACAGCAAATATATTTAATAACTTTTTTGCATCTATAGGAGAAGGAAATGTCCAAACCCCCGGAAGGGAGCCGCGAAGCACCTCTGTGGCCCACCGCACAGAAAACAGCATGTTCTTAAGTACAGTAGGCCCCGCTGAAATAAATTCGATAATAAAAAGCCTCAAAAACAAAAACAGCTGTGGAATAGACGAAATGCCGCCAACCCTAGTAAAACAATGTGCAGATGAGCTTACCCTACCATTTTACTTGCTAGTCAATCAGTCTTTTGAGGAAGGAAGATTTCCGAACCACCTAAAGAAAGCCGTTATAAAGCCAATTCATAAAAAAGACTCAAAGACCGACCCCACTAATTACCGCCCTATTGCTATTTTACCTACAGCCTCAAAAATATTTGAGAAAGCGATGTGTAACCGCGTTTATTCGTTTTGCGAAAAATATAACATTTTTAATGAATCCCAGAATGGTTTCCGAAAAAAACACTCTACAGTTCTAGCAGTATATAAATTTATCCAGGAAGCCATTAATATGATAAATAAGAAAAAATACGCCGTAGGTATACTGCTAGACATGACAAAAGCATACGATAAAGTGCAATTCGACATCCTACTTAATAAACTCCAAGGAATAGGGATCCGCGGGAAATCTTACGATTGGTTCAAATCATATTTGGAAAACAGAGAACACCAAGTCGAAGTAGAATACTATAACGAACATGAAAAACAAATTCAATATATTCGGTCGGATAGCAAGCAAATTAGTGCCTCAATCCCCCAGGGGAGTGTTATTGGATGCCTTTTATTTATCATCTACATAAACGACCTCCCTACAATCATAAATGAGTCATGTGTTCTCTTTGCTGACGATATCTCAGTAATAACGTCATGCCAAGACAATACCAACTTAACCGAAACACTTAACTGTATCCTCAACAAAATATCAACTTGGATGACAGAACACAACCTCGAGCTAAATTTCAATAAAACTAAACTCATGTCCTTCCATCCACGTCAGAAAACCCCTTTAGACATAACATTTATCTACAACGGCGCAAAAATAGAAACAGTAAAAGAATTCAACCTACTCGGCTTATCCATAGATACAAATTTAAATTGGAAATCGCATATTAAAAAAATTAGGTCAAAGTTGTCAAAATTCGCTTATGCCCTCCGCGAAATTAAAAAAACCACTAATCTCCCCACTGCTCTGGTTACGTATTATGCCTATGCATACGCATGGTTAAACTACGGCGTAATATTATGGGGAAATAGTACAGACGCACCAGCACTTTTCACACTACAAAAGCGATTGATTGATTGATGACAGACAGCTGCAAACCCCATTTCCAGGAACATAAACTTTTGACCCTTCCTTGTATATATATCTTGGAAATGTGCAAGTTTGTTAGAAATAACCAAAAACTCTTCACTACACGCGAACAGATACAAACTAACTACACGCTACGACACAAAAATAGACTAAATCTACCAGGCTCTAAGCTGAAAATACACTCCACAAGCACTTTAGTAATGTCAGTTAAAATATATAATAAACTGCCTGACGCAATTAAAAATGAAGAAAAATTTAATATCTTTATAAATAAACTAAAACAATTCCTAATCCGTAAATGTTATTATAATGTAAATGAATATTTAAATGATAAATTAAATTATATAAACCAATAAAATAATAATATATAGGTAAATTCAATAATAATAATAACATATAGTTTAAGTAAATATTAATATATAAATCCAACATATGAGAAGTAAAAATTATAATATATGTACAATTATACAATTATTTATAAGCACTCACATAAGCACACATCTTATAATATCTACCTACCTGCACAAAACAAAAGATTAGATTATTATTAAAATTGTAAATAATTTTATTAGCCCTCTTCCTAACTTATTTTGTTGTGCCCGACAGGGCCCACAATGCTCTAAAACTAATGTATGTATTTTCTTATGTACCTACCACCTAAGTTCACATTGTGGAATGCAATAAACGTATTGAGTATTGAATTGTGCATTAATTTATCGCCTTACTAAATTAGGAACATTTCTTAAGAAGTACTTAAGAGTACCGAGAATGAAAGAGCGAGCGAAACAAGCTCAAAAATTTTTGCATCCCGGTAGATAACAATTGGGTTCAGACAGTGTTATAATTAAACTATCACAAAAGGTTTTAACCGGACACTTATTAAAACCCCGCCCGGACGGCCCCCGGACGCCCTCTAAACCAGGACAAATCCGGGGAAACCCGGACAGATGGCAACCCTACATATATCCAGCAGTGAACTGCGCGAGGCTAATTTTAAGTGCTGTATCTACTACGTACAAATGTAGAAGTACCCAATTTATAGCCTAGACAGAATAATACTAACAGTGGCACAAAACCATCCCTTGCGTGTGTATCGACATATAAATCAAAACCAAAGTTGCAAATCAATGATGATACCACATCCATATTCTTTATCATCCAGTAAAACAATCGGGGCTCTGAACCAACTTTGGTTACGAGAAGGGCCCAAACCATCATTGATCTTACCTTAGCATCAGAGCACATCTCGCGGCATATTTCAGAATGGCATGTTTCCCAAGAATTATCTTGCTCTGACCACAGGTGGCTCATTTACACGATTAACATCATGGTTAATCCCGCGGTGCCGCGACGGAATCCCCGGACGATGGACCGCGTAAGGTACCTTGCCGAAACGGCGGAAAAACTGAAGGGGATCCCAATTCCTAACTATGACATCGCCGCGGAGATTGACACCCACAATAATCTACTCACAGACTCTCTGCTGAACTGCTTTGAAAAAACATGCCCACTTGTGAAGCCAAGGAAGGTCTCCGCAGGTAGGAACAGCTGGTGGAGCCCGGAACTGGAGAAACTGCGTCGCAAGGTAAGAAAGCTGTTTAACACAGCCAAAAACACCCGACTAGACAACGATTGGGACAATTACAAAGTAACCCAACTCCAATACAATAAGCAGATCCGACCCAGGAAAAACCAATGCTGGAGACGCTTCTGTTCGAACATAGAGTCCAACAGTCATGCCACCAAAATAAAGAACATCCTGATCAGCGAACCTAAGCGCAGTATCGGTTCTTTAAAAAAACTGGACGGCACATACACCAAGTCGGACGACGAAACGTGCGAACTGCTGCTTCAAACGCACTTCCCCGGCTGCGTCATCGCTGAGACGGAAAGCTGGGAAGCGGGGACCAGCAATTCGGCATCCAATACCGACTGGACACAGGCCCTAAGAATCGTCACACACGATAAGGTGAAGTGGGCTATCAACAGCTTCCTTCCATTCAAATCAGCTGGCTTGGATGGTCTATTCCCAGGACTACTGAAGTGGAGCGACGATCGTTTGATGGTGCATCTCGTGAACTTGTTCAGAGCATGCATCGCACACGGTTACACTCCCCTAAAATGGAGGGAAGTTAAAGTCGTATTTATCCCCAAGCCCGGCAAGAGTGACTACACGCAGCCGAAGTCCTTCAGGCCAATCAGCCTCACATCCTTCCTGTTGAAAACGCTTGAAAGGCTCTGTGATAGGGACATCAGAACACATGCGCTGTCGAACAAGCCACTCAACGCTAACCAACATGCCTACAGTATGGGCAAATCAACTGAGTTCCGCCCTTCATAGCGTTGTATCACGTATTGAAAATGGACTATCCGGTAAGCAATCAACCCTTGGCGTCTTTATAGACGTGGAAGGCGCCTTCGACAAGACTACTTTCAAGAGCATAAGCCTTGCCCTGACCAGACATGGGGTCGATCACACGACTGCCGGGTGGATTGACAACATGCTGAGACAAAGGGCTATCCAATTCACCTGGCAAAGCAGGCTTTAAAGATCGTCGAACAATGGTGCTCGGAGCACGAACTATCAGTGAACCCGTCAAAGACGGAGCTCATTATGTTCACTCACAAACGCAATCTTGGCAGTTTACAACTACCCAAACTGTTTGGTACCGAGCTGGCCCTAACGAAAGAGGTCAAATATCTGGGCGTTATTATTGACAGCAAACTGTTATGGAACAAACACTTGGACCACAAGATTAATAAGGCTAGCGCAACATTTTGGCAATGCAGAAGATTTCTAGGGAAATCCTGGGGCCTATCGCCGAAAATTACACTATGGCTCTACATAAAGGCTCTGTATAAAGCCGTAATCAGACCTATAATCACCTACGGTGCGGTAGTTTGGTGGCCCAGAACTGAACTCATTACCACCAGTAAAAAACTGCAGTCGTTCCAGAGATTGGCTTGCTCAGCCACCACTGGGTGTATGCGGACAGCACCAACGAATGCCTTGGAGATAATGCTTGGTCTGCAGCCGCTGGATCTTTTCATCCGGCAGAAGGCCTGTATGGCGGCAATCAGACTAAGACACTCAGGCATGTGGAAACAACAAAGGGGCATTCACACCACAATATGGGACAGAGCGCTGCGTAAGGTACCGTTCATTGACGCGCCCTGTGATAGGATCCCCAAAGTCCACGTGTTCGATACACTCTATCGAATACAATTAGCAGAGACCGAGCGAGATCATCAGGAGACGACGTCCGTATTTATACTGATGGCTCAAAAACCAAAACCGGTACTGGTGCTGGTGTTTTCCCCATGGATCTCAATATCAAAATATCATTATCGCTAGGGGAACAAAGCTCCATATTCCAATGGTGCAGCGATTTCCCAGGCTGCCAATGCAGTCATAAAAAGAAAGATTTCTAATTGCGGTATTAGAATTCTCTCCGATAGCATGGCTGTCCTAATGGCACTAGACATATTATATATATATAATATTATGTCTTCCAGCCTTATTTATGAATGTCACCTAGCATTGCAAACCATTTTGGACCACAACAGGGTCACTTTGCAATGGATCAAGGGGCATAGTGGATCATTAGGTAACGATGCAGCAGACGAGCTTGCAAGGAGGGGCTCGGATGGGGTTGTGGCCGGCCCCGAGCCTCACTTGCCGGTTCCATTCAGTCAGATCAGGACCTGGATGCGTCTGTTAACCCAAACAGAACACAATGCCCGCTGGGCAACTACAACCAACTGTAGAGTCTAGAGAGACGGTACCTGCACTAATACCGCGACTGACTAGTAGACTACTCAGTCTCCAACGAACGGACCTGCGAATTGTGGTGGGTAAGCTCACAGGCCACTGCCCACTCAACAAACATCTGTTCACCCTCAACGCGACGGACAGCCCGCTGTGCAGGGGCTGCCTTAGCGCGGATGAAACGGCAACCCATGTAATCCTGGAATGTAAGGGGGTTGCTGACCAACGGGCACAAATCCTCGGCAGTCTGGGGTCGCTCCTACAAGCCTGTGAACGTCCCAGGAGACTTCTGAGCTTCTGGAAGGAGCTGGGTTGGCTCCTGTAGCCAATCGTCCCACCCCACGCATAATGGACCGCCTTTGAGTCTAAATGCGGAAAAGGGAGCCCTCAACAATACAATCCAGAAAAACACAATTAATTGCACTACAACTATTATTAAAATTGTCCATGTGCATCTCAGTTTAGTGACTATGAATGTAAGTTGTAAGTAATATCTCCATTGGCAACTGTGCTAGACAACATGAGAACTACATGATTGTGAATGACAGACTTCTTTACATAATGGCCACAAATACAAGTTAAAGCTTACTGTTTAAAAATACATAATCACCATTTATTTAAATCTTAGAAAATTTGTTAAAAAAGACAGTCTTTTTTGGGTCATGCAGTCACCATGGTCCTTCAATACAAATAAGTCTAGCATATATATTTTTTTAAGGATTCTTCATTTTATTTAGTTTTTAAAACAATTGTTTATGACCTTAGGTAATAAACCACTACATGATTGGTGTATGTTTATTTGAATACAGGAAAAAAACCACTGCAAATTAACAATTAAGGCAGTTAACAATATTTAATTGTTTTATCCTTTTTGAATATTTCTATTTATTTATTATCAATAACATGATACTGATTATTTTGTTTATACAATAAAATAAAATTGAAATGTCTGTTTGTGATTTGAAATAACTGCTTTATAATGCATATGGAACTATCAGTACTTATAAAAAAAAATAGGTTTAGTTTTTGTCTGTCTGTTTGTTCCGGCTAATACTCTCTGAAACAGCTGGACTGATTTTGACGAGACTTTTACTGGCAAATAGCTGATGTTATAAGAAGAAACATAGGCTTCTTTTGTTTTAGAAAACAGATTAGGGTTCCGTGAAAAAAAAATTGAAACCCATGAAATTTTTAACAAATTCAAATAGGGAAGTAATATTTTTATAATTATTTCACACGGACAAAGTTCGCGGGCAACAGGTAGTTCATAAATTTAAGGTGACCTAATAAAAGGATGGATCAACAAACAGCATTCAGATTTTTTACTGTATAATATTGCCGCTTCAATTATTTAACGTTAAATAGATGTTTATCTTTCTTTTTTCTTTTAAAGCCCCCTTTAGGGGATGCCTATGTCCAGCAGTGGACGTCTTTCGGCTGAAATGATGATGATAATTATGTTTATCACAAAGGTTACTGCTCACAATTTTGTAAAAGGGTTTTCCAACACAATGCCCCTATAAAATTACCAAAATTTGAACTACAAAATTATATGCCAACATGATCAAGGTCTTAATTTCGAAAATGGTTAATTTTTACTACATCACATATATGGTATATGTCCTGGAAAACTGTTACAGACATATAACAATAACATGAGATTACATACATGAAACATAAACAACACTATTGTACAGGCAGGACTGCAAAAGTATTGATGTGAATCAATAGTTTCTTGTTAATTCAAATTACATATTATTATATTTTTAGTATTTGTTTGATAAGTCTATAAATCATAAAAGCAGTCTAAGGAATGATTTGTTCCAACTACTGAAAATCAACCACTTGACCATGAGTAGCCATGGCTGACCTGGAAGCCCTTTTATCAATATAACATTCATCACATAGTAATCTCAAAGACCTCTAATAATGAGGAAAGGGATAAACACTATTTCATAGTATTTCAAAGGCTTTCCGAAACTGATGCGCCCCCTAATCTCTTAGCTCACCATAGCACATAACTCTTTACATGTAGATTTATCTGTGTAAAAACCTATTGTTTTTATCCCTGTCAAATACATTACATAACTTGATGTGTTTAAAAAAGTTTGCTTGCCTTCTAGCAAGACGTATACCACTACTTCTTAAAAAACTCCCATTGAATTTTAATAAACACTGATATTATTATTGTTGTTTGGAAAGGTTACATATGACTCATCACAAACGAATGTAAATTACGTTATAGAATCTGTGATTAGCTTATTGTTGTTCTTAAGAACTGCAATATAAGCACCAAGGAAGTACTTTATTCTTGCAGAGTATTACACACGTTGAACTAATAATTCATTGCCTCTACAATAAACAAAGAAGGTATATATACTTCTGATTTCTTCGCACATCAGAACGTTCTTTAGTACAACACAACTTCCTACTGGAAACGAATTCTTACCTGCCTACAAAGTTTTCTAACACCGAACTCTTTCCTGCAGACTGACCACCCACAACTGCAATTTGGGGAAGATCTAAAGACATGTGCACGCCCATTTGCACAAATGCATCTTGCAATTTGTTTACAACAGGGATCAACTGCTGCATTCCGAAATTTCCAGCCATTTTTTCTAAGATACATTAAACTTTTATCACTCTAAAACACTAATAACACTTGCTCATCATCAATTCATCATCGATAAACTAATTTTTCAAAATGGTGGTAGGTGGTTACGTTACGTTTCGATTCAGCTTGATTCGACTACTGTCAACTCAGTCAGTTAAATTAAAGCGTAGTGTAGAACATTTCAAAACAATCTCTGTCTCTGTCTGTACGTCCAACGTGTATCATAACAAATAAAAGTACATGTTTTATAAAATTTAGCATTTAGTCACCGATTCAGTAATTTCAATGATTTTGATGACGAATTTTGATTGGTGTAATAAAATTTCTACAAATAATCTTTGTAAAATTCATTAAAAACAAAATCAGGCATATTCCAACGATTGTATTGACCCTTCGCAACCATTGACATTTGAGCATTAGTAAATCAATACTGCTCGACATGCGCACTAAATCTAGGCCAAAATATAAAAATATCTCAACACAATAATTATTTTCGTATTAGTCAGTAATTTAGTTGGGACACTAAGAAATAATGTTATGGCTTGTTACAATAATTAAACGCAAAAAAATCGACGACCGGGATTTCTACAGTTGCCAACAGAGAAATGAGATTATACGTTCTAAAATGTAAGAAATGTGGAAAGTGCATGCACATTGCTAAATAAAAGCCTAGCTTAAATTCTTCCACTGCTTACGTAATTTACTCGTTTCTAAGAATATGTTGAGAACCTTAACAATTTAAAATTATTTAGGATCATAAAATAATACGTAGATGATGGGAAATGCAACTTTTAAAAAACACTGTAGA
The DNA here is from genome assembly GCA_947578425.1 of Eugnorisma glareosa. NCBI lineage: Eukaryota > Metazoa > Arthropoda > Insecta > Lepidoptera > Noctuidae > Eugnorisma > Eugnorisma glareosa. Next base: position 16,104,183 of record OX387959.1, read on the forward strand.
GGGTCCCTCTAGTCATCGTGGTGTTCTCCTTACCCCAAAAATCATATTGAAATTTTCAAACAGACACAATCACTTACCTGCCCACAAAATTTTCTAAAACAGAGCTTTTGCCTGCAGACTGTCCACCCACAACTGCAATTTGCGGCAAATCCAGCTGCATGTGAACACCTAACTGTGTGAAAGCATCTTGCATCTTGTTAACAATTGGAATCAATTGTTCCATTCCCATATTCCCCGCCATGGCTGCCGATTTTCTCAAACACTCCTCGTATTATGAGCTTCTCCGCAGATCCTCGCCTACTGTCGCCTACTGATTTTTCTTTCATCAATATGGTGCAAAGTCGCTGTGCGCAGGCGTGAATGGAGAGAAAACTTGAAAACATTTATAGTAATAGTGATAACTCAGTGTTCAATTTTTGCCATTATGTTTGTGTGAAATATTAGTTACACATGCAATGCGTCATAAAATCATCGAATTAAATAGATACGATATTTTCATCATCTAACAAAAAATACTCTTCAAAATCGATTTGACTAAATCATCGAGCTTTAGTCGATGAACCAATCTTATAGATTTCTTTGCATTTGTTAATAAATACATGGTTTTGAAGAAGTAATATATAAATTGATGTCAGCATCATCATTCTCTTGCCCATAACTCAATTCATTTGGGGTCGGCGCAGCATGTTCCTTCTCTATTACTCGAATCACGTTACATCGGTTTCTCCCATCTCATCAAACACCTCCTTTCTTCTTACTTGCCATATCATTCTTATACAGTCCATCCATGGTTTCTTTGTTCTTCTTTTACTGTTATACTCATCTACATTTTCTCACGACATTGTCCTCCTCGTGATGTATTGTAGTTTATACAAATATGTTAATTCTCACAACCCATTCCCAATCAGACCCATTGGAACCTCTTTCCGATGTTTTGAACAAAGACGATTTACTGGTTTTCTTTGACTTTTCCTGCAGAATTGCATCAAAAAAAAAATACACACGAACATAATCCTCCTCCTTTTTTGAAGTCGGTTAAAAATGTCGGACTTGTCGCCGTCGAACTCGCTTTCGACTGTCCTGCAAACTTGGACACGCACTTTTTTAGGGTTCCGTACCCGAAGAGTAACCAACGGGACCATTTATAGTAAAAGCCTCCGCTGGCCGTCCGTCCGTCTATCTGTCAGCGGACTGTATCTCATGATCCTCAATAGGTAAACAGTTGAAATTCACAGTATACGTATTTCTGTTGCCACTTTAACAACACATATTAAAAATAAATTAAAAATTAAAGGGGCTCCCTTAATACGATGGTACGGAACACTTCATGCGCAGGTCCGACTCACACTTGGCCGGTTTTTTTGCAGTGAAAATCTACGGACGATTCGCTGTATGATCACTATGGAAGTTTATTGATATATTGATTTATAAGTAGATTGATACAGAGAGAGGTGCGCGGTGGCGGTGTGGTCCTTGCCTCTGTTATGAGGCGAATCAACAGTAGTTTTTCATAGCAAAAAATGTGTTTACGGCCTTATATTTTGGGTCGCTTCATTGCTATCATTTTTACAATAGGCAATAACAGTAAAAATATTTTTATTCGTCTAGCAAACTCTGCGCATAGCTTTGTGTGTTTATCCACCAGAGAGCGCTGTGTCGCGTCTTTGTGACGTCACGCTATTGATTGTAAAAAGGAAGGAGATCGTCTTTTGGAGACGCCATCTTAAAATAAAGTGATATAAGTTTTTGGTAGCGTAGATTATAGTTTAAATCTAAAGTAATCTTCTTTAAGAAATTAGCAATCGAGCTTAGATAATTTTTATTCCGTGATACCAAGTGTAACGGACCAAGGTACTGATGTATTTTGCTTTTATTGTTTTCTGGAAAGATAAAAATTAGTTTATTTACCGTTCGTATACTACAATCTTGTTAGTACCGTTATTTTGAGCTAGATACTAGAAAGTTATAGAAAAATAACGGACTAGAGAGTGTAACAAAAAACGTAAGTGAAATTATTGAAGTCATCGATCCAGCGTTCATCAGACGGATGTAACACGTCAATAAACCTTAGAGGGCAGGGCTCCAATTTTATATTGTTCTATCAGTGCTGTGAAAGTGTTATGTGTTTTAGTGAATGCAATTAATAGTGTGAATATTACTTAGTACTCTGAAATAGTACGAATATTTCTTGTTAGTGCTAGTATCGGATTGGAATGGATTACATTGAAGGACGATTGTCTTTGGTCGTGGCTAGTTGGTTTGGATTACAGTTGCGTTTACTGTGTGGCAATTATAGTGAGGTTTTCGCTGATTGCAGTTGGTGGTCGTTGCGAGGGTGATCTCCTGATGGTGTGTACATCGCAGCATGTCTGCACTCTCAACGCCGGGCGGCGGAGGCACTACGGCGCAGAGCAAGCCGACGTCCGGCAAGCAAAGATATCAGAAGTTGGACATCAATAGCTTGTACTGCGCCAACAGAGTAAGTACTGCACCTGATCCATATATTTCGTGTCAATGTTAAGGAAGCACACGCTCACCAGTACATTCCTTTCCTGAATAGCTTTTCTGAATCACCATAACCACCTCTTGTGTGGTATGAACAGCAGTCCGGAAACTAGATTTCTTCTAGGTCTGATCATGTTAACAGTGTGCAAGGCAGCTGTAGAATAATTGCAGTAGTCACAGTTGAATAAATTGACCTTCAGTTGCCTTGTTCTAGTTGCAACAGTGAAATAGACAATGACCTTGTTTTTTAGAGATTTGCAATGTTAAAAGATTGGAAGGAAATGTATACAGTTTTCACTGCAAATTTTCACAATTTGGAATAAAAAGATGTATGCTGCATGACAAATGTGTTGTGAAATTTAAATGATCTTATATTGCTGTATCATTTCTTTAACTGCCATATAAAGATTTAAAAACATGCTTTGTTTAAAAGAATTGTTTTATTGTATCATAGAACGAGAACTCAGAGCCGTCCTCAGTAAAATCTCAACTAAGCCGCAAACATGGAATGCAAAGTCTTGGAAAAGTACCTTCAGCTAGGCGGCCTCCTGCCAACTTGCCTTCTTTGAAAACTGAAACTGGTCAAGACCCTAACACAAAGTAAGTGAACTATGTAATACAGAGAATGGCCATCAAGCGCATCCAATGTATTCATGATACAGGGTGACAAACAAGGTGCTTTTTAGGCCTGATTTTCTTTGTCCTGGACCTTTTATTGTATAACAGGCTGGTGTCCACAACTAATAATAGTAATATTTATTATTGTTTCTTATGCTATTATGCACACACTATGCTAAACACTTTAATTTATGGCATATGGAAAACTATATCATACTTTTATGTTGAGGTGAATGGTTCTGTGATGAGGTTTTTGACCTTTTGACATATACTGACTGAAGCAATAAACTTATTTTCAGCTCTATTTCTGCTGTTGCTACAACTGTATCTACAACTTCAACATGTACCTCTCAAACTACAGTAAGTATTGTTTCACAATTGCTTTGAATTAGTTGAACAAAAGAATGCAGGTGGCTTAAGTTTTTTTTTTTTAGTTAAATAACTTATCACTACATAGTATAAAACAAAGTCTCTTGCCGCTGTCTGTCCCTCTTTAAAACTACGCAACAGACTTTGATGGGGTTTTTTTTAATAGATAGAGTGATTCAAGAGAAAGGTTTATATGTAATAACATTGCACCCATGCAAACTGGGGCAGGTTGCTAGTACTTTATTTTAAAAAATTGTGATTCATTAGCACTTTTATAATTTTCTCATTTTTTGTGAAGGATGTCTCAATTTGATTGGTTTTTAATCTTTTCTGTCCTTACACAATGTTTGTGTCAGTAGTAAGTATGTATTTTTCTTCAGTCAACAACGTCGAGCAGCAATGTGGTTGCTGGTACTGGACCCGGAGGATGGGTGGCACTACCCCCACCGTCGTCCCCACACTTCCGCACAGAGTTCCCTTCATTGGAGGCAGCTGCCCAACCTTCACATCGCTCAGGAGAGCATGTAACGACACAACCACAACTGAGACCACAAAGTAACTTTAATAATATATTCAAAACAAAAACTAACTAAATTAGACATTGGAAATGACAAGCAAGTGTCTGTCATGATCTACCTTAGTATTGAATACCATTGAGATCCATTACATTACATTTGCATAGATTACAATAATATTACTTCCGTTTAAGATCTAATTTATTTTCTTTCTATTATCTAATTTTGTTGTTTTCTGTGAAAATAATTTATGGAACAGCAGATTAAAACAAACGGTTTTCATCATCCGTTAATAAAAGTTGCCCGACGTGTTATATGAACCCTTTTCAGGTTTGGGGTTATTTCAATGACTGTTTGAAGTATTAGCATCGTCCGCGGTGTGTAGTTTGGTGAATAAAAAATAAAAAACTGCTACTGCTTTAAGTTGAGCTTGTCAAAGTATTGTGCTGGCCAAGTTTTAACATGGATAAAAGACATTTGAAATAATCTAAACTTATAAAATAATTTGTTCTGACTCAATCATGTTCTGATCAATATTCAGCTCAAACCACTCTGGACGGATTGGGATAAGATTCGCCATACAGATAGCTATTATGACGTAGGCATTCGTTAAGCTTTTTGGAAAATTCAACCCCTAAGCTAACAGAGCTGGTGCGGATTGGTTAGTGTTTTATAATTTGGAGTAACTTGCCTTACCTTTCCTAATAACCTTGTTGCAGCGGAAGGCAGCTGGACGTCCGGTGGGACGGCGGGCGTCCGCCAGGAAGCCACGTCAGCCGCCGCCGCCGCGCCCGCCTCCGGAGCTGCCTCACAACAGAGTCCAGCATGCCTCCCGAGATCGATTCTGCCATCATTCGTAAGTATTATTATGACGATGTGCAGACCGATTGGTCCTGATAATTTGAATTATTTTTGTTTGGTTTTTGTGTAATATTGAAATAAGTTGTTATGTGCATAGATGAAAGGTAGCAGTGGTGGCGGGCTCGGGATGGGTACCCTGGGCGCCCTGCGCGATAGCCGGGGCGGCGGCGGCGGCGGCAACCAGCGCCAGCAGCAACGCGCGCCTGCCACGCCGCGTGCCGTCGAGGTGCTCACCGCGCGCCCGATCCTGCGCGACGATCAGATCTCTTCGCTCGATGACATCTCCCGCGACGCCGGCTGGGCGCAGCAGGATGACATCGACTATGAGTAAGTAGCGCCGACGCCGACACTCTCGCGAAGACTTTTCTGTCGACCGGCATTGAACCATTTTTTTTCGTTACAGTCAGAAACTGGACTTCTCCGACGGCGAGTCTTCGGCTCCTAACAAGGGGCACGGTAGAAGCGGTGGCAACCGCGCGAGCGTCGACAGCGAGCGTACCGACGCCAAGCATCACGAGCCTGGAGATGAAGACCAGCTTTGGGCAGAACGTAGGCAGAAGCAAAGTAACGAGGTAGCCCAGGCCGTCGCTCGCGCTCGCCAGCGCAAGGAAGAGGAGCAACGGCGGCAGCTTCGTGACACTTCCGCGTCTCAGGCGCCCAAGGACGCGCGCGACCGTATGGACAGGGGGCCTGACCGAGACCGCAACGACAATAGGGAGAGGGAGCAGGACGGAAGGGAAAAGGACAGAGGTGATAATAGAGACCGGGATCGTGCCGACAATAGGGATCGCATGGACATTAGAGACAAGGAGCGTAACGATGTACGTGATAGAGAAAAAGATCGTGTTGAAAGCAGGGACCGCGATCGGATGGATAACAGGGATCGGTATGATAATCGAGATCGTGAACGGGATGTAAGAGACCGGGATCGTGACCGTGATCGCGATCGCGACCGGGACCGTGAACGTGACCGGGAGCGCGACCGCGAACGTGATCGTGACCGCGATAGGGAACGCGACCGTGAACGTGATAGAGACAATAGAGGTAATGATCGAGGTCGTGTTGAAAATAGAGATCGTGCAGAGAGTGACAAAGAAAGAATGGAAACACGAGACAGGGATCGTAACGATAATAGAGATCGCAATGAAAACAGAGATCGCACAGATCGTGATAGGTTTGACAGGGAACGAGAGCGCTCAGACAGAGACCGCGATCGTGATCGCGTAGACAGAGAGCGGAACGATCGCGAAAAGGGGGGCGATCGTGAACGTGACTTTAGAGAGAGGGACCGCGACTATGGTGGTCGCGACCGTGATCAAACAAATCCAGCATTTTCGAAAACGTTCCAAGCGAATATACCACCGCGGTTTCTGAAACAGCAGCAAAACCGACAACAAGATGATCACAAAGGCTGGGCGTTCTCCGGGAAACCAGCGCCTAGGCGTCAAGAAGCGCCGTCTTACAATGCACCACGACATGCACCGCACAATGGCCGTCGTTCTTATTCTCGGTAAGTTATTTTATCTATCTCAAGATGTTTTTGGTTTTATTTAGGAAATACAAAAATGCATACTTACATTATTTTATCTGAATTTCTAGGGACTATTCAGACCGTGAGGATGACTTTAGAAGAGATCAAAAAGATGGACCTGGGCCGCAATGGCGGTCTGAAATGCAAGATTATGAAAGATCTGGCCGCGAGTTAGACAGATCAAATTCGAAAGATTCATATAGTGACTATAAAGATAGGAGAAATGAATCTGATAAAAAACCAATAGATACTATTGAACCTAGCAGTCGTACTGCTGCTGATAAACTGACTGAAGTCTTTGAAAGGAAGAGCATCGGACTAGCTGAACCTTTTGCATCCTTGGATTCGACATCACAAATACTTGCTCCTGAGCGACGCAATTCTCCTCCTTCAACTTTATCGCAAAGGGAATCCACTGAAAGAGATTTTGGCAAGACATCCTGGGCTGAAGTAACTCAGGAAGAAACTAATAATTCCAGTCAACTGAAGTTATCAGCAGAAAAAGCCTCAATAACGAAAGATAACATACCAAATCTTAAAGAAATCCTTGAACGAGAAAATATGAATGATGACACCAAGCGTACTTTTCAACTGCCTCATGGAACTCATTCAATACAACAAACACAGGTCGCATCAAGCCAACAGCAAGTAGCCAATCTGCCGACATCTCAAGCTCTAATTCAAAGGTCTCAAAATAACCACGGCCCTAATGTTCAAACATCTCCAACAAATTTTCAGTCACAAGTACCTGTGAGCCAATCTCAAACTTCATTTACAGATAACCAATGTAAGCCTGCGCTTTCACAAACTGCTCCTAAACACCATAACCCACCAGAAGCATTGACAAACACTTCTCAAACCCAGAAACAAGCTCTATCTGAACCTACAACACAACAGAATATTGCGAAACCCATGTTTTCGTCGCAAAAGTCCGAAAAAGAACTTTCAGAATCTGAATCAATAGCTTCTAAGTCTAGCACGGACCCTTCAAGCTTAGGAGGAATAAAAGTTAGTGAAACATACTCTGCAGAATCTCTTCATGCTAGTGCAGCTTCCCAAAAACGTTCTGATGAAAAGAAAAATGAAAGAATAAGCAATGAGCAGCTAAATAAAATTCCTGCTAAAGAACCCGTCGAACGTAAATCAAGTGGATCAGGATCTGAGAAGAAAGGCAGAGGCTATCTTGGAGGTGGGTATGCTGTTTACAATAGAGGTTGGGGACCAAGACGACGGTCTCACCGTAGCTCACGGTCCAACAACAGAGCCAGTGAATCTGACGGTTCTACTGATGGTGCCCCTAATACAGAACGTAAGGAAAGACGAAGAGCACCAAGAAGCCCGCGTGGCCCTAAGAATTCTCACGATAAATCTGACGATGCTAATCGACCCCCGACAATGGATCAACCATCTCCTGTAACTGATGGCATGGAGAACAGAGAACCGTTTGCACCACGTGGGCAACCGTCTCGACGAGGTCGTGGAGGTTTTCAAGGAACCTCGCGCCCGCCTGCTCCTGCAAAAAGAGTAACTGGCTATGGACCTCCCAATACCAAAAGTCCATTTAGCCAGGCTAACCGAGCAGTAAAAGATAATGATGAAATTAAAGACAACTCTCAGATTGAAGATAAAATGAAAGGAAATAATAAGTCAAGGGCAGGTTCATCTACAGGAAGGGGTCGCGATCGACGCCCGAAAGGCACCGGGCCCCCAAGTGGTGAGGATGAAAATTGGGAAACTACATCTGAACATTCCGAAGGTGGTGGTACATCTAGTCACCGCCGTTCTGCAGCGGGAAGACCATCTGGCCAATCGCAGAAAGGGCAAGGCGGGCGAAATCAAAATTCTGGTAACCGTCAAAACAATGGACGCAACCCTCAGTCCACTAAAAAAGACGCTACGACTGATAATAAAACTGGTGATATTACAGAGGCTATGACAGATCTCAAACTTAGTTCTGGCAAAAAAGATGAAGAAGTTGTTGATGATGGTTTTCAGGAAGTAAGGAACAAAAAGAATTCTAAAGATGCGAGAGGTCCTACAAAAGAGGATAACAATCAACACTCGGCAAAGCAGCCCAGATCTCATTCCAATCAAGGTGGTGGCAGAAATGGATCAACAACCAGAAATCCGAACGATAAAACAAATCCACGTGGTTCAGCTCCGGTTTCTAACAAAACAAATGCTCAGTATGATCGTCCTCGTCAGGCTAACTTGGCACCGCGTTTCGTCAAACAAAGACAGAAACAACAGATGGGATTGGTGTCGGGATTCGGCCCCGACACTGGCGCCGCGCCTCCTCCACCGCCCGTCAACGCATGGGACAAACCTATATCACAAACACTACGTGGCAATGTGGAAGAAGCTGTAGAAACAGTAGAGAACAAGTCGGCTCAGTCGAGCCAACGTAGTACGCCCGGAGACACTCCAGTAGAAACTAAAACTGCTGCCCAGCCTACATGCACTATTGTTACTGATAAAAGTGGTGTGTTAGATGGGGCTACGCCTCCTGTTGAAACGATTATATTTGAAAATACAAATTACAAGTCTGCAACACCTGATGAGACACTGCAGCAAAAATATCAAATCCCTACCCCTATTCCCAAAAGTCAAGCAGAAGAAATAAATACAGAATTAGAAAATCGAGCTCTAGCATTCAATGGCGAAGTTCCACGCCCACGACCTAGATCTATACAAGAACTTATATCTGACAGACCAGTAGTAACTGACGCTGAAGCTGCTGGTTTAGGTTTGCAAATGACATTCGATACATCACAAAAGCCAGAAGATTCGTCTGATATGAAACTTGATTTTGCATTTGATTCTGACCTTGGACAACTAACTGAAGATAAATCTGCGAAATCCCTTGGCTTGCCACGCGGCGTACACATGAGCACATCGAACACAATTTCTCCACTGGCAGCTGATCTCAATTTAAAAATCGCCAGTGTTAAGAAAGTTTGGGAGATGCCTGCAGTAGTCGAAGGCACCGAAGATATACAGTTCACAGGTTTTGAAGAAAATAATACGGAGACTGCTCCACCTAACGTTTGCAAGGTGAAGCCCACGCAACAACTACAGTCGCCGCCGCCCCAACATTACAACCACGTTGGGTACCAAGGTGGCTACGGGGGTCTGTCGGTGCCCTCGCCGCCTGCCGTCATGTTTAATTCTTCCCAGCAGCTGTTGAGTTCTTCGCAGCAGATGCCACAGCAGAGCGGTCTGTACGGAGCCTTCCTAGACCAGAGTCGTGGTCAGTTCGGAGGGTTCCCGGGCAGCCCGTATGGCGCCGGATCAGGCGCGCCATACAACTATCAACCTCCTCCGGACATGTTCCAGAGCCTACCTAATCAATACCGCATGGTGAGGATGCATGGCATAATTTTTTATAACTTGTTGTGTTGCAATTTTACGTGTTCAGTTTTAATGTAAATTGTCGCTAAGTCGATTTTAAGAAATAATTAAAAATATTATCTAACTTTTACTTTGTATGCGAACTTGAAGAGTTGATTGAATACTTTTAATTTTACAGCATAATTTTTGTGATTATATCATATCAGGGGGTGGTTTTGTGATTATAATACACTGATTTAATGTTTTTTTAAAGCAGCATTTGCCTGGCTATGTCAAAGTTAATTAAGAGCAGATTTATTATGCACACAGCCAAAGTGTGGAACTCTCTGCTCTGCAGGGCTATTGCGTATCTCTGTTGACAGTTCATAGTGATCATCACTGGACGAGTTTTGATATACAATGACGGTTCTTGTTGGTTTGAACTGACGTTACCCGTGCAAAACTGTCATTGTATATCAAAACTCGCCAAGTGATGATCACTATGAACTGTCAACAGCAATAGCCCTACAGATCTGTGTTCCCTCCCACATTTAACCCGTCGCCTTCAAAGCAAGAGTGATCAGGCATCTTCTGGGCAAGCTCGTTCCATCATAGACCTCGTCTATCGCTTTCCATCAGGCGTGACCAAGGTCAAGAGCAGACCAATTTTGTAACAAACAAAAAAAAAAGATGTGTGGCTACTGAAAGCATTAGTATATTTATGTTCAATTGTGTAAATAATGTTTGTTCTTTGTTTCATCCCATGTCCAGGCCGCAGCCGCTGGTGGTGGCGCAGCATTCGGCCAGTCGGGCCAACTGGGTAATAGTCCCAGTACTGTTCTAATCTCGAGCACTTCTAATTCTCTCATGTCAGCCACTGTCAAGCCTTCCACTCAACAAATAGGCGCTATTGGTGCGTATAACATCTCACAAATGAGAAAACAGAAATGAAATCTGATATAAAAACACAATACCTTATAAATCTTTTTTCAAAATGGCTGAATTTAAGTTGCAGTTAAATTATGGATTAATGTTTAACATTAAATTATCCTGAAAAAAAAAGACTCGACGTCCATTTACTTGATATCATAGAAATTTGAAATTGGGAGTCAGAACAATCGATAATTTGCAGGCAGCAAAGGTGGCGGCGTAGGCGGTGTCGGCGGCGTGAGCACGTACCAGCAGCAGTACCTCGGCTACTCCGCGCCCGTGGGCGAGGCGCCCTACTCGCTGCCCGGACTGCTGCCGCGTCCCGCGCCGCCCGCCAGCTCCTACTACTCGCCCTACCAGCCGCCTTCCGCGCCCGCTCCCACCTACCCCCTGCAGTTCACGCAGCCGGCGCAGTCGGGTGCCTTCGGCTCGCAGTTCCTCTCGTCGCAACTGCAGGTCGCCGCGGCAGTTCAGCAGATGCAGGTAGTGTGATGTAACAGTACCGACAGATCTGTTTTCGATAGAAAAATCTACGAAGACTATATCTATACGTGAACATTTACAGCAGCAGTATCGCGCACCGCTGCAGCAACAGTACGCGCCGCCGCAGCCTCGGCCGCCGCCGCAGCAGCTCAAGAGTCCGCTGCACGAGCACGCCAACGGCTTCGCGCCGCTGTGCGACGCGGCCTCGCCCACGCCCAAAGGCGCCACCAAGCCGCAGAAGCCGCCGCACTCGCCGCCGCAGCACAAGTACCATGCGCCGCCCCCGCACCCGCCCCCCGCTCACACTCCGCACCAACACCACCAGCAACAGGTTAGTAACCATTGGGACAATCTCCCAACCTAAACCTAAAATGATTTCGGTTAATTCAACTTGGAAATGTACGGTTCGATGTATTCCGTTCCTATGACTGGTTATGTCGAATATTATGTGCCGTACTTTTATTTTATACTGTACGAACTTCGACAAAATGCAAACACGTCAAGAAGTTTCATCAAGTTGCTTCGGAAGGTATATATCGCTTCAAAATAGAATTTGACTCGTGGCTTGTGATTTATTTTACGATGATGCAGATGGTGAGCGGAGGAAACAACGGGCGCTGCGGAAGCGGCGGCGGCGGTGGCGGCGGCATGGCGCGCGGCGGCATGGTGGCGCCGCGATACCCTGCGCCCATCGGCCAGCGCCCGCATGCGCCCGCGCTGCCGATGTACCGCGCGCCGCCCGCGCCCGCGCCGCGCCACCACGCGCCGCACCAGTCGCGCCCCAACCTCTACTACCACCAGCACCAGCGCAGTTAGTACCTCTCGCACGAGTCCGCGGTGCGCGCGGCTCCCGAGCTCACCCGTGTGTTGTGTGCGCAGACGGCGGCGCCGGCGACCGCGCGGCCGACGGCGCAGAGGCGGCGCCGGGCGGGGACGAGGCCGGAGACGCGGCCGCGGTCGACGCGCCCGCGCCTGCAGACGTGAAGGCGGAGTGAAGGGCGCGCCCGCGAGCTCTCGCCCCGTGTCGCCCCGTGCCGCTGCACGGAGACTATCGCGCGCCAATTCCGCGCGCGGCGTACGCATCTCGACGTCGCCGACTTTAGATTTTCGGTATTTTAATTAGGACGTAAATTATGGAAGTGATTCTGAGCCGTTCGACTCGCGGCGGCCGCCGGCGAGTCGGCCGCGACGATGCGCGGCGCGTTCTGTTCGTATGTAAATATGTCGATCGGACGGCCATCCGACTCCTTGACTGTTATATTTAAGTATATATAGACGCGACCGGTCGGAGGCTCCGCTGCGACGACCGGAGTACCCCGACGACCGCGCGTCCTTGTCCGATGCTGCCTCGAGACTTCTCATTAGTGAATATGTAGCTACGGATTTTGCAGAGCTAATGTCGATGCGATGTAACCGAATAATAAATATAATTTGGAGCGCAGACGACCGAGTGCCGCTCGGCGCGTCTGCCGATCGACGCGGGTTAACGCTCCATGTATCATAATCAATTAATATTATTGTATGCGAATAAAATTATTATGACCGAATCTGTTTTTAATTTTTGTATCATTTAACATATTTCACATACCGACCTGAACCACAGCACGGAGATGACAGTGGCCGACAAATGACATGAAACTGGTGTTGTACTTCGTAGCACGACCATGAACGCATTGGGCGCCTTCAAATTAGAGGCGTGAAGAAGCGCTGCAGTGCAGGGAATGTCAACTTGTACCAAAAGATCGCAATTGTAAACTATAGCTATCGCTGCCCATTCTAACTGTAGCTAAATTTCATATCGCACGCGTATTATAATACACAGATCCTGTAGTAGCGGCACTGCAGCGCTTCTCGCCTCTAATTTGAAGGCGCCCGTAGAAAGGCGCTTTTTGACACTTATTAGTATTGCGGAAGCAACATCCTTTCGGTATAAATACTTCTTTTCTTTGGGAACAACGAAATCATTGGTTTAAAAAAACCCACTGTTATGAAACATCTGTTTTTTTAAATTACCGGCGTACAATTTTTATTTGGGAATAATGTACTGAATACGTGGTAGGTAGTGGCGGTACTTTCATACAAGCATAATATCTTGGCTTGCCCTTATAACCTACTATTCTACGTAGGATTTTTGAACAGTCTTATGGGTTTCCCGTATTGTTGACCCCTAGGCACGCAGTGGCGTGCCTACCTCCCTCAGTTACCTACCACCAGTGGGTGGTAGGTAACTGACGTTACCGTTTTTGCGTCGATGTCCCATTCCACCTTGTATATAAATTCTGACAACCGTGAGTCTTGGCCAATTATACTTTTGCAACCTAAACCTATTTGCAATATATCAAATCTAACGATGTTATACGGTTTTGGTCGTAAAACGTTGAGGCAAACATTTTGGACATGGGCTCTCGTACTAACATGTTTGCATACAAATGTGCTGCACTGTGCGCGAGCTAAAGTTACGCACAGCTTTTCCAGTGGAAAGGGTTATGCAGCTCAGTGCGCGAACCAAACATTTTGTGCTGAACAAAATGGATTCTGTTCGACAATTGCAAGCGCTCAGCAAGTTGGTTAGATCCTGGTTCAGCACCTAAACAATGCCCCAAACGTAAACTGACTCCTTAAAAAGTAATGGTCTCTGTTTAGTGCGCAGGTGTCATTCATCACAGCTTCTTACCAAACGGGATAAGCATTACTGCAGATGTGTACTATGAAGAACTGAACATAATGATGCAGAAGCAATCACATCCCCAACCAGGTTTAATTGGTCAATCGTTCGGCTCCGCTGCTCCTGCACAACAACGCGCGTCCTCATACTGCATAGGAGACGGTCTCAAAGATACAAAAGCTGGGGTTGGAAGTTCTCCGTCATTCACCGTAGGTACTCACCAGACCTTGCTCCTACTGCCCCTACAGACTTCAACTTTTTCCAGAATTTGGATAACTTCTTAGCGGGGAAAAAAATCAATAACCGAGAGGCAGTTCAAAACGCCTTTGAAGAATTTGTGGCCTCCCGTCCAGCAGACTTTTTTAAAAAGGGCCACTCAAATCCCACCACTAAGCTATCACTACGTTGGCAAAAATGCATTGATTGCATACTAATTACTTTGATTAATAAAAGTATTGAGAAAAAAGGGCAATTTCATAGGTACCTTAAACTTAACCCTTACAAATCTGTTTTTTACTGGCCCCCTAGACCAAAAGCTGGCAACGCCCTTGTTTGATCCGGATAGCTTATTAGAATGTTCCAATGGGATAACTGTCGCCTTATACGCGCAGGCGCGAGCAACAGCTAGTACGGTGGGCTGTATTACTTGGGTGAAAGCTTTAATACAACTGGGGTACCCAAATTGATGCAGCCCACTGTACATAATAAAACGTATTAACTCGTGTAGTATATAGTCAGGAACTATTTATCTGCATCCAACCGCGGCTCATGTTCACCGAGCGATTACAGGCTATAATGCCTTAACGAATATAACGATCCATCGATAAAATTAATACACGGAAAATCGATTCTCAAAGCAAAGGTCGCTTACTAGAATTGAAATATAGACGTACACGCATCACGTGTATTCAATATAAAATCAAAAAACCCGACTGTTAAAAATACATAATGAACTGAAAAGGGAAAAACAAGTATCACAATACCTATATAAAATTCGACTGAGTAATAATTTACCACGTATAAGTAATTTAGTATCTATCTAGTATCATACGTATGTTAATACTTACTTAATCAAATTATGAACTACATAAATGTATATTCACATTAGTTAAACTAAATGGTAGTATTACTGTGACAAACGTAATTTTGGTAGATCTTTCTGTGCCAGTAGGTAACAAAGTATTGTTGGTCCCCGCCTGCAGCATCTTAAAGTTAAATACATATTATGTACATACATAACTACGCTCGGGAAAAATTCAAACTCAAACTCAAACTCAAAGCGTTTATTTCAATTAGACCTTCGCAGGCACTTTTGAAAGTCAGAAAAACAAAGGCGAAGCTACAGTCACAGACACAAGGCATAATAACTTGTGAAAGTACTGTAGTTGCCCATTCCAAAGCGTAGATCTCTATGGAGAAGAATGGGCAAGAAACTCCATGGACACTCTTTTCAATCAAAATATTGTTACAAGATCTTGGTTACATCATTCATGTTGAGATTATACATATATGTGAGAACGATGTAGAAAGACATTAAGAGCGTCCAGAGTAAAAGATTATAACTATCAACAATTTAAAAACAAAGTAGTTAAAATAAACCGTGGCAGCTAAGAGATGACCAGTCCCAACTGACAGCGCCCGTTCACGAACATGACGCATGCATCAGCTCCATTCAGCTCAACCATATTGAAGGGAACTAAACGACCCAACACACCCGCCACTATCAGCGAGACATTTGAGTGAGCCTGACATTCTCTCAGCCACCAGGGCACATTCGAGTCAATGAAGGATAACTAAATGTAAATGGTAGCTTTACAGTACATAGTACTCACACATGTGCTATGCAGTTATATAATACTAAGAGATTGAATCTATACAATGCAAAGATATTTTTACAATCTTCTGCAGCTTCCACAATAATTTCACATGAGCTTCTGATTAGTTTGCCCCTATGGTTGTGGAGCAGGACCAGCATTGAGCCAAGCATTTTTATCATCGATGTAATCCCCTAACTTATAATATGCTTGCCTACATAGTGTGCGTTTTATACAAGATTTAAATTTTGTCTCATTCAGTTGTTGAATGTGGGGAGGTATTTTATTATAACATTTTAAACAGTACCCCATGAAAGATGAGTCTACTTTAGCTAGCCTGAAACCTGGCTGTACTAGTTGGTCCCTATTTCTAGTATTATAGTGGTGTCTGTCACCTCTTTTACTAAACAAATGCAGATTTTTCCTAACGTACATGATGTTTTCATAGATGTATTGACAAGGTACTGTCATGATGTTAATTTCTTTAAACAGTTCCCTTAGAGAATCGCGCCTACGTAGATAATATATGGCTCTGATGGCTCTTTTCTGCAGAATAAATATAGACTCAATGTCTGCAGCCCGTCCCCATACCCAGGTAGCATTTCGACGTGATTATGACGTCCATTCGCAGTCATTTTCGACGTAACTGACGTCATTTTATGACGTCACACGTCCCTGGAATATGACGTACATATGTCACAGCCTCACGACGTCAGTTTATGACGTATAGGCTGGTCACCTCAGGACTAATATATGACGTAACGTAGACGTAGTTGAGACCCTACAATACGTCATATCAGGACAAATATAGAACCATCTGTGGACGTCATTAATCACGGCATTAAGACGTCATATACGGAAAAAAATATGACCTTCAGTGGACGTCCTTAATAACTGTATTAAGACGTCATATAGTGACCTACTGTGGACGTCATTAATAACGGCATTAAGACGTCATATAGTGACCTACTGTGGACGTCATTAATAACGGCACTAAGACGTCATATAGTGACCTACAGTGGACGTCATTAATAACGGCATTAAGACGTCATATAGTGACCTACTGTGGACGTCATTAATAACGGCACTAAGACGTCATATAGTGACCTACAGTGGACGTCATTAATAACGGCATTAAGACGTCATATAGTGACCTACTGTAGACGTCATTAATAACGGCATAAAGACATCATCTCATCACTAAAGTATGACGCAACTTAGACACTTCAACACGTCATCTCAGGACCAATATAAAACCTACTGGTGGACGTCATTAATCACGATATTAAAACGTCATATAAGGACGTACCTTGGTAAACTATGGTCTACCAAGGTACGTGACGTCCACCAGTAGTTTTATATTGGTCCTGAGATGATTGAAGTGTCTTAGTTGCGTCATACTTTAGTAACGAGATGATGCCTTGAAGCTGCAAAAACATAGCTATTAGTCATTTAAAAGCCTACAGTGCATATAAAATTAATGTGAATAGGTACCATGAAATAAAAAACTTTTACATTTAAAAATCACTATCAATTTATTTGTTATTAAGTAGTTAATCATAGTACAACTTAACAATTAATTATGATAAGTGCCTACATTAACAGTATCAAAGATATTAGATCCTAATACGATAGATAAATACGATCAACGATAGATCTTTGTAATTAACCAACGTTCACAAGCACAAAGACAAAGATAGGCTACCACCGTCACCTTTGGTCGTCGCATTAAAATAGTAGCAATACAAAATGTAGCTCTTAAATATAGTATAAAGTAGTAAGTAGTTCGTTTTAAAGTATAATAGAAGGGACTATAGGGATTTATTTGGGAACAGCCTGATTGTTGTCTATTAAAAGTTAAATTTAATGTTTTTTTATCTATGATAGACAACCAATCATTGCTCGCAAATGAACCCCTTATAGTCCCTGCAGACAGGGTCTGCGAACCCTTCCTTACTAATCAATACTTACCTATAAAAAATCCCGTCTAAACCCTCACTAATCTCTAAATTCTTAATAATCTTTACTAATTTATGCAGGGTGTAAAAAGACCACTCCCGAAAACTTCAGGGTGTTAAAATACACATCGCCAGTGGATGACACCACCTAAATGCGAAGCATATTCGCCTCCTGTACGAGAATAAGGCTGTTAATCTGTTAATTATAGAACATCCAAAACATGCAAAAACTGATACGTGGAAGCTTGATGGTGTACGGGTTTTTTATGAGACTGGTAAGTACCTACCTATGATTAATGGTCGTATCTGTATGCATGAAATTTCGGTCAAGGAAGCTAGTTTAGGTATTACCTACCAATGGCAACTTCAGGGTGTTAAAGTACCCATCAATATGAATAACTTTTTTGAAAGAACCACCACTGTGAATGCGAAAAAAACGGCTGTTTCATGCAAAAATTCAACACCTACTTGGTTAAAAAGTATGAAACAACTGGTTTTAATTCGCGTTTACAGTGTTGGTTCCAAGAGTTATTCATATTGACGGGAACTTTAACCCGTTGAAGTTTTCAGGAGTGATCCTTTTACACCCTGCATAAATTAGTAAAGATTATTAAGGATTTAGAGATTAGTGAGGGTTTAGACGGGATTTTTTTATAGGTAAAT
Organism: Eugnorisma glareosa; assembly: GCA_947578425.1. Taxonomy (NCBI): domain Eukaryota; kingdom Metazoa; phylum Arthropoda; class Insecta; order Lepidoptera; family Noctuidae; genus Eugnorisma; species Eugnorisma glareosa. Next base: position 16,122,425 of record OX387959.1, read on the forward strand.
ATTGATTAGTAAGGAAGGGTTGGCAGAGCCTGTTTGTAGGGAGTATACGGGTTCATTTGGGAGCAATGATTGGTTGTCTATCAAAAGATACATTTAAAACTACGACTAAAACACGCTTTTCGCTCACGCTTTCATTTACGAATTACTTATGAATTCGCGTTGTGTTTATTTTATTTTGTGAATATTCATCCAATTCCAGTCATTGAACTTAAAAATATATATATATATATATAATCTACAATTTATTATTCAATTAATCATGCCTCTGTTCTGTGTGTGTGAGGCTTAAAATTAGTAAAATTCGAAAAATGTATCATGTCTTTAAGCTGGCAGGCAGCATAACGCAGGACTTTCTTATATTTCGATTTTGTCAGAATTTTGACAGAAAACCCATAGAATTTCTGTCCAAAATTTCAAATAAACCGAGATTAAAATAAGGGCTGCAACCCAAATGGTAAGGTTTATTTATCTTATGTGTGAACTGTGAAGTAAGTCATATTGATAATCAAAGAATGATTCATAACATAAAAACTCGAACCCGTAAAAAAACACCCTGCCATCGACTTTTTTATTTAACACATTCAATATTTCAAAAAGTTTTCTATTTTTAGTAAGACAGTAACAATCAGCCGCACAAAATAGAATAAACACAACGCATAATGCGAATTCATACGTACTTTAGGGGAACTTGCAGCACTTACTTAAATCTCTATTTCGTCAGAATTTTGAAGAAAACCCGTAGAATTTCTCTCAAAATGTCAAATAAACCGATATTAAAGCGAGTGCTGCAAGTCAACCTATAACGGTTAATGTGTATTTATCTTATGAGTGAAGTAAGTGAAATAGTATAGCTAGGATTTTTTTTGTAGAAATGGTCACAGTTTATAATGCGTGAAGCAGTGGAATACTTACATAGCTATGATCACTTTCATTTGGAATTAGGACACATTTAGTGAGTACAACATCCACGGCTAACGTTTTTAAATCAGATAAATCTTTAACTTTGAAAATATCGATAGTGACCGAGCTAAATGGATAATCAAAGAATGATTCATAACATAAAAACTCACACCCGTAAAAAAACAGCCTGCCATCAGAGTTTTTTAACACATTCAATATTTTAAAAACTTTTCTATTTTTAGTAAGACAGTAACAATCAGCCTTACGATATGCCTCAACACATAAAGTTAACCCATTAAATTTCACTTTTTTATAGCACTCAAACGCACTTTCGTTAGGAACAGACCCTGAATAATAAGAATAATAGCACGAAACCGGTTTTTTATCAGACAAGAGGCCGTCAAACTGAGAAAAATCTATTTCTATTAATCTTTTGACAATTTGTTGCAGAGGTTTATTAGGTGACCTCACCAAGTTTTTTAATGCACCTAAATAATTTTCAAAGGGAAACGCCGAAAACTCATCAAGAGCGCCAAGCACGCGTACATCATCACTTAAATGGCATAACATATGTACATTATAGACTAGAAACTCGAGTCCATATATTACTTTTGCATTTTTTATGAACATTGTCAACAACTCGTGAGCCAAGTCTACACCCACGTCATTCATATGTTTAAATGAACATAGAATAGTAATAGCACAATTAAACAGCAAAAAGTTTTCATAAAGAGATTTTGGCAAAATATTTTTAAAAACCACTGGACCAAGATACAATAAAATCATTCGATATTCTGTTGCTTTAAAACGAGCTATATCGTTTAAGCTTCGGGGTTTTCTATTAAATTCAATAGGTGTAAATTTTGCACAGTGAATCAATCTTTCTGATATGACATTTACCAAATGACTAGGTAAGCGAACACTTAAATGTCCACTTTTCCACGTGTTTAAAAGCTTACGCATTACTCCTAAACAAACACTATGCATGTATTCAGCGGGGAAACATGATATCAAATCTATAGGAAGAGCTAACAGTGGCGATTCACCCATATGGTGTTCATCATCAGATTGCAAACGAAATGATTCGTCAGTTCTCCTGAGTGCAGACACATTTTCATAAACAACTCGCCCTCGGTATTCGCCAGGCTCTACACATTTGTCGCAAGCTGAATAGCCACCATGCTGTTTAGTGCACTTAATAAGACCTCGTGCTGGCGCATCACATACGAAACTATGCACCTTGAGGGTATAATGATTATTTTCAAAATGAAACCCATCTTCAAGTAATTGTGCTAATTCTAGCACAAAAAGCTTTAAAAATTGATTTAATGGTGAAGGTTTAGACTGCCCGCAGAAGATAGCAACCACAAATGGTTTGAAATCATGATGATTTTTTAGCAAACCTAATATAGGCCACACTTGAGTATTGGAGCTCTTAAACAAGGGCAATCCATCGATATTAAAACATATTTTAATTACTTTATTTTCAGCGTTGGGTAAAGTAATATGTTTAATTTGTTTTTGTATTTGAGACAATATTCCCATATAAACCATTTCTCCTGTATCTAAGGCAGTTACTTCTAAATTTGTTGGAGTTTGCAACAAGGTTCTACTATCTTTTGGTAAAATAGGAGATAATGGTATCAAAATTTTGAGGAGACTGTTTATAGCATTATGCGGTATTTTATGCTCAGTAGCCCAATGTCTCAATTGATTTGGCAAGTCATAGTCAGTGTTACAATTAATATCAATTTCAGGTAATGTTCTTAACGGAGATGGCGAGTCTATATTATTGTTAACTTCAACGTCATCATCATTCTCACATAAATAATTATCATTGTCTGTGGATACAGTTGGTATGGTTTGTTGTATGTGGATGTTGCACTCACTCGATGAGGTAGAAGGCAAGTTACAATGTGATGTATGTGAAAATGAACTGCTATTGAGTTTTTGTAAATCTGATATAAATTCTGTTTTTGCTATTTTAGCTCTTCTAAACAATTGACGCTGGCCAACTACAGCTTTTGTTTTATATTTTGTTTGAGGTAACATTTATATTACCTGCTTATTTTCGTTCTTGCGGTGTCTTTCAGGTGCGTGTTTCAGCCACACTTTAATGCAATCTTCGATATCTTTTTCAGTTGTTCCTAAAGTAGATTTCTTTACAGCCTCTGTAAACAAATACATGTAAAAGTTGTTACTTTAATAATCCCACAATAAAATAAGACAGGCCATGTCACAGACTTTACTAGACATTAACGAGTTGTTGATTGTTGAATTGATAACCTACCCTCGATGACGGCACCAAAAGAGGAGAAGGAATTTTAGCGAAATGTTCGTTAAATTCTACAAAAGTACTAACCTACAAGACAGTTTCGAAGGCGTAATTGACAGAATGGCTTTTTCTGTGATCGTTTGCCATAGAAATTGAACTGCTTTACCAAAGAGTCGCACAAAAGCGTTTTCAGAATTCGAGAAACTTTGCTGAAGATGTCCCTTCCACCAATAGACTTCATATATTGAACCTGAAAATAAAAGCGTTGATTAGTGCAGTGCAGCAACAGTTAATGAAAGTAATAATAAACCCAAAATAAATTTGTGTTTCAAAGCAAACATTCAATAGCTCATCAAATACTAGTATATTAGAAATAAAATCATACCAAGTTATCATAGTTTTCTTGATTTTTTAGTAATTCTTCTGTATTTTCCAAAGCCTCAATTGTGGTTATTGGCAGTTTGAAATCTACTTTTAAAGTTCCTTCAGTAGATTTTAATATGGATAAAATTTGGTCATTTTGACACTTAATAAGAGTCAACAATGTAATCACTTTCTCGTGGAAGATATCGCTTCGTCTTTGATCACTTGTGAAAAGGTCTTGTTCTAAGTCTGCAAATATTCATAACTGCCAGTTAGTCCCTACCCAAGTATCTTTCAGTATTTATATTTAATATATTATATGATTGTTCATTATTAGTTAATTAAATTCAAGGATAACGGGATCTACAAATAAAATAAAAAATATAATTCGTACGGTTTTTTTTAATTTATGGGAAAAAAGAACCTGCACACCCAAATATGAATATTTATGACCTATAAATTTGGCTCTATCATCAGTAGGTATTTGTAGCTAATAATGAACACCCCTGTATAAACTACTTACTTTGCAAAATACTGGATGACAATGTGTTCGGAAAATCACTGTTGTCATTGTTCGTCCCAGCATCTAAAGGTATGAAATTATAAATATTATTAAAGAAAATGTGTTTATGCTAATTTCTTATTAACCCTTAACCACCTAACGGCGGTCACAGTGGTTTTTGTGTTTTGAATTTTTCCGTTATTATGCGGGCCATGCGTCTTTACGTTCATCTGCTTTATACCCCTCCGTTGTACGCACTGCGCATTCAACAACAACAACAACAACATGCTCAACATGTTCGCGCGTTCAAAAGTTACAGGTAATGAATTATTTTTGTTTGAGGTCATGGATTTGCCATGTTTGCGTTGGCAAAGTACATAATCTCTGCATCCATGACAATCATGGATGCGGTCAAGAGATTTTGCACTCAAATGTTTAAGTTAATTATAAGCACTGATTATTAAATATGTATAAGTTTATTTTTCAAAGTTTACTATCGTCATTACAATAAAAATAAAAAAGTTTCGATCTGTCTTTAATTTATGTTATTATAATTATTTTCTTCATATAAATATTAAGCGGTCACCATAACCGCCGTTAGGTGGTAGTGTAACTCAAAAACACATTAGATGGCTAAGGTTACATTACTAAAAAAAAAGGAATTGGGACGTGTAGTGTCGAAATTACAAAACATCATAATAGACCCCAAATCACTTTTACTTCTTAATGGGGAAGAGTTAAATTATGATTAACTTACTTTGCGGTGTTGATGAGTATGCCTTTCGATAACTTGCTGGTTTTACTGTGCAACCAAGTTTTTTTTTAAATGTTGTGCAACTATGGTCAGTAACCGTATCATCAGATGAATAATCTGCTGGTATGGCTTTACGCTTATGGTTTTCTTGTGCTTCGTTTTCCTTTACTAATCCTGAGGGCTCTGACTCATACTGTTTATTTCGAAGTACTGTAAATAAAGACGAGATCTTGAAAAAAAATCTGTTCTTTTATTCAGGCCAATAAGGAATATGCATGTTTTTTATTTTCACTTAAATCAATAAAATGCAGTATTATCAACCCAAGAAAATAATTTCAACTACTGCTTGTCGCACAAAAAAAAAAATTAAACTCCTACAATTTTCTACGACAGTTCAAACGTCCATGACTGTCGCGGCCATTCAAGTCATAGCATTTGATGTCACTTCCCTCTATCTGCCTTGTTTAATCTAATTTTTTGCCCTTAATAGAATAGTTTTTTGTAAGTGTTTTATTAAAGCAAAAATTGCAATAACAATATTATAGTAAAATCTTAGTGAAACTTTAAGTACTTTTCAATTAAAAGTGTTTCTTTGACACATAGCATTTGACGTCACTACCGGAATCGATGCGTTTTGTTTGCATTCAGTTTCACCAAAAACACGATAAATAAAATATTAAATTGTAAAATAAGTGTTGTATTAGAGAATTAAACAAGTGTACCTACCACAATGTTTTTATGGGCCAATACAAGGCAATTTTAAGAAATAATTTTTTTTTTGTATATCTTGCATATATCCTATTGCTGACGCGCGTTTAGCATAATTTCCACATAGTTAAATAAATAAATATTTACACGTTCCACACAACACTATCTAGCCCCAAACTAAGCAGAGCTTGTACTAACTAGAAAGGAACCAGATAAGCTGATATAATACTTATATACATTGTTTATTATTTGTACTTAGAATACAATATAACACCCAGGCAGAGAACAAAACATCTGTGTTCGTCACACAAACATTTTGTTCTCGGCGGGGATCGAACCCGCGCCCTTCAGCGCAGATGATAAAGCTACTACCAACTGAGCTTCGAAGGTTGAAAAATTGTTCATATTGATGTGTGCTTGAACCCCCGAAGTTTTTGGGAGTGGTCTTTTTACACCCTGTATATTGAATTGGGTAAATTACATCATACAATAATTAAACAAACAATCATCCAAAGCAAGCTAAATAAAATCTTTAATAACGAATGAGTAGTCTTATTACCCTGTATATAAATAACATTTTTGGTAAATTACATTATATACCATGGTCACCCTTTATAGAGAATTCTTAAGGAATATCAAAAAGTTATTTGTATTTTCAGATCCCGAATATATACAATGTTGATCTGTACATATGTATTTAGTAGACACAAAAGAACAATACCTACAAGATAAGCTCAAAAAAAATCTTTTAATAACATGTTCACACAATAATCTTGAAATTTTGAAAATCTTACCATCTATGTATTGTTTTTTTAGTGGTGGTGGGCGTCTATGGCTGTCATTATTGTCCTCATCATCACTTGAAGTAATGTAACGATTGGGTTTACGCTTAGGTCTTCGTTGCTTTAGTTCAGTATCCTCTGCTTCTGTCTGTAAGTCGGACGTTATCTCTGCCAATTTCAGTTTTTCCTTAGCTTTTTCTATGCAGTCTAAAGAACAAAAATCCACCCATAATAACCATGCCATGCACATGCACAAACAGCACTACTGCTGTTGTATGTCTACACATACAACAGTAGTGGGCCATGCTCATAAAAGCAATTCAAATTTAATCATTGCTTCAAGTTAGCCCTGTCACTCTTTTTCATTATCCAGTGGTAAGAGATGGCAATAGTTTAAGCACTGATTATCTGTCAAAAGATAAACAATGCTAAGAGTCTAGACAGAGAAGCTGCATTTTAACAGTTGCCAACTCTATCTATCTATGATGGCAATGACAAACTGTGACAGGGCTAATTTTTAGGACTCCTTAATAAATATAGGGGGTTACCCCCACATACATTCCAAGCAAGCACAAGATTTGAAGGTGGTAAGATCTTCGATATCTAGATTACCTGTCGGCGCTCAAAATAAGTCTCGATAAATAACAGCTCACTTGCATGTGCTCTTATTCTGATTCTGTCTGGTTGTGAAAATCGTTCCACCTTAAGGACTAAATGCGGAAACCAAACCCTTAACATAGAACATTGTTCCACCTTGAATGGTACAATACATAACTAACACACCTGAAGTTGCATAATATACACCCCACCACCACCCTACACCATGTTCCCTTGTCCTTGTAGATCCTAGTGTCAGGAGTTCCTGAATTTTACTGCAGGTGTGATGATAAGTTAATTATAGTTAGGTATTGTAACATTGAAATGTTGTGTTTGCAGTTTTACAAGCACAAGAATCATAGTTTGAAAAAAGAATACAAAAAATTGCTAGTTTTCATTCTTAAACAACTTTTGAAACCAAGCCCGGTCAACATTTACCTATTCCTTATACCTAACAAAAGAAATTACTTTACAGGAGCCTGTCTGTCGCTGACAATGCTCTATGTGACATTGCACAGCGCCCGTCACTCTGGGGGTGCATATTCCAATTAATTGTAATTACGAGTATGTATAATTAGGCAAAAGTGTAACTTACTTGTTGTAAGTAGATAGGTAGAATAGAAGAAGAATAGAATATGGGCATACCTGTCTACACAAATGAAAGCTGAAGTTGGTAAGGTAGCTTGCATGCTGCATGTCAAAAATGCCAGATAGGTAACACAAAGGAAAAACAAGTACTTATTGTAAAGATGAGATAGGTTACCATTGGTCTACCTTGACCGAAATTTCATGTAGACAAATACGACCATTAAACTTAGGTAGTAGGTACCATGTAGTACTTACCAGTCTCGTAAAAAACTCTCCGTACACCATAAAGCTTCCATGTATCCACGTCAGGTTTAGCATGTTCTTTAACTAACCGATTAAAAGCCTTAGATTCCCGTACAGGAGGCCAATACACTTCACATTTAAGTGGTGTCATCCACTGGCGATTTACGATTGACACGCTTCCTTCGGCACCATTAGAAGGATCAGAAAACTGAATGACTGAATACATTATTACGAGTATGATGCACAGAACGAAGATGAAATCAAACGAGTGACGTTGTACAAAACTTTCGGCGCGAACAAGAAGTTTCAACTTTCAAGTTTCAACACGACGAACGGTAACCAGGGTTGCCAGATAAAAGCTATCTCAATATGCTTTTTGTTTGCGTTTCACTTTCTTGCTTAGATTTTGAACTCTGTCTCTGTCATACAGCGAATTAGAATGACGATTTATATTGGCATCCAAAATATAACGGCTTCCGGCAAAATATCAACAAAAATTCTGATGTTCGAAAAGAGCAATAAAAAATACCGAAAAAGTATTAAAATACTGATTCTGATCACACTGCTTTCAACAATGAATGAATACTAGAGTTGCCAATGAAAATTTTTAGGCTGCCTGTATGATAATTAGTTTTAGGGGAAGCCCGGTTAGGGTAGCCCGCGAAATTCAAATTTTCATAAGTGTTTTGCAATTTGTAAATCACTGTCAGGTTGTATGTAGATGAAAAATGAATCGCGCCAAGAACATGTATGTAGCTACAGAATTATAATAATTAAAATCATCAATACAACCCTCTAAGTTCATTTAACTCTATTCTGTAACGATCTCATGAAAAAATTATTCAATGGGGTTAAATGAACGTAGAGGGTTGTGTTAATTATTTTAATTATTATAATTCTGTAACTACATACGTGTTACTAGCGCGACTCATTTTTCATCAACGTATAACCTGATACTGACCTGCAAATTGCAAAAAACCAAAGAAAATTTGAATTTCGCGGGCTACCCTTGTGCTTCCACCTTAATGATTTGGAGCTATTTAAAGTCCAGAGTTTAACATTATCACTCAAATATTTGTATAGTTAGTTTTTAGAGAGATTTTTCATTTTACTATGTCATTAAATAAATAAAATATCAGTGTTAGGCAAGTGAAAATAATGCCAACACTGGCCTATTAGCAGCGCCGGCCGAAGTATTTTTATTTATTTCGGGCTTGATTTGCGCGAGTGCAATGCGTGTTTACCTCGTTCCCTGTAAATAACGGCAGAAATTAATGTTTGCTGATTTGAACGGTACTATTTCCATTGGTTTAGGTTCAAAGATTTCGGGACGCGAAACGAACTATGTACAAGCGTGTGTCACGTGGTACGCAAGGTGAATGTCAACCAATCACAGAGAGTGTTGCATTCTGTTAAATTTGAACATTATTGTGCGACGATAGCTGAATTAACTTCGTAAACCGGATACTGGGGGCCTAAAATGGAAGCTTTATCAGAATCACGTTAAAAAATTAAAATTCTTAAAATGGTCTTTATGATTATGACAACAAAGTCCATTTTAAGAGTTTTAAATTTTTAACGTGATTCGTATTATGATTCTGTTAGAGCAGCCATTTTAAGCCCCCTGACGTATATAAATATTAAACTCTTGATTCGATTCCGAAAATTCTTTTTTATCTGAAAGTTAATGCTTCCAGATTGATCCCATAGAAATTTCCTCCAAATCGGTTCAGCGGTTTTTTTTTAATTGTGTTTTTTTTTTTAATGTTTGTTACCGCATATACCTCCGTCATTTATGACCCGACTTAGAAAATTCTATAGGACCAATCTGGAAGGTTATATTCCAGATTGGTCCTATAGAAATTTTATCAAAATCGGTTCAGCCGTCGGGTTATGAAGTCGGTTTGTTCTTTAAACTTAATTATTATTTTTATATTGCAATAATACAATAAACGATTCAGTAATATCTACATAGATATACTAAGAACTCCTAGACTCGGGGGTTATTTTAAAACGTGCACCTCTACAGAACTCTGTACAGAACGTCACATTAAACTCTAAATAGTCGTCATCAAGGACGTACCATTCGTGCCTAATACCGGACGTCACATAATGATCTTAAATAGACGTAGCTAGGACGTACCATTCATGACCAACACGGGTTGAAATTAATCGGACACAGAACGTCACACTGGTGACCCTAAATAGACGCCATCAGGACGTACCATTCGTGCCTAATACCGGACGTCACGTAATGATCTTAAATAGACGTAGCTAGGACGTACCATTCGTGCCTAATACCGGACGTCACATAATGATCTTTAATAGACGTAGCTAGGACGTACCATTCATGACCAACACGGGTTGAAATAAATCGGACACAGAACGTCACACTGGTGACCCTAAATAAACGTCATCAGGACGTACCATTCATGACGAATACCGGACGTCACAAAATTGACCATAAATAGACGTTACTACGACGTATCATTTATGACTAACACGGGTTGGTTACGGATCGACCCTAAAATAACGTCAGTTTAACGTACATGTTCGACGAATAAAGGACGGACCCTAAAATGACTTAAGTGGGACGTCATTATTTCGTCACAGACGTCATCTTGCTACCTGGGTAGTAAAATACCGTATGACATAATACTATGAAAATAACTAAAATAGACTAGCCTCGCGGTATCTGCATCAGTAAATTGGCGGATTTTTCTAACAGCATATGCTGCTGAACTCAGCCGCCCTGCAAGAGATGTTATATGCGGACCCCATTGTAGCCTTGAGTCGAGCGTGATCCCCAGGAAAACAGTATTTTCGACGAATTGCAGTTTCTCTTGATTCAATACTATGTCACTATCACTACTTTTAACATTCGGTAGAGCAAATCTTATGCACTTCGTTTTTTTCCCATTTAATACTAAATTATTAGCGGTGAACCAATTATGGACCTGCATTAAGGCGTTATTTACGTCGTCGAGATTTGTGGCACGTCTGTTTATCTTAAATATTAAAGAAGTATCGTCAGCGAATAACACCATTTGAGGTTGGTTTTTAAATAAATGGGGTAGATCATTAATATATACCAAAAAGAGGAAAGGACCCAATATCGAACCTTGTGGTACACCCATACTTACTTTTAAACCCATTGAATTGACACCATTTATTTGTACTTGCTGATGTCTATCGTTTAAATACGATTTCACTAAACTGAGCGCAAGTTTCCTTAACCCGTAATGTTCAAGTTTTAAGAGTAGGGTTTCATGGTTTACGCAATCAAATGCTTTTGAGAGGTCACAGAAAATTCCTATGGCATCTTGTGCCTCTTCCCACGCAGTAAATATATGTTTTAATAAGGTGACACCGGCGTCAGTCGTACAACGTCCTTTGGTGAAACCATACTGTTTCTCATGCAAGATTTTATTGGTGTTAAAGTGGTTGAGCATTTGATTAAGCATTACCTTTTCAAACACCTTGCTGAAAACCGGCAATACGGATACGGGTCTATAGTTATTGGTGTCTTTACTGTCCCCGGACTTGAAAAGTGGTATTACCTTACTGTATTTCATAAGGTCCGGGAAGACTCCTTGGTCCACACACAAATTAAATATTAAGGCCAAGTACGGTGCTATAGTCTCAATAATGGCTTGACAAACTTTAATTGACATACCCCATAGATCCTCGGTTAATTTGACTTTGATTTCTTTAAAAGCTTTAATGACTGCTATGGGGTTTATATGTTTAAATTGAAACTCAACCGGACAGGCCGAAACGTTCGCTCTTAATAAATCAATAGAAAACAAGGGTGAGGAATTTAAGGTTTCAGTAGTTTTAAGTGGGATACTAGTGAAGAAATCTACAAATTCTTGAGCAACTTCATTTTTAGAGCTAAGAAGACCACGTGAAGTCTCTAGAGTGATATCATTATTATATTTTTTATTTCTGTTAGTTTCACTGTTGATGATTTTCCAAACCGTTTTTATTTTATTATCGGCGGATTTAATCTTGTTGCTAATGAATAAGGCTTTAGCTAACTTACAGGAGTGTTTAAAAATTTTTGAGTAAGTTGTAACATATTTATTAAAAGTTTCTGAGTTGATGTAAGGCTTAAGGCCATACAGCTCAAACAATCGTTCCCTACTTTTCCTAATACCTTTAGTTGCCCAGTCACTGAACATAAACTTTGGGCAAATAGATTTGGTTTTCATTTTTAATGTATTATTGAACTCTGTGTAAACTACCGAAAAGAATTCCTCATAAAATTGATTAACATTTACAATAATATGGCTCGGAATGCCTAAATTACTAATTAAGCTATTTTTAAATTTATTCAAATTACTGGGTGTTATTAGTCTAGATTTTATCTGGATTCTTTGTAATGGTGTGTAGGACTCGAAAGCTACGGTTTGCCCGCTGTGATCAGAAGGAAGGTAATTTACAATGGATTTATCTAAGTAATCGCAGCAACAAAACACATTATCAATACATGTAGCAGTATTTGTAGCAATTCGAGTTGGTTCCGAAAACACGTTTGACAAATTAAATGATTTAAAAAGATGTAAGAATCTACTACCCTCCTTGTGACGCAACGGACGGTAAAGAAAACTTATGCTCAAGGGGGACGGAGCGAGTGGCGGAAGCCACTGCGGGTGCATCCATATCATAAATCTTTATTTTTCTCGACAGTTGTCATATGCACAATCTTATATAAGGTGTATCTGTTCATGCACGTAATCTCTTAAGGGGTCATCACATACTCACAAAAAAAATCAGCTGTTCAGTACATTTTGACGAGTTATTGCGAACACATTTTATGGAACAATTGATTTTTTTTTCGCGATTTCGGGGATTGCGGCCCCATATATACAATAGTAAAAGTTGTTCATAATGATGAGTACAATGGCCCCTTAAGAGATTTCGTGTATGAATAGATAGACCTTATATAGACAAAAGTGTTTGAAGGAGGAAGATCCTAAGGTACAGATCACCTCTCCGGCTTAAAAATGACATTTTAGTATAAAGCAAAAAAAAATAAGTCAAGATACTATAGTTACTAGATCGTGTTTAATGTTAGGTGCATGCATTTATACAGGTGGAAGGGACACACCGACGCATAAACGGCTACCACTTACTCAGTACCTACATCATTCTGAACCCCCATAGAAATATTCAATAGGTAATTTACAAAAAAAACCGTGTTGTAGGTAAGTATTGCAGTTTTGTAGGAAACAGTTGGTTTTTAGGGTTCGTGCGTCTGTCCGTCCGTCTTTTTTTTTTCGGATGGGAAATCATCAAATAACCCCTCCCGCTCTGGGCTGAGCAGGAGGGAGTGTCAGACTTTTACTGACTAAAACCCATCCATGTTCCTTCCTTTGCCCTTTGTGTTCCAGGGCCGCGGTATCTCTTTCGAACAGTCCCGGAACCCTGGCAGGCATCGGTCCTTTCGGACCCCTTCCTGTTTGCTGACTCTCGCCACCTCCTTCGCTAGCATGACTGCTTCGCAGAAGGAGGTGACGGCGTCCCATTCCCTCTCGCTCTGGACCATGGATTGAACCAGGGCCGGACGCGAGAGTTCGCCGCCGCCGATGTCCGTCCGTCTGTCAAAGCCACTTTGCTCCGAATCTACTGGACCAAATCAGGTGAAATTTGATCGGATGGTGTAATCCTATGACCCAAACACAGACGTGCAAAGTAATTTTTTTTTTTTTTTTAATAAGTGTCGTTTTCTGGGACAAATTAGGAAATAAAAGAAAGTTTATCAAACCTTACTGTTTCATATATCAAATCAAAGGTCTCGTTACGGGGATCTCAAATATATTTTTGTTATGATTGTAAAATAAATAGTTTTGATTTTATTAATGAAAGAAGACGAAATTTACCATTCCCCCCTGATCTCCGAAACTACTGAGACTGACTATCTACTTGACTACAATTTTGAAAAAAATACCCAATATCATTAAGTCAAAGAGCAAAACATTCGTTGTTACGCACCAACCTTATGGTAAAAAACTTGCTAAATGCCGGTCGGACTCGGCGTACTCAGGATTCGTATGGAAGCCTTATCCTATTGCGCAAGTCCGAATAGGTTCACTCAGCTACAGAGCTATAAACTTTGCCACTCGCCAATTTATTTTTTCTTTGTGTATTGCATCTCGCAGTTCAACCTAGAAGGTTGTCGTCTACCGGACTATTCTGTGGGTGCCTTAAGTGTAAGGCCTCCAGCCAGGACAGTACTCGCCTAACGATGGATCTTCAGCTTTAAAGACCCTTGCTACACGACACGGAACTACAGCACTATAGCTCTTGCTACGAGACTACCGATAACAGTGCTACAGACCTTGCTACAGCGTTACAACACGTGCTACGCGGCTACGGATCTACAGTGCTACAGACCTTGCTACAACACGTGCTACGTGGCTACGGACCTACAGTGCTACAGCGCTACAACACGTGCTCCACGGCTACGGAACTACAGTGCTACAGACCTTGCTACAGCGCTACAACACGTGCTCCACGGCTACGGAACTACAGTGCTACAGACCTTGCTACAGCGCTACAACACGTGCTCCGCGGCTACGGAACTACAGTGCTACAGACCTTGCTACAGCGCTACAAAACGTACTACGCGGCTACGCATTTACAGTGCTACAGACCTTACTACAACGCGTGCTACGTGGCTACGGTTCTACAGTGATTCATCTATAGCCCATTGATAGGTCTCTCGGACAATGCACTATCTAGTTAGATACAGTCCATATCGACTGATCATGCGCTTAAGGTGGCTTGCTTCATCTAGATCTGTGACAGTTGTAAGAACGTGTATTCTAGTGATGGTAATTAATGCGATTTCGCATAAATTTCATTAGCATGCGAATTCTTGAGTCTTAGCATGTTAATTGCTATTGCTATGCTATTTGCTAATATAACGATAATTGATAATAAATAATTATATGAATTTCGTTATTATACGAATTTAGAGCGCACGTGTCACACAAATTATTATTAAATAATCACACGCATTTATTCAATATACGACCTTAAATACGAGCAAATCAAAGATAATAAGATTATATTTTGCTTAATCCCATTCTTCGCATCCACCCTGCTAATAATTTTAACGAATTAAACGATCACACGCATTCATACAATATACGACCTTAAGTACGAGCAAATCAAAGATAATAAGATAATAATTGCTTAACCTTATTTTTCGCATGAAATGCACCTGCTAAAAGTCAGGGTCACGTGAAACATAGATTTAGTATTCCCGACATTCCCGTGGGTGCGACGGAGAGCGCACGCTGCCGCTGTCTCGCTGAGTGCCGCGGCATTATCGTGCATCAATAGTATGAACGAAATACGAAGCGATGAATTCACTTCGCACTTCACAGGATTTCGCAACTACATTTCATTTGCTAAATGCTAAGTGAGCATTCGCATGCTAATAATGAATGCTAATGCTAATTAATCCATCACTAGTGTATTCAGTATTACTTAGAAGAACCATCTCGGTATTTATACCTTTTGCTAATTTTCTCGTAACTTCTACGTTTAATACCTCATAACTTATTTTCGAAACGATGGATGGACTGTGTGAAGGATGATATGTCTAGAAAGGAGGTGACTGCTGAGATGACGAGTAATAGAGAAGTATGGAAGAAGAAGACATGCTGCGCCGACCCCAAATAAGTTGGGATAAGGGCAGGAGATGATGATGATGAACTTATCTTCGATAGTTCCATGTATGTAGAGGAAAATATAACTGAAGCAGGTATTGTAGTGGCACATTAATGGCCAATCAGTTTTAGGTTCGGTACGAGTCAGACAAATCATAATGTTTTACGTAGGAAATCACGTTTATAAATTTATAATAGCATATTATTTTTTAGGTTGTTTAGTTTCGGTTTTAGAATACACTCTAGATAACATTCCCCATACAAATATTGACCTGAGGGTAAGCAGAAGTCCAGGGTTGCGGGACTGTATTCAGGGTTGCGGGACTGTTCTAAAGAGATACCGCGGCCCTGGAACACAAAGGGCAAAATAAGGAACATGGATGGCTTTTAGTCAGTAAAAGTCTGACACTCCCTCCTGCTCAGCCCAGAGCGGGAGGAGTTATATGATGATATCCCATCCGAAAAAAAAAAGGGTATGCAGAAGTGTATGGAACGCCGACCTTTCAAACAAACCAATAGTATTCCGAGCTGTTATTAAAAAAAAACTTTACTCTTCTTTTAAATTTCTGATGGAAGAACCCTAAGCAAAGGTTTTTAAAATTCTGGCTAAATAATTTATAAAACTTATCAGTATTACGTTTTATAAATTATTTAGCCTTTTCATAACATTAGGTCAAATTCCAATGCACTGGCGGAGCGGGTTTAAAAACAAAATGGTATGTTTTATGACAAAAAAGAACCGTGTTTGGCTGACAGCCAAAATAACTTCGCCCCCGACTGAGGGTTATTGGCGAAGAGGGCCTCGCTCGCTCTCCCGCCGACCCGATGGCGCCAGCCTACGGTAGCAGACGTACAGAGTAGCTTATTACGATCATACAGTATTGCATGTTAGTGAGCTACAAATTCCTATAATTTAATAAATTATTAAAGTTGTTTTGGGATAAATATTGTTTCACAAGGTGTAAACATGAAGTGTGATTCATTCATTTAGGTAATATTGTCACTTATCGTTACGGAAAAGTGCAGTAAAATAACAACAACGAAACCTGAATATATCGTATAGACAATTTTGTTATATTTCATTCATTTCATCTAAGTATTTCCACTAGAATATGCACGGAATATCTCATTTCGTAGTACCAGACATGGGCGCCGTGGCTTAGTTGGTTAAAGCGCCTGTCTAGTAAACAGGAGATCACGAGTTCGAATCTCGTCGGGGCCTTCATAGCGTGGAACTTTTTTGAGAAGCTTTAGTTTATGAAAGATATGAGTATTATCATAATTTTGGTAGTCAGGCATGGCTATAAATAAAACATGCGTCACAAAGGTTCATGGCACTTGAAGTAAACACCACCTACAAAATAACGTTGGAGACCTATTTGCTTGTAAAACTGTAAATGCAAGTGTTTTTTTATGATGCGTTTCTGATGGATGAGTGTTGTTGTTAGGAGTGGTGGCCTGAGTCATGCAATCGAGCTTAAACTATTGAAAAATTAATTAAAGATAAAATTGCTTTGTTTACCCAAACGATGACATAGCATGGCAGGTATTTCCCGATTACCTTATAATAGAAAGGTAATTCTAAGTAGGTAATAAACACAGATAAGTTGATTTGTTATCGTTATCAATTTAATCAAGGAATTGTAGGTACAGTGATACGTAATTATGACCACTTAAGCGTTGTTTTCGTCATTGGGTTTATTATTAGACGTTATCAGTTTTACGAACGAACTTCATGAAAATGGCGACAAATAATGTTGAGTCTACCAGATAGCACTTACTTAAGTTTTTACAATCAGAGGCCTTATTAATAAGGATAGGTATACCCAATGAGGTTATGGTATACCTATATACTGTACGCAGAAAACACACTGCATAAAATGGAAACGTAGAATCTAAACGATTAGTTTAATAACTAACAGTTCAAGGCGGGTCAACAACCAGACGGGGATGCAATGCAAGTGCTTTGTTCCGACGCTGAGGGGCGCCTGGCCATTTACCCCGAATAATATACCCGTTCACGTCACTTAAAAAAACAACCTTGTCTATTTCACATTTTATATTATCGCTGCACACAAACAAACTGAAGGATATCGATCATCAAAGGTTGGTTATCTGAACAAGGACATACTAAAAGAAAAACATTTCTTTTCAATTTGTCATTGCAATTTATACACAGGTACTATACCAATTATCTGAGTAGGTAGGTAGGTACCTAGTACCGATAAGGGTGTTGTAATTTGCTTTTTGTTAACTTTACTTTTTCTTCAATGAGCGGTGTAATAAGTGATGTTGCATAAAAAAGCAACATTGTCTTAAGCAAAACGTAGGTGAGTATATTCATGTATGTTTTGCTAAAGACGTCTGAAGGATATCTCTTAGATTATCCTGTACCTATCTAAACGTTTGTAACAATGTGTTTGTTTGTACATAACAAGGAGAAAATTAAGAAAAAACCCCATTTTTTTCTTAAATGAAACCGATCTGACAGAACACTTGTTTACCTATTGTAATGCAGCTCTGTGCCTAGCTTTATTTAGCACATTGTTTTTATTTTACCTTATTCCTCAGGTACATGAATATGAGGAATTTTATTATTAGGTACTTATTCATTTCGTTTATTATATTTTCTTACATACTAGTTACATTTTCAAATATTTTTATCAACAAAAATTATTAATATTATTAATTTTATTATTTACATTATAGAATAGAATAGAAAGTTTTTATTTCAGACCGGAGTCCATAGGGTTAGTAACAATTTTACTTAAGTTCTAGTGTTAGTAGGTTACAGACACAGATTAAAATGCACAATCACAATACAGCATGGAGCCGCATCCACCTCCGCACCATCGGGGAATCCCACCGATCTGCGAATACACTGAGAATACTGTTGGTGCTGCCGCGAACACGAGTCATCAGGGATGCACATCTATTTCTAAAAATGGCGGCAAAACCATCAATATTATTATCTGCAAACATCCCCGACGCACTACTACGCCACGGCAGCCGCAGCAGCACTCTCAGTGCATTATTGTATTGAACGCGCAGGTCGCTGTATGTCCGCTGAGTAAAGCTGACCCACAGGCCGCACGTGTAGAAGGACTGACAGTAAGCTTTGAAAAGCGTTACTTTTACTGGTTTCGTACAACGTGCAAACCTGCGAGCCAACATGTTACAACGGACAGCCAGCGACCTACGTTCCATTTCAATGTCACAATTATCTTTAAGATCATCAGTGACCCAGTGGCCCAGATACTTAAACTTGTCCACCCTTCGCAGTGGTTCTCCACAAAGAGCGACAGTTGGAATACACGAATATGTCACTCTTCCTGCTTTAAAAACCATTAGTTCGCTCTTTGTGACGTTATATTTGAGCCCATGATTCACCGCATAGCATTCGCATGTAGCGATCAGTTGCCTCAAAGCACCGATCGATGGGCTCAGCAACACCATATCGTCAGCATAACTAATATTGTTAATACACACCCCGTCAATATGACATCCGATACTGGTGCTGCCGAGCTCAAGGATCAGCTGGTTCATGTATAGGTTGAAGAGCCTGGGTGAGCTGAGCCCCCCTTGCCTCACCCCGCACTCCAACCGATACACGTCCGAGTGCGAACCATTCCACTTCACGCTATTGCTTTGACTACTATACCAGTACTTAAATATCGATTATATTTCTGTTAGCTAGGTATTTACATTTGACGCCAAAACTTTGCAAAACGAAGATAAAATCACTGCAGTTGGCACGAATTTTATCTTCCCTCTGGAAGATAAAATTCGTGCCAACTGCAGTGATTTTATTACTAAAATTGAGTCATACTACGACTTGTTCGGGAACACGAGTATTGCGGCAAAACTGGAAAGTACTTTTGGATAAGGATACATATACCTACCAAAAGTACTGAAGTTAATAAAAGTAGGCATGATGCGATAAGATTAATTTATTAAGGTGGAAGCGCAAGGGAAGCTCGTGTTTTTTTTTTTTAAGTTTATTGCAATTTACAGGTCAGTGTCAGGTTGTATGTTGATGAAAATATGAATCGCGCCAGTAACACGTATGGAGTTACAGAATTATAATCATTCAAATCATCAATACAGCCCTCCAAGTTCATATAACCCCATTCAAAAGCTATTTCATGAAAAAGTCACTCAATGGGGTTAAATGAACTTGGAGGGTTGTATTGATGATTTGAATGATTATAATTCTGTAACTCCACTTGCGCATCCACCTTAAGGCAATATGCGGTTGTAGGCTTATACGAGCTAGAGGATGGTGGTTTCAAAATGTTGGCATTGTGCTACCGATTACTTGAAAACACAAAAAAAGTAGTCATAGTACGAAATCCATTCATGAAGATACTGTTATATTATAATACATGGTAAAGGCTAGGCAGATGATGATGATGATCTACACTAATATTATAAAGATTACATTACATTATATCCAAGTTTCATAGGCTATATTTAATTTCCGACCTTATCGCGAGCGAAGCTGGCAAAAGCTAGTAAGATATATCGTACACAAAGCGGCCCGCGAAATTAAAAAAACTTTTGATTGATTGATTGATTGATTGAAAATTCAATTTTTTTAATGTTTTTTTTTCAATTTTTGTTTTATTTGTTTGTTGACGGCGCTGTTGGCGCAGTGGCTGAGCGATTGACTGCTGCGCTGCGAGGCACGGGTTCGATTTCCGCACGGAACAAATATTTGTATGGCCTACAGGTAGTTGTTCCGGGTCTGGCTGTTTGTGTATGTGAGTTTAAATGTTTGTAAATGCACCCACAATACAGAAGAAACCCAAAGTAATAAAATTTAAAAAAAAATGCACGTCTGCGTCAGGTACTCAGGTTGTCTGCCAGGGTTGCCCTGGAAAACAAAGGGCAAAGGAAGGAACATGGATGGGTTTTAGTCAGTAAAAGTCTGACACTCCCTCCTGCTCAGCCCAGAGCGGGAGGGGTTATTTGATGATTTCCCATCGGTAAAAAAAAAAGGTACTCTGGTTGTATGTTGATGAAAAATGAGTCAATGAGTCAAGCAAGTAACACGTATAGGTACTTACAATCATTATAATCATCAATATACTTAACCCTCTAAGTTCATACTCGTATAACCCCATTGAATTACTTTTTCATGAAATAGTTATTGAAGGAGGTTACATGAACTTAGAGGGTTGTATTAATGATTTTAATGACTGTTATTCTGTAAATATTGCGCGAATCGAAATTACTTATATTCTGAAAACAGTTACAATCGTCATTAACCTTGTTTAAATAGTAAATAACTGAAAGAAAATGAGAACCAGTAAATGCCCAAGCGCAGAGATTCATACTTAATATGCCTGCGTTGGTTTCGTAATTACCGAGTGCAAGAAATCTTTGACCGTTGTAATAAATTTAAAGCTCTTGCTCTAATTAATATTGCTAATAAAACATTTTTTTTTATCTGAAACCAGTTGAAGGACATGTTATTTGTGTCGTGCATACCTATAAAATGTGTTTGTTTACTTAGTACTGCTGTACTGATTACAAAGGAAGAGATAAAATATTGAAAGGGTTTCAGACCAAAATCGCGCGTATGCGTTTAATCTTGTCTCTACTACAGGCTTTCAGTAAACTCTAAAACTGCGCAGTCATCGTAAAGGAGGTATTTGTTTAATAGGTCTAGGCCCAGCCAGACCTGGGGGTACAGGCGGTACCTACAGTTCCTTTAATATACATAAACTATATAAAATAATTCAGGTATTATATTTTTGTATTTTTACAGTATTTCTTTCCTCGTTAAGTACAAAAATAAAATTGCAGTGGAAACTTCGTAACAACTATTTCCAGCATGGCTGTGCTCCGGTTTTCCCTAAGGAGTTAAAATAAGGTAAAAATGAACTTGCAAAATAAAAATTGAAAGTTAGCATCACATTGAATATGTGTAGATAGTAGGTAGTCAGACGAAATTAATGCCACTTAAAGAATACTTGTACGGAACAAACTTAATTGAGCTTATTGTTGCTCTTGTTAAGGAGAAACAAATTGTAAAGAACAGCAACGAGCAAGTACAGCACGTACTACGACAAGACAAAGCCGATCTCCCTTTGTATGTATGAGTAGTGAATCAGACAGACTCGAGTCGCCGCTCGCTCCGTCCGCGCTCCCAAGCTAGCGCGTCACACAGAACCAGTCAGCAGTCGGCGCGCAGCCCGAGAGCACCGCTATAATATCGCGCTTTACATTCCACTTCGAATGTCAACAAACTTTCACTTCGACAGTAAACAAACAAAATATACGAGGAAATTCAAATGAACTGTTTCAATTTTGTTAATGAATTAGTTACTGTACGCAAACAACTCAATAAAAACAAACTAATAAGAGTAATTAGACGCGGTGAAAAGTGTTGATGGTGTTTTTTTCTTGCACGATGTGTAACAATTGAAAATATCACAGAATCGTTGGACGCTGGAGATTTGTTCGTAATACAGTTTGATTGCATCACAGCGAGCTGTGTTGAGCATTAAATTGACTGAATTTTCCAATTGTGCAGTGACTAAAGTAACTAACCTGTGCTGTTGATCTACCATGGGCAAGGATTATGGTAAGTTCATGTTACTGAGATTATATTTATCAAATGGAACTTACAGGACTAACTGTTAATATTAGTTCCTAGAACAGTTTTGATGTGTTCTTGAGGGAGACCAAATACTTAACAGTGCGCCTAGAAAAATTTCAAGGCAATTCCTATACATCATGCGGGTGCAATGCCTTTTAAACTTTTATTCTAGACTAGTAGTTTAGTTAAATACGCAGGTACATACCTTCTTATTATTGATTTAAATTAAATATCAGACTACCCGATTATTTTCAAACCTCATTTCTCAATTCGAAGCTGTAACCGACAACTATTATTCCTGCCTACTACAGTTTTAGATTTCTATTTTTGTTGGACCAACATGCGATCGCATAAAAACTTTGACATTATTTTGCTTTTGATTGAATGTAACTATGTACTTACCAGTAATAGGGTATTCATTTATCAGAGTTAAAGTTACTGGACTAGGTACCTTTCAAATGTTGAATATCACTTCAACAGAGGTTATTTTATGAAGAGAAGTAATACGAGAGCGCGGCAGCGTAATTCAATTGAAATCCATTACAATGGAGTCAACAGATCACTGAACCACAAACTGAACTCTGTCTGTTATTGAATAAAGACACAACCAAACATACATAAGATATTACTTTGTATTTACCTATTTGATGTATTATGTGTTGGATATGTTTAGATACATTTGACCAATTAAAAATAATTGAAACTTTGGTTTACAGGTAATTTTAATTTTATGTAGTTTCGCAAAAATAAAGCTACATAATGTTTTCACTTTCACTAAGTTTCAAAACACGTAATGTATAGGTTACGGTGGCATGAAATTATCTTTATTTACCTACCCACAGAGGAGATAAACTGTGATAATTACATTTGGTGATATTTGCACAGTCGAGCGAGGTGTGGGTAAACACCAAACTGTAGCATTTATTGTGTGTGCCTGGCCGATATTACATGCATAGACCTTTATCATAAAAGGTACCCGTTATCAAATATCAGCTATTAACTTCAAACATCGAAAAAATACCAAATTAAAAAACATATTGGTGTGTGTCTATAGGTGTTGTGTAAAAACACTAAAACTACACAAGTAAAATTAATATAACAATGTAAGATTAATATGGTGTGTTTTTACTTTCTTTGTATTTAAAACGTAGGGTAAGTAGTTAGGGTCATAATAGGGGTCAGTACCAATTGCAGCACAATAAACTTGATATACCAGTATAGTTTAAACTTCTGATGATCAAGAATTGTGCGCACATCGGCAATGTTTATAGTTTCCTTATAATTGTTCCACACCGGCACAGCCAGCCGAGTAGCCTCAAGGAAAGGTTGCCCTGTAGAGTTAACTTTTTCCTTCCAAACCATATATAGCATGGTATGGTAGCAACAAAATTAAATAGTGGTTCTGATAATATTTTGCCATGAATCTGAATGTCGCAACAAGGTCTCGCTCGTATACAGTTGCGACACCGGTCCATTTCCCGAGAATTCGACCTTGGGAAATTTATGTAGAATGATCTTATAGAATCGAATTTTGTTTATTGATGACTAGCGACCTGCCCCGGCTTCGCACGGGTGCAATGTCATACATATGAACGTTCCTCTTGAATTACTGTATTTAAAAAAACCGCATCAAAATCTAGATCAAGATCTAAGCATACATAGGGAATTAGGGACAGATAGCGGGAAGCGACTTTGTTTTATACTATGTAGTATATTGATGATGGGCGAATATTTCGTCCTAATCACAGATGATAAAAGGTAGGTCTGTCGGGTCATAACCGTAAGTTATACCCAGTTTGGGTACCAATCCAGCACGAACACCTTACCACCACACCTATTTTGGGTGACACCAGCAAATGCAGCATATAATGCTCCCACTGCTAAGACGCAGGCCTTCTCTCTATGAGAGGGAACGGGCTGTAATCCACCACGCGGGCCCAGTGCGGGTTAGTAGATGTCACATGGCTTTGAATTTTTGGTTCTAGAACATAGTTCTCGGTTTCCTCAGGATATTGTCCTTCACCGTATTGAGACCAGCGGTGATTAAATAAATAAGGTACCTACACAAAGTAATGCGCCTGCCTGGGTTCGAACCCAGCTTAGTCGTAAGTCGGGGGCGTGACCACCGGGCCATCACTGTCCACCTGGGTGACACCAGACTTGGTGTGAAACATCTGTTATCCCAGATTCCAGATACGTCCAATGTCACGCTATCTACCAAACGGACGTCAGTCGCGTCGCGCAGTACCGATGGTCGCACGAAATACTTGCCTATACCATTGACTAATAATAGCTTGTACAGTTTTACAATACCGGTAGGTACTTAATCTGTTTTTAAGGAGTTCAAATTACATCATTAAGGATAGTCTATGGTCATTAATTAGACGTTACCTAAATTGTATAAAGCGTGCTAATAAAATAGGTGCTTACAATAGAACTAATACATGCATTTTAAAGGGTGTAACAAGACCCTTAACGAAGCCGAAAGGCACTTGTTCTCTTCGTCATTGCGATATTTTTTTGTTTTACACCTTACCTGGGAACCTTATAGTTACGGAGATATTGGGTGTCAAAGTTCCAGCATTTTCAGAGGTTTTTTTTTAATACGTGGTTATAATCTAAACTAAGTATTTTTTTCGGAAGCTTTGTATTTTTGTCGGAAATTTAGTTTTTTAGTTTTCGTAGAACTGTAATTTGAATAAGCTCACGTTTGTTTGTTAAATACAAAAATTTTTGACGGTTAATTTTGTATTAATTTTTTCTTTGACACCCAATATCTCCGAAACTATAGTTCCCAGGTATGGTGTAGAACAAAAAAAATATCGCAATGACTGAGAGAACAAGTGCCTTTCGGCTTCGTTATGGGTCTTGTTATGGGTCCTTTATACTAGTCTGGCAGCCACCTAGCACATACGCAGATAATTCGCCCTGTGTCTCCGAAATCTATTTACCATTAAATGTTGTACATAACGCAATTAGACTTAAATAAAGGTGCTGGTCCCGATGGCTTGCCACCCGTTTTCATAAAGAAAACCGGAGAGAATATTGTTCTACCACTTCATATTATATTTAATAAATGTTTAAAAGAAGGCGTTTTTCCCGATATTTGGAAGCGGGCACATATCACGCCAGTGTTTAAGAGTGGTGACATAAACAATATACAAAATTATCGCCCTATCTCTATACTATCCACCTTGGCGAAGCTTTTCGAGAGTCTTGTACACAGCGAAGTATACTCTCACATTCATAACCTCATTGTTGGTGAGCAGCATGGATTTGTCAAACGACGTTCGACGAATACTAATCTAATGCTGTTCACGGACTTTTTTATTCAAAAGCATGGATGAACAAGTTCAAGTTGACGCTGTGTACACAGATTTTCAGAAGGCTTTTGATAAGGTGGACCACAAACTTCTTCTAGATAAAATTGCATACAATGGCATACGCGGCAATTTGTTGCGTTGGTTCATGGCTTACATATTTAATAGGTCGCAAAAAATTAAAAAAAAAATTTAATAGGTCGCCAGTGTTTAAGAGTGGTGACATAAACAATATACAAAATTATCGCCCTATCTCTATATTATCCACCTTGGCGAAGCTTTTCGAGAGTCTTGTACACAGCGAAGTATACTCTCACATTCATAACCTCATTGTTGGTGAGCAGCACGGATTTGTCAAACGACGTTCGACGAATACTAATCTAATGCTGTTCACGGACTTTTTTATTCAAAAGCATGGATGAACAAGTTCAAGTTGACGCTGTGTACACAGATTTTCAGAAGGCTTTTGATAAGGTGGACCACAAACTTCTTCTAGATAAAATTGCATACAATGGCATACGCGGCAATTTGTTGCGTTGGTTCATGGCTTACATATTTAATAGGTCGCAAAAAATAGTTATTAATGGTTTTCAATCTGGCTCAATTATTGTCACCTCCGGGTGCCCCAGGGCTCAATTATGGGTCCCCTACTCTTTACTCTGTTCATCAATGGCATTAAGAAATGCTTCATTTATTCCCAATTTCTAATGTATGCCGACGACATCAAGATTTACAAGTCGTGCAAAAGCACACAAGACTGCTTACAGGTTCTACAGGGAGGGTCAACAGGGCGTAACTCGTGGCGTATCAAACAATTGAAACATATCTTTTTCCTTTCTTCTTCACGTAATCCGGGATAGCTTCTTAAATAATGGCGTGATTTGAATGAATTTGGTATCAATTTAAAGTTAACAGAACTAGTTATTAAGTACTCAAGATCGCGCGGAATCAATTCCAAGTAAGTGATTCCATACTTTTGCTCGCGAGTATAGTTACGGGGGTCAAAGTTCCAACATTTTCACAAGTTTTTTTTTAAATATATGTTTTTAATGTAAGATTTTTACTTTAAACACCTCCTCGACCCCCGTACTATTCAATCCGTCCATCAGCACCATGTTTTGAGTGCGTTACACTGAGTCCTACCGTAAAACGTAATTTTTCACCCCAAAAATAAAAGTCGTTTCCCAACAAAATTTTTTCCTAATGGTACATAGTTTGATGTACATAATGCTTAGTTGACGGCTTCGTGACGGGTCCGTTTACACTCTGGACGAATTAAACATGAAATAAAAACAGTATTAGAGAAATTATCAAAATGACTTCCTATATTGCACAAGTTTCCAGTCGCATCGCAAGTCGCAACACTGCCTGGTAAGCTGTTAACAGTATCGTTTGCATAATAAAATTATGTGCGACTGGTCACATGCATTCCGTTATGAATATTTTTAAATAGTCAGAGATTTAAGACGTGATTTATATAATGCAGTTACTAAGTAGGTACAAGGTTCAGTTTTGCTTGATCTAGGACCCAATATTATGAGAATAGTTGAACAGTTGAAGTGTGAGTTCCAAATATAAACGATATTTTTTTTAAACTAACTTATTCTGCCTCACAGCTGGGCAAAGGCCTCCCCAGTCCCCACTTCTTTTTCAATTCTCCTTGAGTTTTGCATTCTCTGGCCAGATGAGGATTATTGAAAGCCTCTTAGTGTAACATGATATTACATACTACAAATACATTATGATGTAGGTACTGAATACGACGTGTTTACCGTTTTAGCGTCGGTGCCCTTTCCACCCTGTAGATATAGCCACTCATCTAAGGCTACTTTTACGATTCATTTTTAATTAAAACTTTACAACAAGTTTGTGTAGATACCTACTGGGTAGGTATCACTGATAGCCCCCTGTGCAGAGCGTGCATGGAGGCGGAGGAAACTGTAGCGCATGTACTCCTCGAGTGCACCGGCGTCACCCAGATCCGTGAGGAGACTCTTGGAACACCGAGATCCCTTGAGGATGTCCTGAGAAGACCGGGAAGTTTGATCTGCTTCTGGAGGGAGGTGGGCTGGTTGGAGTAACGGCCACCATGGCTCACGTACAATGGTCCAATTTAGGGACTAAGTGCGGAAACCAAACCCTTAACATAGAACATAGATACCTACTGGGTTGTTTAAATTGTAAATGCCCAGTTGTGCATAGCAAAAGCCTAAATAGCTAGTGTGTAATTGAAAAATCAGACAATCATTTTTCCTTTAATTGATTTTTTCCTTACCAATATCCGTTTAAGATTTCTAATCGTTTAAATTCAACCAGGATTTAGATACCTTTAGAAACAGACTGTTGACTACTTATATGAAAAGCGGATAGGATTTTAATCTGTTTTTTTTTTTTTATATCAATGAGCCATTTAGAGATTATTCACTATCGCAGCCATAATTATGTTTATACGAACGGCCTTATTTCAATCAATTTATATTCTGATGCCCAAATCTATTACCCAATTCGCAGTATTTATCGATCATTATCATTACTGACGCAGTGTCGTACGTTTAAAATACACTCATACTTATTTATAAATAATTGTATGAAATATAGATCAACGTTGAACCAATTCTACTTGAAACAAGAACACTTTCTATTCCAACGTTAAAAGACTTGGTTGTATGATGTTGTGAACTTAGTTATACGAGTATATACTCTGCTAGTATCACACACATCCCGTTCATCAAGTATCATGCCCGATATGTCTTTGAAATGATTATGCAATGACTCATCGGGGTGATTCTAAGGTTAGAAGGTCGAATGTGCGTGTTTATGTGATGCACGTCGTGGCTCAGCGGACATCATACAACTAGTCAACTAGCAAGCGCAACGCTAGTGACGAGAGCACGAATTGAGCACGAATAAATGTCAGGGTACATTGCGTGGCATAACTTTGACAGTTTTTGTATGAGAAATCCGACAATAATCTTTTGTCCAGATGTCAATGCCCTTTTGGTTTATGTATTCTACTCTTTGGTAAATGCAGTATAAGATGCGTTACATCTCGTTTGGTACCTACCATCATTGTATTAATATTGCTCCATAGGTATCGCAACATTTCGCACTATTCCTAGTAAGTATATATACCCGTCACGTTATACTTGTACAATTGTTATGTACTTATAAAAGAGAAAAACGGAGGTGCTTTACGCCTTTCTAAATCTTCCGTTTCACATGACGCATAAAATATTGGAGATTGCATATCGACGTACTGTTTACTTCTACCTATTTCCTAAACAAATTCATTTTAAAATAGCGCAACGTAATGTAGGTACATATTACTTATATGTTTTATATTAAGTATATCTTAAGTCTTCCGGTGCTAAGAATAAGTGCAGTGCCAAGAAATGTGGAACTGAAATAATGTACGTAAGTACTCGTACTTACTGTAAAACAGGATTAAAATCATACAATTCGCATGAGGTGCTTGCTAGGTAACTTCTTAGTTCCTACATTAATAAATAAAGTAGATAATGAAGAAACCACAACGATGAATAATTTTCAGTTGTTCTCATTATATGAGTGGCTTATCAAGGACTACACTCAACACGCAATATTCCACTTAAGCATTGTGCATATATACTTTTTAAACCCGTCACCGACGCAACGCTATTATCTATGATACAGTAGGTAGGTATATGAACGTAAGCTAAGTACACCTACTTTTACACCATTTTAATTAAAAAAGAAATGACTCACCGTTTGGGCGCAGGAAGACTCATAAGCAGCTCACGGTCAGGGATTGACTCTTAGAGTGGACAAAGTGTATAATTTGTTGAATTCATAGTTTTTATTTATTAGGGATTTTTTAATAGCAACCAGAGTATTAGACGCACCGCACGGGGTAATGGCGCCGCACCTTGTTTTTCCTCCCTGTGATGGAGAGTTTGCTACTGTCATTATTCGACGGCTTCTAGCCTGCTGCATTCTCAGGGGACTATATTATGTGTCTAGGCAAGTCACTGTCACTTTTATTAATAACAAAGTATGATGTACCTATCGTATTAGTCAGGTTTTTATTTTAATCAAGACAAGCGTGCGTAGAAATAGTGCTAGCAATTAATTGCCGCGAAGTGGTGGAGTAAAAACTGGAAAATATCTAGAAGATCTAATAGACGCGCCAGTATTTTATAATGGTCTAATATTTTATACAAGGTTAACATAAAGCACCCTGAAAAAAACTAGAAAAAAGACCTATATATATGTATACATATATAGGTACAGCAGAGGGTTACGTTGAGCTGTGGATGACGGTAGTTAGATGAACAAGCCGTTATCGAACTTGAAAAACACAGAAGAATTAGCAATTAGCACTCAGGGACTCAGGGTTCTTGGATCATTGACACTCCAACCTAACCTGTTATGTGAAGTAGTGTTTCTAGGTATAGGTTTTGAGTAAATAAGCTGTGTTAGTAATTACATGGCTTTTTGCTACGCTTCATGGCATCGTCATTAAACTAAAAATAACTAAAAAATAACTCATTGTACAACTTGCTAGAGAAGACTACTCCCGCGTTCTCTTAATTTTACAATTTACTACTGCAGTTTCCTTACCGTATGAACAAACAACAACAGTAGTGTCAGTCAGTAGTAATGTTGAAATGTCTATGACTACTTGACTGTGCTCTTATTACCGATTCCACATATTTGTATCTAACTGGTTTTGATTAAAATATTTTTGTATCCCACTCGATGGCAACGGCAAGATCAATTACGTATTCTTCGATCTTCGATAACGATCGAGCTGGACGGTGGCCATAGATACTCCGATATGAAACGACAAAACCTCATCAAGTTTGGGCTCGTATGATTCGTCTTGACGAGTACTTTAACTAACTTCTAGTTACAATGTAAAAAATAATTCATGACAAGAATTTGTGTGATATACTACAACTAAAAAGGGGTAAATAAAAAAACTTTCTGCGAAAACAAAACCGACTTCCAAAAAAACACTAAAAAAGTCTAAAATAACTTGACTTTCTGAAGTCGGTGGCAAAAAAGATACAAACAAAGACACCGAATTCCGAAAGTCAAGTTATTTTAGACTTTTTTAGTGTTTTTTTTGGAAGTCAGTTTATTGTACTTTCAAGGTATCGGTAGCACAATGCCAACATTTTTAATCCACCATACATTAGATCACATGATGCCTACTTTTCAATTTTTAACCGACTTTCTTCAAAAAGGAGGAGGTTCTCAATTCGGTTGTATTTTTTTTGTATGTTTGTTACCTCATAACTCCGTCATTTGTAAACCGATTTGAAAAATTCGTTTTTCATCTGATGGGATATGCTTCCCAATTGGTTCCATAGAAATTTCATCAAAATCGGTTTAGGAATTTGGTTGTTTTCCTCACGTTAATTGTCACATCACGCGACGTCGCGTGATACTTGCTAGTTAAATTTGACACACTTCCCGATTTCTGATTGAGCTGAAATTTTGCACGCATGTGTATATCGCGAGACAATGCAATATTATGATGACATGGAGCTGATCTGATGATGGAGCTGGGAGGTGGCCATAGGAACTCTGTAATAAAACGACGCAAAGCCGTCGAGTTTGGACTCGTTAGATTCGTCTTGACAAGTACTTTAGTCCTAAATGGTAACCAGGGTCTGATGATCGAGCTGGAAGGTGGCCATAGGAACTCCGTTATAAAACGACATAACCCAAACCCCATCGAGTTTGGGTTCGTGTAATTCATCTTGTCGAGTACTTTGTCTCTAGATGGTACCCAGGGTATGGTGATGGAGCTGGAAGGTGGTCACAGGTAGTCCGTAATGAAATGACACAATCCGAAAGTCAAGTTATTTTAGACTTTTTTAGTGTTTTTTTTGGAAGTCAGTTTATTGTACTTTCAAGGTATCGGTAGCACAATGCCAACATTTTTAATCCACCATACATTAGATCACATGATGCCTACTTTTCAATTTTTAACCGACTTTCTTCAAAAAGGAGGAGGTTCTCAATTCGGTTGTATTTTTTTTGTATGTTTGTTACCTCATAACTCCGTCATTTGTAAACCGATTTGAAAAATTCGTTTTTCATCTGATGGGATATGCTTCCCAATTGGTTCCATAGAAATTTCATCAAAATCGGTTTAGGAATTTGGTTGTTTTCCTCACGTTAATTGTCACATCACGCGACGTCGCGTGATACTTGCTAGTTAAATTTGACACACTTCCCGATTTCTGATTGAGCTGAAATTTTGCACGCATGTGTATATCGCGAGACAATGCAATATTATGATGACATGGAGCTGATCTGATGATGGAGCTGGGAGGTGGCCATAGGAACTCTGTAATAAAACGACGCAAAGCCGTCGAGTTTGGACTCGTTAGATTCGTCTTGACAAGTACTTTAGTCCTAAATGGTAACCAGGGTCTGATGATCGAGCTGGAAGGTGGCCATAGGAACTCCGTTATAAAACGACATAACCCAAACCCCATCGAGTTTGGGTTCGTGTAATTCATCTT
This sequence comes from Eugnorisma glareosa, assembly GCA_947578425.1. Lineage (NCBI taxonomy): Eukaryota > Metazoa > Arthropoda > Insecta > Lepidoptera > Noctuidae > Eugnorisma > Eugnorisma glareosa. The sequence continues at coordinate 16,154,264 of OX387959.1, forward strand.
GTCGAGTACTTTGTCTCTAGATGGTACCCAGGGTATGGTGATGGAGCTGGAAGGTGGTCACAGGTAGTCCGTAATGAAATGACACAATCCCATCGAGTTTGTGCTCGTATGATTCGTCTTGATGAGTACTTTGGTCCTAAATGGTTTCCAGTGACTGATGATCGAGCTGGACGGTGGCCATAGGAACTCCGATATAAAACGACTAAACCTCATCGAGTTTGGGCTCGTATGATTCGTCTTGATGAGTACTTTAACTAACTTCTAGTTACAATGTAAAAATTAATTTATGACAAGCATTTGTGTGGTATACCTACTGCAACTAAAAAGGGTAAAATAAAAAACTTTCTGCGAAAACAAAACCGACTTCCAAAAAAACACTAAAAAAGTCTAAAATAACTTGACTGTCGGAAGTCGGTGGCAAAAAAGATACAAACAAAGACACCGACTTCCGAAAGTCAAGTTATTTTAGACTTTTTTAGTGTTTTTTTGGAAGTCGATTTTGTTGTCACAGTTACATCGCAGTTTACAAATTTTACGAAAAACTAGCTGTTGCCTGCGGCTTCGCTCGCATTTTGGTCGGGACTAAACTATCTCACGGGCACGTTGTAAATATAGCTTATGGCACTCAGGTACCTTCACATTAGTGAACGATTTTTCAAAATCGGTTCAGTAGACCCAGAGATTACTCCCTACATACAAACTTACAAATTTACAAACAAATTTTACCTCTTTATAATATTAGTATAGATTAAAATATTAACTACAGTATAGATTCAATCGTATACGATAGCATAATGTCTATTTTAGTACATTCTTATCAAAACATTTCTTAGTAAATTTAATTCTGAGTGCATACAGTATGGGGTTCTGACAAATGTCCAGGGGGTGCCATTTAATGATGAAATATTTTGATTGTCTTTTGATTGAATTTTGATTGTCTCGTCGGTCTAGTCAACCTTGAGGTCCTGGCTTCGATTCCCAGGTCGGGCAGTGTTATTGGATTTTTGCATTAGAAATTTCCTACACCGAAGCCCAGAGTTTGGATCTGATCCTTGTTGATGGCAATAGGCTCGCCGCCTATTACTTGGTGTTTAAACATAACTGGCGAAATATGGGTGCAATATGGTAAACTTTTGCTTAACTCTTCGGGGAAACACAGGCGTGATATTATTTTATTAAACAATGGATGAATCCCATTGTTTAATATCTCTCATCCATTGTAAATAATCCAAACAACTTATTATGATTCTCGTAATAAGTTGTTTTGGCAATCCTTATCGTACAACTACAGTTTTGGTCGTGTGGTGGCCAAGATTGGGTCAAAGAAACTAGGACCGTTCAAAAGCTGCAGACAGATCAAGGACGCACAGAACCGGGAAATTTGGCAGAAGAAAGAGGAGGCCTATACCCAGCAGTGTGTGATTCCAAGCTGATATGATGATGATCATGATATTGTTGCACAAATCAGGAGGGATGTCATTCGAGGCATATCAAATTTTGGGGCAATGAGGCAACTATACTTTTAGCACAGGATAGATGCCTTTTTTAATTAAAAAATAATTAAATACAAAATTATAATGTATAGCATTATTTGGTGTACTTAAAACTGTAATATCAGCAAATAACTTTTAAAAATATAGAATTTATAACAGAGTGAAAAGATATTCGATAGTAAGTACTTACGATTATAATTTCAACGCTTGTACTCGTAATGGTCTCGCCGCGGAAGATTTTTACACTCACGGGCAAAACGGGTGCGTTTTCGCGTGCGGTTGGCGTGGCACCGGGGTCTGCGGGAGTAGCGCTTCCTATTACGTAGTACGATTTTAGCCTACGATATTTCTAACATACGAGTATTCTAAACCGCGGCACCTATCCCATTGGGGCATCTGTCCTGGCATTACCCTAATGATAATTCATTAATTTAATTTAATATATTGATAATTTGTACCTACCTCATCTGATAATCTTAAAGTACCTAGGTACCTACATAAGTTTCTATATGTCAGTTCAGATGGTGGTGGATGGTGATGGTGGTGGAATGAAATATTTGAAATGGATCAGACGTCCTTAAAAAGTACAAGTGACGTTGAATAGTAGAACTAACAAGGACCGACCAGTATGTGTCACGCACTGTTTGGATTTTCCGTTAAACCGCTGCGGTTGTAGAATAGCACGGGGTCATTATTTATCAGAGCAACTAAAAAAAATTCAAAGAATACCTACCCAGTTTACCCGCCATGTTTGAAAATTTGTTTCATTCCAACGAAAATTAATTTACGATTTGGCGTAATAAATTGTCTATGATAATCGTAGTACGCACGGCGTCCAATCAAGCCACACCAAACCAAATTAAGCTGATCTCTCCTCACACGGGAAGCTCCTACAAAGCGAAGTCAGGTTATACTGGTTATGTATCGAGTGTACACACTGACATTACTCGGTCCAATTTTGTATAGGTATTGTAATACTTGTTTTTTACCTTTTCAATTCATTATTTTTAAGCAGTCAGGTTTTTTGTTTTCATAACAATTATATGGACAAAGCGTCGAACGTCGTCAATCAATGCGTTTGGGGATATAGTTTTTATCCCCAGATTTGGCCCGCCTTATCTAAGTTTCTAATATAAAACGTCACAAAGGTGCCATCCTTTAATTATGTGAGGTTTTTTAGCGCACTTTTATAGCCCTCTCTCCCCCTTGGTGACACATCGTAAGGTTTTTTTTATTGGTAAAAAATATTTTACTCGGCACACATTAAATTCATTATTTTCTCCCACGGAGAAAAAAACACGTTACATATTATCCCCTCCTTCCCCCATTGTGATTGATCATGATTTTTTCTGACCACCTCTCACTTTAAAAAACTCACGTGGTTAAAGGACAACCATAAACACTGATTAGTGGGTTTTTCCAATATAATAAATTTCTAGTCTGGACTCTGGATGGATATCTGTGCCCCCTGCCCGGTTAATAGCTTCATAAAACTAGTGAAGGTACGTTGTGTATATTTGCGGCACACGCTATTCGCTGGCTGATCGGCTACTCAAGACGTAAATAAAGTTACCGTCACCGCCATTCACACTGATGTTGACATTAGGCGCCGCACACGATGCCGATGGTCCAATCTTTAAGTGTCCCACTTCTGACCTTCTCAACTGGTAATTCCACATTGTTATCATATGGAGAACCCGTACACATTATCTATTTCAAATGATATATTTTGCGCCGTTCGTTGTCTGCTGTGACCTCCGAAGTTCAACACCCACCTAATTTTGATAAATAAGTTACATACAAGAGCACTCTTGTGTCAAATTGCTAAACTCAGCCATTATAAAAACCGAAGCTGCCTAGACCTTCGTCAGTTCCGCTGTAGGTTAGATAAAGCCAAAATCATATAATAAATATGAAAAAAATAACAACAGTGCATTAATTTAATGTAAAACGAATACATTGACTCATTATTGATAGGCAGATATGACTGAAATACCTATTTTGTCTTGCTTCCAAGCCACTTATTTTTTTACTTAGCTTCTTATGTCCCACAGTTGGGCATAGGCCTCCCTCATAGCCCTCCACTCTTCTCTCCGTGCGGTTTTCTCAAGCCACTATAATACCTTTTTGAAAACCACCTTGACATGTGAAATGAAAGACAATAATACAAAAAACTGTACGACACCATTGTCTTTATTTAGTCACGGGGGGCCGGTGTGGAATCCACCTTACACTATGGTGTATGTCACGGTCGAGTTCAGAGACAGTTTACTAAGCGACGCTGAAGCGTGCACATATCTATAGACGTGTGTACATCCTTTTAAGTTCTAGATAACGTGTGTGTTTGGTGTTTGTAGACAACAGTGCATTACAGTGATAAATGTACCTACTTAATACTAGTACAAACACCTGTGTCCGCGCGAAAATTCTTTTAATTTTCCGGAATGAAAATTTTGCTAAGTGCAACGGATTTATGAAGAGTTCATGTTCTGAAATTATAGCTTTATTGAATAAAATAAAGAGCAATTATTCGTGAAAAGTGATTAAAAGGTTTATCTTTAGTAAAATGTTATAGGTAGCAAGTAGGTACCTACCTATAAGTGGATTGGGATTTGAAGGCCGTAGCAACAGTACTAATGCTATTATAATAGGCACCTCGGTTGGAAAATAGTAATGTATTCTCATTGATAAGTTCTTTTTTGCGCTATGAAACAAAATAATAATAATCAAAATCAAAAGCAAAAAATCTAGAAAAAAAGGTTAATAATATAATTGTTATTATGACATGCTTCTTGAACTAAATTGCGTAACTACAAGGAACATTAATAATCAGATTCTCAAAACCAGGTAACTAGCTGAATATTGTATGTTGGTACTTAAATACGTAGTTTCTGTTGGTTAGTTATCGATAAGGCAGGATAAATTAGCGAATGAGTCAAATATACCTATATATATAATAGTTAGCGATGGTCAAAGAAGTTTACTGTAATGTTCACATACTTACAATATCAAATAATAAGTAGAGTTAAAAAAATAATTGCTTTTTAGGTTTCACTAACTTACTAACAATAAGACGGAGCATAATGATTATTTATGTATACTTACAAATCAATTAAATTGAAGGGTCTGTTTGTAATATCAAAATAACAGCTTTTTACTGAATGCATATGAAAATAATTAGGTACGGCACATGTAACATTATTTCTGTTTCTTGCCTGTCTTTCTGTCTGTTTGTGCCGGCTAATCTCGACACGGCTGGAACGATTATGACGGGAATTTTACTGTAACTAGCTAATGTTATAAGGTCTAACATAGACAACTTTTATTTTATAAAAATAATTAGGGTTCCGTGCAAAAAAAAAACCCTTGAAATTAACAAAATCCGATACAAACGACTAATCTCCGAAACGGTTCGACCGATTTTAACGGGACTTTTACTGGCAGATAGCTGATGACATAAGGTCGAACATGGGCTACTTTTATGTTAGAATAAGAATTAGGGTTCCCTGCAAAAAAATTAAAACCCTCGAAATTGGTGACAGAATTCGAATCAAAAAGGGAAGTTTTTTTTAATAATAATTTCACGTGAACGAAGGTCGCGGGCAACAGCTAGTAAATTCATAAAAAAAACATTATGTAGGTACCTACCTATATGTAGAAGTGTGAATGTTGTTAAGCACACCTTCCTGTGAGTTTTTTCCAAACCGGTATACTACAGTTCGCAAGAAAAAAAACAACGTTTACGATCACAAACAGGTTTTAATAGACATGATTTGATAACACCACCGTTTCACTATCTATGTCATTATTGCGTGAATGCGATCGACTATCAAAGATACAATAGAGCTCTATTTAGACTTCTGTGAGTCATAGACTATTCATAGTTCATCTACTGTTTGCGTAGGTAATGCGATGTAAACTGATTGTTCAAGGAGTAAACGAGATTGAGGATGCAACCGAGGATCTAAGGCGGGGGGCGGTGAGGAGGACTCGTCTAATATTAGTCCATGTCGCAACGACCGGTCCCCGTCATTTTTCCGAGTAATTCGATCATCTTTAATCGTCACACCACACAGAATAAATACAAGGACGTTACAGTCATGTACGGGAGTATATTCTAAATCCTGAAATATGGCATGGGTAACAGGATCCCCATGTTTATTTTCAACGAGTCTAGTGAGAAATCTTTCCCTTTGCGAAATACATTTGCGTAGGCTGTGGTTACAAAGAACTGACCTCATAACGTTTTTTCGATTTCCTAGTACTTAGTGGCATATTTGTAATTATGATTTATGAAACCACAAGTCTCGCGAAGTAGGTAAACAAGGTGCTCAACTATTGAGTAAACTAACAGGAAGCTTTAAGTGTATACCTAGGGCTTCTCAACAAAGGAATACTTGTATGTAACATACCTATGGATTAAACCAATACTTTTACTTATGTAATACCCACTCGGCTTAGTATCTATGGCATACAGTAAGAACAAACCTAGATACTTACCTACATACGGAAAATTCTCTGTCTACGCGGAAAATAGAGCAGAAATAAAATAAGTTGTTCATGTAAGTAGGTACAATGCAACGAATATTCCACGACATCAAAACTATATCTAATGATGATCGCACTTAATCATTCAAGGGAAGTACCTTCCATTCGCGAACTGATTAGCCTAGGTAGGTACCTATTAAAGATTAGATAACATACTGATTACACAAACCGGTCAGACCATACATCTATACCACCTACTTGCAACTAACGAAGTGACAATAAGTGCGTAAGCACAAGAAGGCCTTGACGTCACAACAGTCAACCCACATACACTAAATGATTACTGTAATTACAGCTATTTACTTGAGAGCTAGTAACTTTAGGTGATTAGGTGTGTTGAGTTTCTAGAATAATAATAAACCAAAAGATCAAAACGACATGACCATAATATTGAGTTTGTATCTGCATGCGCAGTTTTTACGAATTATGAAGTTGAACTCTTATCGAATATTAAAGTAGGTATAGCTTCACGAAAATAGCCAGACCGACACGGCTTTCCCATTATTAGTTACCGTACCATCGTATGCACGAATTCGACATTAATAGTTAGGTACTGAGAAGGAAATTGTAAAATCGAAAACAGCTTACCTAGCTTCTAGTTATGAAGGTAGGAATATACAGAAACGGTTAGTGTTTCTCCTACTAATAAACACAGAATAAAGTTACCTATTCCAAGTTTAAACCAATGAAAATGTATGGTTATTCCTGTTATTCCAGATAACTTTATTCCATATAAAAGAAAAGCTTGGAGAGCTTAAAGTGTGCTAGGAATTTCTTGCCTGTTCTTCTCCATAGAGATCGACGCTTTGGAATGAGCAACTACCGTCCATTCACAGTTGTTTGCCTTGTGTGACTGGAACTGTAGCTTCACATTTTCGTTTTTGGCAATTCAAAATGAATAACTGTTTAACTGGTCTAGCGGTATATGATTTTAAGGATTCATATGCGTATTGTATAATTATCACTTGCTTAGGTGAAGGAAACCCGCATGAATGAGAGATATTTCTCGACGGCAACTAAAGCCAAGTCAGAGGCCCACGGGCGGCATAATAACTCTGACACCAGGTTAGGCACTAAACACGCGAAAAACAAAGTCTTCTATTAAAATGCTTTATTTTTATATGCTTTCTTTTTTTTTCAAAAAAAATGCTTTATTTTTAAATTTAGTTAGAGCGTTATAGCTCTACCTGCATGAAACAAAGAAAAACATAGAATCAGAATGAAATACGAAAAGCCATATAAAGTTGTTACACAAATCATTAAATCAATAATAGAATAGCATAGGTCAGTAGCGAATTAGCAACACTGGTTAGGTCAGATAGAACACGGAAATAATGCCAATGCAGTCGGAATGCGACCTCTATGCATAAAATTACGTTTGCACTCCACACGAAGACTGATATCACAAATTAAAGGATTGCCACAGTACCGTCGTAATATTGCACCTGCAAGAAAAATCCACTTTACAGTACGTAGGTGCTTTATTCAAAAAGCCTTTTCAAACAGTACATCATCATTTGCAAGTTGATGGCATGACGAGGAAGAAGGGGGTATTTTGGGGTTGGCTTCCAGTTTCATTGGATGTAGCATAGGTACTGGCTGGTCAGTATTCCGGGTAATATTCAAAAGCAGTCTGACCAGTCATATAAGGGTACACGCATGCATGACGCATGAAAGGGTCGCCGCTACCGAACTACTACTACCCAGTTTCGTGGTGGACTGCGTGCAATGTATGTATGTATCTATTATTAAACTCGCATAAAAAATTTAGTTAACTCGATGTTTGTATGTCTGGCGAGATCTAGTTACTGGCCAGCGTCATGACTATTTATTTCTTCAATGATATCACCGAATCTAACATCTCTACCACTTAACTACAACCTCGGTACTCTTGTACTTACGCGGAGTATTTTTCTACTCAATTGATCTTACCACATGAAAGTAAAATCGCGTAGGCTACCGACGCCCAATAAATTAGATATGAGAATTACCTTTCCAAACATTACTGGTACCTACTTCAAGTAAACAGCTCAAGACTATTGGTTGATTAATTCTTATCAAAATCTGTAGCGATAAGCGTATCCATGATAGACGGTCGGCTTGAAGATTATGTGATAGAAAACTGTATTTCGTTTTAACCAAAATTGCAACAAGTGGCCTTTTTATGACCGTGATGTGATGTGATGACACTATTGAGGAAAATAAATATGATAAATAATTAACAAAATGGGATTTACCGATTGCTGTATACCGCCAAAAGAATCCAGTAAGTGTTGATAAGCTTTGAGCCATGTATTCTGTATTTTTGTATTCAAATTATTCCTATTACTAATCATCAAGTAGCATATTTTTTTCCTGTTTAACCTAACTTAGAAGCGTCAGTTTACTCATATTTATTAAAAATATATATTTTTAAATATGTAATTAAGGTAAATACCTCCTCATTGGTAAACTAGTGTGGTACCTACTAAGTAGGTGTATTTTCCTGAAACCTGATAACACGTTATCGGCACACATAGTTTGAAGGCAATGTTGCCTGCTAATTAATTACGGAAAAGCCACGCTGGACTATTTTTAGATCTAGTAATATTTATAAAAATCTATTGGGCTACTTACTAATTGTGCAATAAAACCTACCGTCTCACTTCACTCCTTAATACCTGATGCCTTTATAGGGTTTCGTATGTACTCAGTAGGACCCTGCCAGACTTTATGGAAATCGGTCTAGTCAAGTGGAAAGGTCGAGAAATTCCAATAAGGTGTAAAATGGACTCATCACGAAGCCATCAACCAACCATTCTGTACATCAAACTAAGTAACATTGAATTACTTTTTAGTCATTCAATGGGGTTAAATGAATTTAAAGGGGTTGTATTGATGATTTTAATGATTATTACTCGGTAAAGCCATATTTGTTACGGTCGCGAATCATTTTTAATCAACATACATCCTGACACTGACTTGAAAATTGCAAAAAACGTAAGAAAATTTGAATTTCGTGGGCTACCCGTGCGCTTCCACCCTAAGGATATTTTTACACCAATTAAAAACTATTTTTTCGTGATTTACCTACCTCAACATCAAGAAATTCGGAGTTTACATAAATTTATACCTTTATCAATAAAATTATAAATAGCTTGCTAAGATTCGTTATAATAAATTTAATTATTGGCGACGTAGGTAATTTTTGTTTCAGTTATATATTTTTTTGTATTGAATACTTTATGGACCAGAAAGGTACTTCTATATGCTAAAAAATAATCATGTTTATCTTATGTTTTCAGGAGAGCCGATTCGGTACGATCCGAACTTCAACGGTCCTATCCACAACCGATCGTGTACGGACATTATATGGCTAATACTGTTCATCCTCTTTCTTGGAGTATGGGGATACGTAGGCTATCATGGTGAGTAATTTATAAAACTCTTATTTAAAATAATAACGTCAATAATACCTAGGTCCTTGAAAACTGAAATAATGGAAAATTAATACTGGGCACTAGAAATTTAAGTACTTACAACTAGTTCTTACGTTCTATAGAAATGTTACATACTCAAAGACATTAAAATGTATGACTGACTAAAATCGCTAATCAAATTCCAGGTATGAGCAGGGGCAATATTCAGAAGCTGCTTGCACCCATCGACTCCAAGGGCGCGCGCTGCGGTATGGACTCCGACGTCGCCGACAAGCCCTACCTCGTGTTCTTCGACATTTCCAAATGCTTGTCACCCGGCACACCCATCGTCGGCTGTCCTACGCCACAGGCAAGTTATCAGAAATCCGAATTAAAAGTCCTTCATCAATTATATGATTTAATGTCCAGCAGGACCACCAGACTCCTGGATAGCATCAATATTTAGTGCTCAATTGTGTCTACAAATCAGAATTTGTGTCCTAGTAGTTTCTGAGACATTTTGATTGAAAGGGGGTCCCGGTGGGGTAATGCTGCCCGTAGCACCGCGTCAAGCGAGATATCTAAACATTGTACTTTCTCGTTTTTTTCAGGTGTGCGTGAAGCAGTGCCCAAGTAAAACGTTACTGTTTCAAACGCAAATGACTGATACGAACTTTGCTCAATATAAGTCACATATGGTGTGCATGGACAATATCAATGCTAACACTTTGACTTACGAGGCAGCAATGGCTCACATTGAAAACGGAAAATGCGCTAAATACGTTTTGCAAAGTCAAGCAGGTAATTTTTCAGTTCTATTAATTACATGATTGTTGTGAAAATGACAGATGATTGGGTGTCATGGTTTGAGTGACACTGCCACTAATTTTTGTGATGCCTTAGTATTTGTACCATGCTGTTTAATGTGTGGCATGTCCCTCCGGATATTTTTATTAAGACCGCTTGACCTAACTTTGACCTGTGATGGATGGATATTGTATATTAACTACACTTCAGTGTTGTCCCGTTGCATCGGCGATCTGTCGACTCTACAATGCCAAAGGGACAGCAGGACGAGTCCCTCTGTGAGTCCTGTGACCAGCTGCGTGAGGAACCCTAGCGAGGCTCGCAAGTCGCTGGTGAACAGAGCGACGGCTCTCGACTCGTACGTGGGCTGGATCGTAGCCAGCTGGATGTCCTTCTTCACTAAGACGGACGAGCGCGACACTCACATTGTATGTAGCCGCGACTCCGCCGCGCATGATTCTGATGCACGCGTATGAGCTTGACTTTAACCTTCGCGCATGTGCACCTGTGACTGAAAAACTACAACTAACAATGTCGTAATCGATTATAGAATGGTCTCTGTCCCACCCAAATTGTACATACTTACTTATTAGATACCTTCAGTTTAGTTTCACACAATTCACAGCTTGTTCACATTCTCATGTCATTAATTAAATCAAATCACTTATCCATACTTTAACGATGCGGTCGACGATGCTGTGCATGTTTGGTGATTGGAGCAGTGGTGGGCCGGTGTTTCGTGAACGTTGGCGACCTCCAGGCAAACATAGTGTCCTTGGGAAACATGACCGCGGAGGAGGTGACCGCACAACTTATAAATCTGGTGCAGTTCCAAGAGGTAGATAGAACTCATTTTGTAGCTCATTACTTTCTAACAATTTATTTATCTTTACTTTTATTGTGCATGTTAGATTAGATTAAGTATAACATGTGTAAGGGTTGGTACAGACGCCAGCACATCAAGCTACCTGAAACTGTCAATCTTTGCCAATCAACCTTGAACCAAATGCTTTAGCGATAAAGCTGAAAATGATGTGCTAGCGTCTGTGCAAGAGTAGTGTTGGTGGCGTTTAAATACAGGGTAGAATTTAAACGAGCGAAAATAAATTCAAATTAAAGGTGTCAAAAATCCTGAATATGTGCTCCTGAAATACTAAGTGAGGGACAAGCAGTGGGCGAATATACAAATGTTTTTAACGGCGACTTTGAAATACAAATTTGAGTTAAGTACCAGTTGTTCAATACGAACAGTGTGATAAACTCAGAAAAAAAAAAACAAAACAAGCTTACTACCCACTAGATTGTAGATAAGGCCTGCCTAGTCAACGTAGCCCCACTGCGCGGCGCTCTTATTTCTATTTGCAGGCTTTAAAGTAACCTAACACGAAAGGGATGGATCTTACTTCGCGCTCTCCGCTCACTAGACTCCGCCATCCCCTTCGAACCTAACCTGTCCGAATCGGGGTGTCACAAATCCCGTGCTCGTTTCGCTCGTTCTGTCTTCCTATGTTCTTGCCGCAAAGTCCGGATAAATAGTTACTTACTTGGTATAATACTCGCCCATTCAGTATATTAGTCGCCAAATAAATTTTTATTCGCCAGATTAATAGTTTCCTTTAAATAAGTTAGGTTTAAAAAAATATTTATCAGTAATAACAATTTATTCCTCTAACTCTGACTAAGATGATCATCATTATCATGATATCTAGAGAAAATATTTGTGAGGTATGGAGCTTCAATAAATCATATAAATAATACAAAGCAAAAATACAGAGAGCGCTACTTCAGTGTAGTGCACTAGCGATAGAAGCGGTAGGCACAAATATTTACACCAGTTCCAGTCCACCAACAATAGTTTTGAATATATTAGTGAGTTTAGTCGGCCGGCACAATCAGATATTATTACTTGCTCTATTTCAGTAAATTTATATTTTAAGTTATTGTTGACCATTTACTAAAGCCAGTTCGTTTACTTGTTCGATTGTCTCCTAATCGACCAATAACTCACAGACTTCATACTACATACAGTTGTCGATTATTTCCATTCAGCCACTAAGATCGCGTACAATATCTCAGTAACTTTCGCTTAACTTTGTACTAAGCTTGGTAAATATATCTTATTTTATGGTGAAGGTATTAATTACAAACTGAAAAATTTCCATTTATTACTAAAAAAAAAATGTATTCGTGCTTTTTACGCATTTAACCATGAATATTAAGAAATCAATCCAATGGCTAACACATTAAATGCAGGTAACATGGAAGTTAAGATGTGTCTAATATTTAAACTTGTGTGTATGATCAGCTGTCAGCGCAAATAGTTCAAGACTTGGTGCAATCACGGTGGTACCTCCTCGGTGCAGTGTTTGGAGTCGTGATCTTATGCTTCGTGTACATCCTGCTGTTGCGCTGGGTTGTCGGGCCAGTCGTGTGGGCCTCCATCGTTGGACTCATTGGCCTAATGGGATTTTGTAAGTTAATATATCGATCCGTTTCGTACTCGCAACAACAACCAGCCAATTTTATTTAGTATGAAAGTTCGCTATGTTTAAAATAAATAAAAATACTCTGAACGTTATCAGGGAAGAGTCCGTCATCGTTGTATTTTCTACTGTTTTACTACCTCAATCAAAATAATGGCTTATGCTTAAGTGTGCTTGTGGGCTAAGCACACTTAAGCAACATATTGTACAGTAGGTAGATATTTAACTGGTTTACATCATCTCGTCTTGTTTGTTCCAGGCGTGTACTTATGTTACAAGAACTATGCGTATTACAAGGCGAACCCATCGATAATGCACCAGACGACTAATCTCAAGGGCTACGCAGAGTCCATATTTAGCAAGTCAGAGACCTGGATGGTGATCCTCATCGTGGTTGCCGTGTTGCTACTCATCCTGGTGTTAATTGTCATTTTCTTAAGGAACCGGATCGCTATTGCCATTGCGCTAATTCGCGAAGGAAGCAAGTAAGTTCATTTTGTAGACAAAAGCCGAATTTTTTTTTTTTTTTTTTTTTGTGGCTTCGCACGGTTTGTGCATTAGCCAATGTCACGTTTGGGTTTTATGTTTATTTTAGACGAGGAAAATAAAGGTAGGGAAACTTTATGGAAACAAAAATAATAATTCATCGGGATTTAGAATAGGACAGAAATATAGGATCAATAAACGGGAGAGGTGAATGAGAAGATACAAATGAGCAAATTACAATGACGAAAAATTACAATTTAATATTATTCAGAATAATGAATGAGGCTATACATTTATATACAGAAAAACTATTTGTACAAAGTAAACTAAGTATAGAGGTAGGAAAAGGTATACGGAGAGACAAAAGGTTACTAAGAAAGGAAGAAAGATCATATAAGGGACAGGAGAAAAATATGTGATCTAAGTCGCCTACATCTGTGCCACACGAACAAGTGGGGTCGTCAATGATATGTAGTTTGGCAAGATGGGCTGGAGTGCAAACATGACCCAGTCGCATCCGTATAAGAATGGAGGTCTCCATCTTACCAAACCCAGCCCTACCAAACCACGGTTTTTCAGGAACGTCAGGTTGAATTAATGAAAAATAACGGCCCTTCGATTTGCTACTGATATCCCAAGCTATCTTCCAAGTGTCCCGAAGAAAAGTTTTTGGTAGAGTCACAAGATCAGTGCAAAAATTTACATAGGGAACTAAGTCTCCACACTGCACCGCATCACCAGCGAGTGTATCCGCCATTTCATTGCCGTGGATTCCAGCATGGGCCGGAATCCACGCAAACTGTATTGAATTACCCTCAGAGATGGTTCTGAACGCAAATTCTCTTATTAAATAAATGATAGGAAACTGCGATTTATGATCGAAAGGGGATTTGTTGATGGCTAGAAGAGCACTTTGAGAATCTGTAAAAATTATAGTTTTTTTGAGTTTAAAAAGGCGAGAATATTCTAATGCTTTTAAAATACCGAAACATTCCCCCGTAAAAACAGAAGTTTCCGGAGGCAGTTTTATTTTTTGGACGATGTTGTATTGAGAATGATACGTACCTATTCCAACACAACCCGTTGGAGAAAGCTTGGCAGCATCCGTAAATACATGGTGATATTCTAAGTGTTCAGACAAAAAAAAATTAAATCTTGAATTTCTGTTAGGGTCTGTTTTTTTAACACACGTAAAATTTAGGGTGGGGCTGAACAGCAAACTTTCATAACTACAATTAAACATGGGAAGTTTATTGGAACGGTGAATAGGAGAAGAAAATGAAAGGATTTTTTTATAGCTTACAACTAGACAGGGAGCACGTTTATGGGACCAGTAGTCTGAAGATTCTATGTGTAACACTAAAGAGTCTAGTTTAGGAATGAGAGGATGAGTTGATGACTGAAGAATCCGGAACAAATATTTGTCAGACAGGAATTGTCGTCTCAGATGTAAAGGTGCTTCCCCGCATTCAATTTGGAGTGCATTAATGGGACTGGACTTCATGGCACCCGAAACAATGCGTAGAGCTTTGGATTGGATGCGATCCAACTTTTTAAAAGCCATGATGCTACCCGGTTCCAGTAGAAACAATCCATAATCCAGAGTGCTTCTGATGATTGCGTTGTAAATTAGTTTCAATGAAAAGGGGTGCGCACCCCACCATACACCAGAGAGGCATCTAAGCATGTTTAGGTGATTTTCACATTTGTTAACAATATAATCACAATGAGGAGCACTACTTAATTTACAGTCAAGTATTACACCTAGATATCTGAAATTATCTTTAATCGGAATAGGAGTTTCCTTAAAAAAGAGATTTATTGTGGGAATATTTCTCTTTCTGGTAAATAAAACGGCCGCGCTTTTAGACGTGGATATATCCAAGCCGTTAAGATGTAACCATGACTCCAAATTAGATAAAGCGGAATTGATAGCCTGGCTAGCCTGTTCGACGGATTGGCTTGAAGAATATAACAACAAATCGTCGGCATATTGAAGAACCCTAACTTGGTCAGCTAAGGACGAGTCTAAATCATACGTGTAAATATTGTATAGTAGGGGACTGAGCACAGAACCCTGTGGGAGGCCTTTCCACACAAGGTGAGATACCTCTTGATCTCCAATTAACATACTAATAGAGCGTTCAGTCAGGATATTAATAATAAAATTCGACAAATTCAATGGGACCCGTAAAGCTCTTAATTTATTTTGTAAAACTGATAATACAACATTATCATAAGCTGAATTAATATCGAGGAAAACCGCAACCGTAGATTGATTATTAGAGAATGAAATCCGAATATCCGATGTTAAAATGCTTAGACAGTCACTGGTACTTCTACCTTTTCTAAAGCCATATTGTGATTCTGCCAAAAGACCCTTACTTTCAACAAACCATTCTAGACGATTTTTAATTAAGTGTTCAGCTAATTTCATCAGAACTGAAGACAAAACTATGGGACGGTATGAAGAAGCGTCAGATGGGATTTTATTTGGTTTGAGGAATGGCAACACCATTTGACGTTTCCATTCAACAGGGATGTTTCCAGTGATCATAATAGAATTGATAAGATGTAAATAATAACTGAGGACGTCTTCATTTAAATTAGCAAAAAAGGAATATGGGATGCCATCACTGCCTGGTGCAGAATCCTTAGTTTTATGAATAACACCCTTTAATTCAGTAAGAGTGAAAGGGCCATCTAGAGTCGTATGGGTGTCTTGGTTATGGGATCCGTTGGTTATTGATAGTATAGGTAAGGACAGGTTAGGGTTAATAGCCTCAGGAACCCAAGGCGGTGCTAAATTATCTAAAAATTCGCTGGCTAACGAATCAGGTATAGGGGAAGGGTTCTTATAAATGGATCTAAATCTACGGATATTACGCCAGACAATCGTTGGGTGAGTGTTCGGTGAAATTGATGAGCAGAAGTTACGCCAAGATTCAAATTTTTTCGTCTTAAAAAGTTTATAAGTTTCGTTGGATAATTTAGTAACAGTTTCAAAATTAATATCAGACATATCAAGGTTATAATTGTATTCCGCCTCTTTACGTCTGTTAACTAATTCTGTACACTCAGAGTCCCACCATGGAGGCGAGGGAATTGTACTATTATTGTTATTTTTTTCAGGAAAAACTACATCTGCAGTTTCGATTAACAAAAGTGCTAAAGCTTCAGCACAGCTGTTTTCATTGCCATCAGAAATCACAGGCAGGGAGCAAAGCTTACTGTCAACAATATTTTTAAATTTGTCCCACTCATTATTATTTCTACTAGGTAATTTATGTTTTAAGTTAGATCTCCTTGATGATGCCTTTGATTTGGAAAGAGGGTAAGAAATAACTATTGGGAAATGATCACTACCATGAGTGGAGGTTAGAGTATGCCAAGTTAATAAAGAGGCTAAGTTTGGAGAACAGATAGACAGGTCAATTGCACTTTGGTTTTGGTTGGGATCTGAACGGCGAGTAGCAGCTCCTGAGTTCAAGATGCATAAGTTATGTGAGTCTATTATATCTAATAATTCCTCTCCATGACAATTAGAAACAGAACAACCCCATGATTGGTGATGGCAATTAAAGTCCCCCAATATTAAGAAAGGCTTTGGAAGTGAAGAAAAGAGATTATTCATCTCTTGAAGAATAGATGAAGAAGGGTGAGGAATGTAAATAGAAACAAAACAAGTTTGGTGCACCTTAATAGCTACAATAGAAATTTCCTCACTATGAGGAGGTAATGAAACAATAGAGAAAGGAAAAGAGTTCTTGACAAGTATAGCTACACCACCATACCCATCAGACCTATCCTCCCTAATGGTTAAATAACCATTAATTTTAAAAATATGATTTGGTTTGAGCCAAGTCTCTGCTAAAGCAAAGACAAATGGCTCATATTTGTTTAAAAGGTATATAACATCACTCTTTTTGTTTACTAGACTGCGGCAGTTCCACTGGATTATATTGGTTGTGTTGTCCATTATGAATGGATTGAGGTACATTGAAAGTTGAGGCAACGTTGGACGGTGAGATGTTGAACTGAGAAAGAAGATTGTGTAATGCAGAGAGAAAATCATTTATAGAAAAGTTTACATCATTTTTATCATTACTTTGATTATTAGAAAAACCACAACCATTAGATGGCTGGGGAATTATAAAATCATTAATAATAGCACTATGGGCCTCTTTATTATAACCTTGTATAGATTTGGGTGGGGAGCGTGGTTTCAGGAAGACTGTCTTTTTATAACTACTGGAAGCCTGCATTCTATTAGGTGAAGAGATTGATGGAGTATCTGCAAAGTTTTTAGAAGGAGAAGTTAAAAGTGTGTCAGCATACGATTTAGTTACTGGGGGATATACTTTTGCTGCTTCAGCATAAGAAACTGAGCTATTTGCCATGTATGATTTAATCTGTTTTTGACGAGAGAATTCAGGACAAGATTTATTAATGGCATAGTGAAAGCCAGAGCACAGACAGCAGGATGCATTTTCTATTTCCCTTTCACAGCTATCTCCAGTATGGCCTTGACCGCATTTGTAGCAGCGAGGTTTAGATCTGCACTGAACTTTAGTGTGCCCAAAACGACAGCAATTGAAGCATTGTACAGTAGGGAAAATATATAAATCAACCGGTAATGCGTTATAACACATAAATATTCTTTTAGGTAGAACCTGTCCATCAAAGGTAACAACTATGGATTGGGATGGCTTCCAAATGGTTGTACCATCAACAACGGATTTAAAATTAAGGCGTCTGACTTTTAGAATTGGACCACAACCAATTGGAACTGTAATATTATCAATAACTTCCTCTGGAGACCATTCTGCAGGAACACCACGCACTAGGCCCATTCTTGTAACATTGAAAGTGGGTATAAAAGCTTTGTAATTATATGTTTCCAGACTACTATGTGAAATAAAAGAATTTGCATCCAGAAAATTGGAAAATGAGAGAGAAATTTTATTGCGCCCAATTTTTTTGACGCTACCATTTATAATATTTTGAAAGGCGTTGTGTTTGAGAAACTTACCAAATGTGATTGGGTGCAATGTAGTACCATCATCAGGGGAAATAGTTTTTTTCTGTAAATGAATAATGTAAGGTGCATTGTCAGTTTTGTCGTATGTTTTACGACCGATTTGCGCGGGAACAGCTACGGATGGAGCATGAATATCAGCAGCAATGGTTGGTATTTCAGAATTTACAGAGCAATCAAAATCTGTTAGAGTTGTAGGACTTGTAGGATCCGAGCAAACACAACCCGACGACTCGGAACCTTGGTTATTTCGGGTGCGACGGCGTTTATTACAGTGCTTGCACACATGTACGCGGCTTCTTTTCCGGTGACGAGCCGAGGACGACCCATCAGTCTCCATGCCTGACTCATTGCTAATAGTAACAAAGTTGCCTGCCGGGGGAACAAAGTCCCCCGGGTCTGGCGGGTCGTTCATCACACGGCTTCAACAAAAAATTGAGTAAAAACTTACCACTACCGAAGAAAAAAAGAAAAACTACAATATTATAAATTAAAGAAGATGATAGAGCACTAAAACTAAGACTATTGATCCTATATTACCGTAATAACAAATAATTTAACTTAGATTCAAAAAGGACGCGTCCGCCAAGTTGAACGTTTCCCGCGCTTTTTCCAAAAGCCGAATATACGTATGTATGCTTCAGCAAATCAGACAATCACTACATAGTATAAAAGTCCCGCTGTCTGTGTGTCCCTATGTATGCTTAGATCTTTAAAACTATGCAACGGATAATGATACGGTTTTTTTTTAATAGATAGAGTGATTCAAGCGGAAGGTTGTATGTATAACAATGCACCCGTGCGAAGCCGGGGCGGGTCGCTAGTAAATCATAAAACCCTATTTCGCAGTCTCCTGATTGTATGGTTTTCTCAAAACTAAGCCCCTAATGAATCCGGCTGCCATTTGGTATCAAGTCTGAAGGTCAATCTGCCACTGGCCAGTTGTCAATTTTGTGATTTATGTATACGATACGATCTGCTCCCGATTGGTGGAACTGAGTCTTCACAAACAAAAATCCTACTTCAATAATTTGAACGCTCTTGTTCAGTTTGTTAGCAAAATTTCAACAACAGCTAAATATACCTATTTTTTCATTACAATAACATTGTGTTTTCATTATTTCCAGAGCTGTTACTGCAATAAAATCAACGATATTCTTTCCGATATTTCCTTGGATTCTTCAATGCATTGTGATTGCTTACGGCGTGCTGGTGCTCATGTACTTGATGTCAATCGGAGAACCGGCTTTCAAAACAGTTAATTTCGCGAACGACACGTGCGCCTGCGACCAAATCCTTGCCCATTATACTAAGGTACGATCGATGACGATGCTGAGTGGTGATGGTAAACTTGGTGACTGATATGGCACCGTTGGCGACGACGGTGCGTTACACACGAGACACTTCGCATGATACTGTCGCGTTACGTGCGAGTATGAACTAAAACTCTTATTTATGTCATATCGTCTGTCTGCACCATCCACAAAAAAGACAGGGGGGCCAAGCGCCTATGTATAACCCCAGAAATAAACTTTAAACACATACCTCATGTAGTCACATTTTTTTTATTATTATTTTTTAAACTTTGCTCCACACTAGGATTTTCTCCTGTATCGTGGGTGCGTTTACAAACATTTAAACTCACATGGATTTATATACCACGGTAATAATATCTTTATTTGAATTCTGTTCCAGGACAACGAAGCTTGCGATCCAATCTCCTTCTTGGCAGGGTGTAAAGATCAAGTGGCAGGAGGAGCCTGTCAAAAGGCCACGTGCCACTTCACAGGCCTCGATAGTCCGACCAGCGTCGTGTGGTTGCACTGTTAGTACCCTGTACCCTACTATTTATTTCGACACAAAGGGGTTTGAATTTTATGGCCGGCCTAACTTCCGCCTAATTTTTTTTTTCATATTTGCAGCCATGCATTAGACATAATTATATTAATCGATAGCTGGTATCAATACAAACAAGTTTTGTATGAGACAAAATGTTCTTAAGTGTCACGATTCTGAGATATAAGCTATAAAAGTTGTGCTGAAGTTGCCATCAGTGAATGGACTTTAACTTTGACAGCTCAGTTTTATGCGTGAACGGAACTTTGAAACAAAAAAATGGCGAAGTTAGGCCGGCCAGGCTTCATACAAAAATCTTCCAAGCCCTTTAATTAATGCGTCAATAAACAGTAGCTAGTAGTGCTACTGCTACTAGCTGCTGGCAGAAATTCGTGTTGAATTTCAAAGTATCAAACACTAGGTTCTGCCAGTGACTTCCTCAGTAGCGAAGAAACCTAATATCCTACGGCACTATGTAAAAGTATTTTTGAAATCATATGAGTTTTTATCTATTTATAATATTAGTATCGATAATTTTATTTTCCAACGTCGTTTTCGCCCACAGTGGCCAACTTGCTGGCCTTCTTCTGGACGATGTTCTTCATCAGCGGCGTGGCGGACATGATGCTCGCCAGCACATTCTCCACGTGGTACTGGACTTACAATAAGAGAGACCTTCCATTCTTCACTCTTACTTCTGGAATTTTTCGAACTTTACGGTAATATTCACTTGTAGACTTTATGTAATTGAGAAATGTTTGTTGTGATATTATTGCTGTTTCGCTTTACTATCGGTCCCTTAGTCTGCCGAGGTCAATTGTCTTGGTCCTGGACCATTCAAGAAGCTTCCTGACAAGTGAGTCCTAAATTCCTAATATTCTGAAAATCCCATAAGGCTGTCCACCAGTTCGCTCTGTGCTAAAAACGATTCTCTCGTAAACTATCATAAGTTCGCAAAATTTGGCTCCTCAACGCTTCTTAAAAATATGTTACAGGTATCACCTGGGTACAGTCGCCTTGGGAGCTCTGATCATAGCCATAGTGCGAGTAATTCGCGTCATCCTGGAGTGGATCGACCAGAAACTCAAGAAGTTCGACAACCCGCTCACTAAATGCCTCATGTGTTGCTGCAAATGCTTCTGTTGGTGCCTGGAGAACTTCCTCAGGTTCATCAATAAGAACGCGTACATCATGTGCGCCGTACACGGACATAGTTTCTGTAAGAGCGCGAGAGACGCTTTCTCGTTGCTGATGAGAAATATCGTAAGAGTAGTCGTCATAGACAAGGTACGTTTACATGCTTGTGATAATTTGTAGATGTTGTAGTGTTATAAAATAATACGTTTTGGTTTATGAGGATTTTTGCGAAAGTAAGCTGTTTACTATCTTTTACATTTCTATTTTTAGGTGACAGACTTCTTGTTCTTCCTGTCCAAGCTGTTGATCTCGGTGGGCGTGGGCGTCGGCGTGTACTACCTGCTGCAGTGGAACGTGCTGTACGAGGTGACACAGGGCCAGCCTCTGCACTACAACTACATCCCTGCCATCATACTGAGTATCGCTACTTATCTCATCTGTACTATATTCTTCAACGTCTATGAGATGGCCGTTGACACGTTGTTCCTTTGTTTCCGTAAGTATATCAGTCAAGAGTTACATTATAGAACCCGAATCTACCTTGATTATTACTTCTGACAAATAAATTTCAACTTATACATTCCTTTTTTCAGTTGAAGACTGCGAAAGAAACGATGGTTCGCCAGAAAAACCATATTTCATGTCCAAAGATCTTATGAAAATTCTTGGGAAAAGAAATAAGAAATTTTAAAGTGCCAAAAATTATGAAAGTACGAGTTGTGAATGTATGGAGTAAGAGAATAAGTTTACTGTGTCAAACTATTGACAAAACATTGTCACAATTTTTATTATCACTTGTACTTCAATTTACAACTTTTATAGGATTTTTTACGATATTTCTATGTGTAAAATATTTTTACTAATTTAGATTTGTACTCTTTTACAGTATTGTACCATAGTTTATAATATAAAAAACCAAATAATAATTTTGTTACGTACCTTCTAAAATTTTATGAAGATGGCTATCACACCATTTTTATGAGATACTGAGATATTTTATAACAAACTGAGAAAAGACTCCACTTCTAATATTTTATGAAATGGTTTGTGATATTGCAAATAAATTATGTGAAGTAAAATTAACTAGTATTATTATACTGCTGTCAAAGTAATCACCATCAAGAAAATAAAATTTTAACCTGTTACTCTTCAACAACATAGTTTATTCTGTGCTGAGTTAGGAAGGCTACATCAAGCATAGCTTCAGGGTCCAGCAGTTCTTTAACATCGTCATATTTCAAGCTCTCTTCGTATGCAAACATGATGCTAGTATCATCCAGCATCATATCGGAAGCTGCAAGTGCCATAATGCAGTTCTTCACTCTTCCCATTGTTTCTCTGTCGGATCTGCTAACAACCTGAAAAGAGAAAAATGGAATATTGATTAAATAATCTATATATATAATTTTTTGAAACTGTCATGGTCACTAACACTAGAAACGGAATATTTACCATGTTTACTATTTATTTTGAGTTCCCGATATTTCGGCGCTATTGCAAGCACCATGATCACGGACAAACTGAAGTTATTGCGGGTGGGTGTTTATGAGCAGACAAATCGGTCTACCCCCTTTCTTGATCGTTTTTTGCACTCAGTACCGCTACCACGGTCACTCGCAACTCGATTCTGTTCCCGACACACGAAACACGCTACGTCCGCTCGCGAACTTTTTCGGTCTTTACAAAGCTGTATCACTGGATTCCAAGCTCTCGACAGTTGAAACCCATCCTCCCGGCTGAAATTCTTGTTTGGTAATTTCAATAGCTTCTCTCACCAGTCTAGGAATGGCCGAATTTTGGGTGTCATTGTTCTTCACCGCCCTGATATGCTCTGATATTCGACAAGCTAATGTACGTTTCATCTGACCGATATACGACTTGCTGCAACTGCAGTCTACTTTAGAGAGTACTTTCTAGAGTGCCGAAAAAAGTTCGCGAGCGGACGTAGTGAGTTTCGTGTGTCGGGAACAGAATCGAGTTGCGAGTAAAAGTGGTAGCGGTACTGAGTGCAAAAAACGAACAAGAAAGAGGGTAGACCGATTTGTCTGCTCATAAACACCCACCCGCAATAACTTCAGTTTATCCGTGATCATGGTGCTTGCTACAGCGCCGAAATATCGGAAACTTAAAATAAACAGTAAACATGGTAAATATCCAGTTTCTAGTGTTAATGATAATTTATATCAACTACATCAGCTACTGAACCATAGATGAAATCTAAGGAGTAAATCTTACTCAATATGTACTTGGGAATACAAAAGAAATTCTTCCAGGCCATTAATTCATTGGCTAGATATAAAAGTATCTTGTGGTCAAGTGGCAAGTATTAATCTGGCCAAATGGCGTTTCCTTGGCCCAACACAAATAGAATGCCAGCGTGTAGATGCTCTGCAGTATATGCCCCACCTCTTTTCCTGCCCATCCTGCACCTTCAAGGATTTGAACGAGGCCAACGATAGAGCCGTGCTTGGGACTACATACTAGTCAAATGTAATATGGGTCCATCAACGAAGATTTGGTCAAGTCATAAAATCTGCAAAATCCCCAACCTGCACTGGTGAATGACAGCCCATTCCCTCTCACTGCGAGGAGGCCTGTATCCTGTGTGATTATGCTCTGTTATGCTACAAAAGTTTTAGTCGACCAACCTGTGATTCAACATTAGCAATTTCATCTTTGTCTCCTTCAACCATATTACTTTGTTCTGCAGGACTGATCCAAATGTATCCATTGTTTCCAATGATCACTGATATGCCACAAGGCAGGTGGTGGAAATGGTTCTTTCTGCGTTTAATTGTTGAGGGAAACACTCTGATTAATATCCCTTGTGATAACTGAAAATCAAAATCATTATATTCAGACATGAAAATTTGTAACATTACTATTACACCTCTGCCTAGCCCTTCGGGAATAACAGGCGTGGTGTTATGATGATGATGAAAACGGCCCTGACTTACATATAGCCAGGGTGTGCCAGTTGTGGGGTCAAACTCAGAAAGCAGTAATTGGTGTAATTTATGATAATAATATTGAGGAAACAGCTTATCCTAGATAACATCAAAGACCAAGCCATCCAGCTAGCTGTGCCATCTATCAACAAGGTCTTGTCCTGGGGGCCTAAAATGGAAGCTTTATCTGAATCATAATATGAATCACGTTAAAAATTTAAAACTCTTAAAATGGTCTTTATGGTTATGACCACAAAAACCATTTTAAGAGTTTTAAATTTCTAATGTGATTCGTATTATGATTCTGATAAAGCAGCCGTGGTAGATGACAGGGTGCACCCTCACTTAGAGAGGTGCTGAGTCCCAGCAGTAAGACCATTGTTGGCTGGTTATGTTTGTGCTGTTAAAATTGCTTTGCCCTAACAGGGTTCAAGTTAGGTGCTGGGCAAATTGCTAGTATTGTAATATCTATAAGCCGCCCTAAGACTACAGTCAAAATATTTTAATTTGAAACAATGGGCCAACCTTGCCATATTTCAAGCTCCTGGTGTGCAATGAGAGGGACCCATCTGAGAAAACGCTCTGTACCTCTGCACTGATCAGGTCTCCCTCCTGTAAATGTTTCCTCATCATCTGCTCGTCTTCTGCTGATCTCCGCCTCTGAAAAGTTTCAAAATAACTTTTTTACTTTTAATTCACATAGCTATTTTAGGTATTTCTTGGCCTTCTTTTTAATATTTAATACTCAAACAAACTATTTAATATTAATTTTTTTAACACACAATTCATTTAAAAACAATCACGTACCAGTTCCCCACCAGGAAGATTCACAGCTGACAACTGAAGTACAGAATCCAAACGTGAATTCGTTTCCACCTTCCATCTCCGCTGTTGAACTTCAACTACTCGCCCTACGATAACGTCTCCTATTTCACCAACGTATCGATTCTTTAAAGGACGAATACATATCAACTTATTAACTTTTTGCATAACCCCAGCTACTGCAGCTTTTAGAGAATCATCAACTGCGTATGTTCCATGGCCGCTGCAATAAAACAATTTTAAAACTAAATATTATGACGGAAGAGACATGCTGCGCTGACTCCCAAAAAAATTAGGAGAAGGGCAGGTGAATGTATCTAATGAATTATTGTAATTTCAGTTGAAGCAGTATAAACAAATTTTACCGCATAAAATCTTGCATGCCAGTAACAACCTGACCGGGAGTATAAAATCTAGGTAAATCATTATTAGTAGAAACAGAATGATTTACTCTTTCGGAGGCTAAACGTATTTTAACATGACTTGTCATTTTGGAACAGGAACTTAACTGAGCCAGAAAATAATTCCAACTATGGCAAAACAACACGCTTATTTTTCAATGATCCCGAAGCAACATCAATCAAACTGACATGATGAATGAGAATGACATCGACTACTCGACTACAAAAAAACCATCGACAAAGATCTGTGAAATTTGACAGCAGAACAGATAATTTAATATTTAATTAATTTACAGTTCCAAATGAACAGTTTCACGATTTTTTCAGGGTAAGATTCATCGTGGTTGAATTAAATTACACAAAGTAATGCGCCTGCCTGGGTTCGAACCCACGGCTTACCATTCGTAAGTCTCTGCTACCACCATTGGCCCACCGCTGTTCTACTTCACCATGATATAATTCTATGTTTTGAAAAAAAAAAAACAAAACTTTGTCATTTTCTTTTCTTCAGTCAGACTGTCACTTTGGTCACTTGTCACTCACTCTGTCAGTGTCAAGTGTCATCTCGGACTCGGTGACAAGATTATTGTAGACTCAAAAATAGTGAAAATAGAAAATAAATTAAAGAATAAAGCAAAAAATTGAAAAATGGCTGGAATACCAGCTGCAAATACAGCTCCTATTACGGCCACCGACAGCTTATCACAAGCGTTAAAGGCTAACATCATTCCGAATCAGGAATACCTACTACAGGCGGGTAACTTCACCTAAAGTTTTCTATTATTCACTAATGTTTGGATTGTTTAAATTGTAATGTTCTGTTTAGGGCTCTGTCCTGGATTCGGCTGTAGAGGTTTTACTTCATCGCCTGCGTGGGCTGTGTGATAATGTCGACGCTGGACCAGAGACCTTTGATGATCAAGAAGTTTGCTTTAGTTTGCGAGATCCCAACCAGCAGGTATAAAAGTTATATATTTCAATCTGAAAATATGTTCCAAAAAAGTTTGCTTTTCTAAAATGAATGCAATAAATACTCAGCAAATAAAATGTTGCCTATGTAACATGTATTGATCAATTTTCCAGGCTGCGCCATTGATGCTGCGGGTTAGAAAGGCTCTGGACTACCGTGAAATGCCATTCCAGCTCCGTTACATTGGTCAGCCAGATCTGGGAGATAAAAACAGGCCCACAGTAGTTCGATCGAGCCTCGACATAGCTTGCAGTGGAATGCTTATCGACTTCCTGAATGAACTGGGCTGTAGAATCGAATTTGAATACAGTGTAAAAGGTACTAATCTATTATGGACATGGACAGTCACAAGCACCAATATGTTAACACTTAGCAACTTTCAAGAGTAATTTTCTTTTACCGTATTGATTGCAGTTTGATAATTATTGTTTTGAACATAGTATTTTGGAACCCATATTATTATTTAATGTCTTATCTCAAAGGTTCAATCGTTATTCCATGAAAAAACACTTTTGTCTATAGAAAAGCCTGATAATCATTAGTACCATTAGTTACTGAATCCAATCTGATTGATGGATACTTTTATCTTCTCTTTGTAAACTTTGGTTCTGGCAGTCAATGTGTCCTTCACCCGTCTATACCTTTATCTAGAATCTAATTTCATATCACTTGTATGCAATATGAAGGTGATACTTACGCATTGCAAATGGTGGAATATTATATTTAGGTCTTGTAACATGCACAGTTCAACTCAAATTAGTGATATGAAGTTTATCTAAAGATACTGTACATAATTTATACCCAATATAGGGAAATGGATTTAAGTATTAAATTCTCATTTTGTCTGTAGCACGAAGTTTATTAAATTCTAAACACAGAAAAAAGAAGTAGATATGGCACTAGTGCACGCAAATTGTTGCAGAAAAAGGAAGCTAATTGTCGTAATTTAAGTACTTCAAGCGCAATAGCTATCTCTTTCTCTAACACACTTTCCACATTATCTATCGCAGTCGTAACAACACAACGATATTTGAACGCCGCCCAGTATGAAAGTATTAATAGAACACATCTAAACTGTTCGTTTCTGTTTACAGAACCTGTCAAAATGTACTTTAGCGGTATAGGTACTTCTTTTAAAATCAAAATTTAATACCCGTGTTTGACTAACTCCCAACTTCACATTTGCACCTCAGAAAAACAAAAAAGGTAAAAAAAAGGAAGTTACATTTTTAGTCTGTTTTTTACTTTCACAGGTTACATGTTCAGAAAAGGCCGCATGAAAATAACAGTTGCAAAGGTGTTCAAGATATCCCAAGGGTCAATGCCCCCGGAGCCTATATCTCAGAGCTATCTGGTGGAGTTATCAGTAAGTATCAGTTTTATGACAGTTGTAAGTATAACATGGTAGATAAAACCAATTCTCCAGGTGCAATTCAGATGACTTCTTTCTTTTGTTAATAGATGTCTCTGATAAAGATTAGACTGTGTGCCCATTTTCACTAACACATCCAACTGATGAGGGTGCCTAAAATGGCCGCTTTAGCAATTCATAATAGAATAGTAATTTGAGATAGAATTGTAAAATTCTTAAAGTGGTCACAGACACAGTTAATATAATGAATTGTCACTTTGTGTGACCATTTTACGAATTGTAGCGTAATTCATATTTCTATCCTATTATGATTCTGCTACAGCGGCCATTTTAGACGCCGAGTTGTAGGTTGTGGGTTGGAACCTAGGCAGGCACGTAACTTTGTATAACTTACAAGAGGGAGGCCTGTGTCTACTAGACTAGTACAACGCCTAAATAAAAGCACTATGTCGAATTTTCGACACGCAGCTCAGACATGCCATGCCAAGAGTGCAACAATATTTGATTAGTCATATATAAGGGTTTCTTTAAAATTGAAAATGGCCATTTAACTTTTAAAACTTGGGTTTGTGCCTACAGATGTACACAATTACACATCCATATCTTACAATTGTCTCTTCTAAGCAAGCTGAAAATTGCATTCATTTTAAATCTTGGTGTTGTCTATCATACAATTTTAGCATCCAATATTTTTATAACACAACATCACGCCATCTCCACAAGATGGTTGCCGGAAGACGGAGGGCGCCGCCGAGGCCGGCCCAGAAAGAGGTGGCGAGACGATTTGGACGCGTACCGCGAGGGCTGGTCCGAGGTGGCACGGGAAAAGAGCACATGGAAGGAATTGGGGGAGGCCTTGGCCCAGCAGTGGGACAGCACAGGCTAATGAAAAAAATAACATCACGGCTGTAATCCCTTACGGGTTAGGCAGAGGTGTACCTAACAGTACGCCCACATTTCACTGGTTATGTTTTTAGTCCCTTGTAATAGGGAGCGAGCCTGTTGCCATCAACCGGGCACAAATCCAGATTCCGTGGTTCAAGCTACTAAGAAATTCCTGATGGAAAAACCCAATATTACTTTGCCAGACCCGGTAATCGAACCCAGGACCTCAATCTCAGCAGTCGTGCTTGCGACCACTAGACCAACGAGGCAGTCAATATTTTTTTATACTGTATACATATTTGGGAGGCCTATGTCATTTGTGTAGCAGTGGACGTCTTTCGGCTGAAATGATGATGATGATACATATTTGTATACAGTATAAAAAAATGATATACTTACCTATACTTTACATACTTTTTTAATTCATCATTCAGGTGCTTGCGCCGCAAGGTCAGGATATGATAGCAGATGACATGCGCGCGTTCGCCGACCAGCTGCGCCCCCTGGTGCAACTTGACAAGATCGACTACAAGCGGCTTGGGCACATGGCCGGCACATAGCCCATGTTTCTCGCTCCGGCTGGCCTCACACTAGCCGACGCGTCGTCCTGGACACAAATGTAGGTCAGTGTGAAGACAGCCTTAGTTGTGAAAACATGTGGTAGCTCCATAATAAATGGACTTACATTTATTTAAGCATTGTTAGGTAAAAAGGTATGGAGTGCAGAATAACTTACTTGGATAGGGTTTTTATTAACAATGCTGCCAGTATCGACCAGTGCCCAATAATTTAACTGCTCACCAATGCAACAGTATCACTATGCAATTATTTGATAATAATATGGACCCAATGTGTAGTAATACGTAATCCTTGCTGAGTGATTATAATATTTAAATTAAATATCTGTTTGTTTATACAATAGTGCTGTTAAATAAAAATTAAGATAATATTAATTAATGTCTATGGTATACACTAATTAGTTAAGTTAACCCAATGTTCATATCAGAATAACTTAATATTATGTGTAACTGATAAGTCTTTTCCGTACAGAATGAAATAAGAATGATGGCAGATTGATATTCTTCTAGGAATAATAGGTTTAATTTTATATTAATTCACCGAAATTAAAATAATTTAATACACTATAAAATCTTGGTTCTTTTTTGAATTTTTGACTATGATATGATCCTCTCCGTAGTCCTCGTCTTCATGTTTGTATCCGTGAACGTAAGCAAAGTTCCCGAAGTACAGACACCTGTCGAATTTTAAATCCGCAAAATCTGAAAATATTTCCAGTTGTAAGAGTCGTTATTGTAGTCGTCATAACATGCATCGTCTTTATTGTTCAAAGTCAATCGTTAAAAGCGCATAATTATGTAAACAGGGTGTAACAAGACCCTTCACGAAGCCGTAAACCAAGAATTCTGTAGATCAAATTAAGTAACTTTACGCAAAAATTATTGCTGGGAAACGTTTTTTTTTTTGGGGTGAAAAATCATGTTTTACGGTAGGACTCATTGTAACGCACTCAAAACATTGTGCTGGTGAATGGATTGAATAGTACGGGGTTCGTGGAGGTGTTTACCGTCAATATCTTACGTTAAAAACTCGTATTAAAAAAAAAAAACTTGTGAAAAATTGTGAACTTTGTCCCCCAATATCTCCGTAACTAGAAGGTATGGTCTAGAACAAAAAAAAATATCGCTATGATGGGGAGAACAAGAAAGTACCTTT
The DNA here is from genome assembly GCA_947578425.1 of Eugnorisma glareosa. Classification (NCBI taxonomy): domain Eukaryota; kingdom Metazoa; phylum Arthropoda; class Insecta; order Lepidoptera; family Noctuidae; genus Eugnorisma; species Eugnorisma glareosa. Next base: position 16,184,622 of record OX387959.1, read on the forward strand.
CGGCCAGGGGGGAGGGACAGCTCCCTCCATGTATACCGCAATTCTTTTTGGTGCGCCATCTATCTTTCTAGTGCTCAGCTTTAATTCACATAGGACGTACTAGATGTCTCTACAAAGCTACTTATACCTAATAGTTGTTAAAAATTGCTATTTAATTTTCTAATTTATTTTCATAATTTTAGTTTAATTTTTAAGATTTAAATAACGTACTAAAATTTGATTTTGAGTTAATTTGATTGATGAGTTAATCGAATAATTTAATCGGATGCCATAAAAAAACATAAATGAAAAAATTCAAAACTGTCAAAAGAAAACGGATTCTTTATGTTGTGCATGTTTTCGTGTTGTTTTTAGTGTTTTCTTTGCTGCAAATACGTTGAGCTGAGTCTCTGCTCCTCCATAAAAGTGCGTCACTACACCTTTGCGTTGAGTGTATCCCCGGAGCGAAGGCCGACTGAATTCAGTGATCGGTGTCAGTTTGCGATATTTGGACACTATTACTTAAGTTTTGTGGTATTGGACAAGAGTACCTAGGTATTTATAGCAAACGTGAAAATAAATCTATGTATTGAGTATTTAACAAGCTTGTTTCATTCAAAACTAAATTAACCTTTACTAACTATCTAAAATAATGGGTAAATGTGCACATTTTCCATGCTTGTAGATTTTCACGCTACCAAACATAGTTTTATTTTTAATAAATCAATCTTTCATTGCTTTTGCATACTTTTTCCATAGTTAGGGAAAAAGTATTCAAAAGCAATGAAATGAAAATGAAGGAAAGTACTTTAAAATAGTATGATTAGTTAGGAACAAAATTTACAGAGGCCGCTATTCGCGACAGGTTGGCATAAAATCTCGTGAGTGCGCACTCTTTCGGCTTCGATAGGGGTCTTGTTACACCCTTTATAAAGTTTACAAGAGCCGTAAAATTAAAAAAAATCGACACAAGCTGCAGTAAAGCACGTCTTTACAAGAAGCTAAAGATTAGATTTACTTTTTTGGCTATTGCCCAGTTGCTACTATAGCATTTGAAGTATGCTTAGACATTTCTGTAGCTACTGTAAACATTACCAGGGTGGTTTAGACTACAAGAGAGATTGCCGATTCATTACTCGAGAGGTCTCTGCGTGCTAGAGCCCTACTAGAAACTCGCGAATGGCTCATTCACACCAATGTATGTAGAAAAAGAATAGCTAAATTGACCATTATTTTTTCAGTGCCTTACATCAGTCATAGTTTCTAGTCCATTATTTTAGCAGTAGTGATTGGCAAGTGAACTAAAATTATGATTACCTACGTATAAATCATGACCGTAGCAAGGTAGTAAGACGCACACCCACAAATCATGGAAACTGTATTAATATGAAACAAACCGGTGCCTTCCATGCAGTTGTACAAGTCCATTATGCAGGGATTGTCGAATATATGCGTTGCGTTAGATCTGAAGTCGAACCCACATATCTTTTGGGAATATGTGGGACATACGCCGCATCTGTGGGACGTAATAATTATTTATTTATTCAAGTAAATACAAGTTTGACCTGAATATTAAACTTTGTTATTGACATGACAAAACGGTTTAACTGAGCATTTATTGGGATGCGCAGTTTTCCCTTTACTAAGTACCTACCTATGTAGCTTACCAAAACCCGAATGAAAATGTTCTGGGGAATTATATACTTGACTAGCTTTTGCTCGCGAGCTTCGTCTGCGTGAAATTATTACAAAAATATTCCTTCCCTATTTGAATTGGGTTTTGTTAAAAAAAAAAAATTGCGTGGAGCTCTAATATTTTTCTAAAATAAAATAGCCGTAGCCTATGTTAGACCTAATAACATCAGCTATCTGCCAGTAAAAGTCCTGTCAAAATCGGTCCAGCCCTTTCGGAGATTAGCCGGAACAAACAGACAGACAAAAAATGTGTTTTCGTTATAAGTGCCGTATAGGTTTTCATTATGCATTCAGTAAAAAGCTGTATTATTGATATTACAAGCAGACACTTCAATTTTACTTATTTGTATTGTATATATACTCTATAATAATATAGGTAAAGTTTGTGAGTTTGTGACTGAACCGATTTTGATAATTCTTTCAATAATAGGAACATTATTCCCGAGTACCTTAAGCTATACAGGGTGTACCAAGACCCTTAACGAAGCCGTCAACCAAGCATTATGAACATCAATCTAAGTAACTTTACGCAAAAATTATTACTGGGAAATTACTTCTTTTTTGAGTGAAAAATCTCGTTTTACGGTAAGACTCAATGTAACGGACTCAAAACATTGTGCTAATGGATGGATTGAATAGTATGGGGGTGGAGGTGTTTAATGTAAAAATCTTACATTTAAAACAGGTATTTATAAAAAAAACTTGTGAAAAAATTGGAACTTTGGTAGGTTCCCAGGTATGGTCTAGAACAGTTTCGGAGATCAGGGCGACGAAAATTTACCATTCGGAGATCAGGGGATCTCCGAATGGTAAATTTTCGTCGTCTTTCAATAATAAAATCAAAAATATTTATATTTGAGATCCTCATAACGAGCCCTTTCATTTGATATATGACAGTAAGGATTGCTAAACTTTTTTTTTAATTTCCTAATTTGTCCTCCGAAAATGACCCTTATTTAAAAAAAAAATATTTACGTTGCACATCTGTTTGGGTCATAGGATTACACCATCCTTCCAAATTTCACCTGATTTGGTTCGATAGATTCGGAGCAAAATGGCTGTGACAGATGGATGGTCAGACAGTCAGGCGCACGGACAGACAGACAGACGCACGGACAGACAGACGCACGAGTGATCCTATAAGGGTTTCGTATTTTTTCATTTTTTGTACGGAACCCTAACAATTATCGCAATGACGGGGAGAACAATTGCCTTTCGACTTCGTTAAGGGTCTTGTTACACCCTTTATTTACAACGTGCCCGCGGAATAATTTCCGACCAAAACGCGAGCGAAGCCGTGGGCAATAGCTAGTGTATAGATAAATACTCACATTCATTATGTTTAGGAAAATATGTTATCCAAGTATATTTTATAAGTTGGTCGATTATTACTCGTAAACTTTAAAGGCTGCATACCTGTGACAGTTTTCCTTTTAACTTTGTTATATACAGGGTGAATTTTTCAAGTGGGCGTGAATGGCCAAATCCGAAACTTTGAGGAATAGCGAAAAATACTCAAAGGAGTCTCGAGCCCGATTTTGGTGAGAACTAAAATTGTATCTTTAGATTTTTGAAAAATCAATATTCTTAGCCAGTAATTAAACCCATTGATTTCGGAAAAAATACACACTATTATTACACTATTCGATAGTGTCGCTAATAAGGTTCAAATGCTGAGAAATAATGACAAACGGCAAACTTAAGAAAAATCTTAAATTTTCCTAAATGTCTGGAACCCTAAAAGTAGCCGAAGTTACTCCTTATAACATAAACTATCTGCCAGTAAAAGTCCCATCAAAATCGTTCCAGCCATTTCGGAGATTAGCCGGAACAGAGCGACAGACAGACAAAAATGTAATAAAATGTTTTTTTTTTATGTACATTATTTCATACGCATTCACAAACAAATCATTAACACAATTTTATTTATTTGTATAGTATTAATGTACCTATAGATTTAAACGTTATTAGAACAGTAATACAACCTGTAGGTCTCTGTTGAAGGTTTCTTGTAAGCCGCAACTGCACCTGTTGAAGGAACATCATTAAAAGCACATGTCATAAAAAACATTACTTTGCTGAAGTTTTATAAAACACTTACTAAGAGCTAAGAGAAGTAAACAAAAATCCAATCTTATATCCATATTGTTCTAATCAAAAGACATTGTTCAATGTAGTTTCTGACTTTCTTATCATTTAATTAAATTCTCATAAGGAAATTATTGAATCAAAATAATTAAATTAACAATGGACGGAGTTTATAATGTTCTTTTAGTTTTGATTTTGTAATCTTTTGGTGTAGCTGTAGTTAGTTACACTAATTACAGACGATTCGTGTATGTATATTTCTAAGTTGCGAGTTAACAGGCAGAATTTTAATTATAGCTGCCTCTTAGTCCGTTGAAGAGTTGGTCGTTGGTTCTTTTATATGTATGTGTAACAACAACTGTAAGAGGTAGCAAGGTAAGTAGTGAGGTGGTAGCGAGTGGCGACGAACGTGCGCGGTATCACGATGTCTGATGACTCACTATATCATTATAATAATGAGATGCACACCCCCTGACCTCAAGGTATAGATAAGACGCGCCAACTTGCCAAGTCCTTTAATTACTATTTCTGTAACTGACTGGTGTTTTGTGTTTACTAGTTGTGGGAAAGGCTGGCTACAACGTGATTGCTTCATGCTAGGTAAACGGCTTCATCACACTATATAGTGTTGTTTTGTTGTTTGGAAAATACGTTGCCATTAATTCCTTGAAAACTTGTTTTGAGTATCTAGGCAAATAGGATTGATATATTGTGCTATTCTTTGTTAAATAAAGTTCCCGTTTGGAAACTTAAGGCTTAATTCAAATATCTCACCCAACTCAACGATTCCTGTCAACATTGATTAGACATCCTTTACGCACGAATCACGATTACTCATTATTATGCCTCATGCGTAGACACTTATGAACATAGCAAAGGCGCGTAGGCCGATCGGTTGCGTGGGTAGCATGCTAGCATGACAGGTAGGTGCTGCGGGGACCGGGCGGGGAGGATGCGGGGGGGCGTCGTCGGTGGTATCCACACCAGACTCGCTGGCGCTGCGCAGCCGTGCCGGTTTACCTTGACGCTCACCCAAGCTTGAGGGCCCTTAAATACTGATACTTAGGTGCTTCAGATTACTGCGTTCGAAACTGATGGTTGATTTGCTTGATTTCCAATTCAACATCATCATCATCCACAGTCCGACTTCACCCACTGCTGGGTATAGGCCTCTCTCCACGCTCCTGTGCCAGCGTCATTCAGGATATTCCTGCAATGGCAACAATGTCGCCTGCCCATCTCGCCGATTTCCAATTGCTGTTGTGAAAATAATTGTGTGCGATTGTGCACATACGCTCCTTGCTGCTGGTGTAGCAACGCAAATAGCAATTAATGATAAGGTCGCATCATGATAAGCAGCACTAATGAGGCTTGTAAATAAAAGTGTATATTGCCTATCATCCAAAGTCTAACAGTACCTAATTATCGACAACTTTTTTGTGCACGTATGTTGGCATGGTATTTATAACATGACAGTTTAATCAGAGCGGACTATACAGGGTGTAACAAGACCCTTCACGAAACCAAGCATTACGTACATCAAACTAAGTCACTTTACGCAAAAATTGCCGGTTAGACTTTTTTTTTGGGGTGAAAAATAATGTTTTACGGTAGGACTCAATGTAACGGACTCAAAACATTGTGCTAATGATTGGATTGAATAGTACGGGGGTCGTGGAGGTGTTTAAAGTAAAAATCTACCATTAAAAACACGTATTTAAAAAAAAACTTGTGCAAAAGTTGGAACTTTGACTCCGAATATCTCCGTAACTTGAAGGCTTCCCAAGTATGGTCTAGAACAAAAAAAATATATCAAAGACGGGGAGAACAAGTGGCTTTCGGCTTCGTTAAGGGTCTTGTTACAACCTTTATACCTACTACTACTTACTTTTTAGTTTAGTAAAGCAGCCACCGTTCATACTTTTAGTATAATAGGTATCTTGTATGGACAGTCCATAATGGTCTACAAATAAAAATACTTATTTGAAAATAGAATATCAAATGGGCAAACAAGAAATAACATAACCATTACAGTAGGTACTTATAGAATAACCGTTGCATTCTGCAGTAGCAAATACGGAAAATGGTGACGAAAAACGGGTAAAACTTCAATACGTCAATCACTAGTCATAAAAAATACATATCTATATCTTGTCAACAATAATAATAACTTGGTGAATAAATAAAACAAAGTACATGATAGGTACTTACATACATACCTATGTATAAGTGTAGGTCGTCACGCGGTCCCGCGTCAATTGCGGACTGAGGGAATGGCAGCAGTTTCCATGGTGGGTACCGGGTGTGGGTGCGTAGCTTGGCAGTTGGCAGCTTGCCGCTACTTATTATTACCAATAATATTGTGTAATATTATTCTAATTTTGACATGGGTACTTACTCAGACACCTACTTAGGTACCTAACCTACCTACTTAATTCATAGGAAACTGTAGGTACATAATGTAAGAGTGACTTCGCTCAAGGTGCTTTTCAATAACGGTAGGTAGTATAAGAGTATAAACCTAACAAGGGACTTTGTTTTTTTCCGCCAAAACTTGTTCTGTTTTTCAAATATCTTTTATCAAAATATACAGCGTGTAACAGAAAGGGTATAATCATACGGAATACTGTGGTACAGACCATCAAACTGAACAAATTTCTCTATGGGACCATCATCGAAATCGTAAAAAAATAATCAGCTGTCCCATACATTTGGGTCGAGTAGGTATTGAAATTTTGTATAGGACAGCTGATTATTTTTTTACGATTTCGATGGTGGTCCCATAGAGAAAGTTGTTCAGTTTGATGGTCCGTACCACAGTATTACATATGATTATACCCTTTCTGTTACATGTTGTATAGACACAGACAGGTACTTTCTTTGTACATTATCTTCTTTGCAAGCTGTTCCGTTGATAAAATCTCAAAGGAGATTGACCAATTTGCGTAACTAACAAAATACGACCAACCGGCTACGCGGCTACGCCAAACTCATTGAAGCTACGTGACTTGATACTAAAAGCCTAAGCTTCTTTACAGTTTTGAGTGGAGTGTTCCTGTACTTACCTGCCAGTGACTGCTGCTGTACAGGGTATGTTAAGGTACTAGTATTTTGTACAAGTAAACTGTCAATATTACGAGTACATGCCTGTTGGTAGAGCTAGCCAATATTGAGCAATTCGCACCTGGTTAGCTCGAAGTCGGCTTCCCGAGTTTCCTCCGTCTCGGAAGGCACATTAAGCTGTTGGTCACGGCTGTCATAAACCTGGCGAAAATTATGATAAGGTTTTTCGCGTCATCTTTTGTAGGTAGGTAAGCTAACAAGAGAAAATGGCGCGATACACACATTTATACCACGCATTACCTATCTGCATTTAATCAAATTGGAAATTGTAATGAAATAGTCATTAGAGGCTCCTGATTAAAATTAACAAGTTAAACGTTGTTGCTTCTCCATTATTTATTACTGGCAACCCAAATACCTTGCTTGATTATCCCACAGTCCCATCGGGTCCATTTCTAGGTAACAATTAGAGGTAAACTATCCTATTTCCTGAATTAGAAGCATGGGGTTGAACTCTTTGTGCTGGAGAAGTAAGACAGCGAATAAGTTTATTTCTTTCTGAAAAAAGCGCCTACTTGGCACCCTACATTTTACTGCTGCCCGAAATATTGTTTGGTGCTTTACTCTTTGAAGCTGATGATTAGGTATAGTATAAAATATATTGATAATCTTCGTTCATACTACATACCTATATTAAGCGTGGTAATGTAACTTGAGCATTTGACCTTCAACGGCTCGCTGGCTTCGTGTCTCTGAACTTAATAACTGAAGAATGCCCTTAAAAGTTATTTGCCCTTAATCATAAGGACAGCTCTGCTATTTGTAGTAGGTAAGTAGGTTCTAAACTGCGGTATCAACGTTCATTTATATAGATACAAATAAAAGTCAACAAAAGCGACGGAGTCAGAAATTTAATTAGTTTAGTAGACAGGCTTGGTATGGGACATTATGCAGATAGACGTAATCCCTCTATAACACTCTAGGTACTCGTAGGTGCTAGATGTGTAGAAAAAATTGATATCTGGAAATTAACCATTAAACAGCCAGTATAGCACCTTTTTAAATCCTAAAAAAGGTGTTACAATGGATGTTTAACGGTTATAAGGGAAGCTGCTATATCACCTCTAAAACGTAATGGGTCATGAATACCTGCGATCTTGGTATTATGACATTTACATACAATATTTTATCTATACTGACATGATACAAATGTATACCTACTTCAACCAACTTATCTGTGCAGGCGGAAAAACACAGAATTAAAATAATTGTACCAAGTTTGACATATCGAAGCAAATGTTCTTGACAAGCAACGCCACCTTGAACTGCACACTTAAAGTGGTCTTTATTGTTTAAATTAACATAAACCCCATAAAAGATAAAATAACTTATTATGTGTTAGAGCTTTACTAATACAGTTTTATTTTCGTGTTATTTTTTACTTTTCCTATCATGGTTTATTTAATGATTTTGAAAGAGATTTGCGTCGTGTTTTTATCGAAATGTACTTGATTATAATTTTAATGTTATGGGTCATTTTATTTGTCTTATAAAATATATGTTCACGGATAAAAACAGCTTATTTTAAACGGTTCGTTAACTAATTTCTGGCCCATAATATTTACGGCAATTTGCTTTGCATTTTCTGAAGTAGGGCTTTTAATATTAGAATATAGGCATTTGTTCACAGGTAAGTATTTAAAAACAGTGCGCGTCGAATGGGATCAAAATGAAGGAACAGATCCTTCATTTTGATCCCATTCGACTACATTATTGCTCTTCTTTCGACGAAGTGTGACCCTACCTGCGCAGCTCGCGCTCGTCCATTTCACAGATGTCCAACTTGATAAAAATAATCTTATTCGTTTATTTCTATGTTTAGTTTGATACATTTCTACTATTTGTCTCCTTTGGATTCCTCTTAAGATAACTGTAAATTGTGGATGCAAGCTTTTCCTCAAATTATTTTTTGGGCTTTATTGTAAGTACCTGTTACTAATTTAGTATTAATATAAATCAGCAGTGTACTAGCATTATTTGCTTTCAAAGTGGCTTGGTTCTATTGAGCAAAACCACCACAAAATATATGCACGCACAGGATGTAGGTGCAATAAAAGTAGGGCTAACTGGTAGCGCCACCATCATTGAACCAAAGCCGCATTCATCGACTGCATCCTGCGATATTACTGTTAAACTCTCGACATTTCAAAATACCTGCTAGGCACGTGGTCGTGTTGTTGTAACGGACTGATCATTACTCCAACATCAATTAGTCAATCAATTCAGCCTTTGAATTCAAAGGACCTACAGTCCCACACAGCCTAGCATATTGCAGTGACCTGACTGACTTGACATAGGGATCTTCCAACTAACCCATCTAGCATCTTTGTATTTATTGTCTAGATAAATAAACGAAAACAACTAAGTACCTAAGTTATTACTATTAATGCCTTAAAGTGAAACATATCAACTAGCATGTCGCTATTTACATAGGTAGAAATTGGAAAGCGTATGGTACGCGCATTGAGCTAATTCTTTAAATGTCCATTAGTCATTCAGGAGAAACCTAGGCCCAATGGTAATTTATTCAGTGGATAAGACAACTCTCCATATAAAGTGCGACCCACCTCACCACACCGGGCAAGTTGCTGCGTAGCGGCAAGCGGTGCTCACTACTCGGTAAATTATCTACTCGCACCGACAACGCACACACGGACAGAATCACACCTACTTTGACACACCTATTTATATGTAACGCCAATACATTATCTATGTTGGAGTGCTGTGATGCGTCCACGCAGCACGAGCATTGAACATAATATTCCTTTGTGCGGACATTATCCACATGATGCAAACGTATCAGTTCGATTCAATGACTGTAAAGAGGTTAGTCAAAGATAAAGCTACTACTGGGACGATATGTTGGTACACTTTGGTTTATAGATCATCCCAAAATTACGCATATGTTTAGAAGTCGCTGATAGATAAAGTTTTAACTGGTTAGTTTTCATAAAGATGAAACGGTTTATTAAATTCTAAAAATCATCCTATTAAGTATTGCTTTTATCTTCCGAATATAGCTCTAAGTTCTGCTAAAAATACAGCAAACTTCTTCACAAAAGCAATCCATCTCACGTCTAGATTCTGATAAGCCCAAGTCATAATGTACAGTTACAATATTTTCTGGTTACGTAACACAGTGAATGATTACTTTTATTTATGTCCTACACGTGTATTGTAAAAAGCTGCCAGTCGCCACCTGTTTATTGAAAATGGATATACGCATCTTTCTCGATCGACACGTTTCTTGAATTTTTGCGCTTTTCGCCAGCTTTATTGACGTTGTATTTCTATGATAAACTAATAAAAAGTCCTTCATTATTCATTATATTTATAGTAAAATCCTCCAGTCATCATTCAACGTAGGTAGAGGCTAGAGCACTAACATTTAAAATACACAGGCTAGGCACTTGTTACAGTATATCAGGGAAACTAATAGAAAGTTATAGTAGTGAAGAATAACTAGTTTTCTGTAAAACATAAATGAATGCCATCCTTGTTAGGGCCTGCATTGTAATGTAACTTTCGTATTCTGATTATTTTAGATCATCTGAGCATTTCTCTTAGAGCTATCTTCTATTATATATTCATTGGCATATCAATTAAATTTTCCCGTCGAAGAAACTGTGCCGTCGTATCAACTGCCAAATGTCAATGTGTGCGTCACCATATCGCCGGATTCGTTTTCTGAGAAGCGGTGGCGCGGGCGCAGCGGCAGGAGGTGCGGTGAGGAGCAAGAGGGGCATAGGCCGGCGGCGGCATCAGGCCCATAATAATGCGCGGGGCGGGGGCGCAGCGCGGAGCCCGGGCGCCGGCCCTGCCAGACAAGTTGTCGCTGAACCCCGGAACCGATGTTCAGTGGCCTCCCCTGCCCCGCGCACCTCGCAGCAAATTACTTGGCGCACCCAACTTCTTAACTAACCAGTTTATAACCTATGTGGAATTGGGTATCGATAACATCATTACGATCTGAACGAATTTTATATGAAAAACGACACGGCAAGAAAGCTGTTATTTCATATGTTAAGTTTTTAACATCATTCGTTATTTCGCGTGAAAATAAAACTCGCTTACCAATGCGATGAAGCAATATGAGTGACAAAGAACTAAGTTTATCTAAAATAATTACGAATTGACGTTATAAGATATAATACTATAATTTACAATAGAAACAATGTAAGATTCTCAAGTAGTTAAATTTATTCTTATTGAGCATGATTTTGTGCAATATTCGGCACCCTACATTGACCGGCCGGGCATACTTCCACAATGACAACGAGCCTGACTCACTCTTTGTTTCAAACTGGGTCATCTACTCCATATGGATTTACAACTAATTGATAAGAATAACGATTTTGTAACTATTCATTATAGTCCTTGCATTTACTTGAGTGCCTATTAAACTTTATGACGCAAGTGCTTAAGTATCACGATGGTTTAGGCTTAAATCTCTGCTGTAATCGCCCTTAACAAAGAGGATTAATAAATCCAAACAGATTTGGTGGTCGTGTGCTATCATGTCAGTATCTTAGGCTTATCAGGGCTCAAGGTGCTGTCATGGATGATCGTCGTTGCGCCACAGATATTTATGACTTCGGTCACAACGCGCGCTGACGCTCGGGTGGTCCACCCGTGTGGCGGAGGCGCACAATCAACAGAAGTTTATCAAGAGGGCAACCGTTAAAAACTCATGGAAACTGATATGAACCCGTTTTAATGATCTCAGCCTGTAGCGCTTGCTTCAAACACAAATACATAAGTTGATGAAGTCACTTCTAAGTTTACTTGAGATCCCTTTAAAAATGTTTATATTTAAAATGTTAATAAAATTAAGTACTTAATGTATCAAGGCAATTATCACTGCGTAGATGATAGTCAATCGGCAAAACGGAATTTATTGTATGCTTCAGAAAAGAATCGTATAGAGAATATTGAGAAGAGAACTTTTTAACATTTGAAATGACTTCATCATGGAATCAGAAATTAGCCTGGTGACAAAAATATTTATGTCTTGGCACGTTGACATTCGGTAGGTGTAACAATGCCCACAAGAAGAAATGTAAGTGATTAGTGCTTTCATTGGCACGAATTCATTTGCGTCACGGCCGGTCGTCGTTCCTGAAACTGTGCGAAAAATGTTCACTGTCACACCATTGAGCATTGACCCTTGTCATGAAAGTAAAGTTCACTGCGAAACGTTCTCTTGAGAAAAAATGCTCTGGCATTACTTCGAAGTACACTTTACGAACGTTGGAAAGGTTGATTAATCTGTTACCCCTTATGCCCTGACCGTTGTCTTACAGCAATGATTCTGATTAAATGTGTTAGCATTAATTGTTAGTTGTATGTAAAATCTAAAACATCAGAATTAACCAGATACGAAAGTTTTCTCTCGAAAATGCAAATTTGCGTTGAATAATAAACCACAAACCATACGAGGTAGCTGTAGGTCCACTTCTTGTGACCGTCTTTATATCTGTCCAAAATAATCAGAGATAACAAAAATAATTGTGAGCAGTGCCAACAGATCAGTAACATTTTAGAAACCTTAATAAGCAACCTATATGACTTTTATAAGACAACTATATGACTAGGGATTATAGTGCAGCTTTAATTGCTAAAATTATATGAATCATGGCTGATTATTAAATGTATTACTGATCGATCCTTGATTGGTGTTTATTTTCTCAGGATCGGAGAAAAAAACCGAGATCCTATTCGACCCGGGTGATGAACTCTCTCTTGCGAACGAGACAAACTTGTATCGCTTTACAAGGTGGGATATCGTTTTAAACCTACTTATAATACCAGCCAAACGCAGCAGGATGTTTATAAAGGCTCAGATGGCCCCTCTTATTATTAATAGTATTTTAGTGGCCCCTAACAAACCCCATCCACATAGATGTAGATACAATCGCTAATGTAAAGTAAATGATAAAAACATGTACAAAGTAACTTTATCATGATGACCTATAAACGCAGTCTTAGAGCAGTGCATTAGGAACATAAACTAAATACTAACAAACAGTAGGTATATATCTAAAACACTAGACTAAACGACGGGACGTGATGACTAACAAAGCTACTTATATTCTTTAAAACTGGTGATCTGACAAACGACACATACACCATTATTTTGGCAACAGTCACATACGTACGTCATGGTCGGTCATCGGTATTGAAAAACTCTTATCTCATTGACTTACTCAATTACTCATGTCTAGGGTGTTCTGTTTCGCAACAGTTTTATAAGTGCTTAAAAGCTGTTGCATTATTACTATCTGAAATACCGTAATTTTTGCAGATTGAGTAGTACTATTTAGTATTGAATATCAAATCACCATGTCACATATTATGTAAAAAAATGGCGGAAATTAAAACGTTCCTTCCAATATCTTGTTGCAAAAATATTATCCCTGACTAAAAGATGCGCCGGATCTGAATGCGATAACCTTGACCTGTAGCGTCGCATTCAATCTCCCGGTTAAACTTATTACATCGGCTATCACCGCACATCTATCATAGCAACCGAGTGGTTCGCGTGCAGTGCCTCATTAGCTCACTCATTACTGTTTAGAGACATGCTGCAAACAATATGTGTTTTCCTTCCGACAGGAAAAGTAACAGGATGATCTGTAGTACAATAGACTAAATACTACAGAAAGAAAACGAGAAAAAAAATGTATTTCATGTTAGTCTTGACACAAATCTAAGTCAATTTGGATCGACATTCAAACCTATTTGTGTGCATCTTTTATGAATTCGGGCCTGTAAGAGGTAGGTACTTAGACCTACACTACTTACACAATTAAAGAACTTTGGAAATCATAGAACCGCATGACGAACTTTGCTCAACTTTAACTTGCAAAATCTATAACGCTCTATTATAACTGCTGTAATTTAAAGGTGTTATTAGATACACTTATTACAGTTCTGTAAACAAATTTTGCAAACAACATAAAGGTTCTTCAGAATGTTCATATTTATTCGAAACACTTTCTTCAAGACTTCAACTGGTCCCGGATTATAACAGCTTCTGTAAGTCGTTTTGGTTTTGGTTTTGCAGATCTAATAGGGTAGAAAAAATATGTTTTAATATCATTACAATTTTTGAAAACTGAACCAGTAACGGTATTTTGTGATTGAATAATGTCTTTGATGGTATATCTCATTTAAATAATTATATGTATTTCTGTTACAAATGTTCATCAGAAAGTAAATTGAACGAGGTTAATATTGCTATTAAAGTGCCAAACGGTACGAAGAGTTCGAACTACATTATCAGAGGTACTGAGGCTGGTGTCAAAGGGCGTGCTGATTGCGTTACACGACTACACAGGCAACAGGCGTGTTTACAGAGAAGAGTCGTTTCAACGTCGCCGACACCTCTCTGATCTCACCGAACGGCTGCTATCAAAGCCAGACGACATCAATTAACAGAACCGGCCGGCTTGTGTGACTTTTAACAATGCCTTTTTTGAGGATGATCATGCGATTACTTTGTGTGGAAAGTTTGGGTAGATATACCAACCGCATCTTTAATACGACAGCAAAATTCTACGTAGACCTCAAAATAACATTCACGAGAAAACAATTTGGCTGTGCTGTGCGTGCAGGATATGTGAACGGACTCGTCGGACAGTCGGCCGATGTGAGCTCGCCGAATATTATAATTAGTCGAAGCCGGTGTGAGTAATGGCGTCGGAAATAACACGCGGGCGGCGGCGTTGGCGCCAAGCGGAGCGGCCATCGAGCACCGCACACAAGCGCAGCGCGCGCGCAGCCGCGCATCCCCCCTGAGCGGCGCGCGCGTCGCCGCACCGCGCCGACCGGTCTGTCTTGTGACTTGAGCTATTTATGTGCTAAGGAGTGACGTGACTCCGAGCTGATTTATTTAGGAGATCACCTCACGAAGTCTTAAAGGTTGCTCTATTATTGTTCTAACAACTTCAGGCCTGCTGTTGGACACTATTATGTAAGTGTAAATGAAGCAAAAATAATCAGTTTTGTAGAGTTTATCCGAGTTTAAAAATCACTAGTAGAAGTATATAATACCAAAGACTAGTAGGTTAGGTAGTGCAAAGTTGGCGTTGATCAGAGACAAAATTAAAATAATCAACAAAATGTTTAAATAATGAGTACCAATTTAATTACTTGCCAATGCCTAGTATTTAAGAGATATCTAAGACCGTATACATAGCAATAATGCGCATTGCACTGTATAAGGCTTCTTAGAAACTAGTTCTAGTATGCGTACCCGAGTACCTGCTAAGTATTGGCAGTAAGTACAACAAACCGTTAAACCGTTCATTTAGTTTTAATACATGGTGGGTGAGCTGTTACATAAACTAACATATTTTAGGTATTGCCGTGTGCATATTGTGTTCTATTCATACATGGGTCGTGAACAAAATGCATTGGTTGAAATGTTGATAACAATCAAAGTTAGGAGTAAAATAATAAAGGTGGAAGGACAACATTCCATTCATCTGAGTGGTACCCCAACAAAGCAGTGAGAGTTTAGATATTTCTGTGTGATTACGACTAGCTGGACTGGACTCTGACATCAAAGCAAACGATATTAGAAATCGAGGTGCAACGAGTACATTCAAACATCTTAACATTTAAAGCAATTTCTGGAAGAGGCAAACAAAGGCACCGCGGTTAATTAGTGTGTTTGCGCTGAAGAAACAAACGCGCTCTGAAGACAGACAACACCAAAGTGAATATCCTTTATGCCGACACGCACACATCCGGATACTAAACAATTATAGTAGGTTAGGTAATCATGGTAATTAATTTAACAAAAGTAAAAATTTACCGGTCCGGTTTCATGCGGAAAAACGGAAAATAAACGCACTTCATTACCCCACGTGGAAATAAGTTACTCTAACACCTTCATGGTTCAGTTCACTTCAGGATAAATAACGAACTTAGGTTTTTATGTGTGTAAAAAAAACAAGTAAAAACATATTTTGAATACAGTTAAAGTCGTGAAGGTCAGTTTGCAATAAAACAGTTAAAGGTATCTATTGGCTTGTCATTTGGCTATATTTCAGTGTTTACACACAAATAAGTAGTTGGTTATGGAGCCGTAGCTGTAATGCTATGACTCCTTTACCAACTACTTATCATGGAATTTAGAAATTGGTTTCCAAATATGCTCTGACTGAATGAGCTGTATTTTTTTTTGGTTCATTCTTTGACCTTTGGTCCTACCTAAGCAGCACTCAAGCGTTGGAAACATCAATTAAGCAGCCTAGTTGGAGGAGTTTAAGAGAATTATAAGAGTGTAAAAAGCAGCTTTTTTCTTAATAATAGAATATAATAACTCTACTGGACCGCGTTAAATATAAAATTATTCTTTAAGATTCTTTTTATTGTTATGGCTGTATAAGAGTGTAAAACGCAGCTTTTATCTTTATAAGAAAATATTACAAATTTACTAAACAATGTTTAGTATTTTGTGACTCTTCACGCTGGTTTTTATTCATAAATCTGTATACAGGCTGTATTTTATTATCACTCGATACTTGTTTCGTTGCAATGGTATAAAATTACACCGTAAGAATAAGTTTTAGAACGGACTCAAACATACAATCTTAAGGTGTAGTTGGAAACTCTTGAAAAATCTAAAAAAAATGACATAGCTGTCATTTTTTTCTAGATTTTTCAAGAGTTTAACCTGTTTTATAGCTAAAACAGGTTTAGTCTTTATTATTGACGGAGGCAATTGAATACATACATGTTTTCATTGTGCGTACAATCATAATAAGCGAAGTATTGAAAGGGAATATTTTGATATTGCAAAATTAAATTACCTTCCAAATAACAGTAATGATAGTGTTAATTAACCATTATTTATTGAAGAAGATACATTCATTAATAGTTCAATCTATAAGGTCTATCTTTTCATACACGAAATCTCTTAAGCGGTCATTGTACTCATCATTATGAACAATTTTTACTATGGGACCAACCCTGAAACGCGAAAAAAAATCGTTTGCCCTGTTTAGTACTTACTAATAATGTCAATTGTCAAACTATTAAGAACCGGGCAATACTGGCTCCGCCCTTCTATTCTCACGACCAAACAGAGCGCACGCGTCTCTTTTGAGTTCTCATTTATTATTTTAATTAAACGTTATAAAAGTGTCTATAAGCTACTAACAATGTACAACCGTGTCCGTCAATAAACTTTAAGTAAAGTGCATAGTGGTTTTCATCAAGATCCCAAACATGCCCCATACATTTGTCTGCGCATAGCTGGACAAAATGTACTGAACAGCTGATTTTTTTATCGCGATTAAATGTAAAAACAATATTAGACCACGATTTCTATTTTAAAATAGGTACCTATTATTTACAAAATAGGATAAAGTGTCTGCAATGGTGGTAAAGTGTCGGTATCTGTAATGTATGTATGTTATGTATGAAGAACTAAGCTTACTATACAGCCTAAGCTGTTGAATAAAATATTTTTGTTACTCAGGTTGTATAATAGAATATTATTATTACTCAGGCTGTATAATTGAATAAGTTTATTACTTAGGCTGTATAATCAAATCCAACTAAAGGAACGTCCTTAGTACAGGTACAAAATGTATAACACCCTCCACATTTAATTAGTCTGTTGATTTATAAAATGTAATTTTGAAGGAGATTATCTGAAATAAATAAATAATAATAATTAGCAAATTGATGCCCTAATCGAAGGCATAAAAAAAAAATTAAAGTATAAGTAAAGGAATATTTATAAAGATCACTGCGCGATCTATGACTTATTTTTTTAGTTTCTTTTTTTTTAATGTTGGAAACATACATTAACTTATCGTATCTAGTATTTTCTATTTATTATAGCTTGAGTATTTTGCTGATGTGTGAGTATTTTGACGGCAAATATACATAGGTTTACAATAAATTTATTTCCGCACTTTGAATCAACCAAATAGCATCATCAGACTTACAATTCCAACATTACTTATAATTTTTTTGTAGAAATTTAGTAAATATAAGTCGCCATTCATTCATCTTAGTCCTTGTCATCGAACGAAACTATAGTTATTTTTATTATTTAACTAGTTGTGCCCATTTTTATTTTCAGAAACCTTCCCTAGCTTAATATAATAAAGGAACGCAAACAGCGGTTTAACATGTGCCGTTTTTGTACCTTTATGGACTGTACAAACGCTTATACAGCTAGCTATACCGCTTACAGTATAAAAACGAACTGAAATACAGTTTGTATACAGCCTATTATAATGTTTGGGTATAAACAATGTGACAAAATCGGTTAAACGTGTCCTGATGACTCTAACATTTTTTTAAAAGGCATATCATTGTCATTATTATTCGACGTGTAAAAGTAAGAGATGTTATTAGCAGTGTCTTATAAAACCTTTCTTATTGTGACTATTTTTAGTCTCTTAGTGACTAGCCTAAGGTTTACGACCTAAATGACTGGCTAGTCATTTAAGGTTTTATTTTCTAATTTCGTATAAGGGTCTTGTTATTTTTCAGTACCTTCCTGCAGTTAAGGCAGATAGGCACGAATATTATCATTCATAACTAGTCATATGCTTTACGAAATAAAATCCAGATGTTCACTAGAAGATAATTATTCAGAACTACATAAGTGCACGCGAAACTGCATCAAGCCTTAAAAAGTAAACGCACGAAGAAATACTATTGTTAAATGACCCGTGAACTATAACAGAGAGTGTATCCTGTGCTCGCGTGTGCCAAAAATATCCTTGACTTCATAGTTGATGCTGTGCCTACTTGCTTTACAGCCCATCGCGCCGTCCGGTAGCGCATCGTAAATATCACACTCACATCTGCGAATGCAACTCTAACACAAGGTATTTTGTGGGGCGCTAAATTATCCGCCTCAGCTAAAAAACATGGCGAAATATTTCAATGCGTCAAAGACACGTCAGTTTACGTCGCTGGCGTCAGCCCGGCCGAGCCACAGAAATACTTGCAGGTCCTAAAGCATATTTTTAATGTGAGCTGAAGGGAAACATTTGGCAACTTAAGTAGTTGGCGATTATTTTAAGCTCTGACATGGTTTCTATTTTCCCAGATTCCATCTTAAAATTACCTACTAGATGTTTCTGTAGGGAGCTTGTCTTAAATTATATTTGTTTATCTCTCTTGGCTTCATATTTTTGTCATTTGTTTTACTAACGTTTCCGTGCAACAATTCTTTTCCATTTACAATGTTTACATCTGCTGTTTCAGATCTTGCGGAACCTTTCTTTCTCAACATTTAATACCTTTTTCATCCAGCATCCATTCTCTCCTTTTAGGGTTTCCATTCCAAGTTCTTTTTCCAAACCTCTCAACCTACCTTCTACTTGTACCTGAAGAATGAAATAGGCGGCGGTATAATGGATATTTAGCAAAAGTTTAGCTAAACTTTTCTGGTTCGTCATAAATCATAATTTTCATAAGTCTTCGTCTATCTGTCGAACATGCTACAGATCACTTTTTAAATTGGTTTTCACAGAGAAAACTTTGGGATGGTAGGTACCTACGTACTTATGTAGATACATCCCAAATTTTCGTTTTCCATTACCCGGAACTTAAATTCTCCCTAGAATAGAGTCTCTCCCATTTTACTTACCTAACTCATTTTTGAACCATTCAATGTGTTATTGAAATGTTTTTTTAATAAGCAAAAATAGATTTAAAGGTTTAATTTATATGACCAATACTTAAATGGTAACTGCCAAACAAACCAATCCAAGTTTAATGTTAAGTAGTTGAATTCCTGTCTACATGCCCTCGGCCTCGGCGTTTGTAAAGTGTACCTACCTACTTTAAATAAGTGGTAATTGGAATTTACAAAATCAGGGCCCTATAATCTGGTGACCAGGATGATCTGTTAGATAAGCTTCTATTTATTTCAGGCCGACTTTACTGGCGGTACCTATTAGTTTATTATCCTTACATTGGCAGACTAACATTAAACAATAGACATGACAACTTCAAGACTGGAACTAAACCTGAATACGAATCATTGTATCGGATTTGGAATGATAATCAAATTTTAGGACATCTGTTTATCCCTTTTGTCATACTATTCGTGATATTAATTTAGTTTTAAAATCTGCCACTTTGGTAAAAACAGGAAAGCAAAAGTGTTCGTTGATCTGAAAATACCTAGTCAAAACCACGATCCGGAATTGATTTATGAGGACGACTTGGATAACCTTGTTGCTGGTAATTAAGAGTGTAACAAGCCGAAAGGCACTATTGTTCTCCCCGTCATTGCGATCATTTTTTTGTTCTAGACCATACCTGGGACCCTTCTAGTTACGGAGATATTGGGGGTCAAAATTCCAACTTTTTCACAAGGTTTTTTTAAATACATGATTTTAATGTAAGATTTTTACTTTTAACACCTTCACATCGCTGTACTGTTCAATCAACCCATCAGCACAATGTTTTCAGTCCGTTACATTGAGTCCTGCCGTAAAACGTGATTTTCCACTCCAAAAAAAAAAGTCGTTTCCCAGCAATATTTTTTGCTCAAAGTTAAGTACTTAGTTTCATGTTACATAATGTTTGGTTAACAGCTTCGTTAAGGGTCTTGTTACACCCTGTATTATGATGTAGGTATAGCAATTCAGCATACACCTGAATGCGACTGCCTGACATCGACCTTGATAGACCTTGTGGAAAACAAAAGTTAGGGATTGTCATAGAATCTTGTTCCCACTGCTCCTCATTGGTCTTCACTGATCCCTTTATAACACAAGCATATTCGTAAGATATTCTGAGAATTACAGTGTCTGTCTGTGTGTTTTAAGCACAACACTACACAAATTACTGCCTTCTTTACCACTAGCGAGTGGAAAAATCTGCAATTATTATAAGCTCAGCAGGGCCCTGTTTAATAAAGCTGACAATGCGACATAAATGTCAAAAAATGTCAAAATTGTAGAATTGTCGCGCCTAAGCTGTTTAATAAAAGTGACAAATATGTCAAAAATTACAGGTGAAATCTTGACATATTTATCACTTAAAAACGCGTTTAATAAAACTCGACATATGTCAAAAAAACACAGGGCAGTCAAATTATTTCTGACAATAGGGAATGTGCATGTAATTTTTTTTTCATTTCATTCATTAATATGCAGTAATATCAACCCAAGAAAATAATTAAAAGTTAATGTCAACTACAGCAGTAGTCGTGTCGCACAAAAAAAATATAAAACTCCTGCAATTTTCTACGACAGTTCAAACGTCCATGACTATCGCGGCCATTCATGTCAGGACTTTGATGACACTTACCTCTATCTGCCTTGTTTAAATCTATTTTTTTTCCCTTAGTAGATTAGTTTTACTAAAATGTAAGTGCTTTATTTAAGCAAAAATTGCGATAACAATATTATAGTAAAATCTTAGTGAAACTTTAAGTACTTTTCAATTAAAAGTGTTTCTTTGGCACATGGATTTTGACGTCACTACCGGAATCGATGCGTTTTGTGTTTGCGTTCCGTTTCACCAAATACACGCTAAATAAAATATTAAATTAAACAAGTGTACCACAATGTTTTTTATGGTATAATACAAGGCATTTTAAAGAAATAAAAAAAGTTTTGTATTTCTTGCATATACCCTATTGTCTGATTGTCGTGACAATTATGTCGACTTTTGACATATTCGAATCTCTTCTCCGAGTAGGTAATTCAGTACTGATGACTCCGTATGTATACCCTTCTTATGCAATGATGTACGGTTGCTTTACTAAGCCCATGTGCATCACCAATAACGTGGTACTGTGAACCACAACCCATCCAACGCAAAGCGCATACAATTTGTATATCGGGTGTAAGTGCTAGGTTTCTGTTTGACGTGTTCAAGTCAATGACCAATTTTATCAATTAAATATTCTACGGTAGTTTTAAATACTCGATTTTTTCATTAGAGCAGAAATCTGTAACTGAGAAGTAGGAATTGATTCTTCTTTTAAATGATCGTCATTGCCTCCTCGTTTGTATTTGTTCCAAATATTCATCATCACTACTCTCACTGTCCGATGTAAGTACCTTTTTTGTAATAAACACTTTCTTACACCTTCAAAATTCAAAGTGCGATTTCGCGACACAGGGTAACGTTCCTGTCAGAATTGTCGGACAATCCTACAAAAATGTCAATATGTCATGACAATTTACTGTTTAATAGACCAGATTGGACAAGTTTTTCACGACAAATGGTCACCTGTCGTTCAAAAAGTTTTATTAAACAAAAAAATGTCAATGAAATTGTCACCGACAATTATTATTGTCAGAAATAATTTGACTGATTTTTGACATATTATGTCGAGTTTTATTAAACACGTTTTTGTCATGATTTCAACAGTCGATTTTTGACATATTTGTCAGTTTTATTAAACAGCTTAGACGCGACTTTTCTACAATTATGTAATTTTTTGACATAAATGTGGCTTTATTAAACAGGGTCCTGGTCGTCTGGCGCCATCTCTTTCCCATCAGGAAATGCTCCTGCTATAAGACGTCATGGTAGGCCAGGGCCTTAGTCTGCTATTGCAATAGTGTCAGAATGGTCTATCATTGATTTAATAAGGCCCCGCGCAGACGAATTACCCTTTGTACGCACGTCAAACGAGTTTCGAACGCGCTTCAATACACCGTGGGCTAGGGGCCTTATTAAATCAATGATAGACCATTCTGACACTATTGCAATAGCAGACTAAGGCCCCAGGGCCCTGGTCTAATTACACTACACATCATCGTACAAGGAATGTCATAATACCTCCAAATGATTAACTAGCTGAATTACTGAATATAAGCAAGTGTAGATTACCTAAATTATGAACCTACAGAAAACATCCTATGAGGTATGAGGGCTGGCTGTCCAGTGATCCTTATTGTTATTACTGTACGGTTTACGTACATACCGTCAGGCTGCAAACGCAGCAACCTACTTTTCTCTTTCGTATTTACAACAATTTACGCGAGCACCGCGGATTAGCATCCAACCTATTCTTACTTTGTTGTGATCGGTATTCTAATAAACTTTTAGTGTTACCAAAACTGTGTGTGTTTACGTCGACTCCCTTATCTCCAAGTACTTACTTACTTGCCGCTTCTTACTTAAACTGCAAGTGTAAGGTGCCAACTACTACGGGACCTTACAATTACATAGACAAATGCATGCATGCATAATACATTGGTTTTATAATTCTAACTAGCGACCCGCCCCAGCTTCGCACGGGTGCAATGTTATACATCATCATATAAACATTCCTCTTGAATCACTGCTATTAAAAAAAAAACGCATCAAAATCCGTTGCGTAGTTTTAAAGATCTAAGCATTCCTAGGGACAGACAGCGGGAAGCGGGAAGTGATGTGTATGTTTAGTGTTATTTTTTATTGATTATTTATTTTAATGTTTTTTTTTATGTCATTTAATTTTATATTATGTATGGACCATGCCTGAAATAAATGAATTAATAATAAATGTAAGACAAGAAAAAACTTAACTGCAATATATGACCATTTGACTAAACAGCGATGTTAAAAATCGGTAAAGGCAATAACATGAAACCTAAAACATGGGATATACAAAATTATTTCATGTAAACTGTTGCGATTCGCTGTCTGAACTAACAACAGCTAGTCATTTGACAGTTTAGACTTACAAAAGCCGGGAGCTGGTGTGGTGGACTGACTGTCAGACAAGCATAAAAAAACCGGGTCGGACTCGCACACACACACAGGGTTCCGTAGCAACAAACTATGTAATAATATTTTAACGCTCGCTCAATTCATTGTGTATTTACACTCAACAGCAAAATTAAATTCTTTTATCATATTACAAAGTTACTGCTGCCGATTGATGAAAAATATATATCTATTTATTTCCACAAGCATTCACAAAATTATTACATCAGAAATAACGCTCAATCTTTTTGAGGCAAGATTATGTGCGCTATCGATTAAGATTTAGGTTACTCACACAGGTCTTTGTCTAGTAGTGGAACACGTATGCTTCTCAGAGTTTTCAATGGTGAAATACATTTTTAGGATTTTTTTTTATTGGTCGAGGTTTTTTGTTTTCCAATTTTTTGGCTTCTCCTTAGGCAATTTATTCAAAATGCTTGTAAGAGCATACGTCATTACGTCCAGACCCTTCTACCGTATTCATTATTTACTTTCGGCAGAAAAAGTCCCTTAACACAAAAACTAAATATCAAATTTTATTCAAATCAATTTTCGTTGAATTTGTTTTTACGTTCTCCAAACAAATTTTTTCAGAATTTCCTCTTTAGAAATTAGAGGTGTGGAGGAGGATTAAGAGGCAAATATCTCAGCAACCATTGATTTGAGAAAAATATGTTGTAAAAACCTCAAACCATCAGATACATGAACTGAGGGCTGAAAAACGATATCTAATTTCTAAAGAGGAAATTCTCAAAAAAATTCTTTGGAGAACGTAAAAAAAATTCAACGAAAATTGGTTTGAATTAGGTTTGAATTTTTTCAGAGCCTGCCAACATTTATTTTTCAACCTTTCACGTCACTTTAATGTAGCGGTTCATCATAGAAGACATTTACTCTCCAAATTTCAACTTTGTAGTGCCAACAGTCTCGGAGTAAAATTGCTGTGACGTACGGACAGAACCGACAGACAGATAGACGCTCGAGCGAATCTATGGGTTCCGTTTTAGCCACGGCCCTTGGCTACGGAACCCAAAAATGAAAACTTCTGCGGTCTACCTGTCAAAATGGTAACCCTAGCTACCTAAATCTACGTTCCTATGAGTTCCAATGCTTACGTGTTTTAATTGAATTGTACTAAATCAATTATTTTAATGACCAGTGACTGTTAAGTGGCGGAGTTTTTCTCCTCCATTATATCTATAGAGTGGCGGCCCTAGTGCGGCATATGATACAGGCATTCCGCATGTGTTGCGGGCTTACGGGTATGCGAGCGGGGACCGGCGTGCTCGGCTCGCCTCGTGCCGCCCTGCCGCGCCAGACTGCTCGTCGCCATTACGTTACCCCACACCGCAAATGTACTCAATAATAAAACAACTACTTTATTGTTTCAGTCTCCACGCTGAATGCTTTTGCTGGAAAATAAGACCATACGCCGTACATGCTCTTTCCTTTTACTAGAATATAAATTCATTGGTTACATAGGCATTGCAGAAGAGTTCCACGGACTACTAATGTACTGGGCAGTGGACTGGATTAATAGATGATTAATGAGTTACAATTGTTATTTAAATACAACTGTATTTGATTTGTGTACCTACTGTTCACTATTAGGTGCCTATACTAGGATCCCATAAAAAAAAACTATTCTCCAAAATCATAATATGTATAACTTTAACTTTTTATTAATACTAGCGACCTGCCCCGGCTTCGCACGGGTGCAATGTCAAACATTTAAACCTTCCTCTTGTATCACTCTATCTATTAAAAAATAACTCATCCAAATCCGTTGCGTATAGTTTTAATTTAAAGATCTAAGCATACATAGGGACAGACAGCGGGAAGCGACTTTGTTTAAGGTGGATGCGCAAGGGTAGCCCTCGAAATTTAAATTTTCTTACGTTTATTGCAATTTACAGGTCAGCGTCAGGTTGTATGTTGATAAAAATATGAATCGCGCCAGTAACACGTATGGAGTTACAGAATTATAATCATTCAAATCATCAATACAACCCTCCAAGTTCATATAATCTCAAAAAGTGACTTTTTCATGAAATAGCTATTGAATGTGATTATATGAACTTGGAGGGCTGTATTGATGATTTAAATGATTATAATTCTGTAACTCCATACGTGTTACTGGCGCGATTCATATTTTCATCAACATACAACTTGACACTGACCTGCAAATTGCAATAAACTTGAGAGAAAATGATGGTTACTTTATGAGGAGATGCAAGCCATCAATAATCCTGCCTCATTTCTGTTGTTTCGTTGTGAGGAGATTAATTTTACATTTCACTACTAAAAAAAAATCCAAAACTACCATGTTGGAGACAAGAATATGCAGAAATTTCATGTTTATTTTATAAGTTGGTATTTATTTTGGGTAAAGAGTAGATAGCTCCAAAAAACTGCACAAAACACGGCTACCGCTGCGCTTTGCTCGGGGAGGCGCCTTAAAATAAAACGATTTTAGTTATATTTAGAAAGTAAAACATTAATAATATATTCGGTTCTGTAGATGCAGATACTATGAAAACACAATAATCCCGTGTTAGAGTCCACTTTAATACCAATAATTTTTTTTTTTTTTAATTGGTAAGTATCGATCGATACCGGATTTTCCCATCACTATGTTCGAAATAAAGTTTTATAGGTACCAAAGCGCTTTTGGTGCTACTGTCGTTGTTTTATAGAAAAAAATAAAGCATTTTGCACATGGTTTTAATTAAATGTTGGTAGCACGCACGATACACACGATGCAATTTTGTCCTAGGAAATTATTTAATACTGATTTAAAAAACAAGGTTATACATATGTTGTTAAGTAGCGAATTAAGATCAACTTTTCGTCCTAAATTGAACGATAAATCTATGGAAATTCTGTGTTTTACCACCTTATTTGCCAAATTGAACGTATTCGTATTTTCTTGGATGTTTTCAAAACTCGATACGTTGATTCGATAAGTTAGAATTTTATGAAAACTCACATTTCATATGAAATGATCACAATAAAATATGTTCTGCTATCTGTTGTGTGAATGTAGAATAAAGCTACTGAATCATAAATCCATAACATTTTTTTATAAGTAATCTCTCATTGGCAATTAATATCGCCTAAAACGTCATTATAAAGTACTATGAAGTGGTTACAATAAATTATTGTGTTTTGGAACTTTTGTTAGTGTAAACATAACTGTCGAGTTGTGGATGTACCTACTATTAGGCACACCTCGGCTCTGCCTAACTCTCCGAGGAAATACAGGCGTGTTGTTATGATATTATTATGTTTAGCGTGATTATGAATATAAGTGCCACAGACATTATAAATAGCGATTGTCTAACAATCAGTCTGGCTCTGAAAAGGCAAACTTTTTTTTTCTAAGGACTTGATTTAGTTTTTAGGCATTTAGGATTTCAAATACTACTCACAAAAGTGCTTGATAGTAAACTCTGTATTACAAATTTATTCAACCTTTTATTGTCTTTGTTAAGTTTAAATAAAAGGAACAAAGTATCCTTTTTTTCGAAAAGTATTAAAGTACATTCAATAAAGTTGAGTATTCGACCAAGAGAGTTCCATTCAGTAGAATAAAAAAAGTCTCATAGTTGTATGTAAAACATAATAGAACAGGGGATTACATCAGGTAGGAAGGCAGGCGGATGGCGCCGGCGCTACCTGCTCCAGAGCGGCCAATGGATTCTTCTTTAATGAATTAAAATACGTTTTAATAAACAATCCTCTTTATTTATTTAATAATAATAATAGACGTTATAATATTTATTCTTTATAAATGTAGGTAAGCTTCATAAACCCCACATATAAAAATACAATCTTAAACTTTATACACAAAATATCTGTCATCGGGTGATGACGGCATAATGCACTATGGCGGCGTGAACATTAAGGCACGATAATAGAGGGCTAAGCCCCAGGCGGCGCCAGGCGGGCGTCGGCGACTAGATCACAGGAGTTACGGAGCAGGACTCCGGTGGCATACTCTCATCTGAGTGGAGCCGGGAAGGAGGGAACTGGCGAGCACCAACGCGGTACGGAGCAGGCAGCTTGCGCGCAGCCCGCTGCACTCTGCACCGGCACGAACGCTGACACATACATGCCGCTAGAAACAGGCAGTGACGCTATCGATGGCCGCTTTTCTTCTTCGTCCCCGAGGAGATACGGCCGGAATAATTTAAAGGGCTTGCGTGGTGGACAAGGTGCCGTGGGAGGCACATATGCTGGTTGAGGCGCAGGTGGTGGTGTAGGTCGACGTACCGACAGGTCGATAGGCTCGGCAATTTGCATAGGCACAGGAACAGGCACTGGTACTGGTAGAGGCGTGGGCACTTGCACCGCTGTGGGTACTATCACTGGCGGTGGCGTAGGCAACCGAGCGCTCTCTGGAGACCCTGCTGCGTACGGTGGAGGTGACGGCGCTGGTTGCGGTGCGCGCCTCAGGAGTGCTGCTCGCAGTGCAGGTTCCGCTTGAAGCCATTTTTGGATCTGACGACGATGTATACCGAACTTTCTGGCTGTCGCGCGTTGATTTCCGCGACATTGAGCGTCGCGCCTATACGCTTCGAGAACTTGCAGCTTAAATTGTGGTGGGAAGATACGGCGGGAACCGGCGCGGCCCTCTGAGCGACGGTCTGAGGGCGCGGGGGCCGGGTGCGTGTGGGCGGCGGCCATTCTGAGGAGAATACGTGTGCGCGTGGCGGTTGACGGCGCCGAACTGACTGTGGCTGCTCTCGCCTCGGCACGGCGCGGATGTTGGTGGCGCGCCGCTGCCTGTCCAACGTGCGTGAGTGTGCGACGTGAGTCTCGTATACATAATAAAACGCTGTTCACATTGTTCGTTTTAGTGGACTATAAATTATAATATATATTTTTGTGTTTTCTATCGATGAACGTGCATGAGTAAATATCCCATTTATTGGTCTTCATTAATGCTAAAATAATCACAAAATCTATTCGTATGAATATGAATTCAGTAGGAAATTACAGAGAGATTGTTTGTGAGTTGTGGATAAAATAAAAAACCTCTGAAAATGCATTTTAGTGGGGTTTATATTTCCGCACTGGCATAATCTACTAAAATAGTTCATCACAAATGCGCAATTTATTTATAAAACAAAAATATATCAATATAAAATCGCATGTGTACGTTGCTTAAGGCAGTAATCTCGCCTCATTCTCGGCGTGAAAAAATGCCGCAAGTGGGAGCCGATAGCACGTAGCGCCACCATTTCTATCTCTTTCAAACTTGTAGAATTTCTCATAATAGAAGAAGACAGACAAACATGCCCTGCCCCGGTCGCTGCCACATCCGTTTACGAAACAAGTTTGCATGCGGTGTTGCCACTGTGTGCGCGCGGGCGGCTCACGAGCATCGAGGGGTGCGGGCGGATAGGAATGCGCACGGAACGGCAACGGTGCCGACCGTGGCAGACAGGGTGTCGCCGACTCGCCGCCGTAGACAGGCCGTCGCTCGGCGGCGCTAGCCCCCCCTTACACCCGCGCGCACCCGTCCCACCCGCAACGCACATCAACAAGTTATTTCGGCCCAGCCTGTTGCGTTGTTATAAGATCTCAAGTAACATGGTTAAAGCGGGCAGTTACGACGTTTTAGGTTTCGATGTAAACTTAGCGCCATCGCTGTTTCGAGGAAAGTTGTTTTTTTTGTTGAGCGGCCGCCTGCTGCGCCTGCCTCGCTCGCGTCCGGCGACCGTGAAAATAGCGATCCAACTCCAAAAAGGACGGTAAATAAGATTCAAAATGTTCAACTGAAAATATCAAAATTATAAGAGCTTAATTAATCTTACACTGTCTCTGTCACTAATTACGGGATATCTTTCGTGATTTTCAATTGTTGTGTGCTTTCACGGTTTAGTTATAAACCGTAAAAGCTTCAAATAGTGTTTGCTTAATTAATATTCAGTATGGAAAATAGTATAATGTTATTATAGAATTAGTAATAAGTGAAATAAACTGGTCGAGTTCAAATTCAAAGGAAAGCCATAAAATCGAAAATAGTACACACACATTTCTAACTAATTTACTAAACAAGTAGGTAAACAATAATGACTCAATGCATCCATTTTAACATTAAGTAGATTTAGATACCTACGTCATATATTTGTAAGCTAATTAATTACTGCCTTCCTGATAAAATTCTTTTGAAACTGTATTTTATATCTTATTATGATAATTTGGTCCTGATACCGATACCGATACCATTTATCGTTTTTCGGACATCTCTAACCCGCTCGTTTTGTTGCAATCGCACGTAGGAAGTTGTGTTAGGTATGTTTCTATTAAATCGAATATAGAATGCAGACTTTATTTTTACACGGACACATTAAATAAATTATTCATAGAAAAATTGACTTTATATTTTTAAACGTCTTCACTGAAAAAAATAAGCTGTGAACAATGAGGTTGCTTTTCAACAGGGTTCCGAGGTGTGGCGTCGCCATTGGTCGTCCCTGATAATTAAGATAGATATCCCTACTTATAAAATATTTTAAATTTCTTTGGTCTGTTTGAAAGTTTATTAATCCTATTTATAACTAAAGATATTTACTTCAACTACGACTAGACTCGGGCTAACCCAACCCTTGTCTACCTATCAAGCACAAATTACCAAGTAAGATTTAGGCCTGAGAGTCACGTTCTGTCAATGAATGCAGGCTTTGGCAAGAGGGTTCAACTCCCATTTTATTGAGACTTCTTGAAGTCACCACAGTGAATGCGTTAATCCTACCTGCAGCTCTAAACGCGCCGGCGCCGTCCTGATCCTGACCAAGACTATAATGCTTCCAGACATACCTTTAAAAAATGACTAATTTAAAAGATTTTTTTTTAATTTACCTGGCTTTTAATCGATTGATGAAAAGGAGGAGGTTGTGTTGAATCTTTTTTTATGAGATGATGTCAGAAACAGATGGGCTAGGGCACTTTTAGATCTTTATATGCAGAGGGATAAAATCAGAGCATCGTGTACCCATCTATTGCAACATGCTTAAGTGGTTCATGAGTTGCACAATCGCACATAATTATGCATATAAGTACAACATAACATATTAAATAAACATCTACTCATCTAGATAACAATATCTCGAGAACGGACGTATCTATGGAGATCACGTCATCGCCAACCGAGTTTAGAGGAAAATTGTGATATTTTCCGAAGAATACTCGGAACCGTGTATGAATAAAAAATGTAAGTAGGTACTAAGGAAAGTCAATGTCCAACCACACCGTAACTGTACCACATCCTATAAAATGAAAATAAAAATCTACAAAATACTCAAATAATAATTTAAATGAATTAAATATTAGCAAAAAATGTACCTGCGTAAAAAGTGTGTTGTTAAATTAAAAAACATGTATTAAAATATCTTTGGGCCATCTTTTGTTTTATTATAGGTGCTTCTATGAAACCACTTTATAAAAAATATGTACCCACCAAAAACATTGTCATGTAAAACGTTGCCAAGACGCGAAAAGTTTTCAGATCTCATGTAGAGCCAAGCTTCTAACTCTACACGCCTGAACTCTACAAGCCCTAATATCACAAACTCTACACCTTAGTCAAAATATGCGGCTTGGCCGTTTCGTTACTACAAGAACTATTGTTTAAATAACAGAAAAATAACGACGAGTGAATAAATTTTTCACCTTACCCATGTTACGGTAGTGAAACGGCCAAGCCACATTTTTTTTTATGGTGTAGCATTTGTGAAGTTAGGGCTTGTAGAGTTAGAAGCTTGGCTTTGCGATCTGATAACTTTTTGACAGTGCGAGCCATATGGTCACGTCTTGGCAACATTTTACATGAAAATTGTTTTGGTGGGATTTCACTCCTTTTTGTAAGTTGCTCATGGCATTTTTTTTTAGTTTAAATGATGAATGATTTAATAAAAAATCCTGAATTATGTATTTTACTTTTTATTACAAGAAGTCCCTAATTCCCTATATCAATTTTCTGACCTTTAGCATCAAAATTGCGAAAGTCTTATACAAACTTTCAGCCCCTAGTTTAAGGGGTTGGGGGTAAAAGTTCTAAGTTTTAGTTTTTTTTCCTGTTGTTTGTGTACTGATACTAGCTTAAATACCAAATTTTAGCTTTCTTGGACTTCAGGAAGTACCCTAAGAATTTTGATGATCATCAGTGAGTGAGTGAGTAGAGCTATGCAATTGAAACTTTATCCCTCTTATTAATAAACACGGAATAAAATTATAACAGGAATAATAGTAGCGTTTTACCTTCAAATAAAACGCTTTTTGTGTCCGGAGACTCATTCGGGGTCATATAAACATTATTTGAGTCAAGCATCTTCCGTTTCCGTGTCACATCTATTCAGGTATATGCAACTATCGCCTTTTTGACAACACGATGATGACGTATTTCCGCCTTCGTTCACCAGGTGGCTGCAGCGCGCCAAGACATTCATTGTGGCCTCAAAAACCTAAAAACTTGAGAACCAATTAAACCAGGCAGACTTTTAAATTATAACCCCGAATGAGTCTCCGGACACAACAAGCGTTTTATTTGAAGGTAAAACGCTACTATTGTGTCCTTCGGCCTCATTCGGGGTCATATAAACATTATTTGAGGCTTTGTTTGTTATCGCCTGGTGAACGGGGTGTTATACATGAAATTAACTAAATTAAATCAAGGAACTAATAAGTTTAAAAATAAAACCAATTTTTATATTTATCAAATATATTACAATAAAAAAGAAAAATAATAATAATAACGTTTTAAAATAACTTTGATAAACACCAACAGAATAAACTGAACATTATACGTACCAGAAATCATCTTTTTGTAAACTTTACCATAATCATGTAACATCATTCATCAATACTTACTTCATTTAATATAAATAAAAATAATTTATATAATTGAATGAGAGATAATTAATTAATTGGCTGAAAAAGATGAATCAAAGAGCTTCCCTGTGCTGGAACCACTTCCCTCCTGTAATGTTTTTTAAAAGTATTACCGGATCTCCAATTCGCACGTGCCATTATCTCGTCAAGAGGTTCGTTATCCAACCAACTTCGAGAAGCTACTGCAGAACGAAAACTACCTGGAGTAGCCTGAATTCCTGCCTCCTTCAAAATTGACTTAACCCAACCAGCTAATATAGTTTTAGTAGCGGGCTTAGCTTTTCCACAAACTGTAATAAATAATCTATCACTAGAACAAAGCAAACGACGTGGTTTTCCGATTTCTATGAGCTTTTTTAGCCAAACCACCGGGTCAAGCGCCTCATTTTCAACATTACTTAATAATCTCCAACCTGACTGTACGTAAGTTTCCGAATCAGTTTTGGACCCAAAATGCGGCCAAAACATTATGCTATTCTCACCTATTATACATCTGTCTGGAGATACACTTAGCAATGTTAAATCGTGTATCCTACGCCCTGAACACAACAACAAAAGAACGCAACGAAAGCACTAACTCTTGAAATATCGAATAGGCTTTGATTTTGAAGAGGTCTACTGCCCAACCAACCTACCAGAGACTGAGGATCCCAGACAGTGGGTGGACACTTCTTAGGCTGCTGCAACGCTATAGCTTTAATCATTTGCTTAACTAAAATGTTTGAACTTAAACGGGCCTCAATCTTCGTATTGCATAAAGTAGACACAACCGATTTATGAAGTAAAATTGTACGATACGATAATTTTTCTTTTAGGTGTAAATCTGCTAAACATCGAGCCCATTCACTACCTGAAGGGTCTGAAAAATTTACACCAAACTTGGAACACCAATTCAACCATCTCTGCCATGCTGGCCTATAGGTATTCAAAGTTGACGACCTCCAACCTTGTTTGAGCAGACACTTTTGTTCTGCAGACCAGTCACCTAAGGATTCAGACCACCCCCACATTTCCATACTTCTAAGACCAGCTCCTTCACTCGAGGCGGTGGCTGCCCGGTCCTCGTGTCCACTAGCACCTTCGATAATCGGTGAATCGTGAACGGAGGCGCGGTCGCTCTGGTCTTCAAGTCTGCTCTCCAGAATGCTCGGGACCACCTCGGTGCAACTATCAGGAATACACCCCGCGCCTGATTGAGATGCATCAGGACTCGGGGTAACAAACTCTGAGGAGGAAAGACCCAAGCCAGACGAAAATCCCATTCGAATGCGAACGCGTTGTGTCTCCATGCTTGCTGGTCTCGTTGATCTAGAGTGACATAGCAAGGCACTACGTGAGCTGTGCTGGAGGCAAAAAGATCTGTCTGGGGAACACCCCACTTTGCAAAGACAATGTTGGTGAATTCGGGGAGCAGATGCCATTCCTGTAACGTTGAATGACGCGATAGACCGTCTGCGACATTGTTGTACCTGCCTGGTATGTGATGGGGAATTACATGAATGTCGTACTTCTGAAGTAAATGAAATATCCGATATATTAACTCCATCAGGATTCTCGACTTGTTTCCCCCTTCCTTCCTCAAGTACGCCACCACCGCCTTGTTGTCGCACTGCAGTAGAAGAGATGTATGACTCAGAGACGGACCGAACTCTAACAAACATTTTAGGATAGTTAGCATTTCCTTGTGATTTCGAATGAAGCCGCTCTTCTTCTTTTGTCCACTTGCCCGATAAATGAAGACCATTCAATTCCGCCCCCCAACCTGAATCGGCCGCATCCGTGGTCAAAAAGTTTTTTACTGGTGGTGGATGAAGCCTGGACTTTTCTAGACAGTGAATTTTCCACCAATTCAATTCTTCCAGCACTTCCGCAGGCAAGAGGTAAGTTGACTGACATGGAATTTTCAGGACCACGTTGCAATAAGCCAGTAGATGGCGAAAATTCAAACGACCAATTGGAACTACCAGACGGGCAAAATTCAGAACCCCTATGATACTCTGTATTTCTCGAAGAGACGCCTTCCGCCGGCGGAGCAACTTCGACAAAACTATTTGCATGCTCTGAATTTTGTTTTCTGGTAAAAATTTTTGATTTTGCCACGGATCCCACATCAAACCTAAATATTCTATTATTTTCTGAGGGACAAGAATCGACTTCTCCCTGTTTACCTGCCAACCCAACTGGTTGGAGTTCGAAGAACAATGTCCACGTGTTTTATAAGTGTCGTTCTGTCCTGTGCTACTAAGAGATAATCGTCGAGAAAAACCACTACTCGTATGCCTAGATTCCTGAAAATCTCGGCGGTCCAGTTGGTCAACGATGCAAACACTTTGGGCGCTGTCGCCAGGCCAAACGGCAAACAAGTCATTTGCAGTAACCGATTTCGATACAATAGGCGGAGAAAACACCGATGTACTGGAGCAACATTTACGTGGTTGTAGGCTTGCCTGAGGTCTATTTTGACCATCCAATCCTTGTCCTGAATAAAATCGGGAACCCGATTTACCGAAATCAAACGAAACTTGCTTATGATTAAATAATTGTTTAAACTTTTTAAATTGAAAATGGGACGGTAGGTTCCGTCGCCTTTGAGAATCAGAAATAAATTTGATACGAAACTCGGAGTCAGGGGGGCATACTCTAAAATTCCTTGTTTCAACAAATTGTGAATAAGCCTGTCCATCTCCGGAGATGGTAGAGTGAGATTGCAACGTTTCAACTGCCTTGGCGGGACCAGAAGCGGTTTCTTTTGAAATGGAATACGATAACCCTTCACTATTTTTATTAATGGTTCCGGTGCCCCCAATCTCCTCCACTCCGTAACATAATTGTGTAGGCAACCCCCCCAAAATTCCCGATTCGAGTCAGAACTTTTTATTGAATTTACCAGAGCCTTTGCCTCGTGGTACATTGTTTTGCGGTTCATTTCTCCGAAAACTATAGGGCTGGTTAAAGCGTTGTCCAGCGTGCTGTCCTCTTGATTGAGGACGAAAAAATCTATTATTATTAAACGGGTGCATTGCCTGATAGTTATAAAAAGTTTCTACACTCTGAGGAGGAAGAAATCTTTGGTTCATCGCCAGTGCAGGAGCGCGACTGGACGATTGATACCCACTAGGCCCAGGGTACGCCGCCTGGGGTCTAGGGTTTTTCTTTTCTTGCCCAGAAAACATATTTTTATTTGGATAAAAAATTTTGTTAAAACCGCCATTATTCTTAATAAATTCACTAAAAGGTACTTTATCAAACAAACATTCACTAGTTGGCGGTATTTTCTTTAAACATGGCTTAAATGATTTATCCCTTAATTGCTTAATGAACACTTCGCGTCTTTGTTCAATTATATCTGCCCTACGACCACAAACTAGTTGTAAACAATCCCGTGAAACTTTTTGATAATCAGCAGAAAAAATCTCTTTTAATTTTAATGCCAACTGCTCTGGATCCATACTATTAGTATCCCGTGCCCAGTCTACTATCTGCCGGAAACCCTGTTGCATAGCCTCGCTTTGCATTATCAATGCCCGAGTTACAGAGCCAAGAAATTTATCCGAAGTGGGTAGATGGCTAACTTTTTCTAGCGACTTGATTTCATCATTAACTTCAAGGTCAACATATCCTGGTCGAGCATTATATACTTTTTGTGTTTCCACATATCTAACACTATTCCAGTTGTCATTTTTGAAATATTGAATGGAATTTAACAATTCTAACTGATTAGAAGGGGTTGCAGTGACAGCTGGCTCCTTTAATTGCGTTGCCAAATCAAAATCAAATGATTGAACCGGTACAGGATCTGCGACGGGTTCTGACAACCTTTCCGTATCTGGTTGCTCCTGAGCCATATCGAAGTTATCACCATAATATATCGGGTTATCACAATCATAATTTCCATTTTCCGAATACATAACATTATGAGGGTAGCAATATAATTTTTTCAAATCACTGACCTGTTTTGCAAGCTTTTTGATTACCTTGCTTTGCCCTCGGCGACGCTTACTTCTCTTCTTCTTACCCGCCTTCTTCCTCTTACGGGATTTATCAACCTGTTCGAACTCTGAAGCCGACGGTGATGATTCAGAGGAACTTGAGGAACTCGAAGAACCCGATGACGAAGAAGAATCTTTACGACTTAAAATTTAACACTATTTTGTTATAAAACTGTGCATATACCGAACGCCTACAGCGTAACCAAAATTAAAATAACTTTTGGAATTATAAAATATTCAAATATCGAACGCTAACAACGTTAACTTTTAAAGATGTGAACCGTCCGAAAAACAGGACGCCAATGAATGTCTTGGCGCGCTGCAGCCACCTGGTGAACGAAGGCGGAAATACGTCATCATCGTGTTGTCAAAAAGGCGATAGTTGCATATACCTCAATAGATGTGACACGGAAACGGAAGATGCTTGACTCAAATAATGTTTATATGACCCCGAATGAGGCCGAAGGACACAATAAAGGAATAACCATACATTTTCAAAGGTTTAAACTTGGAATAACTTTAGTCTGTGTTTATTAATAGGAGGGTACAATGTTTAATAAGTCCACTATTGACATCCCAAGTAGCATTTTGTTCTCTTTAATAGTTCACATTCAGTTCACTAGTGATTTCTAAGCATTATACAATGGTCACACGTGGCTCATTGGCTGTATTAAAGTGAGCAATTCCACTTATACCTGTATAAGGCATGTTTAAGAGTGTAAAATTGGCCTATTAAGTAACTGTTGGTGTTATAATAGGATAACATTACTCTTGTAGTCAGCTTTCATTTTAAAAGCTGAACAAAAGCATTTTAAGAGGGGGAAAATACGGCATTGGCTATTTAAAGGTCCACATGTATGGTTTTATATTGCTGGCATTTTAGTATAACACATGTGAACATTAATGTAGCCAAAAGCTGTGGTATAGCACCTTTTGTGGACCGTTATTCAGATTGTTGCTGGTCTTGTGATACATTAATCAGCCTTTATATTATTCTGTAAAAGAGCGTTTAATGAGTTCAGATGTACGTTTAAGGTATATTACATGAACCACTATTGATATCTAGTAACACTGACAGCTGTTTATTTGTTCACGAGTACCAGATTAATATCCTCTAAGCTAACAACTATGTGAACGTGGTTTTCTTTAACACTTGGACGACGACAAACACGCGCGTGCATGTAATAACCTAAAACAATAAAAATGCATAAAAACAATTGGAAGCAGAGAGTGAGGACCGGTGGAATCAGAAGAAAAATCTTAAAAGAATATTTGCAGATAATAAGACCAAATAATCAATCTAAAACGATTTCAAGTGCGACTTTAAACTTTATTAATGACGGTTCTGTACATAATACAGAGGAAAAATTGCCTGAAGCTGAGGCCAGCAATACGATTTCAAGCGTGTGTCCAAACTTAATTTATGACGGTTCCGTACACAACGTAGAAGAAACTGAGTGTGGTGGTTTCTGTTCTGGTAAAAGTGAATATGAATACGATTATGAAAAACATGTATCTTTTCGTGAAAACTTAAGAATATGGGCTGTAAAAAATAATATAAGCCATGTCGCTCTAAATGAATTGTCAGTCATCATTAACGAACTGATTCCAGAAATACTACCAGCAGATTCTAGAACAATTTTATGTACTCCCAAACAAATTACTATTAAAAATATTGAAGGCGGTCAATATTGGCATAATGGAATTGCAAAACCACTTGAAAAAATTTTGCAAAATTGGATTGACGTTCCAGATACAATTTCAATAAACATAAATGTGGATGGTTTGCCCATATTCAAAAGTTCCTCTAATGAATTTTGGCCTATATTGTGTAACATCTTTGAAAATGCGAAAATAAGGCCTTTTGTAATTGGAATATACTTTGGGAAAGGAAAACCAAAAAATCTAAATGACTTTTTTGAAGATTTTGTACATGATATGAATACATTATTAGAAGAAGGACTCCAAGTTCAGCGTCTAGAAAAAAATATAAAAATTAAAATACGGTGTTTTATATGTGATTCACCAGCTAGAGCCTACATAAAAGGTTAGTTTGACTCGTCTTACATTCTCATTAAGTGGATTAATACTCTCATACCAGGATAAAATACCTAATCGTTTGGTGTTACAATAAATTAATTACGCTTCAAACAAAATGATGAACTAAATTGAATTTATGGTGCTATTTATATTTGCCGTGGCTACTCTTACTATAATCCAATGATAACTGGATTTTTTTGGGATATAAAGCATTTCATATTATGTTAATCTAGGTATCAAACTATTTGCGTACCTTTCATTCCAATTCGTTTAGCCGTTCTTACGTTATTGAGTTATAAGTATAAACATACAAACAACTAAATTTTCACATAAATATTAGTAGGATTATGATAACCAAAGACCAAATTTTAAGTGAAAATGAACTTTCCTTGTACTTGCTTAATTCTTAATTACAGGAGTGTGCAACTTTAATGGAAAACATGGATGCCATAAATGTACCACGGTCGGAGAATATTCTCATATTACACACACCGTTACATTCTCTGAATCAAGGTGTCCTGAGCGGACTAATGAAGGATTTCGGAATAAAATATATGGCTTACATCATAAATATGACTCGCCCTTATTAAATCTTCCAGTTGACATGGTAAATCAATTTGTTGTCGGTGATTCACTTCATTTGATCGATTTAGGTATTATGAAGAGGCTGTTAACTGGTTGGCGTGACGGAAATTTTGGCAAATATATTACTAAATGGCGTGCAAATGACATTGCAACCGTTTCATCGTTTTTGAACAAGTGTGCGTTGCCTTCAGAAGTGCATCGAGCAGTGCGGGGCCTAGATTCATTAGCACATTGGAAAGCGTCGGAATTCAGAACTTTTCTTCACTATTTAAGTATCGTTATTTTGCCAGAAGTGATGAATAATGACGCCTATAATCATTTCTTAACACTCTATTGCGGCATAACAATTTGCTCAACCGGAACCTACCAACACTTGTTACAATGTGCAAAAAAGCTGCTGGAATATTTTGTAGAACATTACAAAGACTTTTACGGATCAGGCTACATGACAAGCAACGTTCACAACTTACTGCACTTAACTGACGAAGTTGAAAAGTTTGGTCCACTGATGACATTCAACGCATATCCCTTTGAAAATAAATTATTTATGATCAAAAGAATGCTCAGATCAGGTAAAAAGCCGCTGTCACAAGTCGCCAAAAGAATGGAAGAAAGTACAAATGAAATTCTTTGCCAAAAACATTCTGGCAATAAGTATCCGTTTGTTACCACAACAAACAATATAAATATAATACATTTTGAAGATTTCAAAATTTCTACCAAAAAAAGAGATAGTTATTTACTGACAAAAAGAATCGAGGTTGTTAAAATTAACCACATAGCAAATGACCACAATAAGATTTTAATAAGAGGTATTAGAATAAATAACACAGAAGATGTTTTTACATATCCAATAAAATCGTCTCATCTTGCAATATACAAATCAAAAATTCAGCATAATTGTGACCATACTTTGATTGTTTTAGAATGTAAGGATATTAAGTGTAAATTAGTGTGCGTTGAATATAAAGAATTTCAATACTTTATACCTTTGTTGCATACATTATAAGAATAATACAACTTTACGAATGTTTGATCATTTTTATTTTTAAATCACATAAACTTTGAGTTTCTTACACCTTGTATTTATTTAAATTCACAATTCCCATAAGAATCTTTTTGAAAAAGGTTAAAAAATCTATACTTTGGATTTTGAATTTTTTGTTTTTCAAATAATGTATAGACGTTTGAATAAACTTTTCATCGCCATCTTTTTCAAAAAGATCATAATATTATGTAGTAAGAAATAAACTTATTATTATAATTTCAAATCAGTTTGTCAGTTTTAAGGCTCCTACAAACAGGCACGACGCACAATATAATCACCGCTCGCGACTTGTGCGTGCCTTTGTGTCGCGCGCTATTTTATCGCGTGTCGCGCCTGTTTGAAGGAGCCTTTATACAGGTACATGTCATGATCATCATGGCACTTAAAGTATATTAATTCTTTTATCTAATAAACTTTGATTTTCAAACTAACATAATTCGGAAATTAGATAAAACATTTCAAAATTAAAAATAATTCTCCCGCAAAAAATCAACATAATAACTTTCATTAAAACGAACATTTTCATAAACATTTAAACTCCATTTACAATAAGATTAGACTTTTAAACGAACCTTTTTTACAATCCGTTCAACCGATTTTGACTTCTATTCCGTAGGCTTAAGGATGGCATTAAAGGCAAAAAAGTAGTTATAATACCAACTGTTTACTGCAGCTGCCATTTGTCATGCCACCAACGCAATAGAAGTCAAAATCGGTTGAACGGACTGTAAAAAAGGTTTGTTTAAATGTCTATTCTTATTGTAAATGGAGTAGTACACACGCAGCAAGAAACATTTCGTTTCTTGACAAGATTTATGTAATCATTCAACCAGCCTAGTCAGTTTAGTTAATATACAACGCGTAAAAAGGAGTGATAATACCGAGTCGTACTGAACAACGTTCCCCGTGGGACATAATAATGGCTAAATCTGAAAAAAAAAAACAATCGGAGAATCGGTAATTTTGTATGGGGCACCCACGTACGCACTTACTTTTTTCAGATTTTAATTTTTTTAGATTTTACTTTTTTAGATTTTATATTTTTCAGATTTTGCCAGAGCTAAGTCTCATGAGGAAAGTTTTTCAGTATGACTAATATTATCGCCCTAACCAGTATTGTTACTCCTTTTTTGACACGTACTTACTAATTATAATATAACATTGAATTTAATGTTTTTTTTTAGTCTTTAGATACCTACTAATAAATCTTTTTTTCAAAATAATACAAATGTAACAAAAAGGCTTCACATAGAACACTTGAGAAAACTATTATTCTTATACAATTTCAATCAACAAAATAACTTCACATCAAAACGATTGTTTTCAAAATTATCTAGTTTTTAACACAAATCCTCATCATCAGACTCTTCTTCTATCACTTTCTCCACTTCCATCGCTAATGGTTCGTTTGGATAGTCGTGATTGTTAGTAGAAACTTTACTTGTGGATTGTTTCGGTTCGTTTTTTGTATTTGTGCTTTTAGGTTTAGTTTTTCGAATTCGTTTAGTTGAAGATCTTAAATCTTTCATTGCCCTTCTTTTTACGGCATTTTTTAAAGACATTTTAAAAAAGTTTTCGGTCTGTCCCATGGTAAATGTAGGATCCCATGAACGTATCATGTTACAAAAGAATGTAATAAAGTTTTTAAAATCTTTTAACGCGATCTTTGAATAATTTCCACGACTTGCTCCAGACCAAGAACATTTACACATAAAATCACGTGTTATCAATGAGTCGAGCAATTTGTAGGCAAATGTTAAGCCATTGCCTTCACAGGGCTGAAACAAAAATGACAACTGTTTTTGTAAGTTTGCTCTCTCAGTTTTATCCTTTAAAGTATTTTCTAGACTGTCCAGTTGTTGTTTATTTTCAATCTTTTCAAGACGGAACGCCTCATTTTCTTCTGGGTTAGCGTCTTTTAATAAAGTAACGGCCATTGGTTGATCAATTTTTTCCGTAATTGTTGCTATGCCTTCGTTGATTTGTACAGACAACATCGCTACC
The DNA here is from genome assembly GCA_947578425.1 of Eugnorisma glareosa. Taxonomy (NCBI): domain Eukaryota; kingdom Metazoa; phylum Arthropoda; class Insecta; order Lepidoptera; family Noctuidae; genus Eugnorisma; species Eugnorisma glareosa. Next base: position 16,226,769 of record OX387959.1, read on the forward strand.
TTCTGGGTGAGTTTTTGCATATGTTCTACAATATCGTGGAGTATTTTGTCCTGGTTATTAATTTTTTGTAATAATAGGTTTTGATTACCAATAAGTTGATCGCAGTCGAGCGTAGGTAACAAATTCAAAGTTTCATCCATTATCATTTGATTATTGGCTTCAGAAGATGGACCATCACCCATGTTTTTGTCATTAGGCGCCTGAAAAACAAAAAAATGGTTTACAAAAATGAAACTGAATAGCAAAAAAATTATAATGTCACCTCCAGTCTAACAACTCCTAGGCAATTAACAAATTTTCCTTCCAGGACGCAGCCGAATGCGCGCGAAACAATGCCTCAGCCACACGCCACGGCTTGTGTCGACGCACTTAGCGTGTGTGTGAGTGAGTGAAGTTTCGCTGTTTTAGGTAGGTCTGTATAGATGTAGCAAGAAATAGCAAGGTGGCTTTGTGATCAAATAAATAGATACAAACTAAAACAGCGTACTTACCAAATTTTGAACCATATCTTCAAAGTTGTTTATCACTGGCGCTGACCAGTTACAAGTTGTTGTTGCTGGGGTTTCATTATCAGTATCGGTCTGATTTTCCATAATCTGTATTTCATGTTGCGCTGCCATGTAGGTCTCAATATTATTTCGTTTGACTGAACAGTTTAGAATGTCCCAGTTTGGACTTGGAAATGATGACTCTTCTCTTACTAGACGCGCTCGGTTTTTAATTTTTTCTGATGGCCAAAATAGCTTCCCATTTTCTTCCCATATTGAAGGTACAATACTTAGTCTACGTCGCCCTTTTTCTACTGTCTGGACTATCTTGAACGGCATGGTCTAAAAATACAATTAAAATAATTAAATTAGTTATCAGACTACATTAAACATACTCTGTAAATAGCAACAAATGAAATATAAACTGAAATTAATTATTTGGAAGATAAAAGAAACAAAATGATTCGAGAAAGATGATTTAGGGATAAAGAAGATGTGAAATACAACAGTAAAATTAGTCGCATTCAGCCGACATAATAACAGTCGACACGCACGATATAGTTGGATTCGCAGATTATCGATCTCTCCATCAATAATATCGAAGCCGTCGTCGTTCATCCATCATACTGCTATTTACCAATGTAAATAATAATATTTATTAGTAATAAAATAGCAATATGATGTACTCCAGATACAATTATCTGGAGTTGACGTCTACCACTTGAAATTCACAACTAAACTGCACAAATATACCTACAAACCTTGCCTTAACACAGCACCACAAAAATACATACAAAACACACTGAGTAATAACTTTTAAAAGTAAAGTTAGGTACCCTACCAAAGAAACAATGAATTTGACGACAGCGAGAAGCAACGTGGCGTGCGATTTACTTCGTGTTTATTTTACAACTGCTAACAATAACAAACAAGCGAACCGCAACCGAGCAGCGAAATTTAGTGGCATCTCGTTTTCGCTTGTACTTACCTCTCACACTTATACCCTTACGCACCTTACAATACACGCGCACCTCTCACAAGGAATGTTCAAAAGATTAAAAAGAAATAAAACAGAGTGCGCTGTTCACAAAACAAAAAAAAATCTTATCCATTATAATGGATTTGTACATTTTCGTATACCGCCATAATAATGGATTGGTCATTTGAGTGGATAGACATATTCATAAGTATATTTATCTACCTATAATTTAGTTTGATGACGAAGTGCAAAATACCTATGTAAGTGGAGAGCCCTACTGCACTGCTTTGAGTGTTTTATTTGAACATATATATATATATGTATTTTTGTTACTTAAATAAGTCCGGATTCTAACAATATCTACTCCTCTTTTAAAATTAACTTATTCATTCAATCATACCACCTACTGCTATCAAAGACTATACATGTGGTATACTTGTGGTATTCAAAGAAAATTTACATGTTCAATGCGGATCTCTAAAATTTAGTAAGTAAAAAATATCTAAAAGGGTAAAACGTGAACTATTGAAGAACTACATACCCGCCCAGGGCTGCTGGACAGGTACACATGTGAATCTTTCTAGAGCTCACGACATTATAATGGTCCACATGTCAACCTTTCTAGAGCTCACGACATTATAATGGTACACATGTGAAACTTCACAGATTTCACAGCATTAATTTGGAGCTACAATGGTTCACTGTAGCTGAAGAAAATGTTCACCATTTTGTTCACTCATAACCTATAATATTTCTAAGTTAATTATGATTTTATCACATACTACACAGTTTTCGTGATTAATTTTGTAGTAAGTGTTTAAATACAAAGACATAGACTGATTTAGATGCCATAAAAACACAAATATGAAAAATCGCTTTGTCTGTCCCTGCTTATTTAGATATATTTTTATGATAAAACAGCATTATTCCTGAGGCGCGTGAAAATTTTAACTCTAAATACGTATATACTTTACAATAAATTTACAATACCCATAATATTAACACAATAGAATATAATAAACACAAGTATACTTACCAGTAATAATAAAATCACATTACATTGTATGGACATCACTCGCACATATATTAGAAATAAATATTGATTACAAAATGTGGTACTCAAGTAATAATTTAGAGAAAAAGTGGCCTACTAGTAGTTTTTAGAGTACACTTGTGAGCGTATAATTACTATAGAGGCTGTATAATTGTTCACTCGTTACTTCTTTTAACTCTCTTGTCTGTATGAAGAACCACATGGAATCTTATATAGTGTCGTTAATCAGCTTTAAGACCACTGTTCTCTCTTAAACTGCCATTAAAGTGCTACTATTCTGCTACTGTATACCTTTTGTGAACTTAAGGCTGAATAATTTGTGCCCAAACCGGAGGTATAAGGGCTGTGTAGGGTGCTATAGAGTGTCTTATACAGCTTGCTCAGACAGCTTAAAGCATAAATGTGTGTCATTAGTCAACCGATATAGAACCCTCAATGCTACTTGGGATCATATTCCGAGAATTGAGAAAAAACGCCGCACCGCTTCGAGAAAAGGTAGGTCGTACCCTTCCGCTTCGCTTGTCTCGTCTTGGCGGGGGCACTGCCCGTGCCCCCAGATACCTATTCGTCTTCATAATAAATGTAAACTGGAAAGTTGAACAGCTGACCGGTAACTTTGCAAGGGTAGGAGAATTTGGAGGGGTCGGATCCGATACGAACGAACTACAGACTGGTATACGATACGATATTTTCTTATAATACGAGATTGGTCTTATTTTATTAAAATGAGAATAATAAACCCGTTATAAATGGTTTATTCGGTATCAAGAAAACTGATGTCCATTTCCGGGAATTTTGACAGTATTAGTTTTATTTTTCAGTCAAGGTTATTAGGAAAACTTTCCCATACCTATTATCAAAGTTTTCGACATTGATAATACCTACTAAACACAATAAAGTCTACACTATAATAATGACTATATACTATAATAATTGCACACAAAGTACAATCAAACCGTATCAAACCACCTTCGAACACTTTTAACATGATAATCTTTTATCAAAAGGCAATTCCTTCCATTCCATACACGTTACATCACAAATAGGAATCGTCATTTGTAACAGTTATTTGGCAGGTTACATAATCATCATTATTTAAGCTCGGAATTCCCCAGTGCAGGTTATAGGGATCCTATACCCAGAAATAACTGGGCCGTGGAGGTCAGATAGACAGTTGCTCCATGTAGAATACTGGTATTCAGCTGCATGTGGTTAGACTGGAAGCCGACCCCAACATATTTGGGAAAAGGCTAGGCAGTTGATGAGCGTCTAGGGATCAATTCCTTTTGCCATTCTTCACGTAGGTACTTGTGTTACTTGGTTTTGATTTTTTCTTCGCCTTTGTTGTTTTATATCTAATATTAACAGTAAAAATCTAGTTACTTCATCCACTTGGTGCACCACCATTACCCAAGAAAAAAATATTACCAACGAAAGTTTGGTGCTTACGATGATAGACTACTCACCCTGATGGCAAAAAAATGTCTGAAATGAATTACTAGTCCAAACTCGTGATAGGATTCTGAACCAAAAAGTAGTGGAGAGTTGTGCAGGGTAACCGTGTAAACATAAACTGTAACAGTTATAATCGCAATGCATTTATTTTAACATTTTTTTTTTCGATGTCAAGCTCAAGCATACGAATTTGCCTATTATATGGATTAGAATTTTCGGATTGAAAATGTGATACGTAGTTGGGGTGCAGATTCTTCGTAAACAAAAGTTTGTTGAAAAGCTATAGGTATATACCCTTGACCTTTGAGCATATACCTACGTATTTGTTTTCAGGAAATACTATAGTGGGGGTTGGTTAAGTCTATTCAGCTGTTGAGTATGTAGCTACCTTCCTGTACAAGTACATAAGTCTGTGATGCAAAATAATAACTGCTTGCTACTATGTTTCAGATAATTATATTCTATGAACGTTTGATGTTTGCAATCAGCCAGAAGAACGGTAAGCAAAAAGATGACAGGTGGGTAATGGGTATACATATATGTATGTGTGCGATTTTTTTTCATGTTGTGCTTATTAAGAAACTTGCTATGGTCGAAGCCATTATGTGTAGCTGTGTCTCTAACTACTCACCATGTTATTATGTAGTTTAAGTAGCTTTAGGAGCTACGTATAAACGTTTAATCAGCGGTAATAAAAATAACAATTATTGCTGTAGCCATTATGATTTTTATGTTGCAGTACTTAGATGATATACTCGTACGATGATGATCTATAAACATTGGTTTGAGTCCCTTCAAACTTTACCACGGAACTCAAATAATAATATCTCCAATCTCGATTTATATCATTTTTGCAAGACTTCCAAACGGGAAATAATAAAGATTCCGAAAAAAAAAAAATTCCAACGATCTATGGTTGACTGTAATACAAAGCTTGGTTAAAATGAATTAAACCGAAAAATTTATACAAAATTAACCGGCAAAAAATGTCGTATCTTCCAAACAAAAATGAGCTTACTCAAATTCTATAATTTAGGATACAAGAGCGAGCGAAGCGAGCTCGGAACTTAGGCACGTTAGGTTAGGTTACTTTAAACCCTGCAGACAGAAATAGGAGCCCCGCGTAGAGGGGGGCTACGTCGACTACGCCATTACATTTTGATATTTAACTTGACGTTAATTTTTTTTCCTGTTTTATTTATTTTGTAGGTTAAAACGCAATTTATGCTGGTGGAAAAATATAACGTCATCAAATGCTGTATTAATTTTCGGAATTTTCAGTATTTTATTTGGTCGTTTCTTTGTCCTTTCAGTTGTAGCAAGATTAGTAGGTATTTAAAGCAGTAAATTTCATACTTTGAATATGCTGTTTTTTGAGCTTTTATTACTACTCCTTTGAAACTTGGTTGTTTATGGGCTATGGCCTATGAGATCAGGTACAAAAATGTCTTATTGTGGTATGTACCTAAAAACGTCAAAGAAATGTCCCTACATCCTTACATATAATGCTTCTATCTATGGCCATTGGCCAAATAATTTTAGTGGCAGATAATGTTACAAAACAGCAACAGGATGGTGACAGTAGAACCAGCAAACCGGTGTGCGCAAGCGTCGTCGGCCGCGCCGCTCCGCCATCACCGCTCATTCAACTGCGGACCAAATTCACTTGATTGAAATTAATCCATGCTAATATGAGGCCCCTCCAGGCGACAACTGCTCATGCCAAAACGAGTTCTACACTCGTTATAAAATATCATCAACGTAATCTCCTGCGATAGATAAAATTAATCAAATCAGTAAAAATAACATTTAATAGCTATCTATAGCGTATTATTATTCAATATATACTTAAAATATTGCGTTCAGTTTGCAATTTTGAATTTGCCTCGAAATTCTATTACGAGTTTACCACTTCTCTGAAATGGAATACGTACTGGTTTTGACCGATTTGCGGCTTGCTGTTCAATTGAAGTAATATTGTTGTTATGCTCTAAGTACTTGTAAGTACTGTCTCGATAATATTCGTTGACTACTTAACTACGTACAACTGACAGGCAAGGTCATAGTACTCAGTAATTTAATCCACCATGACATCATGGCGTTTGTAAAATATTCCACTGAGCTGGCTCGAGTTTTTGCATGGTGCCACGCTATGCCGCTCACATCACATTTAGACAGGTTAGTAAAGTTAATTGCTACGTGGACGACGAATACCCACATAATGAACACCATAGCAACAACTTTTATGAAGTAAAAGGGCCACAGCTTATTATTATTGTATGTGTAGTGGGCCACTCCATTTGATATATGGTTTGGTCAAGTAGAGCTTTCGTATAGCTCTTAGGTACTGCGTGGAGCACAAAGTTTGCGTCTGGCAAAGCATGGCATTCCACGCAAGCCAGTATCATGGAATATTTTATTCCATGAACCATAATAACTGATAGTAGCACTCATAGAGAAACTACTAATGCAGGTAGTTGACTGTAACAATATACCTAGGTACTTAATGTGAACTTGAACAAAGATACCTAACTGGCACTGGGTATTGGATTACTTGGAGATGGATTTCAAATCTCAGATGAACTTCGATGACGCTGCACGCTGCATTCAAGCAAATATTGAATTCTGCTAAATCATTGTTTTCTACCACATATTTACACACGAATAAAACACGCAACTGCGGAATCCATTAGCACAGAATATTCGGAATGTTAAGCACGTGCGACTTGCAAGTGTTCTTGACATTTTCAGATCTATTTGTGATCATTATAATTACTGTTTTAAAACTATAACGTTTTCCTCAAATGTGTTTCGTCGTGGAACATTTGAGAGCCTAGCACCGACCCAGAGAGACAAGACAAGCAGTCGCCGCTCATAAAATCAGCTAATCAAACCTACAGACACATCGACGCCGTTGCCTGTTCGCCATACCAATGAGTCTTTCACGATAACGAAGCGGTTTATCTACCGAAACAACATGTCGCATTATAAACTCTGTGTCAAGGCGATACGATACTAACTTCAAAACCAAGCTCCGAAGCTATAAAATACTTCAGTCGTAAACATAATCCCATAGCAATAATGACTTATATCAAACATGTTGCGTTGGAATCATAGTCCTTAGTTGATTTAGGAAGGTGTATTTTCTCGTGGCATGTTCTGTTAGAGTTAGTAGAGGTTTGAGTGCCAAGCACACGTGTGTTTCAAGCGTCACCCAAATGGGGACCAGTTAGAGTTCCATAATATATCTCCGAGATCGTAGCATTGATAACTGTATCAATACCGGCCTCTGTCGGGACTTAATGGGCTGTTTCTTGCTTCGTTAATATCTATGGGACTTGTGGGACACATCCTGTGGGGCGAGTGGTTTAAAACTGTTTATAGCCTCTCTGAGAGAATGTTTTGCACTATGATAGCCTCTCTTTAAGGAATACTAAATGGAAGATTGAATTAATGGCTGTAGCTACTTTTTAATTCAGATCTTCACAACTCCGAAAAAATTTCATGAGAGCATTTCTACAATTTTAAATAGCTGTACAACATCCGCCTCGACAAATATTAAACACACTAGACGGTGGACACTAAGCTCTCACTCTCATAACAAATGCGATGCGCGTGCGCCAATCAGTTTACTCTTCCGATTAGAGTCAATAAGCACTAGGTAAGCAGTGAAACGAGAAATTACATTTAGCGAGAGTGTTAATAATATAATCGAAGATTATTGGGATATGCATATGCATACGATAACAGGAGCTCCTGCGTCAACAGTTTCGAGTCTTGCATTCGGCTTGTTTTTATAAATATTTGACCTTCTTTTTTCTTGCCGGCTTAGCCCACTTAGTCATTTGTTTTATCTGAATCACATAACACAATGCAAACATGTCGCAGCTTGTTACGCAAAAAACATATCTTATGAAGATAATCATTTCAGTCAATCCACAAAATTAAATGGTATTCACATATTAAGAGATTCCCATATTAGGTACTTCAACTAGCCAAATTCCCAAAGTATTCAATATTCCTGGAATTCTTGGATCGACATCGGCACATCAGTAAATTAAAGAGAGAAGATCCGGTTGCAATAGCTACTGGAGCTAGGGAGAGCGCTTACTCTGAATGAAACTTTCAGATTAAAAAACTGTGCAGTATTTCATGATTATGCAATTAAAATAGGAGTGCTCCACTCCGTCTACATTACATTGTGGGTAGTTTGTTAGTTTGATCTGTAAGTGAATCAAAATCAACCTCCAAAATGTTATATGATTCAACTTGGGGAAATTTAACCCAAAATGTTACATGCGGCTAATTTTAGAATATTACTGTATCTCTGTAGTTTAGCTACATTTTCCTTCTGTTGGCAGGATCTGGTTGCGATCAAGTGTGATTCACCTGCTTATGTAAACTCCATGCTAAGCTCTGCACGAATGTTAGGAATAATAACTTAATAAGACGCTTTGATTTAATACATTACACAAACCGCCTTTCTCATCGGCCAATGCGATTTGATATATGAATTAGAGGAGTGCTATTTTGATACTTACACGAAACGACCAAAAATGATGAAATCAAAAGAAATAGCTATTATGTTTATAATTTGAATAAGTATTAGTTGATTTGGAGTGGATGTGAAGATGTAGCGAGACGTTGGTGCGGGGCAACCGGTTTGTGGTCATCTCAGCTCACCTGCGCGTTTCCTCTCGCCCGCGCCGCGCGCCCGGCCCGAGCTCGCGCGTCCGCCAAGCGGTCGAGCCACGCCATCACCAGGTACCTACTTACACAAGGCCTGCTCGCCTCATTCACGACCACGTTAGCTTTCTACGGCGCACACACGAGGAAAACTTCTATGTTAATTACATATATTCGTAGTAAACAGAATGAAAAGCGTTTAAATCTTCCACTATGAGGTGGTACGTGTGTGTTTATTTATGTACTATCTGCTCTGTATATTAACAAGTCATCGGTTCGCTCGTAAACTACTGATGTTATCGTTGACAGACTAACACACTGTTAACAATTTAGCGTTAATTATGAGCTAGATTACATTATTTTATATTTGCAATCGCAAATATAAAATAATGTAATAATGTAATCTAGCGCAATCTTCTTCTGATGCCCGGAACAGGTCTAGCCATTACTTTTCAACGCACTGTTGTAGAATGGAGCAGTAGAGCAGCTACCAGTGAGTTTATGAAACGCTGGTAGGCAAACTTTAACGTATATTTAAGATGTCAGTCAGTGTTTTTGTGTAGCATGTTGTTATTATGTGTGATTATTTGAAAGATATTTTAATGAATGCGTGTGGGACGTTGTAGGTACCTACGCGGCCGGCGCAGCAAGCGGCGCACAGTGTTCGGAATTATTATATTACGAGCTACTTTAGGTACAAACATCATGGCAATATAAATTGAAATTTGCAAGTGATTAGGGTACCCTATTAGTCATACAAATCGTTCCACGAAAAATTTGTCGATTCCGAGAAATGTTCACCGTTCAGCACTGCTCCAATCCCACGCGATAACAATACCGGTCAGTCGCTTTTGTTAGCCGCTACTTATCGCACGTGTTTACGTTCTGTTCTTACAACAGTTTTTGAGTTTTTAAATAAAAATTTTGCTTCATCATGTGTTCCACATCCACAGGTAAGATATACACCAATTTGTTAATAATACATAAATTCGTATTATGAGGGAATAAATAAAATGTGAATTGAAAAAAATAACGAAATTTGCAAAAAGTTTTAACGTTCAATAGACTCCAACATTTTCCCAGCCAATTCCAGCCGTCCATGTTTTTTTGTGAAAATCGAGTATTTATCTAGCTCTCGAATGAATCTAGTCTCAATACTCGACTCGCCTCGATTTTTGAGTGATGGAATTTTTCGTTCACCAGGTGTTACCCGAGGAATAACACGCCTTCACCTTTTCGACCTTTTATGTCGGCATAAACTGATCAATCAAGCGAATAAGGGATCTTCTATTGCTCGGATGGTTGACTATGTCTCTTCAGAGATTCCAGGACTTCCAGCAGAAGTTATTAAAAATAAAATAAAGGTGTTTTCTGCTGTGCTAACCAAGAAATGGAGTGCTATCAGGAACAAAGAGAAGTTTGTTTTAAAATGCAACGACTGGCTGCAAGAAGAGCTTTGGTTAGTACAAAATCAAGATGCCGGACAACCTGAATGTACACGTGCTCGATCTGCTGTAACTCAAAAGATGGATTTTGTTGGTTTAAGTGCATAAGCAAAGAAAAAGCGGACGAAGATGTTGGTGGCGGGCCATTCTCCGGAAGAGCTTGCCCATGCCACTCAAACAAGTTTCACAAAAATTGGTAAGCGGAATATGGCCACCGTTATAAAGGCAGTAACTGTGTCGTCACCTAAATCACTTCGGATGATTAAAAGAAGGAAACTAACGCCAAAATTTATACGTCCATATACTCCAGATGAAGCATTAGCTCTGATAACAAATTCCAAACTGAGCGTGGACCAGTATAAACAGATTCGCAGAGGAGCTAAAGAGAGAGGGTGTGATATATACCCATCATATGATAGGGTTCTGACAGCACGAAAAGAGTGTTACCCGAACGACATAATAATAACTGAGACGAAAGGCGAAGTTAAGCTGCAGAGTTTGCTTGATCATACAGCACAAAGACTAGTTAAAGTTCAGCTAGATGTAATAACAGGTGTAGTGATCGATGATGGAAACAGCAAACTGTATCTTAAGTCAAAGTGGGGATTTGACGGAAGCAGCAGCCAGTCAGAATATAAGCAGCGCTTTACAGAAGATGCGACAGCGTCAGATGCAGATATCTTACTCACATCACTAGTTCCACTACAGCTAGTGATGAAGAGAGAGGAAAGTGAGACTATTCTTTGGCAAAACCCGAGATCTTCCTCCACCCGCTTCTGCCGCCCGATACGTTACCAGATGTTGAAGGAAAGTCACATGGTTCTAAAAGATGAAGACGACTACATCAACAGACAAATAGCTGCTCTGAACCCTACGCAAATAGAAATCGGGGATCGAACGGTCAACATTGAGCACATTTTAATAGAGACAATGCTAGATGGAAAAGCCGCCAATGCACTCTCTGACAATAAATCTTCCCAGACTTGCAACATATGCAAAGCAACACCTAATCATATGAATGATATTGATGCGGTCATTCAGAGGCCATGCAACAAAAATTTGTATGCATATGGGTTGTCAACATTACACGCCCATATTCGACTGTTTGAGTGTGTGCTCCACATATCGTATAGGAAGGAACACAAAACATGGCGCGTGTCTAAAAACATCAAAGAAGCAGTGGAAGAAAAAAAGCGCGCCATTATAGAAGAATATCGTGTTCGAACTGGGCTCCTTGTCGATACAGTAAAGCAAGATAGTGGCTCAACCAATGATGGGAATACTGCGCGAACATTCTTTGAAGACCCTACTCTCGCAGCTGAGATAACTGGGGTCGACAAAGATCTCATTACAAGATTCTCTGTTATACTCAAAGCGCTTTCGTGCTCGTACGATGTAAATCCAGAGGCCTATAAGGAGTATTCACTTGACACGGCTAGACTCTTCGTCACCAAGTACCAATGGTACAAAATGCCTTCTAGTGTACATAAAATATTAATTCACGGAGCTGATGTCATCGGATCCCTTGTGCTTCCTATAGGTCAGCTTAGCGAAGAAGCTCTGGAGTCTAGACACAAAGACTGCCGCTATTATAGAGAGCATAGCACGAGAAAAATTGGAAGGAAGCAGACTATTGAAGACCTGCTACATGCTCTGCTCATCTCCTCCGATCCATTAATATCCAGCATCAGACCATTGCCTAAGAGAAAATCGGGTACTTTGGCGCCAGAAGTTTTACAATTATTGAAAGCTCCTGAAGCGCCTGAAAGGACGCACTCATCCGATGAAGAGGCAGACAGCGAGTAGACACAAGCCAAAAGCCTTTTTCAGGGCCTATTTAAAAATATCTTAAAGTTAACTCTAATAAAATACTTTTTTTATTTAAAGACTATATATATATTATGTACACACTAAATAAATACAACAATACCTAGTAATACATGTGTTTTTCTCATATAAGTCCACACGCATGTACCTGCCTACATTTAAATTAAAATTTTCATATAAAAAATAGAAGTAGCTCGTAAAATAATCATTCCGAACACTGTGCGGCGCGGGCGCAATCACGCTTGGCGCCGCCTACAACTACGAGCTAATCATAGTTTATGCTAGACTAGCCGACAGCAACGAACCGTTATCCTCTAGCTTGTGTTATGACCTATTTAATCTAATTAATATTTATACGCATTTATTTACTTGTACCTAAGTCTTGCAAAAGTTGCAACGCAACATCTCGGCATTATCTAACTGTCTCAAATAGAGTTCGTTATAGGTACTATAAACAAAGGAATTTAGGTGTACCTACAATAAGTATTTGACTCGATTTGTTATGTAGGTTATTCGTACCTATCATGTAAACCAATTTATGTAGGTAGGTACGTATAGTAGATGCAACACCTGTGAGTAATTTGTTTTACCAGCTATAATGTTTACTAAAAGAGACGTTTTTGGTTCGACCTTAAAATAATAGAGTAAGATCATTCGACAGCACCGGATGCTGTTTGGTTTATTGATTCAGATCATTGTAAACTAGAGAAGGCGATACGAGTACGGCAAATGTTTGTGTTACAATTCTGCAGTCATTCACCGACACAATCACACTGCGCGCGATTGCATCACGTCCAAATATAGCGGTCACGCGTTGATAGAGCGCCAATCACTTTACCAAGTGCCGGGCAATGCATCGGTAATCGCGAATTTGGTGAAACGCGTCGTTCATCACTGCGCGATAACGATCGTTTCTCTATTGTCGCTGTACTCAACTGGCAATCAATACTAAGCGCGATTTAAAGCAGTACAACTACTCTGTTTACTGTTTTATTTTTATTTGTTTTAATACTGATGATTTTATCAGGTTATATGCGGGCCTTGGGGATGTCCTTGACGTTGGATTGCACTCAAATGCACTAAAGGAAAGGTTTCCACTTTCGCTTCGATCTGATGGAAACTAAAAATTACTGTTCTTTCGTAAAGATATTAGACCCATGCTTGACTATTATGTTAGGTCAAAACATATCATAACGAGTATTTCTCAATCATCAATTTAACGATCATATCATAACCTAACTTTGCTAATAAAAACATCTTTGGTGGAACCAACACTTTTCAGGCTCACGTTAAAAAATCATTTTCACTGAATCCAACCAAGATCTCTGTACTTGAGTTTCTTCTATTCTGAAAGCAGCTGTATTTTGTACGGTCCACTGGAGAAGATTCAGGTTCAGGTTGATATGCTTACCGACATACGATGGTTGATACATCGTACTGGTACTAATAGAGGTTAAAGTGTTCTGCAGCTGCGACAAATCACAAAACGTTTCCCGTTCTAGCTTTTGATGTATGTAGGTACCTACATAAGAATATCTATAAAACTTGATAATTTAGACCCTCATTCTGTCTACCCAGTCTGTACTCATATTATAAAGAGGTAAAGTTTGTGAGGTTGTAGGGGGTAATCTCTCCTGCCAGGGTTGCGGGACTGTTCGAAAGAGATACCGCGGCCATGGAACACAAAGGGCAAAGGAAGGAACATGGATGGGTTTTAGTCAGTAAAAGTCTGACACTCTTTCCTGCTCAGCCCAGAGCGGGAGGGGTTTTTTGATGATTTCCCATCGGTAAAAAAAAGGGGGTAATCTCTGGATTCAAGAAAATTCTATCACTAATAGGAAGCTACATTACCCCCGAGGCTTATTACAACGTGCCCGTGCAACGGGATGATTTCCGACCAAAACGCGAGCGAAGCTGCGGGCAACAGCTACTGTCTACTAAAATATCGCGTTGTGAGGTGATTGGCCAGTCAATTCTCACTCAATCATGTTATTATTGTAACTTATAACCAATTCAGCGGCTCTATGGCACCTCATTTAGATATTAAAATATTCGGTTTCGCTTCGCACCTGTGTATAAATATTTTACATCCATGCATTATCGCATTCCTTTGTAAAACGGCGATACAATTTTCATCTGAAATAATTTTACACCTGTTTTTCTCCGAAGGGTCAGCGGCAGAGGTGGAGGTACAACTGTAGGTACACTCAAATTTCGTTTTACTCGTATATGCCAAATAATATGTATTATTATGTATTATCAATAACGAGAAGTTTACGGAGAGAAAATTGCGGTACGGAGTGCCTATTTATTCATAACTATCATGGTAGTGAAAAGAGCCAATATTTTATTGATTTTACTAAGGAATCGCTTTAGTAACTCTGACAGGACTCCTAACTACATCCGGTACATTTCCGAGCAAACAAACTCATTGTGAGTCAAGCCATGCCTCGTTGTTAGAACATAAAGGGAATGAGTACTTATTGTTATATAGAAATATTGATAACCACGTGCGTATTAGAGTTCATATCACCACGAGTAGGCGCCTACGTGCAGTAATTCGCGTTGCCAATTATTACGCAGCACCTATAGGTAAATAAAATATATCTACAACTGTGCGATAGATAACAAACGTACCTACCACTTGACGCACAGTACGATGCTGCAACAAAGACAATGAAATAATCAGAAATGCACTTGATGAATGATGACTAATTTACTTCGTTTCGTTGAATTTCAACGGCCGCCAGGCCACCCAGCCGTTCTGATGACCATGGGAAATTCACTCTTCCTGTCAAGATTAAGTGCCACAAAGTATTTAATCAAAACGATATTTTAGAACGATTTACATGAAAATGTGTGTTTGTATTTATCTGATGATAGTATCAATGAATGAATTGTAAAATTGCTCATAGTTCTTATCACCAATTTTTTTTTGGCACTTACAATTTCCAAGAAAACTTAAATTAGACCTAAAATCTAAACTGTACCTACATACCTGGCATAGTAAATTGGCTTAGAATAGAACCCACTGAAGTTCAACCCACCTGAAAAATTACATAATTTTCAAGAAGTTGTCTTACCATATCAGTTATAAAAATGAAATTAGGTACCTACCTATATTTAGAGTGTAATTAACTAATGGACGTATGCAAGTTAGTTGAACGAGCAGGTGTAAGCAGTCATTCAGTACCTACCTAAGGTGAAGTCTTTGTCAGCCTCCCAGTTCAAAAGTGGCAGGTAAATGTAATTCTGTCACGCTAATGAACTTGATGCGATGGCGATGGCGTTGCGCTCGGGTGGCTGTTGTGCAAGTGTGGCGGAGCGCGGGGTGCGCGTCTGCGCGTACGCACGTCATCGATCGACACGCGATGCAGGCGCCACACAGTGTTCGGAATTATTATATTACGAGCTACTTTAGGTACAAACATCATGGCAATATAAATTGAAATTTGCAAGTGGTACCCTATTAGTCATACAAATCGTTCCACGAAAAATTTGTCGATTCCGAGAAATGTTCACCGTTCAGCACTGCTCCAATCCCACGCGATAACAATACCGGTCAGTCGCTTTTGTTAGCCGCTACTTATCGCACGTGTTTACGTTCTGTTCTTACAACAGTTTTTGAGTTTTTAAATAAAAATTTTGCTTCATCATGTGTTCCACATCCACAGGTAAGATATACACCAATTTGTTAATAATACATAAATTCGTATTATGAGGGAATAAATAAAATGTGAATTGAAAAAAATAACGAAATTTGCAAAAAGTTTTAACGTTCAATAGACTCCAACATTTTCCCAGCCAATTCCAGCCGTCCATGTTTTTTTGTGAAAATCGAGTATTTATCTAGCTCTCGAATGAATCTAGTCTCAATACTCGACTCGCCTCGATTTTTGAGTGATGGAATTTTTCGTTCACCAGGTGTTACCCGAGGAATAACACGCCTTCACCTTTTCGACCTTTTATGTCGGCATAAACTGATCAATCAAGCGAATAAGGGATCTTCTATTGCTCGGATGGTTGACTATGTCTCTTCAGAGATTCCAGGACTTCCAGCAGAAGTTATTAAAAATAAAATAAAGGTGTTTTCTGCTGTGCTAACCAAGAAATGGAGTGCTATCAGGAACAAAGAGAAGTTTGTTTTAAAATGCAACGACTGGCTGCAAGAAGAGCTTTGGTTAGTACAAAATCAAGATGCCGGACAACCTGAATGTACACGTGCTCGATCTGCTGTAACTCAAAAGATGGATTTTGTTGGTTTAAGTGCATAAGCAAAGAAAAAGCGGACGAAGATGTTGGTGGCGGGCCATTCTCCGGAAGAGCTTGCCCATGCCACTCAAACAAGTTTCACAAAAATTGGTAAGCGGAATATGGCCACCGTTATAAAGGCAGTAACTGTGTCGTCACCTAAATCACTTCGGATGATTAAAAGAAGGAAACTAACGCCAAAATTTATACGTCCATATACTCCAGATGAAGCATTAGCTCTGATAACAAATTCCAAACTGAGCGTGGACCAGTATAAACAGATTCGCAGAGGAGCTAAAGAGAGAGGGTGTGATATATACCCATCATATGATAGGGTTCTGACAGCACGAAAAGAGTGTTACCCGAACGACATAATAATAACTGAGACGAAAGGCGAAGTTAAGCTGCAGAGTTTGCTTGATCATACAGCACAAAGACTAGTTAAAGTTCAGCTAGATGTAATAACAGGTGTAGTGATCGATGATGGAAACAGCAAACTGTATCTTAAGTCAAAGTGGGGATTTGACGGAAGCAGCAGCCAGTCAGAATATAAGCAGCGCTTTACAGAAGATGCGACAGCGTCAGATGCAGATATCTTACTCACATCACTAGTTCCACTACAGCTAGTGATGAAGAGAGAGGAAAGTGAGACTATTCTTTGGCAAAACCCGAGATCTTCCTCCACCCGCTTCTGCCGCCCGATACGTTACCAGATGTTGAAGGAAAGTCACATGGTTCTAAAAGATGAAGACGACTACATCAACAGACAAATAGCTGCTCTGAACCCTACGCAAATAGAAATCGGGGATCGAACGGTCAACATTGAGCACATTTTAATAGAGACAATGCTAGATGGAAAAGCCGCCAATGCACTCTCTGACAATAAATCTTCCCAGACTTGCAACATATGCAAAGCAACACCTAATCATATGAATGATATTGATGCGGTCATTCAGAGGCCATGCAACAAAAATTTGTATGCATATGGGTTGTCAACATTACACGCCCATATTCGACTGTTTGAGTGTGTGCTCCACATATCGTATAGGAAGGAACACAAAACATGGCGCGTGTCTAAAAACATCAAAGAAGCAGTGGAAGAAAAAAAGCGCGCCATTATAGAAGAATATCGTGTTCGAACTGGGCTCCTTGTCGATACAGTAAAGCAAGATAGTGGCTCAACCAATGATGGGAATACTGCGCGAACATTCTTTGAAGACCCTACTCTCGCAGCTGAGATAACTGGGGTCGACAAAGATCTCATTACAAGATTCTCTGTTATACTCAAAGCGCTTTCGTGCTCGTACGATGTAAATCCAGAGGCCTATAAGGAGTATTCACTTGACACGGCTAGACTCTTCGTCACCAAGTACCAATGGTACAAAATGCCTTCTAGTGTACATAAAATATTAATTCACGGAGCTGATGTCATCGGATCCCTTGTGCTTCCTATAGGTCAGCTTAGCGAAGAAGCTCTGGAGTCTAGACACAAAGACTGCCGCTATTATAGAGAGCATAGCACGAGAAAAATTGGAAGGAAGCAGACTATTGAAGACCTGCTACATGCTCTGCTCATCTCCTCCGATCCATTAATATCCAGCATCAGACCATTGCCTAAGAGAAAATCGGGTACTTTGGCGCCAGAAGTTTTACAATTATTGAAAGCTCCTGAAGCGCCTGAAAGGACGCACTCATCCGATGAAGAGGCAGACAGCGAGTAGACACAAGCCAAAAGCCTTTTTCAGGGCCTATTTAAAAATATCTTAAAGTTAACTCTAATAAAATACTTTTTTTATTTAAAGACTATATATATATTATGTACACACTAAATAAATACAACAATACCTAGTAATACATGTGTTTTTCTCATATAAGTCCACACGCATGTACCTGCCTACATTTAAATTAAAATTTTCATATAAAAAATAGAAGTAGCTCGTAAAATAATCATTCCGAACACTGTGCGCCATCACCGCTCACCGGCTTGGCGGTTCGAGCCACGCCGTCGCCACTCTTGAGACAAGACATGTTCGCACTTTACGCCCAGAGGACAAAAGAATGTTGCACGTGCAGCCAGTGGCAGTGGCGAAATTATCCAATAAACAATAAGAACTTATTTTGATATCATTTCACACTTAACTCCATAAACCCGCAAGAATTCAAGAGAACCTAGTTAATTTATGGTTTATGTATTTTAAATAACAGGTATCCTTGTACCTACCTAACTAAGCCTCGACTGAGTTAGACGACATGCAAATTGCAGTCCAGTCTAGATTATTTTAGCCTACTCGATCCAGATAAATCTGATGTAGATGGTGGCTAGTGTTAAACTGTCCGAGTTACCTCGGTAGATTTCGCACCTATTGTGCAACGGTGACGGTGGCGCCTCGCCAGCCGACAAATCATGGCCATCCGATGCAACAAGTTATTTGTAGACACAAACTAGTCTCAGCTCCGCTGTCCCAATATTTAGCACCGTCAATCATCGCTTCAATTAATATTATTCATTATTTCTAACAATTAATTACACCTTTCAATGGTCAAGAATTGAAATGATAATGTACATACGTACGATGCGAAATATTTGTATTGTTAGACTTACGTCACATCATAGACTGTACCATGTGCATTGTGCAGTACCAAACCGTGAGTATATTACCGTGCCGTACGCCATCATAACAGAGAGGAGTCCACAGGCGGATGTAGATAACATTTCGCTGCGTTGACATCATTCAACTAAAGTTGCAGAGCCGATATTGTAACTCAAGATAACGGGGAAAATGTAACCGACAGTAAATGGGACTGGAATAGTTGTGCGCAATTAGGTATGTGATTGCGTAATGTTTCCTGATGCGTCAATTTTTACTTGCTGATAAATATTGTCAACTCGATGCCCTCACTAGAGCATGGACTTAGTATTTATATGCTTATCTTTTGTTAATTATAGTGCAAGGACTATATGCATGCAGCTTATCTAATACGTATCAGTCTATCGTATAAATATGATGCTCTGTGAGTCTATCTATATTCCTTTGAAATCCGAAATTGACTGAACTCAGACGGTTTTTTAAAACATTTTCTGTTTACTACCTCCTAGGTTGTCTCTAGCCTATTGGTGAACGAAGCGAACCTTTTCATTTAACCATTAAGTCGTTTCATATACATTTTAAAACATTTGGTGTCGTGGTTTTTGGGTGAGGTGCACGCAGCGCGGCGCGGTGCGGCCTGTGAACGTGGCGTGGTCGTCGGCGCTGCCAGTGAGAGGAAACCTGTTTGGTCGGAGAGCTGATGTCGGTCGTGGGCGTCTGACGAGCCCGCGGACCGGCCACACCTAATGCTAATGCGTCTTAGCATAGCCATTAAACATCTAATTGTGTATAATACCGTGAAGAAATCGTGGCTTTACAGGTGAAGAGTTGCAAACTCTTGCATTTCCCCGTTCGATGAACAATAACATGCTAAAAGAAAAATCTCAAAAAATCAAAAACGTTGCGAAACAATGAAAAAGCAATAAATTGAGGAATGGCGGCGAAATCTTCACCGACATTAGAACAGGTTGTGATTTTATTTAGGACTTAGGCGGGTCCGTTTAAGGTGGCACAAAAAATAAGGTGCTAATAAAGGGACGGAAACCCATTGTTTGACTGTTATTCTGGTATCAGGAATTTCGAGGAAAAAAGCGAAGAAGCTAAGGGTCCATTCTATAGAATCGGGCGGCGAGGAATACAATAGAGTCCTTTGTGAGCGCAGGCGCCGAACGGTCTGGCGGCGCAGGCGCGCGACGCCGCCGCTTCGTCTGGCGCGCTCGCGCTCGCTCCTATGTGTGTGCTTAGTCGTTCTATTGGGCGCTTTGTCACGCACGTCCACGATCCCGATATGGCAGGCGGGTGGACTAGTGCCGTGGCGCGAGCTTGCATCTACATACAATGCGGCACTTTATCCCCGCTGCGGCCGACCCATCCTCACCTCACCCGTCAACTTGATGCGCAAGCGCAACGCACACACCTCCACGTGATAGAGCGCAGCGCCCTTTACGACGAATTTAATCCGACACATAATACAATGTTCGTCTACACTTTTATACCAGAAGCTGAGAATATATTTTAATTAAATGAGAGCATCATTCATCGCTTTGAGGATTAACTCAATAAACATTACAATAGTATTGTGGTTTGTAACGAGAAAATTGCCCTGGACTTTTGTGGATAGGTAAATGATTTACCTACGAGCACTTCACAATAAAAAAGCAATAAACAATGTCGTGATTCAGCTCCGTCGCCGCGTCGTCACACATCACACCACTAGGACTTGGCCTATGAAGTGCTACGTGTCTGAGTCAACGCAGGACGTGCAGTCAGTGACGCAACAAAATGCGCGGCATACCTTTCTGTTCCTGTCGATTGCGCTTGATAACATATTTTACCGAGTAAGAAATTATTTATCTTTCTCATGCGTCAGGAATGTGGGATATGTCCGTACCTAGAAGGTGATTACTTAATTAGGTAGGTAGGTATTTAGGACTTCCTACCTTGTGTCCCGTAAAAAGTACGTAATGACCTGATGACGACTTCATATATTAGAGACAATTTATAGCGCTAGTGTTTAATTTACAAGCATATATATTGTTTTATGATAAAGCGTTTTATTCATAGAAATTGAAATAGTCTTCATTGACAATATCTGAAACAACCACAATGCCGTAAATACTCTATTCATTCATCCGGTGCCGGACCATTGCCGCTAACAAGATAAAGAAAATGTTCAGTTGACCAGAAACTAAAGCACAAGAAGAACTATTCAATACGCACCAAAAAAATAACTGAATGAACGTTTCCAACAAAGCTGCCATTCAAGATGATACAAGAGGTAAGGCTAAATAGAATATGTACGACTAGAACTGCAAGCACGGCTGGTCGTTCTACGGCTTAAATTCAGATTCTAGAACGTCTTGCTCTGATCTGATGCTGTCCCAAATTATCATTTCGGAGAAAAAGGAAAACGCACAGACGCTAACACATCAAGCTGTCAAAATTTTATCGCAAGGTTGACTGAGAAAATTTTACAATTTCGGGTAGCTAGGTGTGTTGGCGTCTGTACAACATCACTGTCGTAGTAACGACGAGAAAGAAGAGAAATGCAAGCGGAGAACAGACAGCAAATGGGGAAAAGTTTGAATTTGAATTCAGAAGGCTCAAGACGGGAAATTTGGTAGTGCCGTGAAGAAAGCCCACTAGGAATAATGCTGACATTCTCAGCATAGGGTAGGTATACAGGGGTAAAGAAAGAAGAGTATCATGATTGAAAAGAAATAAGTACCTATAATGGGCGATCTCTTCAGTCAAAAAGTGTTCAAAAAGTTTAGAACTACACCTCTTAATCTAACTTACAAATAAAGCTAATACCAAAACACTAACAACATTGATAAAGTGTAATATGAACATTTAAACAACAACTTATCTTACAACTCTATCTGCTTGCTTGTGACTTTGTGAGCAACCAAATTCATGGAACCGCGTAACCAGATACTTATGCGGTTATTATTGATACAGAACACTTATTCTCAAGTGTACGTTACATACTTTGTCCATAATTATAAACTAGTGTACTATATTATTTATACGTTCTTTATTACAGCACTAGTAACTATTCTGTACTATATTTATAAATTGGTCAGAACTGTGCATTCGATAAATTCCAAGAAATTACGCTTGGCCTTGTGGCAATCGCGTAGTGTTTTTAATCTTAGTACTTCACAACTCACAAGTCGTAGTAGTCAAAACAACAAAATGATGACAACAACATGTTTTAATATCATTAACTAATACCAGCATCTACTTCATGAATTAAGAAATATTTGGAAACCCTATTGTTGTCTCACATAATATTATAAACCAATTCATCTTCTCAACTACACAGTGTATTTTGATGCGGTTTTCACCAGCATCCAGCACTTACTACTTAATAAATACTATTTCATACATCATGACATGCCGCCATTGCTCCAGTCCTCCCGTGCGAACCAGGGGCGGGTCCCTAGTAGGAACAAAGTAATTGAAGAAGTAGCAAGTATAGTTATTATGAATGAAATACGTCATAGGGTAAAAGAAATAAGGAAACTTCTTTACAAAATACAACATCACAACAATATATAGTCGCATTGCCGTTGCATTTAGTAACACTAACGTAAACCGTGCAACTCTAGTCTCTGGCGTAGTCGCGTAGCACGTAGGCGGTTACGGCTCGTTGTCGCAGCGTAGCAGTTTGTAGCAGACTCGTAGCCACTCTACCATCAAGTAGCCGCGTAGGCGGTTACGCTTCGTAGTAGCAGCGTAGCAGTTTCGTAGCACAAGGTTAGCCGCGTAAGCGGTTACGCTTCGTAGTCGTAGCGTAGCGGCTTCGTAGCAGACGCTCAGCCGTTTCGTTTCGTAGTCACAGCATAGCTATTTGTAGCATTCCATTTTGGCATTAGTTGCATTGGCGAGTTCGTTTCTTTGTCACTGCGTAGCAGACGAATAGCCAATCTAGACGATATCACGCGATATAAATAATGATCAGAAATAAAAAGTTAAGGGAAAACTCATCGTAGAGTGAACTTCACTTCGTGTACCGAGTTAAGTTCCCATCTAACAACTCAACCGCAACAGCTAGGTAGGGTGAAAACTTTTCCCAGTACCTCGTCCGTAGTTAGGTATCGGTGTGAAAACGTAGCTTTCCTGCGGCATCAAAGAACATCGCGTGACCTTAGCTCTTTAGACTTGTGTCAAAAAAAAGTTGTAGTTGAAGAAAAAAAAAACACCAGCAGCTCTCTATTTAGTTCAGTGGTCATGTTAGTCCTTGTGTTATTCATGACACGTTATATTAGTTCATCGGTATGTCCAGTGGCTAGGTACATACATTCTAGTAGGTAGTTGTTTACATTATTGTGCAATTAATTGGCTCACAGAGTCAGACCATACACCGTATAAGGCAAGTTGCCGAGAATCTAGTCCCACAAGTCGACGAGCGACGCGGTGGCGGGCGGCGGCCGGCCAACCGCTTTCATCATGCCACGATTACTTATGTCAAGTAGGTATGCACAATGTTGGCATGACGCGTATGTGGATAGTGGACAACGACTTGGAAATAATCGCTTTACACTCCCATAAACTAGCATGATCATGTAGAAAAAACAAACAGAATGACATTCATGACTTAGGTATGCAAGATAGCTTGCTTGTAACACTGCATTGAGCAGCATTTTATCTAAGAATACGATATGATTGTGTTTTATAATAGGCTGCGGTGATACCTATACCTCCTTTTTGTTTCACTTAAAAAGAAAACAAAACCTTATGAACGCATTCCATAGTTCCCGCGGCCTTCCGCCCCGCCCTCGCATTCCTTCGAGATAGTTGAAGATAGACGATAGTTCACTCAAGGATCAAATCTCGACAAAAAATAGATTGATGTTAACAAAAATACCTTTATATAGCCCCCCTTCAAGTTCTTGATTGCAAATTAATATCACGTTACCAACAGCTCCACACCTACTAATTATAAAATTTGATCCGTTAATTTTGAACAATTAACATCATCATCGTCTCATGAAAATAGTTTATAATTTGGTTTGTAATTTCTATAGACATTATTTTTTCTATAAGAAACATGAATGTTCTCCCGTTTGTAGACCTACCTACGTGCCTTTTGGAACTAATTAGCCAATTAGCTAGTTCAAGAGGGTGTGATTCAGTTTACTAGTAATTTTAACGGATGTCACTTCATTTTAGTTTTTGTTAAAATAGTTTTTTGCAAGCATAGCATTCGCACTCAGACAACTCGTGGACAGATGTCATGGTTCCTGAATCCTTAAGTTTGATGTTCGTTTACGTTACAGTGGGCCTAAAATGGAAGCTTTATCAGAATCATAATATGAATCACGTTAAAAATTTAAAATTCTTAAAATGGTCTTTATGTTTATGACCACAAAGTCCATTTTAAGAGTTTTAAATTTTTAACGTGATTCGTATTATGATTCTGATAAAGCGGCGATTTTAGACCCCCAGTATGTTTACCACCATCTCTCTTAGACTAAAATATTTTGATTTGTTCTTAGAACGATAACGGTTTTATCAGGAAATTCCTAGTATTTATTCAAAAAAGCATGGCGGCTTGGAGTCTGGATTTGTGCCCGCTTGATGGCAATAGGCTCGCCCCTATTACATGGGACGTAAAACTTATCTGGCGAAATGTAGGTGTAGGTATGAATAAGTACACCTCTGCGGTCTGCCAAACCCTTCGTGGGTTACAGGCGTGATGGTATGTAACACAGAAAAGGACATAGGTACCTAGGTAGGTACTAACTTAGGTGATGTACAGTCTGCCACAAAATCTTTAGCTGGCAGTTACTACAATACAAACTATTATTAAAAGTACAATATAGGTGAGGAGTTCAGGTATTTAGTCTCAGAAACTACTGATAACAATTTAAATCTATTTGCTGTTAGGCAACTACCGTGATTGCAATGTTTAACCCTTCGTTTGCCGGGAACATGGATATACGCGAGACACAATAGGTTTTTAATTGTGTCTATTTACTCGGCATACGAAAGGTTAATTCAACAAAAACCAAGGACCAAGCAAGCGAAGCGCGCGTGGGCCGGTAATACCAGTATTTATATGATGGTAGACTCTATGGGGTTTTTGTCGTCTATTTACCGTGAAGCGCCATCTATCGATGACTATCAAAACTAAACATGTCACATTTTCGTAAATAATCAATAGATGGCGCTGAGCTTTAGACAAGTTCTATAAATTAAAACAAAATATAGAAAGTTTTATCATTTTATTTATGCGACATCCCATACTTCTTCAAAGGCAGTACATAATTTAGCACAAGTCAAGGCAGCTGACAATGGATAGTTACTGATTGATATAACATCTTCTGAGTAGTCTACTTCTACTTTACCATGAGCCATGGCACCAATAATAATGACTATTGGCTCATCTTTTGGCACTAACTCTCTACAATTCTTCACAACTGTTGAGCTGAAAGACATGGTCACTTTTCTCACACCAACAGGTAAATGTGAAGTGACCGGGTTTTTTATAACTTTGAGCAGCTTCATTGGGCCATCTGAAGCTCTTATTGCAAACTTGTGAAGAAGTTGAACTGAAAAAAATGCATCAAGATAAATAATCAAGCAAATATTTAGTGTGTTGTTTACTATTAATAACACAATTTGTTTATTTGGAACCTACCCATTAATCCAGCAAATCTCTTAAAAGTCCGTGGTATTCTGGTTTGTGGATTTATTTCTATAAGAACATTTTTCTCTGTGTGAATGTAAACTTGCAGTAAGCCGGCCCTATTTAGAGGAGAGTCCATCAACATAAGAAGCGATTGATGAGTGATGTCTGGCCTGCATGATCCAGGATCTCTGTCATTCTTTCTTAGAATATTTGCATGATCATCACAGTTTAACAGCTCAAAACTATTGCCAGTCTGAAATCAAAACAAATAGTTTTAATACATACATACAAAAAAGTTTATAACCTCATAAATTAAGTTGAGTTGTTAAGTTTTGCTTACCTTAACTGTTTCCAGCTGAGCGTTTTCTAAAATAACAACGAGGCGTTTTTCTTGCTTTTTTATGTGCGAAGTGACTAGATGTCTTGGTATCGGGTCAAATTCAAATTCATCATCTTTCGCTCCCAGTTTCCTTTTTTTTCCCATGATTAACAGTTCACAGGGTCTCTTATATTTACAAAAATAAAGAGTAGAAGTTTATTTATGTTGTACAGATATTATTAATTACGATACTGTTATGCATAAACAAGCACAATTTTTATTTAATAAAAAGATCAACGCATTTTGTTGAAACAAGCTAAGATTTTTAGCCACAGAGCATCTTATTTTTAGCGCACGTGTTTTTGACAATTTAGCTAACAATGACATTTTTTTTTTTCTTTCCCCTTTATGAAGGCAGGCATCGATCTATAGACCATTCAGCCTCGTCATATTTTCGTGACACTGGTTGATTTTTGTGACCACTGTTGACAACACGATATTATACCCTTTGCACAGGGCTGGCAAGAGGCTGTATTATGGTGCCTCCAGATTAATAACATTTAACAAAACTTGAAGTATTTACATTACCTAGCATTGCTAATTTTTCTATTGAATATTGTTGTCGCGAAAGATGAAATCGCGATGTTCCAAACCTATAAATGTAAATATGTAATTGCACAGCACTAATGAGATGACAACACTAAATCAGTGTGAACAACTTGACGCCACCAAACCTAAGCCGCTCTCACAGAGCATCATAATATTGCCGCTCTTTTCAATACCGCCATGACAGGTTTGGATAAAAGTTATTTTGAGTAAATTCAGTGCAAGAAGATTATATGGAGAAGTATAATTCTTGTCACTCGTGAGACGCGCCACCTGGATAGCTAAGTATTAACTTTCTGTTTATGTAAAGATTAGAGATTTGGTATGTTTAATAATTGATGTTATACGAAAGTATTTTTGCTTGCTTGAATAATTTGGTACACCTAATCTGTTGAAAGTGATGGTCGTGTCTTCGGCTGCGGCTTTGGTTCAATGAGATGCTTCCATGATCGCAGCTGAAGGTATAACGACGACCCTCACGCGCTACTAGTCCGGACATTCGAGCGCTGGGGTTTGTGAGAAGGGTCGTGGGCCAACCTCTCTCGCAGACCTTCTAGTATATTCCCCATGGGGGCCCAATGGTAGGCACTGACGGGTGCGGACGTCGACGGACGTCATATATATATTATAATGTATAATAAATAAGGGGAGCATTCCAGGTGAAGAGGCAATGGCCGAAGTCAAACTGGAATGCGTGCTCTTGCAGAGGCGGATAAAATCCAGAATCTGATTAGCACAGAGGTGTCACAAATGTTGATGATAAAATAAAACTAATGAGAAAGCAAAATAGATTTATTAATCATAAACAGATAGGTAATACTAAACCCAGAGATTCATGGGTACTTTAACTTACAGATGTCCTAGTCGCGCCTGAGGAAATGAATAAACTGATGGTTGACCTGATGATAGCCACTTCGGTGCCTTTGAGGACCGAAGCATAAGAGACTGGATTGAGAGACACTCCGTATCGGTGTGTGATCCGTAACGGTGAGTGTTTCTGACATTTCGTGAGGCGGGGGTTTCTCTTTATATCAAAAGCGAAGCAGATAAATCCTATATTATTACTATAGAACAAATTACATTGTAGACCTGGGGATAACTAGCATATAACAAGAATAAAGAGAGACGCACGCCGTCGCGACATGGTGGAGATGCTGGGATATGAAAGCATTTCAAAAAGGATCCCAAGGCATAAAATCAATCCAGACTCTTATATTTATAATTT
This sequence comes from Eugnorisma glareosa, assembly GCA_947578425.1. Classification (NCBI taxonomy): domain Eukaryota; kingdom Metazoa; phylum Arthropoda; class Insecta; order Lepidoptera; family Noctuidae; genus Eugnorisma; species Eugnorisma glareosa. The sequence goes on from OX387959.1 coordinate 16,254,332, forward strand.
GATAAATTGTTGGAAATTGTTGTTTGGTTGTTGTTGGAATCAGGTTGTTAGCGACATCTATATAATCCGATTGGAACTAACGTTCAATAAGCGGATGGGCATGAACATTAATCTGAAGGCGCCAAAATTCGAACGTCACTGTGGTGATGAGTGGTCGGTCATTTATCTGAGTATAATGACATAAACGGCAGGCTGAGATGAAAGATTCTCGAAGTTACTGCAAATTGAATAAGTATTTAACATGTGTACATGTAACGTGCAATGTTGTTTGAGCTAGTCAAATATTCTACTTTGAATTTGGCGCGGATTTGATAATACTGTCATGGCGGCAACTTAGCAAGTTCGACGAAATGACGAACGCAAACGCTCTCTTTAACCGGAAGCTCGAATTAATAATATTATTCTACTTTTAACGAGTTAAAACTTATAAGTCTACTATACAAATCAAGTAAAATTCAAAACTAAGCTACTGAATAATATATTAATCACTTTTACACTTGACGATTGACAAAATTCCAATATTCACGAATTACGAAGTTCGACCGGGAAAATTTTCTCTACGTTCAAAAATGGCGAACAAACCGGTGGCGTTTCATGTTTTCATACTGAACATAGAAAAGTAAAACTTAGTTCGTTACGTTCGTTTACAGGAATAAAACCTTACATGTTGTGTATCGAGTAAACGTAATTCGATCAGATGTGAAAAGGTTCTCCTATCATTATTAAGATGTTCACAATTTGTTTTGGTTGTAAAAATCCCAAAGTTATACCCACCTCTAAAGTGCAGGAAAGGAAGCATATCATAACTTAAGAGTGAAAGAAGATCATCAGGTAAAATATTTTATGATTTACAAGCTTTATCATGCTCTTAGAGAAGAAATTACCTTATGTGTACCTTTGTAAAAAGTACATATGCATGTTACCAGCCGTTCCCAAACGGGAACAGAACGTTGTTATTTGTTGTATTGTTGTCTGTAAATAAGGGGGTCTACAAGTTAACCCTTGTAGGTTGTAATATGCCTGCGTAGCATGACCACCATTGAAACAGGATTTGTCGACGAAGAGTCGTATTGAATTGTAATAGACAAACGTCGTGTTGTCGTGTTGTGTTGTGTTGTGTAAGACAGATTGTGGAAAGATTTCTATCGTCGCAAGCATGGCGATGTTAGAAATGTATGAAATGAATGACAAGACATGTCAAGTTGTATAGAAAGAGCTTTGTCGAGTCTTGGTAGACTATTGCCATGCTTATAGGGCAGGTGTTAAAATTTACATATAGACAGCATTACTATGCATGAGTTCGCATAAAACTGTTTATTTATACCTAATACTCTCCAACCAGATAAACAAATGAAGGTAGATGAGTACCGCTCATGCTGCATACCTCACATCTTATGTGTAGATCACTACTACAAAAATACATAAATACATCTTATGTGTAGATCACTACTAAAACAAAAGTACATAGTTACTTTGAAGAACTGAGCATAAAATTTATATATTCTCATAAAACTAATAAGATGCTGGCGGAGGATATTGGATTGTATAATTTAACTTGTGTCTGAACTTCTGTCATGTTATACATGTCATCCCTAACTGACTGCATTGTTTCATGTTAGCTATTAAAGTGTACTATGTTAGTGTATGTGAAACTAGGTACCTAGTTGCACATATAAGTTGGTGTAGGTAAAACTTAATATCATTTGTGGATGCATACACAAACGGTGTTGGTACCTCACTTGTTTATGAATAAGTAATGAAACAGCATAAGAATCTTTAGTAAAGTTTTATTAGGGGTCAGGAGGGGATAATTGGATAACATAGAAGTTTTAAATAAAACTCTGGAAATTTTAAACTAATGAAACAAACCAGTTTTACCCGTCAGTCAGTAATGGTAATATTTGGTAACGTTAGAAATAAATCTGAATGAATTCTGAGTTAATACTAAAACCTCATAAGTACAAAAGAATTTTCCATGCACATATAATTCAATGGTTGAGTTTATCATGGAGAATGTAGTAAAACATTTCTAGTTACAGGGTGCCAATAAAAACTTTTTAATTTTATACAGGGTGTTAATAAAATATCATTCCATTATATGCCAGATATTAGAAAAGTTCTTCATACATACGAAAAAATAGAAAACTTTTGGTCATACAGGGTGTTAACAAAATTTTTATTTATTTTTTTTTTTTATTTTTTTTTGTTGCTTATACTGCGTAACGTGGACATTTTACGATATACAGGATGTCAATCCTTAACGTATGATATACAGGGTATAAAATTATAAAATATCATTTCAGAATTCCAAAATGGAACAAATTCTTATAAGACGACTTGAGTCTATATCAAGTGCTATCTCTAAATTAACTGAAGAAGCACTCACCTATAAAGATAATGTTAATAAAGAAAATTCTGAAAATTTAGAAATAGTGCTAGGTAAGCTAAATGTAGCAGTGAAAAGGTTCGGAACTGAGTTGAACAATAGCCTATCAATAAACGAAATGCAATCTTTCGTGGAAGAGGTCACTTCCTTTAGTGAAGTACAACTACGCGGTGAAGAGGTTCTAGCGGAAATGGATATCAAACTGAAAAGGATAAAAGAAAACTCTGCACCAACTGTATTACCGGGTAGGAATACTGCACTAATGGGGAAATTACCCAAGTTAAGTTTGCCAGAATTTTTCCGGAGACATTCTGGAATGTCGTCAATTTTGGGACCAATTCTGCTCCAATGTAGGAAATAGAGACCTATCAGAGGTAGACAAACTTTTATACCTTAAAGGTTCTTTGAAAGGTGAAGTAAAGAAGGTCATCGAGGGGCTCGAGACCACTAATAAGAACTATGAAATAGCTGTTTCTATAATGAAAAATAGATATGGTAAAGAAAATCATATCATAGACGCGCACTACGCTGCGTTATACAAAGTGCCGAAAGCCTCCAAAGGCAATATAACGGAAGCAAGAAACACATTTGGTCAAATAGAAAGACATTTAAGAATCCTAAAATCCCTGAATCAAAACGTTGATCACGATCATCTCAGATTCATGATCCTAGAAAAAATGCCCTCGGACATTGTGTATGAACTAAAAATAAAAGCAAAAACCGAGTCAATAGAAGAAATCCGTCAACATTTGGAAACCATAATAGCTGCGAGGGAAGATGCAAATAGGATCACTTCCGAAAATCTGGAAGAGTATACCACTCAGACGTTACACACAAGTTCATGCAACAGGAAGGAAAAATTCGTAAAACGTAATAAAAATTACAAGAACTTTGATAAACACAATCTAATTCAAACCCGCCAAGGAAATAGGAAAGAAGAGAAGTCCAATGAGAAAAGGCCATTCCATAAGAACATTAACTACAATAGCCAGTCCACAAGAAGAAAACCTCAAGAACAGGGAAGTAACAGAGACATGCCCATGAAAAAGAAAAGGAGGATTCAATGTATTTTTTGTCAAGGATCGCACTTCAATGATCAATGCGATGTTGTTAAAACTGTGAAAGAGAGGCAAGAGAAATTAAAAAATCATTGCTTTGCCTGCCTAAGAATAGGTCATCGAGTAAAAGATTGTAAAATTTCAATTCAATGTGTATACTGTAACAAAATTGGCAATCATAACAGAGCACTTTGTTATAATAATTGCATGAATAAAACCGAGGATGTTAAGACGCTTCATGTCAACTCTATAAGCTCCACCGTATTACAAACGGCGATAGTTAAGGCTCAACGTAAAGACGATGATTCCAATGAAAAGGTCTGTCGAGTACTGTTGGACTCGGGTAGTCAACGTACTTATATAACGCGAGAAGTAGCTTCAAAATTGAACCTTCCTATCGAAGAGGAAAGCATTTTATCAGTTTTCACGTTTGGATCGAAAACTCCCCAAGTAATAGAAAGCCCCATAGTCAGGTTACAGATACGAACAAGGACGAATGATATTTTACAAATAGAAGCAAATGTTGTTCCTCATATTTCACATGGAGTTCCTTTCCCTGGTATAGACATAGGTAAACATAAAGATGATCTGATTTTGGCTGACGACGGCTCATTGTCACCCAAAATAGACATATTGATCGGCAATGACTTCTACTTTTCATTCATCCTTGAGGACAAAATTCAACTGGAAAGTAACTTATTCTTGATTGACTCTAAATTCGGTTACATACTGACTGGAAAAACTAACACGAAATCCACTGACACGTTGTCAGTAATAACTTACTTTCAAGGAATAGAAAACAAATTGACAGCACCGGATCTTCCGTTATACAATGGAAACCTCAAATGCTTATGGGAACTAGAATCCATTGGAATATGCGATTTGCCAAAATTGACTAGGGACGAAGAAGTAATCAACCAATTCAATGATACCATAGAACTGGTAAATGATAGGTACACTGTTAGTTGGCCATGGATAGATTACCCACCTAATTTAGAGACTAATTACGGTCTAGCCAAAGGCACTACAAAAAAAGACTAAAGGGACTAGTCAACCTACTCAAACGATTAGATTCCAATTCGCTAACAGCGTACGATACTGCATTGAAAGAACAATTAGCAAAAGAAATAATTGAAAGTGTACCAGACAATGAAAGGAGAATCGAAGATGTAGATCATCCTATACACTACCTGCCGCATCACGGTGTTAGTCATCCAGGCAAGCCAACTCGCATAGTCTACGACGCTTCGGCAAAGACCAAACATAGCAAAAGTTTAAATGAATGTTTACATTGTGGTCCGCTTATGCTAGAAGACTTAACCGGAATGTTGCTAAGGTTTAGGTCGCATCAGATAGGAATAACAGCAGACGTAGAAAAGGCTTTTCTACAGATAGCATTGCATGAAAAGGACAAAGACGTAACTCGATTCTTATGGTTGAAAGACATAAAAAGGACGGCCACGGAAGATAACATTCTGCACTTACGATTCTGTCGCGTACCGTTTGGAGTGATATCAAGTCCATTTCTTCTAAATGCTACTTTGAAACATCATCTACTGCGTTCCAATGAGGAAAGTCTAAAAAGCATAGTGAATGACATCTACGTCGATAACCTTGTCACAGGAGCAGAATCTGTACAAGAAGCAACAGCGATGTATGACTCGTGTAAAATCACATTTGAAGAGATTTCAATGAATCTTCGAGAATGGAGTTCGAATTCCAAACAATTCTCCGAAAGCATTTCTTCATCGGATGTCTGCAGAGATGTAGAAGTTAAAGTATTAGGTCTGAATTGGAACACAGAAGAAGATACGATCAGATTGAGACCGAGAAAGACTACAGAGGCCACAACCAAGAGAGAAATACTTAAAAACATAGCGTCAGTTTACGATCCATGTGGATATGCTACACCAGATTTATTACCAGCAAAACTTTTACTACAAAATCTGTGGATACATAAATTCAAATGGGATACCCCATTACCAGAAGAATTGACCAATGAATGGCAAATCATTAGAGAACAGCTAGAAGACACAAAAAACATTATTTTACCAAGGAAATATTTCGAACGAGCTGGTGATGACAATATTCAACTGCACGTTTTCACGGATGCATCAACCAAAGCATATGCTGCAGATATCCCTTGAATCATCATAGATGACGTCATGACATGCGCCATCTTGCGATTACACCGACCATACCCATAAATATCACCGTGAGCGCTGTCAAAAATGACAGTTGTTTTCACAGGTTGTGTTGCTTTGCTAAGGTGGAAGCGTAAGGGTAGCCCGCGAAATTTAAATTTTCTTACGATTTGCAGATCAGTGTCTAGTTGTATGTTGATGAAAATATCAATCGCGCCAGTAACACGTATGAAGTTACAGAATTACAATCATTCAAATCATCAATACAACCCTCCATGTCGCGACGGCCGGTCAACCATCAGTTTATTCATTTCCTCAGGCGCGACTAGGACATCTCTAAGTTAAAGCACCCATGAATCTTGGGGTTTAGTATTACCTATCTGTTTATGATTAATAAATCTATTTTGCTTTCTCATTCGTTTTATTTTATCATTAACGTTTGTGACACCTCTGTGTTAATCAGGTTCTGGATTTTATCCGCCTCTGCTAGAGCACGGATTCCAGTTTGACTTCGGTCCATTGCCTCTTCAACTGGAACGCTCCCCTTATAATTATTCATTATAATATATATATATATATATAGCGTCCGTCGACGCCCGCACCCGTCGGTGCTTACCATTGGGCCCCATGGGGAATATACTAGAAGGTCTGCGAGAGAGGTTGGCCCACGACCCTTCTCACAAACCCCAGCGCTTGAATGTCCGAACTAGTAGCGCGTGAGGGTCGTCGTTATACCTTTAGCTGCGATCATGAAAGCATCTCATTGAACCAAAGCCGCAGCTGAAGACACGACTATAGTTGTAAATAAACCGTTTTAAACCAAAATCAGTGGTTTAAAACCCGTTTTAAATTTGTTTAAAACGGTTTAAAACCACGACCACGTGGGCCGTACATTGATTACGAATTACTTAAAAAAATAGTTTAAAAGGCTAATTGAAATCATTTACCATTTTTATTAATATATGTGAAGTCATATATCATATTTATACTACTATTTAGGATTAGACACTGAAAACAATCATGTTTTGGGTATTTATTAAAATAAAACGGCAATGCCGCATTTTTATTTTTCACTTTGCTACCAAAATCGCAACGGGGAGAGATGGGGCAGGTAGGGATCGACTTTATGTTTGTCTGTCATGTTAATGAAGGTTATTTTAAAACATTTTTATTTTATTTTCCTTTTATATATTCTAAATCAGGAAGGAGGTGTGGTCTAGATAACTTCGTGTAAAGCCTCAGTGCATTCCAAAAAAAAACATTCTAAACCATATTAAACCGCTAAGTGTGGTTTTAAATCGTTTTAAACCAAAAAGACCGTTTAAAACCAAATGGTTTAAAACGTTTAAAATCCGTTTTGCATCTCTAGACACGACCATCAATTCCAATAGATTAGGTGTACCAAATTATTCAAGCAAGCAAAAATACTTTCGTATAACATCAATTATTAAACATACCAAATCTCTAATCTTTACATAAACAGAAAGTTAATACTTAGCTATCCAGGTGGCGCGTCTCACGAGTGACAAGAATTATACTTCTCCATATAATCTTCTTGCACTGAATTTACTCAAATTAACTTTTATCCAAACCTGTCATCAGAGCATCATGTATATTGCCGCTCTTTTGAATTCAATAAAGCAGCAATATACATGATGCTCTGTGAGAGCGGCTTAGGTTTGGCGGCGTCAAGTTGTTCACACTGATTTAGTGTTGTCATCTCATTAGTGCTGTGCAATTATATATTTACATTTTATAGGTTTGGAACATCGCGATTACATCTTTCGCGACCCTCCAAGTTCATTAAATTTACTTTTTCATGAAATAGTTATTGAATGGGGTTAATTGAACTTGGGTATGTGCAGCAGAGTCAACCAACTCGTCCATTTTCAAAAATAGGTCTTCTGAAAGGTTTCGGTTTGGGGTTATGTTCACTGTGAATGCGTTCCGAATTGATGACAGGCATAGAGTAAAGTAATATAACGGGTAATGACAGGTCTCCACTGTCATAATCGTGATATCTAAAACGGAACGCAAATTATAACTGTGAGCAGTGTGAGCGCTGGAATGATTATTTTGTAATTCGGAATGCGGCCCTAAATTAGACTAGCACTTCGTCCGCAAAAAGTGTGATAGTTCGGCTAATATGCATGATATAAAAATAATATAAAGCACTCACGAATAATGTAGCTTTCTAACGGTGAAAAAAAAAATCGTATTGGATCATTCGTTCCGGAGATTAAACAAACTTACATCTTTATCTTTTACAAACAAATACGGCTGAAAAAATAGATCACATTCAAACTGGCAATAGTTGCAATAAAATGTCATTGTTTTCCATTTGTCTTGTCAGTGTCATCATCAGTCAAGTGCCCCCTCGCCCCTTCCCTTTGTTATCGAAGTAATAAAAACTGATTGTACGCTTTATTATTTTCTACTGTCTTAACAATTAAATTGGATCTTGTTCTAAAACTGGTTTAAGTGCATCTTCATGGCTAACGATAGAGAAGTTCTACGTGAAATATGGGACGGAAAATTGCCAATTTGTTTTCAATTAGATCAAGAAGAAATCATGGAAATACAACAACCTGATGCATTTTATGTGATGGTCCCTAGGCTAAGCTACTTCCCTCTTGTAACAGACAAGGTTGGTTGAATACTAATACCATAAAAAGTGTGTTGAATGACGCAGTCAACAGTGCTATAATCACTTAGCATTACTGATTGTACATCGATATTTTCAGATGAAAAGGCACTTTTTGCGCTACATATCTCAAGAAAATGCTGACAGTGAAATGTGGTTGGATTATAATGGACAACCACTCAAATGGCACTACCCAATAGGCTTCCTCTATGACCTGTTTTGTGGCAATGACCCCCAACTGCCATGGCATCTAACAGTGCACTTCACCAAATTCCCTGAAGACATCCTTCTCCATTGCAATAACAAGTAATACTAGTTACACAGACTCTTATAAAATGATTTACTCTTTGTTTATTTTTGTTTTGGACCTTTAATGAATGTTTATGAATATTTTCAGGGACGTAGTGGAAGCTCATTTTATGTCAACAGTGAAAGAAGCTGATGTTCTAAAACATAGAGGACAGGTCATGTCCACTATGCAGAAAAAAGACCACAATCAGTTATGGCTTGGTTTACAAAATGGTAATAAGTCAAATGAGTTTTTCTCATACAATTTAAATTTGAAAAGTAGATTTGCTGCTACTTTGTAATGACTATGCTCTGTTATGCAAATAATGAGCAGCAGTGGCACAGTGGTGGCGGCCCCGACTTACGAGCACCCAGGGGGTTCGAACCCAGGCAGGCATTAATAATAATAATACCAGCCTATTACTGTCCCACTGCTGGGCAAAGGCCTCTTCTCAACAGAGAAGGCAGGCGCATTACTTTGTGTAACTTATTTCATCACCACTGCTCTCAAAACGGTAAAGGAAGACATCCATCGTGAGGAAACCGGCATGTCCTAGAACCAAAAAATTATGAAGACATGTGAAATCTACCAATCTCACTGGGCACGTGTGGTGACTTATAGCCCATTCCCTCTCATAGCGAGGAGGCCGTATGTCCCAGCAGTGGGAACATTATAGGCTGATTATGCTAAGCAAATGATGCTTCTTGGTCTCTTGAGAGGTATTATGTAGCTCACAACCAAATATGTGAGTGTGACTTTTTAAACATACTCATTCCTTAATTTCAGACAAATTTGACCAGTTCTGGGCTATTAACAGGAGACTGATGGAATCTCATGGAGACAATGAAGGTTTTAAACACATTCCAATAAAGTTATACTCAGATGATGGAACCTGTAGTCAGCGCCTAGTCAGCCCAAAGAACAATGATGGCAGTAGGAAGACATTACAACAGATGGTGGCAGAGTTGTACCCTGATAAACATGATGGTTCGTAGAATTATTTTTATCCACAAATGGATTGCTACAGATTTACTATATGTAGTGTGAGATACAAGTTACCTCACATAAATCCATATTTATTTTTTATAAAATTAATAATAATATTTATTTTCAGTTCAGCTGAGAACACATGGTGTAGTAATACCTTCAGACACACCACTACAATGGCTTTCTGAACATATGAGTTATCCAGACAATTTCCTTCATTTGTGTGTATTCTAACTTTTATTTGTATAATTTCCAAAGCCTTATGGTATAGTGTGATTACTAGTGAACAATGCAATTTAATCATAGACAATTTATTAATGAATTGTTTTAATGCAAGAAGTTACTTTCAGTGATTATTAAAAAAAAAAAAACAATTTACACAGAGAGAACATTCCTTATTTATATATTATCTTGCAAAAAAAACATACTAAGCTGAAGTATTATTTACAGATCATTAATTAGTATGTACATTTAAATTAATTCAAATAAAAAGTTAGATCACCAGTGCAACTTTTTTTACAAGAAATAAAGAATACATGATTTTTTTCCAAAAAAGAAACAGTTTTTTCCACCAAATAGATTTTTTGTATCATGCATGATAATTAAACAAACTAAATGCACATTAAAATGTTGCTCTTTTTTGCATTTTACGAAATAACAACTATTTTGTACAAACAAGGTTTAAAGCTAAATAAATATAATTAATTCAACAAATAATAATTATTAGTTGTAAATATCACAAGTTATCCTTAAACTAGAGATTGATTACAACTCTATCTTCTGTTTATTCTTTTGGATGATGTAAGGAATGTGTCTTGTGAAACGCTTGCATCCATTGTTAGCAAATATGGGCTGGTCTTCATTGGGCCCATATGTTATAACAGACAAAGCTTCCCTGTAAAAGATGTGTTGATAAATAATAATGTTTTAAGCTTAATATTGTAAATAAAATATATTTCAATTAAAATGTGTTTTAAAATTATTAAGGAATACAATGTTCCTAAGTAAGCATTCAAAGTACTTACGCCATCATTTCCTTGGTAGGATGATATACAGCATGTGAACGAAACTCAGCCAGGGCACACATTTCTACATGTTGCTGTTCCAATGGTAAAAATGGCACATAGTGGTCAATCAAATGATTTGCTATTGCAGCTGCCTTTTCAAACCCTCCTGAAAGAAAGAATTATTGTTTAAATCATTCACTGTAATTTAGCTCCAAGTATATAAGTTAGTATGACTGTGTGTAAAACTAAAACTTTATTCATACGACTACCGAAGATTTAAATAGTTAAATCGCGCCAAAAATAAAAAGTCGACACGGAGAAGAGTGAGTTTGCACTGTGCACATCACATTTTGATAATTAATAATTGTTTGATGTGGCCCCACCACATCAACCAATCAAATGAGTTATCTTTGCTAATGCATATATATATATAAAATCATGCCTTTTTCCCATGGGGGTTGGCAGAAACCATAGAACGCCACCTGCTACGAACCTAACATACTCCTTTTGCCTCGGCCACGTTCATACATCTGTGGGCCTAAAATGGAAGCTTTATCAGAATCATAATATGAATCACGTTAAAAATTAAAAAAAAAAATTAACGTGGTTCGTATTATAATTCTGATAAAGCAGCCATTTTAGGCCCCCTGGTCATATACGCACGCCGGTTGCGAGTACTACGGAAGTACGGACATGACCTTTCTGAAGAACCTATGTGCATGTGGATTGCGGGCCCATTTTTAATGCCCGAAACGAAATAAGTTATAGGGAAATTAGTAAAAAAGTATACTAATTTGCGTTAATCTATGAGGTTAAGTCTAGTCAATAAAGCCAAAAATATTGGGCTCTCGGTTCAGACGTTTTAGTAAAATTCGACTTTCATTTACTTTTGTGTTTTGCGGATTCCTCAGTAAAGTCATTAATGAATTGAGGGACCTAGATATACCGCCATAAATCTGTAATGTCATATTCTACAGATTGGGAATTTCTTAAAATATTAAAGAAAATCTTAACTAAATTCTTAAATAGAAATGATTAACCCATTTTACTTTCTGCCATGCCGCCATAGTGATTTTTGCCCTGAGTCCCACATGTAAGACCGAATGCTAATATTAATAGACACCACAAATAATTTATTCATAAAAGGAAATTTGAAAAAACTCAATTTCCAAATTATAAGGTTGTGTTTTTTTTCCGATCGGTGCACTTTGTAGATCATTGAATTTACTTTATGCTTTATAAGTTATTTAATCATAGCAGTTTTCATTCACGTTTAAGAAATTCATGTCCCTTTGCTTTAAGTTTTTACTATTTTTTACTAATTTCCATAGAAGTTTTATTTCGTTTTGCAAGGTTTAGAAAATGGGCCCTCAATCCAGATGCACATGAAGAACCTCACTAATAAGGTCAGTGTATGTTCTTCTAGGGCGTCCCCTTCCAGCGTTGCCACTCACATCTGCCGTGTAAATAACTTTTGTTAGTCGCCTCTCCACATGACCAAACCATCATAAGCATACCCTTTTCAATTTTTTTCACTACACCACTTTTTTTGCTAATATATGTCTATAACCATTCATTTCAGAATGATAATTTGAGGGTCTGGATTCAAGAGTTTTTACAGAATTGGAAACAAAGCAATATTGTAAAAAAAACCTTGGAAATATGCTGTCCTCCTAATGATTGGTTCAAAATTATGAAATTCAACATCAGTCCTCTTAGCACCTTGCTCATACAGATCTAACAGTTTTGTTGCTATTTCTTGACCTCCAATATTTGATATGAATATAAATATACTATCTCTGTAAAGAAAGAGAAAACATGAGAGTTATTCATTAAGTTGATTTATAAACACTTGCTATGCAAATAAAACTTTATTATATTCTTTTTATGTATCAGCTTCATTCACACAAATTACAAAAAAAAAATACTATGCTAACCTTTGTGAAAGTAACAAATTGACAGTTTTACTTGCAACAGGTGAATGTATGGCAACACATAAAATAAGAATAATCTTTATATATTAGAAGAAGATTACTGGATTAGCAACTTTTACAAGTGATTTCAATGGATGACCTTCTGTGACCCCTGTTTCTAATACTCACCTATAATCTATACCATCTACAGCATGATGATGGTCAAGCATTGGTTTGATGGTGTCCAACAGTGAAGGACACATATCATGTATCTCATCAAAAATAATGAGTGATCTTGGACATTTTCTTACAACATTATTTAAAGTAGCCACCAAATCCTCCTGAAATGTTATTAAAATTTATATAGAAGAGAATACCAAATAAACGATGGATGGATTATGTATGGAATGTTATGATCAAAGAAATAGGAGTAACTGAAAGTGTGATGGCTGACAGGGGAGACTGGAAGATAAACATGTGTTGCATCACTCCCAAGTAACATGTGACAAAGGTAGCAAGATGATGATGATGATGATTTATAGAATTTGAAACATCCTCCAAATTGGTGACATATGTTTATGCAATATTCATAGTTTAACTACCCATGGCTTCGCTCGCGTTAATTTAGAAATTGACTACCTAGGGGTGTGAAATATACTTTACAACCTATTCTCATACCTACCAAATAAATATACATAAAAATATTACATAAAAATTGGTCGAGCCGTTTCAGAGGAGTGCAATGACAAACACTAATATCATGTTAGTTCACTCACTTTTTTCTTCTCCAAGTTAGAGCAGTCAAAATCTTTTTTCCCCATAAACAGCTTCACATATTTGCTGTGCATACCTTTAGAATAAAGTGCCTCAGCTATCATAGTAGCTGCATAGTTTTTACCAACACCTGGCCAACCGTGTAGGCTTATAACTAAAGCCTTTTTGTTTTTTTTGTTCTCATCATGAACAGCCTCTTTGTGTGCATGCATAATGTTAACTAATTCATCAACCAATGGCTGCCCAAACATTCTTTGTGATAATGATAATTTTAACTCTGTAAAAAAAAAAAACTTAAAAGCTACACCCATAAGATGTCCCACTGACCAAAACTTTTCAAATTTCACAATGTAACTTTAATTGCTTAAAATATCATAAGGTAGTAATTTTTTTATGAGATTTTTTATAACATAGTAAAGTATGAGTACATATTAATGTTGGGATTAAGAATAACATATAACAATACTGTACACACTATGACAGCTATATTAATTATGATTTCACTCACTATTTATATCGAAAGGCACATGCTGATCATTACAACATTCCACATACCGACAATATGTGTTATCTTTTATCGTATTCCATTTGTACAAGCCTGCCATAGTAGCAGCAGTACCAAGTATGGTCAATGTAATGAATTCCGACAAGGCACATTGAAAAAACGCAAATACAAATGATACAACAATGAAGTAATTTCTAAATAACATTTTGAAATACGGAGTTTTTGACAGGCGGGAATATTGAGCAGACGAATTAAAACACGTTATTTTTACACGATCAATAAACAAAGTATTTCAACCTCGATGTTTTTTTGTAGTTCATTTTAAAGCGATTTATTCTACTCGATAACAATGCAATTTCAAAGATCGCAACAATTTCTGCAAGTTCAAAATAATAAGAAAATCTCCGCAGAAAAAGTTTGAGCAAATTCAGACAGTGACAGACCAGACAAACTGAATGACATTTTGTTTGATTGAGATTGACATTTGAAAATTTTGAAATGACAATTGTCAGTGCTGCCACCTTTTTTGCCGTTTATCTATTTTGAATTAATCGAAACCTTAAATAGTTACGACTTGGTTACGACATAGGACCCGGCCCCCTAGAAAAAGATAGACATACGACTTGGCGAATCAAAGCGTTTGTGAATAGCTATGCAGCCCCCGCTTTCAAAAACGCTTCGATTCGGCAAGTCGTATGTCTATCTTTATAACCGACTTCAAAAAGAAGGAGGTTCTCTTATTTTTCTTTCTAGGTACGCAGATGTGTGCAATACACCCAGATTCCGACAGTTTAGGTAGGTATGTTAAATTCCATTTATTGAAGACTAGCTGTTGCCCGCGGCTTCGCTCTTGTTTTGGTCGGAAATTACCCCACGGGCACGTTTTAAATATAGCTTATGGCACTCGGGGATAATGTAGCTTCCTTTTATTGCAAGGATGTTCAAAATCGGTTCAGTAGATCTAGAGATTACCCCTACAATCTCACAACCACCACGTTCTCACTACCAACCATCGCTGCTTTTTTCCGCCTGGCTGGACACAAATTGTGATAGTTCGGGTAATATGCATGATATCACTGTAATTTACAGCCTATAGCACTCACGAATAATGCAGCTTTCATCCAGTGAAATAATTTTTAAAATAGCATCTTAAGTTAATTAAAGGCCAGACACTTAAATCGTTACTTTAAACTAGAATGTTGTAATTTTTATTGTAGGTTTGTAATAATCTAAGAAAACCATTTGTGAAATTTCAACCGTCGGAGATGAATAGTTACGGAGTTATTAATTGCAGAATTATTGATAATATTGTATAGAAAAAGATGACATTTTACACCATGACACATGCTAATGACTATTTTGAACCACACCATAGACTATTTTGGCATAGAGTATAACGTACGTCAATAAGCGGACGCCCACGACGACCGTCTCGCGGCAGTAACATTTACGGGCGGCATGGGCACCGGGCCGTAGGCCGAAGAAGGAGGCCGGCGGAGGCCCGGCACGACGGGGACAGAAGTCAAAGAGTGTTATTTAATAGCATGGTATATGCATATGCGTAGCATGGTAGAACAATATACGAAATATGTCACTTTTAAAAAAATCATAAAGAAATAATTATTCATCTCCGACGACTTTTCCTCCCCTCGGGGGGTTCCTATGACCTCTCCCCTCCCCCCACTAACCCCCAACCTCCTACTAACCCCCAACCTCCTACCTAAAAGTAACGATTTAAGTGTCCTTCCGTTTTTAGGATTCCTTATAATCAAGGGGTAAAAACGGGACCCTATTACTAAGACTCCATTGTCCGTCTGTATAGCTAGACAGTTGAAATTTTCTCAGATGATGTATTTCTTTACCGATAACAACAAGTACTAAAAACAGAATAAAATATATGATTAAAAGAACTTCATAAGTGAAATTCAATCATTATTATATGAATAGCTCCATTCGAATATATAGGATATGTAGTAATTTTACTAGGTAGTAACTTGTCCTACAAGGTAGTTTCGCACGCTTTTAGATCGATTGAATCGGTATGCAATACCAAATCGATTCAACATAATCGATACCACAGACAGTGTCACGTCACTATCGTTCGTCTAGCATTCCCTCATTCTTTTAGATTTTACCCAAAAACTTTAGTTGGGTTGTGGAGGGTGGGTTCCTATATATTCGAATGGAGCTATTCATATAATAATGATTGAATTTCACTTGTGAAGTTCTTTTAAAAGGGATCTCACCCACCCACCAATAACAGTTCTAGACGCAGGTTTAATATCCCCTCTAGCAGTAATAAACAAATGTTTTATATTTCCTCGACAGTTTGAAGTAATACGTAATAATTGTCTTAACCAAAAAATCAAATTTAATTTTTTATCAGGATGTTCTCTAAGCCTCCATCCAGACAGATGTGGTTATGGTGGTCTGTTTTAGAACCGAATGCTGGCCACAACACAATAGAAGAATAATGTTGAAAAAATGTTTCATCGACTAGGCTAGTGCTATCAATTCGCAACAGGGTAAGGTCGTGAACCCTACAGCCTGATGCTAACAATAAAAGAGTAGCTATGTGTCTTGATACTTGAAATATATTATTTTCATCAAAATCATAAGCACTCATATGTTGCAATAAAACTTTAGGGTTCCAAATAGGTGGTTTAGCAGATTTCTCTTTTGCTACAGAAATAGCTTTTAATATGTTTTATAAAGAAATTTGACGACAAATCAATATTAGATGTTATGTGCGTGAAAGTTGAGACAACAGATTTGTGTACCAAAATAGTTCTGTATGCAAGACCTATATCACAGTGTAAATGTGCTAAATATCGAGCTACCTGATCCGCATTAGGGTATTTAAAATTAATCGAATGGGACTCGCACCATCGCTTCCATCTGCGCCACACTGGTCTGTAGGTATTGATTGTGGAGCCTCTCCAGCTTGACAAAGAATTTTTGTTCTTGATCTGTCCAGTCCGTTAAAATGTCTTGCCACCCGAAATCAGCCATGCTTCCAAGTGTAGGTCTTGCACTTGCGGCGGATGCATCCCTGTTCTCGTGTCTATGAGAGTGCAGGCTAGATCTGGAATCAGATAAGGGGGACGTCGCGCTCGCCGTTGAACATCTGCCTGCCAAAATACCTTGCTCCACTTCGGGGCAATCAATATATAGTCTCCGCTGGCCTGGTTCAGGTGTTGGAGAACTCGGGGAATCAAATTTGGTGGTGGAAACAACCAAGCTAGGTCGTAGTGCCACTGATGACAGAATGCGTTGTGATGTTGGGCTTTCTGATCGTTGCTGTCCAGTGATACGTACTTTGGTACTATGTGGGCTGTTCTCGACGCGAAAAGGTCTATCTCCGGCGTACCCTACATTCGAAAATTTGTTGTCGTTGCTGTCCTCGTGAGGTGCCATTCTGGACAAGCCTTCTGCCGAGAAAGAGCATCTACCTCGGCATTGAACCTGCCCGGAAAATAATGTGCTGTCAGATGAATGTTCTGTTTGTCGAGAACAGCAAGGAGTTGCCGAGTTTGAAGAAGCAGTTTCTTGGATTTTGTGCCGCCCTCCTTGTTTATGTACGAGACTACTGTCCGATTGTCGGTTTGCAGCAGTATCTGTGCATCCTGGAGTTGCTGCTGGTTCTGACGTATGGCTGCGTAAACGGCAAACATCAATTTTTTTTGTTGGCATGCCATGTCTTTTGAGAATCTGTCCAGGTTCCCACCATATTTATGTCGCAGAGTTGAGCCCCCCCATCCGATCTCTGTTGCGTCTGTGGTCAACAATTGTGACGTCACTGAGCTCAAATGTATCGGCATGGCCATTCCTATGGCTTGACACCACCACTCCATCTCTAATCGAGCTGGTTGAGGGACAGCGATCGACCGATACGGGTGTTTCACCGACAGCTGTCGACTGTAGTATTGCAGAGTACGACAGTGAAGGCGACCTCTCGGAGTCACGAACGTTGCAAAGTTGAGTCTCCCCATTAGAGTTTGGTACTGTTTGAGGGACCATTTGGTTAACTGAAGCTGTTGGTGAAGTGCTTTGCGTAGCGATAGGCACTTTGGTTCCGACAGGGACTTTGCGTTGCGTTTTGTGTCCCATGTAATGGCGAGAAACTCGAGGCATTGTGTCGGAACCAGTACAGACTTTTCGTAGTTGATTGTCCAGCCGAGTAAACCTAGTATCTTTATCGTGAATGCGATGTCGTCTTCCAAAAGCGATTTCGACTGGTTTGCCAAAAGAAAATCGTCTAAATAAACTACGCACCTGATCTTGTGACTCCTCAGGAATTCTGCTACCCAATTGGTTATCGAGGCAAACGTTCTGGGTGCCGATGAGAGTCCGAACGGCAAACATGTCATCTGGAGTAGCTGATGTTGACGTGAATCTTGATGATAATTTAGCCTCAGGAACCTGCGATGCTGCTGTGCGACAGCCACGTGGAAATATGCTTGGCTCAGATTCTAGTTTGGCTTGTTGTTGCAAAAAACTTGGTACACGGAAGTAACTGAATAGTTGAAATGGCTTGGCTACTACGAACTGGTTTAGTTTTTTCAAATTGAAAATAGGACGGAAGGTCTGATCTGACTTGGGTACCAGAAAGAACGTGGAAAGGTAACTGGGCGTCAGTTCTGCAGGTTCTAGTACCCCTGAATCGAGCATAGTTTGGATTTGTATGGTCATATTGGGAGAGGTTTTGGTTCTGTAACATTTCTGAACTGTGGGGCTCGGAAGTATTAGTGGCGGTCTGAGTATGAAGGGTATGCGTGCCTCGTTCAACAGTTGGCATATTTTGTCTGGCGCAACCAGATTGCTCCAAACATATTGATATTGCCTTAGACAGCCGCCTTGAAATGTCCGACCACATGTCCGACAGTCATTCGCGACGCTTGTTTTTAGGGATAGCCTGCGATTGCGATTTCTTACCCTTTGGTTTATATCGGTGGTTGCTTGTTCGGTTTTTGTTTTGGTGTGAAGGGTTTGAGGCCCGTCTTTGTCTTTTATTAAAGGTATCTCGACGAAAAACCTGTCGTCAGCTTGTTTACTAGTCGATGGTTTTTGATTTTGATAAAAGTTTTCTTTGGAATAAGTTTGTGGTATGGATTTAGTTGATACAGTAAGTTTATCCACCCCCCCAATTTTTTGGAGGTAGGTTTGAACTGCCTCATCATTAAAAAGATATTCTGTACTAGGAGGAATTTTATGTAAGACATCACGATGAAAACCTTCGGAAATTTGGCGCAACATAGCCTCTCGACGCGTATTTATCAAATCAGCTCTTCGACCGCACACTATTTGTAATAAGTCATCAGTAACCGTACTATACGCGGATTCTTTCGAAAACAATGATTCCACTTTTTGAAACAACGAGTTGGGTGTCAACGATTCTCTAGACCAGGGATTCCCAAAGTGGTCGATATCGACCCCTTGGGGTCGATATCGGTTTCCTAGGGGTCGACATAAACGAAAACTGATTATGGGGGTCGACGAGGTCTAAAAATCGACCCCTATTAAATTAACACAAGTTCTTATTTAAAACTTTCAAGATAGGTAGGTAGGTACTGTATTGTTTATGTTGTGTTACATGTACTAAGAATAATTAATATTTATGTAGGAAATAGCATTGTTGTAGTAATATAAAGCCTCAAGTTCGTACAAGATGAAAAACTCGGCAAGTCAGTGTGGACAAGTTTGTGCAAGATAATGAGTTCGAGCGTACGTCTTTCAGGCGCGTTTTGACTTGCTCTCTATTTGACGCTTGCGCGATTTAACACGAACGAATTCATGATCAAGTTGCAAGTCCAAACATGTTCCTGATATTTTACTATTTAACGAGGTTGCACTTAGGTTGAAAGTTCATTTGCGTTTTGAAATTCGTTGGAGCTTGAACGATAATAACTCATATAAGTACTCATTTATTTCAAGAGATTACAAAGTTATTACATAGCTAAATTAAGTGAAGTAAAGTGACTGAAAAAGAATTTACAAAATGCTGAGCTCCCTACGCGAGTTAATAGCGTAACCACACAATATCTGCAGTTTATGAAAAATTAACAGGGTAAGTACCAAACAGTTTTTATCCGGCACAGCGCATCAGCATTGCCCCACTGCACACTGTGTGATAGTGATCAGTTGAGCTATCTGTAGATTGTTTGCAACAGTTTGCAGTTGCCTCAGTTGTTTCAATTGTAAAAATTTACCAGTAAATTTAACAGTTTATTAGGTATTGTTTTTAATTTAGGTACTTAGTTTCTTATTTTTTTATTTGCAGGATTACTGAGAGTTTTATGATGGCGGACACGAAAAAAAAATGCAGACAATACAGTTTGGACTACTTGAAGTTCGGATTTATTGCATCTCCATCAAATCAACACTTGCCGATGTGTCTCATATGTGAAAAAGTATTCAGTAACGATGCCATGAAGCCTTCAAAAATGGATGACCACTTATCGAGAGTACATGCTGACAAAAAAAGTAAGCCCTTGACATTTTTTCAAGCACTTAAAGAAAAACTAGACAAAAGGCCATCCATAAGATCGATGTTTGCGTCATCATCTATTAAAGACGATGATGGTTTACGAGCGTCCTATAATATATCTTTACTAATAGCGAAGTCGGGGAAACCCCACACAATTGGAGAGCAGCTTATCTTACCAGCCATTGCGGAGGTCCTTAACAATGTATTGCACAAACCCGCACATGATATTTTAAAGAGAATACCTTTGAGCAATAACACCGTTCAGAGACGCATAGACGAGATGGGACGCGATGTGGAAAACATTTTATGCAAGTTCTTACAGACCAACAGATTCTCTCTCCAGTTGGACGAGTCTACATTACCCAGCAATGAAGCTCTGTTGTTAGGATATGTTCGATATATCAAAGATGAAAATATGTGCCAAGAACTGCTTTTTGCTACATATTTAGAGACTGATACCAGAGGAGAATCAATTTTTCAGGCCGTGGAACATTTTTTTACTGACAAAGCTATTCCATGGAAGAACATTGTTTCTGTTGCGACTGATGGTGCACCGTCTATGGTTGGTCGTCATCGTGGTTTTATAGCTCACTTAAAGCGACAACTGCCTGATGTACTGGTCATTCACTGCGTGATTCACAGGCAGCATTTAGTAGCAAAAAAGCTGAGTCCTAGATTGCATAAGTCTTTACAATATGTAATAAATGCTATCAACAAGATTCGAAGCAATTCTTTGAACTCTCGGTTATTTGCTCAGCTATGTGAGGAAAACGACGAAGTCTTTACTCGATTACTTCTTCACACTGAAGTTCGCTGGCTATCAAGAGGCTCTTGCTTAGAAAGATTTTCAGCCGTTTTTGAATCTGTGTTGGAGTTTTTACAAGAAAAAGATCCGAATTTAAAAGAAAATCTGAACAATTGTAAAACAGATATTTATTACTTGACTGATATCTTTGGAATGTTCAACAAAGTTAATTTGCAGCTGCAGGGTGACGATCTTAACTTGATTAAAACAAAATCAATAATATCGGCCTTCGTGGGTAAACTAATCCTTTATAAACAAAATTTAGGCAGAAAAGAATATTCTCAGTTTCTGCATTTGTCAAAATTACCAGAAACGCTTCAAGATGATGACATTTTATTATATGTCACTCACTTGGACGCATTACACAAGGATTTTACGGAGAGGTTTGAGGATCTTTTAAATTTACAAATTCCTCAATGGATAATAAATCCGTACAATACCACAGCCATAGAAGAAGCCAATGTGATAATGCAAGAAGAGTTGATTACCATCAGCACAGACGAAGAGCTTAAGCAGAAGTTCAACCAAGGCTATCAGAAGTTCTGGTTGCAACGCAACATTGAAACACAGTATCCTACATTGTGGAACATTGCTGAAAAATACCTTATCGCTTTTCCATCATCATACCTAGTTGAAAAAAGCTTCAGTGTGGTAACAAACATTTTGACGAAACAAAGAAACCGTTTGAAAATCAACGAACGTGGAGATTTAAGGCTGCAACTCACCAATATTGAACCGGATGTAGCTAGATTGGTAGATAGTCACCAGGTTCATCCATCACACTGAATGTTTTATTTTCTCTTTGCGAATTAATACTTTTTTAAATATAATTTCCTACCTACTTAAAATTCTTTAAGTACCTAATTTGTAATAATCGTTATAAATTAAACTTGATATTTACTGAATTGTATGTCTTTTTATTTTGTTAAATTTTGATACGAAAATGAAGTCAATTTTACTCACTTAACCAAGTGCAAAGTTTTCCAATTGGTACCTTAGTACCTAGGTATTTTGTGTCAATAGGAAAAAACTAAAGATAGGCCCCCTTATTCATAATAGTCTGCTAACTTAAAGCATTGCTAATTCTCACTCTGTCTTCTTCTATTGACCTAAGTCAGAATGAAAAATAACACACTGTAGCAGCTGTTTTAAGTTAGCGGACCATTATGAATAAGGGGGTTGATCTTAAAAGTAGGTAATTTGGCCATGGGGGTCTGAGGTAACAGTTCATTTTGGAAAAGGGGTCACTTGTCCAAAATAGTTTGGGGATCCCTGCTCTAGACTCATTTGACCAATCCACCAATGATTGTAATGATTTGTGCAATTCGTCTTTTTGACAAAGTAAAGCATTCGTTAATCCAGCAAAAGATCTTTCCAATAAATATGAGCGCGAATCTTCTTTCAACATGTCCGATTCAAAACGCTTTAATTCGTCGTTAACATTTAACTCGACAAAACCGGGGGTATCTAAATATTTCTTTTGTGCATCCGAAAATCGAACGGCATTCCAATCATCACACTTAAAACGCTGTAGCTCCGTTATTTTTTTAAGATATATGTTTCGTTTGCACTAGGGTAAATCGGATCTTTTACTGTAGTACTGACTTCCGATAAAATCTGAAGTTTGTTTTTCTTGGGCAAGTTTTCAGGTCGTCGCAGATTTAACTCGTCTGTGGTCACGGGAACGGTTTTAATGTTACCACTTGAAGTTGTATTATTTTCAATAACAGAATGCTTCGTTATGAGGTTTGTTAAATAAGCCACTTGTTGCGATAAAAACTCGAAGTGTGCATAACTCACGGTTTGGGAGTCCCTCCTTACTTTACGTTTCTCAGGGCTGGGTCCACTGCTTGTAGAAGAACTGCTATCACTATCTCTTGCACTCGGAGATGGAGAACGAACACGTTTACGCGATAGTGAACCGTCAGTAACACATTCTGGCTCTAAATTATTATTAGGATTTTCCATAATAACAACGGAGAGGTAAAATTTCACGAATTTAAACTATAATAGTTTTACCAAACTTAATTGAATTAAGTGGGTTACTTTTTCGCGAAGTTTAAATAACGCTATCAAACGAACGGCGCGAAAAACGACGCTATAATGAAGATAAATCGGGTGATCACCCGATGCGCGCTTGAAATACTTAGTACCAAAGGTAAGCATAGAGGGCGCGACCAGCGGAGAGGCAAAGGAAAACGCTGTCAACAGGCTGAAAGACGGGTGCTTGACTCAAGATGGATTCCGGATATTGATACAAAACAAATAATAAATATTTAAGGGGAAACACACAGACTAAAAACATACAGAATAAAATAAATATATAAAAAAACGTGGGAGCCTCCATACAACAAACGTTTTTTTTTTTATAGTATGGTACGGAACCCATCGTGCGTGAGTCTGACTCGCAATTGGGCGTCTACTACTAATCATTCGTTTAGAAATCACATAAATTACCTGGAATGACGAATGGCATGGACGATGGTTTAATTTGTTCATTGTTCCATTGACACCGATAAAATCTGAGGGATTTTATGTTTGGACCATTCTGTGAACATAATAGTCCGTTTTTTAATCTCAGAGACTACATTACGTGGGTTGCCATTTTTTTGCAATTCTAAAATAGTGATTTGCCACCACCGGAAATCGTTAATAAAATCAGTAGTATCGTTTTAGGGAAATAAAACGACGTCGTGTTGTTCCTGTTAGATTTAGGGTTGCCGTATTCAAAATCATGCACTAACTGCCATATTAACCTGCTTATTTTTTAAATTGTAATTGTTTAGTTCTACTGTTTTCTAAGAGCAAAAGTTTATATATCCGTTTTTCTGTGTACTAACAACACTGATGGCATCTTTAATTTTTTTTCTAATCGTCTAGTAAATATAAAAAGTTACGATTCAACAAACCGGTATCGTAGGTCAACACTACACAAAAGAGCTGGCGGCATTTTCTGCCGCCTAAGTTACAAAGTTTGACATTTGTATTGCATGTGTCAAATTGTCAATTTAGTTAGTCTCTGACTCTCTGCTGAGATTAAAAATCAGACTAGAAATCGTTTTGTTTGTAAAAAATAAATTAGTATTGAGCGCAGATTTATTTGCTTGATCGGCATTCTGCAGATTTTAGTTATCTACATCTTCATTAGTCATATGAACCGAAATACTGCAATTATTACTTGATAATAGGTACATGAATAAAGTTTACCAAATCATAATAAAATACAAAAAAAACAGGAATCACAAAATGGCAATGACTAAATATAAGGTCGAGTCGGGAGTGCAACTACTAGCAAGACTGATAAAGAAGCCAGTAATTGAAAACTTTTACTCAAATTTATTCCAGCCTGGATTAAAAAATGAGGATGTTGTTGAAATATTTGGTAATAATACTTCTGCTTTATTAATCGACTTGATAAGCGATGCATTAATGCCAAGCAGGTGTAATGCAGAACCATTAGGTGTCCTAGTGTTTAACACAGTTGGTAAACTGAACTTCATAGAACTAATCAATGCATTGAAAAAAAAGATATCATCAGTGAATACAAATATTGATTGTGATGCTGAATTCAACACAATTCTTCAAAGGATACTTAAAAATTTCTTTGTACTAGATGTTTATGATGCAACACAATTCTATACGACTATACATAATTTGGACAACATATTAGCACAACATCAAAATTTTTCATTGCTAATTTTTGATACTCTAACGGCTTTCTATTGGTCAGAACAAGGATCAAAAATAACAAAGATGGATTTATATATCAAAAATTTACTTAGAATGATACAAAAAGTTTCTAAAGAATATAAAATAATATTAATCTATACAAGACCAGGATATTTCAGTTCAAGCAAAGATTCAGGAAATAATGCTGAGGTTCAAATCACAGAATGTGTTAATTTTAAAGTCCATTTGATTGATAATAATAGTAGAGATACTTATCAAGTAAATGTTAAAACAAATGATTTATATTATAAGAAAAGTATGAGTTTAATAGACAATGAAATAAATTGGCAGTGAATATGAAATATCTTGTATTATTTTTATCCAATTTTACTTATAATTTATTACATAAAGAGATTAAGAAGTGTGTTTGATGTAATAATAAAGTGCATCAAAATTTCATTTATATAAATATATATTTGGGTTTCACCTATGTAAAAAAGACTAGTCATTGACTTGCACCACTATGCACATAGTTGTTTTTAAGTCTCTAATAATGGTATAAAATGAATAAATGTAATTATACTTTTAATCTAAATTCAAGCTCTAAAACTTTCTATGATTGAGAAATATTATTGATTAAATCTATTTTGTTCAATTACATTCCTTATTTTAAAAGAAAAAAGTAAATGTATAATACTGTAAGAGATCATAAGAAGAGATTCAGAAAATACTATGAAAAGATGCTTACTCACTAGGGATATAACTTATCACATCAGTAAATAAATCACATACAAAAAGGCAACAAAACCATGACTAAAATAATCAAGATTTTGCCATTTACTTATAGTATGGAAGTATGAGTAGCCTGATTCTTGCACAGAAAATGATGCTTCAAACATCACACCTAAATAAGCAAGGTGAATAATAGTAATGATAGAAAATATGCTGTTTGTGAGTAGAGCAAGCATACTGTTCCATTTATACTTGTGATCACATTGTTTACAAGAATTTGCTAAACAGCACACCTCCAGAGTTGAGGCTACTTTATAACGTAGATTGTATTCAACATATGAGAATGTACCTATACTGAGAAGAACTGCCCAAAATTGGAAATTCCATCCATGAAGTAACGATGACACAGCATAGGTAATAAATACGGCTGTAAATTGACCATAAGGTTGACAAGTCTTAAAAACATAGTTCTTCAGCCACTGATGCATAGGGATATTCCAACAAATTACCACTTGGACTAGGGATCTCGGCAATTCAATGAAAAATGGTTTAGTGACATGAACCTCAGAGCGACAATCATTAGTAAGTCCAAATCCTGCACTTATCATTGACACAACAGACATGCACGACACAAAATAGTGTGACATTCTAAATGCTTGTGCATCTCTAAATGCTATTAACCATGTAGGCATTTCATCATCTATATACCATGGCACAATACAGTTAGATAAAACTAAGAATACCATAGCCACAAATAGATTCATCACAATTATTTTAATCCATCTTTTAGACAAGAACTTAACTTCAAGGTATTGATTGTAATTGTGGAATGATATCCATGGGCCTAATATACAATTAGCTGGACAAAGTATGTATCCGCCAAATTCAACTGGATTAAGCATTTTTTTGAATAAATCTCTGTCTAGTTCAATAGCTACAGATATTACTTTCATAGCTACTATCATCTGTATGCCTCTTATTTGTTGCCACATTTTTGGGTTAAGTACATAAAGTTCGCTTACTAACAAGAATGCAATGACAGTTATAGACATTAGCAGTCCTCTCCATTTTTTTGTAACAAATGATACTAATATAATAAATATGTAAGCTCCCGTTGTTAACCCTACAGTCCAAATAAAAGGGGGTCCAATATTATGATATAAAAGAAAACTTCCAATAACTAAACTTAAACTATGGCGAACATTATGCGGCAGCGGTACAAACTGTATGATGAGGCGCAGAGTAATATTAGCGATAATTAAATCCTTGGCAAATCGAAGTCCTTCATATAGAGTGGGTTCACCACATAAAGCTATGTATGTCCAAGCAGTTTCAGGATATTCCTCTTCTTCATCCATGTTTTATCACCGGTATCAAACCGGTTTCTTTGTTTCGTGCTCTTTAAATCGGTAAGTGTACGCTACGTTGTCATGGTACGATCCGTATAATAATAGATTTCTTTTTATTGTTTGTGGATTATTACACCATTGAATGTAAAGAAACTAGCGCTTGAGATTTCAAATCTTTTCGGCACATTTTTTAATTGAATGCAATGAATGTGCATTTGATTATTTTTTTATTGATATGTCAACAGTCCTGCGGCTTGCCTGTCCTGTCACAACACATATTAGTAATCTGTGAACATAACTTCAATTTTGACAGTAGAGAAAAATTGGCAACAAAGAAAAAACGATTAAAAATGTAAAAAACCGATCCGAAATTAAGACTTTTAAAATTCATTCTTGCAAGCACTTAGCTGCTACCGATCCACCGTATTTGATTATGGTACACACGTACACGGCGACACATCAAGCTATCCTTTCCAGTTTATCATGGCCTCGCTTTGTATAGATTTCCCGTGCAATGAGATCCGCTTAAAACTGGTTTTTAATAGCTTCATTGTTCGCCGTGCATACCATTGCCCAAGATATAAGCTTTGCCGGCTTTGCATAATTTAGAGCCCACGTAAAACCTTTTTTTTTTTCAAATATTTTTGGCACGGTTTTTGTGTACAAATCCCATAATTTATTACCATGCTCTTTGTTGGTACTTAGTATCAAAACACTTGGAAGCAAGCGCATGTAGGAAAGGATAAACCACTCGTTTTTTGTGCCCTTTGTAAAACTTTATCAGTCTTTAGAACATTACACACCGGTTTTTGGCAAGGGGAAAGCGGTGTCCAATCTATATTATTATAATTTAGACTATGCAGACATGGCGATGGCAGTGTCGTCGTTTTTAAAATTATAGATGATATGGCAAGGCAAAAATAAATTAAATTGTGTAGTGGCAACATTGCGCGTGAAGTTGCTTGCATTGATTGGGATGTTGGGATGTTATTTTATTTTATTTTACTGTTTTAAGTGAAAAAATCTCGTCATCAGTGGTCAGAGGGACAAATGTGATATTGTCAATTATATTTACCGTGTGAAAGCTACGGAATTGTTCAATATAATACTGTGCACTATCATTGACATTTTCTTTTTCTGAACACAGAGCTAGCGTGTGCAACTGTTCGGTATAAATCAATTTGATATGTGCATTCAGTGAGTATTGTTTTTAAAAGATGGCTAGTCCGTCACCCCAGAATAGCCCAATGCCGCCGCCACAGGCGCCGAGCCCAATGGGCCCACCAACGCAGAGTCCGGCTCCGCCACAGTCTCCGCACAGCCCTTACAACCAGCAACATGTCAACGGACCGCCACCGTCGCATTCTACTGGAGGTGGCCAGCCTCCGATGCCCAATCACATGTCGCCGTCAGGTCCAGCGCATCAAATCGCGTCCAACTCTAATGGCCCCCCTGGTGTGCCTCAACAACATCCTGGCATGCCACCAGGTGGACATCAGATGCCTCCACACATGGTGGGCCCACACATGCCTGGACCGGGTCATCCAATAGGTCCTGGTGGTGCTCATCCACCTGGACCTAATGGTCACCCTGGTGCACCACAACATCCTAACATGCCTGGCCAAGGTCCACCACATGGATACATGCAGCATCAAATTGGACATATGCCGCCTGGACAGGTGATTAATGATTTATTTTATACTCTATTATTGCCTCTGGCTTCGGAAATTATCCCACCGAATTAGTGAAAGATGTTTTGGGATTGGAACTGTTCCAATCCAGTTCTAAAGAATACCGCCTACATCCAAACTCATAAACTTGATCTTTTTATTATATTAGTATAGATGTAATCTTGTCTAGTTCACATTGCTTGTATCAACAACTGCAGGAGTGACCAAACAACACTCTCGATAAGACACTCCAACCTCCTTTACCTATAAAATAATCACATGAGATGAATGCAGTGTGAACAAAAAATATATCTTTAATAACTGTTGCCTGCGGCTTCGCTCGCGTTTTGGTCGGAAATTATCACACGGGCACATTGTAAATACAGCCTATAGCACTCGGGGATAGTGTAGCTTCCTATTAGTGAAAGAATTTTCAAAATCAATCGAGATCCAGAGATTACCCCTACAAACTCACAAACATTACCTCTTTATAATATTAGTATAGATTAGGTATTCATTTGATGTTATTATACTATTTATAGCCCATTCAAGTATAAAATAGAACTAGTAGATGTAAAATATAAACGTATAAACACTAAACCTTTATGTAAACTTATGAAGCAATAAATTGTTTTGTATTTGTAATATTTTATACTATTAAAGTACACAATATATTTATAATTATAACAATGGCCTGAATGGAATATCTTATCTGATGGCTGAATAGTGGACTGTAGATACTGCTAGACAAGAGTAATATTTCCTTTATCATAGTTGAAAATTGATTTGTCATTGGCTGAATATCCTTGGCACTTGGGAATAAGTGATCATCAGCCTTTACGTAAAATGTGTATACTATGGGAGTGTTTAATTTCCGTTTTACCCAATCAGCAACATTACCAGTGAAATTATCTGCAGCAAAAAAAGGTGTAAGGTGCAATTAAAACTATACTAATATATTATTCTGGTGGTAAACAAATATTAGTAGACTCACATAAATATTGAGCAGTGGTGCCATAAAAAAAGGTTTTATTATGCACCTCTCTTATTCTTTCATGCACAGATGATATTATATCCAGCTGAAAATTAACATATGGGCTATTATATTAAGATGAGTGAGTGCACGTACTAAAAAGAGGTGGTAATACTTCTAACTAAACATAATGACTAATGATTGCATATAGATTTTAATCATCATAGTTTCTATTTAATAATAAATAGGAAAAAAAAAATTTTGCTTACCAATACAGGGTAATTATTACAGTATTCATGATCATATCCATATGGTATTGTTACAAGGTATTCAAAACTTCTCACATCGATGAATGCCAACATTTCAAGAGCAATGCTGTCTAAAAACTTAGCCAAGCCTTCAGTTTCTTTCTCAGATATAGATTTAGAACCAGAGTAAACTGGATCACATTCTTCATTTCTTACTAAGAAAATATAATGATATTAATTAATAAGTGTACCTTACCTTACCCCGCTTACTAATGGTCAATCACCTTATTACTCAGGGTACAACTCTCGTTCCCACAGAGAACCAGAGTTGTGGACATTACTCACAGAATAAGTAAGCTGAAATGGGAATGCCCCCATCATATTAGCCGTAGAACCGATGACCGTTGGGGTAGACATGCTATTGAGTGGAGACCGCAGGGTGGCTGGTAGCAACTGGATGAGAGCTGCTGAGAATCGAGTTGAGTGGTTTGCGATTGGGTAGGCTGATGATGATGATGACTCAGGGCATAAGGGTGAAAAGTGGTTGACCATCAGTGAACTCGGTAGTGCATGGCAAAGTTTGTGGATCTAGTAAATTAATACCAATACTTTATTCTGCAAAACTGAAACTGCGAAATCCTAAATGCCCTCTGATATTATGTCCATGACCATATATTTAATTACAAATGCATTGAATTATTACCTACATTACATTTTATTTAGACTAAAATAATAAAAAAAAATACTTACTTATATCTTTGCTGAAAAACCAGTTTCTATCCAAATTTACACCATAAATTGATTCACCTCCAGCACATTTTTTTTTTGGAAAATATTTTTTCCTATTTTGCGCCCAATACCAGTGCTGTAAAGTGGAACCAATTATAATATTACGTCATTTCTAGATGAAATAATGATATAAGAAACTGACTGTCTGATATAATAGCGCACAGCTGAAACAACTGGAACTAGGAACATGAAATGGGCTTGAATTAAATGGCCTGCCTAACATCTGGTATTTTTTTTTTTTTCAATGCAAACTAGTTCCAGCTCCCTTGATCGAGGGGTAGAAAAAGCTTTAGAAGATTTTGTCTCATATAAAACTAGTTTGCATTGATACCAGCATGTGAGTCTATCTGGCAGGCCCCAACGAGGTTTATCAACAAATGTATCTTATTTATTTTCAATAGGTACAAAATAATGTCTTTATGTAAACCTATCACTTGTTGATAAATCTTGTTGGGGCCTGCCAGATAGACTCACACAATACCAGCTATTAATTACTAGAGGTAATATAAGTAGCCGCAACTTTGAGAGATTATTAAATTCCTCCATTTTAATAATCTCTCATCACGTAAGGCTTCTATAAGGAAGGAATATCCTGGATGAGGCTGCCACCAGTGGGAGACTACCCAGCAGTGGGAGAAGTCGGACTGTGGATGATGATGATGATGAAAGCTTCAAACAAAAATCTTTCAACCTCATTAATTTAATAGTCGGTATTTATAATTTGGATTAAAACCTTTTGGGTTTGTCGAAAATCAACATTTGAGTAGGTGTTGCTTCAAGTAAATCAAAAAATCGAAAAAAAAAGACAAATAATACAAAATCAAAGGCAAAAAATAAGACAAAAATAAAGACAAATAATTGAAAGGTGCCAAACTATTTTTTATAAATCAACCCCTTTCGAAAACGGGAAATACATGCTGGAGATTCTTCATCCCGCTAGTATGGTTGGTGTTCCTCAAGGCGGTATTCAATCTCCTCTTCTGTTATCTATTTTATAAATCTCCTAACTTCTGAAGTTCAGTGTGCACATCATCTGTATGAGGATGGCTTGCAGTTGTAATGTTAAGGGAGGGTAGATGAAATTCCTGTTACGATTGACAAATTGGATAGGGATCCTAAAACAAGGGTAGTTTTAGGATTTCCAATCTTTATTATTTTAAAAGGGGTGTTGAAATTTGTACGGGAATGGGTGTAATACGCGCTGACACAGTGAAGAGCTAGTAAAATAATATTTACCTCCATCGTGCTATATTCATAACCATCAGGATTGAAGAGTGGAAGAATGTAAAAATCATAATGTTTAATCAGTAGCTCAACATTTAGTTGGTGTTCTAAAATGTAACTAACAAAATTTAAAAGTATTGCTGGAGAAAACCAGTCTCTTCCCTCTTCACCTCCCATTACAAATACAGCTGTATTCTTTCTTCCTGTAGATATCTTTAATACAAATACTTCTCTGTTCTCATAAGTGGTTGCTATGTGAATTTTTTTTAAAACGGAAAACTTGTGTAGTTTGGATTCAACCCAGAGCAATAATGACTCCCAACTATGGAATTCTGTAGTTATATTAGGCACTGCGTTGAGTTTTTTTACAACGCGACGGTCCCATTTAACGTCAACCCTGTCAAATAATTGTATTGTTTTGTAGTAGTACATCTCATATTTTTGTTGTCATAACATATTATAGGTAACACTTAAATATTTCCAACTTACAAGTTATCATTCCCTATTTTAATATATTCTATATCATTAATTTGCATTTTTTCTTCGAAAAATGTTGTGCAACAATTATCAACTACGACATCCATTGAGACAGCAGCTTCATTAGTAATCCCATTAAGAAACATTATCATTAAATTTTTTACATTAAGAAAATATAAGAGAGCACGTTCTCTATAATTAAAGGCTGTCACTTCATATAATGTGTAGTTATCAAAAGGTTTGCATGTTATTTGTGATACTAATATGCAAAAATAAATGATTAAAAAACTCGACATAATATTATGTGGCACTTATATAAAGCATCATATTCAGTTAGGCTATGGCACAATAATTGAGACAATGACAAAAATATTTAAATTTATATTGTTTTTTTTTTAAAGTACTCTTTGCTATTTTTGATGATTTGTACGAATGATGGAATCCAAATTAACTTAATTATGGTCGCCACAATACAGCAAAATAATTTAAATTCGCAGGCACCTATGCCTATGGGTGGGGGACCGCCGCCGGGCAACGGGCCGCAGGGTCCGCCGGGCGTCCCGCTGCCGCTAGCGGGCCCGCCGCCGCACGGGGTGCACCCGCAGGGCATGCCGCCCGCCGCGCCCGGCCACATGGCGCCGCACCACGCCATGATGCCCGGCCAGGGCCCGCCGCCGCACGCCGCTTCGCCCGGCTACGGTCACGCGCAGCCGGCGGGCGCGGCCGGCGGCCCCGCGGCGTCCCCGGGCGGCGCCACGGGCGCGGGCCCGCCCGGTGGTCCGCCACACCCGCCGGCCGCACAGACGCCGCCGCACGGCCAGGCGCCGCCCTCCACGTCGTCGGCCAACGGCGCTCCACCCGCGTCCTCCCCGATGCAGGGTTCGCTGCCGGCGCCCGGCCCTGATAACTTGCACGCTATTCAACGGACTATTGACTCTATGGAAGAGAAGGGGCTACAAGAGGACCCGAGATTTTCGCAGTTGCTAGCCCTAAGGGCGCGCTCGAACCCTCAGGACCCCGGCAAAGGATTGTTCAGCAACAATCAGCTCTGCCAGCTTAAGTAAGTATTCGGAATTCGGGACATAGATCTATAATATTATACCCCCAGTGAGGTATAAGTTAATCACTAACAATCTTATGTTAGGGCACAAATAAATGCCTACCGAAGTCTCGCGCGGAACCAGCCGCTGTCGCAGCAGACAGCTATGATGGCATCTGGCAAGAGGACCGGCGAGGCGCCGCCGGAGTGCCCGACGCCACCCGCGCAGCCGCCCTACGGCGAAGGCCAGGGCGGGCCGGGCGGGCTGGCGGGCGCTACGGGCGGCAAGGCGGGCGCGGGCGGCGCGGGAGGGGACGCGGCGCGGGGCGGCGGCGGTGCTCCCCCCACCCCGCTGCCCATGACCGGCCAGATGGCACCTCCGACGCAACTGACTCCACCGTTAGTAAATCCGGTAAGTTTCGAATCATTTTGATATCATCAGTACTTGATACTGCTCCTTAGATCCACATTATTTGTGTAACTAATAAGTTAACAAAACTATCTGAACTAGACAACGTGTAAACGGTCCCTTCACAAAGACCATGCATTCTGTTCATCAAACTAAGTAACTGCGCAAAAATTATTGCTTGGGAACTACTTTTTTTTGGGGTTAAAAATTACTAATTACGGAGGATTCAATGTAACGTACTCGAAACATTGTGCGTGCATTGGATAGTACGGGGTCATGGAGGTATTTAAAGTAAATTTATAACATTAAAAAAAAAACTTGTGATAAAAAAGTTGAACCTTTGGCCTTCAATATCTCCGTAACTAGAAGATTCGCAGGTATGGTCCAGAACAGAAAAAAGATCGCAATGACGGGGAGAACAAGAACTTCTCGGCTTCGTTACGGGTATTTTACACCCATTATACTCGCTGCTCGGCAACTCGTTTTTAGTTGCAAACTTTCCCCGATTAATTAATCGTCGGGCGGTGGGACAGAGATGTTCAAAGAACATAATAACAAGAACTAAATATTGACTGTAACTGTGACTTGCAGCCGATGAGCGGCGGGCCACCGATGCGGGGTCCCGCACCGCTGCGCCCGCAAGCTCCGGGCTCGCAGCCGCAACATCAGGTAAAACCGTTTTCAGCATATTTAATCACTGATTGTAGAACATCTCTTTACCAAAAAATATTTAATAATATCCCGACTGAATTTTGGCTACGATACGCGGCGACCAATCTCGACAGAGATTAACCAAGAACGCAGGAAATAATATAATGCACAAATGTGTGCACACAGACAGGAGCACTGGCCATTCTTATTCATTACCTCTTATAATACAGGTATACCCTAGCTTAAGAGGTAGAGTATTATTCTTGTACAGAATTTGCAACCTAAACTATAACTGTATTTCTAATTCAAATATTAACTGTATTTCAAACTCTGTATGTCTTTGGTTAAATAAAGATTATATTATTATTATTATTCCCTTTATTTAACATTTGTACAAATTATTTACATTTTTAAATATTTCTTATAAAAAAACAATATAAAAACATTTAAAAATATAAAAAATTATTATTTTTCTTTTAAGCTGCGTTTCTACAGAAGATGAGCGAGGATGTGTGTGGAACTAACCAATAGTGAAGCTTCTTTTTCACATTTTGAGCTAAGCTAGCTATGTGATTGGTTAGTTTTATGCACATCTATCGCTGCACAACCTCGCACTTCTCTGGTGGAAACGCAGCCTTACTCTCGTAGTGGCCGATGGGATTGAGAGGTTAAATGTATAATATTTTACACATAAAACACCACATGACTTGTTTAAGTTTCCTCAGCCGGGCGTACCAATACCAGGAGCGAAACAGAATCGTATTACCAGCATGCCTAAGCCAGTAGGCATTGATCCTCTTCAGATCTTGAATGAAAGAGAGAATAGGTAAGGGATTTCATTAAGTAAAAACTTGTATTATATTCTTTGATGTTCGAGACTTGCAGCATTATTCAAATGTTCTTTTTTTTGCTTGCTAATAGAATAGCAGCGCGCATCGCCCACCGCATCGAGATGCTTTCCAATCTGCCGGCCAGTATACCCGATGACCTTCGCCTGCAAGCACAGATCGAGCTTAGGGCTCTTCGAGTTCTCAACTTCCAAAAACAATTACGTTCTGAGGTATTTTATTTATCTATAAAGAGGTAAAATTTGTTTGTAAGTTTGTATGTAGGGGGCAATCTCTGGATCTACTGAACCGATTTTGAAAATTCTTTCAATAATAGGAAACTACATTATCCCCGAGTGCCATGTTTACAACGTGCCCGTGGGATAGTTTCCGACAAAAACGGGAGCGAAGCCGCGGGCAACTGCTAGTTTTATTAAAGGAGTACCATTAAATTCTGTTTAAGCTCTAAGCGGAATTTAAGTAACAATAGCTGCGCAGACTTGGCACCGGCTTAAACATAACCCACAAAAAATATCAAGAAGTTATGTCTATGTTCACAAAAATATGTATCCCAAGGATTAAAAGTACTATCTGTGTCAGCTTTTTATTACTTTTAACTTGAGATAGATCGTTATGATGATTTGATACCTACCTTAGTTATATATACTCCTAG
This sequence comes from Eugnorisma glareosa, assembly GCA_947578425.1. NCBI lineage: Eukaryota > Metazoa > Arthropoda > Insecta > Lepidoptera > Noctuidae > Eugnorisma > Eugnorisma glareosa. Next base: position 16,290,061 of record OX387959.1, read on the forward strand.
GTCCTGGGTCAAGTCCGTCGCGACACGACGCTGGAGACGGCGGTGAACATCAAGGCGTACAAACGCACGAAGCGCCAGGGGCTGCGCGAGGCGCGCGCCACCGAGAAGCTGGAGAAGCAACAGAAACTCGAGGCCGAGAGGAAGCGGCGCCAAAAGCACCAGGAGTTCCTGCAAACTGTGCTGCAACATGGTCAGTCACTATATTTAGAACGTCTGTATTTCGCGAAGCGTTTGTGATGTATGGACCGTATACACCACACCAATGTGGCGCCATTTGGGCCAATTTTTGAAATAAAATAACAGATTGGATCACATAAGATACTTTGATCCGATATTTTCGTTTTTATTAAATAGCGACATTTTAAGCAAACATTCCAATGTTTGTTAACTTCACCGTGCTTCGTGCCGTTGCGTCGTGCAGTAAAATCAAATAAAACTAAACTTAAAAGTATTTTATGCCCGAAAATTGCTCTATGACAAGGCGAGAGTTACAATCAGACTGAAACATACAAACATACAAACTTTCGCATTTATGGTATTAGGGTGATGCTCAACTACTTTTATATTTCAGCTAAGGACTTCAAGGAGTATCACCGCAACAACATTGCGAAGCTGTCCCGCATGAACAAAGCCATCATGAACCACCATGCCAACGCCGAGCGCGAACAGAAGAAGGAACAAGAACGCATCGAGAAAGAGCGTATGAGACGGTAAAATCAACTTTTGAAATGGCAACTCTTTTTCAAATTTTAATTCTAACACAGGACGGACGTTATACCGGAAGTTTTTTTTTAATGAAATTATCACAAACATCTAAATGTCCGTCATGTATTCTAGTTTGATGGCGGAAGATGAAGAAGGTTACCGGAAACTCATCGATCAGAAAAAAGACAAGCGTCTGGCGTTCCTTCTGTCGCAGACCGACGAGTACATCGCCAGCCTTACGGAGATGGTCAAGCAACACAAGCAGGAACAGCGCAAGAAACAACAGGAAGAGGAGCGCAGGAAGAGGGTTGGTTTTAGAACATGCTGCTATGGGCCTCTCTGTCTTTCTCTTCCTATCTTAAACAGCCATGTAACAAATCACAATCACTGATCTTCTAATTTTTTCTTGCGATTTGGTTTGGGTGACATCTGGTGATGCAAATGTCAAGCAGGGGTGGCCTCTTACAATCAAGTGGGTTGTTGCCGGCATGTGTGTGTGTTGTTGGCATGTTTGCCATCCAATATCAGAACAAAAGATAGGAAGAATTGAAGAGTGGCTCTTTTTTTGTTGTGATTGTTCCCCCGTTAGGTTAGGTTGGGACGCCGGACTGGATGCGAAAGAACGTCTATAAGTTAAATTGAAATAGTTTATAATTCAAATGCAGAAGTCGAGAAAGAAGAAGCTGCTGGAGGGTGGCGACATCGATGCGATGGACGACAGCTCGCAGACGTCGGACTCGCGCGTCAACGTCATGGATCCCAAGACAGGCGAGGTTAGTAATGTGCCTTACATTGAATTTCATTCAATCTATTATGGAAAGCTTATGACATGATCATATGGTCCGGGCTCTCGATTTTGTAACCAAATTAATTTCATACTAGCTTATTAATTTCGAACGTTCGATAGTTCGATAATTGTCCCACGGGATCATACTTACTAACGGGGTAAAAAGTATCGTATGTGTACGTTCAGTAGTTTTTGCGTGAAAGAGTAAAAAACATCCATCCATCCTCAGAAACTTTCGCATTTATAATATTGGACTAGTACTTGGGCGTTGCGTGAGGTGCAAGCACCTCGCGTGCTTGTGGTGGTAGATCTTTCACTTTTAAAACCCCTAAATTTAGTAAAAATGTCATACATAACCCGGGGGACGCTTCACCCACTCAACCTTCGTTACGCTACGGAGGTCGCCGGCTAGCTTCGCTCCACTCGGTCTCGCAGGTTTGCTGAGGCTATCTCTAACCGTTACGAAGTTACAGCCCTTTCAGTTTTAGGGGAGGCTGAGGAGGGGAGGGGAGGGTATACAAATTTCAACACCCTCAATGATAAAGAATAGCAAAAAACCTAAAAGCTGCTACGTGTCCTAGTTTCCGAGATACGATGGGGGGAGAGGGGGAGTTTTGAAAAAAGATTTTTACTTTTCCGAGCCTCCTCTATACGAATCCGTAAAAAAAACAACACGGGTCTCTTATTTTCCGAGATCCGCCTACAGGGGGGCAAGGGGGGCAATTTTGAAAAATGGTTTTTACTTTTCCGAGCCTCCCCTATACGAATCCGTAAAAAAACAGAGCACGAGTCTCTTAGTTTCCGAGATACGATAAGGAAGGGGGGCGAAAAGGGGAGGTTTGGGACTTTTCCCATACTCGCGAGAGTTACTTGTCTACGAATCTGTCAAAATATACCCACCTCCGAATCCACCATCAGGGAGAACAATTATGTCAGTGAGTGGTAATCGAGCTTGCTAATAGTAAAAAACTGGCCAAGTGCGAGTTGAACTCGCGTGGAGAGGGTTCCGTACAATGCCAAAGTCAAATGTTTTTATTCAATTGGAAATCCTCACAGTAAGATGCAAGTTAATTACTACTAGCGCTATTTAACTATTTTCCGTAAGTGAACGTATTATTTGAATATTACCACTTTATTGTCAATTGATAGTATTCTTATAGGTTTTCCTGTAATCTACAAGCAATGAACTATATTTTGTATTTTTTTTTCAAAATTTTATAGTCTGTCTGTAGTTTCGGAGATCAGGGGGAATGGTCAATTTTCGTCTTCTTTCATGAATAAAATCAAAACTATTTATTTTACAATCATAACAAAAATATATTTGAGATCGTCATAATGAGCCATTTCATTTGATATGTGACACAGTAAGGTTTGCTAAACTTTTTTTAAAATGTCCCCCGAAAATGACCCTTATTTAAAAAAAGAAAATATTTACTTTGCACGTCTGTGTTTGGGTCATAGGATTATACCATCCTACCAAATTTCACCTGATTTGGTTCAGTAGATTTGGAGTAAATTGGCTGTGACAGACGGACGGACACACAGACAGACGCACGAGTATATAATGTAAGGGTTCTGTTTTTTGTACGGAACCCTAAAAAGTAAGAAAATAATACTGATGTACCCGGTGGTTAGATTCTTACGTCCGGCAAAGTGTTATTGGGTTTTACTATTCGGAATTTCTCAGTAGCAGCCCGGAGAGTCAGGAAGTAGGTGGCCTAGATGGTGTGATACCCCCGTGCCTGGGACAGCACTAAAGGAGTAGTCAAAAGTGTTGTCCCCCACCTACACATCGCGATCACTTTATTTTTTACCAAAAGCTAGCATTTTACCACCTAGATACTGAGAGGAGAAGAAGCGCCACTATTGTCTCAGCTGAAGGACTGGATGGAGACGCATCCTGGTTGGGAGGTGCTGTCTGATTCTGAAGACTCAGGAGATGACAGCCAAGATGACGATGGTAAGAAAGGTCTCGAAAATTAAAATATTTAACCATTTTACTTTTTTTAAATTGAATTTTACATAAGAGTCAATCAGACAGATTAGTTACTTTCAATAATACCAAATGACAACCCCCTTTCGGGTTGAGTACATTGGAGTGACAGTTCGTTCTTTGTAAGGGCTGGAATATGGTCCATGCTTTACAAAGAACGAATTTTCCGTTGTCGTTCGTGCATACGAGAGCTCAGTCAGCTCATGTTTACAGAACTTGAGTTCTTTAGATTTAATGAACATCAGAAGATCGTTTTTTTTTTCCAACTAAGTAGTCTGGATTCGCCATCTTGAATTTGTTTTTTTTTTATTGAAATAGCGAGAAGAGGCCACAGAGACGAGAGGACTGAAAAAGAGAAGACTGATGAAGAGAGGGCGCGGGAAATGATCAAAAAGGCCAAAGTCGAAGACGATGAGTACAAGACAGAAGAACAAACCTACTACAGGTATGTTCCATCTTTACAAATAAATAAAATTGAAGTGTCTGTTTGTAATATCAAAATAACAGCTAAATATTTTTTTTTTTATATTTTTGTCTGTCTGTTTGTTCCGGCTAAGCTCCGAAACGGCTGGCCCGATTTTACAAGGTCTAACATAGGCTACTTTTATTTTAGAAAAATAATTAGGGTTCCGTGCGAAAAAAATAATACTCTTGAAATTGGTAACTGAATTAGATTCAAAAAGGAAAGTATATATTTTTATAATAATTTCACGCTAACGAAGGTCGCGGGCAACAGCTAGTACGTTAATAAAATTGCAGAGTTTTTAATCCTGTTCGCTAGTATTTCCTTTAGAGGTAGTGTTCGAGATACTACTGACTGACTTCTCGGTCTAGTTAGTCTAGTCGCTTGTGGTGCGATTACACTTGGTCGTTAGCCCGTATTCGGGTGATCATTTACCTTAATATCGGACACCCGATGCATTTATTACACTGGTCATCGCAATGGGATACGAGCTAACGACAACGAGTCGTTTGAATGAAGTCGAGTACCTGCGCCTGTGATGTAAAAGGAAAGCTGGCCTCGTATATGAATTGAATTACTGAATTCGGTACCCGAACTAAACGATGCAGCAGGACAAGAATGTCCGAAGATGGGTGTACTCGACCACGTTGATTTACACTTCGTCTTTCGCTCAAATTCCATAAGCAATCGAATTGCGCCAATAGGCTGTTGGGACAGAATTTATTATAATGATTAAAATGTGTTTTTTTTTCTGCAGCATTGCCCACACTGTACACGAGTCGGTCACCGAACAATCCAGCATTCTGGTCAATGGTAAACTGAAGGAATATCAAATCAAGGTACAACTTCTTTCAATTTATCACCAACCTATACCAATAAATAAATAAAAACTTTAGCTCAATTTTTCACTTCTTTACATATTTAAATTTACCTTTTAGGGTCTGGAATGGCTGGTATCTCTGTTCAATAACAATCTGAATGGCATCCTGGCAGACGAGATGGGTCTCGGTAAGACTATCCAGACTATTGCGCTGGTCACCTATCTGATGGAGAAGAAGAAAGTAAATGGACCGTTCCTTATTATCGTGCCACTCAGGTAACAATTTACATATATTTGGTTAGCATTACTTTAATCAAGTGTTATCTGCTATAATACAACAGTTGTGATCATTTCGCTTAGTCTAAGTTAAACAACAGCCAATACAGATAATGAATGAATGAATGAATTTATTTTATTTCGGACATAAAAAGATCCATAGAGTGTTAGTAACCTAATATTAAATAACTTATTATCAAGTGTTTGTACCAATTACTTTCTGCACAAGAAAAATTACAATTGGAGAGCTATAGCTCTCCGCTACAGTTCCCTCATTCTCCTGAGTAGCGAGGCACTCTGTTTACGAATAATCGCGTAAAACCCATCGGTACGAGCTTGCGCAAACATCCCGAACGCACTGCAGTAGCGAGGCAATCTCAACAACATCCTGAAGGCATTATTATACTGGACACGCAGGACATCTAACGACCTTTTGGTGTAATTGACCCATAGACTACTCGTGTACAAACTCTGGCAGTAGGCCTTCAAAGATAATGCCTATTGCAAGTAAATTGTACATACAGGGTGTAACAAGACCCTTAACGAAGCCGTCAACCAAGCATTATGTAGGTCGTGGAGGTGTTTAACAAAGTAGGTGAAATGACATTAAAAACATGTATTTAAAACAAAACTTGTGAAAAAGTTGGTCTTTGAACCCCAATATCTGCGTAACTAGAAGGTTCTCAGGTATGGTCTAGAACACAAAAATGATGCAATGACGGGGAGAACAAGTGCCTTTTGGATTCGTTAAGGTTCTTGTTACACCCTTTATAACTACAAAAAACGTAAAAATTTCAGTACTCTATCCAACTGGGTGCTCGAGTTCGAGAAGTGGGCGCCTACAGTAACAGTGGTGTCATACAAGGGCTCCCCGCAGTCGCGTCGCCTCGTGCAGACGCAGATGCGATCCACTAAGTTCAATGTGCTCCTCACCACCTATGAATACGTCATCAAGGACAAGGCTGTGCTGGCTAAGGTTAGTGCTACAATACTGTGATTCAAGGTACGGATAGGGCAGCCAGAGACAGCCGAATCAACAGTTAAGTCTACTTTGGCTGTCGTAGATGCGTCAAGTTCGTGCTTTGTGACGTGTACACTCTTAAATTACCAACCATTTGGTTTACGAATAAACTGTTGAGTCGACTGTCTTCGGGCGCCCTGGTGTTCCTACTAATTGTATAGTTTCAGTAAGTTTTATAAAAAAAAAACTTAGTTTCTTACATTTTTTATTTCCAGCTTTTTAGTTTAGTACCGTGAAAGATTACGCAGACGATTTTTTATTTTATTATTTTCAATATTTTTTCCCTTTTTTATATGATTTGTCGCTTCGAATTAGTTTTCAACATATAACTTATGTATACTTTTGTAATACCCTTTTAATTTGCTTTATTTTGGACACTTGGGTTCTTAAGACAAATATAACGATAACATAACTGTCGAAATCCATCCAGCCGTTTGGAAGATACGGTGTAATAAATAAATTAACAAACACCAGATTCGCGCGAAAAACATAACCCTTCCTTGTCAGTCAGGTAAAAAAAAGCTTGGAGGATAAATTGTGTTTAAGTTATAACGATAAATCAGTACGAAACAAAAGTAGAACTATCAAAACTAATCTACTTTTACCCATTGACATCACAATCTTAATCCATACAATCCGTCAGGTGCAATGGAAGTACATGATAATCGACGAGGGTCACCGCATGAAGAACCACCACTGCAAGCTGACGCAGGTGCTGAACACGCACTACATCGCGCCGCACCGCTTACTGCTGACGGGCACGCCGCTGCAGAACAAGCTGCCCGAGCTGTGGGCGCTGCTGAACTTCCTTCTACCGTCCATCTTCAAGAGTTGTTCTACATTTGAACAGTGGTTCAACGCGCCATTCGCTACTACCGGTGAAAAGGTTAGTTAAAAAAAAATAGGATTTAATCGATATTTTTGCATAATGATAGTAAAAAGTTTCGTTATAAATGGCCAAAAAGTGATTCGTATTTAATTTTCTTGTGAATTGCCAATGTTACCAGGTGGAACTGAACGAGGAAGAGACGATCCTTATCATCCGTCGTCTGCACAAAGTCTTGCGTCCGTTCCTGCTGCGTCGGCTCAAGAAAGAGGTGGAGAGCCAACTGCCCGACAAGGTGGAGTACATCATTAAGTGTGACATGAGCGGCCTGCAGCGAGTACTGTACAAGTAAGTACACAGGGATAATGTATCCAGCTTTGATTGTTGTTATTCTGGCATTCTTCCATTGCTAAACATAAATACCGATTCCCTAAGGTTACGAAAGCACTGACAGGTGCCTTGCTTAGTGCCTAGAGCATAGCGAGTTGACAGAAGCAAAGTGAAACGAACGTTCTAGAATTTTCGCATACTTCGCTATACGCAAGGTCACCTGTCTGTGTGTGTAGCCTAATGCATCCAACCACTTAAAAATCAAATCAAACTTGTAAACACCTCTTGACGTATTTCTAATGAGCTGAGTAGAGCGCCTAACACACAACAATATGCTTATTATCGTCCCCAAAACGCAGGTCTTGTATCAGCCTGATTTGCGGTAAACCTGGAGTTGATTCAAAATAATTTTGTCACAGACACATGCAGTCTAAGGGAGTCCTGTTGACCGATGGATCAGAAAAGGGCAACAAGGGTAAGGGCGGCGCTAAAGCGCTTATGAACACAATTGTACAATTGCGTAAGCTCTGCAACCATCCCTTCATGTTCCAACACATTGAGGAGAAGTTCTGCGACCACATCGGTACCGGCGGCGGAGTTGTTTCTGGGTAAGATTTTTTAAAATTGTTATTTAGGATCTCTTGGTGTCTATTTGCCGCTAAAGAAATAGCAAACAGACAATTTAGAGGGAAAAGTGGATGGATTACAAAAAATCATCTTAAAAAGACACTCAGTACTTTTATAAGGTGGTTTAGTATAACAATATGTGTATTTTGGCTGAGATGGACAGAAATATTACCGAAATCTTCTGAAAGATTTCTTTTTTAACTATGTTTGATGTTTTCAATTTTATTCACAGGCCCGACCTATACCGTGTTTCTGGTAAATTCGAACTTCTGGATCGTATCTTGCCGAAGCTCAAGCAAACAGGACACAGAGTATTGGTGTTCTGTCAAATGACACAGTGCATGACCATCATTGAAGATTACCTTTCATGGAGGGCTTTCCAATATTTGCGGTAAGATGCTGAACGTTTATAATAAACTAGCCGTTGCCCGCGACCTTCGTCCGCATGAAACTATTTTAAAAATATTATTTTCCCCGATTTTGCAACATTTTTCATTGATGCTCCGCTCCTATTGGTCGTAGACTCATAAGCGTGAATTTTTCAATTCGATCCAGTAGTTCCTGAGATTAGCGCATTAAACCAAAAAACTTCAGCTATACAATATCAGTAACAAGATTTACAACAGACATCACTTGACATCCAACAACAAGGTTTTCTTTAATTGTTAATAAACGAAGTTGCCTTCATTCTTTGATATTATTTCCGAGTAGCTCTCTTATAGACAATATATATTCAACTATAGAATAATTCTCTCATAGGCTGGACGGTATGACAAAGGCGGAAGACAGAGGTGAGCTACTGAAGAAGTTCAACGACGTTGGTTCAGACTATTTCATCTTCTTACTGTCTACGCGCGCCGGTGGTCTTGGTCTCAATCTACAGAGCGCTGACACCGTCATCATATTTGATTCCGACTGGAATCCACACCAGGTACAGTCGTAATTGAAAACGACAATGAAGTTTATAAAATAGCGTGTACATGTAAGGATAACGTAGAAAGAAAGAACTTTCCATTACACTCTTTTTGAGATTTTAGAACTTTCCATTACATTCTTTTGATTGCATGATGATTATTATCTCGGACATTTGAAAAAAAAAAAATACATATATTTGTAACTAAATAGCAAGCAGGGTGAAAACAAAGCTCACATGTTTTGCTTGCTATTTTGTTTCGATGTAATAAATATCAATATTTCATTGTGTTCTTGCTCTTCATAGGACCTCCAAGCGCAAGATCGTGCGCATCGTATCGGGCAACGTAACGAGGTGCGAGTGCTCCGACTTATGACCGTCAACTCAGTGGAGGAGAGAATTCTGGCAGCAGCTAGGTAACATTTGTACTACTTGTAATATTAAACATAACAATCACACCTGTAATCTTGGAATGGTTAGGCAGATGTGTATCTTATAGTACACCCACATTTCGCCAGTTATAAGTCACATGTAATCGGGGGCGAGCCTATTACCGGACACAAATAGGGCCCTGAATACGAATAATCTAATATATTTTATAATGTTTTGATACAACAATGCAATCCGTGCTAGCGACGCGACACAACCACGAAACTTACAAACTACATAGTTAGATGGCACTGCTCGCATGCTTCGCCATACCTTAACAGGCCCCGCAGCTGCTAGTGAGAAGTTCCTGATGGAAAATCCAATAACACTTACCCGACTTAGGAACAGAACTCAGGACCTCCTCATAACTGTTTTCTGAGATAATGCGACACATAATGAGCCATATTCATGATAAAAATGATCATCTTTAACACTTACGATGTATAATTTAAAGGTATAAGCTGAACATGGACGAGAAGGTCATCCAAGCTGGTATGTTCGATCAGAAGTCGACTGGCTCTGAGCGTCAACAGTTCCTTCAGAGTATCCTGCATCAAGATGGCGATGACGAAGAGGTTTGTAAAGAAACTTTAGTCACTGGAATATTTTCTCAATGACGTGTTCCATTAAACGTGATTATTTTTAGGAAGAGAACGAGCTACCAGATGACGATCTTATAAACGAAATGATTGCGCGATCAGAGGAAGAACTGGAGATATTCAAACAGGTAGACATTGAGCGCAAGAAAACAGAAACGCAATCCCGCCTCATTGAGGAGTCGGAACTACCCGATTGGCTCGTCAAACATGAAGACGAGGTCGTTTGCAACAAGGTAAGTCATATTCCTTATAAAGATGCGACACACTCAATTCTTAAGCTTTAAGAACGCACATGCTGCTCAGTGAAATGGTTAAATTATTTTGAAGTTTTCATAAGTCTAGTGGAATTTATTTACGTCTTAAGTTGTGTTCATTAGAGAAGGTTCGTTAGTTCCAAATTTTTTTACTGTTCTGATTAGCAGTAATACTAAATAATGACGAGATTTGCGTAGACTTGAAAGTACTTCAACTACAACGAACTTGTAAGTAGAAGACACTTCTGTGAGATATACATATACTTCATTATTTTTCTATAATAAGATTACGTAGATTGTCTTTGATAGAATTTTAAGATTCAATGTTAAAGGTCCTCCTGCAGGGTTCATTTCTCGGTCTACTCTGTGTTGATAGAATATAGATTAAGAATATTTTTAAAAAATAGTGAGAGTGCTTGAATTAGCCAATTCTAATTATATCTTACTACCTGTTGCCCGCGGCTTCGCTCGCGTTTTGATCGGAAATTATTCCACAGGCACGTTGTAAATATACCCTACAGCACTCGGGGATAATTTAGCTTCCTATTAGTGAAAGAATTTTCAAAATCGGTTCAGTAGATCCAGAGATCACCCCCTACATACAAACTTACAAATTTTACCTCTTTATAATAATAGTATAGATTTATAATTCCATGTATTGACTTTTATTATTATGTCGTGGTAAATTGTATTCATGTTTCAGGGTCAAGGCTGGAATTACCTAGACGAAGACGAAACCCTAGGACGCGGGTCGCGGCAACGCAAGGAGGTTGACTACACAGACTCGCTCACGGAGAAGGAGTGGCTGAAGGCTATCGACGAGGAGTTCGAGGAAGAAGAAGAGGAAGACGATGACGACGAGGTGCTTGACAAGAAGCGCAAGAAGGGACGCAAGCGACGGTAAGATACACGGATTTAACTACTGTCTTCCACAGATTATTTCTCATTGGGTATCACTGTCAAAATAACAATATTATATATATATTGAGTATTTATCCAAAATTTTAGTTCAATGCGAGCTCAGTGTTTGTAAAGTAAGTAAAACGTCATAAAATAACGTTATATTACAGCCGACAAGAAGAGTCTGATGAAGAAGAAGCACCTAGTTCATCTAAGAAAAAGAGTAAAACAGAAATCAATCAACAGAAGAAGCGATGGAAGAATATAATGAAGAAAGTTATTGATTATACTGATGAGTAAGTAAATTACAGTGTATCCTCTTTCCGATATTAAAACATCACGCCTCATAATACCCGAATGAAAATTTAACATCTACAAACCTTTAGTGGTTTAGTACAATCACCAGCACACTTATATGAAAACGAAACGCATTTCAAATGTGATTTTTTCCTACTGCTTCTATGCTGTTACGAACATAGTATTTTGAAAGTATTACTAAATAGGCCTTATCTCAAAGCTGGATCCGATATTTCACGAAAAAATCGCTTGTGTTTAGCCAAGTGCATACATGATAGTGCTAGTGGTGGACAGTAAAGCCATCTTTTACCAATACGAAGGCGTGCATATGCAAGGTGAAACCGTAACCTTTCGCAGCCGTCAACCAAGCATTTTGTACCTCACACACTGTACTTTTGCATTTTGGGGTGAAAAATCACATTTTACGGTAGGACGCAATGTAACGCACTCAAAACATAATGCTGATGGATGCATTGAATAGTACGGGGGCCGTGGAGGAATTAACACATTCACTGTCCACGAGTAGAGACAATAACTTAACATCGTCCTGAACCGTATGAGGCTCATGGGACGGGGAACGGGTTATAAGTAAATTTATTATAACATTAAAACTGGTATTTAAAACGGCGGGACTGACCCCCAATATCTCCGTAACTAGAAAGTATGGTCTAGACAAAAAAATGTTAAACAAGTGCCTTTCGGCTTCTTTAAGGGTACTTTTACACCCTTTATGCACGATTGCCAGCCACCGGGCACAAATCTAAACTCTGAATATCCTTTTAGATTACAATTTCATTTAAGTAATGGTGTTTAATGACATGTTTCAGGGCTGGGCGTGTTCTATCTGAGCCGTTTATGAAACTTCCTTCACGCCGCGAGTTGCCAGATTATTATGACGTTATCAAGAAACCCTTGGATATTAAGAAAATTATGAATAGAATTGAAGAAGGCAAGGTAAATACATAATTAGCATTGATGGTGAAGAATGAATAATGCTGTGAAGTAAATTCAACCATGTGAACAATTTTCTCAATGGGACCAACTTCATCATCTGCCTAGGCCTTGCCCAACTATGTTGGGGTCGGCTTCCAGTCTAACCGGATGCAGCTGAATACCAGTGTTTTACATCGAACGACTGCCTATTGACCTTCTCAACCCAGTTAGTACTGGGTATTACGATACCCCTTGGTAAGACTGGTTGTCAGACTTTCGGGCCACTGACTACCTGTAACAACTGTCAAAGATCAACCAACAGCTTCACGTGCTTTCCGAGGCACGGAGGAAATTTGGTGTGTAATGAGTGTTCACCCATCCACGTACCAACCTAGGCAAGCGCGGCTTAACCTTAAGATCGACCCGAGCGGCTGTTATTATTTAGCCACGTGCTCCTCACAATGGGACCAACATCCTGATCGCGAAAAAATAATCAGCTGTCCCAAACATGAATGGATGTACTGAAATTTTGTATAGGACAGGTTATTTCACGATTATGATGTTGGTCCCTTACAGTTTGATGGGCTGTATGTACCACAAATTTAAGTATGATCACACCTTTCTTGTTCATGCTATATGTATAAAAAGTTACTAAACCAATAATTTAAACTGATTTCAATAGAATGTTCTTGTTATCTTCAACAGTATACTGATATATCGGACCTCGAACGTGATTTCTTCACGTTATGCGCCAATGCTCAAACGTATAACGAAGAGCAGTCGCTGATATACGAGGACTCGGTGCGCCTGCGCAACGTGTTCATTGAAGTGCGACGTCGCTACGAGAGCGGCCAGAACTCCGACGATTCCGAAGATAATGAGAAAGGTGACAAGACATTGACAAGTAAATTATTCCATTATTTACCTAAAAATAGGTTCCGTATGGTGTCGGACGTAAAGAATAGTACCATCCCATATCTTCCCGTGGGTGTCGTAAGAGGCGACTAAGGGACTTACCAGAGAATGGGCAGCAGCGTTTTCTGTGTTTTTGTAACAACCGTACTATGATCGCCAGCACGCCTGCCAAGCGTAGCGATTATGACAAACCCCCCCCCTTATGATGAGCGCAACACAAAGATGGCCCCTAGTACCCGGCAGCCCGTCTACCCTCGACTATGGTAGCGGTCGCGGTGGCGGCGTGGCAAGGGGTGCGAAGAATCTCCGGAAGGGATCCGGCTGCCTATACCGACGACTTGACCTGGCAACATACAACACGCGTACACTCCGGACCGACGAGAAGATAACGGAGCTCGAAGAGGAATTGAGTAGGCTGCGATGGAGTGTTGTGGGATTATCTGAAGTCCGAAGAGAGGGAGGACACGATAATCCTGAAATCCGGCAACCTGCTCTATTTCCGAGAGGGTGACCGGCAGTCCCAGGGTGGTGTTGGGTTTATCGTCCACAAGTCCCTTGTGAATAACGTGGTGGAGATCGAGAGTGTGTCGAACAGGGTGGCGTACCTTATACTCAGAATATCCTCAAGGTATTCGCTGAAGGTCATACAGGTCTACGCCCCGACCTCGGCACACCCCGACGATGAAGTGGAGACATGTGTCATGGGGGACTTCAATGCGAAACTGGGCAAACGAGACGAGGATGAGCTGCAGGTTGGGCAATTTGGGGTTGGACGTCGGAATCACCGGAGTCACCAACTATGTGATGAACTCCTTCTTCAGAAAGTGTGAGCACAGGAAGTGGACCTGGCAGAGCCCCAATGGTGCAACTAAAAATGAGATTGACTTCATCATGTCAACCAAGAAACAAATGTTCAATGATGTCTCTGTGATCAATTCGGTGAAAACCGGGAGCGATCACCGCATGGTAAGAGGCACATTGAACATCAATATCAAGCTTGAAAGGTCTCGACTGAGAAGATTACGCTCCGTCCAGCCTGTGCTGATATGTGATGTATGTCGTGTATGTAAGCTTTCAGCTTGAACTCTAGAATCGTTTCGAGTGCCTAGGAAGCTCAGTGGACGAATACAACGATGGGTTCGTGGAAACTGTCCATACGACTGGGTCTAAGTTCTTCAAGACACGTCGTGCAGATAAGAACAAGAAGCTCTCTGATCATACTCTCAAGCTCATGAAGGAGCGGCGTGAGATGATCCTGCAGTCTTCAGATGAGGCGTGGAAATACAGGCAGCTCAATATACGGATCTCTACATCCTTGAAGAGCGACTTCCGCCGCTTTAATACCGAGCGTATTAAAGACTCAATTGAGCGGAATAAAGGCTCCAAGGTATTTGCGAGAGATCTGGCTATTGGGCAGAGCCAGCTCACGAAACTGAAGACCAACGATGGCAGGGTCCTAACCGCCAAACCGGAGCTTCTGAGGGAGATCGAGAGTTTTTATGGGCAGTTGTACACGTAAACCACTAAACCCGTTGCAGATCTAGCAAACGACCCAAGAGCTAGACCCGACATTATACCGAAGACATCGCGGACGTCAGCCTGTACGAGATTAGGATGGCTCTGAAACAGCTTAAAAACAATAAGGCACCGGGTGATGATGGAATTGCGGCCGAACTCCTGAAGGCGGGTGGAAAACCGGTACTTAAGGCCCTTCAGAAGCTGGTTGATTCCGTCATACTCGAGGGGAAAATGCCACCACAGGCATGGTGCAGGGGTGTGGTGGTACTCTTCTTCAACAACAACGACAATGCCCGGCTGAAGAACTATAGGCCCATCTCACTTCTAAGCCATGTCTACAAGTTGTTTTCAAGAGTTATCATGAATCGTCTCGCGCGCAGGTTTGACGATTTTCAGCCTCCCGAACAAGCCGGATTCCGAAAAGGCTTTAGCACCGTAGATCACATACATACGCTGCGGCAGGTTATACAGAAAACCGAAGAGTATAACCTGCCTCTCTGTTTAGCATTTGTGGATTACGAGAAAGCCTTCGATTCGATCGAGACCTGGGCTGTACTGCCGTCTCTCCAACGGTGCCAAATCGATTATCGGTACATCGAGGTGTTGAAGTGTTTGTACAAAAACGCCACCATGTTAGTCCGACTTCAGGACCAGACCTCGGAACCTATCCTTCTGGAGTGAGGTGTGAGACAGGGATTGTATTGTTGAGGGCTCCCTTTTCCGCATTTAGACTCAAAGGCGGTTCATTATGCGTGGGGTGGGACGGTTGGCTACAGGAGCCAACCCAGCTCCTTCCAGAAGCACAGAAGTCTCCTGGGACGTTCACAGGCTTCTAGGAGCGACCTCGGACTGCCGAGGATTTGTGCCCGTTGGTCAGCAACCCCCTTACATTCCAGGATTACGTGGGCTGCCGTTTCATCCGCGCTAAGGCAGCCCCTGCACAGCGGGCTGTCTGTCGCGTTGAGGGTGAACAGATGTTTGTCGAGTGGGCAGTGGCCTGTGAGCATACCCACCACAATTCGCAGGTCCGTTCGTTGGAGACTGAGTAGTCTGCTAGTCAGTCGCGGTGTTAGTGCAGGTACCGCCTCTTTAGACTGTCTACAGTTGGTTGTAGATGCCCAGCGGGCATTGTGTTCTGTTTGGGTTAACAGACGCATCCAGGTCCTGATCTGACTGAATGGAACCGGCAAGTGGGGCTCGGGGCCGGCCACAACCCCTTCCGAGCCCCTCCTTGCAAGCTCGTCTGCTGCATCGTTACCCAATGATCCACTATGCCCCTTGATCCATTGCAAGGTGACCCTGTTGTGGTCGGAAATGGTTTGCAATGCTAGGTGACATTCAATATGGAGCTTTGTTCCCCTAGCGATAGTGATATTTTGATATTGAGATCCATGGAGAAAACACCAGCACCAGTACCGGTTTTGGTTTTTGAGCCATCCGTATAAATACGGACTTCGTCGGCTCCTGATTGGTCTCGCTCGGTCTCTGCTAATTGTATTCGATAGAGTTTATCGAACACGTGGACTTTGGGGATTCTATCACAGGGCGCGTCAATGAGCGGTACCTTACGCAGCGCTCTGTCCCATATTGTGGTGTGAATGCCCCTTTGTTGTTTCCACATGCCTGAGTGTCTTAGTCTGATTGCCGCCATACAGGCCTCCTGCCGGATGAAAAGATCCAGCGGCTGCAGACCAAGCATTATCTCCAAGGCATTAGTTGGTGCTGTCCGCATACATCCAGTGGTGGCTGAGCAAGCCAGTCACTGGAATGACTGCAGTTTTTTACTGGTGGTAATGAGTTCAGTTCTGGGCCACCAAACTACCGCACCGTAGGTGATTATAGGTCAGAGAGTTAGTTTATAGGTGTGAGACAGGGAGACGTCATATCTCCGAAACTGTTCACCGCTGCACTGGAGGATGTCTTCAAGGTTCTGGACTGAAGAGGGCTAGGCATCAACGTTAATGGCGAGTACATCTCTCACCTTCGGTTTGCCAACGATATAGTGGTCATGGCTGAGACCATGGAGGACCTCAGTACAATGCTCGATGACCTCACTAAAGCCTCTGAAAGAGTGGGTATTAAAATGAACATGGACAAAACAAAGGTAATCTTGAATGCCCATGTAACACCCACTCCTATCAAGATCGGAGACTCTATACTCGAAGTTGTAGACGATTATGTCTACCTGGGACGAACGGTCTAGCTAGGTAGGTCTAACTTCGAGAAAGAGGTCAACCGTCGAATCCGACTCGGCTGGGCAACGTTCGGGAAGCTGCGCGGTATCTTCTCGTCCAAAGTACCGCAGTGTCTCAAGACGAAAGTCTATGACCAGTGTGTGTTGCCAGTGATTACATACGAGACACGAGGCCTCCCACTAGGTGGACCGATGACCTGGTGAAGGTTGCGGGGATCCGCTGGATGCGAGTCGCACGGGACCGGTCAGTGTTGTGACACTTAGGGGAGGCCTATGTCCAGCAGTGGACGTCTTTCGGCTGAAATGATGATGATGAAAACAAACTTAAAAAATCAGACGTCAAGATGAATATCAAAATGTATTAAGGCGTAGTCGACGTAGCCCCGCTAAGCGGGGCTCCTGTTCCAGTCTGCGGGGTTTAAAGTAACCTAATCTAACCTAACATTGGGGTGCCCCAAGTCCCGAGCTCGATTCTATGTAGAATCCGATTTTAGGTAGAAATAACGCAATAAAATTTGGTGTCATAGTACAATTTAAAGTACAGTCATGACTAAAATAACTAAAACCATTGTAATTTTAGGTTTTCATTTTTTGGTTTAGGTTTAATTTTTTTGCTGATTGGTATATATTTTAGGTAATAGAGGTTATGGTCACAAAGTTACTTTTGGTGGTTATTATATTTATCCCCATTGTCTTAAATTATCCTTCAGCCTTATTTCTGTACTTATATAAACTCTCAAGAGTATGTTGTTATCCCAAGTTCAACTTATACAAAATTATTATAATAAAAATTAGGTATGTCTACAGATGACGATGATTCGGATGGCGAATCTAACCGCTCCGTCAAAATGAAGATAAAATTGAAGGGTAAGAGCAAGAGCACACCATCCAGGAAGAAGAAACAGCGAAAGTATATATCTGACGACGAAGATTATGAGGAGGATTAAACTCAGTGTATCACACCCTTCTAATACTAAGACATAATTGATGAATCATATTTAAGTAAGACCTTTTAAATCTATAGACAATATCATAAACTACTAGCCTTTTAGAGACAGAATTCTATTATAATTTATGGCAATATTGACCAATATTCTCAATGATTAAATACCTTACAGTAATTTTATTATAGTAGAACCAATTTAGTATTTGTTGGACTTAATTTTATGCATTATTTCAGCTTTTATGACAAAAAATATTTAATGTCTATGATAGAAGAAGGAAATTAGGGTATTCCAAGTAGATTCATTCATTTGGTAACTTCTTACTAGTGATTAAGTATATTAATAGGAATAATACTTATAGTTAAGCATTAAATTGACTTTTATAAAAAATATTCAAATGAACTTCAGAGGCAGGCCAGAATGTAAAATTTGTATGCATAGCAACAACTTGGGCCATATAAAGCAAGAAGCCTGGCAGGCAAAAACACAGTGAACCCACAGAGTGAGCCTGAATTCCTGCATTATTTTTACATATTTTGTGGCAATGAACATTAAATCTTTCTATTCTATTATAATATATTTGACTCTTAATATTTTACCACTAGACATCAAAACAGTGTTGTTTGGAATTTAAGTATGTAGGATTAGTATATTAGGGTTTTATGTATGTGCTTTGGCATCAATAAATAAATTTCTATGTTTAAATGGCGTTTTATTTGACTTATTTTGATGAGCTAGGTACATTTCCATCAGTCTTTTCAGCAAGTTTCACTAAAGTTTTCTTCCAGTCTGCCCATTTATAGTCAACTCCATGAATGGTTTTCATGTGTTTGTTTAAACTTGAACTGTAACTGAACTTTTGCCCACAAGTTGGACATGAGTATGGCTTGTCGCCAATGTGTACTCTCAAATGTCGCTGAAGGCTGCTCTGTGTATAGAAGCCTACATGGCACAGGTCACATTTGAAAGTTCTGTTGCCAGTATGTCTGAAACAAAAAAAACTGATAAGTTTTTAATTTCTACTATTTTCAGTTATTTTGTCCTCCTATAAAATATCAATTCCAGTCTGCCTGCATTGCAATAAATAATGAACGCAATTTATCTAGTCTTACCTTTTTAAATGAATAATTAGATTTTTCTTTGTATGTGTTTTGTATCCACACAAATTACATTGTAATTTCTTTTCTAAACTATGTTTTTTTCTGTGGTTATGTAGCTCTGCTGATGTGACAAATGTGTCTCCACAATCTTCACAGTTATAATTACATATTTTGTAATGCCTATGCATATGAGCCTTGAGTGATTCCTTCGATTTTAATAATTTAAAGCAAATACTGCACGAGAAGCTAGCACTCTCATGGACACGCATATGCTTTTTCATTGTAAATGCATGTTTGAACTGCTTTCCACATAAACTACAAGTGAAATATGTGGTTGTACTGTGTGTTTTACGATGAGCTGCAAGGCTTGATGACTGCGTAAAACTTTTTCCACATTCACAGCTGTATGGTCTTTCTCCATTGTGGGTTCTCATGTGACTGACTAAGGTCTGGCTGTGTGGTGTAGAGTAAGAACACAATGTGCAATGGTATCTTCTGGCTGCACCAAATCCTGACACCCTACCAACATATTTTCTCTTTTCATGCATAGAATTATAATGCTTCAATAGTGTTATTTCTGTCTTTAAAACTTTGTTACACATATTGCATTTAAAACTATTCTTTGTTTTTATTATTTCACTTTCATTAGTTTCTGCTTTTTCAATAGCTTTGGTACAGAGATGATTAAATTCTGAAAAGTTGCTTGGAAATGGAACTGTGTCAGTATTTTTATCGTATGTTGGCACATCATTTGTTAAGTCATTCTCAACTTTAAAATTGGTTCCTTGTTCTTTGTAGCATAGTTTTATTCGTTCATTAAATGTAATGCATTTGAGTCTAAAACTGTTAGCACTGTTTAATTCTTTTAAACAATCACCACACATTAGACACGGCATTAACTTATCATGCGCTAAAGTAACACGAAAACAAAGATATATTCTATTTAGAACTTCTTGAGTTTCATCACTCCCCGTGAACAGATTAATACTTTCTTTAGCATTCTGCAAACAAATACTACACAATCCTTGCATGTCTATAATTTCATCAGGTGATTCCATTATTTTATGATAATTAGGTCTACCTACTTTATTTGTAGATTACGCTCTATTGCTTGATTTCCCGTAATCCCGTTGATTTTACTCCAATACCAAAGGATGAACGAAATAAGGGTTGTATAGGATCTCAATCTAGTACACTTTTAATAAACACTGTTAATGATGAGCATGCTCGATCCACAGGCCACGGAGGCCTTTTTTGTATAGGCACACAGAGCATCTTATATAATTATACTGCAGCTCAATCAAATGCATGCTGAAAATACGTAAACCAAATGTGTCAAGAAAAACATTGTTTACAATATTTTGACAATAAACAAAATCAGAAAACATTGTTTTTTTTTTAGTTTTGTGGCCTTGTTTCAGAGTTCAGAGACCTTTTAGCCAAGAAAACATTGCTGATCACAGAATTCACAGATAACAAAAAAACTAACTATCGATCTGAGAATGCACGCAGTACTTATTAGTTCCATGGAGAATTCAGAAAGATGGGTAGCTATTCCAATAACTAGCTAAATAGCGGCTATTAGCAAAATAGCCACGGCATACCACGGCTATGATATCCGTCAACACGATTACTAGCTATTGGCTACTGGCTGGCTAGAATTCTTATTCGAGCCACACACAGTCGATAGTCGCCACAGAGTATAATATAAATATTACGTTTTGCAGCTGTGGTATTCGGTAGCCGGCTAGCCGGAGCCGGAGTAGCCGATAGCTGACTAGCTGTTTGCGCGATCGAACTTCATTCGCATCGCACATCTCTTTCTCACAATACTCACAAAATTGATTAGTAATTTCGTTCGTTTAGTGTACGAATTTACAAACTTACTTTAAAAAGCGGTATCATATAACAATAATAAAAGTTGATTTTAATGGCATCGGATAGCTTAAATAAATGCGCATCTAATGAACTAAGCCAAATAGCAATATCTATTTTAAAATGTAAAAAAAAATCTTTTATTAAGCAAAAAAATTCAATTTTCTCGAAACTAGCTTTCCTTGAGATACCGATTTTGCGTCTAGCACGGCAGATTGACGACAACGACGACGTATAGTAGATTTTCGTTTTCTTTTAATAATACGTACGACCTACGAGGGGAAGTTATTTCTTTTCAAAAGATTATAAAATCGAAAGTAAATGAAAAACGAAATCATGACTAGACTTGTTGCCGCGGCGAGGATCGAACTCGAGTCGCAGGGCAGTTGATCGTTATTCATTCAAGTCCTACCTACCTAGCTACGCCGCTAGCGAGCGCTAGTCGTTATTGTTCAATAGCCAAATTAGCTGGCTATTAAGCTATCTAGTCTGTGTGGCTATTCAACCACAAATAGCCGGCTAGCTAAGCTATTGGAATTTCGGCTAGTTACCCATATCTTTTTTCAGATCACAAAGCGAACCATAGATCGCACATCAACCAAAAACAGCTAGAAAGCAGTCTCGAGCCCGATTTTGACGAAAACTAAATATGCATCATTAGATTTTTGAAAATTCAATATTCCTAGCCAGGAAACCTATTGATTTCGGGAAAAAATCTTTTACTGTGTCTTTTAGCCGCGAAGAGTCAATAATTAATGTTGTGAAGATCGACTGAGCTGCGGGTGTCTTCAATAAAGGAAATTAATTTAAAATATGAAAAAACATAAAAAATACCATTTGTTGATTCTATTATCTGTTACCTATGTATTTTATCAAAATTGAACTATTTCCATAAGTCATCATTACCTAACAGAATTTGATCCGTAATAACGACACTATCAAATGGTGTCCTATCAGTGGGTTTTTTTTTTTCAAAATCATTGGGTTCGATTCCTGGCTAGGAAAATTGATTTTTCAAAAATTTAATGATTCAATTTTAATTTTCATCAAAATCGGGCTCGAGCCTCCTTTGAGCATTTTTCGCTATTCCTCATAATTTCAGATTTGGCCATCCACGCCCACTTTGAAAATTCATTCTGTTTATAGACCTGAGAGGTTGTGAACAGTTAAACGGTTATGGCAACTCATGTGGTGGGATATTTGATATTTTCCGCAGGTGGAACGAATAAATATATGAACTTGAGTAGAAGAGTAGATTGGAGGGTTTCTGCCCTTGGGAGGTTTGAGGCACTATTTCCGTGCAAAGTAATGGCGAAATAGATTGTAGTGAGCACAGAATTAACACTGGATGGATGAAATGGCGGCAGGTCACAGGAACAGTCGGCGACTCGCGCGTTCTCAATGAAATTAAGGGGAAGATTTTATAAAACAAGTCTTGTATGGATCAGAATGTTGGGCCACAAAAGGGATGAATGAAAGGCATTTGCATGTGGCTGAGAATGGTAAGGGGGATGTGTTATACGAGAATGCATAAAATAAGAAATGAGTACAAAAGAGAAAGTCTGAAAGTGGCGCCGGTGACTGAAAAGTTGTGTGGTAGTAGGTAATCGGTTGGCTTGGTATGGGCATGTAATGCGGAGGCAAGAAGAAAATGTCGTGAGGAAAGTTTTGACTATGAATGTGATTACAATTTTAATTGGTTGGCTGCAGTTGTCTGGTGGAGTGAAATTGATAAACAGTTGCAAACATCCAAGGTGATATTTTCTATGCCATTTTCTTTTGAACACTTGGAATGTATGCTTACGCCAGGAGCAACAAACACTGCGTTACCGTGCTTCGGGCGACAGATCTCGGCGACAAGCGTGAGTAGGAGTTCATCGATGTGTGATCGGCTTTGGGTTTCATCTCGGTGGGTATCTTGGACAAAGAATGTCGCAGTGAGTTTTGCAGTAGACATAACAGACAATTTCTGTTTTGTCTAGTGCACCCTTCGATGTTGACAGACTACGCACAAAGCCGGTTTTATAAATGGAATTTGGATTACCATCGTGGTTAAAAGGTAAGGCAGTCAGCGTGGATACTTGCCGGCTGGCTAGGGTGCACCCTCTTTACCTAACCTAGTCAACGTAAAGATGCGCTCGGGGAAATTAATATACATACATACTTAGGTAAACTAACCCCTTTTTCTCAATGAGGGTAAGCAGAAACTACAGAACGCCAAGCCTCAACCCGACAAGTTATACAGCTTACATGAAATTGAACGAAATTACAGAGAAATAAGATACATTTATTTTTAATATTTACAACTTTACAATTTGTTTGTGGGTAGGTATGTTATAGATGTGTGCATCCGTATAAAAATATGTATTTAAAGAATTACAATCACTAAAATCATCATTACATTATTCTTTATGTTTGCTCTGGCCTATAGTGCAACTCTTGAAATAAATAGTAATCTTAGTGGTGACAAGAACGTAAACTAACTTTTTTCATATCAATCAACATACAATCTAGAAACTACATGTAAATACCAGGCGTCCGCTAAAACACCTGCCACATGCTAGTGTAGGTACAGGATGTGTTCACGCAAGTTAATTTGAAAATAAATTCTTATAAATCTATTATGAAACAACAGCCTCAACTCTTGATAATCTTCATTTTCTTTTTTTTCATTACGACGTCTAAAATTGTTTTTAAATTTACAATTTTAATCTCGTATCGGCGAAGTCTTAGTCTTAAAACCTTAATATCTCGTCGTAATTTTTCTGTTTCAGGTGATGGCGTTTTTTGTGTTTGTGTGCCTATATCCACTAGTTTGACTTTCTTAACTGATGGTTCATCGAAAATATCAAAATCTTCACTACTGTGTACTGCTTCATTATATCCTGATAGCTCAGAAGGTCCTTCATGAGCAGTATCAGGCTCAGTCATAGAATTGTCACTATCAGAGAGTCCCACTTCTAATGTATTGGACCTCACAACAACATTTTTAATAACTGGAACTACCTGTAACAAAAATTTAGAACAATCAATAAACCTTTGACATTGTACTTAGTATGAACATAAATACCTAATACATTAATCAACCTTGGATTTACTAAAAACGCTTTTTTAAACATTTTAAATAACCTCTTTTAACCTGCCATATGTCGAGTATATAGACACAATTAAAAACCTATTGTGTCTCATAGAACTATGTTCATATGAAGGGTTAATCAAGCCTATGTGGTATAATTTAAAGGACCTTATGTTTTTTCACAAAACAAGATTTATCCCAACCTATCTTGTATTTTTTTTTTACATTTGCCACTTTTTTTCTGTAAGAAAAAGTTGCCAATTACGTTTACCCAATGTTACATATTGAGATATACAGAATGCCTGGATTTTGTTCTGATTATAGGTCATGCCGTCTCATGGTTTAACAGCCTTTCTATACATGAAAATTAGATTACAGTTTGAGAAAAGACAATACATTACCATTGGTAATAATATTGATGGAACAGCATCAGGTTTTAATCTACATTTAGCTAGTGAAAAATAATCCTCATTAGTAAAGTGGCGGCCACAAACAAATGCATTTTTTGACACATTCATTTTCAATTTCATGGCTCTTATCCATAAATTTCTCCGCTCCTCATTAGCTGGAATCCTGAAAACAAAACTGTAGCTTTTATCTAAGTCTTATCAGAGAAAAAAAAAAAACAATAAGAGATTTTTAAAGCAACACACTATTCATTAAGACTGAGGCATGCTTACACCACACTAAGACTGGACTTCACCAAAGTGAAGACAAGCAGAGTGTGGAGGAGACATGTGAAAACCGACCAATCACATTGGTTAAAATCTGCATAGCTTCTCTCTAGTCTCTCATAGCTTTGGTGGAGTCCGGGCCGAGTCCTAACGACCGGTTTCAAGAACGAAATGATTGACACGTCAAAATTAAACAAGTCAGCTGCTGTAATTGGTTTAATGAGTTTATCCACGTTTTACTAGATACTATAGAAACTTTTCCAAGTCAACAATACATTTTTCAAAAATTTACAGAAAACAACAAGCTCTTGTCAGTAAAAACCACTGTAGAGCCGTTTTGATCGTGGAAGAACAAAAAATGCAAATATTGTGAGCAATCAATTAAACTTACTTATGGAAAGACACTCCACAACCTGGATATGCTTCCCGCTTACATCTACTTACGACACAGTAATTTACCATGTCAGTTCGATTTTTCTAAGATCTAAGGTGTACAATATTATTTTGTTGCACGTTTGTTTATACTTTTTACAATGAGTGAATGACTTTGACGTACAGAAAATCTTTGTTTTGACGTCCAGTCTTTTTAGATTATTTATGATGCTCTTGGCTCTATGTTAGAACTTCATTAGACATCTTGACGTTTAGTTGCCTTGCATTCAAAACAGAGTACAGACCGCCTTTTTCAAATGTTGCCCACACACACTCATTATTAAGATTCCGTAGCCAAATGGCAAAAAACGGAACCCATAGAGATTCATCCTTTCCACCTGTCTTTTTGTCCATAGGTCACGCTATTCAAGGTTCCAACTTAGTAGTTTTCCTCCCAAATTTGGGAAGTAATTAAGTGAGTTGGGATTTATTAAAGGGGGGGTTTATATCGCACGGGACCGGTCAACGTGGCGACACTTGAGGGAGGCCTGTATCCAGAAGTGGACGTCTTTTGAAATGATGAAGTATTTAATAATTTATACATTTCATAATGTTATTAGACTTAAACGTACATATTTTTTTAGGGAGACATCCAAGTCACTGGCGATTTCAGGGGTATTTGACTTTAACCTTCTTACGTTTATTGCAATTTGCAGGACAGATTCAGGTTGTATGTCGATGAAAATATGAATAGCGCCAGTAACACGTATGGAATTACAGAATTATTAAATTACTTGACCGTCACTGGAAGCTTTATATTGAGAGAGCATATCCGTTTCCGTCGATTTTATATCTGTTTTAGTACTTGTTTAACCTGCTCAGTGGCGCCACCTGGTGTTTGCTTGCCATTTTAGTTTCGTAAAATGTACGAGCTACTTTTTTGTTCATTGGCGTTTCGTTCTCCGTCGAAGATACTTGTGCGCATCGGTTACGACCGATGCTAAAAATTACACTATATTTTCAAAATTAGAATATTATATTTCTTAAAAAAGAAAATAACGTAATCATACTTTTAACGGGTTTTTCCGTTCGAATTGCTATCTTGTAAATTATCAGATAGGTAAATCAATATTAACCACTCGTTGTGTCCCACGTAGATCTACGTTCGCACATGAAGGGTTAAATAATCAATTTAAAAATATAGTGTTGTTTTCACGGTGAGTTAATTTGAAGAAAAACTGTAAGTACCCTTTTTATAAAAAAGTAAGTGATCATTACTTTGAACGGTTTTTTCCATGTTTTTCCGTTCGGATCACTACTAACAATTTTATTATTAATCATATATTTTTAATATTTGTGTGTGCTTCGAACTTTATTGTGAGTCAAGAAGACTTTTTTCTTTTTTAAGATAATAATTAATATACTGTCTAACTAACGTAAGTTTATTTGCAATAATTGTCGCGACGGCGTGCGTCTCTCTTTATTCTTGTTATATATGCTAGTTATCCCCAGGTCTACAATGTAATTTGTTCTATAGTAATAAGTAATAATATAGGATTTATCTGCTTCGCTTTTGATATAAAGAGAAACCCCCGCCTCACGAAATGTCAGAAACACTCACCGTTACGGATCACACACCGATACGGAGTGTCTCTCAATCCAGTCTCTTATGCTTCGGTCCTCAAAGGCACCGAAGTGGCTATCATCAGGTCAACCATCAGTTTATTCATTTCCTCAGGCGCGACTAGGACATCTGTAAGTTAAAGTACCCATGAATCTCTGGGTTTAGTATTACCTATCTGTTTATGATTAATAAATCTATTTTGCTTTCTCATTAGTTTTATTTTATCATCAACATTTGTGACACCTCTGTGCTAATCAGATTCTGGATTTTATCCGCCTCTGCAAGAGCACGCATTCCAGTTTGACTTCGGCCATTGCCTCTTCACCTGGAATGCTCCCCTTATTATTATACATTATAATATATATGTATATATGACGTCCGTCGACGTCCGCACCCGTCAGTGCCTACCATTGGGCCCCCATGGGGAATATACTAGAAGGTCTGCGAGAGAGGTTGGCCCACGACCCTTCTCACAAACCCCAGCGCTTGTATGTCCGGACTAGTAGCGCGTGAGGGTCGTCGTTATACCTTTAGCTGCGATCATGGAAGCATCTCATTGAACCAAAGCCGCAGCTGAAGACACGACCATCACTTCCAACAGATTAGGTGTACCAAATTATTCAAGCAAGCAAAAAATACTTTCGTATAACATCAATATTAAACATACCAAATCTCTAATCTTTACATAAACAGAAAGTTAATACTTAGCTATCCAGGTGGCGCGTCTCACGAGTGACAAGAATTATACTTCTCCATATAATCTTCTTGCACTGAATTTACTCAAATTAACTTTTATCCAAACCTGTCATGGCGGTACTGAAAAGAGCGGCAATATTATGATGCTCTGTGAGAGCGGCTTAGGTTTGGTGGCGTCAAGTTGTTCATACTGATTTAGTGTTGTCATCTCATTAGTGCTGTGCAATTATATATTTACATTTATAGGTTTGGAACATCGCGATTTCATCTTTCGCGACACTCCCGACAACGACAGAAGCTATATGTGTTCCATAAAGTCTCGCGTCCACCCTCGTATCTTCTCTCGAGCCTTCAGGGACGCGTCTCTCACGTCTCTTACTTCAGGAGTTTGGGTTACCTCATCAGTGCTTTTAGGTATGCTATCATTATCGTGTTCTTCATCAAGAACTGTTGGTTCATCATTTTCTGTGGTAAGTATTCTCTGAGTTGTTTTCTTTTCTATTTCTCCTATATTTATATGTTTTTCTGTTTCAGGTTTGTCAACGGGTTCTACAGCGGTTTGTGGAGTTGTAGATATTTCTTCGGTAAGAATAGCCGAGTCGAGTTCTTTTAGCAGAGACAAGTTATCCACTGTTGGTGTAACATCTTCTCTTTCAAACTCAAACATAACCTTTTCTTTTCCCGGTATATCTTCTTCAACCTCCAACGGATAAAGATGTGCGATGGAACGAGTGAATTCCGTATCATTCACCTTTACTCGTGCCACTCTGCATTGACCGTCGGCTCCTTTCAACAAAGATATAATTTTTCCAACTTTCCAGTTCTCTCGGTTCGTCTTATCTCCTTTAATCTGGACGATATCTCCCAATTTCGGAATTTCTAATTTTGTTATCCTTGGTTCTTTAAGAGAATGTCGGTATCTCTCCCTTAGACTTGGTAGATAATGATCGACGAACATTCTTTTAAACTCTTTCAACATGTTCTGTCCACGTTTCCAACTTTCCACTAGATTCTGTTTTGTTACTGTGCCTTCTTGTGGAAATTCTGCATCTGAAGGTGTTGTCACGATGCATTTACTCAAGGTTAGAAAATCCGAGGGTTTGAGAATATCCTCTAGGTCAGAACCTACACACGTCAGTGGGCGTGTGTTTAATACTGTTTCTATTTCTTTTATGATTGTACTTAGTTGATTATCTGACAGTAAACTTTTCGTCAGAGTTCTCTTGAGACAGTGTTTAACTAGTCCGACAAGTCGTTCATAAAATCCTCCATGCCACGGTGCTAACTGTGGAATGAATTTCCATTCGATTTTATTAGTGATGCAATAGTTGCTTGACAGTATTTCTGCAGTTAATTTAAATTGTAGTGCGTTATCTGAAACTATTCGTGTTGGTATTCCTCTGCAAGATATAAATCTTCGTAGTGCTAATAGACATTCCTCAGCCGTAAGATCCTTAACGACTTCCAAGTGTATAGCCCGTACTGCTAGACATGTATACAGACATATCCATCTTTTTTCTGATTTATTATTTGTCTTTACTTGAAGAGGACCCAAATAATCTATTCCGGTATATGTAAAAGGTGAACTATAGTTTACTCTTTCCTTAGGAAGCGCTGGAGTAGTTGGTAATTTGAATGGACCTCCTCCATGTTTAACACAATTTATGCATTTTCCTAGTATTTTCTTTACCTGGCTTCTTCCTTGGGGAATCCAGTACGATAATCTGATCAAACTTAAAGTGTGGTTGACCCCTACATGATAGTTTTTCATGTGTTTCTAGGATCATTGTGTTAGTGAAGTCACAATCCTTTGGAATTAATATTGGATATCTTTTATCGTAAGACCAATCAGCGTTTTGTAATCTTCCTTTGCAACGTAGGATACCGTCTATATCGGTAAATACGCCTAAGTTTCGTTTCAAGTTAGTATCTTTACCCTCTACTTCCTCGGGGAAATGTTCCTTTTGAATCGTTTTGATCTTTTGTACATGTGATAGTGTATTGTTCTCACAGTTCTCTGTGGAGCTGTTTCGTGATTCCTCATCTAATTGATTTCTCTGTTCCTGCTCTTTTGAGACCTTTTCTCCACTCGTGAGATCCTCCCCAATAGGAAAAGAAAATTCATGTTTAGCAGAAGAACATGTGGGATTTACAGCGACTTCAGTTTCATTAAGTAAAGAAATTTCGGCTCTACAACCTTTCGGCCAAGTTCTGGAGTCTTCCAGTAGAAAACTTGGTCCGGATAGCCATTTCTGCTTGTCTTCCATAGTACTTGTGGGTCTAGTAGCCACGTCTGCTGGATTTAATTCTGTTGGAACATATCTTATTGTTGCTGGTGTATTTCCCTTTATTTCTTCTATCCTCCTTGTAACGAATGGTGGTAGTAGTTTGTTGCTGTAATACCAATTAATCACTATTTGACTATCTGTCCATATAGTGTTTCTTCTAAATTCAAAATCTAGGAACTTGGTTACGTACTTCAGCAACCAACTACCTATTAAAACACCTAATAGTTCAAGTCTTGGAATTTTCAAATTGTCCTGATCCTTGATGGGTACTAACCGAGATTTTCCTATTACAAATTTCAATTCTTTTCCATTAGAAATGTATACAACTGCAGCATATGCTTTGGTTGATGCATCCGTGAAAACGTGCAGTTGAATATTGTCATCACCAGCTCGTTCGAAATATTTCCTTGGTAAAATAATGTTTTTTGTGTCTTCTAGCTGTTCTCTAATGATTTGCCATTCATTGGTCAATTCTTCTGGTAATGGGGTATCCCATTTGAATTTATGTATCCACAGATTTTGTAGTAACAGTTTTGCTGGTAATAAATCTGGTGCAGCATATCCACATGGATCGTAAACTGACGCTATGTTTTTTAGTATTTCTCTCTTGGTTGTGGCCTCTGTAGTCTTTCTCGGTCTCAATCTGATCGTATCTTCTTCTGTGTTCCAATTCAGACCTAATACTTTAACTTCTACATCTCTGCAGACATCCGATGAAGAAATGCTTTCGGAGAATTGTTTGGAATTCGAACTCCATTCTCGAAGATTCATTGAAATCTCTTCAAATGTGATTTTACACGAGTCATACATCGCTGTTGCTTCTTGTACAGATTCTGCTCCTGTGACAAGGTTATCGACGTAGATGTCATTCACTATGCTTTTTAGACTTTCCTCATTGGAACGCAGTAGATGATGTTTCAAAGTAGCATTTAGAAGAAATGGACTTGATATCACTCCAAACGGTACGCGACAGAATCGTAAGTGCAGAATGTTATCTTCCGTGGCCGTCCTTTTTATGTCTTTCAACCATAAGAATCGAGTTACGTCTTTGTCCTTTTCATGCAATGCTATCTGTAGAAAAGCCTTTTCTACGTCTGCTGTTATTCCTATCTGATGCGACCTAAACCTTAACAACATTCCAGTTAAGTCTTCTAGCATAAGTGGACCACAATGTAAACATTCATTTAAACTTTTGCTGTTTGGTCTTTGCCGAAGCGTCGTAGACTATGCGAGTTGGCTTGCCTGGATGACTAACACCGTGATGCGGCAGGTAGTGTATAGGATGATCTACATCTTCAATTCTCCTTTCATTGTCTGGTACACTTTCAATTATTTCTTTTGCTAATTGTTCTTTCAATGCAGTATCGTACGCTGTTAGCGAATCGGAATCTAATCGTTTGAGTAGGTTGACTAGTCTGCCTTTGGCTAGACCGTAATTAGTCTCTAAATTAGGTGGGTAATCTATCCATGGCCAACTAACAGTGTACCTATCATTTACCAGTTCTATGGTATCATTGAATTGGTTGATTACTTCTTCGTCCCTAGTCAATTTTGGCGAATCGCATATTCCAATGGATTCTAGTTCCCATAAGCATTTGAGGTTTCCATTGTATAACGGAAGATCCGGTGCTGTCAATTTGTTTTCTATTCCTTGAAAGTAAGTTATTACTGACAACGTGTCCGTGGATTTCGTATTAGTTTTTCCAGTCAGTATGTAACCGAATTTAGAGTCAATCAAGAATAAGTTACTTTCCAGTTGAATTTTGTCCTCAAGGATGAATGAAAAGTAGAAGTCTTTGCCGATCAATATGTCTATTTTGGGTGTCAATGAGCCGTCGTCAGCCAAAATCAGATCATCTTTATGTTTACCTATGTCTATACCAGGGAAAGGAACTCCATGTGAAATATGAGGAACAACATTTGCT
This sequence comes from Eugnorisma glareosa, assembly GCA_947578425.1. NCBI lineage: Eukaryota > Metazoa > Arthropoda > Insecta > Lepidoptera > Noctuidae > Eugnorisma > Eugnorisma glareosa. The sequence continues at coordinate 16,321,435 of OX387959.1, forward strand.
TCTATTTGTAAAATATCATTTGTCCTTGTTCGTATCTGTAACCTGACTATGGGGCTTTCTATTACTTGGGGAGTTTTCGATCCAAACGTGAAAACTGATAAAATGCTTTCCTCTTCGATAGGAAGGTTCAATTTTGAAGCTACTTCTCGCGTTATATAAGTACGTTGACTACCCGAGTCCAACAGTACTCGACAGACCTTTTCCACGAAAGATTGCATTTCGTTTATTGATAGGCTATTGTTCAACTCAGTTCCGAACCTTTTCACCGCTACGTTTAGCTTACCTAACACTATTTCTAAATTTTCAGAATTTTCTTTATTAACATTATCCTTAAAGGTGAGAGCTTCTTCAGTTAATTTAGAGATAGCACTTGATATAGACTCAAGTCGTCTTATAAGAATTTGTTCCATTTTGGAATTCTGAAATAATATTTCATAACTTTATACCCTGTATATCATACGTTAAGGATTGACATCAAGTATATCGTAAAATGTCCACGTTACGCAGTATAAGCAACAAAAAATAAAAATATTTTTTTTATATAAAAAATTTGTTAACACCCTGTATGACCAAAAGTTTTCTATTTTTTCGTATGTATAAAGAACTTTTCTAATATCTGGCATATAGTAGAATGATATTTTATTAACACCCTGTATAAAATAAAAAAGTTTTTATTGGCACCCTGTATAGTATAACTAGAAATGTTTTCCAAGTTAAAAGCAAGGAATATTTTACTATCCACAGGATACTACATTCTCTATGATAAACTCAACCATTGAATTATATGTGCATGGAAAATTCTTTTGTACTTATGAGGTTTTAGTATTACCTCAGAATTTATTCAGATTTATTTTTAACGTTACCAAATATTACCATTACTGACTGACGGGTAAAACTGGTTTGTTTCATTAGTTTATAATTTCCAGAGTTTTATTTAAAACTTCTATGTTATCCAATTATCCCCTCCTGACCCCTAATAAAACTTTATTAAAGATTCTTATGCTGTTTCATGACTTATTCATAAACAAGTGAGGTACCAACACCGTTTGTGTATGCATCCACAAATGATATTAAGTTTTACCTACACCAACTTATATGTGCAACTAGGTACCTAGTTTCACATACACTAACATAGTACACTTTAATAGCTAACATGAAACAATGCAGTCAGTTAGGGATGACATGTATAACATGACAGAAGTTCAGACACAAGTTAAATTATACAATCCAATATCCTCCGCCAGCATTTTATTAGTTTTATGAGAATATATAAATTTTATGCTCAGTTCTTCAAAGTAACTATGTACTTTTGTTTTAGTAGTGATCTACACATAAGATGTATTTATGTATTTTTGTAGTAGTGATCTACACATAAGATGTATTTATGTATTTTTGTAGTAGTGATCTACACATAAGATGTGAGGTATGCAGCATGAGCGGTACTCATATACCTTCATTTGTTTATCTGGTTGGAGAGTATTAGGTATAAATAAACAGTTTTATGCGAACTCATGCATAGTAATGCTGTCTATATGTAAATTTTAACACCTGCCCTATAAGCATGGCAATAGTCTACCAAGACTCGACAAAGCTCTTTCTATACAACTTGACATGTCTTGTTATTCATTTCATACATTTCTAACATCGCCATGCTTGCGACGATAGAAATCTTTCCACAATCTGTCTTATACAACACAACAACAACAACACAACACGACAACACGACGTTTGTCTATTACAATTCAATACGACTCTTCGTCGACAAATCCTGTTTCAACGGTGGTCATGCTATGCAGGCATATTACAACCTACAAGGGTTAACTTGTAGATCCCCTTATTTACAGACAACAATACAACAAATAACAACGTTCTGTTCCCGTTTGGGAACGGCTGGTAACATGCGTATGTAGTCTTTACAAAGGTACACATAAGGTAGTTTCTTCTCTAAGAGCATGATAAAGCTTGTAAATCATAAAATATTTTACCTGATGATCTTCTTAATCACTCTTAAGTTATGATATGCTTCCTTTCCTGCACTTTAGAGGTGGGTATAACTTTGGGATTTTTACAACCAAAACAAATTGTGAACTTCTTAATAATGATAGGAGCACCTTTTCACATCTGATCGAATTACGTTTACTCGATACACAACATGTAAGGTTTTATTCCTGTAAACGAACGTAACGAACTAAGTTTTACTTTTCGATGTTCAGTATGAAAACATGAAACGCCACCGGTTTGTTCGCCATTTTTGAACGCAGAGAAAATTTTCCCGGTCGAATTTCGTAATTCGTGAATACTGGAATTTTGTCAATCGTCAAGTGTAAAAGTGATTAATATATTATTCAGTAGCTTAGTTTTGAATTTTACTTGATTTGTATAGTAGACTTATAAGTTTTAACTCGTTAAAAGTAGAATAATATTATTAATTCGAGCTTCCGGTTAAAGAGAGCGTTTGCGTTCGTCATTTCGTCGAACTTGCTAAGTTGCCGCCATGACAGTATTATCAAATCCGCGCCAAATTCAAAGTAGAATATTTGACTAGCTCATAACATTGCACATTACATGTACACATGTTAAATACTTATTCAATTTGCAGTAACTTCGAGAATCTTTCATCTCAGCCTGCCGTTTATGTCATTATACTCAGATAAATGACCGACCACTCATCACCACAGTGACGTTCGAATTTTGGCGCCTTCAGATTAATGTTCATGCCCATCCGCTTATTGAACGTTAGTTCCAATCGGATTATATAGATGTCGCTTACAACCTGATTCCAACAACAACCAAACAACAATTTCTCAAATTTTAAAAATAAGAGTCTGGATTGATTTTATGCCCTGGGATCCTTTTTGAAATGCTTTCAAATCCCAGCATCTCCACCATGTCGCGACGGCGTGCGTCTCTCTTTATTCTTGTTATATATGCTAGTTATCCCCAGGTCTACAATGTAATTTGTTCTATAGTAATAAGTAATAATATAGGATTTATCTGCTTCGCTTTTGATATAAAGAGAAACCCCCGCCTCACGAAATGTCAGAAACACTCACCGTTACGGATCACACACCGATACGGAGTGTCTCTCAATCCAGTCTCTTATGCTTCGGTCCTCAAAGGCACCGAAGTGGCTATCATCAGGTCAACCATCAGTTTATTCATTTCCTCAGGCGCGACTAGGACATCTGTAAGTTAAAGTACCCATGAATCTCTGGGTTTAGTATTACCTATCTGTTTATGATTAATAAATCTATTTTGCTTTCTCATTAGTTTTATTTTATCATCAACATTTGTGACACCTCTGTGCTAATCAGATTCTGGATTTTATCCGCCTCTGCAAGAGCACGCATTCCAGTTTGACTTCGGCCATTGCCTCTTCACCTGGAATGCTCCCCTTATTATTATACATTATAATATATATGTATATATGACGTCCGTCGACGTCCGCACCCGTCAGTGCCTACCATTGGGCCCCCATGGGGAATATACTAGAAGGTCTGCGAGAGAGGTTGGCCCACGACCCTTCTCACAAACCCCAGCGCTTGTATGTCCGGACTAGTAGCGCGTGAGGGTCGTCGTTATACCTTTAGCTGCGATCATGGAAGCATCTCATTGAACCAAAGCCGCAGCTGAAGACACGACCATCACTTCCAACAGATTAGGTGTACCAAATTATTCAAGCAAGCAAAAAATACTTTCGTATAACATCAATATTAAACATACCAAATCTCTAATCTTTACATAAACAGAAAGTTAATACTTAGCTATCCAGGTGGCGCGTCTCACGAGTGACAAGAATTATACTTCTCCATATAATCTTCTTGCACTGAATTTACTCAAATTAACTTTTATCCAAACCTGTCATGGCGGTACTGAAAAGAGCGGCAATATTATGATGCTCTGTGAGAGCGGCTTAGGTTTGGTGGCGTCAAGTTGTTCATACTGATTTAGTGTTGTCATCTCATTAGTGCTGTGCAATTATATATTTACATTTATAGGTTTGGAACATCGCGATTTCATCTTTCGCGACAATAATGGATGACGTTAATGGTTCGGCTGCCGCGCCACAAGTTGTGGCCGGCCCGAGTGGAAGGACCCGGAAAAGGAACGTTAGCTGCTCTAGCAGCAGTACGACGAGCAGCAGCTCTTCAAGCTCGTCTTCTCCAAAACATGGCAAGCGGTCGCGCCGCACACGCCGCAAAAAGAATAAGCGCGCCCAACAGTCTAACCCGACATTGGACAAGCTTATAAAAGAAGTCAATGAGCTACGCCAACAAATTTTTGCAAATAATATGCATAATGCTTGCCATGATGGGGTATCAATTTGTTCTGGGGTCAGTGGGGAACTATATGACCAACATAATATTGAAGAACAGTGCCCTGATGTTGAAGGTCAAAACTCAAATTCAGACTTCACTTTTGATATCGAGACGAAGCTTAAGGAACCATCAGTTCCAAAAACTCCTGAAAGTTTTTTAAAAATGCTGCTAGATGTCCAGCGCTTAGGTAGCACAACTTGGTCTGAAGTAAGGTATTCTGATACTCAAAAGCTCTACAATCACAGCCCAGGTTTCATAGATTTGGAAACAAACGAAGAGATAAAAATGTATGATACCTTACGTCACTTGGCACATGCTGATAAATCATATGCAGCAATTACTTTTTGCATATTAAAACAAAAAGAATCATTACAAGACGCTATTCGTAATCTCCTATTGTGGGCTAAAAATACAGAAGTTAATTTTGATAATTTAAGAAGGTTTTAGTTTAGGAAGGTTGAAGAATTATTTCAAAAAGGTGATTTGCATAAAATCTCTTCAGACCTGTTACAATTAGTATGTGGCCATCGAGCGGAAAGCATAGAAATGCGTCGAGAGACAATTACTAGTCAAATTCGAGATCCGTTAGTAAAAGCAGCTTTAAACAGAATTCCCCCATCAACTACTTATTTGTTTAGTCCCGAATCTTTCACGACAGCGTTAGAAAAGGCCGGCGGTGTACGCAAAGCCTTTTGGCCCCCAAAAACAGACTCTCATATTAGATCTAATCAATCTAACCGCCGTCCCTCGCGGGGGCAAGGCGCACATAAACCAATAGCTCCACCGCGTGAAGCTCAATATTTTTGTAATGAACCAGGCATACCGATGCACACACATGCCTATGGCAACTCACCCTCGCGGGGTGGATATTTTCGCACCAATTACAAAAACAAAGGTCAGGGTCTACCATCCTTTCAATCCGATCAATATACCAATAATAGAGGTTCATTTCACAACCGAGGCTCGCGGCCCGATCGTGGAAGTAACCGAAGTCGAGGACGTTCAAACCCTCCAAAAAGTTCTCGAGCGAACCAAAAACAATACAAGCAATGACTCGAATCCTTTTCGAGCAGGTCAGTTAGCACACTACCACTCGAAATGGAAGGAAATGGGGGCACCAGAAATTATTTTAAAATTAATTCAAGGGTATCGCATACCATTTATCCACAAACCTCCTCTGACATATCCATATATAACCAACGGTTCCTTTCAAACACCTATTTCAAAAGACATGTCTGCAATAATAAACAAAATGAAAGCTCAGGGCATTCTAAAAGTTGTTCAACCCTCACCGAGTTTCATTTCCCCTCTATTTCTGATACCAAAACCCGACGGATCAACCCGTCCCATATTCAACTTAAAAGCGTTAAACAAATTTGTAAAGGCCCAACCGTTTCACTTAATAAACATGTATCGCATCCCAGACTTTCTGCAACCACAAGACTGGATGTGCAAAGTGGACCTGTCACAGGCATATTTCCACTTAAAAATTTCAAAGTCACACAGGCGCTTCCTTCGCCTTGTCTACAACCAAGACCTGTTAGAAATGACCTGCCTTCCGTTCGGTTTGAGCACTGCACCCAAAACCTTTTCAATACTAACAAATTGGGTTGCCCAAATATTACGAGAACGCTGGAACATCCGAATAATTGTCTATCTCGACGACTATTTAATAGTAAATCAAAATGTACACGTTCTTCGAGATCATGTCGAGCTCACATTACATACATTACAAAATCTTGGTTGGCAAGTAAATTTCGAGAAATCTGTTCTTTGTCCTCAAAAGACTATAACATATTTAGGAATATTGTGGAGTCCCTGGGACAATTTAAAATCCCTGCCAAAAGAAAAAACTTCTTCATTAATCAAAAAAGTGAGTCAAGTTCTCGATCGAGGAATAGTAACTCTAAAGGAAACTCAGAGAATAATAGGACTCCTGAACTTTGCCAGTTATGTTGTTCCTCGAGGCCGGCTCAATCACCGGCAATTATTAATGTTCATGAACTCTCTACAAGACCCTTTATCGAAATCCTACCCACTACCAGAAAATGTTCGAAAGGAACTGGAATGGTGGACTCTGAATTGTCTGTCATCAACACCTCTACATTATCCTCCGCCAGTAAACTTCCTGACAACAGATGCATCCAACCAGGGTTGGGGAGCGCAACTGAACAATCTGTCTATATCAGACAGTTGGTCGCAAGAGGAACAAGTACTGCACTGCAATCAGAAAGAAATGTTAGCCATATTTCGCGCCCTTCGAGAAAACGCTCACCTACTTCGCAACAGCTCGATCCTGATACAATGCGACAGCAGGACTGCTGTCAGCTATTTAAGGAACGAAGGAGGTACGAAATCACTACCCCTAATAGAACTAACATATCAAATTCTGAATTTACTGGACCAATTTCAAATACACTTCAGCATACACCATCTCCCAGGCAAGTACAACAATCATGCCGACCACTTGTCACGCTTTCGCCAACCTCCGGAATGGCACCTAATGCCAGATTGTACGGAAATAGTGTTTGCAAAGTGGGGAACCCCAATAATAGACTTGTTTGCCTCGGAGACAGCTCACGTAGTTTACAATTATGTATCCCGAGACCTGAAAGACCGACAAGCTCTATTTCACGACGCATTCAGTGTCCCATGGAACTATCCACTCGCTTGGATATTCCCACCTCCGTTCTTAATCCCAAAAGTCTTAACACATCTCAATCAATCAACGGGAATATTTTTAATAGTAGCTCCTCGATGGGAGAAGGTATTTTGGCGGGCAGACCTCAAAGTCCGAGCGCTAGCACCACCTCTAACTCTAAAAAACTTACAGACACACCTGGTCGACACATCGACGGGGCTTCCACCTCCACAAGTGGACAAAATCATCCTCGAAGTCTGGAAATGTGGGGGTGGTCAGAGGCGATAGAAACATGGACCGCTGAACAACAGTTATTGCTCAAAAATTCCTGGCGGAAATCTACCTTGAAAACATATGAGGTCGCTTGGAAACGTTGGACTTCCTGGTCTATGTCTAAAAACATTGACACGAATAATCCTACAGGTACGCAATTGGCCCAATTTTTATCTGATTTGCATCTAATTCATAAATTTTCATATAACACAATTACTTTACATAAATCTGTCGTTTCCACTTTGTGTAATGTTGAAAGGTCAAGTCAATTAAGTTCTCATGTTCTTGTAAAACATATTTTAAAATCGATTGCTCTGGAAAACCCAAAGTGTTCTAAGCCACCAATTTGGGATGTTAGTAAATTAATTAGTTTTCTAAGCAATTACACTGTAGATTTAGGAAATCCCTTTCAAATATCACGTCATACTGCAACTATATTACTGCTTTGCTCAGGTAGACGCATACATGACTTAACGTTGCTTAGAGTTGATCCGGACCATTATATTAGATCAGATGATGGTGTTATATTATGGCCTCAATTTGGTTCAAAAACAGATTGTAGCAGTCGTAGACAGTCTGGCTGGAAACTTCTTGTAAATCGCAACAATTGTAACCTTAATCCTATATTCTGGATAGAAAAAACTATAGAATTATTAAATGAAAGACGTAATGCTACAAAATCATTTAATTTGTTTATTACAGTCCGAGGTGTGCCAAAGCCCGCTTCACGCACCGTCATCGCAGGCTGGGTAAAAACCCTTTTCAAAGAAGCTGGCATCACAGCAACTCCAGGAAGTACACGATCTGCAGTAGCCTCTAAAAGTTGGCTAGAAAATCATCCCCTTGACGAAATCCTATCTCGAGGAAATTGGCAATCGGCTAAGACATTCCAGAATTTCTACAGAAGAGAAGTCATAAGAAGTGTTGATTCAAATCTAAATGTTACACAATTGTTTAATCCGATTAATTAACTCGGAATATTATTAAATTTCATTTGTTGTTAATTTATTATTTATTTTTCTTTGTGATTAAATCACAAATAGATTAATTGTTTAAGAATAAATAAATATACTTTCTGATGACTTAATTTTATTTAAGGTGGATGCGCAAGGGTAGCCCGCGAAATTTAAATTTTATTACGTTTATTGCAATTTGCAGGTCAGTGTCAGGTTGTATGCTGATAAAAATATGAATCGCGCCAGTAACACATATGGAGTTACAGAATTATAATCATTCAAAACATCAATACAGCTCTCCAAGTTCATATAATCACATTCAATAGCTATTTCATGAAAAAGTCACTCTTTGAGATTATATGAACTTGGAGGGTTGTATTGATGATTTGAATGATTATAATTCTGTAACTCCATACGTGTTACTGGCGCGATTCATATTTTCATCAATATAAAACTTGACACTGACCTGCAAATTGCAATAAACTTGAGAAAATTTAAATTTCGCGGGCTACCCTTGCGCTTCCACCTTAACACTAAAATTTCCTATCACATTGACGTTATCGTATCAGTGGCTACACCAGGCGATAACAAACAGGTCTCAATATAAAGCTTCCAGTGACGGTCAAGTAATTTAATAGAAGCGTTTTACCTGAAATAAAACGCATATTAAAATACTTACCTCACTGGAAGCTTTAAGTTTACTTCTGCCTGGTTATATTGAGCCAATGAACAAAAAAGTAGCTCGTACATTTTACGAAACTAAAATGGCAAGCAAACACCAGGTGGCGCCACTGAGCAGGTTAAACAAGTACTAAAACAGATATAAAATCGACGGAAACGGATATGCTCTCTCAATATAAAGCTTCCAGTGAGGTAAGTATTTTAATATGCGTTTTATTTCAGGTAAAACGCTTCTATTATGATTCAAATCATCAATACAACCTTCCAAGTTCATTTAATCCCATTGAGTGACTTTTTCATGAAATAGCTATTGAATGGGGTTATATATATGGGAGCGAAAAATGGGACAAAAACGTATAAAACAAACTCCATATATGCCAACGTGCCATAGAAAGGAGTATGGTAGGGATCAAAAGAATGGACAAAGTAAGAAATAGCAGCACCAAAAAACAAGACTAAGGTCCAAGATGTACCTCTGAAAATAAGAAGACAAAAGTAGAAATGGACTGGCCACATGATCAGAGGAAAAGACAAAAATAATCACGCAATGGTACCCCAAGGAATGGAAAGAGAGGTGCCACACCTCCACAGAGAAGATGGGATGATGACTTAAGAGGGCCCTTCCCGGCGCGTCTATCGTCAACGCGAGCATGGTCAAAAAGCTTGTTGTTTCATCCAAAGCCACAGCGGCGATTTTCTTTCAACTTCCCCGTCTTACCCCGCCCCGACCCCGCACAACTCGTCTCCCGCGCACCTCATACCGCCTAACGCGATGACATTGAACGAAAAAAGTGTTCGAAACTTTCTTAAACTTGTTCCAGAAGATACGGTAAGTCTTACAAGTGTGAAATAAATATTTGTCATTAAGAATCTCCATTACATTTGCAAGGTTTCTATCGAGATGTTTTCTTTATTTGTACACTGTCTATACTGTATAAACTTCAGGTAAAATTTGTGCAAAACCGCAATTTTTGGAGGCTTACACTGAATTTGTTTCTACTTTTTTGCAACGATAGAAACCTAGATATATTGCACAACATACACATTAGTTAAAAAAAATCAAAGATATATGTGTAGCATCGGCATAATCACGTACGAGCGTTTGTATGAAAAGTATGACGGGTTGGCCGCTCTTAAGACAAATCGCGGGAATTACATGGGGTAGAGTGGCCATAGAAAGACCAGTGGGCCTAAAATGGAAGCTTTATCAGAATCATAATATGAATCACGTTAAAAATTTAAAATTCTTAAAATCGTCTTTATGTTTATGACCACAAAGTCCATTTTAAGAGTTTTAAATTTTTAACGTGATTCGTATTATGATTCTGATATAGCGGCGATTTTAGACCTGCAGAATGGAGAAGATTGGAGGAGGCCTTTGCCCACTGGCAAACGGACATACAAAAATGGAATAAAAGGAAAATTTATAAATATGATTAACAAAGAAATATTGTTTTGTCCGATTAAAGGCTTATTATTATTATAACAACTTGGGTAAGTATATACATTGAAAAGGACTCAAGGTTGGAAATGAAAATACGTTATTTAAAGTCCACAGGCATATATTGATTTTAGAGCCTACGCCTCTTGTTGAGCCTGAAGCCTCTTGATGTAGGATGCCTTCTTTTGCTTGATCCTGTTCTTCCTCTCGGCCAGGGTCAGCTTGCGCTTGTTCCAGCGCTTCTGCTTGCCAGTATCCTTCTTCTTAGCTTCCTTCTTAGTGTGGGATGGGTCTGCGCGGATTGATTCATGAGCTTTCTTGTAAGTGGCTTCAATCTGAAAAAACCAGTGCAGAAGTTAATATTTTTTCATTTCTATGGTTTGTTTTATCATGAGTTCATGACTCGTTAAAAATTTAAAAAACTGTAGCAATATTTTAGAACTTAAAATCATGGAAGACTTAAGTGTGGAAAAACATTGCATTAATATTGTCCAATTTCGACACTGTCTTAGTATATTTACTAGAACAGTAATTTGGTTGGACGTTGATTGTTAAAAATAAGCTTTATAGTGGGATGTACTTACAGAATCAGCATTTACACCAAGTTTGATGTATTTGCCAAACTGTCTCTTGAAGGAGTCTTCATCATCCGCTTCAAGACTGCGCATGTATTCAGCCACGTGTAGACCAAAGATGTGTGCTCTGAAAACAAAGTAAAATTTTTGTTAATGAATTTCTGAAGCATATAACTGAATACTCAAAATAAACTTTAACCCATTCTACAGATTCTTTTCATTCGCCTTGAATAAATGTTTTTAAGACCGGTTACAAAAACTTGGAATCAAATTTTTCATCACAACCAATAGCCTTAACATTTTACTGTTGCTCCAATAACGCTGTCCAAACAATAGATAAACCATAATTCAGAGGATGAATGGAGCTATCTACCTCACAAAATATTATAGTTTAATATGCCATTAATATGATAAACAAACAGGGCTCACCTGTGTACTTCAGCATTGAATTTCTTTGCTTCTGCATCATATCCTGGGAACCTCTTGATGGAGTGAGGAACATTTAGGCCACCATCAACTGCACCCTTCATGGCTCCAAACACGCGAGCACCAGTAGTGGTCCGTGCGAGACCCACATCAAGGTAACATCTATCATAGATAAAGTAAATAATTATGTAAAAATCCACTTGGATAAATATTGTGTGACTATAGATCTAATATAAAATCAGAGAAATACGAAACAACATTATTTTTTAGCATTGTACGTGCTTTCAGACCGCCCGTAATGACTTCATCATAAATAAATGTTGAAAACAAATCAACTAACACACTGGTCCACTTTAGGGACTAAGTGAAGAACCAAACCCTTAACATAGAACACATCAACTAACAGCACATGTGTTGCAGTTGAATACTCAAATAAATATAATGTCACAAACAGAAAATTACCTGAAAGCGCCGGGGCCATTGTCAACAGGTTCTACATTGTATTCATCACCAGTGACCTCAGTAGCACCACTGTATAGGGAGTCAAGGCCGAGCCTCTGGAGCAGTCTTCTTGCAAGCAGCAACCCAGTACAGTAGGCAGCGGCATAGTTTGTCAAACCAACCTAAACATAAACTATTCTTATTATAACCATCATTTAAATTTTAGAAAGGTATCTCATTCCAATAATTATTTAAATAGATCAGTATTGAACCTTATATCAACAGGGTTGTATGAGTTTGTACGTCTCTTCAGACCGCCCGTTCAAATTCATCATTAAAGCCTGTTTCCCCTAAGATGGCCCTCCAACAATTCATATAAATTATAAAATAGATGCAAATCGGCACATCATTTTGATAGGTATTGAAGTATTGAACAGGACTATCTTGTCATGGGCACATGATGATATTTAGTATTTTTATAAACAACAGATGACTAACCTTGACGCCGTAGCGTGGCAGTTCGTGAGAGTAGGCAGCACACACAATGTGGTCACCCTCAATACGTGAGTAAGCCACCTGGCAGGTCACATCCTTGTTGGATAGACGGACTATCAGGCGGTACTTGGGGGTGTTGTACTTGTTCTTGTCCTGTTATAAACATGACTAAATTTAGAACTTAGGCAAATGAAAGTAACCTACAATAAAACTTAAAAACAATAACTTACTTGAACAACGAGGCGTTTACGGGCATAGTAGTCGGTCTTTCCCTCACGACGCCTCTTGAATTTAACTTGATACCTCTTGAAGTATTGCTTGTTCTTCACAACTTTCACGAAACCCTAAAACATAGCTTTTTTTAATGAACTGAGTGTTTCACATAAACACTTTTGTTTTATGTTCTATGTTATCAGAGACACTTTATAATCAATAGTGCTGCAGTCTAAAACGAAACCAATGTTGTAGTACACATAAAACATGGCACTACACATCAATCTTGCTTCTTCTGCAGCATCAGATGACGCGCATGTGTCGGTGTTTCATCATTTAGGTTAGGAATTAAAAAAAAAATATCTAGCTAAGGCTTTTCAAAGAAGTAATAGTTAATTAAATGAAAGAGAAGTATAATGGTAAAAAGGTAACATTGATACACAAACAACCAACGACGTGTAATAGGTTATTGTTCTGACTAACAATTGTAAATTTCTTTCCGACATGGCGAAGAGTTATCAATCCATATTTCCACAATCACAACTCAAAATTACAATAACGTTTCATAATACACACAAGATTTAACCACATCATGAACTATTGAAAATATTTTGGCACCGTTGCTCACCATTTTTATTTATTCCTAAACTATTTAGGAATCGGGCGTCCGAGAAAGGACACCACCGGAAAAAGAAACTTTTTTTAAAGCTGATAATTGACATAAGCTGGGTGTTGCCAGCTCATATAGACAAAATATTAATATTGAAGTGAACACCTTTGCCAATGCCAATAGTTTTGTTAGTTTAGGCTTACAGCGTTGTTTTTTTAGCTTCTTCATTTAATTCATTAGAAATATTATTTTACAATTTTTAAAAAAATTATAGAATAAAAGAACCTATTATTAAATCTTTTAAAATATAAAAATGATGTCTCATCAGCATCATGAACAAGGTCCGTAGTCCGTCTGTAGTCCAGACTGCCGTTGGTCAGGGCTCCAGAGAGAGGAACCACCTCACCTTACGTGCCATGTCCAGCAGGGCTATTGCGTATCTCTGTTGACAGTTCATAGTGATCATCACTTGGCGAGTTTTGTTAAACAATGACCGTTCTTGTTGGTTTCAACTGACACTACCCGTGCAGAACTGTCATTGTATATCAAAACTCGTTATGTGATGATCACTATGAACTGTCTACCGAGATACGCAATAGCCCTGCAGGCCAGGAATACTATTTTCGAATGAAGCCCTTGACCCAGACGCGCAATGAAGTCCTCACAAGATGTTGGTCGAGGCTCTAGAATGATGAGGTTATCGACATTTTGACCCTGCAATCATTTGCTGAGTCCACATTTCGATAATCCGTTTGCTAGATCAAAAACTTTTTTTTTATCTTTCTCAGCTTTCACGAGATTCTCGTCTTGAGGAACAGTGATGTCAACAATCATTCCACTGCGCTTTCGGCGACCTATAATTTTAGGTCCTAATGATCTTACATTTTAGATATCAGGTTTATTTGCTAGAATAGTCCTGCCAGTGATGATAGTTAGATCGATCCCAGTACTCAGGCACATTCCTTTATTATGTTACTTCAGAACCCACAAGATTGTACCGCAAGGCAAGTTGGTGGTGTTTATGTGTATCCTACTTACTAGATTGTGTCTGTACATACAAGTACTCGCCGATAACATGACGAAAACAACCGGAAACAATATGTCATTACAATTATTAACAAATTACAATGATTTTATTTTTATAAAACCATTGTAATGAAGGACAAAATCTTGCCTCTGAAACATTGTAGGTATAATTTGTTATACAATGTTTCAGAGGCAAGATTTTGTCCTTTTTTTGCAACGTATCGTGAAACTTTTGTTTTTTTATTTATTTAGAGTGGTAACCCCTAGAGTTATAATGTCAATTATTAAAATCTTCGCTATGGCTTCCTCCTATTCATATCCTGAATTATTTTTGGCGGGTTTTATATTTACCTTGCCATTTCTATATGAAAAAAGTAATCTATTTCGGTATTATTTGAAATTTTTTCTCTATTACGCTTATGTGTTGATAACATGCACGGTGCTTTTGCCCGTAGTGTTAATATATCCTCGAGACGTAACAAACCTAATGTAAGATATCGATTTATTTATTATTTCGGGTTCGCGACTACATACTATTCACGAATGTCGTCTAAAGTATGTATTCGCGCAATTATTTAATTGTTTTCTTTCTACAGAGTTGCTTCCAGATTTTGTCGTTATGCATCACATATAGTAGGTATAGAATGGGAATTGCGGGGTATGGAACATTGGAATACCGAGCAATGTTATATTGTGATATCTAATCATCAAAGCTCTTTAGATATATTAGGTAATATCCTTGTTAAATTAATATTACCTACCATGAATGCTATGTTTATCTACAATGCTTTTTTTAATACCTACCAGGTATGTTTGAAATGTGGCCACGCATGAAGCGCTGCACTGTGGTGGCAAAGAGACCTTTAATGTTCACTGGAGCTTTTGGATTTGGTGCTTGGCTCTCTGGTCTAGTATTTATTGACAGATTGAGAACGGAGAAAGCTCGCCAACTCATGAAGGATGCAACTGCACGAGTCATTAGAGAAAAAGTATGTTCTCTTTATATTCATGATTTTTATTAATATGTAAAAACTTATTTCCAAGTTTTTTTCTAGACAAAGATTTGGATATTTCCTGAAGGTGCTAGATACAACAAAGGCAGTATTCAATCTTTCAAGAAAGGAGCATTTTATTTAGCTATTGATGCTCAGATACCAATAATGCCAGTTGTATTTAGTCAATATTACTTCTTAGACAGCGAGACTAAGACATTTGAACCAGGTATGTTGGTCAGATGATATTATTTGTATCACAAATATTATCATGTTAGGTGCTTAATATGTATTTTTGAAACTTATTTACAGGGAAGGTGGTCATCACTACATTGCCTCCTATACCAACAAGTGGCATGACATATAATGATGTTGAAACTTTATCTGAAATGGCTCGTCAACAAATGATTGATGTTTTCCATGAGAGCTCTAAAGATCTAGTCATGCAAAAGAAAATTGCAATTTAAACAATGTCCTAACCCACCTTACATTCCATTGGTATAAAAAAAATCTAATAATATTTCCTAGAATCTCATCCTAGCAAATTAAAAGCTGTTTAACTTTTTTTGTAATCAATCATTGCAATTTTGTGAATGAGAATGTTAAAGTTAGAATGTGATTTGTCAAAATACAGTACACAAATATTAAAGTGGACTTGTGGTAAAATTATATAAAGACAAGTGCCAAGCATTCACTTGACACAAGATTAATTAAAACTCCAAAAAGCCTTAGGTTAACTATATATACTAAGTTATACATTGTTCCTTTTGTAAACATTTGATCTAGTCATATTTTTGTTTTGTTATTTAAATGTGTTGTTGAATTTATAACAACAACGTTTTTTTTGTTTTTAGTTAAGGTGGAAGCGCAAGGGTAGCCCACGAAATTAAAATTTTCTATGTTTATTGCAATTTGCAGGTCAGTAACCCCATAACTATTTCATGAAAAAGTAACTCAATGGGGTTAAATAATAATAATATCGCTGGACAAATGAACTTGGAGGGCTGTATTGATTATTTGAATGATTATAATTCTGTAACTCCATACATGTGGCTGGTGCGATTTATATTTTCTTAAACATACAACCTGACACTGACCTGCAAATTGCAATAAGCTTAAAAAAAATCGCGGGTTACCCTTGTGCTTCCACCCTAAGAGGATTATTTCCTATTTACTTTACTAGTCATATTTATAAGTTGTACTCACCATTTAGTTGACTGATATAATACCAAAATGTTTGATCTTCCTTTTTGACCTTTAGAAGGTTCTAATATAAAGTATTTATATTATAAGATTGTATTGTAGATTCTATTGTAATGTAGTACGTCAACAACCAAAATAAAGTTTTACTTTTTTATAATATTTTGAGTTTAACCAACCCATAAAAAAAATGGAATAAGTGTTCTGTAAACTGCTTTGTTTTTTCATGGATATTTTATAACGCCGCCGGTAAAGTTAAGATTTGCGTTATTTTTTTACAAGGTGTAACATAAAACAACATAATAGCACGGTTTGCGCAGTAGCTGAGCGATTGGCTTCTGAGCTGGGTATCACGGGTTCGATTCCCGCACGGAACTAATATTTGTATGACATACAGGTTGTTGCCCCAGGTCTGGCTGTTGTGTGGGTTTAAATGTTTGTAAACGCACCTACCATACAGGTGAAATTCCTAGTGTAAGGCAGTTTTTTTTAAATTACCTCTTGTGTGGAGTGTTTGGCGACTTAGACCATAATACTGAAGAACTTTTGTTTTGTGATTTGAAAATTAATAACCTTTTTTTTAATTTTACTATGTACTTATACCTACATCAAAAAAAGTCCACTTAAAAAAGTATTTTTTTTTATCTTGCGAATTTCATGTACTCTTAGAACAAAAGTTGTTCAGTTTCAAGATACCACACGAGAGGTTGTAAATACGTTATGTACTTAACACCGTGTGAAAATAAACGACAATTTTTTTACTGTAAGCTTTACAGTTGAACGTGAATAATTTACATCGTGATACATGTATATTATAAAGTGATATGAAACGTGTTTGCAATAACGATACATAAACTTATGTCGATAAAACTAAATTGCACATCAGCGTATACACTTTGTTCTTGCACACATACTTCATGCAAGAATATTAGCGCAATGCCACAGTATAAATATGGACAGCATGGAAACTAGGCCTCTCTCTTGGGCTCCATTACAGCATTAGGGTTGTTTGTTTTTGAAATTGAAAATTTATGAAAACATTTATGTTCGGTAATGTAGAGATCAAACAACCATGTTGAAATAACTAGTTAACAAATACAATTTAAATATGTGTAATCTCATGGCGTCGGATAATATTAGTAGAAGGCGATAGTTGATAACACGGAACAGTTTATTATTAACACACAGCAACTTGTAGAACTATATGTATAAGGACTACCTATTCATACACGAAATCTCTTAACGGGTCATTGTACTCATCCTTATGAACAACTTTCACTATGGGACCAAACCCGAAATCGCGAAAAAAAACACAAGAACAGCAGCTGTTCAGTACATTTTGTCGAGTTATGCGCTGAGAAATGCATGGGGCATTCGATTTTTTTTTCGCGATTTCTGTTTTAGTCTCATAGTAAAAGTTGTTCATAATGATGAGTGCAATGACCCCTTAACAGATTTCGTGTATGAACAGATAGACCTTAGATTATCCTTAGCTTTGTCAATATGGTGTAAGGCCTTTTACATTGCTTTGGCGTGAGCCGCGGAATGACGAAAACGTTTCGTGCGCTCCTCGTCGGAGCAAGCGCGCGGATGTCGCAGCCGGCGGCCGCGCGGCGCATAGTGGTCTGGAAATTGAGCTCCATACTCATAGAACCTCTTAAGTCAGGAATCCAAAAAAAAATTGTAATGGCTCTGGTATACCTCTCTTTATGTCATATAAACGTATGGATGGTACTTATTGGTAGGTCAAAAAGATTTGTGTTTTTTTTTTTGTATGGGACAAAACACTTAAAGTACTTACATTTTTTTGAAACTGAATAGAACTGAAGGGCTGGTGCTCACATGACCTATTGTACCATACACGGTGATCAAGATGACATATAATTTATGCGCCGTTGGTTGCCGCTTTGCACGTAGCAATTTTTTAAAATTTTGATGTGATTTTTCAAATCTTTGACATGGATTAAATGAAGTGGCCGATCGCTTTACTTTAAATACTATCGTTAGTTTATAGCCTGCCATTGACTTTTATGATGAGAGTAATTAAAAGTGATATTGATTCAGTACGTTTTTGTTACAAATGCAATCCAAGAACAAAGTAACTCATTTACCAGTTAAGCTCTAGCAGGGCAAAATGGGCCCTCAGTCCAATAAAATTCTATTGTCTAAAACATAGGTACTAATTAAAGAATAGCGAACGTCAATGAGGGTAGTTGTATAAAAATAGGACGTTTGAGCTTAATTTTATTTATTTAAACTTTATGGACAATAGTGGTTCATAGGCGGACTTGATGCTATTAGGCATTCCTACCTTTGGGTTAAATAAGAAAACACTGAGGTAGGGTACAAAATAAATATCTAAAAAAATAACTTCTTGCTTTCGAAAATTTATAAAAGTACTTATATTGATAC
The DNA here is from genome assembly GCA_947578425.1 of Eugnorisma glareosa. Taxonomy (NCBI): domain Eukaryota; kingdom Metazoa; phylum Arthropoda; class Insecta; order Lepidoptera; family Noctuidae; genus Eugnorisma; species Eugnorisma glareosa. Next base: position 16,340,136 of record OX387959.1, read on the forward strand.
TAATACACATATACATATGAACCAATACCAAAATAAAAAACGACATAATAATAATTACCGTGACTCGACTTCAAATTGAGAGTAATTTATTCTAACATAAATAGTGGTTTTATCAGTAGCTCTCTGTACTTGTGCGCGCTAACTTATTACGTATGTTAATGTGTTATGATGGAAGATTTCGGTACTAATTTGGACATTTTCATTTTTATGGCAAACAATAGTTGTTGTTCACAGCCTAATGTGTTATTTGATATTTTTGTGAATGCTGTTGATTTGTCAGTTAATGAAAAGAAGGAACAGGAGGATTCTGTCAGACTTACTCGTATATGTGTTCGTTGAGGAAGTCGTGTAATCACACGAGACGTTCATTGAGACATGGTTGCAAGAGAACATAAAATGGTCTGTGGTTTTGAGGTAAAAGTCCCCTTGCCCCTTCATTAGTGTCAGTAGAGCAGCAACCATGTTCCATTCTGACTTTAGTGTAAATAAGGGTGAATCAACATCCTACAAACCGGAGATAGAGGCGGAGACGTGCAGTGTTGGAATATCAGTCCGAGAAAACCATTCATTGAGCTAAGCTCGCTACAGAAGAGAAGGACAGTTTCAGAGCTCCTAACGTATAGCACTGAAAGCCTTGCTCATACAACTGGTTTAAAAGCTCAAAACAAGAATGTAGCAGATTTAATTAGGTACACTAGTCTCGGAGTATCCCGAAGAGGCTACAAAGATCAAGGAATTCTTAAAGCCAAAGAAAACTGTGCCTATGTATTCCGCTGATAAAGCTTTAGTCATTTTGACCTCATTGAAGCTTTCGAAGTGGCAGTATGTGACATTAAGATCTTGTGCAAAAGAAGAAGGAATACCACTGTATACTGCTTATATCGCCATCCTTGAGTTGAAGATGGACTGCTACCCCCTAAAAGATACCATAGACATCACGGAAAGAGAGGTAAAAGTAAAGCTTCAAGCAACTTTGGATAAAACTGTAGCTAGGCTTGGAAAATTCCTACGTGTTAAACCTTCTCTAGATGGCAAACAGTTGACACTGATATGCAAGTGGGGCTTTAATGTTGCTTCAGGGCAAAGTTTGTATAAGCAACTATGGCAAGTGAAGACGATGATTCTAGTATTTTTATGTGTTCTTTTGTGCCTCTGCGCTTAGTTTGTGATTAATAAAACGTATGGGAGACTCCAAAGCCATCTTCCACAATGTTCTGCAGACCAATATATTTTAAGTTTTTTAACGAAAACAAGTTAAACATCGCGGGAGAACAGACTCTAATTGAAGCTGAGATTGCAGCACTGCAGCCTTCTATTATGGGAAGCCATGCTGGTAAGCACTCGATGCTTATGACCATGATAGATGGCAAAATCACTTCACAATTATCGAATACCTCATCACAGACTTGTGATATAAAGGGTGTAACAAGATCATTAACGAGCCCCCCCGTCATTGCGATCATATTTTGGTTCTAGACTGTACCTGGGAACCTTCTAGTTACGGAGATATTGGGGGTCAAAGTTCCAACTTTTTCACAAATTTTAAAACACGATTTTTCACCCCAAAAAAAAAGTTGTTTCCCAGGAATTATTTTTGCGTACCTAAAGTTACATAATTTGATGTACAGAATGCTTGGTTGACGGCTTCGTGAAGGGTCTTGTTTCACTCTGTATGTAAAGCTACCTTCGGAAATGAATAAGGTGTAGAAGATGTCAGATTGAGTTTTCAATAACTTAATAAATGAATGTCACTACTGCTATAAAGAGTGTAACAAGACCCTTCACGAAGCCAAAGGCACTTGTTCTCCCGGTCATTGCGATTATTTTTTTGTTCTAGATCATACCTGGGAACCTTCTAGTTACGGATGTATTGGGGGTCAAAGTTCCAACTTTTTCACAAGTTTTTTTGTAAATACTTACGTGTTTTTACTGTAAGATTTTTACTTTAAATACCTCGACGATCCCCGTACTATTCAATCCCATCTATCAGCACAATGTTTTGAGTGCGTAACATTGAGCCCTACCGTAAAACGTGATATTTCACCCCCAAAAAAAAGTCCGTTTCCCAGCAATACTTTTTTCAATACATTTTCTCGAAAACTGGTTCTTATCGCACTACGATTAGGTACAACATGCTTTTTAATATTTATTTTATAAAAAATTCCACAGATAAGTCCAAATGGGTTCAATGACCATAGCTTTAATTGGTGGTGATTGTTTTTTTTAATCTCGGTAAAGAGATATGCGTCTATACGGCGTAAATATTTTTTTAGTGTTTAAATTGTGTTTATAAATAGAATATCTTACACATACATGATTATTTAAAACAAATATTTCCTTTTATGAACAAATTAACATTTATTTGTGTTCTAAGTGCAAAAATATTTGATTTTTCTTGTTTTCATTTTCATTTTCAGCCTGGCGAAAGCAAGGCGCGGAAAAAAAGCAAATTAAATCATAGTTTCATAATAATTCCTGACAAAACTACTTTGTGTTTTAATATTTTATTTCTTCGAAAGTGTATTGAAAAACGTCGTTTGATACGCGTGGGGATTTGTTATTGCAGTTCTCGGCTCCATAACACCCTCGCCTGCAGCTCGGGTGTTAATTCCGCGCTCGATTGCTATAACAAAGTTTCCCCACATACATCAAAATGTACTATTGCGTAAAGTTACTTAGTTTGATGTACATAATGCTTGGTCGACGGCTTCGTGAAGGGTCCTGTTACACCCTGTATATGTAAACTAACGATAGCATAAGTAAATCGATTAGCAACTTCATTAAACCACGTCAAAAATTTGAAAATTACATTTCAAAAATTCAAAATTTTAAAAAATTGTTTCGTGCAAAGCGGCAAGCAACGGCACATAAATTAGATGTCATCTTTATCGCCGTGTATGGTACAATCAGTGTTTCCAGCCAGGTCTTGTCAAAAGTTACCTGAAATGTACAAAAAAGTAACCTTTTTGTAGGAAAGTAACCATTTACATTTTAGATGACCAAAAGCATAAGCATATATATTTTTAATAACTTACAGAATTATGGGTAAAGTAAAAGTTTCTTCAAAAACACTAACTTTGAAATACATAAATTGATAGATAAAACACACAAACAAATACCTACACGCAGCACACATACACATTCTTAGTTACTGTGGTAACTGGTAAGCCTGCCTTATTGTGGGAACCCAAACCAACTACTACTACCAACTCGTCAAATTTATTTCAGTTAAGCCTTTCGTAATTAGTCTGCTATGTAGGTATACCGATCTCCTCGCTTTCGTAGACTTTCTACCACAACACAACAAAAGGTGATCCAGGCTGCCAGGCAGGCGAAGGGAAGCGACTCAAACGTATTACTTACTAGCGTAGTTATTCGTTAGTATGTTCTTAATAATAATAATTTAGTGCACTTACGTTAACGTACTTAAGTTTTCAGCTCACTTTTCTATATAACAATTAGGTATAACAAAACACAATAAACTTCGTAGACGCTCGCTAGAGTGAAGTAAGTACATACAAATTGAAGTGAGTGGCGCGAAACCCGCGAAACTCACGAAGATCGATTGACCGGGCGAGTAAGTGTAGCGGACGGTTGATTTAAGCATTGGTGTGAAAGAGAAAGGTATGTTTGATTTAATTCTGTGGTTGCACCACTGGCACAGAATACATAATAATACAAGCCACTGGAGGGAATTTAAAAAAGCATTCCGTAAATTCCAAAAAATCACCTTTAAGTAACCTTTTGTGTCGTGTAACCTAGTAGTAACCTGAAGGGGTTAAAAATCACCTAAAAGGTTACCTAAGTAACCTTCTGGCAACGCTGGGTACAATAGCTCATGTGAGCACCAGCCCTTCAGTTCCATTCAGTTTAAAAAAAAACTAAGTAGGTACTTGTGTTTTCTCCCATACAAAAAAAAAACACAAATCTTTTTTTTCTCAGGCGTGGACCTACCAATACCATCCATATTTAAATATGATGTAAAGGGAGCTATATCAGAGCCATTGAATTTTTTCTTTTAATTCCTTGCTTTGAGTTTCTATGAGTATGGAGCTCAATTTCCAGACCACTGGGCGGCGGCGGGCTGCACAGTGTCAGTGTAGAACAAGCCAGGTGGACAAAATTATACTTTTATGGATTTGGAACTATATCTCTAAATTAGTTAATTATTTACTACTATAATAAGTTTTTTTTAAAGAAAATGCATAGGAATTGTATATAAATATTTTACACGATTATAATACAGGAAAAAAATAATAAAAATAAATCTTAAATTATCTTAATTGCTACAAATATCAAACCTTATTATTTATATACAACCACAACACACATTGTTTGTTTGTTTTCTCTGTTTTTACTAACATATTATATCCAAAAATTATAACTCTAACGCTAGAGGTATCTATTTACGTCATTAAAACTAGGAGTCGATTGTCTTCCTGAGTTTGTGGAGGTATTGGTTGGAGTTGGGGTCGAGGCACTACATATAGTGGGAGCTATGATGAGCTTTAAGACCTCCGCGCACAATTTATTAGACTTTTTTTCAGTACTTCCCGGAGGCTGATGATCTTACGATCAGACGTTATAATTAACATATGAGCACGTCTCTATTCGTGGCAAGACGAGAGCACTTTCTGGTGTTATGCTCTCTAAGCTTCAGGCAATCTTTGTCTCTCACTTCTTGGGCTTCCTCGGATAGCTCTAACATGCTTTTTTTGATTTAACAATGCATTCATATGATGGAAACACGTGATGCCCGACTTTCATAGTCCACTTCCTAGTCAATTTGTACAAGAGTTGTTGATTTTGAATCAATATTAATACGCTAATGCCTCGTCACTACTTAGCGATCTATCATTTTGCACAGCACTTGCTTGTTGAAGGCTAATGCATACACTTGCAGAAGCTGGATTTTTGCCAATGTCCTTTATAACTCTGGCAACGTTTTTATGTCCAGTTGACCGTGCAGCTACCTCTGTAGCAGTAATTAATTCCTAACACTCCGCGACTGAACTAGATTTTGAACTGCACGTCTTAGTTTTAAAAGACGAATCTTCGAAGACTAGGTCTTTTGGGTCGAGAAAGGTCAGCACATGAGGTAGAAGGTTGCGGTTGAGTCGATCGCATGCAGGATTCTATCTCCTCGCCTTCCAGCCACAACTTATTCCTATAAAAGAAACGCTCTTTTGACTTCCCTGAAGACACTCATGTGGTAGCAATTTTCGAAGAAATGCTGGCTAATTTCATCTTAATTTCCCTTTGACATTCTTCAGTGATGTCAGAGAAATCAAACTTAGACGAAATATATTCAAATAGACGATTATTTCTTTCTTGCTTAAGCCACTTTTCAAAAACTCTATTTTACCCATTCTATTTTGCTTTTCTGCAAAAAATGAAAAAGAAAATGGTTGTAATCAAGTGTGCTACATAAAATATATGTCATAATCATTGATAGTCATGCAGTTAAAACATATAAAAAATTCAGCGTGGATACAAGAGGATACATGGCTTTTCCATGCAAGCCTGCTAAATTCAAAAACAATTATCTTTTTTGTGTATTCATAGATAGTATTTTATGAATGTTTATGACACATTAAAATAATCTTATAATAAAAAATAAAAAAAAAGTACTTACATACCTTCAGAAGTAAAATCCATCACTAAAACTTTTCACAAAATTAAGAACTGCCACCATGAGATGTTAGTGAAAGTGTCGCAAAAAAACAACTGAAGTACCTACTTCTTTAATTGCATCTACCTCATTTGCTCACTTTGATAAACAATGACTCATCATTATGGACTATGGAATGTTACACGTAAACAATTCTTGGAATCAGGGGTTTAGGGGTGAGGGGTGTTGTTGACATGTGGAACGTAGGTACCTATTTCTGGGAATTTGATAATGACTTTTGTCCACCTGGCTTGTTTTACGGCGGACACTGTGGGCTGGTGTGCTATTCTCTAAGGGTTGTAAGGATACAACCTTGTGTCAGCGTGGCCCCAGCGTTGAAACTGCAGTTTGTCTTTAAATGATTTTCAACTTTTTATTCTGTTGAAAGACAAACTAGTTTCGTCGACGACACGAACCAACATTTTCTGAGCCAACAACAGGCTTTTTGACCATAAGTCCAAAATATTGTTCGGCACTCACCTTCTTTTATTGCTTAGATCGCTAGCCCACGCAAAGACGCGTCTAGCTAAAATATAATCAATTAAATTAAAAAAAAAAACCCCCCAACTAGTAAATGGCTACACCGATTTTGATAAAGAACCATTGCCAAGAACTAGCTTTCGAATAAAAATACTGCATCGCAGTTATGCAGTTTTTTTTTACCACACATACATAGCGGTCAAACTTATAACACCACTTTTTTTTGCGTCGGGGGTTAAAAAATGACGTGGCACTCACGAAATAACGCGATAATTGCTGGGTTGTCGATGCGAGCCAACAAATTGTGTCTAGTCTCTGTGTGCGAACATATGTATAAGCCAAGCAACTTAGGTGCCGAACAAAATATACTTGTGTTCAAAAAACCTATTTTTGATTCAAAAAATTTTGGTTCGTGTCGTCGACGAAACTACAGTTTGTCTCTAATAGATTTAAGTATGATGAAAATCATAGACAAACTGTAGTTTCGTCGACGACATCGCGCAAGTAGAGTTATCAGTTGCCCACCAGACAACACCCGTCTGTTCGGAGGATCCTCCCTTTTCTATGGGGATGAAGAACTTTACACCCTGCTCTCCATACCCCCAAACAAGCATGAAACATTTAAAAATCATTTTACCTCCAAGTACTAACAAATACGATCCTAAGTTAAAAAAAAAAAAAAAACTTTAAGTCATAATTAATTAGGAATGGCTCAATCTAGATCACAATCGTGAATATTAGTAAAAATACGTGATTAAAAAACCGGCTAAGTGCGAGTCGTGCTCACACGCACACAGGGTTCCGTAGCACCATACAATACAGCGTGTAACAGAAAGGGTATAATCATATGGAATACTGTGGTACGGACCATCAAACTAAACAACTTTCTCTATGGGACCACCATCGAAATCGTAAAAAAATAATCAGCTGTCCCATACATTTGGGTCGAGTAGGTATTGAAATTTTGTATAGGACAGCTGATTATTTTTTTACGATTTCGATGGTGGTCCCATAGAGAAAGTTGCTCTGTTTGATGGTCCGTACCACAGTGTTCCATATGATTATACCCTTTTTGTTACACGCTGTATAATAAAAATATTTTGAAGGCTCATTCATATGTTGTAGGTGCTGTATTACATTCAACAGCAAAACTAAAATTGTTTTTCATAGTACCTACGTTAATGAAAAACAAAGTTACTGCTGCAGTTTGATGAAAAAATCCCATATCTCGAAAAGTCATCATCAAATTTTATTCAAATCAATTTTGGTTGAAAGTTTTTTTACGTTCTACAGTCCTAAATTTTTTCAGAATTTTCCTACTCTTACTTAAGAAATTAGACTACGGAACCCTAAAAAGCAAGTCTGACATTTCGGTGACCTCCACGCATAGCCCCATTGTTTGATCATTACACTACAGAACAGGAACACCAATGTTTTCATAAATCAATTTCAAAAACATTAAACTCAAACTCAAAGCATTTATTTCAATTAGACCGTAACAGGCACTTTTGAATGTCAGAAAAACAAAGGCGAAGCTACAGTCACAGACACAAGGCATAATCACTTGTGAAAGTTATTATGCCCATTCCAAAGCGTAGATCTCTATGGAGAAAAATGGGCAAGAAACTCCATGGACACTATTTTCACAACCCTGGGGGCCTAAAATGTCCACTGTAGCAGAATCATAATAGGATCATAATTTGAATTACGTTAAAAATCTTAAAATAGTCACCGACGCAGTTAATACTATGAATTATCACTTTGTGACCATTTTACGAATTGTAACGTAATTTATATTATTTTCCTATTATGATTCTGCTAAAGCGGCCATTTTAGACCCCCAGATGCTGCATTTGAGCGTAGGTAATTATTTTAACAACTAGGCCTAGCTTTCCATATTTATACTGTGTCTCTAAGTTGGGTATGATATTTTGTAATGAAACAAGTTTAAAGAATCTTAGATAAATATTTATTTGGCTAAGCCAATCACCAATGACAATGAATCTATAATGCAATTTATTGTTCGGGTTGTTACTATGATAGGTAATAAACTATAAAGTGTTTTGAAAGGTGAGGTTGTGAGAAGTTAGAATTTCACATAGTTTCAGCTTTTAATCTAAAGAAATGATGAACGTAAAGCAATTTAGACAAATTATTTATAACACCAATTAGTTTTATGTGTAACCGAACACGTGACAAAATGGTATGGATCTACCAGGCGCAAAATAATATTAGATAGGTAGGTACTTACTCGAGATTAGAGTAGCGATAATTAAGTATGGCGATAGTTAAAAATCACTGAAAGCCAATTAGTGTACGATAAACAATACACGCGTTAACATGCGGGAATTTGAAGATAAAGAAAATCAGATGCCTACGTTTCTGCTAAGCGCCTCTCTCAAGAAAGAGTGAGCAATTCATGGTGCATAATTAATTATGATCAAAGTAATGACAAATTAAAATTGATTGTCAAAATAAGTTGTTATTAATTACGAAGTTTGTTTTTTTTTCGACATTTTTTGAATACCTAATTGATAGGTTCCTTCAAATCTTTCATGTATCTACCACTATCTAGGTATTGTTTTACATTCTGTGCATGAGATATCCTATAACCAAATTTGTTTTTATATTCCTACGATAATCGGCTTTATAATTTACATATCACCAGCTTTTCACAAATTTTGGAATACCTACACAGGTATTCTAGCAAAATTATCGGCGTTATGATTACACGTGATCAAAAATGTAGTAGGTACTTGTGCGGGAGAAAAGAGCAAATAAATAATTGCACATACAAAATAAACGGTATTTTACTACTTACCATTTTCAAACACAAACGCAATATTTCATGATACTTAATTGTCTATCAGTAGACTTATGGAGACTGGAAAGCATCATTATTATAGTTAAATTCATGTAGCCTGTGTATTAAAAATCTAAACAAGGCGAAAACAAAGCGCAACTCATTAGACATCCGTTACGAAATAATTAATCAATTCTAATAAGTAAAAATGTTATCCGACAAATATATATATATTATATTCATACACGAAATCTCTTAAGGGGTCATTGTACTCATCATTATGAACAAATTTTACTATGGGACCAAACCCGAAATCGCGAAAAAAAATAGCTGCTCAGGGGGCCTAAAATGGAGCTTTATCAGAATCATAATATGAATCATGTTAAAAATTTAAAATTCTTAAAATGGTCTTTATGGTTACGACCACAAACTCCATTTTAAGAGTTTTCAATTTTTAAGGTGATTCTTATTATGATTCAGCAGCCATTTTAGGCCCCCAGTACATTTTGACGAGTTAATGCGATCATAGTGTAGTGAACAGCTGTTTTTTTTTCCCGCGATTTCGAGGTTGGTCCCGAAGTAAAAGTTGTTCATAATGATGAGTACAATAACCCCTTAAGAGATTTCCTGTTTAAATAGATAGACCCTATTTATAGAAACCAAGGTTACAAAATGGAGCGTCAATATATTGAAACCAGAATAATGTCGAGATAAAATCAGTAAATACGTTTACGAATTACGTTCTATTTTACTGTTGGGTCCATCTGGTTGCACATGTGTTACCAAACTTTCTATTTACATTAAATATTTGATTTACAAATATACATCTTATCTATATAGTGTAGAAGTACCTACTCAAACATCGCTTGTAGATTTCTTGTATAATAAATTATCTCTTATTTGTAATTCAGCAATATTTCGGTTCCCAACTAATCATTCCAACCCTCACCCCAGCCTTCATTTTCATCGACATTTTCATCTGGAACAAATTCTAATTTGCTGCTTAAGTTTTGCGTATCGCTGTTTTGACCAATATTTACCATGGTCGGCTTTTCTATTACAGGCGTCATATCAGCAAAAAAATCGAATTCGTCTGAATTCTTTTTAGAATCGTATTTTTGATTTTTTATGTCTAGTTCAGAAATATCTACGATATTCTTTTTTGCTTCGATTGCAGCTTTTTGCAGTAACTTCGTTCTTGATTCGGAAACAACTTTCGCATTTATGTTTGTGGTAGAAGTACTTTTTTCATCTACAGTCTTGATATGAACTAACATTTCATGTGTACTATCTGCATCCAAAATTGGAGATGCACTTTTTGTTGTTAAATGGCGATTATTATCCCAGTCGCTCCAGTCATCTTCACTGTCTCCTATTTTTGTAAGTAATTCTGTTGCTGTAATCAAATCATCTATAGATTCGCCACCAACTGGGGACGGTCTTTCATTTAACGTTAATGACTTATCAAATGATATTAGTTCATTTCTATCGTCACTTTCGTAAATTTCTCCGGAACAAGGCAAATCTCGCAAAGACTTACTTGGTAGATATACACTAGTTTCAGTTATCGAACTGGCTACTGGCAACAAAGGCTTTGTTTTCGAATTTGGCCTCCCATCTGAGAAAAATTTAGATCTCTTTCCTCCTATTACAGTACCAGCTCCTAATATTGGTACCAATTCACTTAGACATATAAGGGTTGCTGACACTAAACCATCATCTATATCCTTGATACCCAAAAGTAACTGAAACAGGAAAAATTAACATTTTAAATATTTTTTCTTTTTAATTTAACTAAGTTTTAGATTCTTGCAGCAAATATTCCACCTGGGATATGTATTTGACTAGTATTAATAATGTATTGTACTATTAGAATTTTTGTTTCATAATCAATTTGATGAAATAACCTCTGGAAGGATGTGTTGAGAGAGCTCTTCATGTGAAAATACATGAACAAACTTGGAAAAGTGCCTCAAAAGTAGCATCCTGATTTGACTATCTCTCACTCCAAATAACTGCATTAGTCTAGGTTTAACATGTTCTTTGAACACACCAAGACTGAAAAATCCTGGTACTTCTCCATTAGATGTGCGCTCTGGAATTTAAAATGAAATAATTATGAGCATTTTACCTTTTGCTATGGTTACTTTCAGCTTTGTCTGAATTAATAAGGTATAATGTATCTATAGTGAAAAGACAGAGGATCATTACCATTTTTTGGTTTGAGAATGTAAGGAATAACATCTCTTCTTGCTGTTTGGTCTAACATTGTAAGCCTGGATAGCAAAAGGCCTCCTAGTTGCTTTGCTACAGTTTCTTCATCGTAACATTTAAGATTATCCAAAATATTAGAAAAAAACTGGCTCTTTTCCTCTTCTGAATTTAAAGGGAGAAAATTAAGAAATTTATAGATTGATATAAATTCATGATTGAAAAAATCATGTTGCAGTATCTCAGATAAGTTGGGCCTTGTGGTAGGATTTTGATGCTGCAAGTAATCTCGACAATATTTCTTAAATTCTTGTAAATACGGTACTTCATCTGAAAATAAAGCAAGTAGGTATTATGCTAATGGTAACAACAAAATGCAATATGATAATAAAATATTGATTTGGTAATATACCATCTTTGCAGTCTTTGAAAACATCTTCAACCAATGCCGCAAATGCGTATTGATCCACTTTCGTAGTAATCTCATAAGAATCTTCATTTGGGTCAACTGCTTTATCATACCTAAAATGTGACAAAGATTGATTATAAAAACAAACAAGAAGTCTAACTTCAAATTCTCAGATCATCATTTTTAACCGACTTAAAAAAGGAGGAGGTTCTCAATTCGGATTTATATTTTTTTTTTGTTATGTATGTTCGGGCATAACTCTGTCATTTAAAGACTGATTTGGAAAATCTGTCGTGATTGCTCCAATCGCTTGGATGTTTATTGTTTACACAACATCACGTCTTTATGCTTTGAGGGGGTACGCAGATGTGTACAGTTTACCCACATTTCGACAATTAGGTATGTTAAGTTCCATTTAATTGGGGAAATAGCCTACTACCCTATTAAATAAAGTATTACCAAAGTATTGTTAACAGTGTAAAATAAATGCATAGCAAATATTTGTATAGGATAGTACACTAAAAATGGAAAAATAAAACTTTTTAGAAAAACATAAAACGGACTTCAAAACAACACAAAAAAAAAGTGAAAATGAAGTGCGATGAGAACCAGTTTTCGAGAAAGAGTATTGAAAATAACTTTAGCTTCAGAAGTAGGTGACAACAAAATTAAATCAAACTAAGAAAAGTCACTGACTGCAGGGGGTCTAAAATGGCCACTTTATCAGAATCGTAATACGAATCACGTTAAAAATTTAAAACTCTTAAAATGGACTTTGTGGTCATAACCATAAAGACCATTTTAAGAATTTTAAATTTTTAACGTGATTCATATTATGATTCTGATAAAGCTTCCATTTTAGGGCCCCAGAAGCTAAAGTTATTTTTCACTTTTTTATGTTTCTGAAGTTGGTTTTATTTTTTACAAAAACTTTTTTTTTCTGTTGAGTAAGCTATTTGTAAATTAAGGAGTGAAAAATTTGCCACATGTGATTTTTCAGAAATTACTACCCTAGCCTGATAAAATTATAGCTTTTCCTAAATCAAAAGGCCGTGTGTCCCAGCAGTGGGAACATTATGGTCCCACTGCTGGGACACACGGCCTCCTCTCTATGATAGGGAATGGGCTATAATCCACCACGCGGGCTCAGTGCGGGTTGGTAGATGTCATATGTCTTCGAATTTTAGGTTCAAGGACATCGGCATGTTTCCTCACGATGTTTTCCTTCACCATTTTTGAGAGCAGTGGTGATGAAATAAATTACACAAAGTAATGCTCCTGCCGGGGTTTGAACCCACGAGCTACTGTTCGTAAGTCAGGGCCGCCACCATTGGGCCACCGCTCCTCTGATGTAATAAATATTATGTGATTAATTAAAATTAATCATGTAATATTAGATTGGTATCTTCAGAAACGATACAAATATTTAAATTCTACCTGTGAATCCTGGCATGTCTTAAATAAGCTGCTGTCAGCTCAGTAAATGGGCATAGGTATTGCAGTCCTCCAAGCTTCCATTGTCCATCTCCAGTCACATATATTGCTGACACACTCACATTATTATGGGACATACCAGCCTACAAATATGATTATAAAGAAGCCAGTTAATGTTTGTATGAACTTAATGAACACATTACTCAATTTTAGCAGCTCTCCTCCGATTTGTAACACTTTATTTATATCATTTATGTAAGCATTATTGATATGATTTTGCCGACATAGTCAGAAAAGTCTCAAAACTATGAAGATTCGCAAGCCTATCTCGAATGCTATGAAGGCGCGCGAGCGAAGCGAGCTCCAATTTTTTTGGCACCCGCTTTACTTTGCAGACTTAAGCATTACAGTTTCAGAATAAATAAGTAAATTGGAATCCAGAATGCAAGAGCGAGCGAAACGAGCTTGAGACTTAGCAGTCCTTCTTGGATTTGCATAGATTTCGTTTTTACCATTCATATAGGTAATATTGTCGACATAATTAATCATAAAAGTTTCTGAACTATTAGGAGACTAGAATATAGGTTAGGTTTTCTTTTGACCACTAAGCAATACAAATTAGAGAAGCTACTTGAATATGAGGCAGCAGGCTAGAAAATAAATAGTGCTTTTATCAACAAGTAAAGCAGTTTTCACTGCCCCAGGCCAAAGCCTTCTTGGCCTAAGGGTATATAAATACGCCATTGCTTGTATCTACAGTGTATAGGTCCATGCAGGTAAAACAGTGGGACGAACATTAATAAATTAATAATAAGCCTTTAAAATGTTAGCCTGTTTCATCACGAAAATAACAAAAATGTGTTTGTTTGAATGCTTATCATACATATAACAATTAATCTCGTAAACTATTCCACCAATTTTGGTGATCATTAAAAAAAAAATATCATTAATGAAAATGTTTTCTCCGCGGTGGCCACGCTGACGCTGTGAGTCACATAAGAAAATTTGAATGCTAGGGTAAACTAGGGTTACATTTAAAAAAAAAATATAATGGTCTTTTGTAGAACATCAGACTATCAACCTCAATTAGGGTTGTGGGCATGCCTTTCGTGACCACAAAGGTGGATCTGTGCTTGGTTGGAATACCATTATTGTAGTTTCATGCTGCATTTAAATTATATACCAACCTGTTCGTGAATAAACACTAGAGCTCTTAAAATATTGTTGAGTCCTATGCATATCTGGAGCGGTGTTAATGACTGTAGAATATGCGACAGTGGCTGCACAAATTCAGTGGCTAAATGGAAAGTTGAGCGCTGTTGCCAGGCGGAAATGTATCGAACAATGCATGGATGACGGTACTTCAGAAGATTCTACAAAGTAATTAAAAACATTAACGACTGTATTCACAAACATGGTAGCATAAATCAAGTTAATTATACAATTTGAAAACATACATTTGAAAACTTTTCAAGTGGTGTTGATATTGACCAAAGCGGACCAACTGCGGCTTCTCCCTTAAATACAGAAACTGAGCCATCCCCTTTAAGGCTGAAATACCTGCAACTGTCGTTAATTGTGGCCTGATAGTGGCACCAAAAATCGGTTACCTCTATTGCTTTCTCCTCAATTTCTAGGCCACTTAACTGTGAACTGTCGTTACCCATCATTTAGGATTTTAACTATATATAAAACATTTCTAATAATAAGAATTAAAACTTCGTGAATTATTGATAATATTACGGCGAAACAAGAAACAACAAAACCATGATCGAAATATTCAACGTGACATTTCGATACTGACACAGTCACACTTGACAGAAGTGACGATTACGAGATTACCATAGAAGAAATTAATAATGAGATTACCATGGAAATATTAGCTCCACGTTATGGAAGTATGGATGAAGACATGCTGCTCATGATATTCATACCCCAAATAAATTGGATAAGGGCAGGACAATGATGATATTAAACTCCTTGGTGATTATCGTGGGAATATTTATCAAGCAGGAAATTGTAGCAAATATTTTCATGCCGCTATGTTTAGCAGGTACAAAGGTACCGTAGAGACTTCGACTAATAAGTGTACAAAATATTCGACCGCTTCATTCGTCAATGGAAAAAGCCCCAGTAGCCACGGATTGCACTTGACGGAATATAGTTGAATGAACTAAAAAGGATGACAACACTAGTCGTGCTTCTACCTAACCTCTCAGATGTACTTAGCTCGTATGAGCGGTAAACACTTTTGATGAATTTGTTATTGTTTTATGTATTTTTAGTGAGATAAGAGTAGTATGTTTAATGATTACGACTGAAGGACATGTATCCATGGTCAGGAATAAAAAAAAAAAAAAACTACCTAATCTGTGGGCAGATCAATGTCAGTGTGTGACAGATAGCGTCACTTGTCAGTCAAGCTGTCAATCTTTGACAAATGTTTTAATTTTTAGGTGCTATTCGTACCAAAATGGCATCGAGTTTACTCAAAAAAGCTATCTTTTCCAATCCTGCCACTGTGCGGAAGACCTTTGGAATAATTTGCAATGCTACACGAAACCGTAAGAATAATAAATAACCAAACTGTGCTTGTTTATAAAAAATATCCAGTGTTGTGACTGTTACGTCATTTCATTTTAGATTGGAACTACCAATACATGCCCGGTCCATATCCTAAGACGGTAGAGGCGCGAGAGGCTGCGGCAAGAAAGTATGGCATGACCATTGAGGAGTACCAGCCGTATCCCGAGAGTATGGGCTATGGAGATTACCCGAAACTGCCTGATATTGGAGAGGATTCTAGGGATCCACACTACCCTTATGATTTTCCAGAATTGAAGAGAAACTTTAATGAACCTGTAAGGCTTAAAATATCCTTTAATCATTAGAAGCTAATACCAGCAGATGACTGGTCCTATAAATTATGTTTATTCATTTTCAGATGCATGCAAGAATGGAAATATTTGGTGGTGACCGTTATGATCCATCTATGAAGAGGAGGTTCTCATTGTTGCACCAGTGGACATGGTTTTTAGGTGTTGTTGGAGGATCTTTTGCATTGTTCTTCTTTTTGGAAGATTATAAAGTTGGGAGGCCTGTAACAGCTAAGCAATACCCACACCAAGGACCTCACTTTTCATTTGACAAATGAAACTCAACTTCTCTTGTTCTGGTCTGTTCAAATTAGAATTATTATTTAAAAAAATAGTTTCAATAAAACAATTTTGAGTTTAACCTTTTTTTTTCTGCCCTAATGTAGTAGGACTTTAATTTTACAACCTGTAAGATTGTGCCTATTGATATAATAAATTCTCAATCTAGAAAATTGTTACTATATGTGGCCACAAGGAATAGCAAACCAAGGATGGTTGGCTATTCCTTATATTATTAAAATTAGGATAAAAACAAAAAAAAAAAAACTTATTGTTAAGGTTATTTAAAATCCTTTTAATATTAAATTATTATCCTTGAATTATCCTTACAATTGGTACTCTCAATTAGTGTTTTAATAAGCAATAAAATATAGGTTGAACTCCTGTAAGGTTTTAAAGTTTTAATTATTTAAGGATGTGTACAGGCTGCTACCTGCAGGAGGGTTTATTGTAGCATGTGGCATTTTGTAGTTTCTACCAGGGCTCGGAAACCGGTTAATTTTCCAAACCGGTTTCGGTCATTGACCCCAAACCAGAAACAATTGCGGTTTAGGTTTCGGTGTTTTAACCGGTTAATGGCAGAACCCGTTTTTACAAATTCAGATTTTGATGAGCGAAATAAACCGGTAAATTTGAGATTTGACGGTAAGTATATACGAGTTCTACCTACTGCGCCTTAAGATTGATATCTTACATCTACAATAATAAAGCTCTCGCTCTAGTCGCTCTACGCCAACGAATAACGCACTCACAAGCAGATTGTGTTCGACCGCGCTCGTAGTTTCGTTGTAATTGTCGTGTGTGCAACAAAATACTTGAATCGAGTCTGTGTAAAACCGGTTTATTTAGGTTAGTGCGAGTATTAAAATAATATTTTCTGTAAAAACCGGTATCCAACATGATTTAGGTTTAGTCTAAAACGTTTTTGTAATTAACCGGTTAATCGAAGAACGATATTATAACGGTTTTATGAACAATTTTAACCGGTATTTCGAAACCGGTTCCAAGCCCTGGTTTCTACCTACAACCAGTGGAAAGTTTTTTACAAAATCCCTAAACCAAATGGATTTATCTAGGTGGCTTGAGGGGTGAAAGTTTGCAGCAAAAAAGTTACATACAGGATGATTTTCGACAAACTGCTTGTATTGCATCGGATCGGAAAGGATACGAACGGATACGGCGACAGCCGATCGCGTCCGGCAGGATGTCGACGTATACGATCGGCTTCGTACCGTCGCTTGTGAATGTATCCGTATCTGCGCCTAGTCAAATAGTATCATTCCTACCGTGTTGACAGCCGAAAGGATCCGATCGGACACGACGACAGGCAAACGGAGCCGATGGCGCGTCGCAGCATACTTTCGGCTACGAAAGCGTGTTGCAGAAGACGCCCGCGTTCAAGCTGCTGTGCGATAGACGATTTAATATCCTTTAAAGATTGTAAAATCTGGTCCAATCCGATTCGATGCGAGCTATTTGGTAGAAATCATCCTTAAGTGGACCTTATAAATTTTATAGAGTGAGCAGAGAATTGCATGATAGTTAGATATTTTTAAACATCGTTTTATGATATCACTTATAAATACTAGTAAAATATTCATCTTCCAAGTCATAGAGATCAGCTGCTATGTCATCACGGAGAGACATCAGTTTCTGGTCACATTCTTGTTGTTTTGTGCGAAATAGTTTAGAGTTTTGCGTTATAGCTTCATTGACTGATGGGAAATCATTCAATATTAAATACTGTTTTATGTCCGATACCAGCTTCATCAGGGATTCACCGGCTCTCACTGAAACAACAAAAAAAGAGATTGGCAACTTGATATATTAAATGCTGTACAAACAAATTTTGCTGATGCGATGGTGCTATAATATTTTTTTTTTTTGTTAGCCTATTTGTGTGTCCCACTGCTGCAAAGGCATCCCCTTTCTCCTTCCAAACCATTCTGTCCTGTGAAATATCTGACCATGTTCGCCCCGCCAACGAGATCAGATCATCACACCACCTTCGCCGCAGTCTACCTCGACGGCGATTTCCTCAGACAGGCGCCCAGTGAGTGACGATCGTTGCCCATCCCTCCGGGCGCATTCGTGCTACGTGGCCAGCTCACACCCACTTCAGCTTGCCTGTTTTTTCTCCAACATCTGCAACTTGAGTAATGGAGCGCAGGGTAGTGTTTCTTACACGATCTGTCTGCTTAACACCTATTATGCTGCGCTCCATATAGAGTATGCAACTATGCGCGCTATAATAATATAACACCTAAATACGAAAAGTTAGAGGACCAGAGATTAATGATCAGATTTTTTATTACTACAGATTCACTTGAACAATGTTTAAACTTTCATGTAAAAAAAAAAATAACTTAAAAATAACTTACAGGAAGTTCTGAAACAATAACGTCTTTGTAAACTTACCAATGTTAGCAGCCCGAACTTGCATTTCAAATGTGTCTTGCTCAATCTGTGTCATTCTATTGAGTTGGGTTTCATTTTCTAGTTTTGCAAGTTTTATGATTTCTATAAATAGACACAATATGTGAATGATGGGCATTTTGTTTAATAAAACAATTTAGTTTTTGAACTTGTGAGTAAAAATAAAGAAATGTTTATAATTCAATTACAGGATCTTATTAGTACAACTACAAACATAATTAGAAAACGAAGCTTTTATTTTAAGTTTTAATAATGCTACAGTATATGGTCTCAGTGTTCTCATAACCTGGCATGGAGATTGGTGATGGCAATATGTATTGTTTTAAAAGAAGGCAGAAAGACGTAGCAATGTCTTATCTTCTTTAAAACAATCTATCAGTTTTAATATGCACTTCTAAATAGATATAACACTGGCAAGATGGTCAGACGTGATCAAGAAGGCAGCCTGTACTGAGCATGCTGAAGAAGACAGCATCACAGCACAGCTTGGAGACGCGTCATTTGTGGTCGCGATCCTCAGCATTGAGAGAACGACGAAGAAGAATAAATAGAACTCGTCAACAGACCGCGATCTATATAAACTTGAGTCCTCTATCCGAATGATGCCCTAAAATTACAAAATCAATTTGTTACTTACCTTCAAAGTTTTCTAACATACTCTTTACATCTTCTTTTAGTCGGGTTGTATACGATTTTAGCAATGCTTCCTTATTTTGGGGCAAATTTCTTTGCATTTTGACTTATTATTTTCAAGCAATACAAGCAGAAGCTGGCACATAGAGCATCTTATATACACAGCTGGCAGTAAATTTACCAAATCAAAACATTCTTTGACAGATGTAGCCCAGTATATCTATGAATGATGCTCTGTGGAAGTAGCGATAGCGATGATAGTGTATTATCTATGTCTGTGACATAGTCTGTGAGTAGGTATCTCTATGAAGTCTGTGGGCGAAAGTAAAAGTTGCCATTCACCGACTGCTTTTTTCATGTTGCCAATATTTCAGAAATATTGTATTTTTTAAGTTCTGTTCCAAACTTCCGTCCGAGTAAATCATCCATTGCCATCTTTGTTTGATTAATCCACCCTGTCGCTGCTGAATGATCTTGAAGTCACCCGACCTTAGAATAAGCAAGTTGCACAGAGCATCTTATATGTATAGCAAGTTCTCACCATGACGCAATCGGCGCAAACGAATTTAGTCTCACATCGGTGTTTTAGTAGTCCTCTATGGTGGAAACGCAAGGGTAGCCCGCGAAATTCAAAATTTCTTACATTTTGATTTTTTCCTATTTGCAGGTCAGTGTCAGGTTGATGAAAAAAGAGGCGCGCCACTACCACGTCGTATTACAGAATTATAATAATTAAAATCATCACTATTTTATGAAAAAGTCATTCAATGGGGTTAAATGAACTTAGAGGGTTGAATTGATGATTTTAATTATTATAATTCTATAGCTACATACGTGTTACTAGCGACTATACCCGATAACACCCATGTTAATACTTTATTAGACAAATAGGAGAGAAACTGAATTATTATTCGTTGTGTGCCGTACCTAGGTGTAGCACTATACTTTCAAATTTTGGGGAAACCCCGGAAACAAGTTCGACAGATTATGGTTAATATTTCATTTGAAGGCTTTTTAAATTATATTTTAGATTAAGGCTAAAGTATCGTATATTACCATTTTGACAGAAAAGAGTAACTATTGTGAAAATTTAATTATTTCGTTTGTTTAGAAAATCTAGCAAATTCTTTCAGACGAAGAGCGTTGATATTGATGAATCCGGTACTGTCTTCAGGCGAAAATCCTCCGGCAATATCCATTGACACCAGATCTTTGTTATACAAGCTTGCTGAGCTCTTCCTTGCTAATATGGTAACTAAAATAAAGAAAAAATCTGGTAAATATGCAATGAAAGTTAAAATAATAAATTCAAAATTGTAGATGATTACAACTTGCCATTTCCTTTATATATTTGGACTGTAACCATTCCGTTTACGGATTCTTGAGACAATTCTAAGCATTTTCTAGTGTAGGCGGCTTCAGGTGAAAACCAAAATCCGTTGTAAACGAAATCAGCCATTTTATCCTGAAGATATTTCTTGACTCTGCAATTTAACAATTTACGGTTTCAGTACAATTTCACAAAACTGTTTACCAACAGCGCCCTCCAGAGAAACAAAAGAACCATTCTGGATGATGTATTGTGTTACCTTAAAACTTCTCTGTCAAGAGCGTAGGCCTCTAGATCTACATGGGCCACGTGAAGAACTGTGCCCGCAGGAGTCTCGTATAGCCCGCGGGACTGTAAGAAAGTATAGGTATCATTTTAGGTTTGTCGACAGATTTTCAATTCCCACGCAAGAATAAAGAGTCAAGACAAATATCAAGCAAATTAAAGTGAAGATCAAGATAAGTTGTAACCAAAGTAGGTTTCTGCAAAGTGAATAAGAATAAAATAAAAAGTATTATTTTGGATTCCAAGCAAAAGCGTTAAACCTTCAGTCCCAGGAAACGATTTTCCACAATGTCGATACGCCCAACTCCGTGTTGGCCACCCAGCTTGTTGAGGGTTTCCACTACAGCTAGTGGATCGGTCAATACTAGCGACTTCTCGTGCCCGCTAGGGATTCGCACGGAGACTGGTATACCTGTCGAATGATAATGTTTAATTATATGGATATTAATCCTTTAGGCTAGCATACTTATACATTTATTACTATGACTGTAGATTTAAGAAGTAAAGTAAATGTTTACGCACCCTTTTCAAAATTGATATCAATCGCACTAGAATAATCTTCAGCTTGTTTCAGATCCCGAGTAATTTTGAAAATGCCATTTGGAGGAATTGCACCAGGATCTTCAAGTACGCCAGATTCGTAACTGAATGAGTGTAAGGAAAGTAATATTATTATTATAACGACCTTTTCAACTCGTTAATTTTATTTTGTACAACGCGTTAGATAAGAATACCAATATAATTTAAATGTGATCTTTACCTGATGTGCATAATATTTTCGTCTGTTGACCAGGGTTCTTTGGGAGTTGCAGAAACCGGGATGTTTTCCTGTTTTGCGAATTCGATCAGATCACTGCGACCTTGGAACCTTTCGAAGAAGTCCGGGAGCCGCCAGGGCGCTATCACCTGGATAAAATGATTTGTTAGACAAAGTACGCTTACCGTAAAAGATTATTTTAAGTCTTAAGTACCTACTTGATGTAGGTATGCTATCCTTACCTTTCCTTCGGGCCACAATGAGTACACACTAAGTTCGAATCTGACTTGATCGTTTCCCTTGCCTGTGGCGCCATGAGAGATGTACTTGGCACCTAGTCTTTTAGCAGCATTCACAAGCCCAACTGAGATGCATGGTCGTGCAAGAGAAGTGCCCAAGTAATAACGACTTTCATAAACCAGACCCATTTGAACTGCAGGCAGCATATAGTTGGACACGAACTCTTTACGCAGGTCTTCTACTATCACCTAAAAATGAGATATTGTTTCGTTAATGGAGATAGGCATACCTACCTACTCATATAAAGTTACTAAATCAATAAATCATGTGACAGTGTAAGTGCAAAATAGAAATATTTGAAATGTAGGAGTTTTTAGGATTAATACTCACATGTTTAGCTCCTATTGCCAAAGCCTTTTCCTTAGCTTTCTTGAAATCTTCATTTTGACCAACATCGGCCATATAACATACCACATCATAGTTTTTTTGGATTAACCTGGAGAACAAAAACAGTTTCAAACGGTCGGTAAGTTTTACCGCTGAATTGCTACAAAATAAGATACTCGGCAAGAAAATGTTGATCACAGGAAACATGCTTTGAATAACTACCCGATTTAAACTATCGTTGGTGTAGTGGTCGCAAACACAACTGCCGAGCATGAGGTCCTGGGTTCGATTCCCGGGTGGGCTAGCCCCCTATTACGTGGGATTTAAACATTAAATAACGAAACGTGGGTGTAATATTAGGTGCACCTCTGCCTAACCCTTCGGGGATCACAGGCGTGATATTATGTTTATTCTTGTGACATTTTTAAACGGCAGAATGTTGTTGGTACTACGCTCGTTAACTTAATACCTTTTTTTTTTTAAGGTACAAGACCAAGAGAAGAAAACATTGGCTTTCTAAATGTTCTGCATATTAACAGGATAACAAACGATGATAGGGTATACTTTACCATTTTAGGATGCAGCTGGTATCCAGACCACCAGAGTAGGCAAGAATAACAAGATCTTTCGCCATTACGATTAATGAGTGATTGCTTGCAGAGTAGTCGATAGACTGAAAGCGACGATGAACTGTCGCGAATAGGCTGATAACCCTAAGGTTAACACAATAGTGATGCGTCTCTTTATGATATCCGATCGAACACATTAATTAAATCGAACTTGAGAAGTTTCACTTTCGCAGAATGCTGGTGTATCGGTAGGTGTCTGCTTTATGGCACTTAGGACATAACCACGTCACGACAGTTCCGGTTTCGAGAAGTATAGGAGTCCAGCGAGAGCACGAGAAATGCTACCGAATTATTATATATTAACACTCGCGTGACTGTTGAGAATGAGGTTCTGGAATCGATTCCGAAGTCTGAAAAAGTGTTGTTTGGTTTTTCCATCAACAATTTCGCAGTAGCAGCCATTACGGACTGGTTTATGGCAATAGGCTCGCCGCCTAGCTCATAGATGGGTCGCAAACATACTGGTGAAATTATGTTGGTGTTGTGTTACTGGGTAAATAAACTAAATTTGATTCTACAGTGTATTTTTTCATATATTTTTTTAAGTAGTATCTTACGACTTTTTGACCAAGTCTACTGAATTGTAGAAATAAAAATGTGAATTATATGTAAAAGGCACACCTATTAGATGTTTTTTTAAAGAGATATTATATTTTTAAATTTCTGGCAGTGATGGAAATGACGATAGTAGGAAGGAAATGATATTCTCATTTCTGGAAATGACATGACATGACTGGCAATGATTTGTTGTTACAAACAATATGTTAATAGATCAAGAATCCGAGTTGATTCAAATGATGTAAAGGATTAATCGATAATAACTCAGGGTTTATGAATAAAATATCATTATAATAAACACAAGCTTTATTTCTTTAAACATTTCAATAATTCTTTGGTAAAATCAGTCATAGAAACATAATCAGGTCTTGTCAATTTCGTATAATCTCTGAACAATATTTGGACTTCTGAAAGCTTACATGATTAAAAATATGCTTTCAACATTTAATCTCGAGCAAGTAGGGATATCAATACTCAACACTTATCATTACAATAGTCAAATACTTAGTTATAATAGTTAAAATAGATATTTTTTACACTTAAATTGGCTTACATTTCTTTATAATTTCTGACCTAATTAAAAGTGAAAACATCATCAAATCAACCCACGTTCTAAAGTATTAATACCTTTTTATTTATTTAAATTAAAAGAAACCTTTTTGTTGGACAAAATAACAATATTTTTGGTGTACTAGAAATTATATTAATGTTAGGGGATGTATTTGTTACATTAGCAAGAATACGGCGAGATTTCTTGGTCCTAACGAGAGGTGCTACGTATTCAGGGGTATTTGAGTCTCCAGAACTCGGCCCAGGGCGTTCTTCTTCAGTTGCACAGAAATTGAGGACTTTCGAAAAACCTAAATGTTTATCGTGAACACAAAAATAATCACAGTCAAAACAGCTGGCTTTCCTGAATACAAGACTAAATAAATCTTGTTTCCATAACACTTGGTGAACATTTAACGTGCCCTGGAACGGTTTCGAGTTTTTGGGAAGTAGAGCTTCTTTGGCTAAAACCTCATCTTCAATGACAGTCATTATGGTAATATTTTCAATGTTCTGTTTTACAATGTCTATGAACTGATCAAATGTGCTGACGTCTTGACCAAAAGTCACAAGATTGTCTGCAGTCCGTTTTAGCACTCCTCCAATCCCATCTGGGGCACCCTTCCCATGTCCAGCTTCACTGTAATTCCAGGTTATTGCCTTAAGTTGTGGAAAATCCTTACAAAGAACCGAAATTATGTAGAAGATATATTTATTGCGGTACTGGGAACTTGGAGAATCAGATTGGAAATGGATGGTATCTATAAAAACATTTATCTCTATAGCCAGTTTAATCATGGGTATTAGGTGCGCCCAGATGGCAGCGGCGTCGTGTCTCAAGCACTGGCTAACTGTGCATGCACAGGTAGCGCCAATGGCACTACGATGGAAGTCGTAGGTATATATGACACCAGTATGCAAACAAATCTCTTTACGACTTGGCCCAAAATGAAGACTCTGCACTTCTTTTCCGTATTTGAGTCCAAAATTTTCTGAAAAGTCAACGTGTATGAATGCTTCTGTTACAATTAGATTATTCTTCTTGTGCCTCATAGTGTTGTATTGTACGTTTATAATAAAAGCGTGTTTGAAAAAATTTGGTAGCTGGTAATCTAGTTTTTCTATAACTTGTAGTGGAGACATTTCAGTTGCCTTTTTCGTAGTAATATATTGTGTTTTCATACCTTTTTTAGTCTTTACAGTTTCTTTGCAACGTACCCACTGGCAGAGTGTAAGACTTTGATCATTTGAAAATTCGTTATAGGATAAAACATTATCCTTACATAAAGGGCAGTCTCTTTTTAAACATTGATCGTTGTATTGAGAACAACACAGGGACTGTAAAATCTGTTCAAAATTAGTCTCCTTTATTATATTTGCTTTATGCAGACATAGAACTGCCAAATCTACATTACTGTGAATTATGCAGGCACAAGTTTCCCTGAGTGCTTTGCTAGGAAAGACTACCCAAAATGGGCGATGTCTACAGAAAAAGGCATAACTAACAGGAATTCCATGCTCTGATTTCAATTTGTTATGTAATTGCTTTAATGGTGATGTTAACTGTCGTTTTTGTTTTTGAACCTTATTTCGAGTGATGTACTGCTTTTTGCCAGGAATAATTACGCTGTTTGAATCTTGTTCAAAAAACTTCTTAATTAGTATTGATAATCTTTCCTTTGTTCGCGTTTCTTGAGCTGTTCCTTTTTTACCCTGTTTCTCTATCTTTTTTGAAATCAACTGTGATTTGACCACAGACATCTTTCTTAACTTCTTCTTTAGACTCTCATTTTCTTTTCTTAAATTTTGTATAATATTAATTAACATTTTACGTCTTTTTTGTTCTTTGTACCTTATGCGTCTTATTTTTGTAGCCGGTGAATTTAAAGGATCTTCTATAACTGTAGTCGTTTGTGTTGTCTTTTTAACTAATATATCTTCCTGGTTCTGATGTTCAAGCAGTACTACTTCTGGTAACTTAGTTACGTTTTTCTTACCTTTTCTATTTTCCCTGTACCTTTTTGATGCTTCACGCCATTTTTTCCGTTGTTGCCTTTGATCCCTTGGTGATTTTTCATCAATAGGAATAACTTGTCCCTTTTCTTTCTTCTTGATATACCGTAGTCGTTCTTTTTCTTTTTTTCTTTCGTACATTTCTGGATCATTTTTAAGTTCTGCATACCTTTTACGCTTGTATGCTGATAGATTGGCTGTCGATGGTTTTTTGTTCATGATCACCAAACCTAGAACAATATTTTCTATGTTGCTTAAAGGTACGAGTCCGAGACGAGCTGCAATCCGTCTGGGACTTGTACTTCTTCATATATAACATATTAATGAGTAAATTTTCACTAATTGGTGTTACTGTGGTTTATCTTATAGATAATTCCACACGAAAGTAAGAAGGAAAGTTAATGGTCATTACCGGTAACCACGAATCATTTCCGTCTTTAACATTTTACTGGAGATGATCTTACTGGAAATGACTTATTTTATTTCAAGTCGAAACTTGCTCACAAAATACCGTACCAACGTAACAATAATAATCTCAAATGACACACGCGAACATTCGGAATATATGTAAAAAGTAATAGATAAATGTATTCGTTACTTACAGTTTAATGCGTCCTTTTGGAAATGATGTGATGCGTGACAATCGTCTTCCGTAAATTTTTAACAATAAATTTTGAGAGCCAATTGCACTGCGATCACGCGTCCACTTACTTGGCGGCCTGTTTGGAAACTGAGGAAGGTGCGGGCGCGGGGCGTCATGTGCTTTGTGCAACAGAGTAAGAAAAAAATACTGTTTGACGAACTTTTACGGAAATGACGAAAATATCGTAACATTTCATGAATCATTTATTTTAGACTTAATTTTATAGTTCACTTTCAAAATGTTTAGCAGTAATGCATCTTTGTTTTATTAGCGCTCTATAGTTATTTTCAAAAACGCACCCTTACAACACGTCTTGGTGTTATTTTGATATTTATTGTTAGATAAACGATTTTTCGTTGGGTTGGAAATGATGTTAGGTGCGTGTTTTGTTAATTTTCCATAAATACGTAATATTCCCGGACAAAATATTATTGGCGCCTTTAAATATGATTTAATTGACACCATATGCTCTTGATTTAAATGACTGAGATCTATAAATAACGGCACAATGATGAAAAACTTTTTTTTAATTGCGTTTAGTTTATTTACCCTACTGTACTATGAGGCTGGTACACCTCTGCATAACCCGGAATTACAGGCGTGATGTTATGGTCAGTACATTCAGAACTATCTATGGTCGCATCCGTTGAGGGAGTTCTATCTACCTAGGACCGAAGAGAAGCCATTATGGACGTGACGGATTTATGACCCGTGGCATCAGTATCAGTACCTACAGTATGTAATTTATCAAACACAATATAAATTGTTCCTGATAAATAAATATCTAGCATAATAAATTCATTATTGTATGATATTATGAGAAAGGTATGTAGTTTCAAGTATACCTTCCTTTTAATAAACAAGCAAGTGCGCCTCAATACTAAGGTTTCGCAATTCTCAGACAAGTTGTTTGTGACTCTCAGCACAACTGATAACCTGCGGATAATGACCCCAAGAGCCAAGATTTTGTTAGTCACATGATTTATTGATATATTTTGATAACTTAAAAAACACATCATTGTACTAACACACATTGTATATCATTGTAAATAATAAAATAACGATTTGATGATTAAATAATTTAATGAAATTGTTAACAATTAAATACTGATATTTAAATTTATGATTAGATTGGTTATAAATACGAATATTCCCTACTTAATTGCACAATCCGTCATTAACACACAATTCATGCAAATTGATAGATTTAACATTTTTAAGGCTATAATGGCCAGATGCAGACAGGGACTTGTATCGCTTGAACAGTGAACTACATCGAGATATTAATAGATATTATATTAATGAAATGAAATTATAATCCCATATCTAGACCATTACTACATGTTATCATATGAATACATAGTTCAGAAAACGTTAAAGAGGTAAACACGTAAGACTGTCTAAAAATTACATATCGAGATAGTCTGGAATGTATCAATGTAAAGGCATCTGTTAATATTAGATAAATATCATTAAACACGCAGAATAATATCATAGATTATATTAAGATGACGAGGAAATCTCTAGCGTGTCGAGAACTACCTGAAGTGCGTCGACCATGCGACGTCGACAGTAGTGCGTTGAACAGTGACAATCGAAGGTGCAAGTTATAAGAACAATCGAATCCTGTCAACAAATTAGATCTACGGTTAACAATCGTCAAGATTCTAACATTTGGCATTAAATAAACTGCACAACGGTTTTCGGAAGCAAATTTTACATCTAGTACACACACATGATAAAAGACATTGTACCTTACTATAATTTTGTAGACAATTTAGTTTTTAAACTATGCCTACACTTTCCCTCGAGTCATTACCTCAATAGAAATTTTAAATGTATCATAATTTAACAATAGCATGTCGTCTGTATCAGTCTATATTAATAGTACGCAAATCCATGCCATATAATGTTTAACATTCCCTATCAACAACAAAATAATACAAATTGAAACTCTTATAAACTAATAATTCTGATTAAAACATCTTTCGAAATAAAAGTCAACAGTATAAACTTTTTGATAATTCTGTTCTACAACAAAACGTAAAATAAAGTAAACATAATTACAAAGCACATTTGCAATTATTTTGATCTTAAAATGTAAGTATTTAAAATACTTAAGTTATTAAAGTACTCACAATTTTGTATTCCAAAACAACACTCATATCATCCTCAGATGGAGGTAATTCAAACTTGTAAGTAAAAGCAATAAATAAAATAATGTGGCCCTTTATAATAAATTAAGTTTAGCCATTAATAATTGCATAGTTACAATATGCTTATATCACAAATTCACAATAAATGGTCGAAGTACGGCAATGCTATGCTAATGTTTATGTAATAAATACAAACAATGAAGGACCTAAGCAATTGCTAATGTTTACTTCGACAGCTAAAAACAAGTTTAGGCGACTTTGTAAATTTCATATGTATGTCGGTAGCCGGTTTCTGAAGTGCTGGTGTTTAGGCGGTTAGAGAGCTCAGGTCTGACAGGAAGTTGTCTGGGGTCAATATGTGGGACGAGCCAACAATCACCTCCCAGTTCTTTACCGCTGCGGTCACCTCGTATGCGCAACGGATTTCAGAGAAACAGACGCCTGAAATTGAAGGAATGTAAAGTATACTGTATGCCACGCATAGGGACCGTTTTTGAATATTCTATTGTAAGGCGAAGCAACCGAAGATAGAACAACAATATGCCTCGTGCAAAGCTAAAATATGAAATATTTAGATTGTTACCTCCAACAACGAAGACGATCAGACGCGGTACGTTCTTGATTGTCTGCTGTGCCTTATCCTTGTGCCAGTGTCCATAGCGCACACTGTTATAAAAATAATTTTGATAAGTATTGTTTACAAGCAATGAAACCCTAATTAGGTTTGATAAATGTTGAAAGATTTGCCGCTTTACCTAGTTGGTGCTTGATATCCAGAGGTTTGCGCGCGACCAGCTAAGAATGGGAAGTGACGTTGGTCAAGCTTATCCTCAATAGCGTCTTCCATGATGTCCTAAAACAAAAGATAATTATTAGGCAACCTTGCGACGACTTTGTAGTATCTTGTATTAGGAATAATGAGTGCAACCAACTTTAATGACAGGTGTCCATCTTGACATTTGGTATGTTTGCTCTGTGATCCTTTCCTTCCTTGGTACTTGATACTGTTTCTTTCGGTTCCCCTGTAGAATGAACATTATATGGTAACATTAATTGCTAATATTTACATCAGGGAAACCTTAACTAATCTTCACAATTGAAGCGACTATGTAACACTTAAATATCAATATTTAAAAAAAAGGATAGAATAATAGAAACTACAAAATAATAATTGAATATAGGGGGTTAGACATTGATAATTAATTATACGAAAATCCCAAGATACACATACGATCAACGAATTAAAAAAAAATCGTACATGGAGACAGTAAAAGTCAAAACTGAGCACTCGATTTCGCAAAAAAAATTACTGCTTAACAGTAATTTTAATTTGTTTGTCTGTTGTAAATTATCGAAGCAACATATTTTTAAAGACATAGCTTGAAGGAATATTGTATCTTAGGTACATCAATGGGATTAGGGTCCGTATTACTGAACATCACACAAGACTCCAGCATTTTAATTAATAAAATTAGTTTCCACCAATCAAGGGCCTTGAATCTAAAGTAAACACTTGTGTCTCGAGTGACGTACTGTAATCATGAACCTTCGTTAAATTTTTATCACAACAGTCAGTGTAACAAAACAAAACCAACAAAATATCATGCTACATGCAAAAAATACATAAATATATCTATATATAATAAATATACATCAACAACGACATTGAGTCCCAGGTTGGCGAGGTTGAGGAGTGTCTGCTTGTCGGACGGCTCGAGCTGCGCGTGCGTCACCAGCTTGTTGAGATTCTCCTCCGAGATGCCGTTCTTGGACATGATGTATAGCGCGATGATCCGCATCTTGTTGAAGTTTATCACCGCCTGAAATTGTTTGAAAATGTGATCAGTACACTACATCAGAGTAGTATCCATACAAGGGGAGTTAATTCCCGCAATCATCAATCTAAAGAGTATGGTAAGGCTTTATTGCTGAAATGGAACACTGTTTTTTAGAAAGATAGTGTATAAACACTCCTTACATACCTGGTCAAGAAGCACAGGTACAATACTCCTCATGTGGTCTTTGATCTTTTCGCCTTCAGCATCAGTGCCCATAGCTAGGTCCTGTTGGAACAAAATGATAATAAAAAGTCTAATAAGAACATTATTGGCATGCATGGTACAAATACAAAAATACAAAATAGTTTATTGGATTAATTAGACATTACACTACATGTTAATGTGTTTGGAGCCCTCATTTAAGCAACAATGCCTGTATTAGAAGGCCCCGCTCTTTCAACATCATTGTCGTACACTTATATTAACACGAGTTGGTGTTATTAATAGTGTACTGTGACCTTATGGGTAAATATGCAATGTAAGTACCTAAGTACATATTTAGCTTAAACATACTAATCTTAAGAAATATATAGCAAGGTTGTAATTTAAATAATCAACAAAAAAAAAAAAAAAATTAAAAGTAAATTAAAAATAAAGTAAATTATTAACACTAAAATAAAACTTATAAAACTTATTTCCAGTCAGTGCAAGTGATGTAAAGTGTGGTGTGATAAATAGTGCAGTGTTATGTGTGGTATGTGGTTTGGCGTGCTATGTGGTGTGATGTGTGGTGTGTGGTGTGGTGCGAGGAATGTTGTGGGGTGTGTGATGTGTGGTATGGTTTGTGGTGTGGTGTGGCGTGGCGTGTGTGAGTGGTGTATGTGATGAGGTGTGTGGTGTGGTATGGTGCGTGTGATGAGGTGTGTGGTGTGGTATGGTGTGTAGTATTAAGATATGGTAGATATTGTGGTATATTTCGGCTACCCCACATGCTCCAGGAGTGCCTCGGTTTCCTCATAGGTAAGTGGTTTTATCCAATCTATTATCCTTTTTTTACAGTCGTGGTAACTTTTGTTATATACATAAATGTGTCTGTTAATTTTGTTATACAGCTGAGCAGAGCGTTTATTAAATTGTTTGCATGCAAATCTAGTTTTAGTTTGGGGAACTTGGAGAACTAAATCTTTTCTTCTTTTAGATTTTTCCTTATCATTATATGGTAGGGTTTTATGTTTTTTCAGTATGGTTTGGGTTATGTACAGTTTCCTTACAGAAAGTAAATTACTTATTTGGTATAAGTTTGTGGTGGAGAACCTTTTATTTTTAAAATACATTATTTTTATTAATGCACGCTGCGCTCGTTCTATGTTTATAAATTTTGTTTTTGCTGTACCGCCCCAAATTGGGATACAATATGATAGTACAGACTGGGCCAGTGCCAGATATATTTCATTTAAAAGATTTCTGGGACGGTTCTTACAGCTCTCTATTTTGGTTGGAACAATGTGTCTGAGGGTTTTAAAGATCCAACTGAGTTTCCTTATCCTCCCAGCAATCTGCTCGAGTTGAGGGTACCAGGACAGTGCTTGATCTACCACAACTCCAAGATATTTAGTTTTAGACACCTTCTCAATGCCCGGGCAATTACAGCTTACAGTAGACGTGTCTCCGCATATGTGTACCTTTAA
This sequence comes from Eugnorisma glareosa, assembly GCA_947578425.1. Taxonomy (NCBI): domain Eukaryota; kingdom Metazoa; phylum Arthropoda; class Insecta; order Lepidoptera; family Noctuidae; genus Eugnorisma; species Eugnorisma glareosa. The sequence continues at coordinate 16,372,381 of OX387959.1, forward strand.
ATCTAACTCTTCAATAGGCTGTGTTCGGTTACTGATACTAAAACATATGTAGTTAGTTTTATTAGTATTTAGGGAAAGTAAGTTACTCTTTAGCCATTCAGCTACCCTAGCCATTCCTGCCTCTGCTCTCATTTTAACTTCGTGCCAGGATGAACCAGAGAACATAATAGATGTATCATCTGCGTACGAGAATACTTTAGCATTTTCTATTTCCATATTACAGAGATCGTTAATGTACAGGAGAAAGAGGGTAGGCCCTAAAACACTACCTTGTGGGACGCCGTATGATATATTCACCTCGTCACTGGAGTACTGTCCTATTTTTACTCTTTGTTTCCTGTTGGAGAGGTAGCTTTTGAGTAAACTGAGTGCCTTCCCTCTTATTCCGGCTTTTTCCAGCTTGTTCACAAGGATTGGGACAGAGACGGTGTCGAAAGCTTTTTTCAGGTCTAAGAAAACAGATAGGCATCTGTTCCCTTTGTCAAGGTGCTTAGCTACAAGAGAACTTAGCGCAGTTACTGCATCTTCAGTACATACACCTTGCCTAAATCCAAACTGTGATTTAGATAAAAGATTGAATTTTTTAAAATAATTAATTAGTCTAATATTTATAATTTTTTCAAGCACTTTTGATATCGATGGTAAAACGGAAATAGGCCTGTAGTTGCTGACATCGTCACTGTCCCCACCCTTGTAAACTGGGGTTATAACGGACTGTTTTAGTGGAGCAGGGAAGACGCCCTTTTGAAAACAGAGATTAGTAAGGTGAGTTATAATGGGGATAGCTTCCTTTCTTATGTATTTCAGGAACTTAGTCGACACGTTATCCCAGCCAGGTGCACTGTCAGATTTCAGATTCATCAAAATACTATCTACTTCAGAATCGTCTGTATCTAACAGTACGAAGGTATTAAGTTGTGATCCTAATGCATTATTTTGATTATTAGGGATATAATTTAATTCAGGATAAATTTTTTGGGCAAGTTGTTTTCCAATATTAGCAAAATAAGCATTGACATAGTTTATTGACTCTTTGGGGGTTGTTTTTATGTTTAATAATTCTACGTTTTGACTTTTTAATCTATTTGAGTATGTGATGGTTTTTATATTCTTCCAAAGTAATTTGTTGTTAGATATTGATTGTGCAATTAAATTTCTTTCATATTTTCTTTTCAATTTTTTCATTAGATTGTTGCAGTAGTTCCTGTATCTGGTATAAGTTATTTTTAGGATTTCGTTATGAGGGTCATTGCGATTTTGTTTTTGCAATTTGTTTCGGTTTTTGATACAGCGAAGGATGCCCGAGGTAATCCATGGCTTTATGATACGTTGATTGCTTGGGATATGTCTTATATTAGTGTTTTTACTTACAACGTTGGCTAGTATATTAATAAAACTATTGATTAATAAATTTGGATCATTACAAAATAACAAGTCTGATAAATTCTTTTCCTGTAAATCTTTTAAAGCTTGTTCATAATTTAGTGTAGTGGAAAATCTATTTATGACCTGAGTATTTTTTAACTTCGTTATAGAGATAAATGTTGTATAGTGATCAGTCACCGTAGTTTGTAGGATAGCGATGGATGCCGAAAACTTTTTGTGTATTTTAAGCATGAAATGGTCAAGACAGCTTTGTTCCCTCGTGGGCAAAGTGTGCCCAGGAAGTATACCAAAAAACGATAACATATTTAGGTAGTTAACTCTACTCTTATGTTCCTGGGATGACTCGTTCTCTTTATGTTTGAGGTTAATATTTATGTCACCAGCTATTATAACGTTTTTTTGTGATGTTAATGTGTTTAACTGTGTGCTGAGGGAGTCAATGAAGCTGTCGGTATTTGAGTTAGAGGGAGATCGGTAGACAGCATAAACAATATTACCCAAAATGTCTAATCGTAGACAAGATGCTTGGACCAACTGAATTTCCTGAACTTTAGGGTTTAAAGAGCCCTTAACATATACAACTACGCCGTCATTCTGGTTTAACTGTCGAGTCGTCATATACGGGTGATAGTTGTTTATGGTGCCTTGATCTTTACGTATTGGAAGTTTTATGAATATGTGGTAAGTGACGTGGCCAATATAGTAATAGGAATATTTGAAATGAGGATCTCACCTGTTCAACTTTGCACAATTTGTCGACATAGCCTTGGTAAGACTTCATGCAGTCCTCAGCCAGACGCAGATGTGTGGCGTACTTCGACAACTCCTTTTGGTACTGAGGCATCTTCTTGATCATCTGGGAGAGGTCCCGCATGGATTGCTTGTCACCTGTTAAAGATGAAAGTTGATAAATAATTATTACGCACTTTGCATTGTCTGAAGCTTTTCTGGGGTCGTTCCTTCGTTCTCGTTCTCAAGATCTTTTAGTGCACTTTCATTTTCTTATATCGCCTTTTACGAGATTAACTGCAGTGCCTTTTCCTAGAGCTTTTCGTTCGTTTAATTAATAAAGTAAGACTTATTTAGTCACTCACCTCCACCCATTCGTTTTGAATCAGTGAACTTCTTCAGGTTCTTAGTAACCGACGTAGACACAACGGCAATGTGCTGATGTCGGAGTTCTACCCACAGCTCGTCATTCTCATCCAATAACACTTCCTTCATGTTGCCTGAAGAGTCGTATCTAAGATAAACAGGTAGAATGTGAGACTTGGAATTGACTTTTGGACCGAACTAGGTGCACCTTTTAAAAGGTACCATTTGTTCTGGCCAATTCCCGAACAATTCGGCAGTGGTGTACCTAATAGTAAACAGGCATTCGCCATGTTTAAGTCTCATGTAATAGGGGGGAGAGCCTATTGCCATTAACTAGGCAAATATCTAAGTTCCGTGTCTGCGACTGACAAAATTCTTATTAGAAAATACCAATAATGAGTTGTTAAACCTAGGAATTGAATTCAAAACCTCATGCTCAGCAATAGCGCTTACATTAGCAAGTGGTATTCTTTTGAATTTATAATCGGCCACCAAATAATCTAAAGCTGGGGAAAGATTTCAAATAAATAACAGTATTCTAAAAAACTTACTTGTAGACGTCGTTCTCAATGGGCAAGAGATCGTACGCCATGGCTTGAAGCGTGAGCTCGTGCAGCAGCGGCGACACACAGTCGAAGCCGCGGTCTATCACTAGCAACTGGGAGCGAGCCTTCTCGGGACCCTCGCCCATAGTCGGCTCGTCAGCCTAAAGAACAAAAACAATAAGTGTAGTGGAGTAGGCAGCAAAAAATCTACACTATCTTACAACACAATAAGCCATATTGTGTTGTTTTATACAGAATTTCAGTAACCTGTCTCTATCAAGCAAGTCTGTCAAGATTGAGTGATAATATTTAGTACATTTACCTTATAGGCATCCAGTTTCTGTTGGATCAGCTGGGCAAGCTCCACATTTCGTTCCCAGTCACTGCAAACAATATTTTGTTTATTTTTACTCCAAAATCCAATTTAAAATGTCTCTGGTGAGACACATGCATGTCTATTACTGTTAGGAGTTGAGGATATGAATTTGAACAGTTATAAAGCCATTGAAAAAATGATGGCTTCGTTATGATTTATTTTATTTACCGTTCAAAAACTCGTGCATCAACATTAACAAAAAAATTGCTATTGGTATTGTAAAATTGTTTACCTGCGGTATCGCACAGAAGGGTACTCTCCGAGAGTAGCGCACAGCGTGGCGATCTGTTCAGCTATGCGCTCCATGTTAGCATTGCGAGTCTGAGCCAGCGCCGGGTTGTACATGCACTGGAAAGTCTCGGGCGAGTCGAGGGAGAATACCTGACAAAGTAAAACATAATATTTATTACAATTTACTGTGTAAAAGAGCATCAACTCAACAAGTGATGATACTTAGTTGTAACCGGCGTATCTTGAATGATGCTTGCTTGCTGATTAGGCAAATGTGACCATACTATTTTCATATTACTAAGTACACTTTTGACAGATCACATCATAAAGAAAAAAAAAAGGCTCAGAGGAAACTCTCTTAATGTATACATATATTCTCATATACTGACCTGGCATTCATAAGGCAAGAAAGCAATGTTAATTTCCTTCAAAGTTTTAATTTTTCTTGCTGCTGAAGACTTGCAGAGTTCATTGAACAGTTCCTCAGGGCATACTAATTAGTGGCAGCGTGTAACAAGTGTTAAATATTAGTCTTAAGGTTGAACTCTCTCTGTTTTAGGCATGACTCAAGAAGAATCCAAAACATGTTTCCAAAAAACTGAGCTATTTAAAGTTGTTTTTCATTTCACACATTATGAGTTTTACTTTAGTCTGATAGATGAGTTCTCCCCTCGTTAGAAACAATATAATTTGACAAACCTGCTGTTCATAAGGAATAAAAGCAATGTTGATTTCCTTTAATGTTTTGATATATTTAGCTACAGGACTACGTGATAATTCGTCAAATCGTGCATCAGGACAAGCTGTAAAAATAGAAATAAAATTGCAAATAAAAATTGAAGCCCAATTGAAGAAAGAAAAACTAGCCAAAACGAAAAAGCATAGTCTTAATTTTTTTCAGTCCATTCAACATTGTATTGAATATAAACACAGAATTTAATGGTTAAACTAAATGGTTAAAATTAACTTACCTTCGGTGAAGAACACATGGGCAGCCCGGTACATGATGCGGTTCCCCACAGAGAAGTCATTGATGAGAGCGTGCACAGACTTCTCAGATGGTGTGATGAGATAGATTCCATCCATGGTGCACAGCGGTTCCCTTTTCTTGTGAATATCTTCCACCACTGGAATAACAACATAGTAATTAACTATTCTCTGGATGCAGTGGGATCCAATTGAAAGTGGTTATGAATGAAAATGATTAATTGACTATCTAGGTATATATAAATTATCACAACTATGTAGCTACAACCAGCTATTAATCTCAATGAGTTGATATGGTATAGTAAATAGGGCATCAGTCATTATCATATGCCTAGCCTTGTCCCAACTATTTTACATGGAGCAACTGAAGACTAGTAAGTAAATAGAGCATTCTAATTATTTATAGGCACTAAAGAAGTATCTCTTTGTATACTCCACATTATACTAGACAGCATCCATGTAACAATTAAGTAAAAAAATAAGTTTTATTTTCAAGTTATTTGATATAACACTTTTGTATTGGTAGTTTTGTAAAATGTATGTCTTTATAACTTCACATAAGAAAATACTTACAAGTGATGCCCTCTGCAGAGATGTCGTGCATTTTGCAGCAGGCAGACACCATGCGCATGGACAGCTGATCCACCACTAACACGCGCCATTCTATTTTATCCTTTCCTTTTGACCGATACCGGATCACCTCGTTCATAATCTCTGTGAAGAGAAAGGCACAATAGCAGCTTTTATAACACCCCCAGAATACAGAATTTTTATTTTAACATTTGTATTATCCCAGAGGTTGGCAAAGGCCTCTTTCTATTCCTATTTGACTTCTCTTTGTCCAAAGCTGCCAAGCAAGAAAACAAGAAGCAATCTTTGTCAGAGAAGTTCAGCTTATCCCACAGCCACACATCCCATATAAGGTTACATTACATTAGATTAGAATAATCTTGATGCTTTGATAAACATTTGTTGATCATACGACTGATGATGTCATTTTGGCCTAATTTATTTTATTAATTGACTCCCAGGTTATATAGTGGTTTTCCCCATGATAACAAAATCCAAGATACGATAGATAACTATAAAAAATGTTGTTCCCTTTTTATCATGGGGGTTCTGTTGTGCTACCAATAGAGCTGGTGTATTACATTCTAGAAGCAAGACCGGAATGGGTAGTTTTCTGTTACAATGTTACTCATACAAAAGCCTGAACCAGTGCCTGAAAACAATATAAACAGGATTCGTACTGTTCGTAGCCGCTTCATGACGTATTTAGCACCCCACCCCCTTGCTCAAGTGACACAAGAAAATCAATAATATGTGCGAAGCTTTTCTTCTGTCTTTTCTCTTCACGTAACTTTTTTACACTTAATGCAATACTTTACTAAATCTAATAGCGTACCGAAGCGATGTATCGATTATTAATGCACATTTTCTTTTACCTTTGTCTAATTTTAGTAAAGCTACAGGAACCCATTGTTTGTATGTCGCTTTAAGCAACTCATTAAATGTAGGGCATAGCAAAAAAGTTAGTGTGATAAGCTCACACCCAGGCAATTTTAGATAAAAACTATCAAAATAATTCAACAAAAACACATAGAATTATTAGTCATCGCTAGGTTGATAACTGTTAATGGAATGAAATCATAGAAAATATTTCACAATAAACAAAAAATATATACTCAAATACGTAATATATAATTATCTTCTAAAATAAATGGTAATAACGTGTTATAAGCGATTAAATATTGCTAAAAATAATATATTTTTAACTCACTTTGCCCGACAAGTGCTTTGAGAGCCATCTTGAACCGTAGACTAAAGAGCAATGTGAGAACTGTCAAATGTCACAAAGTCGAAGAATCGGACACCCTTTATACTGTTACACGAACTAAATTTTTATTTCAATTTTACGTTAATTGATTATTCAAATGATCCAGTGACAACAATAGTTTAAAACCCAAGATGTACCTAGTCGGTGTACATTTTAACGGACGTATCGCTAAACCACTGCAGCGATTCATTCCTCCCATTCCCACCATGGCTTGGGAAATATTTTTGTCTATGGCTCAGAATGTCAAATATTGTTGTTTTCATTCAATATGTTTTAAGAATAGGTCTATCATGTAAAGTTAATTTTACAGTAGCGAGTCGAACTAACTTAGTTGCTAATGGAGAGTTGACAATGTTATCCTTATATTTTATAAAATAGAGAATATCAGATCAATCTTTATCAGCTACGCTCGCTTTAGTTGCGCGCGCATTTTGATAACATGAATGATAAGAAGGCGGGTCAATAAAGAAGTGAAAGGGATAGAACATATAGCTGTTTCAATTTCCCACCAGAACGGAAAACAGAATGGAAACGTCAATTCAGTACTTCAGTAGTTTTTTCTGGTTTAGTGTCGGATGTGGGTGTGTTGATGGTTAGCGATTTAGTGTAATTATCACGTGCGCGTGAATTTTCAAATTCTATAACTTATTTAGGATACGGAATCGGTCAAACAGATAAGGTAATTATCGAGTTTTTTTTTCTTTGTATTAAATTTATAAAAGCTGAGATCATATTGATAAATAGGAATAGGTAGGAAAATTGGTGGGGGATGCTAAATATAATCTACCCTCAACTTTAAAAGTAATAAATTGGCAACAAAGTTATGAGCTTCCTCAAAGTAAGATGAAGATTATGTTTTTTTTACAACCAGTTGGGGATAATTTTGTTCGACAAATAATAAATTATAACAGAAAGTGTGATATTACAAAAAAATAAGGAAGTATTTACGTAGTACCTATAGTAAACTTTCTACTTGCTTTCTTATTTGCAAAATATAAAAAAAAAATCGTTGAAAATATATCTTTATTTTGGGTAATAAACCTTAGAATGTCTGATTGAGTTGCAACGTTTTTCAAGCCAACTAAAAATAAAAGCCGCATCACGTAGTGAACAAATAGATTCCGAATGTGCATTGCTGAAAGTGCTGAAGATAGAGCATTTTAATTTTTATCTTGTTTTACCGCTGCAGCGCTGCTATTTCCAATGATTAACATACTTCTCTTTTTATCGGCAGCTGGTGAAAGTGTTGTGTTGCGAGAAGTCCAGTGCTTGAAGCGCTTGATCAGACAAGCTGTCCGGTGTATAGTGAAATGTAAAGCGATGTATGTATCGTCCGCGGGACTTTTACGAGTGTTTATTGTTGACAAGTGATTGTGATCAAGATGACGAGTGATGATCAGCTGGTGGTGATATCGTTCCCTTGCCGCGCTGAGGGCTGGCTCGACCGATGCGGTAAGTACGAACACTTCAATGGACTCTGTACAAAGTTTACGTTCAGTTACGCTTGCTATTTTTACCGTGAAATTATTCGCAAGTTATTTGGGGCGCTTTACGTAAGTGCTCAATCAGTGACATGTATCATGTATGCAAGTGAGTAAGGTCGCGGGCTTTGCCAACTACACATGTCTCGTATTTTCATTGTAATTACGAATATAAACAAACATTTTATACATCCTAAAACCAGATTAGAAATTAGGTAATGATATCTGCTTCTGGTCTAAAGTGAATAATGGAAATTAAATATTCCACTTGGTCCTCCGAAAGCCAAGACACAAAAAGAAAACCTTCATTCAAAAAATCATATTCCATTTTTCACTTTTTAGATACTTAGGTCTTAGTGCAGCAAAAATGAGACAGTCAAGTCAATACCCGAATAAAAATCACTCGTCAATGAAAACGTTTCACAGAATGACTAATAAACAGGAACTATTGCGTGAATTGATTTTGATTTGTGGCCGAGATGTTGTGATTGTGTTTAATTGTCGTATTGCACAACAGTGGGTGTTGGGCGTCCCACAGCCACGTTGATTGTCCCCGTCATCCGGCAATTATGTATATTGACTTGACGCGAACCTACAAGTAATTGTTTAAGCCTAAATTGAACCACGTGCGGAATGCCTAGTCATTCTGATCTTCTGAAGAGATTGAGTACCTACGCTCTGAAATTATCTTAATTGATATGAGTGTCACTGGAAGCTCAGAAGCTTTGTATACTTTTTCTTTTCTTTCCATTTGTAACAACAATTCAGTTATGCAAATGACTAAAAAAGAAATTTCCAAGTGCAACTAAAGGTTCTTTGGTATGCTAAGTGTTCAAAGCTTTTTACTTCTTCCAGTCATTGTCGTGTTTCGCGTCAATCAAAATAACTTAGATGCTGGAAATATGCTTGTATTGTAACTTTTATTTTTAAAGAAGGCTTTGTTCAGAAGTAGACACAGCCTAGTTAGTATTCCAGTGATTGGAAAGCAGATAAAATAAGAAATTTGAACATAATAATCTATCAATATTTTAGTTTCACAATCAGGGACGGTTACCGTTACCAAACAAATACCGGTAAAATTACCCAAACATTAACGTTATGCTACGTTAAATATTAACGTTAAACATAACGTTAATTTATAGAATTTACCGGTATTTAAGTAACGTTACTAATAACGTTAATTCACTAAAAACTAACATTATCTGGCGCGACGTTGCCAAACCGAACGCGCGCCGCGCGTCTTTTCGTTCGGCTCTGCTAATCAGAGCGGCAACAGCTAGAATTTTACAACGAACGGACAGATATTTACGAAAATGCGTCAAATTGCTCGCGCTTACGCGTGTTTCATTTTATAGTCCACTACCAGTACGTCATAAAACATTGCATACGCCAAATTATATTTGTTTTGTTGTTCTGTTATTATAATTAGTTGTTTGTTTAAAAAATATTATTATGGGCCGAAAGAAGTGCAACAGAGTTTATCAGTATTTCAAAAGTTTTAAAGAAAACATCTACTTGCATATTGTGCAATAAAACATTAAACGTAATTACACACGGCTACACATCAAGTTACTACATTTCCAGTATAAGCTGACCTCGCATTGTACGGAAATCCTATACAATGCGAGATCAGCATAAACTGGAAATGTATAGCTTGATTTGTAGCCGTGTGTACCTTAATTAATCTTTATTTAAAGTATTTATTTCGACCATAAAAGTCCCATTGAGTGCTTTTGAGTACTGTTTAGTTCTGTTCAAGCTTTATGGAGGTTCGGAAAATCGGAACACAGATTAGGTTCGGAAGTGCGCTGCGACTGCGAATGAGCGAATGACTGTCAAACAAGCAAGATGAATAAGAGGATGCGTCCGCTGCGTCCGCGCCCCGCTGATACCTAAAAGTGTGTTCTGTGCAGCTTTACGTTCGATGTTGATGATGGGACTTTTATGTTTTTTTTTTTAATCATTATTATAGTCGACCACATGTCCCTGGATACTCTTTCATTACGAAAATATTTAAAATACAAATTGTAGAGGTCAAATTATATGCAGCTACGTGTTGTCGACTGTAATAATGATAGGTACCTAACAGTAATATGAGTAGGTTTGTTATTAGTTATTATCTTCGTAAAATAGGTACCAATACCCATAATTTATATTTTGTCAGGTTTTTTTAACCAGTCATTAAACTTATTCAAGAAATTATAGTTTTTTTAGTTACTTAATTCTACTACCAACATTTTTGATTGTATTGTATTGTATAGCGGGCTAGTGTCCGAAACTCCACGTCCAAGCGTGTATTTTGCGTACGGGTGGGAAATCTATTCGATCCACCCTAACTCCTCGAGAAAGGCCAGCAGCGCCTTGATGTTGCTGGCAATCTCGCGGAGAAAAAGTTTTTGATTACTGGGAAACCAAAAAACACAAGTTTCCTTATTTATATGGGTTAAGTCAGGTTGTGTTGGTTGCCCCGGCCTCACAAGTTAGTGTAGAGAGGCTATTTTCATCTTCAAAATTTGTAGTATCTAGGTACAGATACAATTTAAAATAAGATTTAATTGAAAATATTGTATTAAATCGAAACAATTCGTTATACAGTAAGAACAAATAGTGATCCTTCACTATTTTTTTACCGTATTACGCATTGTGTAACCTGAAATCGAGAAAAAATATCAGGTTTTTTCTTTGTCTAGATTTAGTGCTGATTATTGCCAAAGTTGTTCTGTTATAAAACTTATAAACAAATGTTATTTTTCTGTAATTATAGTCTGCGCGCGAGCTGCGAGGAATCGGTGGCTGGCTTACTTAAATCATCGGTGATTTTACCCTTACTTAATGATTTCATAATTTTGCACTCTGCGCGAACTAAATTATGAAATCATACTATGAGGGTATTATGTACTTGAAATAAAACCACTGATCATTTAAGTTAAGTACTTAAATGATCAGTGGTTTTATTTCAGCCACCTATTCCTCTGAGCTTGCGCACGGACTCTAAGGTCCGTAATACAAGGACAAATAAAAAAAAAACTATAATTTCTTTAATAAGTTTTAAGTAAAAAGTAAAGTTAATAGTAGGTAGTAACAGTTACTACATAATATTAACTTTTACTTTTTTCTTTTTTTGGTGTTTTACAAAATTAGAAAGAAAATTAAACTTATTAAAGAAATTATAGTTTTTTTTATTTGTCCTTGTATTAGGTATAAAGAGAGGGAAAACCAAAATGTGCCCAGCTCACAGCGACTGGGTTATTTATTAGTTATTGCGTTAGGAAATAAAACTAAATTATATACATGGCAATTATTTATTATTATTATTATAAACGTGTCTAGAAAAAAAAATCCTTTGGTAATTATTTAGTTTGAGTGTCAAATTGTATTTCCTTCTCATGGCTGCCAAAATGTGATGATTTTTGCATAAACATTAGGCAGAACGCAGGGCCTTATGTCTTCTAAACTTGACTCCACTAATTTAGCAAAATGGAAGTTCATATTTTTGGGGTCGACTTTCGTTTGGATACATGATTTGCGGTTTTCGTATGTGTTCCCGTCATTTCCAGGAATTACCGCTGCTGTTGGGCTGGATTTTTCAGCACGTCCTCCGATATTTTCATTCTTCGTTGGCCTTGCTAAAATTGATTGGGACATAACATCCCAATCATCGTCGAGAAGACTCGGGGAGACAGTGCGTCTGCGTAACCGTTTACCATCTGCAAAGAAAAAATACAAAACTTATTTTATTACTTTTATTAGTACCTACACATTTGTAGCTGCTACCGCCTCGAGGAATGAGCCATTCGGGGCCATTCCGAATGGCTGCGAATGGCCCATTCCTCGAGTAGCGGTAGCTACTAGCTACCTATTAACTACATATTAAATTTAAAAACATAGATTATAATGTGTTTTTACTCGTGTCTTCTCGAGTGATAAAAAAACAGAATTTGTTTACATTAGATTAAAACCCTGTAGGTACCTACTTATTTAAAATTTTACAATCATGTAAATACCAAAATACTTACCGTTTCCTGCCATTTCACAATTTGTTGATACACCCACCAATCACTAATTCACTAGGTAATTCATACACGCGCGACTAGAGTTAGTGCGACTGTGCGAGCGCGAGCGCGACCCACATCGTTAGAAAGAGATTGGCGTATAAATTATCGGTATAAGTATCGTTACTTTTACCGATACTACTTTTAGTTATTAGGTAACGTTAACGGAGTGACGGGTATCGTTAATCATATCGTTACTTTTTTATCGTTATCATATCGGTATTTGGTAACGTTATAAAAAAAGTAACGGTAATTCGGTCCCTGTTCACAATTACCTATCTATCGTTTCTAAAGGTTAACGTCTCCTCGACGCAGCTGACAAGTTAGTATTTACAACTCTCTGTGCGTACTATAATAATATAAACGTTAGGGTAATTAAACAATGACGGACCTTATCGTCAAGAGAGTAGCAGGTCGTTCGCGTATGGCCCACTTACAGTGAAAACTATACGCCGCTCTGCGGTTTCTATCGAGTTTCGGTCCATCAGGCTGGGACCAATTGACTCACTTTCTAGTCTCAATTAAGGGAGAAAGATTACCGCGAAGAGTCCGGAAAAAAATGGGACAAGTAGCTTAGAAGTGAACACAGTTATATAGGATAAGTATTTATGTGGTTGAACTAGGAACTTATTTTTCAAATAGTTTTGCTAGTGTTTGCTGATATGTTGGTACTAATTATTATGGCCTAGATTGATGTCGTTCAAACTACGTCATAACTTTCAATGATGCGTGTTTGCTCTCATGAGAGCTGTGATTAATCTCCTGTCTTGAGTTCTCACAATGTGTTATAGCATCCATAAATATTGATATACCATATATAATCGTTCACCGGCACTCGCAGTACTGGTTTAATTAATTAGACCGAAGATATTTCACCTAAAATTCGAACAAATAATGCATTACACGGACCAGTGGGCATCTAGTGATAGGCAAGCATGTTGTATGTGTAGCCAAGTGGATCATTATTGCATATTTTCTTACATCATTACAATATTGATTAGTAAATTATTTACATTATTCAGTGATATGTTAATAACATATCCATCCAATCCATCATTATTTTTACGCATACGTACACACTACCACAATGTACAAATAGCTTAAGGTGGAAGCGCAAGGGTAGCCCGCGAAATTTAAATTTTCTTACGTTTATTGCAATTTGCAGGTCAGTGTCAGTTTGTATGTTGATGAAAATATGAATCGCGCCAGTATCACGTATGGAGTTACAGAATTATAATCATTCAAATCATCAATACAACCCTCCAAGTTCATATAATCCCAAAGAGTGACTTTTTCATGAAATAGCTATTGAATACATTAAATTGACACTGACCTGCAAATTGCATTAAACGTAAGAAAATTTTAATTTCGCGGGCTACCCTTGCGCATCCACCTTAAATAAATTATGTAAAAGTTTCTAGTGGACTCCATGTAAAATGCTTATTTCGATAGTTTTCGACTTTTCGTCTTACAATTTTTGCTTCTAGTACGAGTTTCTTCTTCTTACATAAAAAGAGCTTTCCAGAATCCTGGTGACATTAAGTCATTGTTACTAGTGGCTAAAAAGGCACAAACCCTGGAAATTCCGCTCCCGTTCTGACAACCAGAGACCAGAGTCATCATCTGCCTCGATTTTTCCCAACTATGATGGAGTCGACTTCCAGTCTAACCGGATACAGCTACCGAATACCAGTGTTTTAAATGTTTATCCAATTTCAGTATTAGATTCAGAACCCGCGCGTGTATAGAATAACACGCGCGGGTTATTGTCAAACTCAACAGCAGTGTCCTAACAGCATGAACCTGCCCTGCAGGGACCATGAACTAAAACCGACAATTTTCTATATACTGTAAAAACAAAACGAACTTTATGTAGACACCATACACACCTGCAGCAGGAAGAATTCCTAGTGTTGTAAAATTAGTCATATAAAGTCAAAGCCAACGTTTTCCCTTTGTTCTGCAGTAATTGGCTGCCAATTTGAATGATTGTTATGCCTATGTTTCATACATACATGCACTTTTAACCACTAGGTATAACTATAAATATTTTATATGCTATAAAATGTTCAAGAATACAATTTTAATGTTTTTTAAAATAACGTTGTTATGCGCTACGAGCCTAGTGCTACGCGGCTACGCAAATATTCTCAGGTACCCACCCCTATTATATTGAGGTACGTCTTACCGCAATGCCAGTGTTAGGTTTAGAAACCGCAAGTTTCCTTGTAACGTGGTCTTTTAATAAGTATTACTCATATTTAATGTTGCACAGGTATATTTTTTTGATTTACCTAACATTGTTGAAATGACACTGTTCAATATTTCGCTGAAATCTCTTAAAAATAGAACATTTTGGTTTTATATGGTAATAAATATGGTATTCATTTATTATTTCAAGATTAATTTATTTATGGGAAAGGAGGTGTTTTTTCCCCCATACAATTGTGGCCAAACAATGTACCTTAACAATAAAGGTACGAATTTATAGGAAAAAAATCGCAGATTCTGAAAAAAAATATATAGGATTTATTAATGCATTTGTACCACCTGAAATTGTCGATCAAAGATGCTAAAACTTGCAACCCAAGAATTTTAATCTGGCAATCTCGTAATTCATTTCTCCGATGATGCGTTTCGTTACTTCATTTAAACACGTATGAAAAACTAAAAATATACTATTTTGAATTTAGTTTTGTATTAAAGATAGGTAATTTTCCCGGCACACTTTCTTGTGAAACATTATGGGATCAAGAATTTAAAAAATACATTTATTTCACATTATTTTTTGCGTTTGGTTAGCTACTGGCCAAAAGACAGTGCTCCAGGGCCGATAATTTACTATCTTATTCCTTTTGTTGTTGTTGGTGACAATATTGTCATTCAGATTATTTTAGCCCTTGTCAGACGATCGATCGATCGACCGATCTCGAAAGAGTTTAATATTTTGACAGATGGAATAGTTTGACAGCCGCCAGCGCTGTTAAAAACGTTTCTTTGAACGCAGTTATGATTCGAGGTAGTGTTTTTTCATATTCTTTTATTTTTTAATCTATCGAATATTGAAGGATTTAAAATACTGCTAATAACACAATGTATTGGAAAGAATTTAAATAGTAATTTGTACCTCGGTACATGTTTGGGCCGAAAAAAAAACACCTTTAATTTAATCATTCCCAAAACGAGAATTTTGTACAGTTATCGATGTACATATAGACTTTGTTAAAGTAGACCTTCCATCACATCAATCACTTGTACGTCTGGACGCGGATACGGATGCGAGGACCATTCACCTTGATCATCGTTCTAATCTATTTGAATTGGTTCTGCTCCGATTTTTCGATTATTTACATCACACGCGTCAAATCTAATTTTCACCACTTGATAGAGAAGAATAAATAGCACTCAGAAATTAGCTTCTTGTTATTCAACGTAACAATTTTATGGTAACATAATAATAAAGTAGCTCTGCTGTGCCTTAATCAAATTAATGCCTATTACCGACCTATCCAGTCACGCCGTATATTATGTTGAAATACGAACTTTGAGGACGAGTGATGTCATACTGTGCCCTTCATAGCTTGTTTGTTTGTGCCTACCCACTATACTTAGAGGAATAGGTACCTACTTGTAGCAGAATCGGAAATTAATTGTAATTTCCTTCTTGACTTTCATACTTACATCAGACCTCTATCTGGGCCTAGTGGTGTGACCTTTGGACTGCCAAGTCATAGGTTTCGAGTTCGAACCCAAGACACGAACTTTTTCGATTTTTCGGATTCAGGTGCGTATTGTATAATTATCACTTGCTTCGATGAAGGAAAACATCATGAGGAAACCAAATCAGCAAGTTTGAGATTATTTCTCGACGGCATGTAAATTGTAAAGCCAAGCCAGAGGCCCATGGGCAGCATAAAAACTCGAACACCAGGTTAGGCTCTTACCACACGAAAAAGAAGAACTACTGATAAAATACTGAAAATTGTTTCACTAATGTGAAGCTACATTATCTGCGAGTGTCACATGCTATGCTATATTTAAAACGTTTCTTTGGGATAATTTTCGACCATAACCCGAGCGAAGCCGCGGACAAAGGCAATTTTATTATGAAACTAAAAGACATGTTAGTTGAAGAAACTGTAGGATCAACGACCATGCTGAAAACTGACTCCAGACTCGCTAGGCGACTGCGACTTTTTTGTTACGTCTACATTCGCAACATTCCTTCCCCCCGACCGCGACCCTTGCTCGAGCCAGCCCGCGATGCTGAGCCTGTAGATTTAAATCAGCACCTAAATAATGATCTCACTCAGATCCAGCCTGTCCCTTTGCTGCCCTTCCCAGCGACGCCCTAAGCCGAGGCTCAGCCCCACAAGCAGCTCTCAGCGCGCTGTCGCTTAGTTTATAAGTTTTTTGCCCCATGCTGGAGGCCTTACACTTAAGGTAGTTACCCACAGGATGGTCCGGTTAAGCATAAGCCAGCCTCATACACCAGATACCATAAAAATATACGCAACATTCCTAATTTTATTTCAGCGTGTTCTAAGTTAATTGCTCCAACTTCTTACAATGTAACGATTAAGTAACTGGGAGTATTAACCTAAACAACCTACTGAAATCAATGAACTAATTACAACTAACACGCAGTCATACCTAACGTGAATGGAACTGAAACACTATGACAAAGGACTTTTAAACATCTATTGAAATAAGATCTACCGTATACCTCGCCTGAAAAACCGCAAAATGCACGATGAACATTAAGCTATCGGTTTTTGGTAATCATGTATTCTCCTTTTAGAGGTTGGTTCCAAATTATGGCACTCTAAAATGGAAACGTCTGACTAAACGCAGTTGCTAATGTAATAACCCGTTCCGTAAAACAATTAGCGGTCATTAACTTTTAAGCGTGAGAAAAAGTCGCAAGTTTATCTGATAATATCTAATGTATAGCTGTATTTATCTCAGATTACATCTCAGCCTAATGTCTGGATTTCGGGCTGACTGGAAAAGTAAGTCGTATATGCTTAAAGCTAATCATAATCCAATGCCTGTCAGATCATCGCGAATATCGAAGATTACAATCAGTGCGATTTGGAGTTAATGTCATCTTGATGGAAATGAGGTAGATATCGTAATAAAATTATTATTTTATGTCATCGGTAATACATGGTTATCGGATAGTGACAACAATATAGTAGTTGATAGTTCAATCCTGTTCGCGACGAGTAATACATTCTCAGCGTGACGAGAGAAGCTCCGTTATTTTAATACTCACTTGGATAGAGACCGGGCACGTGCTGCGCCTGCGAATGACATTCGGTAGAAAGTAAACTCTCGCATTAACGTAGGCACAACGCCCTGCCTCGATGAGCCACAGTCCTCGATACTTCAGTTCACTGTACACTGGTACTCCGACCAGAGACCATTGTTTTATTCTCCAAAGCGACATCTCAGTCTCGTGAAATTTTACCACCGACTTTCTACAGCCCGTAAAATGAAAATAAATAAAAAAGAAACTGAACAATTTTAGCGTTTGATGTATTTTCACACAGTTTACGACACAATTAACTAATGATCATACCGTTTTACTAATTGCTCGGCTTTGTTTGCTTTAGAAAGTTTATAATATTGTGCCAGCTTCCAAATTCTCATGCGTGTCATTTCAAATTTTATTTGGTTTTAATTGTTGTACGTACTTTATCTAAAGAACTATAATTAAACAATTCGTTTGTAGCACTTTTTCCCCGAACCTTTGTAATTTGGTGGGTCGTCATAGGGTGAGTGGTAACAATCTAATGAATGTTCTGGTGTAGGGGTCTTTTCGAATCGCTGGGTAATTACTCTACGCCCCAGGGCGACGTTTCAAGGGGCTCTCTGGAGTTTTGGATATAAATCACTGCTAACTCGGCTTAGCTGATCACGCTATCGGAATCCCAACTAAATTGATTCTCCTTAACGTCACTGATGAAGTTACTACTTGGGACGATGCCAGTGCAGTTATGAAGGTCACACTTAACAGAGCTGAACAAATGAAATTGTTTGTATTGAATGAATAAGGAAATCCGAAAATATCATTAACACTCGAAACGGTATATTTACCATGGTTACTGTTTCTTTTGAGTTCCCGATAATGTTCGTGACCATGTCAGTTCTACGTACTTAGCACAAATGTCAATCTACTATTTCAGTTCAAATTATTGGTAATTCAAGTTCTTTATATAGAAACAAGCTTGACAAATCACACGAATATGTTATATGAAACGTAGAATGTTAGGCTTGGTTATGTCTCATGTTTGGGCACGCCAAAAGGACAGTTCATCTGTGTCTACAGTGTCCACACCCGCCTTGCATCACCATGAACACGGGCAAGTGTTGCGCAAACCGGCAATTCCTCGTAATACAAAGTCAAGCTGAGTAAACAAACCATTAGTATTGGCTTTTCTAATCCTCGTTCAGTTTAAATACCTGCTAGCAAGAGGTGTTCAAATCAAACAGATTACAAGATAATGCCAATATGCATTTATGGACGTTGAGTTTAGATTGTGATAAAGCAGGTCATTGTTATTGTTGGCTATTTCTCGGAATTACTGAGTCTTCAATCAAGGTTTACATTAAGCCAATTTAGGAAAGGTTATATAGTAGACCGTACTAAAAAGAGCTTCATCACATACCTATTTCTGACTAATATCACAATTTATATTGTGCTAATATGGACTTACAACGTGTACCTATATTCTCTTAACTACACTTACTCGACACCATAAAATGTACTCTTACTTTACATACCTTTATGTATGCTCTTTTCAAGTCTTTGTGTTACTTTGTTATCGAAAATAGCTCTGTTTTTCAATTGATCAAGTGTAAGTTGTATTTATTGAAAATGAATTTAATTTAACTTTACCGGATTCGGTAGTAAGGTTGGAATGTCTATTTCAGTTGCTCAATTCAATTCAATTTGGTATTATTATTTGTTTCTCTCGATAGTTTTGTCTTTGGGTACAACTTTTCTGTTACGTGATGCGCCCAATTCCACGCGAAATCGCCTCAAGGTATAATTACATTACATGTTAGGTCATTGGTCGCGTCGAGTCGATTACGTACTGATATAATGGTTTGTCAAACTAAAATAAAAGTATTGATCGTCTGAAACTCCAGCCTGAAAACTGCAACGGAACTGAACTGAACTTAGATGGTGAGCGCTGATTGGTCCTCGGCGCATTCAGAGTCGGTAACTCGAGCGTAAATAGAACGCCATTAAGAAAATGAAACGCACAAGAAAAGTGTAATTTCAGGCATATTAATGATAATGATAAGTGAGAAATACTGGCCTATCATTCAATTAGAGGAATAGTGAGGTCATGGAGTATCCTCCCACGGTCACAGCTTATCAACAGAACTGGACCGGGGTCGGCGGCCAGGCGGCCATCTACGTTTAATGTGACAACGGCAACCCGTTTCTAATTGTAATTTTACGTGTCAGCTGGACATTTAGTCTCAATCTGATGGATATCATCGTAGCCGTGCTATAGGGAAATTTTGTTAATCAGCTATTACGGAGTACCTGGTTGACAACTGTTTCTCCGTAAGGGTTTGAAACCCTGTATTTCGTGAATTAGGTACCGTTGTTTGAATTGCTTCTATTCTACGTTAAGGTTCCAATGCCAAGAAAGTTTTCAATGAATAATTTAAATAGGACTAAAAGACTGCAACATATAAAATTAATGTTAATATAATAATAATGCGTGAAAAAGGACAACAAAATCTCTAGCTAATTAAATTAAAGATGTCTGTTTCTTTACACAATTTCAATAATATATTATGTAAATAAAATCAAAATAGCTATCTTTTTAAATAATAATGCCATTAAAATGTATCTATTTTTAAAAATATTTATGTTATATGTTAATTAAATTGTCTACGTATACAATTTATTCTGGAGTTGCAATAAAATACATGTCATTTACACGGTTGGCGATTATTGCTGAAGTAGCACCTGTAGATTTGCGGTCTTCAGAGTCGCGAAAAATATACCAATGATTTTAATCTAAGCTTTTAAAACTTGCTTAAAAAGTTGTCGTGAAAACGCAACTAACTCGTGGTAGACTGGTGTTCGTGCCGGCTCTTGATATATTTTTACTTTCACACTTTCAATCACGATAAGGCGTGCGACAAGTTTTATTTCTTCGTTGGACGTCGAAACCGACTGTTTTCCGTGCCAACGATTTCGTAAAATGCAGTTTTGTAAAGAATGTTTATGTTGCCACGCGTAACGTATTATCTGCCCTTGTCGCTGACGTGTGTGGATATTGCGATTGAGAAAAGTTTCTTATGTTATGCAATTTTGAGGTATGCGAGGATGGTTCAACGTTGGAGTTCACTTAGTAGATTATATGAAAAACTTAAAAGCTGTGTAGAAAATATGTTATTTTTTAATCCAGAAAGAGCTCTACTTAATATGTGCATTACTTGCCCAGAGCCGCCCAGAAGTGGATAGCAGTAGATTTTCCCGTTGAAGATGTCAAATTCCAACATTTGAAATTTAAATACCCTAATGACCCTAATTAGCCCTGAAAGAAATCGAAGCTTACATTTTCAGACGCATATTGTTAATACCTCGAAAAGGCTTAAAACATATAAGGGAACTATTTATGAACGTATGATCACAGAATAGGTTTCCAATTTCTATAATCCTAGAGATCTATTTCAAAGCTCAATGTGCGGTAATCGAAACCGAAGAATTCGCTGTTGATCAATGCAACGTGACTTCGTGACACTAGCTTGGATATCGTATTTCTTCTACACTTGTTTTTATTTCAATATTAAACAAGTTGCCATTTTGGTGATCGGTGACAGCAGCCTTACTTATCTACCTTTTATTTTAAAAACAATCTGAAATCTTTCTCTGCTTTTGAATTGAAGTGTTTAAAAAAAACTTGATTATAAAGACCAGTTTCACATTATCCGGGTATGCAAATAAATAAACAAACGGAACAAAATTTGGATTATCTGCCTGTGAATTTCCCAAAAATCCAGAGGTGGTAAAACTACAGTTTTATGGACTGTATTGTTTTGCTCTTCAAAGTATGTTTCTAAGTTTCACTCAAGCTTTTTCTACGTCATGTAATTAAGTTATTTGTTTACACAGCCAGCAGCGTCGTAAAGAACTTTAAAAATGCGCCGACGTTATATAACGTTGTTACGAGTCTCTCTTTCATAATTTAATTACACACCTGTACCAGATCCGACAGATAGTATTGATTGTAACTGTTATGCTTGTATATACTATGTAATTAAAATTATAACATAAAAACAATATTCCACTTTTGTAATTACATATCTGTATTGTTTACTTCAGATTGATTATGAAAGCATAAAATGTGAAATTGCGTGGTTATCGATTATCCGTCACGTCTGTCCTACCTTTTGAGCGATTTGAAACAACTCAGTGAAGGTTAAAATAGATTGATCAATCTATTTCTACGCTGCTAAGTTCGAAGTGCACACCAAATAAAGCTCACATTCACATCTCACGCACAAACACTTACGTAAAAGTTGTGAATAGCTTCAGGCTCTGCATTGTTGAACTGTCAGTAGCATGATACATGATTTCTATTGTAACTGGTGGGCAGTTTAAATGCTAAAGGTTAAATCATAATACTTCTATTATGTACTACCCACCTAAGTCAATATTGAATAAAGCCACCAAAGCTTAAAATCAATACGGGGCACGGCTGGAAAGGTGCAAACGCTTTCTGCCATCATCGATGTTCCAAAGTACATACATTTCCCATTTTCGTTTTCAGGCCGCAATTCCGATAATTCCGGCTGCGCGGTTTGCAGATAATTAACGTATCGAAAATGGTTTTGTGCGTCATTTAAGCTTTTGTATAATTTCAATATTGAACCTGGTACCTTTTGTTTGTTAGCGGTAAATTTATTTATTCATTAACGCTGTACCGGGTGCGAGGCTGGGACCACTCCAAAAGAGTGCAAATGTTAAATTTTGTTTCGATAGTTTATTGACCAGTGGATCGAATCTGGCCGGACCACTTTGGTAATACAGTTACTTAGATTCGGCTTTATTTTTAATTTATAATTTGTACAAAACTATGTCTGATGACTTGTTCACTGACGAGTGGATGCTTGTGATGCGGTCAAGCGCGACTATTGTTGCTAGAACCAGAAGAAACAGATCTCGTGTTACGGTGAGAACGCATCTTGTGACACTACGCGTCTTCATGTGCGAGTGCGTGGGAGGCTGGCCGCACTCTACTCATATTAATTTCACATTTACCTCACAATTACACCGATCTTCGATCCTCGTGCTGTGATTATGACAATCATAATTATACGCCACAACGGATTGGACCATTGGAAGTAATTTCCATTCATAATGTGCGTTTTTATTTCGGTGTACGGTGTAGAAATGTTTTAAAAGGTTTCGTGACATGGGTTCATAACGTTTCGTGGGCGAATATGTTACTGACCTTACGACCGTAATTAAGAAGTTTTAAGTCCATTGCGTATTGTATACCTTTTATACTTGTTCTATTAAATTCATAGAAAATATCGTAGAGAACGAGGTTTCATTTTGCTGGGTGTTTGTCGTTTTACATAGCAACTTTATGTACACAAATAATTGTGTCCAACAGCCTGCATGCATGTAGCATTCGAAAATGATTAGGCGAAGTTTAACGGGTATTCTACAGTTATTATTGTCACGCAATGGTAAAGGGAACTGGAACAGCTAAGCTACGTGACCATAAGTGTGGGGAAAACCTAATTCTTGTCTCGTTTACTCGTTTATTTCAATAAATCGGATATATCAAACTGAGCCATATTTTTATTCGTTTTTAAAACCAAGATTTATGGAGCCATCGAGACAGCTTTAGTATTTATTAATAACATGATTTCACTCGCTGCATGCCATGACATCATCCTTCTGTGAATATTTTAGACGTCATTAAGTCCTGCTCGGGGCTCTTTGCAGCGCGTCACGGGGGACGCCCTTGCATAAATCCCAGACAACAGGCCTCTTTTGCTTCTCGCCCTCCGACCCTCTGCGCCGCATTGTGCAGGGGGCAGCGACCGTCATGTAGGAAGCTCTCCCTCGTCGCCATGACAACGCCGCTTCCCGCGAATATTGACAGACGTGGAGTAGACAGAGCGAAACAACCCTCACCCGCCGCTGTGTTACACGCGTGTCTGCCTCCAATGATATATTTTTACAAGAATTAACGTCCCCACAATGATGACGTGCTCATTACTGATAAGGTGTCTTGGCCATTGTGCGATTCCCAATGGGGAGTTTATTGCCTGCCCCTATTTAAAGTGTTAATGCATCTGCCATATTCGCAAATATACTTTTAACATGAGTTAACTTGGTGAATACTTAAAAGTAATTTGTTTTGGGCTTCCTGAATATACGAGTAATACTTAAATGACGAGTATTGAAATTAAAAAAAACGCCAATCACATAAATTGGGACAGACAGCACATGTCATAATCATGTTGAGCATTATGATGATCAAAAGAAAGGAACGGATGAGTTTTATTACGGAACCCATAATTTATAATGTGCTTTGTTGCAGGCTTCGGGTTACTTCCTGATTTCGTTGCATTTTAAACGAAATATTATAATTAAAATGAATGTTTTAAAATCTTTTTACAGTTATGAATTGAACTGTACGTTCATAAAGATAATGGATTAATTTTCAGTAAGATTTACATTAATCTGCAGCGAGTACAATGAATGACGCACTGACGCATCTTGCATTAGAAATTCTTTGAGCTGTGTGCTTAGAATTTAATGTTATATAATAAAAATCTATTAATTCTTTTAACAGCCGATAGCCACGCTGACATTTACTATGCACGGATTTTAGAATCTATATTCATGGTCTTGGGACATATTGACATTAGCTTTTTGCGTAAAATCATAAACAAGTTCGACTGCGAGGGGTTGTCGACCTTGCGGTATTGATTTCGCAATAACTTCACAATGAAATAGATTGGGCAATAAATGTAGTTTGTTAATGTGCGATTTATAAACGAAGTGTTGAATGTAACGATATTGTCGTCCCACTGAGCCCTTGACACGGATATTGAAATGCAACTCAAAGTCAGTGGACTGGATTGTAAATAAACCGCTGCGTCAGCGATGACTACTCAATATGGACGCGAGGACCGAGGACTGAATCGGTAAGCGGCAGGCTTGCATACAAACTAAGTAGTCAAATAAGTTGAGAGTAAACGTGTTTGCGGATGTGTCTCAACCCCATTTCAAAAGGGAAACAACGTTTTAGGAGTTTTCGTAGCAAGGTCTACGCGACCGCTACGGACGGGTCTACAATTTCGTAGGCAGAATAAAAACTCTAGCAAAATGTAGGTACACAAATTAGAGATTTGGTTCTCGTAGCATTCTCTTGAATGTATGTAAACATTATTTTTGAGATGATTAAAAATATTTGCCCGACTCTGATTTTATTGATTCTCAATCCACGTTGATTGCTGCTTTATTTGTACAGTCAATAATAAGAAACGAACGATTTTTCGCTTCTTATAATCCGATTAGTTCTATATAATTCTACATAAAACTAAAGTAATGTAGACTACTTAATATTGAAATATCAAATAGCAAGCAATGTGGTTTTGTAGAATATTTTCTTAATACATGAATGAATTGTACATTGAATAATGTACTGGCTACGAACAATCATGCTGGTTTGTCCGATGTTATTCAAATATTATATAGAAGACGGACGGCATTGAGCGCATGTTATCGCAGGTCTGTACGGAAATCCATTAGTGTAGGTACTAAAATCATAGCCTTCTGGGAATGTCTACTCTAGGGCTATTTCAATTTACGAGGCAGACGATCTCAGCATAAATTGGAATAGGCTTACTATGCATTATGACGCTATGAGGCTGGGTATGTATGTGAGCTTAATCTGCATCGTTCCGGTTAATCGCTGGGTGCAGGCAGTGTCCATCCGAGCGTGTAACGTAATTTCTCTCCGGAGAGATTGCCGGATGCCTCCCCAGCGCTCATCCCTCTCTGGATATACCATTTTCATCAAATGAAAATTCAAATTTTATGTAATAAAATGTTTGCAGCTTTTATTTTTTTGTGGATCGTGGGCGGATTCCATTTATGAGTTTTACTTTATTAAACTGATGGGTTGGTTGCCTGGTGATAGTTGTCAAACTGCAGTTATTAATATTGTTAGCTAGACCTTACTGATTTTGTAATAGTTTATTTTTAGCCGTGGTTGACGAGAACTTGTATGCGTTTATATTTTCCTGGTATTCACGTGCACCTACTGCAACTGCTTATAAGAACATTGTGTAATAGTAAAACACTAGATTCAAAGTGAAGCAAGATAGAAGGCATTTGTTCTGATTGCTACCAATACATTACGAGTAGTGGCCTATTCTCCAGGCGGGAATATGATGTGTGTGGGATGGGTGGCCCACAGCTTCGGGCAATATTAATATTTCGGCTTCAAATTGTGTTACTGTTACCATTACATTAGTCGTTAATAATGATTTCCCTCAGTAGTTATTTACGATTTGTATGCGGGAAGATAAGTACAGTTAATGCTATTTCTGTTTGTCACGATTTCCCAAAACGTGATAATGTGCGAATCCAATTAGGTCGTAGGTACTATTAGCAAATTGAATTAAAACTAAACCTACCACTCCTTGTATCAATTAGGACAATATGTATAGGCACTGTGACTTGCAGTTTGCGCAATTTCATTACCATTATGTATTGAAATGCTCTAATAGTAGCCCAACCCGTTGAGTTTTTGTGAAACTGTTGGAAAATGCCCAGTGTTCCAAATAGCAAAAGCGCTTTGTAACGCAATCTGTTGAATAGACTTGCATTCGACTTCCGTGTGGATCTCTAAAAATAAAGATAAATGAGGCAAACTATATGTATATTAATCTGTTGGTCGATAGAACATAATAGAGAATATAATGCATAATAAATATCTCGAATATAAACTTACGTTTATAGTTCGTAAGTCGTAAACTCTGGTGTTAATTAAATAGACGTGTTGTTATGTTATTGTGTCTATATTTAGTCATAGAAGACCTGGTGACAGACGAGTTTAATATCACAGTCTCTTACGCAAACGAGGTCGGCAGAATTTTCATGTGGTAGATAGATACCAGCCTCATGTCCCTTGTTTGTTAGCAACTTAGAATGTGTGCTTAAAAGCAAAACAACTTACACGAAGGAATTTTCGGATTTTTCGGACTTCCGAAAATGAGTTACCCACTAAAATGGAGCTTTATCTTTTATGTGGGGATGAAGGAAAATAAGTAGGTACTGCCTTATTTTGTATAATATTTTTATTAGGTAGTAACTTTAAGCTTTGTTTGAATAATAATATGCAACAATTCAACTCTAAATATTTTTTTAAAAGAATTGATTTATCAAATCAATTTGGTGATCTTTTGCTCAACGACATAATGACTGTACCTGCTAATTTATTCATAAATATTCATGGATACTCTTCTACCTTTATATTTTTATACCAAACGTTGTGTTAGGTACCATACCGCGAATGTCGAAACGTCCGCCCGGGGTCATCAAAGGCTGCTTCACACTAATTTGAATATAGACACTGTTTATGTATTCAAAACAGTTTATTGCGTGACGCCCACAAAGGATGCATGCATAGTCTTTATATTATTGTTCATCCGTTATGTGAAGGGCAATTTGTCGGGTATCAAAAGAATAATAGCAAGCTGTCTATACAAGTGCTCGTCATCAATTCGTATCAATGTCAATAAATAGTAGGTAATCAGCTCTTAAATTTTCGAAGTCTGATACTACACGTGTTTTAAAAGTTCCCATTTCATGTTATCAACATGTGAAGATACATCGAACAATGTAGTCAATGTTAGACGCTCAACATTTTCCGAGAATAATTACCTAACTATTCAACGAGCATTACACAGATCAATGAACAAAGAGTGTTCAAAAATCGCAAGCTCTAATGACTGTGCTCCCAAAAACGGTCGGCACGATGGCGATGTGCAAATACTCTAACGGTACTGTGGTGTGTAGCCGTATGTAAGTGAGTGATGTACGCAAAACTGGTGCTTGTGACGGATGGGTGAGGAATGGAAGGAAGGACGGGCTATGTCCTGCCGCGGCGATACTCTGCCGGACGTGTGGGGCAGCGCTAATACAGTGACCTCATCGTAACGGTGGCGCATTCTAACCGCGAGCAATGAGCATGTTTTGGCTATACGCTAAGCCACCTGTTATTTGAACTCATACATACGTAATTGTATGACAAAGCTTTGTTAGTTATAGAGGTTTACTTATGCGTAGAATGTAAGCATCGAAGACAAGTCGCTAATGGTATAGTCTTGTAAGATATGACTTGCGATGTGCTGTGTAAAACATTGTCGAAGTTAAAGTGCTCATCTATAGTAAATAGTAAGTAGGTACACACTTAGCTAAACCGATATATCAGTCACACCTTCCAAAAATCAATGATGAATCATGTTAAGTTCTAATGTTAGCAAATCAGATACGCAATAACACAAATAGAAAAGCAATAAATATAAAATACTTTTATTCCCATTAGAAATGGCGTGAAAAAATAGAACAGATACCTACGGAGTCGAATCGAAACTAAGCAAAGATGTTTATTTGCGTTATATTTATCAATTGTGTCTAAAAGAAGTGTACTTGTATAAAGAAACAGGATTTCCGGTTCCGAAAATTGGGATTGGAGAAACCTGTATCATTTTTACTATTTCTAAGCACCTGTTTATTTATAAATATAGAAAGTGAAATTTTCACCTACTTACACGAAGTAGGTGAAAATAGTCCCAATTTTCACCTCAATGATCGGTACAGATCTGTACCGTTCCTGATGGTCCATACTGGGAAGGGGGGGAGCTTGAATCTTTATGTGCACTGGATTGATAGACATAGTCTTCTGTTCAAGGTATGTTTAGTCAGTACCTACCTACAAGAGACCTGACCAATAGCGGCAATAGCGGCAAGAGTCATGGCGCGAATTAATTTTAACGTGAGAAGCTCTTGACTAGTGTCCGACCGAAGCTTCGGCTTCGGCTTCGGCTTCGGCCACCTTCGGTCAAAAAAGCACCTTCGGCCAAATCTTCGGCTTCGGCCAAAAATTTGCCGAAGGTTTGGCCGAAGCCGAAGGTTTGCTAGTTGTCAAAATTTGAAATTTACTGAACGATGCTAGAGCGAGACGGAGAGTGTGCAGAGCAGCAGAGTTTCGCCGCGCCGCCGCACCGGACCAAACGAATCGCAGTAGTAACTTTGCTCAATTATTTTATAGAAATATTTTGTGTTCGTCTGATAATTAAAAAAATGTGACTGATTATTTGTTTATTTTTGTTAAAATTACTTTAAGTAAATAAATATTTAAGTAACATTGTATATTTGAAACTTTTATTTTAGACAATATTTTATTACCTACTTGTATATGTTGGTCACTCAGCTCGTTATTGGGCTAAATCTCTAAAGCTCTCACAATATGTATCTAGTATATTCTGAGATCAAAGTAACTATCGTATTTCTCAAGGTCAATGACACCTTCGGCTTCGGCTTCGGCTTCGGCCGAAGGTTTTGGTGAATACCGATTAATCGGCTTCGGCTTCGGCTTCGGCTTCGGCCAGAATTGCACCTTCGGTCGGACACTACTCTTGACACACATCTTATGAGCTCATACGTATTGAGTCACAAGCCATTTACCTGAAGGTCAATAACACGTTTTAATAAGTTATCAAAGTGCATGGAAATATCCTCCCTCTTGTTTTAATGGGTCTTATCGTTTGGCCCGATCCCAACTAGGTTTTGTCCGGTGTCTTGGTAACAGTTGCCACAAATGACACAGGTACCAGTATATTTAAGATGCTCTGTGGACACAGGCGAAATCAATTTGTTTTAGACAGGTTTATGGTCTTAGGGTCGTATTTTTTTTTTCTGTCCGGGAATCAAATCTGCAACAGTTGATAGCTCATCACTTAACCTACGCCGACAGTGGTCCCGCAGGTGACCGCACTTCACTTTGTACCTGTGTTGTATTTGCACTGTTATTAATTAGTTTGTTTGTAAAAATATCCACCCATATTTACATTGACTTTAAAAAACTGCTGTTGCTAGTTCACAGATTTAGGAAACAGTTTTAGTATACAGTGCATCAGTTCCATGTTCAGCGCCACCTAGTAGCGAGTAGTGGAACTATTACAAGTAGAACTTAATTCGTTGCACGGTGTCATAAACGTATCGCTAGATGGCGCTGTTCGAGGTTACTATTAAACTTAACTTCTACTCGACAATAGATGGCGTTGATATACTTTGTTAAGTCAATGTTACCCCGTTTTTTTCAAAGCTGACCGTTCTTACTTTTTATTGCCTTTATTAATTTGATTCGAATTGAAATGATACTTTTAAACGTCAGTTTATTGATCGGAATGGTGTTAGATTCGAACAGATATGTAAGCTTACTTAAGATTTAATCATCATTGCCATGTCCTGCAGGGCCCTATCGCGTATCTCTGTTGACAGTTGATAGTGATCATCACTTGGTGAGTTTTGTTATAAAATGTCAGTTCTGCAAGGGTAGCGTCAGTTGAAACAAACTATAACGGTCATTGTATATCAAAACTCGCCAAGTGATGATCACTGTGAACTGTTCACAGAGATATGCAACAGCCCTGCTGATTTGTCAGTTTGAATAAAATCGATTTGTGTCTTCGTTTGCAAAAAAGGAGTACAAAAAAAAAACGGTACAAAAATATTCTTAAATAAATAGCGAATTATTGCTTGTAGGCTCAGGCACACACATAAATAATATCGAGTTCATCTCCCTTTATTTACCCACATTACCTACGTGTGGTACAGACCACACGTAGGTAATGTGGCTACCACATGTGAACAGCTACATTGATATCGTATAGTCTCATAGCTCCAGCGCTTTTGTTTGCTCGGTCAACGACATCGTAATTAAAATATGATTTGTAAAGCATCTATTTAGTCCCTGTGGGTGTTATTGTTCATAATAATTGGTGCAGGATTATGGACGTCTGCGAGAATGCTATTCGCACCGCGTGTCAGTACGCCTACGTTCATTTGTTTGTTTGGCGTGAAACATTCTCTGTTCTCTGATTTCATCCTTAAATAGCGGTAATCCTAAAATATTTGTGAACTTGCGAGGGCGCGGGACAATAAATAAAGTTCAAGCAATATTTGTTCTCTCAAGAGAGTTTTCGAACTGGGCGCAGAACTTTAGCTCCAAAATAATGTCGTCGACATCAATCTTTAAATTACAAGTTATTGACGGCAAAAATTGTGTGATTTGGTGATTAAATCAAAATCAAAGTCAAATAATTATTTATTTCGAACAACAAGGTCCTTATGGGTTAGTAAATAAGTACCTACTTATTAATATTATCTATGTTAGTGGAAGTAAACGGATGAGGTAAGGAACGAGTATAAGTTAGAGAAAGTTTAAAAGTTGCGTCAGTTACAGAAAAGTTGAAAGGGAATCTACTGACTTGGTATGGACATGGTGGTGAGGAGGGACGAATCGCATGCGACTAAAAGAGTTGTGAACATAAATGTTGATGGATGGAGAGGGAGAGGAAGACCAAAGAAACGATGGATGGATTGTGTGTGTGAGGAATGATATGAAAGATAAGTAAATGATATCGTGACGGTTGACAGAGGAGAATGGTGAAAAAACGTTGCGCCGACCCCAAGTAACATGGGACAAGGGCAGGAAGGTGATGAACTTACTTAAATTTGGTGATTCATTTACATTAATTTTAAATTCACTCTTCTAATAATAATTTTCTTATAAGAAGGTTATGAAAGCTTGCAAATAATCCAAAGAACTTTCTTTATCAGTGTTGAAATGTGATAGTTCCAACCTTTACTTTGAAAAGGGGTTCATGTTTCATGGAAACTTAATCAGAAAAAGCTTTTTAATAATTATAGGAAACAAACTTTACCAGTTACCTACAAGGCAGATCTCACTGGCTCCGCATTGTAACTATTTGTAACACTTCGTGTAGAACACGTTAGGCATCAAGCGTTGCGACCTCATTGCTGTCACAAGATGACACTACCATTAGCTATAAGGTTCCTACACCTCCTTAGTCCTTTCACCTCGGAGGAGCTCGTGGCTAAATAATAACAGCCGCTCGGGTCGATCTTTAGGTTAAGCCGCGCTTGCCTAGGTTGGTCCGTAGATGGGTGACCACCCATTACATACCGAGTTTCCTCCGTGCCTGGGAAAGCACGTTAAACAGTTGTTCCTGGCTGTCATTTGTAGATCTTTGACAGTCGTTACAGGTAGTCAGTGGCCCGAAAGTCTGACAACCAGACTTACCAAGAGGTGTCGTATTACCCAGCACTAACTGGGTTGTGGAGGTCAGATAGGCAGTCGCTCCGTGTAAAATACTGGTATTCAGCTGCATCCGGTTAGACTGGAAGCTGACCCCAACATAGTTTGGAAAAGGCTAGGCAGATTATGATGACAGTCCTTTCACTATTATGTTAACTCTGACATTGCACGACAGTCAAAGTTAGTGATCCTTATTTACGTTACAATAAGGATGCTGTTGGGTTTTTGCCACTGGCAAGGCTATCAAAGAACAATCATCTTTTTCTCGTTATGATAAAGTTGCTGTTGGGCTGTTGCTATCAGAGGTAAAAATAAATATGAAAGGACTGTACCATTCCTTTGACTAGAAAATTGTGATGTATTTCAAATGAGGCCGCAGACGACGTAAATAAGTAATACGTATTCATTCAGCTCCTGTGGTTAAACAATTCCTGGTTAAGGGCCAAGTTTAACTTAATGCAATAAAGGATCATGTGAAGAAGACAGCGTCACGTTTGTGGGAATACTAGCTTATGCCCGCGGCTTCGCCCGCGTCGAGTTCGATAATTATCCCACGGGATCATACTACCGGGATAAAAAGTATCCTATGTGTTAATCTAGGTTATAAGCTATCTGTATGCCAAATTTCGTCCAAATCCGTTCAGCAGTTTTTGCGTGAAAGAGTAATAAACATCCATCCTGACAAACTTTCGCATTTTATAATATTAATAGGATAACAAGATCGAGCCTCTTGCAACAGAGGAGCTTTGACCGAAAACCTTTGTAAACTTAGTTTTGATTACAAGTTTTCCTCAAAGTTTTCAGTGAAAAGGTGAACAGATAGATAGTTCATTCTGCATCGGTGCTACACTTGCTTTGGCGTTCATAATCTAGTAATTTGCTTTTCCTATCTATTTGTTCTCATTATGTCTTTTGAAACATTTTACGAATTCGTTTAAAGTAAGTACCTAATTTTAGTTAAGTTCGGTTCAAGTACATACCTAAATTAGATTGACTCATGGAGCTAATTTGTAGCGAGTCCTTTTAAGTAATGTAGGTATCAAAGATATTGCTCTGACCGCTGACGTAATGTCCTTTAGTGGTTGATGTCAGAATAAAATGAGGATGCAAGTGATGCAACTGATTTTTAAAGAAATAATAATAATCTATCATCATCTCGAATAATCGAAGACATGTGACATCTACCAACCCGCATTGGGCCCGCGTGGTGGATTATAGCCCATTCCCTCTGATAGAGAGGAGGCCGAGTGTCTCAGCAGTGGGAACATTAAAGGCTGATTATGCTATCATCATCATCTTCTCATTTTTGGATGATTGCTATCGATCTTGTGTGTGCTAGTGGAGTGACTAGGTAAGGGCCGACCGAACCGGAGTGAGATTTACGCCGTCTATATCGGAATCAATTCTAATTATCTAGATGTCGAAAGATGTCAAAGCTGTTATGTATGGTATTTAGGTAACTGACGGTTTGTCATATCATTCTCCATATTTATTGCAATGTCAAAAACAAGTAAATACAAAATCAATTCACGGGATATATCCATTATCTTATACAGCGTGTAACAGAAAGGGTATAATCATATGGAATATTGTGGTACGTACACTACGTACGGACCATCAAACTGAACAACTTTCTCTATGGGACCACCATCGAAATCGCAAAAAAATAATCAACTGTCTCATACATTTGGGTCGAGTACCTAGGTATTGAAATTTTGTATAGGACAGCTGATTATTTTTTTGAGTTGTTCAGTTTGATGGTCCGTACCACTGTATTCCATATGATTATACCCTTTCTGTTACACGCTGTATATAAAATTCTCGTGTCACAATGTTACTTACCATACTCCTCCGAAACGGCTTAACCGATTTTTATGAAATTTTATGTGCATATTCAGTATCTTTTATTTGGTCTGAGAATCGGCTACTATCTATTTTTAATACCCCGTGGGATAATTTCCGACCAAAATGCGAGCGAACCCGCGGACAAAATCAAAATTATGTTCATGTATAAAAACGGTGTCGTCGTAAAGCTCTCCATTACACAGAGCTCTTTTAGAACGACCTCTTTCTGATATTTTAAACAGAGGGTGACCAACAGAATATGAAATGTCCAAAACTATTTACTTAGGTGACCTACTGTAAACTTCAATATTGACGGAGCAATGACGAGTAACCATCTGCTTTGGAGCTTTGCGCAAACAATAGCTTCCCGTGTGAAAGATTACATGTGTGATCGCTTATTTAGCAACATTGTTGCTGTATCAATAGGCAAGAACATACGGGTCAATTACATACAACATTAAATATTAGAGTTTTAATTCCGCGAAAAAGATCCAGGCCTGGATGCAGGATGTGCGCCGCCCAAATATATGCACATGCAATAAAAATAATTTCAATAATTATTGCGCAAAATTTAATGTCATTAATTTCCGCAAAGTAACATCTAATTCTATAACTTATTTTGAACTAGCGAGCCGCCTCGGCTTCGCACGGGTGCAATGTTATACATATAAACCTTCCTCTTGAATCATTCTATCTATTAAAAACCTAAGCATACATAGGGACAGACAGCAGAAAGCGACTTTGTTTTTAACCGACTTCCAAAAGGAGGAGGTTATCAAGTCGTCTGATTTTCTTTTTGTGTGTATGTTCAGCGATATCTTCGCCAATTGTGAACCGTAGAATATTGTTTCGCGGTGGTCCCATTTTAAATTTGGTGAAGATCTGATGCTGATCTTCGGAGATTTCGGAGTTCTATTTTATTGGGGATAAGCCTATTACCATGAAATGTATTGTTAGCGGTTCACTAATGTTTCACCAAAACTCTTTTGACAATAT
Organism: Eugnorisma glareosa; assembly: GCA_947578425.1. Classification (NCBI taxonomy): domain Eukaryota; kingdom Metazoa; phylum Arthropoda; class Insecta; order Lepidoptera; family Noctuidae; genus Eugnorisma; species Eugnorisma glareosa. Next base: position 16,406,624 of record OX387959.1, read on the forward strand.
TTGACCGACTTCAAACAAAATGAGGAGGTTCTACGTTTGACTGTGTGTCCCATATGTTCACCGATTTCTCCGCTACTGGGACCGATTGTCAAAATTATTTTTTTATTCGAAAGCCTATACTACTGAGCTGGTCCCGTTGTCACAAAGTTAGAATCTGATGATGGGATCCCAGGGATATCGAGGGCAACCCTGACATTTTACAATGTTTTTCATATAGGTACTTTCTAACGATATTTGTACCTGATAATCATTATCTCATGTTGCTGAGCTGATGATGGAAGGTATAAGTCAGGATCTGATGCTGATCTTCGGAGATATACAATGGAACGCTTCATTAATAGACAGAGAATCTGTCGTGATTGCTGCAATCGCAACGTTTCGATTTCGTTTATTTTTTACACAATATTAGAACATAACATAACGCCTGTATGCTCTGAGGAAGTCCGCAGATGTGTACAGTACACCCAGATTTCGACAGTTAGGTATGATAACGTTAAAAGTTAAATTTTATTGGGGATAAGCCTATTACCATGAAAGGAGTAGTTAACAATGTAAAATAAATGTATAGCAAATATTTGTGTAGAATATTGAAACTAAAAAAGGAAAAATAAAAAAACTTTTTTGCAAAAAATAAAACCGACTTCAAAAACAAAAAAACGTGTAAAAATAACTTTAGCTTCAGAAGTCGGTGGCAAAAATATTCAATCGAACAAACAAAAGTCCGACTTCTGAAGCTAAAGTTATTTTTCCACGTTTTTTTGTTTTTGAAGTCGGTTTTATTTTTTGCAAAAAAGTTTTTTTTATACTATGTAGTGATACTCAAATCCGAAATTGGATGATAGTGTTATTAATTGTTGGGATGGATCAGTGAAGTGTTTCGATAAATTATAGTGCGTCGTTAATCCCTGATGTTCGGATAATGAACAGATTTAGGGAGTCCTAACTCCTAACCCTTCCACGGTCCCACCTCTACTAATCTGGGGGCACGGTAGTGCCCCCGCCAAGAAGAGCCTAGCGAAGCGCAAGGGTATATCTACCTTTTCTCGAGGTGCTTCGTCGTTTTTTTCCACCCTCATAATTTTGGTTTGGATTATACCAGATAAACAAAATTCTCGGGATATGATGTCAATAGTGGACTAGATTTTATTGAGATCTAAAATCCAGATTTCGTCACTGACTCACTCACTGATGATCATCAAAATTCTTAAGGTACTTCCTGAAGTCCTAGAAAGCTGAAATTTAGTATAACTGTAAGCTAGTATTAGTACTCAAACAACAAAAAAACTAAAACTTGGAATATTAGAGCGAAAAAAAGAAACTACTTACAAAAAGAAGTGAAATCCCACCAAAAATATTTTCATGTAAAATGTTGCCAAGACGAGACCATAAGGCTCGCAATGCCAAAAAGTTATGAGACCTTATGTAAAGCTAAGCTTCTAACTCTACACGCCCAAACTCGGCCAAGCCACATATTTTAATTTTTAATAATAATAAAGATTTAATAATAAAGATTTATTTTCTCCCACAAAGTACAATTACAGTATAGAGGTCTTTCAAAAATTGTAGGTACAAAGGTTTGTGGGAGTCAGGAATCCAAACTAGGATACCCTGTGCTATGGACTCCTGGCCCCCCTCGCCGAGATTTGGATTATATGACAATTGTTGAACGTAAGACATGTATGAATGACTATTGTAAGAATAACAAGAAAAGGTACTAATTAAAAATAAAAATAAAAATAGAGATAAAAGTACGTGTGTGTGTGTGTATGTGTAAAGATAGATGGGTATACGAATGTGTGCGTGAGGGGAGGGAGTATGTATTTATTAAAAACGCTAGACTAAGATAAGATAGTAAGCAATTTTTCCGTTTCTTCATAATCTAGTTCTAAAAGCCACTGTATAAGCTTCTTTTTACATTCTACCCTAGGCAAATCAACAATTGCAAGAATTTTGTTAATTTTATTATACAGTCTGCTTGCTCTGAAATTGAAGAAATTATGGGCAAAAGATGTTCTTACCGGAGTTGTTTCACAGACTTCATAGGATCGCCTAGTATTAGCCTTCTTTCTAGCCGTTGAGACGTCTATAGAGGAATGTTTTTTTATAACTGTTTGCAGTATATAAAGCTGCCTGACTGTTAATACCTTTGCTTCGTTATAGAGGGTTGATGTAGCGTATAAACGTGGTTTGAAGAGAGCAATTTTTAGGAGAAGTCGTTGAGCTCTTTCAATGTTTAGGATATTGGTTTTATAAGAGCCGCCCCAGGTGGAAATACCATACGATAAGATTGATTGGCAAAGGGATTCGTACACAGTTTTAACCAGTTTCCAACTCGCAACATGCCTAAGATTTTTAAAAATATGAACGAGTTTTCTAGTTTTCTGGACCAGATGTGAAATGTGTTGTTTGAAAGATAAGTTTTTATCCATTATTATGCCTAAGTATTTTATCGATTCTGTTTTTGAAATCATTGGGCACATGGTACAGTTAGTGGGTACAGGATTACATGTATGTGCATAAACACCAAAATTATTAGTATTTGATGCAACATTATGTATTGTAAATTCAATGTATTTAGTTTTGGAGGCATTTAAGGTCAGTTTGTTGAGAGCAAGCCAATGAGTTACAATATTGAAACCTTCCTGGGCAGCAACAAAAGTTTCATCCCATGAGTTACCATAAAACGTTAATGTAGTGTCGTCGGCATAAGACATAACATGACAGTTTCTAATGTTTAGCTGGCAAAGATCATTGATATAGCAAAGAAAGAGAGGAGGGCCCAAGATACTGCCTTGTGGGATTCCAATATTTATCGGTCTTTCTTCACTCAGAGTATCGCCTATCCGAACTGATTGATATCGATCTTGTAAATAGTTCTCGAATAGTTTTAATTGTGTGTCCCTTATTCCCATATGTTCTAGCTTGGATATTAATATACGCGGGCACACAGTATCAAAAGCTTTCTGAAGGTCCAGAAATATAGTCAAGCATTTTTTCCTATCATCCAATTTACTTACAATAAATTGCGTGAAAGTATCGATACAGTCGGTTGTAGATTTTCCTTTTCTGAAGCCATACTGGTTAGGTTAGGATGTTTTTATCTTCTGAGAATTTCACAAATCTGCTATTAATAATCCTTTCAAATACCTTTGAAATAGAGGTGAGCAAAGAAATTGGACGATAGTTAGCCACATCTTCCTTGCTACCGCTCTTAAAAATAGGGATAACAATCGTTTTTTTAAGGGAATCTGGAAAAATGCCTTCTGCTAAACATCTATTCAGGATATAAGTGAGGGGCGGGACTATATATTTTTTTAAATTCTTAAGGACTGTTGACCGTATATTGTCCCACCCTGCTCCACAATCTGAGCGAAGGTTATCGATGATTCCCTCTACTTCCTCTTCCGATGTCTCCAAAAGCACAAAAGAGTTACAGGAGAATTTAACATTTGCCGCGATCGTTGGGAGTGGAGAAAGACCAGTTGGAATTTTACTTTTCAACTCCATACCCACGTTTGCAAAATAGGAATTTACTGCGTTAACTGAATCTTGTGCGAATGATTTGGTATGCAAAAGTTCCAACGGTGGTGCGTTTTAATTTTTCAGGTTGGTAATAGTTTTAATAGCGGACCAAAGTTTTTTGTTATCACTTCCAGCCGAATCAAGTATATTCCTGTCATGTTGTCTCTTACATTTTTTTATTATATCATTACAAAAATTTCTATATCTTTTGTAGGATATTTTTAAGACATTATTGTCAGGATTATGTTTTAGCTTGTAATGCATTCTGTCTCTTATTTATTTATTTATTTATTATTCACAAAATCCACAGCTCTTTACAATTTTGTCTTAAACTATATAAACTAATCCTACAGCCAATTACGGATTTACAATTTAATAGCTATACAAAACATTGCTAAGAGTACAGCGTGAATGAGTGTGTAGGAGTGTGCATGAAGAGTTGCAAATGTGTGTGTGGGTATGTCATAGTGTTGTCTCTTGTTCTTATGCACCTCAGGAGGCCAGGAGTAATCCACGGTTTTATAGTAATTTTACTTCTAGGTATTTTAATATTTATTGTGTTGTTAATTATAATTTTTTGTAAGTTTTGAATAAAAAAAGTCATGAGGTCATTAGGATTTATGTTATTATCGTACACACTATTAAAATCAATATTTTTGCAGTCGTCGTTCAGTTTCTCAAAGTCAATTTTGTTCACAAATTTTGCTTTGTGGTTTTGTCCACTTAAGCGCAAACAGAAAAGGGTCGCCTCGTGGTCAGTTACTGCAGATTGAAGAATAAATGTAAGAGAAGAAGCTTTAGTTTTAATTATCACATGGTCCAGACAGCTACATCCTCTAGTTGGCTCATAATGTGCAGGTATCATACCAAAGAAAGAAAGTAGGTCGAGATAGCTCGATGTAGTTACATTTAATACCTTGATGTTTATATTTATATCACCCATCAATATTACATTTTTGAAACCGGATAGTTTTAATAATAGTTTCTGTAATGTACGTAAAAAGTTGTCTAATGTGTGAAAACTAGGCGGTCTATATATAGCGATTATGGCGGTGTTTTTATTTATTTTAATAAGTAGGCAGTTTGCTTCCAAGATATCTGGTTCTTCTATGTTGAAGTTAATATCGTTATTCACGTAAACGAGCACGCCGTCATTTTGGTTATAGTTTCGTGTAGTTGAAAAACCAGAGTAGCCAGGTATAAGTGGCAAGTTATTAACGGATGAGAGCCAACATTCGGACAGAATTATCACATCACAGCTTAACGTAATTAAGGTGTAGAGTTTGTGATGTTAGAGCTTGTAGAGTTAGGGCGTGTAAAGTTAGAAGCTCTACATGAGGTTTGATACCTTTTTGACATTGCAAGCCATATGGTCTCGTTTTGGCAACATTTTACATGAAAATGTTTTTGGGGGGATTAAACTTTCTACAAACATATCTACGTATGTCAACTGTCTTGTTTAAAAGCTCTCTATTTGTAAAAGATCTATAGTAGTTTGTTTATTTTCAACTTTTAAGCGTTTTGCTGCATTTAAATGAATAATATTCTATAACATAATCAGCATAATAATACTCTATATGCCGGTTAATTACCGACAGTGACAAGTCGCGAAAACAACGTTCATGAATAAGAACACTCACCCTTAGTTGCCACTAGGAAATAACGAGTCAAGTTGTCAGTGATATTTGATATAAACAATGTTTTACTTAATAAAATTAAACTAAAGTCTCATTTACATTGAAACTAATTATGAGAACGGTATCAAAACCTCTTGTGCAAATGCACCGTATGAATGTCAACGAAAACATAATTGTGCAATTAGTAAATATAGAGTATGAGCAGTAATTGTACAACAACGCGTCAGTAATCGTTGTGGCCCGTAATGGCCCAAGATAAGAGACCTTTGACTTTTCAATTAAGCTCTATTAAGCAACACAATACAATTTCCTTGCACAAGTGCTATAAACGCTCAGTGTGAAATTGCTTACACACTGCATGTCCATTTGTTTGTGCTATTTTTATCTCGGCTTAACTGTCGACGGCTGTTGTCTCTACTCGTAAGATCCCCAGCGGTTCAATGCAAATATGTCAGAACCGGGTCTGCTGCTCGAAATCAACGATAAAGTAACGCTGATGTACCAAGTAGCAATACTGTGTCATTATAAAAACTTTTTTTTGACACCCTTTCTCAGCTAATAGACGAAATTTTGGGGTACTGTATCGACCCCTATGATACTTCAATAGAATAAAAATACCATGTATCTACCTTCTATTGTAAATCAGTGTATTCAGAAAGCGGTGTAATGATGTTGTGCCCCGTGCGCCCCAGCCCTAGCCGATTGTGAAACAAACTAGTTAAAGTGTTGACAACTATACTCTTTGGATAGGCGCGTTCGATTCAAATCCTCTGTTGCGTGTTTAATAGTTGACATGAATTCATGAATATCAAATGGGATTTGTTTGTGACTTGAAATTGGTGTCCCTCACGAGTGGTAACGGTCCGTACGTTGCGACCAGCTGCGAACAGATGAGCGGGTCTCGAGCAGGCGCCCTCCGCGCAGCCGCGGTGCGCACAGTCGGTGCGAGCGCGACCCGCCACGCGCACCTCTGTACCGCGCGTCATAACGAAACGAATACTATCGAAACATTCGAATGAAACGGTCAACTGTCTTGTCAAATTACTATTGAAAAGTGACAGCTTTATGTCCAGTGTCAAGTTCAGTGTTTGAGTTCGGTAGGACTTTCCTAGCATTCGATTGTTTGTTTACTACTGTCCGCGTCTCATATTCGTGTCATTTTATGGATTTACCTCATTTGAAAGTATTTAAGAAGAAAATGTTTTGTATGTCCATGCGCTCAATTTCACGGATTGTTTACCTACTTTGTTTGGTTTGGTGTTGATTTATTCCGTGTTTCTAATTTCCTATTTACCATTTGGTAACGTGCATGTTAACTCGTTTCGTTAGTGCTTCTATGTTCAGGTTCAGTTTTTGCTGGAAACTATTATTGTAATACATAAAGTTATAATTAAAGTAAATTCTATGAAATTGTATGAGACGACATGTACCTAACGTGCAGTTAGACGTGAGTTTGCATGACATTGAGGAAAAAGTTTTTCCACTAAGTGTTTACTCATTGCAATGTAGAGATTAATTATGAAATTATTCTGAAATACCACAAATGTAGTTATAAAAACGAACAAAGGTTTTAATTTGAGTAATTAGTAAAATCTGTACCAAAATGTTCTGGAGTTAAACAATTCATAATTTAGTATGGTATACTTGTGTATCAATCTATTTCTAGTACTGGAATTATATGAGTCTGGGATTTTTATGTCACAGATATAGTTTTACTTTCATGAAAACCATCATTTTTCTTCAGTTCCTTTTAAATGCACGCAAGTAATATGCGAACTAGGTACGAAAGCTCTAGCCTACGCCTGTTGCTACGCCAAGCACGAGGGGCACTGTTCAGATAGTACGAGTCTATAAAATATCGATGGCCGTTGCTAGGAGCCAGGCGACGCCAACAATAAACCTGGTTTATAATCCCCAATACTGGCCCAGTGGGTGCGACTCTCACCGCTACTTACCATGCAATATCTAGTGGTGGCCCCGCGTCGTCAAACCTCTCGGGAGCTTTTCCAAAGAGGCCGCGATTGTCTATGTCTTGGCCAACTTTCCTTGCCCACATTTCGAACAGCGAAATGCTAAATATTTATATTTACATGTTCATTATTAAAACGATGCGCGAATAACTATAAAATAGAAAGTGAATGCCATATCGTGGATATGGGTAAATAGCTAAAAATATAAATTGATAGTGATTAATTAATGGCTTAGAAAAGTTATGTTGCGTGTTGAAGCATCAATTAAACAGGATTATTTTCTTACAAGAATCATAAATCACAAACTATTAGATGTGTTATATAAAAACAAGTAATTTGGTACTTTCTTACCTTTAAAACATTTTGTATAGTATCTTGCAAAACCCGTGGTTGCCCCTAAAATGGCTCTTGGCTTCTGAAACCAAACATCTTGTCCTTACTCTTGGAGAGCAACAGATCAGAAATAGGTTCTTAAGCAATGATAATGATAAAGAAATAAAACACAAATGAAGTAGGTAAAGTCGCAGTTAAAACCTCCATGATAGTTCATAGTCTACGAAAACGACCAAAAGAATCAGCACAGCTTTATACGTGGTACAAATGGCTTAGTTGGCATATAAACTTTACTAGATTACTATTCTATCTACAATCATTAAGTGTAGGAATATAGCGATTTTATGAGTTTACTACACCCACATAACTTTGCTTTTCGATGCAATAAAATAGTACATGATACATCCTTCGAAGGGCTTGTAAGATTCAATACTTTATGATAATGCCGATGTAACAACTGCATTAGGACTATATTATTACTATAGTATTTTCGCAGTTTGCAAGGAAACGAATAAATAATATTGTATTGTATGGTAAGTTAAACATTGATTGTTTAACTTAACACTGGCTTACAATATTTAAAAGTGTCCAGTTTTTCTGCGTTTGATTTCAAATTACATAACAAAAGTTACTATAGGAGTAGTAAATACTTTCGTACTCGTAATACTCTAACTTGCAGAGTAATGTTAAAAGTAATAAAGAATATTGGAAATATTTTCTAAGTTTCACATTACGTAAAATAGCTCGTACACAACATAATGTGTAAATATTTATAGTATTTTCTCTTGTCTAAGTTAGTGTCAGTTTAAGTGCACTTCGCTGTAATTAATTACTGGCCGAGCTTTTTAACTAATTGTTGCTTTTCCACCGACATGAACTTAAGATCAACGACTTTAGATGCATGCATTCTACACGGCGCAGACGCAAAGCACATTCATATATAACAAAAGCGTTTATACTCCATTATTCCGTAGGGTGATTTATTTAATGATAGATGTAGAGCATTTCCTATTCGTATCAGACGCATGCGCAGGTATACGAGTAAAATGGTTGGTTATTTTCGTTCATTGACCGTGGTTAACTGATGTTTTTGTCGCCCACCGCATCGAGCCTCAGGAATTGTAGCACGTGCCTGCGCATGCGCCGAATTAAGTATTATAAGTATTACAACTAAACTTTTCTAACATGTAAATCAAATACAGAAGTGACGTTACATTTATATGTTTCAATTTAAAAAATAAATAAATAAACCTTTTAAATAATTCATTTCTTATGTTAACTTTTCTCTAACATGTAAATTAAGCACAACATTTACTCTGTATGAATTTAAAAAATAAATAAGTAAACTTTAATTAATTCAATTCGTATGTTAATAAGTTGCAAATTAAATATTTAACAATCCGTGAAGTGTTCCTATTTGTTATCTACACATTCTACGCTAATTAAATCAAAGCAGAGTAAAAGTCATTGTTCACAGGCACAAGATAAATATGTTGATTATAAATTAGTGTATCTATGTTCAGTTAAAGTCTGAATAGTTCTGACCTAGTTTGTTATAACAGCTCTTAATAGATCTTGTACTCGATGTGAACTTCTAGTTATGGCGATCAAATTATCTGTCAAGATTGTACTGACGAAAGCGTTGAAGCGTGGGCTTAGCTTACGTTTTACTTACTGTTTTTAGAGCGGTTTCAGGCTAGCGTATGATATAGCGCCTATAAGCTCGTACCGGCTTACGCTCGAACACGCGCCTCATACTACGCGCTTCAAAAAATCGAACGCGCGTACACGCGTTTATTCCGGCGTGTTCGCTTGATGAAAATATTATGTCAGCTGTCAGCAAAGTGATGACTAATCTCGCGACTCGCGCTTGAACGCGCTTACACGCGCATCAAAGTTGATACGAGTTCCGCATGTGGCAAAAGGCGCTCGTCCAAAATCGAGCTTAAAATACGCTAATCTGAAACTGCCCTTAGACTTAGACCACTGATTCCTAAACATTCTTCTGTCATGGCCCGGTAGTTTTCACACTGCCCCTTCGTGACCCGCTCAATGGTTTTTAACACCCGCCCCCCCATCACCCGCTGGTTAAATTAAGTAAAATAATACACATTTATTTTAAATGTTTGTTTATATTATGACAATGTATTCATATTAAAAATGTTTTACTGATATTTCGGCATCGCCTATTTAGTGCGAAATATGGACCAGCTGCTTATTTTTTACAAAAGAATCCAAGATCGCGGGAAATGATGAAGGTTTTATCCTGAGATGTGGTTGATGATGGTTCCACTAGGATGGTTTTAAACTAGAGTTGAAAAGCCAGCTTCACATTTTATAAGTTGTGACAATAGGCATTAAAAAAGATATTGCTTGATAACCTAATTTTGTGTATTCTTGACGACAAGATAACCAAAAATCTATGAATAGTCTTGTGTCGAATATATCCCCAATTATTGTTAAAACAAGGCAAGAATGCTGGGACCCGGTATTTTATATTGATGGGTCGCGACCCACCAAATGGGAAACGCTGGTCTAGACTCTTTTATTTCGTTGTTTTATTCAGTAAGCTGGTACCTACTCGTTGATTTTTTCCAAAGAGCACAGTACCCCAGTGGTCACGAAGTCCCATCTCTTATTATCATGCCGCTATAACAATTTTCCAACGTACTTACAAAATAATTGCGTTTTCTAAGCACGACTTGCAGGCGTTGACCCTTTATTCACTTACTGGCGTTTGTTTCGTGGAAGGAAATATGCTTTTTATTTCGCTGTTAAGTGACGCTCAGTTTAAATGCTGCCAATGATCTGATAGTTTGGAAAAGTATGCTGTTTTTCATTCGTATCTACAGATCGTAAAGCCTGTAGTATTTTGTAAGCATGAAGTTCCATGTGCGTACAGTGTAGGTCATTAGTTTGATGCTGCATCTTACGATGCTTTTAAAGATCAGGGCACCCAAAATACAAGCTGGTAGATAAAAGCATCTTTGATTAAATAATAATACCCTGACAGATGACAATTAATTTGAACCAGAGCTTCAATTGATCCCAAACTAGTTGGACATACGGGCTCCTCACTCACTCCTTTATTTTGTTACAGTTCAAATAGTACCAACGTTTCTAGGGCGAAGCGTAAGCGTAGCCCATATTCGATATCAACAAATACTTATCGATACTTTCAAACAAATTCTCAAGTTAGATCTAACAATAAAATATGCAGAACAACTTACCGAGAACTAACACAAGGAATTTCCCTGGAGGGAAGGAAACGAAACAGTTACAAACTAGGCCCGAACGAATTACGATCCAAAATATTCTAAATCTTTTAAAGAACATACAAATTTCGATCATATTATACCACTTACAGTAGCCATGTAAGAGTTAACATTTTGGAGCAGACGTGAGTCAAAATAATTTGAATGTAACGGGTCCACCGATACGATACCGTAACGTACTGGACCTGTTACCATATCTACAACCAGTCTCAAATACATCCGGCAACTTTAACACGAGCCTCTTTGTATACATTACATACTTTAATGTGCATACGTAGAATACTCTAGATTGGAAATAGAACTATCTGTATAGAAGATCCTTTGATATCTCTCAATGATCGATTATCTACGAGGTTAAATATAGTATCAATGGTTACTATACCATTTCGAAGCTATTTGTTAACGGTTATTGTAACGTTATCAGAGGTCGTGAGACATGTAGTGTGCATGTTATGCATATTATGTTCATTGTTTGGTTTTATTACGAGTTGCTGTGCTCACTTGCTCAGCTGACCCACATAGCAGTTGTCCCATTTGAAGCTGCTTCACCCATTAACAGCGGTGACGCGTTTTCGATTAGCGTTTGTGTGGTCGCTAAAGTTAATCACTCAAACAGAAATTATGTGATTGCTCATATCATGTATCATTATAGTTCATTACTATTATGTAAACTGGGACAGTTTATAGACATAAATATAAAGCAGCTGCTAAGTATAATTTTTTTTATGGTGCTAGCGACGACAGTATGCAATCCTGTCGCCTTATACGGTTTCATTAATTTATTAGGTATTATGAGTAGCTGTTTTGACATATTTGTTTATCAACATTGAACATACACCTAATAGTCTAATAGTGCTAGGACATTTTGGCATTAAATAGTCAGTTTATAATGCGAAACGATCCAAAAAATACTTGAGCGCATGTTTGTACAGCTGCAGACACCGACAGTAGTAAAATTGTTCTGGTAATATTTTCTTTAGGTTGAACAGTGAGTGACATAATGTACATAGAATGCTAGTTAGCTCACCAGTGTGGATGTGACCTTGGGATGAAAGCAACACTTCTTTATTGTGTCGCCATAAAGTGATGGTGGTGATCAGCAATGCCAGATTGGCGATACAACGTGCTCTCGACCAACGAGGCGTACATAGACACTGAAGGGGCGCCCATGCGGGACCCACTAGCCGCCAGCTACCCGCGCCGCGCCGACCGCAGCCGACCTCACCACACTTGCCCCTACACCACCATATTCCTGGGCGCTCGCTCTCACCACGCTCCCTACAGATTACCAGCTCTGCAAAGCGATTCTATAGATCCCTATGCAGACGTCTACTCTGTCGACCGTTCGTCCAATCTCACCGATACATCAAGCTTTGCTCGCTATGAAGACTGCCGCCCACAGATCGAAGAGATCTTTTCTGAAACTGAAGACCAGGTCTACACTGACGAAAATTCGACAGAAAATGTAACATTACAAGTTCAGAAGGTGCCATACACTTCAAGCGTGTTTTACATCTCCGCGAAAACTGACACCGCACCCAAAGAGGTGGTGCAAAGCAATGATGTATTTCTTGTGGAAGAGTCCGATTCGGATGCATTGTCATCATGCACTTGTGACAGTTTTGAACGATGTGAGTTTGACTGTAGAGACTTTGAGCCTTTCTCGGACACATGTTGTTGCGATCCTTTGAGTGACGGTGTGTGTAGTCGCAGTCCCAAGGATGTCGACTCTCCAGAACACTTTTGTGATCGTGTGGCGGAAGAGGACGGTGTGTCAAACCGAAGTGATATGGACGGTCTGGACCTGGCTCTGTTTGAACCGGCGCAAACTGAGTCTGAAGACTGCAGTGAGGGGCCCGCTCGAAACCCCGCTGTATCCGCTTCAGCTACATTGTGCGGGGTATTGTACGCGCTGCCTGACAGCAGCATTGGTAAGTGAGGTGTAAACTAATTTATTCGCAGTTAAGCTCAGGCTAGTCAGGCATCCCGGAACCGCTGTTGTGATAACGCTCAATTATAGTGATTAGGAGCACAGCGAATAGAGCAGCCGCGCTGTACCGCCGTGTGGTCTGCGTCAATCCGACTCGTATCCGATACGAACAACGGTGTGCGGGAAATTACTATCGCATCAATCACTGGCAGCATTGTCATACTTGTAGTGACAACAGAGGCAGCTATCGGCAAGCAAGCATAATAGACCGTAAAGGTACTTATCATAACACACGCAACGTTACCTACATACCTCACAAGTCATGTACTTGATCTTGATCGAATGCCTGTTTATTTAATACTAGATGGAACATTGTTGATACGAGTAGGCCTTCATTAGTATACCAATCGTTATTTGAATTGAAATGAGATTGGCGAAAAACTAGTCATGTATGAAAAAAGTTATCTTTAAAGGTATCACGGATGTGCTACCTAGTCGCATGGTAGAAAAAATCTGTAAACTGTTAGCATTCTGTAATGCGGAAGCCAACAGCCAACGAAGCTTTTATATTGTAGTAGCGCTACGTACAAATTGCGTACCGTTAGTCGCAAGTTTCTAATTACCGGTAGCGATAGAGGGCGATTGTTGCCTCATGCAAATCCGATGGATACCGGAGCAGATAAGCAAAGATACAGAGATACACAACCAAGCAAACATATGGTGTGTAAGTCAATGCTCTGTATTTTTCCCGTTGAAAGCACACATGGTGGGGAAAATGTAACGGACATAAACGTGGTTTGGGTAAAAAAATGCAAAATGGTTATATGCGAAATGAATGTCTTGACCCTTATTTATCAGCATATTCAAATGATGAAATGAAGTTATACGATATAAATTAATGCAATAACAAGAATTCTACAGCTTACAACTTATAGAGTTCATAATTTTAAGCGCACTCGTTAAAGTAATTATTTCCGTGTGAACCAAAATTTTGTAATGCCAGTCGTTAAACGTTAAAAACAGCACGTACCATTAAAATGCTCCAATAGATTTTTAATGAGGTCCAATTGTGTTCGACGATCAGACGGGTAGAGACAAACATTCTGGTTTAATATTTATTTCACTTTTTAGCTCGCTTTGCAATACCAGCAGTATACTCCTTGATATAAACATATTTTACTGGATTCTTCTGTTTGTAATGGAATATTATAAAAATAGCAATGATGCCAATGATTGAATCTAAAGGAAATAATATTATGGTTGATTAATAGAAAAGAAAGATGGATTGTGTGAGGAATGATATGAAAGAGAAAGGAGTAAATGATACCGTGACGTCTGACAGCGGAGAATGGAAGAAGAAGGCGCGTTGCGCCGACCCCGAATAGAATGGGACAAGGGCGGGAAGATTATGAGGATGAATAGAACCTTCGGGTTTAACAAATTGAGTATAGTTTGAAGATTCATCGTCTGAATCATCATGGTTGAGGAATAGGCGATTAATATCGTTGTAAAGCACCGAAAATTATAGGCACAGTCCAAGGTTTATCGCAAATCTTAATACAATTCTGCAAGCTATTACAGTTCCATCATAATTTAAGTAAAAATCAGTACGTACCTACCTTCGTATCAACAGATCTGACTGCTAACGTTAAGAATGAATGACTAGCAACAAAAAAGCCGTTAAATTCAAGGTTATCTGATAACATACAGAGTGCAGACAGACATACTTTGGTGAATTGTACGAATATGGAATGGTATTTTCGTGACATTGTTGTGGAGTGTCGAACATTCATAACGAACGTCAGTGCGTTCATTGTTAAAAGAGCTAAAAGTCGCGAGACGTGGCCTACCATATAAACAAGTATTTTACAATACGTGAGAAAGTTAAGGGGTCATTGCTGTTAATATTTTACGAGGGTTTGTCGCGGTTGTAACGTAAAGATCCTTCGGTTTTACTTCGGAATAACGGTTTGGAGTTATTTTTCGTCATTTTGAAATATATCCGAAATATTTCGTTTCATAGACATGTCATGTATATTTGAATTTCTATAGAATTGGATTTCACTTTTAGTGTTTATTTTATTGTATGATTTAGATGTCAACTGATACATAAATTAGAATTTTCTAAGTTCAGACTTGAATCTACAAATTCAGGTTTTTATACTAAGTATTTTACAACATCTTTCTATACTACTCCACTTTTTACTGTGAAAGTGGCAGCTGTCGATTTGTTTGTCATTTAAAACTGTCCTCAAGCAACGAATTCAAAGTTTTCTGTAAGTATCCCATGTTTGTTTTCTCCCAGTTTTTCCAAATGTTTTAAAATACACTGCCACCGTGAGAGCGATCACCTCGGCGTCATAATACTTTGCGTACCCAAAAAGCCAAAACAAGGAAGCTTATGTTGATTTACACCGCATTGTGCCGACGACGCGACGTCCCAACTAAAAACTGCAAAGTATTATTAACAAATGAACATTTCCATCGGATTTAGTCGAAAAGTGATTCATCATGTTTATGCCTTTATTGTTGTAGAACTTGATTTATGAACTAATTTCGCGAAGTGTGTTTTGAACTAAATTACGCACTGATGTGTGTTTGTGCACTTCTTGTTACTGTTAATTGGAAAGCTTTATCAGCTTCTGTGTATTAAGTCTCCCAACCTTCCTAATACCTCATAGCTAGTAATAATCTGGAATCAGATTTATCGATTTTTTACGTAAGATAAATTAAAAATAAAGACGCAAATCGTTGCGATTTATCAACATAATAATTACAGAAGATTATCAATAAGTATGCGCAGTAGCATTCGGTCAGTGCTTTAGACGGCAATAATGACTTAATGTCGGTTTCCGGCGACTCATCAACTTCAACATCTCACCATTAGACACCTCCGCGATACTCAAGAATGTTGCCGGTCCCGCACAACTTGTTACAAACCAATCAGACCCCATGTCATGCTCAAAGCAATCTTATCTTAATACTCTATGCAAATATTATTCTAACATTCGTACTGTTTAATTACAACACGTCCGCAATATACAAGACATTAGAGCCTAACATACCTCGACTAGCTAAATGAGTCGTACGTCTGTCCGAGTTATGATCGTCATCAGCCATAAATCGAGCCTACTATAAGATGGGGACGATTAAATTCAATAACAAGCCTCGGTACCAGCACTAAATCCCTCTCAGTTATAACCTCACATGCTCGTTCAAGTTTCTTATATGGAATCTCGAGACTATAACGTCAATAATCTCGCTAGACTCGATCAGGGACTGGGTGCGCATCCTTGTCCAGTTATGTATGTGATGCAATCGTTTGCTTATACTTTCTAATGAGCTTGCCCTTCCTGTAAGCCGCTTCTTGAAGGAAGCCACTCGCGCATGCACTTAGCACTTCGCGTGCAATGCGGTGCAATGTGAGGCAAGCACAGGATTTAACATTTCACTACACGAGTACACGACTGCGACGTTTTGAATAAAATACAAGTTTTGCAACTTTTAGATGTCAGAATGTCGAAAGTTTTAGTCTTATTTTCAATACAAACAAGACTTTAAATGTTGGTCAGTTTGCGAATAATTCTATAATTCGCTTGACAGTCACCTGCATTTTGAATTTGAATAATTAATAACTTGGAGATTATATTCGTCGCGACAAGCGCACAGAATGCAAACTTAATTATTAAATTCAAAATGCAAAATGAAGGTAAGTTTAGTTTGAATTATGTGAAGACATTTTGTATTACTAATGAATAAGAACGCATATATGGTAGGAAAACAAAATGTAGAACCAATAATGTGTGATACAAGATATGTGTTCAACAACTTATCTTTAATGAGATCGAGACCAAATTGGAACACACAACAATATTGAGAACTTCTTACATTTCGATAATAGAAAAAGAAATACCGGACGGTCACCTACTGCCGTAGTGGCAATTTCGCGTAATAACCAGCAATTTGTATGAGAAACTCACAGACAATACGGATACGGAATTGAGTGTACGGTATCTAATTATGTCATAAATGATTATATGCGGTTGTGTATTTTGGAGTAACTTGGGAGTATACAGTTACTTGAATTCGTCCGACTTAGGTACTAAAGTTATTACTGTAGGCTCAGCGGCATACTTCAATTCAACTAAAGTTTATTACAGAGATAATTCAAAATTCATAGAATTTTATGCTGAAGACAACGCTAAATGAAAATTCAAATAAACTTATCGCATAAGTAAATGGTAATAGTCGTAATGTATGAGAATGCAGTCATAAAACAATTTCGAATCGCAATAACGTCTTGAGGGCTATTTCTGTCGCAACGCAATCTTGGTCCTGTTGGCTGTTTACTTGTATGCAACGGAGAAAGTCTATTAGGAAAGCGGATCCTGGCATCAGGCCAATGAACATAAGTTACACAACAAGGATTGCTGAGACTCAACAAGGATTAATGTACAAGTCCTTTTCAAAAGTTTCGTAAATTATAGTCGTATTTGCTTTATCGACTTATTCAATTGCAGTTCATCCGACATAGGCCGAGTGTTTTCTTAATGCAGACATATTTCAAATTATGGCAGTACATACATAATCGGCGTCGTGTATATGACTCGGACAAGAGTCTAGTTTAATCAGTAAGTTTGTCATTGCGTCCAAGGTGAGGGCGTTCTTGGATTTCTATTTGCTTATTGATAAAGGAAGCGCCTTCCAAATATTTATCAGTCTTGGCTTAAAGTTCACAACTGAGTTCGTGTTTCCCAAGAATGTTTCTTGCATTTGTTTGAAGGAAGTTTTTACGACACGCTGCATCCTTTCAACTGCCGGGAATAAAAATGAACAACGTTTCTTTGGAAATGCAATGTCTTACAAACATCTTCAATAGTGATTCCGAATACCGGTATATTGTTCGCTTCGATTGCATTAATATGTCTATTGGTTTTTTCATTCGCCCAGGGGGCATTGTCTCTATTGTTTATTGAGTGACGTGACGTGTGGTTGTGAAATGAAATAATTTGAGGCATGATTGAGAGTAATTTGACCAATTTTTCATTTCAACGCAATCATACGACCTTCATATACATGTAGTATTGCGTAATTTTACCATTATGGTGAAGTGTGCGTACGTTTTGGATAGCGATGGCATATAAAATAATTACTATAATCACATCTCTGATAATGCCATGTGTCCATATATCGGATATTGGCCGTTGATGGTTTGTTATGGCATCTAATATTTGTTTCCAAGAACTAAGCGTGTATTACGTGCGAATGTGTTTACATAACATGCGTTTGCTTGACGTTATGACGATGTTTATGATCTCTTGTTTTAAAACCGAACTCAAATGGTAACATTATCTTGGAAATACGCAAATTACAAATACGCCTTTAACTTGTTATTGTTGTTCCTTACCCAACAAGTCATCGATTGGGAACTTAATAAGTTATTGAGTTCTGTTATCAATGATCATGGTTCATCAAGATATCAACCTCTTTTAAGTAATACACATCTCCTCATAGTCCTCGGATTCGTCAAAAGATCATCAGTTCATCACTCAGTATCATTCGAACGATCCTTAATGTTTAGAAATTGTCGTGTTAGAAAAATGTGCACGATTCTGGAGTTGAGTGGAATCGTTCGTCTTGCGGGTATCTTGTTCACTGAAAAAGCGCATTAAATAACTGCTATCTGCAGATAATTTACAACTCGAGACAAATATCCTCGATAATCATGGGAACGGACTACGAAGCCTAGAATGCAGTAACGAAGTACCTATATCGCATAATTTCCATGCTGTTGGGAATCGGAATGCGTTTAGTAAATAAATTAGGAGTACCGATATCCATCGTCGTTCTACAATTTATGGTGTTTTGGTACGTGAGATAAATACCCTTGTGATTTATTTCCATATCATAAATATGTTCAAATATGTGACTGGGTATGGTTGATATAAGCACCGGCTGGTATTTATTTGATATGGCTAACTGTTGAATATATTAAGAGCCTTTCACCAAGCATCCAAGTTCGGCTGTCTTACGGTTAACGAAGATTTATTTGTATACAACCATGAACAGCTGGAACCGGTTAGGTAAAATTGTAGCTGCAGTAGGTGTCGATCGACGAAAAATTGTTAAGTATTTGAAATCTTGAATTGCATTCATAGTTTTTTTGCTGCATTGCGAATTTTCTGAATAGTTTTCAATGAGCGGTCGGCAGCTGTGGTGTTGGAGCACGCGTGTCGGTCGGCGGCGCGGGCGCACCTGTACCAGCGCGGCCACTCGCCCGACTGGTCCAGTTTCCGCAGCTCACTTCAACGCTGACGTCACCGACCACATACTTATCGATTAAAACTTTCAAAGTGATAGTGACTAACTAAAAGTCAAGGCCGACTGATACATTGATTGTTTGTTTTACACCTGCACCGCAAGTTGAGCTTACTCATAATGTTTGTATCCAAACAACTGGCCCAGTTTCTTAATTGTCTTATATATTTGCACGGAGATTTTGTGAGGCACTTTGATCATAATTGTTTCTATTAGGTACTCACGTTTTTCTTGTCTTACATGTAACATAAGTTTTTAGGTCGTAACATATGGTAACTTTAGCTGTCTTGGCGCGTCATGTAGGTAGGTACGCTCATTTCGGTACGTGGTTTCCATTCAAGAACCAGTTTATATCTAAACATGTATTAAATATTAACATATTTATACATTAAACGTAAAACGACGAATAAAGAAAAGAAAATTGTAAATTCATTCATTTGAATTACTTTTACGGCGCGTTGCTCAAATGTCGGATTTAGTCATTAAATTATGCACGGCACTTGAAGTACTACAACGGCTTTAATCTACATAATACTCATATTAATTGTACTCTTCGACTTACAAATTTCATGTTTAGCGTACATTACATGGAATAAACCATTCAGAAGTGAAGCTAAGAATAAGAATACATTTTCTAATAAAAATAGCTGCGGGAGGAAACTAAATAATCCGGACAAACCGTTTAAAATGTCATGAGATAAACGACGACGCCAGACCTAAACAGTCGACTATAAATAAATTTAAAAGTCAAGTTCGTATAAATACAGTGAAGACGGATGATCAATGATTTTTAAATGGGCATTGAAATAATTCTGTGCACATCTGCAACCCCTCGGTACAGCCGACAAAAGTGTTATTCATGCATTGAATGTAAAGGCGGAGAGTTCGTGACTAGTGTCAACTGTACCGTACCACTCAATTCTACTAAGTCGCAGATCTCGCGTGTGCAGCACATAGCCATTTGAATAGTTTATTCATGTGATTATAATTGATTTCTTCTTATATGAATGAATGTACTCAGCCTCTCGGAAGGAGTGACCTCTTTTTATCTTTGTTCTGTGTTTCATTCATAAGCTCCCATAATTCATTAAGTCAGCATATAAATATTATAGCTTATCGAGTGTGTGACCATACGTATTACTATAAATTGATTCTTCAAACATCCTGTGGAGTTCTAATATTGGCCTCTTATATGGCAAGCATATGTTCGCTTGATGCTTTATGGGTTTTCACGAAATTCACGAATTAATATCAATTTATATTATGCACACAATACGAAGGAAGTCCGAGTATTAGTTCTTGGAAGCTCACACGAGTGACGGGTGCGCAAATAAATGCGTTTCCGGTGGCAGGCAGAGCACTCGCTCATAGAGAAAGTTGTCAAGCCTTCTTTCCTAACAATGCTCCAGCATTTTGCCATTACATCATGTCTCCGGCTTTTTTTGGATGATTAGTCGGTGTAGGAAGAGATTATGAAACTAATATCGGAGCTCTTCATAGAAAACCGACGTGATTGATGTGCGCCAGCATTACTTACGTTCCATCTTACCGTTGGTTTTGCAGGAAGTTCATCGTTCATCCTAAAATAATGAGCGTCTTATGATGGAGAGATCGATGCTTCATTTTTATGAATTGGTTTTTGTTGTTCTTGTACAGGTTTTTCTTTCTGGAAGACTGACTTTTAAACCATATTTTTAGGTTCCGCACCCGAAGGGTAACCAACGTGACCCTATTAATAAGGCTCCGCTGTCCGTCCGTCCATCTGTCTATCAGTGGGCTGTATCATGGTCCGTAATAATTACTCAGTCAAAATTAACAACAAATATATTAAAAATTAAAGAGGGCTCCCGGTACTACGATCTCGCGAGTCCGTCTCGCATTTGGCTAGTTTTTTCTTTGTGACATGTATGTGTACTGTACATTTTGTGACATGTATCAGTGTAGGAATATGCAGCAAAAATATTGGACTCCAAAATACCTTGTCTACACAGCTACAAAGTTAGACACTAGTAAAACAACAAACAGTGCGCATCTTAGACATACTCACAGGAAATTCTAAGTTAATGCACTTGTTGCTTCAGGGCAGGTCAGGTTTCGAAACAATACAGCAGGATTATAATTATGATCTGATCTACAAAGACTTGAACATTAAGAACATGCATGTGTCTACAGGCGAATAGGCTGCACACAAAGAGCATGGATGTAGTGGCTGATACGAAATATGAACAATAAGTAAAACGCGCACAAGTTAATGTTCCAACCCGATGCGTGTGAAATAGCCACCGCCAACGGACACGCCGCCCGTCGTTGTCAGCTAAATGTTCATCACGTTGACAATGGCTAACACGACTTATGAAATGTGAACCACTATCTAATTCACCTTTATTTCTGAGGGAAACAAAGGAATTTATAATACCCAGATCGTATTGCTAGCCGACCAGAGAACATTCCTACTATGAGGAAATCCTTGGAGGTGGAATTAAAGGTAATTCAAACCTTTGTGTGATTGTGATTTTCGTGCTCGGCTCGATCAGTTTATTGCTCTCTCGCGTGATGTGTATGTTGCAGCTAATCAGCTTTGAGGTCGTAGGGCTTCCGTTGCAAATAATGCCCGGTTATCCAACGCCACATCTGTTACATCAACCGTGCAATTGTGGGAACTGTTGCATACGTTTGTAATTATCACAGTATTGTTAGACTATGGTTTCTTTCTAGGTAATAAGAGCACCTACGCAACCTATATGCACTTTATGATAATCAAGCACATTGAACTGCTATTGTTTTATAAGTATTATATTGCTTAGACCTTCTTCCTATAGCTTTTCATGTTATTTATATGTAATATTGATTGTATAAGTGTTTGATTTACAAATGGGATAGATTTGAAACATTTCTCATGGGTATGAATTGTGTTTTGTTTGTTATTGACTCAATAGCCGTTGTGGTTGATGTTGATGTTATGTTCAAGCCGCAGACGACCGTTAAGACAATACAATTGAACACAATGTTGACTTATATCAAAACGTAGGAATAATCTGATCTACTTTCTCTACACCGCGTGAAGGGCTTGAAAGTCTGTCGCGCGAGATGTCGACATGTTGCGCCTACGCACCTCAGAAATTATCACCTGGTATGCACTCACGTATTGTGTTGTAGTAAATTCAGCGCAATTTATTTCAGGCAATGCCTTTGAGAATTATTTTAATAATCCAGGTCATTATTTACAGTCCGCATGCATGTGCATGTATGAGCATCAATGCCCATTAGGACACCCGTGCTGCACGACGACTACGTGAAGCAGATAGATGCTTAGATTCCTATTTTCATCGTGTCTGACGCACAAACGTCAAAAAACAAAAACATTTCTTAACTGCCCGCAAATTATCAGCTCCTCAACGATTTTATTCCCAAAAGAATCCAAACCACGCTGTAATTGTATTCGAAGCACTTTGTAATTATATTCAGCTCACGATGTAACGCATGAAATTCGACACAAACGGTGCCCATGCGCGGGCGTGGCGCTCACATGCCTACGTAATCGTCTGTCAAAACGCTCACATTTTTAACGCCCAGCATTATATTATACGAAGATTAACTCCTACGCGACAATCTGCCTGACGGGAAGCTTACATTGTCCCCAATGCAAGCGTGATGGAGATATAAAGGCGAATTTGATTCGTTAGTACTTCAAGACGTTACTTAGAACATGACGTGAATCACATACAAAAATGATTAATGAAAATGTAAGTATTCCGTCGTCGTGATGAAAGGACCGTGTTTGTATTCAACTCCGTGGGATTGTTACTAATGTCACGTAATAAAAGTTTTCTGTGCCATTGTTAAAGTCTAATAAAAATATGGTCTTGCTCAACCTGTTCGTCTCAGCGGCAACAAGAATTGCCTTTTGCCAGAGAACTTGTTGCTATTTTACAACTTGGAGATAATGCATTAAAAATCAGTAAGCTCTTTTAGCGTATGGGCGGCATGAATATTATAGTTTTACCCACAAGAAAAAAATTGCATACTATTATGTTTTCCCACGTTCCTAGTCCAGTCTACGTTACTGGTTAGTTTTTATAAAGATACTAGATACTATATGTGTGTTTGTACATACATGTGGGGTGATATAATTACGTGTATAAAGAGATCCGTGAGTCCAAACGTATAATTTATAATTGTGGCACTTGGCGTAGCTTGCAAAGGGCGACGACCTTTACAGCCGGCCAACAACTGACCTTTAGGTCTACTAAGGGCAGGAAACCTAGATGCAGGAATCCTCATTTTTTTCTAAAGTTGGGGTCAAGTTCTTACGAGGGATACTTAGTTTCTAAAAAGCTAACTTGCCTATTGAACTGGCACACGACAAAGAATTTTGTCTAGACCACTTGGTACAGTTTATGAAATATGACAGTTTAGAATCAAAACTTGGAAGCATTAATAATGATTGTTTCTAGTAATTAATTATCTCGAAGCTTTTGAAATGTTTTTTTTTTTTTAATTAACTCAAGGAGGATTTTAAAAGCGCCTTTATTGTTGATCAAGGATTTTGAATCACAATTCCTTGTTAACTTGGCAACACTAGGTACATATTTTGCAGTGCGTTCATTTTCGTACTTGGACATGTATTCAATCATTAATGTTACAAAGTTAATGAGGTTGAAGTGTTCAAAACCTGCGCTGGTTTGACCTGGCATTTAATTTTCATTGAGTAACGAATGTAGCGATATAGCAAATTAAATTAATGTTTTAAGTAGTTATAACGTAAGACCTTGTTGAGTGTTATATGTTAATTATGTTACGTTTAAATAGTTATTGTTTTTTTTTTTAATTATTGTTTCTATGGTAAACCATGGTTTGTAACATGAAGTTTTACTTAATTATCTTATGTAAAATGTTATATACCTACATAACATTAGGTAATCTCTGAGAATGCATGAAATCACTCTTTCGCGCGTTTTATGGTTTGGTTGGGAATTTCGTAAATAATGCACAAGAAAAAAAAAAGAAATACAGCCGAATTAAGAACCTCCTCTTCAGGAGTCAGTCAATCCTTTTGATGTCGATAAAGACGACGACATGTCGAAAGCTCAGGCTATGGACAGCACTAAAATCGATTTTAAACTTGACGTACCTAGATTAATAATAATTGCTAGAAACAATTCATTCAACTCCCTTCAACCTGATTGTGGCCAGTCAACGAGCTCAAGCCTCAAGGTTTACTAGTTAAATCAATTGTTAATCTATTCCTCAAATCTTAATGACATATTTATAAAACAAATTAAGCGCAAAACAACACCTCCATGAGAAACAATTTATTGTTATATTCACTCGTTGCTGTGCAATGTATTTACATAACAAGTTATTAACATTGTTATGAAGATAAACAGAATAATAACAATCGTTTACTTCCCAAATTAAGCAACAGTGTGTCTGAATCTGCCTGTTGTTTGTGATTTGACAAGATTACACAAAGGAGATGTAGAGGTAGACGATAATGTTATGTATCATCGGAATTGGAGCAGTGTTATGCAATTTATGTGAATTGTTTAATGTAATGTAAGGGTTCCGCGTCGCTGCTGCGGAGGGTTCGGGGCAGCTCGAACAGTCTCTTGAATGTCATTGCAGGAAAAGGAGATCACCCAGCCTCCATACATTTTTGGGCTATTTTCAAAAGTAACGAACATAAACTTATTATTTAAGTAGAGCATATAACCACAGATATAACATAATAAACATTTTTTATTATTGTCGTAAGTCAATTCACCTAGAAGTATTCAACCATAAAATATCTAAGATCACCCAAATTGGGGTAACTTTTTTTTGCCGGCTAACTCCGTCGCCCTTTGGCAGACCCCAAGGCGGAGCTTTTGTGATTCGGTGAGTGACCAGGTCTGAGCACCGTAGGTTAGGACAGGCAGGATACACATATCGATGAGTTTGGGCTTCAAGGAGATCCGCAGATCTCCCTTCATTAGCGTTTTCATGGACCAGTAGCTATTATACTATTTCTATTCATATTTTATGTGGGTTTTATACTATTGTAGGCAATCATTGATAATTATTTAAAACTTGGTTATAGTACTTGGGTGGCATAATAAAAATGTTTATATCCATGAGCTCTATTTAATTATTGCGTTTATTTTAGTTAGCCGGCAAAAAAAAAATACCCCAATTTGGGTGATCTCAGATATTTTGTGGTTGAATAACTTATAATAAAAAATGTTTATTATGTTATGCTCTACCTAAATAATAAGTTTATTTTCGTTGGCATTTATGAAAATAGCTCAATCTGTGATTTCCTTTAATTGCCCGTTTATGCGTTTCCTATCAAACCTACATGTTTTACTAACATTGTTTTCTTCTTTTTTTTTCTCTGATTTTTTTTCGGATTCATGTGCTATTGCGTAATTATCACTTGCTCTGGTGAAGGGAAACATCGTCGAGAAAACCAGCATGCCTGAGAGATATTTCTTGATGTTAAGCCAAGTCAGAGGCCCATAGGCGGCTTAAAAACTCTGACACCAGGGGCCTTAGTCTGCTATTGCAATAGTGTCAGAATGGTCTATAATTGATTTAATAAGGCCCCTAGCCCACGGCGTATTGAAGCGCGTTCGAAACTCGTTTGTCGTGCGTACAAAGGGTAATTCGTCTGCGCGGGGCCTTATTAAATCAATGATAGACCATTCTGACACTATTGCAATAGCAGACTAAGTCCCCTGGTTAGGAACTAGCCACACGACAAAGAAAGAAAGAAAGAGTAGTTTTTAAAGTTCATGTTTTACAAACAATTTTATGGATGTAAAATTGTATCCGAAAAAAAAAATTCTTATGTTAGTATAGTTGATTGATGAATTTTCTGAAAACTCTTAAAGCTTGCTTCAGTCTCAATAGCATGCAGACGAAAATAATGCTCGACAATGGGCGGTAAAATATTTGCAAAATTTGAAGTTAGATCGATCTAACGTGCCACCATCGGTAGCTATCCGTTTATCTATCTGTCGTGGTGTCGGTATGTTTATAAATAAACAACGGGCAACATGTTGCGTCGGTCGTGAGGTTCGCCTGTTTATTTCAAGTTCATTGTTGTGCGGCATCTCGCGTGAAGGCGCGCCTCGCCGCCTGCGCCGCCCTCCCACGCAACCGAACCCCTTCACACAAATACTGAAATTATTTTAACACGAAGTTAAAAGCTTCCTCTCATTGGAAAGGAAGCCGTTAATATGCCTCTGTACATTGTGTTTAAAAATCAACTTCTGCTCAATGTTTACATTTAGGACGCATAAGGCCAAACAGAGAAGTGAATAATAATAAACTGGAAAGTGGATTCTGTTGTTAAGTCGAAACGCTGTGATACTGTGCAGTCTCTTGCAGTATACATGTTCATCCACTAAAGTATATTGTTTTATGGATCGTATAAAAACTTTTTCAGTGCCCAGTGCAGTCCTCCGTGTTTAAGTTTTTTTTTTCATTGGTCTCTTTTGTCTTCGTTATGACTGGCAAACTTCCAAAAGTTTTGGTACAGTCCCCCATAGCTCGGTTGTATATTATTATAAGGCAACTTGTACTCAGACGAGTCTTTCTTGTTCGTTGACGAGTCGCGAACTGCGCTCGCTTCGGGTTGAATCATTGCCGTCGGCTGGCGCTAACTAGGTGCCACCGGCATTACCACACAGACTGGTAATCAGGGCTATCGCCGATCTGAGATACGATCGCCGGATACGCCTACCTACGTGAAAGGTACACCGGCAGAATTATGAGCTATGTTTGTTGAATTCATTAGGTGATATTAAAAATAATTTGCATTAAAGTGCAATGTCACGCTATACGTAATGCAGGAGTAGAGCTTATTAATGATGTAATTTTAATAATTAGATGTGCTATGTATAGCGTAAAAATATCTTTATTAAAAATGCTTTCAACAGTTAAGCAATATTCTCCAACAATGGTTTCTAAATATTTAGTTGAATATCCATTGTAATGGGTTTTTCCTCTCCTAGCTCGTAGCCATATCATGGCAGGCGAAGCGTGCGTGACTTAGACGGAGATAGTGATTTTGATAGCCGCCGGCTATTTTCGAAGCACGACGGACTTTTAAAGGCGATTCTAGGTTTACGCTCATTAACTATAAGTATTCTGTGGCGGCTTTGAGGAATTTCTGAAAGAAATTACAGATAAGATAGTGTTTAGCTTTGGAATTGTGAACTTAAGTTATATTTGAGCACCTACAAGTTTATAAAGCATCTTTTTTATATTATAAAAAGGTTTGTATTGCTGAGACTACATGGGGAAATTAAAACAAAATAGTAACTTTTACCCAATGCAAATGTGTGTTGGTTCTGTTTCAAGTTTACACAACACAACGCATTAACATTTCAATGATAACATGTGAAATTAATGTTAATTATGAACATTATGCACCTTTTGTAATGCAGGTGTGATTGTATGTACTTTTCGTTTTACATGTTCGTGTCTATCGTATACTCCTTGCGGCAGCGGTGTATAACCAATATTTTTCTTATATATTATGTAGATTCGTATCAATTGGTATTTTGTAATGGCCCGACAGGATGATAAATAGTACCTAACTAAAATAATCGTGTAAAATAAGTGTGTATTAAATAAATAACAATTCTACGCAATAAAGCCATTTTAATTTAATCAATAAACGAGTTTTATCAACATGCAACGAACCAGTCAGTTTAATAAGAAATAGACACATGAAATCAATAATTAATCCATTATCTTCCTACGTTTTTTCATGATAATTTTTATTCACACAATTCGCCATACCAATAGAACAATTAATTAAAATACAATAGATAATAGCGCTATTAAAAGTTTAAGCTCTATGGGCGTTAATAAATGTGCTTTCTACACGATTAAACATTCTCGCGTATTCAATACGACTTGCCGACTTGCCTCAAGCGCTGGCTCGAGTAGGTGTGCTTTGCACGATAGATTATCACAAAAATTCACAACCTCGCCGTGGGTGGGTACTGTACTAGCTTAGTAATATTACCTTTTATATGCCAGGAGGTGCATTGGCATCTCGGAGTCCACTAAAATCATACAGCAGTTGTTTATCATTCTGTACAAGTTGAGTAAGCTTCGAAAGGAAACGATTTACGATCATATTTGTCGGCTATGGGACTAGCTACATACATTACTGCTAACTTACGCAATATCGTGATCTATTAGGACGCATATAACATCGAGAATAGCTTACTGCCTAGTGAGAAAGTACTGAAAATATTATTAACCTACTAGCTATAAAGCTTATGTTCATTCTATACTATTCTACCGCCTGAGCTCTGTAGTTGTACTAGTCTAAGTACAACTATTTTCACATTGTTGCTAGACTATGCCGCGTTTTACCTAAACTACACTTAATAATTCAGTATTATGTAGTACGTTGATACCGTTTACTAGCTCGCGTGCTCCACGAGACAAATAGACGCAAAACGATTGATATTACGAGCATAATTCAGTGCCGTATAGCGTTTGCGGCAACTGTATGAGTCACGCGCCGAACGGCCGAACTGTACTACCAATAACCCAAAGAGAGTAAAATTTATTTGTTGCACAGTTTCACTACCGTAGACGGTACAGTACATTGCGTGCATCAATTTCAGTCTGTTATTTTATGGGCATTACAAGTTTTAGTTTTCCAGTGCAACAACAATGCTTTTAAATATTCAAGCTTTTGGCTTTTCGAAGTATTTCTATGCTTGGTTTAGATCATGATTTTGATCAGTTATCATCAAGTCATCCAGTACACTTGCCTGACTTTTTAAAATTGCCTATATCGCGAACCAAGTAGTACATAAGCTCGAAATTAATAACGCTGTCCCTTTTGATGATCGTGTACTGAATCGTTGTTCCCTATGAGTCACTATTTAATAGATTAAATGGAACGCATTAATCCATGTGGACGCAGCGTAGCACCACCGCTGGCTTTTATTAGCTGAACAAGTGCTTCAATTAGTGCCTTTGTCCTGTTTAAAATCGAACCCAGGTTTTTTTTTATGAGGGATATTTTTAGATAGCAAATACGATGGCAGACAAATACAGAAGTTATTTTCAGATCGCCGATCTTAATTGGCTTGGTGAATAGAGCTTTTTGTAGACAATGATGGTATCCGGACAGTTATAAGCTCACGTTAATCTGTGATGCCTTTTCTAAACTTTTACATGTATTTCTACTTATTAAGAAGTATGTAGTTAGTATTCATAAATCAACGATATTTATCTGTCATCGCTTACTGTCTGTAGTAAGTATCTCTGACTGACAGTCAATTGAGCGAAAGCTTCTGTTAGATTCACACAAGTGATGAATTTGCAGCTACGTCTCTACACATAGGTTTAAAGCGCGGAGCATCATTACATTCATTACCTTATGTGGCTTTGAGGGGCACGAACACCTCATGTTTGTGTTTCTCGGCTCATTTGTTAACCTCGTAAGGAAGAACAGTGTGAACGAGGCACAAGCCCCTTTGAAATTCGATTGTTTTAAAATACTGCCTTTGTTGTGATGTTACTATTATGCTTATATGTGTGACTAATTACATCTGGGCACGCTATTATAAAGTACTGATTAAGATCGCGTTGAAAGGTTTACAATAAAATATGTATGGGATGTGGAGCCTGTAATAGATCAGTCGTGCCACAGCTAAGATATTGGTCCATCATCAGTCGGGTTGACTCGTTTTTCTACTCTGCGGCAATCGATGCCGTAATATATTGCATAAACTACTTGGTTGCCGACTAGTTGCATCGTGATTATTTAAATTGTAAACTAAACCTTTTTATAACTTAGAAGTTAACGAGGCAGCTTGTTAGTCTTGTCTTATATTGTGGGTGTATCATTTGATGCAGGGTTTACTATGAATAATGACTTAATTATTATGATAATGTTACATCACCATCTCGTTTGAATATCATTAAACTTTTAAGAAATCTTTGGGCAGCCTGTCCTCTTACAAAAGAGATAATACTGTATGTCTCCATCGACTGGCTCGTTGGTCTAGCGGTCGCAAGCCCGACTGCTGTGCTTGAGGTCCTGGGCTCGATTCCCGGGTCGGGTTATTGTGTTTTTCCATAAGGAATTTCTCAGTAGCAGCCACGGAGTCTGGATTTCTGCCCGGTTGACGGCTACAGGCTCGCCCTCTATTACATGGGGCTTAAACACAACTGTCGAAATGTGGGAGTACTATTAGGTACACTTCTGCTTAACTCTTCGGGTATTACAGGCTTCTTGTTCTGTTATGTCTTCATAATCTGTATTTTCCACAGACTAACCATTCACAAGAGCTTTTATTAAAGCTGTTGACAACAGACAGTCAGACATTAGGTTATAGTGTGCAGTGAAATTAATTTACATGTACGTTACGCCACACCTCGGCGCACAGCGTGCATGTAATTCAGTTCTTTCCAATTTTATCTGATAGATGAACGGCCCACTTTCCATAATATCTCGAGCTAACGTCGTATACGGTAATTAAAAACTGTCGGCACACGATACAAGTATGGACGTATATAATTTACCTGTATCACAAAAGTCACGTAACCTTATGGTATTTTGTGGCATGTAATGTAATATTTACAATTAAATAAGTAGGTAGTAGAGTACCTACCTTTCACCCGATATTCCAGTACCATAACGTAACGTAAGTGTGTTTATTATTGAATTATTATGTTGATTACGTTTACATTGTTGTTTAATTGGATTTTTATGTTGTTGTTATGGTGAACTAAGTTTGGTCATAACAAAGGGTCATAAACTCGATAACTAGTGAGGAAATTAGGCCAAAGATGGCGGAAGAACGATGTTACAACGATGGGTTACAAATTGTTTTACCAAAAGATCAAGACGCATTGAACCTTCACACAGCGGCACATGAAGCTGTACCTTTCCAGTATAATTTGGCCTCGCTTTGTATAGATTTCCTATACAATGAGAGATGCTAAACTGGTTTTGTATAGCTTGATTGACCGTCGTGCGTACGCACGGCGATCAAACAGGCTATGCATTTAAAGCAGTTTATGCGGATCTCTCATTGTACGGGAAATCTATACAAACCGAGGCCATGTTATACTGGAAATGTATCATTCTATAGCTTAATGCGTCCCGTGTCTACTGTGTGACTAAAATGTTATCTTACACCATTATTTTTATTGCTTTGGCTAAGTATGAACATTATATTTGTAAAGAATTGACAAGTACGAGCTAAACGCCCCGATCACTCAAATCTCTCTTGGACACTTATAGAATTTCTCCACTTTTTCATTTTATGTTAACATAAAACAGGTTGTAAAAGAAGCTGTACAAAAACAAGTTTTTCAAATCACTATTGTTCTTATTCATAACTTTCACTCAACTGAAATCAAGTTTTCTTTAGTTTCTTTGTTGAACCGAAACCTCTAAAGCGCTGATAGATTATTATATTCCTTTAGATAAAGATGAGCGATATTACAAACAGATGATTCCGTAAATGTCAACATCGGCCACATGTTATGAAATGTCTGTGTATCTGCTAATTGATTTGCTGGGTGCCCAAATGCGGCCAATGGTTATTGCTAATGAAGCATAAATGGCGTAAAAGGTCTCGCCGCCAATAATATGACTCAACTTTCGTGTTGAACTCTTGACCTAACCGACTCATTGGAAAAACTATTGAGGCTCCTGATGATCCTCATCTGTCTACCCTTTTCCCGACAATGCTAAGGTCGGTTTCCAGTCTAACCGGTGCAGCTGAGTCCGATAAACCAGTATTTCACATGGAGCCACTTACAGCCACTACCTATCTGACCCCCACAACCCAGAGGTACTGGATAATACGATACCTCATGAATGGCCTAGTTGTCACACTGTCAAACTTCTGAATACCCGTATCGATTGACAAATACGAGTATCTATTGAATGACATTCGGGTGCTATTGATATTTATGAATGAATTGAAAAACGAATCTGTGATCGTATTTTGTTATATTCATCAAAAATATACACGTCATGCTGTACTGGACTCTATTATTATGATTTACCTACGAGTATCTGAAGTTTCCTTTTGTTTTTCACCAGATGGAGCATCAAGCGCGGTGGCGGGCGCGGCTGTGGGGGTGCCGCTGTCCTGGGAGCCGTTCTACTGCGTTCTGCAGCAGGACCGCCGCATCCTCACTGCCTACACCAGCGAAGAGCTAGCTGTAAGTACTCAGCCTTAAAATCTACCTGCATATTTAGCCTAACCTAAGAACCCTGCCAAAAAAGTGAGGAATGTCTAAAATTAAACCATTTCAAGAAGTATTGTCGTAAACCTCGATACGAAGAAAGAATTACGGAATACTTGCCTGTTAACATATTTATTATGATTGCATTTGGCATAAACATGATTGAAGCTATAAAGCGTTCATTGCTTCCAGTACAATTATTTTGATCAATAAATTAGCGCGTACGTTGTTCACTGAAACGGAACTATCTGCAGTCACATAAAAATAAAAGTATCAAACCCGTTCAATTTGTATAGCTAAAGATCGTGGCATTACTGTTTAAACTACTATAATATGAACAAAGATGGGTCAGTTTACATTAATTATCATAATTTCAGTTTACACGCTCTATTTCACAAATGTATAACCTATGAGTTTACAGAAAAAAAGAAACAATTCGTTGTATCCAGGACGTTCTAATTTTTTCCTACCATTACCAGTTTTAATGTCGATTTTATGTAGACAAATCGTGTAGTTTAGCATTCCGTATGGGTCAGTAACTAATGCCAACTCGAAGGTTTTATTTATTACCGTATAATCATAGAAAACCGGATGCGGTGATGTTACTAAATCTGAGTGCAATAGAGCGGGACTACTGTCGAACACGTTTAGGTTTTTGTATTTGGCACATAAATCCTTTTATGTATCCACAACGCATTATTCCTTTTTGCATATTTTATGGTAATCTAGACAAAACATGCAAATTGATTTTCAAACTAAGAAGGTATTTGCTTTAATGTGCCCCATTTTCCCTTACTTTTTTAACTCAAAAGGTCTAGAAAGTTTATGGAGTTTTTTATTGCTTCACAGGAGAGGTTTTTATTGCTTACCAAAAAAGAGTAATTCTCGTTATACGTAATGATGGTCACTTTCTCACACACAAGTTGCTCTATTATTTTCGAAATTGCGATTTATCCGTCGGTTCGTTTGTTCCGCTTTCCTAATCTCGTGAAAATTGCTTGTTCGGTACGTTTGATGGTTTTTAAAGTGATGGAGTGTACAGCAAGTCATTTGCTTACTCATATTTGAACAGACGTCGACGACCGCGATTTTTCAAATATCTTTTCTTTTGTTGACATGAAAATAAGAAAATTCTGTTAAGTTTTCTTGCAAGTGTCGACTGGAATTAATTTGGAGTTGTTCAGCACAGGCTGGCAAAGTTAATGGATACACCTCTGAATGAAATCACTGGTGGCCTCAAGCCGACCCCGGTGCAGAACTGGCAAGCATAGTACGCACGTTTCGCCAGTTGTTTGAACCCCATGTAAGTAGGGGCTGGCTTAAGATAACAAAGATTGACAAAACACTTGGTACAGATGCAGTTACTTAATGAATTAGCGTTAGAAATAGCTCAATTTGAGTGTTGATCTGATTGTGGTTGCGTGCGCGCAGCTCGCGTGCGCCAGAGTGGCTCATCGTCATCGGGCAGCTAAGGGAACATTCCGGACTATTATGCTTACACATTTGTACAGGGCTGCCATTAACACATCATAATAATTTGTAGAGCATTAAACCAAACAAAAAAAAGTATTACTTCTTTGTGTCTTGCTTAAAATAACATCAGAGACAAAGTTATGTTATTAGCGGTGCTCACATACTTTGGGGATTTAATACATAATGTAGTTCGATGTGTGTTATTAATGGCTTATAAGGAGCAGTAATTTCAAAGGTTGGTCTAGTGGTCGCAAGCACGACAGCTGAGCATGAGCTCTCGGGTCGGGCATTGTGTCATTAGGTTATTCCATCAGGAATTTCTCAGTAGTAGCCACGGAGTCTGGATTTGTGCCCGGTTGATGACAATATGCTCGCCCCCTATTAAATGTGACTTATACATAACTGGCAAAATGTGGGTGTACTATTAGGTACACCTCTGCCTGACCCTTCGGGGATTACAGGCGTGATGCTATGTTAATATTAAAGGATCGAAGCTGTTTAAAATAACAGATCTATCAAGACCAATGTCGCATAACTTTCGTTGATAGAAATTAGTATTTTTTTAACTATTTTTGAAAAATATACATATTCAACCCTAATGAGAAAAGTAAAAGTCGATTATAATTTCGAAGTCATCGATACCGATACCACTACGATACGTTCGACAGCACAGTCTAGCATTATTTTAGTTTTGATTATACTCATTATGATAACCATGGGAGTTGGGACCAACGAATGATGTTACGTCATTCTGTGGAAAATTAGATTAAGTGCTGTAACAGAGAACGCGATTCGTACGCGTTTAGAACGGGCTCGAACACATGAACCGTTTTAATGATGATCTACAATGAGATGGATTTACTCATATACATTTTTGAGTTAATTGTAGGCCTCGGACAGATTTATAGTAATTTGAGGTACTTTAATAAAGTAATAATGAGTTAGTGGATGGATTTATTATGCTCCAACACATTTCATATTTTTGAGGAAATTATTTATCTTTTCACTGACTGTTTATTACTTGATTTTGATGTTTATAATAGTTGAATGTATATTTCGAGTTGTAAGTGCAATTATTAAATTAATCTTATCCTGCCATAAAGTAATACTTCGTGAAATAACCATTATTATAGTGTTTTCAGACAAATGCTCAAAGCTTAGTGAATACTATTATTCTATACTATTAAATGAGCAATATTTGTAAACATATTAGTAATCACGTTCTCGAAAACGGCTCCAACGATTTCGATGAAAGTTGCAATAAAGGGGTTTACGAGGGCGAAAAATCTATCTGGCTAGGTCTCATTTTTGGGAAAAATCGTTTTCTCTATTTTCACCCGAGCAGAACTTGGTCGCCAGGTACTGTAATTAAATTGCCCATTTTGTATGAATTTCACCTATTTGTTGAAATAAGGCCATAATATTTTTGTCGTGCGTCGCATGCGCACTGAGTACAAACAGACAAATGCGAGGCGTGGGCGCGCGGTCGGCATTCTGCATAAATCAAAATTATGCGTTGCGCGCCTAAGAGCGGCTTTTTGCCGCCCGCCGCAGGATAAGACGAATGAACTCTGCAGTTAAAGCTTTGTTTGAACCGCAGTTTTATGGCCTATTTGATACTTGTTAGACACTTTGTGGTGAATTGAAATGAAGATGTTTCCTTTCTGAGCTCGAGGCTTTGGAGAATGTATGCTTGCGGCTTGGATTCATTACGAAGAAGGTTTCTTTATTGGTTTAATGCGAAAATATAGGCACGCAAATGATAAAATAAATATAAAAGGCATAGACTATGTCATAAGTATACTCAAAACGTTTCTTCCATTAGAACTCACGACCACATCATTTACTATCAGGCAAAAATTCAGAAAAAGCAAATCATTCTGCCACTGTATCTTTATTCATTTAGCCTCAAATTATAGGCATATAATTATCCAAACAGTATTTGTTCCGTTGAACCACAACGTTATTCAAAATCACATATAACATGATGAGAGCGAGCGCCAACACGCGAATCATGACTCATAATGAGTTTCTTGTCCCAAAAATTTACATTCCTCTACAAAGTGAGAAGCCATCTTTTGGGCGAGGTTATTTAAGCCTTTGAACTTTATGACCAAATGTTTAGAACATAGTAAAATACGTCCTACATGGAGTTATTAATCGAAGGCAGGATGTCTTGGAACAATGAGGACGGAAACGTGGAGTGACTGGGTTCCGCTTCTCACGAAGACGCATCGCTTTCTAGCTGAATCATGAAGTACGCACCTTCTAGGCGTTGTGTCATCCAGTAGGCGTTCTTTTAGATGATTGGGTCGCATGATCACATCTCGTTCGTCTATTTGGATAAGTATGTGTTCAACTCCAAAAGGAAAAAAATGTTTGGATCCAGGTTAAAAATAGAAGAGAACAGCGGGTCAACTTTCAACATCTTCAACCAATCTGAATAAGACTCGAATGATTGTTAAATTGACATACATCTCGAACAAAATGTGTGAAATTGACATTCATACAATATTTAAATAAGTGTCAACTTGACTCAAATGTGAATCGAATTAGATTTGATTCGGAATAAGGTGTTGATAAACCTGTTTTTCTGTATTAATATATGGGCGAAAGCCAGCTGTTTACGATGTACTTCCCCTCATTCAAAAGATTGATGATGATTTCTTTCATTAGGTTTTAAAAGTCAATAATAAAGCCAGATGTAAATAAAGAAGTGCAAGAGTATCCTTATTACAATTTTCTTTACTTTTTATGATAATTTTGATGCTGCTATGAATATCAAAGACGTGTCAAGCAAGATTAAAATAATTTGATGGCGTTGTCGGGTAGTTGACTAATCATTTACGATCACGATCTCCATAATAACAGCTTCCTTTGCGTTTTCTTTACCGTCTGCTTTTCTCGTTGACTCTTACTACTTCCTGAAGATTATAATATTTGTATGCCTTTTTAATAAGGAGGATATTTGCTTGAAAGAAGCGGAAATCTTGTTTTATTATTACCTAATGAAGACCAAGTAAGCACATTAGCAGCAAGACAATTTTCTATTTTTTATGTAATGTGTCTCGTAAGAGGCGTATTAAAACGTGTATAAACAACATCAACAGTCTAAAACCATCTTATTGCCACATGCTGAGGTCAACTTGAGGGCCTCGTCTGAAATCTTAGGCATGATCAATGTGACTTATGAATTTACCATAAGCAGACGACTCTAATAGTAGACAATAGCTAAGGAAAAGTGGACAAAGATAAAGAGAATTATATTAAAAATCTATAGAGCGATGTTTTCACCTGCAAATTCTTCTATGTATTTGTGTATTATGTGTATAAAATCACTGATTGAGACTTGTATTGTTGCACGCGGCCGGACAGTCGTTCCCTGGGTTTTATGTGGACAAGGTAAGATGTGTGCGCTGGCTTTTTACGATTGTTGCACTTATTTATCACCTGATTCATGGATGTCGTTAAATGAGTGCAAAGATTTCGTTGTTTGACCGGTTTTATTGAGATTTTCCTTTTGATTTTGTCACCTTTGGTGTTTTGATTTTCTTTCGTCGCCCTTTTTCCGAATGACATGCATGACATCATTAGTCCCTATGCTCTCACATGTAGGCAGTAGTTGTCCCCACACAGTTTTTATCCTATTGCATCATTGCTTCGCATCAGGCGAGTTGCGGCTAAACGCAAGCCTAATACATCTATACAAATAAATGAAATTGATGTGTCAGTTTGTAATACCAAAATAACAGCTTTTTACTGAATGCATATGACTTTGTCTAAGATACTTTTAACAAAAACATACTTTAAAATTTTTGTCTGTCTGTCTATTTGTTCCGGCTAATCTCCGAAACGGCTGAACCGATTTTGATGGGACTTTTACTGGCAAATATCTGATGTTTTTTGGTTTAACCAAAGCTACTTTTATTTAAGAATATGAACTGGTAACAACATTCGATTTAAAAAGGAAAGTAATATATTTTTTATAATAATTTCACGCGAACGATTGTCGTGGGCAACAGCTTGTATAACTATATAGCAATAAAAAAAAACGAAGGTTCATCGTTTTTGACGTAATTATCCTAGTTTTACGAATAAACACGTTTTATTCTTCACCATTAAGTTTCCGCTCTGAGACTCACTCACACTAAGTTTAAAACATAAATTATATACCTTATTCAATAAGTGATTGTATAAGCCCTCCTATACATAACACAGACAATCCGACACACAAACAAACACTTTCTACAACAAGGAATGAAATGACTAATCAAGCTCGCGTTAAAGCAATAACACTCACGTTTATGATAATTGATTGTGAATATAATAAGTTTATGTCTTTTCAAAACACACTTGTTGTATAAAGCTTTTATAAGTCAAACCTCTTTGTCCTGATTCTCGGAAGTACTTTTGGATCATGGTGGCGATGTAAATGGAACCACATTGGGTGATGTCATGGACTTATAAAGGCCATGTGCGCGGCGGACCATGGACAAAGTGTTTATTTTTATATATATAAAGTGTAAATTTAGAATCTTTTTGCCATAATTAATTCGTCAGCACGTTTTATACCGCAGGAATAGCTAAGCTAGAATCGATTTGGTTTTTTGTTTATGATATCAAGTTAAAATTTAGTTGCTGCTAATTTAAAAATTAGCAGCAACTAAATTTTAACTTGCTCACTTATAACGAGATAGAATGAAAACCGGTTAAATAAATATACTGAATGACTATAGTTAAACTACATGTCGGTTAATTCGAGAACCCATAAATCTTAACTAAATTCAATGGAATATGTACAGTCACGAGCACCAATATGTAAACACTTAACAACTTTTGAAAGTGTTTTGCTCCTACCGATACCGTTCTGATTAAAATTTAATGTTGCTACGTACATAGCATTTTGGAACTCACATTTTTATGAAAAAGATCCTAACTCCAAGTTACAATCGTTATTATAATTTAGGAAAATGTATACATATTGGTGCTCGTGACTGTACGCGTGTACGCAGAGATTGTACACACGGCTACAAATCAAGCTACACATTTCCAGTTTATGCTGATCTCGCGTTGTATAGGATTTCCGTACAATGCGAGGTCAGCTTCTACTGAAAATGTATAGCTTGATGTGTAGCCGTGTGTACCTGAGTATCTGATGTAATATTTGAAATTGTATTTTCAAGGGAGTGTAGGAAAGGCAAGGACAGATCATTCCCAGGCGACTAGTGCCACTGTGGAACATAAAACCGACCGAGTCTCACGTTAAATTGACCTTTCGAACAATTGGTAAATGGTTTACCATTAATACTGAAGTAGGTAATCGGGTTATCGAGTACATGATCGCGTGGCTTATAAAATCGTGCGTAATTGGTGTTTGTACCTGACCATCGACGGCCGTTACCATTACATGTGGTCCGCACTCGGCTCTCGGAGATATTATCGCCACGAAATAAAGCACTACGCACTGTTCAATTAAAAAAATGTTCCAAGGATGAAATATTGCTTTTAAAACTATTTTAATTTCAGATTAAGAATAATAGCAGGCTTAACGTTTATAAAAAAAATAATGGATTTGGAACGTATGGCATAGCATAACGTTTGTTAGTTGTTATGCCACACAGTTAATTATCACATTGGTTTTAACAAAACAAAGGCCATTCAACTGAATTGTTATTGTTCTGTAATTAATACAGACATGGAACATGGCCTTTAAAAGTTTACACATTACAGAAATACCTTAAAAATAGAGATAATGTCCTTCATCGCATTATTTTATTTTTTATCTGTTTTTCTTTTTTTACGCGATAGTGTTTGTTTAAAGTTCAAGTTAAATATGCAAAGCTAGGCGGGACTAGTCTAATAAAGCAAGTGGTGTGAATTGTGGGCACAACGGTCCGGTACAGTCGCGTAGACTAACTTGTTCCTTGAATATCGAGTAATAAACGCTCTCAATTACTACTACACTGCTGGTGCCACAGTGCCCTCAGTCAGAGCTATTTATGTATTCCATCGGGTACAGAGATTTACAACAGTGTTTTGATGAACTGTGAGACTTGAACTGAAAAGATGTTGTGTTTCATATCGTTAGATCCTTTCAATCAAGTTTTACCTCAGTGTTGGTTTTCATCTTGAATATTATTTATTTAACAACATTTCAAATAAATGAGCAAAGCTAGAATATTATTATTGCTGTTTTATTTAATGTTGTAGGTATATCTCGTGTACATTTATCGTGTATAATTCGACCAAGCTTGTAGCGAATAAAATCAGTGCAATCAAAAAATCTTGTACCTTATCGCTATGTAACATGAATAACATTTAAAATAATAATGTACGCAAGCCACAGGAACCAAGTTATTTATTTAAATGGTTCGGTAATAAACTACCTAATTACGAGTGCGGTAGTTCAATGATTGATTGACCACGGCGAATTCGGCACACACGTAATTTAGTTTAATTTTTTCTTCAGTTGAAATATTTTCGGTAATAGTAGTTCGTAATCATGTGATTGGTGTATGGAAATTAATAAAAGCAATTTAAAAATTCTTTGCTCATGTCGTCAGATAGGAGATGAGTTAATAATATGAACAGGATTTGTATTGATTGAATTTTCAAGTTGTTGTTCATATGTTATGATCAATGTGATAGTTATTTTATCATATTAGATTCATTTTAGGCCAACCTTCTCACATAATTCAAGTGTATTAAAAATAAACTGTCGATAGCTTTCTTGCAAAGAGTATTTCGCAGTTTTATAAAAAGAAAAATGCTCTAGATGTATCCACTTTCTAGGTAGATACAGTTAGGCATAGAGCACGTTTCTTTAATGAACGATGTGCTCGCAATTCTAGGTATGTCGAGTTTCCTCCTCAATAAACGTATGGATGCCGAACTGAAATATGGTCGAAGCCGATGTATTATGCGTTCAATCGCATAGCTGAGCACACGTGCAATGTGCACATTATGCAATGAGTATATGGTAGTACTTACATTGTAGTCTCGTCCTGTCCGTCCGCGTCCCTCCGTCGTCGCTTCGTTTGCATACAGACGCGACGCTCGACGCGCCGATGTGTGAAGAGCTTTATGTCAAGGAATTCTGTACTTTCTGCATGCAGCATGATTTATATGTAAAAGGATTTCTAAGGACATTGTTGCTTTGAGTTGTCTGTTTATGGGTTTTATGATTGTTAGAAGCTACAGAGACAGGTTTGTGTGAGGTTATGTTTATTTTTTCGGGCAAGAAGTTCAAACTAGCTTTATAGCCAAATCAATATTTTAAGTTAATATGGATCCCATTCTAAAAGAAATCTATGCTATTTATCTATTCATTTCCTATGCTTTATTAGTCCCTTGTTTACTACTAGTCGATACTGTTAAATTATTAAAACTTCATATAACATGCGTACCTAGCTCAATGACGCCATTTCACAAATAGCCTCTCTCCCCTCACTCATGCATGCCTGGTACATCTCAGAATGGCCACAAACCGCTATGAAATATGAAAGAGGGCTATTTCAAAATAAAATGAAGAATAAATATTCTGTTTCGTTCCTTTTAAGGTTCCGTACCTCAAAAGGAAAAAACGGAACCCTTAAAGGTCTTTAAAAATGACATTGAGGTTCCTAAAACCATTTTTTTCAAATTCAATCTTTTGAAATCTTTGCTGTAATTCTTTATCCTAGAAGAATTTATGAAACATTT
The DNA here is from genome assembly GCA_947578425.1 of Eugnorisma glareosa. Taxonomy (NCBI): domain Eukaryota; kingdom Metazoa; phylum Arthropoda; class Insecta; order Lepidoptera; family Noctuidae; genus Eugnorisma; species Eugnorisma glareosa. The sequence continues at coordinate 16,448,007 of OX387959.1, forward strand.
TCCGGCTTCGCTTTGCCCATTAATTTATTAAAAAGTATAAGAAATAGTAATATTGAACTGTTATTAGAAAGATAAAAGACCTGACGAAAATATGAATTGAATGTCTGCAAGTTAATAAAATCCAGTTTCGGAAAAAGGGCCGCTACCAGCCGCTACACTCGCTACGAAAAAAAAAACGTTTTTATTATCCATTTTTTTGTATTTTCTCTTTTTTGTAACTTTTTTAAATATTATTGTGTGTGTGCCTAATGTACTGACGTCGAATAAACATTTTTCTTTCTTTCTTTTTCTTTCCTTGCCATAGCATCAGTACCTAGCTCATATTTGTATCTTTATCTATGAAAATATTAGGGTACAAATTACAGATTAATTAATATCTTACTCAAAATAATTATAGATAAGGATCACTTTCCTAAATCAGTTCTATTGGGTGCTACGCGGGTGCTAAGAAAAATAAAGGGTGTAACAGAAGCCGAAAGGTACTTGTTCTCCCCGTCATTGCGATATTTTCTTTGTTCTAGACCGTATACCTGGGAACCTTCTAGTTGCGGAGGTATTGGGGGTCAAAGTTCCAACTTTTTCACAAGTTTTTTTTTTTTTTAACGGAAGGTGAGACTGTAAACACCTCCACGACCCCCGTACTGTTCAATCTATCCATCAGCACAATGTTTTGATTGCGTTACATTGAGTCCTACCGTAAAACGTGATTTTTCACTCCAAAAAAGTCGTTTCGCAGCAATAATTTTTGCGTATAGTTACTTAGTTTGATGTTCATAATGCTTGGCTTCGTGAAGGGTCTTGTATTGTGTGTGTGTGTATTTGGTGACACACCTATATCCTAATTGTGTTTCTATGTAACTCGAACATCCAACTGCAGCGCAGTTACGTCTTAGTACTACCGCGCTCCTGACGGTCGACCACTTTTCACTCTTATGCGCTGACAAATAAGGTTGAAAAGTGGTCGGCCGTCAGTGAGCGCGTTAGAACATTAAATTTTGAAGTAATTGAATGACTGCGGAGTTTATTACAAAGTATTAATAATTTTAGTAAAATAATTTATTACCTAAGTTCATAAGGTTAATGAAAGAAGCAAAATTAAAGGTTAGTGGAATTCCTTGACCACACCGGTCCATAGTGTACTGAATACTTACCGTTATTTATTACTGTAATATAATGTAATTTTTTTAAATTATTTATTTATTTAATATCTAAAACACATAAGCTAGTTACAGTTTTGGTTTCAGCCACACATCGAAAACCTCTCTGGGCTTATCTGTGTGCTGGCGAGCCGTTCGTTTAACTTTTACAAAATGTTACAACTACATTGAATACATTATAAAACTTAGTTTTAAATGATGGTGATAATAATTCATACGTACATACGTACTTTAGGAGAAGTTTTGTGTAAGGAAACGTTTCGATTTATATTTATAACTTTTCAAACTCGCACTTTTCGAAAACGCTATACAAAAGCGTTTGCAAGTCCTGTGGAAGTTTATTAAGAAAAAAAGGGACTAAATATTCTGCAACCCTCAGCCCGTACACATTATTGAATGTTGGAAAGATGTATTTATTTTTATGTGTTATCGTTCTCAGAAAGTCAGGTCTTGTTCTTTCGGTTAGCAGCTCAGGTCTATTGACTTCCGCAAGAGTAAAAAAATCAACTTTATTGAACACATTCATTACTTGACAATATTTAAAAAGGTCGCCGTCATTGTTTTTGTATTTCTTCGTTATATGTTTTGGCGTCATTACTTTGAATATTCTTAGTTGTAACTTGTAAATATCTGTCAGGTATGTATGATAAGTTCTCCCGTAACTGCTGAGTCCGTAGTTGATAACCGAGTCTGCTAGGGCCATATATAACATTCTAAGCGTTTTGTAAGGCAGTTTATATTTAAGTACTCTAAGCTTACCTAGAATAGACCTCAGTTTGTTGCATAAGTAATCTTTATGCGGTCCCTAACAGAATCGGCTATCGACCATTCATACCATATCATATCATATATTTATTCATAAAACAATTTACATTGTATTCGAATTTTACAAAATAATTACAATTTAAATCTTAACCGAAACAATAAGTAATCAAATATAACAAAAAAACAAAATAAATAAAAAATATTACTATGTCATCAAGTAAAAATTGTTTACATGCCGACCGATAGACCGATATACATGTGTTTATCGATTACTTCTACTAACGGACATTTGCAAGTCTGTTTAATAGTACTGATGTTCATCAAAATCACATCGATCGTGTATTATAAAGAATGTAACAAGACCCTTAACGAAGCCGAAAGGCACTGGTTCTCCCCGTCAATGCAGTTTTTGTTTTGTTTTAGAGTTCTAGACCATACCTTCCTGCCAGGGTTGCGGGACTGTTCGAAAGAGATACCGCGGCCCTGGAACACAAAGGGCAAAGGAAGGAACATGGATGGGTTTTAGTCAATAAAAGTCTGACACTCCCTCCTGCTCAGCCCAGAGCGGGAGGGGTTATTTGATGATTTCCCATCCGAAAGAAAAACAAAAACCATACCTTCCTTCTAGTTACGGAGATATTGGGGGTCAAAGTTCCAAGTTTTTCACAAGTTTTGTTTTTAAATACATGTTTTTAAAGATATTTTTACTTTAAGTACCTTCACGACTCTCGTACTATTCAATCCAACCCAAATTTCTTCGAGCTCATATTCGTTACTTAAGGAACTCTTGAGAAAGATTATGCTTCTATATGCATTTAATTGTATGTTAATGAGTACCTCAACCAATTCAAGTTAGTTATTAACATTAAGTACGATCTAATCTTAACTTCAGTATGATAACTAATTGCAAGTTACATGCTTATTCCATAATAATGTATGATGTTTAACCTATCAAAGATCTGTTGTTTATGTTTGTCATGCTAGGCTTGTATGAGAGAGCAGACGACGAACAATGATCTCAATTGCCAGCATCCGTGGCTACGATTTTCATATTAAGTTTCTTAGCTTTCCTCTGTTCTAAACGCCTTGTTTACAAAATAATATGTGATTATGACGTCTTAATAAAGCTAATTCAAAGCGCTGGCCACAATTTATTTACCTACATATCAAAGGGCGGCCCTCTGCGGCGTTTCTAATTTCATACAGCTTTCTCCGGCCTATTTTTAAGTGTCTATTACAAGGTGCAATGTCCGCCAGTTTTGTGTTACATGTCTACATTACGTACCCTAGATCTGATGTTCAGAAAAAAGTACTTTACTAATTAGATTACTAGATAGATATAGTCAAAAGTGAAGAGCTTGGGATCGATCCACGGGTCGAGCGAATTGTTTTTGGTACTTCCAAGACTTCCATCTAGGAAATTTTCTGTGACAGCCAGAAATCTGGATTTGTGCCCAGTTATGTGGCAATATGCTCCCCTAGCGCCTATTAAATGGTACTTGAATATTTAAAAGGTACTAGCCAAATATTTGTGTACTGTATCTCTCTGCCTTCCACTTCATAAATACAGGCGCATTTATGTTTATAGTTTATAATGTCCACTGTATCTAATTATGTTAATTTTCATGGCTACATTAAAGTGGATTGTGATTGTTCAGAAGTTAGAGCTAGATTGATTGAAATATTTATGAGGTTGGACAGTGATCAATTTTGTATGAATTCAAAGCGTTTTAATTTAATTGTAATATTATGTTTTCCGAGTCAAATAATTCTCGAAAGCTCGCGAATAAAATGGAGTCATGATACATTTTGATTGGTATTCTATAATTATCACTTGCTCCGGTGAAGGGAAACATCGTGAGGAAACCAGCATGCCTGAGAGATATTTCTTGACGGCATGTAAAGCCAAGTCAGAGGCCCATGGGCGGCCTAAAAACTCTGACATCAGGTTAGGCTTTGACCACACGATAAAGAAAGATTGATAATTTAAATGCTTACCAAGTGAAGCTAATAATGTGTGTTGGTTCAGTATAAAGCTAATGAGATCAAGAGAGATTATATAGGTTAAACAAGTTTTCTTAAAAAACGTGCACATATCGGCCACTCCCTGGTTCCCAGAACAAGTCCCGTCACAAAGAGGAAGCCTCCTAATTAGGTCACGTACAGCATGCTGAACATCGTGAATTATGTTGCTCGTTCACTTTTTATGGCCCGTTTGATTCATCAACTTGCTTTGAACTACCATAGCTTCTGTTATGTTATATTAACTGGTAAAGCTATTTATCGCTCGATTTGAACCTAGATTCTAGCTAACGGAAAGAGCGGTACAGCTGATAACTTGTTGGAACATTATGCTATGTTGTATGTATAGTAACAGTACCGGGCTGTTAATGTTGCTTGTCGAGTTATATTAGTCAGGCAAAGTTTGGCTTTGTAGAACGTTGTCGCTATGATCTGTGTGACAATCTCCTTTTCAGGACGAAATGTATGCTTAGTGCGACTGTCATATACTAGCTGTTGCCCGCGGCTTCGCTCCCGTTTTGGCTGGAAATTATCCCACGGGCATGTTGTAAATATAGCCTATGGCACTCGGGGATAATGTAGCTTCCTATTAGTGAAAGTATTTTTTTTCAAAATCGGTTCAGTGGATCCGGAGATTACCCCCTACAGTCTCACAAACTCTCAAACTTTACCTCTATATAATATTAGTATCTATAGATAAAGAGGTATTTGTTTATTTAAGTCATGCTTATTAGCCGAGCTATCATAATTTTGCGGACGAAGTGCTAGTATTCCATAAAAATTACACTGACAGTTCTTGAATGCGGTTTAGATGGGCTGATGACGTTCGTATTTAGTGGCTAAATTCAGCCCAAAAGTCGATCTGTTGCGCTCAGCTACTATACGTATATTGTATTTTGTATTGGTGTATGCATGTAATGTAGTCTATATCTTCGTTCATTATTAATCGTGACACGCTCCCTAGATATTTTGATTGTTATACGCCTTTTTTAAAGTTCATTATTAATTATGATACTTAATTATTTGAAGATACCTTGGAAAATTCTGTTCGGTGTCATCATACAATATATAGACAATAATACCTATCTGACATTTGTAGTTCAATAGTAAAAAAGGTAGGTACTTTCAGAATCGGATTAATAATGTTTTAGTAACGTCAGATTAGGTACCAATTCATTTAATTAAGTTCAAACTATAATTTATATGTTGTTTAATTATCTATAGAGACATTTTGTCTCTTAGAAAATTGTTTAATACCAGTGGCCTACTTGACTGTGCCCTCGTTGGCATCATCAGTCACGTTTATTAATCCGCCAGTGGTATTTAATTACTCATGTATGATCGTCAATTGCGATGGCACTTCTCTTTAATATACTGTATGTATGAAATACCGCAAGCTGTTTACTCGCTCTATCTACGTTATTAGACGGTTTTTAGGGTATTTTTTGGAAATCTTTCTTCCTCAGTAAAGGGATTCTCTTGTGACTTGGGACTTCGAAGAAGCGAAGTATTTCTTTTACGTACATTCTGTTGGACTTTGTGAACGAAACCTCTTTATCGACTCTATGATGATTGTTTTTGGTACTTATGTGTCTTTCACTTTTACCGTGTTCTTTTTATCTCTCTTGTCATGGTCGTGCAAATAAAACTATTGTGATCTTATTTGACTAAAGTATCTTAATTCCACACCTAAACACCTATTAATAACACATTCAGCTTCAAAAAGACGTAAAAATCAAATTCCCAATGTGGTTTTGGGTTATAGAGGTCAGATAGGCAGTCGCTCCATGTAAAATACTGGTATTCAGCTGCATCCGGTTAGACTGGGAGCCGAACCCAATATAGTTAGGAAAACGCTAGGCAGATAATGAACTACCCAATGCACAAATATCCAGAGATTTTTCTTCTACATCTGTTCTTCATAATAATTATAAAAATAATATAATAAACAATTATTGTATGTCAGTTTATTTGTTTGCCAAGCGGACACGATGTTGTGTCAAGCTCGTGGTGTTTATGACATGTTGTCTGCTGTCCGACACAACAATAACATGAACGCTACATAAGTGGACCCGTCGTTATTCGATTTATATTGCCACTGAGGTATAGAAAGAAAGTGGTACGTTGTAGTTAAAGATGGTATTCAGAACGAACTTGTTCAGTTTGGAAGACTTTTTTTACCTAACCTTTTTATTACTTAGGGCAATCTTCCCCCAATGGAACTGAACTGCGTTCAACAGCTGCGTGTGCCAATGACATTTCTTGAACGCCGTTCAGATGTGCTCATCCCGGTCAGTATTATCAGTGAAATACGTTCATAATTAACTTCTTAATGTATGTTGACGTGATCAACTACCTATTATATTTGCCCTGTAAGTGTCAACACAGGCAAATGTACTAGTTGTTGTGGTTGTGGTATCCCCGTAGGCCTTGTCGCAACTTGTCAACTATACTCGCCTGCTATCGTGACACTCGGAACTGTTACTTCTGTCACTGGCTCGCAACGGTGATACGGTCGGAGATAGTGTCTCTATGTGATACATATACATACAAGTTAATTAAATGCAGTGTTCTCACACGGTGCCACTGGACTGCTGTCTGGTTAATGTACTGGTCGGCTGTTTGTACTTTGTACGTACTATTTGATTTAAAAGTCGAGCGTTCGACTTGGGTGAGTTGGTTTCTAGAGTCTTTCTTTTGGTAACCATTTAGTTTGGTTATTTAAATATGGTTACAATAACAACTATTGCTGAAAATAATAAGCTATTTGGAAAATAATATTATTTCACAGCTTTTTTATAACCTCGACAAATCGTGTTTTGCCAGTTTTAAACTAACATTTTAGCACACTGCACAAGTAATTATTAAATAAATCCGTTTGCATGTTTAAATGTGGCCAAGTGATCATGTCACACAGTATCATTAGAGAGGTACACCGTCCAGCAAGGACATTGAGTGACTTAGTATCAAGTGGCGATCAGCGTCACGGTCCAAGCATTCGGTCCGTTCACATGACGCGGCATGTCATATACGCGGGTTATAATGGAAAATAAACGCGTGCTTCGGATTCTTCCGCCAGAGCTCGGGTGTTAGTACACCTCTATTGTATGGCATTTGTTCAATACGGTATGTATTGTACCTACTTGTACAGTCGCGAGCACGAATAAGTAGTATATGCATGGCGTAACATAATAAAGCACAATTTAACCTCTCGTGTGGTCTCTCAGACCATGATACTGAAATTACTGAACAGTTTTTGTTCTACGAGTATGACTTTGGTAACTCATAAGTTTTTTTAGATTTACCTTACATGTTGATCAGCAGATTTTGCGTAACTCGTAGGACAAAACTTGTTCAGTTTCATGGTCCAGCTTGTATGACACTTCATCATCATCATCACCATTTCAGCCGAAAGACGTCCACTGCTTGACATAGGCGGATTACATAGTTATAATAAATACATTTGTTGCGTTGTTGGTAGGAATGGTAGGGTAGGCTAGGCCTAATTGCCTCTATGGACGGCACGCCCCTGCATAGGCCGCCTCCAAAGGAAAATCAAAATACGAATAACGATGGCTAGTTTGATGATATAGGTTCCAGAATGCTGTTTTTAACATCATGATTGAAAGAAATACTGTAGGGAAAAATCACTTTTGGATGTTGCTAAGTGAATACATGCAGGGTGTAACAAGACCCTTCACGAAGCCGTCAACAAAGAATTATGTACATCAAACTAAGTAACTTTACGCAAAAATTATTGCTGGGAAACGACTATTTTTGGGGTGAAAAATCACGTTTTACGGTAAGACTCAATGTAACGCACTCCAAACATGGTGCTGATGGGTGGATTGAATAGTACGGGGGTCATAGAGCTGTTTAAAGTAAAAATCTAACATTCAAATCACGTATTTAAAAAAAAACCTGTGAAAAAGTTGGAAATTTGACCCCCAATGTCTATGTTCTGGAACAAAAAAATGATCGCAATGACGCGGACGGGGAGAACAACTGCCTTTCGGCTTACGTGAAGGGACTTGTTACACCCTTTATAAGTGCTCGTGATTGTACATAGTTACATTATGCACCGATATTGTGCAATATTATGTTACGATATGGAAGCATTGTGATTGTGACCTTTTTCTATTCCTTCTTACCTCATTTGTTGTACAGGCTTTATTAATGAGGCACAATTAGTGATTAATAAAAGCTGCCGAGATTTTTCTAGATTTGCAACGTTGGCGGTAATGAACACGAGGAGTTATAAGAATGGATGGATGTGAGTGTGTTAATGAAGAGTTATGAATAGTGTGTTTGAGTGAAATATGTTTATTGTGTTTCAGCGCTCGTTAATTACTGGGTTCATTATCTGAAACAAAAGTCCATCGTGCATTCATTTCAGGCCGTTAATTATTGTGAAAACCAGTTACTAGGCGGCTTGTGTTTTCATCACACATATAATCTGAAAAACACATGCATTTGTTTTGAAACGGAGACAATGTCTTCAAAATACTACTAGGTACTTATATTCTTCCCACGCAGTGTTACAAATCTTGTAAACATCACCACAGAATAATCAACGGTAACAACAAGTTTGTAATCGATCCAATCAAGTTTAAGTTTGAAGCAGTTACCGGTGGCCTAACTTTACCGTACACTCAAACACTATCTCACTGGGTGAGATGATCTCGAGTCGAAAGGACCCGTATAAGGCCTCGGAATAATCCGGCACCAGTAATATAGTGCAGCGATGCAGTGGCGTTCCCACGATACCGATACCGATACCGCTCACTTACATTGTACCTAATTACTTTTATATTACCCTGCATTATAGGCTCTACCAGCAAATTATACATCGGTATAATTCGCTCGAGCACTTAATTAGATAATTATAATTAATTGTCGCACGTTAAGCCTGCGGTTATTCATCATACATAACACTTGTATTGACTGAGTCCGTGCTTGTTTTAAATAAACATTTGTGTAATAATTAATCAGAGCATTTGAATATTGTTAGTTATGTAGGTGCATTAGGCGTACCCTATACGACTATAGGTCTTTATGGCTTATTCTTATTCAAAATGGGTTCTATGCTTTTGTATGTATTTCTTTGCTTTTCTTACGAGATAATTTTATCAAAAAACCCTCGTTGCGTAGTTGGTCTAGTGGTGGCAAGTGCGACTGACTGAGCATGAGGTCCTGGGTTCGATTCCCGGGTCGAGCAAAGTGTTATTGGGTTTTCCGTCAGGAATTTCTCAGTCACAGAGTCTGGATTTGTGACCGGATGGCAATAAGCTCTCCACTGTTCACATGGGACTTAGAACATAACTGGCGCAATGTGGTTACTATCAGGTACACCTCTGCATGCCTTACCCTTCAGGGATTACAGGCGTGTTGTTTTGTTTTATATCAAGAAACTGGCAAAAACCCACGTCTATTGCTATTTTTTATTTAAATTAACGCAACCTACCAGGAAGCTGAGATCGTCATTTTCAATACTAGGGGTAGTGTGGCTGGGAACACCCAAATACTCCGAAATATTTTATTGCGAATTTCCATGTTCCTATTTTCAAAAGTCCGAATTTCATAATACCTAAGAATTATAATGTCTATTATTAAAAATCTCGAAATTTATTTTACCGAAAGTCGTAAATACGATTTATTAGTTTTCCGATTTTCATACGTTCGAAGAATCAAATGCTCGAAGGGTTCTCGATCCGAAAAACGACATTCCGATTTTCAATACTTCGAATAAACTACTAAAATTAGGATTCTGAATCACTTTTCCGAATTTTATTTGTTCGAATTTCATTTTATTGAAAACTATTGACCGACGTCTTTTTTGCTATATGCATTATTTGGCATATATTTTTAAAAAGTCAACATGATGTGCTACAAAATTTAGTGACAGATACGAATCGCTGCAAAACCGACTTCAACTCGCGTAGGCGCGGGGGTGTGGGGCGGCCCGCGAGCTGACTAGCAGGTGGTTTGAGGGTCCGCCGCCACGGCTGAAGTTGGCCGGCGAAGCCGGCCAGCAAGCCGAAGCTGCGGTGGTGAGCGTTAAAACCATCTGCGACGGTAAGCTCGCGTGGGGCCGCCCAAACCCCGCAGCGCTGGAGCAGTGACAGAAACAATGCTTGCTGCATGTTGCATGCTTGCTTGCTTGCTGCTCGCCTGCTTGTATGCTGCATGCCTGCTTGCGTGCTGCATGCCTGCTTGTATGTTGCATGCCTGCTTGCATGTTGCATGCTTAGTAATAATAATAATATTTTTTTATATTTTTAAATGTTTTTTTTTTGTGTTTTGAAAAAATATGTAAAAATATAAAGACTATGCATAAAAATGAATAAACGAGTATAATAATAAATTTATTTCTCAAAAAAACAGTAATATTTTACAAAAAATAGTTTGGCAGTATTAATTTCTAATAAGTGGATGTAGCCACTGCAACCGAACTAGGCAATGCCTGTATTTCGGTTTTCAGTGCCTTTTCCCTCAATTATTTTAGCAATAAAATGCCAACAAAGGAAATATGGTCGGTTGGTTGTACTACTACTTAAATTTGGAATAACTTAAAACTAACTTAAACACACTGTTTAAAATTAAATTACCTAAAATATAATAAGAAAGTGATCTATACGTGAGTGAGAAGTGTTTCTGAGTGTGTGTGAATTAGAAGTGATTTATGTGGAGTTTGAGTGATGTGGGTGCATTAGTGTGTTGGTGTCTGTGGGTATGTTAGGGTGAGTGTAGGGGTGAGTGTGTGTGATTGAAATGCACGAGCTTGATTTAACCTAAGATTATTTTAAGTAATTCGAACCTAACATTCTTATTAGTGATCAACGTTTAGTAATAACTCCGTTTCTTCATAATTTAGTTGCTTGCTTGCATGCTGCATGTCTGCTTGCACGCTGCATGCCTGCTTGCATGCTGCATGCTTGCTTGCATGCTGCAAATCCCCTGTATTATTGATGAATCACTTCGGTTAGGTTAGGTAAGAACTGTGACTATTAAAGTGCGAAGGCGAGCAAGCTAAGCGTTTCTATTTCGGAATTGTATTAATCGGTATTTTAATAATCGGAATTCGTATTTTTGATGTTTCGCTATCGAATTATCATTAAGTCGGACTTTTTGTTATTCGATCTATTGAAACTCGGTATTTTGAGAATAGTAATTATACATATACGTTAGGAATATTGAAATTTAGGAATTATAAAAATAGGAGTAATGATAAGTCGGAGTTGTTATATTCGGAATTTTGAACTCTTCGGAATTATGAAAATCGGTATTTTGAAATTCGTATTTGTGACTGACGGAATAAAGTTTTTCGTATTTATGTAGTGTACCCAGTGTGGCTAAATTGAAGAAAATTTTATATAATGGCTTCTTTGAGCGTAAATACCTAGTCATTTTTCTGTTTTATTACACAGGGTGTAACCGTGTAACAAGGCCCTTAACGAAGCTGTGAACCTTGCAATATTTACATCAAACTAAGTAACGACGCAAAAATTATTGCTGGGAAACGACTTTTTTTTTGGAAATAAATAAATAAATGAGCCAAGCTCAAGCCCTGGCAACATGCAAAGATCTTTTAATTCATCCACGTAGCTTATTTTTATAACATTCCTCTATCGTATAGTCGTAAGTAGATATAAGACAGTTTCATTCACCGTGACTTACGCGAAATCCGTCGTACGACAGGATCTCCTAAAATAACTTAGCAAAAAAACAGCGATAATGCCAGGCAGTGACGGGATGTTGACCCGTTACTCAGCGCGATAGAATACGCTTTACTGGTGACTGGTGACATCCTCAGGAACACAAGCAGTTACAAGCTGAGGTTTTTTATGTATGTACAGATGCCAGCACATCAAGCTACTACAATCTGTCAAATTTCTTTAATAGATTTTCAACTTTATCGCTAAACCATTAGGTTCACGGTTGATTGGGAAAATTGACAGTTTCGACGGGTAGCTTGATGTGCTCGCGTGTGTACATAGAGATCCGCATGTTAGCTTAGGATTTGAATAATCAAATGTTTTCACATCACTAATGCGTCTGGGTGGTTCAAGGACTAAGATCACGGCATTCTATTTAAACTGCGTTTTAATGAATTAGATTCTAATCAATCATTGATTGATTAAGGGTTTTGAAGTTTCTTTACCGGTTTTTCTCCACATGTGTGGTAGTGTTTTGTTAAACGGTGGAAGACGCTCAGAACCTACGTTACCTATTACGGTTAATTATTCTATGAAAGAGCTTGGAGCCTGTTTTTTAGAAATTTTCAAATTTACTAATTATAAATTTACAAATTTACAAATGAAATATTAAGCATTTTATTTCAAATAGACCCGTGACAAACACTTTTGGATACTCAAAAATATCTAGCTACGTACAGTCCAACCACAGAATAGAAAATAAAAATGAATACCTTAAAGATTATATAGTAAACATAGTAACAATGTATTAGAAAACATAAAAAATGATGAATGAAATCGGTTATATCGTTCTCAAGTTATGGCGTGACCAAGGGAAATAGGGACTCCTTACTCAAATATTTAAATATCCTAGTGAACGCATCGGATGCCTCCTTTATCTATCTCAGTATAGCACCGATAAGCTCTATAAGCTGCAAAGCTTGATTTACAAATCCCTTCTCGCAACATTACCTTATTTAGAGCAGTATTTATTCTTCATAACGTGTCATTATCAGTAGCCAGCTGCTACTTCGTGCAAGTACAAAGTAAATGTGAGTCGTTCATTCGACCGCTGCGTGTGATTACAAACCACTGCATTTATTTACCTACCTACTTAACTCTTATATAATAATATATTAACATTAGGTACCATAATCTTAAATCAATCGCCACATCGAGCTTTCGAAGTCCTTGTTTGTAGAGTCCGTCGATCGTATATTAATATCGGTCAACAGGACCTATCAAATAGTACATCTCTTAAGGGCTTGATTGCCATATTTACCCCAGTTGGATCTTGCTTCTCGAACACATATTTATTTATTTATTTATTTAACACTTCAAGCACTTAGTACAGAGGCGGACTTAATGCCATAGGCATTTTCTACCAGTCAACCTTCTACCACCTTCTACCACATACAGTCCTGTCTAACTGTGTAGAACTGACTCCCCAAATCTACCTTCTCATGCCTGTGACTACCTCTTTCTAAAAGCGCTTGTGTTTCAGACGATTCATTCATTCCTATTTCCAACCACCATTAATTAATTGGTAACCACCATTTGATTAGTTGTATCGAATCCGTTTTTATGTCGTTGCAATGTGTTTTTATTTGCTTCAGTTTAGCATTTGCATATCTGTAGTGTTAATGACAGTAACTTCCTTAATTTTATTGCTTTATTTTTGCATAATGCATTAGCCGAATGTGTATTAGGCTAATGAATGATGCAAAAATAAAGCCTTTTGTAATTAGTGTAAAACGTCTGTAGACAGGTAACTGTGGGCATTAATTTTTTTCACGAAGTAGTAACCTAATTTGATAATTTCAATATTCAGCGTAATATTACAGAAACTAATAGAAATATTTTTGTTTGGCAGACCAATAATAATGGGGAATACTCATCCCGAAGCCTTCCTCGCGTGAGGCTTGACAATGGAGCAAACGTTGGCAATGCCGGCGTGAGACTCCGCTGTTGGGCTGCACCACCATCGATAACAGAGGAAGAAGTTGAAGAAGAAATCGAAGAAGATGCAGTCTCACTACGCGCAATGCCTGTTCAAGGTATGTAGTAATTTTATAACAGCGCCATCTAGTGTGAAATAGAAAAAAGTGATAACCAGCGCCCTCTGTTGACATGCCGACTACGACGACAGTAGTTTTGTTTCTACTCGATACTAGATGGCGCTTTATCAGTTCATACTTCGTACAACAGGTGTCACTGTACACCTATTTATTTTCTTACGTACTTCAAGGAAACTTTTGACAAAACTTTTTCGAGTGAGACATAGGTTACACCTAGGTACTATTTAGTTAAACAATAGTTTACTTTCTTTTTGTTGTTTTTTTTTGCGATTTTGCAACCCTGATGCAAGTATAAAAGTAGGTATTTAATTTATGGAATTCCGATTTAGGAAATAATTTATTTTTGAGAGGTCGAATCTAGTTTTAGTTTCTAGCAATATTAGCGAAAGGCAAAAAAATATTCCGGATTAATCCGTCTAAACTAAAGTTTCGATATTCCGAGTTTTTAATGAAAGGTCAGTTATGAAACAGCTTTCGCTTCTGAACTTTCAGGAAATTGTTAATTGGACGAAGTAGGGCAACGTAATAATGTATTTACCACTAACTTCCGCGAAAGCATATGAAATTCCATAAAACTGACATTAATCATGTATAACATTAACAGTAAAGTCGGCTGAGTGACGTTTTGTCCAGTACCAGTGCCGTTTTGAACATAACGCAAGAAGGGCGCACACCGTGACGCGAGTGCACGATTGGTGACGAATCGATTTCAACCAAATGTTTCACGCCCCTGCTTCATACTTGTCACTCTTTTTATTACTCCTAAAATTAGTGAGATTATTAGCTTCTTTAACGAATTCCTTATCTTCGTTGCGTTGCGTTGGAGTAACCGATTTTTTGTGGCGAGGTGGTGGCAAAAGGTGAGACGATGGTCTCAATTTTTGAGGACCCTCAGTAAAATGTTTTTTCCTTGAACTTTTACACAGTTTTCTTTTGTATTTTGACCGCATCATGATTTCTAAAAGGCACAGCTGATAATGAAGTCCGGGAACTGCGGCTGACGTGGACGAGGAAAACTTTGAATTTTGATTGTTCCCATTTATGAAACAAAAGTTTTATAATTTTTTGGCATTTGGTTACCAAAAAATTATAAAACTTTTAACCTTACCGAAATACTTACCATAAAAGATAGTACATTAACTAGGTAAAAAGTTGTTTACAAAACAGGAACCGTAATGGTGGTCCCACTTCAAAACACAAACAGAAAGTTTCCAACTAAAAACTTGTAAAGCCACTTGACAAATAGTTGCCATAATTTATGAAGTATATAAAACGTATGTTTTTCCACTACGCGACGGTATTGCAATTGGACACGCGACAGCGTTCGGCGTCCCTTCGGCCGTCTGGCGCAATCGAGCTAAAATGGGCACAATTAGGGCCCCGGCAGTTTTTAATTGACTTCGGTCCCTCGGCCCTCGGCTCGTGTGCGTTGCCCCGTTGTCTATCAATCTCCGACTTGATACGCAAATATGTATACCACTTGATTTTTATCTGGCTACGGCACGAAACAAAACAAAAGGGGTGGATTTCGGTGTATAGGTTTTTTGCTACGACTAAAGTGTCGTGTGGTCGCGAACGCGACTGCTGAGCATGAGGTCCTGGGGTTCGATTCCCGGGATGGCCAAACTCGTATTGGGTTTTTCCATCAGGAATTTCTCAGTAGCAGCCACGGAGCCTGGATTTGTGTCCGGTTGATAGCAATAGGCTCGCCCACTATTACATGGGACTTAAACTGGCGAAATGTTGGTGTACTATTAGGGACATAATATCTCTGCCTAACTGTTCTGGGATTATAGCAGTGATGTTAAGTTATGTAAAGTGTGTATGTGATAAATCATTATTTAGAGCGTAGCCTCTAGAAAGGGTAGCACAGTTAGACTCCCTCATCCGTTCGTAGGTTCAACATTCGTTTACAAACGTAGACAGAGAGAGGTACCTATCCTTCTACAATCTAGATAATTGTCAAAAAACGAAAAAAGTAAAAAAAAAAAATAGGTATTGACTGAATTAATAAGTGGTCCCTCCTTATTGGTCTTAATTATTTACGTTGTAACTATTGTTAAATGTCGTGAGCGCAAGGAAAACGCTAATTAATAAAAGGCAATACTAGTCAGATAGACAATTACGTAGGTGGAACTTATTGCTTTGCTATTTTAAAGGTGCATCTGTTGGACTTAAAAATATTATAACTTTGACCTTGTTAACAAAAACATGATGATAGTCCGGTCACTATAGCTATTATGGCTATCTTATCGATATCGTAAGCCCTAATTTATACAGGAATGAAGGCCAGTCCATGTTTTGAATAAACCCATTGTATAACGGAAGTTGGAACACTTAAAGAGTAATACAGTATATTTAACATAATATTTTAAACGATAAATCTTCCAACCAAACTGCTTCCATTGACTTCCTAGACTAAAATACGATTCCAGAAAATCAGTCTTTAAAGCTCGTGTTCAAAATAGAACGCAGCGCCAGAATACAAATGCACCAACCGTCACTCAGTTTTCAGCTTTCATATTTTCGTTACAAAGAAGAACTAAAATACGAACTAAACAGTTTAACCTGTCGCACGCTTGCACGACACGAACTTTGTCAGCAAGCGAACACGGGTCGATTGACGACTCCGAAATAGAGGAGCAACGGTTAACTAAAAAGAAATTCTAATTTCGAAACAGAGGAGTTTTTTTTCTCTCTGTAATATTTTGGATGGTTGGAGACTAACCGCGGCGGCCTAAGCACTTATCGTGGAAAAAACCATTGATCTTCCTCTGTAATTTGTTACTCTTTTTGGGGACTTCCTGACTAAGGAATGTTTATTTGTTGGGCACATTATATGGAGTTTACGAAGAAACGTTTCAAGATGTCACTGCCAAAGTGCACTGGGTGGTTTGACTCGACCTGTTTATATTGGGTGTTAATTACAACTTAAGAATGAAGATAATTTTATGACTGTTTCTGTTAATTGTAATTTAACGAGAGGAGCCATTAATTCCGGTTGACTTGTCGTGATTCTATTGTCTCATTTTTCGGTTTTGTGACGACACTGGAAGTAGTATTTAGGTCTGATTTGTGACTAAGCTAAACGCATAAAACTTTTACGAATAATTCTGAAGTTATGGGTTCGATGCCTCGTTTACCTAAATAAAATGTAGTGTGAGTCAGTGGGACTGATATGAAGTAAAGGCGGCTTACCGCTTACACATATAAGTTCCTATGAACTGACGCCCGTCCTGAATATTAATTGGTATTCAACACATTGTCTGTCTATAAGGACTGGCTGGTTTCCGAACAAAAACTGAATTCTTAATAGACCTGGCATCGGTTAGTCGATCAACTTGTTAATACCCGAGTTGCGAAAGTACGGAGCGAGAAATTTCAAGTTTTACCGTCGACTGCTCTGTATTTATAAGCCAGTAAATCACAAGCTTAAACTGTTAAGTGTTGCTACAGTGGTAAGCAAAACCGTTGGCACGTTAAATGTATACTTAACTTCGAGGCATACTGCATTAGTTCACTTAATATAGGTTTTCTGAGAAATTTTAAATCCTAACATAATTTAAAATAGTGCTATTAGTTTTCAAGTCGAGATTCATGTTACATTGAATATGCTTATTGAATGAATGTACATATTTGTGCTGCTTACTTTGCGTTTGTATATGACAGTTTCTTTAATTACCAAGCAGGAAAATGTATTGAAAACAAAAACATACCTACACTCCGCGGAATTATACACGAGTACTTGACAGCCAATACTTGGATTTTAAAACCGGTAAATGAAATAATACAATATGTAGAATAGGAAGTCGAATCAATCACATCACATTACACAATTGATATCCTAAGATACACAAGAAAAGAGAACAATATTTAAGTATTGTTGAATACATATTTGCTAAACAACTTTATGTAAGGGCTTAATTCGCAGACTGCTGATCTTACTGGCTGCTATGGCCAACCGTCATCTTTTTCTTAATTATTCTCTCACTATTCGTGATGGGGCGGGACGAAACGCAAGTCAATAAAAGAGTGATGTATAAAGGGTGTAACAAGACCCTTAACGAAGCCGACGGGCAATTATTCTCCCCGTCTTTGCGATCATTTTTTTGTTCTAGACCATACCTGGGAACCTTATATTTACGGAGATATGGGGGTCAAAGTTACATCTTTTTAACAAGTTTTTTTTTAAATACATGTTTTTAATGTAAGATTTTTACTTTAAACACCTCCACGACCCCCATACTATGCAATCCATTAATTAGCACATTTTTTTGAGTCCGTTACATTGAGTCCTACCGCAAAACGTGATATTTCACTCCAAAAAAAAGTCGTTTCCCAGCAATAATTTTTGCATAAAGTTACTTAGTTTGATGTACCTAATGCTTGGTTGACGGCTTCGGGAAGGGTCTTGTTACACTCTGTATTATGTGGAGGGATGGAGAGGCAGAGGAAGACGAAATAATAAATTGATGGTGTGCGAAAGAAAAAGGAGTGAAAGAAAAAGGAGTAAATGATGTCGTGACGTCTGATAGGGGAGAACGGAGGAGGAAAAGGTGTTGCGCTTGCGATCGACAAGAGCAGGAAGGGGGGAATCCGCCCCTAAGATGATCCACTGACCGATGATTCTCGCACTATATTATAAACAAATAAATAAAAGTGTCTGTTTGTAATATCAAAATATGTAACAGCTTTTTTACTGAATGCATATGAAAATATTTACAAACATTTTTTTTTTCATTTTTGTCTGTCTGTTTCCGGCTAATCTCCGAAACGGCTGGACCGATTTTGTCGGGACTACTGGCAGATAGCTGATGTTATAAGGTCTAACTTAGGCAACTTTTATTTTAGAAAAATGATGACGGTTCCATGCAAAAAAATTAAATCCCTTGAAATTGGGAGCAAAATCCGAAAAAAGGGAAGTAATATTTTTTATAATAATTTCACGCGAGCGAAGATCGCAGGCAACAGCTAGTTTGGAATAAAACCAACCGAAACATTCGATACTCAAATGGTCAGAGAATTAAAACTGGAAAGCATGACTCGACCATAAAAGGTGTGTCCTCGCTCCTCACTGCCAGACGTACGGTATTGAACTTTCATGAAAGGATTACAGCTCAGTTGTCTATGCCCCTGTGGAATATACGAGTACTTACGTGTATGTGGGTAACAATGCGTGATTCATATGTTCCCTATACGGCACCGTAGGTCCGTATAACAGCATCAATATGTACAGCACATCTTTAAATATGAACACACCTTCATGATGTATCATACAGGTGTGTTCAAATTTAAAGATGTGGTTCGGACCATCAAACTGAACAAATTTGTCCATGGGAGCAACATCGCAATCCGTAAAGAATCAGTTGTTCCAAACGATTGGGTCGAGTGCGTTTTGTATGGGACAGCTGAATATTTTTTTACTATTACCATGCTCGTCCCATAGAGAAAGTGGTTTAGTTTGATAGTTTATACCAAATAATACAAAAACGACCACACTTTTCTGAAATATGCTGTTTAAGTGTCTACAATCTATGCTATAGAGTATATTATAGAGTAATCTTTACCCTATGACTATGGAAATATCTATTGTAATAAATACAGAGAATATTAGTCTATTTTTATATATTAGTAATGGTCGCCCACCACTAAGTAAAGTTTGTGAACTTGATTTTCCGGTTGGTCATGTGACATCGCAATTATTATATTAACGTTATAATTTAAACCGCAGCATTATTAATTCTAACACAATTAAACGCAAGGACAGAAATCCAGGGTTCGATTCCCGGTCGTGCAAAATATTTTTGGGGTTTTCCATTACAATTTTCTCCAGTACCGGCCACGGAGTCTGGATTTGTGCCCTGTTGATGGCAATAGGCTGCTCTATTACATAGGACTTAAACGTAACTGCCGAAATGTGAGTGTACTATTAGGAACACCTCTACCTAACCCTTTGACGATTACAGGTTTAATGTTTTGTAATGTTATGAGAGAAAATCTCATACCTAAGCATTATAGATTTAAAAGATTTATAGAGCGGACATAAGGAAAATTTTAATACAAAAATTGATTAAAATAATTAAAAAGAATTGATCACGGACATTTTTGATTTTGACACACGAATGCTTTCTGACAAGCAGGCGTTTAACACTAGACAGAATGACTCGTTACGAGTACTAAGGAGTAACAAGTATTGGATTACGATTTTGTACGTCTTGTCCCGTCTATCGATCGTAAATATTTGAATTTCTTTGTACCTATGTGAATTTATTGGTTAAATCGATGCACATTTGAATACGATCGTCAAACACGATACAATCGTGCAGACAGCATTTATGTCACATGTAGGCGGGGAGTCTGCGACATTAATGAATATCATCCACAAGTCCACAACGTTTTCAACCCTGCCAAATATAGCTCGCGGACATTTTGGATGCACCGAGTGATTCATCATAATATTTCCAATATTGGATGCGATGCATTTCCAGTGTCCGTTGATATCAGCCGGCGACAGAACTGATACAGCTACTGTCGATTGTCCCTGCGTAATGTATTGTTAGGGCTGCCACGCCGTAGACAGGCCCACTACCATCGCTGGTAGGAAAAAAGTGAATTGCTTTTTCAGATTCATGGTCTCCCGTGTATTTAGAATAGGTGTGAAATGTAAGAGTAGCGAATAAAGACTTAATAAAACCGCATATAATTATTCCTAATCGCTGTGTGAAATATTAAGCTCTACTCATAAAAATAAATGAAAGTAAACAAACGTAGTTAAAGACTGCAATTAACCGTAATTATATGTGCTTTCTCTGGGGCGTGCATACGACAATAGAGATATTTCGCTGAAAAATCGTGTGTGGTTCGGATTTTAATTGTTAACTAGCGGAAAATTATAATGTTCGTTGATTGTGAGTGACGCCCCTACTTTTCTCTGAGTCAATGGCGGCAACGCGAGGCGCGTACGCGGCGTCCTCGCCAGTGTGCGACGCCGCTTCCGACTCGCCACACCGAGGAGCCGAAACCGATCGGATTTTCAAACTTCGAAAACTATCGGGCGCGATTTTCTTCTTTTGAAATTTTCAACGTACACCCTGCTTTTGTGATTGAAAGTAATGTTCAGTGCGTGGAAATTGGATGAAAGCTATAAAATCTGATAGTGTGGTGCTATTGTGTTGTGTTTTGTGATTCGATCAGCTGTTTTGGAATTAACGTCATAAGGTTTCTGTTGTTTTATGACAACATTGGCAAGAAATTGGTTTTCAATAACACTCATTCCGAAATATATTAGTAGCAATACGACACTGCGGAATTCTGTATGAATGACTGGAAACTCATTGTGGATTACTTATACCGACATTCGGCGAAGACAATAGATGAGTTCAACTGATTGTAACAAATAGCTCGTTGACTAAACAATAATATTGACAGCTGCCATTAAATTCCAATTGGAGGCTCAGTAGGGTTTTATATTTTATATTAATAATGCATTAATTTTAACGTTTATGGTCAAGATCTTATCCCAGATCTATCTTAAATTTTGTAGCTAACTGTTTACTCAATTGTTTTTAATTGAATGTTGCCAGTACTCATTACATGCCTACTTGATGTATTAATAACTAAAGGTATCTGTGTAGGTGTTAGATTGATCGTTATTAACTCATAATCGATGTACTGTCGGCAACAAATGTTATAGCGTCAAAGTTTCCCATTAGTTAAGTACAGATCAATCTTCCTGATCTCACGGTTCTGGTGCCATAGCTCACTATTTTGTGGGAAACTTTGTGTTGTTGGTTATATAAAAAAACGACAGTGCAATACTGATGATAAATAGGAATTAATCCTATTGGTTGACCTTCTAGGTCTCAGCAGAGAACCTAGACATTCCTCTTCGTCTCGAATGTATGAATATTAAGCAATCCAGTCCTCTATTACGCGTCTTATCGTTATCAGGCACATATTGCGTATTCAGATGGGCATATTAATTTCCTTGATATAAAATCTTATTTACATATTTTCCTATGGAAAACAATAGCAAAAACTGGAGCACTAGAATCTAGAATACTATTAAGTTTTTTTAAACTTAATATTGTAATGCAACCTTCGCACGTTGGCTGAATAAAAAAGGACTACGGTTCAGCATCCGTTAGCAACACATGCGTACCAGTACATGCGTAGGAGTCTGTCAACAATGTTCTCACAGTTCGCCTTGTCTTAATTGATTATAACTATTATAATTATGTTTATAATTCTAAATAATACGCAAGCAGGGTCATGGCATGATGTTGAGGCCTCCTCGCCACATATAAAGCATACGCTGTTCATTCCCTGTTCGCTGCATCCTTCAATGAATGAATCTAGTTATGTAATAGACAAGGTTTACATTCAAGTGTGTGGTTTATGATAGAGCAATACAGATATAAATAATTGGGAGATGCTCTTAACATGCATACACTGATATTATAGCTAGATAGACTTTAGACACACAGACACTAGGTATTGCGTACTTTCCAAAAACTGCTTTAAGATTAAGAAAGTCAGTGAAAATCTAGATAGAAATCCACGTGAGCGACGCCTTTATAAATATATTTCCTCTACTCCAATTAACGTGAATGCGGCGAACCCTTGTTTATTCTTATTGGAATCTCAGCATTGTATTATTGTCGGTACCAGGTGCGTTTCTTATTCTGTTTTTACACCATTGAAATGCCAATTGAATGTAAACAGTAAACATTCCTAGCAGTGTTGTGAAATACCGTCCTAATATAGTACTTTACGAGTATAAACATGGTGCAAATATGTATGTCGGTATACAAAAACACGACAAGTTGACATAATTTGATACATGTTTCCGGCGAATTTAAAATAATTATTGCCATAGTAATGAGTAATGACTTTTGTAAAAACTTACAGAGTGAACCTATCGGCTCTCGCGAAGGTAATGTACAAGTTTACCTTAATGACTGACCCGACCATCATTATCATTACGCACATTGGACGTCTATGTAGATCAAAGTGTTTTACCCGTGAGAATTCTTAGTATTTCTGAGATTTGTTTTTGCATTCAAGCACAAAGTGTTGGCTTCAAGGAACGCAAGTGAAAAGTTAAAAACATTTAGATACTCCGATAAAATTCAGTACCGATGAGTCAGGCTCGCGAGTGGGAATTCCGCGTTTTATATTTAATTTGACTTTATAAGCAGTCTACGCTATCATTCGCTCAGGACACATTCAACCTCATTAGAGCTACGAGCTTCATTGATAAACCGTACAAGATGGACAGCCGTAAATGAATCCAGGCGCAGACGTTTTCCATTGCGTGTTCAAGATTTATCGCCCACTTTATATCGTTATCCAAGCAAATAGAAGTATGATCATAATCACTGTGTCACTAATTGTTCGAGATAGCACGTTAACGCGAAACTGTGTAGTGATTAAAGTCTAAACATTCCATTATGCTTGTAACTGTTACAGCATAATTATTATCGATTTCATAGTTTATGTAACATACCACTATGATAGTAAGTTGTTGCATAAAAATACCGTGCGGTGGCCTATCGTGTCAAACTTGATCAGAACAACCGTTAATTGATCAGTGAGCATGAGCACTGCTCCTTCTTGTAAAAGTGTTCTAATGACTACTTCCTGACGTGTGTGATGCAATTAACAGTAACTGTGACGATTCGTTTCGATTCGTTCTACGAATGTCTTCACGAAGTAACGAATATGACGAGTATCAATAACTATCACGAAACATCTGGGCATCACACATAAGGTTGGTTATCGAGCATTTTTTTGATTTTTCAAGATCTGAATTCACTCATCGGATTTTGCCTCGTTGATGTCGATAACTTTGCGAACCCAGCTCATCAAAAATAAACTTCACAAATATCATTAACGTTATCCGAATAACAACAGTGATAAAATAGCATGCGTGATTTTGACAAATGTGGCACTTATTGCTTTCAATCTTACGAGTATAGTGGTTTGATACGCAAGTTTCTATCGAGACGTACGAGTATATACGCAGACGCAGGTAATCGGAGATGTGATCACGCGAGGGGAAATTACTGCCAATGTGGACGTGTCCACTTTCTGATGTGATAGATAAATGCTAAATGAGTTGTGACAGTTACGACTGATTGGCCACTGTATTGGAGTTATTGCCATTTAATCTGCAAGAAATTGTACTGTTTATGGGTACTTAGTTAGAAACGTACGGTTGATGACTGGTTGCACGAAAGTCGTAGAGGTGTGCAGTAGATGCATACTTAATTATACTTAGTGAGGTAAATAAATATTATAATGATAGCAAGTAAGTGAAAACTATGCAAATTAATTACTTAATTGCAGCAAACACGCAGTTATTTTTTCTTTCACCTTAAAATGTGAATAATTAGACAGGCCATAGATACAACACTGGTTTTTCAATTATAATTTGCTTCCACACTTCTCAGAACCTTGGATTTCATTGTAATTGTCAGACATCTTTGCCTGAAAGATAAACAATAATGAGTTTTTTTTAAATAAACTATTAGAATAACAGATTATATCACCAGATAACGGATTCATTCTATTGTTTCGCATGCTTGAGCTCGAGCAGTTTATAAAACTTCTTTGTTTGTGCAAATAATTTTTTTTCTTCAATGTAGTGCAGCTCTATGCTTTTTTGTCTCTGGCTAAATTATGATGATACAGTTTTCCATATTTTACCTTATTCTAATGTATTAGCTATGTTATTGAATCGAAAACTTATATAATGCGTTAAACAGAAACCGTGACAACGTCGAATCATCGCAAGAAACTAACCGTAGTGAATTGTAGCAGTCACTACCTAATAAGATTAGTTATACAATATACGTTCCGACTTAATCAATTCACTTTTGTAGTTTGTTGTACTATTCCTCTTTTTGCCTACAAAGACTTTAATATGAATATTGAAAGGTATGTTTTTTATTAGCTAAATATTACTTACATTTATAAATTGAAATAACCTAAAGTAACTAACCTACAAACAAACTTAAAAAAAATGGCGTCAAAAACTATTCACCGCTGTCAACTGGTAATGTACCGTATATATACTGTATGCTGGCGGCGTTGCCACGTTGTATGGCAACGCTAACCCTTTAAATATGGAAAGGATACAATTGGGCAACTCATCATCATTATTATTCTTCAGCCCTTAAACCAATTCATTTAGGGTCGGTTCAGCATGTCTTCTTCTTCCATACTTCTCATAGAGAAGTACTCGTCATCTCATCAGAACAGTTAGAGTAGAGTAGAGTAGAGTAGGGACTCCATTTTCCGCACTTAGACTCTCATATATGGTCCGTTGTGCGTAGGTGTCCGGCTAAGTTAGCCAGCCTAGCTCCGCCCAGAAGCACAGAAGTTTCCTGGGAGCTTCACAGGCTTCGCGGAGTGACCTCACCGTTCCGAGGATTTGTTTGCGTTGGGTAGCCACGGCCTCGCATTCCAGGATGACGTGGGCGGCTGATTCTTCGGCGTCAAAGCAGCCCCTGCAGAGTGGGCTGTCCGTGGCGCCTATGTTAAAGAGATGTTTATTTAGGGGGCAATGGCCCGTTATTGTCCCTATTATTATTCTGAGGTTATTTCTACTTAGGCTGAGCAGTCGTTTTGTAAGTCGCGGATGTAGACTTGTCATCGCCATTTTGGACTGTCTGCAGTCCGTAGACCGTGACCATTTGTTGTTGTGAAGTTCAGTTGATCTCTGGCGAACCCATGTACGGAATTGTGAGAAAGGTAAGGGAAGGAGTGGGTATGGGCCTAGCGCTGCCATCTCGGAACCTCTCTTAGCAAGTTCGTCTGCGGCGTCATTGCCTAGGGATCCACTGTGCCCCTTTATCCACTGGAGGGTGATTCTGTTAGACCGCGATATACTCTCCAGGGCGTGGTGACATTCAAATATTAATTTACTGTTAGTTTGTTTGTTTTCTAGGGCTTTAAGCACAGCTAGGCTATCAGATACAAATCTGATTGCGTAGTTGTGAATGCCTAGACGCTTTACGGCTGTTGCAGCTTGTGTTAGGGCGACACACTCGCATTGGAATATCGAGCTGTGTTCGCCTAGTGGTAGGTGAAAGTTGATATTGAGGTCTAGGGAGTGTACCCCAGCCCCTGAGCCGTTTTGAGTTTTAGACCCAACTGTTTAGATGCGTACTTCATTGACTCCTGACTGATCCCTTAATTCCTCTGTTGTTTGTATGCTATAGCTTTTGTTGAACATAGGTTTATTAGGTGTCCTATCACACGGGGTAGCGCTGAGAGGTTGATGATCAGAACAGTTAGGCAACTACAGATATTTTAAAAAACTACCCTTTAGTTTTGAGTGTAACCAACTACTACTATTAATACAAATATTTATTGATCGAATTGAGGTCTTTGTTAAATGTGCTCTAGGCTCGTCGTTATCACTACATAGTATAAAACAAAGTCGCTTCCCGCTGTCTGTCCCTATGTATGCTTAGATCTTTAAAACAACGCAACGGATTATGATGCGGCTTTTTTTTAATAGATAGAGTGATTCAAGAGGAAGGTTTATGTAGAACATTGCACACGTGCGAAGCCGGGCGGGTCGCTAGTAACTTAATAAAATGTAAACAGAAACGCACTTTATTAAAAGAACTTAATAACAATAAAATCATTACGAATAATGTATTAAAAGGTAAACAAGGTATACTTTGCGGTAAATTTATGTATTTCAGGAAGTCATAATGATCTTAATTCAATAAATTGTAATTTCCTTATTATTAAATGTGAAATCACAACAAAGTAGTCATGTTTATTAGCACTGAATAGTGTAATTACTGGTTTTTAATACGGTAATTTAAGGTGACAGTTTTTGTAGGGAGTTTTTTGTGCATTTACTTTTTTATTCAATGTTGCCTGTAGGAGTTTATAAGAAATTGATTAAATTGTCATCAGATGCTTTTCTTGACAGCCTTTTTCCACGTGATTCTTTGAGGAGTATCTTTCAAAAATCTACCTTGTTTACGATCAACTATTTACATAACATGACTTAGATTCTAACTATAGTTAATATGTCATTGCTAACGGTTAGAGCATTATAACTACTCTATACATGTGACTGTTCCTAAATTACCCTATCCTGATAAAATTTTCGTTTTTCCTAAATCATGTTAAAATTAGTAATAAATAAGGTTGGTTTTCCCTTCAAAAAGTCGATACTCTAGATTCAACCCAAAGATCTCAAGCTCTGTTGCTCAATCTTGTACGTGACTTTTACAACTAATCTTCTCAGTTCAAAAATCGAAAAGAAAAAGCCCATACCGTTTCTGTATCGATCTATTACGCAACGATATCTCTTGATCTAAAGCCTTATCATAATCAGCCGCACTCATGCGCAGCTTGTCAAACCGCAATTTCCCCACCGCAGTGAAACTTATGTCTTTAGCGAAAGTTGACTCGATACGTTATTAACTTTGTAGAAACATTTTCCCTTCCATTATATAAAGTAAACATTAATGGCGTGTGAGACGCAATCGGCGGAGGTCGTTGTGCTAAAACGTAATGAGATTATCTGTGATAGGTGTTAATAGCCTTGAACCGTAATTAATTGTATGTAAATGTAATTAAAGGTTTGTTTTGGGAAGTGTTGCTGAATAAAGTGGAGTTGTACTCCAAATACAATATGATACGCCTATGTGTTATTAACATGAAAGTATGAAACCTTTACAAAGACTAAGGATTTTCTTACCAGGAATAATCAAATGTCAGCACAGCTTCATTTATGTAGCTAGCATGTGATAAAAGTTACTGATTCATGACTGATTTTTGTCGACAAAGACACAAGAGAATCAAATCAAAATCAAAGACACAATCATAACGGGATGAGTGCGTACAATGCGTACAGTGTTGATATCAGGATATTAGGAAATATATTATCTCTATTGTCAACTCAGTAATGGACATCAG
This sequence comes from Eugnorisma glareosa, assembly GCA_947578425.1. NCBI lineage: Eukaryota > Metazoa > Arthropoda > Insecta > Lepidoptera > Noctuidae > Eugnorisma > Eugnorisma glareosa. The sequence continues at coordinate 16,475,673 of OX387959.1, forward strand.
ACGTAGGATATCTTGCGTAGAGAACTGGTGAAAGCAAACACTCGGATAAGATTGTTTCCAATTAAAATGAGATCACGTTCATAATTAATTTTATTGCCTCTATTTAGATGTCTGCCTGATAACTATCTTAACTGATCCTTGAATTGAACGCGCACTTAATTTGTATTTCTATTAGTGAGCCGACTGGAAGAATATTATCGCACCTAAGGAATGGAATCTTTTGCCGCTGAGAGTAAAAGCTCGTTATTTTGACGAATGCTTTAAGCTGTATAAGCTGTATATATTCGTGAGCCTCAATGCCAAGAATGGCGTTGAGGTGATTGAGGCTCACGAATACTAATCAACACGCTCGTCCAGTACAAAAGATTAATCATTGCCTTGTACAAACAGTTCATTTCCAATGCATTTTAACTACGCTTCTCTTTTGTCACTGCAAAATTCGCTAGCTTAGCTATTTGAACCCTTTCCATTACTGTTGGGGGAACTCCGACGCAATTCATTAGGTAGTCACATTTTGCCACCCCTGGAGGGTGACCTAGGCCCCCAAAGTTAAATCCTGTGAGGGGACGCCCTCGGAATCCGGTTGTGCAGTCGATATGCTTAGATGAGCATCAACTGCAATGGGTGCAGCTCGTAATTGGTACGTGGTACATACATATTTATGAGGTAGGGTGTTTGTTCCCTATAGGATTAAGGAGTTTTTTTTGCGATTAGAACAGTGTGATGTTTTATTTTGATGAAAAACGAATGTTTTCAAACATAGTATCCATGTTTTAAGAAGCCCTAGAAGTTTTTAATATCGAGTTACATGTGCGATGTTTCTCAGAATAAGTCTTTGAAGAAATAATTCAATTGTCACGTCCTGGTGTGCAGTACCATTCTTAAAATGTATGTTTAATGAGATTAAGTATCAGAGTATTACGTCAGGATGTTGAAGTAATGTTTATTAACAATTAAAACTAGTCCACTTTAAGAGTTGTCTCTAATCGTGCTAAATTTACGCTAAATGGTCGCAGATATCGATGCCAAGGTCTCGACCGCCATGGACTCAATGCCGATAGTGTCTATGTCTTCTCCCCACAATAAACTCTTCCATAAAAGGAACAGTGTATTTGTTCAAGTGGTCTCAACTTACTTTGTAGTTATAAGTGTCATTGCTTGTCGAAACTGATTGAAAGGCGTAGACGGTAACAGATGTGTTGTTACCCGTACAAGTTGTAGACAGCAAGGTTTCTTGGTCCTTGTCGCGAGATTATCGTTGACTGGTTGATGAATAGCTTTACGAAACAAAATAGGAATAAGTATATTATATATAAATCGTCGGTATTAAATTGTGAAATTATCATTGGATTAGATTAGTTCATTGATATTTTCACAATTTAATACCGACGATTTAAGATCATACTACTTATTTTCTTTACCGATGTTATTGATTTGTGATTAGACCAATTTATGGAGTAGTTGGCGGTCCATTTCTCCAACATCTCTACCCACTCCCTTTCAGATAGGAGGTCTTTCTGTGAGATCTGTAAAAGTTAATTGTCCCTTTTGGTGATTAACAAATAACGTCACCCGGAAAGGTTTTCACGTCTGTGAAAACCCCAACTTCAGAAGACCACCGAGCAAGAACTTGCATAACACTGTAGTTTTCTCGTGCGTGTAACCCCTGGAAATAGGAGTCAACATATCAATATTCCTCAAGCCAACTTATCTACTGTAATAGATTCTAATATACCAAGTTGCGTCGTAAGTCTCGACCGCGGTGGTAATAGACTAAACGTGATTGACATATAGATAACGGTGATTGCGCAAATGACTTGATCGTGAATAAGTTATCACTTGCATTATTATTGATGGGTGGGTGTAAACATTGGAAGCCACCCAGTAAGACTGATATTAAGTGGACCCTCTATCTCTCTGGGAGAGTAACCTATTTGTAGAGATTTTGCTGAGAGAAAAACGTTAGTCAGTTTACAAAATCAGTAAAGGGGCTGAAAATACGTAGAGGGTACGACGACGGTTGCAGTTAAATATCATGCTTCAGCTGTGCAGGTTTTTTGAATGAGGAGAAATTTGAGTTTCGTGTGATTTCAGTTGAATATACAAAAAAAAATAGCTCATAACTGGTATTTATAGAAAAGTGCGAAAACTCCACACATTTTTAAGGTGGAATGACTCAATTCAAGAATAAATATTGATGTGTATCAAAGTATACTATTTCTATACCGGTAAATAAATATGTCTCATGACGTAGCTGAGCTGGCCTCAGCACGTGTTTCGCAGACTGATTGTCATTCACGTGATGCCCGCAAACCCCCATCCGACGCACTATTGTTTTATTACCAGCACCACATAGAAAACGGTGAACTAACGAACATTTGAATTTATCTCAACCGACCCTAGCACACTTTATAGTCATGGTTAGATTACTCATCATCAACCATTTTTATTATGAACTAACACAAAATTTGAAATTTTATAACACACAAAACAAACAACAGCCCAGACCGTCTACTGCCTTTATCCCAATTTATTTAGCGTTTATTTTTCCATACTTCTCTATTACTCGTCATCTCATCAGATACCTCCTGTCTTGCTATATCATCCTTCACACGGTCCATCTATCGTTTCTTTGGTCTTCCTCTACTCGTATACCCATCCACATTCATGCTCAAAATTTTCCTTACGACATTTTCCTCCAAATCATCATCACAAACAATAGCCCAGACCGGTCTTTAAATGTGTCTTCATTTTTTTTTAAAGAAATGTCTCTTTTATTTGGTACAAAATAATTTCGTCTCATTAATTTCGTTTCATTTGGCGCCAATCAATCTATTTGTTTATAGAACGTCACTGTCAGATCACAACTTTACCCTGTACGGAGTTGAATGCACATTCAATCCAAATGCAATACAATTTCAACTACTGTCATAGTTGCGTGCGAGATAAGATACACTTGTTTTCCGGGTCGTCACATTTAAAGATAAAACAGACGGTTAATTTAATTTACATAATTATAATGTCAATATGTTTTTTACTGGTAGAGGTTTGTTGTCTATTCGGATTTATTCGTTTCTCTATGGGCGTGACATGTGACGTCATAATCAGTATCGGTGCGATATCGGTTTTATAAAAACGTTGACCAATTGGCTATGGGAGAATCATAAGGAAATAGTACATACGTCTTATGAGTCATCGACGTTCAGTACTACACCTTCTAATGTCGTCGTTATGTCGAACATAGAACCGTATTTATGAGGTACTTACTGTGTGCAAGCAAGATGGATGCCAGCGTAGGCGGTATAGTAATGTCTTCGGATTGTCTATTTTACACTGCTAGTAGACCGAGACCCATAAAGCCAGGAAACTGGCAAAGTTTACCCAGTTGAACTATTGTAGACGACTCGTACGGTAGCTATAGAATGGCTTGTATAATTATACCTACTTCAGCAGCGACCATAAGGCTCAATGGTAGTAAAACGTATATTGCCGAGTCCGTGTAACTGTCGAAAATAAAGCGTTAAATCATTTCTCCTGTTCGTAACGTGGACTTGGCGAGGTGCCAGCATCCGTTCAGCAAGGATGTTCAAGTCGGGATGTTATGATCAGCGTTTGTAACTTGACGTCATGGGCGCATTTCCCCTTTTTACTCTAACATGGCAAAGTCGGACGTACCCTTTTGTTCTGCTAATTATGCTTATACCAATTAAGGGACTCCCGCACTATGCGGCCACGACCATGACTGATCGCATGACCGAACTATCTTGAACAAAACTGGTCGGTCACCCGGTCTTGTCATATTCTTCCTTGTTTCGACAAGTCGCTGCTGCGGCCAAAAGCGACCAAAATTCGTGGTCGTGGCCGCGTATTGGGCGAGTCCCCTTAATCCTGCTGAATCAAAGAATTGCTGAACAACGTGCCTCTATATTTATTTATTTATTTTATTTTATTTCCGATCATAACGTCTTCATATTAACGAAAGTTTATTAAAAGCTTTACAAGGCTAGTCTCGCCGCGGCGTCTAACTTCATATGGGTATTATTATGAGCCCATAAAATGTTTTTTTAACCAAACATGTATTTTAAGTAGTCTACGTCGTAGCTCGCAGTAGGTGGTCATCTCCATAATATTAAATGTATCGGTAAATGACTGTTTGTACACAAATAGGATAGATGGCATATGGGTCATGACATTGACTACAGTTCGTGGTCTTTCAGTAATTTTCGCCATTAAAATTAAACCGCAAGCATATACGAGTAGTATGCAACCCTGAAGTTTCAATGTCAAATGCGTTAATTTTTATAACAATGACTAGTTACATTGAGGTGTGGTTACACTGACAAGAAAATAAGCCAATTTTCAGGTAACCAAATGAAACTTGGAAATAATATTTCTCTACTATATCACAAGTTTACGAGAAGCGAATGTTAGCAGGGCCATTCCTGTATGCAATAACTGGAAGACCTAAGGCGCCATTGTTTTGATTAATCACGTTAATTAATTAGAGTACTTACAAGAATAGACATAGGAGCAACTCTTGATGTCAATTTATTGGATTTTCCATCACTATAAGTTTTGTACTTAGTGGGTACTCCAGAAAACGTTTGGAAAATCCAGGCAATGAGAGCAACGACCACATCGATTACAAATACAATTTACCTACATTAGTAATTGGGCAAGAATGTAAAAAACAGTAACAGTTCCTGCATCTATTTTCATTGATAGTATCAAATGTTAGAGTAACCGTATTATTTTGATTACGGCCTTATTTCTGTTTTACGGCTATGGCAGAGTAAACAATGGCGTTGGCGCGGCGCCATCTGCCGGCGATTTGCGTGAACGTCTGATGACTAATACAAGGTTATTACAGGGATATGACGCCGATAGTGGTAATTACTTGCATTAGCGATGATAGGACAGACAGGTAATGTTATTATCAGCTCTGCCAACAATTTATGTAGGACTTGATTTATTGTATCCTCCTGTCAAATCTTACTGATGCGATTTGTAATCCCACCTCCATGCTAAAGTGACGTGCATCCACTGCCTCATAATTATAGGCTTTGAGAGAACTAGCTAGCTTTCTGGTTGTGTCAAATATTTTCAAAGTTTCAGCAACGTTCGTGGCAAAACTAAGCTCATCGGCCTTGGAAACCTGACACTGAAATTGTCAGATTGGCTTTCGGAATTTCCCTATAGTTAGAAAGATGCCTAAAACATCTTCTAGTTTGAGTGGCGAATTGTTTATGTCTTCCTTTCCGGCTCCTTTATCATTCTGGTGCTTATAAGTATGTTCGTGAGTGTGTTTATTCAAAACATCCACATCACAGCTAGGCAGCGTATTAGCTAACTGTAGAATGCATTCCCGTCTACAAAAATACAACAGATGAGACCGTAGTATGCTAGTAATCAGTCATTGTTTACAAGTTATTTACAAACACTGACAGTAATTTAATTGTCTGTTTCAATAAATAAACAATAGTAAGTAAACGTATAACATCACAATTTGTTTTTAGTTTCTAACATGTGTGCTTCACGTGTACGCTAGGATGATGAACATCTAAGGTTGTGCTTTTTCTTCAACCTGTGTTATCCCACTGCTGGGTTAAAGGTCTCCCTCATGGCCTTCCACTCTGCCCTGTGCGTTGCCTTCTTTCTACAAGCTACGAGTATAATTAGCTTCTCATATCCCTCGGCGCCGATGACAAGCATACTATCCAGTAGCGAAGGGTAAATTTTTTGTAAGAGATAAGCCGGAGTACATATCTTAGTGTGATTTTATTATTTGTCTATAAAATACTGACTGTGCCATTTTTTCAAAGGAATCGGGTTGTATGGAACCTTCGCCACTGATACCTTCGTTTATTAAAGTTCGAACATGAAAACGTAGAAAGGAAGGTTTTACCTAAGGTAAATCATTTTTAAACTAAGTCACAAGTTTCAGTATAAAGTGGCCTTCAGTATAAATAGCTATGTGTGTTACATGTAAAAATCTATCTTTCTACTAGCAAAACTGAAAATAAAGTTTGCAATCATTCTCAATTTGGGATGCATTTCCAGGGATTGAGTAGGATATCTTCAACGTCAGTAAACAATGATGAAACGTTTAAATATGAGTCTATTATTAGTAATACGTTTGTTAGGAGAATCGAGTACTCATGTACTAGTGTGGGAAGGATGGACAGCACCGCCTTCTGCGCAGGCGCGAAGATTTGTTATACCCACTTAATAATCAGCTCTATAAATAGGTATAAATATCTAAACGAACGCACGTTTATAGGCTATTCATAATTTTTTTACGCGAACTTATAATATTGAACGCTTGTGAAGTACTGTTTTGAAAGCTTACTTGATGGTATAACTATATTTACTTTTATTTATTTTACAGATTAGAAGCCGCCACGGTTTAGGTTATCGGATGAAAACACGATATTAGATGTCGTGGGTTCAATCGTGGACTTGCTACTACTATACTATTTTCAAATACATTGATAAGGTATCAATGCGTTTCTGAACATGTTATGAACTTATGACTACGTTCATTGCGAATTTAAGAAAACTTTATTTGGGTAGTCTCTAGTACCCTCACCAGTAACCACTGCTACCAAATAATGAACTTTAGTTTCAAGGAAGTTTACAGGTAACTTGTAAAATATTTACCGTTTCCGCAGTGAGCTGTTAATGTGGGTAGTCTGTGAAAGTTGGACGTAAAGTTGTTTGAAATCCTTCGGAGACTTAAGTGTTCTGAGTTTCCTGCAGTTTCCAACTACTAAAACTTACTTACCTAATAACTAACGGATCAGCATCTAGACGATGAAAATTATGATTATTGACATCTTTGTGAGTGAGTAGTACTGCTACGAGATGCTCCACCCACTCTTAGCAAGTCAAAATCTCACTCATAAAAGTAATTCAATAGTTTTTCCTTAGTGCTTGCGTAGGAACACTATCGTTGCGTTCTAATTCTTGAAAACAAAACTTTCCTGCTACGTCACATAAAATACATTCACAACCACATTGATTAATCACAAAATTAAAATTACTGGGTGATGCAAACCCTCCACAAACCACAGTACAGTCGCGTACAGTTGACTCATCTTCAGTAGTTAGCAGCATTGTATGCAAACAGTCGCAGTGACGTCTGCTAGTTTCGGTACAATGGCGAATTAAGACAAAGAACCAGTGATTTGTTATGGTATTGCACTGAGCTTGGTCATGCCTCACCAAGGAAGTTGAGACACTACACTTAAGTAACTTATCCGCTTATTTTTTTTCCCAACTTTTTTAACCTAGATGGACCAAGGTGCTGTCCTAATTCCGTTAGCTAAGAAAAATATGTCACTTGTTTTTTTTTTTTGCAATACTGGTTTCGTAATTTCGTTTTGCAAGTGCTGTGTGCTTCTGATGAAGTGGACAATAGCTGTGACAGAGGCCGATATTTGAATAAAATTTTGATTGAACGTCACATCTATTCAACTGAATTGTATTCACACCATTGTTGATTTCATGAACAATCGTTCGTAAACATATTCTCTTTATTGTTTGTCTAATCTTAAAACATCGCTTATTAAATATAATTTCTGTCAAAGGTTTTCTTAGTCCATTGTTAGTGAAGGATTTGAAAAGCGCGTACATTAATTCTGTGAACGACGTGACGATTACATCTCATCAGATTTTAAATTAGGATTTGTTCTTGGCCGCAGTCCAGGGTCTGCGGAGCGTGTCAACACGCGTCCTCATTTACTTAATTGTAAAACAAATACAGCTATTTGCAGCACTTTTTAAAATGCGGTGGGACGTGCTTTTCTTTTAAATGGACGAGTAGTTGTTAATTATCGGAACCTAATTTGAATGCAAAGTGTGCACCTGTGATTTTATTGTTTAAAGTGTCACGGACAGTTATTTGATCCAGTTCAATGGGTTACTCAAAGCGTTCGAGCTGGCCTCACAGGCACCGAGTTAAGTAAGCCCTGAATTATTGTAAATGCACTTCACCTAAGTATATCTCCTACCATCTTTTCTGCGTTTTCATTTAAATCCATGACATCACAGTAGTTTTGACAGCCACTATTTGCGCAAAACAACCACACATTTGAAGTAGTATCAACGAACCATTTGCGACACCTAAGTTTATTTCTTCTAATTGTTTTTTCTTTGCTTAAAACTGGACTATTTAATAATCTTACACAATATCTAATCAGCTTTCTTTGAATTCCGTAACCATAAAGAACTTTAATCGTCATGAGAGCTTACTAATGTGGTTGCTCTTTACGGAATGCCAGGAGCCCGTTATTTGTTCTGATAACTTTGTCATAAGTGCTTCTAGTAGGACTTTCGGGGAATGACCTCACAGGCAAACCATCCGTTACTTTATGAGTAGGTAATTTATATCAAAGGCGCATTCTTTACTTAAAAGAGAAAAAAAAAGTGTGCGCCGATCCGATGGCAAGGGAAAAGATAAAAACCATTATTAATTTTAGTTATTCAGTAAAAAATACTTTCATACAATGCATTTGATTTGAAAACATGCAATTAACAGAACGATAACATTTGTTCACATGACACGCACTGAAAGATTAATGAAGACATCTGAAATGAGAAGTATCAATGTGTGCATAATTGCAGTTATAACGTGAACTGTAATTTAATAATAACACGTGTACACACACACCTACTCGTTAGACACGACTCGATCTTCCAATTAAGACATCAGTCAGCTAGTTTCAGGAATGATCCGTGTTGGAATGTTGGCGAATTTCAGGCACATTTTTGATGAATAATTTTGTTACCATCCAATATTTTTTTCATTTGACATACTAAGAAGAGGAGAACATATAGAGCAATTCTAAATAAATAATCACGACCCGTTCCGTTAATAAATTGTTTTTTAATTGTACATATTAATTATTTCAATATCGTAACAACTTAGTTTAGTTACTCTGTTTTTAAAATTTTATTTATTTTAATAAAACAGGGTTTTATCGCTTTACCACCAGACAGTGGATATACATATATTTTAAACAAATTGACTTTTAAAGTGAAATGACGGTATAACTTCCTACAATGATGCGGAGATAGACTTGAGGGCAGCGCCCCTATCTTCGTTCACTATCGTTATCTTGTTACATCGTCGTGTCGTAATGCTAGTGATTTACACGCCAATTGTCGGCGGCATCTATTCACTCGACCCTTGAACTCGCTTGCAATTTGTAACAGAAACTTTATGACTGTTATGTACTCAAATCATTTCTTTCAAACAGCAATGCACAACCGATTAAAATAAACTGCAGTAAGTACAAGTTCAGTGCGCGTGTTTAGTATTAAAAGTGTATTTAAAAAATATGTAATGAGTCTTCAAAGGGAAAAGCGTACAAAATTTAATATGTGGAAGGCGATTCTACACAGGAAGAGGAAATACAGCGAAGTTTTACCAGGTGATCGAGAGTCGTACTCCGCTCTAGCGGCAATGCAGGGAGGTAGTTCAGCGACACTACCGCCATCTCTTGACGCGCTTCGCGCATGTAAGTATTATCGCTACTCGACGCTAGATGGCAGCACTGATTATTCCGTGCAAATATTATTGTCTTAAAAAATATGATAAATGTTTTGGCGTTGTTAGGGTTTTAGATGATAATTAAAAGTAGCAATTACTAATCGAAAAACATGACTGGATAAGCTATTTAGTCATTATTTAGTCGTGGTTTTGTTAAAGTTACATTTACGAAATAAGTACTCTAGTTTTTTTTTTTCAAACCATGACGTTTCTTTCATAAGGCACAACGCACTGCGTAAAATAAAACGAAATCTTGTAATACCTAATCAAATATCATGTAAGTACAATACTTGAAAATCAACACGGTGACATTGTGTGCATTTTTTTTGGAGACGCGTAATGGCGTGGCCAATGCCTCCTCTCGGACTTCAATTGTGGAAAAATATGATTCATACCATTGTGTTTACTATACCAACCGCGTCAAACGTTGCCGCTCTTTGAATGAGGTCAATCTTTGTTACATTTCTGGCGACTCTAACGCTCGTGACCCACGGTTTTACAACAAACGGAGCCCTTGCGACAACCGACAACACTGAAGCATTACTATTATTATCTTCAAGACCTTAGAAAACAGTTTTTCTTATTTTGTAACTTGAGAATAATAACAAAGTTTTGTGAAATATCCAGCTTTCAATTTAGTCAATGTTACCGTGTCGAACATGTGGGTATTGCAGTTTTGTAGGAAACACCAGTTTTTTTTAATGTATTTAGCATCTGATTTTCAAGTTCAGAAGGGTGCACTGAATACGTAGTAACGTTGGTCTCGTGGTCGCAAGCGCGACTGCTGAGCGTGGGGACCTGGATTCGATTCCCGGATCGGGCAAAAAGTGCTATTGAGTTTTTCCATTAGAAATTTCTCAGTAGTAGCCCGGAATTTAGAAGTTGGCGGTATGATACCCCCGTGCCTCGGAAAACACGTTAAGCCGTTGGTCCTGCGCCTTATCTCTCTCCGGTCGTGTCGGATTGCCGTCCCATCGGCCTATGAGAGTAAAGGAACAGAGAGTGCACCTATGTCAGCGCACACACTTGTATAATATCTCCCGCGCCGATGGCGTTGAGATTGGCGGCCGCGCCGTGACCGAACACGGTCAGGAGAACCGTTTGTGCGCCGATGTCCCTTTCCACCGTGTATAATATTTTAAAATGTAAATCTTATCATCTTAATTAAAAAGCCAGCGCTCCTCAAGTGAATAATACCCCTGAGCTTACTTGTCTCATTCCCTATCCTTATTCGGAAACAATTGTCATTGTTCCAAGTAAAAATCATGAAAGGACATCAGTTGGCAATGCGAAGAGGTAATCTTTAGGTACTACTTAACAATGCGCTGACTATAAAGAAACTGACACTAGCGAAGAACGTTGCCCACGCGCAGACAATATGGCTCCCACGACATGGTTTCCATGACTTTACGTAAATCTGCTAATTACTGCGCATTTAGACATAATGATATGTTTCCTCACTTTAATATACATAGAATATCCATAATGGAAAATATTATTATAATGCCCTGTAATACCTGTTTGAAAGGCTAGAATAATGTAACGATGACTTAACGGTCGATGCCTAAATACTTAGAGTTCCATAGGTATTTGAGGTTTTGGAAATGTAAAATATGTAGACGGTATCATGTAAATGAACACAGAGGAAACATCAATCATCAAAGACATTAACATGCATTCAAAATCGAAGGTCTTTCAACTTGGCAATGTATCAGTCTGTTGTAGAATTTTCTTGTGCCATTTTCTTTTGTTATCTTTGCACTTTGAGCTCCACCCACTTCTATGTCTCTAATTTCTTGTAAAAGCATTATATTTCCTCTGTGAAACGTTCATGGTTATTTAGTTCCATAAGTACATATGTTCGTGCCACATTTGTTTGTACACATGTGTGTCTGAATGTCGCTCACGCAAGCCTCAATGGTCGAAGTCAGTGTACAGGTCTGACCCACATACTTAGCCAGGCCATCGTCTCCGGCGCGCCCGCCTCCTTCGGGACATCAAACACAGCTACGTACATACTCTCGAATGTATTTATGCATATCTGAATCAACAATAACCAGCATAATGGGTCCCTTCAATGGTTTGCATTGCATATATTAGTTTATGGGGCCAACATTTTCTAGTGCATCCGGTCTTATTAGACGCATTGCGGTCCGTTCTTGATTATTATGATTTTGGGACATTCGGAAGTCATTTGCAATTAGAGAATAATTACAGTTTTGGTAATTCCCTTCACTATGTTATATAATGTTGTGTTTAAATTGTAGGCTTGTGATTCACACGAGTCGCTTTCTACTCTGTACGTAGTTCTGTCAGTCAAGTTTCGTTCAGTGTAATTGTGAATGCACTTTCAACGAATACGTTGATAACCTTAATTTACGGGTGAATAATTCTCGAGGTTCCATCTCGATCCAATGAGAGATTCGCAAAAGTCCATCGCGGCCGTGTCCCCGAGCGCGTCACGGGTAATGAGCAGCTCCTGCTATTGTGTTCAAATTGTGTCAAATTAACGCATCCGTTTTCTAAGAACTGACTCATGACGAATTAATACTGTAGTGCTACGAACTCAGTGTTTTATCTTTTTGCGGTCAGCTTACGAGCTTTGCATAAAGGGCTTTCTCTGAATAGGCTCTTTCTATTACACCTTATCCTTTTACCTTGTTTACTAAAAGGGTCAGTAAGGGCTGCATAGTCATGTTTCTTTTACTGACCGCAATGTCGAATCATGAGAATAATTTGCATAAATACAAAAATTTGCCAACACAAAAACGCAGTCTAAAGTGCTCTTGATCTTCCGATATCCATTTTCCGCGATCAAGTTAATTCTCCGTATATGTCAAGCTTGTTTAAGAGACAACCTCCTACTGTGGATGTGGAAGCGAGAGCTGCTTCCACAAAAAAACTAGTTACGCTCTGAAGGCCGTCATTACTAAATTCTCCATAGTTTTTATTCGACTAAGCTCTCAGAAGCAATTCCAATTGCGTTCTTTCGATGAATACGGAAAACCGATATCTACTGTGCCCGTTTACTTGGGAGCGTTTCGTGCCCATTCGTGCCCATGGTCCATTTTATTTCCTTTCTATAGATGGCGTTGTTCGACTTTTTAAAGGTTGTACCTACATAATGTTCACACGTAGTTTGGTTTTATGTTTGCCATTAAAGGGGCCACGATCTGTTAGACGATCAAACGCCTGTATGATTGACAGGCAGACAGAGATCAGACCTAAATTGAAAAACTATTTGTAGTTTTAATATGTTTGTTAAACTGAGTAGAGGTACTACCTAGTTAGTACTCGTAAGCTGTTAAGACGTCAATATCTGCGATTGCCCAAGTCACTGTTTGTGGTTCTAAACGTTTCAGAAATCTATTGATGTTTCTCAGAAACCTGTTCCTTTGTTTATGCTGCCTAAGAACGCTCTAGATTTCTCATCGAAAATGAGAGATTATTTCCAAAAGTCAGATGGTATCAACATGATTATTAGCGTCGGCTGTGTTTTGTTTTATTTACGTATTCTTTGGCCGCGACATATGGAAGACGCTGGGTACCTTCGACGCAGCTGGGGGTAACAGGATGCGAATATACGATTAGCGATCTTTTTCTCTTGCATTTTAATTTACTTTACTGTATTACGCTTACAGAACACAGCTTCCGGTTGTTAATAAGGTTTTATTTATTGTGACATCGAACGATTCTGATGTATCCTCTGGAAATCTACAATATATGCAAATAAATAAAATTAAAGTGTTTGTTCGTAATATCAAAATAATAGCTTTTTACTGGATGCATACGGCACTTATAACAAAAACACATTTTTTTAAATTTTGGTCTGTCTGTCGGTCTGTCTGTTATGACGGGACTTTTATTGGCAGATAGCTGATGGTTTAAGGTCTAACTTAACTACTTTTATTTTAGTAAAATAATTAGGGTTCCGTGCAAAAAAATAAAACCATTGAAATTGTTAACGACATCCGATGAACAAAGGGAAGTAGGTAATATGCTTTTTTCATCATTTCATGGGAACGAAGGTCTCGGGCAACAGCTAGTTCTGGAATAAACATTTAGCATGTCAAATCAAGATTGAGAGACGTAGTTATGAAGCTGTTAATCAGTGACTAGGCATAGCCTGACCTACTAAATAAATTGAGAATTAATGTAGGTAGGATTAGTTACCAGTTGGAGTGTGGGTAGACTGGTAGACATGATTGTATCCTCGTCCTATACATAGTTCGTTTAAGTGGGGTCTTGCAGCAAATTATATAACTTTTCATTATGGTGTTGAAAACAATGAATCAGCGGAGTGCTCGTTAGTGAGTCACCTCCCCACCTCATTGTGGAGGCCATATTGCACTTTATTATCCTTGTCTTTTTTCTTAGCAAAGATAATCTCGTATTCCGCTTCTGTATACCCTTAAGTACCGGTATTTGTAGTATTTGCGTGTTAGCAACTAATTGTAAATGCCTGAGAGAGCCGACTCTAATTGACATACTCTAGCGTAGCCAGCCGCCTCCGTAGCGACTATAAACTTTTAATTAGGCACATTGCTAAATGCTATGAGTTTGTTTACCAACATTTTAATGAAATATTGTAATGTAATAGGCTTACCATTCTTTATTCAAACACTTTCTTGAATATTCAAATTATAATTATAAGCTTTCACTAATTGTGTTATCTTTTTGTTACAGGTAAGTGTCGATTGCTTTACGAATTAATTGTGGTACTACACGGTAAGTACTGCGTACCTTAGATTAACTTATCTTATATTCACGCTCTCTAAACAAAGGTTTTTACGATTTCATTTCTCACACAATTGGTGCGAATTCAGTTAACTTTTAACTTGTTGACTGACCGCTATAATTACTTTACTGTTTCCACCAAGATGTGTTATCTATTAATTTTACTGTTTAACACTGTTTTGCTCTGATACTTGCTAATTCTATTTCGGATTGTAACAAGTGAATCGTAAAGAAATTGTTTACGATTATCCGATTTTTTATGGCATCCTAAATGACATTTATGTACAGTTCAAATTGCGTCGTACCGATAAGCTTGTACGGCTCGTTATTTAAAACAAATTAAGTACATTTTGTTAATAATTTTATGCAATACCACTTTAAAAATGATAATTTCATGACGCTGTTAATAAAAGAGAATATATTGTAAACGGACGCAATAAAGTGCAGTAATTTACTGGTGTAATTAAAGCTCTTTTGTATCGTGTGTCGCGTTAGTCCGGCGAGACCGTCCGGTGCGGCCCACCTCACCGGTCGCCGGATGCCTGTGAAAACAAGAGCAGCTTAGGGTTACACCGTCGCGTCGGCTCGTCCAGCTTTCAAGCTGACGTGCCAAGTTGCGACCGCAAAAAGATATCTGGTTGAGGTGCGTAATTGGGTCTTTGAAAATCCATACAGGATTTTCTGGCTCACAGATTTAACTTAATGACCATGGATGAACGCTCAGAGCACCGCGCAGTCATCAGCTATCTTTGGTGTTATGAGATTTGTGAATGACATTCATGACGAGAAGTATTTACTATGTATTTTACTCGCCTTTATCATAAACTGCGATTTTATTTTCTTGCCCTTGTTACAATTTATTTGTAAGCCATCAACAGTCAAGAACTCATGACTGTTAATTGTCATCTTAGTATTAACCCAATTTCTATTCATATTATTTCCAATGCTTCGTTTGTCTAGTGGTCGTAAGCGCGACTGCTGAGCATGAGTCCTCGGGTTCGATTCCCATGTCGGGCATAGTGTTTATGCCATCAGGAATTTCGTAGTAGCAGCCACGGAGTCTGGATTCGTGCCAGGTTGAAAGCAATAAGCTCGCCCCCTATAACGTGATACTTAAAATTAAACGTAACTAGCCAAATGTGGGTGTACTTAATGGGTACACCCCTGTCTAACCCTTCGGTAATTACAGGCGTGATGTTATGCTATTTCTAATATTTGTGTTCAGTATCTACTAAAATTACAAATATCCCCGTTGCACCTTTACGACTTCATCTGACACCGATCCCAAGGATGTTTACAAAGTTATTTTTGTTCGTCATGATGATAGCAGGCGTGTGTGTGCCCTGTCGTCACCCTCTCTCCGTTATTGAATCAGCCGAGTTAATCAACAGCCACTGTTAGTCTGTACTAATTTATAAACCTGTTGTGATTATATCATGATGGCCTGCAAGTGGCGCTGACAATTTGTTAGCACCGTTCCGAACGGGATTACGTTTGATTGAAAGAATCTGCATAGTTTTGAACTTGACTTGACTTTTAGGTACTTATGAACCTGTTTCAAAGTGGAGTATTTTCTAAGTTATTCATTCTAAAGTGTTCACCTTCACTGGCATTCAACGCAGAATTTCTTTTAAATTATGCGTATTAATTATGCGAGGCACATAACATAATGTTAAGCTCTCGGGGCCGGCTCCGTACAATTTTTCCTAGAATCGTTATACAGTCGATATTTAAAATGTTCTCTATAAGCCATAGTGCACGCACATTAACGATTCTGTACGCATAAGGAGTGTGGGAGTCTTGGAACAGTTTGTACTAAAACTCACATTTATATGGAGAATTTAGATACAAATACGCATTTTGAACGGGCCGTAAAATGGTTCTTTGTAAAACAAGTACATTTCCATTAACGTGATGGTTTTTGGAAAACCAAATAGCCATTTCCATCAACTCTATGATGGAATTGGCTATTTGGTCAATTTAATTGCCCATTAACTGCTAAATTGAATATTCTTCATTGACTTCCGCCAATAACTTGCCCATCATCGTCAGTAAAATGTTATGAACTTTCTTGTTAACAATTTTAGCCACAATAACTACCAAGAAAATTTCAATCACACCGTTCCTTCACGTCAAAACCAATAGTTCGATGCTACGGCGATTTGGCCCGATTTTAAAAATCCTGTGCCAAAAATATTATTCCCACATTCAACGGCAATGCAGATGTGCCATTTTACGCATACAAATGGGGACACAGCCGGGTACTGAGCTCATGTGCCGAATATTTTGAAACTTTAAAACTTTCACGAACAGCATTCGCTTTTTCTGGTTAAGCGAAGCACTCTTGGCGCACTTATTACGTTGATTCGTTTTTTACGTAAATGTGTTACTGTAATTATAGAAGCAATCATGCATGTAAAAGAATTTAATAAAAATGTATCAGCATGAAAAAGTGATGTGGCGTGCTGTCATCATGATGTGATCATCAATAATCTTATAATTTTGTTTTCAAATTGTGAATTAAAATGTAGATGCGTCGAAATACCTTACCATCTAAATTAAGCTTTAAGTTAAAGTCAGATTAAGTTGTTGTTATCACAATTTATTTATTCATTGTTATCTTTGGACGTGCTTAAGTGCGTGCGTGAAAACTCTTAAGATACCCTGAAACGTGACTTAATGGGCTCGGCCCTTACCGATGTACGGACTGCTGTACTTCTGGCTTGTCCATATAATTATTTTCCTTTTTCGTGTTGTACAAACACAGCCCAAAGCTTTATGCTGTGTGTTCCACACTGTTTGGACGCTAATTTTAGCCCAAGATTTATGTTTACGTATTTCTTCCGGCGATAGTTTTAAATATTCTTAGTTTAAACAAAACATAAATTACTGAATGTGTGATAATTTACATTACTGTGTTAATTAAGATAACTTTATATCAGAATTTAAATCTTTAATAACTATGTTGTACCGGCCCCACTTCAGTGCTATCTGCAATGTATTGCTCAATTATCATTGCATGCAGATAAGAGGGCTACTGCGCTGAACACATGTCGACTATGTCCTATCGATATTTACATGCGATGGGCTCCAAACGTTCTGCCGTATCGCTTTGCAAACAAGACTAAAGAAAACTGCCATCAAATTATCGTTGTTACGAGTTCGTGCGACCCTGTTTCGGTTCTATCAGTGTCAATTTGTGTAAGTGAAGTTTCAATTATGTATAAGTAAACGATACGTTCACCATTCACACAGTTCGTGTCTGCTTGCACTGCTCGGCTCCCTTTGGACACGTGTATTATTACTTCGAACCATGTTTAACATATCTGATGGTTTGTTTAACTACACTTCCAGTGAAACGTATTTAATTACAAAAGTAATAAATAAAAGTGCTTTAATTTTGTACGAAAGTGTGTCATGCAAGCCATGTTCCATAATTATAAACTTGTGCGCAGGCCCACAGCTCACTCGTTGGGTGCTGAAACTTTTCATTAAGGCTGGTGCATACTCTTGCATCCCCCGTAAGCCACTAAATGTCAAGCGGGGATTAAAAAAATATTAAAATTTAAAAATAGAACAGTTGTTTGTGATGCTAAGCTCGTCACAGATGTAAGCTGTTTATATCAAGAGCATTCAGTAAGCCGACGCTAGTTCTATTAGCTTATGTACATGACCTTACAACGGCTTACATAGATCGCACCACATAAACATTATGTGATGATGAAAATATCAATATTATGTCTAATAGAGAAAATATTGTATTTCTATGACCAACTGGTAATGATAAGACAAACTTCGAAGTTCCGACGCGTATGATAATGCTTATCGTGTATGACCAAGTTTTATGTGAAATAAGCTGTATGATTTAAATAGGGTTGACACAGACAATTACTGTAGCTCTGCGTCATCCCTCAGCTAGGCAAGGGCCTTCCCCATTTTCGATCCTGTTTCTCCCAGTTTTTTCGATCCAGGGTTAAAATGGACCACTGATCGTTGGTTTTGTCCAGCTCGTCCCGCCATCTTCTGCGAGATCTGCCGCAACGCCTTCTGGCTGTATCAAGAGCTCCACATAGTATTTATTTTGATTTTCTATTTTCCATAAGATATTCCCCATAAAGTATTGTAAAATATAAATATGCATTACATTTTTCTTTTAAAGTTTTAGTATTGAAATAATACCAGTGCGTGTGAACAGCGGAGTCACCTAACACATGCATCTTCTTGCTTAAAAGGTGATCTCCAAATCATGTTTGATAAGCCTTATGTAATTGAAACAAACATTTTTATTTTATTTATTACCAAAGGTAATTTTATTGTGATGATTAATAAAAGTTATTTTATTTTCCTCTAAGGGAATGATTCAATTTGATCCTTTTAGTTTCCGCTACAAATGCCATTAAAGCACCGTTAGCAGTTTTAATCTGTATGGTTAAAGTAAACAAACAACTATATCCTCATTTGAATGCTCACGTGGCAGCCCTGGTAGTGGTGGGTGCACACCGAGCGCGCGACCGCGGCCGCGCGTTGGTAAACAGTTGGCATCGGTCCGTGTCGCGTGCACGTCGCGCCTCGCTTGTCCGACATTGTGCGAGGTGCGTCCACACACTTGTGTCCGTCACCCGGTGTGTGTCCGCCACAATGCGCAGGAACTCTGCGGTCTGCTCCCAATGAACCACCGTACCATTGTGCTTGTTTTGCGGAATCATTACGTGCTTTTGTCAAGTGTTACACCTCGTGGTTTTGTTCAGTGACCATTTTCCAACAGTTTGTATGTCGGCTATAGCTTTATGGTGTATACGGTTAACTTTATTTTACCTCAATGATCCATCGAATGACTTCATGCAACTTTCAAGACTAACCAGTCAAGATTACTCAACTTATATAACTACGATAAGAAATTCGAAACGACTCTGAACTTTACGTAGCTTACGTTTTCGAAAGCGTCTGACGGATCGTATTGCTTGCGTTTCTTGCAAATACGTCTTAATTTATGAAATGTCTGGTTTCATAAATTATAAGGTCAACCGATAAGTTGACAGTGGCCCTGTAGAGCAGTGTTCTGTAATAAATCAATTAATCACTCAGTATATTGATTGCCTCCAGTGGCCCAGGGATCACACGTCGGTGGGTCGCACCGTGTAAGAGGAGCCTAAATATAGCTGGCCGGAGTGTGGCGGTCACCACAGTCACCCTTTGCGTTGACATCTACATACATAGATGCTGCGCGTTTAATTAGCGTGTCAACGTTTTATTTATGGTACAATTTGTCTCTTTCTATAACAGATCTTGTCATCTGTTCTGCATGGAGACAGGTTGTACTAAAACAATTGAGAGGGACGGCCACGTTGGCTTTAAACACAAAAGAGGCCGTTAACCTACCTGCTCTGATATGGATACCTTTGAAAAGTTTGACTTCATAGCCGAACTTTACTAAGAGAAGTTTTACTACTAACTTCGTGTAACTCTCGTCTATTTACTATTTTAGGCTTCGTTGGCATCATCAATTCACTTCAGTTTGTTTTAAACTCTTCGCATCACCATTACATTACTTTTATCACTCTATGATTGCTCGTTATGGGCGTTAAAATTTGGTAACTACCTTTCCGTTTAGAAATGAATTAGTTCTAGTCTCAGGGAACGAGTAATCTATTCGGTTTTCAAAATATTGAAGATATTTTGTTAAATCTCCTGATCTAGTAGCGTGACCAAGCGCCGACACTTCGCGGTTCGATTGCCATCAATGAAGACAAGTTTAGATACACACGAACGATTTTGGTATCCAATATTTTTAACAAAAGCATTCGTGTTTTGATCTTCACGTAATAACAACTGACATTTGATAAAAAATATCTTGTAATGACTTTCGGTTTCTTTATACATCAAGTATCCGGAATGTCGAGTTTAATCTTGGCGAATATTTGAACGGTGATTCAAAAAAGTAAGGAAGCATCTGTCGTGCCGGGTGTTCCAAAATCACGCTTGCACATGTCGTGTGTTGGTCGTACGACGTCTTGGGGCCCGTATCTCGCTACCTGCCTCTCGCCACGTATTGTTCTCGTCCCTCCTCGTGGTAATAATGGACCTTCTTACTTGGTTTTGTTGTAAGAACAACAATAACACGATGTTTTGTTCTCAAGTACGCCATCGTAGCTGCACTTGATTAGTAGAATGTTAAGTTCAGCTTGCACCGTCGCCATCGTCGTCGTGCTATTTATAGTTTATTACTAGTCGCTTGCTTAATAAAGCACAGCTCCTTTTGAGTAATCAACGCAATTACATAGTGCAAATCAAATGCGTATGTTGTCATGCGGCTGCAGGAGCTTGCAAACATCGACAGAATATAAAATTATGTGTTCGCGATACTGGCATACAGGTAAACGATTCATAATAGTCCAATGGGCTGTTTTGTCAATCGCACCACGTCTTTCACCCACACCGTGCATCAACGTTGAATGCAAAGAGAATCCGATTCGGGCCTGTACATGTGCGATGGAATTTTAATCGGTGTTTTCATAATATAAATTTATTTTGGGGACCGCTGTTTGCCAAAAAAATACTTTACGAAGCCCGCTTACAAATAAAATTCCGTAATTCACCGCCGGAATCCTTAAATGTTTGTGTACGGAAGATAAAAGCTGCGATCCACATTCATTTCTGTGAGCAAAGCGAACACGTAATACGGAATGTTTTGGAAAAATATGAATAGTGTTTTAACTAAAGAGTCCCCTTGCCTATCGTCACTAGCTTATAAATCGGTGTCGTGGTCTCCGGCGACAGATAAGTGCGTGCTTATCGTCACTGAACCGAATTCCCCGAGAAGCCGATAACATGCCGTGAGAACACGCATTCGGGGGATAATCCTGGATTTTTGGGGAACATTTAAGGCCAATAAACATAACTCAAATTGATTACGATAGAAGCTTTCCTTAGATTTAAGGGTGTGCGTTACAACGTCTGCTTGTATGAGGTTTTATTACAATTGAAACGTTTTATCGTTATTTTGGTCCTATCACATATCTATCTATATAAATAGGCCGATAACGATATGTTACTATCCTACGGTTATCTCGACAAACACACATGCTTACAACTATTTCATAAAGTTTGAAAGTAGGGGGGAGTTTCACTTACATGGAAGTCATTGCACTGAGCTTGATGGCTAATGAAGTGTGTTGGCAACCTGAGCTTGGTAATCATGGTCAATGATATTACATCTGATTACTTACGCAGAATAGTACTGCAATGTTAAGGACAAGACAGACGATCCAAGAACGTTCAGCACAAAGAAGAATAGCTTGGGAGGAAATAGGAAAGACCGTGGCTCAGCCTCCGGAAACAAGAGTCAATTAAAATGTAGACCGATTGTTAAGCTCATAAAAGCTCAGTATTTTAACATGTTTCCCTTAAAAATGTGGCAGCAAACGGTACTTCTTGTAAACTAGCTGTAGCCCGCGACCTTCGTTCGCGTGAAATTATTATTAAAAAAAATACTTCCTTTTTTAATCGAATTTTGTTACCAATTTTAAGGGTTTTAATTTTTTGCACGCAACCCTAATTATTTTTCTAAAATAAAAGTAGCATATGTTAGGACCTTATATCTTCAGCTATCTGCCAGTAAGTGCCGTGAAAATCGGCCGTTTTTGTTATAAGTACCGTATAAACTTTCATATGCATCCAGTAAAAAACTGTTATTTTGAAATTACAAACAGACACTTAATTTTTTTTTTTTTTGTGTATGTATATAGATGTATAGATTTTTAGTAGCGTACAGATGACTTAAGTGGTCAGTTGTCAGATAGGATCGCGGTCATTCCCCCGCAGTTCCGGCACCTGTGTATACGCCGGAAATTGACGCACACTTAAGGTGTCACTCAGACCACTATTTGCTAATATCATCGCATTATCCTTGAATTATTAGGTTTTTCGGGCTATGAGTAGAATACTAATAGGAAAAATTATTATAGTCATCTGCCGTAAAATGTGTGTCCGTAAGTTTCGTAATTTATTTGGAATTGTAGTTACTGCAGAAGCAGGTAGTTTGTGATAATAACCCCTCGATGTATTTCCTCACAATCCCTAAATCAATCTTGATTATTTATTGTTATCTCAGTTAACAAGATGACTGCAAACAGTTTTAGATTTTAAAACTAGAAAGTCGACTTTTATTTCCGTTAGCGTTTGATTTGTGGGCAATAAAATGATGTGAATCGAGAACATATCGAATACGCTGGAGTCTGTTGATAAATATTGATAGTACCCTTAACGCTAATGTCTACTGACATCAGCCAGCGAGGGAAAGTGTCGAGTACTTTATATTCGCTTTCCAAAGTGATTTGCCACTGAACTGCAACTGTGCTCACTGATGTATTATGTTTCTAAACGCCTTTACTCCGACGTGTAATTATTATTTATTGCCAATTTACCGCAAACCATTGTTAACTTCTTGCACGCTTAACCTCTTACAAGTCGATATTTGGTAGTTTACTAAATAGGGCCTATTTTACAACGATTGTGCAAGTAGGAAACGGTACAAAACGTGCAATGTCTTATAGAAATTTCGTATACACGTTTAGTGATAGTCACGAATTCAATCTTGTTTGGGAACGCTATATAATGAGAGTAATTCTTGTAATTACGTGGGAAACATGGAAATAATCTACATAAAATTATAAAACATTGTATTATTTTAGAGTTTTTATGGCATACTTTGTTCTTGTAACGGTTATACAAGAGCTTTCACTTGAAAATTTCGAATGCACTTAAAGCCTTATTACGTGAAGGTACACTAAAAAAAAGATTTCTTTGATCTTATTAAGTTAGCGAGTGAATTGTAAATGTGGAGAAATCACATTGTATGGGCGTGTGTTCTTATACTCTTGTAGCTCACTAAGGTCTGTCAATTACGGGAGTCGAGTCGCACTTTATGACCGCATGTGGAACTTGTCGGACTACTTGCCCATGTGCCACTTTAAGTGAAATTCTTTGACTTACCGAAACCTGTGAAAATGCTGACAGCTTGAAGTATTGCAACGATAGATAAATATTTTAGAAAATGTGTCAAAATGTGTCAAAACACAAGCAATAGACGAGTTAGAACTAAACAACGCTAATCTAGTTCTAGATGCGGTGTTAAAGGCAACTGAGTGTAATAATATGTTATGGATGTCCTGCGGGCATCGAGTTAAAGTAATATTACTAGATAGAGCTGGTGTAATCATCACGTTGCCAGCAGAATGGTTTCATCCGAGTTATGTTTAGAACGTAAATACAAATATGCTGCTCTGGCGCAATCTTGAGACTTGCAGTAGATTATAACATTTGAAATGCCAGTCATAAGTCTCGGAAGGTGCATTTACACGTACGTGAAAATTAAATATCATTGAATTTAGACGAACCTTTATTTAATTTTCCCACAAAAAAAACACAGAAGATAGAGACGGAAGTAAAATAAGCATTGATACAATAATCGCATACCAGTCTCCAGAATTTGTTATAAATATTTCTCACGGTTGTGTTAGAACTCATTCATAAATAATCATAAGAATAATAAATTTTTAATCTAATATCATCGGTTTGCCTGTAGTAATTAGCGAAAATATGATCAGAATTTTCATTCGCATATGATTCACTCCTCGAGTGGTAGATCATCTGAAGAAATCGAAATCTGATCCGTCGAAAGAGGGATGTGAGTGTTATTTCAAATAACCTCTAATTTTATACCCAACGAAATAATACCGGATTCATTTGAGCCTAAACTAATCCTAACATAATTGCAGAGCTCGTCCTGTCAGAGGAAATCTTGATAAATGTACACTTTACGCTTTGTACAACATATAAGTGCTTGTTTATTTTAAAATTCTGAACGCGCCGTATCCTCGGTCATTAGTACATTGCTCTGTCTGTAACTAAGCTTGGTTTAGTTCTGCGAAACCATCCTGATAGAACATTATGCGAATCGACAATGACGTCGGTTTAGGATGCTAGATTGCAAGAATGTACACTCTATTCATGTTCATTAGACTAAGTTGTGATATTAGCTCATTTGAAAATCTGGGTAGTGTAGTACTGCATTTCATTGTCTTCACTTGCTTTTATGTATACTTAGTTTGATCCCTTCAATTTGTTCAGTTAATGTGAGTTAAAATAGACGTAAGTGAGACTTCCTTAATTCTTAATGTGTTGTTATATTCGTAACGTTCTCATTAATAGATGCACTTGCTACATCCGCCCGTCTTGTGGTACTTTCTTAATTGTTGTAGTCTACTTTGATAATAGGGACAGTACTGTACCATTCTGCATTCTGTGGGAGTCGTTTATTCCAGTCAGGTCTATCTCATTGAGCAATTTATCCAGCGTAAGGCCGTCTAAATTGAGAGGCGCGATGCGATACACGAATGTTCCAATATCATTGCAAAGGCAGATACAGTTTCATCGATTCTGGGAGCAGCCGATCGGGATCAACGCTGGCGTTCGTCCAAACAACAGTTTATAGCTGACACTGTTTACCGAGCCGAGCCATCACCTAAATATGTTCCCGGCTTTACAAGCTTTTATCTGAACCCAAACGCGTTGTTCCACTCGTGCCGGATGCGGAAATGCTGACTGCAATCAGCGTAGAAATGGTGCGCGATACATTTCTAACGAAATTGTGTGTCATCATCAGTGTTGTTTTCGTTTTGCATTGTAAATATTATGTTCCGTATATTAGCCATGTTTGGCTTGTCATGTTGATTGTATAGCAAGGGTCATGTCATGTCGACAGTTATTTAGAATACCGTATGAATTCTTCAGTCGTATAAATTCGTAGAAAAATCCTGAATTGAAAGAGATTTGCACATCATAAATAGAGTATTTCAAATTCGAGATTTTCAACATCAAAGGTATAGTGTTTATGTAAAATTTTCCCCTTAGCAATAAGGATGATCTCATTATTATATGTATGTCAGTGTAAACACATACACAAACAGTAGTTGAGTAGGTATGTAATGCAACGGTAACGCGACGACGGCGTTCGGCGTGCGTGCTTAATCTCTTCCATTGAGCATTTGTAAGGCGGCTGCATTCTTTTTACCCTACTACCCCGATTGACTCGTCTAGCGTATACTCATAGATGTTAGAGTAACGCTTTATAATTCGATGTTAAGCATTTAAATTGTTATTCATGAGCCCGACTGCTTGTTCATCGTTAACAGTCTATTTAAAGTTGTTGGTTATTTTGAGATGTTGTTTCTTAATATTATGTCTTGGTCCAATTACATAATTTAATAGTAATTCGCTGCATCGCGTTCGTTTTTCACACTCGTTTAATTATTTACACGATTATTCTGTATTTGTGTCTGGAACGCATCAGTTTCACTTACGTTTGCTGAAGTATTTACGCATGCAGTTATTCAGTACATTTGCACGGCTGCGGCTGCGTCGGCCGTTTGTCTGCGCACACGCACACTCCCTCGGCATTCTATTGGCACACTTCTCTCCAACGAAAGTTTGTTATTTATTCCACTTTTTGCGCTTTCCTTGCCACTGACTTCTTCATTGATCCAGTGTTCCATTAAAGAGTTTGATTTAATACGTGTTGGCCACTTATCAAAGTCTTTAAGATCGATCATTTCGACTTGTAACTAATTGAAGCCTTATTTTCAGTAACTGGATCATGGAAGTCAATAAATGCACCTTGTTTTTTTTATTTACGTAGTTTTATCTCATGCACTTGAATCCAATTACTAACTGCGATTGAATTTAATACTATTTACACAATAATTTTCCGACATAAGAATTGTATAGCAATCGTAAAATAACCTTCTGCCATTTAAAAGGTGTATTCATCCTTCCAATAATAGCTTTGTACTCGTATTGAACAAGTGGATGTTTACTTTTATTGTGGACAAATTGCGATCCTTTTCGAGTTGTCATTGAATATAGAAGGGCTTGTATTGGTTGCGCAAGAGTCGACGGCGTGCCAAGTTCAACCGCCCACCTCCGCCCAAACATCTGCCTACGCAGCATCGGTAATCTGGTCTTAGCATCCATTAGGATTTGTGATTGTACCGATCAACATAAGATAACTGTTAATGTTCTACTTCTACAATTGTATGACTATTTCAAATAAGGAGCCGACAGACGGACAGAGGATATACTTACTCGTATAAGAGTCGGGCTTGGGTCGGTAAATAACATACTAGTAAGAATGGCATTGAGAACAGAAAAAAAAAGATAAACAAAATCGTATGATTTGTTTTTGTGACTCAATTTAATCGTTTAGTGGTGGCGTCTCCATATTAGTACTTTTGGGCATTGCAAACATTATTTATGTGGATTATCTGATGAAGTTATGACTAATACCCTCTATATAGTTTTTAAAGCTAATATCGTACCTGCCAATGTGTCTTCCGGCACGTCCGACACATCTCTCCATTCTTATGCCGCAAACTGCACATTTTCCGAATACACCAAAGCTTCTGCCAAAACATTATCCTGCCTTCCAAAGCCACTTGCACCTGCGTCCATGATAAATGTTACCGTTTATTTTTATCGAGTACATCTCGCATGTATCTCGCACGAGACTCGACGAGATATCGCGTGTCCGTGAACCAGCGAGACAAGATGTATAGCAGCGTAAGCGTAACATTGTTTTGTACTCAAGGCCGTCATCTTGAGCTACTGACATACCTTCAGTTTCAAGTGTTGCCATGGGAAAAATTCGCTTTTTACTTTTTATGCGCATACCGATCGATTAAAATAAATGCAGTGTAACAGCTGCTTATTATCCTGTGCGTGTTGTGAACTTGTGAATGACTGGCAGAACTTACTGGATTTGTGTCCTGTCACGACTGCTAAATGAGATGTTCGAATTTCAATTGCACGTGATTTCTGGTGGTAAAGTTAAAGTTGTGGGCAGTATTAGCGTGTTCGCTTGAGCGTTTCTTACCTTGTGAAGTGGAACTAACTCTGTTGTTCAAATGGCGGAACAAGTTGACGAAGTGAAGTGTTGATATTTAGCTGAATTTATGATTTAACCCTCTAAAATATGCAATATAATGAAAAATTTATGTTTTTTTTCGTACAACTTCGAGTTTGAGACAATGTACAATTTCAATGTACAATTTCAATGTACAATTTAATGTACAATTTCCTCAAAGTATCGGAATTTTGTTTTGGTTGCCAGATTATCAGAGTTTTTATACTGGAATCCCAGAGTGGTTTTTCCCTGTACACCCGATAAGTTATGTTTGTGAAGGAAAAATTCAAGTACGAAGGTCGTACGAACATCATTGAATACACCCAAGTATGTTAGAGTAGGTTAGTTGTATTACACTGGTAATATTTAGGAGTATAATTTATATACCTTTTATGCTTTTGCTTGTATCGACTTACGTAACATGACAGCAGGGTTCAACGGTTATACGTTACAGGACGGTCACGAGCCATAAGCCCCTAAAAATATTTTATTATTTCTAGTAAATATTCCCGCAAATAAAAGTGGGTTAAAGAAAAACCGGTGTGCGACAGTGGGCGTACCACCTGCTGCTATGGGGTTGCCTTGCGAGCTTGTGAAACAGGATTGTGTAACTGTATTGTAGTATAGTTTTTTTTACTGTTATTAATAATAATAATAGTAAAAAACCGGCCAAGTACGAGTCGGACTCGCGCATGAAGGGTTCCGCACCATTATCTAAAAAAAAAAACACGTTTGTTGTATGGGCTCCCATACAACAAACATGTTGTTTTTTTTGATATTTTAAATATTTATTTTATTCTGTTTTTAATATTGTTGTTATAGCCGCAACAGAAATACATCATCTGTGAAAATTTTCAATTGTCTAGCTATCACGGTTCATGAGATACAGCCTGGTGACAGTCAGCCAGGCAGACAGACGGACAGCGGAGGCTTAGTAAGAGCGTTTTTACCCTTTGGGTACGGAACTCTAAACGGACTCAGTTGAAGGGATACTTAGGGTCCGAAAAGATTTTGATCAATTTTATTTACCGCTTGATTTAGAAAAATATTTGGAATGTCTTGTTTTCCCAACTTTCATTGAGAAATAGGAGATGTTTATTGTTCCCAGATTCTTTTTCACTTTGTGTTGATAACCACGCTTTCTGTTTAATATTGTTTTGTAAAAGATCATCACAAGATAGCCAAGGAATGTTAGATGAAGAAGCTGAAATTTGAGCAAGTTTACACGTAGGGACGTGTTGGTGGTAGAATTATCATGTTTACTCTAACAAAATGCTGATAAACTTGGTGTCTAGTTACATTTGATTCATGTTCAAGTTATACAAAGATATGCATGTGTGCGTATAGAGTGTGTATTGTCTTGCTCCTGTGTTCTTTTCATGACAGTGTGGAAGCTCTCCTTAAATATGCGGCCGACATTCCAGTCGGTCTCTCTGTTTACCCGTCCTCGTCTAGCGGGCTTAAAATAATTACACAAGTGCGTTGGCGCAACCCACCCTTTATAGTTCCTTGCCCCCTGGTTTACCTTCCACCTTTCGCCTGGCTACCTGGCATTTTCTTTCTCGTAAGAGTAAAAGTGTTCCAAACTTTTAACAGGTTTCTCGAGTGGATTTTGTGTGTGGCGACGCGACGACCTGACTTTCACTTTCGATTTTATCCATATACCTAGTATTATTGATCCGGTTTCCATAAACTTTATCTATTAACGTCATTTGCATTAATTTCTCTTTCATTCAGTAGCGTGTTTCCTTAATCCGACTAGTAGATACTCCATCATCTATGCGCTTATGTCTTCTTATTTTATTTCTTTGAATACTTCCATCCTTGGCCCTATGATAGTACCTTGAGGTATCCTCGATCTATCTGCGTCATGTTGATTATTAGAGCACGTTCGAATTTTAAACTGTGAATAGTAAATAAACGGTTGGTAGCGGAGGGCACAGGCGTGCGCGCGCGCCGCTCTTGCTTGTCTTCGCGCCTCACCGACTCGCCCGCTTGGTTCGCTCACTCAGTGTGTTGCTATCTGTCAATGGAGACAGTCACGCGGCGTTCTGTGCTACTCTATAATTACGTTGTAGTACGAAAGTCGGGCGAATCCGTGTGTATGTGGATTAGGCCCATAATCTAACCAGTCCAGTCCGCAAACGGATCCCAGTGTTGTGTTGTGTTAAAGTTTCTCAACACGATTGTGACGTGTACATTTATTTCTGGGTAAATTCTATTTTAGTGGTGAATTTCTTCGTGTGATTAAACAGCATCGTTATTTCTTGTAAAGCTTTAAAAGTTTGATTAGCATTTATATTAGTATTCGCTCTCGGTATAGTGGTGCAGAAAGTTGAAGAGACTACCTATAAGCTAATAGACGATAAAGGTGATGAAAATATGGTACCTATCATGGCTGACATACAAGGTTACACACGACTTTGCCGTAAAGAAGTCGAGTTTAGTGCGTCGTTCACTAAGTATGAAATATGAGACGTTTCACTATGAATCAGTTCTAGAACCATAACATAACAAATGCTTAGGTGAATGAGGTCTCATTATTAATGCATTTAGTGGTAGTAACCCTAAAATTCTTGTGCTAAAGAAGAACCAACCTTCAACTTTTGCACTTGCTCCCCATACCCGATTGGCTAAAGATAATAAACAGACAATGTGGACTTGTTTTTGCATCAAAAATGTATATGGCCATTCATACAAGAACAAAACACATGTCTCGCATTCATACACATACGCTCGCCAAACAAAATAAATATCTGAAAAAATGTGAACTATTCAATGATTAGCAGACAGTAGCGAGTGGAACAATGACGGCATTGTAGTGTGGCCGACATAATGAGCGAGATTAATAAGTCAGTTCACGAGTTCACCGCGCGTACGCCGCTCCACTTGCTCCAATCGCCATATCCGTCGCAAATCGCCCGTTTCCTCCGACCATCTTCGCGTTGACTCGCTATTATAGACATGATTTATACCTGACCCATCATTAGTTAACATGTCAACGATTGTCGCTAGCGGATGCATTTTATTTGCTCCAACTCTATTTATAACCGCCTCTATAAGAATGGAACCTTAACAGGTCTCACTTAGAGGATTAACCGACGCTATTCATGCGAGTCTTGTCATACGGTTTTCTAAATGTAACTTCTGAAAATAAAACATCGGCATTCCTTATAATCTTATCGCATGCATACTGCTCCGACAGAAATCTCAGAGAAAGGTCAACATCGAAAACACTCGAGTTATCAAATCAGAGGTTTCTTTATCTGGATTATGAGTATGACAAGGTTGTCGTTTGTGACATACTTAAATATATAATTTTAGTGTTGGCATTATGATTTAACCCGGTTGGCGTTTTCGTGTTGATAATCTGAAAATGAGTTAGGTGGCACACGCGATGTTGAGGCCACTGGTCGGAGCCCTGGCGCACTTTATCTTGGGAAAATCTCAGTCTCGTACGGAAAATATTGGCGTCGTGCCAGTCCTCGTCCTCACGCGCGTTTCCATTATTGTACCGACTGTGTGTTACGGTTACGCTAGGCTTGATTAACTGCACTATGCCAAATGGATTTCTGTTTTTAGAGTCTATTTTCGGTTTTAGTAAATTCGTCTATAATGAGCTCATTAACGAATTATAAAACGGCCATAATTCTGCGTCTTTATTTTAAGATTCCTATTACGTTTTTGCCAGGGCTACGGAATCTGAACTTCCATTGTATAATCTTAGTTGTAATAAAGTAATATTTCCAAATATTACTTTATTAAATAATATATCGAATCGTTCCGGGTGGTCTGGCACCTTGAGGAGACCTTCGGAACAATGGGAAATTGGTAGCATTGTTTACAACAGGGAGCCCCTTGTCGAGGGCCAATCGGCGAAAATAGCCACGTGCTCTTGTTTATAACAAACGACTGCGAGGAGCTGTGTTTATGTAATGTACGAAATAAGTGTGAAAGCAGAAGAACACCAATTGTTTCTCCATCAAATAGATACTCATGAAAGTTCACTGCTTGATTCCGCAATTTTCTCGGCAGCACGATTGAAGTCGTCAACAGGGTCCCACGCAGAACTTTCCACTAAGACAATAGGTCGTTGAAGATTTCACTGTTTTTGTCAACGCATCAACTTGCCGCAAACCGGTGTTAATTAAAATCAGTCGTAACAGTCTCTTCCTCGATTCAGGTTTTACATTTTGTTTCACTAATTGTTATGTAAAGACCTCGAGCTCCCACACGCTTATGTACTGCAATGCGTGCAAGCTTTGTCATGTACATTTTTTTCATTTTTTCACAATCACGTCCGGATTATTGCGTAAACATAATCCTGCTGTTAACGGAATATCATTCGATATTCAGTTCCTATATGTTACCGCAACTTGCATGATAGAGCTTATTCTGCTATTGTATTTTCAATGCTAATTATATTAACAATGATTCCGGAAACAAATACTGCTACTGCTACGATTGTTGGTAATCAGTAAATTTTTGTTCAGATTGGAATATCTTGCAATGTTTCTCAATGTGATTTGCAAATCATTTTTAATAATCCGGTCAGCTGAGATTTTTTAGAAATTATGATTTATGTGAACGTAAATAATTAAACTGTAATCCGTTACGTCTACATTACCCTACCAGCTTCGTTATTTCGCAAATCATAATGCTCGTCTAATTAAAACTTTGGTAGATTGTCATGAAATCTTTGGTTTGTAATAGCTTAATGGTTAATTCAGCCATTGGTTCCGTCATTAACATTGTTCAAGCAACGGTCAGGGCTACGACTATTAATGAGGAAATATCGGATTACGCAGTTTTTGCGAGTGATATTGCTGTACGAAAAGGGTGTATTGTATTTTTAGTTAACGATGAGGCGGCCGTACTAAAAAGTTACGACACTAAAAACTGAAACATCACACACTCGACAGTCGCAAGCATACGTGAATAGGTCCACGGCGCCACAAAGATGTGCTCCTTTGTGTTCGTCTGCCATTCATTAGCCGAATGTGGCATGGTCCCCATTCTTGTGGAGTGCGTTGAACTGTCATGTTTCCTGCGTGTCCGCATGTAACGTGTTTTACGGGTTGACGCGCTTTTGGTACGTTTCGATGTTGCAATCGCTCACCATGTCGAGATTCAACAAATTGAGATAAGGAGATTTCTTTTCGCTTTAAATTTGTTCTCTTTATCTTTATGCATTATACTCTGAACTGAAATGATATTATTTATACGTTCTCGAAATAAAATGATGGTTTATTCAGTAGTGGTGAGAACTGGAAATAACGCATGTCCAATCCTTTAGTGATGGTGTGAACTCTGATTGTATTGGCTCGTCTAACCGTGACTGTCATGAATTCGTGATGTAAAAACCCCAAATTGTAGGCAAATAATATTGAGATAACAGACGTGAAATTATTCGTAATATTTATTTAACCCCCATTGCGATACCGGTGACGAAGATGCAGTTACTTCTGCGTGACACCAAGCATTAGCAACAGCATCGTTACTCGCGAGAAATGAAATATTACACTATAAAAAGTTAAATGCTGTTTATTTGCGTGTAGACGATTCGAGTAGTAGATCATTGAATCCTTACGATTACAGAGTCCTTCGCGATAACGAATGATAAGGAAACGACAATGTGAAATAAACAGTGTTATCTAAAGAGGTGTGCAGTTTACACGGAACATTTAACGCTAAATCGACCAATCGCAAGAACTTGATACAGAAAGTGACGTAATATACGAAATCAATTAATCAGTGGAAGGTTATATGTGTTAAGAAGAGTGCAAAAATACAGTGAATGAATTACGAGCAGTTGCTTGTTTTAAACGTGGTGGAGTTCAAAACTAGTGCGTGGTTCGGGACATGAGTGACGATGAGTACAGAGAGGCGCCTCTCCCGGAGTTTTCACTCGTGCTTGAAGGGTTCCTCCACGGAGGAGGCAGCAGACGATGAGGAAAGCTGCTACCACTCCCTCGGAGGGAGGCACTCTTTGAACAGGACACAGCCACAAGTCTATGTGGAGGATTTGACAAATATATCCTTAGCAGATTTCGAAGCACAGGACGAAAATGGTATGTACTGCAAAATTCAAAACGTTACTGAAAAATCATCTGCTTAGCGGGTTCTATCATTAACAAACCACGTTAAGAGCATTTTTGTCACTAATTTTGTCGGTTCCCTCTTTCAAATTCTATGAAATATCGTGACACATGTCACTGCTTTAGGGTTACTGCTAACAATAACCCGATTCCCCAGAACAGCCACCATTTCATTAATGAAATGACACACTAAACACTAAACGTAAACTGAAACACTTAAGTGTTTCAGTTTACGTTTTCACATATAATTGACGACTCATTTGTTAATTACTCATCAGTCCTTAATGAATTATCGAAACATAATTTATGCATCGGTCGTAACCGTAA
This sequence comes from Eugnorisma glareosa, assembly GCA_947578425.1. Classification (NCBI taxonomy): domain Eukaryota; kingdom Metazoa; phylum Arthropoda; class Insecta; order Lepidoptera; family Noctuidae; genus Eugnorisma; species Eugnorisma glareosa. The sequence continues at coordinate 16,509,346 of OX387959.1, forward strand.
ATTCGAATAGCCTGCTATCAACAAGCTAACATTACACAAACGAATAACATTTTAGTAACACGTGCTTGACATTTAGAAGTAATTATTATGCATTTTATTCTGGTTATAAAATGGTTGATGATAATGCAATACTGTTAACATTCCTATGTTTTAATTCCTAGCTATTGAGATTCTCGTCATTTAATGGAAGACAATCTTGAGCATTGCAATTAGAAGGGAATTTGTCAATGCCAAAGTATAGTACTTTTGGAATCTTGAAGCTTCGATGAGGGTTAGCCACTGTATTTCGACCAATGGCAACACTGCAAGTGCACAATGAACGTGGGATCCAAAGAATATCCCCAGATTTTTCCAGTAGCTTGTATGTTTAAATGCCTCATAATATTTATATGGTCAAACTTCCAGCAGAGGGTATACGTATCTATCTATGATCAAGAATACTCCTATGACAACTGGGCCGTACGTAATGCGCCCGCTGACCCACAAAGGGGTCTGACATATAAAGATCGAAGAATTTATTAATTAACGGATTCATTATTCGGACCTATCCGTTAGTGAGCCCATCATTATATTTTCAATTCCGGCGTCGACTATATTTTTATATTAATAATCACTGGTGTTTATGTTTCTCCACGTCGTAATAAATGGGATGATGTTTGGCTTCTCTCGGGAGATTTGTTATTTGAATCTGTTCAGCAGTTCTCTATTTAGTTTAACAAACAAATAATCCTGTTTGTTTCTTTTATTTTTGTTAGGTGTGATGGCGTTCTGTTTTCCGGAAATGTTCATTTTAATATATTCGAGATAGACGTATGGCACTTTTTATAGCATGATGTATGTAGGTAGAGAAATAGCTTCAAAGCTCGCTGACAAACATCAAGTTTGATTAGAAAAATTCATTGAAAAGTTCCCAATAACGATTTACGTGTGAATATTGAAAAATACCCCCATGAAAGGCGCAAAAAGGTGAAAGTGTAAAATACATAACTAATAAGATCCTGAAACTATCTTTAACGACATTTTATTTTAAAAGGAAATCACATACTAGCTTATACCATTAGAAGGATTTATTGATGAATAACAAGCTAAACTAGTTAATATTGCGCCTTTGCGCTTGTCAGCAGGTGTACAGAATTGATATCACTACTCAAAGTACACTGCATCTAATTTGCAGTTTCTGTATATCAGCATGTCCTTCCTTCAGAATCCCTCAGGCGATAAAGGGAGTATGATATCCCTAGATGACAGGTGATCTGTGTTCTCTCTTATGCCTCCTTATGCCCTAGGTAATAAGGATGAAAAGGGTCGACCGCGACCGTCATGTACCTGTAAAGGGTGTAACATGACCCTAACGAAGCCGAAAGGCTCTTGTTCTCCCCGTCATTGCGATTTTTTTTTTGTTCTAGTCCATACCTGGGAACCTTCTTGTTACGGAGATATTGAGGGTCAAAAATCCAACTTTTTCACAAGTTTTTCTTTTAAATACAAGTTTTTAATGTACGACTTTTAAACACCTCCAGGACCCCCGTACTATTTAAACCATCCATCAGCACAATTTTTTGAGTGCGTTACTTTGAGTCCTACCGTAAAACGTGATTTTTCACCTGAAGGGTCCTGTTACACCCTGTATATGAATTAATTTACAAATGATCTTGTATTCTCAATTAACTAACCACATACTTAAATAGAGAGATGAGAGTACATTTTTTGCTCGCTCTCCATCATTAGAACCAGTATTTTAACCGGTCCTTTAAAAGTAACTTGTAATATTACATAAGCTTACTACACTCTGTTATTATGTAAATCATACATCCTTTTTATGGTAAATGTATTTGAAGTGGTTCCGTCGTATATGCCTATGGTATATGGCCTTATTGCCTATGTGTCTGGCAAATAAAGAAGGACAAGCTACAAAAAAAGACTGAGATTATAATATGGACATATCAAAAGAAGACCAATGAGCTAGTGGCTAGACAATAAATGCAACCGGATATTACGACTAAAACTTTACTGGAAGACCAAAGGAACGTATGAATGGTGTGAAAAACATGTCCAGAAAGAGATGACCTAGGGCCTTAGTCTGCTATTGCAATAGTGTCAGAATGGTCTATCATTGATTTAATAAGGCCCCTAGCCCACGGCGTATTGAAGCGCGTTCGAAACTCGTTTGACGTGCGTACAAAGGGTAATTCGTCTGCGCGGGGCCTTATTAAATCAATGATAGACCATTCTGACACTATTGCAATAGCAGACTAAGGCCCCTGTAAGGTTACCCCTGCAGGTAGAGATTTATGGAAGAAGAAACTGCTGCGCCTACCCTAAATTAAAGGATTATGATGGAGATGACATCAAGTACACTTTATAATATTGCGGGTGGATTGTATTGCGGTTGATGTGGGTGTAGTAAAAAATATTGCTATATATTGACTTTTTATTTTCTCTAGTATTGACATGAATAGCTCATGACGAGGTAGTAAGATATAAGTCAGTAAAATGGTAGGTACTGACTGCCAATGGTGCACTGCGGTAAATTTAAGGAGAGTATTTTAATACCAGCTGTTCTTAATGATTTGACGTTGTGCAATATCTTACAGAGATCGTAAAAATATCTAAATGGAGGAATAAAAAAGGGAAGGGGAAGGCTACATGTACACTAGGAATAGAAAGACATCTGTCGGTCCCTTATGCCCCATAGTACAAACAGAAATGCTGCTATATACCTGGCATATAAGGAAGGTATTACGTACATTTACGGCATATCACAGGCGGCTGATCTAACTGTCAGGCTGACCGCTAACCGCAGATTGTGAATGCTATAAGTAAAACCGTGTTCAACTTTATACGTGTGTAATTTAACTCGGACAGGAAAAACATTGTTGATGCAACTAGCTTTCAATGTGTGTCTATGGAGAATATAATGAAGAATAAACAAAACAGTAGATATTACGTAAGGAATCAAAGACTTATAAACAAACTGAAATTAGTTTACTACTTTAAGTTTAGGGATTTCTAACCAATATCCCTGAAGCGTTTTAGTGAAATGTTTGAGAAGTTATCTAATGTTTTAAGCTTTTAATAATTATGTATACTTTGAGGCACATAATTATTAAAAGCTGAAAACATTATACATTTCGTCAGGTATATTTATACCTGACGAAATGTATAATGTTTTCAGCTTTTAATAATTATGTTTTTTTTTTCAGTTTTTTTTTGTGAATTAATCCATGCTTCGTCAGGTATATTTATACCTGACGAAGCATGGATTAATTCACAAAAAAAACTGTACTAATATTATAAAGAGGTAACGTTTTTACGGTTTGGATTTAGCAGGTAAATCTCCGAAAATATAAGTCCGATTTCTAAAATTATTTCCATGTTAGAAAGCTGTACAATAGCCGTGTGTCATAGAAATGTTTTATGATATATCAAGAAACTTCACGCGGACCAAGTTGCAGGCAAAAGCAAGTAATTAATAAAACCAGTAATACTGTCTCTAAATCCATAAAGAATATCGTCACTCAAGAGTGTTAACATAACAATCAACGCTAACATTATTAGTTTATTACAAACATTATTCGCTAAAAAATTCAAGGTGATATTATCAATGATACGATCTTGACATTGATTCGCAGTAATATTCGCGTGTTCGCTAACTATGACTCACTGTAACACCGGATAGGTATATTACGTCCTTCTTACATGATCGTGGGTAGCCTGACGTATTATGTACTTATCGTCAATTCAAAGCATCTGACATGGTTTTCAATGTATCTACATGACAATAGAGGTCAAAGTCCCGTGTATGTTGGTGTTCGTTCATATCATCTGTTTTATAGGAAGTGCTGATAGTCCGTCTTTCCATGTGGTCGTTGTTTTCCTTATGTAGTTTTATCTTATCTTGTATATAACATACAGTTTTTCTCATTGTGTTCATGTATAACAAGTGTGCTTTATCTTTTTATCGCTGCAGACTTCGAACAAATAACTACGAGTTTAGTTCCATGTCGAGTCTCTAGAATTTACTACGAATTATATATTCATCTACTCACCTAAAATGTGGTTGAAATCATCGATTTACTTAGCAACAATTACGGACTAATATTGTGTGAACACGGCTTCTAAATGCATAAACATGAACCTAAGTATCCTCAGACGTAGCAACCGGATCTTATCGACATTTTGTATTTTAGCAGAGCTTAAATATTACCTGGCTTCAATATATTCTAAGCACGTCTTCTTAAAATAAACAAGTCACGTGTTTACGTTTAGTCCACGTCAAAGTTTGAAGTTGAATCATGGTGCGCGGGCGCCGCACCTGTGCTGTGCCTGCTATGTGCGCGCGCGCAACGCCACACATCCGCTTCCTGTGTTCCTGCCTTTACAACCCTTCGCAGTACCAGTCACGGCTTCCGCCCCAAATTATAATAATATGAAGGTTAAATAAACAATGGTTCCAAAGAGATGAGTTGAGGGGTTAACAAATTTAATGTATAGCCTGTATTTTTATTTTATACGATCTGTTAACTGTATTATTATTATCTAACAGAATCTCTCATAGCAGTTAAAAGTACTTAAAAGTGAATGAAAATTGGTGCCTTGAGATACGAATTTAATTCACATGAAGCTTATTGTAACATTTTTCACATTACCAATTTAAGTCCATACAGGGCAAAAAGATTGTACTCTATCTTAATCGCATTAACACTAACACAACGGTGGCCTACCTATTATCTTAGGAAAATCGTGTTCAATTCCCACCAACCGTAATATTTCAACATACAAAAAGCGGCCTCACTACTCGTCTCAACGAAGTCACGTAGAATCAAGATATTTCGTTAATTATTAGCATCCGCCGAGTGCGTCGACATCAATATTGTCAATCCTGTTACCTGTATTATCTCCAGCATCTTGCGGGGGCTGGTTTTTGTGAGACGTCCATTACTGACGGAAGCTGCGTGGCTTTTAACTTGTGAGCCAAGAGCCAACATACCGGCGTAACCCTTTGTCGTGCGACTGCATACGCATGAGGTTTAGAAGCCAGGAAATACGTGCACGTGCTAATTGTCATCACAAACAGCTGTAGCACGAACACTTCAGGTTTACTTTCTCAGTTACAAACTAACTAACATTCTTCATCTCATTATGGTTCATCACGATTAAGTTTTGAGTAGCTTCTCGTCTCGGCTCATCGTGCCATGCTCAATTATAAAGTAAATTGTGACAATTAAAACGTTCGTTTCGCTCAAGCGCGTATTGTAGTAGACGCGCATGAGATCACTCATAGGCTCATCAAAATATCACAATTATCGTACTTATCGACGTTCATCTGTCATTATAATAACACTGAAGTTTTGCGCTCTCAAATTATAACAATATTAAGCGGTGTTCATAGTAAACTTCCAAGTTATACGTAAGGAATGCGTTTTTACTTGGCAAAGCAATAAACCTATTGACTTACATGTCAATAGTGCGAATTAACAGTACCTATGTACCAGTACAAGTAGGTATACTAGGCCATTGTTTGCGGGTACTATAGTAACCTGCTTTCCCTAGTTTCTGTTTAAACAATTATTCCAAGCAGTTGTTCTACCATGCAGGTCACAAAAGGTGACAAATAAATGACGGTACGAAAATTTCAAACGAGTTACGGAAAAACTCGGTGAATTACCTACATCAGAAAGTGTTTTAGATAACCTATTATCTTGTACCTACTAATATTATAAATGCGAAAGTTTGTGAGGGTGGATGGATAGATGTTTGTTACTCTTTAAACAAAAACTGCTGAACGGATTTGGATGAAATTTAGAACACAGATAGTTTAAAACCTGGATTAACACATAGGATACTTTTTATCTCGGTAGTATGATCCCGTGGGAGCGGGCATAAGTTAATATAATTAAATGTATTATTTTGGGGGTGTGGAGAACAGGATGTAAAGTTCTTCATCCCCCATAACAAAGGGAGGATCCTCCGACCAAACGGGTGTTATGGTCTTGTGGGCTACTGCCCGACAGTTGTTGTCGGGTTCGGCTATATACCTACCTACTCTTAAGTCGCGGATAACTTTACTTGCGCGATGTAGGATTTCAAAGTATTTTGATGTTTAGTTCTTCGTCTGTGACATAGATGACGCTGTAGTACTTTTTGTTTATGTGGCTGCAGTATTCTTTTATTGCCGCTACATATTACCACTCGAAGTTTCTTACAGAAGAAATCGTCAATTCGAAACGTTGATACGAATGAGACAAGTACAAGTAATAATCAATTATTTCCCAATTTCTGTTGCAATAATTATAAAGGAAAGATATCATCTATTTTCGACCTAATTTAAATTCTTTGTGTAGTAAAACACAAGTTCGCCGCTGGTCAGAAATGTTTTGATTTGTCCCGAGCATTGCACTCTAGTCTTCTATTAATATCTCCTTCTTGGCAAGCCGCTGGTTTTTGATATGAGCAGCGTTTGTCAAACGTCATTCATAAAAGAACATTATTTTAGTAATTGTGCGTTCAGAGATCTTTTTGTGCAGTTTGATTTATATCTGCAGTGAATGAAAGAAAAGCGCTGCATACTTTTTTGTTCAAATTTATCTTTATACGTTGATCGAAGCATGATTTAAGACCTAGACCTATACAATATAATTATGAACTGTAGCGGTAGCTTTTTACTTTGTCATCAAAGTTTGGGCATGCAAAATGAGGATTTTGTTGTAATACATCTTGAGCAACTAACCTAAATTCTTTTCAGGTTTTCCTCATCTAACTAGGTACACACATAAACAGCATCAGATCAGCATAAACTGGAAATGTATAGCTTGATGTGTAGCCGTGTGTACTTATTAAGATGAGGAAAAAAGTGTTCGTACACACGTACGTGTAAATCATAATTTTTAAGTCCAATTACGCACGTTGTAAAATCCAGTAGTTTCAAGGATAATTTAGCTATAAAATAATGATCATAATTGACCTGTTTGTGCGCAACGTATAACGTCCAGTTCGTAATTTTCATTTGAACAATGATTGACTAGAAAAAAAATGTAATGCGGAATAAGCCGGTACAATAACCATAGCCGTCTACTGTTATCGCATGTGAAAAGTATGCCGTACGCAGGAAATTATAGTTTCTATGTAAATTAGTACATATTTTGCAATACCACCCGACCGATATGTACCAACAATACTCATTTCAATCTACATAATAATTTTCCTAATAACTGTGGCTACGTAATTATAGCTTGGTGTTGGAAAGTAATAAATCAGTTTTGTGGCGGCTTCTTGTATTAAAATGGGTCAAAGTATGTAGCTACTGTATTTATGTTGACTGTATTTGAATTTTATTTTATATTAATGGTTTAATTTTGTTGTTTCAGGTAAGTTTCACAGCCACCGTACTCTTTAACTACTGGTAGCGCCCTCTACGTTAAGGTAAAGCAACTGTAGTTCTGCTACTTGACGCAAGATGGCAGTAGCAGCACTACTTCACACAACAATACAATGGCTCTACAATACGGCTACATTCGTTATATTTTCTACTAATCCCTTATCCCTACTAAGACTGTGAGTAAATATAAATATATATTTTATTTTTTCTTTGTTTGTACAAAGTTTAAAACTGTTTTTTTATAGAAAGAAATCCTATTGAATTTAAAAATCAATTTAAATGCAGAAAATCTCATCAATGGCCTCCAATATCGTATAAATTTATAGAAATATGTAGGTTTGTAACGTCTTTACCTTGATGTGAACTAAGAACAATACCACAAGAACCAGTTTAGTAGGTTCATGACCGACGCGATCGCCTCTCGCATAATGCCGAGCCTTATTGTCGTGATTTATTCATGTACCTTGTGCCCTGCGGCGAATAAAAACTGGCCAAGAAAGGAACCGCACTTTGTTACCACTTTTATTAGACCTACATGCTCTTTTATAAAAAGCTCATTAGGCATATTTTGAAGCGGAACTAGAGGTCAAACTTTGCTGGTTGAAAACAAAAGTACCTTACGTCGTCGTAGCGTGTACCGGTCGTAGAATGCGGAAACGTATAAAATTATTTAAATATCTAACCTTGAATATGTTTTCTAGAATATACATATATTTATATATTTTTACACTTTTTTTTATAAAGATTACCTGTTTACTTTCTATTGTTAGGTTCACAAAGGTTACGTTTTGTGTCGTCGTAGCCCCTTAGCGCTACACACTTTCGTAAGTAAAAGTTTCATTCTTAAAAATGTTTATGGTAAATTGTTTCTTTAAAACTTGTAATACAAGTTTCATTATGTTTTAACAACATTACTTACGTTAGATATTGTTCAAGGACAAGTTTGTGAAATTCATTTTTCCATATTCAATAGTCACTTTCCGTAACATAGATTTGTATTCAATAGAGAATAGTTCCTATTATTTAAATAACTTATGATTTTATTATCTTTATATTATATTTACCCTAACTTGGGGAAGAAAGTTAAATTTAATAATTGGTCTTGCCGTATAACTTCGGGAGTAAAAAATCCAAAAAATGGCGTAGTCCGGAACCGTGTAGCAAGGGTCTACGAGTCAACGGCCGTAGGTCAACTTGACAAAATTTCTAATCATTTATTGTTTTAATTTAATGTTTACTTAAACGGTTATGTAAACATTAAATTAAAACAATATACTATCAATAAATAAGCTTAAACAGCTTGTTCTTTGCCAAAAATATAAAAAATAATAGGTACCTATTAATAATAACAATCATACTTAACTTGTTCATGAAATACGAACATTTGAAAAAAAAATAAGACGTCGGGCATTCAATGCGTTTCGTTCCTAGTGATATTTGAAAAGAGGAGGGCTGGTTCACTTGAACCGCTCCGTTGAATCAGTGAGTAACGTTGGTAGTGTACACTCCCGAAGACGGCCGAGCGCGGCCGGAGATTGCCGAAGGCTTCAAACATGGCGGCGGAGGTGCGCTTGGCGCTTGTCAACAAAGTTACTCGACTTGGAGCGCCTGACCGGTCGCGCGCTTTCGTGTTCCGTTCCATAACCGCGAATTTTAAGTGCATTTTGTGTAAAAAAAGCGTGAAAGTGAATAAAACAAGTTAAATTTGGTTGAAAATTGTGTTTATTTGTTTTTCTGTTATTTCGTTTAAATAAAAAGTGGTATGTAAACGTGTTTAAAAGGAATGTTGGAGTATTGAGGGCCGTAGAACGCCGTATCGTATGATTGCAATGTTTATTGTGAATTAATATTTAGAACCTATGCATATATTTTCAATTAGTTATAGCAGTATTTTAAAATCATGGTCACATTAAAAATAGGAAAAAGTTCAAAGTAGTTTTTCAGATAATTGTCTTAAAATATCAGAAAACTTTTTGCCGGGCATCGAACATAATAATATATAACCGATTATTTAATATATTAACGAAGTTACATAGTTTGTAACGTGACTTTCACCCAAACACAGCAGTGCCGGTCGTAGATGCTAACATATTAGCATACTGGATACGGTTACCGGTAGTAATACATTCCCCCTAACTAATGGCCTGCACACACTGTTTTCCCGGGCGTCATGGACATGCGACACTGTTCTTTAATTATTTATTCTTCCCCAAAGCCGAGCACCGCACGTGCTCAACTTGTTGCATAAAAACGATCCCTCACGTTTCTTGATGCATTGTCAGCAAACACAATAGGTCATACATCTTAAAATAATGTGACGGATTCTTTGAACAGTTCTTTTTTTTTTCTTTAAATACAGCAGAGAGAAATGTTCATACATCTTGAATTTCCAAAGAGAATATGAGTAGATATTCCGATAAGACCCATTCATATTTTATAAGATCAGACAGAAAATATCGAATAAACCGACTCCTGTCACATATCTCAAGTGTGTCACAGCAATATGAGTAAATAGAGGAAACATTCATTTTGTCGGTCCCTAGATGCGTCAATAAATAAAGACAGGGCTATCTTATATGAGGATCGTCTTAGGTCCCCGGATGGTAAACATTCCAAGTGTTTAGTTTATGTCTGGGCCGTCGAAACTCTATGAATTCTCGGGTTCCACTGAAGGGCAGTTTAACTGATGGTCAGGCCGTGTGTGGCGCCTGCGTCACCCCGAGGGACCGACGTGCGTGTTTAGACAGCTATTACACAGGCAGGCATTTTGGAAAAAATGCGCGAAACGTGACACCCACATCAAAGTCACGTTCCGAATTGGCTTTCGAGATAGTTGTAATGCCCCTGATAGAACACAGAGAAGAATAGTTTGAGCTTTACTTTTTTTTTCGGATTATAGTAAACATGAGCTTCAGATCCTTTGGCTGCGTGTTGGATCCCCTCTCATATGGAGGAGTGATGGGATGTCCCAGCTACGGAAAAAATAAAATGTAAATGTATAGTTATGTATTCCAAACAAAAGGCATTCTATATCTTCACATTCCTGTCCATAAGTTATCAAAAAGTTGTGTTGAATAGAGACATCAATTACTGTCGATCCTTCAATCTTTCGATCCTTCTCTATTCCCACTCCAATGCACTTCCTTTGATAAGATAAATGCGGTGTTTATAGAGAGTTAATCCGTCTCTAGGCGTTGTGCATAAATTCAGTAGCCGCTTCACCGCTTGATAAATCCGCGTCGGAGCCAACTCGCTGTCTGGCGTTAATCTTCTTAGCGAGTTCGCAGCTCACCGCCCCGTTTTATCCTTCAAAGCTTTGAGATAACAGTTTCAGACACACCATTGTATAAATTAAATTAATGTCCTGATAGCCGTTTTGTATAGAGGTGGTATTGTTTTTTTTTCACTCAGGAAAGTCGTTTAACAAATAATAGATTTATTATATTTTGCACCTTTGCAACAGTCCCTTGACCTCGTCAGTATTTGAGATTATTGTTGTGCAACTAATTGCATCAAAGGATAGAGCATTTTGGTTGGCGTTTGATTAGAGTTTGTATAGCAGGCGTATGATTGACGGATAAAAATAATAATAAGCGTGAATAAATTCAAATCAAACACGGTGCATGTGGGATGTTATATGAATAAAAAAAGCGTGTAGGCGTGTATAATCCTGTTTACCTATGCACCCACGTCGGATCTTTTTGGACTTTCTAAACGGCGGGATGTTGTCTCGACAAACTGTAGTTTAAAAAAAAGTGCGTTCATATGAGTCACATCGAGTCCCATCGAGGTCTGGGTCACATTCCAGGGCTGCCGTCAGTGCCGGCGCGGGCGCACCAAACCGGACCCACGCGACTACATGCGTTCCTTTTTCTCTTTTACCTTTTCCGTTTACGTAATACCTTCTTTGAAGCACCAAACTGCAACGGACCACTTAAATAAGCCGTATCGCGGAATCACGTTACTTCTTTAAAAAAAGGAATGCAAAATCTTTAAGGAAACCCGTAGTACTACGATATGATGTAACAGGTATTTGGTTACCAAAAGATATTTATTTCGAAGTCTTTGTGTGGATAACATATGTATGAGTCAGTAAAAGTTCGCTGTAGGCCTCGTACCCCCATCACAAAGGGGCGGTTTTCGTTAAACATCTGCCGAGGCAGGTGTCCTTTTACATACCTACTAAGCAGGTGATTTGAATTCGCTTTCCTTACTCTTAAGGTTTTTTTGCTGTTTTTTAAGTGTTATGTGAGCGAAGAACGATTGAATTCAATTTATAAGGCCTGTCGTTTCCGGTGTCGGAATCGGCCGAGAACTTTATACAGCATTAGATCTTTAAGATATCCTCTTATTACAATAAATCTTTTAGATATTAGAGATCTTTAAGAATTCAGCTTATAAGATTTATGTTTTTTAAGCAAACTATAGCTGACCCGACAAACGTTGTTATGCCATTTATTTTTTGGATATACCTACACCCTAATCACCTAGCGGTGTGAAATATACTTCACTACCTATTCTTGTATCTACCAAATATACATAAAAAAAATCATAAAAATAAGTCGAGCCGTTTCGGAGGAATGCGACCACAAACACCGTGACACGAGATTTATATATACTTAGTTTACTTTATTATAGATTACTTTATTACAACGTGTAAATGTTGTTTGACGCAAGAAGTTATGCGGACATAATAATATGGCCATGTCATTTATTATTTCAAACATAGCACCTAAATATTGCTCCGGTAGGTACTAAAATCCCTTGATATTCACAGAAACTTGGCGTCTTATACACGACGTTTATCCATCCAAGACGAAAATCAGGTTTATAAATACATCGATTAAAATGCACATTAGAATTCATATCAATACAATTAATAATGATTATGTACCATTAAAATACGATTTCAGTCGGGGAACTCATCATTATAAGGCTCATCATGGTTATCATAATAAAAATAATTACAAGATACCTATATGAAGGCTCCAATCATCATTTTGTCACCTGTAATTTATACATTTTATTGGATTTTAAGGTTTAATACCTTAAAATCCAATAAAATGTATATGCACACTAAAGTATGTATTGATCAGCTTTATGAGGCCAACAATACTCCTTTTTACGTTCTAAGTGCTAAAGCATAATATTTTAGTGCAGTAAAGCTGCGCTTCATAACCCTGCGCTCCATAATTCAAGTAGCTGATGTTGGAGTTAAAACAGCAAAGCTGAAGTGGGAGTGGGCTAGCCATGTCGCACGGATGCACCCAGAAAGGTGGGCAAAGATCGTCACCCACTGGACGCCTGAGGGTGGACATCGCCGACGAGGTCGACCGCGGCGAAGGTGGTGTGACGATCTGATCATGTTCGCGGGGCAAACGTGGCCAGTTGCACAGAACAGAGAGGTTTGGAGAGAGAAAAGGGAGGCCTTTGCCCAGCAGTGGGACACAAATTAGGCTACCAAAAAAAAAGCTAATGTGTTGCTAAGTTTCTAAATATAAGGTGTTATACCAAAGACTAAACCATCATCATTTCATCTTCTTTATCAGAAACATGCACAAATTATGATAAAAGAACGAAGTTATTGATAAACTAAGTGATGTTTCAAATTTAATTTGCATATTTTATCAAGCTTTTCCTATTAATAAATTAATAATGTATCAATCCACACGATTTGTAAACTAGATTTTGTTTATCCAGCCAGAAGCTGTAGAACCGGTACAATTTTATGATCTAATTACACTTGAAACTCCATTACTATTTATTATGTTGAACCAATATTTTTTGTTTAAATAACGTTCACTTTTGAGTTTTCTCCCACGGTATGTGAATCATCACCAAACCAGTGTTAATATGCTAATTTTTTCTAATATTTTGGTATTCCAATACTATTTTAAATGTCGTACTGGACGTTGATGGTACTTTGAAACATGAGTTCCTTGAAAGCAATTAGGAACAGTTTTTCGTTGAATTACACAACAGTTATTAGTTTCAAGAATCGTTGTTGTTGTTGTTGCAAAAAATAAAAAAAGGGATTCGTTGTTTGATGTAGGCAGATTATTGGATCCTTACATAAATAAACACTTAAAAAAAAAAAAACAAGAACAGGTGATGTACTGCATGTTATAAGTGCGTAGCATAGAGCCCTAGTCGCTATTATACATAGTATAAAACAAAGTTGCTTCAAGCTGTCTGTCCCTATGTATGCTTAGATCTTTAAACAACGGATTTTGATGCGGTTTTTTTAAATAGATAGTGATTCAAGAGGAAGGTTTATATGTATAACATTGCACCCGTGCGAAGCCGGGGCGGGTCGCTAGTTTAAAATAAATAGTAAAGTCAGTGTGTAACAGTGCATTTAATGTGTAAATTATTGCCTATTGTTACTGTTGGTACGGTTCATTTGATGCGATTGCATTGAAACACTTGGTCCTACGGACTGGGCCGGGTTTACACACACTTAGTGCGTGTAATGTTACATAATATTATACAGATAGCAAGTATTGACACCACTTGAAAATCGAATAGCCTAGATATAATATCCACCAAAAGTATATATTGGGAGGTAATTAATTCCAAGTGTTAGCCACTTTTGACTGAGTTAGCTACCACAAAAAGTGTTCCGATCACCTGTCTTGGATACACCTTTTTCGTGTATGTTTATATATAACCGTAAACCAAAAACAGGTGGAACTTTTACTCAAATGGGTGGGTAGCAGCACTAAGGTTTATGACTTATGAACTAAAAAATTAAAGAACAATGTAATAATATCCAATAATAAATAAGGCTATGAGAAACAGTATTATAGAATAATAGTATCGAACTGACCCCGACTACTGACCAATAACAGACCATGAAAACATTTGACAGGAAATCGGGTTATCTCATTGACAACTAAAATGCTTTACGCTTCCTCCCAATGTTTATGACTTAATTTAATTATGATCATGACTCGTTGTTTACCGACCACCCGTGTTACTATCAATACGAATACATTATTAATAATTCTATGCTTTGTTCTTCTAAGTTCAGTTCATTATCCTTTAGATAGCTTTACGATCAAGGCATAGACTTGCGACTTGTGAAATTGTGAGTCACGCGACCCCGTGCAGATTACTTCGGTAATCGGCTCTTTTGTGTGTTGAATCATCTCGATCAGCGCCTAAACACCGGAAGAAACCGTTACGAGCGATGCAATTATTGTTTTCATTGATGCGATTGAATCCAATTGAAACATCACTCTATAGCTTGATTATTTTTCTTGCAAAACGGAACCCAGAACGAATTTTAGATAGAGAAAATTCAGTGAACATTGACGGAGGGAAATCGTTTGGTCCATTATAGATGATAAGTGTTCTGTCAGAATTCGGCTTCTTAATTAGATTTTTTGTCGACATTCTCCAGACGGCAGCTGGCATAAAGATTTTCTATTATCATAATCGACTGTTAAGTACGAATTAGAAGAATGAAACAATTATATTGTCATTAGCAAATGTCCTAATTATGGTAGTGAACAGCAATTATTTACTTTTATTAATGAACATGATTGATTAACAGAATTGTATAATTCAATAAGATAGCGTAAACAAATATGAATAATTTAGGCTTCCTAATGAAGGTGTGATTACAATGTACCTACATATTTTGTACGGCGTTAGCTAGTCTTTGATAATAACTTTAATGATGTAGAAACGCAGAAACCTCTGCTGTATAACATACAAATAGGGCTGTATTATTATATTGACCTTTTAACTACCATTCTAATTTGTCGAACGATAGGTGTCATTGAGAGCGGGTTATGAATAAATTGTACAGACGCCAGCACGTCAAGCTACTACAATCTGTCAATTTTTTTTTAATAGATTTACAACTTTATCGCTAAAGCATGAGGTTTAGGTTAGGTTGATTAGGAAAATTTTACAGTTTCGTGTTGCTTGATGTTGATGTGCTACCGTTTGTACCTCGTCAAACAAATGAATTCGTCTATAATATGCGCATTATTGTAGCCATTTGTACCCTTTTTGTCGCGTCCTTAAACTTATCTTATCATTTCTTAATTGAAGCAGTTGTTTTAAGATAAAAGAGGACTTTAAATAGTTTGATAAAATCTAAATCGAGTTACAAGTAAAAACAGCATTCGGTTCAGAAAGTATCCACATCGTAAGAATTTGCATGAATGTGCATGTTCTGTGGTCGTTCTATTCCGCGATTATGCGGATTCCGACCCGCTTGCAATCGGACTTGGACTGTTGCATTTAAATAAGTAGCAACATTAAGTGCCGTCATACTGGCTGATCGTGACCTTGCGTCGGTGAATGTTGGGCTATCTACTACGCAAGCAACCAAGCCTCGGCACGATTCCATCTACCATTTGGTTTAGTTTTCTTTTGTGTAGGTACTCATATCTTTAAAATCGTGAATAAAACTGAGTCATGAGTTTTGGATGTTGATTCCGTATTTCTATGTGCGACATTTTCATCTTTATTCAAAGACTTATTTTTGTTATTGCATTTCATACTATTTCCTGTTTAGTTCTTATTGCATTAGCCTCATATTCTTCTTTCTAATCTGTCGTTTCGAAATCTAAGGAACATTGGTGAAATCTTTGACGACGACGTCTGCCATGTAAATATTTGGCTTCGTGCATTCATTGTTCAAACAATGTCTGGCGTGGCGTAGAAAATCGTTATTGCACAACGCAACCGTGATTACCTTCGAAACATGTTCCGTTCCCTGGCCACCTTTGTTTGCATCGCCTCCGATCATTCCTGCTCGTGTCACCTTTGAACTTCCTCGGCACAATTTTCTCTCTATTATTGTATTAGCTTCAGTACGAGTAGTACCGCCTACAAATTCCCGTACCTCTATATTTGGATTATATGTTCATGTTCCTAGAAATTACTTAGCAAACAGATCTTCGTGATGTAGTAAGTCAATATTGTGTTACGTATAAAGACATGCACGAAGATTATGGTTTAAGTTATTTCGAAATGTTAGCGGTTGTTTATCCGCGGTAGTATTAACCGTGGCTTCTTCCATTTACGTAGTAAAACGCATTCGGTGAGCATGAACGGTAGTGTTGTTATTACAAATTGCACTTGGTACTTGGTAGTCACGCTCTTGCCCTCGTTTCGTAGTCTTGTTGAGGTGCACTGTAACTAAGAGCTTTTAACGTGACCCTTCGCCTGCCCTATATCCCGCGGCTGTGATGTCACGTCACGTCATATTTGACAAACGGGGCCATATTTCGAATACATTTAGGCACTTGGGCTTTTACGAAAATGTAATAAAGAAAATTGTATTTGGCGAAGGCAGATTCTCCTTTTGACAGAACGTGAAAAGATTTGATTGAATTTAGTAAAGGAATTGAAGGGCGGTTCGTGTTTTATCTAGATTTATTAGATCGAGAGAGAAAGTATACAGTCGCCAAAGAACAGTTCTAAATACAATAAAGAAAATATTGATTGAAACTTAATCTAAGCACTTGTACTGCAAAACGTAGCACATGAACAGAAAGTGGTTGAACCGGTTCCTATTTATTACAACAATACAAATACATTCGAACAATATTTGTACTGCAGCTCCGAAATATTGGCCGCCACAGATAACTGTTCTCTTGGGCAAGTTAGTACAAGCACGTGTATATGAGAGTTTAAGTCTTTTGTATACAGTTCATTCGTTAAACAGCTTCTTTTACTCTTAAATAACGGGACGCCATCGCTGCTTTTTGCTTCGTTTTCTGCAGAACGTTTATGGAAGTGACTAAAGAGAATATTTTTAGGTGGGTTGGGAACAGTTTTTTCTATGTTAGATGGTTTAACTTCTTCTAACGCTATTTAAGCCTTATGACGTCTACTTTTTGTATCCTGGCAACTAGTGAATGGTTTATTGACCAGAATTAAAAAATCGTTTTAGAAACTATGCATTTTCGTCCAATGGGGAAGGCAACCGTAAATCTAATGGCGCTAGCATAGCTTGTACGAAGCAACATCATTGGTTGAAGATCTGTCAATGTCATTTTATACTTCAAAATAGCTTGACCTCATTGGTCAGATTGGGAAAAGCTATGGACACGCCATCTACAATCAGCTTTGGCTTGCCTTCCCCATTACTGACTCTCCAAACCGCGCAACACGCTGACCTCAATAGATTTGCTGAAGACGGCCTGATGCATTGGCACGTACGTATTAAAGGTAACTTGTTCGAGCTAACTCGTGTCTGATTGAGTAACGACCAGGGCAACCGTTCCCAGTTCAAAACGGTACTTTTTATCTGTTATTAATACATCAGGCTTTTACTGTATCTCTCTATCAGCCACCTTAACTAAGCTTTATTCTATTAATTGTCTACAGTAGACATATATTGGAGATCATAAAATAATAAATCAAGTACTTCTCTTTATTATTATAACTAGCGACCCGCCCCGGCTTCGCACGGGTCAATGTTATACATATAAACCTTCCTCTTGAATCACTCTATCTATTAAAAAAAACCGCATCAAAATCCGTTGCGTAGTTTCAAAGATTTAAGCATACAAAGGGACATAGGGACAGAGAAAGCGACTTTGTTTTATACTATGTAGTGAAGATTAAAACAGGTATATTCTATGGACCTTAATTTGAACATTTGTACACGAGCGATCTGACGCAAAGCTTTTGACTACGTTTAAAAATTGAGGATACAATAAGTTCGACATGGTTCAACTTCTTAGATAGAGATGTGGCTGAATTATTTCCATTTTAGTGCTAAATATTATATTAAATAGACTGCACCAAAACATGAGGTAATGCATGCAAGTTACTTTGTAATTGCTGCCTAATCATTTCCAAACCAGCGATAAAAATAATATCATGTTTATCTAGATTACTTGCATTGCATAACATCGCATTTCCTGTATTGTAATAGAAATCGACCTTAATTCAACATAATTTTGAGTAATGGTCGATTTCTACTCCAAGAAAGTTACGATTCGGAAGTATAGGCAGAGCAGGATCACTACTCTTAGATAAATTGGACTTACGTAAATGCTCGACACATTGACAAGCGGAGACCCTTTCATTGAAAACACGTGATTGATAAGCTTTTGATCGTCTTCCTACATCAAATTGACGCAAGAAGGCAGCCGTCTCCTCATTTGGGTGATTTGCTTTGATCAGAAACTTGATTTCTATTGAACTTATGCGCTACTTAACCCTTCCACCAAAGAGCTTTCAAAACTTAATGATGATTATCAGAAAGTTCTCTTTGAATGCGGTTTTAGACCTGAAATTATATTCATTACCCGTTTTCAATGTGACCCTATTTGAGACAACCCTAATTGATAGTAATAACGTTAATTTAGAGTGTGATTCAAATGAGTATCTTTGATCAAACGTTATTAAGCCTAGCTTTAAACTCACACGTCGATGTCCGGTCGACAAACCTGTATCCATTGCTAGTAATCTTGTCGAGCGGGCTAAGGAAGTATCGGAGTGCATCCGCACTGTACGGTGTCGCCTAGCAACAACCACGGCGACAACTTTTATCCGTATGATTGTGCCGTTCACACACTTACTTCTAAAGCATCCAGCTCCATCCATGGTATTGATAATTGCGTCAATAATTTCTGTCGATAAAACCGGATTTTCTTTTACTCGTTTGGAAGAAGTCTTTGTGTAAAAGGAAAGGTGAGTTTATGCTTGTATGATGCAGTCGAAGAGCTTTTACCCGTACTTATAGTTGAAGAGAGTGTTCAGGTTTGGATTTGGTCTTTTAGATCTGTGTTTGGTAATGGTCCTATCCTAGCCTAGCCTAGTGATTTCTAAAACAACAAGCTTCTCGGTACGTGTATGATTTAAAGTAATAGCTCTTTCTCTCCATGAGTTATAATTATGATCTATTACCAGATACTGTACCGTTGTCACCGGATACAATTTCTAGTTTTGACACCATTCGCCTTCCGGGACTTGTGCACTTAGACGCAGTAATTAAATCCGGCTTGTGTTCCGTGTTCTGGCTTTCCCGCAACTTTATTCTTAGCCAGCGAATATAACAGCGATTCACATAATACTGAGACCGTTCAATCTACTATTGACTTGCCTCCTACACAGAAATAATTTATAGCCTCAACGCAACGTAATGTTGCCAGGTCATAAAATCCATCATGATAGGTCAGTGTTGCAATATCTCTGTATAGAATGAATTTTCAAAAATATTTGTGAGATTTTCTTTCGGAAAAACCCTCAGAGTTAATTCAGAGCAGTATAATTTGCATAAATAATGAATTGAAGGCGCTCGTACTAATGACTGCTGCAAATTGCAATAATAGCCTGCAATTTGTTTTATAGAACGCTTATATCAACCATTGGCTTAGAAACATGAATAATAAGTATGAAATATTCAGTTAAGGTTACTTTGTTACCAAAATTATTTGAAAGAATTTTGCTTCTTAAACATTTTTCAACGCTGTTTAAGAGACCTACATACCAGTAGCGAAGGGTCAATTTTTGTAAGAGGTAAGCCGGAGGATACATATCTTTAATATGAGTAAATGATTTTTCCTAACTGTGCACTTTTTCAAAGGAAAGCCGGTAGGAATCGAGTTGTGTGGAACCTTCGCCACTGCTACATACTAGATCTCTCAGAAAAATACTAAAATTCCGCTTCTTACCTTTCAAAAGTAGTTTTTTGTAATGTTTTTCGTCATTATGCTCTTGTATATGATCTCAAAGAACATAATATTTTGATTGCGCAAGAGTAACGGTTCTGTGGCTTTATGGTATTCGTTGCATTCGCCGAGCATGCGGTCGGAATAACTTGCGAAAGCCCAGAGGAAACTTTTGCAACCGCTTTAGTTTCATGCGTCTGGCGCCGGCTGGCACTAATCATTGTCTGAAATGTCTTAACCGCATACATGAGGACAGTTTTCGAGATTCTTCTCAGTACATTGATCTTCTAGGTCGTAGTTATTAAATGCTGTATAACAGTCATCACATAGATTGTTGTAATTTGATTGAACTCTTGTTCAGTTGATTAAGGCCGATTCTAAATCACAAATTAACTCGCTCTAAATCCTCACAGCAATTGGCAATCCAATTAAACTATCAGCTTGTTTAATCCTTAATCTATTCATTTCACAAATAGGACTTTATTTCTTATTGTGCTGTTTCATCTACTATAAATAGGAGCTTAAAGTTATTAAGAAATAATTCTTCATATGCCTTTATTTACGGTTGAGTTCTTCTATTAATATCCGCCTGAGTATATATTCGCTCAATATTATTATTTCCTTTATTTATCCCCCTTATCCTGGTCTATTTAAACGTACTAAGCAAATACCTGCCCTAATTGAGATGCCATTTGTGTTTGCCAAATAAGGAAAATGATTAATTACTCCGTTTTGCTTACAATAACTATTACAGTTATGTGTTATTTTGGGATATTATAATTCAATTATAATATCTTAAAACAATGCACAACATAACCACTACCACAGGTAAAATGACTACAAAATTAAATAATGTTGTTGTCATTTTACCTGTGGTTATAATGAGAATTCAGAGACCTATTATTGATTGGATATATCCAGATTACCTACTTGTTTTTTTTTTCAATAAATCTGAGAACAAAGCCGTAGGAAATTAGGAATACAAGCAGATGTTAAGCTAACGTGTTATGGGTCTAATAATGATCCATGTGCCCAAAGAAAAGCGTAAAAAACTGATTAGAAGGCAATGAAGATGTACCATTACATAATATATCTATTATGCTCCTTGACGAAGGTATTCGGGTAGTTATGCCATTCGTTTTGTTCCAGGATCCGAATCTATTTTCTGTACAGTAATGGAGATAGTAACTGCCAGCCAATTGGCATCGGCTCCGTTCCCCGTTACGATAGTTACATGACCTTTCAAACCCTTAATGTGTTTTGTTTCTTTAATGGCTAACAAATTACTTCCAACGGTTTGTCTTACAATATTCCCATAAGGACATTGATAAAAAAGGAATATGTATCCATTTATTATTCCTCCACACAAGTGACGAGCAAATTGCTTAGCTAGGTCGCGTGTTGTATAATTCGCGACGACTGCGTGAGAAAAATGCCCTGGCCGCCATATTGGACGTTTTATTTTCGTATCCATATTTCACACTCGGAGATCTCCGCGTGTTAGATGTTATGATTAAGTATTTATTTGAAGTTTGTTTTGTTATGCTCTTTTGTGTTGTTACAACATTGTGTTAGCTTTCCAACTTTGCTCTTTGTTGTTGATTTTATATTCCAAAGCTTAGTTTTCGTTCAACAATGAATTGTAGAAGTTCAATACGGAGTTTAATACTTTTAGAAACAAAAACAAACTTGAAATCTTAAGATAAGATAAAACTTACTTTGATGCATAATAATTAGCGTAATAGGTGCTTACTAGCTTTACGTAAGCAGATATTCCACTTTCCGCCGAGTTGAAAGACCGAGGGACACTCATAGCTACAAAGTTGCGTTGCGCAGCCCTGCGCCTGCGCTGCCTTGAATCATGATTGTCCGCGCGCGTTAGTCACGCCACCGCTCGGCCACTTTCAGCGAAGGCTCATATTTCCATTCCTCACCGTTTATTTTTATTTTCCATAGTTTTATGCGATTATGGAGTTTTACGAATAGTTTGCATTGCTACTTAAAAAATGCTCAGTAATTAGAAAATGCCTTACTACATGGTTGGTTAGGTCATTGAAAGGCAAAAAAGGTTGTTTTGTATCTTGATTAATATATGAGGTATGAAAAATAAACATACCTATTCTATTTCTATCGAGATATTTATAATGTCTACTATCTTTATCTTATTGAAAGAAATTGTTATCATATCATACTAAAAACCGCTGATCTTCTATCAGCGGGAACAAGGGTTGATTGTGAAATTTCGTTTGTATAGCTAATTCTCACATTGGTCCTTTGTAGCCGGTCCCCGTCTGTTGCTCAAATGAAATTATTGAAATACTTGGAATTGTTGAATCTGTGGAGGGAGCGTGTTTGTTTAGGTTCACATCTCCGCAAAGCTTATATGTTAAGTATTTCATATCATGTATATCATGTGAACGTGAGGCTTGTCTTCTTTCTCGCTCTATGAAGTAAACTGAGTTCCATCCATGCTCAGATACCACGTGAAGAAATGAAATTACTTTGTTATTACATACTTACCTACTTCAAAACATCTTGATGTTGTAATATGTTGTGAGCACAGATTTCAGATTGCATCAATAAATTACTACGAGCTCTATTACTAAAGTCATTAATTTACATACGAATGGAACTCTCAATGAAGCATCATTGGATGGAAGTGTCTCAAGTATCGTAAGACCGATAGGCTCTACTCTTTTTTAATTCTTACATCAGCGCAGATAATCGCGTGGATAGTAAACTTGTTTTATTCAGTAAGCTACTACATTATGGTGCTTGACTATGTGCATTCGTTCCGCAGGCTTCGCTTTCGTCGTGCGATCACAAGCTTGGATCTCATTCGCTCCTCGCCTCTGTATTCACGACATCCGGTATTTTATTTTGCGTTTCTTTGAACATGGTACAACGAACTTGAAGCAGGCTCGTAATCTCGTATGGGGAACCATTATGACCATGTTGTTAAGATTTTGTACGAATATTTTAAATTATATGACTTTTTCACGCGCTCGTAGTTTTGTCGTAAAATGTTTTGTTTAAGTTTTATTCGTCTGCAGACTTGAGTGATGGGCTGCATACTATTCCGGGGTTATTAAAGTGTGCTTAGTTCAGCGCTTAAACTTGCAGCCAGCCATTAACACGTCGTGACTGTGATTGCACAAATTACCATCGTGATGGCTGAGACCTACTTGATGTAAGAAACCTGTCATTAGGTAAAATTGAGTTTCTTTGATTAGGGAAGCATACATTTTAAGTTTTTAAGTGACGCCATTACATACACTTTAGTTACGCGGAAATGAGTCTGACCTGGAAAATCGTAATGAAAAACGACCACCTTAAAGTTATTTACGAACAAAACGATTTTGCATAAATAATAGTCTTTACGCCCCTCAGAGTTGTTATAAAATGTTCGGTACACACGCGTGCTTTAATTAAATTAAACTGATTCGTATGTCGTAAGCTAATTGCGAGTGCGGATGGGCTAGGGCGGCTCTAAATATATTCGCACGACACCACCACTCCTCCGCACAAACACAAACGAACGCACATGTTGCCCTAATAACATTCCTATTTTCGCTCACGTGCTAACGGCCATCCATACAATTACTTACATGTCACGTTATGGGGAATTGCGCTCTCATGTATGTCATTTTAATTAATACATAAACTTATGTAGGAATTTCCGTCACATTATCATGGTATTTCGATATTTTCTAGTTCAGTTAAAGCATGTTAGTTCTCAGACCCAAATATACCACTTGTATTAATTGTATTCTTATGTACAAGTGTGACATTTGCCTGGCCTCCTTCCATTGATTCGATACGACATTTTCATTGGTTGCTGTTAGTGCATAATCTTATCGCTAGTTGATAAAACAAAACAGTTTTACTTCGATCAATACTTGTATTCATACATGTAGTACCTCACCCACTTATGAATCAGTTCTCTTTGCCTTATCACATTGCCGTAAATCATTTTCGGTTATTCGTTAGTTTCACAATAGACGCGAAAAATGTTTAGTATCCATTATAACGCTATACGCCCATGTAATACTCCAACATGTTCGTCCATGTTTTGTAGAACGAGTCATTTCAAGTGATCTAAAACAGTGAGTAATCAAAAGTGCACTCTGGGTTTCAATTAACAGTTGCAAAGTGTGAAATGAAAGCAGAAAAAGGATAACTAGAAGAGGAACAGTGAAACGAATGGCGGCGGCGATGCGGCGAGAGAGCTTAGTGGAGGCCAATAGGCGTTAACGCAGCGTGCATCCGCCGCGCCGCCGCGACCGCCAGCCATGTCGAGTGCGCTGTCTCCGAGCGCCTCCGACGTCGGCGACGAGCCGGCGCGACGACGCTCCGTCTTCTACGTGCCATTGTTTGAGAGCTTCGACAATTATTTGCCCTTGACGCCAGAAGAAAAAGAAGCTCTAATATCTGGCGAAAATATAGATAGCATCTCTACAAAAACTAAAAGGAGGAATGCGTCAGACAGCGGCAGATTGCGAATCCCATCTCGGGGTGATTCATCCTTTACGGAAAGTGAAAGTGACATGAGCGCGTTTAGTCCAGAAAGACGGTTTCGTCGGCCTTTGTCATCCACGGCGAGCTCTAACGAGGCGCTGACAAGATTGGGTCATCGCGATTTGACTAGCCCGAGACTCGTCGCCCAAAGCACTCTTATGAAAAATACCAAGCCGAGATTACGGAGCACGACATCGTGCGAACCTCGCTACGACCGGATATTTTCACCGATCGGAGGATCAATTTCATCAAACAAACTGAATAATTCTACAACGAACATTGGAAGCAAAATACCCTCGAAAACTTCAATCATGAATTCCAACTTGTCACTCATTCCTGATTCGCCAAAGCTTTTGTCTCCTGCGAAGGAGAAATCAAAAACACTTCCACAAAATCTCAATGTGCCATCGCCTATTAGAGGCAGCAGTAGTTCTACGTCTATATTTAGAACTCCTAGAATAACTGTCACTCCTGAGAGTCCTAATAAAAGTCCTGGAAAAATGTCTGGACTGAATTTTATTCGAAGATCTCGAAGCACAAAATTGTCGCGAAGCAACTCCTTACTGCGCAGTATTACTGCAAGACATATCGAAGAGGGGCTCGACGAACATGCCGCTGTAGTGACGGACCTGACTGAAAATTATGATAACTTTGTAGATAGTAATGGGGGCGAATCTGAAGTGATTTGTGCTCTGATTAAGAAAAACGAATCTCAGATGGCTAACAGCCCTATGAGCTTACGACGGGCGTACCTTGATGTGGACGATGATGTAGCTGTACATTCTGGTAAGACATTTGCCTTTACAATATCATTATTCATTCCAACCTTGAGTTAATTGTAATTTACTTCCCATCGGCTGTGCTCGATGACCATAATTTATACCATAATAGAAACCGCGCGATTAAACTTCGTCGCGTAAAGTGAAATATGGAGGCGTGCGCCTGTTTGACATTGATCGTCAAATAATAACTAACATTGAATGAATAACCGAGATCCTTTCTAAAATAAATTAGCTATGAATACAATACAATATTATGTATGAGTCAGTCAAAAGCAATTCCAACTTGTTGTTTTAGAAGTCATTCTCAGCTATTCAATGAATGTTTTACTACTACAACTCTTCAGATTTCCACTCAGTGAGTTGTATGTTCTGGATTTACCCTGACTATACATGCTGTACGAACTATATTGATCGATCACCTAACACCGTACACACTGGGGCACTTAGTGGACAATGGCAGACACTTGAGAGGAGAAAGCGTTTGAAAGCCCTTACTGAGCGAGTACCTAATACGGATGACTTAACACTTTCGAACTATCCTACCAGTGTATGGAATGTTCCACTAGACGCTGTTCATAACGGCAAACAATGCCCTCTAATTACATAGCAAGGATCTGAAGCGAAGGTCTTTAGCGAACGATACATCATGTCTTAAAGTTGGCATTACGAAAAGTGGAAGTCATCTTGTTAGTCAAAGCCCATTATATCTAAGTGACTGTCGTTATAAACAATGGTTTATTCAATGTGTACTTTAGTACAACGTTGATCGGTATACTTGATTTATTGTTTTAGCTGAAACAGAAAATAATGGAGTAAAAATTCAGTTTTTTTTTCTCAGCCTGCAGTTCCTTCCCACTACTGGGCAATGGTCTCACTCCACGCTTGAAAATACCAGAATTGAAAATTAATTTTAGTTAAAAAAATCAAGGTTAGAGAAACAGGTAGATGATAAAAATATTTTTAGTACGATAGGTACTTTTGTCTGCATTGAATTCTGTGAACACATTAAACACTTTACAATTAAAGATTCCCATAGGTGTGAGAAATCAAATAATAGATTGCAGTAGGCGACGCTGATACAGAACAATGGTTATAAACACGTAACTCACCGCTACTTTTAACTTTTTCCTCAACAGTTCTACCTATGTAGTTACCTTACTTGGTGCAAAAAGATTGGATGGAGACACTGCAAGTACTGCAACGTACAATTCCCCCTGTGTCACTCATCAGCCTATTAATATATATCAAAGGATTGCTACGAATGCACGAAGTGTTTTCCATAATTATTTGATATGAAACTATGTATAATGTATACTGTGGGTAATTTACCAGGACAAAATATCACACACACTCATATTTTTATTAAAGTGCAAGTTATTTTCGGCCGCTCGGCAAAATTGGGTAAACTTTTCTCTATTAGCCTCTAGATTCTAATAATGTATCTAAAATATTATGAGTGTCCTTGTCTGCTTTGTAAAACTGTAAACAAAAGACTATATTACCGTTTCTATTAAATATTCGCGACACGACTTTAGCTGAAAGACGCAGCGCCACAAAATCGAAGTCGGTCGCTCCTTCAAAACAATGTACGGTGAAACAAGCTATTTGGTATACTCGCGGAAATTTTCACAATCCAATGCCGAAGCGTATACTTTTCCAAATTTTATTTTGTAAAGCTTTTTTAATTAAGAGACTGACTCTTAATGACATAAGCTTTACAAAATAAAATTGCAAACAATATTGTCAGTGTACTAGGATTGTGAATATTTCTGCGTGTATATCAAATAGCTGGTTCGACCGTACATATAGTTACATAAATGTTTTGTAACACAAACATAAAAATGTCGCTAATGTACCGTCACTATCGTATCGTCGCGTTGCACTTCCTCGTGGTCTGTTATCGTCGCCGTCTCCTTATCAAAAGTACGCATAATGATTGCGCAGAGAATGGAGTCCGCAGGCTTTTTAAATAATTGCTTTCAAATAGCATTGGTAACGACAACTCCAAGTGTTTACTTGGTTATTTAAAAGGTTACCTTATTTCGGAAATACAGTGATTTTCCGAGTTTCTAAGTAACCTTAGTTAAATTTAAATTACGCCGAAGAACTCTAGACAACAATAAGTTGTAGCCATGAAAACATTGAAAACTGTGACTTAGTACCATTTAGTCACGTCGCGTCGCTGCTTAAATTATTTACTTCTGTTCAAACAGTTTTGCACCTGATTTGCATTGGAAATAGTGTAGAATCGGCACCTGTGTAGTTGCTACCGTTCACTGGTCAGTAAACAGGGGCCATAACTCATAGTCATAACGCAGAGTACAACACATAAACCTAAGTAATAACGATAATGGGTCCGAAAGAACATCTGTTGCTTCACACGTCGAGGAGTCGTTGACATTGCAGGCTGCATTTATTATTCTACAACAATAACTTAGTAACAATAATTTTGTGGCATCACGAATCAAAACAAACAGGAAACTTTATCCATACACTCATAACAGCCATAAAATTTAATAGGCGCCACAAATATTAGTCGTAAACATTTATTGACAATATGAATACACAGACCAATGGACTATCGTGTTTCCAAGAACAAAATATTTATGTACCAATTAAAGTCAACGGTTTTTGTAAAACCGTAGCGTAGTATTCGTTCACAAAAACAATTCAACTAAGGTACTAACTACACAAAAATATCGCTGAATGTTTAATACATATTTTGGACGCGGGCACCATAATAATCTGTTGCTCAAAACTTTTTGTCATACATTTGCCGACGCATGCGCAGCGGTCACGGGCGGCGTGCGCGCAACTTCCGGCGGAAACCACGCCGTACATGGCTCCTGCTATGTAGTTGATATCATTTTACATATCTATCTGTAATGTGTCGCCGTAATGTGAAACCCCGCGAACATTACATGCGCATTGGCAACACAGTTCTAGTAATTTTCTTGCAAGGTTGACGGTAAATCAGTGTCAATTGTGTTGTTCGATCAAACGGATATGAGGCAGTATTTATTTTATCATTTGTTGGGCTGTGTAGGTAATGTTTAACTAAATTGATTTTAAACAATCATTATTTTTTCCTTCGGTAAAAGTTGACTATTTGTCAATAGTGTTGACAAACGGTATACTTAGAAAAACAATGTCTGACCTTTACTTTCTCTATTTCCAGACACCTCATATGAGAAGGCATGCCGACGGGGTTCAGCACCGAGCACGCCAGTGCCTGGAGCGCAGGCGCAGCACAGTCCCTCCCGCCTTGCCTCCTTCTTCTTCTCCAAGCGATCCTTCAGGAGCAACCCCCTCAAGAGGACCAAGTCGGCGACCAAACTCGAGAGGGAACGAGCCTTGGCCGCCGCACCCACACATCCACCTACACATGCCTTGCGGACATCAAGGTTGGTACCTATAATTATGTGCAACTAATTAGGTGTTGAACTAGTTGTAATCCGAGTAATAGATGTAGGAGTTTGCTTCCAGTATAAGTGGATGCTGCTATCGTCGCTTGTCAGTTTTTTGTAAATGCAAATCAGAAATCGTTTTCAAACACAGTTTAATAACAAAAGATGTCGTCGAGATTATCACAAGGTACAACTTGATATAAAACACAATAGAATTTGAACTTCAGACAATGAATTGATCGGAGTCACGTAAGCGTGATTTAATTTTTCTTCGAAGAAAGTATTCTCAGGAATATATCATTTTTATTCTCTCACAGAACAGCTGTCACAGTTTGTTGAACCCTCCGTCTACTCAGTTTATTGATGTCTATAAAATGTCGCTATTGCAGTGGATTACTAGAAAACGTATTGCTGCCAACTATAACTTGTTTTATAACCCGAATAAAATAATCTGTGTAATACGAGACATCCCTCTTCTCACCTCATAACTTAGTTTATGATAGAAATATCAGTTGTACTTCCGACGAAATAGTGCTCGTAAAACAGCCCCAAAACTCTTATTGCGATTGTACTACATAAAGTTACGCAGTCCTCAGAATGTCTCGTCGATTAAGTTCATATCGAAGCTTCTTTTGGCGGAATGTTTCTCCATGTTATTGATATCCATCAAAACATTACATACTGTATTTAAAACATTCCATAATTTTACTATAAACATTATTCAATACGTGTTTTGTTCTTCAAAAACATAGATCTACTATCTATAATATTTAGAAATCTAACCAAGCCACAACTTTATCCGTACGCATAATCGCAAAGTTTGTTACGTTGTAAAAGTTTCGAAATTTTCGTTCACGGAGCAATAGCGTGTGCTCAACTTTATAGTCAGCAAATTGGATAGCAAATGGGCCTGTCGTATATCCTGACATAAATTAGCCAGTAAAACAACTGTCAAGTGTATTTAGCGATATGTCGTGACTGTAAAACGTTATCCAGGTTGTATGGTGTCGTATTTCAACGTGTAGGAGTGTCGCCCCGCCCAGTCTGGCCCACGGCTATTCACCAAATATTCTTAATTACTTCCCTCCCAACACAAACACGACAACTTCATCGAGACCTAATTAAATAGTGTAACTTGTGGCAGCCAATTAACGCCTGCTTTAAATGGACCAATGATTATTGAAGCTTTCGTCTAACAGATGGAAAGGCTCACGTAGTGTTCGTTCACATAAACAATGGAGGTCGTAAACTGTAAAGGAATAACTTCCTGGATTGGTCTTGCTTTATTTGTAGATGGATTAAAAAGGAACGTGTATCGGACACAACTCTGATCTTAATTTAAATCAAAGCGTTGTTTTATAATATCCAGTAGAGTAGGTACTATAAGATATCATTACCATTCACATTTTTGATAGACCGAAATCCGTCGTTCAATTCTCGCCCAAATAATCCCTTTGAAGAGCCCAGCTCGAACGGTAATCAAATGTGTTTGTTTCAGATCTCACGAAAGCCTCCTGTCTGCACATTCACCCGCTGTTTCTACCATGGATTTGGGACCACCTAATCAAGTGAGTATTCAATATTTAAACCAAAATTTAGTTAAAAAGGAAGTTATTTATTATTATATGACTTTGTTTAATTTCTAAGGAATACAAGAAAATAGGAATATGGCTAGAAAGGGGGTGACTTCTGAGATGATCAGTAATAGAAGAGTATAGAATGGAAGGAGATGACATGATGGGCCGACTCCAAATAAATGGGTATAAAGGCAGTAGAATGATGTTTATGATGACAAGAAAATAGAAAAATAGTAACAGAAATCAGTTTAATGCATCACTTAGGCCATATTTCTTGACCTATCTTACATTAAAGTAACTTTACGCTGGAGTCAGTTTTCCGACCTCAATGGATAACAAACTGAAACTATTTCGGCGTTCGCCGACAGACTTTGTAAGACAGAATGACATGCCAACGTAGGCATCCTTTGATTTAGAACTTTCGTAACTTCGGACTCCACATGCCTTCGAACCTTCATGCTTAGGGAATGTATTCCAATATGCTCGTTTTAGTTACGTCTTCACTTACGTGAAGACTTGAAGGTGCAAACTAACTGTTCTATTTCTTGTTTCCAGGTAGAAATCCGATCTCTCCACTCGTCAGTGCTGGGCAGGCCACATTGCTTCGCGCTCAGTGCTGAGAGCCGAGCACCTCGCTACTTCGCCTGTGCCTCACGGAAGGAGCGGGACCGCTGGATATACAGGTAGATATACCATTAAGATATTATGTGACAAGAACCCCTGCGTGGACCTTGGACATGTGTTACGATCGATTACTTGATAATGAATCCTCCCATATTCGTCGTTTTATCTGCTTTTGTTTTCGTTTCCGTCTTCGGAGTAACAAAGCTAACAGCAGTGCTTCCTCGTTGGAATCCATTCTGGCACTGAATGTACAAAACGCGGATCGTACACCGCGAACTCGCTGGCCACCCGCGGCGAGCTCGCCGCGCACACGTTGCGAACTCGGGGCGAGCTCGCTTCGCAATCGCCCCGCTTTCCACTCGCTCGCAACTCGCTAGTGTGATAAAGCCCTTATGGAGGAATGAGGACCGCGTAACAAGAGTAGTGTGTAGTATGCATGTGGATGGCTATGGCTATTGGTTATGAGAGGAAGAGATGAATGGATTGTGTGGCAAATGATGTAAGCTATCAGGAAGGAAGAGAAGATTGAGATGACGGTTCATAGAAATGTATGGCGCATAAAACCTGTGTCTTCTTCTTAGCTGTCGATGGCAAATTTTCGTCAAATGTACAAGGTCGAAGAGACACCGACACGAAAACACCGACTGTGTCGGTATTGTACTTGTGTAGAAAACAGCTGTTTTTTTTATAACCGATGAAAAATTTCTATGTGGGGGACCCAAAATGATGTACTGAATACGTGCATGGTAACCGGTTTCGCGTCGGTGTCCGTTCCACCTCGTATATGGCTCATAACTCAGCAACGCGAACTCCGCTCGCGATGCGGTCATGAGATCCTCAAGTGCAGCTGATCTACACTAATATTGTAAAGAGGAAAGATTTGTATTTTTGTGTGTATGTTTGTAATGAATAAACTCAAAAACTACTGCGCCGATTTCAAAAAATCTTTCACCATTAGAAAGCTACCCGTGCGAAGCCGGGACGGGCCGATAGTCCTGAATAAATTATGATAAGGTAATATCGCAAGCAAGCCCTTCTGACTTCAAAAAGTCTTTAATAGCTATTCTGAGTCGCTTGTATAAGACTGCCCCCATTAATTACCACCCTATTAAGTAGGTCGTCGATGTCTCTATCAATCAATATCATGTACAAAGTAAACGTAACTTTCTTTGTAGCGTCAGCAGCCATTCTTCGAAAGTGTAGGTAGCGCTTCTAAGTATCGGTACACCCACAGGTTAATTGGTTAACTATAAATATGTCTGTAAGGGACAGTGTGGCACATTTTACTACCATAGATTCAGAATAAGATTCTCGACCAACCAGCGTTTAAATTAATGGTTTACTAAACCAAAAAAAAGTATGTTGCCCTTTCATACATTTTGACTGTGAATGCGTTGCATTTTTGTTTGATTTTTGTTTAGATGTTTATAAATATAAACACAAACAAATAAAGAATGCGTTGCTCTGTGCTATGAAGCACACGATCGACAGACATTGTTTGTTTGCGTAAGTTTGTGAAGAGTTTAGACAAAACAGAGCTATCATTAGATACTGCCTCGTTGGTCTAGTGGCTGCAAGCGCGACTGCCGAGCATTAGGTCCTGGGTTCGATTCCCAGGTCGGGCAAAGTGTTATTCGGTTTTTCCATTAGGAATTACTCTGTAGCAGCCACGGAGTCTGAATTTGTGCCCGGTTGATGGCAATGGGCTGGGCCCGCATTACATGGGACGTAAACATTTCTGGGGAAATGTGGGTGTACTATTCGGTACACCTCTGCCTAGCCTTTCGGGGATTACAGTCGTGATGTTATGTTTATTATTAGATTGTAATGCTTTTATGTGTTTAGTCTGTTGTAAGTTAAACTAGAGGTTATAGAAATGTCATAACGTAGTAATGAGACAGATAAATCTTTACACTCGTTAGAAAATGATCCGGAAGGTTAAGTGTTATCTTAAACATGTGTGTGTTTACCCTTTGTCGTTATTGTTTCTTAGAATGTTGTCTATGATACTATGTATTATTTCTTGTTATTTTTTTGACCCTTACATTTTGAATACAAGTTAATTGTTAATCAACTTGTTGAAGTGTCTCGGCACCACCTTGGTGGACTGGTAGAGAATGCCTTCAGCATTAAGTTCACCTTTGTACATTATTTGTGGGCGAAAAGTTTAGATCTATACAAATACTTAAATAAAACTGAAGTGTCTTTTAACGAATGCGTATGAAAGTATATACGGTACCTACTTATAACGTTTGGGAGTCCGTGTCTACTGAGTGAAACAGTGTTCGGGGTGGGGCTGTTCTAATCCCACCCTGCAAGGTTGATACAATACGCTATGGTTGAAAGCTATTGTGGAATACAGAGTACAGTGAATCTGTCTCGAGATAACAAAAACACTTTGTCGTTTTTGTCTTTCTGTCTGTTTCTTACGGCTTATCTCCGAAACGGCTGGACCGATTGGCGGGACTTTTACTGGCAGATAGCTGATGTTATTTTAGAAAAAGGATTAGGTTTCCGTGTAAGTTAAAACCCTTGAAATTGTTAACAAAATCAGATTCAATTCAGGGAAGGATTTTTTTAATAATAATTAAACAATAATAATAAATATCGCTGGACATTACACACAGCGCCATCTAGGTGCCACACTAAGCAACGAGGCTTGTGTCGTGGACACCAGATAGTTCATACTATTACATAGATACTTTTTGTTTGTAAATACATACTTATTATACATATAAACATCCATGACTCGGAAACAAATGTCCATGCTCATCACACAAACACTTGCTCCCTAAGAACGTAAGGCAGCCTCACTACCGCTGCGCTATTCGGGTCGTCATTAGTAGTAGTGAGTATTACAATTAGTGGTAGTGAGTAAATAGATTATTAACATCAAAGAATAAAAAAAGCCACAACAGCCTCTATTTATTTATACTTCATGTATAATAGTGGTACATAGGCGGACTTAATGCTATAAGGCATTGTCTACCAGTCAACCTTTGGGTTAAATAAGAAAACATTGTGGTGGTGTATGATATAGCTGTAAAACGACAAATTGATGTTTGGCGTCAACTTGTTTAATTAATTTCCCTGACGTTACATTATAGAATGCTTTTTTCTTAGGAAAAACTATTCCTATATACTCTCTACTTGATCAAAATTATCCGCAATAACAATATTTCTTTGCTTACCCTCCCCAGCTTGCGGCAAGCGGCGCGGCCCGACGAGCTGCGCACGCGACGGTGTGAGCGGACCGTCAAGCTGTGGCTGTTAGAGGCCAAGGCGATTCCGCCCAAGAAGAGATACTACTGCGAGATCCTGCTCGACGATACATTATATGCCAGGTAAACACACACTTTATTACTTACATGATAAGTATTGTTATTGTACGGTGTTAGTTTAGATATACAACATAGATGAATTCCCAGTTATGATATGAGTATTTGATTATAGCACTACTTAAACTCTTTTTTACAATGCAATGTAGCACTCTAATTCTAGTATAAACTACAATAAATCTATAAAATAAAATTGTTATGACATACTAACGCAAATAAATAAATCACTTTTGACTGTTGGGACTCCCCGGTCCACACAAATCTGTTTGAGTCAAAGACTACATACATGTGGCTTGACCGCAAGATTACATCTGGGCGGTTACCATGACGTCTTAAAGCCGGAGTAATGCTAGTGGGAGAAAGAGACAGAGCTATACAGGTCGTCTAGCACCATCTCTTTCCCACACTGGAAGACGTCATGGTAGGCCAACTGGGGGGCTACTATGACGTCTTAAAGCAGGAGTAATTCTAGTGCGGGAAAGAGACAAATGTTTTGTTTGGGTGTTTCTCCTCAGAATAGTTGGAAAAGGAAACATCGACTCCATTTATTTTTAAAATACAATAATTTACAGCTAATATACAGAAATGCCTCGACTGCCTTTCTTGTTCTAGTGGTCGCAATCGTGACTGCTGAGGCCTGGGTTCCAGTCCCGGGTCGGGTAAATTGTGATTCGGTTTTTCCATCAGAAATTTCTCAGTAACAGCCGCGGAGCCTGCATTTGTGCCCGGTTGATGGCCGATAGCATGATAGACTCGCTCCCTATTACACAGCACCTACTTAAACACATAACTGATGAAATGTGGGTGTACTATTAGGTTCACCTCTACTAACCCTTCAGGGACTACAGGCGTGATGTTACGTTGAATAAATATCATTCAACTAAATTACAGTAGCTCGTAAACGTCTAAGAGCTACCGTGAGACTTTCTTTTCATCAGAGTTCTTTCCCATATCTAATTGCCTAACATTTTAACTAATAGAGATTCCATGGCTCTCGCTTTAATAACATAATTGCTGTACCTTAAATTTTTGGGCAAAAATCTGATAAAAAATCGTTCTTTGTTCACTTGAACACTTTCATTTGTATAATCGTAGCATTAGGATCAATTTTGCTTCGTTATCGACAAGCGTAGTATGAGCTACGAGGAGCTCGTGGCAAAATAATAACAGCCGCTCGAGTCGATCTTTAGGTTAAGCCGTGCTCGCCTAGGTTGGTCTGTGGATGGGTGACCGCCCATTACATACTGAGTTTCCTCCGTGCCTCGGAAAGCACGTTAAGCCGTTGGTCCCGACTGTCATCTGTAGATCTTTGACAGTCGTTACAGGTAGTCAGTTACCCAAAAAGTCTGACAACCAGTCTTACCAAGGGGTATCGTATTACCCAGTACTAACTGGGTTATGGAGGTCAGATAGGCAGTCGCTCCGTGTAAAACACTGGTATTCAGCTGCATCCGGTTAGACTGGAAGCCGACTCCAACATAGTTGGGAAAAGGCTCGGCAGATGATGATCGACAAGCGTAGTATGAAACAAACCTGTAATTATCTATGGACTATCGTGCCTTCGTTCGTATGAATACTATGCAAATACGAGGCAGGTCAAACGAAAGAGTATGTTTGACCCTTGCTTGTTTTCTATTTCTTGTATTCAGCCAGGTTTCTTTATATTGGATAGCTAAGAAATAGTATGTGTAAGTAAACAGCTTTCTTTTTAAGAATACTTGTAGCGCAAATGTGTTTGTTGATATTTAATATTTTATTAACTTTCTAAATTGTAAAGGGTGTAACAAGACCCTTAACGAAACTGAAAGGTACTCGTTCTCCCCGTCATTGCGATATTGCTTTTGTTCTAGACCATACCTGGGAACCTTCTATTTACGGAGATATTGGGGGTGAAAGTTCCAACTTTTTCACAAGTCTTTTTAATACATATTTTTAATGTATGATTTTTACTTTAAACACCTCCACGACCCCCGTACTATTCAATCGATCAGGCAGCACAATGTTTTGTATACGTTACATTGAGTCCTATCGGAAAACGCGATTTTTTACCCAAAAAGAAATGTCGTTTCCCAGCAATAATTATTGCGTAAAGTTACTTAGTTTGATGTACATAATGCTTGGTTGACGGCTTCGTAAAGGGTCCTTTTACACCCTGTATAATTAATGTTTTCCTAAAACTTCATTAATTTTGTGTATATTGCATAAGCCCAGGTAGTAGCACGAGCAAAAATTGCTTTTTATGTATTTAGTAAATATAAAGCAACTTTTGAAAAAGTACATTTTGATATAAGTGGGGTAACTTTGTTATTGCATTCGAGCGCGGAATTAACACCCGAGCTGTAGGCGAGGGTACGTTACATTGAGTCCTATCGGAAAACGCGTTTTTTTTCTTGATTTGTTTCCCAGCAATAATTATTGCGTAAAGTTACTTAGTTTGATGTACATAATGCTTGGTTGACGGCTTGGTTAAGGGGCTTATTACACCCTGTATAAGTTTTGATTATCTTACTCAATTATGCAAGCACGTCTGATGCGACTCTTTGATAATAAAAAACAAACTAAATATCATAATCAGTGGCTTCTTGAGAACTGCATCCTTACTGACAATAGATAAGAAAATGAAATAACATCACGCCAGTGAACTCCGAAAGGTTAGGCAAAGTTGTATCTAATAGTACACCCACATTTTGCCAGTGATGTTTAAGTCCCATGTAATAGGGGCGGGCCTATTGCCATCAACTGGGCACAAATCCAGACTGCTGTTGCTGCATGTTGCTGTGCCCGACAGGGCCCATATTGATCTTTCATCTTATTACACAGTCTGTGTAATACATATGGAATGCAATAAAGACTTGAGTATTGACACCTCGGCCGCTACTGAGAAATTCCTGATGGAAAAACACAATTGGACTTTGCCCGACCGGGGAATCGAACCCAGGACCTCGTGCTCAGCAGTCACGCTTGCGACCACTAGACCAACGAGGCATTCATTAGCTAACTAATCTATAATAATGCACTGACATAAACCATGGTCTGGGGGCTGGGGTGTTTCTATGACGTTTCAAAGCAGGAGTAATTCCAGCGTGGGAAAGAGACAGAGCTATACAGGTCGTTTAGCGCCATCTCTATGCCACACTGGAATGACTCTTGCTATAGACGTCATGGTAGGCCACCTGGGCTAAAACAAAGCATACTTTTATGCCCGGTACTTGTGGGATCGTTTGCGACGTAAACTAAGTAATAGATTATAAATTATTCGTTGAACAGGTCATCATCAAAGCTGAAGACGGAGCTGTGCTTCTGGGGCGAGGTGTACGAGTTCGCGAGCCTGCCCGCCGTGCGCGCCATACACGTCAACGTGTACCGAGAGCCCGAGCGGCGCTCACGGAAAAGAGACAAACATGCGCTTGTTGGTTAGTGTCTTTTAACATTACCGATGCGACCAAGCAAGTCTATATGATTATGCACATTTGCAGTATAAGAGGCATTGCAGATCTAACAGCTCAATTTCAACAGTGGTGGCGGCCCCGACTTACGAACAGTAAGTCGTGGTTTCGAACCCAGGCAGGCTCATTACTTTGTGTAATTTATTTCATCACCACTGCTCTTAAAAACGGTGAAGGAAAACATCGTGAGGAGGAACCCGGCATGTCCTAGAACCAAAAATTAGAAGACATGTGACATCTACCAACCCGCACTGGGCCCGCGTGGTGGATTATAGCCCATTTCCTCTCATAGAGAGAAGGCCGTGTGTCCCAGCAGTGGGAACATTATAGGCTGATTATGCTACAAGCTATCTACATCCTATTTTATAATCTTAGCTTATCAAATACAAATAATGACTGTCTTAAAGGCTGACAACCCATCAATCTTGCCAAGGGGTGTATAGTATTACCCACTAACCTGGTTGTGCAGGTCAGATGGGCAGTCGCTCCATTGTAAAATACTGGTATTCAGCTACATCTGGTTAGACTGGAAGCTGACTCAATAATAGTCGATGAAATAAAAATGTAGTATCTGTTATGAGCGCCAACGTCTTACGGCATTTCATGCAAACTTTGAACTCATTTGTTTTCGAAATGACTGAACCGATTTTAATGAAACTTCATACGGATAAGCAGGATACATATATCTAAAAAGTTTGCAGAGAACATCTTCAAAATGTCTTTTAAAAAAAAAAGATAATTGTAAATTTCTGTGGAAAATCTAAAATCGGTCAAATTTTGCTGAACACTATTTTTCGAAAATGTTCTCTCAACTTTTTAGACCTATATATCCTGCTTATGGGTATGAAGTTTCATTAAAATCGGTTCAGTCATTTCGAAAACAAATGAGTTCAAAGTTGGTATGAAATGCCGTAAGACGTTAGCGCTCTTCCTCTTACTCGTAAGAACCCAAGCGAGGAATTTTCAAGTGTTGCTAAAATTTGGACCGCTAACCGATTTAGTCTTACTGGCAAAGGAAACAGTTGTAAAAAAGTACAATATTGACCATCTCATTCCACAGGTACAGTCCGCATCCCAGTGGACGACGTATCCTCCCGCTACCTGAACGAGCGCTGGTACCCGCTCACGGAGACCGACAAGCCGGCGTCCCCGGCCGCGCCCGCGCCCGCGCTGCGCATCAAGTGCCGCTACCAGAGCGTCGACGTGCTGCCCATCGATCATTATGCCAGGTTCCTGGACTATTTGAAGAGG
Source organism: Eugnorisma glareosa (assembly GCA_947578425.1). Classification (NCBI taxonomy): domain Eukaryota; kingdom Metazoa; phylum Arthropoda; class Insecta; order Lepidoptera; family Noctuidae; genus Eugnorisma; species Eugnorisma glareosa. The sequence continues at coordinate 16,548,314 of OX387959.1, forward strand.
AATTATAGGAGGCTCTGTGAATATTTGGAGCCTGTTATTGGTGAGTTGTGATTATTTTGCGATCTTTAAAAGTATTAGCTGTTGCTAGCTATTATCATGAACTTTAACTATCTTGTATGTCGACAATAATTCTGATCTTTTTTGGTTCAGCGCAGGTTTTGTTCTCGTTCTGTACATTTCTATTAGTCGTCATCTCAGTAGGCACCCACTTTCTTCAAGTTATCTTTCCTTGGATGTAACAACATCTAATTTGTATGAATGAGTCCGACCTCATTCAAAATAGTACCCGAACTCAACGACTACGGAGTATTTTTTCCCCGGTCATCAGTATTAAGATGTCAGAAACGTCACACACTCTAAATAATAGGTACCGATATCTTTCTCCGTTTTTCAACCCATTTACACCCTCTAATATAAGTAAATCACCCACATGATAACTTCCAGGTGTAAAAGCCAAAGAGGACATAGGCTGCGCGCTGGTGCTGTGCATGGCGGGCGCGGGGCTGGCGCCGCGCTACCTGGCGGACGTGGTGGCGCTGGACGTGCGGCGCACGGGCGACCACTCGCTCACCTTCCGCGGGAACTCGCTCGCCACCAAGAGCATGGAGGCCTACCTCAAGCTCGTCGGCGATCAGTATCTGCAGGTTCGTTGTTTGATGGCTTAACATAATGAATGTATAGAAAAGTGCTGATAAATGATAAATGATAAATGATAAATGATGTTTATTTTGCAAATAGGTTTCTTAAAAACACTTTTACACGTCTCTTTTTTAAACTAGATGGGGCCGGTGTTTCGTACCTGACTACTCTGAGAAGAAACAGCCGAAACAAACTCAGAGGTCATAGTCTCTTTTAAAGTCCAGACATAATCTTGGTTAACTCACATGAGGACTATGCAGATTAGTGTCTGAGATGGTCTCTTGAAGAAAGAACCACACAGATTTGAGTGGACCTGTCCAGTCAGTGCAAGCATTTGTCAGTTATCGTGTAGCTCGACTTATAACTCAAGGAGCTCAACGACACGACGAACAATACCAAAGAAAGGACATTTGGGTAGGTCGCTTATAGTACTCAAACTGCCAGACAATAGTGGAAAAAGATACACATGGTCCTCACATTCACAATAATCAAATAAAATTAATACAAAATACTCTACAAAATAAATGTCATTAAATGTGACCATTAACAATAAAAAATAAAAGTAAAATACTTAGCAAAGTAAGTATTCATGTCAAATCATTAAATATAACAATAAGAAAAATATAAAACAAAATAATAATAAAAAATAATAATAATAATAAAATACTAAAAGTATTCATGTCAAATAAATTAAATGTCACAGTGTATATGGGAAAGGAATCAATAATAAACAAGCGAAGTCCGAAATTTCGACATTCACAGAGTAAATTTAATTGGAGCAGCTTAATCCCAAGCCTTTTTATCTTCGAGATAGTGATTAATGTTATAGTAGGCTTTCAGACATAGCTTCCGTTTTATAAACGATTTGAATTTATTTAGGCTTAGTAATTGAATATGACTCGGAAGTTTATTGTAAAAACGTATACATTGGCATCTGAACGTACCCCCTATTTTTTTTAGCCTCGTTGCAGGAACAACATATTTGTGTTTATTCCTCGTATTTACATTGTGGATATCACTGTATTTTTTAAACAAATTAATATTTTTATGTGCGTACAAAAGGTTTTCATAAATAAATTGAGAGGGGACAGTAAGTATATTAATCTCTTTAAATTTTTCTCTGAGGGTGTGTCTCGGACTTAATTTATAAATTGAACGAATTGCCCTTTTTTGCAAAACAAATATTGTCTGAATATCGGCGGCATTGCCCCACAAGAGAATACCGTACGACATCACACTGTGGAAATAACTAAAGTAAACTAAACGGGCTGTCTCTAAATCAGTTAAATCACGAATTTTTCTAACGGCGTATGCTGCAGAGCTAAGCTTTTTTGACAATTTGTCTATATGGGGGCCCCACTGAAGCTTGGCATCCAAAGTTATGCCTAAGAACACTGTGTTATCTTCCGGTTTCAACTCTTCATTCTTGATTAGTACACTAGTTTCCACTTGTCTTACATGGGGTATCGTAAACTTAATACATTTAGTTTTTTTCTCATTTAGGAGTAGATTGTTAACATTAAACCAATTAACGACTTTTGCCAGGGCGCTATTAACATCGTCCGTAACTAGCTGCTGACGTTTGAGTTTAAATAAAAGAGAGGTATCGTCTGCAAACAACACTATGTCATGATTATCCTTTAGGAGGTAAGGCAAGTCATTTATATAAATAAGAAACAAAAATGGGCCAAGAATTGAGCCTTGGGGTACCCCCATTCTTACTACGGATCCGGGGGACCTTTTCCCGTTAACATCAACTCTCTGAATCCTATCGCTCAAATATGACGCAAGAAGATCCAGAGAGGCGTTCCGGATTCCGTAGTGGTGTAGTTTCCTGATTAATGTTTCATGAAGAACGCAATCGAAAGCCTTAGACAAATCGCAAAAAATGCCCAAAGCATCGCATTTAACTTCCCATGCATTATAAATGTGCCCTAAAAGTTCAACACCGGCATCAGTAGTTGAACGACCCCTTGTAAAACCGAACTGTTTCTTATGCAATAACTTATGTTTATTGAAAAATCTTTGCATTTGTTCTAAAATTAGTTTTTCAAAAATTTTACTGAAGGTGGGTAGTACAGAAATGGGTCTATAATTAGTGGGGTCTGATTTACTACCCGATTTAAACAATGGTATTATTTTACTATTTTTCATTAGATCAGGAAACACACCACGGTCAATACAATCGTTAAATATTACAGCTAAAGAAGGAGCTACAATGGTTATAATGGACTTAGCAACGTCCACAGAATGACCCCATAGATCGGCGGTCTTCTTAACATTTAACGTGTGAAAAGTTTTAATTATATCTTTACAGGTGACATATTGAAAATTAAATTCGGAATCACAGACTGAAACGTTTTCCCTTAATAAAGACTCGGCAGCAGCTGGTGACGAGTTTAGCGATTTAGTAGTCGATACGGGAATATCCGCAAAGAAATTTTCAAATGCTGTGGCAACTTGAGTGTCTGAATTCAAAATATTATCGCCAATAGCAAGGCTGTAGTCACTATCTCGATTGCAAGACTTTCCCGTTTCGCTATTAATAATGTTCCATGTCATTTTAATTACATTACTACTGTTTTTAATTTTTGAACTCAAATAACGTGACTTTGCTATAAAACAAACTTTTTTATATACCTTAGAATAATTCTTAACATATAACTTAAATTCTACAGTGTTTATATACGTCCGTTCTTCATACAGCTCATAAAGTCGTTTTCGACTCTTATGAATACCAATGGTGGCCCAGTCGTTGAAAGAAGCGTTACTATTAACCGAGATTGTCTTAGGAACAAACGTGGTTTTAAATTGTGTGCAATACATACTAAAAAAATCGTTATATTGTTGGTTGGGATCACCGTTATTTGACAAAGGTGGTAATTTAGACAAAAGTTTAGTTTTAAAAGTTTCCAGGCGATTTTTAGTTTTTGGATTAACAATGATATCCTTCTTAGTGACTTTCTTGTTTACATTAGGAATTGTGATCAATTGCCCACAATGATCTGAATCCATTAAGTTAATAATTACTGTGTGGGTAGGTATGACATCTGTGTAAATATTATCGAGGCAAGTGGCACTAGTGGGGGTTATTCTAGTGGGCTCCAGAAATTTGTTTTCAAGATTGTATGACTGAAACAGGCTTATAATTTTAGTACTTAGCCCAGATTTTTCTAACAAATTAATATTAAAATCACCACAAGTGATTATGGACTTCTTAGAATTACAGATTTTATGCAACACTTCATCCATTACCTTTTCAAAACTATCATACAACCCTGAAGGAGGTCTATATACACTTAATATGATAAACTGCTCCAATTCTATACAGGCTATTTCAACTGTTCGCTCAACAGATAGGCTTACAATATCCTTGCGGTCTTTAAATTTAAGCTGATTATTTACTAAGATTAATGCGCCGCCATGTATAGCATTTTCCCTGCAGAATGAACTACCAACCTGGTGATTACTAAAATTGAAAATTAATTGGTGACACTTAAGCCAATGCTCCGTTATACAAAGAATATCTATGTTGTTACAATTCAGAAAAAGTTCTACTTCTAATTCTTTGTTCAAAAATCCTTGAATATTTTGATGCACCAGGTTGATACTATTGAAATCCTCTAAACATTCTCTTGGTTTATTATCTGGCTTCCTTAAAATATTGCAAGAGGTTGCCTCTGTTGTCTCATTTTCTAATTTAAATGATTGACTGAGTCATTAATTGTGATCAAACTATTGGCAGAGTAATTTAACTGAATATTGCATTGCTCAACAGAGGCAACTCGATTAGCCAAGTTCTTGGCTGTAATAGAAAAATAATATGATAGCGATACAGCTACCTGTCTTCTACAATAGTTTGATAAATAGCACCGATCCACAAGATATCTATCTTTTGTCAAATAAAAATTATTACCAATATAATTGTTAATGTCAATCAAATGAAAAACATTACTATTACATGTCAAATTATGCAACGTGTTATTAATATTATATCTAAGGAAATTTTCTTCCTGTGGCAAACTTTTACTATATGGAAATGTAAACAACACAATTTTTCTTAAATTTAAGTTTGACAATGTCCTATGATACTGGAGCAACTCTCCTTTGTTCACATTTCCTCTGTTACCTATCAAAATTAATAATATGGTGTCCTGGTTGAAGTTACACTTAATTATTTCTTTCATTATGTGATATAGAGAACATCCCGGCATACAGTTGTTTATCACTGAGTGTCCTGGGTTCTCATCTGATAACAAATTACCTAGGTCTTTTCCAATCTCATCACAAAATATTACTATGATGCTGATGGTAGACCTGTTCTAAATACCTTTATTTTTATCGCCGCATTGATAATTCGATACAAATTTTTGAGTGAACAACATTATAGAATACGGGCCCATGCTTTGGGATGTTGATTCTTGGAGTAAAAATACTTTGGGGCTTTAATTTTGACGCTAAATTTCACCAACGGCGTGTTTTGTTAATCACACATTGCGAGAAAGCGCTGTGCGGCCATATCGAATTGCAAATCTCAACGAATAACTAAATTGTAATTAATTTTTCACCACTTCCGCACGAAAGAAGTTTCTTTCCTCTACGAAAAAAGGGAGGAAAGTTGGTTTTTCCTCACTGTTTGAACAGTGAGGAAAGTAATGATCCCGTTCAGAAACTAACCTTGCCTGATTTTTTTATGTTAAGTTTTAAAGATATTTAAAAAAAAAAAATATGATTAGAATAGAAATATTTATAAGTTAAGATTAATGTTTTTTATAAAATTTATCAAATTATTGTCAAATTAGTTCAGAAACATTAAAAAGTTCAATAAAATATTGAAAAAATTACATCGTCAAAGAAGAACGGTCATTTGTGACCCAGACCCGACACGAATGAGACATCTCAGTTTTTTTGTTATTTTAAATATAGTTAAAAAAATTATTTACCTATGATGACCGAATACTTTTTTGCTGGGAGTGGTGAAAAGTTTTGTATGCAACATGTGAGCAAGTACATTTGCTATTCGTTTTGTTGAGTCTTTCGCTTACTCAGGATTGAAATTTATAATCACTCGCTGCGCTCGTGATTCTATTTTTCAATCCTTCGTTCGCTCAAGACTCAAAACTCATAGGAAAAACAAACTTTCCTCACATGTTGGATAAATAACTATATATCATGGGTAAGGCCTGGTCGAGACTTGCGCACACCAGGAAAGCATGACACAAGAGGCAGGAGGCCTATTACTCAGTAGTGACAGAAACAAGGTTGCCAATGATGACGATCCATGAAAATCATAATACGCTCACGTATTGTCTCCCGTAGGACACGCTGTGTGAAGCGGTGCAGATGGCGGCGGGCGCGGGCGCGGCGGAGTGCGAGGTGGACCCGCTGCGCGCGGGGGGCGCGGGCGCGCTGCGGCGCCAGCAGGCGGCGCTGCGGGACGCCGTGTCGGCCGCCTGGGGCTCCATCGCGCACTCCGCGCCGCGCTTCCCGCCGCCGCTCAGGGACTGCTTCGCTACCTTCCGGGAGAGGTGACATGATTTTTAATTTCATACGACCATGTTTGACTTCAACTTATTTATGTTTTTGTAGGGTAATCCGTTTGGATCCGTCTGAATCGTCACCTTTCTGTTCCAATTAATACCATGACTAAGGAGATGAGAGATGCTCGTAGATTCAAGCGCACTGCCCGCTGACAGTAAATGAGTTCTCTGCCATCGTTGAGCTCCGTCTGTTCATCCCTGCTACCACTGTCAGGGATAGACAGACGGAGTTCAGCCCATCATCTAAGATCACCACTATAAAAGTGTTTTAAAAAAAAAGACAAGGAACATCCGTCAAGAACTCAAGACAATATGATGTATGTATGTTATTGACATTGGTCTTAACTCTCGTTGCAGACTGACGGCGATGGGTCGAGAGGACATCTCGGACAACCTGATCAGTGCGTCGATCTTCCTTCGCTTCCTTTGTCCAGCTATACTGTCTCCAAGTCTCTTTGGAATCACACATGGTACGTGTTTTGCAAATCTCTACTGCCCGCAACTAACTTACAATGTGTGACACTTTTTCTTTGTAACTCAGTGTGTACAAACTTTACATTATCAAAGTTTACATTCAACTTTTTATTTTATTATTTTCTTTTATAATACATATATGTATGTACTGTGTATACTGTATATAAATTAGATTTTAAAAAAAAATCAATCTAAAAAAAAAAACATTTAAAAATTATTATTTCTGATTATTTTATTTGACATTATCGTTGATTTGATTTTCTTGACATTGTATTTCTGATGGGATGACATAGTATTTATTCGTGTTCTTTTTTGTATTTATTTCGTGTTTCGTAACATGTGATTGTAATAGAGAGAACCTGAAATATATGTAATTTTGTTTTTTACTTAAAATTCTTCAATTTAGAGTTCACAATGTTATCGAGCTTGGCTGCTTAAATGATACAAGGTAATGCCACTCGATCAACTACAAGTATCGCGAACTCCAGTCATAACCTTCATGTTTATTGCAGAGTACCCGAATGAGCGTGCGGCCCGTAACCTGACGCTGGTGGCGAAGACTCTGCAGACCCTGGCCAACTTCACGCGCTTCCAGGGCAAGGAGGCCTTCATGGAGTTCCTCAACGACTTCCTGGAGCAAGAGGCACCTAATATGAAGGCGTTCCTTAGAGCTATATCGGTAAGGCATCTTGTACTCTTCAGCGTGTCGATTGCAATCTAAATTGAACCGGCCCATAATTTGGTGACAAATATGGTAACTTCAGTAGCGTCCATTAGTTTCGGTAACCTGCCGACAACAGTATAGGGGAGTTACTACTTACTGTGATATCTTAAAGAAGAAGTAATTACAGCGTTGGAAAGAGACAGAGCTATACAGGTCGTCTAGCACCATCTCTTTCCCACACTGGAATTACTCCTGCTTTAAGACGTCATGGTAGGCCACCAGGTAGGAGTAAGACACGATATTAAATGTCTCGTCGTGTCTTTGACGGCACGGTTGGTGCAGTGGCTGCTGCTTTGCGTGCCGTGGGTTCGATCCCGGCACTGATCAAATAGGTATTTTATGACCTACAGGTACTTGTTCCGGGTCTGGCTGTTTGTGTATGTGAGTTTAAATGTTTGTAAACGCACTCACGATACAGGAGAAAGTTGGTTGTAGTAGTGTGGGACGTTTAAAAAAAATAAGGCATATGTGCCTAATCTTTCAAAGGCAGCTTCTTTGTCTGTAGTTCATTAAAACTGTTACTGTAGCTAAAGAGTAGTCAATCAAATAAAATTATAGGCAAGTGTGTGTAATTAACTGTGATCGGAATAGGTAGAGCTAATATGCCTAAAGTTCAAGGAACAGAAATGAAAGTGGAGACTCCTTACGACACTATTTTTTTTCGGAATATTTGTTCCGAATGTCGGAACATTACTTAAGTACAACTAAAATTAATAAAGTAAAACAACTATCGAATTCATTTAATTACTGTTTCTGTTTAAAAAAAAGTGCACGATTTTTATTGTTTAAAAAATAAAGATAATCTCCTTATCTTCGTTTGAACGCCGTAACTAAATGCGGAAGCTAATTTAATTTTCACACCAGCTTTAATAGTTAGAACTAACAAGGTAAAAAAAAAACAATTTATAGGTTTTCATACCATTTATTCATTTTGTACAATTATTTTAACTAAACGTAAAGAACTAACGTAACTTTTTGAGAACGTTCTCCTTGTTGTCGAAGTCGGTTAAAAAGAAAAAATAATGAATTCAATTAGTTTACTGTACTGATTAATAAATAGCATTATTATTAAATGTACTTAATTGATTCCGAGACATTCCCGAGTTTCAGAAAAAAAAAGGAAAAATTTTGTAGTCGTAAGGAACACTTTCGTTCCGTACTTGAACTTTAATAGGTACATTAGCTCTATATTTTCCGATCAGTGGCAATTAAAGGCATTTCAGCTTTGTATCTGGTAAAATAACTCACTTTTCATCTAATAGTTTAAATATTTTCACATAGACATCAAACTATGACTTGGAATTTTCTTAGAATTGAGTATATAGTACCGATTACTATCTATCATTCTATCATAATTAATAATATTTTACCATCCCAACTTGGCGCCAGTCACGTTTTTCGATAACGACTGTCTATAACTATAAAAAGCCGAACGTGCTTCGAAATTGATTTATTTCTCTACACTTTTCAAGTAAAACTAGTGAAACTTGTACCATAACATGAGCTACCCAATGTTTCGATGGCGTAAGAGTGAATCGTCTAAGAACCCTTTCTATAATCGGCAGACGCGTCCCCAAGACGCGCAACAGCAACAGAACCAGCAACAAGACGGCAGCAAGCGCAACTCCGCCGCGTCGCAGGGGTCCGCGGGGCCTGAGGGACCCCGCGACGCCGTGGAGCCGGACCCCGAGTGGGCGCCTCACGTGGACCTCGGCAAGCAACTTGCGACGCTGCATTCACTGCTTGTTGACAGTTTACCAAAGCTGCCTGCTAATAAGATACAGGTATGTTGACCTATTTTCAAACCATACTTACAAATAAAAAATAAAAAAAATCTGTTTGTAATTTCAAAATAATAGCCTTTTACTGAATGCATATGAAAGTATTTACGGCATTTTAATTTAAAAAAAAACATTATTTTTTCTTTCTGTTTGTTTGTTCTGGCTAATCTCCGAAACGACTGGACCGATATTGACGGGACTTTTATTTGCAGATAGCTGATGTTATAAGGAGTAATTGAGACTACTTTTATTTTTGAAGAAGGTTTAGGATTCCGTGCAAAAAAATTAAAACCCTTGAAATTGTTACCAATTTCTAGCGGACGAAGGTCGCGGGGCAATGCTAGTTTTATTATAAAAAAGAGAGTATATCCAACGAGATACGGAATTTCAAATAACATTTGCGTTGTAGACTTATTTCCTTTAATACTTATACCCAAATATTTCTTGCTTTTCAGGAGTTGGATCCATTATCAGATATACTGGATGAATTGAGTAAGAGGCTACTGAGCAATGACATCAGCCCTCCTGCGCCGCCTGCCGCTGATAACATCTTTAGGTAAGCAAAAATCACACACGACTGACTTTCTGGATTAATAGGGTAGATGACCAAAAAAAACTTATTAGTCCGTCAGATAGATTACCAAAAAATATTTGACACGTATTTTTTTTTCACGTAAACAAAAAATGAAGACGATACAGTGCATCAAAAAATCGTGTGACGTCACTGTACGTGTATGTACACATTTTACCGACAAGTGACGTCACAAGCTTCGATTATTTGATGCGATTTATCTTCGTATTTTTTTATTGATTTGATAAAACAAAAAATACGTCTCCAAAATTTTTCGATAATCTAACCGACGGACTAAATAGAATCATATTTTATTTACTCAGGAATCATCCCTATTGATCGCAAATCTGATAACCAAACTTTTATCTGCAGGTTCAACGACCCCACGTGCAATACTCCCACGAAACAGGCGGCCGAGCCAGCGGCCAACGGTCAGCTCCACAACAACTTCGCTCACAGCTCACCCATTATGAACAAGAACGGCGTGCAGTTCAACATCAGTCCGTCCAAGTCTAACGCGGAGGAGTCCAAGTACAAGCCTGGATATGCTGCAGTCACAAAGTCACCTAGTTTCAACCTACGGTCAGCCACGCTGCCCAGAAACGGCTACGGCTCCAGTCCCGTCAGCCAGTCCGTTAACCCAGATAGATACAGCTCGCAGTACAACAACCAAGAACATTGCGTTAATCTCAAGGTCGTCCAGATTGGCTTCAGCTCCGACCAGTATCCGAAAGGCATTAACAATGGTATCAGCGAGAGCCTAGAGCGCAGGTTCCAGGAGAGGTACAAACCTAACAACAACTATAACAACCAACAATCGCACTTCCACAACTCAAATTATAACAGCACGGAGCGATCCCCGAGCAGCGACAGCATCAACCACAACTACTGCTCCACCGACATGCAGAACATCATGAAGGAAACCGCCACGCTCGAGGAACTGTCCGACCTCCTGAAGTACGCTGATGACTCGGAAATAGTCGAAGACAAACTCATCATGAACAAGAAGAACTTGTCACAGTCTATTTCCAACAACAATAATATCGTAAATGGGAATAAAACTAATTACACGAACAACGGTTCGAACGTCTCCATCAGTGGTTTATCGAACGTAGCAAGTTCTGGCTACCAAAGTATAGCCACGTACAGCCAAAGTTCAAGTCCCATCGAGAACACGACGCACCATCACCAGCCTTACGAGAACGGCGGACAGCCCATGAGTCGGTACTCGCAAATAAACTACCAGAAACAAAGAGACAAACAGTATTACGACAGCAAAAACGAAAAGTTCTATCCAAAGAGCCCAGTGCAACAGAAAATTGATTATGACATCCAAAAGTACGGAATTCAAAATTTCACAACTGCGGATAATACTCCGTCAAATGCCAATGCGAATCCAAAGGTGGCTCCGCTAGTGTTCACGAATCCAGTGTACAACATGGACGACAACCGTCAGGCGCAGGAGAAGAAGAACAATGAAAACAGAAATTCAAAACGTTGTCCTTGTGGCTCATCCAGTTCATCGATAGATGAGGAGGGTTTGAGCACAGACAACGTCGAGACAAACTCTGAAGAGGGTTCTACTAACTTCAACGAGGATAGTAGAAACTATGACCAACAGAATCGCAACAATTCCCACCGAAAACTCACCAGAGACAACTGTAATTATGATGATATGTATCCGAGGAGCAACCACAGTCACTCCCCGAGGATACGGGACGATGAGTCGTCCAGCAATTCGCCTAGTCTACGGAAAAGTAGTAAGACGCGAATGCCCAGAACAAACCCTATGCTCTCTTACTCCACAAATCAAAACCAACTCAACTTCAAACACTTTGGACAACGAGGAGAATCGCTGTACGAAAGCAAGCCTCATCACATCTCAACCGACTCCGGCTACCCGATGAGCAGGTCTGACTCGAACGTAGAGGAAGTCAACAAAGAAATGTACAGGTTACAGATTTCACGAAGCCAGAAGGCGCTCTACAACATGGAGAACTCCAAAAGCTCTCCCGAGAAATATTCAATGACGGAGAGTGCGATCCCGGAGACGAATTATCCGTTGGATCGGACGTATTCCGGTGCGAAGATGTCGAGTAGTAGACTAAACGAGGATTTGGAGAGGCATCAGGAATACTATGGTGTTCGGGACAGACGAGAGTCTCCTTCGAGAGGAATGTTCGGTCGCGAGTCGCAGTCGAGCGAGGCGAGTGAGCGCGCCGCCGGGCGGGAGGGCGCGGGCGGGGGCGGGTGCGGGGGCGGGGGCGGGGGCGCGGCCGGGGCGGGGGCGCGCGACAAGCTGCAGCGGCGCCTGAGCCTGGAGTCGGCGCGCGACCTCACGGACAGCTCGGACGAGCTGGACGACACGCTGTACAGCACGACGGGCCGACGACGCGCCTCCAAACATCAGAGGACCATTGAACAGGTAAGCTACATTCACAAGCTAGTCATTATCATCTCGGAGTTATAATAAGCATCAATGCCAGACTAACTTTATATTGTTTTTTACAGTACGAACGCGAAATCGAAAGGTTAAAATGTTCTGTGGAACTTTTACGGGGAAGGTTGGGGCCAGCTGAACCAGGACAAGTCGATCACACTGACGCCAAAATGAAGGCTATCATTTCAAGGTAATTCTTTTTCATAGTATAGATAGATGATTGTGAGCATAGAAGGTCGAGTTTTGATAAAAACCAAAAGAAATAAAGGGTGTAACAAGACCCTTATCGAAGCCAAAGGGGCACTTGTTCTCCCCGTCATTGCGATCATTTTGTTCTAGACCATACCTGGGTTAGGAGTTACGGAGATATTGCGGGCCAAAGTTCCAACTTTTTCACAAGCTTTTTTTAAATACATTTTTTTAATGTAAGAATACCTCCACGACCCCCGTACTATTCAATACATCCATCAGCATATTGTTTCGAGTGCGTTACATTGAGTCCTACCATAAAACATGATTTTTCACCCCACAAAATAAGTCGTTTCCTAGCTATAATTTTTGAGTAAAGTTACTTAGTTTGATGAACATAGTGCTTGGTTGACGGCTTCGTGAAGGATCTTTTTACACCCTGTATAATTAAAGTTTTCCTAAAACAACATTAATTTTGTGTATATTGCATAAGCCCAGGTAAAAATTGCTTTTTATGTATTTAGTAAATATAAAGCAACTTTTGAAAACGTTATTTTCTGTTACTAAGAAATAAATCTTATCTCAAAGTTGCAATCGATATTCCACGAAAAAAATGCTTTGAATAAAGCTAAGTGTACACACACACACAAACTCACCATTTTTTTTCTCATTTCCAGGTTGATCTGCGTAGAAGAAGAGCTGAGACGCGAGCAGCGCAAGATGGCGGCCGCGCTGTCACACAAGCAGCGCGTGATCGAGGCGCAGGAGCATCGCATCGCGGCGCTGGACGAGGCCAACACGCGCCTGCTGTCCGCGCTCGTGCACCTGCAGCAGCGCGCCCCGCTCCCCGCGCACCCCGCCGCGCCGCACCCCGCGCACGCCGCGCACCCCGCGCACCCCGCGCCGCACGCGCAGCACTCGCACCAGGAGCTGCAGATATAACTCAAGAGCGGTACCTCACGGGTATAAATAGAGGGGGATGCGGCGAGATCGCCAGTATATAAAACGTTTTTAGGGTTGCAATAACAACATAGTCGCCCTCAAACTTTTCGACGAAACACTATCATGCTTTCTCATGGCGATAATAACGTGGTAAATATAAATGATGGTATTTAAAATTATTATAAGTTCCCAACGAAAACATTACTCCTTCTAAAGGACGAAAACATCAAATGCGATATCCACCTCTATCTATATCTGACTCCATTCTTCCAGTCTCATTAGCAATACCGGGTAATACTGTCTCTAATATTTTTACGCTCTGTTTAATATTGATCTCCTTTTTTATTGGATGACTAATGGCAAACTGAGATGTTGATGCATTTGATTTTATTGAATGAATATATACCTACTTGTGCAAACCGTTGTCAAGTTATAATTATTGGCGAGTATTGTAACGTTTTTCAGTGCTAGTATGTAATATGCGGATCATTACGCAGCCAGGCTCCTTTAGTTTATTTCGAGCGGTATTTACAAAGAAGATTTTAAAATATTTTGTGTGTTTCTGTTCGGTACTTGTCTTCAAATAAATTGTATTGTCATAGTATTACGCACAAGAGGTACAACAGTCAGTTTAGTGGTGCGGTCGTGTAATGAATGGTTTACCATTAATTGTCTAGTTTCGTACAGTTATTATGCACATTAACAAGTATTGCACGCAGAATAAGTATATTATCAAATTTAATTCTTCGACGTTGTACGAGTATGTCTTCATTAGTTGCAATATGAATTAACTCATTGCTGAAGCGAATATTTATTATAACATATTAGTAGTTTTGTTTTATAAACTTGTGTATCGCAATAACTGTTTTGCCATTTAACATTTTTGTTACTATGTTTCGTTAGTTTTATTGAAATATGCTTTAAATGACATTAACTTTCTATAAACATCAGTATTTCTTATAAATTCGATGAAACGTTCGTTCCATGTGTCGACATGTTTGTTTTCTGTAACAATGATACCAAAGACGATTGAATATCCCTTAGACTATTGTTGTAGTGGTCCAATCGAACCCGCTGCGATAAAGTCCTAGTGTTGTATTTTTAAATAAAAAGTTATAGATTTTATAATAAATAGATTAAGACTTGTATCATAATATTCTTAAGATATACATAAGTTAAATGTGGTATGAAATTAAAATTTATTTTTTAATACCTTTGGAGTATTAGACTATGGGAATTATGAATATGTCTGTATCTAAATTTAAAAAATGTTTCGAACCACAACTATTATGTCGTATTGTGCAACATAGTTACAGCAAAAATGTAATTTAAGCCATAACTTCAAGTTATATACCTGCACAGGTATATAAATTATCACATTAAATTATGAATTACGTATACCTACATTAGTTTTATTCCTATTTCCCCGCCTTAAAATTCAATATGATAAATAACAAGAGAAAATATATCCATCAATTATTGTATTTCTGGAACAGCACATGGACAAAACATCATGGACAATAAAACAAGGACAAAACATTTGACTAAGTTTTTGGCTCGTATCCGGGTGGCATGCAAATATATCGATTGTTCATTAAAATCGTTTTTCTTGCCAGTGTCTCTGACGTACTGTAAGGATGTATTAATTGTATGTCGTCTACTCTACTGAACAAATAGGAGAAAAATATTTCTCGAAATTTCTTATCTGGGAATTCGGCCTGATACATAGTTCTCCAAAACAGGTTACTGACGTAAGCATGTGACTTATAAATAGACAGTTTGTACTTCTCAGTATACAGCCTAAAGTGATCATTCAAACTCTGTTTATATTTCCAAGTGGTATGGCTTCCGTACTTCGGCTCTTTTGGCGGATACACGTGGCCGAAATTATGATCTGCGAGCGTCTTAAACATACTCCAATATGTGGTGCTCTTACGCAAGTATTCTTTTTTCTGACAAACAGTAAGCCTCCCATAAAGTCTATATCGCATCCATTCAACTAGTTCTGGAACTAAATACAAGTCAGGCAGGCGCGCTGCAACGTTGGCCTTTCGCATCAACCGTAGTGCGCACTTTAAGTAATCAGTAATCTTGGGGTGCGTCCCTAAGCAACTTTGAGATGTTACGGCATATACAGGTTTTTTCGGCTTACTCACTTTACTCGCCTCATCCTTCACTTGCGCGTTTAAGCCCTGCACCTGAGAAGGCTTCTTTAATTCCTTTTGTTTCTCTGCTTTCTTCTTTTTCTGACTCTTCTCCATTCTTACTGTATCTTCTGCCGTTCGCAACGCACTCTCTGTCTCCCAAATCTTCTTGAATGTTTTCTTTATGTATAGTCTCTCTGCATCAGGATCGAATATTGTGTCGTAGTGAAACTGTAATGGGGTGTGACGAGTAGGTTTTGTAAAATAGGGCAATTCTTCTTGTGAAAAGCTGCCTTCATTGAGAAGATCGAAGCGATGACCACAGTAGCATTTAGTGTTTTTAACATACTTTAAAGTAGCATCATGCCACTGTTTCAGACAATCACAGGGATCCGGAGCCCGTTCTGGCGCCAATCCGCGAAAACCGCAGTGTATGTTAATTTTCTGGCCACCCGAGAGGGCGTAACCTCCGTGGATGAGATCTCCTAGTGCGGGTAGAATAGTTACATTGCCCAAAACATAACAGGTCTTGCCGAGAACTTGACAAACTCCGTTTATAGTATATTGTGCATTCCACAAACCAGTCGAAGGGGGTGGGCGTTTCTTTCGACGCGCACCTTTGGTTGGCGGAGGCCCAATGTTAATGCCGTATTTTTTTTTTTCCACCAAGTTTGGAGGTATCTTTGTTTTCTTTGCGATTCGACTACGAGTTTTTCTTGTCTTTGGAAGTTCGATGGGCGATGCATAGGGCCTTATAGTCTCGATGCCAGCTAACTTTTCGCAATATGATACCGGCAATCGCTTTTTCGGTGGTGGCGGAGGAGGTGGTGGCGGCGGTGGTTTCAACATCACCGGTTCCTCCTCATAGGGCTCATAGAGTGCCTCCAGGTCCGGCAAGGGAAGGGGCGGCGCGCGACGTCGGCGGTTGGGGATGTACAATGTAGCAACCAATTTTGTAAGATACGGAGAAGGTAGTTTAGGTGGTGGTCGCTGTTTCGGTTTAGGTTCAGGTTTTGCAATTGATTTATCTGGCGCGAATGTTTGCTCAAGCATCAAAATCAAGTTATCAAGGCCTAAATATAAAATTGCTGATAATATAAGTCTGGCATTAAGACAGTAAGAAATACGTTTCCCATTTATAGGGTAGCCGTACATTGAGAAGTAAAGTTGTGCAAGCATTTCTTTTGGGTCATCAGAACCTAATATGATACAAGACATAAGTTCCAGGCTACACGGGCGAGGGACCAGACCAAGCTTATGAATAACTGCGGCCGTCCGTATAGGACGTCCTTCCAGTAGATCTTGGTAAATGGACCTTGCTAAAGAGTCTAATGCAATCCTTTGTTGCACACTTAAAGCTTGGTACCATGTGGGCCCCACTGCAGTTACAATGCTACCAAACATGGTTTTTTGTTTGCGTTTGCGATACGCTTTAAGATCCTCCACAAAGACTTGTCTCTCACAAGTCTCCCTCGCATACAATAGCTCCAGGTGTTGTCGGATCCGCTCGTCACGGCCGACCCCGCCATTTTGCAGCCTACTCATGTTTCCCTTTCCAGAAATAATTAATAGTTTGTAATTACCATACACGTACTTTTGTGTATGACCGATGACTCTGCAATTTTGAAAAAAAAATACAACAAACAATTCTCTGGATATTATGAGTGACACTAAATAAAACGTCAATTCCTATAGCTTAAAAAAAATACTGTTATCAACCAGCATCAAGGATCGCAATGGAAGTTATCAAGTATAATAAACAAAGGTGACAAAGGGGAACACCTACTGTCCATAGTGTCCTAGGCCTAAAATGGGCATCAAATATTACTATAAAAATGAAGTAAAGAAAGGTTTTTCATAATTTCACAGGAATCGGTTTGATAACTGGCATCCTAATGACCATAGTACAAAATTTATTACACTGCCATCTATTGTCGAGTAGTTGATAACCTGTAAGTAAGTATGAACTTCTGTATAATTCCTGTCAAATCCATACGGAATGAGAAATAACGGTTTCTTAAAAGGCTACGAATCAAAACATTTATTAATACACGTAAGTAAGTACGTCGGGAGCTAGTGACGTTGCGGGCCGGCATGGCTCAATCAGCTGTGTGAAACTCGGCCGGTCGAAGACCCGCAGCCGGAGGTGAACGCTCCAACCCATCTATCACCTGAATAATTCCTCACCTCATTCATACGCACTGGCGAATCCATCTCAATATTTTACCTTATATACATTGTTCCGGAAACGATCAATCAAGTGTGACTTTACAGCGGTCGCCTCAACATGTAAAATCGATTGATCGCTCGAGACAGTGGTGTAAACACCTCTCGTGAATGAAGTTCCAGTTGTGGTCAACGTCACTGAATTATTGCATTGTAGCTATGAGATCGGATCGAATACGAGTAGTTACCTACAAGAAACAACCGTGATCGAATTTTGCGCATGGTATTGCTATTTATTAAACAGGAATGCTGTTTATATTTGTATTTTCAAATTTTTTATATGTAAAGTCACTCCGTTTTCCCATGGAGGTAGGCAGGGCAGAATTTACAGGGCGCCACCTGCATACTCCTTTCGTTTCGTCCATCTGGTATATTTTTAAGTAATATATGGCATAATAACTAATAGTTTAATATGACTTGAAACAACGTTCACATGAAAAAAACAATTAAGTATTTAATAATTTCATGTGATATAATGTTATGTGTCATATAAACTTCTTTTGCTCTAATAACATTTTGTTTAACGTTCATTTCGTATAATTTTCAATTTGTATAATGAAATAACGTTCAGTGGGCCAAATTTTCATATTTACTCATTTTCAGCCAAAATTCTGAAATAAAAAAGTAAATATGAGGAAATATCGTATTGTTATAACCTCATCTAACCCAAATGATTCACCAAAAATAGAGGGGATCTGGTCGTTAATGGTCACTGTTCTAACCTAACCCAAATTATTCTATTGAATCATACATCACAGTAGATGGTATCTGACGCAGGTATACAAATGTATAGGTACAAAATGTACAAAACAAAGTAGGCGTTTCTAAATTATATTAAACGTTACTTAAAGAAAACGAATATTATAGTAACTGAATATTATAGTAACTGAATATTATATTATTTTGTCTGGATTTATGCCCGGTAGTGGGGAATAGGCTCGCTCCCTATTACATGGGACTTAACCATAACTGGCGGAATGGGGTGTGCTAATGGGTATACCTCTGCCTAACCCTTCGGGGATTACAGGCGTGATGTATATATGAATAATATACTAATTGAATGTTTATTCAAATGTGCATTATAGAAAATGTTCATTAAACCATGTAAAATTAGGTAAAATGAAATTATATCAATGATCATAATTCATTGTATCATTTCATCGTTCCATTAAAAAAAGTTTATTAAATTAAATTAGGTCATACAGTTACTAACCCATTTTTTACACCACAGCTAATACTAGCAATGAATGGGACCCGAAATATTAAAAAAGACTTTACTTTATTTGTATTAGGAGAGGATTTGAATTTACTTTCTTTTTATCACTACTACAAGATATACCGGTGTATCCTATCCTGTCCTATACTAGTATTTTATTAAATGAGCAATACTTGTAATCTATTCAATATGTAAAACAAAACCCGTCCGATCCGTGTGAGTATTACTAGGTATCGAAATTAGGTCCTATTTATTGTATGTCCACTGCTGGACATAGGCAAGTGTCGCCACATTGACCGGTCCCGTGCGTCTCGCATCCAGCGGATCCCCTCAACCTTCACCAGGTCATCGGTCCATCTAGTGCCTTCCAACGCAACGTCTTCCGGTTCGCGGTCGCCACTCCAGAACTTTTCGGCCCCATCGGCCATCCGTTCTGCGAGCAATGTGCCCTGCCCACTGCCAGTTAAGTTTGGCACTTCTTCGGGCTACGTCGGTAACCTTGTTTCTCTTCTCATTGTCTTCATTTCTGATTCGATCACGCAAGGAAACACCGAGCATAGCCCATTGCTCTTTGGGTGACTTTAAGCTTTCTGATGAAGCCCATTGTGAGCGACCACGTTTCGGTCCCGTATGTAATCACTGGCAATACAGACTGGTCGTAGACTTTCGTCTTGAGACAATGCGGTAAGTTGGAGAAGAAGATACCGCGCAACTTTCCGAACGCTGCCCAGCCGAGTCGGATTCGACGATTGACCTCTTTCTCGATGTTAGACCTACCTAACTGGACCGTTTGTCCCAGGTAGACATAATCGTCTACAACTTCGAGCATAGTCTCCGATCTTGATAGGAGTGGGTGTTACATGGGCATTCAACATAGCCTTGGGTCCATGTTCATTTTAAGACCCACTCTTTCGGAAGCTCTACTGAGGTCATCGAACATTGTACTGAGGTCCTCCATGTTCTCAGCCATGACCACTATATCATCAGCAAACGGAAGATGAGTGATGTACTCGCCATTGACGTTGATGCTTAGCCCTCTCCAGTCCAGAACCTTGAAGACATCCTCCAGTGCAGTTTCGGAGATATGACGTCTCCTTGTCTCACACCTCACTCCAGAAGAATAGGTTCCGAGGTCTGGTCCTGAAGTCAGACTGACATGGTGGCGTTTTTGTACAAACAGTCTTCAGTTTCGCGAGCTGGCTTTGGCCAATAGCCAGATCTCTCGGAAATACCTTGGAGCCTTTATTCCTCTCAATTACGTCTTTGATACGCTCGGTATTAAAGCGGCAGAGGTCCCTCTTCAAGGATTTAGAGATCCGTCTATTGAGCTGTATTTCCACGTCTCGTCTGAAGACTGCAGGAACATCTCACGCCGCTCCTTCATGAGCTTGAGAGTATGATCAGAGAGCTTTTTGTTCTTATCTGCACGACGTGTCTTGAAGAACTTAGACCCAGTCGTATGGACAGTTTCCACGAACCCATCGTTGTGTTCGTCCACTGAGCTTCCTAGGCACTCGAAAGGATTCTGGAGTTCAAGCTGAAAGCTCTCGGGGTTTTGGATCTGGATTTGTGCTAGACGGAGCGTAGACTTCATCAGTCGAGACCTTTCAAGCTTGAAATTGATGTTCAACGTGCCTCTTACCATGCGGTGATCGCTCCCGGTTTTCACCGAATTGATCACAGAGACATCATTGAAAATTTGCTTCTTGGTTTGACATGATGAAGTCAATCTCATTTTTATAGTTGCACCATCGGGCCTTTGACAGGTTCACTTCCTGTGCTCACGCTTTCTGAAGAAGGAGTTCATCATATAGAGACCTCCTTCCCCATAAACTTAGCCAGTTGGTGACCCCGGTGATTCCGACGTCCAGCCCCAAATTGCCCCACCTGCAGTTGTAATTCCAGTGCGGGAAAGACATGGCGCGACCTGTATAGCTCTGTCTCTTTGACGCCGCGAAAGTGACGAAGTTCTGCACCAAAAAGAAATTAAAATACTGCCATGCCAGCCACATGATGAAGAAGAAGCCTGCTTTAATCAAACAGTGAAATTAAGTAGGGACTGTCGACATATGCCTAACCTCTCAACTTGATCATGGGATTTTCTGTAAATATTGCCGCGTTGCAACGAAAACCTAATTCTCAGTTTTGCGGTGTTACTAGGCACGGTATGTATATAGCAAAATCTTTCGGCCTTACAACACAGAGTTACCGTCCAACAAGATCCACGTGATCACTTTTACAGGTTGTACGGCCTTTAGCCAATAGCTCTTGGATTTTCCACAAGTTCCTTTTTCCTAAAGATACTGACATTGAATGTTTGTCGCATAAGCTAACACTATGTATAATTATAGATACTGGTGAAAATCCAAGTGTGGTTTCTTTTGCGTATTTAGGGAGACAGAGACAGTCCGACAAAGTAACGTGTTCTTCCTCCAAAACGTAAGTGCTACGATTTGTACAAAAGCTTAAGAGAGCAAAAAACTGCGACACGAAACTTTTCTTGAATCAGCGAAATTCAACGTTCGATAGAATGAACAAAAAAAATGTTTTCCGCATTTCCTGGCACGGTAGGTATATCTGCGAGATAGACACTAGGCAAGGCTGATCATGTCGTGTCTGGGTGCTCATGAGCGTTCACTTTCCACGTGTCGGGAAGTATCCGAAGCCACTTTCACTCCATTCAAGATCACAGTTACTAGTTCCGCTTCGCGCCAGCCCGCAGTTCTAGACAATAACTTGCCATTGTCTACATTTACCATTTTACTATGATTGCTTATTGGCTGAGACCACAGATTATTCGATTTCCATTTCAGTTAGGCTAAACGCTTTTTTTACTTAGAGCTTTGACTGGCCGGCAAGAAAGTCCTTTGTTTATTTATAAACCTTAAAGATGCTTCCTTATAAGATTTATACTAATTTCAGGCGCTATTTCTTATGCGGGTTCAATGACCGTGCTCTTATCTCGCACGCATGTGTGCATGCAAGTGTGCGGCTGCGTCTGCGTCTGCGCCGTGTACTAGTATTGTAAGCTGCACATTATTATGCAACGATTATGAAGCGGTTAAGCCGCATTATCGGAAAGCGCATCGAAGTTTATATTTAGCGTAAAGAAGGTTTATTATTCTATAAACTTGCTGTACGCGCGTGCCAACTTTATTTATAGGTAACACATGTAACGCCGCGGATGTGCTGAAATTTTAGTTTAATTAAAGGTCACTTGTTTTAATTTTAATCGAACTTCCTATAATACTGAAATTGTTAATATTATTCCTATCACAGTAAAATATTATCTAAAAACCCGAAAAGACCCTGAAAAGTTTCGCACATTTAGTGTGGCGTAAATCGTGTAACCTTATGTTCAGGTATTAACTACACACCATCGTCACAATTTATTAATACTGTTTATATGCCATTTTATAAAAAAAGACGTAATAATCTTTTGTACAGGCAGGAGAAATAATACGACAGTAACATAACGCAAGCCAAGTGGACGGTTTGAAAGAAACTAATTTCATTCATAAACTACATCCAATGTTTCAAGCGAAACTAGCATGCAGAAGTTCTACAATACGCAACATAATTGTTACATAGACAGTTGCATTATCGTGTCGTGGGACAGGTGGCACCTCTCAATCCAAGTTACGAGTGTCGAACACGTGAAATGAGAAAGTGAAAGAACGACGACAAGACTGTATCCTTTGACAAATAGTTCCTGAAGGGAGGAGGGCGATGCCCAAATATTGGGTGAACAACCTCTTAATGCTTTGAGGAGACATTTTATTTTTACCATTCAACGCGTATCTACGACTGTGGACACGATAGAATTGGGCATAGATATAAAAAGTTTTCATTCCAAGTTTTTAATAGAGCGTTCTATAAGGCCGGTGACAAATTTTCAAAGTCACCCGTCTAGATTTCCCGGTGCGTTTACCTACATACCTACGTACGATGTTTTCTCGGAAGTGCGTCATTGTCGAGGTGCCGAGTGACACACACGTTTATTATAGTTCGTCCGCTGACAGCGTATGAACGAAAATATCGGCGTTATCAACGTCTAATTATAGAGGGAACTCCGCTCGAGTCAAGGGTACGTTAACTCCTCCAAGTTCAAAGGTCACGGAGGTCAGGGCTGAACCAAATTCGCCACAAACTTCACAAACAAATTCTATTCCCTCGTCAAGCATTGAACTTTCTTTTGTCTGCTGAAATCTTATAAAGGACTATCGTTTCCGTTTCCTGGAGTGCGTAGGGAAATAGGGATAAAATGATGCATTACTCTGGTGCTGGTAGCAAAAAAGTTGATATCGTCAAAAAATAATTTTAAGTTTTAATTAATAAAATATAGTATGTGTATTTCCTCTTTCTTAACAACTGAATCAAATTCCTGTTCTGATTACTGCGCTTATATCAGAGAATGGTGACATTTCGACAATGGTTTTCCGGCGGTATCGCGGTGGTGTGCGTGTGTGCGTGCGTGTAGTCGTACGGTGACGGCGCGCATGTGTGCGTCAGGATCGCGTTACAGCTGAAACTTGGGGCGCCTGCCGAAAATGCGGTCGTCGACCCGGTCAGGAGCCCGGCCGTAGAGCGCGCGCGACTAGCGTTGATACTTGGCCTCACGCAGCTGCAAGTGTTCTATCGGATGCGTTAAATGAAAAATACGTCATGTTTGTTGGATTTACTGTATTCGTATATTTTTGTTTGCTACCATATTGACTGTTATTAAAACTAAATATACATAGAGGTGCAATGAGCACATTAATAAAAAAACCGGCCAAGTGAGAGTTGGACCCGCGCACCGAGGGTTCCGTACAAACTTGTAGGTTTTCAGATTTTTCCTTTACATGTGCTGTACGAAATTGCTTCTTCCCAAATTTCACGATTCTAGGTCAACGGGAAGTACTCTATAAATGTTAATTCCCGTGAGAGTTTCGAAATATACATACGGCATAATCGGCCGTATATATATTACGTCAAGAAGTTTGATTTTTTCACAGCTTCAAGGAACTGTAGACTTGGGTTTTAATTTCAACTTGATATCTCCACGCGTTACCGAGATAAAGGGTCTTGGCAGACAGATGGACAGCAAAGTGTTCCTTTATGGGTTACGTTTTTTCTTGTTGAGATACGGAACCCTAAAAAGGAATTAAATACAAAAAAAAAACATTTAAAATGAAATAAAAGTTGGAAGCAGGTGGGACCCATTCCATTTTCATATTTAAATGGGTCTCGCTTGCTTTTCAGTTTTTTCAGTAAGATTATTCTGATTTGTAGCTTTTTAGTTTAGAAATGTGAAAGATTTTACTGAGAATTAAACTTTTTTTATTATACGATTTTTTCACTTTTTATACAATTTTTTATTTATCAATTTATCTTTGTAATCACCTTTTTTAAGTCACAGGTCTCTAGTTCGAATCCAAGGCACGCACCTTTGATTTTTAGTATTCATGCGCGTATTATATAATTATACTTGCTTCGGTGAAGGAAAATATCATGAGGAAACCAGCATGCCTGAGAGATA
This sequence comes from Eugnorisma glareosa, assembly GCA_947578425.1. Lineage (NCBI taxonomy): Eukaryota > Metazoa > Arthropoda > Insecta > Lepidoptera > Noctuidae > Eugnorisma > Eugnorisma glareosa. The sequence goes on from OX387959.1 coordinate 16,572,721, forward strand.
TTTCTCAACGGCATGTAAAGCCAAGTCGGAGGCCTATGGATGTCATAAAAAACTGACACCAGGTCAGGCACTAACCACACGATAAAGAAAGATCACCTTTTAAGAACCTTTCGTTTTGATACCCTATTCGCTGGGTTAAAAAATCGTATTCCACAATATGGCAACCAAAATCTGCCATTTTCTTTGTTTTTTAATGTAACCAGCGACACTTGCGGCACCAAGACCAGTCTAAGGACGTATAATTTACCAGAATCGGTTCATACGTTTAGGAGTTACGAGGGAACAAAGAAACGGACGTTGTATACATAGATACAGGTCAAACACATAGCCCTCCCTTTGAGTTTCACCGTAGTCGGGTAAAAAGAGGTGCGTTGCGCACATTCCTCCGCACTGTCGAACGACAAGTTTTATGAGCTTCCGCAGGGTCGCTGCAGGTTGCCCTGTAGATAATACTTAGTAATCAAAACCTTTGCCATATAAAATACATAAATATGATGTAGCGGCACTATAACAATACTGCAGCTAAATAGAACAAAAAGTACTACAGCGTCATCTATGTCACAGACGAAGAACCAAACATCCAAATACATTGAAATCCTACATCGCGCAAGTAGAGTTATCCGCGACATAAGAGTATATAGCAGAACCCGACAGTAGCCCCCGGGCAGTAGCCAACCAGACAGAACACCCGTCTGGTCGGAGGATCCCCCTTTTCTATGGGGGATGAAGAACTTTACACCCTGTTCTCCAAACCCCCAAAATTATATCAATAATGCAAAATAATTCCCTAGAGTCCAAAAACTGACTCGCCTTTAATTAAATACAAAAGACATTAAACTTTCAGTTACTGCATCATCCGTACATTTTGTCACCCTATGTAAAATTAAATCCGGAATCACATACGATGTAAAGAGTATTTTGTGTATCTATTCTATCTATCATAGCAGCTTACAAACTAATTACACTAAAACTTAACCCCTAACTTTCTTTAACTCGTTATACAACTCCTAACCAACAAACGCGACACGCCTCCACTCAAAGTACCGTATTTCCCTACAAGTATCAACTCAGGTCGCGCGCGCTACACAACTCGGTGATATATTTGGTGACATTGAACCGAGTCCATTGCCAACGACCTCAGTCCTCGGGGAAGCGCGGTTTGCGTAATCGCTCCTGCGTACTGTACACAGACCCCGACATAACAAAAACACACACAGACAAACACGCACACAACTATGCTACTCGTCATGAACTCTGTGATAACATTTAATACTACTTAATAAAAATGAAATGTACTAGTAAATTGTAGTGAACCATTAAAATAGAGTGTGTTTCGTTAGTTTGTCGCCAAGCGGAGAGAGGCATTAATTTTAATTGAATGTAATGTGATTCAATTTTTTTAATTAGTTACAATTTCTGTTACAGATTTTAGATTTTGACTCCAAAAAGGCGTTGCTTAGGTGAATAATTGGCAATCTTGACCAATATCTCGGCTTTTTTTTGTAGGTTATATTTACACGTGTGTGTAACAAATCAACAGTCTCGTTATGAATATGGGGTAAATAGCTTCAATAAGTAACATAAAAACAGGGAAAAAGTTGAAATAACATTTGACTATTGACTTTAAAAAAAAAAATGTCTTCCTCTAAATATAATTATATAATTATTAATTATAAGAAATTAATAAAAATAAATAAAATAATAAATAATATAAATAAATAATATAATAAATAAATAATTATTTATAAGATTAATTTGGTCTCTGCGTGAAAAACCCTTATTTTTCATCTGATTTCATATATGGAAATTCCAATTTTCTATCAATTCAAGAAATGCTGAAAGTATCGCATAGGAAAATTATTATTAAAGAATTTAAGCATATCATAACATCACACCTGTTTCGCCGAAGAGTAAGACAGAGGTGTATCTACGGTACACCAACTATTCGCCAGTTATATTTAAGTCCCATGTTATAGGGGCGAGCCTATTGCCATCTACCGGGCACGAAGCCAGACCAGTGGGCTGTGGGCTGCTACTACAAAAATCCTGATGGAGAAACGACATGACGACGTGGGAATCGAACCCAGGACCTCAGCTCAGCAGTAACGCTTGCGACCACTAGACCAAAGAAACAGTAGTATTTTCGGATGCGTATTTTCTAACGACATTACGATATTATGTACACTTTAATTTTGTTAAACAACTTTTATCTTTCGCTTCTTGCAACAAAAATCTAAATTCCTTGTGAAGTTAAGTTCGATAGATTCGCTTATTCCAAGCAAAAATCAGCAATACTTGTAATTTGACATTCTTCAGATCTTTAGTGACTTATTAATGTTAGAACGCTATTTGTGATTAAGAACTTAACAAATAGCCTTGAGATGCAATCACTTGAACTCAGTTTCCTCTATGGCTCGGAAAGTACATTAAGCCGTTGGTCCCGGCTGTCATCTGTAGATCTTTGACAGTCGTTAAAGTCTGACAACCTCTAAGTCTTCTTACCAAGTATCGTATTACCTAGTACTAACTGGGTTGTGGAGGTCAGATAGGCAGTCGCTCCATGTAATATACACAGCATATGTATTCAGCTGCATCCGCTTAGACTGGAAGCCGACTCGAACATAGTTGGGAAAAGGCTAGGCACATCATGACTGGTCTAAATCACTGGCAGAACGATCCTCTGATCGTTTAACCAGCTGTTGCCCGCGAACTTCATCTACGTGAAATTATAAAATATTTCTTCCTAATATTATTTTGTTAACAATTTCATGAGTTTAATTTTTACTGCACGGAAACCTAATCTTTTTTATTCAAATAAAAATAGCCTACATTACTCCTTATAGAATCAGCTATGTTTCAGTAAATTACCGTTAAAAACAGACTAGACGTTTCGGCGATGAGCCGGAACAAACAGACAGACAGATAGATCGACAAACAGACAGAGAGACAAAAAATGAAAAAAAAAAGTGAAATCTGAAGCTGTTATTTTGATATTACAAACAGATATTTCAATTTTATTTGTTTGTAACGATCACTGGCAGAACTGTCCTCATATCGTTTAATTAAATAAATTCATGTAACTTTAGTGTCAACGGGTTGTGCTCAACCAAAATCATTTCCTGACTGACAGGGTAGACCCAAAGTTTATCCTGAAAATATATTTTTTAAGTAATTTTTTAATTATTTTAAGCGCCGTGTATGAAAGTGGACGACGCGTGGAAAAATGAGCATGGTAAGAACGCAGCAGGTGTTCTATAGTTTTATTTATTTGTTTAAAATGGCACTCCAACGACTTACACTTTTAGGTATAGTGAATTTGTCACTTATAGAAGTGCAAATCACTCGCAGAATAATAAAAAGGCAAGTAAGATACCATTACAGAATTTAAGTTTTACAATAAAAAGTTAATCAAAAAGTTTAAAATTGCCTACCCCCATGAGTAATAATATAAAAATACGTGAGTTCATGTATGTATGTAAGCACTTGTTTGTACATTTATTTGTTGTAAAGTGTTATCTATCATGTGACGTCTACCAACACGTTCTGGGACCACCTGGTGGATTACTGCCGGGGTATTGGGATTATAGCGTGGGTCCCAACATAACATCACGCTTGTAATACTCGAAGAGTTAAGCAGAGGTGTAACTAATTGTACACCCACATTTCGCCAGTTTATGTTTTAAATCCCATGTTGGAGGCGAGCCTATTGCCATCAACCGGGCACAAATTCAAACTCCGTTTCTGCTACTGAGAAATGGCTGATGGAAAAATCCAATAACACTTTGCCCGACCAGAAAATCGAACCCAGGGACCTCATGCTCAGCAATCGTGCTTGCGACCACTCGACCATCGTCATCGAAGAAGTCAGTTGGAACATCATAGGCTAAAACGTAAAAGATGAACGCCTGATGAGGTAAACTTTGACTAAAACAATCAAAACATACAAAGTGTTACGCTACAAGGAGAACAAGGAATAAAAAGTAGTTCAGATTTTTGTTTCTTGGTCGTTGAACTTTCTTTTGAAAACAAAGTTGTTGTGCTACGGCTCTGCAAGGTCAATAACTGCCTAAAAATATCTGCACTTCCCTAACGATATACTGATAACACTAATTAAGTTAGTGTTTACACAGTAAACAATCGTCTCCAATCACAATTTGCTTGATCATTAAATAATCATTCGGTTGGACTTGACTTTGACGAAAATAATAATTGAATGATTAATAATTACGTAGTTAACAAGGTAAGAACACAAAACAAATCTAGGTTTTCTAATTGATTCTGTAATCAAACGAAGCATAGACGCACCGATATATATAAGGTCCCATTAAAATAGATGGACAAATTTTGACACAGCGTTCAGTACGTCTAACCAAAGATATCTAAGCAAAAAAAAAAACACTGATTAAAGTGATTTTGTTTTGACATAATGGATGTGTTTTTTCTAGAGTGCCGCCGGCAATTTATTGTTTGACACCGTTTTATTTAAGTTGTATTTTCTATACAGTGCAAGTTATGCAAAACGTAATTCTCAAAAAAATATGGTTATTGCATTCTGGCAATTTTTTCTTTGAGTTCATATCTTCAAGTATAAAAAAAACTCTTATTCAATTTTTGTAAATGATATTTGTATCATTCAAAGCCAATTAGAAAAAAAAAAATATTAGTAACTAAATGTTTATCTAACCATTGGAGAATGGTCTGGAACATTTGGGGTTGCTGTCAACGTCAGGAAATGCCAGGCCATCCTCATAGGTAGTTCGTAGTACCTGAGAAATATGGATACTAGCCAGCTTATGCCGCTTATGTTCGACAACTCTCTGATCTCTCTCTCACCACATGTAAAAGACTAGGTAGAGCCTGCACATTGACGAAACACTTAGTTGGAACAAACAAGTAGCTCTAGCTAGTCTCTCTATAGAATCAAACATTTTCTCCCATCTAGCACTAAATTAACTTTGGTCCAGTCACTTGTCCTTCCCTTTATCGACTGTGCTGATGTTTGTTACTCTGATCTATCCCAAGAACTTTTAACCAGATTGGATCGTCTTCTCAATAATTGTATTCGCTTTGTTTTTGGCCTTCGTAAGTACGATCACATCTCTTCACATCGTTCTCAGCTTAAGTGGACTATCCGACTCAGGAGGTCCCTCAGATCTCTCTGTATGCTCTTCACGATTTTGACCGATCCATGTGCTCCCGATTACCTAAAATAATATTTCAAAGTGTTGGGCAGTTCACACAGTCGTAACCTTCGAGCTTCCTAAAACCAACTCCTTGAAATTCCCAAACATCGTACTGGTTTTATGTCCAATTCTTACGCTGTGTCAACTATAAAGCTCTGGAACGCGCTATCCCTTGGCATTACAAAAGCTGAAAGCAAAATGTCTTTCAAAAGAACAGGGGGCCTAAAATGGAAGCTTTATCAGAATCATAATATGAATCACGTTAAAAATTTAAATTTCTTAAAATGGTCTTTATGGTTATGACCACAAAGTCTATTTTAAGAGTTTTAAATTTTTAACGTGATTCGTATTATGATTCTGATAAAGTGGCCATTTTAGGCCCCCAGTTCGCAAGTACTATTTGAAATCAGAATAAATTGTTCACAAGCTAGTCATTAGTAGTCATAATTATTATAAGGTGAAAAACACGAGAACGTGTTTTGAAGTATTTGTATGTATAATTATATATATTATACATATTAGTCTATTTAATTTTATCTATTTATATGTGTATTAGTATGTATCTATTTATTTTTTATTTAATGGTAAGTATATCAATTTATATTAACAAAATGGTATTTTTCTTATAATTATTTGTATCTATAATAATGCTGTCCTATTTGACGCAAAGGTTGACTGATAGAGAATGCCTTGTGGCATTAAGTCCGCCGATGTATCACTATTGTACATGAAGTTTAAATAAATAAATAAATTAGTACAAAAAAAAACACCGAAAAATATTTATTGCTAGTCATTATCTATTCAGAGTGTCACCTTTATTGCAAATAAAAAATAAATTTATTTTACGTATGGCAAAACTCGGTTAATGACCCGGTGACTGCGGAAATTGTGACTGCAAGGTATACCGAACTAAGTACTGCCAATGTAACGGGACGGTTCAACAAAAGTAATTCTTTCTATTTGATGCTCCAACCACCTATAACGTGGTAATATCTGAGTTTTGCTTGAAGAAAGGCTTACATAGTTGGTAAAAAGAAAATGCATCTAAAGAAAAATCAACAGTACAGGAAGGGATTTAAATTTCATGTTCTAAAATGAATAATTTTTTCAGCGGTTGGTTTCAAAAAGTACAGTCTCTTGAATTCTTTACTATACTTTCAGCAACATTCATATTTGGAAGTATACAAATACTTATCAATTTAGCGAATTTTAATTTTGTCGTAAAATTATACTAATTTGTATTATTTGACCAGATAATTAAAGCCACAATATTAAATAAAATAATACAAATCAGTCAAAATTTTATTTCACTTCCTTCTGTACAAACTTTAATAATATAGGGAAATAAAATAAAATTAGCTAGAATATCTATTTATAGTCAGGCTTCAGGGGGCGAAAATAAGAAGCTTAATTTCTATGAATACAGTTTTAAGGGGAAACTCATAGTAATTGCTTGGCAACCAGTTAAACTTCCACCCTCTTTATAATATCGTCTTTATAGCTTATATTTGTATTTAGTAGAGAAGACGTAAACAAAAGTTTATTTCAATTACATAATGCTTTAAAACACATGTGTTGGAGAAAACATGTTGAAGTGGTCTGAGAAGTGTGTATTTATCAGTTTTCAGCTTTCGACCAACTCAGCGGTCCATGGCTGGCATAAAAACGATGACATCAGGTTAAAACTAATCACACGAAAAGAAAACAGTAATCATTTCAGGGTGATATATAGATTTTTTATGAACACTTTTTCTCCAGTCCAGAGGATGTTGTTATATTTACAGACAAATTAATTAATTCATGTAACAATTTAGGTAGATACATTTCATGAAAATAATTTTCAGGTTTCGTACTATTAAATGACAGAAGAGGTCATGCCCTCTCGCAGATTAATAGGAAAATCCTAAGCAATCCTGCCTGCTAGATTTGCGATGTCACGCATCTCCAACCTTTGTCAAACTAAGTTTTGTACTCTAGGGGGTCAATGAATTAGGGACGTTCGTGGTCATTAACCCTTATTTAAATGTACGACAGAACTAGTTTAGTTTATGTAAAACTAAAATTTCGCAATATTGTGGACTTTCTATAGTAAACTACAAATGTTTTGGTTCAGTAACAGTTTGCTCAAGGTCTCGCAGGGCGCGCCGCGTAGTGCTGCCCCCGCGCCCCGCGAGGTGCGCTCGCCTACACCGCGACCACTTTCACTCTCCACCGAGACCATTGGATACCATTATAGAACCGCTTACACTTGCTGTAACAGTCGCATCACTGTTTAGATTGACGGGTGAAACCTGACACGCCGCACTACATGCATTTCATACAACCCCGTCATCGTCAACTACTGCAATTTTTTAATAAGTATCCAATTACGAGATCGAGGGAGGTCCGCCAGATAACTTTGTTTACATATTGTATGACAATACACAAAGCAAATAGCAAACTCAACCATTTTCTCGATAATGTAAGAAAAACAAATGAACACTAATGTCAACGACCGTGCGCTGCACGTAAGATTCGGACAGATAAAGAGAATACTTACCATCCGCATACTTTTATACAGATTGCAGCTTACATGCTGTGAATTTTAATCGCAATGCCAATGTACTGAGACGAAATGAGAGGTCGGAACTGAAGCGTGATCCAGACGATATTGCATAAACCTGTTGAGACAATGAAGCACAAAGAGTGGTGCGAACAGTCGAGCACATGTGCAGTGTGGTCGCGTGAGGAAAGCGTCGCTGGCTCGTGTGTTGCGGGTCTGATTCCCGGCGGAAGGGTCCCGGAGGAACGCTCCAGGCGGGGTGGTGCGGCAGTGTGCCGGTCAGTCACCGCTCTGCCGGCGCGCCGCGCGCTCGCTGCTGTGTCGTCTTGCGCCGCTCCACGCCGCGCTGCTATTGTTCCGACTGTTCCGAGTAGCCGACACCTCCTATGTTTATCTGCTGCCCTGGTACGCATGGCACGTCTAGTATGAACTTGTGACGTGATCTTTCTGTTTTTCAGACTAGTGCCTCTATCTTTCAGTGGATTGTGACCGTTTATGTGTAAGATAGTGGAAAGTGACTTACTACCGAGGATTTTTGTTACTGAGGATTTTTCCGGGACCGCTGTAGAGGACACTTCTGCAGCAATAACTTCAGGTCGTTGTTTTGTAAACTTTTTTGAATGTTTAATTAATAAGTGTTTAATCAATGAATGGTGGAACTAACATTTCAAAACTAACGTTGTTAAGGAAATAATTAAACACCGCTGAAATTTTGTGTCAACACTAGTTTTAAGTTCACGAAGGGCCTGAAGCTTCATGCAAACGTAAAAAATACTAAAAGTTTTACCTTTTAATAAAGTTAAGTGGTGTTTATTTTGCTTATTGTTTTCCTTAAGTAACTGTATTAAGTAGACCATTTACAACGTAATTAAAAATTATATCGGGCAGTTAGTTTGGCCGTCGAATTAAATCGGAACATTAACGATAATTATGTAATTACTTGATTTATTGGACTTCCGCAGATACACAATTACATTTGCAACATGTTTATTATTGTTTTTAAACAGACTCCGTGAGTTTAAGAGGCATTAAGGACTATTGATCACCTGACATTTTATTACAACATTTAAAATACGAATAAAATTACGAATTAATGAAATAAAGATGACATTTTTTATTAAAAAAATAAAAAGAGACATTATAATAGAGCTAATATGAAAATTCTTACTAACTTTTACTCTCTGACTCCGCCGGGACTTTTTATTCTTTGCGGAAGTTTTTGGTTCTTTGAGGAAGATTTACTATTATATGATGGCCCAATTTAAATTATACATATAAACGTAAACAATCGTCGTTTATACCTATAGTGTTTATGACGTCATTAAAGGTTCAAAATGTGGTATGTGAACCACATTTCCTGTATGCGGCTACAAAAGGACCAAAATATACCTAATATTCAGAATTCCATTGTAATTACTAACAAACAAATCACTTGCAGAACATAATCCTCTTAAGCTAAAGTAATCTAGAGATATTTCTCGAATGCATGTAAAGCCAAGTCAGAGGCTCATGGGCGGCATAAAAACTCTGACACCAGCAAGGTTATTGCGTATCTCTCTGTTGACAGTTCATATCATCACTTGGCGGGTTTTGATATACAATGATCGTTCTTGTTGGTTTCAACTGACGCTACCCGTGCAGAACTGTCATTGTATATCAAAACTCGCCAAGTAATCTGTCAACAGAGATACGCAATAGCCATGCAGGTTAGGCACTAACCACACGAAAAAGCAATTCAATTAAAACATAAAAGTTCCTTTTAGGAAATTTTATTAAGTACAGGGAGACCTTTGCCCAGCTGTGGGACAATACAGACTAAAGAAAACAAAAAAGAGAGTAAACTAACTAGTTTAAAGATGATTAATTAAAAACTAACAACAAACTTTAAAAGGGCATCAAAACTCCTCCTCAATGCTGTCAGCTTGTACAGTTTCAAATGGGCAAAAATCATCAGATACTCGTAATTTCTTTCAGTTTTGTTCACGTAATAAAAAGACTAAAGTATTAATTTTGTCCGCAGCCGTGAGACCTCCTGACCTCCATTCTGCACCCTTAGAGATGAGGGAAAAAGGCTGAACGGATACCTTGGAGGCATAGAAATAAAAATGTAAGTACTAGCTGTAATTTTTTTAGTGCCGAAACCCGGATCATCGCTTGGGTCGGTCCACTCAACCCGGTTTGTAAACGTAATGCGCGGCGAAACTCAAAAGGCTTTTCTTATATTGCCTTACAGAAAAGCCGGTCTTATATGGAAATCTTATAAGGGCATTATCCAAACAGAAAATTCTGATATATTTTGAAACAAACTGGTGTAATAAATAGTTTAGATGATGACATGGACAATGACTGTTTTTATGCCTTAGTTGGATATTTTTAATGGATACATAATGGTCTTAGTTGCGCACTTCAACCTCGATTTGGAGTCAAGAGATCTTTAGGATGTAGGTAGTGCAACGTTGTGATAAATACAAAGATCTTAGATTATATCTTAATGATCTTATCTTATAAAAATAGCATAACATTATCACATCTGTAATCTCAAAAAGGTTAAAAAGAGATTAAAAGGGTTAGAGGAGCTAATTGGGATTGATTGATTTGAGGGTTTAGGAGTTAAATAGTACACCCACATTTCGCTAGTAATGTTTAAGTCCCATGAAATAGTGGGCGAGCCTATATTGCCAACAGTCGGGCACAAATCAGACTCCGTGGCTGCTACTGAGAAATTCCTGACTCCTGAAACTTAATATCGCTTTGCCTGACCCAGGCGTCAAACCCTGAGCAGCCGCGCCGCGACCACTAGACCAACGAGGTAGTGTAAGCATAAGTTTTTTAGTTTTCACTTTTGGGTCACTGGCCTCCTCTGATACTCTCTGTGAAAGAGATCGGGACGTAAGCCACCACGCGGGCCTAGTGCACGGCACGGTTGGCGCAGTGGTTGAGCGATTAGTTGCTGCAGTGCGTGTCGCGGTTTCGATTCCCACACGGAAAAAATATTTTTTTGGCCAAACGGCAGTTGTTCCGGGTCTGGCTGTTTGTGTATGTGAGTTGAAATGTTTGTTACCCACGATACGGGATAAATACCTACCTAGTGTGGGTAACGTTTTAAAAAAAAAAGAAAAATACGTACGGGATCGTTGATGCATCCATATCTTTGAATTTTAAGTACTAGAAATGAAATCCACCTAACGGACCCAATGCAAGTTGGTGGGTGTCACAAGTCTTCGAATTTTGAATTCTACGACATGCCGCAATGCCGCAACCTCGCAATATTCTCCGTTTATCGTTAGTCTTTTAAGAAACTACGGAAAATTCAAAGATTGTTGTGATCAATCCGGGTCACTTATATTTTCACCTAACTTTGATGCTTCTCTGAAACTATGGAAGCCTGCATTTCATAAGAATTAGAATCCAATAACGGGCTAAAGCTAAAGCTTCTGAAGAGAACATAGTTTTATCAATCTCTCTCGAACTCAAATTAAACTTGACATTTAATCAAGCAACTCGGGAAGGTAATGTATCTAAGAAAAAATGAAGGAAATGCTGTTAGAAAATCGATAACTTTATCACAAGCCACCGAAAATAAATTTATTTATTTATGTACCGAGTCATGTGAGCTAGTGCTATGTGAACGACACACAATGTTCCACGAGACTAATGCCCGATTTCATGAACACTAGCTGACATTTAGATGAATGCCTAAACAGAAACCTAGAATTTTCAACACACTGCTCAGTGCCGATACTTGACATTACAACAGCTAAACAAAATTTAAGCATCCACTTAATTGTAGCATACTGTTCGTGTAAACGGTCATAAGACTATGAGCTCATCATGACGATTCGAGCGACGCGAGCTCGAATACCTACCACCACGTCACGAGTTACGCGGTTCAGCCAAACTGACGCGAATATATTTTTAAACCCACATGCGCACGCGTGCGCTATAATCAAAATATACATGTCTATTATTATACTTTCCTTGTGCAAAGATGACCTCTAGTGCAGTTATGTATAATTATGTCAACTTTTGGGTGTGACCTCTTCTTACCCCTTTCTTAAAAGGCTGAGTAATGTCATCAATACGTATAAATAGCAGATTAATAGAAACTTAAGCGATGTCACTTCATCACTATTGATAGGTTTAATTTTATTTTATGTAAGCAAGCAAATTCTTAATTCAGAGAGAAGACGAAGAATTTAGACATACAGGGTGTAACAAGACCCTTCACGAAGCCGTCAACCGAGCATTATGTACATCAAACTAAGTTAAGTTTACGCAAAAATTATTGCTGGGAAACTACTTTTTATTTTGGAGTTGGGTGCTGATGGATGCATTGAAGAGTACGGTGGTCACGGAGGTGTTAAAAGTAAAAATCTTACATTTAAAAATATATCAAAAAAAAAAAAAAACTTGTGAAATAGTTGAAACTTTGACCCCAATATCTCCGTAACTAGAAGGTTCCCAGGTATGGTCTAGAACAAAAAAAGGGAGAACAAGCGCCTTTCGGCTTCGTTAAGGGTTTTGTTACACCCTTAAGTTGAAGTCAGTAAAGATGGTGACAGTTGAGTTCGAGTTTGGGATTACGACTGCCTGCTTTGATGATTATTATATAAGAGTTAGCTAGTAGACGTCTATAAAAGGCACTTTAAAAGCTTTAATTTTTTCGTAATATATATTTATACCCATTCGCATCATTTACATATAATTAATAATATTCAAACTGTTTGATTCACACTTTTGAAACATACGAGTAAGTTCTATTTCCTCCTAAGTTTGGAAAATTGACAATTTTCATAAAAAATACGCAGAAAATCTGTAGCTGCAATATCTAAGCTTAATTAAAATCATGCAAACGAAGCTAGAAAAACGAAGCACTTGTATTCAGTGTGAGCTAATATTGTCCAGTTTTAAATGAGAATACACATGCGGTTAACTGAAGAAGGTTGGTATTCAATTACCGTAAAGTATTCTTCCAGTGATTAATAACAATTTAATGTAATACTTGCACATTCTTGGACGGTCGTTCAACCGATGTGTACGCCTGTACGGTGACATGTGATAAAATCGTAGGAGATGTTTGTGCAAGCACGTGGTTTTTGAGACTTCGTCCGGCACCTGACTGTACACGTCATCTTTCCTTTTAAAATTGTCATAGAGCAACTAATGGATTCGTAGAATGAGGATATCTAAAGAGCGTTGTGCAGTACACTGAACTCATATCAGAAATTAGAGGTTGATATCACTAAAAAATACAGTGAATATGTCAAATATTACTTTTCTGTGTGTAAGCCTGTTTATGTGTCCCACTGCAGAGCGAAGGCCTCCTCTTTCTCCTTCCAAACCTCTCCATCCTGTGCAATCGCCGGCCATGTTCGCCCCGCAAATAAGATCAGCTCGTCACTAACTCACTATTACTTAAAAAAAATCAATTAAACAATTGCCGCTCTATGTAAATAATCGGTAACGTAACGACGAAGCAGCTGGTTATAAGCCTAAAGGTATCAAGGCCACATGGAATGTAAAATAATTAGCGAATAAGTTAGTACAAATTGCAGGTTGTCTATCATTTGAGAAACGCCGGTTTCACGCCTATACAACCTCAAGTTGTCAGTCAGGCCGCGGCCTGTTTTGTAAGCTAATACGGTTTTCGTAGTAAAATCAATGAAAACTACTACAGTACACTGTTAGATTGTATAGTATTGAAAAATATGGAAGCTACTGCAGTTCTCCATCATAATAAGCAGCAAGTATAACGGGAATTGCGGGACTGTTCGAAAGAGATACCGCGGCCCTGGAACACAAAGGGCAAAGGAAGGAACATGGATGAGTTTTAGTCAGTAAAAGTCTGACACTCCCTCCTGCTCAGCCCAGACCGGGGGGGTTATTTGATGATTAACCATCCGAAAAAAAAAAAATTATAACGTGAAATATTGGGATATTAAAAGCTTGAAATGAAGTCAAATTTCCATTATGCTGCCAGCGGGAAAAAATGAAGTATACAACCACGATATAAAATTCTTATTGTCCTTTTACTATACTCCGTAAATCGTACTGGCAACTTGAGTATGTTTACTTTCAAATAATGCATTACAAAGTGTTTTCAGCCAATTTGTATGTGACAATATATCGTTACAAATTGGTTTCTCTTACAACTTTTCGCCAAGATTAAACGAGACCAACCGGTGTTGGCGCCACTACAGCCATGTTCAGCTTTAACACACTGTACTTAATGGTGGTAATAATGAACAAATTGGAAAAGCTTTCTAACCTATCGGTTTAGTTCCTGCAATAGACTTTTACTAACGCACACAGATAATCACAGTTTCATTTTCATCCGCAGATGAGCGAAAAGCATTCAACGACTACTATTTAAAAACATATTAAGTTCAGTTGCACGTTCTCAATTTTAGATATTAGTTGAAACTATAAATGTGTTCTAAACAAAATTATTCTGCGAAACTATTACCGGCCAGTATATACACGCACAACGCATTCTGTGCGTCTGCTGCGAGCAATAATAGATCTATTATTGAGTGAGGTAGGATATGGAATTGCGTGGCGAAGCTCGGTGCATTGTTGCAGGAATAATGCACTGACGGCAGTAGTTTACGAGGTCTTTCACCGGCCACATTATATAGGTCAGTTAGATTAGCAACGCTCCCCGCGACTAGTACTCGCAGCTATCGCAGTGAAATTATGTATTTTTCTATGCGATTAGAAATTTACATAAACACTACCACCGAATCAGTACCTAAGCAGTCTAGGAGAGAGATTGAATCATTCTTTAAAAGCAACGGATCTCCCCGACCGGACTAGAAGCTGTAAACATGAGATAAGTACACAAACATTATAAAGTCGTCACACCTGTGCTTGTGTGAAGGGTTAGGCAGGGGTCCTATTATGTATGTTTGTACATGAGGGGTCGCTAGGAGCAGGAGGCGAGTCTACGACCATTAATTGAGAGCATGTCCGAACTGCGTGTTTTTCTAATATTTTTTAAAATTTCGTAAAACTTTTAAAAGTAAACTGTCTTCCAAGAGGCGGCCATATTTGTTAGCGGTATGTAGTGTTGCTCTCCATTTCTGTGTATAAACACTGATATTGTTTTAGACTATCATCATTACGACCAGATCTATCACGAAAGGACAACTCTCTGATAAACCAGAGACAATCAATGAGAATAAGCTACGTTTATTTCTATGCCCACATTAGCTGTTGCCCGCAACGTTTGTTCGCGTATAATTATTATAAAAATTATTACTCTTCCCTTTTTGAATCGAATTTGTTTTCAATTTCAAAGGTTTCATATTTAGCACGGAACCTTAACACGTTCACAGCCGATCACGTGCAGAGTACGTCCCAGGTTGATTGTATTGTGACGCTGATCACGTACTCAGTACGTGACTGACTTTCTTAGTGTTTGTTTTAAAACGACGTCCGTAGTCCGTGTTTGGCGTGCATTTATATAATAGTGTAGTGCACTTTCTCGAAAGGATACCGAGCACCGAAAAAAAAGAGAAGGTGGCAAGAGTCTGTAAAGTTTGTGCAGACATTTCTAAGAAAAACACTGGCAAACGAGGACGCAAAGAAACCATATTTTACTGCACAGACTGCAACGTGCCTTTATGCTACCATCCTTGCTTCAAAATGTTTCATACACGCAAAAATTACACGACTTGAACACGCAAAAGTCCATGTTCGACTTTTTTTTTTTTTCCATAAAACCTCTTTTTTATTCTACATTTTTAAATAAAAAAAACTAATTTACGTCTGTTTTTTATTTTTATCCTAGAAATAAACAAGTCAATAGTATAAATAAAAAAATAATTATAGATTTATCATTGATAGTTCTCATTTTATAAATGTTGCAATATCGGCGAAAATCGCCGGCGAACCATGGAATCCGCGTTTTAAAATCTTCGGCTGTAAAAGTGCTAATTCATATTCTAAAATAAAAGCCTTAGTTACTCCATAAGACATCAGCTACCTGCTAGTAAAAGTCCCGTCAAAATCGGTCCAGCCGTTTCGGATTTAATCGTTAAAAAAATTCGTTTAAATATTTTTTTTCCGTTTGATTAGGATTTTGTTAACAATTTCAATGATTTTTTTTTTTTTGCTCGAACCCTAATTATTTTTCTAAAATAAAAGTAGCTTATGGTAGACCTTATAACATCAGCTATCTGCCAGAAAAAGTCCAGGCAAAATATGCCAAGCCGTTTCAGGATTAGCTTCAATTGTATTTATTTGTATAGAAGATATAGATACTCGACTACGTCCACTTTTACAAAATAACTTTTCCAATTAGATTGAAAACAACGCGATTTCAGTCATTTGTAAAGAAAAACAAAAACAACATAACCTATTAAACGAGAAAACTACGAACCGCAAAAAAATACACTTTATTTTAAATAGTGCATCCTTACATATGCAGCAATATAATCACTTAACACATCATGTTAGTTTAAAATGTCAGCGGGTAATTCCTTAACAGGCGATTCCCAGAAGAAAACTAGTATTTACATATAAGAAGGCGTCGAAGGAATACTAGGTTAACGATTTTCTTCGATGCTCTGCTCCTAAGGTCCAACGTGCCCTCGATACGAACTGCATTGTTTTTGCTCCTTATCGATTTATTAGTGTAGCTCATATTATACTGCCATTAATTTTCTGTTTCCACGTCCCACATCTATGCAATCAATGTTACTTCACTGATACGCAAACTTTATTATGAGCCTTTTCTATTAACTGGGCCAACGTAAGTCTTGGTCGTTAGAGCAAAGGAGGAAGCGAGCATCAATTTGCCAAGCTACTTATGAAGCAATAAATGAAATTTCTCGGAGTCGAGACTTAGCTAAATCGCTCCCGCGCCCCGAAAATGTTAGGTTTGTCCCTTTTCATCAGAACATCCGTTCCCGAAATGAAATTCTCAACCTAGCCCTTCGCGAAAGTACTTTTTTGTTCAATTGCTACAAATTTTGTTAGTTTTTTTTTACATATATATTTAAGGGAAAATGTTAAATGGACTGTGTGAAGGATGATATGGCTAGAAAGGAAGTGACTGCTGAGATGACGAGTAATAGAGAAGTATGGAAGAAGAAGACATGCTGCGCCGACCCCAAATAAGTTAGATAGACAGATAAGGGCAGGAGAATGATGATGATGATTTAAGGGAAAATGTTACGAAGTTACGGATTCTTAGTGTCAAAGTTATCGACGCCGTTAATCCCTGAATTGGAAACTGAATGAAGCTTTCGAGAATTTCCCGAAGGTTCGTCGGAGACAGAACGGATTTATTGTGAAAATGATCGCGTTCCGCAAGCCTCCAGACTAGGCCCGGCCCACTTTCAGGAGGTCGCCGCCCGATCGTGAACTCTGCACTCCGTTCGATCGCTACCGTCCTCGTGTTTTTATTATTCTTAAATTTTCAGGCCTATGCTGGCGGTTTTCCGTAAATATATTTGGTAACAAGCAGATATCAACATCTACATGTTATGCATCTGTCTACATCTTTTTTTTAGTATCTCCTTTAGCAGGTATGCTGGAAGAGATTTCTTTAGAAATAAGCATTACCTTTGTCCTATTTTCTGTTCCTTTCTTCTTTTCTTTATGTGTGTATAGTGTGTACATAAATTGTTAAAGAAATAAATGTAAAATTTATAACTTTTGCAAGTATCGTTCGTCGTAGAAATGCTATGGGAAAAACTGGGTTCCAAAATAATGTCTCTAATGAGATTCGAATGAACTCTTCTGCGACAGTTATTTTCAGACGTCATTATACCTGAGTAGCTACGTATAGAGTTCATTTTAGTCGCTCAATGTTCCCAAGCTAAGAGAAAGATTTCGTCAGCCACCCCATTGCGATTCGGCCAACCGCACGAGTCTGTGCGATGGGGTCAATGTCCGCGAGTGGTATATAGGTCAACTGAAGGCGCCTCGTCGTCTGTGTTATGTCAGCCTTGCTGTGCCACGCTAATGGTACGCAATTTTGGCTTTAAAAACTTTTAGAAAACTCTTTCAGAACCCGTTCCTAAAACAGGTACCTATTGTCAATTTTACTTCTTATTCTTTCGTGACTTTTACGATGAACACGACATTCATACATCAATTCATAACCGGTTATTTAATCATGAATTATTTATAAATTCGCCAGTTCTGCGGCAGGGGTTAAATTATAACTGGATTATGGAACATTTCATGCAAAATATATCCTGATCAACCTGGATTAGAGAGCTAGACCGTTAACCTCTATTGTTATTTAAAAATGCAACATTTGATATTTTGTGGACAGACAATAGCTTCGCCGACAGTGGTCAATGAACTCATAGGAAGTGGAGCTGGTTTAATTGTCAATTTTCCACATGTCTGATCACATCCTTAGGTTCGATGAGATACCTTAATTCAAATGCTTAGCAGCTGCCACGCATCATGGAGCAGCGAACACTTAACCTCATTTGTTGGTTAACTGCATTATAAGTCGGCAGAGTTGAGGAGGGCTACTTTGGTGGAGAGTAGTGGTGGAACATCGATGTGTCTCGGTTTAGTGGGGTTATAGTGATGCATAGAGTGGTCGGCTGCTGCGCACGGGCAAAAGGGAAAGTGTTCGGGGCTTCCTGCTCGCACGCGGAAGCGTTTAGTTTACTACACGTAACTGCAGTTCGCGTCGCTGCACCGACTAGTCTTGCAACATCTAGCGATGAGTCTAGTGTGAAAGGTATGGTCGCACTCTGGCTGAGACACTCATTTATCAGTCTGTGACTCTAAATGCTATTTGTGTAAATGTCACCTAGAGGTGTTGCCAATATATAAAATTTTACAATACCGAGCTAGTAACGTTTTACTTGCTAAAATTATTTTAACCGTATGTACATAAAATTCATAATAAAATACAATACATTAATTTTTTTCGCAATCTTCACAATTTTTAGAAAACACAAGTAAAATTTCCCAAATCTGTTTAAACTATACGAGAAAATATATGTATAGTAGGTAACAGAAAAATTTCCTTAAAAGTTCATCCCAAATTCACCTACAAGTCATAACATCAAAATTCGCTAACGATCTAGAATCTGCAAATAGCAATCCTCCAAAATTGGGAACACTGAATACGAGCTTACGGCAAAAGTTTCTAGAATATCTGGTAGTCAACTTGAAGTAAGCCAGCCACTAATTAGACCCGCCGACACAAACTACTGCACTCAACAGCTCCAAAATCCACCTCAAACTTAAGAAATATTCGAATCAAGTGAATTAGGCTAATTACAGGCTGTCGGGGCTAGCCTCGTCTCGAAGCATTTGCCCATCATCTACGGTTTTACTTTCGTTGGACGGCAACGTCGCGTCATGCACTCTCGCCGAGGCGGAAACAAGCCATCATCGTGTACACTCAGCACGATATTATAGCTTATTGTTTAGGAAAATTACTATTATTTTACTATCTTGAAACCTGATGAGAAAATTGCGTCGTAATTTCTCAATTAATTCGTAATATAAAGTACTACCTATCTGAAGATGTTTGCGCAAATAAATTGCTATCCATTTATAGATGAAATATTTAATTTTGCGAAATATGTAAACAGAGAATAATAAATTGCTCAATAGAATAGGTAGCCGGCTCAATTCATTCTATTACTTTCACTTTAGAACTAAAGCTTTAACAAATGAACAGTCGTACCGTCGATCACATTTTAAGATAACACAGTTTCATTAATAAACAAGCTAATTATTCCGTTACACCGACAACAGACACGCATCCGAGATCGTTAATCGCCTGTATTCATTACCGTGGCACAACAAAGCGTCGGTGTGAACTGTGGCCAGCAGTGCCGCCGCTCCGTGCAGCCGTGCAACTCGACTCTTCCGCATTTGCTTGCACTTTCTCCGCCTCCGCTGCGCTTTGAATGTTTACTGCAGAATTATTTTGCTGAAGGAAAAAGCCACGAGAAATCTAATGCCTGCATTATGTTCTTGATTGCATCTTTTAGAATCTTTATTTCGTATGTTTTTTTTTCTGTTTTTGTTTTGTTGGTAAGATACGAAAGAATGTGTTTTTTTTTTACTTAAACAATCCAAGCGTTTGACCAAAATCGAACGTGCGCAGCCGTGTGGTCAGAAAAACCCTTGATACAACGCCGTGCAATATGCGCACGCGACTCTGGTCGTGCTTACCTTCCAAAAAACGTCTTTAAAAAAATGTATTCAACTAATAGTCCAGTAAAATTGTCGCCTGAAAGTACGGGGTAGTTTACGTCAAATCCGGTAGTTCTGATTTTTTGCAGACTTGTTATGATGTTGGCCCAATGAATAATCCAAGTTTGTGACCTCGAGCGTTGAACGCAACTTTGTCAAAAATCGAAAAAACCGCGAAAATTTCGGTATTTTTTCAGATGTTGGCGATTATAACCCTGAAGGACTAGTTTTTGATAGTACCTTTTGACGTTTTTAAAGTAGACTAAATTTGCTACAATATGAGACTAGAATTGACTCTAACACTGATGTGTAACTTTACTGGAGTATAAAGCAAAATCTTGCGTTTTACTTTTTATTTTTCTGGTAATTTTAATATTGCTATAAATTCAAAAATAATAAATTAATTTCATAGACGCAACAGCAGAACGATCGCAATACGGAAAAACATTTAAATAACAATCAAATCTTGAAAGTATTCGCGAGTTTCTTGGCGTCTTCAATAGCAATACCTATTATTAATTGACTACTTCCCTACGAGCATATGTATTCTCTTGCAGAGTCAGGAGTACCGTCTATTGCACTTTCACTGGAAAATTTCTACTGTTCTTTATACAAGCCGCGTATACATTTAAATAGGAATTAAGTGAATGCGAGTGAAGTAATGAATGATATAACTAACTACGCACACCGATTAGTGGGTAATTAGATATGCGATTCTATGTGTTACTATGAGGCTGGCATAGCACATGTGAATTGCAGTTACCACAGACAAATGATTGAGGGGAAAGAAAATGCTATTGCAATAGAAATAAAACTTTAGTTGTTTTTGGGTTCATTTATCAAAGAAAGAACAAAGATACGATGGATGAACTGTGTGAATGGATTATATGGCAGGAAAGGAGCCGTCTGATGAGATGACGAGTAATAGAGAAGTATGGAAGAAGACGATATGCTGCGCCGACACCAAATGAATTGGGCAAGAGAATCATCATCATCATCATCATTTCAGCCGAAAGACGTCCACTGCTGGACATAGGCCTCGTCCAAGTGTCGCCACACTGACCGGTCCCGTGCGACTCGCATCCAGCGGATCCCCGCAACCTTCACCAGGTCAGCGGTCCACCTAGTGGGAGGCCTTCCAACGTAACGTCGTGGTGATGATAATTTCAATGAAATTACATAGTGTTCAAGCATTGACATAGTGACTTTAGATTTCATGATGAGATTGAGATCACACCTAATACATTTTGAAAATTAGATCAGAAATTCTGAAATCAACTTTAGAAAGTCATTTCACAAGATTTTCATCTGTTATTTTCACTAGTGCTATAAAGTAGTACACGCATGTAATGGCGACATTGTAGCGACGCGGGCGCTCGTACGTATATTCAAGTTAAAGGCAATATATTAGGCTTCCGACTCAGCACAGATACGGATCACAGGATTTACAGATGAGACCGCCTCGATGTGAGCGTTGCCGAGTGAAACTGGGTAGTTACGGTGCTAATAAGGTCTAGTTTATAAAAAAAAAAACAGTTAAACCACAGCAAGCTCAAAGGCTGTACCTACTCTGGATTCTAAGGCATTGGTGTGTTGACAACAGGCGATTTGCTAAAGTTGTAACCATTCCTTGGCATGTGATGTTGCAGTATCGCGATAGTATTTGGGAAAGGTTCAAAGATCACTGTTTTGATTTCCATTACACGTTGTCATTGATAATTTTTGACAATCATAAACCATACGGGTGTTCCAAATAGTGACTTCATAAAAAAATAGATTCCTCACGCCTAGGGGTATTCAAGAATCCATAACTAATCATTTCAAGAACATACATGGGGTATTTTCCGATACCCCAGGGCGTGAGGAATCTAAACTTTTTTTTATAAGGTCACTATTTGGACCACCCTGTATAAAAATCTCGTCTCCATAGTTTTAAAGCCATCACATATAAAACATGTCACCAAACAGTACTTTACACCACATACAAACAGTTCACGTATTCCTCCTAACTGGTCGCGCGCCGAATCCGTCCGGACACGTATGGAGCGACCTTAAGACTGGGATAAGGCAGCAAGCTTAGCGTCATCCGTTCGATGCTTGGAAATGCATTACATGTCGCCAGACAGCAGGACATGCATTACTGACGAAGAATATTATGAAGAAAGCTGCTCCTAGGTCCTTGGAAGGGAACGACAATATCATGACCATCAGTATGATATTGCAAATGCTGCAATGGAATAGTTTCAATTCTATGAGAGCTAAGATTCGTTGCCTAGACGCGTTGATAATACGAGCTTTGATGAACGGCTTCTCTGGAAAAAGTTCTGAAACCACTATTGAAAGATACAAAACGGATACCATACAAAACCAGGGATCCATCAAAATTACCATCTGCACAGCCTTGTTGGGGTCGGCTTCCAGTCTAACCGGATGCAGCTGAATACCAGTATTTTACATGGCGCGACTGCCTATCTGACCTCCACAACCCAGTTAGTACTGGGTAATACGATACCCCTTGGTTAGACTGGTTGTTAGACTTTTTGGGCCACTGACTACCTGTAACGACTGTTAAAGATCTACAGATGACAGCCGGGACCAACGCACGGAGGAAACTCGGTATGTAGTGGGCGGTCACCCATTCACAGACCAACCTAGACAAGCACGGCTTAACCTAAATATGGACCCGAGCGGCTTTTATTATTTTGACACGAGCTCCAAATCCATCAAAATGACCAAAGTCATGAAAAAGACGAGCTACCTTACTTTATGGTTAGGCCTATTTATATCATGATTGTTCATTTAACTTTTTAATCATTCAAGTTCAGAAGTAATGCGCCACAGTCTTAATATTCTGACGCATCAAGAGGTTTCTGAGGTTCATGACCATGAATAAGCTTAAGTTCTACCTACTTATTCATCAGCTTTCTTACGAATCCACATAATTTCCTTGTATATATTTATCCCACAATGTATTCGTTATCAGTTGTCAGGTTCAGATATATTTGTCGTTGTTATAATGCATACTAATCATAGAAATCTTAAATGGCATTTTCTGTCCGACAGTCTTTTGTTAATTTAATTAATTATTATCTACCAATACTGAATTGACTATTTTATTTGGATAGTTAGTTACTGCTCAAGCTCTGCGGTATATTCATTATAACTTCTACTATGTTGAAGTTAACTTCCGGTCTACCGTTCCCCCAATTTATAACTTTTCGATAATGAACCGAATCCAATTAGAAATAATGCTAAAAATCTAATGCATCAACATGAAATGTTCCAAGATTTGTCATAAAGTGAGGAGCATATCAGGTACCGTTTATTTGTCTTTTTGACGAATAATTCTCAAAAGCAGCATCCCGGTCTTTGAATAGGGCTTACGCTGCTCAAGAGTGTAACACGCAAAGGGCCTTTGGAGAGCCTTTAGAGAATTGAATCTAAAATGAAACGAGACACTGCGCCGAGCTCTACGGCTGCACTATTGAAATATAGTCACGGATTGTCCCCAGGAGATGTGAGACTATTGTAGAAGAGAGATGTGAGATCAACTTGGTATATTTTAATGAGAATTTTATGGATTACAAACGGAAATAAATAAATAGAGGGGAAGTCACAGGGAGCTACGGAGGTTATTGATTGTGATATCCTCGTAGGAAAGTTTTGAACTGATACAATTTAGATTTTCAAGAAGAGATTTAAGGGGCGAGAATGGAGACTTCCTCTGAAAAATACGGTTGACGTGACAGTTGGCTACAGGATCAAAGTCTGAGGGAAACATTAATCTTCGATTGGTACCCGGAACAAGAACCATTGCCCCTGAATGGTCATATAATAGTGGCTGCGTAGGTGCGATGACACGTCAGCGTAGACGGGTGCGAGACGCCGACGTCACGGGAGTCGGGAGCGCCGCCCGGCCGCCGCGGGTTCATCGTCTCCGCCAGGTGCGTTCACACGACAACCATTATTTCCCGTTTTCCGCGCTATTTATTATAATCTCATTATTTTATTCTGCACAACTGATTTGGCGATGACCCTGTATATGTAACAGGTGACTGAATTTAGTATTTTGTTCGACTAGGTGGCGTGGGAGGCAGTGATAGTTCCCGTAGTTCCGTCCGTGTCTATTTCTAAAACAATGATGCGTCGTTTGCGGATTTTAAATATGAACTCTGTTTTGCAGAAAGCCTAGATTATTCGATAAATTGATGACTAACAAGACAATTTATTTGTGTAATGATTCAGAACAGTTTATTTGTATATCGTTATATTAAGTGGGTAATTAGAGGCTGTCACTAGCCGCACGACAGCTCCCTGACCCAATGAATACCAAAGTAAAAGGTATTTTCAATGAATAGCAATCGTCAGTATTTGCATATTTAGTTATTTACATTATTATCATTGAATCTAAATAAAGTTATAGAAGTTTACAGGAAATTTTATTTCATAACACCGAGTTTATAAAGAAGTACAACAAAACGCAATTTTTCTTTTGTTTTCAATGAAATTCTTAACTGAAACTATCTTTTCAGTAAACTTCAGTTTATAAACTGACGCTACATTAATCGGTCGTTTCATAAATAAATCATTCAGTCAACACATTATAGATGCCGTATAAAAATTCGTTCACAACCGAAGTGTTTAATTGATTTGAATAATATGGAAATCGGTACGGTAGCGCGCAATATCCGCGGGAAAGAGACAGACATACGTCTGTGAGGACCGCGCAGCTGTGCTAAGGACGGTCGTTGACCCCACGGACGGCCGCGAGTGAACTCCGAATATTATCGTGCGCGTTTATTTATTGTACTGGTCCACTCTTAGAGTCCCGCTCATTAATTCCGTCGTTGTTGCACTACTGCCGATTGACGCACTGTTACGAGATTCCAGGTAATTATTTCTAATAGATTTGTGTTGCAATATCGGCTTTCAGTTTTGTCGCTTGTATGTAACTTTAGATCGTTTCGTAGAACGTTGTTAAGGTGCTAAACTGCAAATTTTATCATTTGAAATATTTCAGTTACCTATGTCATGTTTTTAGATTGTTACAGTCGATATACTTTAAGTACATATTTGAACTATCTCGTTGATTTTATTCGATTGTATGTAAATATGTTTTTGTTATCATATTTTTATAATGTCATTTTTTTTTTCTATTAAATTCACAGTCATCAAAACATTAACAAAATAATTCTGGATAACTTCCGTTATATCTAATTCTTCATAACATTAACCATTAGATTCATATTATTTATACATATAATTATGTCCCTAATTCTAATTCACCCGTGGTAGGTATTAAAACTACACGCTGACGTTGACATTGAAAGTGACGTCATCATCGGTACATATCCTAAATTCTTTTCCTATAGCGAGGTCATTGGCTCGGTGACGACTCCTGCGCCGGTATACAGCCGGGTTACTCATTAATACAAATAATAATTAAAACAATAGCAACAAAGACAATGATTAATAATTTCTGGTTGTTGAATTTATCGGGCGTGCCATAGACCCCAAGGTTTTGATTAAAAACGTTTAAATATAGACAATGATAAGTTTATTTATTTTCTAATTTTAATGACGTAGATATTGGTAGAGTAATATCTAACTTATAACTATACCTCATGGCTCGGGTCCATTTTCAGAAGAAAGTTGATGAAGGTCGTGCTGTCATTTTCACATGGTACAAATATTAGCCAATATTTTCTGCTCCTTTCTAGCACGAACGCTAGGATATCTTCGTATTCAAGTTACTACAGAATTTGGAGCTGGTATTGAAGTGTTCCATGTGTTAACTATATGGATTTATATCATCTGGTAGATTAAGGTAAAGTATTAACCACACAATGCTCAGTATGTTTTATGTAAACAGTAACTTGTACGTTTATTTATAACGATAAACATTGCAATGATCTTGAAACAAAGTCGTCAGGTTCATGGACATCTGTGTCACTTCCCTGATGTCATTGAGGATAATTCTGCATACAATACAATCAAATACATAACACGACGGTATTTAAAACAATCTGCAGTTAAATCAAGGGCACAACAAAAGTAAAGAAAAGCCTTGATAGCTTCTTAGGAAACCCATTGAGATTGTCCATACATTTAATTTCAAGTTAGTTCAACTTGTAGAAAAATATCTAATCTACAATGTAAAAACTTGTTGTAACTACTAGAGCAACATGTATCTACAATAATGACTTAATTCGATTACATTGTGAAACTCCTATTCAAATAGAATAGGTAGTCATAATATAAATGTAGAAGTATTCAAAACAATACGGTTCGTTGGACAGTCTTGATACTAGTGACACGTAACGTTATGTATAGGAGGACAGTGGTAATATTTTCACATTAACGTGTAAACATCGGTGTGATTGGACGTTTATCTGAACATGTGTAACGGCTGATATCTAGAGACGAGCCCTGTGGAGTCATTGTCACGTACACTGTGCATACAGCGACCATTGTGGACTTACTGTTTACCAACCTTATCAATAACATGCTAGCCCCGGTGCTATATCTCCAGCTGCACATAAGCTATGCTATCAAAACGCAGACTATTCTTTTACCTATCACAATGACTGGAAACTATGGAAAGTTTTAAGTTCGGTGACGAATATCCGTTACTGCGAAAAATTGCAAGGGGTCAACGGTTTTCCCATTTTAGTTCGGTGTCCTCATAAATGGATGTGTTCTGTTTTCAAAACTTTCTGTAGGTAACGATGATGTTTTTCTTGTTTTATTATTATAAGTTACAGATACTGTGATAATAATAAGTTCGCAAGGTCGTCATCAGACCCAAAATAACTTTCCTCATTCCTTCATATCACCATTCTCATTCATACCTTTTCATATAAAATCGTTTTCACAGCTCGTCTATAAATAGTGTTTGCTCGCTATATTACGGTATGTTCTATATCTTGTAGTGTAGTAATTGTCATGCCGTCAGCGGGTTCAAGTTCGGGCGGACGACAATGAACTTGGCCGGCCATGACTCACGCATGCCAACCATCGGAGTTACGAAACCATAAACACTGAGCATCTGTGCGAATGCAACTGAATGCAATTGAGGCGGCCATTGTCCACGCATGCCCTTGGCGATTGAGATTCATTGGCATTTATTATCTTCGGCCAATCAAAGAGAACTCGAATTAATGCCAAAAATGTTTTCAGCCAGTAATTTTGAGGGGACGTAATGGTCGTTGATGGCATGTGTTGCCGTTCCAGGAAAATTTGAGTACGCGATGTGTTTTTGTATTTCTTTATTCAAATATCTGTATTGTTTATGTGTCATTATAATTTGGCATTTGATTGCGTATGCGTCGCGTTTTTGTTGACTTGGCAATGTTACATAGCGTACAGTATTTTCTAAATAACGATAACTAAAGTAAATAAAACTATGCTAACATTATTCTTTGAACAGCTAAATGTTTGATTATTTGTTATAATCTTGTGGTCACAGACAGATGTAAACTTGTTTGGAAGTTAAAGAAGATTAACTACATGTTTAACGTGTTTAAGTTATTCTTATTATAGTTAGTTTTTAATGCAAAGTCAAAAGTATGCTTTATCATGCTCATCATCATTTCAGCCGAAAGACGTCCACTGCTGGACATAGGCCTCCCCCAAGTGTCGCCACACTGACCGACCCCGTGGGACTCGCATCCAGCGGATCCCCGCAACCTTCACCAGGTTATCGGTCCACCTAGTGGGAGGCCTTCCAACGCAACGTCTTCCGGTTCGCGGTCGCCACTCCAGAACTACAGAACAGGGCAAGGGAATGATGATGATGATTTCAATGAAATTACATAGTGTTCAAGCATTGACATACTGACTTTAGTTTTCATGATGAGATTGAGATCACACCTAATACATTTTGAAAATTAAATCACCACTCCACGCTTTATCATGCTCATTAAACTAATATTGTCAATTTTCTAAATTAAACTTGATATGAAAAGATAAAACGGAAAAGTAAAGGGTTCAACGTTTTCATTTTCAAAATAGAGAAACCCATTACATATTTTATTAACTTTAGTTTAATGACTTGATTCAACCCAATTATATCCCGCTACAAAGCGAAAACACAACTGCCAAATATTTTACCGTTACCGTGCGATCCTTCATTCGTAATGAGTTCAAAGATTCAAGGGCACGTCTACGTAATAAACGTCAAATAAACAGATACAGATATATTATAGTAGCTACGGAGTACCTATCTCCTATAGTAAGATTGTGTAACCTTGGCAAAGCGACATCGTATGTCAGAATAGCTAAACTAGAGGTCAATGATATTCTTAGTTTAAATTTTAGAGTTCGATTTCAAAAAACGGCCAAGTGTGTGAACGTCCATACGATCTTAGTAGGGGAGCCCCCTTTAATTTTTTATATTTGTTAATAGCGGCAATAGAAATACGAAAAATCTGTGAAAATATTAACTAACAACCTATCATGAGATACAGCCCGCTGACAGATAGACGGACGGACGGACGGACAGCGGAGGCTTAGTATTAGGATCTGGTTGGTTACCCTTCAGGTACAGAATCTAAAAATATGCTTCAGTGTAGTGATAATAGAATTTTTAGGGCATAGACAAACCACCATTATCATCAGCGTCATCTATGATGGAAAAATCTAAAATATATTGGACTGACATGACATGAGCTACTAGAATGTCTTGCCAAGGGGTATACGGTATTACCCAGTAACTAACTAGTTGACAACTACATAATGGGGGCAATCGTGTATGATTTCGCCGCTAGAGGCGCTAGTGTAGCGCGAGGTCACCAAAATGTCAGATGTCACAGAGAGTTCGCGTGTTGCGTGCTTTTCTAACACGTATTTTTATTAATATTCACGATTGTGGTCTATTGAGCCATTCCTGATTAATTATGACTTGAAAATTTGACTATTCCATCTTTTTTGTTAGGACTTGTAGGTAGAAAGATTTTTTTAATGTTTCATGCTTGCTAATTTTAGAGAGAATATTGTAAACATGGATCTGAAATCGACACTTTGTTGTTATATGTAATAAAATAAACTTTTTATGAAGTTATTGGTACTTTAAAGTAAATAATAAAATATTGACATGCCCTTACTCGACAGTGGCGCCATTTGGTGAGCTCAAAAACGATAGCCCTCATTATGTTCACGCTTCACAGTAAGTAATGCAAACATAGTACTAAACTACTGCACCTCATTAAGGGCCAATAGTCAGTGGGAGGCCCAATACAGACGCCCGCTTATCAAGCTATTACAATCTGTCAAATTTCTTCAATCGTTTTTCAACTTTATCGCTGAAGCGTTTGGTTCAAGGTTGATTAGGACAATTTAACAGTTCCGTGTAGCTTGATGTACTGGTGTTTGTTCTGATCTATTTCTTTGGTTCTGGTTCTGTACATTCAGCACGTTTGCAGGGCGATAATGATGATCTTACTGTATTGTTTTTGCCAAGTTAGCTTTAGCAAAATGCTGAGCGCCTACTTCAGTAATAGAATACGAGGGAGAACCCTCCTTCTGAGAACTTTCATTCAGTCATGATGCACATAATTTTACGGCTTTTGTTTGAGCATCCTTTAACTACTGCGACGGCGCCGCGTAGTAAATGAGCATTGAACAAAGAACATATTCATTCTCATGTAGTAATATTTTAAGATATGTGGATGAACATGAGTGTTGGTCATGAAATTATAGGTAATTCATGTTAGTTTAGATACCGGTAGTATTAGTAGTAGTCAGTAGGTTGAAAGTCTGACAACCAGTCTTACCAAGGGGTATCGTATTACCTAATACTAACTGGGTTATGGAGGTCAGATAGGCAGTCGTTCCGTGTAAGCACTGGTATTCAGCTGCATCCGGTTAGACTGGAAGTCGACCCCAACATACTTGAGAAAAGACTAGACATATGATGATTTGTTTTTAGTGAATTATTTATGCTCTTTATAACAATATTTATCTTCTTAGCACACAGGACACACCTCCTTCTGCGAAGCAGTCATGCTAGCGAAGGAGGTGGCGGGGCGTGAGAGGGAGAGAACCTCACGTCCCAGCCGCCGCGGGAGACGCACCGGGCGTCGGGGGCCACGTGGTGGCTCCCGGCCACCGTAGGCGCGGGCCTGTGGACGGTGAGCTATGGGCTAGCTCGCCGTCCGTCCGTCTTATGACGACAGGCCGTGTCGACGGCGCGTTCGTGTTCCACGCGCGCCTCAAAGAGAGTCAGCAAACAGGAAGGGGTCCATAAGGACCGACGCCTGCCAGGGTTGCAGGACTGTTCTAAAGAGATACCGCGGCCTTGGAACACAAAGGGCAAAGGAAGGAACATGGATTGGTTTTAGTCAGTAAAAGTCTGACACTCCCTCCTGCTCAGCCCAGAGCGGGAGGGGTTATTTGATGATTTCCCATCGGTAAAAAAAAAAAAAGCACACAGGACAAAACGTAATGGCATACTAAGCACTACAACTCATATCACTAAAACTACTAGAAATATTGTGCCGCTGAATCTGAGCTGATAACATTATCACAAGTGTCATAGGCTACATTTAAAACATTTCCGTGAATTAATTTCGTACATAACGGGATCGAAGCCGCGAGCAAAAACTAGTCCCCTATATCAGATATCTGATGTACATTCTACTTCTCAGTTCAGTTCTCTTCTCCAAGTTCAGCCTCATTTATTTTGAATACCAATCTCAACTCAAATACCTTCTTAAAACAAGACCTTGGCATAATATAAGGTGTTAATGATGTCACATCGTGTCCAATGTCAGCGGCCGGTGGTCCCAGACGCTGTTATATAAACACTCGGATATAAACTGATAATATTTTTGTTTTTGACCACTCTGTGTTTGAACTGCAAGTTGTCCACTGTGCACAAATGTTATGTGTTATACCTTATTGCATATTATGGTGTGAAAGGTCGTTTCTTGACCGATGGATGTTTAGGTTTTTTGTAATGTAGGTGGTTTGCTTGATTTGGTTGGACTGACGACTTACATGGCCTGCGAAAGGTGCACGTAGAGAAGAGTGGAAGGCTATGGGGGAGGCATTTGCCCAGCAGTGGGATACACAGGCTAAATAAAATAAAAAAGGTGATTTGCATGTAGGTTGGATGTTAGCGATGAAAGTTTTCTCCAGGCGGTTTCTAAACTTTGATATTGAACTCGTATTTATTTTTGTAGATTACGTACTCTGATAACGTAGGGTTTTATACTTAAAATCTGTAAAAGGTTTTAACAATTTTACAGCGTGGATATCATGAGAATCTCACAGTGTTCGGTATCTATTTCTTCCAAGAACACAATCTGTAGGATGCTGCACCAACCAATACCACCGCGTTGCATAAACAAGCCATTACACTGAAGCATTGTTATGCACGTCTAAAAGCAATTTGATGAGCACACAAAATAGCAGGAGACTTAAAAAGAAACACTTTATATTTCGAGCGGCCATTATTCCCTGGTTTACGAAACTAAGAAGTACTGAAACCCGAAGACTCCCGAAGCGTAGCGGAGGTTCCCGAAGGAATGACAAGCGAGCGCTTTCCGTGGAACGCGGAAAACGTCGGCACATGTTGAAAATACGGGTGGGCATTGACCCCGAGCGGGCTTGCCTGAACACACAGCTGTTAGAATCTAGCGCGATGCATCTCGTGATGCGTTTATTTATGTTCGCCGCCACCTACTACATACATCTCATAGATCTTAGATAAATGCCGCATTAAGAGCCAGATATTAATATGAACTAGGATACGTTACGCGTGGCCATTTTTTTGGTTACTTAACCTAACCTCGTGGACCTATGACACGTAATTTTTTAGGTGAACCATCTTACTAACTGTACAGTAACTGTATTTAAGCTGGAAGACACCCTAGAGAACCTCATGCCATGTTAACAGAATCATTCATTAAAAAGAAATACGATTATTTTCAAATCCTAATAAAAAGTAATCTAATAAATATCAGATATTACCGATAAATATTCATAACACAACAATAATGTTACCGGCGTGTAATTTATTACATAAACATAAAACATGTTGCCGTTTATGAAACTTCTGAGATTTTAAAGGAAGAGACCCGCCATTGATCGTATGCCATCGACCGACGCAAAGGAAGTTCTATATTCTGCCTTGTTACTTAAAACCTGCATGTTTGAAACTGTTTAATTACACCTGTAGCAATATTTGCAATTCCTGACGTTTCCGATGAATCACCCTAGCTATATTGCTTATATAGTTGTACATAAGAGGAGTTTGAACGTCTGGTGTACATAGGCTTTCCCTACAGCTACGGACGTTTTTGGGGAACGTTACTCGTCTGAATTTTCACGCTTGGGCGCATATTGGTGTACAAGTACATCAACGTACGAATCCCACAGTTTGTCTTGCTTGAATTCGACTTTTAGCTATGTACAGTCTCGAGCAAGGAAATACATATACAGTTAACAAAATTAAAAAACGATTATCTCCTACTATACTGGGCCACCAAGACACAGGCTGTGCCTAGTTTGGGGCCCACGGTTACTTCTACTTATGCACTCTGTTAATTATCATTGTTTCTGTTTGTTTGATCCTAACTTGTGTGTGTCAATAAATTGATTTATTATTTATTACTATATTGACTAACGTTTTACGTTTTCACAAACTTAATATTCCAAACCGTGTTTAGCTAGAAAATCGTTCTAAAAAAAAATTCAAAGCGTGTATATATTTCATTGCTCGTGACTGTACATGTTTACTCCTCATCATCTATACAAACTCTCTACAAATACATAAAATTGAAGTGTCTGAAAAGAATGTTTGGATTAATTCATTAATTCGTTTCGACACTAGATGGCGTTACAATATCCAACTACAAAGTATCGCAATCACTGATTTTATCTTACCTTTTCGCGGCACTATTTGATAAATGGCCTTCAAAACTAACCTCTTCTATACTCGTGACCAGTACTTAATAAAATCAGAAGCGTGTGATTAATGAAAGTGCAATATAGAGACGACACTCCCCTACGCCTGATGTAGCCACTAGCCACAGTAGCCACAGTAGCCACGAGCTACCCCCGCTGGACGAGCTTAAGATGTACATGATTGATCGAGGGAGGAGACACTTTGAGTTCCCATGCTTGGCCTTTTGTGTTGTTATAGTTGAGATAGAAAAAGGAAACTTATTGATAAAGTCAGTCAGAACTAGCTACCAGCAATCTACTAGATACATGTCTACTAGATACATGAGTAATTAAAAGACAAACAAAGATCACAGATTAACGGTGTTAAAATGAATTAATCAATCAACTTAGGCATCAGATTTTTATCAATGAGATTTTCAGAATTTCCAGCAGTGAATAGTTGATAAATGTCTATAAAATGGCATCAGAAGAGCTATCTTACAAAGTCGACCTTGAACAGATATTGAACCGAATCCGGACATCTTATTTGAAAAAAAAAATTTGGTGACCAATTGGAACACTAACGAGTCGGGAATAACTCCAATCAAACAACATGTATGACCTCTAATAATTCTGTGGCGTCTACTTTTGACCTTTGTATAAATGTAGACAAAAATAATGCTAATTTTCCTCCTTTTATACTTAAATATGTCCGATTGTCCGGAATTATTCCGTATCATGTTGACAGAAGATGGGCTTCGTGCAATGAAAATACACTGGGTGCGATACACTGTTTCTAGCAAACTAACAAATTAATTGAAATTAAAACTTAACACAATAACACGGGGCAGAATGAATTGGGTACAGGACTGGACGTCTCAACACTGCGATCAGACACTGAATGTCGTCCTCGCTATGAGCTCAAAACATCAGGGCTCTGTAGAAGCACGCTGTGGTGTAAGTAGACTTATAAGTAGGTCGCGTGATGTCACCACATGTGTACTTGCGATTCATGTTAAGTCCATACCAATGACCGGATCCGACACATAATAATTTTAATCCCATTTCGCAATCCCAAATCTTACTACGAAATCTATAATTTCAACATAAGCAGTTACATTTCACGCCAATCCCTGGGTAGTCAAGTGTTTTGGTATGTAAAATCCTAATTATCTCCGCTAACCAGTCGTAATAAATATTGGATAATACGCAAAACTGTCCACATTTCGTGTCACAAACATCTACCAATATTTTGCTGCATATTGAACGATACGAACGGCTGGGATCAGGCTTGATATCACTTTTGCATTTCCTCTAACCGTAGTATTTTAAATGTATGAATTAATAAAAGAGTGACATAGCAACTCACCTGCTGAAGTTAAATGAAAAATGAAATTGAAGTTTAATTATTAGAATGGAAATTCGGAGTCGTACTTTCGGCCCGATACGTGAAGATAACTTTAAAAGCATGGTAAGTATACTGAATTTCCGTCATGGCAGGGGGCAGGTGTGTCGCTACAATGATGCAATATCGACGCCGGCGCGGCGTCTCATTTTATTTTTGATACAGAATAATAAATTGTTACTTAACATTTTCATGAGGTTCGGAACTTATCCAGACATAAGAGTGTCAATTTCCATTAAAAAAAACATTGAAAATCTAGTCGCATTCTTATATCAGCAACGATCAATTTCAGAAACGTTTTTTGACAGATAGGTCAAAAAACGTTTATAAATACGGGAATAGTCTTAGATATCGAAACTGTAAGCTTGGAATGAATTTTTGAATAAATTAATAATAAAAAACTGATCACACCTAGACTAAAATTATACTAGCTAGCAAACCGAAGGTACGGCAAAATAGAACTACACGTAAGAAGCAAGCTTTACGAGTGTTCGCCGTAAACAGTACATATATTAGGGATTATTACAGAACACACGTTTAACCGCCTCTTTCGCCGCGAGCCGACTCTCTGATCTAGATCGCGGAAGAGAATTATGCAATGGCTTGCACACTGGCTCTGCTTAGGTGTTAATGGCGAATTTTGTACTAACTAGATAATAATACGATGTCGACCTGTCTGGCTGAGCGTTAAATTGTTAAGTGTGTGATGTAACCAGACATCTTTGTAAGCTCTAAGTCGACGAATGTAGCGGGATTTTCAGTAAAACCAAAAATAAAAGTTAATGTTTAAATCAGTCACTTTTATCAATGCGAAACCAGGAAGGAAAATGGCTGTCTATATCTTTTAACTAATAAATAGTTTAATATTCTAACTAAAACTTTATTTTATAATGTCATAAAGTACGATTGATTACATAAGATAAGGAAAAGTATTTATAACACATAACTCGGTCTATGTTATGTCAGTTTATTGATTGGTTCTGTTAACTTACGCAACGAACCGACGCAAGAGCAGGGAAACGTTAAAAGAAATGATCCCGGAAAATCTGATAAAATCTTAATTCCCGGGACATTCTAACCGTGTCCGGGAAGAGATTTATTGAACAAATTTTAGGCCAATTAAAGCTGACGCCAGCTTAACGCGCTGCGCACGCGTCGAATCTTTTGACAAATATATTTAGAACGACGGTCCGTAAAAGTTTATCTTTCAATACTGCGAAATGATTCGTAAACAAAGCCAACAATGTTAATGCTGATATCTTCTTTTCCTTTTTTAGTTTTCATTATCCTTTATACATAAACGTACCTATTGAAACATTTTCAGGTTTATATTAACAGGTTTCTTCTTAAACAAAATTTAATACAAAACATCCCCTGCTTCTTTTTTTCTTTCTTATCTTTTTCTTTTCAATAACGTTCCTACAATATCCATAGGAATAAAACCTTATATTGTTACATCTTCAGGCTTCTTTGTCGGTTAAATTCAGTGACAGGGGGAAATCAGTAGCCATTTATTGCACATAATCATAGACTGGCCAACTGTACAATGAAATACATTATTTAAACATAACCGTGTTTTTTCTACTTTCATAATAGAGTCTGGTGAATGTTCCCTCCTGCCCCGTGTATGAAGGGTGCAATATAAGTCCCCTGATCAAATTAACATGAAAATGGATTATTAAATGTGATACTGCGTCGTGGACCAGCCCTAATAATAGTTTAATATGCAATCTCCATTGTAATCATAATGCTGCATCGGCTTTCTGTCTGTCTGATGAGCTATTGATGCAAAACTACCTTGGGAAATGTAAATAGTATTACACAAGGTTTTCAGTGCATTCTTACTGGAGTTATTCTTACCAGCTTCAACAAAATCGCGATCTTTACAAAAAGTCAAAGCTAGTTTCAAAAAATGCTTTCAATTTTTCTCGTAACTTTGATAACTCAACATAAAAATATCTCACGGTTTTAAAATTGCTTTGTGGTTTTTATTTATGCGCTTCACATTAACTTCACTTTTAATGCACTCGACGAAAGACCATATCCACGGCAAAAATCTTGCGTCTTCGTTCAAAATAATTCGTACTAAAAGGATGCGTAAGCGCTTCCCAAATGCTCACTTAGTCACTTCGTTAATTTGGGGAAGGTGCACTGGAATCCTTTTCTTTTAATTTTTGCCTGGCTGAGTGGAGATGGCAAATTTGTTTTAAGTTTTTTGTTCTTTTTTTTTGGTTTAGTGTCAGATTCCAGCGTGCCTTTGCGCCTAATTCGTTTTGAATATGGAATGATTTGTGGCTGGTTTCATTACATTAGCGTCTGTTTGCTCCGGTGCCCACACGCATGGACGGTCATTCATTTTCATTCATTGAGTAACAGATTGTGTTTATTTTTATTGGA
Source organism: Eugnorisma glareosa (assembly GCA_947578425.1). Lineage (NCBI taxonomy): Eukaryota > Metazoa > Arthropoda > Insecta > Lepidoptera > Noctuidae > Eugnorisma > Eugnorisma glareosa. Next base: position 16,609,322 of record OX387959.1, read on the forward strand.
CTTAATTGGACGTGAGTCACTGGATCCATTATAAACATTAGGATTTCTACTTTTCCTATGACGTACTCTCTAATTTGCAAAAAATGTTGTATGAGAATACATAAAGTCATATTCTATATTTAATTTTATAACACATAGAATACATTTCACCAAAGGCTCGAGACGTGGAGTCAATAACACATGTGGCGGGACATGAGTTACGTTTATGTCTCCGAGACTCGTATAAGGGCTCCCCAATATTCAGAGTCAGGTGAAAAACGATGACTCATGAAAGGTAAGTTAAGATTGTTATTTTATTGTCTTATTTGTATAGCTGTCAAGTTTCTGCGTTAAGTGTGCTCATGAAATTGATGTGGTGCAATAAAAATAAAATTCCTCTTTAGGAACATTATTAAGGATTTTGATAGAACACACCGGAAGGCGGAAGCGTTAGCGGAGGTCGTTGAACCGTTCGTTGAGTCAATGTCAGCGGCGGCGAGGCGTGGGTCCAAGATTCGGCAAGAACAAGGGTGCGTACTTGTCGGTACGGGGTAGCAGGGTGCAACTGTCGCGGGGTAACGACCGGGCCGGGGTCGTCGGCCGGCGCCACGCGGCCGAGCGACCGAGCCATCCGATTGATTGGAGCGGGACGGCACTACCTCTTCATACCCTCACGATCTAACTACCCCCGCTCTTAATAGGGGAAATAACACTTTGTTTCGTAACAGATAAGGTATGATTCAGTTTGTGTACTAAATCGGCGATAGAGCTTTTGGAGTTTGGATACAGGGAAGTAACCGACGCACACAGCTGCGTTAAGGGAAGTAGTTTTGCTCAAAATATTGATTTTTCCGCGGGCTCGGCGGGCCGCGTGGCGTGCGCGTGTGTGCGTGTGGTGTGCGTGCACTGCGCGTGTGTGCGAGCGAGTCTATTTTGGGTTGAGCACGTGGTCGTAGTTGTTGCTTGTTGACATGCGTTTTTATTTTTGTGGCGGCTTTACGGTTTGATCGGTTAATTGAATTGCATCATTGTTTGTAATTTCAGTCCTTGTGATTTATGCGCACTGTTGTAGTGGGGTAACCTATGCGGTTTTTCTTGAATCATTTACGTTTTCGTTTCAGTTTTCCACGTTAGTTTTAAAATAGCTTTAAATTAAAATGTAAAAATCAATGCTTGTTGGAATGTCAAATATGCAATCATCGATGTACTTTGAGTAAATGTCTTTCGTCCACTATACTAATTGCAATCTTAAAACATTTATGCTGACGTCATGACATTTACAGGAGCTTGTTATCAGCATCTTACATTACTTCTCGGACTCCCTCGTATTTTTATATAATTAGCCATGAGAGGTTGTACCTTAATTGATTTCTTATGCACCCAAACAGAGGACGACAACCCAAATCAAACATCAAACAAAGATGGACGAAATAAAAATACTTTTTTTAATATCCAATGTTAAATACAATATTTGATTCACAAAACATTTGTTCCTAAGTTCAAGTCAGTAATCAGGCAGCAATGAATAAACAACATGAACTTATTTTAATTTTCAACTGATTTCCTTTAATTTTATAGGTATCGCTATCTACCTACATACCAACCAGCAATAGGTACTACCAACCGGAGAACTGTCAAAGCACTAACATTCTAACTCGAACTCATAACATTTAAAAAGTATATCAGTCTGAGTCAGCACTTTATATCCAGACAAGACTGCACATTTTCTTATTCTCAAGGTTCAGTGTACAGGAGACGACTTGCAAATATATATATATACACACATAAGTAGTACTCACTTCTTTCTGTGTGTATGCTGAATATATTATTAACTATACGCGCGCGTGTGTATAGTTATCGATGCACAAACACAGAGCCGGTTCCGAGGACTCACGCACACCACCTCACCACCTTACCCTTGATTTTGCCAGCTCAAGGTCTCTACCCTCCTAGCATGTGCACTCGCACCCTCGGCACCCTGCATAAGTGTATCCCTATCTAAAGTGCGGACACTGCCGAAATTTCCCGACCAGGACTCCGGGTCGACGACCTGCAACGACATACGTATTGGTAAATAAACATTGATGCTGCGTTACATAACAATTATAATGTATAGTCAATATTGATTCCACGTTTTGATTGACTATCGAAACAGTGGGGAGTTGCGTTTTTGAATTTTTTGCATTCATTTTGGCGTAATACAACATGGAAGTGAAATAAAACTGATTTTTACGTAAATGATGCTTTGAGTAGGGCGATTAGTCTCTGTAGATTATTATTAAAAAAAAACAATTCAAAATATTCAAAAAAATAACTCGTTTTTACTGTTCTATTTTTAGTGAAAAAATATTCAGAAACAAATTATGCATACACGAACCGAATTCGAACGCAGTTGAATTAATGCATACTGTGTAGCTTGGTTATTTCTTCCCTTTTACGTCGTGAATCATATTTATGTAGACCGTACCTCTACGTGATAATAACAATAAATAAAATATCCCATCATAACATAACATAAAATAACATTTAGTTAATTAAGTAGGTAATTCCCGAAGGTTTAGGCAGAGGTGCACCTAATAGTACACCCACATTTCGCCAGTTATGTTTAAGTCCCACGTATTAGTGGGCGAGCCTATTGCCATCAGCCGAGCACAAATCCAGACTCCGTGGCTGCTACTGAGAAATTCCTGATGGAAAAATTCCACTTTGCACGACCGGGGAATCAAACCCAGGACCTCATGCTCAGCAGTCGCGCTTGCGACCACTAGACCGACGAGGCAGTCAATATCCCATCATAAAGTATTTATTTAAATACACTATTGTATTTATCATACAATATTCAGTAATCTCATTCACTCACTCACTTGTTTCAAGTGGTATGATTACTGAAAACATTGCACTCGCTGTAGAAAACTTTCTAAATTAAATATTCAAGGCTGATACAGTCTGTAGAGGGAGTTAGAGATATCTAAGCTGAGTTAATAATAGTTGGGACCTACCCTTAGTTACAAAGTGCACCTGGATACTTAATGATTATAATTGTATATTACCTGTTTTCCGCGACCTTCGTCATTCGCGTGAAATTATTGAAAGAAAATAGCAAGGGTTTTTTTTCACGGAACCCTAATTACGTTTCTAAGTTTTTTCTTATAATATCAGCTATCTGCCAGTAAAAGTCATCTCAAAATCGGTCCAGCCTTTTCGGAGATAAGCCGGAACAAACAGAAAGAGAGACAAAAATTTAAAAAAAAATGTGTGTTTGTTTTATGTGTAATTCAGTAAAAAGCTGTTATTTTGATATTACAAACAGACACTTCAGTTTTATTTATTTTTAATAGATACCGCAGTACAGTTATTAGTATTGAGTTATTAGTATTTCCTATTTTAAAGATTTTTCTTGCGTAGGACGATAAGGTAGGTGGATGAAGCCGAGAGCTAGTAGAATCATGAAAATGTTAAGAGAGATGAAGAAAGAAATGTTCAGTGAACTTTGAATAGATACCTACTACTTATATGTGTTTAATTTGACGCATATTAAGAGGTTGTATCTGTAATGTACTCGTATTAAGGCCATATTGTACCTAAGGTCTATAGAAGCTGTGATCAGTCGTAAGCCGTCACTAAAAACTTTCAAAAAGAAAGTATCTTTCTTCCAATCAATATAAGATCTCAAGCATAGTTACTGTATTTGTTCTTATTTAGATTCTTCCTGTTATACTTATAATTATGATGAAGTGTTTGAATAAAACTAAATTGCCGCATACAAATCGAAAGTGGAGAAAACCGTAGCTCGAAGAAGTATTATATAACAGACAGAGGTTTTCCCAACTCGTATAAGATACTAATATAATATTATAAATGCGAAGGTTTGGGAGGATGGATGGTTGGATGGATGGATCTTTGTTACTCTTTCACGCAAAAACTACTGAAAGGATTTAGATGAAATTTAGCACACAAATAGTTTATAACCTGGATTAACACATAGGAGATTTTTTATCCCGGTATTAGAATCCCGTGGGACAGTACCAAACACCACGCGGGCTAAGCCGCGGGTATAAGCTAGTATTTACATGTAACTTTCATGTTACTAATAGAATATGCAATTTACCACAGCGCTTGCGACGACTGCGAAACAGATATTAAATCCAATCAGTTCGACTTAATTCATAGAGCACCACAATTCTCTACGGGCAATAATTCAGTAAACAAACTGCCATTTTAAATAAAATACGTTCTTCGACGAGTGAACAACAAAAAGTCATTATAGAGAAAAATAAACTGGAGTCCCATAGCAGGCGCATCCCACTCGGAGCGTTTGATTACGTGATGGTACTTATTGCCAGTGCCCCCGGCCCCCGCGCTGGCAGGGGGTGTGTGCTGCCCGACCTACCCCCCAGGACCTACGCCAACACTGCACCGATGCACCCACATCTAGATGTCTATCTAGATAGACGTCTGGACATTCGCGCACGCACACAGACGCGCCCTGTCTATGTCGTGCACTGTTGACAATATCTATAGGTCGGGGGTAGATCCCGCAGCTCTTGTTTATCACCAATACAATTTGTTTAATATGAGGTCGCCGTGCACTTTGTTAACTCAGCGCTCTTTGTTTTTGTTGTATTTATGACGGTAGGGCACATTGCTCTGCCAGGGTTGCGGGACTGTTCGAAAGAGATACCGCGGCCCTGGAACACAAAGGGCAAAGGAAGGAACATGGATGGGTTTTAGTCAGTAAAAGTCTGACACTCCCTCCTGCTCAGCCCAGAGCGGGAGGGGTTATTTGATGATAACCCATCGGTAAAAAACAAAAAAAAAAAGGGGCACATTGCTGGCAGAACGGATGGCCGATGAGGCCGAAAAGTTCTGGAGTGGCGACCGCGAACCGGAAGAAGTTGCGTTGGAAGGCCTCCCACTAGGTGGGCCGATGATCTGGTGAAGGTTGCGAGGATCCGTTGGATGCGAATCACACGAGACCGGTCAATGTGGCGACACTTGGGGGAGGCCTATGTCCAGCAGTGGACGTCTTTCGGCTGAAATGATGATGATGATGACGGTAAAATAAGTTGTGGGATGACAATGTTTGCTGATGATAACTGTCAAAAGGCATCTGCTGATTGAAGGATCAGAATTGATACAGATCTGGTACGGACATTGAAAACTGACGGGTATTTTACTAAGGTATCTGAAATCGCATCCGCAACCAATCCGCAATTTACAAGTAGCACTTTGGCTGATCCTTAAGTTAATTTCAAATATTTATGTGACGGTCAAGAACTTTCTGAGTTCTGGTAGTTCTTATAGGTCTTATATAACACATAAGATCAAGTCACTCAAATACAACATTGGAAGTGATTAACGTCTAAGATTCAGGCTCGGCCTAGTTTAGACGTTAGGGTTCATTTTGATCTGTCTACTTACTTACCGTACTTGTGACCATATTGTGATAAGTGTAAAATGTATTTTCCTTTTTTGAATAAAGATTATAGTGGACACATAACTATCAAGCAAATAAAAAAAAATACTAAGTAATATAAATAAATGAGTTGACAATGAAATACAAAACAAAACCTGAAAATTTCTAACACGGCAATAAACACAATTTCTATTCTTGGGTTCCGTGGACAACTTGTTATCGATACTCTTGTTGGATTGCAGCTGAACCGTTACAACATAGATTTTCAGTAGGAAAACTCATGTTCGTGTAGTCAAGTAATCGAGTACACTACAATGAAAACTACTTAAAATATTTAAACGTTTTTAACCCACCCAACCTGCCTCGTTGTTCTAATGGTCGCAAACAAGGCTCGATTCCCAGGTCGGGAAGCAGCCACGGAGTCTGGATTTGTGCCCGGTTGATGGCAATAGACTCGCCCCCGATTACATGGGACTTAAACATAATTGGTGAAATTGTGGGTGGACTATTAGGTACACCTCTGCCTAACCCTTCGAACATTACAAGCGTGTATGTTACAACCTAAAATACCTGCACCAACGTAACGACATCGAGTATGTCATTATTGTGCTGATGGATGCATTGAATAATAAATAATAATAATAAATATCGCTGGACATTACACACAGCGCCATCTAGGTGCCACACTAAGCAACGAGGCTTGTGTCGTGGACACCAGATAGTTGATACTACTACATAGATACTTTTTTTTTTTTTTGTTTATAACTACATACTTATTATACATATAAACATCCATGACTCGGAAACAAATGTCCATGCTCATCACACAAACATTTGCTCCTACCGGGATTCGAACCCGGGACCCTAAGAACGTAAGGCAGCCTCGCAACCGCTGCGCCATTCGGGTCGTCTAAGCATTATAGCAGCAAGCACCAAGCCAGCCATTCTTCAAAATACAATCAAAACATAACAAATTCATCGCGTTTCAAATCTCGTACGGATAAAGTAATTCACGTAGTACACGACCTACCCTAACATAGGTCGGTGCACTCGCACTGAGACCTAAGTCCGTGTGCCTAGTACGTATTGTGTGCAGAACTCACACACACGCACACGATATTTACGTGAAGTTCAATTATGCTATTGGAGAGGGAGGAGATATTCTGTATCTACATGTATTTGTTTGAATCTCAACTTTTCAGCATTATATTGCACTCTGCTTCAAGGGCAACAGACTTATGTTTGTTTAATGTTTTGCTGGCAATACTTTATTTTCTTTCCTTTTTATTAGAATTTAAAAAGTGCTTAATGATTTCTGGTACCATAAAAATAACACAACTCGTGATTTAACTAAGTACGGGCAGGATTCAACCAAATTAAAAACATCAGTATTCTCTTGATCATAGGTGATATCATCACCTACCTATCCTTTACACTACTATGTTGGAGTCGGCTACCAGTCTAACCGGATGCAGCTGAATACCTGTATTTTACATGACGCCTATCTGACCTCCACAACCCAGTTAGTACTGGGTCGATACCTCTTGGTAAGACTGGTTGTCAGACTTTCGGGCCATTGACTACCTGTAACGACTGTTGAAGATGATATACAAATGACAGCCGGGACCAACGGCTTAACGTGCTTTACGAGGCACGGAGGAAAGTCGGTATGTAATGGGTGGCCACCACAGATATAGATAGACCATATCTGTGGTGGCCACAGACCAAATGATTCACAGTGATTCACAGACCAACCTACACAAGCGCGGCTTAACCTGCAGCCACGCGTTTATTCATCAACGGTGATAATAGGACTGATAATAGGATTACAATACCTCTATCTATTATTAATCATTGAAAACACAAGCTTTTTCAACTAATTCAGATTTTTAATCTATACTATTATTGTAAAGAGGTAAAGTTTGTGAGTTTGTTAGGTTGTAGGGGTAATCTCTGGATCTACTGAACTGATTTTGAAAATTCTTTCAATAATAGGAATGTGTGTGTGTGCCATAGGCTATATTTACAACGTACCTGTGGGATAATTTTCGACCAAAACGCGAGCGAAGCCGCGGGAAACAGCTAGTGTTCAAATAAAGAGACTATCAATAAATTAGCTTTCATTGAATATGAAGCATAACGCGAACTTTACATTAGTCTAATCACACGTCAAACCGAAAATAGCTATATGATATTGAAATTACGGTATTCTAATCCTTATTTATGTAAACAAAATATCAAATAACCTTGAACGAGAACAAAACGTAAGCAAACCGGAAATATTTAACTGTTTGTAAATGTTATACGATACGGACCAAACACGTGCGTGAAACATAAATAAAGCAATAGTTTTAAAGAAATTTAAACATCGAAACTACATATTAACTAAAGTATTAACTTTTGAAATATATTCTATTGCTCGTAGCAGTTCGTAGCCCTACAACTTTAACGAAAGATGAAACTCTTCAAGTGACGCGCTTGAATGCCTACGCCGTAGCACTTGCTACGAAGTTTGCGCAAGAATGTTTTTACTATTTTCCTGTTGCGTTAAGTTTCATCTATTGTTTATTAGCTACAAATTGTATTTTTTTGATCTGATATTTTTTATGCATATATTGTATTTTTATTCAACTATTTGTTATTTTCAAACTAGTAAAAAACAGAAATGAGTGTTTAGTAGTAACTGTTAGAATTATTAAAGACTTTAATTACTGTTGGTTTACTATGTTACTTGTGATAGCCGGAATTTATATACGGCGGTATGCTACGAAATGCTACAACAGCGGCCATTTATTTATTCGCGCCATCTAGTGGCGAGCGGACACAACGAAAGTTTGGCAATTCGACACAAGAGGGCAGTTGTATAAAGCAATTTGTGATCTGCTATTGAAAGTGAAAATGATTGAAAATATACAATCATTGTAAGTTATATTATAGCTTAAATGATCATCATTTTATTATACCTACTTTTTCACTTAACAATTTCTGATCAAATTTCTTTTAAAATAGAGAGCAAAGGTACTTAAACACCAGAAATATTCACTAGCTTTAATAACAGTCAAAGGCCATTTATAATGTACTTTAGACTACAGTTTGCGCCACTAAATCATAAAATACTACAAATTTAATAACCCACATAAATGTCCCATTTCTATATTTCGTTCGAAATGCAGTAGATGCTTTGTGGTCGCTGAAACCGTGACATGTTCTGGGAAACGTCCTATCCTAGGATCGCGACTAAGGAATTGAGCGGTTGATGACTAATTATTTTTGGGCAATTTGCCAGCGACAGACCGACATGTGAATATAGGGCGTCCGGCGTTGTTGCTCCATGCACAACACTTCCCAAAGGTTAGCGGGCATCGCTTTCATGAGTCCAAGTGTCATAAAATATTATGATGTTGACACAATAAGCTCGCAGACGAATCTAACTATGTTTTTTATGGCTTCGTTTACGAAAGAGGCGTATTGTGACACGGAGAATGAATGAACTGGATCAGAATGTTTACGACACGCTTGAATAACGTTGTTAGAGTAACAAAATATTAACAGCATCCAAGCATAATCAGCCTTTAATTCACTGCTGACACAGGCCTCCTCTCTATACGAGGGAATGGGCTATAATCCACCACGCCGCGCCGGCCCAGTGCGGGTTGATGTCACATGTCTTCGAAGTTTGGTTCTAAAACATACTGGTTTTCTCATAATGTTTTCGTTCACCATTTTTGAGAGCAGTGGTGATGACATAAATTACAAAAATTAATGCGCCTGCCTGGGCTCGAACTCACGACTACTGCTCGTAAGGGCGCGTTCCCACTATGTCGTGACGATTTATTTATCGTTGGATAATATTATGGAAAAGTCATGGGCGACAGTTAATCGTGTCGTCCTATATGTGAACACCTCCATTTAAATAAAAAAGCCACGACGCTTTAAACAACACGATAATCTGCCGTCACGACATAGTGGGAACGTGCCCTAAGTCGGGGCCGCCATTGCACCACTGGGCCGCCATCGCTCTTAACATCCATAAATTTCTTGAAATCACAAGTTTTTTTTCTTTGAAGAAGCTTTGGATCATACAGTAAATCTCTTAGCTTTGTTTCGAAACTATTGAAAGAAACACTAAATATCCAAGCTGAGATTTCAGCACCTGATACTTTCTTCAGGGAATGCTATCGTGTTTCGAAATCAAGAAGACAATCTATCAAGATAACCCCATTTCTATGGGAACTGTGTGCGAGGAACACATAGATAGAAACTGTAAGTGATCAAATATTGCATAAAGTTTTGTTATGCCAAACAACATGGTTTACAAAGCCACTTACTTAACTTAATGTTTTGTTTAGAGAACGGTGCAGCTGGCCTTCCTGTTTTTCAAGCGGAATTACCTACCTAAATAAGTTAACAGAATGATCACAAGAAGTTAAAGCATCTCTGATTAAAAAAAAAATGTTTAAGACTCCGACTCGTTGATCGTTTTAATTCCGTCATAAAGATTCGATTTTTAATAAAATGTCAAGTTTAATTAGCCCATTCGGAGTTTAGATTGCATATGCTTGCATAGACATTCAACTTGAGGATCTGGGTGCCATCTGTTGAAGCCACTGTCTTTCACAACACCGAAATATCATTTCCTTATGACTAACACATTAAAGTATGTTGGTTTGAGAAATATTCTATTTCAAGTTACAATATCGTTCTATGTAAAATTACACAGATTATGTTATTTCATATGCCTAATTAGGTTTAAGAGTGTTTTATACGTTTGAACAAATAATTAAGTAACAATGTACTAATTTGTATACAATGTATGACTCTCTATACACTTGGCAATGGCACGCAAATAAATATTTTGATACTGGCTTTAGGGTTTTTGTTCTTATACTTGGTACAAACATACTTCATCATTCATCATCATTGTCCTGCACTAATCCCAATTTATTTGCGGTCGGCGCAGCGTGTCTTCTCCTTCCATACTTCTCTATTACTCGGTAAAATAACGTAGAAACCGTCTTAATACTTTTAATTAAAAATAGCCCTTATTTTGCATAAAATTAAAAATTAAAGGTCTTATCTCCCTTTCAGGTAATTGATCAGAACTATAAACCGTTAACACAAGGTGTGCTAGCACCTGCTAAAGCACGACAATCACGTGGCTACGATTGAGCAACCGACATCAAATTGACCCAGTCCACACCACCCATGGCACTGCCGCATCCGCGACCAACAAGTACATACGTACAGACAATCACGCGCAATATGCTGATACGATAAATTATTATAAAAATTTGGGCTGAGCTATTGAGGGTACTCGAGTTCAAACCGAGTTCTAGGACAGTCTGTCGCAACTGGCAAGTTCGGAACGCTTATCGCTATCAAGATAGGTATTTTGTATATCAAGTGCGCATTATACACTCGCTCACCCAATTCCTGAAGATAGTCGGTAACCTCCTTAACCGACCTAGATGGTGAAACACCTTTTTCCTGCTTTAATCAGTATTATTAGCAGTATTTCGATGCCCTCTCTGACTTTCTTGTGAGTTTATTGTCAAAGATATTGTTTTATGCAAAAAGTTGGGCACTAACATAATACTGAATAGTCTTAAATTTAGAATAGATCCAATGATCTATTTCATAAGAATACTAGGTAACCTTATAATTTTTATCCATAACCAGGATGTTTATAGTAGTTAATGAACTAGTCGATATTCTGTAAGTGACGTCATTAATATTTTACATTTTTATTGCTTGAAGCCATATTGGCTGGAAAACCAAAAATTCCAAGTTTCCATATTTTTAATTAGCTGGATATTTTAAGACTATAATCTCGTGGAGTGTATTTGCGCCCGTGACACACTTTAGCGCATGTATTTGCTATCTCCAAGATTTTTAGTTCAGTATTAATACCAACAATTTAAATTGACGTAGTTAGTTTAACCGTTTTTATTAACACCAGTAGTCAACCCTAGACCATGTAATAGAAATAGAAAAGTTGTATGTGTGTGCGTGAATTGCACTTGTAGTGTTGTTATGTGTGCAATAAATACTTTATGTATCCATCTCTTTCCTTCTCGACATTTCACTGATAGCTATGGCCTTGTCTAGTCGCATCTAATGCTGGCATTAGTCCGTTTACATCGCGCTGCTACTTGCCCCAGTAACTGGCTTGAACATTCGTATTTTAGTTTTAAAGTGAAACACTATTCACTGTGTTAGATTGTCGCGTTAGTCACACACTGAAACACTTTAATTAATACTAATTTAGTAGGTTACACAGCGTATTTATGTCAAAAAATTATGTGTAAACAGATTTTTTTTTACGGTCATTGGCATGGCTACTTATTATGTTTACGCGGAAAGAGATATTTGTGTTGAGCATTTCATTTACCAGTATATTCATTTTGTTTCAGGTGAGTACGACTTATTTTTCGAGATCGAGTTGAAGAACACGTAAGTTTTTAAAACGAAAAACGTTGCACACTACAAAGAAGTTTCTAAATGTCATTTGATTGAATAATTTACTTAGGTTACTTGCTTCTACGAAAACCTGATTCTTTGTTTTGGAATTTATCTATAATTTTGAAGAAGAACATGAACTGAACATCGACGCCATCTTTAGCATAGTGAACATTGGGAGCTCTGCACCATATTTCCACTAAACTCTATTTAGACCATACTGGCACTCGCCTAAGTTACTTGTACAAGTGCACTGGCTCATCAAACGCTCCAAATGTCCCTGTAGCGAGTGTTGACTGAGCCGGAGTGTTGACCGGTATGTAGGTTACACCGCGCGAACCGGCGAGCTCCCCCTCGCCCCACCGCCCCGCACACCACGCAACTACTTCTATGATCCATGCACTTTTCAACAAGAAAATGTCAAATGCACACTCCTTGGAAAGAACTGATGCATACTGCGCAGGTACAGACAGAAATAGGTCAACAGGGACGCCTTTGAACATCCTGCTTCTTTGTAACTGACATCCTTTCGTTAGTAAACTCACAAACACATCGATTGCTCAATTCAAAGAGTGGGTAAATAGACGTAATTGAAAGTGTTTTAGCCAGTAATCGATACTGGATAGAAAACGAATCACTTGAAAATATAATTCCATTTTTGAAATGTCAAAGTGCATCGTAGCTGCATATCGACTAGCAACGGAGGAGTTGGTAACTATAGTAAGGAATTTGGGCTCAGGACCGTAGAGCGGCGGCAATGTGCCACCGACAAATTCTATTATTGGACGTGGGCCTGTGTATTATATTTATATCAACCGCTACCCGTGGTCACTGGGGCAAGTTCGCTCGCTTCTTTAAACTCGCAATAAAAATCGGACAAGTTCGAGCCCGAGACCGTGGCCTGTGTAAACACTCCATATTTTTGCCAATTTTCGCATTGATCGTGAAATTAAAAGAAAAAAGTCGCGACATTAACATTTCAATTTATCTGTATTTCTGCGTAATTGCATTTGCAGACCTTGAAAATCTATTGGCAATAACGAATGTGTCAGTAGATATGGATTCCAAAGAACGTTACAAAATCCTAATGTAGACATATTCAAATGTTGTGGTTATTATGTTATATTTAGACTATATACTAACCGTTTTATCATCTCAAGGCAACGCGTATAAAGCAATGATAAACGAGTGACCATCAAATTAGGAGATCGACAACCAGCCATGACTCTATTTACAACAAACTGAATCTTCTAGTATAAAAAGACGAAGGATTTTTGCGATAAGATGACACAAAATTCACGCATAATATTCACAACTTTTTTAAAGCGGTAACACAGTTAAACTGATTAGGTACCTATATTTTTGAAAAATACGTTTTCATGACTAACATTCGTATTAGTATTCAAGGCTATTTGTATATTATTGTGTGGCTGAAGAATACAGAGCGGCTCTGGTACTATCTCCGTTCGTTTGTGTGCGAGTGAGTTAATGTTTTCTGACCTATATTCCGTATGTCCATTTGTTCCCGCACTCGAACGTATTTTAGTGAAAGTGCGTTTACAGCAACTGCCAAGGTTTTAACACCTGCATTGAATCGTTACAATTCATACATTCTTATAACAAGCTATTTGTTGACGGTTTTTCCATCAGGAATTTCTGAGTTGCGTCTGGGTTTAGCGCCCGGTTGATAGCAATAGGCTCGCCCCCTATTACATGGACATAAACATAACTGGCGAAATGTGGGTGTACTAGGTTCACCTCTGCCTGGACCTTCGGGGATTACAGGCGTTATGTTATATTATGTTGACGGTAAACCATGCTTTTAAAACTCAGTTATAAAGAAAGCAAAAGTACATAACTTAAGAGATGCAGCTGTTGAATCTATATTTGTACCTTTTACCTAAGTAGCTATAAAACAAAAACACAACACGTCGAGTTTAACAAAAAAACAATTGTATTCAGAATTAAAAATGCATGCAGGCTCATCACGTAAAATCGACCACATTTTTGTCACTCCTCAAGCTTTATATTAAGGCGTCAGGGCGCCCGCGAAATTCAAATTTTCTTATTTTTTTTTGCAATTTGCTGTCTCCGGTTGTATGTTGATAAATAGTTACTGAATTATAATCATTAAAATCATCATTAATAAAACCCTCTAAGTTCATTTAACCCTATTCTGTAACTATTTCATGAAAAAGTAATTCAATAGGGGGTTAAATGAACTTACAGGGTTTTGTTGATGATTTTAATGATTATAAAGCTGTAACTACATATTACGTGTTACTGGCGTGACTTATTTTCCATCAACATACAACCCGACAATTACCTGCAAATTGTAAAAACGTAAGACAAATAGAACTTCGTAGGCTACCCTGACGCTTCCCTTAAACGTCGAGTAATTAAAATCAAAACTTCACCATAAACAATTAAATCAAAAAGTAATGTGCGACATTTGGCAGTCTGCCAAATACGGTGAGACTTTACTCAAGCGATTTACAAAAGTGCGTACAATGATCTCTCCTCATTACTATAAATTACCGCTACCAAGTGAAAACAAAGACTTACTTTCGAAAGTGCAAGCGAAATGTGGTTCGGTTGCGTATCTTGTTCGCGCTCCATAGATCATCTGTGGAGAACATTAACGAATGCGGATGTTTCGCAACAGTGCTGGCGCTGGCGATCTAGTGGGTGCGCTAGTTGATACTCGCCACAGTCGTTACACACTTGTATTCGATTCGAATTGTACTCGATTCGGCCACGCCTGTGTTGGTATCTCGAATATGTTATATCGATTCCTAATTGTCATTCATGAGTTGAATAGCGGATATCTATCCTTAAACTTATTCAAAATTGGCAATAAATCTTGGGAGCTACTTTTATTTGATCATTACAATACATTTTGTTTTAAGATCCATAAAAAACCGTTTTACTGTAGTAAACTGAACATATTTAAATGCTCGTATATTAAACTCTGTCATAAATCATTCTGACGCCTCCTTTAGCTAAATTAGTAAAATGTTTTGAAATAACGAGCTTTGGGACCGTCCCTATTCCAATGTAACTTACTAATCGGCTATCTCTACATTTAGAATGCTTGTAGAGACTAGAGAGTAGAGATTAACAATAAAATTAGAAATGCATTTCACATTGCACATGTAGAGTACTTTTACCTACCCTATCTAGGGATGTACCTAACTTTAAGTGAAGTTGTAAGCCAACCTGATTGACGCAGAGTTGTGCTCTAACGTGACTCTAAGTTGAAGTAACTTTCGTACAGCTTATTGTAGACACCCCTGCAATGAGCTGATTTCAAACGGACTGATTTTATCTAAAACTTCAGCAAAGATGCTTATCTAGGCAATATGATTTATCTCACAGTAAATTAAAGGCCATGCACTGATTTCCTAACAATTTAATCGACGATTTGTGACTAACATTAAATCGAATGATATCACATCGTGATAGCACATTTCGAAAACGAATTGAAATTGAATCCCAGTACTAATTTCAATTTCTAGATACCTTAGGACGAAACCATTGTATTTCAATTGCAATAAAAACGTTTGTTAATTTTACAAATGATTCTTATTGGCTCGTAGCATCATAGCAGCATCACCATTGGTCGTTTGAAATTAACTAGCGGGAGTATAATTGACGGACTCCGCTTGCATTTGCACAGTTTTCATTACGCTGTAAGGCCACATTACGCGGATGAGGTCAGGTCACAGACCTTATAGTGCATATTGCACTTTCTGAGTAATTGGAATGTTTTTATTAATGTAAGCAAATAATAAAAATGCTGACATTAAATATTACTTCTATGTTTTGTCGTAACTCGTAATACAGTTTAATTCCAACTTGTAGAATCACGATTGCAATCAAGGTCGACTAAAGACTAGGTCGATAGTGGATACAGCATTGGGTCAGGATAATTGACCTTGCAATAAAAATATTACAAGACTTGTTGCATAGTGGAGTGGCACCATTACTTCAGTACTTGGTAGCTGTACTTTCAGTTTTCTTCGATCGACACAAATGAAATATGTCAACTATTGACAACAATTCAATTGTAGCACTTTTATGGATAGAATTGTTTTCAAGTCAGTACGAGGAACATAAGAGAAGCGGTGGTGAACAGTAAGTCGTGGGTTCGAACCCAGGCAGCCGCATTATTTTGTGTAATTTATTTCATCACCACTGCTCTCAAAACGGTGAAAAAAACATTGTGAGGAAACCGGCATGTCCTAGAACTAGAACCAAAAATTCAAAGACATGAGACATCTACCAACCCGCACTGTATCAGAGTGGTGGATTATAGCCCATTCCCTCTCTTAGAGAGGCGGCCGTGTGTCCCAGCAGTGGGAACGTTATAGGCTGATTATGCTATGCTTATGCTATGAGGAACATATCGGTCAGGCGACATAGTTGCCATCGGGGGAAAAACCTAGATGACGCTGGCGCAGCAACGTGGAGATTGGCACAAGAAAAGACAGGCCTATTCCCAGCGGTGGATGAATTCAGACTGTGGATGAGGAGCAACACCGATTGTTAACCATTTAAAAAAATATCAGCCTTATCATGAGTGTGACAACCTTTTTAGCTGTCGCACTCTTCTTTATCTTTGTCCTCTTAAAATTCGAAATTAAGCATGTTTGTCAGTTTTGACCTTATATTTTTAAAGACGTCATTCAACACAAATATATCAATGTTTAATCATGTGTTCAATACAGATCTTCTTCATACATATATGTAACAAATGGCTGTAATTCGATATCTGGTACATAAATAAATACTTCCAGCTCACGTGGCGAAACAGAAAAATATGTTTTTTTTTAATATTATTTGAGAAAACTTGAACACGTGTTTGCTTACCTAAATTTCTAGTTTGTGTAGGTGTATATTAGCTGGAACTAGTTGTTGTATGAGGATTTGTTTGCCTTTTCGTTTTACTTAAATATTTCCAAATAAAGGGTGTAACAAGACCCTTAACGAAGCCGGAAGGCACTTGTTCTCCCCGTCATTGCGATTATTTTTGTTCTAGACCATACCTGGGAACCTTGTATTTACGGAGATATTGGAGGTCAATGTTCCAACTTTTTCACAGTTTCTTTTAAATACATATTTGTAATGTATGATTTTTACTTTAAACACCTCGACGACCCCCGTACTATACAATCCATACTTCAGCACAGTGTTATAAGTCCGTTACATTGAGTCTTACCGAAAAACGTGATTTTTCACCCCAAAAAAAAGTTGTTTTCCAGAAATAATTTTTACGTAAAGTTAGTTAGTTACTTAGTTTGATGTACATAAGGCTTGGATGAAGGCTTCGTTAAGGGTCTTGTTACACCCTGTATAGCGAACATTACTCGTTTCGTCTTCCTAATCAACGGTGCAATAAGAGGTTTTCTAGACTGGCTTACACTGAAGTTAGAAGGCAATAGACCAGAAGTACTCTGATCAGTTGAGAAAAACAAATAGGTTCAAGAATTAAATCTTTACTGAAGCTTTACTTTACAAGGTTTAATTAATTATAAAAGATTACGTTGTTACAAATCATATGTAAAAATGCATGATGGTACTAATCCACATTATAAACTAACAAGCAAGTAACTTATAACTAAGTAGATATATACATGTGGAAGCTTGTAATTAGCAAATGTCCCTACTTATGTATGATATTAATTATTGTTATTAGTCTGTAAGCTTTCTTTAAGATTAAATAAATAAATAAATAATAAAATCTGTAACATTTCTCTCTTCCTTGAGATACACAAGACACATGGCCAAACAAAAAAAAATGGCACAGATTAAAAAAGAAACAATCGGCGCGATGGTTCCTGGTAACCTTAAAAACACACAAACAAAAACTTTGTTCCAATGTTTCGTTTTATTTTCGCTGACACAAATTGGTTAGGAAGAGGATCTGATATTTAAGTCTTCTCAAACGACATAGATCTTGATTCTTGAACCTCTGTTCTGAGAAGCAATTTTTGTGTTGGCACTGCATGCGTCCGGAGTTTAAGACGTCGTGTGGCCCAAGTCACGGGCGGCTCGCGTAGTTCAAGTTGAAGGTACTTGTGTAAGGCCATTATGACGCTCTAAAAGTTACAAATGTGTCATAGATGATTCGTAAAAGTTGTAACAAAGAAATAGTAACTCCTTATTAAGGTTAAGTACACATATACACATTGTCAAGGCGCTGAATGACTTTCTTTGAAAAATATACCGGCCTACTTTTTATGCGTCTAGAACATTGAACTTAGCGTTCACGGATATTTAACTATGATTCA
The DNA here is from genome assembly GCA_947578425.1 of Eugnorisma glareosa. Taxonomy (NCBI): domain Eukaryota; kingdom Metazoa; phylum Arthropoda; class Insecta; order Lepidoptera; family Noctuidae; genus Eugnorisma; species Eugnorisma glareosa. Next base: position 16,627,469 of record OX387959.1, read on the forward strand.
TGTATGAAAGTGTGCCGATCAAGATAAACTTGTTTTCATTAATATTTTAAATAAAAAAATATTCAGCAGTAATGCATTATATTTTATTGTTTGCAACTTGACCTAAATAAACACAGATTATTGAATTTTAGCTATACACTTAGTCATCATCAATCACTTGAACACAGAAAAGTTAACAACATCATTTAACTAATTTTTTTAATTCAAAAATACTTGTTATAGACAGTACGACATATTTTTTCTGTAATATTTATTTTATTAATAATTTTAATACTGAATTTGAAAGTAATGCCGTTGATATAATAATATTATATCACGAAAGTTGTTTTAATAAATGCATGACTTATGCACGATATTTTGATATATCATCAGCTACACAGGCAGAGCAATATCATAGAGCTAGTTCCATTCTTTGACTTATATTAGGGACCTCGCGCACTACGCGGCCCTGACCACGTGTTTTGGCCACAGAAGCTTCGACCAGGAAGAAAGTTTGGGCTCACGACCGGGCATCCAACCAGTTTTGTTTAAGCTAGTGGCCGGTCATACAACAATTCTTGATCGTGGACGCGTAGTACGCCAGATCCCTTATAAACCAACCACGCGTCTTCCTCTCTCTAACCTTGCAGCTAATCCCTCTATCCTCTCTTCCCTTAGCCCATACACCAGCGGTCGGCGGCCGGCCTAGTTTCGCACTAGGAATAGGCGCCGCCCCCGCTTCGCGCCCTACACCAGCCAAGTACTGGCTCGTTAAAGGACACATACAAGCTTTTCATGCTACATGCCGCAGTGCTTTCAAACACCCTTTTATACCTGCTGAAAGAAAACCTCTTTTGATTTACAACTTTTTAGGTCAGACGAGTTTATCGTCTGTTTTACAAACTGTTTTGATCTGTGAGCAACATGTTTCGTTTGTTTTATTAGTCGACGTCTATATTGTCTATGCGATTACTCAATGCTTTGTTATTTCATCTGGGTGAACAGTTTTGTTTTACTTCAACCGCGTTAGAAGGAAGTGTCCCACTTTGGTGTAATATTTCAAACATATTGCTCATTTCTATGTGTATTAATTTCATCTGTAACTTAGAGAACTATATTTAAAAAAGTCGCAATTACTAACTTTGATTAGAAAACTATGCCCTTTTTAAGATACTTCCGCGCAACATGACCAGTTTTAGCAATAACTTTACCGAAAGCCATAAATAAAGTGTAAAATATAAGCACCTTGCCGAAGCGAGCTCTGCGATCTATCGGTTCGTTAAAGCGAGCACGTGAGCACGTTCCATTAGGCACCCTACAGACGACACGCAGAGAACGCACTTCACACGCGCAAACACTCGCGTGTTCAAGTGTTAGCGGACCAATGGGACAGAAAATTTGAGTCTCTCTATTAATAAAGGTACCTGTGAAAGAAGTGTTCAAACAGCGTGAAGTTCTCTTTCTTCTAAGGTCTTTTTTGAATGTTCAGTCTTATCTACATTATTTTAAGAAGCATGATCATACTTAAAAGATTTAAAGCTGCATCTTAATCATAAAACTACTAAGTATGTCTCAAGCGTTAATAAACAAATGTTTGATTTATACATTATTAGAAGAATAAGTGAGAATATTTACAATAAGTAAATAAAAATATTAATGGATTCAATCTTGAAATGAGAAGCATATCGGAACCTTTCATAAATAAGTCTAGTATTTAAAACTTAGGATACCTAGAACTAAAATCCGTTAAACTTAATAAGTAGTAAATAACGTCGGTCGTCGTAAAACTGTGCGCAAGAGTGCATTGCATCACAAAATAGATGGAAGTACCAGCGAGTACCAACATTATGTGCGTGTATGAGTTACGGCTGTGCGACTCCGGCGCATCGCAGGGTTGGAACAGACATGCAGCTTTACTTCCAAATATTTGGTGTTTAACAGACAGACAAATTGACGGAGATAGGTTTCTTTGTAAAATAATATTGCGTAGCTGTGCCCCGTGAATTTCGTCCGCGTAAAATTGTTATAAAAATATTATTTCGCAATTTCAAGGGTTAAAATTGTTTTGGACTGAACCGTAATACTTTTTCTATATAAAAGTAGCTTAAGTTATTCCCTAAAACATCAGCCATCTGCCAGTAAAAGTCCCGTCAAAATCGGTCCAGCCGTTTCGTAGATTAGCCGGAACAAACCGACAGACAGACAGACAGACGGACAAAAATTAAAAAAAAAAATTGTGTTATAAGTACCACATATATTTGCATAAGCAAGATATATATTATTATTTAGATATTTGTTTTAATTTTTATTTTGTATCTTTTTTGTATTATGTGTGCTTATGGAACTGTCGTCAAATAAACTTTATTCTTTCTTTTTTTCTTTCTTTATATAATATAAGAGGTATGGAAGAAGAAGACATGCTGCGCCGACCCCATATAAATTGGGATAAGGGCAAGAGAATGATGATGATATATTTCATAAGCTTTCAGTAAGAAGCGGCTAGTTTGAAATTACAAACAGACACTTTTTTTTTTTTTTTTTTACCGATGGGAAATCATCAAATAACCCCTCCCGCTCTGGGCTGAGCAGGAGGGAGTGTCAGACTTGTACTGACTAAAACCCATCCATGTTCCTTCCTTTGCCCTTTGTGTTCCAGGGCCGCGGTATCTCTTTCGAACAGTCCCGCAACCCTGGCAGGCGTCGGCCCTTACGGACCCCTTCCTGTTTGCTGACTCTCTTTGAGGCGCGCGTGGAACACGAACGCGCCGTCGACACGGCCTGTCGTCATAAGACGGACGGACGGCGAGCTAGCCCATAGCTCACCGTCCACAGGCCCGCGTCTACGGTGGCCGGGGGCCACCACGTGGCCCCCGACGCCCGGTGCGTCTCCCGCGGCGGCTGGGACGTGAGGTTCTCTCCCTCTCACGTCCCGCCACCTCCTTCGCTAGCATGACTGCTTCGCAGAAGGAGGTGACGGCGTCCCATTCCGTCTCGCTCCGGACCATGGATTGAACCAGGGCCGGACGCGAGAGGTCGCCGCCGCCGATCGCCGCTACGAGGACCCCCCAGGTTGGGCAAGAGCCGCTTGAAGGCAGCCCCGGCCCGTTCCAGTTTGGGGGCCAAACGTCGGAAATGCTCCACGAAGTAAACAGACACTTCAGTTTTATTTGTTTGTATAGATTGATAATTTTGACTATATAATCTTAGACAATATATAGTTCTCCTGACCGTTTTCAGTAACGACGGCCAATCTAAGCGGAGATAAGCCATCGGCACGGGACACATTATAGTGCACAAGCGTGTGCACAAACACAGGTGCAGTCTCTGTTTCTTAATAGTCCGATGGGATGTTAATCCGACACGACCAGAGAGAGATCAGGCGCAGGACCAACGGCTTAACGTGCTTTCCGAGACATGGGGGTATCATACCGCCAACTTCCAAACTCCGGGCTACTACTGAGAAATTTCTAATGGAAAAACCCAATAGCACTTTCTGCCCGGGAATCGTCTACACGATGTAGACATGGCAACGCAGCTTTGCCCGTCATAGACATTATTGTACCGCTTAAGGTGGATGCGCAAGGGTAGCCCGCGAAATTTAAATTTTCTTACGTTTATTGCAATTTGCAGGTCAGTGTCAGGTTGTATGTTGATGAAAATATGAATCGCACCAGTAAAACTTATGGAGTTACAGAATTATAATCATTCGAATCATCAGTACAACCCTCCAAGTTCATATAATCTCAAAGAGTGACTTTTTCATGAAATAGCTATTGAATGTGATTATATGAACTTGTAGAGCTATATTGATGATTTGAATGATTATAATTCTGTAACTCCATACGTGTTACTGGCGCGATTCATATTTTCATCAACATACAACCGGACACTGACCTGCAAATTGCAATAAACGTAAGAAAATTTAAATTTCGCGGGCGACCCTTGCGCATCCACCTTAACACAGCGTTGCGTTGTCGGCTGTTCAGGGCCTACGCAGCGTATACGTACAATCGTATATACAATTTCAGTAATTAGGTTTTTTTTTTCAATGTCAACCGTAACAGCATATTAAATGCAATTAGAAGCAGCCCTATCTAGCTCTGCAAATGCATGCGACGCGGCGCAGTCCTTCGATTACACTGGAGTTGGTGTGCGTTGTCACTATTCTTTACGTGTAATTGCGTAGATCGCGTGCACATACACACACACACTAACACAACTCAGTCTAGGCGCTGTTGGTGTAATGAGCTAAAATTATTTGCAATTTCCTTTCTGTTCCATCTAAAAATAACACAACTAGGATTTCGCGAACATTTGTGCGTCACATGTATTTTGTACGTGTTAAGTATTAATTTAGATTAATTTTTAATTTTTATTAGGAGTATCGGATAGTTTTACGGTTAGATTCTTCATTATCATTTTCGAATCGAAACATGCAGGAAAGTATTATCTTCTACACCTAGGTACTATTTGAAACCTTAAACGTAAAATAAATTATGTCTACATCAGATAAGTCGTGTCTGCAAAACGGTGCCTGAACTCTAGTCAACTATGCTCCAAAAACAAGTTAATCAGACCCAAATAATACAAAGATCTTTCAAATTCTTGCCCAGTAGAAAGAAACAAATATAAAAGTGCTGAAACTATCCACCGTCCAGGTTAATAGCCCCGCGCTAGGCTGACGACCTGACCTGAAGATGTAACAATAGTAACGTAAGAACACACTCGCATGAAGAGGCGGCGCCTCCACGACCTACCTAAGTACCTACGTCCACTCCACGTTTGTAGTTTTACTGACAAAGGGCAGTTTGTTTACACATGGCCAACAAGCTAACGATCTTCAACACGTCAACAACATTTTAAACAATAAACTCCAATTTATAACTTAACAGCAACAATCAACAATGACAACAACTAATAAATGGGCCCGCTTGTCCAATAAACAAGCCAGAAGCCAAAACAAGACGAAAAAAAATGCGTTTAATTTCGTACGACTTTCAAAAATATAATGTTCAAGGGTACAGAAGAATTTCGACAAGAAATCCACCATCTCTAACCTAGATTCAATCTTATAATTTCTCGGATCAATACATGGTGTGACCCGTAAACCGTCCACGGGGTACACGGATAGATCCCTTACCCGTGTAGCGCGCGTGAACTTCGACCTGGGTTTTGGAGGTCATTAACATTTGGGCGGGCGGAAACTAGGTCGGTGCGTCGTCGGGCTGCAGCGTTGTCATGGCTACGCGCCGCGCCGCCTTCGCCGCCCTAGAGCCTCCAAATTCCCGCTTTATTTAGACAAGACGGGTCGTATTACGTTATTGTTAGGAACTTATTTATAGAATTTCGTCTTGACTTGTAATGCTATCTTTCAGTTGTTTTGTTTTATCGAACAGTTTCAAGTGTTTTAGATAATTGCTGCTACAATAACTATAGCTAAACTTAAGTTAAGTTCAATACAAACCTACTTCGTACAAAAGGGACATAAAAAACTTAGAAAAACTATTTTTTTCTTAACATTATCCGTACAAGAGAGTAGTAATATTAGTTGATGTACTTGCAACTCACTTTCCGTCTCCAAGGGATCCAACAAGCCACTCGCGATAATACCGCGAACCAAACGCCGGACGCATGACATGCAACTACGGTAACTATGGAGATGATGCGTTGTACTTATTTTATCTATACTAATATTATAAAGAGGTAAAGTTTGTGAGTTTGTAGGGGGTAATCTCTGGATCTACTGAACCGATTTAGTTCTTTCACTAATAGGAAGCTACATTATCACCGAGTGGCAAAGGCTATATTTACAACTTGCCCGTGGGATAATTTCCGACCAAAACCCGAGCGAAGCCGCGGGCAACAGCTAGTTTTTTTTTTTATAAAATAACTTGCTGTTGCCCGCAACCTTCGTCCGCGGAAAATTATTATATAAAAAAACACTTCCTTATTTGATTCGGATTTTATTAACAATTCCATGGGCTTTAATTATTTTTTCGGAACCCTTATCCTTTTTCTAAAATAAATCGGTCCAGCCGTTTTGGAGATTCACCGGAACACACAGACAGACAGAAGGAAAATGTTTAAAAAAATATGTTTTATGTATCGTAATAGACTTTCATAAACAGGGTGAATTTGATCCTTATTAGCGACACTATCGAATGGTGTAAAAATACAGCGTGAATTTTTTTTTGCAGTTTTCGCTATTCCTCATAGTTTCGGATTTGGCCATCCACGCCCACTTGGAAAATTCATTCTGGATATTCAGTAAAAAGCTGTTATTTTGAATTTGCAAACAGACTCTTCAATTTCATTTATTTGTATGTATAGATTCCTCAGCTAAATCATGAAGGAAGAGGTGATGAACATGCGTTTTGGGAAACTGTCTTATGTATTTTTTGAGTCTAGTAGTGTTGATTCTAAAGTCTCATTTGAATTTTGATTATGATTCGGTAGTTCAGTTTTTTAAGTCTACTTAGGTTCCATGGACATAAATTTAGTTTTATTTAAATATTGGCAAACAATGTTTACTGAATTTATACTTATTTTTTGGTTTTTACTTCATTGAACTTTTAATTGGAATTATTCCTAGATGACGATTTGTTAACTTATCGGAAATAGTCATCACTTCATCAGGCGTGCGACATTAATGCAGGCCTAACCATATAAACTTTTTAAAAACCGTCGCGGGAAATACGTAGCACGAAATGATAAGATAAAGATATAGAATAGAATATACCAATAACTAGATACAGCTATAACTAAATTAATTGACTACCGAGCATGAGGTCCTGGGTTCGATTCCCGGGTCGGACTTAGTTTTTTTCCATTAGGAATTTCTCAGTAGGAGTCGCGGGGTCTGAATTTGATGTCTATAGGGTCGCCCCCTATTACATAGGACTTAAACATAACTGGCGAAACGTAGGTGTACTATTAGGTACATCTCTGCCTAACCCTTCGGGTAGTACAGGCGTGATGTTATGGATAGGCATAAAGCCAGATATTTCCAAAGACACTCACCTCATAATTACTGTGGTGGTCCACAGTAATTACGCGGTAGTTTGTAAAACACCTGATGCGTGATGAAGTTAATTAAATAAATGAAGGTATAACCAAAATTAAAACAATAATGTATGAAGTTCTCAGTTTTCTTAGCTGCGGTGTGCCGAGCCTGCTTGCGTCACCATCCCGCTGGTACAAGGGACTTGAAAATAGGTCAAAAGGGGGCCGAACCACTGTCACTGTCACAGCACACACTCGCAGACACACGTCAGTGTGTACACCTACAAATCTACGAAAATCAATGGAGCCACGTGGAACGACCTTCGGCATTTGAAGAGGTCATCTTACCGGTACTTAGCCACCGGCTAACCTGGGAGTTTGTACGGTTTCCATGGTTACGCTTCATGTATTTTGAACGGTTATGTAAGAGGGGATTTCCACTGTCCTACTCGTATTTATGGTGTGATGTTCATCATTGGGTTATTTCAGTAGGAAAATCTTGTTTGGTGTCCCTTGTGGTATCAATATGCGTAGGGATGTTTGGGTGAGTCGTTAGAACTTGTCCCTATTAATTTCAATGGCTTATGCCCGACTCGTCACTGTTCCAACTCGCCTTCGAGAAACAAAAGATCGCGATTCACAACTGTTTCAAAATCAAAACAGATGCATGACAGATTTCTTTATTACAAACAGATTTGTTTACCCAAGGTTCGGAATTATCAATTACCTACATATTTTTTTTGATACTATAATTATAATTACCGGTAACGCTAACTGCCTACCTGTTACTAATATTGTAGCAAATATTTTTTTAATAAATTACGTCTCTATTTTTCCGTTCATTTTAACCGGTCCTTGTGACGATAAAAATATTTTACAAAGATACTAAAATACGTAAACAACGGAGCGAAAATAAAACGTTTATTTTTAAATAATGTCCACTCAGCCGTCGAGGGATGTGACCTAATTACGATGGTGTTTTCTTCCTTTCATCATTTTTGCAGGAAACTTTTTTCACGTAATTTAACATTATCAAGGCAAGCTTTTTTTAGTCGTTTTGTTAACGCGCGTTTCAAGTACATATACGGGAAATGTGATACAATGTTCGATGTTGTGTATTTTATGATATACTTATAGCTTATGTCCGCGACTTCTACCCGCGTGGAGTTCGGTTATTGTCCCACGGGATCGGGTCTACCGGGATAAAAGTTTTCATTCTATGTGTTAATCCAGGTTATAAACTATCTGTGGGCCAAATTTCATCGAAATCCGGTCTGTAGTTTTTGCAAACATCCAATATCCTCACAAACTTTAGCATTTATAATTTTACAAGCATTTATATTTTATTAGTTTTGCCCGCGTGGGTTTCGGTATTTGTCCCAAGGGATCATACTATCGGGATGAACAGTATCCTATGTGTTAATCCAGGTTACAAACTATCTGTTTGTCAAATTTCATCCAAAACGGGTCAATAGTTTTTGCGTGAAAGAGTAACAAAAATCCAGATTTCCATATATCCTCACAAACTGTCGCATTTATAATATTATTAGTATAGGATTCAGGCTTGCTTCCTAGCTGCATAGACATAAAGCATAGTAAAACCCACAATCCCACTGCTGGCCTCCTCTCTGTAAGTGGAATGGGCCAAAATCCACCGCGTGGGCCAGGTTCGGGTAAACACATGGAAAACATGATTGCCAAACCTGTTGGGAAGACTCGGACATCAGTCATATCCAGGCCCAACACATAACATGACTTCATATTAATTTCTTTTGACCTGGACATACGATTTGACGACCAAGAAAATGGAGAATTGCCCCGAGTCTGTTGATATTCACGCAAAGACTACTGTCGACGGAATTTTCCGTAAGGTGAAGTTTAGGTGGCTTGTTGATAGATAAATAAATAAATATCGCTGAACATTACACTCAGCGCCATCTAGGTGCCACACTAAGCAACGAGGCTTGTGTCGTGGACACCAGATAGTTGATACTACTACATAGATACTTTTTGTTTGTAAATACATACTTATTATACATAGAAACATCCATAGCTCGGAAAAAAATGTCCATGCTCATCACACAAACATTTGCTCCAACCGGGATTCGAACACGGGAACCTAAGAACGTAAGGCAGCCTCACTACCGCTGCGCCATTCGGGTCGTCAAACCGTTTAATAGATCTAGGTACAGCAAGGCACTTGCCTTTTTAGGGTTTCGTACCCGAAGGGTAACCAACGGGACCCTAATACTAAGCCTCCGCTGTCCGTCCGTCTGTCTGTCAGTGGGCTGTATGATCCGTAATATGTAGACAGTTGAAATTTTCTCAGAATGTGTATTTTTGTTGCCGCTATAATAATAAATATTAAAAAAAAAAAAAACTATATGGGGTTCTCCCTACTACGATGTTACGGAACCCTTCATGCACTAGTCCGAATCGCACATGGGCCGGTTTTTTTCAAAAAGACAAAACTATTTTTTCAATACACTTTCTCGAAAACTGGTTCTTATCGCACTACGATTAGGTTCAACATGCAATGTATTTCACACGCGTGGACTTTTTAATATTTTTCCGCACACGTGCGGAAATAAAAATTTCCACAGATAAGTCCAAATGGGTTCAATATTTAGTCGGCGGTGATTGTTTTTTTTTAATCTCGGCAAAGAGATATGCGTCTTTACGGTATAAATATTTTTTGAGTATTTAAATTGTGTTTATAAATAGAATATCATAGATAAACATGATTATTAAAAACAAATATTTACATATAAGAAGAAATTAACATTTATTTGTGTTCTAAATTAAAAATATTAGAATTTTCTTTTTTTCATATTAGGCCGAATAGCGGCATACCTTTGCGTCTTCTAGAATCTGGCGAGAGCAAAGCGCGGAAAAAAGCAAATTAAATCATAGTTTCCTAATAATTTCTGACAAAAATACTTTCCGTTCTAATATTTTATTTCTTCGAAAGTATATTGAAAAACGTCATTTGATACGCGTGGGGATTTGTTACAACAGTTCTCGGCTCCATAACACCCTCGCCTACAACTCGGGTGTTAATTCCGCCTCGAATGCAATAACAAAGTTTCCCCACTTACCTATATCAAAATGTACTATTTTGAAAATGAACCCTGAAACAAAAACATAATAGGGCCCTCTTCTACTACTGCAAACTAAGCCTTTAATTGTTGATTCATTGATTATTTTATTTATTACTTTCATTCCGAATAACAAAATACCTTTCTAAACATCGCGAGTATATAAATTAGGTCGCAGTTAACTTTTATGTAATTTATTGGTACCGGGAAACGTCAGTTATAGCCATATAAACACGGCAACGGCAGCTCATGGATACAGTTGACATTTCAAAACAGATAATTATTGCTTTCTATTTTTAAACTTTTCGCAGAATTATAGGAATCATGATAGTTATGTTTACAAGAACTGTTTTGAACACTGCTAACCTTAATTACATTCTGCGTAAGTGTAATTTTAAATAATTTCTAATGGGGCAGCCTGAATACCGGAATGTCAGTGCACTATTGGGGAGGTGGACAGTGACAAAGTACACTACTTAGTATTACAAATTCTCTAATTTTTCAAATAAAATAGCACAACATCTGGGTTAGGCAAAGATGTACATAATAACCCACATGTCGCCAGTCATGTTTTTTAAGTCCCATGTAATAGTAGACAAGCCTATTGCAATCAACCGGGCACAAATCCAGACTCCGTCGCTGCTACTGAGAAATTCCTGATGAAAAAAAACTAATAACAATTTCCCTGAACCGGGAATCGAACCCAGGACTTCAGGATCAGCAGTCCTGCTTGCGACCACTAGACCAATGAGGCAGTCTTAAATAAAATAGTTTATTAGTTATACAGCTACTAAAGTGAAAATAAGATGATTATTACTGGACTTGCATCCGAGAATAGATGGATACGATTTGTAAAACATGAAAAACCACTCATGCTGACATAATTTTATTTTCAATTTAATGCGTTAAAATAAATCTTAATAATAAACTTATTTTAATGACGACTAGATACTGTGACGGCTGAATTTCAGCACCTGAAACGCAATGCACGTCTATGTACAGACGCCAGCACATCAAGCTATTCCCGAAACTGTCAAATTTTTCCAATCAACCTAGAACCTAATGCTCTAACGATAACGTTGAAAATCTTTTAAAGCAACTTGACAGATTGTAGTAGCTTGATGTGCTGGCGTCTGTACCTGTACCATCTCCCTCCCCCTCCTGCATCACCTTCTGTAAAATTAAAATTAAATGATGGTCATGGTTAACTTTTGAACTTTTGAATGTTCGTGTCAACTATCACGTAGTTCTTTGGCCACGCAGGTCGATTAAAAAAAGCTCGTATTGCTCAATTAAAATGATGTATTTTTATACTGTGGTGTGTGGCATCGACTTTTATTGTACAGCTTATGCTGACGCGACAGAAGAGTTCGAAGTTAGTAACCTTCGGAATAGAACCCAAGAAAGCATTGTCGTGTTAAGCGCGGCTTAGCCTTTACTTTGAACGAAGCGGTAGTACGATGCCGAGCCCTTAAAGACTATGTATTATATTAGAGAGTCTCTTTTATTAATAAAAACTTATTTGTTACATAATAATACGTGCGTAAATACCAACTTTTTGAAGAAGTTATTGGGTATCTGCAGAAAAACTCGAAAATAAAATTACTACGAAAGCAATAAAAAGCAGTAAATTACTTTGAAGACGGCGAAACTGTAACTCACTTTTACTTTCCGCACGAGTGTATAAACACATCTCGTCGAACTTTGTGACTCCTGAATGGAGCTGCTCATTAATCGGCTGAATGTATCGCATTAAAATGCAGCGGAGACAAAATTCTTAGGGCCCCTGACATTGGGCTTTGACCTCACTCCGCCTTTTGGCAGTCGCCTTGGCATTGCAGCAGGGCCGCATTCAAAAGCCCGCGCCTCAAAATTTATACCAAGTATCGAACAACAATATCGGCTGTCCTTTACCTTCAGCAGTAATATAATGCCTTCCGATGCCTGTGTTTTTTCGTCTAAATTATTTTTGAAACGTTTAATACAGTCAATTGTTAATTATAGAAGTTGGCTCGGAGTGTTCGCTTTGTTCAGTGCACGTACTTCGTGTTATTGTAAAGGTCAACGGAGTTAATATCGGGCACTATCTGGTTGGATCGAATCTCGAAGTGCGCGATATTGCGCCATTAAATGTAGAAAAAAAAGAAAACGCGTTACGCCATTAAAATGCCTCGATGCAATTTGGCAATAACTCCTTGAAGATAAAGCTAAACCAAATATTTAAGTAGTACATAGTCTTTAGCTTTTGAAAATATTTTATTCGTTTAATGGTTATGGCTTTAGCAAAATACTTAACTGCCTTTTCAATAAAAAAATATTGACTGATAAAATTAAATAAATATCTACCTAGTGATGAGAGGATTCTACAAAAATAAATGAAACTCAAAAGATAAATTAAGTACTAAGCCATCAATCTCACTAGCGAGAGCGCTTATACCTAAAGGAAGCTAGAATATTTTAGCATAGAACCCTTAGAAATCCAATACTTAGAAATGAAAACTTTCAACTGTAATAACTACCTAATTGAAACATATGCTTCTGCTTTAAGTAGTAGCTTATAACCTATTTTCAACGAGGTAGCAACCGCGCCTGCAGCTCTTAATAATATAAGAGGTACCCCTGCCATGATATTATTGATCTTTAAATGTCGAATGTCAAGAGTTCAACCAACATGGCGGACGAGGTTGCCTTTTGTTTCTAGGAAACTACATAAAAACCGCGAAAAAAAAAGGATACATCGGAGGAGTTGGTCTCTACAGATATTTTAAGAACCATTAAGAATGATGCTAGTGGAATTTTCGAGAGAAAAAATTAGGAATTCAAAATGGAGTGTTATGAGGATGCACCGGCCGGCGCGGCGACGGCTTCGACGACGGGCAGCGCTTGCGCGGCGCCCCAGTTCCCAGCTCGAGGTCAGGAGTTCGTTCCCCGATACGTATTGATCGCCCTGTCGAGGCCGGAAGTGGGCTTCGGTGCAGTGGACCTCCAATGAGCTGTTAGCACCACCTTCGAACGGCTGAAGAAACTTCTAGGCTGTTAACAACATTCGTTTCTTGGCAACTGACCGATGCAAGTTCAAATCTTTCGTGAGGCTTTTAAATTTTTTTGTGATTGAATCGGAAGCACTTAATTCTAGCACATTAATAACTACCTTACTTTACTAGTCACTTTCTTGCCTCAGCCCAGGGCTTCTTTCAGTTTGAGGGGTGAATGAATTAATATACATAATATGAACGTGAACCAGGCAAAAGGAGTATCTAAGGATCGTAGCAGGTGGCGTTCTATGGTCTCTGCCTCCTATGGGAAAGAGGCACGAGTTTATGTATGTATGTAAGTACGTAGTAACGTACCTATGTATACGAGGGAGTAAGTACTACGATACATATAATGAATACAACGTACTAGTGTAGTATAGAACAAGTGAATAGTAGAACAGCTGGCCCAAGATCTGTATTGACAGTTCATTCACGGATATCACGAAATTTTCCTCACGTTACACGGCGTATCGAGCTGTATCTTTCACGTAGATTTAGTACGTTAAAATAACGTAGTGTGTATGTATATTACACGTTCTATATGTGAATGAAATGTATGAACATTGTCGCGTTATTAATTATTTTCCATTAGCATAGCAAAAAGGAAAAGCTATCATTCTTGCAGATACACACGATAAAAATGACCTTTCAAAACAAATACAGTTACTCCAGTAATTTAATAAAATACAACAACATAATTATTTCGATTTATTAAAGAATTTGCGGTCGTTACGGATTCGATAAAGGAATTAATTAAATAAAGTTTATTTATACAGTGAGTGTCATTTGAATACCTTGTTACACTTGACATTGGCGCAAAATCGTAAGACTAGAAGGAAAATTGTGCTACTTATAATCAAGCTAGGAGTAAAATCATACTTAGGCGCGGTGGAGTTTTACAATAATTATATGAACAAAACTTATAAATCAAATTAAACTCTCACTCAACAGTTAACTTCATATTTAAATAGCAATATTGCTTTAAATTAATTTGAAGGTTAAATCAATATTTTCAGTCTGCTAATGAAAATGTTCATCTTCACATTGAAGTTTCCAGCGTCAAATCTTGCGGCGACCTTGCTTACCACAATTATTGAAATTATCAGGCACATTGACGAGGACATGTGCACCACATGCGTAATTGTTCAAACTAAGCAGCCAGTGTAGTATTGTTATTAGCATAAACACGATACACAGACGAATCAGTCGCCGTATCAGCGGGGGTGTTATCGGCGCGATATAAGTAGGCCCCGGAGGTGGGTCAATGACGTTCGTTGACCCGCCTGCAACCCGCACGTGTCGACCTCGCATACCCGCACCCCCGCGCGCACTGCATCCCCCTCGCACACACCCCCACTTCGCCCCGCCCTCCTCGAAATTTGTGGTGAACCGTTCCAAATGCCTCAATTAATGCATTATTCACATGCTTGGCGCATCCATCATAATATTACCTGTGACTTCAATTCCATACTTGTACTCCACGACGTTCCTTCAGTGTCGCACATATCGGTATTTGGTTCATATTCTGTACTTTGCTATTGTAGATAATGAACTGAAATTGATACTTGAATGTCCTTGTTATCTAGCTACATGTGTTTGTTGTGTGACAGAGTGACATATTTATTTGTTAAATTATTGGTAGATTTTATCGCTACAAAATAATGCATTTAACACCAAAGAGAATATTTATTTGAATTTTAACGATTACCTGTGTGCATAGTACCTACGTGGTACGATATTTTGATTTGCTTTCCTGTTCTTTAGTAGCATAAGGAATAATAGTATTTATTAACTTTAAACTAAAGTCTAGGGAAATTATTTATTTGTCCAATTACATAACAAGCACGTGACTTGTGTTTAAATCCACAGACAACATGCGATCGTAATCACTACGCATTCAACTGCCTACACAAACACATCATAAGCAAGGTTTACATATTTCAATTAAAACCTCACCTTCAACTGCGCAGCGAACAGATTCGTTGAGGCATAGGTCAGGCGGCCGCTCCTCCCGATCCTGCGTATTGATTGAACCGTTGACGTATGCACATTTGACGCACTAACCTACCTACATCTATACTCTAGGTGAGCTATACACAACAGTTTCATTGCCATATTCCCGGAGATCGCTATATTTATCAGTCTGGTCGGGTGAGGAGCGTGCGGGTCGCGGGGGCGGGGGGGCGATAGCGCGCAGGTACTAGGTGGGTCAATGACGTTCCTTCACCCTGTGCTGTGCAGCCTGCGCACCCTGAAAGTAGGGCGGCTATCTACCACCCTTGCTACCCCCCGCTTGCTCTTAGCCCCCCTTTATATAACTTAACTGCACTTAGTGTTGTACTTCACACTTGGATAGATCAATCAATGCCATAGGTTACCAAGATAAATGAAAATACATAATCCTGACACACCCTTTATTTCTACTGAATGATGGAGAAAATGAGGTAGTACTGACGGAAACGTATTTGGATTGTTGGTTTGTTATGGCAACAACAAAAATAGGGAAGGGCCGCCGCCCCGGGGTCAGATTTGGGTCCGCTGCTTACGTAATATACCTACTCCTTCGTTTGTTTGTTTATCACATTTTCCTTATTGTATTGCTTGAGACATTATTAAGCCATTACTTTGTGGGAAACATGATCTTGGTCAAGTAAATGTTCGAGTAAATACATAATATATTGCAGTGATTGTGGTACGGATGATAACCGAATGAAAGGGTGACGTCATTACCTCATGTGGCAGGCAGGGCCCGCCCACATCCCCCTTGAACTAATTTGATAAAACAATGGTTTATTTGTCAAGTTATAATTAAAAATACTATCGTACCATAGAGCTCCGTAACTCTACGTTCATATAACCGGTCTCACAATGGGTAATTACAACTATTAATAGGTTACTAATTAATTATTAATATTAACTTGACCTTCAACGATCAGCTTTTCAATGTAAATTCTACAGATTACGTCTGTAATTAAGTTTATTTGTACCTTTGTAAACAAGTATAGACAATATTAGTGCGCAAGGTCATGACGTGTATGCGTTTGTTTTTTTTCCTATATTATGTATTGCGTGCGTGTTATAACTGATAACCATAATCAACCTATAATGTTCCCACTGCTGGGACACACGGCCTCCTCTCTATGAGAGGGAATGGGCTATAATCCACCACGCGGGCTCAGTGCGGGTTGGTAGATGTCACATGTCTCCGAATTTTTGGTGCTATTACATACCGGTTTCCTCACGATGTTTTCCTTCACCGTTTTGGGAGTAATGCGCCTGCCTGGGTTCGAACCCACGATTTACTGCTCGTAAGTCGGGGCTGCCACCAGTGAGCCACCGCTGCTCATTAACATAACATTAAATATAATGCAGGTTCTTATTATGCACGTTTATAAACGGATAGAAATCAAGACATTTAAGCAAAACACTTGCTTATGTTCATCGAAAGAATATTTGCGAAGTTGACAACTGCTTAGTAGCAACTTACCAATAGTATACATATTTACCTACATGCATACATGCCTTTAGACTGACATAACTTATATCACCAAGTAGAATAACAGGTAAACATCGACGACGCTAATCCAATGAGGGAGTACCAAGAATTAGAGCATTACATAAGGACACGCTGACGATAGCGATAAACTTATTGCATCCAAGTACTAGCTGCATTACAAGTACCAAACAGTACTGGAGCCTTCGCCCATGTACTCGTAAAAGTAGATAGAATGTCTAAGTCAGCCAGGCCAGTAGGAGCCAAGGCTAGGTTGAGCAACCGTCCCACTCAATATGAAACTTTATAGCTATGCATGGAGCACAGAAAATTGCTTGGCGGCTGTCGTCAATGACGTTCGTTGACTCGAGCGTTCGATACCGGCGCAGTGCTGTTTTCCTTCTCCGTTTTCATGCATTGATATTAGAAACTATTGAAGCTGTTTCTGTTATAATGTTCGCTTTGTAATTCCCATCGATTTCTGAGTAAACAACGACGAAGTTTGCTGTAACGCACATCATTGTTTTAGACAGTTATTGCACTTAATTCAGTTGTAATGACCTTAAAAATCTTGCGAAATTAAACGCGACTTTGCAATTAAATAATATAATTAACCTTGAATATACAATGCATATTTAGAACTGAAATGGTACAACTCTCGTAAAAGCTAAACTGCAAATAATTCAATATTTATTTTCTTAATTAATCTACAAAATCCGAATTAGACCTAATAATGTTTTACTAGGAGAACCTATTTACAAATTGATTGACAAAAAAATATCTGAAATCATGAATTACCAAGAAATTATTTTTGAAATTAGGAAACAAGGTTTGTATCTCTTAGTCTAGAAAATGGGTAGTACATAATAGGAATAACATCGAATTAAAATTATGATTTCCCAGTAAGTTGTAACGTAACGAGCTCTAAGATCATAGAATTCAAGGTCTGCTGCTGGATGTACAGTGATTCCGCGTCCGATCTATCATGTTGAAACACGTAGTTATTTTAAACGGCAGAAGGTTTATTTCATTTGTCGTCTTGCAAGTACAGCACCAGTAACACAAGACCCTTGCCGCCAGTCGCTTACTAGCTTCATGATGCGAGGTGGAGGGAATCGTGCGCACGTCAGAGGTCTCGGGTAGCTGGTCGATGTGTACGTGAGGTGGCTCGGAGCTCGTGACCCAATTTCGCAGCTGCTGGTTTCAGCAGCGGCGAGGGGAGTCAGCGGGGGCCGTGCGGTGCGCGGGGGCAGCGGCAGCGGCGGGAGGCGGGCGCGTGTCAATGCCGTTCGTTGACTCGCAGCAGCGCAGCGGCATCGACGCGGCCTCCGCCTTACATAACCAACGACAATGAGCGCTCGGCGAATGCGTGTGATGTACCAGCCGACCCCACTGTTGACGGTACACCAGCGGCACTCGAGCCGCCTGATGCAACTGTTTTCTACTTCTCTAGCCCACAACACTGGCTCGTATGCATCCTAAACACTCACCAATCAATTGAATGGAGCACGCATCATCTGGAATATTCTAGAAGTGTGCACAGTCAATTTCACGGTATTTATTTTTATGTCACTATTGTTTTCAAGGTCAGTTCTCAAATATATTTTGGAATAGTTAGGCAATGAATGTCAGAACCGTATTATGAACCTGTAGCTAAACCGTAATTCATGCTTATTAGAACTTGTATAGCAAAATATATCATTCCCACAAGTTTTGCGCATTAAATATTGTGCAAATACCAATTTACTTTCAGATAGTTGTAACGGATAAGAACTACAACTGAAAACTATTTGTGATATTGTAAGACATTCAATAATCTAACCAGCTAAAATCGCCTAGGTTCAATGCTCGTAGAGGTAATACCTAATAACATTATTTGGTATTTCCTGAGCAATCTAAGCAACAATTAGTTTACTTAAAAATTCCTTTAATTATACTGAATTATTTACAATAAATTGTAATAAGTCAATGAACCTGTTCAATATCGGTAAAATAGCAAGAACTGACTAAAAACCTTTGACAAACCAAACTGTAACTAGCTCGGAAGTTACTACAAAGTTGTCAATTGTTATATCTGTGAATGAGACAAGTTTACTGTGAAAAGTGTTCCTGCTACATAGGGGCGCAACAATGGGCGCGTAGGGCGGGCGGACCGAGCCGGGCGAAGTCGGGCCGAAAGTGAAAGATGCGCGGGTGCGGGGGAGCGGACGGGCGCGCGCGGGGCCAGGCAGCGGGCAGAGCCGCGCGCCCGCTCTAGCGAGCGAGTGCACCGAGTCGCAGCCTCACGCAAACAAAACTTTAGTTACTAACCTACTTCCGTGCGGGCGCCAACCGCGAGCGCGACTCCTGCTCCGCAGCACGCTCCCTGTGTGCGCTCCGCTGGCCCACACTGGCGCGAGCTGGCCCACGTTCCTTACCTATGACACGTTATAGTGATGAACTATTCTATGAAATTAAATAGGACTCTTTAAACCGGCTTGGCTGTTTACTTTAATGGACACAAACACGATAAAGCTGACCGGACGACAAGGGCAATCGAACGAAATGTTTTATGGTGAGATGACGCTGTGTACGTCTTGTATAGCTTTTATGTTATTTTATTTTTCACGTTGGCATGCACTTTGCGGTCTCGTCGTTTCATTCATTCCTTGTTTATTAGTAGACGGCCACGCACACACCACGTAAAAAAACACGTGTTTTTCCATGATTCCGATGACTATATTATTAATTTAATCACAATTTCTATCGATAAGATCTACTTCTATCTATTATCTGCTCATCAAATATTCTACAAAATACTATCGAATACTAATCATTATTATCGATGTACTCTTGATTCTATTGCATTAAACTAAATTATCTATAATCCAATTACCCACTGTCTGTACAGTATCTTAGGCACCGCTAGTCAGAAAACAACTTTTTATTTCTTATCATTGTTTTATCATTTTGACCAGCTAAGCAGTAATATTTGTTTTATGAGATTTGATTATCTTGCATTTCAATTTTTCCAAAGAAAAATAATCAGCTTTTTGTTATGTTGCAGCAGAAATTAATGTTTCGCTTTTGTGTCAATGTTTTTAGTTAACTAGTTATCGGATGGGTAAACTTTAACCCATATTATATCAATACGATTGTCGTTATTTCAATAAATAATAACGTCTATTTAAAAAAAAAAGCTGAAAAAGATATCTCTTGATTGGCGGCCATATTGGATTTGTCTATGTGCTGCTGATGTCGCCCTCTAGCGACGAATGACGTTAATATTATTTAATGATAACACAATATTCTGTTTGTGTATATTTTCACCTAAAAGACTGCGAATTATGAATATTGAAAAAAAAGACCTAAATGTAGGTTATCTTGTTGTTATCTTCATGTTTTGAAGTTTTTATCTTATATAATAATCCACCATATTTATGAATAATAAATAATAAGTCAGTACTCATATGTTACTAATCAATATAGGACATAAAATCCAGACACTCACTAACTTATTGACCCAGGCAAATATTTTCGGAAATAAATATTTCGACATGTCGCCATTGGCTTTTACTTTACAGTAACACCTAATCAAGATTAAAATCGTCTGACAATTGCATTTTAACTACATTATCATTTTATTTGAACTTTTCTAAATTCAAAAAATTTCAACGCTATTCTTGAAATTCTACCTCCAACTTATGACTAACAAAAATGACTAAATTTTACTGAGATCCAAGAACTTCACATATGGTTGAATTATTTTTGTACATTAGGCTTTTAATCCTTGTATGATGATCTCACGATTATATTAGAACCGCCGTGCGGCTGCTACGCAAACCATTGTTGCAGAGTCCGGATCTACGTAGTCTATGTACAGTCAAGGACAAAAATATGTATATACTTAGGTGAAGTCATTAGGGAGTTTTTCGTAGAGTATGGGTTCATTAATAAAATATTTAAAACAGTTTACAAAATTATAAGATTCTATATGCATAACACCGAATCAATAATTTAGGAGCTTATCGATGCTGAATTTCAGTAATGGTAGGAATATTTTTGCTCTTCACTGTACATAGTAGTTAGTACCTACAGTTAGGCACTGATAAACTACTTTCTTGCTTTGATCTTATCAGTTTGTGATTGAATGATAGATAAACAATTTCTCGAAACGAATTGTTTCGTTTTCGTACAGGCTTATGGCTAATGGCTACTTTCAAAGCGATGGAAAGATTAGTTTCCCTGTAGTAATGTAAATTTTTTTTCCTGTAAATAATAAAAATAGCTTTTATTGTTTCTTCACTGAAGAGGCATTACTTCGATGCCTAAATAGGGAGTACTTTTACTTTCAATTTCTTCGATGTCAAGAACAAGCCAACAGCTTCTTCTTCTTCTAAGGGCCTCTCACCTTCCATTAAGGTGCCGTTAACTTACTTGGCAGATAATTTCATACAAATTCTGTTCCATTTTTGAATTTATTCGGAAAGTGGTGGCTAATCGGACATCGTCAAATAGGCCAGTAAAAACGACATCAAACATCGCAAACGCGCATGTATCTACGATTTTTTTATAGGTTCCTTGAGAGTAGTTTACACCCAAGTTCGCAACCCTGAAAACCCTGTGCTACCCCATGGTGTAGCTGTATCTCCGTAACCAATGGTCGTACAGTGCTCAAATTAAGCTTAAATTGTAGCCAATTTATTTAGCTTTATTAAATATTAAAGTAAAAAAACATACCTGAAAAACGCTTCCTTACAGTAGTTTTTAGAAAAAACTAAAACAACTGCCAACATTTCCCAGTTTTTCGACCACCATAGGGGTTGCACAAGGTTTTCAGGGTTGCAAATTTGGGTGTAAACTACTCTCAAGGAACGTAACAACATATGAAAAAATCGTAGTTACATGTGCTTTTGCTATATTTGCCTTTTTTGTGTTTATGATATTGACTGGCCTACTAAGAGTTTTCTTAGTAGAAGTGCTTATTCGTAGCCAATAGTCATCGCTGGTACGAGTAATCCCTGCGTTTTTCTAATACTTGTTTTCGAACTGATACTTGTAGATAACCGTTTCAAATAACCAAAAAACTTGAGCAGCTATAATTGATATAATACTGTCTGTCTGTTAATAGGCTTCTTTTGGGTTAGCTCGTCCCATCGTCGACCTTATATCTGACCTCAGGATAAGAGTAGGCCCATTTAATATTAAAAAAAAAATACTTTCAGCAATCCTATCATTCTCCTAAGAGTGTACAGGGACACTCTAAGTCGGACTTAGGCAAATCATTCACACGTACACCGGCCGACCGCGCGGACGATCGGCGCACCCCCAATTCATTTGTAGCTCCGCCACCGCACGACCGCGCGTACGAGCGGTGGCGTGTGAGAAGTCCATACAAAGAGCAGCTAACTTTGTTTGTTGTGAACGTTTGTGAAAGGGTTGAAATTGAAACTCGTCAGGTTTACGTTGAGGTCTGTTGATATTTCAACAACATTGTAATCGTCATGGCCAAGGCCTACTGGAGACCATTGACCATGTAACTTTCGAAATTCGTACCAGTTATTTTAATGGGCCATTTATTAGCCTGTATGAAATTATGATGACCCTTATGGTGTCATTTTATTAACCGAACTTGCTTAAATACATTTACATTTACAAACATGTACAATAATGTTCGTATAACTAAGGGCAGGTTTACTTATTTCCATTACTTGCCTACGAGTCTACGGAAATGCTACGCGGCTACGAATTTTTTTTGATGCCAAGAATAAAAAAAAGCAATAAAAATAAATGCTATCTTTTCTGCCTTCAAAACATAAACAATAGATTAGTGTTTTTAATTACTGTCAGTTTTATTATAATCTATTTTATCACGTTAAAAATAAATTATATCACAACGTCACTATATTATTTTTATTAAGTTATTATTCAATTTAGAGGCATAAAATAAGCATTTTTTTTATAACTATTGCGGTTTTAGTGTGATAATTACACTTATTACATAAGGTATTACATAGCTGCAACACAGTTTCGAAATACCTTTAAACGGCTCCTCGTTTAAACAGTAAACACGAATTTATTCAACGAGCAATGACGCGTACTTAGTATTGGTCAATAATATTTAGAGCGAGAATTATGTGAGTTCATTGCGTGGTAGCGTAGTACTAATTCGTGAAGTGTTCACGAACATGCGTGTCGTACGCGAAAGCGTCCATGTGTGCGTTGATTGAGGAGTTGCGTCTGTGTTTGTGGATTTTTTAGTAAAACGCGCACACGGGTCCGTCGTGTGGGCTTTCGAACGAAACTGGGTCGGTTCAGTGACCCATATGTTTATCTAACGATTGTGTGGCGGGCGCGAAAGGCCCGGAGCGCCTCGCGAGCCTAGCTCTTATCATTATCAATGCGTTCGCGTTTTCGTTTAGGTTATCTGTCGGGCAACCTGTCTCCTGCACTAAACTGTTTGATAATCACGTTAAGTGACAGAGTGACACAGTGCAACATGTGAACATTATTAATACCTTTTTTATAACGCATTAATTGAAGAAATGGTGATTAATAAATCCTTATCTTGACTGCTCACAGATGTCATTTCAACCTTGTAGTTTTCCAAGTATTGGTATTGTACTCGGCACGGCGTCCATCGAAATGCGCTTTGAGACTAATCAACAGTATTTTCCCCTTTTCAATACTTATATTTTTTAATGTCTTAATTAATGACTGCACTCTAATTTCTTAAATTTAATATTAAGCTGTATATTTTTTCAGCGATCCCCTGTTCACCGTATTATCTTCCTCTTTACTCCAGCCGGGTAAAAATAACTTTCCTGATTCACATATTTTCCTTGTTTAAAAATGGAATTCCTCGTCTGAATCACAATTATAATGACTTAATTGGTCGTGAACACCGCAATGTTATGAAGCTTTTTATGTTACCTAGACCTAGAAATAATACTTGAAACAATGTACCTACGTGTCAGATAGATCTGTAGCTAATGTTATAATAACCTTGGACGAAATCAATATTCATCAATCCATTCATTCTGTATTTGAATACATATTTTTTGTTCTAACCAAATAATAAACATTTTTTTTTTATCCTCGTCTATTTAATTTGAATTTCGTGAATACCATCCACCCACATGGAGAAATTCGCTGATGTTCACAATTACTTATTTGGATGTTATGGCTTACTTTCTCTAATACTAAAACCATGCTCATTTTAACTTTTTTTTATGTCTAAACCGCTAAATTGCTTCGCTGATAAGATCCCACTGACAAACGCGTGCAATACCAATGAAATGTTGCGACTTGGCATGTAAGTACCTTCTAACAATCTTACAACTGCACTCCTGAAAATTCAGTGCAATCAATTGTAAACCTTGTAGTCGTACAATTAAGGACGCTATTGTATTTTGCGTTGCACGAAGAGCTTTGTAGGTACTTATTACCGTTTGCTCGCCAAGGACGGTGAAAGCGGAGAGAAAGGATGTGCAATTGTGACGTCATAACTTTTGAAGTTTACGCTAAGTGTTCGTTTTTCGAAAATCTTTTCACAAAAATTATGGAACATAACTTTCATTGTTACGGGAGCTCGTGGTTAGCCATAACAACTGCCGCTCGAGTCGATCTTCAGGTTCAGCTGCGCTTGCCTAGGTTGGTCCGTGGATGGGTGACCACCCATTACATACCGAATTTCCTCCGTGCCTCGGAAAGCAAGTTAAGCCGTTGCGTTGGTCCCGGCCGTCATTTAAAGATCTTTGACAGTCGTTACAGGAAGTCCACCCAAAAGTCTGACAACCAGTCTTGCCAAGGAGTATCGTACTAACCAGTACTAACTGGGTTGTGGAGGTCAGACAGGCAGTCGCTCCATGTGAAATACTGGTATTCAGCTGAATCCGCAGACGATGTTAAAATATAGACACCTAGCTGTTGCCCGCGGCTTCATTCGCGTTTTAGTCGGAAATTATCCCACGGGCACGTTGTAAATATAGCCTTTGGGACAATGTAGCTTCCTATTAGTGCAAGAATTTTCAAAATCGGTTCAGTAGATCCAGGGATTACCCCCTACAACCTCACAACCTCACAAACTCACAAACTTTACCTCTTTAAAATATTAGTTTATATGTGCATAGGTTTTAAAATAAGTTTCCGGAAATCTCTTGGAAAACGTGTTAGACGTACATTTTTGCCAAAATTAACATTACTCCGTCAATATTCTTATAGTTTTCAGGAGTAGGTAAGTACTTCCACTACAAAGTATTATACTTCAAAGAGCTCACACATTGCACATTTGAAAATCGTTCTCGTTCGTGATCGTGAAGTTCAAGCGCAATGTTCTGCATGTGCTTCAGACTTTAACCTAACACTGACTAATCACTTCAAGAATTCAATTATAAAGATTTATAAAAATAAAAATATGACATTAATGTTAAAATAATGTGGTCACAGATGTGTCCTAATAGCTGCCATGTGTTGTTGACGATCACTCCCATCGTGGCATCGTGATATTTACAAACGTAAATTCTTAGCAATTAGTACTCAAGCGAAGCCCGTTACCTTCAAACACTTGAAACCACTCTCGCCCTTCATTTTCGTTAGCGCCGTCCATACTTTACCTTTATGAAGGTGAATGCTGGTGTTGTACCAACTCAAATCATCATTCACATAGTTACGTCTCATTCTAGGCTATGATAAAGGCTATTAGAGCGAGCGGGATGCTACAAATTGCTTGTTGTTATTAGTAGTTAGTCTAACACGCTTAGGCTTAAGGTCGCTTGGATAAAACGTAGATGCGTCAACGAACGCTGGCAAGGTGACGCATTGTCACCAGGAATGTATTAGTTATTGTAATACTGGTGATGTTTACGTGCGTAAGAGATGGTTTATACAAAAATTTATAACGTAACAGATACATACATTTAACGGGTCTGTGTAACATACAGGGTGCATCAAATAAATCATCAATTCGTGGGTTAGAAGAACATGCAAAGGGGATGTTCGTCGTAGTATTTCAGAAAATACTACATGGAATATCGACCTCTAAGAAACTGCCAGTTGACTTGCTGCTGAAGAAGCTGCAGCTTTGGCTAAAAGAAGAACTAATATCTCATATAGGTCATCAATAAACTTGTATGCTAATCCCTAATCAGTGACAAGTTACTTACAACTTGCAAATCGTAAGAAACGAACGTGAAATCACTTGCTACAATCAGTTTCAAACGTTATAATTTGTTATTCTATCATTCACACCTGCAGAAACAACCTGTGTTATGTCATAACGTTTTTTCCTAGCGCACAATGTCCTAAACCCTATTTCATAACTACGAAGGTCAAGCTAAGCTGCGGGTAAATGATAATAAAAATAAATTAAAATAATTGTGTAATGGGATCCAATACACAAAGATAAGGTTTTTCTTGGAAGCTTGAATGAGTAACACATCCGTTTGTACTCTAAACAAGCATTAGTATGCAGCCACTCAATAATATTATGTTAATCAAACTGCAAGAACTTTGTCATCTAAATTCTATTCATTCAGCGTTTCATATCGTTTATCTCGTTGTTTACGCGCGGAACTGATAGATGGCGGTGGCTGTTTTATATCGGTCTTATACTGATCATAAAAAACTAGATTTTATTATTGTAAACTTAATATAGACGTATGAAGGCAGAACTAAGTAAAGGAAGCTTAAAAATAGAAAACCAATAAAATTAGACCCACCTTTCAAGTTTAGATTAGGTCAGATTTTTTTTTGTTTGCGTCGTTTTCTCCGTAGGACTTATGTCTTGGCGGTTCATGACATTAACAATGTTGAAAAAGTATCTACTGGTTGATACAATGATACGTTAGTCAAAGTAACAATCAGAATCTATGGGGCTTGTGGTCAGTCTACAAAAACATAATGTCCACTTAACTGTTCACGTAGGCGAAGCCCTAAATTCTACCATCGCTACACAGAACTATTTTAAAATTCACATAGCAAAATAACAATAACATAGAGATCATAACGCTAGATACGTCAGTCAGTCGGGATGTCGGTCCATCTGTCCTAGTTTCCACTCGCGGCAGGCACGCTGCGCAGGCGTTCATTAATGTTGTATTATTATCCATAAACACTGATATATTGTCCATAGACTGTCAATATTAGTAAGTAAATAAAGAAGCTTCAGAAGATTTACCATGAAAACGTGAAATAAACGACAATTTAAAATGTGTGTCAGTCGTATACAGGACAGTCGCAGACATCAACCAAGTGTGTCTGGGGATTTTTTTTGTAGGTGTACCGTGTACTGTTTACTAAATATTTTACCATATTTCCTGCACCAATGATTCATATTATATTTGGGCATTCGGGGAAATCCAAGCATAACATCATCAAAACAATGAACTGGACTTAATGATTGCTTTATTTAAATAAAAAATCCTGATACTGAGAACAGGATGCCAATGGATTAAGCGTTAATTGTCTTGATGACAGTTTAAATAAAGTTCAAAATCATTGCAATAACGAACAATAAAATTTTAATGCAAAAACATATGTGGCAAACTCAAACTGGCAACCCAAAAAGTATCCATATTACGAATAACAGAATATAAAACATATTCACAGATGGTTAGAGACGCGAGCGGGAGGTATGCGCTGTCTAAAATTAGGGTCAATGATGATAAGACCGTAAAACCGTCATCTATGACTGTACTACGCTGGCTCTAGCAATTTGTACGCGGCTGTACCGTGTGTGTTTTCCGTAGATTTTTCGAAGGGTATTGGGGCAAGTTCACGATAAAAATGATTAATGATCTGGCTGTTTTTTTTTTTGGGAGTTTTAACATTTTCTGCCAAGTTTCTCATTGTTTTACACAAAGAAAAACACATAGATACAATCCTGAAAACAAATTTCAACTCAATTCAAAATAACACACATCTCAAAGCATCTAAAGACGGTATAATGTACACATTCAATTATCCATATACGGATATTTACGATATACTTACAACAATGATAGTACATTTGATTTACATCAATCTCAGAGCTGTCAGCGGATATAGTAGGCGATTACCGCCCATCCGCCCACGAATGCTTGTAACCTAAGTCTAAAGCAATGTAACCAATCTCGAATGCACAGGCAAGCATTAAAGCACAGGCTATAAAACACAATGCTAAGCTTAGAGCTGGGACTTTTTAATAGGATATGATTTAAGCTCATGAACGGCCACACCTGTCTAAGCAGTCAAATGGCAAAAGTTCAAGTTAAGTTTTCTAGCATGTCTTTTAACGTGCTGTTAAGTGATGATTTTAACTGACGATTTTTAAGGAAAGTATAGCAACAAAGGCATTATTTTATTCCATATAAATAAATACAAACTGACGATAAAGAGAGACAAACTCTCAACCAAAACGGTAGTTGGTAACCCTCTCAACTACCTTCTATCTATAACTCAATTCGGCTTTGCGTAAAACGCGGAAGCTGTAAACCCATATTTTCCAATTAAACTACTAACCAACAGAACAACATAACAGCATACAGTTGCGCAACAACCGACATCTAAGTTCAAACAACTGACAATCTAGCCGGTTGCCGGTGAGCCGGTGAGGCGGTGACTGCAATAGGGTTTCCCACGCAGCAGCCCTGCGCCGGCCTTGTCGCTAAACCTTTGTACGAGTAGGAGCACAATGTTATCAAAGAGTCATGGACTCGCGCCTGCTGCCATTGTGTTAGTCTCATTGACGCAAAATTATCCAGTTCGAACTACCCCGCTTTGTTACACATACTTGAATTGCGGTTTGTGAGTGAAAACTTAAAATAGGCGCTCAAGAGGCCTTAGATTCTTTGTCCCAAAATCTTGGAGTATAAAATAGAAGGTCACATCAAATCATAATAAACAAAGAAATCATTAATATTCGCTCCCGCATCCCGTGACTACCGCGTGACGCGTCTGACACGAGTCATTACTAATTAAATGACACGTCCATAACTAAGTACACGTGGAGCAATTAATCAAGAGGTGAACGATCTTGAAATCTAATAGATCCCGTGGACATTCTTATGGAAAGTGAGTGTAACTACACTATAAATAGATACTGACCTTTCGCTCGACTGATGCGTCAGCCAAAGTTACGTGATGTAACCGACAAAGCACACGCACACACACACAAAACACGTAAAATCTCAGCATGTGTTTGTGTGTACAACTGTACATGCAAGCACGATCAGCGGCCATCGAAAGAGAAAGTGGTTAAGGTCTCAATGGTGGTTGACCGGTGCTCAAGTAGTGTTGTCGCGCTACCGCCTGTGCTATCGATAAATTTCATCGCTAACCCAGTCCGGTGTTATTGACCTCTCGACGAACGCACAATTCGTCTTTGTCCTTGTAACAGTGAAACACATATTTAACACTAAATTACTAAAGAACGTAGTTATTTTAAAACTGTTTAGAATAACTTCACCCAATTTTATTCTCATAATCCCAATACTCTACAGTCTACACACTTTAAATCGTTTCACTTATTCCAGTGCCAACATCGATATTTCAACTAATTTATAACATATCGCATGATGCTAAAATTACTTTATCAAAATCTGCATTACATAAGAGAAATCTGTATTGAATATATAGAGATTCTCCTAACATAAGTGTCTCTTTCTCGAGTAGTATGAACATAGAAAGTAAAAGTCTAAAACTAATGACTTGCATATTCCACTCTTACGCAAGATGAAATTAAGTTAACACGATATTTTATTATACTTACAATGTTTTTAACACTCATAAATATACTTATTGTGTGCTTAAAATGCTACATTAATAATACACTTTATATTATGCACTACTAATTATGAAAAAAATGGTATAAAAACATTCTAAGAAAACATATAAACAACCATTTTGGGGAACCTTCCTTTAAATAACCAATAAGATTAATCAATCAATGAGTTATTCTTACTTTATAATCTATGTGAAAAAGGGACAAGTATAGGTGCGGTGTCAGATAATTGGATCTGTCGATATTAAAGTTCATCCACTGACGTATAGCATCACTAGTATTGCGGGATGCCGCGGACCCGTTCCTACGGGAAGTACCGTAACTTACACCCGGTACCGTTGGCCCGACCCGCCGAGCGACGTCGCCCGCGCCTCCGTGCCCGCTCGCTACGTGAGTGCGCCCGCGCCGCCTAGACCCCGCCAATTACTCTCGCTTTCGATTTAAATCCTATTTCCGAAGACAATGAACTTTCTTCGCTTTATTGATGCCTATTGTGCTGGCGCCTTATGCAATTTTTATGTGAATTTTTTATGATGTTCTAAAAGTGAATTTATATATTCGTTTTATGCGCTTAACATGGCCTTCAACATTGTTATGAGATGGACTTAAATGAAGATTACGTATCACATTAAAGGTGATTGCTTATCGAAATCTAATTCTTCATTGAAATACATTAGGGGTCAGATTGCTCAATTAGCTTCATTCTAAATAAAGCATCAAAGCAGCGAAGTGCGGACGACGTCAATCACAGACCGTAAGCGTGTACTAAAACAGAAGATAAAATCGCGTGAAGCAAGCATTCAAAAAACTTGAGCCTTGACCACGGGTGGCTGACATTAAAAACTCACGCGCCTTTCACGGCGAACTCAGGTGGACGTTGTATAACACACTTTCCATTTCTTTGGCAGAGTTTAAAGCCTCATCTCCATGGAGTTAAGCTCCAATTGCAACGGACGGACATATTTTACGAAATTGATTTTTAATTTGAAATTATCAATTACAAATTTTCAACATTTTCCATGACGTAACTTGCCATGTTTACCGCCCATGGAACGATGTCACATAGATTTGTACAAGTTTGGTTTGATGCAAGATTGTGTGACTCACGAAATCCTCATAACTGTCACCAATTACTTCAAAAACCCTTATGAATGAGTATCATCAAAATTAATAGTGGTATCCACGTGGTAAATCACTTTGGCAGTGTACTCGGGGCTTTATTCGCGGTGTCGTCTTACGAAACTGGCGGACTCGCGCCGAGTTAAGGTCGCCGATATGTGGCAATTTTCCCATTTCGAAGAGAAGCCAAACCTTGACCTAGGAATTAAATTTAATTTCGTCACTCCCGCTTTACTCGCTACGTATTGCAATTTATTAGTCGCCGCATTTGTGTTTTAAATGCAAAGTGTGTGAGTAATATGTTGATTATAAGGTATTCAGGCACTTGACGATGCAAATCTGACAAATGTTTACAAGAAAATGAGGAGTGGCAATTACGACTACATTTTATTTTCGCACGCAGCAATAAAGAAAGTTTTAAAATTGTCAACGGCGAAATAAAACTGTGGAGAGCATCATTGCAGTCATTTTTAATATTTTGTATTTTGCCTTTTAAAATACAGATCAATTAATTAACTAGTACAAACCTTGCACAGCATTTCCATCCTGAAAGTGAAAACCGGAAAACTAGCCTTAACTAACAATCACAGGCTACAACAGCTAAACATTCGCAATTGTAGTACATATTTATATGTGGTACACATATGTATAATGACAATGAAAGCGTCCGTTAGATGGCGCTGCGCACACGCCGCCTGCGCGTCACGACGGTAGACCGCGGAGGGGGTCGGTTGCGCCACAGCGCGGGCGCTTTACGCAACTCGGCCGTTCACCCCGGAAGGCGTTTTCCTCGCTGTTTCTTTAGCAGTGTGTTACTGTGACGCGCTCGCGTGACCCCATCGCGTGCTCAATCACCCCCACTTACCCCCCCGCCACATCCGAACCACTCAAAACTGCAGACCTAATTATCTTGTCGCATGAAACAAATATGTAACAGTTGCACTTACGTCTGCTTTTAGCTGTCGACGGGAATAGCATCAGGATGCACCTATTTGCCCCATTTAAAAACTACAGCATTCACGAGGCACTTCAAATTGTCGCTTAATAAAATTTTCATGTATGTGTTAACTTAACAAAATAATTTTAAAGGCAAAATATTTTCGAAATTATATTTTAACACATTTACACGCCGTTTTGTTGTTTCGAAAGAAAGCTGTTAAGCTTGTCAGCGCATTCATTTATCCTTCCATTTGGAGAGACATTAAACATATGACTGCCGCCTGTTTGTCATTATTTTTTTCCAGGCAAAGATAAATTTTCTTTACCCTCATTTATAATGTTTTAGCAGCAAATCGTTTGTTGACTGAAAGACAAATTTAATCTTTCTGAACATATAGCTTTCGGGCTGCATTTCATATGCATATGGATGTCGCTGATGTCGCAACGCGTATCGTGTTTCAGAGCAGCTAAATAGATGCAAGCAGTAAATAGGGAAACTAAAATACCATGAAACATAACGGATGACGCCGCAACAAGTATTTCTCGTAGCTGGGTTAACGCCAGTTTATATGAGGAAATTCATTTTAGTGTTTTGGTCTCGTGAAAATTTCGTAACTGCGTGCAACTGGCCGCGGTGAGTCAAGTGTAAATTTATAAACAATAAGAACCCTATTACTTACGAAACAACGGTTTCACACAAGTTTTAAATTAATGTTGCTCTATGGGAAGACTGACAAATTGCCTCGCGATTGTATCTCGACCATTCGACTGGCAATTGCATCTTTTCCAGAACAAGTTGGACGAACGGTTCATTGTTACAAACTAAGAATTGAAAACAAAAGTAATGTTAGTTGCATCTTTGTCTAGAACACCGGCCATGCATAGAACAAGGAAAAAGTACTGCTTGTGACTGTCAAAGTCTGATTTTACATAAGGTGTGACATTGCCGTCGCCTGCGCAGGTTACGCAAGGATGCACTGCCAATCGGCGGCACTTGCGAAAGTGTAAACACACGTGCATTGTTAAGGGCAGCGCTACTGCTAGCACTCACTGCCTGCATTAGACATGCAGGAATGTTTGGTCAGCGTTAGTAATGCAAACGGTGGTTTGTATTGATAGAGCCAAAAAACTTTGCATTTCTTTAACTTCCGTAATAGTTGCGAATCACAAGCCTGCTAATAAAGAACGCGCTAATGGTCAATAATCCTAACTAATATAAACGCGAAAGTAAGTTTGTTTGTTTGTTTTTTACTTTTTCACGCCTTAACTGAACTGATCACCTTGAAATTGCATATACGTCTACAGAAACTTTCATAGGGTACCTTTCATCCCGAAAAAAAGTACTTTTCCCGAGGAAAACAACAATAACGTTCTTATGATAATAGATGGCGCCACGTGTCTTTAGGGTTGTAAAATGTAATTCAATCATGATTCTGATTGAATTATATTTTGAAACCAAATTGATGGTCAAATTCTAAATAAACGCAAGCCAAGCCGCGGGTAAAAGCTAGTACAAAATAAAAACTCTTTTTCGTAGATGCAATTGGGCATGTAATTTCAATTATTTCCCGATACATGCATATCTAGATCCAAACAAAATATCACAAAGTTATCCAACTCATTGAAACTAATTTTAATTCGTTAAGTTTCTAAAATCCAATAACAACTGGTTTTATATATATATATTAGAAACTGTCTTCTCTTTAACTAGTTATTATATAATAAAGTTCTTTCAAACTATAATCTAGGATTTGCAGTCTAGACTATTTTTTTGCCGCAAGCGCAGTAAGTAACTAATTGAACGAAACATTCGATGCATTTTTACTCTTTTTTACTTATTAAATCCATATTAAGGCTATTTACGCAAAAATAATGACGGCAATTGACAAGTACAGGTTTCAAATTACCGTTATAAAATTAGGTTAAAATTATAAATAAATTATATAAGGTCCCATTAAAATAGATGGACAAATTTTAACACGGCGTTCAGTACGTCTAACCAATGATATCCAAGCAAAAAAACACTGAATAAAGTGATTTTATTTTGATCTAAAATAATAAATTGCTGGCGGTACTCTAGAATAAACACATCCTTAAGGTGTGTGTTAAAAATTTGTCCATCTATTTTAATGGGACCTTATATAATCGCATGTTAAAGAAAACTGGAACAGTTAAAATATTTAATGTGATTTGAAAAACTACTAAATAACACACCTACACGTAACTAAACTGAGGTTTAAGATTAACGATTATGATTTCGACAACTGTAAAATTAATGAACACAATTTATTGAGACCAATCGATTTCGATAATTATTGACATCGATTAAAGCTATAGAGTTATAAATTATGGTTTTTCCTATTAAAAGCCACACCCTACCGTCTGATCTTCGAAAGTAATCTTTCGCAAACACAAAGCACAATGTGATTCGTCGACAAACTGCTTAAAGCTCAGACATATTACTCAAACACAAATTGAAAAGTGATGTGCCGTGATACGTAGTATTGTCCGAAGTTACTCAATGAGACAAGTGCTAATACTCGTAAATTAAAACATCACTATGATTTAGCTGTCCCAAATAAGCAAGGGGTAAAGACCTTTTACGTAAGCCGGTGTTACGTGGCCCGGTGAGAGGCAATGTCAGCCTTCACGATTGTTATGACAGCTACGCAGTCTTAGACCCCCACACCAAGCCGTATTGCCGATCAACTCCACTGCACTTTCTTGTTGGTCTTTCAAACTAATATCTTGTTAATGAAAGTGCATTTTCAGTACTGCAAATGTACAAATGAAAGGTGGAGGTCAAATTATCTGTACATTTAATTCGTTTCAAAATATTAAGTTACAAAACTGAGATGTTTTCACGGTATAAATACTTGTTACAACCTGATTTCGCCATGACACTATCAAAGTTAGTGTTACCAATGTCATGTATGTAAACTAAAGAGGTCTACGAAAATTGTGCTACGAGCTACGCTGCTACGAACTAGGTGCTACGCCTCTTTCACAGCTTACGTTGACTGTAACGTAATTCTTGAAGACTTTTTCAATGACAGTGCCCCTCAATTCAAACAGTTTAACGAATTTATGAAAGTTATTAATTTATTAACGCTTTTATAGACATAATGGGTATTAATAGATATCATCAGAAATGGTTTTCTTGTTTCACAACAAGGCAGTGTATTGCAGATCAAGGTTCCTCTTTATATCTAATAAAATTCGTCTTTTGTTTCGCTAGTGTTATGTGCCTAAAAAGGTCAATGAACAGCCTCGGTATTTCTACAACCGAACCTTGTATAACATAACAGCGTTTATTGTATTTCACGCTACATTATTTTAAATACTACGCCAAAGAAATAAGATTCAAATTACGTTTGCACATTCGCGAATAAAGACCTTACGTTTCGGTATTCAAGCCACGATGTGCACAGTGAACTCTATCGTAGGTTACGCGGTTATTTTAATGCAATTTGAACTCAGACCCGAACCATTAGATGTCGAAATCGTTTGGCATGAGCAGGGTAGTTTTGACATATTGTATTTAATTTATAGTTTGGCAGTGACGGCCAAAATGTTAGTTTGTTTATCGTTAGCGTTCGTTCTTGACAGCGAAAAAGTGAAAACGGCTGCGGTGGCTGAGCGTAGTGATTGTGAAACTAGGCTCCGCGGCGAGGCCTCGCGACGATGGTGCGCGGGCGCCGCGGTCCGCCCGACGTGATCTTATGTAATAGGAAGCATGCCAGTGTTGATTCCTACTAACTGTCACAACATGTATCATAAAATCAGTGACGCATATCGTCAGAAATACTCCTTTTTATTTTTTTTAGGAAAACAATAACTAGGCCCTCTCTAGAAACTTTAGGATTTTAGGTTAGGGTCACTTCAACAATTTCGCGTCTACTATTCATCATTCGCTAAATTTCATGCCATTGACATTCAACTTGAGCAATTTCTATAAGATATATAAATACTTTGTGTGTGAAATCAGATGGATTTCGAAATAAAAGACCTCGTAAATTCAAATTGAGTTTTTTTTTTTAATAATAAAACTAATAAAAGCATAGTTTAGTGCGCGGCACTTAACAATACTTTCTTTCAACGGCGATAAGATCTGTAAAAATGCATACATTTATTTTTGGCAATGTATTTGCAGTCGCGGTTGGACCGGCCAGCCAAAACTTATAACAATGGTGATGATTAGTGTCATTGACATAACTATTGTTCATTGTTAAATTGACGCAATTTTACTTTTACACTTCCAAGCTGACGTTCTCGAAGTTTTTGTACGAACAAGTTTGAATAGATCATTACATTCTGTAAAGCTGAACTTAAATTATTATGATCTTGTTCTCAAAAGATAATGTGGATGTTAATTAAGTTTTAATGTTTTAAGTAGCGTTTAAAAGAAGATAGAGAATAAACTACACTGGACAGCAAATAAACCGAGCCACCCGCTACCTTTTTTTTTTTTTTTTTTTTTTACCGGTGGGAAATCGTCTAATAACCCCTCCCGCTCTGGGCTGAGCAGGAGGGAGTGTCAGACTTTTACTGACTAAAACCCATCCATGTTCCTTCCTTTGCCCTTTGTGTTCCAGGGCCGCGGTATCTCTTTCGAACAGTCCCGCAACCCTGGCAGGCGTCGGTCCTTACGGACCCCTTCCTGTTTGCTGACTCTCTTTGAGGCACCCGCTACCTTGGAACTCTGATTCGATTTTCTCAAAAAGTATAAAACTTACAACTATCATAGTTATACATACAGGAAGTACGTTTCATGATGATTAAAATGAATGAAAACTCATTGGAATTAATCAATTACTAATTGTTTATTAAGGGTCTTACAAAGAAGAGTCGTTTTCAAGTCGTGTTAATCGTTAGTAATCATAAAATGAAAAAAGAAATTAAAGCCAGAAACAAAGAAAAAAATTAAAAAAAAGTTTTTGATCAGTCTTCAGTATTCCCTCCCCTTGCTCGGATAACTGCCAGCGTCCTCGTATTCATCGACCTCACGAGCCCTTTTTTTTTTTTTTTTCGTTTTGAAATCATCTAATAACCCCTCCCGCTCTGGGCGGAGCAGGAGGGAGTGTCAGACTTTTACTGACTAAAACCCATCCATGTTCCTTCCTTTGCCCTTTGTGTTCCAGGGCCGCGGTATCTCTTTCGAACAGTTCCGCAACCCTGGAGTCCCGCAACCCTGGAGCCTTTTCATTTCCTTAATCCTGCTAAGAAATCAATTCTCAAAAATATTTCCTCAGTGGTTACATTCGTTATATGAGAAACATGGCGGAAACTCTTCTAAATAACATAAACACACTTACGGCTTAATAATATTTACAAGTTAATAAAGTTAATATGGAAAAAATCCGAATACATATGTAGCATTTTTTTGCAATAGAAGCCTTTCCAATGCAACCCGCTAAAGCACAAAGGTTTACATCAAACGACAACTTTTTATATCTACTACTGCAAAAACGTTCCCCAGATAGCAAGAATTGTTGTTTTCTTTCTTATTGCAAGGAAGTTAGGGCACCTGTCTCACCTGTCTCGGCATTTAGCGAGTAGAGCTAGAAACTAGAAACGAGTTGGCGAGAAGCGAGTGCTGCGAGTGTGTAGTTCCGATTATTTCGTCGCTGGGTTACGAGTATAAGCGTGTGTGCGAGTGCGACGGGTGGTTACTCGCATCACTCACTCGGTATCTCTTTCGAACAATCCCGCAACCCTGGCAGGCATCGGTCCTTTCGGACCTCTTCCTGTTTGCTGACTCTCTTTGAGGCGCGCGTGAAACACGAACGCGCCGTCGACACGGCCTGTCGTCATAAGACGGACGGACGGCAAGCTAGCCCATAGCTCACCGTCCACAGGCCCGCGCCTACGGTGGGCCACCACGTGGCCCCCGACGCCCGGTGCGTCTCCCGCGGCGCCTCACGAGCCTGACGATGAAATCTTGGGGAATTGCATTCCATTTCTCTTCAATTGCGATTTGCAGTTCTGGAAGCCTTGTTGGAGCAGCTACCCGGGCTCAAACCCGACGTTTCAGCTCATCCCATAAGTGTTCTATCGGATTCAAGTCCGGGCTTCTAGCTGGCCAGTCCACCGCACGAATGCTGACGTTGCGTAGATACTGGGTTACCACATGAGCAACATGAGGCCGTGCATTATCATGCATTAACTGTATATCCTGCCCGATATATCCTGCGTAAGGTACAACATAGTCTGCGAGGATTTCAGTAATGAAGCGAGGAGAAGTCAATCCACGTGTAAAACCCGTCGATTCGATGAAAACTAACGCTGTATGTGCGGTTAACGAGATGCCGCCCCAGACCATAACAGATCCTCCTCCATAAGCAACAGTTTCCTCGATGCAACATTGAGAATAACGATATACTCCCGACGGCGATAACTTCCATGTAGACTCACTCTGGTCTCATCAATGAAGAGTACATTACCACTATATTACGCTCTAACGTCCAATCCCTATGCTCTCGAGCAAATTCAAGTCGTGCTCGACGGTGGGCTACCGTTAATGCTGGGCCTGTTGCAGCTCTCTTTGGAGTCAGGTTCCGTTCAGCAAGTCTCCTTCTGACGGTATCTGAACTTATAACCACTTGCCGTTCGTCACGCAGACTTTGTTGGACTTGAACTGCGTTGAGGCGGCGATTTCGCAGAACAGTGAGTTAGATATAACGATCATCTGCTACTGATGTAGCCCTAGATCTGCCCGTACCTGGACGGCGATCGCATGCTCCAGTCTCTAGGTATCGTCTGTAAACTCGTTGCACCGAAGATCTGCTGATTCGAAGTCTTCGAGTGACCTCACGTTGCGCAACGCCTGCTTGAAATAGTGCTACAGCTTGAGCTGCTTCCTGAGGTGTCGTATCCATCGCGGGCCTGTGGACGGTGAGCTATGGGCTAGCTCGCCGTCCGTCCGTCTTATGACGACAGGCCGTGTCGACGGCGCGTTCGTGTTCCACGCGCGCCTCAAAGAGAGTCAGCAAACAGGAAGGGGTCCGTAAGGGCCGACGCCTGCCAGGGTTGCGGGACTGTTCGAAAGAGATACCGCGGCCCTGGAACACAAAGGGCAAAGGAAGGAACATGGATGGGTTTTAGTCAGTACAAGTCTGACACTCCCTCCTGCTCAGCCCAGAGCGGGAGGGGTTATTTGATGATTTCCCACCGGTAAAAAAAAAAAAAAAAAAAAAGGTGTCGTATCCATTATTGATAGAAAAAAGTAGCAAAAATACACGCGTCTGAGCAAACTATGGACAAAAACTAAAGAAATATCCGACCTCCCCTCATTGTAGAAAAAAATAACACTAATTGCGAACTTTTGTCAAAACAGAGCAAATCGTTAGCATTGTGTCTGTTGCTTGATTACAATGTGAGTTGACGATACTTTAGAATTTTATAGTAATTTTAATCATCATGAAACGCACTTTCTGTAGGTACAACATTGATAGTTATAAGTTATATACTTTTTGAAAAAATCGAATCAGAGTTCCAAGGTGGCTCGGTTTATTTGCTGTCCAGATTATATTGCTGATCCCAATGATTTGGCAGTATAGCGTCGAAGGTATATCCACTACCCATCTATTCTTGATGAACTTATAATTTAAACTGCGAACATAAACACCAAAAATATATAAAATATTTGCGTACAAGAACCACCAGGTTTTTACAGATTTTCCCAGCTCAGAATACAATTCACAAAATAAAATTAAGAACTAGGAAACGTTGAAGTAGACTCATTTAGGTTCGCTTTGTCGCGATGTTTACCAATGGGTGAGGTCATTCACACCTTTATCGTGCGACTCGGCAGAACTCGGATTGTCACCAAGCGAACGTTCCGTCTACTGATACATAACGAGATCACAACAACACGTCACATTAGGTACTGTAATCGGTCAGGTAGTCTACGTGCTTGTAATAGGACAGGACCGGATTTACTACATGTAATCAGAACCGAAAAAAATCATCTAAAATTCGACGATTTTCAAAGCAATATTGTTTACAAATGACCCATGAAAATAATTGACTGTCAACTCCGGATCGTATTACTACAATATTTATTAATCACTTCACGTTTGTTTGTAGGTAAACAACATTGCTCGTAATACGCATTTCTTGAATTCTGATTTTATCGATAAGAACAA
Organism: Eugnorisma glareosa; assembly: GCA_947578425.1. NCBI lineage: Eukaryota > Metazoa > Arthropoda > Insecta > Lepidoptera > Noctuidae > Eugnorisma > Eugnorisma glareosa. Next base: position 16,667,020 of record OX387959.1, read on the forward strand.
GTGTCCCAGAAAATAAACATGCGATCACCATATTTCTATTTATGTTCGTTTCGTGGACTGTCGTCATAACTATAAAAAACAATTTTATCAACAATCGGTGGCCTTATCAAACAATGACTCCTGATTTTGGTTGTTTCTATACATTAAGATTACTGGGTGCCGCTTAAGGTAGGTCGTTCAACTTCAACTAGATCACCTAGTCTCGACGAATCGTGTGAAAAACATCCACACCACATCCAACGTATCGATACAATGAGTTCGTCGATACGCGTCGCTAACCAACTGATAAACATTTCAAACGATGGGAACGAAATTCTAAATTCTATGATGCAGTTGCGAAACTTTATTGTTAACTCTTTAACACAAAATACAACAAAGAATGTCAGTTTGTCAAAGATAACTTTAGCAGAATTCTTTCTCTAATATCAAAGTTAAATATTTGTTCAATTGAAGAATTTAGGCAAGGCTTGATACACCTGTAATTCAGTTATCGATAACATACATTGAAAGTTGGTCACGTTGTCTGAAAATGTTATCTGTCGACTTGTTTGTCATCGATAGAGCTCAGCGTCAACATGAATAAATACCTATCTCCCAAGTCTGTCTTAGTGTCTGCTTTGTTTATTTATTGTGTGAAATTTTATCTTTCAGTCGATATATGACATTATTTCAGGAAGTAGTCCGCAGACTGCAGACATTTTAATCAGTTGATAGTTGGATTATCGTACGAAAAATATTGGGGTGCACAATAACGAGAATTCGTCGAAATCGGCTAATAAGTTAGTCTGCATAGTCCATGTGAACCTCAACAAAACATACTTGTAGTACTTTGACGTCATGAAGTTCACATAGTTTACTTATAACGTGTTAATAACCTCCACTGACGTAGTTTTCCATAAAACACATCATTAAAAATGCCTTCAACTAAATCGTGTGTGTCTAATGACATCTAAGTCCGACGCACTGACTCATAAAGCTACATAACAGAGTAACAGCCCATGAAAAATTCATTGTCACTAAATATAGTTCGAAAATTAAACAGACGCGCTTCCAAGAAAAACAACGTATGGTGTCGAATGTTGCAGGACTTCCTGTTTTCGCAGCGCCAAGAATGGGGTTATTCAGTCCAGCTCGCTTTCACCCATTCTTCAGATAGGCCAACCATACATAGCGCGTTGCGTCAATATCTCGAGTGGCCGTGTTTTCTCGGGAGAATAGTTAACCCAGTTTCGGTCGCTCCAGGCTAAATATACCACAGCTACCTGACTTCGGACGCATACCAGCAGCGCATGGTCGCAGCACACCGCATGACACGTTGTCAATCTTATTTAAAATATCTTTTATTTTTAATGTTACGAGCAGTTGGCAGGGTTTGTACTGACTGGCTAGCTGAGTGATTCATATGTACGTAGAATCCCTTCGGATATGAATCAGACGAATTGGTACGTTTCAAAATACCTGGAGTGCAATTGCCTCCATGTATTTCTGGCATAATAGGCTGGAATTAACTCTTAGAGTGGGAGCGTAAAGTTTTGTAACTAAAGCCTTAGTAACTTACCAGTTTTGAAAAACTTTCGAGTCTGGAAGTATTTTTATAGTAATGAGGACACAAGTTTTGCGTATAATTTTTATGGTTGCCGAGAATGAATTCCTACTGATGGTGGTTCGAAAATATTATAGTTATTTCTATAAATTCCAATATACATACATACATAAACTCAAGGCTTCTTCCTAAGGCAGGCCCAGGCAGAAACCATAGAACGCCACCTGCTATGATGCTTACATACTCATTTTGCCTCGTCCACGTACATATATCTGGTCATACTTGCATACCAATATACGTCTGGCATTTTTCAATAACTCCTCCTGGGTGGGTTATATCATGGATGAATATATATTAGCGAATAAGTAAATATATAACATTGGTATCTCATCAACAAAATAGGTAGTACTAGTAGAGTCTATCAGTTTTAGTGGTTGCATACATCGTTAAATTACCTGAAGGTAACGGGCCACCCATCACTATTAAGTAATTCACTATTGCAATGCCAAACAAGTTTCGGCAACACCCGGTAATAGTGATCATATCACCTTATAACGCTACCTTACATTCTGACTACAGGGTTTTTGTCTTAATATCTCGATATGCGAAATTATATAGTTAGTTCTTTTCAAGTTACGTCATTTCTAAACGAACTGACGCTTTCAATTTTCACATAGGTACAATTAGAATTTTTACTGAATAAATCGTGAATGTAACATTAGTACTCGTAGCACTCAGCGCTTTGTTCCAACAATGAATCAAAACTGTAATCTAGATACTGATGAATAGCGGCCGATGCGAATGAACTCAGTTTTAATGTAACCCAACACATAAGTGTGCCATCGGCCCGGCTAACCTTTCAGACAAAAACTAAGGCTAACTAGGCTAAGCATTGTCATGACTACAATTAAACCATTCTTGATAACTGAATAAATAACACATTATCAGCAGTCAATGTCGGTAACCCCCAAACAGGTTTCTTTCGAAATAGTGAATACCAAGTCTCTTTTCAACAGTAGAAATTTTGCAGTTTGTGTTAAGGAGGTAAATACAAGGTCACTGTTGCAAAATCTTGTAAACAACATTTTCGCACTTAAACGTTTTTCTGGCTATCATTTTGCGTGTCATTTGACTTATTTATTGTTTTTTGGTAGGTAAATAAGTCAAGTTATTAGTCGCATTCATAAAATTCTGAAGACAATACTGTCAGTGTGTGGAGCGGCCGTTGCGCGGTCATGAGGAACCGCGCGTGCGCGTGCGGCTGACCTACTTATGCGCTGGCGACCATTACAGTACTCGCCATCAGACCACACACGCTATACTTCCACGCCGCGCCTCGCACCCGTCGACGTTACTGCGGCCCATCCTAGTCAGTACTGAAACATCGCCACTAACCATACCGAATCCCTTTTCGGCAGTTCAATGACCCCGCTATCGAAATCCGCACACTCACACGCGCGTCCATGGACGAAACGGCCAGATAAAAAAAATGAAACAAAAAACTTCTCGCGTAACGGTGAATGAGTACCAGACAGAGATAACTATATTTCGGCAGTGTACTCGTCGAGTGTAAGGTCGGCTACGAAAAACACTGACGCAATTTTTACAGCGTACGTAATTGAGCACTGACGGAGTCAGCGGTGTGTGCGTGAGCGCCGAGAGCGACGCCCGCGTCCGCCGAAACAGAGGCGGAATATTTAGGTGAAAGTGTTTCGAATTTCGACATGACGACATTCGCGCGCAGTCGTTATCGTGATTTTGCCGAATCGAGAGGTTCGGAGAGTGCGCCGACAACCGCGACGCGCCTGTGATCCGCGCTCGCGCAACCCTAAAGTGTTCGCTCCGCAGGAAGTGCTCCGGACTCTGCATGCTGAACGTGTCTAGTGCTTGCGTTGAAAAACTATGCTGAGAGTTGGTGTGTCCAAAAATTTTCGGAAACGTAAATTAAAAAGGTGATCGGTGAATTCGGAACAAGTTGGTTCTTCGTGTGATGTGCGTGTTGATGCGCTAAGCAAGCTGTCGGCAGGCGACAGGCTACGGCCTGACGAGGCGCTGGACGCCTCCACTCACGCGCACCAACTGCAGACGATGACCTCCACCATGGGTAAATATTGTGATTATAAAGCAAAACATCACCCTGACCCCACATCACCAAAAAAAAAACACTAAAAATTAACCAGCGCGTCGGGCACAGCAAACAAATGAAAAAAAAAAAACATTTAAAAAATCATATTATTATGATACTAACTTTATCATCTCGTGAATAATTTTATATTATCATACATGTTACTAATACTATATTACAACAATACTAATCAAACTAACCTACATTGGGATGTGCGTATACTAGTGGTGAACGAATGACTGTCTCGTAGCACTTTGCTACGCGCTACGAGATACAACATAATTTTATGGATTTCTTGAATTGATTCGTAATAATTACTGATTTTTTCTTGTTGTATATTTTTGTTAATACTATCCATTTTAACAATGGAATTTATTAATGTTTTTACAACTTTTTTTATTTTATTGTACGGGATTTTTTGCGATTTAAAATGTTACAATAACGGAAACACTGTCATAGGCAACTCTTTACTACTTGAAAATTAAACAACTAGTTACTATATAATACTTAAATTTTAATAATATTAACTTTACTTAGACAGCAGCAAATCTCGTAGGCCCTTTGCTACGAACTTGCTACGAAACGAACTCTCAGTGGAGTTCATAACTAACACAAAAAAAAAAAAATTTGCTCGTAGTGTTATAATTGGTTTTTACTAAAAAATAAATTACTTTAGAATATCTTGTGATAAAAAATTAAATGAAAATTGAAATGTATATTAATAAACAAACTTAAAAATAAAGTATGCAACTTCGTTAAACGGATAATAATATGAAGGCCTACGGTTGGTTTTAAATGATCTTAGATTACTGTTACAAAGAGTACAGTTTGCTTTTGTTTATTAGATGCATTATGTTTATAGTTAATATGAATTATGTAATAATTAAAATCATTTAATGAAGTTAATTAATTAATTTAACATTTTAATGAGTGTTTTGTTAAAAAAAATCTCATCTTTAGAGGTAGCATGTGTACGCGTACAATGTACAAATAGACAGGAACAACAATAGACGGTCATTGTTACGAATTTTCATAAAAGTGTTTTTTGAAAACCACTTCCTGTTTATTCAGTTGACACGCCAATATGAACTTTGTATCGTAACCAATAACACCTATAACCGCACACACGAACATAACCGTGTTACTGGCTCAATGTCTTATTGAGCAAACACCGGATTCTGAAACAGTATAAAAAAATAAATCAGCATAGAGTTGCAAAACAAAAGAAGTGCCGTTTTACCATTGAACGGTAACCATGACATTCCCAAATCATCTCGTGGATCACAATCGTGACTTCATAGACTATGACCGGCTACTTTTACTTTCGTTACAATATGGCCGCCCTTTGTCTATGCTCTATGAGTCGGTGAGGTTGTTGATCTCCCGCCATTTTGGCGTTGCCGAAATACGTTTTTTACGCTCACTTTCCAATGCGGTGAAAGCGAAAAGGTACGAATGTCACTGCTTCCTTTCAAAGCATTGTAGTGGGAGGACGTTGTCGAGTTTCGATAATAATAGGTACGCTAGTTCGCCTGTCAAAAAACGCTATTGTTCACTAATTCGTATTTATATTCGTTGCGCTCCATGTACGCGGTGACAACAAGTTTTCAAGACTAACATTTGTGGAAAAGTAAATATGCTTGAGAAGGCGTGGATATGAAAGCACGTGGTCCGATGAATAGAAATTAAGCTGTCAATGTCAACTGGACTGCATAGTTAAATGTTACGCATTTTGTAGGACAGGTTTAAAACCCACGTTTTTATTGATTTTTGGTCCAATTTGAAACCGCAACGAAATATTTTATTTTATTTATTAAATCAAATCAAATCGTTTATTTGTGATCATGGGTAATGTGCAGGTGTCCATTACATAATTATATACTAATAATGTTGGGCATACAAATTCATTAGGGGCCTGTGTGTCCCACTGCAGGGCTAAGGCCTTCCCTCTTTCCTTTTATTCTGTCTTTGTCTAGTTGGGCCCAATCCTTTTTGGTAAGAGTCCGGTTCGTCAAGCCATCTCCTCCTGGGCCTCTCGTGTCACTCGATTCGGTTGTTCAGAACCCAATCTGTTGCCACTTTAGCCCAATTTTGATGTGACAAGCGGCAGAAACGAAATATTGTATATTATAAAAACGAAATATTGCTGACTTAAAAATACTCAGCACTGGAAATCCTGTACTAAGCTTTCATGATAACAGGACATGATAAAGCGACAAATACATCAGAATAAAGCACTCTCAACTTTGTATTACCTTCTAACGTAGGTAGTATGGTTGTAACCAATTCCTCAAATGCGCAGCGTGTATTTTGTGTATGTGACCTTACCAATGGCATCTCAAGTTTCCGATCTCGTAGGTGCATTTTTTGTATACGGAAACACGGAACTACGGAACATACCAGAGCCAAAAATATATATGTAGTATTAAACCGAAATTAAAATTCAAGATTACAGAAAATTACCGATTTTGATAATTATTTTCCTGTTTCCTTAAGGTCATAAGGGTTCATTAAGAGAGATTCCACTCATACGGCTAACGTATCTTTAGGGGTACATCTTTCATTATTTCGGGAGTCTGGCTGATATTCTTTTTATCACGACAATAGCTTAGCACGACCTGAAAGAAGCACAAATAAAACAATATGAATAACTTTGATCTAAGGTGTACAGGATTATTGTGAATAGGAAGTCATCGTATCGGAAGTGTCTGTTTAAAAATGGAACGTTCAAACTGAGAGCACAAGCGCAACACAGCCTGAATGTCAAGGCGTCTGAGGCCGTGAGAGAGGCCCAGCATTGGGGCCCCAAAATTCATGTTCTATTGTGGTTTGTTTTGATAAAATCAAAGTAAATATTGTAAGGAAGAAATTCTTTGTACGAAATTGGAAGTATTTAATTGAGTATGATTTTCTGCTCCTGAAAAAACGTAGGATTTGATATGAAACTTTTTAAATTCGTCACCTAAAACAGTCGCAATTGGTGTGCGAATGAAGACAGTGACTTCAGCTAGGTAAAAAGTCGGTCTTCAATTCCATGTTCATTATATTCTCTTCATTAACCATTCAGAAGTTACTGTTTTATAGCAGCTTTATAACATCGCAACTTCTGCTTAAATACTAGTACAAAAGGACTATAATCAAACAATCCGTACATAGAAAGAAAGAATCCTCACCTTCCTGCGCTTGTACCGTGTTACTTGGGGTCGGCGCAACACGTTTTTTTCTTCCACTCTACTCTGTCAACCGTCACGCTATCATTTACTCCTTTATCTTTCATTTCATTCCTCACACAATTCATCCATCGTTTCCTTGGTCGACCTCTCCCTCTCCATCCATCAACGTTTATATTCATCACTCTTTTAGTCACATGCGATTCGTCCCTCCTCATCACAAGTCCATACCAAGACAGTCGATTCCCTTTCAACTTTTCTGTAACTGGCGCAACTTTTAAACTTCCTCTAATATACTCGTTCCTTACTTTGTCCATTCTTGTCACTCCACACATCCACCTCAAGATTCTCATCTCCGCTACATGCAATCTATGTTCATCCATCTTCTTCACAGATCAGCATTCCGATCCATACAGTACGACAGAAAGAAAATAAAGAAAAAATATTTATTTCTCGGAGGGACATGACTTGCATAGAAAATGACAAAAAATATAATAAACATACAAAGTATAAAATATATGCATACTATCAGCCATTACCTGACAACGTACTTAATAGCAGGTTCTTATGAAGACGTCGAAAAAAACTCAACTGAAGTAAAAACGGCGAAACGGAAGTACGTTTAAGGTAACACCGTAGACACCTTTAAACCTTTGAGGTCATTGCCCTGTTCGTGTTGACATTTTACCTATCCTAAAGTATAAATGAATATCCCTAGAAAAGATATTCACTTAGGGTTGCTAACGAAAATGAACATGAATTTAAATAAAGTATGTATACATTCGATTAAATCGTTTCGAAATAAGATCCAATAAAAGCTTCTACAAGCTACCGGTGGTACGTCACAGCCCAGAGGTGTCCAAGGAACATGCGTACACGCAGTCCGTTCACTCAGGCACTCGACGAGGTGCGTTCGGGCGATCGTTGGTGCCGAATCGGGCAGCCGACCTCGTCGGTGACACTGACATTGCGACCGGAACCACTCGACCACTTCCTGACACATAACACGGACAACACAAGATGTACAATCTTACCTCTTCTAATAATACACCCGAAACACCCACATTAATCGGCCGGATAACCACAATGTTTCGGAAATACTAAGGTCTTCACGCTTTTTGCGCAGGAATAGTGATATCATTATTTTGCTAAATATAACTCGAGCTAACTTACTTTTTCGTACAACATCCGTCTTTTTGACAGTCCATTTATTTTAGAGGTGTAGAAATATATAGTGTATAAACATGCCACTCATTGGATCATACGAGTAGGTCACCGATATTCGTATTTAGTGATCTACTGAAATAAATAAGTTTGTACTTATTTATTGAAGAGTATTTCCTCACATTATTCTTTAAACTAGTTTAAATAAATAGAATGATTTTGAACACCAGTTTACTTAAAACGTTCTATTAAATCTGATCATTAGAATTGTGACTAACATTTTCCAAATACACCAAGCCTCGCTAAGCCTGGCATGATGCAAGAAGAACTAACAGTTGGTACAAGCAACCTTGACTACTTACAACATTCACACGAGACTGGCTCGATACATTCTACGTCCGTTTGACTAAACAATCTTCGGAACTTGTGACGTCAACTAAACTTAGCTAAACACGGTCAGCAAATGTCTGGAGCTCTGGATGTTTCTTCAAATGAAATTAGGTTGAGTGAAATGAGAGAAGAGATCTTTTTTGAGTGTCTGCAAAACATTTTTTCCTTTGAATTTGAAATTATACTCATTCAACAGAGTTGCTTTAAAGAAAACTTATGAAGAGTCTTTCCATAGTCTGATCATCAGAAGCCGTCGTACATAAATTTATGGTACTTCACTCTCTCATCAAGACTAAGCACATGGACACTAACAAGAAGTGCATTGCACCGATGTACTGTAAACTGAAAAAACGATACTCTTTATGGTTTAGTAAACATTTTGGTCAGTCACGTGGCGTGTTGCCAAAGCGCTCATTGAGCTTTCAGGAGGAATTTTTATGATCAAATCGATGTTCGTAAGTACATCGTTAGGAACATTGAAATGGTCTTGTCTTAAATGTTTTATCTCCTTTTGGCCCGACAGTAACGTCTTCAGGAATTATTTCAAAGATTCTACAACGTTTGCTTTTCGAAATGGGTTTCATTCTGAATGTTGTGCAATAAACTTCTAAACAAATACGTTCATAGATTATTTAGTTCAGTTAACCATAATATTTACAATTTGCGGACGCGGAGCTCATAGTTCCAATGAACCTGCCTCACTGCGGGTTCATGAATAGCATGGACTAGTACAATATGTGGGTCGGCTATACCAAAATATATTCCTAAACTAAACAAATATAACAGGTAAAATAAGACCAAAAATCGCTGTATCCATTTCTTTGTTATAAGTACTTTTATACATTCAAAGAACTTGTGCTTGTAGGTGTTATAGCCTAAAAAGACGGTACCCTAACAACGGAATCGTAGGCGATAAGCGGGCGACCGTGGCAGAGGTCACAGCACTTCCGGCCGACAAATACATGCTTTCGGTCAGTACACGTGTTTTATCAGGCCCTTAATTTGCACCAGCCTTGGCAAGTAGGAAATACTGTCCTTAAATATGATTTCCACGACCTCAGCTCATTATGCGAGCTTACTTGCTTAGCTGTGTAATCTGAAGCTAGTTGAACGTCAAATCGTTTCCATTTCAAAGGCTGTCTGTAAAAGATAACTTTCAGCGATAAGACGGCCTATTGAAACTTCTCGTGTAACTTCTAAAGTTTCTTATTGTAACTTTATATGGGTTAGAAGGAGTCGGCTGCTTAAATTTCCTCTTTAAACGTTGGCCAAATAATTGGCTCTATACTTATTTAAATCTAGTAAAATTAAAACACTAGAATAAACATACCGCTCAAATTCCAACATAGTTACCACGTCCCGAGGACAGAAGTGAGAACGAGCTATTTAATGAGCAACAATAATGAATGCAATTAAACAAAGCCCGAACAGACGAGCGGTCAAGTGACCGACCCTGTGCGGGGACGCACGCGCGCTTCCGTGTGATCTTGCTTTAGGCTGCGTTCAAGATCAACCAATTCTATTATCCCTTTATCTATACACATTCATGAATATTGATTGTATTGGACGAACGTAGTCAAACAACTCGGTATTCAAATTATTATGATTAATTCGCTTTGTAATTTATTCTTGACCATTCACTGTTTGAAGGGTTAAGCTAAATAGAATTGTGCAGATTTACTTGGGAAATACTGTCTGAGAAAAGTTTTCTAAGAGTTGATATTGGTTGGTTGATTATTAAAAAGGAAGGGAAGCGTTTTCCCTGCAGTGGGACACAACAGGGCTATAAATAAATTAAAATATTTTTTTATAAATAAATTTTATCGGTTTTTTCACATTGATTTTCAAGGATTTAGGTACCGCCCATTTCTAAAGCATGAATTAGAAATGAGAATCTTGGGGTTGATCAAAAATGTTCTTCTTCATAATTTTAATCTAATCCATATAATTTAACATTTACTCACCATTCTATGTACATATGTATAGAGAAAGAAAAACGTACAAAACCATACTAAAATACATCCGCTTCCCAAAAAACGTGAAGTATAAATCAATATATGAATAAGAATTGATTTGATAGAATTCGCATATTAAGTTTAATCCAGACAACTCAATTTGCAAAATTATTTTCAAATCTCGGTTTATTTCGAAGACCCGAAAGAAGGTTATTTAAAGTCAATGTATCATCATTTTATAACATCATTTATTTATATAAAGATAATAAAGTCGTAAGTATATATTTCCTATATGTCCGCGGAAGTCAAAGCTCGCGGCCTCGCAAAAAGCTCGCAAACGACTCGTCGCTTGCGTCGAATCCGCGGATAATTTTATTGACTCATTTACACGTCACTATCAAGGTCATTGACTCATTCCAGTTTATTTGAGAGTCTAGAGTTCGTTTAATGTTGACAAAATAGTTCCAAAGAACATTGCACCCGACTGTAATTTTAAATTAACTCGCTAGATTCGGTCCGATAAACAGTACGTGGTGACTAACTTATGTATCTGTTTGACGTAACAGTTATTAGAATTTCAGAGAATGATCAAGTGTGTTTTTTGATAAATCTACTTTGCTGTGAATTTTTCACAAACCCAGACAGGTACGAACTTTGAAAATATACATAGGTGTGACCGTCAAGTTCGATCGTTCTTATTGCACAAGCATTTACGTCATCTCAAAGTAAGTATTCAACGGCTAAGCATTTGATTAAATAGATTTCGTAAAAGAGAACTCTGGATAACAGTTGCTATGTCACGGTGCATTGTTCCAATCTATCATTAAACTGTGAAGTGACGTTTGAATGAGTCAATCTCTTATCTTGCGCCTGCGCCGGTGTGCGCCATAAATATTTTTACGGGCATTTCTTCTAGTACTCTACGTGAATGTTGCAGCACTAGTTTTACAAATACGCACCACAGTTTAATGTTCAATGCAGTCACGCAATGATATTTTTGTAAAAAAGGTATTAAAGTTTAATAAGCATGATTTCGTTGACACAAATATTATTACTAGACTTTTTACGATTCTATCAGGTAAAGTTTCCGGGTAAAAATACGACAAGTAAATATTTAAATCGCGAATATCATGGTCAAATAAATCGAAATATTCAAAAATGAAATCGTACACAAGTTCAGTCCATATCATGATGACGTAATCAGATCATTACAACCCACACCATTGTATTCATGAACAAAATTTATCAACAACGCTGAGATACATGAACTCATGTATTTTAAAACCGAGGTTAAAGAACCTATTTTGATAAAATTGCTGTCGAATTTCTCTAGCCATGTGACACGCACATTGAGTAGGTACTGTCCATTGACCTGTCACGTGCACTTACATACATTAGTACATAGTATTTATGTGCAATATTATAATACTCATGTATGCAAAGATACGCAATGGTTTCGCGAATTCCTATATCAATTGACATCGATTGTCTACGATATATGTACATTAATCGGTCATGATTTTCGTGACAACAATTTCGTCACAATGAATAAATTAGTATGTTTAAATGTGATAAGTCTGTCATTATGTACAAATTCCTTTAAGAAATTAGGCGTCATTTTACAGGTTGTCAGGCGAATATGTCTGTTTATATTATTCAATTGTCATGCTAACAAAGAAAAATACATGCTGCACCCAAAATAAACTGGGATAAGAGCTCAGAAATGATGTCATATCATGCTTACACATCGTAGCAGATTCTCCTATTAGTATGAATTATTATGTGATAATAAGAATTGATGCTTTCCTTGCGAATTGGCGAGAATGATCACACCATCGAGAGAAGTAAAAGGAATGGGCGTATACCTAGGAGTGGGACAATACGGGCTTACTTAAAAAAAACAATAAATAGTATTCAATTATTCAATAGTTTGAATAATAAGTAGTAGTGGCACATCACTAAACAATTTGCAATCCATCGAATACTAAAGAACAAACACGTTACGCAATCCATGACGTGTGAAAGAACGATGCAGTTAATTTTTACTTGCTGAAATGCCTCACACTTTCATGTATGACCTCACAACATACGCGGGCACACAATATCTACGACAAATTCCATTACCTGCGTTATCAAAGCTATAAAATGTACTCTACGTAAGATGAATGGAAATCACAACGATTTCTAAATAAAACCTAGTGTTAAGCGCTCTCCGCCCGTAGACAACTTCAGCCATGAATCGGGGTTGACATTGAAAAATTATAAGTTTTTAATTTAATCGCGGAAAAATAAACAAATTTCACAAATGATGCACGACCGATACCCGATCATATCTGGGCCGTACTTCGTGACTAGGCCAGATATGTCACCGGATTACCGTAAGTTACCTTTGCCTAAACTAAAAAAAAAAAACGTATTTTAAAAATATAACCGCGAATCTAAAATTTGTTATAAAACAGACATATAAAATACAGAATAAACATTTATAAAAATACCAAAACTGTTTCTTACAAATTAACGTTCACTAATCCACTAATCGCATTACCGTTATTTTTTGTCTGTTTGTTTTACAGACAAAAAATAAGTTGGCAGACATCTTGCGTTTAAAATTGGAATACGTTTGTTTTAAAAGAAACTCAATTTAAAGACTGAGCTTTAAACCTATTAATAAATGGATCTTTCGGCACATGGAACTAACTGCCGCTATTTTTTTGCATTACAATTTCAAAGAATTTACCAGCAGCAACTTGCCTGTGACAATGATATTTAATTCAAGTGCCAAAAGCACCATGCCACACTGTGTATGTCTTTTATGAAATAAAAGAGATTAAATTATAGCTTTTAATGTTTGTTTTTGTTTTGTTTTCAGGAATAATGACACTCAGCCGCGGCCCGTGTGACCTCGACAACATGAGTCTATTCCAAGACCTCAAACTCAAGAGGCGGAAAGTTGACTCCCGATGTAGTAGCGATGGTAAGCGTGCAAATTAATCATTATTTTAATTTTATCTTTTCGATTGACAATAAAAAGCTGTAATGAGACATAATTATCGTTAACTCAATATTAATTTGCCAAAAAGCATTAATGTCGTCAATAAAGAATTAATTCGTATTATTACACCTTCAGCTTTTTTATTGCCAATGTTTTTTTTTTTTAATGCCATAATTTTCTCGCTGTCGTTCGTTTAAATAAAGAACACCATAGACTGATTCAAGTTTATTTCCCGCGTCATTGGAACACAAAGGGCTGCCAGACCGGCCGGTAGTAGACGGTACGGATTGTTATTGTAAATAAATAGGTGGATAGAGTGCGAGACGTAAGGTCGCAGTACTCGCAGAACGACGGCACTTGATATTCGCGCCGAGATGTCTTCCATAGTTGTGACGCGGATCACGGACCGCTATCACTTTCTGTCGCTTTGAAGTCTTTTGTTACTAGTAATTTCATTTTCATTTAAACGTGACCCTCGTGTTCCCACTAATGGCGGGTACGCGGTCTGTTTTTTAGTAGAATTTTCGTTATTTTTCTATAATTTTAACTCTAATTATTTGTGAATTATTTGTGCAAAACAAATAATTAGATTGAAATTTGGAAAAAAAAGCACACACCGTTGTAAGGTTTTCACCACATAACATAAAAAAACCTAAAGGTACAGTCATTGACTGATACAGCCCATGTCCTGGTATATTTGACCAAAATCATAAAATTTCAATAAACAAGTTCCTAACCCAACGATTCCCATAAAACTACATTCTAAAAACAAAAAAATAGCACACTTTATTTTTCTGAAAATCGATACAATCCAAATCGATATTATCATAATCGAATTACGCAACTCGATATTCGTAAACAAATTACTATTTGATAACGATCGTTACTGAAAGTTGAATAACAGATCAACATAACAAGCCGTGAGAGAGTCGAGACTGGTTCCGAGAAATGCAAACTTTCACTTACAAAATAATAAAAAAACTTCCAAAAACGAGATCCGGTTCAACAAGTTACAGTCACCGTCGTACGGATTATGAAGTGCGGGATTATCTGTGTAATCTTATTTTCCGTTAATATAACAGACGAGACAGAACAATTATTTTTGAAGTAGCATTGTTTTATTGAAATCGAGACGGCATTGTTCAAGTGCAACTTTACTGCGCTTTGCTACGATTGATTAAAAATTAAAATCTTAAAGTTAGTGACAAATTATAGTGACAATTCTATGTTAAGGGTTTGGTTTCCGCACTTAGTCCTTAAAGTGGACCATTGTACGTGTATAGTGACAATTGAATTTCTCCTGACCTTCATTTGATAAATACACAGTGTTAAGGGGTAAGCACCGGGTAGCTCGCGAAATTCGTATTTTCATCGGTTTTTTGCAATTAGCAGGTCAGTGTCCGGCTGTATGTGTTACTATTTCATGAAAAAGTCAGTCACTCAATGGGATTAAATAAACTTGGAGGGTTGTGTTGATAATTTTAATTATTATAACTCTGTCAAGTCACATTTGTTACTGTCGCGAATCATATTTTAATCAACATACAACTCGACAATGACCTGCAAATTGCAAAAAAAATGTAAAACAATTTGTATTTCGCGAGCTATCCTGGCGCTTTCACCTTAACAATAAAAACATTCCTGTTCATAACTAAAGCTATGGATGCTCACCACACCCCGGAAAACTTCAACAACGTATCTTATAGCTTTCTTTCTTTCATAATAAACTCACACGCAACACTTTTTCCCACACTAAACAGTGAACTTGCAAAAATTGCAATTAACATGTTAATATTTTTTTGCATTTACCAGTTCACAAAGATTACATAAGAAGTGACGTAGCGAGTGAAGTCACTAGGTGATGAAGAAAGTTTACGTAAACCCACGAAAGGTGAAAGCAATAAATACCGGTGCCGTAATTATTGCTATTGTGGGCTCATGAATAAATCATGAGAGAAAGATGTATTCACTGTCATATAACGTAACTTCGTGCCCCGGGCTAATGCCAAACAAGATTTAAGAGCACAATCTTTTATTTTTTGCATATTTCCTCTTGCTATTTAGTTGTTAATGGGAATGAATTGCTTTTTATCGAAACTAAAGTTTGCGAGAAATATCAGACAATGAGCTTTATTGCAAGTCATTTTATTACTTACACAAACAGCGGTATCTGTTGAACTTTCAGAGTATTTTCCTGATGTGGAAAATCATTTTATTTCTTTGTTATTTAAACTGTTCAAAACCGATGTAGTATAGAATCATAAACTAGATAACATATGTGAACTGCACAATATCATATCACAACATGCGATACATAGGCGAAGATCAGTTATCTATTCTGCATAATCAAAACAGTAGAGCCAACATCACGCGGCAAACCCGATTTAAAATTGTAATAATTCTATCCAGGAATAGAATGATTCTATTTTCAGTTATCACTTATTCGCATTTTAAATCTGAGTAACGGTGTAGCTGTTGGGAGCAACGGAGCGAGGCAGCGAAGCAGCGAGGAAAGCGCTTCACGTGGGGTGTGACGCGGTGGCAGCGTGACGCGCGGGGAGCGTCATCGTGACGCGCCCCTCACACGCACATTTGTGACACACCACTTTGTACGTACTAACGAGATAACGACCCAACCAATTGTTTTTTGGCCTGTCTTAATTGTGCATGGCTAATGAGTTTCGGGCCATTTAATTTGTTGTTGAAAGGGATTAGGGTGTGAATTCCTGAAGCGGTACGTGTCGATTGTACCAAATTAACATGGGTTGTTTTTTTAAACACATACACCTGATTTACATTTCACATGGCAGAGGAGTACGGAAATAATCGTTTCGTTTCTCTCAATGTGTGAGATCTTTTAATTTAGAATTACTATTATATACGCCTTAAGGGAAAATGCCAATACCTATCAGTAGTGGCCTTGTAAAAAGGAAACATCATAAAAGGGTGCATTCAATCCTCAACAGTCTATAAATAAATCAATAGCTTCACTTTCCTGTAACATTATTAATACTTTTGTATAATTAAAACAATGCCTGTTCGTTACGGCGCATAACTATATGATTCGTTTCGATTCATAACCTTAGTGAAACGCGAAATAGGTATATATATAAATCCTATAAATATGCGAGTTAAATGCATGAACATTTCAGTAGTGAAAAGCTAAACATACCCACAACTCCTAATCACAGAGTCGTTGTACCGACCGCCGAAGGTCCCTTGATAACGCAGAGCGTATTACTACCAGATTCAACTGAAATAGTAAAACAGTTTGTATGGTCACGCTATTTTCGCTCGCGAGGTCAGCCTCACTTGAGGTACCACAGAAAGGTACTTTGATATTGGAGGCTGGAGGCCAATCATATGTGATAAGATTAGCGATCACTGTTGTGCATAAACATGGGGTTGAGTGATATCTGGCAAGAATTGATTTCTCATACTGCGAAGTTCTACTCAATATTTTTCCTAATGTATGGGTTCATTCTGGTGATGAGATTCATACGGGACTCTGTCTGCATAAATTTTATAGCTCTCTTTTGTATCCTAACAGGAATAACCTGGTTAAAACCCAGCGTGGTACCTACAGTTTTCAATTTGATTGTTCCACAATCAAACCAACCGCCACCCTTCCTTGAGTATCACGAATGTTGATACTACGACGATCAATTCATCATACTGTCAATTGTGTCAATAGAGATTCCATTAACCCTTTAGGATCGTTGGGAGATGTAAGCTTCTTCACATTGTAACAGCATTTACAGATGTCGATTTTCGATCTAAGGCCATGGCTTTTTTTGGTAAGTTTAGGTCGGAAAGGTAATTTTCTGAAAATCGCGATACATTTCCAATCTAGAAAGTGTCGAGGAAAGAGGGTAGAAATATGATAAAACTGAAAAACAATCTTTACCACAAATATAGCTATCTACATATATCTGTGGTGTATACCCTTCTGTAGTAAAGTCGATAAAAATATTTAATTTTATTGCCACTTTCGTATCCTTCGCGTATTCCAGTTATGACTTTCGCGAAAGAAATGATTAATAGGTGCATGTCGTCGGGTAGCAGGCGGGCCGGCGCGGCGCGCGGCAGCGCAGCACGGCGCGGCGCCGTCACGTGGCCACGCGGAACCTCGGGGAGGCGGACAGGGGGGCAGGGGCGAGGGGCGCCAGGGTAGGGGGTGTGACCCACTTTCCTATGTGTCGGTGACCGCGGTCGACCTTCGAGCCTGCACCGACCGAATAAACGACCGTTCATCCGCCCCGAAATAAAAGTCTTGCTAGTTGCGTAACCGTCTTTATTGTTGTCCGTCTACCACGACTCTTTTACCACCTACAACTACGCTAGCTGAAATTGGTCTAGCAGCAATATGCGAGCTTTGTTACATAAAATAATGAACTCTAACGCTCACGCACAGGCAACGAGATACAGGAAAACAAGCTATGTGCAACATTACCACTACCATAAACAAGTAATCAGAACGGGACGTTTATCTAGGCGCTTGTGTGAGTCTACCTAGAACCTCTAGAGCTATTGCATCACGCGGCTAGAAAGATCGGTCCCCACCAATGATGTGGCAAAGGACGCGGAGTGAAATAGAGATCGTCCTCGAAGCGAGAGCGGTGCACGCGTTGCACTAGTCATTGTGCGGTTGCAGTTCGCACGCACGGCCGTCTGAGTGACCTAATAGCGGCTGGAGGGAGGGACCGGGAAGCGCTGCGGGGAGCGGGGCGGGCAGCGCTCGTGCGGTAGGTCGGGCTCACTGCGCGCGCCCGCCGCCCGACGTCGCGCCGCCGACAGTGGAAAACTTTCTTCGCGACTTTTCCTCGTGTAAACAAAACCGCGAAAAATTTTGCGCCCGCGCGTCCCTGTCTCCAGTCTCCAGGCTAATCCACCGCGTGCCTTTGCTCAAATGAAGTTAATTATTTCATCACAATACTTTTGTTTTCTACTAAAATTTTCAAATATCATAATCTTGAATTTTACAATAAGAACCTTGTGGACAATAATGTGATTAAAAATGAGATCATTTACTGAATTCATCGAACTTTTGACCGTGTTTGCGATGTAAAGCCAAGTCACGTGAGAGGGTAAAGACTACGCCTATGGATTTAGTAATAAAAAGTCGGTAAAGTTTAGTGTTTAGAATTAATAGTAATGATTTAATTTTGTTAGAGATATCCTTCTAAGCACATAGTTTAGAATATTATTCATTATTTTTCACGGTTCTACGTCATGGAGTTGTCTTTTCTTAAATCTTATATTGTTGTATCATTAGCATGCTGCTTCAGCGTCGGACCTATGGCATAGGATTTGTATTATATTTCTTGAGATAGAATAGTAATGAAATAGTTCGCGATTACTTTTTCTAATAAATAATACTTTTTCATATAAGAAATTAACCTACCAAATTAAATATTTCTTTACCGAACTTAGTACAGGTATCTCGCTTAAGAAGTTTTCCTTAGGTAAGCAGTGCAAAATGTTTATTTTTGAATCATTTGAATATTTTACATACAGTGTATCAATCTATGCAATTTATAATGCAATAACATAATACGCATTATTGTTGTGTGTCGTAGAGCCCTTTGTGGTGTGTGCGCGGGGCGCAGGCGCAACGCTTCCGGGCGCCGCATCTGCGCTCGCGCCGCTTTCACTTTCTCCTCGCGCGCGCCGCCGCATCTCGTGCTCGCGCCGCGACCCGCATCCACGCTTCCTACATTTTCCACAACTATTCCGGATAGTTACATAAATTAATGCTTTCTGCACCCAAACTTCATACGATCTATTAATTAGTTACAATCGCATTAATCATAAGTTGGCGAGATCGTACCTCATAATGATTAAACGTGTTCCAAAACTTTATCCATAAATATAATAGATTAGTTTTGAATGTGGCCGGGACGGTAGCGGCGGCGCTCACGTCGTGACGCAACCGGCTAGCTAATCTAGTCGGCGGCGTCGGGAAGTGCAGTGTCGCGTCCCCGCGCCGCGCCCCGCGCGCTCTAACTACGAGTGCGCCGCGCGGTCGTTGACATTTCACCTAGTTTCTATTTGTCGCTTCTCAAAAGTCCATGGTGTTCTTTTTGTATCGCGGCGAGAGGAGAGGTCTCCAGTCATTGTTGTTGACCCAAGCGCGTGTGCCCACAGGCGAGTCGGCCGCCGATACCAGCACGTCGTCGCCGGACCCCGGCCCGCCGTCGCCGCGCATGGCCGAGGCGGGCTGCAGCACGCCGCCGCACCCGCCACCCGTGTTCGACGGCGGCGGCTCCCCGACGCCCTCGCCAGCTTGCCACCCTACCGTCATCCGCTCTGCGCCACCCTACTCCGTCATCAAGTTCGAGAGCTCGCCGGCATCTGTCAAGGCAGAGTGCTCGCCAGCCAGCAACAAATCTGATGCGACGCCATCTCAGCTATCCTCTGTAAAGCTTGAGGGCACCTCGGAACCACCTCAACACTACAGGCCACGTAGTCTCGGTCCACCGACGCCGGGCTCCCACACCTCGCTATCGCCAGGACCCTGGCCACCAACTGCCTGCATCAACGGTGTAAAGCCGGAATTGATTGGAGGGCACTTCCCACCGCAACCACTTGAACCCAAACAAGGTGCGCGAGGCTCCACGCAATGGCGCGGCACTCCTGCCGTGATCATGGGCGAGTCAGGTGGAGTCCGGACGATGTTCTGGACTCTGCCGGCACCTACATCTAGTGGAGAGCCGTCGCCGAGTGCGTCGCATACGCCGACGCCACCAACCCCCGACCCGACTACATGTAGCGAAGAGTCAGCCGCGCGTCTACTGCTCAATCTGGGTGGTGAGCTTAGGCGGCCGCGAGGGCCTCCTCTGAATATGGAATTACTTTGGGCAGGAGATGTATCTCAACTGCCCGCGCACCAGCAGCTCACCGCACTGAACCTGAGCGCTGCAGCCGGCAGTGTCGCGGGAGCGTCACAGATCGCGGGCGCGAGCGCGCTAGCGCTAGCTCCCAGACCAGACCTCCGCGCTTACGCACCTGAAGCGGAACGTGATGAAGATGAACAACCTATGATCTGCATGATTTGTGAAGACAAAGCAACAGGTCTTCATTATGGCATTATTACTTGTGAGGGGTGTAAAGGTTTCTTCAAACGAACTGTACAGAACCGACGAGTATACACATGCGTCGCTGATGGTGGCTGCGAGATCACGAAAGCGCAAAGGAATAGATGCCAATATTGCCGATTCAAGAAATGTATCGAACAAGGAATGGTATTACAAGGTGTGTATTGACTTCAAATTTGTAAAAAAATTGGAACAAATTTTATTAATTTCGTTTTCCTAACAAATTTAATTTTACAGCGGTAAGAGAGGATCGGATGCCAGGTGGAAGAAATAGTGGTGCCGTCTATAACTTATACAAAGTCAAATACAAAAAACACAAGAAAGCGAATAAGGCAGCGACGACGACGAGTCGAGCGTCACCGCCTGAAAAGCCCAAAGACCCTTTACCGCCTATCCCATCACACCTGGTCAACGGCACCATTCTTAAGACTGCACTAACCAACCCCAGCGAGGTAAGTCACAATACAAAAAGATCAATTGCTCAGCAGTATTCGTTTATTACTTTCATTGTAACATTTGCCCATTTCTTCCAGGTTGTCCATTTAAGAGCACGACTAGAAAGTGCCGTGTCATCATCGCGAGATCGTGCTGTACCCCTAGAGAGGGCGCTACACATGATCCGAGCGCTGATCGACTGCGATGCCATGGAAGACATCGCCACGGTGCGGCATCTACCAGACTTGCTCCATGACACCTCAGAGATTGGGGACAAACTATGTAAGATCGGGGACTCGATTGTACACAAAATGGTCGCTTGGACGAAGAAATTACCATTCATTATGGAAATACCAATGGAAATACATTCCAAGCTGTTGATGGAGAAATGGCACGAGATCTCAGTACTGACGACGGCGGCGTACCAGGCGATGCACGGGAAGCACGCGCACGCGCCGCCCTCGTCGGACCATGAACAAGACTTTATGCAAGAGGTAAGTGAAAAATTATATTTTACAGCATTCGTGGAAATATTACGAAAGTCTCTTAAAGGTGTTTTTTCCACACAATTTTACTAACGAGCCCTAGATGTTGTGGCTTAAGCACGCTCCGGGTCACATTCGCTCCAGAGACTTCCGCACATGCGCCGGAGTGCAGTTACGTGATCTGCATCGCTTGCGCAACCGCGGTAGAAAGTCGCCGGCTGCGGCTGCCAGACAACTAGTTGCACTCGGACGTTTGCACACTCGGTACTGTCCGCATAACCAGCTATGTTACACTAAGCAGTAAATATGCGCCGTACTAGACGCTGAACGATTCTATTATCTTGTACGTTGGAGATTTATAACTTTATTTAATTACCGTTCAATAGGACGTTTAGATTCGATGTTTCGTTGCTATTAAATTGGCTGTATTTATTTACGCTCTGTCTAGCTAGGAATAGACATTCAATACTTATATTGCTCGTTCGAACAATATGCAACAAGCAGGATCGCGACCCGAGAATTGCATGTGTTACATAAACTGCGCACGCGGCGCCGTAACGTAATAACGGTAGTTATACAGAAAGTATTTTTCATTGTCTAGAGCATTTCCTCTTTATTTATGCATACGATATATTACGTAAATATCGCGTATTATGTTCGGTGCTACATCCATAGATTACGTTCTTAGCAATTTGCAATGATTGCAAATGCAAATGGACTAGTATTTCTACTATTTCTAGTTATTAAACGATGTTGGTTTTATAATATGCTAATAAGGTTTATGACTAACAAGAAAAGCCCTTGGCAAACGACATGCCTCATTTGCATTTACTTATCGTTAAATGAGTTGTATAATAGCAATTGTTTTATAGAAAACGACGTTTCAACGCATGTGACAAACGTGCACAAAGCTAGACTAAATAAAACTATAGTGTGTATTTCTGGATTAGATCTGAAATAAAAATAGCAACTAGTTTAAAAGATTAAGATTATGACGATGTGACTTGAACCGCTGCTCGCGTTTTGTTCGGAAACTGCCCTACGAGCACCTTGTAAATAACCTATAGCACTCGGGGATAATGTAGCTTCCTATTAGTGAAATAATTTTCAAAATCGGTTCAGTAGATCCAGAGATTACCCCCTACATACAAACTTACAAACAAATTTTACCTCTTTATAATATTAGTATAGATTTGTAAAAGTTGATTTTTTTTGTAAACTTCCTATTAATAACAAATTACCCTTTTCTCGCAGGTAAACGCGAACCTCCGGACGCTGCAGAACTGCCTAACCTCGCTGATGGGCCGGCCCATCACGCTGGAACAGCTGCGGCTGGACGTGGGGCTGGTGGTGGAGAAGATGACACAGATCACTTGCGTCTTCCGCCGCATCCAGCTCCGCATGGAGGAGTACGTCTGTCTCAAGGTCTACATACTCTTGAACCAAGGTAAATACAGTACTTTTATAACAGAGTTTTATTTCATTTCAGCAGAAAGAAAGATGGTTTAAAAAAAAATACCATGTTACCAACTGTTGCCCTCTTCAAAGTTTATTTTAAATATGCTTTAATACATCTTCCTCGAATACTTCTTTTTCAATTTTACAATAAAAAATTGCTCAAGAAAATAAAGGACATCGGAACCAATAGGCACGTGGGATGCAATTAAGAAACGTCGATACTTCGTCTTACAGCCATTAACGGAACAGAAGAAGCCAACAATCATTTGACTAACTTTGACTTCCCGGGATATACCTAAAGCTAGTAAAACTGGATGTTTCAAAACTAAGCGCTGCCGGTTAATTATAATCGTTTCCTACTCACTTATCTGCATATTAAAAATAATTTTAATCCCTTGATAAAAACTTGAACTGTAAATAATAGATTGACGTCATAATTTCATAGTTCAGAAGAATCTTTTCCTTTTTTTAATTGTGTTAATTGGCATCTGGATAACCTTTCACCGCATGGCAGGCCATTGAGGCCGGATTTATTTAGGCTATGTAAATAGAATGAATGGCACGTTTCCTTGTTTACGAAACCGAATACACTTTATTTTTTTAATATTCAATTAGCGATAGCGATTCCAGTATTTGGGATATTCCAATTAAGATTTATCGGACAATAAACTTTTGAAAAAAGGTCAGTATTTAAAATCTCGTGGTTCCAAAGCTATCGAAATGCATGTTGACACATTAATAAGATCAGCGCTTTAAGACTTCCTTATTCCAATTACTTTAAGTTGACATAAAGCCATGTGTACACAACCCTCCGGAGAGAGCCGGCTCATTACTTGAGTAAGTCAACGCACCGCATTGTAATCCAGTTACAAAGTGGCGAGGGGTGCATCGGCCCACGATGCATGTAGGTCAGTTACTGTTACGCAAGCTAGGCATCCTACGCTGTGACGTCGACCTGACTCATTATATTACTCGCTTTATATCTACTTAGAGCAGCTTTTACACAAGGACACGTGAAGCGGCAAACTAGCTTTGTGATGTGACGTGATCTTTGTTTGGTATCCTACTCGGTAATTTGATAGAATAGATGTTGTTTAGATTAATAATTAATTGATCTAATAACTTTCCATAAAGATAAACGGTTTCACTTTTAATTTCAAACGCTATACATAGTCGCGATAAACAGACCAGCAATATGTCATTTCAAAGAAAAGTAAAGAGTGCTCAAAAATTTACTTTCTAGTATGATACGAAAGCTTTATAAACGTAGCTGTAGATTTTATCATAAGATTAATGGACACAATACGAAATGCGACATGACAGTAAAAATCTCGGCGCATAGTGAGTGCGATACAGTGCAAAGTGTTCGTTAATATTATTATGATTTATGTTTCAAGTAACCCAGATGTGGCCAGTATAGAGTCGCTCGCGACACCGATTAGGAACCACATCTCAACGTTGATAACCATTTCACTCCATGAACTCTGCTGACATACGAAAGTCTTCAGATATCTTCCCTGATAGTAAACTTTATTTGTTTTGGAAAATTTTGCCATAAAGTGTAGGTACTACTGCCGAGCCTAGCTTCTACCCGCTGCCTTGAGTATCCGACCATATTTGGATATGTATGGTGTACTAAAATAATAGAAAAAATCATAACTTTAAAAAAGGTAATTTCATTGGCTACACTGTAAGTCAAGTTTCAATAACTAAGTATGAGACGCAATAGAACGTACCTGCGGCGCGAGACGTCGCAGTCACATCTAACCTTCGACTGGTTTTACATGTTTAATCACAGTAGGTTCGCTTGTCCTAGTACTGTGGACGGTGGCAGGGAAACTGTGACATCCTGTGTTATCGCTAGCAACTAGGTCGCAACACGCTCTAGCGCCATGTTTGAAAATTATTTTCACCGCTCTTGCACATAATTATATATACGTCAAGTAGGTACGCTGTTTATCAAACTATGAAAGTACTCAGAGAGTGTTTAGCCGCGCTCGGAAATACCGCGTATTATGTTGCACGATGCTTATGTAAATTAAATTTTGAAGTTTCAACATAATAACACTACGCTATGTTTACCAACTGCAACGGTTTTCAAAGTAAAATAGATTATAGCGTCATCACGCGGGGCAAACTGAATAATTAAGCATTTGACTCCATTAAGGCAATATCGTTTGAACATGGCACCAATCATAAGACATCCTCCATTGCCGCTGACATCATCAAAATTTACGAAAGTATTTCACTCTCCTCAAGATTCTTTTAAAAAAGTTATTGTAGGTCGCAAGAATGACTAATTTACATCTGTAACTATATGAATTGAGTAAACAGAAGGACTTTTCCTCATGTAACATAATAACATAATAAAGTCATGGCTGCCTGTCGTTATCAAATCTTAGATCTGGCAAACAGTGCAATGTACACAAGGAATACACCACTTGTGTACCAGTAAGTAGTCAATGAAGCGAACTATCGAACGGAGTTAGCTTCAAATAGATATTGTTGATAACCTACTTATGAACTGATTGAATCGCCTGTGCACTGTTTCATAGCAATCACAGCTTTGATTCGAAGAAAAGTTTAATGGAAGAGCATGGTAACTAGACTTCAACTCACACTCATCACATGCACACATACACTTGGTTACCTTTTTGTCCTAAGTTTAATTAGTTATACTGTAACTGCGGCATTGTTCTATGTTCTTCTATTTTATAATTCGTATTACCTATCTGTCGAAAGAGACTGGATCCTGCGACACAGGGTATCCTAGTGCGGGATCCTGTGTCATACCTAAATATTGTAACACTTTTTTCTGAATCAATAAACTTTTTTGTATTTATGTAACTATGGGAGCACAAAATAATGTGAAATATTAATCCGTCCCAGACCAATTCAAATCAAATTCCTAAACATCTCTGACCTTAATATTTCACCTCCGAAAGACTGCAATACTCCCGAAAATAGAAAAAGAAACGATGGTTTTCGAAAGGAGGAAAACTGGACCTATAAATAGCAGGTAGCATAATAGATAGATACTTGTCTTTGTCGCAGCAATCTTATTTTCACTTTATACACACGTATGTAAGTGTGAGTCGGGTACCATAGCTGTGCTAGTGACTAGTGCGGACTAAGGTGAAATGGAAAGCGCTTGCGCAACTGCGCCCGCGCCGACTGTACCGCTGTGTGTGTGTTGTTAGATACTTGTAACAAAATGTTTGTTGCGTGTGAGCCCTGTTGAGTAATGCATTAGAATTTTAGGTACGTATCGCCATATTTGTCATTGTGAATGTGTTGCTAATTCGCCGTTGTCGCTCTTACTAGAAACAAATATCAAACGGTTAAACATTCCCCATAAAGCACCAAATATAAATACAGAAATAAAAACACGTTACACTCTAATTACTGTGTAATTAAATCAAACAGCAATAGGTTGTTAACCCGTATAGAATTAAAACTGTCGCATTGCATTCAAAAGCGCATTGCGTATAATAATGTAGAGTTAGTTACGTCAGCTAAAACGGGACAGCATTTCACTCTCGGAGCGGAAAGCGCGACGCGGAAGGCGAACTTTCTCTTTTGCAGCGCACTGCGCACATTGAAAAAAGCGCAAGCGCAGATTATAGAATGAACGAGTACCGCTACGTCTCGCGCGCATTCATTTACGTAACCAGTACTACATGCGCGCGCTGCTCTAATGAACATGATACTGCACGATAAAAAACACACTTTCAATTTATTTGCAGCTCTGTAAAGTCAGAACTTTATATAGCCACAATACAACATATCTCATCAAAATAGTTTTCATCAGTAATATATTCTACAATTTATTCTATATTGTTCAGCAAAAATAAACAAACATCAATTAAATATAGTCGCAATAACAGCACACACGAAACAGTCGCGCGTACAATATCGTGGAAAAATGCGCGAGCGGGAGCGAGACGGCAATAGCGGTGAGGACGCGAGCGAGCTCGAGCGGAGGTCAACGGCTAGCCGCGGTCGTTGCCCTGCTATCGGAGTGACCTACTGAGCGCGTGACGTCACCGCCGCACCGCGCGCGCCCTGGCATTGGTTCACCGCCACCGCTCAGCGCCATCTACAAGCGAGTAGGCACACTACACCAAGCGAGTAGGCGCACTACACCCGATCGTCATTGCATGATTATAGGAAATATATTAATCAATACAAGCCAATGCCATTAGTGACTACTACGGCTGCGACTGTTGAATAATTTCGAGTTGGAAGTTAGATTGCACCTTTTCATATTAGTTTTGCTTGGTGATTTTAATTCTTGTTTTCATTTCTTTCAGAAGTTGAGTTGGAGGGTATTCAGGATCGGTACGTGCAGGTGTTGCGCAGTTACCTGGAGCACGCCGCTCCGCATCATCCTGGAAGGCTACAGGAACTCTTCGCCAGGATACCTGAGGTAATTTGCAACATTTCACTTTGCTTTCTCTAAAGTGTTCCCCGCCAAGTCGAGCAAGCACGGCCATACATTATGCTTTCTCTTAATTTTCAGCACGGATGAATAAATCGTTTTTTCGGTAGAGAGAGTTGTTATAGATCACTCAGCATGCTATATCTTTGTCAATCAATAACGTTGCATAAATACGCAATTTATACAGCCGGCTTCGTTACCAAGGGATAAGATAGCAGATTTATCGTCTATCACACAAAGTAAAATTTACAAGGTACATTCACAATAGAAAGCTTTTGATTTCACGATACTAAGTTGTCGTTTTCACTTACAGATCCAAGCGGCGGCGAACCTGTTGCTCGAGAGCAAAATGTTCTACGTGCCGTTCGTGCTGAACTCGGCGGAGATCAGATAGTACATGGCGCAGCAGGGCGTCTAGTTCTCGATGTACGAGCGGCCGACTCCCCGCCCGCGCCCTCTGTCCCGCCGCACCCCCGTCTTATGATCGCACTCGCCACCATGTGTTCACACCGCAGCACCGCGCAGCCGCGCCGCCGCGCGACCCGCGCTCGGTGCTACCCGCGCCAAGCCGCGATCCACGCACCCGCGCGACCGCGCCTGCACAAGAGTTCGTACAAATGTTCCTACTCGAGCACCGACAATAAGTGCGCCCGCCCAGTGCGACAAACAGTGACAGTCAACACGAGTGCGGTACATTTATACCTTTGTTGAGTCGATGAGTGTATTGGTTTATTGTTTAGTAGAGGAATTAAAACGTCCCAATTGACAGACTGATTTATTATTAAAATAGCTATTACGTAAGGTACCAGGGACTTGAATGCGTGTTTTATACGTGGTAGTGTATACTACATAGTGTTAAATAGAATAAAATATATATTATGTTACTATTTAAATTTGTCAGTCGGAGAATCGCATAATATATTATTTGTGTAAATATAGAGTAAACTTTACAATATAATGACGTTGTTTTAGACAGAATTGTTTCTTGTAAATGAAATACTGCTGTTTTAGTTTGCATTTTATATCGTCTAGGATTAACCAGTGACTAATTACTGGGTGTGTAATATTGAGAATTTCAATTTAATTTTATATGACTTGTTCGTACATAATGTAAGTAGCACTAAGTACCTACTCTCAGTGTTTACCAAGACTGCTTGTATACAACTGTACTGTTTATACACTAACATAGCGGCGCGGTGGCTCGCGCGGTTCTTATAGTCACAACTTATGCATTTTTATTGCCAATATTTCGCATAACACTATACTTGTGCATGTTTCGTTCTGAATGTTTCACTTCTTTATTCTGGTCTAACTAGCTGTAAGGGTCGGCGCGCGCCTGTGACGCCCGCGCCGGCTACTCCATGCATTTCTAAGCTGACGACGTTATCTTTATGTGCGTAGGTGCTTCGGACTTATTGATCTTATTCTTTGCTTCCTTTGATGTGTTCAAATGTAATTGTGCTCAATGTACCGTGATTTTGTTCGGATATTCAAATTTATAGTAATCGTTCGTATCATTTCATATCGTAACATTGACATCCTTTCGCGCATCGTTCCTCTAGTATTGTAGACACATAATACATTTTGTACATACATAAAATATTTTGTACATATTGCGTTTATTCTCGATTACATAAACTATTTGATTGATTTGCAACTATTAATAAATAAGTGATTTAAATGTGAAGTTCTAATTTTATTACAAAACAGGTACATGTACGCATCATTCATCATCTTAACGAGACAGTGAAAGACACTTCAGAAACTATGAATTTATGCCATCACTTATCATTACAGCATTAGCCCTCTAGCATTCCTCTTCAGTTACGAGACCATCAGTAGAGCTCCATCTCATCTGTTCACGCAACTTACTGCCCTGAACTCCTATACATCAGTAACATCACTAACACCGATCTTCATCTACACATAAAATAGGCGTATCTAACAATAATATAAAACGTATCATTACATGATCACAAAAAAATACATTTATATAAACTTACGAAAAGACTTTTAAACTACTACTGTCAGTAATCACTGCCTTTCATTTTCTTACAATTTATTCGCCGTTATCGTTAAATAACACTTTGTATTAATCGTTAATGTTAAAATTTGTAATAAACGTTCCATCAACGGTGAACAGTTACCACTAGCTATAGGGGGCAATGTAAGCCTTGTTTAAAATTAAGTAATTACAACCAAAAAGTTCGTTCTAAGGACTTAGGTTCTAGTTAATTAGATTTTTTTATGCCTTAGCTTTCTCACGGTCGACGTCGGCGTATACAGAGCAAATAGTAGCCAGATCCTATCTCACTCATAAAATATAAATAGACTTCACAACCCGTCAGTACCGAGGAAATAAATCGAAAGAATCGAAGGTCTCATTCGCTTAGGTTGTGCACATGTCAAGTTGACGCCGGGAGGTACTTGCACACACTATACATCGCGTTAAGTAGCTGAACAGTCGACTTAACAAACAATTTGTAATATTAGATAATCCTTGTTACCTGAATGAGCGATACACGTCCGTTCCTCATCGTGTTACCATTAGATAAGTATTAGCGGTTATTAAATGTGTTTTGTACATTATAATTAGTTTGAATACAACCAGTTACGATACTGCCATCAAATGCCTAAATAGTTTTCAATTAATTTTGTTATAATTTACGTACGGTTAATTAAGTTAATGACGTTGGTGAAATTATTAGTTAATTGTGATAGTAAACAGTGATATAATATCAGAGTAGGCAGCACGTCGCGTACCGCCCGCGCGGTTGCTCGCGCGGTAGATCAGATAGCGCGTGCGGCACGGGTCGCGCGGCTTGCACCGCCCCGCGAGAGCGCGCCGTCACTAATATTCGGTCTCACTACGTGAACCCTTCACGACAATTGGGTAACTATATTTATTTATTCATCTTTTTTATCTAACTTAATTATAATTAATTAGTTCTTAACAACACCATCAGAACGACGGTGTTAAATCTAAAGTCTGAGGTAAAGATGCCTTTATAGATTTTTAAACGTGTAATGAATGACGGAATCGTAAATATAACTATAATCGCGAATCGTGCATCGTTCTACTAATATGTGTGTAAAGGATAATGTATGTAAGTAATATTGACACTTATTTTGTTAGTATCATAGCGTATGTTAAGGCGAAACTAACGGCATTGTATCAAATGGGAATTAGATTTGTAAGAATGTTATTGGCGTTGTACAAAGGATAGTATTGTTAGTAATTAAACAATGAAATTGGCGCATTACTGGCGAGTACCTAATTAGAATAGTACACGACAGCCCGCTGAGGCTATACATTCATGTAATATGTAAATACAAATTATGCTTCGACATAAGGCGGCCGCTCGCTTTCGTTGCACTTCTAAATTATTTGCTGTTAATGTGGAATAGGGCTTGTTCGCCTCTTCGTCTAATTTAATGACACTCGTATTAAAACTTTTGAACATCAAAATTGACTGACCGATACATATGAAACATTATAAATGATTTGCTTCTGCTTGCTATTTTAATTTTAAATGAGTTTGCATAACGTTAGTACCGCCTGTCTCGGAGATAGACTTCACACCCGAGACTCGGACGGTCACAACCGGCTTCCAACAGCCCGTGTGTTCGATACCACCGTGTGTTTATAGATATACTGCCATGCTCTGCTCAGAGCCCCGTAGTCACTCTGAGCTGCATGAACTAGTAGCTACACTACTTAACTACGATCGTCAATTAGCACTGTAACATTACTAACGGTACTCTGTAGGATATTTGAAATCAAGGATATCATCATCATCACAACACACACAGGCAGTCCCGAAGCCGGTTCGTAGATAAAACTTCGAAAATATTTTGACTGATATAGTTATGTAATAAACATAATAATGTTAATATATTTATAAGGGTGTAACAAAAACTTAATGCATTTCACATTTCTTTACAGTCCATAAGAGAATAATGAATAACGTGTAAGATTACATGTAACATATTGTGACGAAATATTTTCACATTCGTAGTGTAAGGTTTGTTGTGTATAAAAATAGCGTTTCAAGTATTTCGGGTAAAAGAAGGGTTAAAATTTGTGTACATTAGACTTGTATTAAAATAGTTATGAAATCGAGTGTAACGCCGTAAGAGAATATATATTTGGAAACGTTGACGAGTGTTTGTTGTATGTAATTACATGTCACAGATGGATATTTGAACTCTAAGTACATATAGATATATATTCTACGAGTTATACTTCATGTTTTAATCAAATAATAACAGTAATCAATTTTGTTACAGTTTACATGAGCAAACACGTTTCGCTTGTCTTACTAATTTCAATGTTTAGATACATTTTGTGTCCACTTTTACAATTTTTCAAAATAGAATATTTATGGTCGAAGTCACAGATTGTATTAGTTGCCACGCTGTACCACTGCGAGTGCCTCACTGCCACACACAGTAGACAACTCGTCGGATAGCGGCTAAATTTTATTTATAAGAGTTCAATGTGATTGAGTGTGCTGTATTTCACGTATTTAGTTGGGCTCGCTCAATACCAAGACTTAACGCCTTCAGACCTAGCTACATTAAGTATTATCGATACATTAGGGTTCTATGTTTATACGTAGCAAATCACATTAGTTGCTGATTGCTGTACTGTTCTCGACGGAATAAGGCTGTTGTTATAATTCGACCAAGTTAAGATATACAGTGACTGTTCGTAGACAGTGCTCAGGAGTTTGTCGCGTGTGCGTCTCGTTGAGTGGTGCGCCCGCCGCGCGCCGGCGTAGTCAAGCGAATTTGTGCTGGTTTGCCAAGAGAAGTTACCTACAGTTGTGTTTAGTTAGCGATGCATAACGTGTTTGTACTTTAATTTGTTTTTTAGTTGTACTCTTGGAAATCAATGGTTAATAATTTAAGAAAATAAATTGTATGTGAAATATATTGATTGATTTTATTTGATCCCAACGCGAATTGCCACAAGACTGGTATCGTGGCGATTGATCAAAAGATCATCTGGAATGTTACAATTACAATGCCAACGTTAGTGAACTTAAAACGTAAGTAGTACAAGGGATACCAAACTAACAACAATAACAAAAAGTATAAACCTAGTAATATTTGAAACTCCACCCTCAAGAAGCAACTACATTATGCAAGCAAGAACGCTTTGCTGTAACTTCCAGATAAATATTCAGTCCATCTAAAGGTTTGGACACACCAGTATGGATAGTTTGCTGACCGACTGCTAACCCTGGTCTGGCGAAATTTGTCAGAGTCCGTTATTAAAGTTACTAAAGTCATTTTGATCTAGAAATATAACAAATGAATCCATCAAAAAGGAATCTAGGTCTGCGGCCTACAGCACCCAAGTGTAGACCCTCGACTCTCTAGATCGTGCAGCCGCTTATCTTTAGCTTATCAGCCAACACAAACAAATCGTAACCATTAATTGAAGAAAACAGGTTACTGCGATAACTTACAGCCTACCAACCTTATATTGTAGCTTCGAGAGGCCCATTTATCTTTTAAGAAGTGTACGAGTAATTGTATATTGTACCAACCACTAAAATTAAATGGTTAAAATCAAGTTATTTAATTCCTTTATTTTTTAATGAAAATAGTCCACTACACACGGAATATCTTCTATAACAAGAATTTGTTTACTGATACAAATATCTCACATGCTTAATCGGAATTAAAAAAAAAACTCGGGCATTCTTTTTTCCTGAGGAAAGCGTAGCACTTGCTACGACGCCTACGAGCTACTACGTCACTGCTACGCCAGGATCTACGAAATTTTTATACAAGAAATTGCCTTTACAAATAAGCCTTACATTAGGCTTAGCTAGATTTTAATAAATACAATAGTTAATTAATTTAACTTCGGATGTTATAAATTGCCTGTTATTTATTACTTTTAGATTAATTTGATATTATACTAGTATAGTAGAGCGTAGCTGAGAAAGGTTTACAGAGTTAATTGTAAAAGTCAGTCCAGTATTTTGGTAAGTAAACGCAGGTATTATGATGAAAAGAGTCGTATTAACAATTAGTCAGAAGTGTTTGCCCTGATTGGTCTTCTTAGTTTATGTTTGCAGTTCACCAACAGCATCTTAAATGAATTCAAGAATCGAAGACTTGTGACATCTGCCAACCCGCACTGGGCCCGCGTGGTCAATTACAGCCCATTCCCCTCTCATAGAGAGGAGGCATTTGGAATTTCATCATCATCATCTGCCTAGCCTTTACCCAACTATGATGAGGTCGGCTTCCAGTCTAACCGCATGCAGCTGAATACCAGTATTTTACATGGAGTGACTGCCTACCTGACCTCCATAACCCAGTTATTACTGGGTAATACGATACTCCTTGGTAAGAAACCAGTAACTTTTGTAACATTATAGGCTGATTTTTTTACAGCGATGATATTAAATTCAAGCTTACTGTGACAACAGAACCTATTGGATATTGAAAATCAAATACTTTTTATAACAAAAAACACAATCGGATATTAGTGGTATTTTTTCGATCTCTCGTAAATTAAAAGTCAAACTACTGCCCTCCAGCGTCGAGTAGTGAAACTTCTCCCGAGTTAATTACTCATTTTAACTACAGATGGCACTATGAGCGAAGGTAAAGCTTTTATACTGTTTTTTAATTATTTAATATAGAAGATTTATACATAAAATATTAGCACAATATATTGCAACTATTTGTAACTAATAATTAAATTTTAAAATTTCACAAAAGAAAATTTTAATTGGTTCTGTGATCAAGATCATAATTCTTACCTCTGTGAATACTCTATGTCCTAGCTAGCTACTAATATCTAATCTGTGATATGTCCTTCTGTCAAAATTGTCTGCCGCTTGCCACATGTCAGGCAACAATTATTGTGGTTTAACCAGATTTTATTAAAATTGTACTGTAAAACAATCACGCAAAATGGTATGTAGACCTTTTATAACCATAGTTTGTCATTATAACTTCTTATCATGCAAGTTACACATGTTTTGCAACTAGGTGTAAGAGAAACAACTTAGCATGGTGTCATGAATAATTCCGTTTCAGAAACCCCTTATGCTCCAAGGGCACGAGCGTGCTATCACACAGATCAAGTATAACCGTGAAGGTGACTTGCTGTTCTCCGCCGCTAAAGATTCCAAGCCGAACGTGTGGTGGTCTTTGAACGGTGAACGCCTCGGTACTTTCAATGGACACGGTGGTGTCGTCTGGTGCTTGGATGTGGATTGGCAGACCATCAACCTCATAACCGGTGGAGGTGACAGTTCATGCAGGTTTGTATACGTTTTTATCATACTTTTTGGAAATAAGTTTGGTTATACCAGCTACAACAAGAATGATACAATAGTACCAATGATGTTGCATTAATTTCCTTATTGTAAGCCAAGATCCGGTAGTAGGAAAACGTTATTGTGAATTCTTATTAACAATGTAGTAAATAAATGAAAAGTTATGATTTTATTTGGATGTTGAATCTTTTCTTCAATGCTGAGCTATCGATTTATCTGTAAATAATATTATGAACTTGATCCTATCTATCAGACACTTGGTTTTTATCCACAATTTTTTATTTTGTGCGACAATGTGATAACAAATGCTTTTGAATGACTTGAAAAGTTATTTAATTATTTCTTTATCAAAAATTACATGTATACAGTTTCAGTACACAGGCTAATTAGGTCTTTGGTTGACAACAAGACCATTCCAGCCAATTTAATTCCAAAACTTTTTTATTTTTAAATCCCTTAATTCTGTTTGTTTGCCTGTTTAGTTCTTCTAAACTTGACGAAATTTAACTTAACTTCTCGAGAATTTATTCTGGAAGATTGATGTGTACTCAAATGCATCTGGTTAGACTGGATGCTGACTGACTCCATCATAATTGGGATCAGGTTAGGTAGATGATGAAAATGAGATTACTAGAAGTCTTGATGTTTTGAAATATTGCCGCATTAGTAGATTGCAGCTGTGTGAAGTAAAGGCAAGCACTACTACTACATAATAATAATATTTTTCAGACTGTGGGATCTGGAGACTGGCAAGAACATAGCTACAATTAAGTCAAACTCTTCCGTGAGGACATGTAACTTTAGCTACAGTGCCTACCAGGCTGCTTACACCACTGACAAGGCTATGGGACACCCTTGTGAGGTAAGGAGTCTTCTCTGTAATTCTAAAAATATTAAATAAGTATAGACTTATGTTTATGTTTATGTTTGACAAGTAGTTTTAAAGCTGTGCTTCTGTAATTTATTTCGCCATTACAGCTCTCAAAATGTTGAAGAAACCGGCATGTCCTAAAACCATAACTTAGAAGACATCATTCTGACATCTACCAGCTCAGTATGTGACACTCATAGAGGGGCTTGAGTCCCAGCAATGGGAACATTATAGCTTGATTGAATTCTTATGCTGCATTGCAGCTGAAAGGAGATTATTTAATCTGTTTGTACAGTAATAAATAAATATCAACTTTTTCATGACATATTGATATTGCAATCTCATATTTGATGACTCACTCATTAATCTCTTCTTTACTATTTGCATATTCAACAAAAGAATCTATTTAAACCAGGTACAGGTCTGACTCACACATCACCACCATACAATATTTAGCACTAGGTACATAAGATAAGTCAAAAACAAAAGACCTGCTCCTGCAAAGCAGACTTAAATAACGCCGATAATAACATGTGTATGAGCACACCCTTTAATTTTAATTTTTTAGTAGTTGTTGTTACAATATGTACAGTCGTTCTTGTACATACAGTCCAATCAGCTGCTGGAAACACCAACGAGTTCAGTGTGGCTGTAGGTTTGCATCTAGGGTCAGCTTTAAGTCCTTACTTCTTGTTGATTATGGACGCTCTGACACCGGAAATACAGGAAGAGGCACCCTGTTGCAAGCTGCTTGCTGACAACATTATTAGAGAAATGGCAACAGAAGCTGGAGAATGTTTGCTTGAAAATTGGCAGAAGTAAAACTGAATACTTTTTCTGTGATTTCAGTGTTCTCTCCAGTTCTGGAGCAATTGCGCTAGATGGCGCGCATTTCCCAGACTGCTCAGCAGGAGGATGCTGATGAGTTGTTGTTATATTGGCTATTACCTGTCATTGTCAGCATACATCCACAGCTTATCCAGTTAAAAAAAGAAATCTATGATTACTACTATTACTACTTACTGTCCTATGGGATTAATATTGTTTATTTCATATCTTACTTCCAGGTATTTGTAATTGACACAAGGACAGTTGATGACTCAATGTCAGGCCAGGCTCCGATCCTGAAGTGGGAGATCACAGATACCAAGGTCACCTCCATGGTATGGGGAATCCTTGACGAGACCCTCATCACTGGCCACGAGGGTGGTGACCTGATCCAATGGGATCTCAGGGTAAGCAGAGACAGCATCATGATGAAGTGCTTAGCAGCCTTTTAAACTAACACTAAATCTATAGGAAAGGAAATAGACTTAATTTGTTAAAAATCTAACCTCTATACAGAATACTATTTTATAATACACTACTCTACTCCCTAAAGATGTGAATGTCACTTCTAGCATGCAGTCAAAGGCTTGAGAATCTTTTGAAAAATCAGTATTTATTTACCCTAAGTTCACAAAATGAAAAAATTAAATTGAATGTATTTAAGTCTTCAACAAAATAGGTCGATTTAATTATGTTTTAAAGTTAATATTTACCATTTTATTTTCCAGACTGGCAAGAAAATCCAGTCAATAAAGGAGCACACACACCAGATCCACGACATGCAACTGTCGCGCGATGGGACCATGTTCATCACAGCTTCCAAGGATCAGACCGCTAAGCTGTTCGACACCAGCTCCTTAGAACTCCTCAAGGAGTACAAGACCGAGCGACCGGTCAATTCCGCCGCTCTCAGCCCCATCCTAGACCACGTCGCTCTCGGAGGAGGTCAGGACGCTATGGATGTAACCACCACCTCTACTCGCCAGGGCAAGTTCGACGCTCGGTTCTTCCATTTAGTATTTGAAGAAGAATTCGGCCGCATCAAGGGACATTTCGGTCCCATCAACAGTATATCATTCCACCCTGATGGTAAGAGCTACGCGTCTGGCGGAGAAGACGGTTACGTACGTGTGCAGAGCTTTGATCAATCCTACTTCGACTATACCTTTGATTACAACAGGGATTGAATATATAGATAAGAGAGGTATTAATAAAAAGTAAAGTTACTCATATTGTATATGTCAATAAAACTGATTTCTAACAAATGGTCAAATATTTGTTTTTTATTTTCTACCCAACAACTTTTCCTGTGAATTCCCAGGGTGTGCACTTTCTGGATAGTCATGGAAGCTCAAGGTGGTCAGGGAAAGTCGGTGAAATCGAGAGGCCTTGAGGCCACCTGGAAAGTCAGGGAAAAATTGAGATTACACTGTTTGCATCCCAAATTTCCCAGTGGTTGTAAAATAAATTCTAGCTCTAGTCCATTAGGTATCTTCGCTCGCTCTGGCAGACTTGTTCTTCTTTACGAAAGTCTTTAGTCTTTATGGAACGAAGAAAACCCGTTCTATTCCAGGCGGAGTTAGTAATTTACCTAGCTCGCTTCGCTCGCTCCTATAGACAAAGGGAAAATAAGAGAATAGAAGGGGAAAATGCAATAATTCGAAAAATAAATCGTATGCAACAATTTATTATATAAAACATTATTTTATTACACTTGGGGAATACTTTTCACTTATGCTTAAATTACATTTCACAGGAAATAAGGCGTAGTATGTTGTGGGGGAACTTCTCTTTCGCTATCGGGTACCGCTTGGAATAGTTTGGCGGTTCTATCATTAACTGTGTTAAACTCTAATATGGACGCGACGTTGCCGCAACGATAACAGTAGTTAGGCGCCGACCACACCGTCACCAGGCGTTTGTCAAACATGTATTTGTAACCTGGGAACAAATAGATTATTTTAGTAATTGGAGAATTAGAGTACTGCTGTATGTAACTAGATTTGGGCTAATGTGAATACTGACCATCATTTACTAGCTGATGCGCTCGGCAGATTAAATTCAGATTGTTGTAATTCATAAAGAGTTCTGTGACGTAACCGCCGAACAACCATCCTGCGCCTCGCGGGCTCACAGACCTGCAAAGAAAAGACGAGCTTTGTCAATAACTAACTAGATAAACAGCTGTGCTCCAGATTTGGAATCTTGACTGATTATCAGGACTATTTAGCATTATTCCACAAAGTAAACTGGTGTCAAACAGTAAGAACCAGGAGTAAAATAAAATATAACTTCTTACCACATCTTTACATCAGCTGGATCAGACCACAAGAGATCACAGAATGCTCCTTTGTGTGGTATTTGTTGGTTTCTATCAATACATCGAATTTGATCTAACATGGAGATCTCTGGGGATAGTCCACCATGGACGCACAGCACTGTCTCATCTATTAGCTGAAATAAAGAGATTAATAAATGGATTTGAATATTTTGGTCTTACCCGCATTACATTTTTTCGAAATCGCATCCACACTTCTTGTTTCATGAGTACAAACAAGTACTAAACTATTTTGTATGAAAGTCCAAACTAGTGAAGTGATTTCTGTGACATAACTGCTAAACCATGTCAGGAAATCAGGGGCCATGCTGATCCATCCATCTTGTGAAATTAACTAGGATCTCTAATCAGTAGCATTTCTAGCCTAAATTATTAACATCAGCGTCCCTTTTAATGTACCTCGTTAAAAAAACTTTCACTTTCTGGAGCCCTGACACAACCAGAAGGCGTCGTGGCAGACCTCGTAGAAGATGGCGGGACAAGCTGGATAAAACCAACAACCAGTAGCCCACATTAGCCCTGGATCGAAACAACTGAAAGTCATGGAGAGGCTTTTGTCCAGCAGTGGGATGACGCAGGCTATTAGTATCATTAAAAAACAATGATTGTGAAATACTCACCGCTGCAACTGTGAGCAAATCAAACACTCGACAGCAATCTTTCCATGCATTGGCATTCCCATATTTGTTGAGGCATTCATCATAGAAGCCATACACTTTTGTTATTTGACATGTCTCATGGTTCCCTCTCAATAGGATAATTCTGAAAAAATCACAAAATGCTACAGAAGAACTATTTGATTGAACAGAAGTTAAATATTTGAAATGTTTAGTATAATGTGAATAATTCATTGTAAGGGTCTGAGCTGCCACCGTCAATGCGGTGGAACTGGCAAAGTTCTGGGCTCACAGAATATATTTTAATATAGGATAGAAGATTAAAAGGGTTATTAACAAGTTTTGTTTGAATGACAGCTGGATTCAGGGTAACTCCAATTCTAAGACATGGGGAGGTGAGGTCCCCAATAACACAGTAGGTACCTATGCACAGTTTTGAGGTTTTCGGGGCCCTAATGTCATAAGACAGCAGGTTATACAAGATATAATAAATTTCACTATGTTGATGTGAACATACAAGTTGAAATCAACTTTTGAGCAAAACAAAAACAAACAACAATCAACCAATCAACTTTTGGCTAAATAGTATTAGTTCAAAAATAATATAAATACCAGAATATGAACATACCTGTCAGGATACCTCGCTTTTAGTGCCATAAGAAGTGTGAGTGTTTCTAAGCTGTAATAGCCCCGGTCAACATAGTCCCCCATGAAAATATACTTTGTGTGGGGCACCTGACCCCCTATATGGAATAACTCCTCTAAGTCATAGAACTGAAACAAGACAATAAGCGTTCATATTTTATGGGGAATTGCAGATGCCTTTTATGTCTTCCTTTCTGTTTTGGTTGTCTTCCAGTCTAACTGGATGCAGCTGAAAACCAGTATTTTACTGTGGACTGTTGGCTGTTGTTGGTTTGATTTACCAATACAACAATCATACAATAATCAACTTCTTTGTTTCTCATTGTTCTTTAAAAAAAAATACTTATCAGGATAGGTTCTACTTTTCCTTTTGTAAACATGATATGACTGGTTTCAAATAATAACTAAAACATGTTCTCTTGTAAAAATAATTGTCAATTTAAGCAGACAAGGGAAAGAGAGAAAAGTGGGAATCATTGGCATGTAAACAAGAAAATGAGATAAGATAAAAAGCAGACAAAGATCTCTCTACTCATGTCATTGAAGCGTGATCTCACGATAGGTGACTGATCTG
Source organism: Eugnorisma glareosa (assembly GCA_947578425.1). NCBI lineage: Eukaryota > Metazoa > Arthropoda > Insecta > Lepidoptera > Noctuidae > Eugnorisma > Eugnorisma glareosa. The sequence goes on from OX387959.1 coordinate 16,707,458, forward strand.
TCTTCTATGTACATCCGCAGTAAAGTTGATATGTCAGGGACATGAGTTCTTTCTTCTATAAGTTAAACTCTATCAGAATCTTTTCTTCAGTAAGTGGATGTTGAAGAACAGCTTAAAAGTGAGTTGTGCAACTAATAAATAACTGTTTCCTCATTATTATTTAACTTTACCTGGCCATGTATATCACCGCAGACAGTCACAGGTGTCTGTACCGGTTGTACATTGGGCTCCTCCAATAACAAGTCACACACAATATTACACAGCTCCCGCAAGTCATCTTCAGGTAAATATTTACACCTCTTCGCGATCTCTATCCACTTATCCACGTCACTCATTTTGTGCAGTAATTCACGAAAAAAAGGGGTCGTTTATTTTCCTGACTAAATACAGCCAACGATTTTTGAGATTAGGTTAGGGGTGTGACTTACGAGCCACAATGATGAGATTAGAATCGATACTGGTTTAAATAATTATTAGGTTATTTTTGGAATGATCATTGTTACTTTTGGCGCTTTAAAAAATACTATAATTCAGATTACTTATCAAACAGTTAAGGTAATTAAATCAGTTCAGATGGGACCTTATTTTCACTTAAAAAATTGTGTGACTGAAAGTGATAAATCGATTTGACAAATTCTTTTGATAGTACATCTCTATCACGAAGGAATAGCTGTCATTTTTGACAATCAGTTCGCGTTTACGAATACTGCTATCAAACTCTTTTTTTAAGGCTGTATCTCTTTAGCAAATTATAAAACAAGTTAATTAGAGAAAATACATAAATACAAAAAAGGTTAGATGGTGGCGAATCGCGGAACTACATATTTCCTACCTGGTAATGCCACGTTTTCTGTCAAACTCGGCAATGTCATTGGCTTGTCACTGCTTGTCATTGCATTGTCAGAAAGCATATATTATAATATAAGATTCTCTGTGGCAGAAAGTCGCTAACACAGAGCATCTTATACGCTAACAGCGCCCTCATTTTTTCTATACTCTATTTTGCCAAACTTTACCTATAAGTGAACTTTTCTAAAAATCCCTCCTCTGACAAGGAATCCAACTTAACTAACCTCTTGCTGTAGTATGGGAAACTGCACAAGACTTGCCGTGTGTCTTTTGGCAATCCATATGGGAAATCATTAGACGTCTTTGGACGACGATCTAAGAAGGACGAGTTGGTCTTTGATTTATATTAACATCCAGAGGTCAAGCTTAAGGTATGGACTCCACCAAAGCGGACACAAGCGGAGAGGATAGAACATGCATAAGAGCTAGGTTGTATCCACCGGAGCTGTGCGGAGATGTGCAAAGCGGAGAGGAGAGGTGTGCGCATAGAACACATATACTCTAGGATGGTGTGCGCCGCTCAGAGTACAGCATCTTTTCGTCTGCGCTGTGCCTGGTCGTCTAGTGTGCAGGCGGGCCTAAACAATTACGAGACATCTGTCCTCTCTGCTCAACCGTTTCCACCAAATTAAGAGGAGACGAGAACTGTAAATAACGAAATTCTATTGGTGGTTTACAACACATCTCCCCTGATCCTCTCGTCTAGTACGTCTTCGCTACGATTCAATGGTGTCCGGCCTCAAGGTTTGCCGACGAATGATGGTGCGCAGCATACTGAATGCTAAACTAAGAAACACCACACTGCGGAACGCAAATTGCCGACGTGGCTCATAAAGCTGCGAGACTAAAGTGGGGTTGGGTAGCCCATGTCTGCTGGTGGACCCGAATATCGCAAGACTGGAGCTCTGAGACAGCTAAAAAGAGTCGCAGCAGACCGAGCAGAAGAGGGCGGTGCGCTTTGGATGGCTTCCTCGAGAATTGACGAGAAGAAGCACGCCTTTGCTCAAGAATGGAAAAAATATGGGCTACCTAAGTACCTACTTAATTTGAAAAAAATGTCTTATCCTGCTATACAGGTTGGACAGTGTTCAAGGGGGGCAGTAAGGGGAATTACTTTAACACGAAAATAATCACACTACGCAACATCAACGTCGCGTTTTTTGGCAACTGGTACAATCACGCCGTCATTTAAAACAAGCGTCTCTTCTCGTGACACTCAAACTCTGAGATTAGTGTCTAAAGTTCAACCTTCTATTTAAATTATCGTTGAATAAATTATTGTAATAATATACCTCTTCAAATATGTCCATTTTGATAGAATATTTAATTTGAAATAACAAAAATACAATACTCGACAACGCAGCTATACTTGAACAGCAAAAATGGACAATTGGAGTATTGGACATGACAATCTACCTATGCTCAAGCGCATAAGATGCTTTGTGAGCGCAGTCTCGACCACACTTGGGTAATTATAGATCAAATCACTGCTTAGGTTCGATTCGCGACAGGGGCGTACCAATCGAAAATGGCGCCTAGAGGATGAATCATAGTTGCGCCCTTTCGTAAATAATTATTTTATAATAAAAAACAGATACCTACACTAAATAAAACAATCATTAATCACAACATACAAAACATAAAACATTTACTTTCTTTTTATAACGAAAATTATAAAACCTTAACAATTGCATTTACAACTTTCTGCGACGCAAATACTTATACTTATCGATGATGTCAATGATGATGTTTTCGAAATTAGTTCTCTTCTCGCCACAGAGCATCTTATATTCTCGCTCTACACTCAGCAAAGCTAGGCCTTTCTTGGCCCATTGTACCCCTTAAAATACGAAAGCACTAATTTCAGCTAAGGTCGAAGATCGCTCACATTATAGCGATGGATACTGCAATAGCAATGGTAAGCAGAATTGAATTGCAGATTTGAATAGAAATGCGCAGATTTGGAAATACTTTTTCATCCCCATTTGCACAATTTATTCAAGTAGCTCTTCAGATTTCTTCAGGTTGACGTTTTTTCTTGTCAATATTAGCATTCGAACCTCAAATATTTCTTCGTTTAACTGTCCTCCGTTAACATTGCAACTGTAGAAATCTCCAAATTCTTTGCATTTATTTTTAAACCGTCGCAGTCGTCAGTATCGTAATACAGCGTTTTAACATCTAAAAGAAATCCAAATCTGGCGTTTCATGCGAACATTCACTCATTTCACACACAATGCGATCCAGCGATCCCTTCATTAGGCTAGCCGCACACACAAAATAATATTGTCAATAAAGTAAGTACGTTTTGTCAATAATATTGTCGTGGGCGACCGCGCGGCAATATTTTAGTTGAAGAAAAGATTTCAAGGCAGGCGGACGATCCCGTTTTTTGTTCAAAATGGAGGACGAAAAAATAGTGCTAATACTGTTAATGATAGTACTCTCACGGAAAAACACTATTTGTTAGTATACAGGGAGGAATTTTTCAACGCCACCAGGAGGGAAAGTACCTACTCTAAATACTGGAGATAGAAAAACTCAAAGGAAACATTCTTTTATTTTTAAAAAGAAAAAAATCTGCATTCAAAGATTTTCGAAAATTCGCTTGCCCCACTCAGGAATCGAACCGGGTAAATTCCCAAAAAATAACATCCTGTACTTTTATGGCATTAATCGATAGGGTCGAATGTCTCTAACAAACATTATATTAAATGAAAGGAAAATTATGAAATTAATCTTATCGAAAACTATAGAGGTTATATAATTTTTGAAATCATTTTCATCTTAAGTCTTAGTTCGTTTATTTAAAGTGATTTAACTCGGCTTTTTTCTCATCCAGTCTTTAATCTATCGTTTCTTTCTTGATTGTCTTTGTTTAGTTCGTAAAATTAATTCAATACTCAATGCAACGACTTTTTTTCTTTCTATCCATTATATTAAACGTACGCACATGAATCTAGCTGCGGAGCGACTGAGTCAGATTGTATCATGAAAAATTACCAATAATATTGCGTAGTGTGCGGGACCATCTAACGATGAAGATTTTTGACAGTCTTGCATTGACAATATTATTTTGTGTGTGCGGCTAGCCTTACTTGTTCCATTTCTTCTTTAGCGATTAACCCTGCGTCCGATGCACTCTCTTCAGCCAAAAATTGTATTCGCCTTCGACGCCTTTTCGTGGCTACATCCCATTTCTGGCAAAGATTGAATCCTCTTTTTAATGCCTCATCAACTAATCTCTCTCTTTCATTTGAAAAATTGTCTCAGAGGATTTTTATGTCGTAAGGCAGCATTATGGAAATTCATACTTGGGTCCTGGTGTCGCTTTTGGACAGGGCCAATAGACGCGCGTACATCGTTCCAGAACCACAGCAACGTCAGAAAATCGTAGGATAACGTACGATTATGAAGAAGTCTGGCCTCATATTCTTCGTTTTACTGTTTTGATCGCTATTATTTTGGATAGAAGGTTCAGTATATCTTCAAGATATTTGTGGATTGGCTTTACTGCTTCAACCCTAGCAACCACAGTTTGCACTTCATCTACTTGCCAGATATACTATAGAAGTCTTATATAGCAAAAGATCTAGTTAGTAGGAGAAGAGATAGTTTTTAACAATATTATCTGTAACATATATATAAAAATCAGCACTCGGGCTTTAAGAAAAGATTGTATTATTTTTACGCAACTTTAGCACCTAATATCTAAAAATTGGCCGTCGGCATAAGTTAGCAGGTATGCATACGTTCATAGTACATACTAATACTACTTGTTGCCTCACATTTTGTTCATGAGAAAATAAGTGAGTTCTACCAGTCTAAATAAGATGCTCTGTGGTTAGCCATCTACTTTAGGACTCTGATTTTGCAACCACAGGCACGTATTTTTATTTTTTTTCCCAGCGTAGGTTACAATGAGCAAAGACCACCAAAAAAGTTTCAATAGTTCCGAAAAAGGTGACCATAAGTGTCTGGCTTGGCTGCATGTACACCGACCAAATTGAGTGAATGATTATCGCAATTCTCAAATATTGCCAGATTATTCTTTTCGGCTATTCTTTGGCGAACTTCAGTTCGGTGTCCAGCCATCACAGCAGCGTTGTCATATAACGTTGTGAACGACAATCCTGTAGATCCATGTCGTCTTTTCCCAGCTGATTAAGTATTTCGTCAACTAAACTTTCACCGTCCTTTTGAATTATCTGGATGAAACCTAAAAAGGATCGCTCCCTAATGCAGACAGTTTTTTTCTCGAAATCAACGAAAACAACAACAAAAAATACTTCTGACATCTGCTCACGATGTGCCAGATCAGGAGTTGTGTCAAATATGAGACCGTAGTGTGTATTTTGATTTTTAAATTTAATAAATTGGTTATTTTTGCGCCCCCCTTCAAAAGGCGCCCGGGGCACGTGCCCTACCTGCCCCACCCAAGATACACCTCTGATTCGCGAACTGAGTAACGATCTAAAATAAAGCCAAACTCAGCTGAACTATGATCAATGAATCTATGCTTGAGGAACGTTCTAAAATTAAAACCAGACCTCAAACTACACACATCAAAAGTGTCTAGGGATCAAGCATTTTTATGTGGATTTCTTGAGATTGAGATGTGGCTTTGTAATAAATTTATGATTTTATAAATTTATATGGATCCTTTTTGGTGCATTTCATAATTTGAATCAGGAACTGTGAATCAAATTCGAGTAAAAGATGAAAATCAGCTGTCAATATTTTCCCTATAAAAACATACAACGCATTGAAGACATTATTAGTGCTACTGTTTCCCTACTACTGATTAAAACCAACGTTATTATGGAGCGGCGACGTCATTTAAGCAGGGAAGAAATGCTCAGAGCCGTGGGAATGATAGAAGCTGGTTCCCGGCAACGTACTGTGGCTTTAGCTCTGAATACAAGTCAGAGTGTTATCAGTCGACTTTGGACACGTTACCGAAGCACTGGTACCGTGGCTGAGCGCCATGGAGGACGGTATCGCTGCACCACACGGAGACAAGACCGATACATTCAAATCTTAACTCGAAGAGCTCCAACAATTACCGCCATGATGTTAGCCGTGAGGCTTCATCACTCTTCAGGGAACTTAATTAGCGACCAAACAGTCAGAAACCGCTTGCATGAAGTGAACCTTCATTCCCGAAGACCGCTACGGGTACCACCTATAGCAATGCACAATCGTAGGATACGATATCAATGGGCTCTTGAACACAGAAATTGGGCAGAAGAACAATGGCGTTTCGTGTGCTTTTCTGATGAGTCTCGTTTTGGTATGAGACCGGATACAAGACGTATACGACACTGGAGAACCCCTGGACGCCAACAGCGATTAAAATCCTGCCAGGAAGTCCATCCTTATAGTGGTGGAACCATCATGGTATGGGCGGGTATTTGGATCGGCGGAAGAACTGAGTTGATTTGGATCAGAGGCAACCTCAACGCTCAAATTTATGCTGAGACGATTGTATCAGACGTCATCGTTCCTCTACAAGTGCATATCGGTCCCTTATTTCAGTTAATGCATGATAATGCACGACCGCACACCGCAAGAGTTGTAAGACAGACTCTCGCCGCAGCTAACGTCAATGTCCTGCCCTGGCCTGCTCAGTCGCCAGACTTGAATCCGATTGAGCATGCATGGGATATGTTACAGAGAAGAGCTCTGCCGAATATGGAGGGTATCCAGTCGCAAGAAGACCTTTTTTTGTTGTTGCAACGAACATGGGCGGCCATTCCACAGCGTGATTTGGATGAACTCATTTTGAGTATGCCAAACCGATGTTCTTGTGTTGTTAGTGTTCGCGGTAGAAACACGGATTATTAATTGTTTAAGTTACCCAATAAAATTTTAAAGAAAACTGTTATTTCAGTCTTTTTTTCGAACTATTGTGTTAGTGGTTCAAATGTCAAAAATCCCTTTATTAGGAAAATGGCAAATTTCTTTATTAATGCAAAGGTGACTTGGTTTATCGTTACTGTGACAAACGAAAACACTTTATTTGATGAATCCTTAAAGAAAATTTTAATTAATATCAATCAGGAGAAAAGTTATTGCAAAAATATATGTTGATCCCTAGACACTTTTGATGTGTGTAGTTATAAACAGAGATCAATACTCGAGTTTCCTTCTGTAATACGGACCTAAATCTTGTCATTTTGAATCATTTCTAAAAGTTTGTCAAAATAATGTACTTAGTCCTATTGGTAAAATTGACTACTACTAGAGTACAGTGCGAAATATTCATTTACCAAAATTGACGAGTTTTTCTTTTACGTAATTTTCGTCGAAGTAGCAAAGCCAACAGTAGTGTTTCCTCGACGGAATCATTTTGTCTCTTGTACTCCTCAATCGCAGCATGTGCGCAACGTTAACTCTTGCCACTTGAGACTCGCGACGTCAGCACAACGTTGTTGCTGCGCAGACGTTGGATATACGTCAACGTTCGTAAAACGCGAGTGCGATAGCGGCCTAAGTTGTTACAATAAAAACAAAAATTATAATTAAGAATTTATTAACGTGAATACAAACATGCAAGTACATTTTTCGAATGTTATACACATTGTTATTCATTAGGTTTAGGGTGCTCTTTTGATATGCTGCTGTGAATGGGTTAACATAATATGATTATAAATGTACTACTTTAACTTAATGCTAAAAGCACATTAGAAATTGGAATACAACAGACAATTTTTGCAGTTGGGACGGAGCAATATTATTTTCATGTAAAAATGCACTAGCAAGCTCATAATAAATGTACGTTAATCAAAAAATACGACACAAAAGTACTAGTGTACTTGTTTTCGGATAACAACAGTTATAGTTTGTAATGCCATAATATTTATTAAGCTATTATTTAAACCTAAAACCGGCTGTTTCCTTTAAATTTTACAACATTATTTTAGATTTAAAAGAAAAACAGTCCGATTAATAATAATATCACCAAAGTGCAGAGTTGCCAAGGCGTTATAAATCACAGAATGCTATTTTTGAGATACGAACCAAACACTGGAAACAGATGCGTCGAATCACAAAACAATAAATAAGTACCTGAGATGGTCCACAACAATCACTTTATGAAGTCTTCTACTTAATGTCAGCCTGTTATAACCAGCATAAAGTTAATGATTCTTGTGTCAACCACCGTAATACTAGACAGTTTAAACACTTAATTACTCAACAAAACAGTGATAAACACAAAATAAAAAGCACATTTAGCAATTTCGAGTTCCTTCACCTAAGTTTTGAATTTATTAACTTTTATAGGTATAAAAATTACTTAATCCCGAGAGAGTACCATGTGATCACAGATTTTGAAAAGTCCGCTCAGCGATCAGTACCAAAGTAACCAATGTCCTGAAACGGTTTCACCTATTACCTACGCAACATGAAAGCGGATGCATGCCCATCTATGTATTTATTTCTTATCTCTCTCTAGCTTATAGTGCACTCACTCATGTGACTCATTCATTATATGTATAGTCACAATTACTGCTCACTTAGTAACTAATATATTTCACTATAATGCATAACAAATTATGAGCATGTACCTGTTTTCATCAATTTCTATATTATCAAGATATGCTATCATAATTAGTTTCTAATTTCTATTTACGTTTGCGAGCCAGTACTCTGTGAATAAAATTACAAATGCATAATTACTTTGGCAAATACAAAGACACCTAAAACGCACAACCTCACTAACGACCATTGTCTATGGTCAAACAGTAATAAATAAAATTTGAAACTCAACAACTACTACAAAAGTACTGGCGTTCAAACATATACCGGAGGTGCAATTACGACAGCCGTGTGAAATACACTCTTTTATAGGTTCTAAATAAAAGACGTTTCCCCCTATTGTCAACATTCGACCCCCGTTACAAGTTATTGTATCGTTGAACACATATCTGAATAGTGAGCGCCAGGTGCCAATTTTTGATTAACCAAAAAGACCCTGTTACGAATGTTTAGGCTACACATATTAAACTTAACTATAACTAAGTTACACACATCTTAACAAAAAAGCAGTAATTTTTTTCTGCTACCAAATAAGTTAAATGACGATTTCTCAAAAATATTTTATTATGCAAACTAATGACCTGGTCTAGTAAATATAGCCAGTAAGCAAAGAAAACTCCCTCACAAGAAGGCATAAAGCTAAGTCACATTTAGCAAACAATAATAAAAGATTACTTAACGTCTACCCAAGAAGCAACATATGTGTCATATAAACTTAACAACTAAATCGTAAAAGCAATAATGTTGGAACCAGTACCAACGCTGGTTTACATAATTTTACAGTTCCCTGGTAATAGGATGTTTCACTTGGAAAATGTTCCAAAAACGAGTATAATCTATTTACTGAGTGTAAAGCACACTCGAGATTTTAGCTTATAATATAAACCATGTGATCCTACAAATAATTCATAAGCAGAGATCCAAAATCAGGGTTAATAAGAACAGCTCTTTTTTATGAAACTGTTCCGTAACTACCTCGTTAGCGATTACAAACAAAGTTAACACTAAACAAAAACATGCAAATTATAGTTTAAAGATCTCTAGATAATCAGAATTACATTCAGATTTTTCAGTTCCGTATCAACACTTTGTATCAGCTTCGGAACACAAGGTGGTGATAATTTATTAGATACGAATTTATTGTAAATACTGAGGTAAATGGTCGTTTTCGATCGAGATTATGACCATGTGGTCTTTATAAAATTGACAGACTTCGCGAAGCATTTGTAGAGAGGGGTCGTGATAGTTTCACTTGAACTGGCCGAGCACGAACGCGTCCATGACCTTGGGCACGTGCTCGTCGATGCCGACGATGTCGAGCACGCCCTGGTGCGAGCCGTCCGTCGTCGACACCCTGTGGGACGCCAGGCTCATCACTATCAACCTGTAAGGACAAGCAGATGATAAGAATATAAAGATACTTCTTGAGACGAAAGCTGTGTCAATCTATTGCCTAATCCTACATCAATGATTGTTGTTTTTTGAAAGATTCAGCAAAACAAACACGATAAATGAGATTCACAATATTTCAATGCCCCTTCAATTCCTCCATCAATAAAGTAGTTCGCTCCAGGCATTACAATAAGGACGTTGTACGTACTTAGCGTCAGGAACCCCAACAGCTGTCCGGTACCGCTCAAGCGCTCGCACGGGGCAGTGGTCAGGGATCTCCTTGATGGGCGCCGGCGGAGGCCCGTAGCGTGCCGCGGGCCCGCGCCCCCCACGACTGTTCATATCCAACTCCATGTAGCGAGTAGTACGGTCCAACATGTTGATGAACACGTCGAACTTCTTGTTGTTCTTGATGGCCCAGTCGATTGGCGCGTCTTGCTGTACGCGGCCTAAGTTCGCTTTCTGTAAGAGAAAAGGGTATAAGTTGTGATAATTGATGAACAGGAGCTTTGTGTCATTGCCATTTTTTTCAAGTGGACGACTATAAACGACAATACTTGATGACTGACGTCACTCTTAGAAAATGAGTCATCACAAATACAGCACATGAGTGTTAAATATTGATAATGGCCATTATTTTATGCTGTTCTAAATTCTTCAAGAACGTCCTCAAAAAAAGGGATTTGCCATCACATCAAACCACACTTTAAAAACAGATTGATGTGTTAGGAGCGATAATCCCTTAAACATCTTTTCGTCAAGAAGGAAGCAGGTGGTTTATGAAATAAAACTTACCCTGAACAAGAACTCAGCCTCTTCGAGGCTGCTAAAGTTGCGCTCGATGGTCAGCACCTCGACGCCTTCTTCAGAGAACACCGCTAACTGAACTTGACTCTCACGCTTCAGGATTTGCAGAGCCAGTATTAGTGCTAGAAATAAAAATAAAAGGTATATGACTATACCAACAGACAAATTCGACTGATGAAGTTAAGATAAGAATAGTTTGTTGATATTAGGAATAAAGGAGGTGTTTTTTCCCCCATACAGTTGTGGCCCAACAATGTACCTTAACAATAAAGGTACGAAGTTATAGGAAAAAAAATCGCAAAATTGGATTTATTAATGCATTTGTACCACCTGAAATTATTGTCGATCAAAGATGCTAAAACTTGCAACCCAAGAATTTTAATCTGGCAATCTCGTGATTCATTTCTCCGATGATGCGTTTCGTTACTTTATTTTATACACGTATGAAAACCTAACAATATCCTATTTAGAATTTAGTTTTGTATTAAGGATAGGTTATTTTTCCCGGCACACTTTTTTCGTGAAACATTACGGGATCAAGAATTTAAAAATACATTTATTTCACATTTCAGATTATTTTTTGCGTTTGGTTAGCTACTGGCCAAAAGACAGTGCTCCAGGGCCAATCATTTACTATTTTATTCCTTTTGTTGTTGTTGGTGACAATACTGTAATTCAGATTATTCTAGCCCTTGTCCAGTATATGATGCTCTGTGCCCTTGTCAGACGACCGATCTCGAAAGAGTTTAATATTTTGACAGGGAATAGTTTGACAACCGCCAGCGCTGTTACGAACGTTTCTTTGAACGCAGACGATTCGAGGTAGTGTTTTTTCACATTCTTTTATTTCTTAATCTATCGAATATTGAAGGATTTAAAAAACTGCTAATAACACAATTTATTGGAAAGAATTTAAATAGTAATAAATAGTAATTTTCGGCCAAAACATGTACCGAGGTACAAATGTACCTCGGTACATGTTTTGGCCGAAAAAAAAAACAGCACCTTTAAACTTTAGGTTTATCTGTAAACATTGAAAACTTACACAAAGTTTCGTGTCCGTACAATTAACCGTTGAGGAGTTCTTTCGCATGACATGTCTATCATAAAATGAGTAGTCACCAGAACCAAAGGTGTGTACAAAATATTAGTATAATCGGTCGGGGGGACTGGTTTGAAATTCAGTTGCAAGATTTGACAAATACATACTAACTAATAAGGCAAGTTACATAAAAGTTCAGAGAGTTTTTATTATACCCTTTTTAGGTTGTAGTATACCACACAAATTCTTGTCACGAAACAATTTTTTACATTGTTTCTAGAAGTTATTAACGAACCATCATGTCGTCAATATAGCCCAAGAAGAAAAAAATACGTATTAAAGGAAAAAAAATATATTACTGAACCGATTTTGGTGAAATTTCTATGGGACCAAACGTGAAGCATATCCTTTCACTTGAAAATCGGTTTCAAATCGGTTCATAAATGACAGAGTTATCAGGTAACGAACATAAAAAAATACAGCCGAATTGAGAAACTCCTCCTTTTTGAAGAAGGTCGGTTAAAGCAATAGGATTGGAACAATAAACTTTTCGCAAATAGAACTAAATTTTTCTTTACTTTGTTTTACCTAGCAAATCTGAGATTAGCACTCAGGTTTCGGAATCAGAAGATATGAAGTTAATCTAGATACCTGCATGTCCGGGCGTAACGTGCTTGTTATAGAAGCACTCTGCCAGGAGACGTTTCTTGCTCTCCTTCTTCGTATCGGCGTCGCCACCGCCGCCCGGCGTAGTCTTCGTGTCTGTCTTCTTACCTTTCTTTGACACCGTGTATTTCTTGCAGAAGTGTTTACCTGTAGAAAATAAAAGCATTTCAGAGTAACATTTAATCTCTTGCCGCAGGCGCTGTTTTGAAAGGATTATCAGCATTTTTGTTGTGTTGTGACAGACAGACAGATTTGTTGCTTTACGAGTATGTGTTTTTCTTCTTGAATTATTTTTTAGTAATCCCATACTTGGCTTTGGTTTTACAAAGTGAACTATGAAAACTAATGCCACAGTAAAAACATACCCCTGTATTTGCCGTCGCGCAGTCGAGTAAACGAACACGTCGATTTGGCATAGTTACAATATTATTATAATAATAAGGTTACCTTTGAACATGTGGTGTCTCATGTCCATAGTAATCATGTAGCGCGCGTTGGTGGGCGGGGTCAAGGTCCAAGTGAGGTCCACAAGTTTGTTCAGTGCGGTCAACACGGCTGGGTTTGGCGGCAAATCGATACCTAACGAAAAAAAAACAATTGATACTCTTGATTTTTTAAATCTTTCAATCCAGGGTGATTGTTTAAACATGGGTGATACTTTAAGAGAGTCAAGTATGTACCTAAATACAAACAACTTTTACTTCGAGACTTACTAAAATGAAAAAAAAAGTCTGTTCTGTTCCCTAATTTTTTTTCGAATATACCTACGTATATAATTGTATGGAACAGCTGAAGTAAAAGTCATACATTTTGATGAGTCACACCAAAACACCCAGTAGTTCGGTGAATGATGGTCTTTGATTTGATGATTGGAAATCTGATTGCCGATTGGCAAATCTAAGAGTCAATTCATAACATTTTTATCATTCTACACGGCGCGACTGAACTGAAACTGTTAAGTTGTTAACCAATAAACACATTCGTCATTGCGTATCAGCCAATCAGTGTTCATACTCATCGTTGCTGTTCGCGATTTACTAAGTTGGTTCGCGGTCGCGAAAACCGCCCTTACAGCGTAAATATAATTACTGATACAGAAACATAATATAATGGATGTTAACAGACCCTTCACGAACCCGAAAGAGTATACCTGGGAACCGTCTAGTTACGGAGATATTGGAGGTCAAAGTTCCAACTTCATCACAAGTTTTTTTTGAATACACGATACTGTTCATCAATCAGCCAGCACAATGTTTTTGCGTTACATTTAGTCCTACCGTAAACCGTGATTTTTCAACAAAAAACATTTGCGTATAATCTAATTTTGATGTACAAAATGCTTGGTTGACGGCTTCGTGAAGGATTCTGTTTACACCTTGTATTGTACCAACCCCAGTGTTTGAGCTCCCTGGGGTGTCGCTTGGTGGTGGTCCACTGCCATAGTCCCGTCTTGCTGTCGAACATCTGACGCGTGCGCCGGCGCACTTCCCTCTCCATCGATACTTTAGCCTTCGGGAACTTCAATGGCCTAGTATTGAAGAAAATAATGAGAGTACAATTCTATAGTTATATACTTGTTTGGCCTTTTTTTTTTTTTTTTTTTTTACCGATGGGATGTGGTTTCAGCTGTGCTATGATAGTCATACTTGTTTGGCCTGACTGACTATCATAGCACAGCTGAACCCACTGGATTAATAGCTAGCTATTATGACGTAGGTATCCGCTAAGAAAGGATTTTGGAAAATTCAATCCCTAAGCAGGTGAAATACGAGTTTGATGATTAGTATGAAATTCGTTACCGGCCCAACCTGGCGCAGGTCGGTTAGGTTACGTTAGGTTAGGTTATGATGCGGTATCCTCCTCGTAGACAAGACGGCCACGGTGAGGCGGTACGGCGCAGAGTCCGGTGTTCCGCAGGGGTCGGTACTGGGGCCCCCCTTGTGGAACATCGGATTTGATTGGCTGTTGCGGGGAGCCCTTCTCCCGGGCACAAGTGTCATCTGCTACGCGGATGACACTCTCCTCACTGCCCTGGGTAGGAACTTTGGGGACGCGGCCTGTCTGGCCTCGGCTGGCGGATCCTTGGCTGCAGAGAGAATCCACCGCCTGGGATTGAAGGTGGCGCTGCACAAGACCGAGGCCGTGTTCTTTCGCGGGCCTCGGCAGTGCTGCCCTCTCGACGCCCACATAGTCGTAGAAGGCGTCAGGATAGGGGTCCAGCCCCAGATGAAGTATCTGGGCCTGGTGCTGGACGACAGGTGGCGCTTCGGCCCGCATTTCAGCGGGCTGTCGATGCGCCTGTTGAAAGCCGCGGACGCCCTCTCGTGGCTCCTCCCGAACCTGGAGGGGCCCAAGGCGAAATGCCGGCGCCTGTATGCAGGCATCCTGAGGAGCATGGCCCTATACGGGGCCCCCATCTGGGCGGACTCCCTCCATAGGAGGGAGAATGCGACCGCCATCCGCAGGCCCCAGCGGGCCATTGCACAGCGGGTGGCAAGGGCCTACCGCTCAGTGGGCTATTCGGCGGCGTGCGGTCTGGCCGGCACCCCTCCTTGGGAGTTGGAGGCTTGGGTGCTCGCCAGAGTGTACGAATGGACGGCGCGCCGGAAGGCGCTCGGGGAGCGCCCCATGGGAGAAGAGCGGGAGGCCGTGCGGCGAGAGGCGAGGGACGCCATCGTCCTCCATTGGTCGGAGGACCTCGCCAACGCCGCCTTTGGCCGCCGGACGTTGGACGCGCTCGGTCCGGTCCTGCAGGGCTGGCTCGAGCGGTCCCACGGTTTCCTCTCTTTCCGTCTGGTGCAGGTGTTGTCCGGACATGGCTGTTTCGGATCGCACCTGCACCGGATCGGGAGGGAGGAGACCCCGGCGTGCCACGACTGCGGCGCGCCGGTGGACACGGCGCAGCACACCCTCGAGGTGTGCCCGGCTTGGTCCGAGCTGCGCCGCGGTCTGACCGCGGTGGTCGGACTGGACCTCTCGCTTCCCGGCGTGGTCGACGCCATGCTGGGGAGCGAGGAGGCCTGGTCAGCAGTCGCCTCCTTTTGCGTGGACGTAATGTCGCAAAAGGAGGAGGCGGAGCGCGCGCGGGAGGACAATCCTCTCGCTGCACCGCTCCGCAGACGAAGGGGTCGGAGAAGGCGCCGTCCTCTCCCTCCCCATGGAGACGGGCGGGGGTGCCTTCGCCCGCATTGCACCCGTCACCTTCGTCTGTCATTCCCGATACCCCACACCCGTGAGGGCGTGAGGAGTCCGCCATGAAGGGCAATCGTCGGCGGAGAACAGGACGTAAAGGCTATGCCGGTTTCCCAGTTCCCCGCCACTCGGACGAAGCGGGAATGCCGCTGGGTCGTTTTAGTGGGTATACCGGGTCCGCCCGGGGAGTCCCACATACTCCTCCCATCCCCCGATGGGAGGGTATGCGTAATGCATTTTTTCCCAGCGACAACAAAAAAAAAAAAAAGGTTATGGTATGGGAATATGAATGCGGTATGGGAATTATTCTGCGGTATTAGAATTATCATTTGCATAAGCATATCAGCTTATATGTTCCCACTGCTGGGACACATAGCCTCCTCTCTATGAGAGGGAATGGACTATAATAATCCACCACGCGGGCCCAGTGCTTGTTGGTAGATGTTATATGTCTTCGAATTTTTGGTACTAGGATATACCGGTTTGCTCACGACGTTTTCCGTCACCGTATTGAGAGCCGTGGTGATGAAATAAATTACACAAAGTAATGCGCCCGCCTGGGTTCGAACCCACGATTTACTGTGCGTAAGTCGGGGCTGCCACCACTGAACCACCGCTGCTATCTCTAACAAAGCTCATTTACAAAACCAGCTATCTATTGTCGTCGGTCGTCAAACGTTGTCCGACTACATTTGAATAGCCTGGGAGACATCAATTAACTAGAGGAGTTGGAGTAGTCCATAGTGTCAATGGTTTCACATACATAGGCTCATATTACAGATTATGATACCTCCCGTATACATTCAATCAGCTTTCTGAAAACAATTTAATCATGGGCAATAAACTATTCCACTACATCTCTTTAAGACTGCATAGCAATCATGCAAGATCACTTACTTGGATTTCTTGCTATAATTAGACATAGCGATGTAGGCAGCCAGTGGCGTGACCTTGGAATTCTTGATGATCTCCTTGCTGGTGAGCAGCGACACCAAGATGGCGGTGGTGGTGGAGTCACTTGTCAGGAAGCCCATGTTGTGGATGCGTTGGATGTACTGCAGCGTGTCCTCCAAATTTATTTGAGGCATCACTGCGTCCCATACCTGCCACGGTAATTATGCTTTAGTGCTTATGGAACAAAAGTTATACTACCAGAGCAACATGGTTGAAACTTTGAATACTATGGAGCCTCTCAGAATTTACATGCAGAAAAAAAGAAATAAGTCTGCAAAATGTTTGAGTCTACTCAAATATTGGTTTTAAAGCCATGATGTAACTAAGGGAGTATGCTAAAATTAGAGCGGGTGCGCCCGCTGCGGCCGTCCTGTCAATTTTTCCCAAGAAAATCCGTCGCACGCGCCCGTGCCACTTAGCGCTGGTTCTCATACTATTTCTTAATTCCAATCAATCAAGAACGAGAGCGTGCATCCGCACTCGCACACAGCCGACACACCCCGTAAAGCATGCAAATAGAGTAACTCAAAAGAAGTTTTTAATTTATAACAAACCCTACAGGTAATGGTCACGAGATCTTTAAAATGGGAACACCCAAATACTCCGTAATATTTTATTCCGAATTTCGATGTTCCGATTTTCAAAAGTCCGAATTTCGATTATTAAAAATCACGAAATTTATTTTAGCGAAAGTCGTAAATGCGATTTTTAGTTTTCCGATTTTCATACGTTCGAAGAATCAAATGCTCGAAGGGTTCTCGGTCCGAAAAATGACATTCCGATTTTCAATATTTCGCATAAACTACTAAAATTAGGATTCTGAATCACTTTTCTGAATTTTATTTGTTCGAATTTCAGTTTATCGAAAACTATTGACCGACGTCTTTTTTGCTGTGCATTATTATGTTGTGCTACAAAATTTAGTGACAGAAACGAATCGCTGCAAAACCGACTTCACGCAGTCTTGTCTGCCCTTTTTTTTTTTTTTTTTTTTTTTTTTTTTTAGGTATAACCACTCGCAGCGCAACAACTCTACTGAGGTTGAAGCTGCTTAACTACACATTAAATGAACAGACACTAAGGGCACCCCCTGCGAGGTTCGGGCCTAGGCTTAGTGCGTCATTGAGGGGGGGGGCAACTAGAGTTTGGCTGGGTCGGATTATTTAATGGGGAATTTAACGTTACATGCTCAGCGGCGCGGGCTGGCTCGTCGAGCAAGGGTCGGTCGGTGATGTTACGGGGGAGTCGCGGTGGGACTCGGCGGCGGGGCCGGAATCGCGGTCGGTATTTGTTCTTGTACTTACGTAGTGTACTAGTTTCCCTACAGCTCTCTTGAAGGAGGGTGATGGGGTCATCGGGTTGGAGGAGGGTAAGGCGGGGTCTCCTAATCCTACTTATGTTGGAGGGGGCGTATCGGGCGGCCGAAGCGATCAGCGGGTTGGGGTGCCTTTCGGCTGAGTCGAAGAAACGCTTTGTGAGACGTTTCATAAACTGTCTGACAGTCGGAATTTTAAGGTCGACATGGAGTCGTTCATTCCTAACGAACCACGGGGCGTCCGCGGCTCGTCGGAGAAATCGGTTCTGAAGGGTCTGCATCCTGTGGAGGAGGTGGGGCTTGAAATGTGCGAACACGGGGCACGCGTAAGTCATGATGGGCCGAATGCACGCGGTTTAAATACGCAACTTGCACCTAAGTGACAACTTGCTGCGAGCATTCAGCACGGAATGGAGCCTTCCGAGAGCGAAGGCGGCACGGGCTCGTGCGGCCCTTATGTGCTCTCCGAAGGAAAGGCGTCGGTCTAGGATGACCCCCAGGTATTTGGCTCGCTTCTC
This sequence comes from Eugnorisma glareosa, assembly GCA_947578425.1. Lineage (NCBI taxonomy): Eukaryota > Metazoa > Arthropoda > Insecta > Lepidoptera > Noctuidae > Eugnorisma > Eugnorisma glareosa. The sequence continues at coordinate 16,725,735 of OX387959.1, forward strand.
CCAAGGGATAGGCTTGCCAAACATAGAGATCGGTCGGATGGCGGATGTGAGGGAGTGGCGATGCCTGCTGAAGAGGACCGCCTGGCTCTTGTCGGGGTTGACCTCTATCCTCCATCTCCGGAACCAAGCGCCTAGTACGTTTGCGGAGGTTTGGAGAACGCGGGTAATATTGTCTGTGCTCCTGCCTGAGTAGTAGATGGCAGTGTCGTCAGCAAAAAGTGCTAACTCAGCCTTTCTACTCAGGGGCATGTCGCTGGCGTATAGCGTGAAAGCTAGGGGGGAGAGCACAGAGCCCTGAGAGACTCCTGCGCGGATCGGATGTGGGGCGGAAAGGGCACCTTCGATGCGGTACTGGAAGGTGCGATTCGACAGATAGTCTCGTAGGATGAGCACGAGCCGATCCGGCACACCGAGCTATATTGTATATCAGCCCGTTGTGCCAGACCTTGTCGAATGCTTTCGCAATATCGAAGAACAGGGCACCAGTCATCAGGCCTCGCTGGTAGCGGGCGCTGATATGCTCGACTATACGGTGCACCTGTTGGACACAAGAGTGTCTAGCCCTAAAGCCAAACTGCTCTTTCGGTATGAGACTCTTTGCTTCGGCGTAGTCTTTGAGACGCTTATAAATAAGCTTCTCGTAGACTTTGCCTAGAACATTGAGTAAACTAATGGGGCGGTAACTAGTGGGGGAGGACTTCGGCTTGCCCGGCTTGGGAATGCCGATGACGATGGCCTGTTTCCACGACTGTGGAAACATGTTGTTGGCTAGAGCACCATTGAAGATGGCGGTCATTAGCACTATGAGTACGGGGGGGAAAAGTTTAAACACCCTATTGGTGATGCCGTCTGAGCCAGAGGCTTTCCTCGGTTTGAAGTTCCTAATAATCTCCTCCACCTCGTCAGGGGTAACTGGGGGCAGGGGATCATCAGGGTCCTCAACGGGTGGGAGGGAGGTCCGGCATTCGACTTCAGCGTCCACCTCAGCAAGGTGGGCTGGGTCTACTGGCTGGGTGCTGGGGGAGCACTGGGACTCTAAGCTGTCGGCTAGGCACTCAGCCTTCTCGTCGTCGTCGAAGGCGACGCTATTGTCGGGGCGGATGAGAGGGGGCATGGAGGTGAACTCAGAGGAGCGTAGCTTCCTCTGAAGATCCCAGAAGGCCTGGTGGGTCGGAGTGAGTCCATCGAGCATCTCGTCCCATTGGCAGCTACGCAGCTCTTTGACGCGTCTACTTACTTTACGTTGTAAGTAGCGCATAAAAGCCTTGTTGCTGTCGCAGGGAAAAGCACTGTAGGCCCGGATAGCCGCGTTCTTCTCAGTCACGAGAGCGCGCACCTCGTCCGGGAGGCTCCAGCGATGGTCAACCGCCGGAACCTCCTTCGAACATACGTTCAGGACGGATTGCACGTGTCCCGTGAGCAAGTCGATCGCGGCCTCCGTGTCGGCCACAGACTCGATGTTCTGTGGGATTTGATCCAAGTGAGGGGACTCGGCGGATTTCAGCAACTCGCTTACTTTCCTCCAGTCCGTGATCACTTTGGTGGGTGGGTCTTGTCTGCCCTACCCTAGAGTGTAATTTAAGCCCGCGTAGACGCGGAGGGGTGGGGCGGCATCTGCGACGATAAGCCCACGTGGGGCCGCCCAAACCCCGCAGCGCCGGAGCCGTGACAGAAACAATGCTTGCTGCATGTTGCATGCCTGCTTGCATGCTTGCTTGCACGCTGCATGTCTGCTTGCACGCTGCATGCCTGCTTGCATGCTGCAAATCCCCTGTATTATTGATGAATCACTCGGTTAGGTTAAGTTAGAAATGTGACTATTAAAGCACGAAAACGAGCAAGCTAAGCGAGCGTGCCGCGGCAGCGGCCGCCGAGTGCCAGATCCTCTCCATTGTTGGTGAATCATTTAGGTTAGGGTAGGTTAGTTGTGACCAGGGAAACAAAATATTTTTATTCAGCTATTATGGGTTTATTTGTCTTGCTATTCAGTTTTACAAGGCGTTTTTATTTCGGAATTGTATTAATCGGAATTCGAATTTTTGATGTTTCGAATTATTATTAAGTCGGACTTTTTGTTATTCGTTCTATTGAAACTCGGTATTTTGAGAATAGTAATTATAAACGTTACGAATATTGAAATATAGGAATTATAAAAATAGGAGTAATGATAAGTCGGAGTTGTTATATTCGGAATTTTGAACCATTCGGAATTATGAAAATCGGTTTTTTGAAATTCTTATTTGTGACTGACGAAATAAAGTATTTCGTATATAGTTAGTGTACCCCTTTAAAATAACATTCTTCTTATTCTGATGTGCTAAATAAATACCTCCTGAGCAGTGAGCAAATGACCAGGCACATGGTCAAGAGTGAATTGGTTCTGAGTTGCTAGCGCTGCCGCGGCTATCGGGTCTTCGCAATGTCGCATATCCTCCACTTTCTGAATGTAGTCAAATATTGGTTTTGTCGCTGGCTTGTCGCCAACCAACTGTTTGGCGCGCTTTAAGCCAAAGATAGCGTACTTCACAACTGCGTCGCGAGCTAAAATCAAAGAAATGTGAGGGTAGGACTAGTACCCAGTTTTGGGAACAAACTATATTAATAACGTACAATACGTATAGCACGTATTTAGTTATCTTAAGCTTACCAACCTAATTTTTTTAAAGATTTGGGCTTTGGTCTTTCCTCGACTATAAGGCCGAATGTAAAACCAAATGGAAATGTTTCAATTACAACTGAATACAATAAATACTAGTTGAACGGTTTCTGAGTGACGGTGGTTATGTTCCCAATATCTAAAAGGGTGAATACAAAGCGCAGTTTATAAACCGGATTTACGCAAACGTGCTTTTCAAGGCTATAAGAAAATAAAAGACCAATAACTTATAAGACTTGAATTAAAGACCAGCCTCCCCTAAATCTGATTTTGTAACTGAATTTTAAAACAGTAATCCCCAACTGATTGAGTTGAAATTTTGCGTACACATTTAGTTTGGATGACAATTGCAATGCAATGCATGGTTAGCTAAGTGACGTCATTCTAAATCAAATATGGCGGACTCCCAAAGATGGCCGACTAGTTATTTTTATGCACCCCATGATATGGGTATCAAAAAAAGAGTTTGCTGAGAAGAATACGAAAAAAAAAATGATGTCGCACCTAAGTATAATATTATTTAAAAGCTTTTTAATTAGTCAGGCCCGTTCCAGACTAACCGTGGAGTAAGGCAGGGATGAATACTCTCGCCCCAACTGTTCAACCTCATGGGCGAACATATTATGAGAAGAGTACTGGAATGTTGGAATGGAGGCATACGGGTTGGAGGACACCTCATTAATAATTTACGCTTTGCAGATGACACCACTATCACAGGGTCGAATGAAAAAGAACTCGCTGAGCTTCTGCGAAAAGTACAAACAGTGAGTGTTGAACATGGACTCCATATCAACCGAGCTAAAACTAAGCTGATGTTTGTGGATCGTGCCGGTACAATCAACGGACTGGAGAGCTACCCGACCTGGATGCCGTACAAAAATGTATGTGCTTTGGTTCCATGATAACTACAGATGGCGATTGTTAAGTGGAGGTAGTAAGAAGAGCCCAGATTGCAAAGTCAGCGGTAAAGCGATTAGAGAAGATTTGGAGGAACAGAGGAATCAGCAAAAGTACCAAAATAAAGTTAATGCGGACCCTGGTCTTTTTTTTTGGACCCTGAACGGCGCGCCGCACAAACGCCTCGATTCTTTTCAAGCATCTGTCCGTATGCCGAAAACCGTCCAGCATGGAGAGCGTTGGTGGAGAAAGGAACGACCTCATGTGGTCACGACCCTCAGTCATGAGGAAACGAGAAAGAAGAAGAATTAAAAATGTTTTTTTTTTTTACTATAAGCTTGTTACATTTAACCAGTCTCTAAAAGTTCTGCAGGACTAGCATGAGTATGGCTATCAAAATGAAAAGTATTCAATACAAAAGTGAATCTGATTAATTGAAATATTTGACTCTTCAAGTCTGCAGTTATAATACCAATCCTTCTTTCATACAAAGTGGGCTTTAATCACCACTTCCTCAAGGCAGAGTCAGGAGTTACTTGTCTTTTAAAACGAAAGCTAGTTTATAAAACAAACCATGATCGTTTTCATTTATTTTCACGTGAGATTTTCTTAGAAGAGTCTTATGAGACCGTCCGTGACGAGTACGCACTCTTGTCACCTCCTTCGTCAGTTCCATTGGATCCTTCTTGATGTACCACTCCTTGATGCTGTTGCACCAACCTCGGCCATTACCTGGGGATGAAAGAGCAGTGGACTACTATAATTATGTTGAACATGATCAAAAGTCCAGTTTGAAATTGTAATATCTTCTATAGTAACAAATTAAATTGAAGTGTTTGTTTGTAATATCAAAATAACAGCTTTTTACCGATTGCCTAGAAAAGTAATTAAGGTACATTATAACAAAAACACATTTTTTTCAATTTTTGTCTTTCTGTTGGTTTGTTATAAAGTCTGACATAGGCTACTTTAGAATAAGAATTAGGGTTCTGTGCAAAAAAAAACCCTTGAAATTGGTAACAAAATTCGCTTCAAAAAGGGAAGTAACATTTTTGTAAATAATTATTTCACGTGAACGAAGGTCGCGGGCAACAGCTAGTTACACAAAACTAGCTTAGACCCACTGCTGCATATTATTTTTAACAGTTATTTTACAAATATTTTATTAAAATTATACAAATATTTTATTAAAATTCATGTCTACCAAAAGTGTATTCTAGGTAATGCATAATTTACTACAAAAGTAGTTCTCACCAGTTTTCAAAAGCCGTGTGTACTTATTGAACATCATCATCTTTTCGGGAGTGTCACATATTTGTTTTGATGCTTTGTACGCAGCTTCCTTAACAGCGCAATTCCCGTGCAGCACACATTTTACCAAAGCAAATGCAATAGTATCAAACCGTGTGTACCACCCGTCCTTGCATGCCTAAAAGTAATAAATCCTTTAGCCTTCTTTCAAGATGTGTGGCACGAGGTGTAATAGAAACACTCATAAATAATGCATCAAATGCAGTCAGGCTGATCACTCCAAACAAAACATTTTTGTATTACTCCTAATTAAGAAAGTATGTTTTAGTCAATAACATGCTTTCATTATATTCAGTTAGCATAGTTTTGGAGGTAGATGAAATATGATTAAATATTAAAAAAAAAATATTATTTAAACGAATTATAAAAAAAATTGTTTCTGCCTGCCCGCCACCATGGGAAATAGGTGTGAGTTCATGTATGTATACAGGCTGTCGCTTTGCGACATGGTCAACTTCAAAGAGGTATCTATACTAATGACTCTCGACCGGAATCTATAATAAAAAGGGTAGATTTTTTTTTGTTCATTTACGGAAATCAGTAAGCTTAAATCACCCCTAGTTTCCTTCCATACTGTCCATAATTATACTGTGGAATAAATGTTCGCGTTTGTGTGTGACGGTGCGTTTATAGGGTTAGGAACTAGTGTATAGTCCCGGGAAATCCCGGAATCAAAAGTACCGGGAAATCCCGGAAATTTGCGTCCAGAACCGGGATTTTCTTAACCAAGTCCCGGTTCTTTCGGTACTTTGGGGACAAAATACTTCGCCTTCATAATATGTATTTTTAATTTTATTGCTTAAAGCCCGACCGCTTATAGCGTGCTACACAATATGCTACCTAGTTGTACAAGAGCATGCTACTTACAACAACACCATCCATTTATTTTCAGGCTACTTTGTCCCATAGATATTATTATAAAGGATGTAACAAGACCCTTAACGAAGCCGAAACGTACGTGCCCTCCCCGTTATTGCGATCATTTCTTTCTTTTAGACCATACCTGGGAACCTTCTAGTTACGGAGATATTGGGGGTCAAAGTTCCAACATTTTCACAAGGCTTCTTTTTAATACAAGTTTTTAATGTAAGGTTTTTACTTACAACACCTCCACGACCCCCGTATTATTCAATGTATCCATCAGCACAGTGATTTAAGTGCGTTACATAGAGATTTACGGGAAAACGTGATTTATGACCCCAAAAAAAAGTCGTTTCCCAGCAATAATTTTTGCGTAAAGTTACTTAGTTTGATGTACATAATGCTTGCTTCGTGAAGGATCCTGTTACACCCTGTATACCATACTAACATACATATTATGATAAAATACAAATAGTGTAAGAAAAGTGTAGAAACTTATAAATGTGTTAGTAACACTTCACCCCCTTTTTTTCTTCTTCTTTCTTCTACTTAGCATTCAACTAGTATGTCTATACGAAAAGAGCATGAACATTTTACAGGCACCGAGAGCAATGAGCATGCTACCTAGTAGCAAACAAGCATATTTATTAGTAGCATGTGTGTTCCTTTAAATTCCATACAAAATATTGTAATAAATCAAGCAGATACAAGAAAACAACAACTGATCGGTAAAATCCAGAAACTATTAACAGAAGGCCATAAATTTTCTATATATTTCGACAAGGGGACATCCATTCGTAATAGGAAATATTATTTAACCTGAATCTGCACTCACAGCGTTTACCCGAAAATTTCAAATATCTAAGACTAATAGTGTTCGGTTCATTATTAACAAAAAGATGCGTCGAAGAAATAAAGTTAAAAATTAAAAGAGTTTGACCCCCTTAAATTCAAAATAAAATTCTTATTTTCTCAGTTTCAGCACTTTCAACTCTACTATCTTAGAAAGGCTTACTTAAGTACCGAAAGTATCGGGAATCCCGGTTCTTGGACCAGCAGTTCCCAAAAATCCCGGTTCTTTAAAACGGAATCGGTTCTGCATTCCCTATTAGGAACAGACGGGCTGCGTTCTAATATGGGTGGTTTACACTTACTGACTTCAGAAAAAAAATGAAAAACCTACCCTTTTTATTATCAATTCAGCTCGAGAATCATTAGTATAGATACCTCCTTGAATTTGACCAGGATGCAAAGCGACAGCCTGTTTATAAAAATTGTGTTTTTGTAAGAGTAAAGCTTTTTTTGACCATAAATATTATATTTCATTGTGAATAGCAAGCTTTACTGGATAAGTCTTGCTGGTTTTGCCTAGCAAGGCATTAAATAATCTTATTATACCTACCAATATAAAATTCAATGTAAGCATACATTAATTAACTGACCAGAGATATTCTAAAAAACATAAACACAGGTTTGAAAACAATAACATAACAATAACCTTTGAAACATGCCATAATTACCTTCAAAATAATGTTGATTGCTTCAACATTACCCGGATGCAATTCCATAATCTGACTTATGACAGGAAGCTTGTCTTCTTCAAAATACTTATGAGTGGTCCAACAACCAGGGTAGTATCTAGGTACCTCATTACCCGTGTGGAGATAGCGGGTGAGTCTGTTACACAGCTCTGGTTCAAGTGCTGCTGGCTCTGCCATGGTCACTTGTAACAACTACCTCTTTACAATATACTTTATGCTCTTGAAAGTACAAAATATTGCATGTAAGATGCAAATTGAAGAGTCGTATTGGCATCCAGATAACGACCGGATTGTACCGTCGCAGACTCGCTCACCTAACCTGAGAAGAATACGGTGACTAAAGGTAAATGCACTGAATGTTGAAACTATTAATTTTTTGTCGGTATTCGAGCGAAACATGTGCCACAATAAATTGAGGATGTGGCTAGAAAAAATGGACAATGGAGGTTGAAATTATATTATAGCACAATAAAGAACGGCCGACTAAGGAGGTAATTGTCAAATATTCCAACAGGAAGATACCATCACGTGGACATTTTAAATGGAAAGAAGTAAGATATTATTAAATCATTGAAATTAAATCATAAATACCTTGTCCGTTCCCGTTTTTCTGTCGAATCGAAATTGACAAATCAAATCAAGTCACTGACATGTATGTTTATTTTTAAGATTTTACCATAAAACCAAGTCTTTTAGGAAAATGAACAGCAGATAATGAACTTATGGTAAGACGAAATATTGCTTAGAACCCAAAGAATATACAGTGGTAATTGCAGTACTTTTTGGTGACTACAATATTACTAAGTACTATTCCCTTGTTCCTTTTATTTCCAACCTAACATGTCAGTACCGTAGTATTGCGCAGATCCGAGAACTCTCGTGCCAAGAACCCAGAATCGTGACCAGAGCGCGTACTAAATAAGGCTGCATTCCGAATTACGCTGTAATCGCTTTGAGCGTCCATAAACCCGTTCCGTATTACCGTGAGCGCGATATTGATATCCCTTGAATCGTCATAGATGACGTCATGACATGCGCCATCTTGGGATTACACCGACCATGCCCCAAATAAATATCACCGTGAGCGCTGTCAAAAATGACATTTGTGTTCACAGGTTGTGTTGTTTTGTTATGGTGGATGCGCAAGGGTAGCCCGCGAAATTTAAATTTTCTTACGATTTGCAGATCAGTGTCAAGTTGTATGTTGGTGAAAATAACAAATGCGCCAGTAACACGTATGAAGTTACAGAATTATAATCATTCAAATCATCAATACAACCCTCCAAGTTCATTTAACCCCATTGAGTGACTTTTTCATGAAATAGTTATTGAATGGGGTTAATTGAACTTGGAGAGTTCTATGTGCAGCAGAGTCAACCAACATATCGTCCATTTTCAAAAATAGGTCTTGTCAAAGGTTTCGGTTTGGGGTTATGTTCACTGTGAACGCGTTCACGAGCGTTCCAAATTGATGACAGCTCTCAGCTGTCATAATCGTGATATTTAAAACGGAACGCAAAATATAGATGTGAGCGCTGTGAGTGATTATTTTGTAATTCGGAATGCGGCCTAAGATACTGTCAAGTTACAACTTACAAGTCATTGGGTAGGGGCGGAGGCTGAATAGTCTATAGATCTATGCCTGCCTTTTCTACAAGCGAAAGAAAAAAAAAACAAATGTCAATGGGTGTCAAATCATCAAATGTGTCAATGTCATTAAAGTAGGTACTAAAATAGTGAATCCAGCTGAAAATAAACAAACTAAATAGTCCAATAAATTATATTATTCCCAATTTTATTTAGTGAAGAGAGACTATCTAATCTATTGCATTTCAACACTGCACTGCTTCTAGTGGTACATAAGCCTACATGAGCTTACATTTGGAAGAAGTTAACGAGACACAACAACTTATGCAGAATGAGGGAGAAGAAGATGAACAAAAAGTTACTCATGCGCCCACATCTCCGGTTACAAGCAATAAGTTATCGAGTGGCGCTGCCAGCTTAACATCGAAGAATGTGGGCCAAACCACCTCGGGTGTTGGCAACAGCAGTGTAAATGAATCGACAAAAATTTCATATGTTAGTGAGAAACGGATAAATAGAGATAATAATAATATGATGCGATCCAATAACAAACCGAAAACTATACCCAAAGAAACACCAGATGTGAAAAACATGGAAAAAGCTCTATTAGAATTGCTAGATGATTTCCACACTGGAAAGTTAAGCGCATTTGGTACTGGATGTAGTATGGAACAAATGATAAATATAAGAGATCAACAGGAACATTTGGCACGATTACATTTCCGCTTATGTGCAGATGTTGAGAAGCCTACTGAAGATAGTTTTGAAAATTCTTCCTCTCGGGATAAAATGGCACAGCTTGTACAAAGTCTAGAACAGCTTTCTGCCTCTATTGAGCACTTGCATTCTGATGATAATATCGTAAATAGCAATGGTACTGAAAAACAGTAATGAAAACAAGTTTATGCTTAATTTAATATTTTTGCTGACTACTTTATACCAAAAAGGACAAGGACATCTATTGTAAAATCTTCCACACAAAACTGCATTTGGAAAAAAAAAAGTGTAAATTCTAAGTGGACTGCGTTGTTGGTCTAGTGGTCACAGGCTAGACTGCTGCTTCATATTATTTTTTCCATCAGATAATTCACAGAAGCACAATAGTCTGGATTTATACCTGCTGTAAAAATGTTGGGATATATTAGGTACATCTCTGCCTTACAGATTCCAGACGTAATGTGTCATGAGCATTGGCAGCCTTGTTCTATCCACTGCTTTATTAAGTATAGGCCTCCTCATGATAAATTACTAAGTAAACCATACTATTTCTGTGAAGTGATTCTGTTATGACTCAGTAGAATATCATTGTGGGAAAAGTGTAGGTACGCATGGATTTGTGTTTAAAGGTATTATTTTATCTGATGCTAGACTGAGTTCCCTTCTAAATATAACCTTTCATTCTGATGCATAGATTATTTCTGATTGTATTCCAGACAGTTTAGGAAAAAATAAGATGATGATGATGAAATATTAGAATAATGGTGATGTTGAATAAAATATGGAATCAATTAATGCATTCGTTTTATTTATTCATATAACTTACTTTAAATGATTAAAATTGCAGCTACAAATTAAACCATTTATCCGAAAACCTATTTCTTATCATCACTGGTGCAGTCTGCCCAATCTGCTAAGCTAGTTCGAACCTGTGACACTGGCTGTAGCCAAGTTCATGTAGGTTCATCACATCCAGCTATAATGTGAATTCAGAGTTAGAATATTAACATTCATGCCTGTTTTCACGAACACTTAGTCAACAAGTGCTGTTAGTGACGATAGGTCGATCCCATTACAACGTGATATTACAGTCATCGAGAACTGGGTTGGGCGCATACTTATACATAGTATGGCACTTCTGAACATGCCATTCATCTAAGTGTCGCCTAGGGTTCATAAAAACGGGCACAATTTCACTTAAGTACTTACATATTACTAAATGCCTTAACATTATTTTAAATCTAAGTAGATTATACATACCGGGTGGAAGGGTCATCGACGCACAATCGGTTACACGTATCCAGTACATCATTGCGAACCCCCCACATAGAAATTTTACATCGTTTATTTAAAAACAAACGGTTAAAATGTATGAAACAGCTGATTTAGGGGGTTCAGAATGATGTACCTACCTACTCAATACGTGGTACGTAACTGTTTGTGCGTCGGTGTCCCATCCACCGTGTATAGAGACCTTGTAATAATTAGGACCTTCCTTAAAGTCTTAAGCTCTGCTGTAAACTGTACACTGAGCTTGTTTATAAAAATAGATTAGAATCTAACTCTGAATTCAAGTTCTTAATATTCACAAATTAAAGTGGCTAAAAATACGGCGTAGAGGTAGACTGCACTTTAATTAATGAATTTCGGGGAATAGACATTATTACAATATTCATAGATAAATATTCACAAGTACCTATGTATACAAGGTTAAATTTTGTAAGCATTCCGGAGAATCCGTCTCTCTGTTCCTATGTAAGTTGTCAGCTTCAAAGATTGCACATTTTTTTGTGTCGAGTTCTGCTAGCCAATTAAATTTGACGCTGCATAGAGAAACCAGGGGGCCTAAAATGGCTGCTTTATCAGAATCATAATACGAATCGCGTTAAAAATTTAAAACTCTTAAAATGGACTTTGTGATCATAACCATAAAGGCCATTTTAAGCATTTTAAATTTTTAACGTGATTCTTATTATGATTCTGATAAAGCTTCCTTTTTAGGCCCCCAGTACATTACTTGAGAGGTACAGAATAGAGATACAGGCTGTTGATTTAGTCACTTACATCTTTTAGTGATGAGTTTGGTATTGTAGCAGTTTGATTAGGTAAGGCACCTGCCCCACCGTCAGCGATAAGTGAGAAGATAGTGCGCAGCGATAAGTGAGAAGAGAGTGGGAGCAATATTGACAAAAGTCGACGAAGACGAAGTAGTTAGTCGCCTCTTCGCAATCGGTAGGAAAGGCGTTTAGGTATAACATAAAATTGTTAAAAAAGAAAAACTCCAGCTCACACATTGAGAAGAAATCAAGTTTCACTTGTGTTTCACAAGCATTTCGTCGGCGATACTGCAATAGCGCTGATCTACTATTTGCAATAGTGCGTAACTACAAGGTTGCTAACTTTACAGGAGATAAAAAAAACTTCATAATTTTAGTATTTAGAATGATAAGCGCATCTTATTGAAATATAGGGACCTTAGAGTACCAGGCCATCAGTCAGTGGCAGAAAATTTACGGTTTTTCTAGTGGTTTGGATTTTATAGCACTTACGCGGTTTTTTTGTAACAATATCAAGTCCTAAGATGTTATAAAAGGGCAGATACGCGTAATTGAAACTATAATAAAGAGTACAAAACAATTATTTATTCATATAAAACACAAATAGAAGGCACTTCTCAATCACAATTATTTTGAAAATAAACAGATAAATTCTAAAAAAAATATTAAACGAATTACAACACTAACTTAAGTTGTTCAGTCTTCACCTTTACCTAACCTTATAGACTAAAACCAAAAAATAAAAATAACTGTAACAAAACATAAATTATTCGGAAACAAAATCAACAATAACTAGCTTTACCTAATCATATTCATGGCATATAAAAAACTCTGAATTAAGTATCAAAATAAAATTTTAATCGTCAAAAATTAAATTATTATAGAACTCGTGGCAATCATTCGGAATGACTGTTTTCAGCTCCTGTAGATGATTAAATTTAGCTTTAGTTATTTTCTGTGGGCCATCATGGAGTGGTGGAGCTTCGAGCAAGAGGGATTCTACTGGTTTCGCCCGCCGGGGTAAACGCATGTATTCATCAGAGTACATTAATTTATAGTCAATAGTACCATTCGTGTTGTACCTTAGCACCCTTATATCTGTTACACATCTGTCACCAACAACTCGTCCCGGTCTTATAGAGTCATAAACGAGATAGTTTTTCTGGCTATAATCCTTGAAGAAAGTATAATCAGGCATCACCACGTCATAGGGGAAAGGTTTTATTCTGGCTTCTTTTGAAATCATAGCGTACTGGCTTGGCAGGTGTTTTTCGCGATTTTTCAATTTTCTTTCTATGACGGAATGCACCGAGTCGACTTCCATTTGCGTGTGCCCCTTTTCTAAAAACTTCTGGGTGATCGTTACATTATATTTGACAGCGAACCGCAACAAAGCATTTGAAACCACATTATTACGATTTTGAGCTGTGCAACCATCTGTGTAAATAATGACATCTTTAGGATCATTTTGAACTAAGTTAGTAATGTAATCGATAAAAACGAAGCATACGTGGTGGCTCTTAAGTCTGTTACCGTTTCGTCAAACCAGTAGCATGTTACTTTGTGGTTACTCAGATTGTAAACTGTAAAGTTATGCACACAAAGCTTCGTTTTGAAGTACAGTGCACTAGCATTTAAATATGGGCACAACATCACGGCTTGCAAGTCAGCAGTTACTACGTGAACTTCTCCTTTGATCGCCGCCTCTTTGTCCTTATTCTTCTCTTGGCGAGCTGCTGTTTTGAGAGACAAATGTATTTTGTGTTCTTCATCACTTAGATTGCCAACTTTATGAGCACAACAAGTATCACACTCGTCCTTCTTGGGCTTAAAAATGGCAATGTTTTGTTGAGCTAGTACATCTTCAAAAAACTTTCGACTTGCTACAGGAGAGGAGAGAGAATTCGCACGTTCAACATACAAACGGTATAGATGAGCCTTGGATTGAATAATCGGTTCTAAATACAGTTTTTGGCTTGATTTTCTGCAATAATGTGATGGAAGTTTTGGGATTTCTTGAAAGAAATTCAAAACAGAGAGTTTTTTTGTTAGTTGCTCAGCCTGTCCACCAGCCTGAACTGAAGCTTCTTGAGAATACCCTCTATGACCTCTTTCGCCCAACCAATATCTGCAAGTCCATTCCTTGATTCCAAGCGTGCCCAAAAACATAGATTGGCACACACGAACTAATTTCTTATTGGTAGCTTTTAAATGGTAAATCTTGCTTTCACTACGTCTACTACTGCCGGCTCCCTTAGTCTTTCTTTGGGTGTCCTGGGTGTCAATTAGAGTCAAAACATACAGCTTTTTTTCCTTCCATGATCTCGCCCAAAACTCATCAAATATTTTCTTCCTCATTCCTTCAGTAAAAGTGTTGCAATAGAAAACTTTGCTCGTAGTACAGCGTTCAGAAGAACATGCCATCTCAAGTTTTCTTTGAGGTTTAGCGATGTCTTGCACATACTTTCCATTAATCTTTCTAAATCCCAAGTACTCCTTCCCCATCATTCTTTGTCTTTTATTATCTTCTCTTTTCCATGAATCTTTGTCCGCTATTCTTTTTCGTTTTTTTGTCGATACTTGCTCCTCTACAATAGATCTTTCAGGGAAATTCTCGATATCTTGTAATTGGAGAAGAGGCGATTCTATGACAGGAGACTGTATTGTTGAAGAACGAATGTTGCCTACAAGCTCATCTATTGGTAACACAAAATCAGGGTCAGCTACTGAATCGTCTGATAAAAACCCGCTAAAATCTTGTTCGTAAGTATCTTCGCAAGTTACCATGCTGATGGACTCAAGTGGTAAAGTCTGGTAGGCACTTGAGGACGAGGTTCCTGGAAAAATATCACTGTCATTGCTGAAGCTTGTGCCTGGTTGTGTTTGTTTGGCTATAATTGATTGCCTTCTCATGAGCAACTCCTCCCGTCGTTTGACTAAGTTCTGCAAGTTAGCAGACATCCTCCACACAAACAGATTCTGCAATAAAAAAAAATTGAAAACTGTTTAATTTCAAAAGTAATCAAAAACGCTTAAGTACCAAAAACACTTTACTTTTGCCCAACACAAAACCGCGGAATTACAACCCTGCATTAAAATCGATTTTATCCATAAAATATGACACAAATGTACAATCCATGATTGAAAATAGCAAGCGTATACATAAATCAATAGATTACATCACTTACCGGTACTTTCCATGCAGAAATAACCACTTTTTAACAATAATTTTCACGGAGCGCAAAGTACTCACAACAATTTGTTTACGTTTTGTTCAGTTACGCGGTATTCACTTCCAACTACAACCGCAAGAAACGCATCGCGCTATTGCAGCGAAGCGTCAGAGAGGTTCTGATTGGCTTATTCAAAATAGTGTGTTCACTAACACGCACCAATGACAGACTAGGACAGCGCGGCGCGTAAATTTGAATTTCGCTACTTTTTGCAGTTTCGCGGTATTGCAGATGGTAGTTCAGCGCTATTGCAGTATCGTCGACGATTTATCACATTTTATATCAAATAAGTACAATACTATCATAAAAGTTGCTTACAAACAAACATGTTTTCATATAAAAAATACTTTCAATATCCTAAATCACAAAATAAAAAACATAAAATATCTTTTTCAGGTAAGTGACAATCAATTAATTATGTGGCTTAAATTATATTGTATTAGATTTTTCTGTGCAGGTTCCTCATACTAACTTTATTAGAACCTGGTATGGTGTCCATCACACATCAAATCAACCCAAAGTAGGTACTTAGAACAGTCAGCAACTATGGAATTAAATATTCTTGCATTTTACATTCCTATACTGATGAGAATGTAATGTACTTAAACTTAGCCTTATTATTACAGATTATTACTCATGTTACATATGCATATAATTATGACAAAATAAAACTAAAGTACACACTTCTAGATTACACATTCAAGAAATAAGTAAATGCTATCTTTAAAGAATCATCAGTTTTCAATGTCATTGATAACAATAAGTTATAAAGGAATGGGTACATTATATTGTCTCTTCTAAGATCCATATTTATAGGGTCGACTATCACTTGGTAGCCAGTTGCTAAAGCAGAAACTATGAACACTACACTTGTGTAGGAGCATTCACATGACCTACCCATAATCAAGTTGATATTTTTCTTCTACAATATAAATCACGTTATTCAGAAATGGCACAGTTTTATGACTAGTAACAACAAAAATAACTTTCGTCGTGAATAACTTACATCATAACATAACATCATGTCAGTAGGAAGGCCCAGAAGGGTTAGGCAGAAGTGTGAGACCCACATATTTTTTTATCCCATTGAAAAGAGGGGATTTTAAACCATACCAATCAATAAAAATTGTATTTTATAAGTACAACTGGTGATATCCAGCCCCTTTTAGTGCTTTCCTGCATGTAGGACATTTCTTGCCATTAGTTTTAACTGATGCTTGAATACATTTTAAGCAGAAGACATGACCACAAATGGTTGATGCAATCCCATTAGAAGAACTAAGAGGATCTAAACAGATAGGGCAATCCCCTATATTTCTTTGAGTTACTGGTGAGGCTGGTGGGACATTTGTGGTGATTGTGCTAGAATTACTTGAAGGTTTGTTTAAGTTAGCACTCACAGACTTTTGGGAGGTTTTAGTTAAAGGGGTAAATGCCGATGAATTGGTCATTGCTCTTAGAATGTATGCCGTTTCATTTCCAATATTACAAGTATTACTCACTGTGCGTATGTTTTTCAATTGTTCTGTAAAGAAATCATCTAGTATTCTTTGGAATCTTGGCATCAGGTTAGTGCCACTGCTTTGCCTTGAGGTGCTTGGAACTGTAGTGTTTGATGCAAAATTGGCATGCAGTGTATTGCTCGGTGGTACACTGGCTTGCAGTGTCAAGCCAGGTGTTAGGCTAGCCTGGAGTGTATTTCTTGGTGGTACACTGGCCTGCAGTGTTGTGCCAGATGCTAGGCTAGCCAGCAGTGTATTGCTTGGTGGTACACTGGCCTGCAGCATCATGCCAGGTGTTAGGCTAGCAGGCATTGTATTGCTTGGTGGTACACTGGCCTGCAGTGTTGTGCCAGGTGTTAAGCTGTCCTGCAGTGTAGTGTTTGGTGAAACACTGGCGTGCAGTGTAGTCCTCTGTGTCGAAGTCGTGCTTGGTGTAACAGTATTATGTACTGCAGTCACATTTCTGTATGTTGTTTTCTTGTTCAATTCTTGACTATTTTTCCATTTATCAAGTATGGTATTATTCTCAGCTATAATGTCATCTACATCAATAATTTCAATTGGTTCATTATTAAAAGAATCAAATTCCATGTTTATGGTACTATACTCATCATCAATAACTATGGGTTCATTGAGATTGTAATTGTTATAATTATTGTTTGTTCCTGAATTTGGAACTATCATGCAGTCTTCATCATCGGGTATTTCAGTTTTGTTAACCTCTAATCCTGCTGGCTCAATTATTTCAATAACACTATTATCTATAATGCTACTGATATTTTGTCTTCTTACTGTTCTTTCACAGATATCATCAATGACAATGGTGTCATATGGTATATCTATAATTTGTAGATCATCTTCACCTGTATTTATTGACTTCTTATTAATACTAACACCATCATCACTTTTTTTGGGTGTTGATGCATTAGTCATTTGTTCATCTTTTTCTTCAGTTTTTATTTCTTTGGTTATGTTGATTTCCTTTAAATTTTTATCAATTAGCTCATCATTTTCCTTAGAAGTGTCTTCGGTTGTTTTTAAACTTTCATTAAATAGTTTGTCATTTTTCTTAAAAGTTTCACTATCCCTTGATGTACTTGGGAGTGGGGAGAATGATTGTGGTCTCAGATTTTGGATTATAGTTGGTTCATACTCTATGGTCTTATTACTATCTGAACTAGCATCACTAAGATTTGCAGCATCATCTTTAGCGAGTCTCTCTGCAATTTCATCACTATGAGCATTAAAAATTGATTTGGAATAATTTGGTATCTGTGACTTTTTACCTCGTTTTGCTGCCTTTGATTCCTCAGGATCTTCACTTGAAGCTTCTACTCCATATTCATCATCTCCTTTGCAGAAATTTGTATTAGGTTTGCGTATTACTTTTGGGCGATCTTTGCAACCAACAATGTATGGAATTTCTGTCTTCTTCCTTTTTTTAGGTGGAATTATAGGGGGGGGAGGTGGTGACTTTTCACGAAGCAGTGAAGTTGCTTCCAATATTTCACTAGGATCAGGCAATTTTTGCTCTTGTATTGAACCTAACAATCGTTTAGTTATTTTATTAATTGTTGAAGGAGAGAGCAGAATGTTTTGACCAATACTTGTAGGTGTTGCCTTCTCAGGTGTTGATGATGCGCATGGTGGCTTTTTAGAAGGAGTTTTTGGAGTTTGGTCGTCGTCATCAGAATCTTCAAACATCTTCTCTAGTTCTGCTAAAGAAGGTATAGGCTTACCATTAGGACACATTCTTTCAGGTTTAGATGATGATCGTCTTTGCGTTCGGACTTTGCTTGTTTTCTTCTTCATTAATAACTGTTTAGACATTGCAATGCCATCATCAGGGTCGGGTTTGTTATTTCGCGTCTTCTGAGTTTTTGGCACATTCTCTTTTTGATCCGATGAAGTGTTGCTCTTAGACATATTCGAAGTTTTTCGCTTCTTAGGCACTTTTTTATTTTTGGAGTTACCCATTGGATGTGTTCTTCACTATGCTAATCAGTCGAGTTTGTAATCAAATAGTTTTCACTGTATGTGTGTAATTTTTGCGAACAGTACTCGACCGTGTCACTGATACAAAGTATCCGCTAGAAAGACATTACCTACACTATAACTGAAAATATTGAATAATTAACACAATGCAGAATTAATTACAAAAACTGTAAAATAAGTTTGCCTATTCCTCACAAAGAACTAATTATTGAAACAACAACTGCCAATATAGTTCAACAACAATGTACCATCCATAGACTACAGAGTCAGTCTACAGAAAGGTAGAAGCCAATGTTGCCACGTAAGTGGAGTACCAGAAGCTTATGGCATGAAGATTTTATTTTATTCTAGAGCGGGCGAGCGGGAATAAAATAATAAATTTTATGGCGACTGTATGAGTGACTTTAATTTCAAATGTAAGACATTGAACTGTTTTATGAGTATAGAGCCGTTCAATGACTGAAAAAATTAAATGGTGAAGTTAGTTCCGAATTTGGCCACGTGCCAAAAGATCCTCCTACCGTTAAATAATGTTAGAAATTTTAAGTGGCTAACAGTGCAAGCCACCTTTCAGTGTGTACGTCGCATAAATTGCAAGCGAAAAATCAGCTGTCACAATCTGCGGGTATACCTAGCGTATGGATAAACGTGTACCTGGTTGTTTAATATTAAACTCAAACTCAAAAACTCAAAGCTTCAATTAGAATAATTACAGTCAGTTTTGAATGTCAAAAACAAAAGGATGAAGCTAAAGACCCATCAGTCACAAAGCATATTAACTAGTAAAAGTATTGTAGCAAGAAACTCCATAAACACCCTTTTGAAATTAGACATAATTATATTTGAGAACAATGGGTCAGTGGGTCGTCTTAGGAAGAATAAATCAGCAGTTCAAAGGTAATTAAAACAAACCGTGACAGCTAAGAGATCACCAGTCCCAACAGACAGACCCGTTCACTACCATGACGCATGGATCTGTACCATTCAGCTCAATCATTTTTAAGGGAATTATATGATCCAACACACTCGAGACTATCAGCGAGACATTTGAGTGAGCTTGACATTCTCTAAACCACCGGCACATTTGAGACAATAATAGTACGCACGACGACCAATCAAGCTATAAAAACCAGTATGAGCGGATCTCTTATTGTATCGAAAATCTATACAAAGCGAGGCCATGTTACACTGGAAAGGTATAATAATAATGATAAATCATTTATTTCAGATTCATCCAAAGATTATAATACATCCATATTTGTTAGTAAAATCGAGCTTAAAAACTAGTGTTAGTAATAAATAACGAATTTAATAATAATAAAGTGGCAGGTCCGGGTGGACTTCCCGATAATGGCGACAAATCACTAAACGACTGCGTGCAGCCGTATCCAGCGCGCCAGTATCGGAAAGTCCCACCGGTCCGCCAGCGCGCGCAGGATGGTGTTGGGACTGTCGCGCGTGCGGCGCATGATAGATGCACAGTTGCACACCGTTTGCGCATGATGGCCGCAAAGCCGTCTGTGTCAGCCGCCGTGAACATCGCGGAGGCGCTGCAGTGGCGCGGCAGCCCCATCAGCACCCGGAACGCGTTATTGTATTGAACGCGCAGATCGCTGTGTATAGTTAACCCACAGGCTGCAGGTTTAAAAGGACTGACAGTACGCTTTAAAAAGCGCAACTTTGACAGTCCCCGTGCACCGTGAAAACCTGCGGGCCAACATGTTGCATCGGACAGACAGCGCTCTGCGCTCCCTTTCGATATCCACACTGTCCTTAAGGTCCTCGGTGACCCAGTGGCCCAAATACTTAAATTGCTCGACTTTGTTTAGAACTGTACCACTTAGAGTGAAATTCGGAACGAATGTGTATCGCTTGTTGTCCGGCCTAAAAATCATTATTTCACTCTTTTTCGCGTTGTATCTGAGCCCATGGGCCACCGCATAGGACTCACAAATTTTCAGAAGCTTTCGCAAGGCACCAATCGACGGGCTCAGCAGCACCATGTCGTCTGCGTAGCTGATGTTATTCACGCACACTCCATCTATATGACACCCTATGCCGGTGCTGCTGAGCTCATCGATCAGTCGGTTGACGTACAGGCTAAAAAGTTTGGGTGAGGTCAGCCCCCCCTGCCTCACCCCGCATTCCAGCCCATACTCCCCCGAAAGAGAGCCTGCCCATCTTACAAAATTCTTCTGATTGTTATACCAATGCATAAATAATAGCACAATTTCCCTAGGTGGACAAGTTTCATCCCTTAATTTACCCCATAGAATATCATACGATACAAGATCGAACGCTTTCGATAAATCGAGGTAGCATGCATAGACTGGTGTATTTCTACTCGTGTAATACTGTACAGTCTGCTTAAGGCACAGGATAGCACTGTCGGTGGAAAGCCCGGGCCTGAAACCGAACTGCGCGTCGTTTAGAGAGACGTGTTCATCCAGATGCTTACCCAGCAGACTGTCCAGCACTTTGGCGACCACTGTGACTAGTGAGATCGGTCTATAGTTGTTTACATCCGATGTATCACCAGTTTTATTTTTGATGATTGGTACAACTATAGTACGCATTAGATTATCGGGCAGATGGGAGTGGCCTAAGCACAGGGCTTAGGCCACTAGGGCTATAGCTTGTGTGAAGTTTTAGACTAATTTTGCTTTAAATAAATTCAAGACAATCAACTGGCTAATTATTATTTTTTTCCTATATGTATGTTTGTACATACATAAAGGAAAATAAAAAAACAATGATAGCGAGTATGAGAATAGTGAACTATTTAAAAATCCGAGAGCCCAAGAGAGCCGCTCCATTTGCAGCCACTTTACTCTATGGCCGCTCCGCTGTGCGTCGCCGTTGTAAAGCCTCAAATACGCAGGAACCTCAGCAACATAAATATGAAACTGCCTTCGTTGATGTCAGTTTCTTTGCTCTCGTCCAAAGATGGCGCTTCCCATCCGAAAAAAAAAAAAAAAAAAAGTGGTTGTATTCTGAAAAACCTGAAACGCAAAATTAATGTTAACTCATTTATCGATAGGAGTACTCCTGTGAAGTTTCGAATAAATTAGTGTAATTGATCTTGTTTCCCCAAACAAACTTGCCCCGTTTAACCCCCTTAGGGGGTGAATTTTGAAAAATCCTTTCTTAGTGCATCATTACACTACATAAGGAACCTACTTGCCAAATTTGGAATCTGTAGACCCAGTGGTTTGGGGTATGAGTTGATTTTCAGACTCTGTCACCCCATTTCTCTATGTTAGGGGTTGAATTCTGAAAAAACCTGAAACACAAATTTTTACTCATATATCAACAGGAGAACTCCTGTAAAGTTTCGAATAAAATAGTCTGTTTTATTTCCCCATACTAACTTTGGAGCCCTGTTTATCCTCCTTAAGGGATGAATTTTGAAAAATCCTTTCTTAGTGCACCCCTAGACCACATAAGAAACCTACTTGCCAAATTTGGAATCTGTAGACCCAGCGGTTTGGGCTGTGTGTTGATAGGTGAGTCAGTCAGTCAGTCAGTTTCTTCTTTTATATATTTAGATTGATCTAAAAACACTGTTTTAAGCATTCACTGTTAAAACTAAACTCATACGAGTACTGTCAGTTATGGGATATCTTATTATTAATTATTTTGAGCTCCCTATATTCCCGATATTTTATTTTCTATCCGCATTCTCCAGTCATCCCGCTATCATGGCGCTTGCAATAGCGTCTTAATATCGGGAGCTCAAAATAATTAATAATCACGGAAGATGACTCGTAAATGACAGTATAAGTTATTGATTTTGAAATTTGAATGACTAGAACAGATGTTGCAGTTGCAGGGCAACTGAAAAAGTACATGTGCGTATGAACTGAGGGACCACACTGGTATTTCGCAAAATATAAATAGTAGGATTTAGTAGTCTTATAACAATTGTAGAACACATCTGGGAATTTGTAAACAAATATATTAAAAACTACAGCCTTATAAGTGTGGTCCCTCAGTCCTCACAGACCATTAGTCAGATCTCGGAAAGTATCTGGAAAATTAAGGTATTGTGAATCCAGACATTTAGTAAAGAATTTGTAAAGATAGTTACTAAATAACAGATCACAAAGCTTGAAAGATAAAAAAAATATAACGACTAAACTGGTCCCTCATTCCACACAAGAAAGATAAATATTTTAGTGAATATTACCGAATCAAATAAATAAAATCTTTCTTTCTCTACATAAAGTTTTAGTAAGACACTCAATACATTTTGTTAAAAAGAAATGGAAAAAGAAAATCTGCGCAATTTGAAGATAGCGATTACTAAAAGTGGTCCCTCAATCCTCACCTCCACTGACACATGTGTATGTACTAGCTGCTAGACGAGATGACTATCAGAAAGTCTAGTGCACCTAACTTTTAGTAAAAGGTTTCTACTAAATAATAGATATCTAAAATTGTGGAATTCTTACCTCTTAGCTGAGATAATATAATATTTTTCAATCCTTTGAAAATAGACAGAGTAGGGTGACCACACAATGAAACATAATATAGACTATTAGTAGTATAGTGCTATTATTATAGACGAAGCGAAAGTAAGGTTGTACGGTTGATTTAATGTTATATTACATGGCGTATGTGTATTTAGTAAACAAGTAGATTACAAAATTCCCTTTCAAATCCCTGTAAAACCTAAAATTTAAAACATTCCTGGCCTTACAAAACCTATGATGTCCTAACCGTTCAGTCCTAAGTAGTCCTAAGTTAGGATGTTAGAGTGACTCAAAACGACTTAAACGGATGATTCCTAACGGAACTTAGGATTCTTAGGTTCTCCGTTTAATCCTGATATATTTCTCAGGGTGCCATTGGCATCTTCTGTGATCTCTCAAAAGCATTCGACTGCGTCGATCACAACACACTGATCTGTAAATTACACCACTACGGAATTCGTGGACAAGCTGCTGATCTTGTTCTTTGCTATTTATCAAATAGGCAGCAAAAAGTAAATGTAAATGGGGCGAAGTCCTCCGAGTCTCTAGTTGACTCAATTTTTATTCTACAAAAGAGGGCAGTCCGCGCAATCTATAAAATGGGTCCTCGCTAGTCACTCATAGAAAAATGTAAAGAGATCGATACACTGACTCTACCCTCACTTTAAATCTAAGAATGTATTTTAGATGTCCGCAAAAATCGAGGGCTTTTCAAAATTAGAAGCGACTTCCATAATATAATACACGCAGTAAACACTAAATTGTAATACCTAAATTCAGATTAACTAAAACTAGCAAGTCTTTTCTTATAAACAGTATTCGCTTTTATAACAAGTTGCCAAAGTCAGTTAAAGAACTGACCGATGGAGAGTTAAAAAATTACATCAAACGTTTCCTTATTAAAAAAGCATATTACAAAATCAAGGATAACATCGAAGACAAAGAAGTTTGGCTTTAGTTCCTTCTGCGCATGCGGCCTCTCTGGCTCAATCTCATTTTTTCTCATCTTTTTATATAGATTTATTACGATAGTTTTCAAATCATTTATACATCTTTTGCTCAGAATAGTTACAGCACTGATGACAATATTTGTGTCACTGGTTTAATTTACTATTTTACAATATTTTCTTACCTGTACTCGTATAGATTCTTTTTTACCGATTGTTTGTGAATGTGTGAACATTGTAGGCTTTGTAGATTCCCAGATGCTTGTTAACTTTTACCTTGTTTTACAGTTTTTGTGTAGTAAGCAACGACTTATTGTCGGGCCTATGCTGTCCCCCATACTTAAGTACTAATGCTGTAACATGATAATACTGTAACACCAAATGATTTGAAAAGAGTAAACATGGAGTTTCTTGCCGGTTCTTCTCCATAGGAAACGACCAACCCGAACCGTGCACCTTTTTGTCGAAGTTTTATAAGTGCCCAGAAAACAGAAATCTGTCGAACGATGTTGAGTTATTTCCTGCAGATTTCACTTCTACTCAAAACCGTCAAGCTCAACAACTAGGTAATCATCTACTACGCTGATATGGTCCATCATTTTTAAAGCACGGTTTGGAAGACATTCCTCCTTTTGATCTAGACTTTTCCGGTAACTCTGAATCCTCTTTTAGCATAGGTACTCCAAACTGAAGCAAATTATCAGCAGAGCTCGTTCATTGTCACAATCTAACATACCTACTTTAAAGGTGGCTGGCTGGTTTTTCCACCACACAAAGACGGCGGATCTATCATACAAGCCGAAAAGCCCGGTTGCCTTACAATCAACCCGGAACCCTTATGGATTCGCCATGGTCTGTCTGTCTGTCCGTGTATGTCACAGCCACTTTATTCCGAAACTATTAGGACTACACACCTGAAACTTAGTAGGTAAATGTTTTCTGTAAACCGCTTTACGATTTTTATATAAAATTAAACAAGAAGAGATTTAGGGGGGTCTCCCCTACATGGAACTGATTAACTTTTTTGATTGACTTTTTTTTTTTTTCACACCTGTACGTGCGGGGTGTCCATGGATAGGTCTTTAAAATGACATTGAGGTTCCTACAACCATTTTTTCTCAAATTCAATCGTTTGAAATATAGACACTTCCAAAGTGGTCAAATGTGTGTCCTCCCCCCCTAATTTCTAAAGTAAGAGGAGGAAAATTCTGAAAAAATGTAGGAGAGTAGAGCTTAAAAAAAAAAACAACCAAAATTGGTTTGAATAGATGCTTAGTTTTCGAGATATGGGACTTTTTCATCAAACTGCAGCAGTAGCTTTGATTTTCATTAACATACTATGAAACAAATACAATTTTAGTTTTGCTGTTGAATGTAATACGGCACCTACAACATATGAATGAAGAACCCTTATGGATTCGCCATGGTCTGTCTGTCTGTCCGTGTATGTCACAGCCACTTTATTCCGAAACTATTAGGACTACACACCTGAAACTTAGTAGGTAAATGTTTTCTGTAAACCGCTTTACGATTTTTATATAAAATTAAACAAGAAGAGATTTAGGGGGGTCTCCCCATACATGGAACTGATTAACTTTTTTGATTGACTATTTTTTTTTTTCAAACCTGTACGTGCGGGGTGTCCATGGATAGGTCTTTAAAATGACATTGAGGTTCCTACAACCATTTTTTCTCAAATTCAATCGTTTGAAATATAGACACTTCCAAAGTGGTCAAATGTGTGTCCTCCCCCCCTAATTTCTAAAGTAAGAGGAGGAAAATTCTGAAAAAATGTAGGAGAGTAGAGCTTAAAAAAAAAAAACAACCAAAATTGGTTTGAATAGATGCTTAGTTTTCGAGATATGGGACTTTTTCATCAAACTGCAGCAGTAGCTTTGATTTTCATTAACATACTATGAAACAAATACAATTTTAGTTTTGCTGTTGAATGTAATACGGCACCTACAACATATGAATGAAGAACCCTTATGGATTCGCCATGGTCTGTCTGTCTGTCCGTGTATGTCACAGCCACTTTATTCCGAAACTATTAGGACTACACACCTGAAACTTAGTAGGTAAATGTTTTCTGTAAACCGCTTTACGATTTTTATATAAAATTAAACAAGAAGAGATTTAGGGGGGTCTCCCCATACATGGAACTGATTAACTTTTTTGATTGACTATTTTTTTTTTTCAAACCTGTACGTGCGGGGTGTCCATGGATAGGTCTTTAAAATGACATTGAGGTTCCTACAACCATTTTTTCTCAAATTCAATCGTTTGAAATATAGACACTTCCAAAGTGGTCAAATGTGTGTCCTCCCCCTTAATTTCTAAAGTAAGAGGAGGAAAATTCTGAAAAAAATGTAGGAATGTAGACCAAAATTGTTTTGAATAGATGCTTAGTTTTCGAGATATGGGACTTTTTCATCAAACTGCAGCAGTAGCTTTGATTTTCATTAACATACTATGAAACAAATACAATTTTAGTTTTGCTGTTGAATGTAATACGGCACCTACAACATATGAATGAGCCTTTAAATATTTTTGTTATATTGTATGGTGCTACTGTGCGACACTATTGAATGGTGTCATAATACAGTATGTTTTTTTTTCCAAAATCAATGGGTTCGATTCCTGGTTAAGAATATTGATTTTTCAAAAACCTAATGATAATAATAATTAGTTTTCATCAAAATCGAGCTTGAGACTCCTTTGAGCATTTTTCGCTATTCCTCATAGTTTCGGATTTAGCCATCCACGCCCACTTGGAAAATTCACCCTGTTTACACTTACTTTCATATGCATCCAGTAAAAAGCTGTTATTTTGAAATTACAAGCAGACACTCCAATTTTATTTATTTGTATAAATGTATAGATCATTTCACGCGGACGAAGGTCAACAGCTAGTCTAAAAATAAAATATGTTGCCGTGTGCAACTATGCCTTATATAAGCCTTCTATTTAAGAAAAATGATTAGGGTTCAGTCAAAAAAATATAACTTCTTTTTTTGAATCGGGTTCCGTTTTTTTTTTGCACAGAACCCCAATCCTTTGACTACTATGCCATACTTAATCTGGAAATCATTTACATACACCTTTTATTGTGTGGTATATTATTTTCTTCACCTTAATTTAATATCTCTCGATGTTATGTTAATCAAAGAAAACTTGGACTGATGAAAGTTGGCTGACAGCGGTATACGAGGAGCTTACATAAGCGAAGTTAGGGACCAGTGCCGCACTGTGATCAGGCGTACATAGAGCACAGCGTGTAGTACGGGACTACGGGTACAGTCGCGTCAGTCGCGTTCTGCGTTGCTGGCGGTTCGCGCGTTTCGCTCCCAACGCACCGCCCCGCACACAACACGATAAAACAACATAAATATAAATTAAAAATAATACAAAATTTGTGGTAACTATTAATAGAACGCCGTATTTTTTTTTAAAGTTTATTGACCAGACTCGATGTTCATCGATGTTGTTGTTGTTCATCCTTCTAATTCTATTGAAAAAGTTTTGAATATTGCATGAGGCGCGAAAGGCGGTCGTGGGTTATTTTATACATAAAGTTTGTTTTTATTTTTTTTCTGCTGACACCGCAACTTATCATTCGTTTCTTAGTATACGAGTTTTGACACTTTTTTCATTTATTTATAATTTTTACATTTTAATAATTTTACCATTAGTTGTAGTCAACATAGTGAGGTAGGACACAAACGATGGAATATTCATAGTTTTCATATAGTTTTCCATACGTGTTTTTTTTATATATACGTCTTATAGATTTGTGTCGAAGGTCAAAGCAACCGAAATCAATTGGTAGTTCAGGTAGTAATTAAGGATCTTGTAAAACCTTTTTTGCAAGAAATATTGATACATTTGTGGTGTGAATGGTTTTATGAATTGTACCTATAGATGTTGGTATGTAAATATATACCTACCCTTACTAGAACAGTATGACAATATATTAAATAGGCTAGTGTATCTATCTATAGTTTACTGATGGCCCTCATTTGATTGCGTATCATTTGGATAGTGGTTAGTACGTGCTAGTGAAACTATTGATAGTGACTGATAAAATGTTCGATAAAAGTCAAGTATGAGACAGACATATCGTTTTAGAAAAATATTTTTTACAAAGAAATACTAAATGTATAGTAATTCAGTCTTAATGATAATATCAGTAAATGTAGATATAATTAGTAAAGTTTTAAAATAATCACATTTGAATTGAAAATCTTGTTCAAATATAATTTACTAATTTTATACGTGACATATACTTTTATACATGGAACATCTAGTATATATTAATAGTACTAGCACCATGTCTAGTATTAACATAGATCAATATAAATACTCTAGCTTGTTTCGTAAGCAGTTTACCTCTGAATCATAAATGAACAGTATCTATCACTTATTCAATTTAAAATTCCTCGTAGCACCCGCTACGGCGTAGCACCAACGTAGCGAAGGCGTAACAAAAGATCAATGGATATAATGTTAACCAATTAAATAACTGGCTGTTTGAAGTGATTGATTTATTATTATGTATCTGCGGAGACAATAAGTGTTGTCACCAAGACAATTTTCTTCGTATAAATACGCTGTACAAGCGTTTTATTACCATAATAAAATACGTTGAAATGAACGTATTCTTAAGTACTCGTAGTACTTAAACTAAATGTATTAGAAAATGGACACAAACGTAATATAATATTACAAGTAACAAAATAATTCAGTTACGAAACAATTTTAAGTATTCCGTAGCGGGCTACGCCGCGTAGCCGCTCGTAGCAATAAACTCCTACAACATGCTTGGAACATAAAAATAATTTGGACGTAGGCTGCTTTTAGTGGGCTTTCTATCTGTTTTTATGGGCTCTTTCAAACGGAGATGTGGCATACGTATCGCGAATGAGTACGTGAGGTGGCAACTAAGAGCCTCCGATAAAGGCTCTAAAACAAATTACACCTGTCGCTTTAATGAAGTCGATATGTCTACGTTTTTTTTTTAAATTAGATTAGATCCAAAGTTAATTGCTAGGTGTGTGACCTCAGTTTTTTAGTCATTTTTACGTAATTAAAAACGTAGCTACATATTTTAATAACTGTCTGCTACAAAGGAGATTTGTACAAAGAAAAGAAAAAGTTAAAATCTCCTTTTCTTAATTGTCTCTGAATAAAAAACGAGACAGCACTCTACTTTGGATTACTTAAGTATAAACCGCATAAAAAGCCAGACAGACTATTTTAATTACGAAAGTTTGATGTGAGGTCAATAAATTTGAGCATTTATGATCTTACCTATATTTATTCAGATGTTAGATATTCCGTATCAGCAATATCAGCATGTCGAAGGATTGTTGTAGGATCTTTTAGTTGCTCACGAATATAATGTACGTGATTACAAGCATGCCTTTATGTTGGCAGCAATGTATTAATTTTCTCAGTCTTCTATACAATGTGTAACAGAATAAACGCACAACCTCTTAAGGGGTCATTGTACTCATCATTATGAACAACTTTCACTATGGGACTAACCCCGAAACGCGAAAAAAAAAAAACAGCTGTTCAGTACATTTTGTCGAATTATGCGCACAGAAATGTATGGGGCAGTCGATTTTTTTTTTCGCGATTTCAGTTTTGGTCCCATAGTGAAAGTTGTTCATAATGATGAGTACAATGACCCCTTAAGAGGTTGTGCGTTAATTCTGTTACACATTGTATGCGAAATCATCCTTTTATGAATATTCTACGCCGATAAATTAAGACATACTTACCTACCTCCGCGAGACAGCGGTATGAACATTTCATTTATCGAAATGCGGAAAAGCTGAGGTTTTATATTTTTGGAAAATCAGTACCGAGGCTATTGTACTGTTGGGTTCAACAGAGGCCTTAGTCTGCTATTGCAATAGTGTCAGAATGGTCTATCATTGATTTAATAAGGCCCCGCGCAGACGAATTACCCTTTGTACGCACGTCAAACGAGTTTCGAACGCGCTTCAATACGCCGTGGGCTAGGGGCCTTATTAAATCAATGATAGACCATTCTGACACTATTGCAATAGCAGACTAAGGCCCCTGGTTACACGGGTTTACCTATGTATCTAAAGTACTGACAATGTTACTTTTCATATTTGTTTAGTTTTTTTATTGTAACACCTTTATTTAATACACAAGCTTTAAACATTATAACAATTAAAAACGATTAAATAAGCTAAACTAACACCAAACTTTAATTTAAAAAAATCATTAGGTAAATGAAAAAAAAAAGAAAGATTTGATATTGTCAAATAAAACGAAAAACCATCGGAGACATTTAGTAGCCGACAACAGAAAGAACGTACTGGAGAAACGAAAATCGGATGTTGATTTACGTTTCTCCTTCGATTCGTTTCCTTTTTCCCCATTGAGATAAAACATCTTTTCTTTCTGCGCAGTAGGAAACCTAATTAAAAGACCATCACTTCAAATTACCCGAAACTGTCAAAGTTTCCCAACCAACCTTGAACCTAATGCTTTAGCGATAAAGTGGAAAATCTATTATAGAAATTTAACAGATGCTAGTGGCTTGATGTGCTGTCGTCTGTACCTACCTGACCAACTAATATAAGTAGGAACCAGTTCCCTTGTTCTGGTCCTTGACACCTTCGGCCGCTGGCTTGTTTAAAATGTATTATTCAAGACGAACTTCCAAAATTTTAATTAATTTAACTGGCGAAGTTACCACTAATTTGTTTGAATGTCTAAAAGTTTCAGTTGAAGTGTTGTTTGGTACGGTATACTGATACGATGTAATGTGGCAGTGCTATTGATTGTTGAGATGGAGAGGCGATCGGATGAAGGTCGACTACGAGCAGCCGCATCGCAAGACCAAGGTATGTGACTATGTGTTGTAGCATGTTGACGTGTTAGTAGTAAGTACGGTCGAACAAGCTATTTGGTATACACGCAGAAATATTCACAATCCTAGTACACTGACAATATTGTTTGCAATTTTATTTTATAAAGCGTAGGTCATTAACAGTCAGAATCTTAATGAAAAAAGATTTATTTGAAAAAAAAAAGTAATAAAATAAGAAAAGTATACGCTTCGGCATTGGATTGTGAAAATTTCCGCGTGTATACCAAATAGATTGTTCGACCGTACATGTCGGTTACCTGTGTTGTATGCGTCGGTTATTGTGGGTTGCTTTTTACTGGTTCGGGTCCGACATTTGATTTGATGGTATTACTTGAACAACCAAAGCAATTACTACAATGTTCAGACTGGCAGCACATCAAGCTACCCGAAACTGTCGAATTTTCCCAATCAACCTAGAACTTTATGGTTATAGCATTAGCTATAACCATAAAGTTGAAAACCTTTAAAGAAATTTGACAGATTGTAGTAGCTTGATGTGCTAGTTTGTACACAAAGAAATAAATAAATGTTTGGTTTTCATTTGGCAAACACCGTTCGGCATAGCTAATTATTTATTTGACAATTGTCAATCTACTATCACTGAATCATGTTCAAGTCAGCTTATATTCGAATAGCTTTTGCTCGCGTATTCGCTCCCGTTATGTAAGGAATGTACTCAAGGAAACATTTTAAATGTAGCTTAAAACACTTGAGAATAATGTAGCTTCTCGATAATGAAATAATTTTCGGAATGGGATCAGTAGTTTTGACGATTACCCCCTTTTTATACAAACCTACAAACTTACCTCTTCATAATATAAGTACAAAAGTATAGATTTGGCCGTCCGGTTGTGCCGAATCATACCGACCCGAATATGACATGTGTGTAGCACCCCTGACGTTCCAAACTCAAAAAAAAAATTACCCGTCAAGATTTTTTTTTGCTCAATAGGTGAGTATAACGATGCTTGAAACAGCATTGATTTAAAATGAAGCGAGTAATGAGACGATTGTGAATGTGACACTGGAATAGAAATAAATGATTTCTCAATGGCGATAAATAATCAACGAGTCTCCCGCTGACTGTTTTGTAAAAACGCCTTTGCGTCGGTCTTTTTTTTTGAAGCTTCCACATTTTCTAAGATTTGGCCATTATGAGTTCGTTCACTTATACAAATCTAGCATATCAAAACATTTGATAAACTACCTGTAGGTCATATAAATATTTGTCCCATGCGGGAATCGTTCCTACGACCAGTAACTGCGCCAACAATGCCGACGAAATTAGCCTAGTAGTACACTGTGCAGTTGCAGTGCAAATCATAACCTTGAATATTACGTGGTTTACTCCCAATCTAGGCCAAGGTCAAAAACAGCCAGAACCGAATAAACAATCATTATGTTCAGGCCACACCGTCAGGCGGGCAGGCGAGTGGGCGAACGACACATCGTTTCACCTCTTTTCATACTTTGGTTCACACCGAAACTATCGAAAGATACGAACGAAGTATGAAAAGGGCGTCGTTAGCGTCGCTTGCTCGCCCGCCAGCTGGCGGTGTGGCCTGCGCTTTACTCGTGTTCAAATACACAAAGTGAAAAGTATAGGTAGCGTCTAATGCGAACATTGAGTTCCAGTTTTCATTTTAACTTTTTCCGTTCGCTTCGCTCCTGAGTAATGCTGTTCCATGCCAATGGCGTAGAAATCGCGCGGCGAGAAGAAAAGAAAATGAAGCAATATAATGTAAAAGAAAATCTGTGGTTAGCGATTTTATAGGCGTGCGGTTGTTTCATCAACTTGTGTACTCAAGTGAGTTGAATGGAGATGTGTTTTATTCATGTTTCGTAATATTTATTCATTGAGCAGGTATTGAAAGGTTTGTCATAGATACAAACTATTTAGGTAGCGGTTAAATGACTTCCTCGTAGGTCTAGTGGTCGCAAGTGCGACTGCTGAGCAAGATGTCCTGGGTTCAATTCTTAGGTCGCGCAAAGTGTTTTTGGGTTTTTCCATCAGGATTTTTTCAGTAGCAGTCACGGAATCTGGATTCGTATTGGAGGCAATAGGCTTGCCCCTTATTATATGGGACTTTAACATAACTAGCGAAATGTGGGTGTACTATTAGGTACACCTCTGTCTAACTCTTCGGGGGTTACAGGCGTGCTGTTATTTTATGTATTGTTCCTGCAGATGTTGTTCAGTTACATGCCACATCTAGATGCTATACTTGAAAGTTTATTATTCATGGCTACACCTACATGTAACGTACCTTTTTGTAAGAGGGAACATAATTTTATTTCAATCAAGTTATTTACATTATTTACAAACTACAAATCTATAATAGTAATAAAAATATGTACAAGTATCAAAAGGGTTACAGGGCGTCAAAAAATTCGTCCACATCGCTGTCAACAGGAAAAGTGCCCAGAAGGCTGGCAGCATTGCCACGTTGTATGGCAATGCTGATTCTTTGGCCAAAAAATAGGCCCGCCCTCTGGTCACGTGAAGAGTCGACCAACCGCTTGGCGATTTCCCGAAATACTAGGTGGGCATTTGGACCCCATGGGCCTAGTGTTTCAACCCCAAACGGCTCAAACACGTAACTACCAATTAAATTATTGTATTTGCGCCGTTTGAGGTTTTCAGCACCTGCAGCAGCCGCCCCAGCGCAGCTCACTGTGCTAGGAAGATGGGATGGCGCAAGGGTGTCGACGCAAGTTGCATCCCACACCAAAGGCCTACCCAACTTCCAAGGCATTATGGTCATACCATCTGGTCTCTACAGCTACATTAAATGTTGGACCGAACACAAAATACGGTTTGTTCTGAAACCAGAGTTTAATTTTATCTGAATGTAGATTGTAACTTCGTTTCAAATAACTGTTGACAATGTGTATTTCGGTAGAACGAGAACTTCTGCACAATATGTCTATGATTCGAAGAACATATTTATGTTATTGTTCTTCTGCTCTTTATTAGAATACGTGCTGTTGCCCGCGACCTTAGTCCGCCTAGCGGTATGAAATATACTTCAGAGGAGTCGTTTCGGAGGAGTGCGACTACATCTTCGTGATACGAGACCTATTTATATAAGAAGAAGATTACGTCCTTTTTTGAAGAGGTTTCTGTTACTAATTTCAAGGGTTTCAATTTTTTTTGCACCGATCCCTAATTCTTTTTCTAAAAGTAGCCTAAGTTAGACCTTATAACATTAGCTATCGGCCAGTAAACGTACCGTCGATCGCAATCGGTACAACTGGCAAACAGACAATAATAAAAAATAAAAATAAAATGTTTTTGGATATATAAAGTGCGGTATATATTTTCATATGCATTCAGTAAAAAGCTGTTATTTTGATATTCTAAACAGACTCTTCAATTTCATCTATTTGTTTAAATAAGCAAGTTCCATGAGGATTTAGTAAAAATAGAATACACAAATTTTCAAAGCCTAAATGTATTTATTTCATCTTGCTAACCTAGCAATTTCATTACATGAAAGTGCTAGTTACAACAGAGCACAAAGCTAAGCTCAGGTTGTATCACAAAGTGACGTTTACATGGACCATTTCAAGGTAGTCCTTTGTGATAACATTGATTAATGAGGGCCTAATACAAAGCAATGCTGCAGCGGGCCGTCTTAGACTGAATGGATAGTTTCTGAGTTATAATAATAAAATAATACCAGCCTATTAATGTCCCACTGCTGGGCAAAAGCCTCTTCACAACAGAGAAGGCACGAGCATTGATCACCACGCTTGCTCCAGACGGGTTGGCGATTTCAGACATTTATAAGTCCAGGTTTCCTCACGATGTTTTCCTTCACCGATGTCTGTGATGTCCAAGACAAACTTAGAAAGTACATATGAATTGAAAAAGTCACATTTGAGACAACATAACGTCATATATGAGAGGCGAGGCCTTAACCTCTGGGCCATCATGACACTGAGTCTGAGTTGGTCTGATGAAATTCAACTATGTATAGGTTTATCAGTAATCGTGATGAAGATAGAAACTGTTAAGAAATTGGATTCGTTCCTACTCATTGACCGGAGAAGGCAAAACACAAAGAGAATTGGAAAGGAATGTCCCACCCCACAGCAGGGCAAAGGCCACCCCGGCCATAGCCCAGCTGTGGGACAGCAGGCTAATCTTTACACTATTTTATAAAAAAATATTCTACACTACTACAACCTTGAAAGTTTAGTTTCCAAATCGAGCCCGATGAAACAGTGTTTGAGCCCTATGAATAACGGGCCTGTGTACGGTGAGTAATGGGCTAGCTCGCCGTCTTATGACGACAGACCGTGTGGACGGCGCGTTCGTGTTCCACGCGCGCCTCAAAGAGATGTCAGCAAACGGGAATGGGTGCAAAAGGACCGATGCCTGCCAGGGCTGCGGGACTGTTCGAAAGAGATACCGCGGCCCTGGAACACAAAGGGCAAAAGAAGGAACATGGATGGGTTTTAATCAGTACAAGTCTGACATTCCCTTCCACTCCGCAAAGAGTGGGAGTGGGAGTGGGTGGCGTCATTTGATGATTTCTCATCAGAAAAAAGAAATAGCCCAATGAATAAAGATAGACGGAGAGTTTGTAACATCGGATATTGGATCGCAATCCGCAATCTAAGTTTCAAACTTTGATGTCCATTTCGGAAATCTTCAAAGCTTCTATTGTAATACGTTAATTTTGCCCGACACTGTAGTTTACCTACTTACAGTGTAAAGTGTAAATGTAACCTTTAGGTACACGAAAGGTACATTTCAACAAAAATACAAAGATACTGTTACAAACGTAAGTGAGACCCGAGGGCCGGTCCAGACAGTTTTAACTGTATTATCTTTTACGAAAACAAAAGGTTCCATTAGGGAATATCCATTAACACGTAACGGTTACATGTTCTATATAAACCCGACAGATTGTGTCCTCAGACTAGAATTTCGTAAATAAATAATTAAAATATAGAAACTATAGATTAATTTAACAGATTATGTTAGAAAATTTTGGGTTAGTGTGTTACATTTCTACCAAATTGAATCATCCCAAATTATTTATCACAGAGTCCTATTTTAAGACGATATATTTTCTACTAGCTCATGATCCGGGGCTTCGCCCGCTTCGAGTTCGGTAATTTTCTTACTAGGGGGACAAAACTATCCTATATTTTAATCCATGTCATAAAGTATCTGTGTGCCAAATTTCACTCAAATCCGTTCAACCGTTTTTGTTTGAAAAATGAATAATGATTAATAAGTTATTATTTTTTATTTTATCTCACAAAGAGGAACAAACATTCATACAACTTTCGCATTTGTAATATCAATATAATGGTATAGCATGTATCGTTAAAAATATGTTGAAAAGGTCACATAGCAACCATATTGGGCAATAAGAATAGAATAGAATAGAATAGAATAGAATAGAATAGAATAGAATAAACATTTATTCGTTAATGGACAGCAGCAACACAATAGAGCAGCACATATTACTAACAAGCAACTTAACAATTAATTAAAACAGCTCAACTGCGCTGAGCATGCCTATAACGAAAGGGTCACCTACTCAGCATATGCTGGGTGTAAAACACTCAGCGCTGGTTTTCAGTAGGCCCCCCGCAGTGGCACACGGATGAGGGTAGTAGGTAGTAAATAAATAACCAATTAAAACATTATTCTTACTACGTTAGTACTCACGTGTTTTATTGGCTGAACCGATCACTACACGATGGTAGTGAATTACTTTATACGAGTGGTAAGTGCCAAAGAATTATTCATTTAAAAGGCTATCGTATACGGAACATAAAACTTTCACAACAACTGCTGCCCCTTAATTGAATTTTACTCTCTTTTATTCGCCAAGGCGTCATAAAAAGTCAAGACCTTTCTCCTCTTAAGTGCTATTTTCAACGTAAAATTTTAAAAGAAGCTTAATGTAACTAAGAAACCTAGTGCAGACATAAAAGTAACGTTTAAGAATCCTCTTAGTTGCTGGTTGCTAGAATACCTAATTATTTTTAATTGTCACTGTTATGTAACAGTATTCTGGACTTGCAAACTGTTTGTATTTGTGAACATTTTGTAAACTTTTAAGTATCAAACCAACTCCGCAGCGTTCATGTCCCTTTGTAACTACGTAGGTACTAACCAGCAAGCCTGAGATATATTTCTTGATGGCATGTAAAGCCAAGTCAGAGGCTCATGCGGGCGGCATAAAAACTCTGACATTAGCAGAGCTATTGCATATCTCTGTTGACAGTTCATATAAGTGATCATCACTTGGCGGGTTTTGATATACAATGACAGTTCTGCATGGGTAGCGTCAGTTGTAACCAACAAGAACGGTCATTGTATATCAAAACTCTCCGCAACAGAGATACGCAATAGCCCTGCAGGTTAGGCACGAACCACATGATAAAGAAGCAAGACCACATACTTAGAAGATCTAGCCGATCGATGATTTATTGTTGATTAAAGTAAGTATACCTACCAGTAAGGAATTGGTAGCCCTTAACCCTGAACAATATCACGTCCGATGAATAATGCTGTTTACACATCGGACGGCCTTACTTATTCTAGACATTTGGTAAACAAGGGCCTGAAAAGACGTTAAAGTACCATTGTATACCGTCACCCACTAACACCAAGGCAAGTTCAAAATATTAATCCTAATTTATTTGGTGTTAGCATATCTTCTCCTTCTTCTAGGTATATTTCTTTATTACTCTTCATCACAGCAGTGACCTTTTTCCAGCCATATCATCCGCCACACAGTTCATTCATAGTTTCTTTGATCTTCCTCTACTCTTATAGCAAGTTCCAAATAAAAGTGGTTTAATTTTAAATCGCTATGTCATCTCATCTTAAGTGCAAGAGGTCAAAGTTAACCGCTCCACGTTGGACGCTGGCCAACAGCGCCGAAACAAAATGTTGTGACTTTCTATAAGAATCTACTTTATGCAAGACCTTTTTTCTTTTGTGTTGCTGAATAAATGGTGCACCTGTTATTAAATAATAAAAAAAAGTATTCTTCCGTCTTGTCTATGTATCATTTTTACGAGTTTATGACTTCGTATAAAATGGCGGTTGGAAAGAACAACCTTTTCTGTATTTTCGGACGTATATACATATAAACAGTCATCTATAGTTTCCAAACGAAGGTCAATTTCTAGCCAAAGCCGAAGCCGAGTAATTGGTAATCGCCACAACCTGCGGCCAAGCCCGTATTTCTTCAATACGCACTAGTTTCATCATACTTTGAAAATAGCTTGGTGATTGTTAATTTGTATTAAGTAATAGATCACCTTGCAGATGAAAGTTGCTCCACGTACCCTTGATCATTATTTAAGACATCCGAAACTCAAGAGGGGTCTATTTTAAACCCCAGCTAAAACTTGGTCCCAAGGCACACGTTATCATGATGAATATCTTAGCGTCACTCCAAAATTCACATCGGAAGGCAACATAACCGATCCTATAATAGAGGTGTCCAATCGATAGTTACCACATATCCGTTGACTTTATGAAGATTAAACTCTGGCTTCTCGGGTCAAACTCGGTCGTGGTCCGTTTATATTAAACTGTTCGGTAATATTTTATAACCTGATACCTGTATCTAAATGTTTTGGAAATTTTAGTTATGTGTTGTTAAGGTTTCAACTTTAAAGTTACAGGCATGAAGTTCTATATTTAATCGCCATCCCAGTGCGATTATTTTCGGCCTATTGTTTGTTGCTGTTGCTTGTAAGTATCTGAATATCCAATAGGTTTTCCGATGCGTCTTTGCCAAGTAAAAGTGTTTGATAAGCTTCGTCAGCCTACAACAGTCCACTGCTGGACAAAGGCCTTTTCAATCGCACGCCACTCAACTCGATTATCGGCAACTCTCATCCCGTTGCTACCAGCCACCCTGAGAAGATCATCCCTCCACCGAGTCTGAGGGCGTCCCACTTTACGCTTGCGAATTCACGGTCTCTTATCAAGGACACGTCTACCCCAACGGTCATTGGTTATACGGCTAATAAGGCCGGCCCAGTGCCACTTCAGCTTACTTATTCTATGAGCTATGTCGAAAACTCTGGTACCCTGTCGGATCACCTCGTTCCGAATACGATCCCTCAGAGAGACTCCAAGCATAGCCCGTTCCATAGCTCGCATCGTGAATAATCGTGATACATGATTCATATAGCAGTAGCAATTTTTTGGTAGGATACGTTTTCTGACGGAGATTTCACAAGTTGCTTTACTATAATATATACTAAATGAGTGATGGCGTTCAAATACTATTTTTGAGTGTTATTGGCTTCCCGCTTACAACTCAAAAAGAATAATTGAAAAGTGATTAAACTTCCATTCAAAAGATTAACAGCGTCGTTTATCCACGCCCCGTCATTTTTCACTAGACTTAAAATAATATTGTGAAAGCGAGCTGACGTTTTAACAATTATTCCGCCTTTCGGTTATCCCCGGGTGTCATTCATCACTTTATTTATTCATGTTTCGTTATTGTTTATTTTCAAAATACATTGTTTCATTTCCCTTCTGTTATTTTCTACTTACTTCAAGAGATCGTTATTTATACGATCTTAATACTATCTATGTTGAATTTTTCATAATCTTTGTTCCTAAAACTTTAATAAATCGTGCTACAGAGCCCCAAACACGAACTTGGCTTCATTTGCAAGCTACTGATAAAGAGATAATGTCATGACTGTAAAGTTACTTCTCATTAAAAAGTGTTCGCGACGAAGCGTCACCAACAAATCATAAGTGATAACTTAGAAAACAATTTAGTGAAGTGTATAAAGTTAGCATACATAGTGTTTTTAAATAGTACCTAGAATCTAGTTTGTGTAAAACCGTAAGTACAATCCATTTTGTAGCTTCGTTTGAGTGGGCAAATAGCCGAAATATAGTTTGTTTTTAATATATCCAGGTAGCCTAGGTTGAGACCTAGGCCTGGACCTAATTTTTGTAGTGTAAACCCTTAAAATAATCCACTTAACCGAGGTCGCAAGATGTTACGTACATAACTTTTGATTATAAGATTATCGTTATTTTGTTTTATTTCCCCCTAATTTAAACGGGCCTGAAGCCCTGAAATACATAGGTGTGTCTATGTACATAGTAGATTACATAAAAGAAGTACATTGGTTACTTAACGCCACTTGTTACAAAACAATCGCTGTAACGCCTCCTGAAATACTGGCCTGTAAAGCTAAATAATAGTAGAATTTTGTTAAATATTTTCCTTTACACTGCAATAGTTTTTCAGTAGTTATAGATGCAATCGACGTCATGATTTCAGGAGAC
This sequence comes from Eugnorisma glareosa, assembly GCA_947578425.1. Lineage (NCBI taxonomy): Eukaryota > Metazoa > Arthropoda > Insecta > Lepidoptera > Noctuidae > Eugnorisma > Eugnorisma glareosa. Next base: position 16,765,734 of record OX387959.1, read on the forward strand.
GGGCAATATTTTAAGGTTCACAACGATGACCTACATGACCTAGGTCACAGTCAGAACACTAGAAATAATCACTACTATGTACGCACGCGCAAGCAATATTTTCTACAAATAAAGATTAAATCAGGAAGCGATTAGCGGTCCTCGTTACGGTAAAGTTTCGCAGTACTTTAGTAACGCGCGCTCTCGGGCTAATCGTAGTCATCGGCAAGGAAGATATATCTCTCTCTCTTTCACTCTAAAGTACTCCTGAAGAATTACGCCAGTCGTTTCCTGAAAAGTTATGAAGACTTATAGCTGTTGATTTTATTTCATCGAAGCCTCATCCTAGTTACTCCCGTTCAGCATCATCGCCGTAGTTTCATGCAGTCAACTGAACCAACAGGTGTAGGACGTCAGCGCCGCTTGGACATTCTTCAACCTATAGCATCCAGCGATCACGCCCGTCCAGCACATCTGCTGGCCCTTCGAGCCGGACGGCTGCATTGAAGACTGCGAACATTCCTGAAACCTGAAGACTTATCGAAGCAACTGAAATCAACTATCAAGCATAACAAGATCGCAAGGCAGGGCACCTGAAGCATTCATGGTGGAGATGGGTAGTGCTACAGCCATTCGTCACCATCTACCCCCACGTTCACCATCCACCACCGAGGGCACCACCGAGCAGCGGCCGCGCCCCCCTTCCCCGAGGGGGGGTGAAGACTCGCCTGCGCCTAGGGCGTCCGAAGAAACAGAACAAGTGGAACAATCAGTTGCTGCCAGAACCAGGAAGGTTACCAGAACAGAAGAAGGAACTTCAGATAGAACAGTGAGACCGTCCGATAGAACATATAGCCGATCAGCCATGCCGATGACTACCCGGGGTGACGCCCGTACCGAACATAGCAAGCCGCCGTCGACTACGAATAGAACGACGCGGTCACATAGAAAAATTTCAAAAGCACGTGAAGACTTATTGAAGATTAAGTTGGAGCTTGCACAGTTAGCACTTCAGAGGGCCGAAGAAGATTCGGACAATGAATATTTAGAAGATAGAAACTCCAACAACGAGTACGTGCGTTCCTGGCTCGAAGAGGCACCCGAACCTGAGCCGCCGAAAGAGGACAACGCCGCCGAGGGGGACATAGTGAATAGATGCCGAGCGCAGCCGCCCCCCCCTGTGGACATCGAAGATACAGTGGACCTCCAAACGCAAGTACCTTTGTCGAATTCTAAAGTGAATGAAGTGAAGAACCACATCGCATCTACATCGAAACAAATAGAAGACATCAAGGGGGAAGATAAGCTCCGTCCATTTATAATGGAGCTCACGTCCGCAATAGCGTCGCTCGCCGACAAGAAAACAGAACATTGGACATCGAACCACCCCTCGGCGTCGAAGGTCATCATGACACTACCAAACTTCAGTGGAGCACACACAGAATGGCTGTCATTTCGAGCCATCTACGATACAACTCGAAGATATTTCAACGACGTTGAGAACACAGCAAGACTTAGAAGAAGCCTGCATGGACGGGCACTTGAGACGGTGAGCTCGGAGCTCATCGGGCACGCCAGACCAGATGACATCATGAAGGAGCTGGAGCTACAGTTCGGCCGACCAGATTCAATCGCTCAAGCCGAGACAGACAGACTGCGAGGACTACCGCGCTGCAGCGAATCACCCAAAGATATCTGCATGTTCGCAAGCCGAGTAAGAAGCGGTATCGTCACTCTGCGCGCGCTGAAGAAAGAACACTACCTGATGAACGCCGAGTTGATACGCACACTCACCGAGAAGCTGCCGAACTCTCTGCGTGTACAGTGGTACAGAACCTATACCGAGAAGTACCAGTCGCTGCCAGATCTCACACTCTTCAGCGAATTCGTCACCGAACAAGCTCACTTCTGCAGTGCCTTCGCTCCGCCCGAGAACATTAGCGCTGCCGACGCTTCAACAACCAGACGTGCCACGCAGAGAACTCACACAGCTGTAGAAAAACCGGTAATCAAGTGCCGTGTCTGTGAGAAGGAGGGACATTACGCGTCTGACTGCAAGAAGTTTAAAGAAGCATCAAGCGACAAGAAGTGGGAACTAGCGAAGAAACACAGCTTATGTTTTCGCTGCCTGAGAAGTCGTCGTTCCGGTCACACATGTAAACGCAAGAAGTGTGACATCAAGGGGTGCACAGCCACGCACCATCAGCTTCTTCACTATAACAAGAAGCCTGCTGCAGAGGAAGTCGATAAGCCCGACGTCCCGACACAGAAGACAGAGTCACAAGAAATGGTGGCCAGTTCCCGATCAACGTCGAGTCAAGCCTTCCTCAAGATAGTGCCGGTGCGGGTGATCGGACCGGCGGGAGAGGCTTCCACCTACGCTCTCCTAGACGATGGGTCAACTGTGTCACTCATCGACGAAGACATCGCGAAGCAAGTCGGGGCGGAGGGCCGCATCGACCCGCTGAAGATAGGTGCGATCGGTAACACCACGATCGACACTCCTTGTTCGCGGAGAATCACCGTGACACTCGCCAGCCAGCTGAAGAATAGGGTGCCATTCAAAGCGCGCACCATACCCAAGCTTCACCTCGCGTCATAAACAGTCACTCAAGAAGACGTCGCACACTGCGAGCACCTAGATGACCTCAGGCAACAACTCACATATGACGCTGGCGCACCGAAGATTCTCATCGGCCAAGACAACTGGCACCTGTTACTCGCCACCGAAGTCCGCAGAGGTCCGAAGCACCAGCCTGTCGCGTCACTTACTGCGATGGGTTGGACTCTTCACGGCGCGCACACCAGAACATTGGGCCAGAAGGTGCACTACGTCAACAGACTCACGGCGGCGAGCGACAACCTCGAACAACAGCTGCGAGAATTCTTCGCATTAGAATCATTGATCATCAACCCACGACGTCCGAACTCAGATCCTGAGAAGAAAGCAGAAGATATCTTGAATCGTCACACGAGACAGTTAGAAGATGGCCACATAGAAACAGCTCTACTGTGGAAAAATGAAAATATAGAAATGCCAGATAGCTACGGGACAGCGATGAAGAGGCTCGTCTCAATAGAAAAGAAGCTCGACAGCGACCCTGCGCTTCGAGATAGATATACAGAACAGATGGACTCTCTCATGAAGAAAGGGTACGCCGAAAAGGCACCCAAGTCCAGCACACCGGGCAGAACCTGGTACTTACCTCACTTCGACGTGTACAACCCGATGAAGCCCGAGAAGATTCGCATAGTACATGACGCCGCCGCCAAGTCAAGAGGGCTGTCACTCAACGACTACCTCCTGACGGGACCTGACCTGCTGCAGTCGCTGCCCGGCGTCATGATGAGATTTCGTCGACACCACATAGCCATCTCCGGTGACATAGCGGAGATGTTTATGCAGGTTAAAGTGCGAAGTGAAGACAGAGACGCACTCAGATACCTCTGGCGAGGTAATAGAAGAGAGGGGGCCCCTGAAGAGTATCGCATGACGTCCATCATATTCGGCGCAGCGAGCTCACCGTGCACGGCCATATTCGCGAAGAATTGGAACGCGAAACGACACTCTACAGAGCATCCAGAAGCCGTAGAAGCAATCATAGAAAACCACTACATGGATGATTATCTTGATAGTTACAAGACAATAGAAGAGGCGACGCGCATAGCAACAACAGTCAGAGATATACACAAACAGGCGCGCTTCGACCTCAGGAAATGGGTGTCAAACAACACAGAAGTCATAGAAAATATAGAACCGTCACAAAGCCCTACTGAAGCTGTCAACATCGGCAGTACAGAAAACATAGAGAAGATACTCGGCCTGATATGGAGACCGAGCACAGACGAGCTGGGTTTCAACCTTACCCTTGCTCGCCTACCGAGTGGCGTATTAGAAAAGGAGGTGCCGACTAAGAGAGAGGCGCTGAAAATCGTCATGTCACTGTACGACCCGCTCGGCCTCGCTTCGCCAGTTACCATTCGAGCCAAGCAGATACTGCAAGAAGCATGGAGGCGAGGTACAGACTGGGATCAGCGAATCGACCAAGACCTGGCGACACAGTGGAGAAGCTGATAGTACACCTCGAGCGGCTCGGGAACATCAACATACCGCGATGTTACCCAGGTTATAGTGAGGCCGCCGAGATACAAGTCCATGTGTTCACCGACGCGAGCGAGATGGCATACGCAACGGCAGTCTACTGGCGAGCTACGACACCAAGCGGCGAGACACACGTCAGCCTCGTCATGGCAAAGGCGAAGGTGGCACCACTCAAGCTGCAATCGATACCACGTCTCGAGCTGCAGGCCGCGGTGATGGGAACCCGCGTGGCCACGGCTGTGATACGTGAACACCGACTCGAGCCCACCTCGACCACGTACTGGTCGGACAGCAAGACCGTACTCACATGGGTCAGAAGAGGAGCGCGAGTATACAAGCCTTTCGTCGCTCATCGCATAGCCGCCATCGAAGAGAACAGTAAAGTCGAAGATTGGCGATGGGTACCTACAAAAGTAAACATCGCCGACGCCGCTACGCGTGACGTGCCACACCACTTTGACTCGAAACATGAGTGGTATTGTGGCCCGAAATTCCTGTATGAAGAACCGTCGTTATGGCCATCAGAGAAACCTCCAATCGCAGAGCAAACAGGAGAAGAAAGGACGCTCATCACCGTCGAAGAAAGTGAAAGTCGACAGCTCTCAGAAACCATTCCCGATCCGACAAGATTCTCCAGATGGGAACGATTGCTTCGTGCGACGGCGAACGTTCTACGCTTCGTATCTCTATGTCGCAAGCCGTCGGAGAGAACGTTCTACAAAAGAACGAAAAAGAACACAGAAAAAGATCCAGACTGGAGGAAACAGAAAAAATCGATAACGCCTGCAACAAAACTAATAGCAAAGACGCCAGACTCAATAATAATAGGCGCCGAGTTTCTGCGGAAGGCTGAACACATACTCGTGCAAGTCGTACAACAACAGACATTCGCTAAGGAAATAGCGAGTCTACGAAACAACAAATCGATAGATAGAGATAGCAGACTGCGACCGCTGCAAATAGAAGTCGAAGACGACGTCATACGTTTAAGGAGCCGCATAGCCGCGACCTGCGAGATAACTCAAGACGTCAAACGACCGCCGATATTGCACGGCGATCACCGCATCACCCAGTTATACATTGACTGGACACATCGCAGTCTACAACACAGTGGGACAGAACTCACAATCAACGAGGTGCGACAACATTACTGGGTCATCAAGCTGCGACCCACGGTAAAGATGGTGGTGACACGCTGCCTGCAGTGTCGCATTCGCAAGGCGCGAGCTCCCGTGCCTGCGACCGGTGACCACCCGAGAACGCGCCTAGCACATCATCAGAGGCCGTTCACCTACACTGGGCTTGACTACTTCGGCCCACTGTCCGTCACCGTTGGCCGTCAACATCAGAAGAGATATGTGGCGCTGTTCACGTGCCTCACAACCAGGGCCGTACACCTCGAGATTGCCGCCAGCCTCAGCGCAGACTCCGCAATACTAGCGCTGCGCCGATTCGCCGCCCGTCGCGGCTGTCCCACCGAAATACATTCTGACAACGGTACCAACATGCATGGTGCTGACAAGGAGCTCCGAGACGCCTTCAGAGAGGAAGCCAATCGCCGAGGCATCGTGTGGCGCTTCATCACGCCCTCCGCACCATTCATGGGGGGCGCCTGGGAGCGCCTCGTTCGCTGCGTGAAGTCCGCACTGTACACCGTACTCACTGAAAAGCACCCACAAGAAGAGGTGTTGTCCACACTGTTGTGTGAGGCAGAGTACACAGTAAACAGCCGACCGCTGACACACGTCTCCGTGGACAGCGAAGACGACGAGTCGATCACACCGAATCACTTCTTACTCGGTGGGTCGGCCAGACTACCAACACCCGGCGTGTTCACCGAGCACGACATAGATAGCAAGAAACTCTGGCGACGCTCACAGATACTCGCCGACATGTTTTGGCGTCGCTGGGTACGAGAGTACCTGCCGGAGCTGCAAAACCGGCGGGAGCCGCACGGCCGGGGGCCTGGCCTACAGGTCGGCGACGCCGTCCTGATCGCCGACGGCCAGCTGCCTCGCAACACATGGCCGCGAGGCCGTATAGTCGCCGTGTTTCCCGGGGGGGACGGAGAAGTCCGGACAGCTGAGGTGCGCACTGCCTGCGGCACCTTGAAGCGTCCGGTGAAGAAGCTCGTCCCACTACCGAAGTAAACCTGGAGGCGAGGCGTCGAGACGGCGAGCATCGCGGCGGCGGGCGCCGCGACTACGGTCGTCGCTCACCGGGGTGATGCAGCGCCGCGTCGACGTCGCACCGAGTCGTCACAGCACTGCACGGCGGGAGAGATGTTCGCGACGAAGCGTCACCAACAAATCATAAGTGATAACTTAGAAAACAATTTAGTGAAGTGTATAAAGTTAGCATACATAGTGTTTTTAAATAGTACCTAGAATCTAGTTTGTGTAAAACCGTAAGTACAATCCATTTTGTAGCTTCGTTTGAGTGGGCAAATAGCCGAAATATAGTTTGTTTTTAATATATCCAGGTAGCCTAGGTTGAGACCTAGGCCTGGACCTAATTTTTGTAGTGTAAACCCTTAAAATAATCCACTTAACCGAGGTCGCAAGATGTTACGTACATAACTTTTGATTATAAGATTATCGTTATTTTGTTTTATTTCCCCCTAATTTAAACGGGTCTGAAGCCCTGAAATACATAGGTGTGTCTATGTACATAGTAGATTACATAAAAGAAGTACATTGGTTACTTAACGCCACTTGTTACAAAACAATCGCTGTAACGCCTCCTGAAATACTGGCCTGTAAAGCTAAATAATAGTAGAATTTTGTTAAATATTTTCCTTTACACTGCAATAGTTTTTCAGTAGTTATAGATGCAATCGACGTCATGATTTCAGGAGACGGGCAATATTTTAAGGTTCACAACGATGACCTACATGACCTAGGTCACAGTCAGAACACTAGAAATAATCACTACTATGTACGCACGCGCAAGCAATATTTTCTACAAATAAAGATTAAATCAGGAAGCGATTAGCGGTCCTCGTTACGGTAAAGTTTCGCAGTACTTTAGTAACGCGCGCTCTCGGGCTAATCGTAGTCATCGGCAAGGAAGATATATCTCTCTCTCTTTCACTCTAAAGTACTCCTGAAGAATTACGCCAGTCGTTTCCTGAAAAGTTATGAAGACTTATAGCTGTTGATTTTATTTCATCGAAGCCTCATCCTAGTTACTCCCGTTCAGCATCATCGCCGTAGTTTCATGCAGTCAACTGAACCAACAGGTGTAGGACGTCAGCGCCGCTTGGACATTCTTCAACCTATAGCATCCAGCGATCACGCCCGTCCAGCACAAAAAGTAAAGGTAAAATATCGTTTAAACTTCGTTTAATTTCCAGCGATTTGTCCGTCGAATGCGAGTCTGCGGCACTAGCCCCGTGGGTGCCATTACGTGCAGAGCGAAGCCTTGAATTAATTTGTTTAACTACTGTAAATATGGACGGAATACGGGATTAAACTGTCCTACCATTAGGGAGAACGGCAAGAAGTCAGTTGTTTGAGAACTTGGCGAACTAATAGGACCCGCTGAGTTATGGGATACTGCGAGGGTATTAAACGGAATATTAGATACTATGTTAATAGGATGCTTCTTCAACTATTGCAGTTATTCTGAAGGGTGTAATAGTAGTGTTTACATTAAACTTTCAAAGACAATGAAGTTAAGGGAACGTAGGGTGAAACGAATTACCAAAACACAGAAACAATTTAATCTTGTTCATGTATAGTCGCCAGCACATCAAGTTACAACAAACTGTCAAATTTTGTCTCCAAATGATTTTAACTGTATAATTCGTTAGTCAGAAGCCATCTCGAGTATTGCAGTGTGGTCTGGTCACCTGAGTATAGGGTCCACATCAAGCGCATTGAACGGTTGCAGAAACGGTTCTTGTGGCATCTTACCTACACGAATAATATGGGTAAAAAGCTCAACTCATACCAAGAGCGGCTGAAGTATTTTGGGATGGAATCGCTGGAGAAACGCAGGAATATGTTGGATTTGGTTTTCCTGAAGAAGCTAGTAATGGGCACTCTGAACTGTCCCGATTTGCTCAGTAGGGTTTTATTCCATGTGCCACGTAATCTGCCAAGAAGCTCTAATAGGAGACTTTTCTGCATGCCAAGATGTCACACCAATTTGAGACAATTTTGCCCACTATCAAGGATGTATGCTGTATACAAAGAGCATGAAGTGGACATTGATCTGTTTAACTCTTCGTTACGTACTCTAAGAAAAGTCGCACTTGCCATTTAATGGATATCTCTACTCTGGTCAAATATTTACATAATCTTATACAGGAAATACAATCTATAATAAAATAATTTAATTTAATTTAATCAATTTAATCAATTCTAATACTAGTTTTAATTAAATTTATTCTAATTTAATCAATTCTAATTTAATTTATTTTATTCAAATTTAATCTATTTTAATTTAATTCAATCTATGTTATTTTAATTTAATGAAGTGTAATCAATTTAATTTTTTTTAAATAGTTTTTATTTTTTCCAAACAGTGTATTTCTTGCTTTTATTAATTATTTAATTGTATAATTGTTTGCGCATAATGTAGTGCATGCTGTGCTTTTCTGTAAGTGATGAGGCGCTTAGACTTAAGTTTGCAATGTACAAATTATAATGTAGCAGCGTACTCATTGTTGAGAAGCCTTAAATAAATAAATAAATAAATAAAACCCATAAAATATTGCAGGTTAAGTTCACAATTGAATGAGAAAATTTAACAGTTTTTAGTAATTTGATGCGCTGGCGACTGTACACGGGGTGCGCCTGTTATATTGGATATTCATAAAGCAAGTCGTTTTTTTATGCTCAATAATAAAAAAACTGGAAAAAGACGGCCATACATACCGACAGTAAAATACTATTAAAACAAAGTTCAGTTAAGACTCCATTTTGCCTGTGCAAAGCTGTGGCGGGCAGCCATTGTGAAATATTCTCATTGTCTTGAACAACTGTAATACTGCGCTAGATAGGTACATTACCCTCTCAGAAAGTAACGTTTTTAATGTAGGCCGTTGGAAATAAAATAGTTTTAAAAGCAAGATTATATTATGAGTGGCGAAGACTAGCGCAGTAGTTAGGAAATTCAAAAGAATTTTATATGAACAAAAACCTTCTTAGAGCGGATTTCTCCATTGAAACTAAATCATAAACCGCGTTCAACTGTCAGTGTCATAATTGCTAAAGAATATTAAGGTGGATGCGCAAGGGTAGCCCGCGAAATTTAAATTTTCTTACGTTTATTGCAATTTGCAGGTCAGTTTCAGGTTGTATGTTGATGAAAATATGAATCGCACCAGTAACACTTATGGAGTTACAGAATTATAATCATTCAAATCATCAGTACAACCCTCCAAGTTCATATAATCTCAAAGAGTGACTTTTTCATGAAATAGCTATTGAATGTGATTATATGAACTTGTAGAGCTATATTGATGATTTGAATGATTATAATTCTGTAACTCCATACGTGTTACTGGCGCGATTCATATTTTCATCAACATACAACCTGACACTGACCTGCAAATTGCAATAAACGTAAGAAAATTTAAATTTCGCGGGCTACCCTTGCGCATCCACCTTAAGAGTGTCTCTTGATCGCCGTTTAGTTATACTAATCGCGTTAGGTTTCAATGGTGAAATCTGCCCTTACTCTTGCATTAGTCGAGCTTTAGCTGTGCTTTACCTTCGTTTGGTTAGCAGCTCGTTGCATCTATACAGTGTCGCTTTTCCTCAATCTTAATAATTTGTACCGCCAGCGTCTATGTTCCCAACGAACTGGCTGTCGGCCATAAAATGAATAGGCATCTTCCGGGTGCGCTCGTTCGTAGGCTCATCCATCGTTTTCCATCAGACGAGATCGAGGTCAAGATCGCACCTATTCATTAATAAAAATAAAACAACCCTGCAGATTTTTTCTAAGTTCCTAGTATAAATGCGTAGGTATTGTTTTATAAGCAGCTACACATTTTTTTATTCCAAACACAGCTTTACATATTACAGCGTATACTTTTTTCGGAATAATTGGGAAAAAAAATTCGAGATAATTCTAGGGTTTTCGCAAAAAAACCATATTGTTGGATACGACGTAATCACATGAACTGATATTATTTGAGTAAAAGAAAACCTAGGATTTTCGCAAGAAAGTCGATTATTCCAATTATCCTGTGACATCAATAAGATTCATAGCTGTCCTCAAATCGCACGAATACCTACAAAACTGAGGCGGAAACAGCCATCCTGGACGAATCTAGTTTCCCCATTGAGGTAGGTATTTAATTAATTACACGGCTGCCAACAAAGCCGCTTGTGGGACTGACACCCTTCACAGAACGGGTATAAATTACTTACTCAATTTATTAATTAAGTAGATCAGGATTAACGCAATATTATAGGGTGATCTATTTGTTTGTTTGTTGTTGTCTGTACTACTATTCAAAAGAGGTAATTTGTTACTTTTGATGACGAAGATAATTGCGAAACTAAGAGTCTAGTTTCAAAAATTCTTTCACTGATTCCCAGCAACAATATTACCAAGTGCACAGCAGTGTAGTGGACAGCTCTCAACGCGGACGAAGTCGCGGGTAGAAGGCAGAGTAACTGATAAAACTGATCGCTAAAGAGCACGATAAAACCAGCAATTTTTCGTAGTGTGGTCAATATTTTCTTAATAAAACGTGCCAGTTTTGACAACCCATTTATCTATTTGTCGTTTCGTAATATATTCTCATTATTGTAGATTGAAATAAAGAAAGGTAGAAGACATCACAAACTACCGATATCTTAAGGTAAAAAAAACAATCGTCTCTGAGAAGTGATGTCAACAGAAGTCAAGAGGATAGTAGATAATATTCGTATTCATTCAGTTGTACACTTGAGTTCACAAGAATACAGAATTGAGTAAAAAGGCTGATTTTTTACGGAAAATCTTTTAGAAATTGTTTGATCAATTCATGAAAGATTTTTATCAAGCTTTCTTCGTGGTGAATATCTTTTCCATCTTTTCGTTACGTCTGTACCTATTCCTATGTTTTCCTAAACTTCTTAGCATTTTTTGCGCCATTTTTCTCCAGTCCCTGATGTGCACGTAAAGTCAGTTACCACTTCAGATGTTCTCGGGAACTCGGTCAAGGTTGAGCTGCTCGATTAGGGTGTCCTTCCTTTTTCTTTTCATTTTTAAACTAAAAGTGTAATCGGCACGCCATTTTAGATTTGTCGTTTCAGGTATAAATTGCCTTAACAAGACAATTGTTATACACTATTTAGGCTTTCAAAGGTTGTTTTCTATTGGGAACTCAAGAGATTTCATATTTAATTCTGATTTCTTTATTTTGCTCAAACGTACACGTGTCTCGTGTCCGTCGTTCTATATGTAAATAAAAACGTTATTATAAGGGACAGTTGCTTCAAAGGTCGCACGGTGTAATAAAGCCAGGTCCGGTAGGTATTATAACGTTCGAATTTCCATTTGCATTTTTATGAAGGGAACATGGCAAGTATTTTAAGTAAGTACTTATTGAAGATTCTTGGGCCAGAGTTTCATACAATTTAAGGCATGAGATATTTCGGTTATGCGTCATTCACCTTCTGTATTCGCTGGTATGAGGTGTTTATATTTAATAAGTCGAACGGCTTCTATCTTAACCTTTTGTTTGTTGTTGGTAATAGATACCTTTCCCCGTAAATATTTTCGCTTTCATTTATTGGAACACTAGCGACCACGGGTGATTAATATACATATAAACCTTCCTCTTGAATCACTCTATCTATTGCTGAAACTGCATTCAAATCCGTTGCATAGTTTAAAAGATCTAAGCGTACAGACAGCGGGAGCGACTGTGTTTTATACCATGTAAAGATTACAAGAAAAACAATGGTTATTTTCGCAAGGAAATAATGTGATTATTGCTGATAATTACTTTAATAAAACTGTTAATTTTGACGAGATTATTACAGAATGAAGTAAATGGCAGTTTTAATTAGACAAGTTTGAGATAAATGTTCGATAACGTGGGGTTGACTGTTGGTTTACTTCAAGAAAGATTCCGTGACCGAAGATACTAAACTATAGCAACAAGAATTTTAAGTATCAATTTATCTATTCATGGTTCGAATAAATTGGATATTGATAAAGTTGGTTTGGCAGTTTGTTTTGACTTTACATATACCTATGGATCACACACGGATGTTGTTACAAGTAATAGTTTTACAGTTCACCGTGTTTAACATGCTTTGCAAGGTGATAATAACGCAAAGTCATCACGAGGTACATACATTCGTTTCATGGTTGTCTTACCTCTTACAATGCGCTGTCAAAATCACCATTTTGTCTTTATTTTCGTACCATTAGAACACATTTTAATACACATAAAACACGACACTGACCTGCAAATTGCAAAAAACGTAATTTGAATTTCGTGGGCTACAATTGCCACTGTGGTTGTAATTATGTTACTCATCATTCTCCTGCCCTTATCCCAACTTATTTGGGGTTGGCGCAGCATGTCTTCTTCTTCCATACTTCTCTCTTACTCGTCATCTCAGCAGTCACCTCCTTTCTATCTATATCATCCTTCACACAGTCCATCCATCGTTTCTTTGGTCTTCCTCTACTCTTATAGCCATCTACATTCATACTCAATATTTTCCTCAATACATTTTCCTCATTCCTCCACATCACATGTCCATACCACGATAACCGATTACCACACAATTTTTCAGTCACCAGCGGCCGGCGCCACTTTCAGACTTCCTCTTATGTACTCATTCCCTATTTTATCCATTCGCGTTACACCACACATCCCCCTTAGCATTCTCATTTGAAATTATGTTACTGTACTTGACATATCTGTCAAAATCACAGTGGTTTTTATTTTCAAAATAAGAAGGTTGCTGTTCGATTACTGCTGTCAGATGTAAAATCAACGTGAAAGAACTGTATCTATAAGTTTCGATAGAATTACGTCTATTGTATTGTATTGTATAGCGGGCTGGTGTCCGCAACTCCACGTCTAAGCGCGTATTTTGCGTGCGGGTGGGTTTATTCGATCCACCCTAGCACCCCGAGAAAGTCCAGCAGCGCCTTGATGTTGCTGACGATCTCGCGGAGAGTACCTGGGTTACCGACGTACTTTGCCCTGTATGTTGCAACCACCGAGCAGTGCAGAAGCACGTGGGCTGCCGTCTCGTCCTCCTCCATGCAGGCTCGGCACAGGGGGCTGTCTGTGACTCCTATGACAGAGAGGTGTTTGTTAAAAGAGCCGTGTCCAGTGATGGCGGCTGTAACTGTGCGCAGCTGTAGCTTGGTCAGCCGAAGCGCTCGTTTGGTGAAGGGGCCGTCGATAGAAGGAAGTGCTTCCTTGGCCTGCCTGCACTCGCCATGGTCTTGCCACAGCTTGTGGTGTTGTTCACTGGTTCGTTTCCTTACCAGTGTGCGTAGGTACCCGAAAGGGAGTGGCACGATGGGTTCGGGTCCCACTGCTGCCATGCTCGATCCCCTTCTAGCGAGTTCGTCCGCTGCGTCATTGCCTCGAGAATCACTGTGTCCTTTGATTAGAATTACGTCTATCTACCTGACGATAGCACAGCGTACACGCATCGTTAACGCGGCGTCAAGCAACAACGTTCGCGCGAAGGTGCACCCAATTTTTTTTGGTGCTGCAAAACGTGCTTAGCTGACTACATCATTATTCTGAAGCTATACTCGTACAAGTTCGATCGTTGTCAGTTTTATGAAACAAATACCGAAAAGCGTTAAAATAAATATGAAAGTGGTAGTTTATGATCAATTTGAAGATAGATTTACACCGAAAATTACTGGTGACATTACCTTTCTCCACTAAATAACAGTATTACCAATTTTATAGAACATATAAACTGTATAAATATTGACGGTAGTTACGGGTTAGCTTTTGACACTTAGGTATTCAGTAATATTCCAACTTATATGTCGACTTAGCATAGTTATGGAATTTACTCAATGTTAATCAAATATTATCAGTCTTTGATGTTAGTATTTCTAGACATAGGTACAAGCTATATTCGCTGTCTAGTGACTACCAACCAATCTATGACCTTCTGGTATGCAAAACTTGGCTCCCTAAAATGATCATCTGAATTAGATATCTTTTGAAGTACAATCGTGTAGAGTGGCGTTTTTTAGAACGAGGCACATATTTCTTTCTCACATTTGTACAACCTGCTCAGGACTGAGGTCTTGAAAATGTCACTCCTCTTTTTACAGGATTTTCGTATTTTCTAGTGTATACGCGTATGCCTGATGAAGCTACAACTACATATCACCCGATTTAATACTAGAAACTAAGTATTTTTAAAACGCAAAATCATTGATTTCTTTCTACCATTCCAATTTTTCGACTTGAATTTTCTCAAACTTTTTTAATAATGATATCACTGTTATACTTAGTTTTAATGCCCTTATTTTCCAAACAGATTCTCACGATCTCCGTATTAAAAAGTTCATCAGTGACCGTAAAATCATTGTTCCCGTGCGAGAGAGGGATGGAGGCATACAGGATGAATAGCGCAATCCCCTTTTCACCACAAAACAATGATAGTTTTACACTTCACTGCCCAGCACTAAAGTACAGATTGCCAATTTCATCGTCCGATGTATATCACTTGTGCGGCTTTGTGTGTACTTCTCTATTGTTTAGCTATTCGAAGGCGGCCTCCAAACTTTCCGACACTAACATAATAAACTTGACATATGAGTTTCGGTATGTCGTTCTACTACGTTAAAGTAATTCAGTTATAACTTTCGAAGGCTCTAAATACGTCAATTTTAGTTGATTTAGGACGATTGAGGTTATGTTTGGATAGCGTGTGACAGTTTCTGTCACTAAACGAAAGTGACGAGGACGTGTTTTAATTTGTTTCAAAAGCAGGTCATGCTTTCAGTGTAATAAAATAAAAGCATCCGAATACGTAAGGACAACTAACAAAACTTTCCGTGCATGTAGTGACACAACAAAAATAAAGTACAAACGAAATACGAGTGCTTCCCGCGAGAGCCATGCAAAAGTAAAACCACTACTTTTTATTCGTGTAAAAATGCCCTAGGAAATGTTTTGTTATGGCAGCAGATAATATATCTTTGACGCCGACAGTACCTGTGACGTCACGGGACAATAAATCGTTTTATACCTGCCATCAACAATAGAGTGGGGTAGGTAGGTACGTCTTCTCAGGAATTCTTCACTTCCATTAGTCCGTCATACTGCGGGATTTGCTCTGGGGAACCCAAATGATCCATTATAATAATAAAAATACGATGAATAAACATTTTTTCTTTTGAAAGGCTTCATCGACGCGGAAAATGTGTATTGTAATTTTCAAAATCACTTGGAATAATATTGATTTTATGGCTGCTTATCACATTTAGCTTGAGTAATATTATTAATTATTTTATATTTTCAGAGTACCAAAGACGAAGTAACTTTCTGTGTAATATTATTTATGACTGCCTTTGTTTAACTATTTAATTAAAAGCCTTTGTAGGTGGTTTATGGAGACGCTACAATAATACTTAGTCTTTACAGTTATTCATTTATATTTCAAGATAGAAGAACAAGTATATTTCATGCTGGTTTCGTACGAATAAAGTAGTGAAAATGTTACTTTAAAATCCAGACTCTTTATTAAAACGTAATGAACACTGCCTGGCGCGGTGTGCAAAGCTCTTTATGAAGATAAATACGAGCTATGAGGACATATGTACCATTCTCTGCTCGTTGTTTTCGCCATATCTCATAATCTCGCCTCTATTAGCCTTTTTTAAACGTTCGTATGCGTTTTAATCTCAGCCTTATTAGTAGTTCCAAATGCTTAAAATAACGTTCTATGTTTAAAAATACTCGTTTGTTTTTTTATAAAAAGGAATGTTTCTTTTTTATTTTATTTTTCTGAGAACGGGTCAAAGATCGAGCGTTAATCTTTTAAATTGCTTGTTTTAATCGTTTTTTGAAACATTCCAGATACGGGATTCCCTGGTACTGTTATCATTGTAAATATTTAAGATTGTTTTAATAGGTTTTCTGTATTGTATTAAGATTTGTATATTAATACTGAGTTATTTAACACTCCGTAATGAATAGCAAACAGGTTTTCAGTTACCCAGACTGTAAATTTTAAAATAAATTCATATTAAATTTCGTGGCGAACGTCGAAGTGTTTTTATTCGGCGTACGAATATTCAGAAAACAAAATTTTATAAGTTTCGAAAACTGCTGTTACCATTTTATTTTAATAATAAGGACGACACGTCACTATATTTTAATTACTGGTCATACACAAGCATCTGCAAAGCATGAAGTCCTGGGTTCAATTACCAGGTCGGGCAATGTCGCTTTTTCCATCAGGAAATTTTCGTCAGCAGCCACGGAGTCTTGATTTGTGCCGCGTTGATGGCAATAGGCTCTTCCCCTATTACGTGGGACTAAAACATATGTACTGGCGAAATGTGGATATAAAATTAGGTAGGCCTAACCCGAGGAGCCTGGTATTATACTATATTAAAATATGCTATGCGATTTAAAAAAATTGTCAACATTTTTGGGGATAGCTAAGCCAGATAGATAAGTCAATGCACTTGTGGCATAATGTTAATGTTGATACTTTGAACCGAAATAGCTTATAGGTGACCATCAACCACTTTTCACTCTTATGCCCTGAGTAGCAAGGTTGAAAGTGGTCCACCGTCAGCGAGCGCGCTGGTAGTACCTACATAATGTTTACGTACATACAAGTTATATAGGGTTTCGTCAAGTTTATCTAGCGCAACAAATGCGAAACACGACTTAATCAAAAGTTATGATGCACCTAATTTGGTTTTCAAATAAACCCATTTATTCATCTTTAAGGTTCAATATCGGAGTCAACAACTCCTGAAAAAGATTTGTAATATTGGAACAGATTTAATATAAGACACATAATCATAATCCCGTCTAAATAAGACACCTTGGTACATTCAAAGCGGTTTTATTTATCTCACTTACTCTCTTTATTTATTCTTCTGTCTCTACTCTCTTCTATTAATATTGCGTCTAGTTTTATGGCCCGACGTGTAATCCAGGTCGTAAACTTGTCTATTCTGTTGCTCTCGTATTGTATGGAGCCTTTGTTTGTGTATAATGGTGGAATAAAACCAGGATCAATCTCCTTGGAATAGTAAGACTAAGTGATAGAACTAAGATACCAGTAAAACCACACCTACCACACAACTATCCGCGTCACCCTATAAAACTATTACGTCCACCATTCCGCAAAACTGTATCAGGATCCAACTCCCCCATCCCCAGAATTTGCAGGCTTCTTAATAATTGCGATCAATCAGTAGATATTTTTTCCACAACACTTCAAAAATTCAAGCGCCAAGTCCATCAAAACTAACCACTATAATGACTTTTTCTTTTCTTTTCTGTCATCTTTGTATTTACTGTGTGTGTGTGTGTGTGAGTTTACTGTGTATCTTTTTTTGCATGCTGTGTCTATCGCATCATATTGTGCACTATGCTTGTATCTTATTGCTTGTATTATTAGGATAAAAAGTGTAACAATTGTAGATAGGCCAATAAATAAATAAATAAATAAAAAAGTTTGTTATTCAAAATGTCATAAAAAATACACATAACATAATATCACGCCTGTAATCCAAGAAGGCACGTTAGGCAGAGGTGTAGGTAATTAACAGTACACCTACATTTCGCACGCTATATTAAAGTCCCATGTAATTGGGGGCGAGCCTAATGTCATCAACCGGGCACAGATCCAGACTCTGGGGCAGCTACCGAGAAATTCCTGATGGAAACACTAGAGAAACGGGGCAGCCACTAATTGCTGATTATAACGTACACAAATGCAATAACTCCTTCAAATTTGCAAAAGGCTATCACATAGAAGACACCTGCCTGCCTAAGGGCTACACACACAAGCAACAAGAGTCTTATGACTGCGCAGCAACAAATGAAAGAAGTTTCTGACTTTAGCATACCACGACTCATACCGATGTCACTTGCGGAGCGACCGCGACGTCAGCGCCAAGTACTCCCAAGTTCCACGTAACAAGTGAAACGCGCCCGCATACCACGAGGCTGTGAACGAGGTCTGAAGCAGTAGAGCTGATTTTAGCAACTGACAGTTGTGCCGTTGTGCGTCAGCTGCGAATTCTTATGCATTCACCTTTTACCCGGCGCCAATGACGTGAAAATAATAACGCGGACTGTGATACCGGGTCATGGTGACCCGAAGTTTATCAGCATTTTTTAAAATATTGTATAATGATAACAGCTTATTTTAATGATTCATGTATTAGTTTGTTTGTTTGTTTGTTTACTGAAAAAAATAACAGAAATGCCAATATATTCATAGAATCAACTTTTATTAACTTTTTCAGAACACATGCAAAATCAACTTTGAAAACACAATTTGAGTAATTATTTGATTTTTCTTATAGAAAACTTACTAATTACGCACTTAGGAACTTCAATTAAACTTATAATCAGTCTTCGGTTTCTTCATACCTGGAACTACAATTTTCGCAGTATGGGATGTCATCATCATCTGCGTAGCCTTTTCCCAACTATCTTGGGGTCGGCTTCCAGTCTAACCGGATGCAGCTGAATACCAGTATTTTACATCGAACGACTGCCTATCTGACCTCCACAACCCAGTTAGTACTGGGTAATACGATACCCCTTGGTAAGACTGGTTGTCAGACTTTTTGGGCCACTGACTACCTGTAACGACTATCAAAGATCTACAATTGACAGCCGTCACCAACAGCTTAGCGTGCTTTCCGAGGCACGGAGAAAACTCGGTATGTAATGGGCGGTCACCCATCCACAGACCAACCTAGGCAAGCGCGGCTTAACCTAAAGATAATATTTTGCCACGAGCTCTTCGCTCCTCCTGTTTCGCAGTATGGGATGTAATGATAGATATTCATCTGGCAAGCATTGCAAGTGTGGCTAGTTTTCTTATCTTTCCTTACACTTGACAATATATCTCCTACGAGCTCCAGGAACCTTCCGGGGAGGTTCTTAATCTCTAAAAATCTTTCAGAGCGGTTTGTGAAAGACATATTTGTCAAATTCCTGAAAGCAAACACGAAAAATAATCAATAAACACAAAAAATACAAAACAAAATATGTCACGAAAATAGTACGACATTGATGGCGTTGGGTCATATTTACCCGTTTTTGCTTGACGCACATGTATCTCCCTGCACTGGTGGCGAAGCACTGAATTAACTAGCGGTGTGGGTGGAGGGGTACTGCATCTCCAGCTACTAAAACGTTCAAAACCACAAAGCACGTAAAATACAAAATATGGCCGTTTGAAATCACCTCGGGTCAATATGACCCAGCGTCATTGGCGGGCGGTTAAGTACATATAAAACAGTTCTATGACAAACTGATTGAGGAACGACGATTCTTATGACGCTGGAAGGGGTCTTGCGAAACTTCAGACCCGCCGAGCAGCTTATTTCACTGAAAACCGCCAGTCGGCAACGCTATTCAACACAGCTATGACATAGGCTTTCAATCTTTGAGAGTAGTTAGTAGGTTATAACTGGCCCAAAACGCGGGCCCACAACTCGAGCTCAGTGCGGGTTGGTGAATGACACAATACGTCTTCGAATATTTGATTGTAAGACATGTTCACTTCTCACGGTGTATCTATTTCTTCACCGTCTTGGCAACGCTTTTACGACGGTAAAAAGGTAACACAATTGGAATTGTGAATGATCAACGGAATACGGATATACGTGTATTATGCAAGGCCCTTAAACCCTCGTTTAAATTCCCGATTTTACATCCCGATACAAGAGGAAGCGAGATTCTCTCGAGATTAGCGTCGAGATAAATGGCGGATAATATTCTAATGTTATAAATCCAACCTGTGTACCTGTTTGTTTATTGCCTGGCGCTTAGAATGTTCTGCTGCCTATTAGGATAATCGCTGATGTCTGTTGTGAGTGAGAAATTAATTTATGTTTATAAGTTGAAGATGACGCGACACGGTAATCGGGTACAGAAAGCCCTTTCGTTTGATTTCCTAAAATTCTAAATTTCATTTATGTATGCTTCCTACAATTAATCATAAAACTGTTCTTCGTCCTAGCGTGTCGATGGCAATCTGTACTGAGTCTGCCAGGAACTCAGTTTGGTGATACCAGCATTTAAGAATAAATAAACGTCTACCCACAGATATCAATAATATCAATACTTTATTTATAATTACTTATCACACCTGCAAACCTGTTTAAAACAGCAGGTATGAAGCTGTCACGATAAAAACTATCTAACAATCCAGGTTCTCTTGAAAATCGTTTTTGAGTCGTTCCATCTTCATTCATAATCCGTAGATAGGTTTCCACTAAAACTAGTTTACCGGGCAGAGCTACACAGTGAGCAAGTAACAAGCGGCCATTTTTTTATTGTCGGGCCATACGGTCATCAATTTTGAAACGACCGAGATCAATAGGTACGTGGCATTGACTGGTTTTTTTTATTCAGTCAAGTTTTTCGAATGAGCATTTTTAGTTTTTGGATACAGCTGTTTTAAATTATGAATTTGACGCTTCTAGTTAATACAGGGTGTAACAAGACCCTTCACGAAGCTGTCACCCAAGCATTATGTACATCAAATTAAGTAACTTTACGCAAAAATTATTGCTGGGACACGATATTTTATATATATAGCTCAATGTAAAGCACTCAAAACATTGTGCTAATGGATGAATTGAATAGTACGGGGGTCGTGGAGGTGTTTACAGTAAAAATCTCACGTTCTAAATATGCATTTCAAAAAAACTTGTGAAAAAGTAGGAACTTTGACCCTCAATATCTCCGAAACTAAAAGGTTCCCAGGTATGGTCTAGAAAAAAAAAATGTTCGTAATGATGGGGAGAATAAGTACCTTTCGACTTCGTTAAGGGTCTTGTCACACCCTTTATCTTGCTCTTATTTTCTTCGCGTAGCCTCGGTGTTAATCACGGTGTGTTACGTTATAGCTCTGTTACGGGTTTTTTTGGTGGGCTAAAAATTGTTGACCAGTAGGAACAGTGCAGACGAGTCGGGCATAAGCCTTTAGAATGTAGCGTCTTGTCCATACTTAACATTATAAATGCGAAAGTACCTCTGTTTGTTTGTTACCTGTTCACGACTAAACGGCTGATCGTTCATCGATCGGCAAAATTTCCACGCGAACGAACTCACGGGTAACAGCTAGTTCATTATAAAACAGTGCTTTAAAACGACAAGGCGGGATAAATTATGTATAAAGCTTTAAACGTATATAACCATGCGGGTTCTCTTGAAAATCGTTTTGAGGCATTCCATCTTCATTCTTATTGAATGGATTAGTAAGTTCTTTTCCCTCTGAAACGAAAAAAGTTTACCGGGCATGACTACATTGTGAGTAACACGCGGCCACATTTTTATTGCCGGACTGTACGGTCATCAATTTGGAGTGGAACGAGCTCAACGCGGATTTCTTTTGATACTGACGAAGCTGAAGCGAGGATTTTTATTCGATCAGCTTTTTCAGATGAGCAGTGTTAGTTTTTAAATGCAGCTATATTTACCTATAATTAATTTGGAGGGAGGAGCTCGTGATTAAATAATTAGAGCCACTTGGGTCGATCTTCAGGTTAACCCTCGCTTACCTAGGTTGGTCCGAGGATGCGTGACCACCCATTACATACCGAGTTTCCTCCGTGTCTCGCAAAGCACGTTAAGCCGCTGGTCCAGTCATTTGTAGATGTTTGACAGTCGCTACAAAAGTCAAGAAGAAAAAAAGAAAAGTCTACCTTACAACAAGTCTTACCAAGTGGTATCGTAATACCCAGTACTAACTGGGTTGGGGAGGGAGCGACTGCCTATCTATCTGAATAGCTGAATCCGGTTAGACTGGAAGCCAACCAGGACTGCTAGGCAGATGATGATGACCTATAACTAACTTATAATTGCTACGCGTAACCTTGGTGTTTAATTATGACGATGTGTTAAGTTTATAGCTCATTTACGGGTTTTAGTAGCCTATAATAATTCAGCGTCCTAAGTAGCGATGTGTTATGGAATGGTAGCTACCCCCACTGCCCTGGGAAGCAGTGGAATGATCCTTTTAGGTTTAACTGACCTGTAAGGGCCGTAGCAGTTTGCGTTCAGCTTCTGCCTAATCCATGGGAGGAACATGGGAGAGTCAAATGACGCCTCGGACGCCGCTGAAATGGCGCCTCGGACGAGTGCTGCAGACATATACTGGCAGGATGGCATCTCATGCATGGCAACCATCAAGCAGCGACGCGCGACGGGCGTTATACGACGATCATATCCGAAACTTTGCCCGCTCCTGCATCCGGATGACACTCACTGTCAGTCAGTACTAAACCAGCATCTCAGCTTCATTGGAACCTGGTGCTTCCAAAGGCTGGAGGCACAGTGACGACCACTGTTGTTAAGTTTATGTACATAAACTCACAATTACATTTATTTTTCAGTAACCATTTTATGTTAAGTAAGCTTGTAGCGCAAATGCAACAGTGGAACCATGCACCAGTATTGCGCAAAGCGTTCCCGAGGCTTTACGAGATAACATCCCAGTAATGCCATGTAATGACATGTCAACAGTCCCTAACAACCTAAGTATTACAATTTGTACAGAGATCGTTACGAAACGTGTTAGCTTGGAACGGTTTCTCTAACTACTAGGAGCATTATGACTACATGGTGCATACAAAAACAAGAGTATTCAATTTAGCATTCCATATACTGGGTGCCAGTATAGATAAGTGTTTAATCCGCCCGCGAACTTTGTCCGCGTGAAATGATTATAAGAATATTACTTTCATATTTGAATCAATTTTGTTAACAATTTCAAGGGTTCTTTCATAGAGTAAAGTGGGTTCTTTTTTGCACGGTACCTTAATTTTTTTTTTCTAAAATTAAATCAATCAATCAAATCATTTATTTGCAATGAATGTAGGTTACATTGAAATACAGGTGGAGTAGAAAGGAGTGAGCCATGTACATTCTGCCTGAAAATAGCCTAAGAGATTAGCCGGAACAAACAGACAAACAAACAGACCCAAAATTTTTTTTTGTTATAACTACCGTATATACAAGCTATCGTTTTGCATCCTGGTCAAATTCAAGGAGGTATCGATATTAACGACTCTCGACCCGATTCGATAATAAAAAGGGTATTTTTTTTTTTTTTGCGGAAATCTCTAAATGTGAATCCCCCGTATTAAAATGCAGCCATCTGTTCCTAGCCAAATAAAGGCGCCGTCACACACACAAACGCAAACGTTATTCCACAGTATACTTATGGACAGTATGGAAACTAGGGAGTGGTTTAAGCTTACCGATTTCCGTAAAAAATAAAAAACACTACCCTTTTTATTCTCGATTCGGGTATACTTCCTTGAATTTGACCAGGATGCAAAACGACAGCCTGTATTTTCATATGCATTCAGTAAAAAAGCTGTTATTTTGACATTACAAACAGACACTTTAGTTTTATTCGTTTATAAAGATTTCATGAATACGGGCCTGGTTGGTTTTGATAAAAATATAACGAGGAAGAGCAGTAGAGCGAGAACGATTTTTGAAGGTTTGTAAGGAAGTTCTTCAATTTTGCAAGTAACCTCATCGGGCACTTGTCTTGTTGAAGTATCTTGTCTTGTCTTGGTGCTCATTTCTCATCATGTATCTCACTATGACGCGTCCACTACTGTGCATGTACACGAACAGTGCGGTTCTCGGGTATCTTAGGAACATAGTATGGACATCTTTGGATATGTTTGCGGGAGGTGCGCGTGCGTCGTATGTACCGTATGTAATGCATTCCACTTGAGGCCATTCGAGTCGAGACACGAACCGTGCACGGTTTACGCGTGCTATGCGCGTGCACAGGTGTGGACCCGCCTTTACAGTAGGAAATAGGGTATATGCAAGAAACACAAAACTTCTTTTATATCTTAAAAATGCCTTGTATTGGACCATAAAAACATTGTGGTTCACTTGTTTAATTCTCTAATACAACACTTATTTTACAATTTAATATTTTTTTTACCGTGTTTTTGTTGAAACGGAACGCAAACACAAAACGCATCGATTCCGGTAGTGACGTCAAAATCCATGTGTCAAAGAAACACTTAATTGAAACACTTTATTGTTATTGCAATTTTTGCTTAAATAAAACACTTACATTTTAGTAAAACTAATCTACTAAGGGCAAAAAATTTGATTTAAACAAGGCAGATAGAGGTAAGTGACATCAAAGTCCTGACATAAATGGCCGCGATAGTCATGGACGTTTGCACTGTTGTAGAAAATTGTAGGAGTTTAATATTTTTTTTGTGCGACCAGCAGTAGTTGAAATTAACTTTTAATTATTTTCTTGGGTTGATAGTACTGCATATTATTGATTTAAGTGAAAAAAAAAATTACATGCATATTTCCTATTAGAACCTACCCGAGTTCAATGAGGGCTATCGTTTTTGAGCTCACCAGATGGCGCCACTGTCGATTAAGGTCCTGTCAATAATTCTATTTTATACTTTAAAGGACCAATAACTTCATAAAATGTTTATTTTATTACGTATAACAACATAGTGTAAACTTCAGGTTCATATATTTACAATGTTCTCCCTAAAATTAGCAAGCATGAAACATTTAAAAATCATTTTACCTCCAAGTACTGTCAATTATGATTCTAAGTTACTATTTAAAATCTTCAAGTCATAATTAATCAGGAATAGCTCAATCTAGACCACAATCGTGAATATTTGTAAAAATACGTGTTAAAACACGCGCGAACAATCTATGACGTTTCGGCGACCCCGCGCTACACTAGCGCCTCTAGCGGCAAATTCACACGCGATAGCCCCCATTGAGTTGAAGAATGCTTTGTTATTTGCACATGTATTAGTAAAGTGTTTATTTGATTTAGTAGATCGATGATGAAATGTAGGTAATATAAGGCTTACATTTTTATTTCACTGTGTTAATACTTTTGAAATCTTTTGATCAAAATAATCTTAATAAGCCTGATACGTGTACCTAACTCAACTTTACTAAAATCAAGTTTTAACGAATGAAAGTGGATAGACAGTCTAAACTTGTGAAGCGTCTTGAGAGAAGCCAAAGGAGCTACGTTGGGCCTAATTAGGAGAAGGTTATGAGCTCAATATTAACTTGTTAATCGTAGTTTCAAAATAATTCCAGCGTAATAAAAAGTTTGAAGTTAACTTAATACTGCTATATATGAACGAAACCCTCGTATTAATGGTTTTTTTTTCAGTCCCAGATTCGAAAATGCTGGCAACATTTCAAAGGGAGTTTCGAGGTAGGCAACATTTTTCGCAACGGTTTTGGTTCATTCATATTAACATTTCGTGTCTAAATGCAGTAAAGTTGACTCATATCGGTATCTAGATTATGTTTATGGAACTCTTCACAAAATTAGAGGTTTGAATCCATTGTTTACTGCAAACAAAACACGAACGTGAAAATTACCTATAATTACAGGACACTTTGCATAAATCGTGTAATATATATGGGTGTGTAAAATACACTGCAACTCTTTTCTATGCTTGTATTTTTGCATTTTAAAAGAAATAAAGTGAATTCAATTAATTTTCACGAAAAAGTTTATATGCTAAAGAAATTATAAAATTAACAAAACACTGGACATTTTTTTCGAAAAAACATTGTAATGCCATTACTTGACAGAGGAAAAGAAAATAAAAAAATGAATTTTAACGGCATCTTGTAATATTTTTACCTAAAATAGCCAGTAAGTAAAATTACTGTAGACTGCCACGGCACAAAAGAGGTTTCTTGCAACTTCTTTTATTTATATTTGCCAGTGCCTGGATAATATGTCGTGTATATTTTTACTAAATATTCACATGTACACAATTTATGTCCACCAAATTATGCTATTATTTATGCTGCAGAAAATGATTAAGGTTATGTAAATATTCTGCAATACTTCTGTACTTTTTTATCATTTCATCATTCAGGTATAAAACTGAACTAACATTCTTAATAAACTAATTAGTTGGATAACTAATTAGAAAACAAACGATAACACAGACATGTTATAAATACGTGACATTAATTTAATAAACATCTACACTAAAATAATATAACTTTATTATGCGTAAAAAGCGGAAAATCCTCCAAAGAAATTGCCTATTCTATTATCAAATCACGTATCAAAACAAAGAAGGCTTGCTTATGGCTTATGTACAAGTATGTGTGTCAGACGATGTTACCGAGATAAAGAGGCGGATGTGGCCCGGAACCGACCTCGTAGCGCACTTATCTGAAAAACTCTTTAGGTTTGAGCAGACGAGGGATTTTTGTCCACGGAGGACAAAATGCCCGAAACATATCTGAAGAAAATATGGGTGTATTTTTAGGTACACCTCTAGCTAACCCTTCCGGGAATACTTACATTGGTGGTTTTATGATGTAACATAACATCACGTCGAACCCGAACGGTAAGACAGAGGTGTATTCTATAAAGGAACATCCACATTTCGCGAGTTATGTATAACCTCGGCACAAATCCAGACTGCGTGGATGCTACTGAGAAATTCTTGATGGCCCACACACTTTTAGACTAACAAAAGTTCCTCGTCTACGCAAGTACGCAGGCCTTTAGGCGCAATCGCGAGTCTGGACTCCGACCCTTGGCGATGACATCGGTATGAATGTAATGTAGAATTTAAAGGATCATGGCAATTACTCTTTACATCGTCATTATTACTATATTTCATGAACTAGTTATCACTATTCTGAAAATGGCAATTGAAGATTAACTCGCTACGAAAGAAAATATGAGAATAGGGAGTCCCCTATGCCTTTGACCGAAAAAAATAAAGTTGTCCCATTTTCACGACCACTACTGATAAAAGATAAATGCTTATGGTATTATAATAACATATGAAATATACAATTTGTAGGAATGAAAAAAAAAAAATAGGTTACATTTCAATAAAGTACAGTTTTCCTTCACATACATGTTCATACGGTTCATTGTTCCCTGACATGCCACTGCATGTACCCACTTTTCATACCACTCATAAAGGCAGCGATATGAGCTTCTGTCATGCATGTTTCTACGCATTTTGTTTACCTAAACATGACGCATTTCCCCAAAATTGGTCCTTATTTCCCCATGCTAGTAGCTTCGCAAGGAACAAAGAAAATGTTCGAGATGCGGAGCGTTCAAGTGTGTGCTGATAACACCACAACTAGCTTACGAAGAGTTGATTTATGGGGTTTGTAAAGGTTGGATGGCACTTTGTTTCGCGGTAAATTTATAAATTCGACAATGATAAATATCCCTCTTCCAATGTAGTGTAAAGATTGGTTGAAGCTTGAAAGCAACATGAAAATTACGAAACAAATATTGAAAGAGATTGGTTACACAGCACCTCATGCAATGCAACAAGCATTGCATTAAGTATGACCCAATTGGGTAACATTTCAAGTTACGTTTCACCTGGCGCGAATCACTAGCTTGGTTTTGGTAGCTCTAAGATCAAAGGAATTTCTTTGACAATCTCGTAAAACACATTTCCTTATTAGCTAAGTCCTTTATAGAATTAAAGGACTCGTTCCACCGCACTTTTTCTTATGGCGACATTAACCAGCATCTTTTCCTTCTCCCCGCCAGGTGGCGCTACATTACTTTCGTTTCAGCACGCTCATTACCGCCCACAAAATACATCGATAAGCAAAACAAAAATATACACGTTGGAATTAAACGCCCTTCTGTGAAACGGTCGTTGTGTGAATGATTTGCATTTAAAGTGGAGTAATTTGGGTCAGTGAGTACAAAGCACAGTGTAATGTTTGTCTCGCTCATCCGGCCCTCAAACCGCTTTGCTTCTTTATTCTTTTTTTTTCACACAGATACGTAAGATGTGCGAGCTTGGTGGAGGAAGCGCTGTGTTTTCTTTGTTATGTTGTACTTACTTGCCTGAGATATTGGCTTTGAATTTGTAAGGTAGTATGTGAATATTATATTTTGGCACGCCTGGTTTACTTAACCTGATATTTTCGGTTACAGGCACCGTTTATAATTTGAATTTTCCGGCGTTGTGCCTATGACACACGACAAGGGCATAGTTTTTCCGGCTGATAGCCACTGCGCGACAATATTCCATTTATCAATTTATTGGAAAAAAAGTTGTACCTTTTTTTATTTTCAGCCTCTACTCATAAAAGCGGCCAAGCGGCAACTATTAGCCCTTAGATAAAACAAAAAAAACCTGTATTACACGACTTTATCAGAACTTACTTCACACAGTTTTCACGCGATTAACCGTGATATGGCGTATAAAAGATCCCATTTTGTTACTTTATCACGGTACATAAAATTCAATTCTAATCCCGTTGTTTGAAACACGGGCTGGTGTGACCATAAAACAGTTTTTCAAGAGCTAATTGTCCTAACTCGGGGCAGTGTGGCTAACTGATTTACATGCAAATTGAAACAGGTCAATATTAGCGGAGTCGATTTAATTCGTGGCTTCGGGACACGGGACCGCTGGATATTGCTGAGTTCAGCTGTTTTTCTGATATTATCACTGAACCGAAATTGGATTATTCGATATTGGTTTCTTTATTTGGCTTAGTGTGATTGTTTATTCATACATTGGATTTGGGTAATCAACTCAACACACATTCGTGTATGTATGTGTGGTTAGCTTCTGTCTGTCTTTTTTAATTTCATTTGCGTGGTTTTTTTTCAAATATTTAGGTCAAAAGGATGATTTCCACCAAACGGCTCGAATCGCATCGAATCGGAACGGATTTTACAATCTTTAAACAATATTAAATCGTGTACACAGTATTTAAAATTACCAAGCCGCTCACAGCAGCTTGACCGCAGGAGTCTTCCGCAACACGCGCCCGCGGTCGTAGTACAAAGCATGCTGCAACGCGCGATCGTCTCCGTTCGCCTGTCAACGGTAGGAATGAAACTATTTGACTAGGCGTAGAAACGGATACGTTCGTACGGGATGGAGCCGATCGTATGCGTCAACATCCTGCCGAACGTGGTCGGTTGTCACCGCATCCGTTCGTATCCATTTCGATACGATGCGATGCGAGAATTTTGGTGGAAAACATCCTTAAATATGTCTTTCACCAAATCCTAAGCAACTTATCTGCGTTACCAATTGGTTTAGTGGTTTCGGCGTGAGAAAGTAGACATGAGTCGAACGGAGAGTTACTTTTGCACTCATACCATACATCATCTGCTTGGCCTTTTCCCAACTTTGTTTGGGGTCGGCTTCCAGTCTAACCGGATGCAATAGAATACCAGTATTTTACATGGAGCGACTACCTATCTGACCTCCACAACCCAGTTAGTACTGGGTAATACGATATCCCTTGGTAGTCTAGATAAGGGACTTGCGGGCCACTGGCTACCTGTAACGACTGTCAAAGATATACAAATGACAACCGGGATCCACGGCTTCATGTGATTTCCGAGGCACGGAGGGGACTCTGTATATAATGGGTACTCACCCATCCACGTACCAACCTAGGCAAGCGCGGCTCATAACCTGAAGATCGTCCCGAGTGGCTATTACTATTAAGTCACGACCTCCGCCTCCTTTGCTCCTTTTGAATATTCCTAATATTAACTTAGTATGGTTTGAAATATAGTTTTTAGCGTACAAATTAGTTATTCAAGAAGCTTGCGAGAACTTAATAACGTAGGTAAATAGGTACTTGAAATACTCCGTTCTTGCTTTTAATTTCCGTACCCGTCACCACGCCGATAATAGGCAATAGTCTATTGTCAAGTATTGTCTATATTGTTTATTGGACTGTATTGTTTGTCACTGGTTTGCAAACAGATTCTACAAGTGCCACTTCGAATTTAAATTTGCGAGCATTCTGCATCCACCTTGAAAAGCGCCACCCTGTCTACGAAGGAATGGTTAATAAGTAATTTATTGTTTTTAATTAATTCAGTTTTTCTTTCCATACTTTCAGTTGCATCTATCTGTGTAGTGCTCATCTAATGCCACTTCTTTATATAAGATAGGATTTATCACGACATCTCCTTGACCAGCCACGAAATAGTTTTCTGCTCTTTGGGACTTAATGAGTAGTTGCTTTCGTTCATTGCTAATATGACCTGCTCACGTTCCATTTAAGCTTGGCAGCTGAATGGCTTGTATCAGCGTGCATAATTACTATTGGACCTGGATTAATTGGTATTGACCACTAAATGCGGTATTAAGTTACTAATACAGGTGTTACCAAGTTCTAAAAACCTGCTTTTAGGAACTCAATTTATTCGGAAACGGCATTGCACATCTCTAGCCATATCAGCATCTGGCGAGGTATAGATACGCCTAGTTAAATATTTTACCACTCATAAACAAGTGCACATAAACACGATCCGCTTGCTCCAAGCTACTGAGTCTGAGTACACATTACAGTGCTTTGCCAATTGAACTCAAGGTCGCTCCCTCGTACTGAAAGCCTGCGGTGCCTGTGTGCACGAGGACTTAGCCATGTTTGCGCAGATATATAGCTACACAAACCCGCTTCAGCATTGAAATCAGATTATGTTTTGTTACTTACTTACTTGTTGTAGTTTGGATGGAATATAAATTAGAATTTTGATGCAGTGCGGGATCGAAAATTAGATTGCCTATTTGACTCAGAATTAAAGCTTATAGAACAATATTAAACACACCGTATCTAATAACTAAGCAATGCATACTGTTCCAAACCCATTATCTCTTTGTTTTGTTATGAGTGGTTTTCAAATCCTACAAAGATAATTCAACTCAACTGTTGAATAAGCTTGCTTCGAACAGCTTTTACAGCAAAAATATCGGCTGAAATAAAAATTTCGTGCTTACAGCGAGACCGGCTTCGCGTCCGGCGCAGCTCGCAGCTGAGATGAAGAAGAAAATCAATAGCACTGTTCACTTCAAGCATGTGTCTGGATCTAAATGTACAGGCTGTTCACGAATTAAGTACCTACATTGTAGGTTCGTGTTTAGATGTAATATTTTTCGGATTCAAATGAATGATTTTTCTCAATGTTTTCCCTCATTTAATGATTGATGACCAACCAAACATGAAATATAGTCAGCCATCAGTCAGCAATCTAAAAGGATCCTCCATAGGTTTTCATGAAATCTGTAGTAGCTCAATCAATTAGGTATAAAATTCGAAATCATCCTGTACATTTCGCTATAATGTTTGCGACGACGACTCCATTACATTCTTGTCCTTTTTATTTACCCGATATCCCATCACGCTGAAGGACTTACTGGTTGCATGTTTCCCAAGAAAAAATCCCGTTAACTTCTGTTGGTGAGACTTCACAAGTTTCGAGACCAAGTGGATTTTCCTTGACAGCTTATCAACGTATGGAAGTTTGTAGCAGCTTGTCAGTTTATACGGGTAATATCTACGGAGATACGGATTCTGACGAAGATATTACGAAATAAACCCTCTCCTGCCTTTTGTTTAAAGTGGGTCGATAGTTCAACAGGTTTCGGTTGAAGTTACGAGTCTCTAAAGTTTAAGAGCCGAGACTCCACTGTCCCGTATGAAAATTGAAAACGTGAAATATAAATTGTAAATTCTTTTTCTGGCCGTAGCAATGCCAGGTTAATGCTACAGCATATTTCTTTATTTTATTCAGGTGAGTAGAAATCGTAGGAACTTTTTTTCCCTGAAGCTTCTCATTAACAGACTTCACATATCTACAGACCTATTTTACAGTTCTAGCGAAAATGTTCTCGTTTATATTCATAAAAGTCTAGTAGGAGGGGTTTCATAATGCTATAAAAACAGTTTAACATCAACAAAATACTTATTAGAATAGTCTAATCACCGATCTATCGACTACTAAGGGATTAGCGGTACCCTTATATGTCTCTCTATAGAAATGTAGTCATTAGTAAAAGCGTAGAACGTAGTTTCCACGTTCTACTTAACCTATATAACGAAAAGAGGGTGAAAAAGACCGGGTATTTAATAAAAAAATCTCTTCTGAAAGTCTGTCAGTGTCAAATGAATGCAAGCGATAAAAAAGTTGGTACAATAAGTTTGTGATCGACGGGAGCGAGCACATTGGCTCCGTGATAAATGACTTTCTGATCTCACCGAGATAAAGAGTAATGGTGGAAGCAATTATGTGCCCTGAATAGGACCAACGACATTTTCGGTAACATTACAACGTATAATTTAACTTCATTATGCGTAGCTATAATAGATTTTCAGTCACCTTTTTATATAATTTTCGTGACACCTCTGGAAAAATATTACCAAAGAGAAATTGACACCGGACGGTCAATTTGTCTTTTGCTGTCAGTTTCAGTTTTCCTTTCGAAAGGACTATAATTTCATGGATTGAACTTGTACGAAGGATGCTTAGGACTCACATTAATCGACGCGGTTGGATAAGCCGTTTGGAAACAACGTAATGGCATGGGTAAAAGGTACGATGGCCGTTTTTTAAGCCGTTTCGCGACGGTCAGTGTTGGGTCACGATAAGGACTATAAGCACGCACCAATATATTTTTCTTTCAGCAGGTCTTAGGAAAATTATCATTCAGATAACGGATAAGGATTTTCGTTTAACTGCTGCTGCGTTGGCAAGCTATAAAAATATTGAAATCCTACTCATGCTTACATATTGCTAAACCGTAAACCATTTTGTCCCGGAATGGTTTCAATTGAATATTGGTATACTTGAAAGGGAAAGTTGAGTTTCTATTTAATAATGGCACGTACAATAAGGTTCAGGGTTCATTTTGAATGGAGGAAGGAAAGTGTGATTGGGCTCAGCTGTAAGCTGTTATAATATAATTGAGACTTCGCAAGAGCAGAGATATAGGCGCCTGTTGAAAAATGTTTTTTAAACAGTATGCTGAATCTGATATCTGACGTTAAATAAATAAAAAGGTCTTTGTGCTTTGTTATTAATATCAAAAGAATGGTGGTTGCTCTAACAACAATTTAAAAATAGAATACTTTTTAAAAACATCCCGAGGGCAAAAGGTCCGAATGTTTTTTTACGAAGCATCCCAATTTTTATTTCCATGGAAACTTTTTTACACAAAGCCCCAATCAAAATGTCCGGTATCGGCAGACAGCCATCCTTTTCCACAGCGAACATTAAATAACAACATTAAAAAGTAATAACTTATTGTTTAAAAACGAAACGAAGGCTTTTACGCAGTTTGTTTTATTTAAAAAGTCTTTTTGTTTATATTAACATGTTTTTAGAAAAAAGTAGGACACTTTTAAACGGGAAGAGAGTTTGGGTTACTTTATGCGGTACTGTAGTTGGTTGTATCTTTTTTATATTTTACGACCTCAATGTCGCAGTCAGGCGCCATCTTGGAATCATTTTGCCTAAAGGGTTTGCTGTTATTTTTTTTTTCAAGTGTTTTGGTGAAGTTTAAAGCGGTTTGGAATGGGTTTTGTAAACAACAAATTAAATAGTTCAAACGGATGCAAAATTAAAGTAAAACTTACTATTATAAAAACAAATAACCCGACTGAAAAGGGAAACACAAGTATCATACATTTATAAAATTAAAGAAACTAAATACTTTATGGTGCCGCATGCGATGACAAACGTAGTTTTGGTAGATATTTCGGCGCCAGTAAGTAACAAAGTATTGTTTGTCCTTTTTCTGACGCAGTCGGGTAATAAGTTTTAAGCTCTAATGTTGTTGCGTGCATGGTAGGTGCTGCGTCTAAAACTAGGTTAGCTGAATAAACTGCTCTTTGTATTGTTACACTTCCCTTAGAGAGTATCTACAGAAAATTTGACAACTCAGGTGGCCTAAAATGACGTCTAATAGGAATAATTCCAGTGGGGGAAAGATATGGCGCTAGACGACTTGTATAGCTCTGTTTCTTTCCCACACTGGAATTACTCTTGCTTTAGGACGTCATAGTAACCCCCCAGGTATTTGTTTTGTAAAAAAGTATCGCGGAAAGAGTACATATTGTCACGTAAACTTGGCAGCCTTAGCAATATACAGTATATAATGATCGAATTCACAATATTCAACGTCACGTCGTCACATTCGTTACCAATGTTGCCAGTGCAAATATTTTCTTTTATGAATATGAAAACTGAACGCCAACATTGATACGTGTCCGACACCCGCTCAATAGGTTTATTTATGAACTAGCTATTGCCTGTGGCGCCGTCCGCACGGAAATAGATTTTATTTATTTATGACGCAACACAATCGAACTGTAGCGTACGGCTTCGATAATAAATAAGACTTTTTGCGTGAAAAATGAGCGTTGTTGAAATGTTTGGTATTGTTTGTTTCCGATTGGAAATATTTTGGAGCAAAAAGTTTTAACGATCTTCAAATCGCTGTACTTAAAAGTTTCTTATTCTTGGCCTCTTTAAATTGGATCACTCAATGGTAAGCGGGCGAAAGGACTGTGTTATATAGGGTCTATCTTTTTACACACGAAATATTTTAACAGTACTAACTTCTGTAAGTCGTAAAGTCGCCAAATCAATGAAGATTTTTTTAAATCTAAATGTTGTTGTTTTTAGGAAATTATTATAATTCTACATTCTCTTGAGACATTTTGCACAACACATTTACTCCCAATTCTATGAATGAGACACGTCCGTAGTAAACTAGCGTAATGGATGTTGAAAAATAAGGAGCCAGTATTTAATTTGTCAACATACCGACAAATACATCTACCTAGGAAAACAAATTAGCTTCGACAGCCAAAGCAACTACAAGGAGGTCGAACGCAGGGCACAGCTAACATGGAATAAGTACTGGAGTTTAAAGGAAATTTTCAAGAGTAGCCTGCCAACTATTCTGAAGACCAAGGTTACGAACTCCTGCCTCATACCATGCCTGACCTACGCTTACCAGACATGGAAGTTTAATAATAACATAAGAAATAAAATCAAAACGTGCCAACGTGGAATGGAGCGCAGTATGTTAAATATTAAAAAAATACATAAAATAGACATACAAAAATACGAAACACCACAAAAGCAACAGACAGCCTGGCACAAGCGCTTGCAATAAAATGGAAGTGGGCTGGGCACGTGGCACGCCTTCAAGACCAGAGGTGGACAAAAAGTGTGACAGCATGGAAGGGGCCAGTGGGAAAACGGATAAAAGGGAGACCCCGCAATAGATGGGAGGACGAAATAAAACACACAGCGGGTCCAAACTGGATGCAATTAGCAAAATCCAGAGAAGACTGGTTCACTTTGGAGGAGGCCTTTACCCGCAGAGGGGTTCTTGCGGAATAGTTAAGATACTTCGTAACTAAATTCTCAGCAAACATACTAACACTAGAAACTTATTAGACTTTGTGATACTAACAAAATACTTTTTAAACCTTAATTCTGTAAGAAATAAAAATGCTTTTTATTTTTATTTAATTTGTGGGTCAAGTAATTAAAATAAATAAAATAAATATACTTAGTTTAAAAAAAAGTCTTTTGAAATGGCTTCGTTATAACCGTTAGATGATTCTCTGTAAATATTTCCGAGAATCATCTAACGGTAGCGGGAGGAGTTATTTGATGATTTCCCATAAAAAAAGGGTTATGATTTTAGCAGTCTATGTAAGTTTGTATTTATGTATGTTCCTCCGTAGCGCATAAAGTATTCATCTGATTTTGATGAATAAGGTGTCAATCGATTCTTTAGTATGGCCCGGGTAATAGCTACATTTTAACCGACTTCAACAATAGGAGAAGTCGATTTTACGTTGTAAACCCCAAATTTAATTAGAGTGTGATTTTTACCAGACTACAGCGAAGTCAAGAGGATGGGTTATGACTTTAGCAGTCTATGTATGTTTGTATTTACGTATGTTCCTCCGTAGCGCCTAAAGTATTCATCCGATTTTGATGAATAAGGTGTCAATCGATTCGTTATTAAGGAACCGGTAACTTAAGCTACATTTTAACTGACTTCAACAATAGGAGGGGTCGATTTTACCTTTTACCTTTGTAAACCTATTTAATTAGAGGGTGGTTTTTCAGTATTAGACGGGTTTGTAGTGACAGCTATACCACACAAATTCTTGTTTAATAATTCAAGTATTTAGATACCTAATAGGGTGGGTCCAAAAACAACTAGTACACTTATCATGACGTATGTTTCTTTATTTTATAAAATTGTATTAAGTATATAAGTCAGATACTTAAAAAAACTACGCCCCACAGAACAGTTTTCACGGTTTGCCTGTACTTACGTGTAATTGAACTCCAAGAAGACACATATCTAACATTATTCCTTTACCTACAAATTGCCTTTAGTCAGTATACGGCCAAATTGCACGAATAAATAACTCTGAACAAAATATTGAACCATTTGCACGTCTATTAACGTGGCCGGAGAGGCAACATTTTTGTTCTTTATTAGATCAAAGGGTCCCATAGGGCCTATTTGTTTTTTAAATGTTCCGTCGGCATGTAACATGTTTGCCAAAGGTATTTAAATAACGATATGTTTGTCTGCCAACGTTATTTATGCATATTATATTGTCAGAGAAAGGTCTTGCAATAAAAGATCTTATTTTCTTAGGAGTCGGCATGAATTGTTGACTTGGGAATATTCTGGCTCAGTTATTTGCACGACTTCAAACTAAGTTCAATTGGTAGGTACATGTCTGAAGTTTTGAGACAGGACTATAACAGTGCTAACACTTTAGGGGGCACTTGTGAATTACGAACCTAATGTTTGTTCTGAACACTAAGCCACAGACTAAGCGACATCCAAATTAATGCCCATATATTAGTGCACTGTTGAAATTACAACTCTCGACCCTGAGCCGAGCATTGATAATTCAGCAGAGCGCTTTTAGTTATGTATCGCCAAGTGTTAGTGATCACGGACATAACAATGCTTAATTTTATCTCGTCATATTAAGTTGTATTATTTGTTAACTGGTCTGGTACCTGCTTTAGAATTTCTTAATCGACGATACCTGTCAGTATGCAGTAGGCTCTTCATAGAGTCTCTCCATACTCCATAGAGGATAAAGTATGACGCAAAATACGCGCTTGGACGTGGAGTTGCGTGGAGCTGCCCGCTATACAATACAATACAAGTATGAAATGAGCATTTAAGAAGGAGGTTTGAAAGTGGCGCTTGTTACAAAAACGACGAAAAGGAGTCGTCTGTCTTGTCTAAAAGAGTCATGAATATAAATTTTGATGGATGGAGAGAGACGAGAAGACCAAAGAAAAGCTGATGTAGTGAGGAACGATTTGAAAGAAAAAGGTGTAAATGATAGCATGGCGATTGACACGGAAGAATGGAGGCAAAAAAAGTGTGGCGCTGACCCCAAGTAACATGGGACAAGTGCAGGAAGGTGATGAGGCTCTTTATAGAGTTCAGGTAGCCTACCATGACGTCTTAAAGCAGGAATCATTCCAGTGTGGGAAAGAGATGGCGCTACACGACCTGTGTAGCCCTGTCTCTTTCCCATACTGGAATTACTCCTGCTTTAAGACGTCATAGTAACCTCCTCCCACCACTCACCAGTATAATTTAGTTACCACATTCAACATTCATTTTATTAAAACAACACTGAAACCATTTGGAATCTTTGAAGATTTCTAGAGCTCCGTTAAAAGGGCAAAGTAAATATTATATTATACAATTACCATGTTACAGCCAAACCAAGTTTTCATCTAACAGAAAAAATAAGTAAAACATAACAGGAAAAAAGCCAATAGCTCCAGGGAAATTAATTCCATACGTTTCTATTATCCATAGGAAGTTCATTTCCTGCTCCTTTTGTGAATTTTCAAATCATCTTCAGAACGGAGGAACGGCGATTACCGTTGATGTAGGCATACTTACGGGCCTGAGATTGTCTAGAATTTTGTCAGTGAATGTACCATGGTCTATTCTTGCTCGCTTTATACTGTTCTGGTTTGATATCCTCATTGTGTGTTCATATAGCCCACTTTTTAGGGTTCTGTAGCCGAATGGCAAAAAACGGAACCCTTATAGATTCGCCAAGTCTGTCTGTCTGTCCGTGTATGTCACAGCCACTTTACTCCGAAAATATTAGGACTACACAATTGAAACTTGGTAGGTAGATGTATTCTGTGTGTGAAGTCAATCGTTTGAAAGATAAACACTTCCAAAGTGGTAAAATTCTGAAAAAAATACAGGATTATAAAATGTTAAAAAAACTTTCAACCAAAATTGGTTTGAATAAGATTTGATGTTTATTTTTTGAGATATGGGACTTTTTTATCAAACTGCAGCAACAACTTTGTTTTTCATTAACATATTATGAAAAACAAATTTAGTTTTGTTGATGAATGTAAAACAATACAACATATGAACGAATGCCTTCAAAATATTTTTATTATATTGTTTGGCGCTACGGAACCCTATGTGCGTGTGAGTACGACTCGCACTTGGCCGGTTTTTATTTAAGTCACTTCATTATTCTTCTTTCAAAATATGAGAGGGGGAGGGAGGTGAGGGTATTCAATGACATGTTTTAAGGCCATACATGTTTAACAAACCCATTACTCCAAACAGGGAATTTCATTGCACATTATACGCCATCAACTCTTCCAATTCTAAGACCGCTTCTAAATTGAGATTTATAAAGTTAATTATAAACGTATCAAAGAAACACGTAGTAATTACATTCTGGGACACCTTCATTTATTACAGAGCACCTTTTCCGGGCCGCTTCGTAAAGCGTGGCGCTTTAAGCTCATGTTAATTCCGCTTAAAGCCGCTGTAAAAACAATCTATTACGCGTGTTGGGGAATAATCAAGGTAACGAGGTTCCCTGTTGTCTGCACGCAAATCTTAAGGGCTCAATCGTATCGTTTAAGATAATTAAGTATCGTTAAGAGTGGAGCTTAAATTAACGTTGTGATTATAAGGTGGTGGTGGCCTTCGTGTGGTATTGGCCCGTTATCGTTAACTAAGTGAGGATAGCTTGGATGCAGCGCTGTGATCGCATTACGAAGTTCTAGTCGTCTAGTGTTAAGATAAGAGCTATCTTGACATGCTATTAAAATGGCGTGTGATCGACTCTTCAGGCTATTACAACTAAAACTATTAAAGTCTAGTTTAATGCGAAGATAGTAGCTATCTTACAATGCTATTAAAATGATTTGAGGTCGACTCGTCTGGCTTAGTATAACTCTGAGTAACGCTTATTTGTTCGGCCAATATGTCTGCGACTTATATCTATGGTCTTGTATGAATCCGTTATCTCTAAGCGCAAGCGCATTTATAGATAAACTTCTCTTCCTATCGACGGTACGTTTTGAAAGCTATCGTAACTGGTCCCTGTCCTCTGGCCACGCTTATTCGAAGAACCATTATTGGCGTACAGATCATAAACCGAAGCTTACAATATAATTCAGTACAATAACACAACAAACCTCATACATGATTGCAATATTGCATGTCATGTGCAACGAGATATCGTTAACCGATAGGCAGTTGTATCGTTAATGTGGCTTGTATTTATTTTATACCGCTATTAACACTTGCATGTATGTTTATAACCTCATAGGTACCGCAAGCTATGGGGTGTGGGGGTTGAATAAAGACCGGTTTACACAATACAATTTAATTTAGTGTTGGCAGGCCAACAGCCAGCTGGGTTCATGAAATTCAAAAGATCGTGGTTTAGATTTAGACCTGGTTGAGACACGCGTTGACCTGGAAAACCTGGCAGAAAAGAGTGGGGGGGGGGGGGGGGCGTACTCCACAGTGGGTGCCAATTAATGAATGAATTAAGAATGAATTAAATTGTGTTTATAAATAGAATATCATAGATAAAAATGATTATTTAAAACAAATATTTATTTTTATGAACAAATTAACATCTGAATGTGTTCTAAATTAAAAATATACAGCATCATACCTTTGCATCTTCTTCAACGGAGCGAAAGCAAAGCGCGGAAAAAAAGCAAATTAAATCATAGTTTCCTAATAATTCCTGACAAAAATACTCCGTTCGTTCCGTTCTAATATTTTATTTCTTCGAAAGTGTATTGAAAAACGTCGTTTGATACGCGTGGGGATTTGTTATTGCAGTTCTCGGCTCCATAACACCCTCGCTTGCAGCTCGGGTGTTAATTCCGCGCTCGAATGCAATAACAAAGTTTCCCCACTTATATTAAAATGTACTATTATTTAGTGTAGTTTATTTTTTTTGCTTGCGTATGTCTGTGTGTGTGACATCTTATTGCTGTTTTATTTAATTTTTAATTGGGCAAGTGTTTTTTTTGCCAGTGCTTGCGGCATTGCTCGCGTCAGTGTTGGAATTAAGTGGCCAGTGCTGGAAGCAAGTTCTGGTGCCAGTGCTGGAAGCAAGTGCTCACACGTGCCAGTGCTGATAGCCAGTTCTGGAAGCAAGCGCTCGCGCCAGTACCGGAAGCAAGTGCTGTCGCTAGTGTTGGAAGCAAGTTTCTGTTAGGGTTTTGTACCAACCTACTTACTTGTACTAACCTGTGTATGAACAAATTGCCATACGCAAACAAAAAAAGCTACGTACTGTTTATATACAATAATTTATTGTAGGTACATCTGACGCAAGCCGAGATCTAGGCAGTTGTCCCATAGCCACGCCGCCGCGCCGGCGAGTTCTGTCGGCTATTTTATCGCTAAAGAAACATACAACAGATATACAATTACACATTCCGTGTAAACAAAAGAGATGCATATATTAATAGTTGATCGCTGACTGTTTACACTGCCGGCAAGTACTCGCTCTACTAGTTTGACGCTGAGCAACAGACAGAAGCTATCAAAGATAATACTTGATCAGCGATGCTCGCTTGGCAGAACTCACGCCAAGAGGCGGTGCGGATCTGAGAGCACATATCATGAATTCAGAACAAATAATAAAACTATAATAGTTGTCGGGACTCAACACGTTGCGCAGGACTAGCCGCCTCGAGCGAGTGATGCGAGTAATCACAAGTCGCATTCGCACACTCGCTTACGACAAAACTATCGGAACTACAAACTCGCTTCTCGCCACTCGCCAACTCGTTTCTAGTTTCTAGCTCTACTCGCTACTCGCTAATCGCCGGCGGTGAGACAGGTGCCCTAGCTTCCTTGTAATAAGAAAGAAAATAACAATCCTTGCTACGAGTATCTAGGGAACGTTTTTGCAGTAGTAGATATTAAAAGTGGTCGTTTGATGTAAACCTTTGTGCTTTAGCGGGTTGCATTGGAAAGGCTTCTATTGCAAAAAATTGCTACATATGTATTCGGATTTTTTCCTTATTAACTTGTAAATATTATTAAGCTGTAAGTGTGTGCGGGACGTGAGAGGGAGAGAACCTCACGTCCCAGCCGCCGCGGGAGACGCACCGGGCGTCGGGGGCCACGTGGTGGCTCCCGGCCACCGTAGACGCGGGCCTGTGGACGGTGAGCTATGGGCTAGCTCGCCGTCCGTCCGTCTTATGACGACAGGCCGTGTCGACGGCGCGTTCGTGTTCCACGCGCGCCTCAAAGAGAGTCAGCAAACAGGAAGGGGTCCGTAAGGGCCGACGCCTGCCAGGGTTGCGGGACTGTTCGAAAGAGATACCGCGGCCCTGGAACATAAAGGGCAAAGGAAGGAACATGGATGGGTTTTAGTCAGTAGAAGTCTGACACTCCCTCCTGCTCAGCCCAGAGCGGGAGGGGTTATATGATGATTTCCCATCGGTAAAAAAAAAAAAAAACCTGTAAGTGTGTTTATGTTATTTAGAAGAGTTTCCTCCATGTTTCTCATAATAATATAACGAATGTAACCACTGAGGAAATATTTTTGAGAATTGATTTCCTAGCAGGATTATTAAGTAAGGAATGAAAAGGCTCCAGGGTTGCGGGACTCCAGGGTTGCGGGTCTGTTCGAAAGAGATACCGCGGCCCTGGAACACAAAGGACAAAGGATGGAACATGCATGGTTTTTAGTCAGTAAAAGTCTGACACTCCCTCCTGCTCAGCCCAGAGCGAGAGGGGTTATTTGATGATTTCCAATCCGAAAAAAAAAGAGCCATGAAAAGGCTTGTCTTCTAGAAATCATCAATTCTTCAGCTAAGCTATGTTATAAGCTTCGTGTATG
This sequence comes from Eugnorisma glareosa, assembly GCA_947578425.1. Lineage (NCBI taxonomy): Eukaryota > Metazoa > Arthropoda > Insecta > Lepidoptera > Noctuidae > Eugnorisma > Eugnorisma glareosa. The sequence continues at coordinate 16,808,006 of OX387959.1, forward strand.
AAAACTTGTAGCCTCGCAATATGCAGATAACAACAGCATTCTGAAACATACAAATCCTCCTAATTATAAATTCTAATTATGACTATAGTAAAGCCTTGGAAACTCTGAAGGGTACGAATAATAATTTATTCAGTGAGCGTAAATTATATCTATCACTTTTTCACATAAATCTTGTACGTAGAATGAAAATTAAACAGTTTCAGTGTTTGTGTCTGTTCACTTCCAGTATATGTTTTCTACATAAACACAAATAAAACTGTTCTCTGTGTGATTGGTCCAGCTTTTGCAGCCAAATCACTGAAAATAGATCCAATCCTCAATTTGGAAAAGGCACATTTACCGTTGGCAGCGATTTGGATGATTCCACCTGTCTCGGTGTCTGTCTGTAAAGAAATCTTGCAAGTTAAATTTGACCCACCAGGATCGTCTCCTCTTAATAGCAGTTTAATAGCAAGGACATGAAACTTTGTATGCGCGTTCGACTTCTAATTGAAAAACTGGATTTTTCATAACAAATTAGCAAGAGACCTTACAACAACGACTCGTTACGTAATTCCAACTTAGAAAACTAAAACGGCTTAGATAAAAAAAAGTCAATTAAAAGAAAGTTGTCAATTTGAAAAGTTGTTCTTTTAAAAATGCACAAAAAAAAAACAGAAAATATACTTTGGAGTAAATGAAAACAAAAGCTTGTTGCGTGTGTAGAAAAGTAAAAAAATCCACAGACACACACTACACGACAAGCTTTTACAAAACTATAGTTTTGTACATTTTCGAAAAGCTTGTTTTTAAAAAAGTTTTGTTTTTCCTTTTATTAAAAACCATGTATGAAGCTTTAGGCATAATCTAATTATGTAAATGAAGAGGTTCACAGGTGTAGGTACTTGTGCCTAATGATGTACCAAAGAGATTCCGTTAGGTGTACCTCCTAATTCAGCCCGAGGTATGTTCTTATCTAACCAGAAGCGAAATTCTATGAAAAGGGAAAAGGGGACGTAAAGGGATGTGACAACTATACACGTGTTTCAAGTTCCAGCATCTGTTTAATTTGTAGAATAGTTCTGAACTGACACTTAAACCTTTTTAAGGTAGAGGCAGTATTCGTGCCACCAACAGTATTATTTTTTTTATACAGAAATATCATCACTTTAGTATGGGCAGTGGCACATAAACGATCACCAAATAATCCACATATTTTTTAGCGATATAAAAAAAAAACAAAAAAACAATAGTAAAAAAAAAAAAATATATATCCCTATTATCTTACATAAATTTCGTTTTCGTCCCACTTCCGGTTTTCTCTGCCTTATAAAGAGTTAAGGTGAAAGCGCCAGGATAGCCCGCGAAATGCAAATTTTGCTACGTTTTTTGCAATTTGCAGGTCAGTGTCGGTTGTGTAAGATTTTAAAATATGATTCACGACCGTAACAAATATGACTTTACCGAGCTATAATCATTAAAATCATAAATACAACCTTCCCCTTAATCCTATTGATTGAATTTTTCATGAAATACTCATTAAATGGAATTAAATGAACTTACGAGAGTTGTATTGATGATTTTAATGATTATAATTCTGTAACTAACTACGTGTTACGGTCGCGAATCATATTTTGTTTAAATCACAGCCTGAAACTGACCAGCAAATTGCAAGAAAATTTGAATTTCGTTGAATTTAGACCTTGACATTAATGATTCGTTAGAGTTGTATCAGGTTGGTTGCTCGTTCCTGATGAGGGACAGTCTTTCCTCTCAACAGTCCTGTTCCCCTGAAGACCTTGTTTCTTGACATGATTCTCCACAGCCACGAACAAGCAAGATCCTTTAAGAACAATTCGAGCCGTTTGGGTCACAATTTTATTCTCAAAATTAAAAAAAGGATTTAGCGAGGCTGGGGCGATGAAAATGGAAACACTTTTACTTTAATACAATTTTGGGCATCAGTCCACTAAGATGAGAGCTGACCCTATTCAAATAACCCAAAGTTTTGCATATAAATTGTCTGAATCATGTTTTTTGTGACCCAAAGGGAAGTTGAACGACACAATTAGTTTATCCAAAGACGATGAAATAGAATGGTTATGGAAAATCTATAAAACGAGAACAGATTACTGGCTTTCACTTAGAATTGTGGAACAGCGGCTACTGCTCAGTAGACATTAGGAGATTTCTTTTGTTGCCCGCGACCTTCGTTCGCGTGAAATTATTATAAAAAAATATTATTTCTCTTTTTAGAACGGGTTTTGTTGCAAATTTCAAGTAGTTTAATTTTTTGCACGGAATCCCTAATTCCTAAGTCAGTAAAAGTCGCTTACCGACAAAATCGGTTCAGCCGTTTCGGAGATTAGCCGGAACAAACAGACAGACAGACAAAAATAATAAAATAATGAGTTTTTGTCGTAAGTGCCGTTAAAAAGCTATTTTAATTATTAGTATAGATATTTTCTTGTAATGATAGTGTATGTAGAGTAAAGATGAATGAACTTCCATGAAAGTTATTTCCAAGGAGTACAATAACACTTGTGAGGTGTACCTACCCGGTATACTCATACGAGTATTCGTGTGTGTAACCTTAATTACATTTTAATGATTAGGTCAAGTTTTATGTACAGACGCCAGCATATCAAGCTACTACAATCTTGTCTGTGTGAAATACAGGTTCAAGGGAAAATTTGACAGTTTCGGGTAGCTCGATGTGCTGGCGTCTGTACCTACGTGATGTACACGTTTACTAAATTATGTTAGGGTCGGCTTCCAGTCTAACCTATTTTACATGGAAGGACTGCCTATTTGACCTCCACATCCCAGTTAGTACTGGGCAACTACCTTGGCAAGACTGTGTGTCAGACTTTCGGACAACTGACTACTTGTATCGATGGTCAAAGATCTACAAAAAATTACAGCCACGACCAACTACTTCATGTGTTTTCCGAAGCACGGAGAAAACTCGGTATTTAAGGGGTGGCCATAACACGTTTGCTAAAAGAACGTAAGTTATTATTATAATTTAGTTTGCAGAATAAAAAATTAAAGAAGATAACAATTAAAAATCGAAATAATAATATCCAAGGAAAAATAGCATATTATCAAAAACAACCTAATAAAAGACTAGGAAAGCAGAATTTATGAAATATCGACTACTTTCAGCCCTGCAGTAGAGATGCATTTTTGCTCAATGCATGAAAATGAGCACATTAACATATTTCATTCTCGATTCCGACTATTAAAGCCAACAGATTTATTCCTCTGCTTGAATTTCAAGTACTTAATATGACTTAACTCGTACATCGCTTTATGGAACGGATTGATTTAAATTCATCGAAGTTTTATTTATTTAGGCTTTGGCGATGTTACGGCTGATCGGGCTCAAGCTTTGACTTTGTGAAATCAACGCGAGCTTATGTAAAAATAATATGGATTCGTCGATGTCAGTTGTTTTGTGGTCTTTTACCAAATTGCTATTATAAATACACTAAACTAGGTTATGCCCGCGGCTTCGCCCGTGTTACTCGTGTAAGAGTAACAAACATCCAACCTTCCTCACAAACTTTCCCATGTATAATATTTGTAGGATGCCTACTAGGCTGTTGTAGACTCCTATCAAAAGTCTATTAGAGTTTCTTGCAAAGACTTTCGGATAATTATTCTTGTCGTATTATCAAATAATTATCCGAAAGTCTTTGCAAGAAACTCCATGATATTTATTGGTAACAGTTCAAGCTCTGTTCAGAATATACGTGCAAAAAGCATGGAACACGGAGGAGCTAAAAATAGTGGCGAAACATACTTAAAGTCCTATAACAGATATTTCACCTCTACCCTTGCAACACTTGTAAATTCACAATGAGCCTTATGTTCCTAGCTATAAGGTTGTTGATAGGTTGCTTTCACTGCCAAGTCTGGCAAAGTTACAGTGACTGAAGCTTTCAGATGTAAAATAACTGTGGACTGTAGTCAAGTCACATTGATATAAGGGGGAGTACACACGCGAACTCCATTCTTCACGTCAGCGTGACAGGCCCTACTTATCCTCAGCATAGCGTAGCAGAGCACGCTTAGCATATGGTTAGGTGTGTCTGTTTTACGATGTTTTCCTTGACAATTTAAATTCGGAACACGTTCTATGCACACAACTTTTTTTTTTTGCAAGAAATGGCACCCGAAAACCAAAAAGAAACGGAAACTTTGTAGTTTTAAAACCGACAAAATTGTATCCAGTGGGGGCTTTCGCGTATGAATTCGCCGCTAGAGGCGCTAGTGTAGCGCGAGGTCACTGAAATGTCAGATGTCATAGAATGTTCGCGCGTCGCATGCTTTTTTATCACGTATTTTTACTAATATTCACAATTTTGGTCTAGATTGAGCCATTCCTGATTAATTATGACTTGAAGATTTTAAGTGGCAACTTAGGATCTTATTTGTTAGTACTTGGAGGTAAAATAATTTTAAATATTTCATGCTTGCTAATTTTAGGGAGAATATTGTAAATATGTATCTGAAGTTTATGTTGTTATTCGTAATAAAATAAACTTTTTATGAAGTTATTGGTACTTTAAAGTATAAAATAGAATTATTGACATGACCTTACTCGATAGTAGCGCTATCTGGTGAGCTCAAAAACGATAGTCCTCATTTATTGGAGGTCCAGTTATGCTTAGTCCACACACAAACGATTTGGTGAAACTGACTGTGACGTTGAAAAAACAGGACTGCGGTTGATCGTTTGTGTCGTAGATTCTACAAAGGCTGACATCAAGCGGGTAAAAACGATCTGTTTTGGATCTGAACTCCGAGTGCTATTGTTTCTTGACATCACTACCAAAATAGTCCTATTTCAAACAATAACACATCTATTATTTTTTCGCTTTACATTAGGGAAATAGACAAAATATCTCTATTATCTCACAGCGTTTCAATAAATGAAAAGCTGCGTGTTCTCGGCCGCATTCACATTTATGTTAACAAAGGAAAAATGGAAACATTTCCTAAGCACTGGGGAAATTAAAAATCGCATTGAACGACTCAGAAACGAGAGGGTTGAACACCGATCATAACCGTTTGTGTATTATGAAGTTTGTTGTGTGGTTTTACCCGTGCAGTTTTCGTGTAACCGCATTTATGAAATGTAAGTCGTGTGTTTGCTGTGGTCGTATAGTCGTTTACATACAGTTTTTTAGTTTATTTTTAGTCGAATCAAAATTATTTTATGAAAATAATCGAGATTTTTAAAAGCATCTTGTGTTAATTGAATTAATACGTCCTGAAATTCTACCGTGAATGTTTTTAAGATGTTTTATAAGATGTGGATAATGTAGTAAGTTGCACACTGATGCAGTCTTGTTCAAATCTTTGTTAACCATTTATAGTGTGTGATTGTTTGTAATCCCTAATAAATAAAATAAAAATAAAATAAAATAAGACTAGGAGGGTTTCAAAGGTTGATAGTAAAATACAATCTTTATTTTGTCATAAAAATACCGAAATCTTACGTAACTGTACAAAAACATACTTAACCAAGTTGCATCTTTACCTACGGACTAACAAATAGATAGACATGCACCCTCATCAAAAAACATATTCCATTTGTAGTCATAATTCTTCACAATGACTCGAATTCAATGAATAACCCAGTAGCAACAACCGGGGGCAAGCAAAGCGACTAGGGCTTTCAACGTAACATATCGATTGCCAGCACTCAGCTCGAGTCAATTTACAATGAGCATGACTCCACTGTCTTTCCGCGTCGATTCGATTGTTCAGCGGGGAAGTGTGGCACTATTTGACTTTTATTTCGCGAAGTAGTTAGGTATTTGATATTCTCTTGCTTCAACGAGGGGTTTCTTGCAAGTTTTTTACTAACTTGCTTCGTTTGCAGTTAACCTGTTTGTAATCCATTTCCAGCAATATATTTATTTAGCTGAAAAAATAGCACCATGGAACTGGTTTGATGATGGAGCCCGAAGGTGGCAATAGAAATTCTTAAATTATTTTTATATCTCGATGGTATCAACTCAATAATTCAATATTGTTGCGTATCAAACTCTTTTGAATTATTTTTTATCGAAACGAGCGAGACGAATGAAAAGACAGATAGGAATTCGCATTTGATTCTTCCTTTTGTTACGGTTTATTGTGTTTTTTTTCTTAATAGTGACGATGATTTCGTTCAATTACAATAAATGTTGAGAGAATTAATTTACTATTGTGTCTCTTATAGTAGTCTGCAAAGCATTATTTATAGGTTTAAGAGAGAATTAGATTAGAGTAAATCAGTTAATATTAGGTAAGTATTAACTTCAGCTGATTTGAAACAAATGGATTTCCCCGAGTTTTCTCAACTAAACGCACAACTACCACCCTGTGCCGTGTACCTACCCTTGTATATTCTTATGGAATTACACACATTACATACCTGTATATTCACGTGCATGATTTCCTTTGTAAACGAAATATTTTTCCGTAATTTTCCTTACTCTTCCTGATGTTTTTCGCGACACCAGCGAAGTGTTAATTCTCTAAAGAAACGGAGAGCCCCACAGGCTCAATTAGGATTAGTGAGGGTTTGTAAGAGCTCTATTGAGCTGCTGCGGACATATTGGGGGAAAGGACGCAAATGGCGCAAATCCCGGTCAATATTGGACGAGGATCCGTTTGGAGAAATAATGTGAACAGAATTGCGGAAATCCGAAGATCATTTGTAATGTTGACATTGCAGTAAACTGGGTGAGACGGTGATTTTGCTTCTTCGTCAGGTTTTTGCCTCTCGAAGGTTTTGCCTGGCAACAATATGTTTTGCAAAATGTGAACATTTTTCGTCACGGCTTGGAGCAATGTTTCTGTCAAATTTTCTAAAACCGGAACTAAATACATGTTCACAACTCTTCTAGTGTTAGTTTAGCTTTGTAAATCACTCACATATACATATTGTAATAGTAGGTGGACATCTTTCAGGCTTCCACCCTGTACCACATCCATTTATATAGTATCCATTTCACTAGTGTTTCATGTGACAGTGATACCCAAACAACGTCCCTATATTAAGTTTCAGAACACATGTTATACAGTCACATTCGAATAAAAGCGCTCCCCTATTCTCTCAAAGGGACTCGTGTTGAAATTAGTCCGTCTGTGTGCTTGAAAGAGCGGTATTTAACTGAAGCGACCGGAAGGTTCCATCCGGCGTGGTTGGAGTAGGTAGGTTCCTCTTGGGCCCGGATGATACCTCGCTACGTGCGAATGGGAGAACACATTGTCACGTAATGGTGAATGCGGCCGGTGGCGTCATTTGAATACGGGCAGAACGTGATCTGTGCAAAAAGTGGGGATTTTTTTCGATGATGTACATTTTTTGGGCGTTCGGTGTTATGTAAGGTTCCGCTATTTTTGAACAATGGTTAGCTTTGTGACGTGTTAGGTTTGCGTAACTAAATAAAAACAAATGTTTTACTTATTGAATCTTTTACAGAAATTGTTATCGAAAACCTATCTAAGATTGGAAAAAAGAGGTCAAAAAAACTGAAGGTTTGTTAATAAAACATTGTTACCTATATCTGAATGGATTTGCGCTAGTCTCGATTCCCGATAACTTTATTATTGCTTTGTTAAGTAGCTTTGTAGTTTGGCTCGATCCAACCAAATCCAATAAAAGTATACGATCGCACATATTATTATGAAAAAGTTAAAATTTAGCGTCACCAAAAATGTTGACCGAATATATTTTACTCATTTCCAGGTCATCGAAGTATATTCCAATTTGTGGTCCATTACGCGGTGGAGGCGTATTAACGTACCTACATTGACTGTTTTGTCTGAATGCATTGTGTACGCAGTGTAAATAAAATCGCATTGCACACAAATATTTTTAGTTTCACCGTTCGTTGCGTTTGTGAAATAGACTCCGGCAGAGTTTGAACTAACTAACTAACAGAAAGTTAGACTTTTGTTTTAATTTTTTATTACAAATGTGGCTTTCATTTCAATGTTTATGGATCTCGAGGTTTTGCTCTGTATTACAGGAGTTTTTTTATACGATGAAATAAATGCACAAGCATTTTTTTTAGCCAAAACGGGTTTACGTTTTAAAAGTGTGACTTTTATCCAAAATAATCCAATAATTCTAATTCGTAGTAGTTCCGTGGATGAGAAGGCTTTCTGATCCACGCTGTACTGCTTGTTTAGAGGCATTGACATACTTTAACCGAGAAAAAGGCAATGCTTAAGTTCAGGTGACTTTCCAAAGCCAGCTCTATTCAACTAGTACATAAAGACACATACCCAAGTGCGGGCACAAGTGGTGAGCGTGATCTCGTATTGTGTCGCAAAAGAAAGGATCCACTGACATCGATGCTTGTTGGCGGACTTAAATTCATCCGGCCCATTGTGTCCCACGGTGCGGCAGTAACAGGAAGGCAAGAAAATAGAACTGTATGTGGAACATAAGGATATTATATTGAATATGTGATTCTATTGTGGTGAGGAATCTTGTGTGATGTTTGAGGTGAGTCGGAAAGTTATTGTTTGTGAAACTGTCTATTATGATTGTCGATAAGTTAGTTTATTCAGGTGTAAACAGCAGAACGGATAGGGGTCTTGGCACACAGGAAGTATTACTAAGGTATACAGAAAGGAACCATCAGAAGAAATGTCAGTTGCACTCTAAAGTGAAGTGGCATGATTGTCAATAAGCTGACGTTAATACATTTGTACCGATAGCACCCAGTTGAGTCTTGCTAGTAGCTTACAATTTGGTTTGCGTTGTCTAGATAGTATTATCTCCTTTATAGTAATTGGCCCTATCAGAATACCAGGGCTGTGCATTTTTCTTTAATGTTGCAGCACCATGCTGATATAGGGCCTTTTGGCCTCGTAGGTACAGAGCCAATTTAGTTTAATATATGTCTTATTATTTTTTTGGTTGTTTTCTTTTTATTTAATTTTGTTTTGTTGTTTTGTCCTGCTAGTCAAATAATAGCAGATCATACAAGAAGTGAAAAAATAGGAATTTAATTTGAGGGACTAAGTTGTATCCCGAGAGCAACGAAGGATTCTAGAGTAGAATCCCGAGCGTAACAAGGGATTCTAGAGTAGAACCCTGAGCGGAGTGAGGGATACAAGAACCGAGATGATTTTTTTTTTCAAGAGTTGTGTACTCTACTTTTTACCATTGACTGCGAGAAAATAAATAGAAGTACAGTATTTATATATCTCGTGGGAAATAAAAGCCACTCGGGTCGATCTTCAAGGTTAAGCCGGGCTTACCAAGGTCGGTCTGTGGATGGGTGACCACTAATTCATTACATACCGAGTTTCCTCCGTGCCTCGGAAGTACGTCAAGCCGTTGGGCTGGCTGTCATTTGTAGTTCTTTGATAGTCGTTACAGGAAGTCAGTGGCCCGATAGTCTGACAACCACTCTTACCAAGGGGTACCGTATTATCCACCCAGTACTAACTGGATTGTGTTCTGGATCAGATAGGCAGTCGCTCCAAGTAAAATACTGATATTCAGCTGCATCTGATTAGACTGGAAGCCGACCCCAATGAAGTTGGGTTAAGTTTAAGCAGTATCATTAACACTAGAAACGGGATATTTACCATGTTTACTGTTTATTTTAAGCAGATTTATAACATTCTATTATATAATCGGTAAATAATTAAACAGATTAAATATTAACATTAAAAACCGGCCAAGTGCGAGTCGTACTCACACGCACATAGGGTTCCGTAGCACCAAACAATATAATAAAAATATTTTGAAGAAATTCGTTCATATGTTGTATTGTTTTACATTCATCAACAAAACTAAATTTGTTTTTCGTAGTATGTCAATGAAAAACAAAGTTGTTGCTGCAGTTTGATGAAAAAGTCCCATATCTCAAAAAATAAACATCAAATCTTCAAAAATTCAAACCAATTTTGTTTGAAAGTTTTTTTTACGTTCTTAATCCTATATTTTTTTCAGAATTTTTCTCCTCTTACTTTAGAAATTAGAGGGGAAATTAGAGGTGACACACACATTTTACCACTTTGGAAGTATTTATCTTTCAAACGATTGACTTTAAGGGAAAATGGTTTTAGGAACCTATGTCATTTTTAAAGACCTATCTATAGACACCCTGCACGTATAGGTTTGATAAAAAAAATAGTTTCAGTTCCATGTATGGTGTTGGCGACGCGCTCATTTGTAGTTAGTATTATGTGTATAGAATGTACTTAAGTACCTAGTTATAAGTTTGTTTTAAGAAACGCGGACCCACTGACGTGCTTGTCAGTGTGGACCCCGGCAGTCTGCCACCATTCGTGAGTCGATGCGCACGCCCATTTTTGTAATTACGCGCAGCCATATTGTTTATTTCGCGTGTAAAATTAAATCAAGTTCATCCATAGTCTCGCGAGTTTATTTCCTCACCACCAGCACAATCCTGCAGCACCTAAGATCTACAAAGTGGTCCCTCAAGCCAGATCTGATGTTCCAAACACCAGGTGTAAGAACGCGGCGAGCAAAGTTGCTGCAGGAACAACGTGATTTGCTGGAACAAAAGGAAATTGCAGACAATGCTCAAGCTGCAACAGTTGTTCCTAAGGAGCATACCAGAGTGCCGCTACGGTTATTTTCCGATGTACCAGGTAGTAGCATCAAATCGGAACCCCTACCGCACATGGCAAAAGCTGAAAAGTTGGTTACATCCTGCACCAGTAAATGTTCTCAAAAATCGAGTATGTCTCAAAAATCAAAGGAAGCGAAGAAAAAACAGTTGCTGCTAGAAGCTGCTCAGCAAAAAGCAAATATTCAAATCGAGCTCATCGACAGGACCCTGGACGCCCAATTGGCAGCACTCAGCGACGAGGAAGAACAACAAGGATACAGTTCACAAATCGATGGAAACGAGCTTCCTCGAAGCGAGCTAGAAGAATGGGTAGCCCACCAAAGTACTCATAAAGAACCCATAATCGAGCAGCAAGCCCCCGAGAAAGGAATTAATACGGGCGAGTCGAATCGGCAAGTACTGTCATCCCGCGTCGCACACGTGGCTGGCCCGCTGCCCGGCGCAGTGCCGCCGCCACTCGACGACACCGTGACTGTGCTAAATACAGCGGTTCACATGTTGGCTAGTACTTTGAAAGATATTTCTGTTAACTGTGCAAACAACGTGCCTCAAGCTAGTTTGATCAGCCGTATGAGTACACCGAAAGATTTACCTGAGTTCTCAGGTGACCAATTAGATTGGCTTCAATTCAAACAAGCATATGATGAATCAACGGCTTTATGTAAATTTACGCCTAAGGAAAACCTTTGGAGGCTTAGAAAGTGTCTACGAGGGCAGGCAAAGGACGCAGTCACCGCATTGTTTATTAGCGCCACGTCGCCAGATAAAGTGATGAAGACATTGGAGCTACGGTTTGGTAACCCTGACTGCATTATTTCTAGACTAGTCCATGAGATAAAGAAACTTCAGCCTCTGCAACAGGAATATCATAAAGACATAGTTCCGTTTGCTGTGAAGGTACAAAATGTCGTGGAAGCAGTACGAGCAGTTGGACGTGAGGAGTACCTGCAAGGTGTTAATATCGCTTCAATAATTCTGTCCAAACTACCTACAGTGCTTATTTTTAAGTGGTCTGATTATAGTTACAAAATCATCACCGAAGGAAAATCACCCAGGTTAGTGATTCTATCAGATTTTTTAAATGAGGAGGCTGTTAAGATTTCGACCACTGCTAGTATTTTTACTACCGTGCGAAGTGATCACGGTCTGAAAAATAAAACCAGCATGCCTCCACGCACACAGACCGTGTTAGTTCAAGCCGAAGAACGTAACGCTAATTGTTTGTTTTGCCGCACCGCTGTACACAACCTCACCGATTGCAAACAATTTAAGAAGGCACTACGTAAAGTACGGTGGCAATATGTGAAGAAACACGGTCTATGTTACAAATGTTTAAACTCAAAGCATGATCGCAAAACCTGCGCAGCACCTGTGTGCGACAAAGACAACTGCAATGAAGAACATCATCGCCTCCTGCATTTTTCTACGACTAATCAACGTGAGCGCGCCAGCAGTGATAGTCATAACTCATCGACTACAGCTCCGGCGAACGTGCATGATCAACGGGCTGAGCCTACGGTAACTTCAGAGACAATAACGCACATTAACGCGAGTGATCATAAAGTTTTATTGAAAGTGTTACGTATTCGTGTGCACGGACCTACCGGTATTATGAACACCACCGCGCTCCTTGATGACGGATCGAGTGTGTCGCTAATAAGCGCGGGCCTCGCTGAGCGCATCGGGTTGCGCGGCCGTAGTGAAACATTAACAGTGCGCGGAGCGTGGACTGATAACGAACTAGTTTGTAAGTCTATAGTTATGAATGTAAACATTGCCGGTACTACTGATGACAGGTTACATAACATAAGAATGCGTTGCGTAAAGGAATTATGTTTGCCTACTCAAAACTTATCTCTTATTGATTGTAATAATTATCCTTACCTAAAGAACATTAAAGATAAATTCTGTACATCTAATTCAAAGCCTGAATTACTGATAGGACAGGATAATTATCAGTTATTAGTACCTTTAAAAATTAGCTAGCTAGCTAGGTAAACCAAATGAGCCGTCTGCTACACTTACCCCACTCGGGTGGTGCGTACATGGTAAAGTGCGCGTGTCGCGGAGCGCCGCCCGTGCCTCCGTAGCCGGCCGTCACACCAGCAGCGCTGAAACTGCCCTGAACATCACGGAGAAAGAGGAGGTAAGTGCCACTTCACAGGACAACAGTTTGCTGCAAGAAATCCATGATGAGGTCCGACGCTCGTTTGCCTTGGATGCCATGGGTGTGTCTGGTAAGCCGCGCCAGAATGCTGACGATGTGCGCGCCATCGCTCAGCTGGAGCGATCCGCGGTGCTTGTTAGCGGACGTTGGCATGTTGGCTTACCTTGGAGGGATCCCGATCGCAGGATGCCGGACTCCTACCCTAATGCACTGAAAAGGATGAAAGGTATTGAAAGGAAAATGGAAAAGGATACACATTTTGCTAAAAGGTACGAGGAACGCGTTAATCATTTGCTGGTTAATGATTATGCACGTGAACTGATGGAAACTGACGTCACATCGAACATGTGGTACTTGCCACACTTTGGTGTTGACAACCCCAATAAAAGCAAGCTTCGGCTGGTCTTTGATGCTGCCGGAAAGGTAAATGGTTCCTCTCTTAACGACTATTTACTCACCGGGCCCGACCTACTGTCATCACTTCTTGGTATTATGCTGCGCTTCAGGGAAAGAAAAATCGCAGTAACAGGTGACATAAAGGACATGTTTCTAAGGGTCAAGGTTCACGCCGAAGATCAGCACGCTCTAAGGTTTCTATGGAGGAGCAGCCCTACGGATAAAATTAAAACGTATGTTATGACTTCTTTGATTTTTGGAGCTAACTGCTCACCCTTTGTTGCTCAATTCATTAAAAACAAGAACGCACGGCGATATGAGTCATCGTCGCCGGCCGCAGTCAATGCGATCTACCATTCGCATTACATGGATGACTACATAGATAGTGTGCCTGACGAGACCACTGCGATTGAGTTAGTTAAAAACATTAGCGATATACACAAGAGTGGTGGTTTCGAAATTCGAAACTGGACGAGTAACAGCGTTGCAGTTTTAGACAGCGTACCAAAAGAGACTTTAGGCTTAACTGCAGTAAAGTTTAAAGTTGGTCAGCAGTATGGAGGTGAGCGAACGCTTGGACTAATTTGGTTTCCAGCAGAAGATAAGCTTGGTTTTGACGTCTCACTAAAGCGCATCCCGAATAACATTATTCAGGGCAATGAACGACCGACGAAGCGACTTATGTTAAGGGTAATAATGTCAATTTTTGACGTCTTAGGTTTTCTTGCTCCCTTCACAATTCAGGGTAAGATCATGCTTCAAGACACCTGGCGTTTAGATATTGGATGGGACGATCATGTTCCTGACAGTATTTACGACAAGTGGAAGAAATGGATTAACCTACTTAAGGTTGTAGATAATATCCGCATTCCTAGGTGCCACGCGATGATTGCATGTTATCAGAACGAGACAGCATGCGCAAGCGAGATGGAAGTCCCCTCTCCCGTGCCAACACCTACGCCGTCGCTCGCCTCGGCCACCCCGCTCGCATCTACCAGTGCTACGCAGCCTTCTACTACGGGCTACGAAGTTGTAGCGGTAGCTAGCAGTGCTACGAGCACAGGTGCAAGCGTGTCTTCATCCCAGTTGCTCAAAGTAACAGAGGCTTGTACTAAAACTATAAGCGTGACGTCAACGCCGTCTTCTCGACTTGCTACGAGCGGCTACGAAACTGTAGCGGCCACTAGCAGTGCTACGACTACGGACACAGGTGAGCCAGGGTATGTAAACCTACAATTACATGTATTTAGTGACGCATCTAAAAAAGCATTATGTTCGGTAGCATATTGGCGCTGGGAAACGTTGGGTAAAACCCATGTTTCTTTCATTGTGAGTAAATGCAGGGTGGTACCTGTGAAACCAATGACAGTACCTAGATATGAACTTCAAGCAGCATTGTTGGCTGCGAGGTTAGCAAACACTATTGAGAAGGAACATAGAATATCTCCGGTGCGTCGGTACTTTTGGTGCGACTCCACCACGGTTTTACACTGGATTCGTAATAATACCCGAACCTATAAAACGTACGAAGCAAACCGTCTTGGGGAGATCGACGAATTGACGCGCATTGACGAATGGAGATATGTACCTACAAAACTTAACGTAGCTGATTTGGCTACAAGGGAAAGTTTTGAGCCTACTTTGTACTCTGAGTGGCTCACTGGACCAGGTTTCCTATCTTGATGAGGCGGCATGGCCAAAAGATGTAATCCAGCCGGACCCGGACGAAGTATGCCCGGAGCTTACAGCCGTTGTTCAGGTTATCCCTGCTGACTCGCCGGTGCCGGATCCAGTACGGTTTTCTTCATGGCTCCGTCTACTGAGAGCAACAGCTGCCGTTTTAAAATTTGTTGACAAATTGAAAGGTATGCCTGTCAAGGATTACACTGTGGAGATGATGGAGCGAGCAGAGCGGCTGCTATTGAGGCACGCTCAGGCAGAGTCATTCGCGGAGGATTTCGTATCAATACGAAAAGGTAAGGCCTTAGCCAAAAATAGTCGGTTACTTACTCTCTCGCCGTTCTTGGATCAGCATGGCTTGCTTCGTGTGGGTGGTCGTATCGATGCTGCTGCGAATATCACTGTGGAGGTAAAGAGGCCTGTAATATTGGACGGGCGACATCCCGTGGCTAGACTTATTGCTCGGCACTATCACATCAAGGCGGCTCATGGCAATCAAGAAACAGTTGTAAATCAAGTCAGTCCTCTTTCGACCGACTTCATTGGAGTATAGACGTGTGTGCTTATCTTCCAAAACTATTAAAATATCACTATTTAACAAGAAAATATTCAATTTTAATTCAAGCTAAAGTACTAGGCGCGCAGTAAAGTGAAGCGGTAGTGTGCGAAACGTTATCACTGATCGAGCAAGACAAAAAGTGTCATCGTGCATCGACTCAACGACCACAGTAAATTCGAACTTGAGAAAAAAAAGAAAAAAAAAAAAAAACTTAAGTTATGCCCAAACTGGTCAAGACACCTACGGGAAGTGGCGTTCAACATGCCTCATCTGATTCTGATGTCTCAAATATTGCTACTGGGATTTCTACACCATCTTTTATATCCCAGCGCAATAAAAGGCAGAGACTATCAAGTGAAGAACAACTTGATTCTTTTAAAGAAGAGATCAAAATCATGCTTGACGAATGGAAAGACACCCAAAACATCCTGTTGAATAAACTTGTCGCCGAGCTTGCTGAAATAAAGAAGCAAAACACTGAAATAAAACATTCAAATGATGAAATTGAAAAAAGTTTACTCTTCATTAATAACCAGTATGAAGATATGCGCAAAAAAGTTGAAAATCTGGAGGGTGAACGAAAGCAACACTTGTTAAAGATAGCTACGCTTGAATCATCACTTGAAGATATCCAAACAGCCTCAAAGTCATCGTCTATTGAATTGAGAAATATCCCAATATCATCTGAAAAGGAATCAAAAACCGATCTATCCAAAATTGTCCAAAATACTTGCAAAGTACTGGATGTAAATGTACAGGAAGCCGCCATAAGAGATGTTTTCAGAGTTAACTCGAAGTCAGGTAAAGGTACAATTGTTGCTGAATTTACTTCTGTTATATTAAAACACAATGTCATCCAAGGAATCAAGTCCTACAATAAACACCATCCTAACCAACGCCTCAACTCGGCTGATATAGGATTTTCTGGACAGCAAGCTTCAATTTACATATCCGAGGCTTTAACAAGTAAAGGTCGTCGTCTATTTTTTGTCGCAAGAGATGTAGCGAAGACCAAGGAATACAAATTCTGTTGGACCGCTAACGGCAAAATATATCTCCGCAAAGAAATCGGGGCTCCTCGCATTGAAGTAAAAGATGAATCTCAACTAGCTACTCTCCGAAACCACATTTGACTAGGGTTCGTTTTGTGTTTACCGTTATTTTTAGTTTATCGTAAAGCATTATTCTTAGTTTTAACCTTACTCATTCGCTTAGTTTCTTTTTTACTGCATTGTTTAGTTTCTTGCTCAAAATATTACTTTGTTTTCTATTATTGTGTTATTTGTAATGTTGCTCATCAGTTTCAGTGGTGTTTTAGACCTACTATCCACTACATTATAAACCCTTCCATATTATGCACACAGTTACTTATCAAACGACAAAATTTTCCATCTCAAATAGTTATTAAAATTCTATATCTTCCGATCAAGTCATCAGAAATTCTAAAACAAAATTCGATTCCACAACTAATAATAATTTAGTACTTAATATAGACAATATCTCTCCTGGGCCATCATTTTTATGTGAACCAGAATCATGTACATCTTTCTTGACATCTGATCTAACAACTAAAAACCATTTAAAAATTTTAACCCAAAATATTAGAAGTATCTCAAAAAACTTTTGCCAATTTGAAGTCTTTCTATCTAGACTACAAATATCATGTGAAATACTTATACTGACGGAATCGTGGAATTCAAAAGCTACGTACATCCCATGCTTAAAAAACTACGAGACCCACTACACAAAAATAATCGTAATCAAAATGATGGTATTGTAGCATACACAAGAGAGGGACTTAGCTGTTCTGTTGCAGAAATACCCATAACTGATGCTACCTGTTTAGTTATACAGATTGACTCGGACACTGTCGTTATAGGTATCTACAGGTCACCATCATATTCAAATATAGATAAGTTTATAACGTCTTTGGATGGCCTTCTAAGCACCTACAAAAATTGCAATAATATAATAATTATGGGTGATTTAAACATTGACGTGAAACTTAATAATGAAGATCGTAACTCGACAGATTACCTCAATTTACTAGCCAGCCATGGGTTCTTGCCTGGCCATTTATACCCAACAAGAGAAAATAATTGCATAGATCACGCTATGGTCAAGACTAAGTTCTTCACGACCACACTTGTTCTACAATCTCTTCTGACTGATCACTCTCCGGTACTTTCCTGTGTTACACTAGACTATCCAGCTAAACCATCAAAACAAATCACTATTAATAAAGTTAACTATGAAGCAGTTCTTGCAGATTTACATTTAGTCAATTTCAGTAATATAATGGAATCACAAGATGTGCATTGGTCTTCAGCGCAGCTAGTTAACATCCTTAGCACATCGATTATGAACAACACTCTAAAATTACTAACACCTAGAAGATTACGCTGCATCAAACCGTGGATCACGCCAGGTTTGGTCCGCTGCATTAGGAACCGTGATCGCATGCACCTAAGATCTAAAACTGAACCCAATAATGTAACTCTCGCTGTAACGTACAGTAGATATAAAAACTTTTGCAATGACTTGTTAAAACGTCTGAAACGGAATTTTCATGCAAATGAGCTTAACAAAAATGCCAAAAACCCTAAAATGACATGGAAAATAATCAACAACATCACAAACAGAGAAACTAAAAAACCACCGCCATTAGATCTGTTAAAAACAGAAAATACACCAGAATTAGCTTTACAGGGAATTAACCTTTATTTTACCAACATAGCAAAACAATTGGCTTCAAAGATAATTCCGTGTTCGGATCAAATTGAAGAGTCCTCTATCCCGCCGGTTAACTCTATGGTCATGTTGGAGGCAACTGAGGAAGAAGTTGAGTCTATAATTATTAACTTAAAAACTGATAGCGCAATGGGTTGGGATGGAATTTCCACAAAAATAATCCAAATGGCAAGAAATATTATTGTACCACTTTTAACCCGTATAGCAAACCTTTCAATACAGACTGGTGTCTTTCCCAATGTATTTAAAATATCGGTCGTCCATCCTATTCACAAAGCAGGAAGCAGAGACTGTGTCAGTAATTACCGCCCTATTTCAGTGTTACCAGTGCTGTCTAAGAACTTGGAAAAAATTATTAATAAGAGACTACTTAACTACTTAGAAAAACAAAATATCTTAGCCCACAATCAGTTTGGATTCAGAGCTGATAGGTCGACAGCACAGGCAGTCACTGAACTTTCTAACCTCGTAGCTACTCATATTGATAGCAAAAATAAATGCATTGGAGTATTCTTAGACCTGGCCAAGGCTTTTGACACCGTCTCTGTTCCCATACTAATCAACAAAATGGAAAGGATTGGTGTAAGGGGTAAGGTACTAGAATTGTTTAAAGATTATTTAAATAATAGGTCACAAAGAGTTACAATAAACGGTCTTTACAGTCCTGACGCGCAAATATCATTTGGAGTGCCACAAGGTAGCGTTCTTGGCCCTACCCTTTTTCTAATTTATATTAATTCCTTATGTAGCTTAACGATACAAAACTGTAAAATATTTACATTTGCTGATGACACGGCGTTAATTTTTTATGGTAGTACATGGGATGAAGTAAGACATTACGCTGAAATAGGTTTCATAAAACAGCCAAATGGCTCAGTCAAAATTTACTTACTCTTAATATATCAAAAACTAAATTCATAACTTTCGCTAATACGGAACTATCACTAAAAACGGCACAAAATTTAAAAATTCAAATTCACTCTTGTCAAAGCACAACCCATCAACACACATGCGACTGTGGCTATCTGGACAGGGTTAAAACGGTTAAATATCTTGGTATTCTCCTTGATGAAAAATTCACGTGGTGTCCATATATTGATCTTCTGGCAGGGAGAACAAGAAAGTTGATATATGTTTTTAAGAAACTAAGGCACGTGGCGGATACTGGTCTCTGCAAAACTGTTTACTTTGCACTCGCTCAATCTATTCTAACATATTGCATCACGTCATGGGGTGGAGCACGAAAAACCCATCTTATTAAACTTGAGCGTGCACAGCGAGCCTTACTTAAGGTTATGAATTTTAAGCCTTTCAGGTATCCCACAGTCGATCTGTACTCTGAGTGTGATGTTTTAACTATTAGACAGTTATTCGTTAAAGAAACTGTAATACTTCAACATCAAAAGCTAAAATTTATTGATAAAACAACATTGACCTCGAGACGCATCGATAGGGTGTGTCCTACGGTTGCATATAAAACAGCATTTATCGAAAAATTTCAATGTTATCTTGGACCAATGCTGTACAACAAATTAAATAAAATTTTAAAAATATACCCACTAAATCTACATTCATGCAAGAAGGTCTTAATATCCTGGCTGAAATCACAAAGCTATGAAAGCGTAGAAAACCTATTTGCAATTTTAAAATAAAATAATTATTAAAAACCGGCAGGAAATAGTCACTATAAAAATATCAACAATTTGACCAATAGTAATTAGTAACTTCTCAACTTATTTTACAAAATCTACAAGTAATAAATAATAAATATCAAACTATAAACTAAATAAAATTATCAATTTCATTTCTTCTAAAGTAGCCTAAGTTCATACTCTTTGTTGTCTCTGTTGCGATATGTCGAATGTAGGGTACTTAGAAAACAAAAAAGGTAAACACTCCTACGTTCATTTTAATAATTCTTGATAGTACAAAACTATCTACCCACTTTCTAAACTGAGCGAGCACATACATTTTATTTATTAATATTAATATAAGATATTTCCCTTGTAATGTTTAATCACACTTTATACTCATCTCTGATTGTAAAAACATTGTAAGAGACTAACGTCTAAGATACAGGCTCGGCCTAGTTTAGACGTTAGGGTTCATTTTGATCTGTTTACTTACTTACTGTACTTGTGACAATATTGTGATAAGTGTAATATGTATTTCCTCTTTTCTTCTTTAATAAAGTATTAATAAAAACTGAGGGAAAAGTACTGGTTAATAAGACTTAGACCTACGGTGAGGACTGTGGTGTCGCAATGTATGGTGTGCCGAATTAATAAGTGTAAACCACAAGTTCCTCGCATGGGCGACTTACCTCGGGTTCGCGTGGCTCATCATCAGCGACCCTTTTCATACTGCGGTTTGGACCTGTTTGGACCGATGGAGGTCACAGTAGGGAGACGCAGGGAAAAGAGGTACGGTGTCCTTTTCACGTGCTTAACGTTGCGCGCAATCCATATTGAAACGGTTGCCTCCCTTACTACAGATTCTCTAATCATGGCACTGCGTCGGATGGCAGCGAGGCGTGGCTGGCCGCGTCATTTGTACTCTGACAATGGTACCAATCTCAGAGGCGCTGACAAGGAACTCCAACGGTCTATGCAGGATCTTGACCAGGAACATCTAATTAGCGTAGGTGTCAACAATGGGATGGACTGGACTTTCATCCCTCCCGCCAGTCCCCATTGGGGTGGGGCGTGGGAGAGGATGATACGCAGCGTAAAGGCATCGCTTAAGGCTGTCTTAACTGAACGGGCACCAAGAGACGAAGTGTTATGCACACTACTAACTGAAGTTGAAAACATAGTGAATAGTCGTCCTTTGTTGCACGTTTCGGTCGCACCAGATGGAGTAGAAACCCTCACACCCAACCATTTTCTTCTAGGTACATCATCGAACTTACCTTTGATCGGGGCGTTTGACAGTTCCGACTTGTATCTCCGTAGACATTGGCGTATAAGTCAACGATTGACAGACATGTTTTGGCACAGGTGGGTAAAGGAAGTTTTACCTGAACTTTTACCTAGGCGAAAGTGGCAAGGGGAGCAGAAGCCACTGCAAGTTGGCGACCTCGTCTTGGTTGTGGACCCGAATTCTCCCCGCAACTCGTGGCCAAAGGGACTCATTACGGAGGTGTTTCCCGGAAGGGATGGCCGCATCAGGTTAGTGGAGGTGAAAGTTGGCTCAAGGACGTGGCGTCGATCCGCGGCACGCGTCGCTCCTATTTCACTGAGTGATGAGTGCTGTGACAGCACTGGGGTGGGGAATGTTGGCGACGCGCTCATTTGTAGTTAGTATTATGTGTATAGAATGTACTTAAGTACCTAGTTATAAGTTTGTTTTAAGAAACGCGGACCCACTGACGTGCTTGTCAGTGTGGACCCCGGCAGTCTGCCACCATTCGTGAGTCGATGCGCACGCCCATTTTTGTAATTACGCGCAGCCATATTGTTTATTTCGCGTGTAAAATTAAATCAAGTTCATCCATTGTCTCGCGAGTTTATTTCCTCACCACCAGCACAATCCTGCAGCACCTAAGATCTACATATGGGGAGACCCCATCTTTTATTTTTTTTTATTTTTGTGTAAATACTTTATAGCGGTTCACAGAATACATCTACCTACTAAGTTTCAGCTGTGTAGTCCTAATAGTTTCGGAGTATAGTGGCTGTGACATACACGGACAGACAGACAGACAGACTTGGCGAATCTATAAGGGTTTTGCCATTCGGCTACGGAACCCTAAAAATTAGCAATAAAATAAGAACAATTTTTGACATTCGAATTCAGTGGTATATTCTTGTCGGCGGCACGTTTTATTTATTTTTTGTTAATAATTGGTGCTTGTTCCAATTAAAAATGTTTTTATTCACTCAGTGAATAAAAGAGCGTTTTATTCACTGTAATCGATGTATAAAATGCCCTTTTTCGAGTGGCAAAGGTAAAAATACTTTTTTTTTTCTTGGGCCAAGTTTATTTGTTCCCATAAGACGCGAACAAAACCGCGGGCAAGAGCAACTGCTTGATAAGATAATATAGCTTTTCGTTTCTAGTGACTCGATATCGATGAGTATTCAAGTTGGAACAGCGTTGTCGCAGTCAATTGTTGGACGGATTACTGTTCCTTTCAGTTCAAAAGCCTTCCTTTCATCGAAGATCACGTTGAGTCGCTGGCTCCGGTTGTAAAACCAATATTAGACATTGTTGAGGGCAGACAGGAACTAGAAAATCTGCCAATAGGTTTGTTCTTAGGATAGGTATTCCTCAGTCGTTTGGTTGCAGATATCTTTTAATGGAGCATAAAATCGCCGCTAGAATTCGCGGCGATCGGGATTAGTCTTCAGAAATGTCAGTTAAATAGTTTTCGCGCGTTGCGCAATTTTGTTATCACGTAGTTTTACTAATATTAATGATTGTGGTCAAGATTGAGCCATTCCTGATTAATTATCACTTGAAGATTTTTAGTTCTTGGTGAAAGTATGATTTTTAAATGTTTCATGCTTGCTAATTTTAGGGACAATATTGTAAATTGCTATGTTTGTATCTGAAGTATGTTGTAATGTGTAATAAAATCAATCTTTTTATGCGGTTATTGGTACTCTATAGTATAAAATAATAATAATGACAGGACCTCACTCGCAAGCGGCGCCATCTGGTGAGTTTATAAACGATAGCTCTCATTCCGTAACTGACAGATTGTAATCTTTGTAATAATATGGTTTTTAAACGAGGTTTAAATAGAGGACCTCTTTCGAAGAAACAACTTGTTTTCTATATCACTCTATGAATACGCTTCCGACGATCGATGGCGCTAGTGCTACTCGCCATAGAGTTAGATACATAGACACCAGTTGCGTCGCTGCTGTTTATCTTTGCGTTTCGGTGGTGTTGCCATTGCGATTTGTGGTTGAGCTACCTTTGAAAAAACACCTTTATTTCAGCAATTACATAAATTAACATCACGCATGTAATCTCCGAAGGGTTAGGCAGAGGTGTACCTAATAGTACACCCTTAATTCGCCAGTTATGATTATGTCCCGTGTAATCGGGGGCGAGCTTATTGCCATCAACCGAGCACAAATCCGGACTCCCTGGTTGCTACTGAGAAATTCCTGATGGAAAACCCAATAACACTTTGCCCGACCCTGGAGTCAAACCCGCAGGACGTCATGCTCAGCAGTCGACCGCTAGAGAGAGTTCTAAAACTGATTGAAAATACTGGACTTAGATTTTTATTAACACTTTGTAGATGGCGAGATTGAGATAGATACGCCAACACATTTACATTAGTTTAGAGTTTAGAAGCTGACTCCAAACATATTTGGGTTTCTCGCTTTTCTAGTATCAGCACCAATTAAAGCATAGCACCAATGAAAGTTTCCAACAAACATTTGGTGGT
Organism: Eugnorisma glareosa; assembly: GCA_947578425.1. Classification (NCBI taxonomy): domain Eukaryota; kingdom Metazoa; phylum Arthropoda; class Insecta; order Lepidoptera; family Noctuidae; genus Eugnorisma; species Eugnorisma glareosa. Next base: position 16,831,570 of record OX387959.1, read on the forward strand.
CCATTCAAACATTAGTTTTGTTAAGTTTGATAAGTGATATTTGGTGTTGTTTATTCTACTTTGAGGTTATAGTGTATAATAGGTAACTTTGGTAGATAGAATAGTAGAGACTCTGACGCGCAGTAGATACCAAATTTAGACCCTATAGTCTTAATTATAAGAATGACTATTTATATCCATGTTAATGTGACCCTAAATATACACGCACAACATGTTCAATAGTATTATCATCGGCCTAGCCTTTTCCCAACTACGTTTGGGTCGGCTTTCAGTCTAACCGGATGCAGCTGAACACCAGTATTTTACATGGATCGACTGCCTATCTGAATTTCACAACCCAGTTAGTGCTGGATAATACGCCGCGATACCCCGGTAAGACTGGTTGTCAGTCTTTCGGGCCACTGACTACCTGTAACGAGTGTCAAAGATCTACAAATGACAACCGGGACCAATACGTTAAATAGTATGACGTTGATATAAAATTAATTGTCTCCAAAAAACTTTGATACGACTTTTAAAACCAAAAATGTTTTTGTACCTACCTACATAGATAAGCTTTCAAAGCTCAAGAAGCATGTTTCAATTCTAAATTTAAACCGAAAAGCTTTTGTTTCGAACAATAGAAATAAAATCCAGCTGCACCTTGAATACTTTAAGGCTATACGTAATTTATCCCACTCGGGGCCAAGTTTCAACAAGCCCACTTTTCAGAAAGCTATTCTGCGTTGTGTGTCCATTTGCGATCCCCCTGGAGGGTTCTTTGAGGGTTCGCTCTTCGCAACTTTACGCGAAGAGGACACGACCTATTCAATATAGTATTTTGCACTATATGTTGCAAGGGTCAGACAAATAAAAGAGAAAACAATAGACGATAGATTTGAAATGAAAGTCTGACATTTGTACGATTCAACATATGTTTAAACGTTATAATTCAACGTTGCGTTTGTTACCTACGTGTGTTTGCCCTACTTCAAAGGGGTTAGAAGGTCTAGTTCAAATATGTCAAAGCAAGGTGCAAATAGTAGGTAGATATGTGCCAAATACTGATGTAAGGGTCAACAACAAAGCATGATTTAGGCGAATGGTAGCACTGCAGGTGCCGAGTTCATGGCACAAAGATAAGCCCGCACTCTGTCGCACAGAAGCGTAGACTCTCACAGGGTTAAAGTAAGCACCCGTAGTGAACACAGAGATAGCTCGACTGCTATACACTTGCAGTATATAAAACGGGAACATCTGCTTCCATCGGGTCCTATCTATGTCCAAAACTCAATTAACTATACAAGGCCTCAGTGCTATGCATGACATATAATATGAACCATTTCTTGCTACAAACGGGACTGACCTTAAATATTTGATGAGCGAGCATAACATTATCATGTCTGATATTTTTAATACACGACCGGATACGCGTACGTTTGCAAACGAACCGTTTTTAATGAACAATTAGCTGGCATTACGTGTGGTTGCCGTTTGCTGTTCCATTTAAAAAATAATTAGGCCGAATACGTTTTGGAGCTGGTAAAAAATGTACGATATTAGGCATTGTAATTTTTGCCTCTTGTTCCGTCATTCGTTTGTAAAGGTTGATTTGAAAATCAGCGCCAACATTTGTCTGGCGTTAATGCTGAACCTATTTGTCACGGTCGTGGGCCTCACATTATCCGAGATTTATATTTTATGTTAGTTTTGATTTTGATCAGGGGCCTTAGTCTGCTATTGCAATAGTGTCAGAATGGTCTATCATTGATTTAATAAGGCCCCTAGCCCACGGCGTATTGAAGCGCGTTCGAAACTCGTTTGACGTGCGTACAAAGGGTAATTCGTCTGCGCGGGGCCTTATTAAATCAATGATAGACCATTCTGACACTATTGCAATAGCAGACTAAGGCCCCAGGTCTGTTAGTTGCTTACAGTATTCTTCTTTCTTTATTTTTGTTGATGTGAACCTATTTTAAGTGAAATTAATTACGAAAATTCTGTAGACTGTAAGGGTATAAAGGGTGTAACAAGACCCTTAACGAAGCCGAAATGCATTTGTTCTCCCCGTCATTGCGATAATTTTTTTTGTTCCATACCATACCTGGGAACCTTCTAGTTACGGAGATATTGGGGGTCAAAGTTCCAACTTTTTCATTTTTTTTTTAAGTACTTGTTTTTATTGTAAGATTTTTAAACACCTCCACGACCCCCGTACTACACAATCCATTCATCAGCACAATGTTTTGAGTGCGTTACAGTGAGTCCCACCGTAAAACGTGATTTTTCACCCCAAAAAAAGAAGTCGTTTCCCAGCAATAATTTTTGCGTAAAGTTACTTAGTTTTGTGTACATAATGCTAGGTTGACGGCTTCGTGAAGGGTCTTGTTAAACCCTATATGATGGTAATATTAATCATGTAGCACACTGGAACATTGACTAACAAGGCCGCATTCCGAATTACAAAAAAAAAACACTCACAGCGCTCACATCTATATTTTGCGTTCCGTTTTAGTTATGACGATTATGACAGCTGAGAGCTGTCATCAATTCGGAACGCTCGTGAACGCGTTCACAGTGAACATAACCCCAAACTGAAACCTTTCACGAGACCTTTTTTTGAAAATGGACGATATGTTGGTTGATTCTGCTGCACATACAATCCTCCAAGTTCAATTAAACCCATTCAATAACTATTTCATGAAAAAGTCACTCAATGGGGTTAAATGAACTTGGAGGGTTGTATTGATGATTTGAATGATTATAATTATGTAACTTCATACGTGTTACTGGCGCCATTGTTATTTTCATCAACATACAACTTGACACTGATCTGAAAATCGTAAGAAAATTTAAATTTCACGGGCTAACCCTTGCGCTTCCACCATAACAAAACAACACAAGGTTGTGTTGTGAACACAACTGTCATTTTTGACAACGCTTACGGTGATATTTATTTGAGGCATGGTCGGTGTAATCGCAAGATGGTGCATCTCATGACGTCATCTATGACGAATTAAGGGACATCAATATCGCGCTTACGGTAATTCGGAAAGGGTTTATGGGCGCTCAAATCGATTACAGCGTAATTCGGAATGCGGCCCAAGTTTGTACGTCGTCCAGTGACGATCCTCAAAGTGCTAACAACTTACCTAAGTACTTACTAAGTTCTAACGTAGTCATCACTTAACATTTCGTCTCCTCTACTAAAGTGGCTGTCTATAGTGGTGCAATCTATCAATCAAAATCGTAATCTTGATAATAATTGTAGGACTCGGTAGCGAAGGGTCAATTTTTGTAAGAGGTAAGCCGGAGTAGGTACTTATCATTAATGTGATTTTATTATTTGTCTATAAAATACTGACTGCGCCATTTTTCAATGGGAAGCCGGTAGGAATCGAGTTATATGGAACCTTCGCCACTGGTAGGACTAGGATTTGCCGGCAGCTTAGCCCGTGAGTAAAACGGAAATTTTCCCCCGGGCACGAACTCATCATCATCTGTTTAGCCTTTTCTCAAATCTGTTGAGATCTACTTAATTTACTTAGTGATTATTATGCAATTCGCACATGAATCCAAAAAATCTGAGGTGCGTGTCTTGGTTTCGAACACATAAATATAGTTATTTATAACATTAGTATGGAAGTATGTATAGGTCCTTATTTTAATTACGGCTTTATTGAAGGTTATAAAAATGATAAACGGCAGTTAACGTTAAACAAAGACCAGTCCATTACCACACATTTTACAACGCACCGTTTTATTTAAGAGGGCATTTAAAATGACTTTGGGGTTCATATTTTACGAGGGATGGCGGTTATAGAAAAATATTTTATATTAATGTATGGTGATTGCATTTTAAATACCTTAGCAACGAGAAAGCAGTCGTTTATATTTTTTCGTTTCCCATCGAATCGGGTCTCCATGGAGACTCGAGGAAAACACCTCAAACTTTCAAGGAGGTCCTCTTTTATAGATACCTACTATAATATTGAGGGCTTTCGACTTAAGTAAACAAAAATTATTTATTTACCTGTGGAATGGGGACAGGAACTGGGAGCATTCCTGTGACGTAATATTGGGTCTAAAGAACGTGACGAAATTACGAATCCACGAGAGGACTTAGGCAGCAATCTTTTCTTTTCAGGGAAATATTTGGTGACCGAATTTCGTGCTCACAGCAAAGCAGTCAACTTATGTAACAAGAGTAATAAATTAAATTGTCTCTGCATGGAGAACTTGGCGTAATACGCTGTAATGCTAGCGCGTTAAGTGCGTTAGTCGAAACTTGTAATGCAATTTACAACAAGTGTGAGTAATTGCAATGGAATCTGGAGTTTGCTACAGCGAAGTGTAAAGTAGGATATTCTACGGGAGTATAGTCGAATACTCTGAACGAACTCTTTTAATCATAATAAACGTCGACTAATAAAATAGTCGTCTACTACACTGTTGCACTCTCACTTTATTAACAAAAAATCATAAACCAAGTTCATGCCAAGTTTTTATACGTAGGATAAGCATGTTTTACTATTAGTTTTATAGTCTAGCTAGCTAGTTAACCACATAGTAAAACTATAGCTACGCACGGCGACCAATTAAGCTATACATAACTAGTTTATGCGGATCCCTCACTGTATTGGAAATCTATACAAAGCGAGGCCATGTTATACTGGAAATGTATAGCTTGATGTGTCGCCGTGTTTACAAAACAAATATGTATAAGTCTATATCCTGCTAATAAACTGTCAACACCAAATACCTTTCTTTAAAAACCACCCCAAAATAAGAAAGACGCCAGCACATCAATCTACTACAATCTGTCAAATTTCTTAATAGATTTTCAACTTTATCGCTAAGGCATTAGGAACCAGGTTGATTGGTAAAATTTGACAGTTTCGGGTAGCTTGATGTGCTGACGTCTGTACATCCTAAAATAGCCAAATGAAGTGTGTCTCCAAAGTAGCAATAGACAATAAATTACCTTAACTAACCTTCGTCGGACGACCTCGCTCTAAAACTGCTCATAACGGTCTACCGGTGCTAATTAAATTCCACGAAATGTTATAAAAAATTTAAAACTATTCTGAAACAGCTATTCTACTGACCTTCGTCCGGAATATTAAAGCGCGACTTGAAATTTAATTAAAGTAAGGTTAATAGTTTCAGGAAAAAGTAAGTGAATAGTTAATGTGTTGCTGTCGTATGGTATGAAGCATAAACGACTATAATTATGGTGACTACTGAAATTACGAGTAGTAGAGAAGTATAGAAGAAGAAATGCTGCGCTGACACCAAATAAATTGGTATAAGGGCAGGGGAATGCTGATCATGGTGTGAAACATAAACAGACAAATGACAATGTTCTGATGAGGACTATACGACAAGTACGAGTCGGACTCGCGTACGAATGCTACCATTACCTAAAAAAAAAGAACACGTTTGTTGTATGGGAGCCCCCTTAAATATTTATTTGAAAAACATGTTTTGTTGGAAAACATGTTACAATCTAGCCCACTCATCATCATCATCATTGCAGCCGAAAAACGTCCACTGCTGGACATAGGCCTCCCCCAAGTGTCGCCACACTGACCGGTCCCGTGCGACACGCATCCAGCGGGGATCCCCGCAACCTTCACCAGGTCATCGGTCCACCTAGTGGGAGGCCTTCCAACGTAACGTCTTCCGGTTCGCGGTCGCCAGTCCAGGACTTTTCGGCCCCATCGGCCATCTGTTCTGCGAGCAATGTGCCCTGCCCACTGCCACTTCAGTTTAGCAATTCTCTTGCGGATATCTTCATTTCTGATTCGGTCACGTAGGAAACTCCGAGCATAGCCTTCTCTATTGTCCTTTGGGTGACTTTAAGCCTTCGAATGAGGCCCATTTTGAGCGACCACGTTTTGGTCCCGTATGTAATCACTGGCAACACACATTGGTCATAGACTTTCATCTTGAGACACTGCGGTAAGTTGGACGAGAAGATATCGCGCAGCTTCCCGAACGCTGCCCAGCCGAGTCGGATTCGACGGTTGACCTCTTTCTCGAAGTTAGACCTACCTAGCTGGACCGTTTGTCCCAGGAAGACATAATCGTCTACAACTTCGAGTATAGAGTCTCCGATCTTGATAGGAGTGGGTGTGACATGGGCATTCAATATAACCTTGGTTTTGTCCATGTTCATTTTAAGACCCACTCTTGCGGAGGCTCTAGTGAGGTCATCGAGCATTGTACTGAGGTCCCCCGTGGTATCAGCTATGACCACCATATCGTCGGCAAACCGAAGGTGAGTGATGTACTCGCCATTAACGTTGATGCCTAGCCCTCTCCAGTCCAGAACCTTGAAGACATCCTCCAGTGCAGCGGTGAACAGTTTCGGAGATATGGCGTCTCCCTGTCTCACACCTCGCTGCAGAAGGATAGGTTCCGAGGTCTGGTCCTGAAGTCGGACTGAAATGGTGGCGTTTTTGTACAAACACTTCAACACCTCGATGTACCGATAGTCGATTTGGCACCGTTGGAGAGACTGCAGTACAGCCCAAGTCTCGATCGAATCGAAGGCTTTCTCGTAGTCCACAAACGCTAAACAGAGAGGCAGGTTATAGTCTTCGGTTTTCTGTATAACCTGCCGCAGCGTATGTATGTGATCTACGGTGCTGAAGCCTTTTCGGAATCCGGCTTGTTCGGGAAGCTGAAAATCGTCAACCTGCGCGCGAGACGATTCGTCATGACTCTTGAAAACAACTTGTAGACATGGCTTAGAAGTGAGATGGGCCTATAGTTCTTCAGCCGGGCATTGTCGCCCTTCTTGAAGAAGAGTACCACCACACCCCTGCCGTTGCTGTTTTCCCCTCGAGTATGATGGAATCAAACAGCTTCTGAAGAGCCTTAAGTACCGGTTTTCCCCCCGCCTTCAGGAATTCGGCCGTAATTCCATCATCACCCGGTGCCTTGTTGTTTTTAAGCTGTTTCAGAGCCATCCTAATCTCGTACAGGCTGACGTCCGGGATGTCTTCGGAATAATGTCGGGTCAGTCTAGCTCTTGGGTCGTTTGCTAGATCTACAACGGGTTTACTGGTTGACGTGTACAACTGCCCATAAAAACTCTCGATCTCCCTCAGAAACTTCGGTTTGGCGGAACGATCCTGCCATCGTTGGTCTTCCGTTTCGTAAGCTGGTTCTGCCCAATAGCCAGATCTCTCGCAAATACCTTGGAGCCTTTATTCCGCTCAATTGCGTCTTTAATACGCTCGGTATTAAAGCGGCGGAGGTCGCTCTTCAAGGATTTAGAGATCCGTCTATTGAGCTGCCGGTATTTCCACGCCTCATCTGAAGACTGCAGGATCATCTCACGCCGCTCCATGCTCCGCTCCATTCATGAGCTTAAGAATATGATCAGAGAGCTTTTTGTTCTTATCTGCACGACGTGTCTTGAAGAACTTAGACCCAGTCGTATGGACAGTTTCCACGAACCCATCGTTGTATTCGTCCACTGAGCTTCCTAGGCAATCGAAACGATTCTGGAGTTCAAGCTGAAAGCTCTCGGGGTTTTGGATCTGGATCTAGCACAGATCCAACGGACGGAGCGTAGACTTCATCAGTCGAGACCTTTCATTCAAGCTTGATATTGATATTCAATGTGCGACCATGCGGTGATCGCTCCCGGTTTTGACCGAATTGATCACAGAGACATCATTGAACATTTGCTTCTTGGTTGACATGATGAAGTCAATCTCATTTTTAGTTGCACCATCGGGGCTCTGCCAGGTCCACTTCCTGTGCTCACGCTTTTTGAAGAAGGAGTTCATCATATCGAGGCCCTCCTTCTCCATAAAACTAGCCAGTTGGTGACCCCGGTGATTCCGACGTCTTACCTCAAATTGCCCCACCTGCAGCCCACCGTACCCCAACATATAAACTTACAAACAAATTTTACCTCTTTATAAAGTACCTACCTATAGATTAATGATTTCATGAAAACCCTTACATTCGGTTTAAAGAAACTTTATTCCCAATAAAGACATATACATACACATTACTACACATATACATTACTTGAGAACAATACTAAAAAACACACATTTAAAGGTTACAAAAAGTTCGTCATCAGTACAACAAGATAGTAACCCATCCAATGCATTCATTTCTCCAGAAGGGATCGATCCGCAATTATGTGCTGGCTAAGTCGAGTTTTGAATGCATTGAAAGAGTGTAGATGTCTTATACAGGACGGTAATTTATTATAGAGCTGTGCTCCTTCAAAGATTATAATTTTTTTGCCATAGTTAGTTCTTGTTTTAGGTAATACTAGCAAGCTTGCTCGCCGTGTGCTACGTTGACTAACTTGTTTATATTGGGTGAGTGTTAGGTTTGAGTGAACGCTTTTGTTGAGAATATTTCTGATGAAAATACAGGTGTTGTAAATATATAATTGTTTTATATTCATTATTTTTGTGTCTCGTCGAATAGTATTTTTATGAGTTTATTTTGGGTTACTTGGAGTTCTGTCAGTTTTGTTTTTGCAGCACTGCCCCAAATTTCGATCAAATTAAGTAGATGCGGCTTTACTAGGGAGTTGTAAATAGTATACCGCAATGTTGGTGGAATACAATGGACTATGTTACGCAGTGATCCGGAGAGTGCCGATAGTTTACTCTTTATGTGATCAATGTGAGCATTCCACGTTAGTGAGCTGTCCATTCTTAGACCGAGATATTTTTCACATGTTTTTTGCTGTAGCGGAACATCATTAATTGTTAGAACGTCATATAGGGGAATTGATTTATTTTTAGCCTTAAATATTATATAACATGTTTTAGAGATATTTATTGTTAGGAGATTGAGCTGGAACCATGCAAATAAAGTATTTAAATCTTCTTGAGCTTGTGAGATAATGTGATGGATGGAAGATCCGAAGTAAAATAAACAAGTGTCGTCAGCATATAAGGTAAGGTGACCATGTAGTTTAATTTCGTTTATATTGTTTATATATATTAAGAAGAGTAAGGGACCCAAGATAGATCCCTGTGGAACGCCGCATGTAATAGGTAATGCATCACTTTGATGATTACCAAGTTTAACCACTTGCGAACGATTATTTAAGTAAGACTCGAACATTTTTAGAGCTTTTCCAGTGATATTGATTCATTCCAGTTTTATTAGGAGCAGTTTGTGGCTAACCGTATCAAACGCCTTTTATAAATCAATGAAAATTCCCAGAGCTATGTTTTTTCTGTCTATGTTTTGTTTAGTTTTAGTTATGAGATCAATAGTAGCTGTAGTAGTATTACTTTTTGGTCTAAATCCATATTGTCGGTCGGTGATGAAGTTAATAGAACTAAGATGCTTTTCTAGTCGGTTGTGAATAATTTTTTCTAGTATTTTTGACATTACAGGCAACACTGAAATTGGTCGATAATTTCCTGGATCTGTGGTAGGGCCTGATTTATAGATTGGCGTTACTTTTGCTATCTTTAGTGTTTCAGGAAAGTTCCCGTCATCCAGTAGTTTATTCAGACACTTGCTCAGATCGTTTGCGATTAAACTTTTAACGGTTTTAACTACTTTAGTTTTTATTCCGTCTAGGCCCTGCTGCAATTTGGATCGAGGTTAGTTATAATTGTTGTTATTTCATTACCAGAACATGGACTGAAACTAGAGAACTTCTCAGCGTTTTGGGTAATAGGATTTGGTAAAGCATGGTCATTATCGTTATGAAATGAATGAGGTATTTCATTCGCTAAGAGTGATCCAATTGTAGCAAAAAATTCGTTGAATATTTGGCAAATATCATTTGGCTCTGTAATGTTATTGTGGTTTACTACTAATTTTGGAGGAACACAACTCTGTTTTATTTTATTGCTTGTTAAGGTATTTATTAGGCCCCACATTTTCTTGGGTTTTTTTTTAATACATTTGTTAAATTAATTATAGTAGTAGGAATTTTTTGTTCCTTCTATTAATTTGGCTACATAATCTCTTTTCTTAGTGAATTCTATTTTTAATGTATCGTTACTAGGGTTATTTTTAAGTTCTGTCCACAGGATGTTCCTTTGATTGATTTCAGCAATAATGCCCTTATTAATCCAGTCTTTTTGTGGAGGGTTGAGAGTCTTGGTCTTCATAGTTTTGCTTTCTTCTGTAAATAATTTTAATTTATTTTCGAACACTAGGTAGTCGTTGTTAGTATTATTGAAGTTAGCTTTTCCAAAAAGGTTATATAACTTTGTGTAGTTTATTGCTTCATATTGAATTCTCATTTTCGGAGGAGTTTTGGTTTTTTTGAGTTCTAGGTATATCTGGTTATGATCAGACATAGAAGATTCAACTATTACCACATGAAAGTAGTCGTCTTTTAAGTTGGTGCTAATATGATCGATGATAGTTTTTTTTGTGTCGGAGTTTCTCGTACAATATTTTTTGCTTATTTTGTTTAGCAGTGTGTGTCCAGCTTCCTTGATTATTGTTTTGTAATGTTAGTCTCTTTGTTTTTCTTCTTTTCTTGGTCGACGTTGAAGTCTCCGAAAACAATTGCTCTTTTCCTTTGTTGTAATTGCGTATCATACTCTTGGAGAAATTCTTTGTAGTTAGTGTTTCCAGGCTAATATATGACTCCTATTTCAAGCGTGTACCGTTCGAGATTTATCCATAGGTAGTTGTTTCCCCCTGAGTACTTGGACTCTGATAAGCTATGCCTCAGGTCATTGTGTACATATGCTGAAACTCCTCCCCCCCTAGAGTCGGTTCTATAATTATAATAGTGGGTGTAATTGTCTATTTGTAGTGCCAAAGCTTAGGCTTCCGAGCGAATCCAGGTATCTGTTACAAGAATGACGTGTGCTGTTTTCGGTAATGATCTTAAAATGCATTTCAGTTCATCAAGTTTTCCTCTTTTACGAATACTTCTAGCATTGAGGTACAAGAACCTGAGGCGAGATTTGGTGGCATCAATATGGTGGTAGTCATTGAGTACTTGATACGTATTGCAATTTGTATAGGCAAGTGTCACCCATTAATTTAAGTTTTTTGGGGAGTTTCTTATTATTGTGGGTATACCGTGGATGTATTTAGTCGTAAGCTCATTCTCGCCATCATTTTGACAGCGTGCCAATTCATCTTTCAGGCTCTTTAGATATTGCTGCTGTGCAGGAGTTTGGTCGGAGAATATTTTAACATGTTCAGGCAATATTTTGCGGACGTATCAAAACAAACCTTAACTCGACGGTGTTTTCCAGATACGTATTTTCCTATTCTGAAGATCTTGATAGGCTTTGGTGGATTTGGGCACACTTGTGAAGTAATATTTAAAATATCTTTTTCGTCTCCAGATATCCTCTCTTCCGCGGAGGTGGAAGTCTGCTCCGGTAGTCCAGCCAAAACAATATTTTTTTCCCTGTTGCTACGATCCATTAACTCCTTAATTATTTGCTCGTTCGAAGATAACTGGCTGTCTGATTTAGACATAGAGGGTTGGGAAGTAGATAGCTTGAGGTTATTAAGGTCTGATTCAAGTGAAATTATCTTTTGTTCACCTTGAAAGATTTGCTTTTCTAATTGTGTCACAGTTAGATTTAATGATTTTTGTTCCATTGCGATGCTAGATGTAGAAGATTTGATCTCATTAATCTGTGTAGTATTTTCGCGAATCAAGTTTACAGTTTGTTCGTTAAATGATTTTAGCTCATACATTTGCGATTTAATATCAGTTATACTTTCCTGCATTTTATTCATGATCTGTTCGCTCGAACCAACATATTTTTCAAGTAGTGTGCCGATGCGATTCATTCCGAGCGGATTTCTTTAATTTCATTTGAGCATTCACAATTATTGTCCAGCGGTTGTTTACGTTTACGGAAGGTAATTTGTGACTCTGCCGCAAGCGCACATACATTTACTTCTTAACCTCGTCATTTTCACGTCAATGACGGGGGAAGGTAAAAATAACGAAACTAGGCTTACAGAAATTCTCAGAATAACTAGGAAACCTTTCAAGGACACAAACATACTGATATTTGCAAGGAATGTAAGCAGGTAGGTACTCAGATAGTGCCTGGAGGACGTTGCCTCGCTCCGCCTGTCACCGGTCTATGAGCAGACAGACGTGGATAAATCGAGTGCCAGCCCTCCCACGATAACGCTTAGGTATAATGTTTATTTACCTTTAACACTGTCGTTGTGAACATAACGTTTTTATATAGAACCATATGATCTGCCCTTGTTTTGTACAGAAGCAATGTAGTTTTGCTCATGGGTTGACATGTTGACACATCGAGATTTAAGCTAAAAAAAAACTGTAAATGATGGTTATTGCCTATGGCTATCACACACAAGCGTAAAGCGTAAGTTTGGTATTTGAACAAGTAATACCTCTGCAGAAAATTTTACACTATTACGTGTGAAAACGGCTGTACTTACGTGAAAAATTAAAGCAAGCTGCAGATCGCAATGACAACACTACTACCCCTACAATTAATAACGAGGGTCTTAAAATAAAACTATCAAAATATGAAAACGATACTTTGAGTTTAAAGTCTGTAATGAATGTTATGGACGAAGAATTTTTATTTTTTCGGACTCCTTTGTAAAAAGTGCGTAGTCGTACTTTAGAAAATATATATCTATGCGTGTTGAATTGAGAACTTCCCCCGTTTTTTATCGGTTATACGTTACTTCTAATCGTTCGTTTGTTTGCTTTATAAGAGTAGTTTACCTAGACTTATTAAATGCTTAATTAAACGAGGGACACTAAGGTATTTTTGGCTAAAGAATTTAAAAATATGGACACATTTTGCCTACAAAACAAAAAACGTTTCGCTTCTATTAAATGCGAAATAAAACCACTTTCGATATAGATAAATAAGTGGACGACTGACCTTCCACCAGGTGGACAGGTGAAAAAAATATCAAAATGCCATCTACCTCATGCCCATGCTCATACCTAACACTAGAAACGGGATTTTTACCATGTTTATTCTTTGTTTTGTGTTCCCGTTTCTTTGGTTTATGTTGAGTTCTCTTTGTTCCGATCCCGTTTCTATTGTTAATGATAAAGTTAGTGACCGTGACAGTTTAAAATTCCATTTGTTTATTTTTCTACATAAGTATGTAAACTACATCTGATATACTTACTACATTTAGATATAAGTGGGGAAACTTTGTTATTGCATTCGAGCGCGGAATTAACACCCGAGCTGCAGGCGAGGGTGTTATGGAGCCGAGAAGTGCAATAACAAATCCCCACGCGTCTCAAACGACGTTTTTCAATACACTTTCGAAGAAATAAAATATTAAAACAGAAAGTAGTTTTGTCAGGAATTACTAAGAAACTATGATTTAATTTGCTTTTTTCCGCGCTTTACTTTCGCCAGGCTGAAGAAGAAGCAAAGGTATGATGCCGCTATGCAGCCTAATATGAAAAGAAGAAAAATCAAATATTTTTGCATTTAGAACACAATTATATGTTAATTTGTTAAAAAAAGTAAATATTTGTTTTAAATAATCATGTATATCTATGATATTCTATTTATAAACACAATTTAAATACTAAAAAAATATTTACGTCGTATAGACTCATATCTCTTTGCCGAGATTTAAAAAAACAATCACCACCGTTAAAGCTATAGTCATTGAACCCATTTGGACTTATCTGTGGAAATTTTTATTTCCGCACGTGTGCGGAAAAATATTAAAAATCCACGCGTGTGAAATACATTGCATGTTGAACCTAATCGTAGTGCGATAAGAACCAGTTTTCGAGAAAGTGTATTGAAAAAAATATTTTAGAATAGAAAATAATTCAAGAAAAAAAAAAAGAAAAAGTAACGATCGAAATATGAAAATGATACGTCATTCCACGAATGAAAAGGCCAAAGAACGAAAAGTAAAAAAGTGAATATTACCTAGGTACTGATTACAACTCACACCACTTTTTAAAGACTGCCAGAGCTAAGATGGAACATTACGTAATTTCAAAACTTTCCTTGTAATCGTTAGCCTTTGTTGCCTCTTTTAAATCGAGAAGCATGATAAGCATGAAAAGTACTTTTGAATTCAAACTTGAAATATTATCATAAAAACGACCTTTGGTCGGCTGAAAGTCGTACAATGACCCTATTCGCAATAATCCCTTATCCAGAATGGGCTAAATGACTCCATTATATCCCAGATTAACATTTGGGCTAGAATTTCATGTGCTATTAAAAGTTTTTCATTAACATAGCTAACTTTTCTTAGTTTATTGAGGTCTAAATTACCTGCTTAATTTGCTGAGTTATAGTCATTTTTTATTTAATGAAAATATTATTATTTGAGATTATAGGCACATTCCGATTACGAAGAAGTTGAACTTCTTTCGACATAATACCTAAATATATGTCGACGACTGGCAGCTTCTGGTGAAAAAAAAATGAATGCCATTATTTTTATTTTTTTTAAACACACAAATGGCATTCATCATTGATTTTGATGAATAGCGGTCTGAATTATTTAAGCGTCTTGGCTGATAAAACCTTTTTAGTTTTATATTGTGGAATAGAAAAGTCGTTTTTGATTTTAAAAACTTTATTTTACGCCCTTAACGTTTTTATTAGAGCTGAGTAATTGTCGTGCTGTGTATAAAACAAAGTCGCTTCCCTCTGTCTGTCGATATGTATGCTTAGATCTTTAAAATAATATAATAGAGATTATAATAGAGAGAGAGAGAGAATGAGATAGAGTGATTTAGGAGGAAGGTTTTTGTGTACAACATTGCACAAGAAATAATAAATAAATGTTTTATTAAGGAAGGATCGTCTCTTTGAAAAAAATAAGGCATCTATTTAAATCGTCACAGCTTATACATAATGTGTAATGGCTACAAAAGTTTATTATACGACCTTCGGACTTTCGGAACTTACATTATCAAAATGGAAGTCCTTGTCAATATCCCATTCAACTATCACCTGAGCAGCAATTCGACAGTTGCGTCCCTCTCAGGTCCCAGGAGGGCCATAAAGCCGTAACTCAAACAAAGTTTTAAATAAATCAAATCATTTCGCTTGAAATAGAACCCTGGAAATAACAATAGAGAAAAAGTTGGTGTCTTGACACAAACGGGATTGCGTTACGTCAAGGCCCTTGTAGATTCGTTTGAATCATACGAACAAGTGCGCACAGATTTAATAATATCCAGACATATTGGTTACACAGCTGGGTTTACATCTCTGACAAAGAGATGCGTCATCTAGTCATCATAATGTACAGTCTTGAGGACTAATATGTATACAGGGTGGATATACGTTCAACGAGGCACTGCAGCTACACGAAAATGATCTTAGGAGACTATCCATAATTTTTCGTAAAATTTTGATCACGATTGACAGATTAAAAAACAAAATACAGTTAGCAACAAAATGCCCATTTTACACAAAACATTTTTTTTTTGATGCCAAAATCCTGCCAGCCAGATCCTGTTTCTAATACTGATCAAAGACTTCTATCGGACCAACCATCGTTGGAGTACTAAAGATCTGAAATCTCAAAAGTGTCGCAAAAAAGTGTCGGGTAAGTGTTTACACTTCGGTTTAAAGAAATTTATTTCTCATAAGAACATACAGTCCGCTTATAATGAGATACAAAGTAAAAGTATGATAATACAGTACAATACACATTTCCTCCAGAGTATTAGCCGTTATAATGTACATACATGTTTCATAAGCTTTTTTTTTAAATTTATTAACGTTATCGCACTCTTTAATATCGTCCGGTAATTCATTGAACAGATGAACTCCTTCAAATAATATGGTCTTTCTACCGTAATTAGTGCGTACGCTGATGACTTCAAGTTTGTTTTTATATCTATTTCTCAGGTTATGTGACATTGTTTTTTTCTTTAGTTGTATGTTAGTTTGTATCGAGTTTGAAGTTATGTTTTTAATAAGAATGCAGGTGTAGTAAATGTACAGCTGTCTGATATTTAATAGTTTAGTTTTTTCGTATATGGTTTTTGTTGGAGTAAGATAATGATAATGGAACAAAGTTTTAATTATTTTATTTTGAACTCTCTGAAGTGAATTTAAATTAGTTACTGCTGCGGAACCCCATATCTCAATCAAATATTCTAAATGTGATTTGACTAACGAGTTATAAATCAAAGTGCGCACTTTATTTGGAATACAGTTTGCTACTTTCCGTAATGCTCCCAATAACGATGTTAATTCACTTAGCAAAATTCAAACGCGATTTTCTCGTAGAATGCAACTTTGCAACTTTAAGATACATGACATACCTTTGATCTTTCATGAATGAGTTCTACAACAAAACTCGTCAAAACATAAAATTACAATCAACAGAGTTGAAAATAGAAACTAATTATTTGTATGTGTTACGGTCAAGGTGTCTTAGCTAATATTCAGAAAGAAAACCAATTATAAAAGTTGTAATTTTTAATATCCAACCAATATCAATGTTCTTAAACCTGTATTTTATAAAGACGGATGGTTTCTCTATGCGAGTGGTATCGTTAAAATCGATATTCAAAGTATCTACTAAAGTTTTAAAGATTCAGGTTTTCTAGAATCGCTGTAAAAAGAAAAAAAGGTTAATGTGTAAAGTTCAACAATGACTCTTGAACTTACCTAATTTGTTAGACCTCGGGGCATAATATCATCAATCATTAGACCTAAAGGAAATTCAAATTGTTATTAGAAACACGCTAAAAGGCTGTTTTCTTCAGCTAGCTACGGAAATGAGAAAAGTTTTTGTACCTTCTTACCGCACGGAACAGTAGTTGATCAGTTATAACATTGACAAGTGTTTAATGTTTTACAATAACTTACAAGAAACCGGACATTTTACGATACCGGACAACTTTTAAACGAGGGACAGTTTGACAGTCTTGTCATTGGCTTTCGTTTTTCCTTTCAATTAAAGTAAAATTGAAAACGAAAATGTTAGAGAAAATGTCAATCGTCAATGAATGAGTTGGTACACTATTATTTCACCTTTTCTCCGTACTTTTACAGAACATTATCTTTGTTAAAAAATCTCCGATATTTGTTACGCAAATCATATTCGATTTCAATACCAAAACTTGTCGACAAAGCAGTTACGAGTGCTACGGCGTAGCGTCTGCGTGTTAAGCAAAAAAGTCGCACTCAGCGAACAATTCAAACTTCATCTCCATATGGAAATAGTATCCGAATCCGGAGCAATATTCTCTATTTGAACCATTCTTTTATGAAAAGTTTCCTTCCAGCCAGTACGTTCAAAACACAATACACCGTGTAGGCCACACACGTACCTACCTACTTAATTAAGATACGGACGGAGTATCAACAGGACAGTTCTGTATTTGGCAAGCTGCCAAGCTCGTTTCCACTATCTGCGAACCACTGTAGAGGCATTTTAAGTTATTTTTCACGAGGTTCAGAACTAGCCCTTTGTTCAGGCTACGTGACACGCTTTTAATTTTCTTGTAAAATCAATAGTCGTTCTTTTCTATGTAGTTTATAATGTGAACAGCCGCGACATGATTTATGCCTAGAATTTCGTTTGGCAACGTATTTACCTATTGACACAGCCTTCGTAATCTGCCTCAACATGATAATACACAAAGGAACAAACAAGGAATGAACATACAAATTCTTGTATGTCAAAATGAGTTTCATAACAGCTTTATTAAATATCTAGGATGCGTAACATCGCATATTCAGGAACAGTTTTTGCTTTGCTGGGTTTTGTGGGACGATTATGAGGCGTTTTATGTGTTGTAATTGTTTTTGTTCAACGTTCCTTGAACCTAAACCTCGTAAAACGTCTAATTAGTACTGTTAAGGTTTTTGTTTAGCTGGAGTTTTTGTTATAAATGTTCTGCCTGAGAATTACATAGGCCGACTAATTTTTATTTATGCTAAGGTGTGCCACATCATTAGGAAAGCTGGTTTGCCGTAGCTTAATTTAATATGGCTGTTTGTGAGTATAAATGTGTGTAAACGCACCCGCGATACAGGAGAAATTCCCAGAGTTGTATTATTAATGAATACTAAATCTTATTGAATAAGTATCTATTTTCTTTCGAAAAAGTCTCCATTGGAAATAATTCTACCATAAACTTCCTTATTGCGTCCAGAATCAAGAAATATCCTCCATTTTAGCAGTCTGCAACACATTTTACCGCTGCCATCACAGAAACGTGCGGGTAACATACAGATGCACAAACGCTCGCGTCCTGTCGGAGATAGCGCGTTAATGCATAGCTATGCTGCTACCGTGGATTTAGTCGGTTTTACTGTATACTGTTATAGTTCTGCGACTTTACCTGCGTTAGGTGAATAAGGTTTTAGTGTACGAGTGATGGTACTCTACTTTCATATATGCATACAACCAACCATTACGGTAACTTCTGGCAAAATTTTGTAAAGCATTTCCAGGAAAGTGCAGATAATTTTGTATGATGTTCTACCAAATTGAATATGAATTCAAGTCTCAATTACCAATAACCAAATATGAAAAAACGGCTACTAGATATGTACACACGGCTACACATCAAGCTATACAGTTCCAGTTTATGCTGATGTCGCATTGTTTAAGATTTCCGTACAATGGCTTATACTGGAAATGTGTAGCTTGATGATTAGCCGTCTATAGAAACAGGTAAAAAATAACTTTTCCAAAAGGGCCTCAGCTCAGCAACAACCTATGTTATGGTGTACAATGAAGTATTACGTTTCTATATATGTATCTATCTAAATCTTTATTCAAGCTAAATGGAGATTGGTTGAGCAGTCAAGCGGTGAAAATGAGACAAACAACCTCATTTTGGGATTCAGGGACTCATAACAAAAGATAGCATAAATAATAGTACGGGCTTACGCAGACTCGTGTAGCTACGTTTATTCGCTCAGCGTCTAATGTCTCATTTGCTCAGAATCTCAGCACGTTTATTTATGAAATTGGATTAGGATTCTTGATTCAATTTCAAGGGGCGCCTGTTTTACATTTTTGCTTTTTTATTTACTTTAGCAATTTTCTAATCTAGTTATAAAAACGTGTGTTTAATCTTGCTTACTCACACGGCATGTTAAGAATAATTTGAATAACGAATTAGCTAATTTCAAAGACAAGAAAAATGTAATAATTTAACCTTACCACAGCTTCTTAGTTAACATAACATAGCATCACGCCTGTAATCTCCAAAGGGTTAGGCAGTGGTGTACCTAATAGTACACTCACGTTTTGACAGTTATGTTCAAGTCCCATGTACTAGGGGGCGAGCCTATCAGTGGCGAAGGTTTCATACAACTCGATTCCTACCGGCTACCCTTTGAAATATGGCACAATCAGTATTTTATAGTCAAATAATAAAATCACATAAAGATATGCACTCCGGCTTACTCCGGCTGGAGCCTATTCCCATAAACCGGGCACAAACTTAGACTCCGTGGTTGCTACTGAGAAATGCCTGATGAAAAAACCCATTTTCACTTTGCCCACTACACCACAGACAGCTTCTTAGTAAAACTTTAAAATGTATTGCACTCTAGGTGTTGTTGAAGTCTCGTAAATTATCTCGAAAGTGCGACACGGTGATCGCTTAATCCCATTTAGTCTTTATGAAGGAATTTCATTGTTCTAGTAGCTAGACCAAAATGCAGTTTGTACGAAGGTTTCTTACCTTCCGTGATGAAACTTACGTGAGTAGCTGAAGTCTGTAACGCAATTTTGCACTTTCGCAGTTAGCTTCGCAGTTGGTGTCGCAAGGGGCACTTGGCCGTCGATTTAAACGACCTCTTACGGACAGCATTATGAAACTTCGTTGGTGATATCGTCGGAATATAGTTTGTGGGATAGTTCTATACCTATTTGAAATTGTGTTAATAAAAAAATTAGGAGAGTAGATGGTGCCTGTTTTTTTGGGCGATAGGTACTACCTTTGGATTTGTACAGAAATAACCAATTGGAATATCTTCTAGATCAGAATTTCACATGAGTCGCTATAATAACTATTAAATAAAATCGGAACCTATATACGTCTTACAGTGTATTTTTCATGAGAAAAGCAGCCAGCTGCCAGTTGGAATAGTGTAATGCAAACCTAATGGTAGGACTAATGCAACCAATATGATATTTCACTTGCGTTCGAAGTCGGAATTGAAAGTGGTCCAATTTTAAAAGTGTACAAAAGTTTAATAGATTTTTTTATTTAATAGATTTTTCGTTCACAAAAACATCTTTATTTTGCATACACTATTCTTTCTAAAGGTGGTCGCGTGTTAATAGCCGTTATGATGTTGCCATAATATAGATTCTATCATTTTTATCACCCATACACGATAACATTTAATTGCGTCATTTGATGCTGATCGCATTCATACTTAGAATTTGACGATTTCGAACTCTGAAATCTCGTTCCATATTCAAAAACAAGTCAAAATGTTTTTGACTTGTTTTTGAATATAGCGAGCTAATGGCACACAAACGTGCCATTAGCTCGCATAATGAAGCTAATAGCACACAGGCACACTTTGTCAATGTATTTCCTACGCTGCATTGTATGTTTGTATGATGATGCCATTTGTCCCGGCGCCCAAAGCCAGGGATTACACGAGTTTTGATTGCACAGTGTAAAATACGAGCCGGATAACAAAGAACTAACATTTTTTACCATACAAACGTATACACATTAATTCCCGTGCCCGAAACGGGATTGCCCGTTTCGTACCAACTCGCATCGGTGCCCGCTTTGATTCGTTTTGCAAAGGAAACATATTTCTCTCATGTTATATTCATACTTTGGGGTCAATTGCTGATCAAAACGGCGGTTAGGTTCGGCGGAATGGCGAGCAATATTGGCTGATTGCTCTGATAAATTGGGCAGTACTAGCCCGAGCTATGATGTAGGTGCCTACTTAAAGATCTTAGTTGGTTTCTAAAAATGTTTATTCACGTATTCTAAATTTCTGGTTTTTTTTACGACCTACTTTTCTTCGGGATAAGCGATCGATATTTAATATTATCGAATTAAAGAGAAAAAGCAAGTAGGTTAATTGTACCTAAATTATTGTTAGTGGCCTACGCCTTAAAAATTAAGAAAGGAAGGAATGAAATTCCGACCTGTGTTTTTAGAAATGATTACTTTGGTCTTAAAAAAACCTCAATTAAGTACAGGGCTTTTCCCGGCTATTGCCCGAAGATCTATGTTGAGTTTCTTCTCAATCATACGTTTTTTTCACATTAAGGTAGGCTGTACAAAAAATGTTCGTTGCCATGCGACCCGGTTCAAATGATTACACAATTTATCATGACCCGCCGACCCGCCTTATTATTTTGACAGATGGCTGAAGTTCAAGAGTTTCCGGGCAATGAACGTGACTTATAGAACTTATTAGAAGATAACAGCGGCCCTAGTATGAACGTGCGACGTAAAAATACAGTACCTACATTTGAACGATCAATTAATCGAAAACATAACATTATGGTTGAATTATTTGTGACAAGCACAGTTAGTGTTTGTCTCAAACAAGATATGATTAGATAGATTTCATTCATTCATTCATTCATTTAATTATTTCAATCAACTTTGGATCATACAATTACCAAAAGCAGTTAAAAATTTAAAAATTATTATAAAATTACATTTAAAATGATTATACATTATGTTAAACACAATTAAATTAAATTAGATAAAAATAACCCACAATTAAAATTAAAACCAAAACCATTAGAAACCCATTAGATTTGATTAAAGTTATAAAACTAAGTAAATATAGGGCATAAAACAAACTAAACGATATTATTTTAAAATAATTGAAAACGACACGTTTAGGTACTCCGCGCCTTCGTGCTAATCCTTCACTCGGGCACAAGTTCATAGAGGATCGAGTTGTAATCTGAACCATTTAACAGAACTAACTTTCCACCATTGTAAAAGATAGCCTGCTTAGGCTGTTATCATCAGTCGATGTCAGAAGCTTTGTGTGATCAAATGAAAATTCTTTTACTGGTAGAGTATTATAATTTATAAAAGACAAGTTTTATGAATCACGTCGGACTCTTTGGAGATATGAAATGATATCCATCATGTACAATGTCTTGTTACTTACGAGTGTGTCGCGTATTGACTGATCGCAATTTACCGGTATCATTATATTCTTCTTGCCAAATTGGGTCTTGACAACTACTAAATCATGTTTTTTTATATCCTTATATTTTGTATCTTGGTGAAATTATTAACAAGACACAAGCTTCTAATTAGATTAATGACGGGAATTACAAATTGAGCATCAACGCTAATGATACACCGCACAATATTCCATAATGTCGTGAAAATCGAGAAATTTCTTCACTCAGCAAACTTTATTTGGCAGGAAAGCGGCCCAAAATATATTGCGTTAGTATGTACCCACTCACTTCACACTTTTATGGGAGTTTTCGCAAATGGAAAGATAAATGTCGTATACGGGTTCAATATCATCTTTGAGAGATAAAAGTATATTTTTTTATTACCTACTTTCCTCGTCATTTTATATATAGAGTAGATATTAAATGTGTGTGTTATTTTGTAATCAAGTTTTTGTAGTAGGTGGTTATATCGAAAGTCTTTTTCAAGTGATTACGTTTTTTCTTTTTCTCGGAAAACCTGATATGGCCGTAGAGCATAGAACTACTTTCATGCTGACGCAAGTTGTTCAAGGGAAGCTTACGACGATCCGAATGGCGCAGCGGTAGTGAGGCTGCCTTACGTTCTTAGGGTCCCGGGTTCGAATCTCGGTAGGAGCAAATGTTTGTGTGATGAGCATGGACATTTGTTTCCGAGTCATGGATGTTTAATAAGTATGTATTTACAAACAAAAAAGTATCTATGTAGTATTATCAACTATCTGGTGTCCACGACACAAGCCTCGTTGCTTAGTGTGGCACCTAGATGGCGCTGTGTGTAATGTCCAGCGATATTTATTTATTTTAGTTATTTATAAAGCTTTAAAACCTATCTCATAATAGGCTTTAAACGTTCACAAAGAGCTCCTTATAAAATAACTAGCTACCTCCCGGCGGCTTCGCTCCCATTATGTACGGAATGCACTCCAGGAATGTTTAAAATGTGGCCTATAATATTCTAGGATAATGTAGTTTCCCGTTAGTGAAGGAATTTTCGAAATCGGAACAATAGTTCCGAAAATTACCTCATACATACAAACTTACAAACAAATTTTACCTCTATACAGGGTGTACAAGACCCTTCACGAAGCCGTCAACCAAGCATTATGTACATCAAACTAAGTAACTTTACGCAAAAATTATTGCGGGGACTTTTTTTTGAGGTGTAAAGTCACGTTTTACGGTAGGACTCAATGTAACGTACCCAAAACATTGGGCTGCTGGATGGATTGAATAGTACGGGGGTCGTGGAGGTGTTTACAGTAAAAATCTTAAGTTAAAGACATGTATTTCAAGAAAAACTTGTGAGGAAGTTGGAACTTTGACCCGCAATATCTCCGTAACTAGAAGGTTCCCAGGTATGGCCTATAACAAAAAAATGATCGCATTGGTGGGGATAACAAGTACCTTTCGGCTTTGTTAAGGGTCTTGTTTCACCCTTTATAATATTTTATTATTTATTACAGATAAAAAATACAATGTCCACTAGTCTTCATAGAAAACGAACACTAAGAAGCTATAAGTCACTTAGTTAATACGAAAAGGCAATTCGCTTGCCTTTTCGTATTAACTGACCAAATAACATGTTACGATAGCAATTTGTTGGACATTAAAGACTTAGTGCCAGTAGAATAGAGTTATAAAGTATTCAACATACAAACACTCGTACGTGATTATGCAGTTGTTACACATCTATCTTTGATTTTTTTGATCTAATTTGGTATTTTGTGCCCTATATCTACCTAGAGAAACCTTTCTATGGGAGTAAAAGAAAAAAAGTAGAAACAAATTCAGAATAAGCCTCCAAAAATGGCTGTTTTGCGCAAATTTTACCTGAATTTTGGCCGTTCATAATGTAGTCTCTAATAAACTCTAAAAGTAAAGAAAACATCATGATATAAACCTTGCACATGTAATGGAGATTCTTAATAACAAATATTTATTTCACACACTTGTAAGACTTATTCAAAAACACGTATTTCCTGGAACAAGTTTAAGAAATTTTCGAACGCTATTTTTCGTTCAATGTCATCGAGGTATGAGGTGCGCGGGAGACGAGTTGTGCGGGGTCGGGGCGGGATAAGACGGGGGAGTTGAAAGAAAATCGCCGCTGTGGCTCTGGATGAAACAACAAGCATTTCGACCATGCTCGCATTGACGATAGACGGGCCGGGAAGGGCCCTCTTATTAACTAACGGCAGCCTGCGGCTTTGTTCTGGGAAAATGTATGTATGTACTACCCACATATCAAAAGGTAAATAAAGGATGTTATAAAGGATTATATATTGACTGCCTCGTTGGTCTAGTGACCGCCAGGCCGACTGCTGAGCAGGAGGTCCTGGGTTCGATTCCAAGATAGGGCAAAGTGTTAAATTTGAGTTTTTCCATCAGGAATTTTTCAGTAGGAGCCATCTGGATTTTGTGCCCGGTAGATGGCAATAGGCTCGCCCACTATTACATGGGAGTTAAACCTAACTGGCAAAATTTGGGTGTACTATATAGGTCACCTCTGCCAAAACCTTCGGGGTTAACACGTATTGTGGCGTTGTGGGTTTCGTGGTAGAGGAAGGAACAGAAAGGCCACAAAAGTTTAATACATTTATTAGCTTGCTCACAGGTAGAGGGGTGGATTCAGTTCACCAAGAGTTTGTTCACTAGTCACCACGGTAGGTGGGTAAAGTAGGTACTGCCCTGGGCTTAGGCCGCGACGCACGAGGACCGGCGAGGCGACACCGAAGCAGAGCAGCGATGCGGAGAGGTTGCAGGAGCGACCGCGTGTAGCTCGCGGCAGCTGGAAGGCGCGGCCCTTGGCACGGCACTTGGCCGGCTGAGGCAGGCGGCACTCACACGTGGCAGCCACATAAGGGTAAGGGTAAGGGTCACTCAGCAGTGACCGGAGCGACCGACTATCGGTCGCGGTAGCTGGTGGCGGCGTGTTTAGGCACGTCACGTAGGCCTCACACGCGGCAGGCGCGGAGGTATGTCTCACACGCGGTAGGCGTGGAGATTAGGTGTCTCGAACACGCGACAGGACGTCTCTCCAGCGGGTAGAGCGCGGAGGCAGCGATGACGCCCGTCAGCGGTGTCAGTAGTTAAGGGTCACTCAGCAGTGACCGGAGCGACCGTCTATCGGTCGCGGTAGCTGGTGGCGGCGTGCTTAGGCACGTCACGTAGGCCTCACACGCGGCAGGCGTGGAGGTATGTCTCCCACGCGGTAGGCGTGGAGATTAGGTGTCTCGAACACGCGACGGGACGTCACTCCAGCGGGTAGAGCGCGGAGGCAGCGATGACGCCAGTCAGCGGTGTCAGACGTTCATCTCTCAATCAAGAAAGAAAGAAGAAAGAAAAACCCTGGAATCAGCACGAAGGGTGCTTCCGTAAGCGTGGTGCCAGGATTGGTGAACGTCAGCGATGCGTGCGTCTCCCAGCCGTAAACCCAAGCAGTAGCTCCAGGGGGAGGCAGGGAACTCACCATCGTGACGGTTCACAAAGGTCAAAGGTTATAAGCGAGCGCATGCCGCGTGGCACAATATAAAAGTTCCTAGCCGCGTGGCAAGGCGGATTAAGCGTACAGCGGCTAAGACACAACAGCAAAGGGTGAACACGCCATGCGGATGCTTTACAGATTTAGAAGCACTAGTGGAAAATACATGATATTGAAATAGCTTAGTCATGTACAGGACGGAAGCCATTTTGACAACCGAGCAATTACATGAAATACAATCACCGCAGAATATAGATGAAATAAGATGAATGCGGTTGACAAGACATGATAGGAGAAAATAGCAGATTACGCAAAGCACTTACCCTTGGGCACAGAGGGGTTTCTTATAAGTTTAGTTGATTTGAAGAAGATCGAACGAGAAAGGCCGATCGCAGACCGGGGTGACAATTTATAGCCAGGCGTATCTACCATAGAGTGTAGACTACGCACAGTGTTGTCACATTGGGATTGAGCATGGTAATCGATTCTAGATTAATCGACTACCACGCCACAGTATGATGTTATGTTATGTTATGTAAAGGATATTATTTGCGTTTAAAATATATTAAATACACATTATTCGATGGTATGGTAAAAAGATATAAATTGAGCAATACTTCGTCAAGCACGTATATTTATCCTTGAATAAACACGTACATTGTAAAATTTCATTCATTTTTATACGACTGCGCCAAAGCCAATAGGAAGAGTTATGGGGTATAAGTATTTTTAATAGGGGCTAATAAATAAGGGCTAAATTGTGTTCTACTAATTCGTCTAATGACAATGGAACGCTTCATTAATAGACAGAAAATCTGTCGTGATTGCTGCAATCGCTTGGATGTTCATTTTTTACACAATATTAGAACATTACATAATGACTGTATGCTTTGAGGGAGTACGCAGATGTGTACAGTACACCCAGATTTCGACAGTTAGGTATGATAACGATATAAGTTACATTTTATTGGGGATAAGCTTATTACCATGAAAGGAGTTTTTAACAATGTAAAATAAATGTATAGCAAATATTTGTGTAGGATATTGCAACTAAAAAAGGAAAAATAAAAAAACTTTTTTGTAAAAAATAAAACTGAAATGACTTTTGTTTGTTCGATTGTATTTTTTTGCCACTAACTTCTGAAGCTACCGACTTCAAAACCACAAAAAAATGTGGAAAAATAACTTTTTATTTTTCCACATTTTTTTGTTTTTGAAGTCGGTTTTATTTTTTGCAAAAAAGTTTTTTTATTTTTCCTTGTTTAGTTGCAATATTCTACACAAATATTTGCTATACACTTATTTTACATTGTTAACAACTCCTTTCATGGTTGGCTTATCCCCAATAAAATGTAACTTATATCGTTATCATACCTAACTGTCGAAATCTGGGTATACTGTACACATCTGCGTACTCCCTCAGGGCATACAGGTGTTATGTTATGTTCTATTATTGTGTAAAAAATAAACATCCAAGCAATTGCAGCATTCACGACAGATTTCTGTCTATTAATGAAGCGTTCCATTGTATATCTCCGAAGATCAGCATCAGATCCTGACTTATACCTCCCATCATCAGCTCAGCAACATGAGATAATGATTATCAGGTACAAATATCGTTAGAAAGTACCTATATGAAAAACATTGTAAAATGTCAGGGTTGCCCGCGATTTCCCTGGGATCCCATCGTCAGATTCTAGCTTTGTGACAACGGGATCACCTCAGTAGTACAGGCTTTCGAATAAAAAAAGAATTTTGACATTCGGTCCACAATTAGCGGAGAAATCGGTGAACATACGGGAAACACAGTCAAACGTAGAACCTCCTCATTTTGTTTGAATTCGGTTAAAATATTGTCAAAAGAGTTTTGGTGAAACATTATAATGAACTGCTAACAATACATTTTACGGTAATAGGCTTATCCCCAATAAAATAGGACTTAACATACCTAACCGTCGAAAAGTTGTACAGTACACATCTGCGTACCCCCTAGAGCATACAAGCGTGATATTATGTTATGATGTTGTAACAATAAACATTTTGCCGTCTGTTTTTGAAGAGTTCCATAGTATATCTCCGAAGATCAGCACCAGATCTTCACCAAATTTAAAATGGGACCACCGCGAAACAATATTCTACCAAATAAAAAAAGAATCATCGAAATCGGTTCACAATTGACGAAGATATCGCTGAAAAAACACACAAAAAAAAAAAACTGACGGCTTGATAACCTCCTCCTTTTGGAAGTCGGTTAAAAAGAACATTATTCATTCTACCTGACAATTCAAAATCGGTTATTGGTTATGAAAACTAAATAGGGTTTCATGAGTCTGTACGAGCCAAGGTCTAGCTAGTTTAAAATTATTGTCACGTACCTCTAGTCTAATACTGAATAGGTAGGCGACCTAGCCAACATGAATTTTGAAGAGCTTGAAATTTAGTTTATTCTGAAAATACAGTCAATTCAGTTTAAATTGGGTCCGTTATTTTTAAATAAATAAAAGCAGGTTTTTGTTCAAGTCTGACCCGCGCAATATATTATTATTATGGTTCTGTTCCTTGGCAAAAAAGGAACAAAAACTTTTTGTCGAAATTGCTTGGGTTGGTTTTTCGCTTGCCTTAAATGACGCTAACACGTATTCAGTAAATATTTAACTGGCCCTGAAGTCTCGACATAGATAGCGATCGCAAAACCACCGAATTCGGTCGCAAAGTCAGAATGATGCGGATTTAAAGTGGGAGGCGAAACCGGCGCGTCGCGCGTCGCGTTGTATTCGCGTCCACCTTAAATCCGCATTGTTATGGCTTTGCGACCGAATTCGGTTGTTTTACGATCGCTATCTATGTCGGGACTGCAGGGCCTGGTTTCGTAAATTTTTGCAGCCTTAGCAATAGTCCTGTTAGAACCTTTTGCGTACAGAACCCTGAAAATAAATATCCTTGGTTTATACCTGGCTCCGTTGAAATATTCTAATCTCTGAACATTGATATTACTGACGAGAGATAAGAATGCTTATTTGAAATATTAAATTCTTGAAAAATATCTCTGTCCTAAAGATACCCAGAGGAAAAGATTGATATCTATTTCAAATAATTGTTGGGTAGGTACATCTCTGTTCCTGTTCATACTAATTTGTTAGGTAAAGGTAATTTAGATTACGTTAAAATATAAGCGGAATTTATGTGTAAATAAAAAGGTAATCCTTTAAAAAAGCTACCTATCATTTCATGCGAAATAAGCTGCGGCAAAAGTTAGTTATAAAATAAATGAGATTGTTGTGTTGTCGTAAGTGAAAAAAAAAAAAGGTTTTGTAAGTAGGTAATTTGTATATTTTTAAAGCAGAAGTGGGTACCTGATTATTAATTCAAAACATTTTCAAGCTTTTCATGCGGAATAGTCTGCAGATAAAAGTTTGTTTTAATAGTATGTACATAGTAATCATTGTTTTGCTTTTCCAGACAAAAAAACTAAACTTTTTTCTGGTTAGTGAAGCAAAAGAACAAAAATTTTATATATACAAGTTTTTGTAGTTCATAAAAGTGTGTTTGTTTTGTGGTTAATTCATACAATATTAACGAGTGACGCAGAGCGTATCCTTCATTTTAAAATTCAGTGTGCAAGCCACTACTATAAAATGAATGAAAGCAGTGGACTTCTAAATGTATTCATACTCGCACTTCACTAGGAATTCACGTTGTTAGCTAATAAAACTGGCCATGTGGAAAAATGCGAATAGTTCGAATCTGGTTCGAATTTAGAATTTTTTTGGACATCTATGTTCCATATACCAGCCAGTACTTTTTTGATACAGGGCAAATAATTTTTATATAATGAAAAAAAACTTCATTTCAATTTTATAAGTCTTTTTTTACCAGCGCCACTCGAAAAGGGGCATTTTATTCATCAATAACAGTGAATAAAACGCTCTTTTACTCACTGAGTGAATAAAAACATTTTGAATTTGGAACAAGCACGAATTATGAACAAAAAACAAATAAAACGTGCCGGACAAGAATATCTGAATATCGAAAACTGTTCTTATATACTATACATTTTTAATGTTAATATTTAATCCTTTTTTCTCTTATTATATTATTATTACCGATATATCTCATCTGTAAGCAGATGTAAGCAGACTTATCCCAACTTTATTGGGATCGGCTTCCAGTCTAATCAGATGCAGCTGAATGTCAGTATTCTACATGGAACGACTGCCTATCTGACCCCAGAACACAACACAGTTAGTTCTGGGTGGGTAATACGGTACCCCTTGGTAAGACTGGTTGTCAGATTTTCGGGCTACTTTTACCTGTAACGACTGTCAAAGAAATACAAATGACAGCCAGCTCAACGGCTTCCGGCTTTCCGAGGCACGGAGGAAACTCGGTATGTAATGAATTAGTGGTCACCCATCCACAGACCGACCTTGGTATGCCCGGCTTGACATTGAAGATCGACCCAAGTGGTTGTTATTATTAACCCACGAGAAATATATATAATATACTTCTGTTTATTTTCTCGCAGTCAATGGTAAACAGTAGAGTATACAACTCGTAAAAAAACTAATTTATTTCGGTTCTTGTATCCCTCGCTCCGCTCAGGATTCTACTCTAGAATCCTTCGCTGCTCTCGGGATCTAACTTTGTCCCACGAATAAAATTCCCTTTTTTTCACTTGTTCTCTATATCTGTATCTACTATTTTGCTCGTCTCACTCCTTGCGATTCCAGCCTGATATCTTATGACCAAGTTTTCTTGTGAGGTTTCCCTTGACTTCCGAGTCATGTAAGACGATTTCATTGCATTTGCCCATGGCAATAAACTTTCATAGCTATTTTGATTCCCAGATACGATTTTGTCAATTTGCCATTTTTTTTTACGATTTTGTTAGTTGGGTGACTTAGCATGACGTGTTCATTAGTGAAAGTTTAATAACTGTATTTTTTTTAGTAATTAAGGGTATAAGAAAAATCCTTAATTTTCTATCCGTTAAAGAATAGTTGTATAATATGTGTATGTCGACATGCTTTGATGTTAACATTATTAATTCATGAGAAGCGTCGGTGTATCTACTATCCCTAGGTTCCGATGAACTTATAGCGGGGATCGAAGTAAATAAACTTTAATCAAACACCGACGGAGCTAATATAGTACCTACTTGTACTTGTAGTAGTTTGTACGCCCTTGTTTTATCTAAAGGTATAATAAGCGTGTAACTTCTAGTGCAGTTGTTTTGTGATTTTACTTTTCATTTTACACAATTGCTAGATAGTAAACATAAGTATGATAGAGAAGGAGTAATGGATTATTTATCTATGCTTCATTGTTTTAAAGAATCAGGAATAATCATTGATAATAAATGCACTCTGAAAATTGTTTAAAGAACTTCAACCTCTGAAAAGGTCTAACGAAAAGTGTTTGTACTGCCAGCACGTCAAGCTACTTATAATCTGTTAATTTTTTAATAGGTTTTCAACTTTATCGCTCATTAGGTTCAAGGTTCATTGGGATAATTTTATAGTTTCGGGAAGCTTGATGTGGCGTCTGTCTGTACGCCAAAGGAACCCTTAACAAACCGCCAGTTTCTAAATTACAAATTTTGTCCCACATACTCGCTCCTAGGTACTCTGCATGCCAATATTAACACGTACAATATTACAAGCTAATTTCAGTTTGTCAACCAAACTAGAACAAATTTACATCCGACATGGCGACCGAGATGAACACACAACAGTGGTTAATAACTGAAATTTGTCCTAAACAAGCTGGTCAATAACTAAGTACGACTGTTTACACAGTGGGAACTAAATTAATCTCCTATTTAGCGTTGTTTTAGTGACAATTTTGAAACAACTTGGGTTTGAAATGTAATGTTTTTTACATTTTTACTCAGAAAAGACTTCGGTTTTTAAACTAGGGGTCGATTAGGAACTCGTAGAGGAATGGCTGTGGCATCTTTAAGGGTACACTAGTCGGTCAAACTTCCATTATAATCGTAGTATGGCGATTACTCCGCTGTTTGATGGCGTACGTTCAAAATAAAAAATATATATCGATTTGTCATTATCTAGCCTTGTATGGAAACGAAAACGTACAAAACTTTTTTTTTTTTTTTTTCAATTTTCAAATATGTTTAATTGATGAGACAAATCGGTATATTTTCTTTATTTTGAACGTACGCCATCAAACAGTGGAGTAATCGCCATACTACGTTTGTATGGAAGTATGACCGACTAGTCTACCCTTAAATACGATTTTAACAACACTAAAATGCTTAAAAGTGCTGTTTCCGAGGCGACATCAACGGCATACTGCAACGGCAAAGTCGCACTATCTCTACTTGGCGGAAGGACCACCGAAGCGGAAACGGTTACCACGTATTCAGTAGAACATCATCCTGAGCCCCCCCCCCACATAGACATTTTTAATCGGTTATTAAAAAAAAAAACCAGTTGTTCCAATTTTCACCGAGTAGGTATTGCACTTTTGTAAGAAACAGCTGTTTTTTTTTTATTTTTGTGACGAGATGTCTGGGTCGTTCGTCTAGTGGTCACAAATGGTGGCTGCTGACCATGAGGTCCTGGGTTCCATTCCCAGCCAATGCAATGTGTTATTATGTTTTCCATTAGTAATATCTCAATAGCAGCTCGTCTGGACTTGTGCCTGGTTGGTGGCAATAGGCTCGCCACCTATTACATGAAATTAAAATCATAACTGACGAAACGTGGGTTTACTGTTATGCACACCTGTGCCTGACCCTTCGTGGATTACAGGCTTAATGTTATGTAGATGTCTCGGTTTACGGTTGCGGTCGTCTTTCTTCTACTTCTAATCTTCCTTGTCCCCTGTACCCTATCTCCATCAAAAATTGTAACATACCTTTCTGAAAGGATCCCAAAAGGACAGATGGGTTCCCATAACCGTATCATGCTTATCATTTATCATGCTAACAAAGCTGTCGCAGGTATGCGGAAATTGCTTACATGAGAAGTTCGCATAATATTTAGCGTCTAAAATAAAGTTATTTATAAAAAACAGAAGTAGAGGAGGAAATTTTAAATGTTAAAGGATATAACATATATTTATATAGATATATATATGTAGTATATGTATATTATATATTTGTAATCACCTTTAAAACCCTTCTTTGTGATACCACAATACTACGATGGGTTTGGATGAAAAAAGAAAATTCGAACCCCATGATAATATGGCGTCGAAAATCCGCCATGTTTCTTTTTTAATTTAACCAGGGAAACTCGCGCTACCAAGGTGAATCTACAAACGTATAATTTGTTGAAATCGGTCCATCTGTTTCGGAGTTACGAACGAACAAAGAAACGGACATACACACATACTCACAGGTCAGGTCCCTTGCTTGGGTTTCGCCGCAGCCATGTAAAATGACTGGCTCAAAACTGGCCTAAACAATACTCACAATATCGGGTAAAGTTTGGGTCTTTTTCGCCAAAAGGCTTCTAGAATTACATCGACTTAAATATCTTGAAGGATATTGGCTCAAGTAATTAGTTAGGTAATCATTACGTGATAGTAACGTAGTTAGGTAATCGTTACAGGACTATCCATCCATCGTCTGTCAAGCCTTCAAGTAATATGTTAGCTAGACAGTTTCAGACTCTTGAAAATTTGCCTTTGGCTTTAGGTAGTAATTATAGATGACAGAAATTGTGAGTATTCTTTAGTTTCATTTCAGTGAAGTTGTCTTTTCGTATTAAGTTTTGTTCTTTTGTAAAACTAATGTACTCTATGTTCCATATGCTAATGATCTATGGCAACGAAAAGCTGTGCTACCAAAGACTCGTAATTAATGTGCTCATGAAAAGCCCTTGGTGTAAAATGGTGGTACTTGGCAGTAACCCTATTGCCATTCCATCGTATTCTATACGGCATAGTTACACTAGTCGAGGAGAGAGAGAAAATCACTAGAAGTAATAGATACAATAAAATGTTGTTAGCGACAACCCTGACTAAAGGAAAACTATCTTTAACTAATAAATATGTTAAACTTTTCCTAACAAGAAAACAACGAATAAATAGTTCCATTAAATCAAGATATTTAAATACCAAGACTAACTACTGATTGGAATTCTCTAAGCCACTGCCAGTCGTTTGCAAGCTGTAGGCATCTCAACGTTTTACGTGCTGTCTCGTTTATACCCAATGGACTGAAAAGAGACGGATGTCACCTAAATCCTCTTTGAATAATCTTTCTCAGGGGATCAGTCACGGGCTTGGCAGTAAATATCGAGCCGTTGTTGACGCCTCTGAACGTAAAGTTGACTTAAACATAAAATATACTTATAGTAAAATTGATAAGGTGTACTGGAAGTAGTCAAGTTAGTTCCACGTGTATGGTAACTTTGGGTTAGGACATGACCCCAAATGTGTTTGGTACCCAAATGTCGATCTAACCACTATTTCAGTAATTACTTTCACGAAAGTTTTCAGCGGAATTCTAGCAGGTAAGGGCTTGGTTTATAGGTTGTAGGTCAGGGTAGGTACTCTTCAGTCCCGAGTTTCGCACATCCGATTAAAGCCTACTTTTAAAACTATTCTTTGGTTATATCCTCTACGACAAAGTAATTATTATTTCTGTAAACAGTAAATTTTTGGCAAAATTTCAGAATACATCGCAGTTTTATTAACATTTAACTCTTCATAATTATTCAAATTGCGTCTCCGAGCACTCTGGCACTGTAACCGTAATATGCTTTTATATATAATGTATCTACTTGTATGTATGTGCGATCTACAGCCGCTCTACACGAATGCAATGGAGACGTGGCAAAAAATCGAGATGTAACGAATAAATGCATTTTTTTCAGTAAATCTTAATTTGTACATTTACTGGAACCCATTGTACGGAGCTCGTCGTGTCTTATTTTTTTATTCACATGTATTTTTTCAAAATCTTGAATGAAAATCTATCTGCATAACAAGATAATACCATAAATTGCGCTTATGTAATATAGTCAGGAAAATTTAGTACTTCCAATTTGAAGATGTCGAGACATAAACAATGCTTTATTTGATTACGCTGTTTCCACTCTTAACAGGAAACAAGAAGCGACTAATTTGACAATGAACGGCGACAGAAAGTCGAAGCAATACGAAGATTCCAGTGCCTAATTAGCCAATTGCTCAAAGTTTTGTTCAGACAGTTGCTCGTGGAAGAATATCTGCATTCGGTAAACATAAGTAGAACTCATTTGTGTGCTAAACTCACAAATCTGCTTAACTTAATTAAAATAATTTTGCAAAGTATGTAGAATTTCGTCCAACTTACCGCAGTGTCTCAAGACGAAAGTCTATGACCCGTGTGTGTTGCCAGTGATTACATACGGGACCGAAACGTGGTAGCTCAACAATGGGCCTCAGTCGAAAGCTTAAAGTCACCCAAAGGGCAATGGAGAGGGCTATGCTCGGAGTTTCCCTATGTGATCGAATCAGAAATGAAGACATCCGCAAGAGAACCAAGGTTACCGACGTAGCCCGAAGAATTGCCAAACTGAAGTGGCAGTGGGCAGGGCACATTGCTCGCAGAACGGATGGTCGATCGGGCCGAAAAGTTCTGGAGTGGCGACCGCGAACCGGAAGACGTTGCGTTGGAAGGCCTCCCACTAGGTGGACCGATGACCTGGTGAAGGTTGCGGGGATCCGCTGGATGCGAGTCGCACGGGAGCGGTCAGTGTGGCGACACTTGGGGAGGTCTATGTCCAGCAGTGGAAGTCTTTCGGCTGAAATGATGATGATGATGAAGTAGAATTTCTTATCACTTAATTAACTCTGTAAATCAGATAAAAACAACAGAATTCCAAGTGAAGTATCAGTTTAGTGATCTAAAACAGACAGACATCGGACACTAAAAGATACTTCTGCAAGCATTTGTACGGCGGTATCCATGTCCGGAGCCGGTTTTGCTGAACGTTGAGAGATCGCATGAACATAATACAGACAGTAAAATTATATTACTAAGTCAACGGCTATAATGTTCTACAAGCACTATAAAGCTACCTGCGTCATGTATCATAACTTGAACATAATAGCCAGTTTCTGCAAATAGAACAAGTGTATGGACCCCTATTATACAGGAATACCAAAAATGAGTGTACGAAACCCACCGGATGCATTGTGATTGTTATGAGGGGTAGGCTAGGTGCGCGGGTGAAAGTACATTGTCTTGGTTCGACGCGGTCTGAAATCCGCTATTAGCACGTGCAATTTGCAAAGCTTAATTAAATGTCAACAAAATTCTACTAAATGTATTCTACCTATTGCAGCGAATGTCCACAAGAGACGAGAAAATTGTTCCTATTTTGCATATCTGCAGTCTAATCCGGCATGCAACGTCAGCCACGCACATCCTCGGATGCAGCGCAAACAAAAAACAATCAAATCTTTGTTTGAATAGAATTACCGCGTGTTTTCACTGAAACGACGACAGAGTGGAAAATGAAGCGAAAACAGCGCTTGAGTAAACATTAGTACGAACGAGATCTGCGCTTTATGTAGCGAATGTGGAGCAGGACATATAGTTTAATTGTGTGAATATGATGACCGCTGAGTAGCTATAATATCTCATTTTATTATCTACCTAGATTTATATTCTCTGACCCTCATAGCATTGATGTGGTGGTGACACTAAAGGATAATTTCAACCAAACGGCTCGCATCGCATCGGATCGGAACGGAACAAATTTTACAATCTTTAAACGATATTAAATCGTGATCGTAAATCGTGTACACAGTATTTAAAGTCTATATTACCAAGCCGCGCACAGCAGCTTGACCGCGGGCGTCTTCCGCAACACGTGATCTTAGCCGAAAATATGCTGCGATGCTTGATCGGCTCTGTTTGCCTGTCGTCATATCCGATACGGTAGGAATGAAACTATTTGACTATGCACAGAAACGGATATGTTCGCAAGTGACGGTACGGAGCCGATCGTAAGCGTCGAAATCCTGCCGGATGCAATCGGCTGTTCCCGCATCCGTTCGTATCATTTCCGATACGATGCGATGCGAGTCGTTTGGTGGAAATCATCCTTTATGCTAAGCGTGAGGTTCTGAATTTTTTGTACACTAAATACCTAGTCTTGCGTTTGGCCACAACTCGCCTGATGTGAAGCGATGATGCTGCCTAGTGGAGCACGCTTGCCTAGAAGAAACCGATTCACTCGAACTATGAAGAGATCCAGATTATAATGTCGTGACGTGTCCATGTCATGTCAAGTGTTTTGGGTGTTCAAGTCTAGAATTTCTCTGTAGCATAGATCTTTGTGGTGCTTGGTCGGGGTACAATATACCCAACTCTATCTCCTCTGGAATACCATACGTTCGGTTCGCGTTGATGTTAGGTATGTTATGTAATCTTTGCTATATAACATAACATAACACCAGAATGAATAGAATTAATCCCCGAAGAGTAAGGCAGAGGTGTACCTATTAGTAAAACAACATTTCACCAGTTATGTTTTTCCCATGAAATAGGGGACGAGCCTATTGCCATGAACCAGGCCCAAATCCAGACTCCGTGGCGGCTACTGAGAAATTCCTGACGGAAGAACCCAATATCACTTTGCCCGACCTGGGAATCGAACCCAGTACCAGTCGCAATTGCTACCACTGGACCCAACGAAGGAGTTTTGTTTGGCGAGGCGTTTTTACTATATTTGCCCATTAAACCCTTTATGCTGATTTGGACTAAACTCCAATTACCCAGGCCGAGTATATTACCCGTATAAAGCTCGTAAATGATCGCTGCTGAATATGTATTATTAGTCTTAAGTAGGTTATATGGAACAGCCCTTTACAGGGTCGTATTTATTACCTACTGGTAAACGGGTAGGTGATTATAGTATGTTATTGTTAGAGACTGTTCACATTGTACCACCGAAACCATGGTATAAAATCATACATAAAATCTTTACCAGAAAACAATGAGTATAGAACAGAAAACATAGCTGCGTAACACCGCGTTTGCTAAAATTTAAAACTCTTAAAATGGACATTGTGGTCATAACCATAAAGACCATTTTAAGAATTTTAATTTTTTTACGTGTTTCATATTATGATTCTGACAAAGCAGCCATTTTAGGCCCCCTGATTGCATTCGTAACGCGAAAGGTTACTAAGACGTTTAGTGTAACATTTTTTGTTTACATCATCTTTTTACCTATTCTGTGGTGTTCTCAACAAGTTTTTGTTTTTGATGTATTACGTGCTATTTATACATTACCACCGAATCTGAATCGTGCCAGAAAACGTTCCACTGAAGTTAAGGTGCCAAAAATAGAAACCTATTACGATATGTTACGTCAAAATTTTGTTAAAAATATTAAATAAAATGGCTGCTAACCGCTACAAAATTTAATTTCCTATCGTGACGTCACACGATGACAATTTTCTCAAAACGAATCTTATCCTATATGAGCAAATTGCTTAAGGCGTTTAAGACGCGGTGGTAACATGCTTACGGACCCTAAAAAAACCCTTCGGTGCCCTTCCCTTAGGCGGGTAAGAATAGCCTGTTATTTCATTTTAAATGACAAAAAGTATTACAGCTTACGCCGACCCAGTGCCAACTTTAAATAAGATCTTATCTCCTGGATTTGTTGTAAGGAGAAAAATGAAAATAAGGAGAACATTGGAATTTATATAATCTTCAAAGAACCGCCACGTTGGTCTGTACCTAAGTACAAAATTCAAATTATATTCAGTGAGGTAAACTATAAAGTAGTTATAAGTTAGATGTGTGTCTAACTAGAAAGCCATTATAAAAAAAAAAGCCAATTAATTTCCATGCAATTTAGAATTCTAAATTTTTAAAAGTTAACCTATTAAGGGGTCATCCATCTCTGGATGTAGGCGTCCTCCATCTGTTAGAAGGACGTACACTGACTTTACTGGTGAGGTTCTTCAGAAAGGTCAGGTGTAAAGTACTCGCAACCGGCGTATATTACCAGATAAATGAAAGTGGACGAGGCATGAAGTGTATATAAGGATCGTAGCAGGTGGCGTTCTGTGGTTTCTGCCTACCCCCGTGGGCAAAAGGCTTGAGTTTATGTATGTATGTAACTAAGTCATAATTCGTTTTGAAAAAGTGTGAAAATTGTGTGGACAATGTACTTACAACTACCTACTAGCTATCAGTAGCGAAGCGTCAATTTTTGTAAGAGATAAGCCGGAGAACATTTCTTTAATGTGAATATAATATTTTTGTATACATCGTGTAACAGAAAGGGTACAATCATATGGAATACTGTGGTACGGACCATCAAACTGAACAACTTTCTCTATGGGACCACCATGGAAATCGTAAAAAAAATAATCAGTTGTCCTATACAAAATTTCAATACCTACTCGACCCAAATGTATGGGACAGCTGATTATTTTTTTACGATTTCGATGGTGGTCCCATAGAGAAAGTTGTTCAGTTTGATGGTCCGTACCACAGTATTCCATATGATTATACCCTTTCTGTTACACGCTGTATAGCTTACTGACTGTGCCATATTTCAAAGGGAAGCCGATAAAATCGAGTTGTATGGAACCTTCGCCACTGCTAGCTATGCATAAACTCCTTTAACTAATGCACATTGCTCTGTGGAACGAATGGGTTTGGAGATGCACTGTCTCGCCACAGCAGTCTTTCCTTGGACCGCTTGCCAGTGATTCGCTTGCCAGTGATTCGCACTGTTACGGCTTTTTAGCCTTTGCGGCCACAAGAGTATTTATGTGCAAAGGGTATCGTGTTGCTAAATCCATTTTGGCTCTTTCGCTAAGTAGAGATGCCACTGCTCTGCGAACTTCTGGTGGCGCAATGCCTGCGTCTGGATAAAGCAGCAGATTTGGTCGGCTTAAGCATTGTACATACATTGTTTAAAAAAGGACTGTGCATAGTAGAGGATTTATTGCATTAATAAAAACTCATAGCAAATATTCTGATGGATTTATAATGTCATCATCTGTATTTCATTAATAAACCTCATAACACCACAAAATTTTGTATCTCTGAGGTTGCCAACCATGATTTAATTCACGATTTAAAACTTTTTACAATACCATTAATTATTTCGCAGTATCAGCATGTGTGGGCACATAAAATCCAATATTCCAATATTCCAATGTACCATTTATAACGTGCATTTGTACAAATCTAGCCACAGAACTGTCACAACTGTTCCATGTTTGCGGCGAACATTTTAACGCGAAAATATTGCTATTCCTGCCTCTAGAAGCTAAGCAAAGTGGTAAATTCTATTGTTCTCCCGAGGTTGACGGCGTCAGGTTTTCTTTATAATAAAATATGCATTCCTCTAGCAAAACTTCTGCTACTTAAATCTTAATTTAAGATTTCAAAACAACCCTCTTACTTTTGTCGTGGGAACTAAAGATGTCCTGCCTTTGTTTATTTTCAAAGGAATTATTTTAAGCATACAGTATTAAATATTATGTTTCTTACTGTCTAAGTGTCCAGGGATTTACAATATTTTCCCTTTTCGCAATTTTGTTTTAAAAACCTACAAGTTTTCATAAGGTAGGTATTCTGTGAAACTCAGTTCGTTATTATTTTGTCCAAGAACAAAAATGATGAACAAAGATTCCTTAATCAAGTGTGAAAAATCGTTGTGTTAAAAACCACAGCTTACTTAATTAGAAAATCTCCGGGGGTTTTTTTGCAACAATTGCGCTGGAATATGGCAAAAGGCAAATGAAAATGTTGCTTGCTCTTGTTGATTTCTTTATTATTAGAATAAAATTGAAAGATTGTAACAAAACAAAGCATTTCAAAAAAGTGAAGAGCACAAATTCTTTGTCTCGCAATTTTGTAGACAGAAAGCTTTTGGTGGGGTGGTAAACAAGATAAGTTTTCTATTTTCCGCTTAAAGTCACATTATTGATTTGGAACACAATGTTGTATGTTGACAAGCAATTACTTCCAATTCATTTGTACGGTATTTTGTGTTTTTCATTCTAATTGTTTGGAGAATTTATACAAAGGTAAAGTTCAATTTAAATGTAACTAAGCTTAAGTGGGACATCTTTTGTGGCGCATAAAGCTTTGATGATCATGATAAATTTCTTGCAAAATCCAAATATAAAATTATATGCTGTTGATATCTACTATGTACATTATATACATACTACAAATACAACTAAAATAATGCTAAAAAGAAGACTAAAACTAAGTTCCTACATATATATACAAAGGACACTTCAAAGTACTGTTGATGATGTTGAGAGCAAAATAGAGAAAAGCAATTCCCAATAAGAACTTCTAATACATGTTTATAAAACTAAAATGGCGTTGAAATGATGGATCGACCACAAGCGTCGCCGTCGTACATTGTGTGTGGGACACATACGTCCCGCTGTCACGTCGCACATGGAAAGGCAACCAGCTGACACCCTCTGCTACCCTAGTACTAGCAAACCAACATTCAGCTTAAAAACCAAACAAATACTTTCATCCATAATAATTAATCCAAAGTAAAATCATAATACGCTAAAATACAATTTTGTTGTTTAAATTCTACCATTTTTGGTGCAAGTTAGTCCACAAATTGTTATTAATTACCAAAGTTACGTATGTGCCTAACGTAAAGTGAAAAGTAACGTTACCTTGAAACTTTGTTTTGTACTTGTGGCTGCTCTGTAAATAAGCGTTTACCTGAATTTATGTACTATTGTGCTGTTGGTTGGATTTTAATTTTAACTTTATGTTCTTGAAAATAATGAATACAATTGTATAGACCTTGGTTTTTACGCATGGCCTAAATTCTATCAACTGAATTATGTAAATGTAGTAGGTAATATGAGGCCAGGGAGGGTCATAAACCATGGAAATGCCTATCGTAAAATTCGCGCGCAGCATTTTTCCATTTCACTGATATTAAAAAGAAGAAAATAATCAATTACCTTTGGAATAAGACGTTTTCTATTGAAGTTTTATGTCTATCTATTAGAGCAATGTTAGCCGCTGTCAACGTTCCTTCAACATTAGAAAGCTATTGTTAGACTTCTTTCTAGGTCGGTAATCTTTCATTGTTGGTGTTGATACTGTATTGACAAAATATCGAAAGATTTATTAACGTTAGTCTATTGATATTTTTGCCCTATTTTTTAAGTAGGGCGTA
Source organism: Eugnorisma glareosa (assembly GCA_947578425.1). Taxonomy (NCBI): domain Eukaryota; kingdom Metazoa; phylum Arthropoda; class Insecta; order Lepidoptera; family Noctuidae; genus Eugnorisma; species Eugnorisma glareosa. The sequence goes on from OX387959.1 coordinate 16,873,324, forward strand.
AATACACAAAAAACGCGAAAGTCTATATTGTAACTACACAAAACAGATACACAGTTCCCATAATATAAAATTGTTTGAATTGAAAGGTCTGTATTTATAAGAGACGTAATAGAAAGAGATGAAATGAAATTATATTTTTTCAATACAACGTATACCTAATATTTACCCAGAGAGAAATGTTGGAAGATAATGAAAACAAAATAATAAAAGAAAACCACCGTTCTGGGAAAAAATCATAACTGAAGTTATCGGATAAAAAAATACCGCATAACACACGCCATTTTATTGAGAATTGGTATTTTCCAACAGTTCATTTAACCAGGCCACGTAGTGCAAACTACATTCTTTGTTCACACCACAGACGTAGTGAAGATAGATAAGGCAAGCTGGCTTTCTCGGGTTTCTTTGTACGAAGGTAGGCGAGTTTGCGAAATTCGCAAGTTTTTCCTTCGCTATTTGACTATTTGTGATAGTTATTTGAGAGTTTTATGTACATGTCGGAGACGGTCATTGGTACGGATTTCAAATGAATCACAAGTACGCGGTGGTGACATCACGCGACCTACTTACAAGCCTACCCACACCACACCGTGCTTGTCACAATGTACCCCTGTTGGTCACATACTCGGAGCCAGATCGACAGTCAGTGTTTGATCGCGGCCGAGTTAAGACCTCTTAGAACTGTACCCGATTCATTGTGCCCCGTGTTGTTTTGTTAAGTTGAAATCTCAAGTAATTCGTTAGTGTTGCTAGAAACAGTGTATCACTCTGTGTCTTCATTACACGAAACCCATCGTCTGCCCACATGATGTAGAAGTCTAGCGGAATAAATCCTGCCACTCCGACATACATTTAAAATTCATACACAACATAACGCCTGTAATCCCCGAAGGGTAAGGCAGAGGTGTACCTAATTGTACACCCTCATTTCGCCAGTTATGTTTAAGTGCCATGTAATAGGGGCGAGCATATTGCCATCAACCAGGCACAATTGCAACTCCGTGACTCTCATCATCATCCTACAGCAGTCCACTGCTGGACATAGGCCTCCTCAATCGCACGTCACTCAACTCGATTCCCAGCAACTCTCATCTAGTTGCTACCAGCCACCCTGCGAAGATCGTCGCTCCATCGAGCCTGAGGGCGTCCTACCTTAAATTTACCGATTCGTGGTCTCCAAGAACAAGTCTACCCCAACGGTCATCGGCTTTACGGGTAATATGACCGGCCCATTGCCACTTCAGCTTTCTTATTCTGCGAGCTCTGTCGACAACTCTGATTCTCTGTCGGATTACCTTGTTCCGAATGCGATCCCTCAGAGAGACTCCAAGCATAGCCCGTTCCATAGCTTGCTGAGCGACCTTAAATTTATCGACCAGCCGCACCGTGAGTGTCCACGTTTCGGCTCCGTGAGTCATAACAGGCAGGACGCACTGATTGAAGACCTTAGTCTTTAGGCTCTGTGGAATACGCGACGAGAAGACCCGGCGAAGTTTGCCAAATGCTGCCCAGCCCAGCTGGATTCTTCTGTTGGCCTCCCTATCAAAGTTGTGCTTACCAAATTGCAGAGTTTGGCCGAGGTAAGCATATTCTCGAACAACCTCGAGAGGACCTCCATTGACAACAATACGTCCTGGGGTGACGTGTTCGTTGAACAAAACCTGGTTTTGTCCAAGTTCACCCTGAGACCAATGCGTATTGAAGAATCAACTAGGCCATCCAGCATCTGCTGCTGCTGCGACTCAGCCAGTATGACGATGTCATCTGCAAATCTCAAGTGTGAGATGTACTCGCCGTTGATGTTAATGCCACGTTCTTCCCATTTTAGCGTCTTAAACACATCCTCCAGTGCGTTGGTGAACAATTTCGGGGAAATTACGCCCCCTTGCCTCACCCCCCGGCGCAATGAGATATGCTCCGTTTGCTGGTTTTGATTTGGCTGGCCATTGTGGCGTTTTCATAAAGATTTCATAACACTTGGATGTATCGCCAGTCGACTTGGCATCGCTGCAGAGACTCCAGAACCGACCAGGTCTCGAAGAGTTAAAAGCCTTCTCATAGTCCATAAATGCAAGACACAGCGGCCGATTATACTGTTCGGACTTCTGTATGATCTGCCGCACTGTGTGGATGTGGTCTATGGCGCTGTATCCTCTTCGAAACCCAGCCTGCTCCGGTGGCTGGAATTCGTCGAGTCTTCGCGCTAGATGTTTCGTGATGACTCTTGAAAACAGCTCATACACGTAGCTAAGGAACGAAATGGGTCCGTGACTGCTACTGAGAAATTCCTAAAGGAAAAACCCAATAACACTTTACCGGATCCGGGAATCAAACACAGGACAGTTTTATACTATTCTAATAATAAACGTTTGGTCCACTCTCTCCCATGTAAAGGACACCTGTGTCCACAGTGGGACCGTTATAGACAGATTTCGCAATATTGTCACAGTCAAATATAATTTAAATTCATTAACTTGCATTGATTTGACTTAAAGTTCAAATCTTTTTAGCTCACCTTTTGACTTTGCTTTTTTCTACTTTATTATATCTGTGTTCACACACAGTTTGTTGTTTCAATACACACACAATATAATAACCCAAGCCATTAACGATAGAAAATTGCTTAATGGGCGGCACTGATTGGCTGGCTCAGCTCTTAGCCAGTTCCAATATTTAGTCTATGTGCGCACTTTGTTGCTATGTTTTGATAAGGGAATCTTTATTGCCCTTTGAGTCGGCTAACAATCCTAAATAAGCATTGTAACTAAACTAGAGTAGTGTAGGTCTCTTGTCCTATCCTAAACTAACATTAATTGAAGTGTATTTTGCACATTGTAGTCTTCGTACATATATGCGTAAAACCTTCCCCATGGGGTTAGTGCGCCACATTATTCCCAAACCACTGCAAATTCGGAAAGCCAGAATCAACAATGGCGATCACCAGAAAAGCGCCGAGACTAATGAACTTCGACGAAGTCCCAGAGGAACAATTTAACTGTCTTGGATCCCGCAACGAAATTAATCAGAAAATAATACCAGAGGAGCATGCAATATTAAATTTTGATAAAACTGGGGAAACTTTGCCATTGCAGCCGAGGCGGAATTCACACCCAAGCCATAGGCGAAGGTGTTATGGATAGTGAAATACATTGCATGTTAAACATAATCTTAGTGGGATAAGAGCCACTTTTTGAGGAAGTGTATTGAAAAACATAATTTCCAATTTACTTTCCCCATGGGTTTAGGCAGAAACTACAGAACGCCGCTTGTTACGATCCTAATGCAGTCCTTTCGATTGTCCACGTTCATACATCTGATGGCCTACCATAAAGTTTTGAAGTAGTGATGTATTAATCTTATTCCAGGGTGGGAAAGAGATGGCGCTAGACGTCCTCTATAGCTCCGTCTCTTTCTTACACTGGAGTGACATTAAAATGATACTGCTATAAGACGTCAGGGTAACCCCCCTGCTCATACAAGTACATACGGCTGTTGTAAGTACTATGCACTCCTATTACTCGTTTTGTACTGAATTGTAGACTAAAAACTGTATTTTACTAGTCAGCACAAAAGTTCTAATTGAAAAAGGTTTTTTGAAAGGTCATTACGATTCGCAATTGCTAACTTTTGGCAGACAGTAAAATAATACGGTGTTGTGAAAACGAGACTTTAAATTCTGTTTTTATTTCATTTGCATTTCAATTTTAAACGGCTGAATAGAAAATTAAATCGTTTAATTTTCTATTCAGTCTTCGTCGTGATGGCCCAGAGGTTAAGGCCTCGCCTCTCATGCATGGGGTTCAAGTACCAATGTGACTTTTTCAATTCATATGTACCTTCTAAGTTTATCTTGGACATCACAGAAATCGGTGAAGGAAAACATCGTAAGGAAACCTGGACTTATAAAAGTCTGAAATCGCCAAACCGTCTTGAGCAAGCGTGGTGATCAATGCCTTCTCCATTAGAAGAGGCCTTTGCTCAACAGTGGGACAGTAATAGGCTGGTATTATTATTTCAATTTTAAACGGCTGAATATAAAAATTAAATCGTTTGAGCGTTGAGAATTTCAACTATTCGCATCGATTGTTTGCGTTTCAGTTTGGGACATGAAAGGTTTTTCACGAGTATGCATGAATGGATTTTTGACCTTGGTCAGTGCATTAATTGCTGACTGGCAGCATATGCTACTGTCACATAACATAACATCACGCATGTGATCCCCGAAGCGTTAGGCAGAGGTGTACCGAATAGTAGGTACACCCACATTTCACCATCCTAATGGATAACATTGAGCCTATTGCCATCAACCGGGCACAAATCCAAATGCCGTGACTGCTATTGAGAAATTGCTGATGGAAAAACCAAATATTATTTATTTATATTTATTTAAACTTCATGTACAGTCTGTGCCCAACATTATCTGACCCCTTGAGTAACAGCGAATTTGAACGTCATCGCTTTGGAATACTCCTTCGAGTATTCGATAAATCATGTGTATAAGCGATTTTAATCATTATCTTCTTGTCGTTATGGTTGAAAGACTAATGAGTATTAATAATCAACACGACAACTAAAATAACCATGTCGAGGGTGGATTAATAAAAAAAAATCGCGCAACAGTAGCTAATTCCGTAATACATTTTAATAGTTGCTTGTGATAGTACGATAATGAACTTTATGAAATATACGACATGGTTCAAATTCTTTAAAATATGGCGTGTAGTATCACAACTAAAATTTAATTTCAGAATACTTAAAAAAGTTGAATTTGTCTCATGGTCACTAGTGCAGATATTCATCGTTAACTGGGTTCGATACGAGGATAACTTAAATACAACTTTTTTCACAATATTTTGGTTTTAATTATTATCTTTTTTTTTAACTTTAAACGAAAGAAGTCGGGAAATGTGTTTTTAAAAGGGCAGTTTGTAGGTTTAGGAATCAAACAACATCATTGCAAGTAATGAAAATGTTTATTAGATACTTTTTGCATTAAAATAAATTTAAGTAAATAAAGGAAGTAAATGCTCTTTTTAAAATTAATATACATTTTATAATATTTTGAAACCTAACAATTTAATAAACATTTTAAAAAGGCATGTTAATGCTTGGAAGTTTGCTATTTAACTTATAAATTATGTAGTGAATCAACATGTTATCTAAATAGAAAAATGGAAATCCATTTATAACAATAACATCAGCACAGAATATACAACTTTTTAATGGTTTAGCATTCATTGAATTGAGCATTTACTTACTTAGTGTGTTTAAAAATAATTATAAGTAGATTAGTTAGTAGCGAAGAGGCGCACCGTCTCCTTCTATAACTTGCTGTAAGCGGCTACGTATACCGCACACCGTGTTCCATCACTAATGTTTTCCTCTCATGAGCTCCCATGTCGATGACACGATCTCAGCAAAATTGTTTATATTTCGCTCTTCGATTTTCTATAGGGTTCAAATCAGGACTTTTACATGGCCAATTACCTAATAACTGTTACACTTTCTTCACGCGAAGACGACGCTTTGATTACAACAAATTCAATAAATCTAACCCCCGATGACCACCCCTCCAGGAAAGCAATAGGGAAACCAGTACGACTAGAAAATACAAAAACAGACCGCCGTCATTCCGACCTTGCCGCCGTGGTCCGTCGCGACGTCCCCTTTCAAACCCCCCCCCCCCCCGACCCTTGCAAGAGCCAGCCCGCGATGCTGAGCCAGTAGCAATAAATCAGATCCAGCCTGTCTCCTTGCTGCACTCCCCAGCGACGCCCTAAGCCGAGGCTCGTACCCCACAGGGCATCTTATAAGTTCATTTTGCCCCTGGCTGTAGGCCTTAAATTCAAGGAATCCACAGGATTAGACCGGTGAAGCAGTAGCCAGCCTCATAGGCTGAATTGCGAGAAGCCATCACCAAAATAATAATAATAATAAGTCCTTCGCTATCCAGGATGTCGGCAAATCCAGAGGAATAGCGAGCCGATAAGGATAGAGCGAGGTATATTTCAGGGCGACAGTTTGAGTCCACTTTGGTTCTGCTTAGCCTTGAATCCTCTTAGCACGCTGCTGGAGGATTCAGGTCTAGGCTATCGGTTGAGGAGAGGTAGTCAAGTTGTATATCACCTCCTTTACATGGATGACCTGAAACTCTTTGCCCCCAACGATTTGCAACTGATGGAGCTACTGAAGGTAACTGAAACTTTCAGTAGCGCCATCAGGATGGAATTTGGTGTGGACAAATGTGCGGTCATGCATGTTAAAAGAGGGGAGATTGTGGAATCTGTGGGAACCCAGCTCTCGGATTCCATAAATCTTAGATCCCTCTCAGCAACCGAAACCTATAAGTATTTGGGTATGTCGGAAGCGCTGGGCATCAATGTTGCTGACATGAAGCAATCGTTGAAGGAACGCTTCTTTGGCCGCCTGAAAAAAGTATTTAATAGTCTTTTAGCAGGCGGAAATAAGGCGCGTGCCTTCAACGGTTGGGTCATGCCGGTTTTGATGTACTCTTTCGGCATACTGAAATGGACTCAAACAGAACTAGACGCCCTGGATAGGAAGGTCCGTACATTGTTGACGGCATATCGAATGCATCACCCACGTTCTTCGGTTATGAGACTGTATATCCCGCGGAAGTGTGGGGGTCGAGGCTTTTTAAACGCTAAGACTCTCCACAACCGCGAGATATGCAGTCTCAGGGAATATTTCCTAGAAGCCGACGTGGGGATGCATCGAGATGTGGTCGCGGTGGACAAGGGCCTCACCCCGCTCTCCTTGGCTAAAGAGAACTGGCGCAAACCTGTAGTGCTTGACACTAACGACCGCAGGGAGGTATGGCAGAGTAAGGAGCTTCACGGACGCTTTTTCCGGGCCCTGCACGGGCCCGATGTAGACCTGTCAGCGTCCGTAGCCTGGCTACGTTCCGGGGACCTCTTCGGAGAAACCGAAGGTTTTGTCTGTGCAATTATGGATGAAGTTATGATGACGAATAACTACCGGAGATTTATTGTGAAGGACGGCACGGTTGACATATGTCGGGCATGCCACCGTCCAGGTGAATCAATCCGTCACATTATCTCTGGGTGTTCTCGTTTGGCTAACGGAGAGTACTTGCATAGACACAACCTTGTAGCCAGGATTATCCATCAGCAACTTGCTCTAAAATACAGACTTGTGGAATCGGAAGTGCCGTACTATAGGTATGTGCCCGACCCAGTTCTAGAAAATGGCAATATCACATTGTACTGGGATCAATCCATCATCACTGACAGGACTATTTTAGCCAATAAGCCTGATATAGTGGTGGTGGATCGATCAGAGCGGCGCGCAATGATTGTTGACATAACGGTCCCGCATGATGAGAACCTCGTGAAAGCCGAGAAAGATAAGCAAATAAAATATCTTGACTTGGCTCGCGAGGTTGTCGACATGTGGGATGTGGACTCAGCGATCATTGTGCCGATAGTCGTATCAGCCCATGGCTTAATTGCTAAGAGCCTCGATGAATACCTGAGGAGGCTCTCGTTAGGCAGCTGGATCAAGGGCTTGATACAGAAAGCAGTACTCCTGGATACGGCTCGTATTGTTAGGAGGTTTCTCTCTCTGGAGCCCTGACCACCGGTAGCTTGGACTCTGTTCCCGATACCGGCGGGCAACAATTTTTTATATTTTTTAAAGTTTTTATATTGTTTTTTTTATAAGAAATATTTAAAAATGTAAATCATTTGTACAAAAGTTAAATAAAGGGAATAATAATAATTACCGTGACTCGACTTAATCGAACCCAGGCACGAGACATGTGACAATATACGAGGCAGTATATTGTCACATGTCTGTATAATATCAATCTGCCCCAAACAACAAAAAAAACTTGAACTTATAAAATTAAAACTAAACAAGCCAAAAGTACACCAATTACTACATAATATCTCTATTAATTTGAAATATACTGAGCCATTTCCATACATCCTTGAAACAAAAGCCTCGCACGAATAACAACACGTGCTAGCGCGGCGCACGGAACCCAATATATTATAACTGAACAAAATGAAAATTTACTACTCCGAGGTAACACCGTGAACGATTAATACCCCTCTTTCGTTCAGCTCGGTGGTCCGAACGAACCTAATGAACGTAAACAGTAAAATAACAAAAGATGAGTGAATGGAATTTCCTGGCTATTGTCAGGTCTTACAAATTGGTTCATCTGCTTCCCACAAAGGGGATCGCCTAGTCACAGTTACTAGTGTTAGGTCAGTTAGGTTTAAATTTGACCGGCGCATTTCAGCTTTAAAAGCCGAAAACTCAATTAATGGTGAAATTGGCTGTGCGGTTCCTGAACACGAGTAGAGACGGCTTCGGCTAGGTCAAGGATAGATTTCGTCGTGTGACACGTGTCGTGTGCCACTTCAATATAGGAATCAAAGAGTTGTGAACAGAGGAATTTTGTGGACTTTTTGTATTGTAGTTCAAACAGTTTCGAGCGCCCTGTATTATGTAGAACGATTTTTCTACTCTTAGCTAAAAAAGAAAATTACTCAGAAATCTTATTCATACGCAACTTATTAACCGCAAACATTAAACCGTGAATAATTCCATATCTCAAATGACGTCAGAAACAAATAAAAAAGAAATTGTAGGTCGTTTTCGTTGGTCTAGTGGTCGCAATCGCGAGTGCTGAGCATGAGTTTTGAGTTCAATCCCCGGGTCGGGCAAATTGTAATTGACTTCCATTCCATTAGGAGTTTTTCAGTAGCAGCCGCGGAGTCTGGATTTGTGCCCAGTTGATGGCAATAAGCTAGCCCCTTAATACATGGGACTTAGAAATAACTGGAGAAAGTTAACTGTACTATTACATACACCTCTGCCTACCCCTTTCGGGATAACAGGTGATGTTATGTTGTTTTATTTTAATTCGATTATTCGATTCCATTATAATTTGTCATTTACTTATGTAAGTAAACAAAATCATATTTAAATATGAGAGAAAAATTAGTACTAAAGTCGCCAAACAGCTTAAATACCCACTGTTACAATCTAACAATTATATTATACTTACAAAACCAAACTGCCTATCACTCATTGATCGTTATCATCAATAGGGTATCGATTCTATGGTTTAGGAGCATTTGGTCGGTTTCTCATTATTACGGTATCGAGTAATTTGAATAATGACTAAAGTAAATGGTAGGTAGCTATCAATTAAACTATTAGATACGTTATAAGTACTTATATTAACGTTAAAAGGCAACTAGTGTATATTATTGAGAATGACAAAACATTTCGTTTTCAAAGAATTATTCGATTACCTAGATTATTCAATTACTTAGAATTATTCGATGGTTTTATAAGAGTTTCCTTTTTTAAAACCATACTACAAGCGTATAATATAACGATATGTATAATGCAGCGTGTATTATGTTATGCGTCACTAGCGACTCGCCCCGTCTTCGAACGGGTACAATGTAGATAATATACATGAATATACATATAAACCTTCCTCTTGAATCACTCTATCTATTGCTGAAAACTAGCATTAAAATTCGTTGCGAAGTTTAAAAGATCTAAGAGCGTACAAACAGCGGGAGCGACTTTGTTTTATACTGTAGAAAGAAATGTGTTATTTGCCCATGAGTTCTTCCTATCAGACGGAATAAAGATCAATATAGATACATTCGTTTTAAGAAAAGCTAGATAGATAATCAAGCTTTTCCTATTAAGCTTTTCTTACATAAAAGATAGCTTGATCTCTGCGACAGCTGTCAGTAAAATCATGCCATGAAGTCCTGAATTTCATAATAGTACAGACAGTACCTGTCAATGTCATACTTTATGGGCATGCCGACCTAATGGGGTTGCAAAGTGAAGGCTGATCTCAGATGGCGCCACCACTGTACAGACCCAATCTGACCAATCTGAGGTCAAGCTCTTTGAAATACAAAATGACATTTCCAGATTTTCAACCAATGACGATGCTATGAACCAGCGATGCTAGCGCCGTTAGTTTCATAAGTTGTCATGCCCATTAATATGGGCGATGAATCATTGCGACCACAGACTATAAACTATCGATATTGTTACTAAATCTTAATTTAAAATTAATTTATCTTTTAATTTTATTGTTATATTTAATATCATAACTTTACATTACATTTACATGTGTAAATGTAATGTAAAGATCTGAAATAATAGTGAGTATATAAAATCCAATCTGTCACCTAGTCCATGTAACATTTAAAAAAAAAGTATTTTATATTAAAATATTCGTTTAATTTAGTGATGTTTGTAATGAAATTAAACCCAAATATATGTTACATAAGCATCGATAATAACTGTAGATAATTTCTATTGTCAATATTTTATATCCTGACAACCCTAGGAATGTCAGTTTGACATATGTCGCAGAGATCAAGCTATCTTTAATTAAGTTTAGAAGTGAATTAAAAGAAACATAAGTAATAATAATAATTAGATTCTGATTCAGAAGGCAGTACACCTTGGTACGGCTCACATTGTGATGAGGTTCTTGTCTCTGGAGCCTTAACCACCGGTAACATGGACCCTGCTCCCGACACCGGCGGCGGACTACATTTTTTAATATTTTTAAATGTTTTTATATGGATTTTTTTAAAAGAAATATTTAATAATGTTAAAAATATATAAGAAAAATGAATACACGAAATAATACATTTATTTAAAAAAAAAAAGTATGTAAAGAGCGATAGAAAAACGTCGCTAATAGAACAGAATAGGCTTGAAATTAGGTCATTCCTCTTCTGTTATCAGAATTTGTAGCTTTGATGTTCACTCTTCTTATATAAAAGTAAAAGAAACTCACGTAAAGCTGCCGATTCTAATGTAATGCTTTAAAAGGTAATATATTATTTCTAAAACAATTGAAGAATTCAATTTCAAGTTCTTATACTTTATGTGGTCCTTGGAAATTCGTATATACTAAACTTCCTCGATTGCTTTAAAACTTTAGGAGGAGAAGCGCACATGCGTAACATACTCAAAGTTATGTAAGAAGCTACTTGTATGTTTTCATTGCTTACTTGGTTCGCCAAGAGTTCAAGCCAATTTCCTGAGAGTATGTGCTTAACGGTTGCATCCCGTTTTTGTTCACTCCACATAATAATAACTATTCATCTATACTAATATTATCTGTACTCTATACTAATATTATAAAGAGGTAAAATTTGTTTGTAAGTTTGTATGTTTATATGTAGGGGTAATCTCCAGAACTAATGATCCAATTTTAAAAATTGTTTCACTGGTAGAAAGCTACATTATTCGTGAGTGCTATAGGCTATAAATTATAATGATATCATGCATATTAGCCGAACTATCACAAATTTTGTCTAGCCAGGCGGAAAAAAATAGCTCTTACAACAGAATTATTTGCATGCGCTACTTATACAGTTGTATATAATTGAAAACAATGTAAGGCAACCTGGTCTGCTTTAAATAGTTCTACAAAAAAGTCCGCGACACCATATTTCTATCTTTTATATTTTAGCAGATATTGTAGCTTTTATGTATTAAAAAAAGTATTTTTCGATATACTTACCTTTGGACGATTTTTTAAACAACAAAATATTAAACCGTAACAAAACATATAATTATGATCACAAGAACATCATAGAGATAAGATGTTCCCGCACAGAGCATCATTTGTATGTTTGCCCTGAACAGTATGTCAACTGGTTAAATAGTTTTTGATAATTTCCGACCAAAACGCGAGCGAAGCCGCGGGCAACAGCTAGTAACTAATATAATATTCACTTCACATAGAAAGTAGGTAGGAATACGAAAGAATGAGCAACTGAGCAATGGGTTAATCTGTCAAGCAAGAGTTTTGTTGCAAAACGTAAAGATTTTAGAAATCTATACCATATTGCTAGTAAATTGCTGTAAATTGTGAGCATGAAAAGTCATAGATTGCAACACAACACAACTTGCTAAAATAAAATTCCGGAGGTGACCGCAACTGCAAAGCGATTGGTTTATTTATAAATCTATGAAAATGCTTTTTTAAATGGTGACATTACCGGCTATTGCCGTTTTCAAAGATTATCGTAGAAACCAATAGTGTGGTTGCGATCGGTCATTCTGTCAATTGGGCGGCTTTGCTGCTGAAGTTACGGTGTACAGTAAGTAGCCTTCGGAATTGTACACTGCGACACATCAAGCAATACATTTCAAGTATAACATGGCCTCGCTTTGTATAGATTTCCCGTACAATGAGTGATCCGTATAAACTGGTTTTTTATAGCTCGATTGTACTAATCGTGTGTACTGGACTGCGCTTGTTTTCATTTTTCTGTTTGTAAATGAAACTCTTTACTAACCAACCTACTTTGTCGTAGGAACTTCACCTTCGTGGGAGCAGTTCGTGAGGGAGTCGCTAGTGCAGGCGGCGTGGCCCGTGGCGTTGGTCGCTCCGCCCAGGCGGGCACTCACAGTGGACCACCAGTGAGTACCATTTTTTAAGTAGACGGAGTATGTGGATGATTGTGTGATTGCTGGTGTACACTTTGTTGCAGGGTCAAATTTAATGTAGAAGTCGAATTTGCTCTACTTAAAGACGTCGGTAGGACTATTAGGGTTTTTTACAGTTTTTTAAAGCAATAATATAAGACTATACATGATTTGGAAAACTAATTTATTTATTCAGTTATATTCGATTTCATAAGTAATGTCAAGAAAAAAAGTAAATATTATTACTTTGATGTAACATTAATCCACATAGGTACATACATTGCCAAAAAGCAACATAACTCCTTCCCAAAAGTAATTCTGAGACGGAGTGTGACAAACATACAAACTGATATCTCAACCATAATCTAAACGTGTCGCTTTTACCTCAGTTGGGAGCCGGTGTGAATAAAATTCTCAAAGCATACTACACCAATATTTTCAAAATAGGTTGCGCGTCGAAATATACCTAGCGAGCATTCGATTTGTATTCCGATACTTTGACGAGGAAAATCGTGTACACAGTACACAATGTTAGTTTTATTTCTATCAAAATACGTTTGACTTTGAACGGAATAGTTGGAATCATGAATAAAGCTGTCCAATGTTCAGTAACATGTTTTTCAAGAAATCATGAACCGCGTGTGGGTAATGGACCCTGAAAATAAAAATTGCGGATTATTTTTTAGACCAACGTTGGCATGAATGGTCTATTTAAGGTGGATGAAAAATTGATCCCTATATACGTACCTATGTTACAGGTAAGGTCCATTGTGAGCTTAGAAGGTACGATAGGTACGGTACGTGAGAACATCTCAATAGGTTTTTGTTCCCAGATTAAAACGTCGCGTTTCGTAAGAATTTGAGCACTCGCTGCGATGAGGGTATACATGATTTATGAGGCTGAATTGTTACCTAGATTGTACCTTTTAATATAAGGGCTCATGAAATATAGCGCGAAGTAAAATTAATCCTTTTGAATTTGTAATGATCTATGAGAAAGTTATATGTATGAAGGTTTTAATATTTTGAAGTCTCCAAGGTTTCTACGTAATTTTGCATTACAAAACATTTTTTCTATTGGTACTTGTATGTGTAAAGACACTGAAACATTATGCACCTTACTGATAAAACCATTTTGACGAACTAAATAGGCAAAATTGTTTTACATAATAATCAAATTAAAGTTAGCAACTACATTCAATCATCATCAGCCTACGGCAGTCCACTGCTGGACATAGGCCTCCTCAATCGCACGTCACTCAACTCGATTTTCAGCAACTCTCATCCAGTTGCTACAAGCCACCCTGCGAAGATCGTCAATCCAGTGAGCCTGAGGGCGTCCCACCTTACGTTTGCCGATCGCGGTCTCAAGAACACGTCTACCCCAACGGTCATCGGTTCTACGGCAATACATTCAATGCATATCACTAATTACTAGTAGCAGTGGCGTGCCCGCTCCCTTTCATAGAAAGGGAGGAGAAAAGCCCAATTACCATAATAAATTCATTACAATATCTCCAAATAAGTACCTACAGATGTTTCAAAATTTGCTAGGAGAAAGTGAGAGGTCAGAAGCCAGATGCAAGCCAGCGGGTGTGAAAGAGAAAGCGTTAGCACCGGCCGAAACCCCTAAAGAAACCTAAAGAATGTTTATTTTTATTTGTTGAGTTTGATTGTAAGGCAAGCCGGTCTTTTCGGCTTGTATAGGTCCGCCACTGAGTCTACTAGTGTCATTTCTAATTGTATATCAATTTAGTTTAATGCTCGTTAAGGTAACACATTCTTTACTGGCTATTCACTGGTGTAAGAGAAAATGACCGCTAAATAATAGATCGCAGGTAAAACTAGAACACACGGTTTCCTTTGTTTCTTCTTTAGTACTTCTTGCCAATTTCTAAGAATGACATCCAAGTTGTTCGGCCATCTTCTTTGTGATCTAGCGCAACCATGTTTTGCTATTTAAAGACAACCATAATTATGTTGTTTGGATTCAAAGCTCGTCCAACAATGGGCAGGCAACCCAGATATTTGTGAAGGCATACCTAATACTCCAAACTTAGATAGTTAATGGAAACCCTTTTATTATTTCGCTACTCCTTTTCCAATTTTAGTTTTCCTGAATACTTCGTACTGACACAGCATAAATATTGCCAACAAGTTCACGGTTCAGCGCCTCAAACAATTCATGAACTTAGATCAAAAAAGTTGTAACACAAACACTAAGCCAGCTTCAGTTTGTAATCTAACTACAATAAAATATAGCGGGGTATAAGTTTCAGCAAGTTTTTATCCGAGTCTGGTAACACGAGGAAAACAACCGGAATGAGTTTCTTTTCTTCGTAAACAATCCAGTAATTTATGTTCACGACTCCAGCAGAAGGAATGTCATCTATCTTGATTGCATAACATAAAATAGTACATTCTGATATTGCAAACGAGGTGTCGTCTTTGCAATAACCTACACACACACTCGTGTATCACACGACGTTTGTCAATACAGTTGTGGGAAATAGTGAATAAGTCGTTGGTGTGTCAATAAATAAATAAATAGTAAAAAAAAACGAAACTTAACTGCAAAAGTAATGATCGAGCTCGTAAAAAAATGTCACGACCGCGTAACAGAAAGATGTCTATGCAAAAGATTTAGTTTTCGAATCATAATTATAACCTCTGAAAGTACGCCATGTTTAACAACTGTATTGAAAATAACATAACACCACACCTATTTGACGACCCGAATGGCGCAGCGGTAGTGAGGGTGCCTTACGTTCTTAGGGTCCCGGGTTCGAATCCCGGTAGGAGCAAATGTTTGTGTGATGAGCATTGACATTTGTTTCCGAGTCATGGATGTTTATATGTATAATAAGTATGTATTTACAAACAAAAAGTATCTATGTAGTATTATCAACTATCTGGTGTCCACGACACAAGCCTCGTTGCTTAGTGTGGCACCTAGATGGCGCTGTGTGTAATGTCTAGTGATATTTATTTATTTATCCGCGAAGGGTTATATGCAGAGATGTACCTAATAGTTCACCCACACTTCGCCAGTTATGTTCTAAGTCCAATGTAACAGGGGGCGAGGCTACTGCCATCAACCGAGTCCGTGACTGCTACAGAGAAATTCCTAATGGAAAAACCCGATACCAAATTACCCGACCCGGGAATTGAACCCAGGACCACATGCTCAGCAGTCGCGCTTGCGACCACTAGACCAAAGAGGCAGTACAGGCACGAGCGTCAGATACGACCGAGGCAGGCAGTCACTATCTTGTTTGAAACCAATAAATTGTGGTTTTATTACCTACTGCTAAATTGCATTCAGCTACAAGCTCTGCAGCCAGCAAAAGTTTGCAACTCAGCCTTTCTAATTACCTCACTAAAACCAGGGTCGCTCGGTGGAAACCATCTATGTATGGAAGGACCATGTTCTCTTGAAATACCACCCCGGAAACCGCTCTATGCAACATTGGTCGGGGCACATCCCTTGGGAGACCGTAAAGGGTTGTCGTATGAATACTCATGACCCACCCCAGCTTCGCAAGGGTGCAATGTTATACATATAAACCTTCCTCTTGAATCACTCTATCTATTAAAAAACCGCATCAAAATCCTTTGCGTAGTTTTAAAGATCTATGCATACCTAGGGACAGACAGCGGGAAGCGACTTTGTTTTATACTATGTAGTGATTACTAGCTGTTGCCTGCGACCTTCGTTCGCGTGAAATTATTATAAAAAATATTACTTCCCTTTTGAATTGAATTTTGTTACCAGTTTTAAGGGTCTAAAATAGCCTATGTTAGACCTCATAACATCAGCTATCTGCCAGTAAAAGTCCCATCAAAATCGGTTCAGCCGTTTCGGAGATTAGCCAGCCAAACAGACAAAACTGACAAAATGAGTTTTTGCTCGTGCCGTATATATTTTCATAAGCATTCATTAAGAAGCTGTAATTTTGATATTACAAACTTACATTTTATTTATTTGTAGATAGATATTGCTTGAATAACTAAAGTGAATGCATTTAACCATTCAACTAATAAAACTAAATTCATAATCAAAACAACACACGTTTTTGGCGCATATTCGTGAAAATTAATCAACCTTGTGAAGCATTCGTGCGCTCAACGTATTTATTTTCAACAAAGTTAGAATTTATTACGCCCCACACCTGAAACGTTGAAATAGTTGGAGGTCTGCTAACCCCCTGGGGAGTAAAACACGCGCAAAACACAGCTGTTCTGACCTAATTACACATAAGAACATGTGCAAATATTTATTTCGTACACATTGTTATAAATACCTATGTTAGGCTCATGAAAGTTGAGGGTTTTAGACCCACGCGTAACGCGTTTGTAAATAGAGTCAAAATAAGTTATTTAAACTACCTACAACAAATTGTAATGGAAGGTATACATAAAATTGAAATCTCTAAGGGTCTCGAAAACTATTTGAATTCCCGAGTGAACCGTTGGCAATCGTTGGCTGTCCTAAATAACACGATGTATACACGCAAAAATATGGTGGAAGTCAGTATAGGCAAGATCAAAGACAAGTGACGTTGCATAATCAGCTTATAATGTTCCCACTGCTGGGACACACGGCCTCCTCTCTATTCTATGAGAGGGAATGTGTTATAATCCACCACGCGGCCCAGTGCAGGTTGGTAGATGTCACATGTCTTAGAATTTTTGGTTCTAGGATATGCCGGTTTCCTCATAATGTTTTTTTTCACCGTTTTTTAAGAGCAGTGGTGATGAAATAAATTACACAAAGTAATGAGCCTGCCTGGGTTCGAACCCAGGATTTACTGTTCGTAAGTTGGGGCCGCCACCATTGGGCCACCGCAGCACGCTGTAAGTGACGTTGAAATATGTTTAATTTATAACTAAACGACAAAAGAAAAACGTTGAAAATACATAGTTAATCATTTTATTTTCGTTATTTATGACCTTATTTCAAAATAAATCACTGAACGTGTAAATAAATGGTTTAAAGGCACGACCTGCAGTGATAAATCTGGAATGACATATTATACACTTTTGACAATTATTAATTACACTTCAAGTGAAGAATTATACTTGTTAAAGCATGTTTTATTTGCAAAACCAAATCAAATCTATCATCGAACGGTGATTTAGTGACAATGAGCGTTGTGTTTCTATTTTCCGTTACTTTTTTAAAATTAATTTTAAATTAATTTAATTTTATTTAATAAATAAATACACCTATGAATTAAAGACACTTTAGAAAATTTAATACTAAATTTATATTCAAAATTCTTCTGTTACTAGTTGTTTTTGATTTATATAGGGTGACTGGTAATTAGTGACCGATACTTAAACACGTGTTTCTACTCATATAACAAACAACTTTCCCAAAGAAACATTTTTTTTATACTCTACTCTCTTATATTATACGATAGTAATGAGACAGAACGGCGCGACGTCATGAGGCTAACAGCTGATAAATAGGTCGCAGGCGCGCGCGCGCGCATTTAATACGGCTGTTGTGTTATTGTGATAGTGAGTGAATGAGTATAAAAAAAACATGTTTCTTTGGGAAAGTTGTTTGTTATCATGAGTACAATCACGTGTTTAAGTATCGGTCACTAATTACCAGTCACCCTATATACATAAAAAAGGTTATTGCTGGCTAAGTATGGCTTCCTTTTTTAATTTCGTCGCTGAATTCGTAATGAATATCCCAAATCTATAAACAAAATTAAAACATTAAAATGAAATTATAAAAATATGTTACTAGGTAGCCGACCCAGTAGGTAACATATTTTGGGCACGTCATCAAACGACGACGTGTACAAATACTTACTTAAAGTGGATTGATTTTCTGAAGACTAGAAACCTACAAATACCTAGAAGTAGGTAATACTTAGGTATGAATGGATTATTTTTGACTATCGACTGTCATTCTAGAACGGCAGAACGTCATCGATCCCTTACAAAAATAGAAATATGTTCATCTAGATATTCAGAATGCGGCGACGGAAAGACCTAATGCCGATAGGCAAATGGTATGTCAAAGAATACATATATTTTGCAACTTGACATTGGTGGGCGGTGTCATGAGCATTGATCAAGGAGGATTGTCGTCTTTTTGATTTCCCAAAGTGTCGTTCAACGAATCCCACGGGTAAAGATCGTGGGCCCGTTCTCATTTGGAAAAAAAAACCTAATAAAATCAACCTTTGGGTGATGCAGAGACAAACAGTGGTAGGTGTATATCTGAAAATAATTTAATTAAATACTAAGATAAACTACAAGGCTATAAAATACTATAAACATTAATCAAAATATATATAAATGTTAATTAAAGACATTTACGTTGTGACGAAACTGACAGCTTTTTCCGAATGTAGGTACAAACTTTACTTTAATTTTAAAAGATAAACGGTTGGTTGCCATCCTAATTTCGTGGGGAAGCGCATTCCACAGAGAAATAGACTGGACGAAGAATGATCGGTGAATAAAGTCAGTGCGGTGAGAGAGACATTGAATAACACGGTTGAGCGTAGACTCCTATGGTTACGAACGTGGGTTGGTTATAGGAATTTACGAAGGGTAAGATAAATGCAGTGGTTCTTGGCCCAACCATTACCAAAGCACTTTTTCCTATGAAGTGGAACGTGGTAGATAAACAGAAATAATGTGTTGCCTGCAAGGTTGAATGAACTAACGACTGGCAAATTATAGCAATCGACGGAAAGGATCCTCCGCGACCCTATGCTTCCTGTACAAACTTGTCTAAGTAAGGTCTCTAGTGCCAATGAATTATTTATGAAGAGCTACATGGAAACGTTCTAAGTAAGTAGCTCGTTTAATACGATTAGTTATTTAGGTAACAAATGGAAATAATTTTGAAATAAACAATGTGTGGTTGAGAATTTAGTGCGCTGTGACTGCAAGCAAATAATTTACCAACCCCCAAATGTTGTGTTTGGGCAATTATGTACACTAAAGGACTACTTCAATTCAATGATTTATGACTCTTCTTCTTCATCGGTGCCTAACCTGGTATCAAAGTTTTATGCTGATTGAGGGCCTCTGACTTGACTTTACATTCTGTCGAGAAATATCTCTCAGGCATACTGGTTTCCCCACGATGTTTTCCTTTACCGAAGCAAGTGATAATTATACAATACGCACATGAATCCGAAAAATCAGAGCTGCGAGTCTTGGGTTCAAACTCTAGACTTGGCAATCCGAAGGTCACACCACTCACCACTAGACTATCACTGCTTGATGCTCTCTTATTTTCCAAATACGATCACCAAACTCACAAGCAAATGCGGTGATTAGAAAATGGTGTTTTCCTGGCTGTTACTAACCGGTAGCAGCCGATAAATTTCTTCGAGAAATGAATTGTTTCGAAGTCTTACGATGAAGCTGACACAAACAGAAGAAAATTTTCTAACAAATAAGAATAATGAAAGTTAATTTCAGAACAGACTGACAAAGTATTCGACGAACTTATTTTTGGGCAAAGTTTCAAACAAATACAGCAGTTCAATGACATTTGCAAACACGAACCGCAAATTACAATAATTGTAATTTGCGGTTCGTGTTTGCAAATGTCATTGTGTGACTGGGAACTTCAAAATGCATTCAAAGCATCATTTACTCTGATCCCCTTTGAGACGTCTCAGCTGAACTTCACAATGTTTCATGCTAATCCACATTTTGTTCCATGGTGCAGACATAGTTGTTACAATTTACTATGCCGACGTAGTTCGGTGTAGACGTGCAGTCACGAACGGCACGGAAATTAGGTGTCTCATGGACAGTGGTCGAACATGGGTGACAGTGCTCGAACATGGATGACAGTGGCGGACGTGTGTGTACACAGGGACACTGCTCAGAGGTTCTGAGCACGGACGCTGCGGCTAACCGACGTCATATGACGACGCCGCCGGAATGAATGTGGACAACAAAGTTATTGCACCATTGTGTAAGACGCCACAAATGGCGTATATCCGTGATGTTTGGTAGGTATATTGGCAATTTTTGATTATTTTCTTGTATAGTGAGTTATACAAGTCTCATTTGGATCATAAATGCTAAAACCCTGGCACTTTGCTAAAAAATTAACATAAGCTGAAAATATATAGGTAATAATAATATCCGGTTTACAAATTCACAAATAAGGTATCTTTAATCTGATTTATATCCTTATCAGACGCGCAACGTGATACATTATTATGACACGCCTAATAAATATTTATGAGCAGAAATTGGGAGTAATTTAAACAGGATTAACTCCACCATACATCTGCTTGGATTATATACAAAGGAATCATTAAGAGAGGGGTATCTCTAGGTCGAATACTGAACAATATGGCTGATTGACGTCACGGCAATGAGAAGCTGTATTATCTCGTAGCTAAGTGGCCACGTCATTCACACCGGCCTTGCCTTATACTCTGGCTATAATTTTAGAGGTGATTATATACCTACCTACCGTTCATGGCAATGAACTTTGTTTTGAAAAGGTCAATGCTTTCACAGTTTCATACTTTATTCTTTTCTATTAAGAATTAGATTTCAACTGACTAATATTTACTTAATAAAGTATCTTTTTTGTAAAAGAAGCTACGAAGTTAAATTACTTCGTGTAAATATTGTGAAGAGAAAGTTTAATTAGGACTTAATAAACGTAAGTTTATTAAAGATGGTAAGAATTATTTAACTTTTAATATTTTCTTTAGACGCCATATTTGCATATGGCGTCTGAAGGACTTTTTTTTTCTGATTGGAAATCATCAAATAACTCCTCACGCTCTGGGCTGAGCAGGAGGGAGTGTCAGACTTTTACTGACTAAAACCCATCCATGTTCCTTCTTTTGCCCTTTGTGTTCCAGGGCCGCGGTATCTTTTTCGAACAGTCCCGCTACCCTGGCAGGCATCGGTCCTTTCGGACCCCTTCCTGTTTGCTGACATCTCTTTGAGGCGCGCGTGGTCCCATTCCGTCTCGCGCCGGACAACTAAGAGCCCAAGAGGCCGGTGAACCAAGGCCGGACGCGAGAGGTTTCGGCCACCGATCGCCGCTACGAGGACACGGCGGTGCTCCGCCCACGCAGGGCAGATCTCCACCGTGTGCTCCACTATGTCCTCCGGTCGATCCTCACAATGGTAGCACCCGGGCGTTTCCTCCCGCCCGATTCGGTGCAGGAACAAAAAAGGACCAAATTTCAAATCAAGAAAAATCTTTGAGGCGTGAACAAGTGAAATTACAGTTTTTTACATAGGTACTTAGTTAAGACCAAAATTTTTCCGACATCTGGCGGATCTGGAATGCTAATAGATTCTGCCTAAAGGAAGATTCATCCATAACTACGCGATAGTGGGTTACCGAAAGGTTCAAGACCTGAAAATACTTTCCTGAAATAACATTCAAAGTTCGGTTCTTGTTTTATTGTAATCAAAGTTTATAATTTTAATAATATTATATAATCCATTTCTATCCTCGAAGCTGTTCAGAACTTTTGGATAATTTTATCTTTAGAAAAGATTTACCAATTAATAATTATTGTTATTCTTGAAAATAACGTTTTCTTCAACATTTCTTAGTTATTAATACAAACTAAAGTGAACGTTCTGAATTAGAAATTAGTTCTTATAATCCGTGGTAATGGAAAATTCCAAGTTATAATGTGAGTGATTGTTTCCTTAGTAATGTAAAACGCGTTTTGCATTCTTATCGCTGTTATTACGTCATTGTTAATATTATAAAACTCAAATAAATCCAAGAAATCACTTAGCATATATAACAAAGTAACATGGAAAAAGTGACGTCACCACCTTTCTCACGATAGTTTCCCTTTTCCTTATTTCTATTCCGTTTGCAGATAGTTAGTAATTTCCTTTCGAATGAACGTGGTAGTTGGCTACTTGCGTCTGAGACATCTGAAACAAAGTGAGATGAACGTCTTAACCTTGTCTGACGGCCTTGTCGAGTGTACTTTAGTCAATGAGCTCTTTTTGGGCGCTCTTACGTTGTTCACTTAAAGCACCTCCACATGGGCCATATAAGATGTGTCTCACACATTGTTGTTCGTTTTCACTCCAGCACAACCTTTGAAAAGGAAAACCTTCATGTTTGTATACCGTGTACACATCAGTCAGGCAAAGTTAAAAGGCTCAGAAAAAAAACTAGTTATGTGTGAGAGCTTTTTGTCTGAAGTCCTTAATCAAAGCCTCCATTGTATGTAGCCTGTTCAATGGCCATATATTGAGGTAAAAGTGGCAGCCATTGTTTCGTGGATTATCCGCTGCGAGCCCGTAAAAGGTAGAAAAAAGCTACTCGCCGCGGAGGAAACTTTAAAACCGACGATTAAGTGCAAATTGCGGTATCCCTGTAGTTAATCTGTTTCTACCTGATTCTTACCTGCTTTTCACCATTAGATATCTTTTGAAGTGAAATAAAATAAAGTGTATTTGCCAAGCTTTTAAAGGTAATTCCCATTTCCAAATTAGCCTGAAAGGTAATTGATTTTTTGTAGTTAATAGAAAATTTTCAGTCTGATCATAATTTAATTTGAAATAGTAATTACATCTTACAGCTTATTTTATTCAGCTTTATTCAGGAATTGGAATAGTGCCTAATGTTTAGCAGAATTTAGTCTCCTGGGACTAATAAACAAACGCTCATATTATTCGGTATTTACAAAGTTTTCATATTATCTGTGCTAATAAAGCCACCGGGGATGCTGTTGATACAAGGTCATGAATATATAATCATGTTTGTCTAAACATTAGTGCTATAGTTTCAATGTGACAACCAAAAACCACCCAGGTATAGCTATATTGCACTCGGAGTTTAACATTCGCCGTCAGCACTGCTTTGCTGAAAGCAGGGACACTAATGTGATTGCTTTTTGTAAGATTTACAAGATTTTCGGTAACAATTCAGGATGAAAAACGAACGCCTTTAAAACTCTGCGACATTTTGTGTAAAAACTGTATACATTTATTGTAATAATTCGTAGCTATGTATTGGAAGTGGGATGCTTAAGACAGCTGTGCCGAATGTACACTGAATACATTATGTATGTAACCTAATACACACAGACGTGTTCACAATTAATCCAAGTCAGCTACTATTAGTTAATTAATTTGGAAATGTTGACAGCAGAATATTTGTTCATTTGATAAATTACCTACTTATGCAAGGTTTCGTACTCCATTTTCTGGCACCTTTCAACAAAGAGATTTTGACAGTATTAAATATAATAACTATGTAGGACAACTATTAGCCGACTTTCACAATTCTTTATCGGTATATTCTAAGGTCAAGCACCTATACAGTAGCGCTGGAGATCTAGGTACCTATAGAACAGTCATATTGCCTTAGACGAATTAGTAAATTTATCAGACCATATCTGTCGCCCCATGTTAAATACTGGTACTCAGCTGCGTCCGGTTAGACTGGAAGTCGACCCTAACATAGTTGGGAAAAAGCTAGTCAGATGATGATGAACAGACCAGAACCGACTTCAAAATTCATGCGATGGTGGATTGGGTTTCTAATACGTAACAAACAAAACCACTTGCATGACGAATAACCGTCATGATTTAGGAAGTCCTTTAGGCATAGATATAGTATATGACGGACCTAAGGTTCAGCATCTTCGGTAAACTAATTCATTTTACACTAGTTGTAAGTTAATGTTGACTGAAACAATCTAAGATAGTTTACTTGCTGTTAATTTTAGGTTTAACTACGATATTTTAGTGCTAAAATCCAAGTTTAGAAATGGTAAATAAATTTTGGTTGGGTAGGTGTTATTATTTCTGAAAGCAAGCCCTTTTAGACGAGTGTTTGCTTAAAGACTCTGAACCAAAGCATTTAATTTTAGCATTTAGGTTTTCACTCATATTATTTTTTTCATAGACGTTTCCATATGAGTATATTAATTGGGGTAAATGAAAAAAACGGCCAAGAGCGAGTTAGACTCGCGCCTGAAGGGTTGCAAACCATTGTAGTGGTTATTTTTTTGTTATTGCGGCAACAGAAATACACATTCTGTGAAAATTTCAACTGACTAACTATTACGGATCATGAAATCGCTGACAGACAAACGGACGGACGGACGCACGCGCGGACGGAGGGCGGATTTAGTTACAGTCGCGTTGGTTACCCTTCGGTTACGGAATCCTAGAAAAACGGTTCTGTGTTAAAATTCGGACAAACATTAACATTATTATTATCACTTTTTATTTTTTTCTCTCGTCTATGTTTTATGTTTGTCAACACTAATATGTTTAATGCATGCCATATCTTATAAATTGTAATGTATATTTTTTTTTTGTCTATCGTTTTTTTTAAAAATATTCTCTGTAAATTGAGACTCTGGCTCTTGTGATACAGGAACTCCTAGTACAAGAGCCAGGGCTACACTGCATAAGCATAGCATAATCAGCCTTTAATGTTCCCACTGCTGGGACACTCGGCCTCCTCTCTATGAGAGGGAATGGGATATAATCCACCACGCGGGCCCAATGCGGGTTGGTAGATGTCACATGTCTTCGAATTTTTGGGTCTAGGACATGCCGGTTTCCTCACGATGTTTTCCTTCACCGTTTTGAGAGCAGTGGTGATGAAAATAAATTACACAAAGTAATGCGCCTCTGCCTAGATTCGAACCCACGACTTATTGTTCGTAAGTCGGGGCCGCCACCACTGGGCCACCACTGCCCTACAGGGCTACACTGATGTTTGAGCAATCACTTGTCAATAAAGATTTTATATTATTATTGTATATACAAAAACGTACCTTATTTCCTTACTTGGAACTTTTAGTAAGTACATAATGCTTTTTCATTACCACAAGTAGGTAAGTAGGGGGAACTAAGAACAAAATACTTCCAGGGTTCTCTATAGGAATGATCAGCACGCAATTATTTTTCATGTACTTACGCGTCTGTTTCAGATGGAAATTGAAAATTTATATGGAAATGGAATCGGACATTTTCTTGTTTTTCTTTTCACAATGCTTACTTGAGCAATGTGTTTTTAATTAAAATGTTTTCTTATTCATTCAAGAGGATTGCTTGTGCAATAGATTTTCTCTTTTTTTTTTCAAATATGAAAAGGTCGGTAGTCTTATCTTTATAAAGACGTATCCAATGGATGAATATCATTCTTTAAGCTGACGGCAGAATATCAATGAAGTGTGTATGAATAAAAATAATCACTAATATCGGATAAGTACCATTCGCAGCACGCAACCTGTGTGACAGTCATAAAGACACGCCGTTTAAGGGTGAGGCGAAACGGGCGAAATTTTTTGAGCTGTGAGTCGCGTAGAACGAGTCGCGGAATTTACGCTGCATTCGGTTTTGACCACACGGCGACGCAAGCATAGGAACCCCCTGATCGCATCAGTCGTCCGATACGACCCATCGCGTATCAGCATGACGCGCCGTCTGCGGCATGCTCTCACCACCCCCAACGACCCTAAAACCCTCCTCCAGGAAAGCAGTAGGGAAACCAGTACTCTTCGTATACACAGATACAGACCGCCGATTTTCCGACCTCGCCGTCGAGGTTCGTTGCGAAGACCCTGCTCTCTCTCCCCCCGGCCCTTGCTAGAGCCAGCCCGCGATGCTGAGCCTGTAGTAATAAATCAACCCCTAAATAATCTTAATCAGATCCAGCCTAGCCCTTTGCTGCCCTCCCCAGCGACGCCCTAAGCCGAGGCTCGTATAGCGTGTGGTCGCTTAGTTTCTAAGTAGTTTGCAAGCGTCTGCTAGTAACAGAATGCGCGTGAGGCGACTGAAGTTATTTCCCCCGTCCGTCTGACCGAATTTCAGTTGAACGTAAATTGCGGTACTCAAAATACGCGACTCACAGATCAAAAAATTACGCTCGTTTGGCCTCACCCTAGAAGATTTGATACAACTACACAGATATTGAGCAAAGATCTGCTTTAAATATTTTATATGTCTGAACTGTGTGGAGTAAGTAATTTCCGGATTGTGTAAGGATTACTAATTATGAAACCGAATCCCCTGAAGATTAGTTTCAAAACTAGCTGTAGTTCCCGCGAACTCAAAATATTCAAACATTCAAATTAAAAAAAGTTGTTAAGGGGAGAGGCAAAACATGTTAAAGAACCTATATGTCAATTATGTGGCCTAGCGAGCAGTAAGAGAAAAAAATAAGATTGTAGAAAAATCTTCTCATTCACGTGCTCATCACACCATAACGAACTCAATAATGATTCCATTCATTTGCTCCCTAATGATTAAAAACGCTTAAATCAAAATCGTCGTATAAAATCTTGGAGCTCACTTTGTAAATTCGAATTTCGTTCAACCATCCGCGATGAAAAAAAAAAATCAAATCATCAGCATCATCAAAAAAAAAAAAACGATCGTTGAAATTGTGTTGCAGGAGCTAGAATATTAGCCAGAATAAAAAAAGTTTCTCATTTTCGCATACAAAATAACCTCTAGGGTACCCAAATTATGAAATCAACACAAAAACAAACACTATTAATGAAACATGAGCTCTGAATTTCACTAATGTACGAGTAGAAGCACTTTCGAGCGTTAACCCTAGTTATGCGCGTGACATTTTGGGGCCATCAATTTTATGCCTATCGGGAGCATTTCACTGAAATGTTTGTATGAAGCGGGATTATCGTCTAAAAACTTACTTCATCGAAGGGTTTTGTAACTGCATTTATACGGGGTAAAAGGGACACCGACGCGAAAACCATGTATTCAGTACCTACATCATTTTGAGCCGGGGGCCACATATAAATTTTTCATCGGGTATTTAAAGAAAATCTGTTGTTCCATACATTTTGACCGAGTAGGTATTGCACTTTTGTAGGAAACAGCAGTTTTTTTTTTTTTTAATAACCTATTAAAAATTTCTATGTGCGAATGATGTACTTCGTGGTAACCATTTTCGCGTTGGTGTGCCTTACACCCCGTATAAAGCTGTATTTTGATAGGAAGGTAAGTATCAGTAGCGAAGGGTTAATTTTTGTAAGAGGTAAGCCAGAGTAGGTACATATCTACATTTACACTAATATTATAAAGAGGAAAGATTTGTATTTATGTGTGTATGTTTGTAATGAATAAACTCAAAAACTACTGCGCCGATTTAAAAAATTCTTTCACCGATAGAAAGCTACATTCACCCTGAGTAACATAGGTACCCTTCCGAAGCCAGGACGGGACACTAGTCTTTAATATGAATAAATTAGCTGTCTATAGAATACTGACTGTGCCATTTTCAAAGGGAATCCGGTAGGAATCGAGTTGTATGGAATCTTCGCCACTGGTAAGTATTTTTAATACATACATAAGATGCATACATAAGATGTTGAGTGAGTGCTATGGGAAGCTGAGAGAATTTACACATTACGGTCACAAAGAGGATGTCTTAGAAAACTGATTGATGTTCAAGAACACTAAGTAACTTTGTGTAACAATATTAAATGGTTCAAAGTGAAATAAGTTATTTGTCCATAATGCATTATATTTTCCCCTACACAGCCTAGCTCATGTTTTGCCGCGGACATTTTATGAGCGGACATTATGGACGAATGATGTGGGGTAAGAGCCATAACGATGAATTATTGCCATGATTAAATTGCAAAAAATGCCTGTTACGAAACTTGTTAGGGTTGCAATATTTTTTTACTCTGGTGAGTTCTAAATTGTTAATCTACAAAATTTGGGTGGTAGGTAGGTAGGTAGATACAAATACTTATAAAGGGAGTAAACACACCCTTAACGAGGCCGAAAGGTACTTAATCGTTCTTCCGCCAGTTACGGACCTATTGAAGGTACACTGTCTTTTTACCCGACTGCGCGACGCAAAGGAGGGTAATGTGTTTATCAGTCTATGTATGTATGTATGTTTGTTTCTATGTGGCGTTCTAGAGACCAAATGCGTTGGCCGATTTTGATAATTCTTACGTCAATCGATTCGTCTTAACCTTGCGAGTGTCACTAAAGACATGACAGTAATCAAAATTCACCACAGCGACAACCAGACGCCTTAGTGTCAAAATGAAAAAAAACTTAACTATTTCAAGTGGGGTGTCGTTGAATAGGTATTTTAAAATCATCTTTAGGTTCGTTTTATCATTTTTCATTTTAAATAATAGTTTAGGACATATAACGATTTAAAGTAGTTTAACAAAGCAATCATTCTCGCTAATTTTCTTACTTATTGATTTAAGTTTTTATTTCAAGTATAAACGATATACAAACAAAAAAAACAGTGAAAAACATATGGTCAAAAACCGAAAGATGTATATGTTTCTGATGATCCTAACAAAACTGGAGGAATCGTCAAATATTTAACAATCGGTTTAGGATCACGAGTTATGTTACGAAGAAATTTGAATGTCATGGTCTTGTTAACGGAGCAATGGGTGTTATAAGGACAATTGAGTGGCCAGCTCTTCGGAGGGACTAATTGGAACCCGGAGAATTGCCACAGGCTGTTTATATAGAATTTGACGTCAAAGCAATTAAAAACAATGTTCCTGGAGTAGGAGTCAGAATCGAACCATCGACGACAGAATTCGATGCACTTCGCGGACAGGGTAAAATAGAGCGAAAAATTTTGCCATTGATATTGTGCTGGGGTGTAACTGTACACAAGCTCCAAGGAACTACTTTGGACCGAGCTGTGGTTGACTTAAGTTCACGCATTTTTGCTAAAAGTCAAGCATATGTAGCTTTGAGCCGAGTTAGGTCTCTAGAGGGACTAATCATCAGTAGTTTAGACCACCGCAAGTTACTTAATAATCCCCACGATATTAACTCCCTCGATGAAATGACTAGATTGCGAAATTTACCATCTTATAACGAAGTCAATGAATCGTAACTAAAAAGTATAAAATTAAAATAAAATATTTAAAGAAAAACAAAAAACCCGACTGCGTAAAAAATAATTTTAAAAAATATGTGAAAAAATTAACTTAAATAAAAATAAAAAACTAAAAAGAAAGAAACAAGCCCAGTAGTTTAGAATTCTGTTAAGTAATACTAAATAACTACACAATTGAAATAGTTTTATAATCGATACACACATAAAACAAATCATAAATTCTAATGCAGAACAGAACGACTCACAGTCGGAGCCCATTCAAATTTTACCAATCAAATCTGCCCAAGGGGAATAAGGAAGTAACATTTTGATAATAATTTCACGCAGACGAAGGTCGCGGGGAATAGCTAGGTAGGGAATGGCTAGGTAAGTCTTACATAAAAGATGCTTCAAAAGTCATATTACACAAAAAAAAAACTTAAATGTCCTCCTCGGAAAATGCGCTCGCAATATTGATTGGTAAAATTTTAATGGGCCCGACTGTGATTCGTTCTGTTCTGCATTAGAATTTATGATTTGTTTAATGTGTGTATCGATTATAAAACTATTTCAATTGTGTAGTTATTTAGTATTACTTAACAGAATTCTAAACTACTGGGCTTGTTTCTTTCTTTTTAGTTTTTTCCTTTTATTTAAGTTAATTGTTTCACGTATTTTTTTAAATTATTTTTTACACAGTCGGGTTTTTTGTTTTTCTTTAAATATTTTTTATTTTTAAAAATAAAAGTTTTAAATATTCTTATTTTACTGTAAATATCTTCATGACCTCTGAACTATTCATTGCATCCATCAGCACAATGTTTTGAGCGCGTAACATTGAGTCCTACCGTAAAACGTGACTTTTCACCCAAAAAAAAAAATGTTGTTTCCAAGCAATACAATTTGTGACATTCTTAGTTTTGATGTACAGAATGCGTTGTTGACGGCTTCGTGAAGGGTCTATTTACACCTTGCATTATATTGAAGTAGAAGATTATATTGTTTCGTTTCGGCAAACAAACTTTTTACGGAATCTCCTTAAAAGCGGCAGGCATTTACACTTATTTCACATTTTTAGTAACAGTTTGACATGACTCAATGTTTCAAACTTATTCCAGGGTACCTACCGGGTACATACCGGAGCTTTACCTACATATTACAAATCTTATAATACTTACTTCTAGTACTTACTTCTAGTACTTATTTCTAGTACTTACTTCTAGTACTTACTTCTAGTACTTATTTCTAGTACTTACT
The DNA here is from genome assembly GCA_947578425.1 of Eugnorisma glareosa. Lineage (NCBI taxonomy): Eukaryota > Metazoa > Arthropoda > Insecta > Lepidoptera > Noctuidae > Eugnorisma > Eugnorisma glareosa. Next base: position 16,903,919 of record OX387959.1, read on the forward strand.
TCTAGTACTTACTTCTAGTACTTACTTCTATACTAATATTTTAAAGAGGTAAAGTTTGTGAGGTTGTAGGGGGTAATCTCTGGATCGACTGAACCGATTTTGAAAATTGTTTCACTAATAGGAAGCTACATTATCCCCAAGTGCCTAAGGCTATATTTACAACGTGCCCGTGGGATAATTTCCGACCAAAACGCGAGCAAAACCACGAGCAATAGCTAGTAATACGCAATACGGTAATACGTTAACCCTCGCACCTGGAAGGTGCAGAATATTTATTGACTGCCTATCACTTTATAGGCTAAGGTCAATCTTAATGTCCTTAAGGAACGTAGGTAAGCTTAAAATTTTCAGGTAGGTTTTACCTAATACAGGGAAGGGATTATATACAATGTGTAACAGAATAAACGCACAACCTCTTAAGGGGTCATTGTACTCATCATTATGAACAACTTTTACTATGGGACCAATCCCGAAATCGCGAAAAAAAAACAGCTGTTCAGTACATTTTGTCGAATTATGCGCACAGAAATGTATAGGGCAGTCGACTTTTTTTTCGCGATTTCAGTGTTGGTCCCATAGTGAAAGTTATTCATAATGATGAGTACAATGACCCCGTAAGAGGTTGTGCGTTTATTCTGTTACACATTGTATAAGGTCGGGCTAGGTCGTAAAAACGTGAAACCTTTAGTCCGTAGGTAGTTAAATTATGGAGTTATTATGCCATTCAAAGTTCGTACGGAAAATTGTCAGGTGTTATCAAGTACTTAAGTATTTTTAATTAATTTACACGCCATTGTTATGATAGTATGACGTGTTTTATCGAAGTGTGCTAATACAAGTGCTTGCATACATTTGAAAAGTTTAATCAATAGCCGTAGAAAAACATGTTGGAAAATAGAATTAACTGTTAGATGTGTGAATGAACGGAAAATAAAATACGAGCGACGGCGACGCGCGTGCAGAGCCATCTGTCGCAGTCGTCGCGAACTATTGTTGCAACGTAATGCACCAGGCTCCACCGCTCCACGGAATCGGAGTGTCAAACCAAATGGCTAGAGTGCGGTAAATCTGTGAAATGAGACGTGATCATAACTTTTATAAACAATAAACTACGAACATTTCTATAAACATTTTATTTCTAAGTTTTATAGACGTTTTTGAGTAGAACAATAACGATTGCGTGCGTAAAAATGTTCATAAAATGAGTCATGGTAGATAAAATATGAGATATTCTGATTTTCCTTATCTTGCTGCTGACTATTATGACTAATTTACTCTGACGCATCTCATTGGAAGTACAGTATTTACAAATAAATGTTACAAAAAGATTTGGGCTCGTCCGGGATTTGAACCCGGGACCTCTCGCACCCAAAGCGAGAATCATACCCCTAGACCAACGAGCCGCTTATGAACACTGGTAAAATTGCTAACTACACTCGATATGAAACTTCCATTAATAAGAAAATATGTGTATAAACACAATTATTCATGGTATTCGAAACGGTTTGATGCTATAAAAGGTATTGATGACGTAATAAATTATGTAACTATAAGATATAAAAGGTCAGGTTTCTTGTTTTTTTTTTCAAATAAAAAACAATTGGACATTGATCTTAATTATGTCAACTCTCATTTTAGCATTTTTGTTAGACTATGTCAGGTTTTTTGTGTTTTTTTCCCACTAAGTACTTATCGTAATTGATATTGATCTATAAACCAACAATGATGTTTGTTTTTTTTAATCTACTTTGGTATCTATCTATTTATTTCTTTTGATATGAATCGATGCAGATCAAATAAAGATAAAAACAAGGCCAATTATTAGAAAATAGTTAATCATTAAACGAGATAAGCCTTGCCTTTCAGTAATTAGCTAACGATTAAGTTAGAGTCTTTAGACCACTTTTAATTACTTAGTACAAAACATTGCCACAGTAGCTAGCGATCGCTAGGTATATCTAAGTATCAATCTATTGAATGGAAAGAGAATCAATTAGCTATTATTCATCTTATTAACTGCTTATACAACTAATTAGAGGTGCCTTAATCATTAAAGGTAAATTCATTTAATACTAGTAGGTACTTCGCCCGCGACTATGTCCGCTAAAATTGCGATAGCTCAACTAATATGCATGATATAAATATCATTTATAGCTTAAAGCACCTATGAATAACGTAGCTTTCTGACAGTGAAATATTTTTTAGAATTTGATCATCACTTCCGAAGATTACCCCCTGCATACAAACTTACAAACAAATACCTCTTTATAATACTAATATAGATTTATTAATATATTTAGATTATAAATGTGAAGCGAAGGTAGCTTTGTCTGCCTGTTACATTTTCACGCATCTTATTCTATATCGTATGGGTAGTGCCTAACCTGGTGTCAAAGTGATTATGCCGCCCATGGGCCGCCAAGAAATATATCTCAGGCATGCTGGTTTCCTCACGGCTGAATGTATTTCAAGGGAGACAGATAGATCGTGGTCTAGGTTGGGTTGGGACATAGGATTCCTAAGTAATTCTTATCTCTGTAGGTAACTAGGACTGCCTCGTTGGTCTAGTGGTCGCGACTCTTAAACATGAGGTCATATCGGTTCGATTCCCGGGTCGGGTAAACTGTTATTGGGTTTTTCCGTCAGGAGTTTCTCAGTACCAGGCACACAGTTTGGATTTGTGCCCGGTTGATGGCAAAAGGCTTTCCTCCTATTACAACATGGGTCTATAACATAACTAGCGAAATGTGGGTGTAGTGTTAGGTACACCTTTGCCTAGCGCTTCGGGGATTACAGACGTATATGTTATGTTGGTGGGAGAAGGAGGAGAGTTATTTTAATTTTCATCATAGGTACAGTTTTCATCTACTCATTTTAATTAACTGAGAAAACTGCAGGTAAAAAACCGGCCAAGCGCGAGTTAGACTCGCGCACGAAGGGTCTCGTAACGTCATCTAAAAAAAAAAAAAACAAATTTGTAAACAAACTTGTTTGTTTTTTTTTTTAAGTTGTTATCCCCTTAAGTATTTATTTTATTCTGTGTTTAGTATTTGTTGTTATAGTAGCGGCAACAGAAATATTTCATCTGTGAAAATTTCAACTGTCTAGCTATCCTGGTGACAGACAGACAGACAGACAGACGGCTAGCGGAGGCTTAGTAATACGGCCCCGTTTTTACCCTTTGGGTACGGAACTCTAAAAATATGTCCCACAAACAAAAATTAACATGAATTTATCCAACGATTTTATTAGCAGGTTCACTGTTCAATAAATTGAGGCCAGAATCATTCAGCAACGCATTCATTGAACATCTATAGAGATGTGTTGAATTTAAACGATTGCATTCAAAACCGCAGGCTGCGGGCTTTGAATTCAGTGAGTGGACAATCTGTTTTCACGAAGTAATCAGGTTTATTGTTCATTTATGTACATTGTAAGTATGTAGGATATTCTTTTATTTATCTCGACGGCATTTGCACCTTGGAGAGACTGAATTTCTATGTATTTCTTACTTACTTTCACCGCAAAATGTAAGCGGTCGAACTCACGGGCACTTCTGATTTTTCGGATTCATGTGCGTATTGTATAATTCATTTACTTCGGTGAGGGAAACCACCATGCCTGCGAGATGTTCCTCGATGGCATGCAAAGCCAAGTCAGAGGCCCATGGGCAGCATAAAAACTCAGCCACCAGGTTAGGCACTAACCACACAAAAATGAAAAGAATCGCAAAATAAACATTTACTGTTTATTTATTTCGAGATGTATGCAATCTGCTGAGATGAATTAAGTTATTATGTAATTAAGAAAAGAATTTACGAATTAACAATACCGTCCGATGGTATAAAAAATGAGTTTGATTTCGGCAATCATAAAATCAGACGCAGGTACCTATAACCTACTTAATGAATACTTGTGTGAACTTGAAGTGTACTTACCCGCTTGCTGACTATGTTGAAACTACTTGTTCCAACAGCTGTCGTTAAGTACACAAATAGAACTGAAAGAAATAAAAAGCTTTATTTACACAAGCTGAATGTCAGAAAATCAAACCTAAAGACATTTTTAGGTACTTTTTTATCAGAACCTAACACAAAGCAGCTAGAACACTTGTGCCACAGGACCCCTACAATTGATCCCAGTGCATGGGTCAGGTCAGGGATTTACGACGCGGCACTGACCCGCTTTGGCTGGACCCAAGCAACATTAACTCGTCGATCACGCTACGTGATATTGTGTAGTTACACTGTTCTTATATTAGTAGGAGCTACAGTTAGTGACGTAATAAGTTACACCCCAAAGAAAGGCTCAAGCTGTTGCTCACGACTAAGTTTGTTACACTCGGTTATTCCTTTTAGTTATACTAAAGTTTTAAAGCATAATACTGTCAAACCCACATCATCCCAGTAGTAGTCACAAGCCTTTTTAGGGTACGTTGCCAAATGGCAAAAAACGGAACCCTAATATTATTCGTCCTGTCCGTCTGTCTATATGTCACGGCCATTTTACTCGGAGACTGTTGGCACCACACTTTTGAAATTTGGAGATTAGGTGACTTCTATGATCCGCTTTCAAAAAGTGTTGTGAAATTATATAAAGAAATCAAAAAATTGGCTGTAGTCAAATAATTTGCGATTATTTGTGGTTTTTGGAGATTACTAAAAGCAAGACCAAAACAAACCGAACTAATTTTTTCCTTCATATCAGGCGTTGGTTCTAATGTCGATGATCCATACTTAAATATTCAAAACATTATTAATGCCTACACCAATGTTATTACTTCGATAGTTTGGTATCCACATAATGATCCATGCCGGACACGGTTTACCTTTTATCGCTCGAACCGTTAAAAATTCATCGATAAAAGAAGTTAAGTCATTAATGAAATTGATATTGAAAAGTATCGAATATTGGGGCATAGTAACTACTGGTATTTACATAGGTAGTTGGACTAGAAAGTATGCGAGTTTGGTAACAGAGCCTCCACGAGGGTATTTCGCTACATTGCCCATGAATCTGATATTGAGTCTACAAGACCTACAAAATGAAATAAAGACATACTGCAGTCTATTCTACATGGAGTCATCGACGCTCAAACTATAGCCACGAAATCAGCACATGGTTCTAGACACCTAAGAAACCCCAATCTAGAACTTTTCTGTCTCTTTGCGCAACGATGTCCCTTACTCCCTGCATAAATATTATTGTTTGCACACAAGTGTTTCAAAGTGTTAGAGAAATGGTTTTCCCGCAAGCCTAGTCTAGTCTACCAAGACTCGACACAACACAACTCACAACGTGACATGTCTTGTCATTCCTTTCATACATTTCTACCATCGCCATGCTTGCGACGATAGAAATCTTTACACAATCTGTCATAAAATGACAATTCAATTCGGCTCTTCGTCGACAAAACCCGTTTCTACGGTGGTCATGCTACGACACTATAGTTTCTGGCACTTTCGATATTCTTTCGTTGTATTCTCATACTATGATCATCGAATTCCCCACTTTGTTGGGATCAGCAGATCAGCTTTCAGTCCCACGGGATGTATGCAGCTGAATTACACCAGTATTCGCGATACAGTATGTTCGACAGAATAATCTCATTCATGATGCATTGCTTCGCAAATAGCAATCGCATATTTGATATCCAACAACAGATCACGCATCACTCTTACTCATACTGCAAAGAGTAGTTTTAAATACCTATTAATGTTTATACAGATGTTGCGAGATGAGTTTCCATGACGTTATTATCATTCAAAGGGATATGATACATATTTTAGGTATAGCTACAGTAAAGGTCTATCAATCTAGACAAGGAAACCATACTTCTTGCAGGCTGACAGATTATTTTTGCAGTAAGATTTGATGAGTCAAACAGAATCAGAGAGAATGTGCCGATTGTTTGATTCCATTCAGATTTCTTTTTGTCGCGTTAAAGTAAACGATATAAAATTCAGTACCGTATAATATAGCTTTTCGTTGAAGGCTGCGCCACTTCTATTCAGGTACCAGGGTAGCAAAGCCTAGCAGCATCTACCTTGGATATACTTAAGGTATGCCTGGAACTGTTTAAATGAACTATTTCAGTCTACTGATATTGATAGTGATCCGGTGGCTGGTCTGATTTTGTATGACCAGAAGTGTCGCCATTTTGTATCCTGTACTTGATTTCATGATTAAGAACCTAAAACATTCCATACTAAAACATTTTCATAAGTAACGCTAGTAGAAGGTAATACATACTTACTTCGCGAATTTCAACTAATTACATATTATTAATGTTCATTTTAGTTTCACTTGACTTTACCCTCAATCATGACAAGCTGAAGGTTATCATAAAAGGCCGGAATCCGATCAAGATTAATAACGAACGCTAGAAAAAAATATATCAGAAACAAAAATCTTGATATTACGATATAATCCTAACAATTTATATCAAAATGGTCAGCCTTGAGTTTGATTTATAGTGCTTACATCCTGCTCTGAAGCGGTAGAAAGATCTGAAAAGAAACATTAATAAAATATACTTGGAAGAATATCAAAGTGAAGGTTAGGTGAACATTGATAAATAATTATGCAAATTACAGGAAGAATGTCTTTCTAAATAGCTGGAACGAAGTTCTGAAGAAGACCTTAAAGCGTCGTTACGGGTACTTTACTTATAGAATCCTTTTAAATTAATAAGATATTGAAGTCCCAAGTGCCGGATACTCTAGATAGGTAGGTAACTAGGTACAAATTGTTCCTCGAAAGCGTTCAAATATTTAAATATCGTTCAGCGAAACGTACTTACTTACGTATATTTTTTATAAATTAATTCCTATTTTCATAATTAATTGTCACTTGTGTCTTGATTTGCTGTGTCACGCTAAACGGTCATTAATTCATTTTGCATTTTCTGTCTATATTGGGCCACCAAGATACAGGCTGTGCCTAGTTTGGGGCCCACGGTTACTTCTACTTATGCACTCTGTTAATTATCATTGTTTCTGTTTGTTTGATCCTAACTTGTGTGTGTCAATAAATTGATTTATTATTATTATTATCCTTTATTCATATTTTTACAAATTTAATTACATTTTTAAATATTCCTTAGAAAAAACAATATAAAAAACATTTAAAAATATAAAAAATTGTTGCCCACCGGTATCGGGAACAGGGTCCAAGCTACCGGTGGTCAGGGCTCCAGAGAGAGAAACCTCCTAACAATACGAGCCGTGTCCAGGAGCACTGCTTTCTGAATCAAGCCCTTGATCCAGCTGACTAACGAGAGCCTCCTCAGGTATTCATCGAGGCTCTTAGCAATTAAGCCATGGGCTGATACGACTATCGGCACAATGATCGCTGAGTCCACATCCCAAATGTCGACAACCTCGCGAGCCAAGTCAAGATATTTTATTTGCTTATCTTTCTCGGCTTTCACGAGGTTCTCATCATGCGGGACCGTTATGTCAACAATCATTGCGCGCCGCTCTGATCGATCCACCACCACTATATCAGGCTTATTGGCTAAAATAGTCCTGTCAGTGATGATGGATTGATCCCAGTACAATGTGATATTGCCATTTTCGAGAACTGGGTCGGGCACATACCTATAGTACGGCACTTCCGATTCCACAAGTCTGTATTTTAGAGCAAGTTGCTGATGGATAATCCTGGCTACAAGGTTGTGTCTATGCAAGTACTCTCCGTTAGCCAAACGAGAACACCCAGAGATAATGTGACGGATTGATTCACCTGGACGGTGGCATGCCCGACATATGTCAACCGTGCCGTCCTTCACAATAAATCTCCGGTAGTTATTCGTCATCATAACTTCATCCATAATTGCACAGACAAAACCTTCGGTTTCTCCGAAGAGGTCCCCGGAACGTAGCCAGGCTACGGACGCTGACAGGACTACATCGGGCCCGTGCAGGGCCCGGAAAAAGCGTCCGTGAAGCTCCTTACTCTGCCATACCTCCCTGCGGTCGTTAGTGTCAAGCACTACAGGTTTGCGCCAGTTCTCTTTAGCCAAGGAGAGCGGGGTGAGGCCCTTGTCCACCGCGACCACATCTCGATGCATCCCCACGTCGGCTTCTAGGAAATATTCCCTGAGACTGCATATCTCGCGATTGTGGAGAGTCTTAGCGTTTAAAAAGCCTCGACCCCCACACTTCCGCGGGATATACAGTCTCATAACCGAAGAACGTGGGTGATGCATTCGATATGCCGTCAACAATGTACGGACCTTCCTATCCAGGGCGTCTAGTTCTGTTTGAGTCCATTTCAGTATGCCGAAAGAGTACATCAAAACCGGCATGACCCAACCGTTGAAGGCACGCACCTTATTTCCGCCTGCTAAAAGACTATTAAATACTTTTTTCAGGCGGCCAAAGAAGCGTTCCTTCAACGATTGCTTCATGTCAGCAACATTGATGCCCAGCGCTTCCGACATACCCAAATACTTATAGGTTTCGGTTGCTGAGAGGGATCTAAGATTTATGGAATCCGAGAGCTGGGTTCCCACAGATTCCACAATGTCCCCTCGTTTTACATGCATGACCGCACATTTGTCCACACCAAATTCCATCCTGATGGCGCTACTGAAAGTTTCAGTTACCTTCAGTAGCTCCATCAGTTGCAAATCGTTGGGGGCAAAGAGTTTCAGGTCATCCATGTAAAGGAGGTGAGATACAACTTGACCACCTCTCCTCAACCGCCTCAATAGCCTAGACCTGAATCCTCCAGCAGCGTGCTAAGAGGATTCAAGGCTAAGCAGAACCAAAGTGGACTCAAACTGTCGCCCTGAAATATACCTCGCTCTATCCTTATCGGCTCGCTATTCCTCTGGATTTGCCGACATCCTGGATAGCGAAGGACTGTCCTCCATTGTACCATACACGACATCAGGAAGGTGCGCAGAGTTGCATCTACTTTATACAACTCTAGCACCCTCATGAGCCATGTATGTGGCACGGAGTCATAGGCTTTCTTATAATCTATCCAACATGTCGACAGATCCCTTCGGGAACGGCGAACCTGTTGGCTAATGGCCATATCAATGAGGAGTAGCTCCTTAGTACCGCGGGACCCGTTCCTACATCCATTTTGAGAAGCGGACATGATAGAATTATCATCAATGTGTTTGTTAATTTTAGCTCTCAAAATGGATGTAAGAACTTTATAGACTGTCGGAAGACAGGTAATCGGTCTATAATTTTTAGGCTCCGCAGTACTACCCGATTTATGGAGCAGGTGGGTTATACCTGTTGTCAGGAACTCGGGCAGCGACCCTGACTCTAAGGCTGACTGGAACAGGGTTGCCAGGCAAGTGTGTGAACTACTAAACCATTTGAGCCAGAAATTGTGCAGTCCGTCCGGTCCCGGTGATTTCCAGTTAGGCAACGGACGGACTGCACGAACTACGTCTTGGGGGCAGATGGTGATTGCCCCCATTTCTTGTACTGGATCGCACGCTCGCTCGACCTCCCGGGTCCATTCATCCTCGGTATGGCTAACAGGCACCGACCAGATGCTGCGCCAGAACGAACACATGGCATCATCATCCGGCAGGCGCGTGTCAGCCATACCTTGGTCCGGTCGCTCCCAAGCCCTATAAACCCACCTTTCATCTCTTTGGAATGTGCGATTCTGAGTGTATCGGTAAGCGCATCCTCCAGTGCGCTCCTCAATCGGTCGTTGCACTGGCTACTTACCGTGGCAACCCTATCATCCTCCTCTACAACAGCAGGGTTTGACCGCGGTGGGGTTGCGTCAATAGCTAACGCTTGCACCGCGGTTTGTGCCGGAGCTAAGTCGATACGGTTGCTCAGTACATCTGAGCGTAGCCTATCAAGTGCGGCGCCGTCCAACATGTGATTGCGTTGGATGACCCGCACCTGATCCGACAGTCGTTGGGCCGAGACGTTGACGGTTGGTTCAAGTTCCTGGAACAGAGACAGCATCCTAACACGGTACGCAGTGAGGTTAGTTCCCCCCTCTGTAGACCCGTAGTATGCGCGCATGACGTTCTCGTTTATTGATTGAGTCCATTTCATGCGCTGCACACAACCACCGGCAGCGGGGACCCGGCTCGGGGTCGGATGGCCCCTAAGTCCCAAGCTTCTCGGTGGCCGGCCTCTCCCCTGCCGACGCACAGGTGTTGGCGACGTCGGCGGAGAGAAATACTCGTCGCTCGAGCTCGACGCAGCTACCACGGCCGGTGTCACAGCACTCACTCACGCATTATTATTATTATTACTTACATTTTTGTAGTTTGCGAGCTTATGGTCCCCGAAGAGATATACGGAACCATTACTGTCAGTTTTAGAAAAAGTTAAAATATTTTCAAAAATATTTATTTGCATCAGAATAAGGAACATTATTGTGACTATACACGCTTTTCCATCACAGGTGTACCAAAATCCACGTCAGCTAATATCGATAAATTGAGTAGCGTAGCGGCTGCCACACTGTGGTTAGGGCATTTTAGTTCCTAATTTTGTACCTAATCTAGCAACTCGTGTATACCAATTTGTATAGTACGTATGTGCTAACATTTTACGACATACCTACCTCGCAACGATTCAGCAAAACATGTTTACATTACGAGCTCAGACAAACTTTGTTACATAAAACCTACATAATGTAAGACTTGCAATAAATATTAAGTTATTTGTCTTAGGAATTCACCTTTCGTTACATATTCACGAAAAGCTGTTTGTTTTACGAATTGTTCAGGACCTCGGGCGATGCGACTTACGAAAAGCGACAGCGCGTCTTTAACTTGTTTCATTCGCGTGAGTACCGTTGCGTCGTAAGTCGCGTCGCTAGAAATTCACTATAGGACACACACATAACTGCAAGCCTGTCGCTTGGCTCATTTGTAAGCATGCCGCCACCACCGGCAACACACGACAATGTGGTTGCTTTAGTGGGTTTATTACTTGACTTTATAAAAAACAGAATACAACTGAAAACTGCGAGCTGTGCATGCGACCTTCCACACACACTCGGTTATTCCTGCGCCGTCGTACGGCTCAGGCATAACCAAGCGGAAAAAATATCTAATTCGATATAAGGTTGCATTGCATGTGCAGGCTAGGGTAACAGCAACTTTCTCCTACATTCGTTCATGCATGCTTGCACAGTTTGACTGTACAGGTGGAACTGTCGCAACAAACGTCGGTCAGCGTGAAGCTCGTGGCCCAACGGTTGGGCCCTATCCAAAATATTCAAGTTTATATTCACGAAAATCTGGTTTGTTTTATAGTCCAATCTAAATTATTCCGTAAAACAATAAGTATGAAGTATTCACTTTGAATAAAAACAAATTATCCTCGTTCTGTATAACTGACGAGTCTGTAATGTAACGTAAATATTGTACATAATTTATTTGAAACTGATTCTTAGATGGAAAGAGATTATGTAGGCTTACGATTCCTTTTGCATAAATTATGAATGGATTTGAGTTAATGAGCCGTAGCATTTCGTTTTTATTTCAGTTTATCTTTCGCCCGCGGTTTCGCTCGTGTGCTCGTGGAACGTACTTGTGGGATAAAAAGTACTTTCCTATCCTGTGTCTGGTTATCGTCTAGGTACCTACCTACATAGATGCCAATATTCATTGAAATCCGTTAGGCCGTAAAAAGTTGGACAGATAGACCGACAAACAGAAAGACCTACTTTTACATTTATAATATTAGTAAAAATACATCAAAATGTATCATAGATCTAACGGACTGGGTTCTTTGAGGTACCTACATATTTGTTGTCTTTTTTTGTTTTTTTTTATTTTGAATTTTACAAATGCTGACGACTGTAAAAACTCTACCTTTCAGATATCTTTAATCTGTAGAGTAAAATCGATATTCTCAAAAAGAAAGACACTGGCCTAACATATAGATAATGTTTTGATAGAAAAAGGTTTAGAAAAAAATAAACCTTGGTTACAAAATTAAAGATTTTTCATTAAAGAAAAAAACAACTGCACGAGTGTGTAGGTTCTCATAGGTATGTATTATTTTAAACTAGGTACCTACTGTTAGTAACAGTAGTAACGCTAGCAAAAACCTTAATAATAAATATAAACAGACCCGAATACTCATATTCAACCGCAGATTTATGGCGGCGATGTAAAACGTAACGCTCATAAATATTTCACATTTAATGCGAAATTTATTGTGGGACCCTCTCCAATACTTGTCACCCAAGAGTAGGTAGCTATGTCTTCAGTTTGAATAAAATTTATCTATGATATATTTTTCTTTTTTTTTAGGAAGGAAAAACTCAGTTCTTTTTTTTTCTGCAGTTTTTTTCATAATTTATTTTCTTTTTATGCTGATCACGTGCTAATAGTTATGCTTGGGTAAAAAATCTACAGTAATTAAAAAAAAAGTAATTGGTATTTTAAATTGTTGACGCAACAGCTATGGCGCAAAGTGTTTTTTTTTCTCTTACTTTATATTTTCAGGAAATTAAAGTAAGCATTTGTGAATTGGATCGAAACAAAATAAGATGGCCGCGTAACCAATATTCCAAATATGAAAAAACCATGCGAGCAATCACATTTTATATTTTTATCATAAATTACGACGTCACAGGAACGGACTTTTTTTTATTGTCACTCACGTAACGAGTTGCCAGAATCAAAAATATATTTACGATGTTTGCCAATACACGGATGAGAAAGAATAATTTATGAATCCGATCAACGTTTATTCGTTACCGGTTGCCCTACCGTCGCAGATCAAAACAGGCCATCATCAATTTTATATGCACCTATCAAAGCTTGTACGTAACCTTTTTTATTTGAATTATGAATCGAATATCTCTTCGAAAATCGAATCGCTCTTCCGCCATATTTATGCCGATTCGAATTCTGCTTTGTCCAAATAATAAAATTTTCACCCGACCAGTTTAAAACGGTTATTTTGCAGTTTCAGTTCTGAAACTTCAGTAATTCTTCTGGAGAATAGTGAAACTGAATAGCAAACGTGGATTACGGAAAAGAAATAGCTTTTCGTAATTCAAGTGGAGCCAAGTTAAGCTGCAAATGACCTCTCTAGAACTTTATTTGAACTTTGAATTTAAGTGAAAGTAGAGTCAATCTTTTGTTGAAAGGTTATTTTATATTTTACTAGCGACCCGCTCCGGCATCACACGGGTGCAATGTCATACATATAAACCTTCCTCTTGAATCACTCAATCTAATAATCAATCTATTAAAAAAAAGGCATCAAAATAAATTGCGTAGTTTTAAATATCAAAGCATACATAGGGACAGACAGCGGGAAGCGACTTTGTTTTATACTATGTAGTGATGCAAACGTTGCTAAGCAATGTCTTACTGCTACTCCTCCCCCGACACTAAATACTTGCTAGCTATTCGGTACCTAAATACACAAGTTTCTATAATGAACCTTCACTTCGGCAGTATGTAGTTTTACTTGACGGATTTTCTTCATTAAAAGACAGACATACTTGCCTCTAGCGAGGATGGATAATTTGGGGATTAGTTACATAGGTACAGGGTGTAACAAGACCCTCAACGAAGCCGTCAACCAAGCATTCTGTACATCAAACTGAGTAACTTTACGCAAAAATTATTGCTGGGAAACGACTTTTTTTTTTAGGTGAAAAATCACGTTTTACGGTAGGACTCAAAGTAACGCCCTCAAATCATTGTGCTGATGGATAGACTGAATAGTACAGGGGTCGTGGAAGTTTTTAAAGTAAAATTCTTCCTTTAAAAATCACGTATTTCAAAAAAAACTTGTGAAAAAGTTGGAACTTTGACCCCCAATATCTCCGTAAGTAGAAGGTTCCCAGGTATGGTCTAAAACAAAAAACTGATAGCAATGATGGAGAGAACAAGTACCTTTCGGCTTCGTTAAGGGTCTTGTAATACCCTTTATAGGTACAGTTACATTACACTAGGTACGTAACTAGTTCAAAATCTAACTCGAATTATGTGAACTAGTTACGTAAATCAGTGGTGTGCAGTAGTTCGTCTGGTAAGGTAGGCCAAACATACTGAATTACTGACACCCAAAACAAAAAACTCGGCAACATCACAGCGTCGCTCTACTTAGGATGACCCTCAAAGTAGTCACATCTATTGATATATTCAGTCACCCTTCCGGGCCCCCCGCACCCGCCCCTGGTATTTTTAGTACTTAAGCTTATGAGAAACAACGCCATCTAGCTTAAATATCAGGAATTTCAATGGCATTCAGTCAATACAAAAACGAAGGTAGAAGCTTCTTTCTTTAAAAAAATCTTAAAAATAAAACAGAGTGCGCTGTCAACAAAAAAATAAAATTACCTAAAATTACCATGGTATAGTGTAGATTTTTGGAATATTAGAAAAAACATTGAAAATAAGCCAGTAAAAACCAAAGTTATAAATACAAGAACTCACCACATTATTCAAAGTGCAAATCACGATTTTCTGACAATGCAAACAGAAGCAAGATTCATTTGAAATGACGAGTACGAGATGAATTTTGGGTTAACTCTCGTAATTCGGGTACCTACACCTTTAGACACATCTTGAATCTTAAACGATTGTGAATACTTACTGTTTTTAACTTATAACAAACACACATTATCAGCGCAAACTTCACAACAGAACACCATTTTACGTAAATAAACAAATACAACAAATAATATTTACACTACTGTACGTTTCAAAGCGAATTACAACCGTCAGATATTATAAAAAGCAAAATATTCAAGATCGCGAAATAAATTTTGCTTGTCACATGAAACAAATATGGCTTAAAACTTTCTAAGAAAAATATAATTGCTACTTTGTCGATAAAAAACACTACCAAATATAATTGCATCACTGCATACCGTTTTAGCCGGATAATACTTTGTGGCCAATCAGTGGCCAGCTACACTCGCAGGAGTTGAGCCCCCAATCTATCAATGATCTATACATGTGTGCCGTTCATACACACGAAAATGTGCATCACTGTGCGTAAATTTATCAATGGAAATTAGGCCGGCGGCGTCGTTGCCTAGAAGAGCCGGGAGCGAGCGTCGTAGTATTATTATCAGTTACGTCACACGAGCGCGACAAGTTGCTATAAGTATTTTAACAGGAGTTTTAATTTTTTTTTTTTAATATTTTGCATTATTTTATTACATAGTTATAATAAATACATTTGTTGCGTTGTTGGTAGGAATGGTAGGGTAGGCTAGGCCTAATTGCCTCTATGGACGGCACGCCCCTGACGTAAATAATGTAATATCTCATCATCTGCTTAGCCTTTTCCCAAGTATGTTGGTGTCAGCTTCCAGTCTACCCGGATGCAGCTGAATACCAGTATTTTACATGGATCGACTGCCTATCTGAACTCCACAACCCAGTTAGTACTGGATAATACGATACCTTTTGGCAAGACTCAAGGTTGTCCGAATTTTTGGGCGACTGACTACCTGTAACAACTGTCAAAGATCTAACGTGCTTTCCGAGGCACGGAGGAGATTCGGTATGTAATGGGTGGTCACCCATCCACAGACCAACCCAGGCAAGCACGGCTTAACCTAAAGATCAACCCGAGCGGTTGTTATTACTTTGCCACGAGCTCCCACCTATCTGAGAGCCCTTTAAAGACTCAAGAGGTTTTAAAAATTTAAAAAATCGCTGATGCATAAATGATAGCTTGATCGACCAAAACTTTCCCAAAGTCAACAAGATCCTAACCGCACCTCCAACAATGTCAAGGTCGGTTAAGTTTCCATTGATCATGCCTCCAATCCGATTGTGTTTCGCTAAATCACCGCGACGGCAAAACGGTGATGCTAGTTCTTGCGTAAAATCGCTCGTGAACAAACTTTCGTTACTCCTACAATGACAAGGATAAACGAGCTACTCAGCCATTGTATTGTTACTGCCTTTTACAATTCTTTTTATACCTTCATCGATAGCGATTAGACGGTTAAAAGGGGAAGTTTTTAATTGAAATTCGAACTACTTAAATACCGTTTTGGGAATAAAGAGTATCTAGAGGTATTTTATTTTTGCGCATTATGTAAGTACTACTGATTACTTTGCTCTTCAATACACAATGATCTTAGTTTTAAACCTCCTTACTAAGTTTCTCGTGTGCCTGGGTACACGACAAATTTTCAGAAATCTATTATAACGACCCCATTATTTAGGTCTTTACCGGCTTCGTTGCAAACATTAATTTTAATTATAGTCAAGGCCTAAGTTACTATAGCCCGTTAGTCTTCGGAATAGCGATGAGTTGCCTTTTACTCTAATTGAGATAAATTCGGTAAAATTAACTGGCCAACGAACTATACTAGGAAGACCCGATTCTCTATAGCATAATGAAAGTAGTGGGCTTCGCACGAAGGCACTTAAACGCAATGATAAATTCGAAATATTTAAAGTTGAAAATACTCTTTTAGGCTAGCATTTATTTAGTTTTAAGACGATATTTGTAAATTAAGTTACTTCTTAATACATCAGCTATCTGCAAGTATAGGTCCCGTCAAAATCGGCCTAGCCGTTTCGGAGATAAACCAGAACAAACTGCCAGACACAGAGACAAAAAAATTAAAATGACGTTTTTTTTTAAAAAAAAAAAACCTTGGCCCACTCTCGGATTTCTCCTATATCGTGGGTGCGTTTATAAACATTTAAACTCACATACACAAACAGCCAGACCCGGAACAACTACCTGTAGATCATACAATTATTTGTTCCGTGCGGGGATCGAACCCGCGACACGCAGCGCAGCCTGCCAATCGCTCAGCCACTGCGCCTACCGTGCCGTCATTTTTTTTTCAACTTTTATTAATAGTACCGTATGATATAATTCCAAATGCATTTAATATTTAAAAATTTATTAATTTGTATTGTACATAGATGCATAGATCAGAAAATGGTGCACCTAGGTCTTCTAAAAGAGGAGAATTACGATTATAATAAATATCCTAAGTAAGTTAAGTTAGTTAAGTTTGGTCCGTTACAAACGCAAAGTATTCCTTAAGTGGCTCTTATCCCTAGCGTAGGAATTCTGTAGATGATACGGATAGCTGTCGTCATGGACATGGCAGTAATGTATAAGAGCATAACAAAAATATATTGAGGCACTCATCGCTGTAATAGTTCGTGCAGAGATGGTAGCTATAAGGTGTATTTAAGAGTAGGTATTAGGCAATACAGTGTATTGCTGAATATGCCTATATCTTGAGATTTCGCTTGCTAGGGATCAGAATAAATCATAATCAATCGCATTGATAAAAAATACAGGTAGTTTAGAATTAGTTGAAGCCTCTGACGAATGATTTTACTGTCAAAACAGAGTAGTCGTAGTCAAGGTCGTAGTTGATTAGTAGAAAGCATTAATTATCATTATTTCAGCCGAAAGACGGCTACTGCTGGACATAGGCCTCCCCCTAAGTGTCGCCACACTGACAGGTCCCGTGCGACTCGCATACAGCGGATTCCCGCAATCTTCATCAGGTCATCGGCCCACCTAGTGGGAGGCCTTCCAACGCAACGTCTTTCGGAAACCATTAGCTTGTCATATTTGTCATTAGCACCTCCAAAATCAAATGAATGGCCATAGAAAGGCTCATACTGGCTGCGAAGACTGGCTCATCCTCCATAATTATCCGTGAAACAAGGCGAAGCTAATCCCTCCACAAATACTTAAATATATTTGACAAAATATTACGGTACAAGGAACCCTAACACATTAACCACATGGACCACATTAATCTAACGCCCTCATTAACATCAATGAATATTCTGGGGCTTGGGTAAAGGAACCCACTTAAGCTGGACAATGACTTAACGTTTGCTGCTATGCGGATAATGCGAGCATTACTTAATTGCCTTTCTTTAAAGTTGGAATTTGTGGTTAGTCATGAAGAGAGATCGGTTTCAGACGTATTACAGATAAGAGAAAATCGTTTTCCAACTAGAATAAGAAAGAATCATCTCAGCATGCTGCTCTATCATTTAAAAAAAACCGGTCAAGTGTGCGTCGAACTCACGCACGAAGGGATCCGCAGCATTTTCTAAAAAAAAAAAAAAATCTTAATTGGCGTCAACTATGTCGGTATGGCGACACCTTTTAATTTTCAACTTTTTAGTTTTTTGTAATTTTTTCTTTATTTGTGCTGTAAGGCCTTGCTTTTTGCCAAACTAGGTCAAAGGGAAGTACCCTATAGGTTTTGATTCCCTTGTGTAATCGCATAATATGCGACTTAAACAGTCATATATTTTGATGGCATTGACTTACAAGTATGATTTATTCATTGCTCCAACCTCCAAGGGGTAGCAGACCTGAGTATTTGGTATTAATTTCAGCTTGATACCGCCACGCATTGAGAAAAAGGGTCTTGACAGACAGTCAGACGGACAACAAAATGATCCTATAAGATCCTATTCCTTTTTGCCGATTGAGATACGGAACCCTAAAAATCCAGCGCTGGTATTCTGATATGGCCCAGTTAGGATATTTGACTGGTATCTACTTTGATAAATCCAACTTTCAGAAAGTAGGTACAGTCGACAACTGTCGAAAGTATCGGTAAAATAGACAGCAGCTGCCAGTAAAAATAATCAGATGAATTTTATCTTTTCGCTTTCAATAATAGGTACGTGTCACGTTTAGTTTAGTGCGACTAAACTCTTGACTACAATATCAAATAATTATCTCTTTCTACATTTTTTTTAACTGATTCTAAATTACAAGGAGTGACCGAGTGATCGAATTCAGCCAGAACCACTTTTGTGCCAGCCAGCACGTTTTAAGTTTAAGGGTTCGATTCCCGGATTAGGCAAATTGTTATTGGGTTTTTCCATCAGGAATTTCTCAGTAGCAGCCTCGGAGTCTGGATTTGTGCCTGGTTGATGGCAATAGGCTCGCCCCCTATTACATGGGACTTAAACTGGCGAAATGTGGACGTACTATTAGGTACACCCCTGCCTAACCCTTCTGGGATTAAAGCGTGATGTTATGTTATGTTCGTTTTGCTAGACCTAGACAACTTTTACAGTCACTTCTTAAATTTACCTTTTCTACAAGCAATTTTAATTAGATTATACACAATCTGTGTGGAGAAACTCTCTTCCTCCATAGTAATAGGTACTTAGTTATTCAATGCTTCAACTGCTTTCCGTAGTTAAACGCAATAACAGTATGCTTACACTACAGAATTCAATTTCAATATTAATAACTGGGTTAATACACAAAGGAAATTGATTACCTTATTCATATTCGGCACTCAACTTCATCCGAATACGGTTATTAAAGCTTTTCCCCCACTATATGCTTAGCATTCTCATATAGTTCATTATTAAGGGGTGCTACAATACAAGTACGGG
The DNA here is from genome assembly GCA_947578425.1 of Eugnorisma glareosa. NCBI lineage: Eukaryota > Metazoa > Arthropoda > Insecta > Lepidoptera > Noctuidae > Eugnorisma > Eugnorisma glareosa. The sequence continues at coordinate 16,923,270 of OX387959.1, forward strand.
TCGGCACGTTCGATTCGGCACTATTTATTGAACAACCGCGGCGTTTTGTAGTCGTCGCCTCGCCTTTTCCCAACTTTGTTGGGGTCGGCATTCAGTCTAACCGAATGCAACTAAATACCAGTATGTTACACGGAGCGACTGTCTATCTGACCTCCACAACCCAGTTAGTACTGGGTAATACGATATCGATACCGTTTTTCTCTTCCTTTTCTCACATAGTGTCTACATTTCTTTTTAATTTCTCATTTTGAAATTTGAAATAAGCAGTACGTACTCAAATGTTATGTGTTACTTTCCTGTGTTGTCTACTGTATGTACATAAATAGTAAAATAAATACCTACCCCTTGGTAAGACTGACTGTCAGACTATCGGGCTACTGACTTCCTGTAACGACTGTCAGACAGACTGGAAGATCTACAAATGATAGCCAGGACAAACGGCTTATCGTGCGTTCCAAAGTGCGGAGGAAACTCGTAATGGAATGGGTGGTTCCTCATCCTCGCGCCTAAAACGCTTAACCTGAAGATCGAGCCGTGCGGCTATTATTATTTAGTACCAGCAAGTTCTGCCTACCCTATGGAAACAGGCATTAGTGTATGGATGTATGTTATTTAACAACAAAGCCGACCCGAAGCAACTATAATGCTTACTTGGCTTTCAGTCGGCACATACCGATCGGCAAACTTCGTTCAGTATTTACCCCCACTTAATCATGTTCGAGCCGGCTCGGCACAATTCTAGTTAAGCCAAGAAGCTTTTTCAGGAACACATTTTATCTATTATGGAATTACATCTATCTTTAAACTAATATTATAAAGCTGAAGAGTTTGTTTGTTTGGTTCAATGCGCTAATTTTAGGAACGTCTGGTTCGAATTGTTTTTTTGAAAAACTGTATAACATAACGCTAAAACCAATAGGAGCTGAGCGTCAATGAAAAAAATTGCAAAAACGGGGAAAATTTATTCCTTTTCAGAGGTTCTGTTGCTGTTACGCAACAATCATGTACTTACGACGGAATTGTTCCTTTTAAAAAGTTCAAAATAAAAAAAACTTTTTTTATGGTAATCAAATTGGTTCTAAAATGGTGTATTATTTTCGAAGGTGTGTTTATAAACATGGTATTATTGATAAATACATTATTCATCATAAGTATTTAATTTAGAACACAATAGCCCTTCAATTCAATTCATTTAAATGAATATCAGAGTTATCACAGTTTTAAAATAACACAAGTAGTACAAGTGCCGCGCGCGCATACTCGCTCTCTCCATGTGACGCAGACGAAGTTGCGCGAGTCAGCTAGTTTTAGATATTGCCGCTCGGCTTTCCTGTATTATCCCGACTCGACCATAAGAGTAGCAACCCTTACAAGGCAACGTTGTGTACACGTAAATAAATGGATACATATCTATCACGAGAGGCGGTAGAGCAAGATAATTTGATACCGCCGCTTACTAAGGGCTCATATACGAAAAACGGCACAAAGAAATGGTAGTCCTTCTTTTTGTTCCAACGCAGCGTCTTTACCTTTTTTATTCGCAGTACCACAAAAAGAAGCGATGGACTTCGAAACGACGAAAGGGTACGAAACTTTTTGTAAGGCTTCAAATGTTGATGCCACATTTCTTTCATAACAGGATATGAAAGATGGATCGCACTTATATCATTATTATATTCTCTGCTGTGTAAAAGAGGTCGACATCAAATCTAGGACAAAGTTTCAGCCGTTAACCCGCGATGTACTTAGCTATAAAATTACTTTATAGTACTCGGTGCGTCGACGTGGGATTACTTTCCTTTGCCATTTAATGTTTCCCACCGGAATGTCGTAACTCTAGTCATTCTGCACTCATCACGGAGATAAATTATCTCAAACTAACATTGAAATAAGGTCGTGAACACGACCTTATTTCACTGAGAAGATATTACTACACTAAATTAGGACTGGAATAAAAATGCCTTAAAATTTTATTGTTAGCATAAACCTGCTGTTGATGTTCTGCCAATATTTGTTCAAATCTATTACCTATGTGTGCAATTGTCGTGTGGTTTTTGTTTAGTTTATGCTGAGTTATGGCTACGATCGTTTATAAAAGTTCCATGGACGCGAAAAAAGTGCTATGCTTCCACATTTATTTAGTAGTGGAACTCACTATATCAGCTTCTCTGTTCCTTGATCATTATAATCTGGATCTAATTAAAGTTCTAGTGAATCGGTTTCTTCTAGGCAAGCCTGCTCCACTAGGCAGCATCATCGCTTCACATTAGGCGAGTTGCGGCCAAACGCAAGCTTATTTATTATACTATAAAAAGCGTTTATAACACAAATACATAAAATCCCTTAAAAAGTAATAAAATGAAAGTACCAGCTCTGCATTTGAACAAGAGGGTATGTTGGTCGAACCGAGCAGCACTGGTTCGGTTTTTACGAGTCACTGATTAGTTCGTAAACAATTGAATTGCCTCGCAATGGAATTTTCGCAAGCACGTGAGTGTTCACTTTTGGAAGTTCGCGGTATAGACACACCTTTATGATGAATAGCATTCACGAAACGATTTAGACGGATAGGTATGGGCACTTCTTTAGGCGTCGATCGAACGGTATGCCATTGTATACTAAGTGATGCAAAAATGTAAGGCTGTGAAGGACGTGGAAATATGAATGAGACGAAGGGACTCAAGGGCACGATGAATAGTTCAGATGCTTTAAGATAAAAACCTTACCGGATACCTATTCCTTTTACTAATATTATTATACAGACTACAAATAGAACTAAAATAATGCTAAAAAGAAGACTAAAACTAAGTTCCTACATATATACAACGACTACAATAGGACACTTAGGCGTCAAAGTACTCCTCCCCATCGATGTCATCCGGAAACGTGCCCAGAAGACTACATAGGTACATAACCTAATATTGCGACTGCGGAGCATGAGGTCCTGGGATCAATAATTCCCGATTCGGCCAAGTGTTATTGGGTTTTCCATCAGGAATTTCTTAGTAGCTGCCATGGAGTCTCAATTTGTGCCCAGTTTGATGGCAATAGGCTCACCTAAACTTAACTCGCGAAATGGGTGTACTATTAGGTATTCCTCTACCTAACACTTCTTACACTTATTAGGAACTATTATTTTCCCTATCATCGATTATGTTGATGTGTGCTACTTTGACCTGAATGCGGATCTCCTCAACAAACTTGACCGTCTTCTAAATTACTGCATTTGATTCGTTTTCAATCTGCGTAAATATGATCATATCTCTGAGCACCGGTCTCTTCTTAAGTGGTTGCCCATACGTCAGCTTAGGGAGCAAAGGGCGCTAACCACCTTGTTTTATTTTCTTGTTTCTCCCTCTTCCCCTAGTTACCTTGCTCCCCACTATACATCTATATATTATATATATGTATTGATATATATGTATAGTATTTTGATAGTATTTTATATATCCTTGTAGTTTATACATAGGTACACCTACCAATGTTTGTCTCTGTATCACCCAAAGGTTGACTGGTAGAAAATGCCTATGGCATTAAGTCCGCCTCTGTACTATGTGCTTGAAGTGTTAAATAAATAAATTAATAAATGTAAAATGTTTTGAGGATGGATGGATGCTTGTTAGGTACTCTTTCACTTAAAAAAAACACTCAACAGTCAACACATTTTGATGAAACTTTAAAGTATTGTAGTATAATATTAGAATAACAAACAAATAGGCGTATGCCCGTTTCACCCGCCTATAGTTTCGTGATAGTCCCACGGGATTGTACTACCATACCGGTATAAAAGTATACTATGACTGTATACAGGGTGTAACAAGACCCTTAACGAAGACGTCAACCAAGCATTATATACATCAAACTAAGTAACTTTACGCAAAAAATATTGCTGGGCTACGACTTTTTTTTTGAGGTGAAAAATCACGTTTTACGGTAGGACTCAAAATAACGCACTCAACACATTGTGCTGTTGTATGGATTGAATAGTACGGGGTCGAGGAGCTGTTTAAAGTAAAAAAATACATTGAAAACCTGTATTTGAAAAAAACTTGTGAGAAAGTTTAAACTTTGACCCCCAATATTTCCGTAATTAGAAGGTTCCCAGGTATGATCTAGAACATAGATACCTATAATAAAATAAGGAGATATGCCCGTTATACAAAAATGTATCGCAACCTACTGTCTACGTTTTCTCCCACCACCCGGCAACTGCTACACATGCAATTCAGTAAAAGCAATAGATACACAGTCGCGCACACACCCGAAATTCTTAAAAGAGAATGTACTACACAATCAATTATAAACCTTATCCTATCAAACACAGCGTGTATTTACCATGCACCGTACAACTTACCCACAAAAACATCGGTCGGTTCGGTATCGTTGTGCTGTGCAAATGCAATTTAATTGAATACCCACGCCAGTGATTGACTATATCAAAAAGTTATCGAATATTCATGTGTTCAAGTAATATGTAAATCAATGAATGTTGTTGTACGTCAGTACAATAACAACGAAATGCCAATAAACGTGCGACGCGCGTTGCGTGTTATGTCAATAATGAAAGTTAAAATTTCTTACTGAAAGTGTGTTACGCAATATTGTGTGTGAAAAAAAATGAAATAGTACATTTTGATACAAGTGGAGAAATTTTGTTATAGCATTCGAGGCGGAATTTACACCCGAGCCGTAGGCGAGGGTGTTATGGTGCCGAGAACTGCAATAAAAAATTCCCACGTGTATCAAACGACGTTTTTCAATACACTTTCAAAGAAATAAAATAAAAGACCAAAAAGTATTTTTTTAATTAAAATATTTAATTATTGAAATGTTACTGTATTATTAAAGGAGCAATTATGAAAATGATACACAGCAGATTTTGTTGGCATTTTTACGGTTTGTGAAATGTTATTGTTAACAATTTCATTGATTTCACTGTTTTGTGTATTAGTGAATGTTGGAGATGACGGCATATAGGAGGTGGAAGGGTGTTCTAATTGGTCTTCAGTATTTTTATGAGGCACCAAATCGCTATTCTCATATGAAGTAGAAGGGTGCGGTTCAAGGCAAAACTTCTTAGGGGCTGGCTCTAAATTGATTGCTTGTTTTATTTTGGCACCAATGTTTGCCTTGTTGTGTATCGAATCTTTGATATAAGATTCTGCAACTGTGCTAGACCGCCATCCGCCATGACGCTTTAAAGTCAATATGTCGGCTCCAGCATCAGCCAACAATGTAGCTGAAGTTCTTCGAAAGCTATGTCCGGTGTAAGAATCAGCATCTGGTAATCCTAAAAACTTAGCGATTTCCTTTGGCATAGCACCAAATTTGTTCACACCAATAGGTTGAGCCATACATTTACCCTTTTGATAATTTTGAAAAAAGCGATCGTTTGTTGTTTTTGAGGAACGTAGAGCTTCGTATTTCTTTACTATGTCATAAAGTGGACCGTGAATTGTAAATGATCGTGGAATATTGGTTTTAGTATGGGCGATTTTAACTAGAAGCAATTTGCCATGATTCTCGATATATTTTGTTGTTATATTACAAAGTTCCTGACGTCTACATGCACCATTTATCCCGAATATTAAAGCAACCTGGAAAGAGATAAAACACTGCTTAGATAGGTATAGATCGTTTAGCGTACGGACGTAGGTGAGGTATTATAGATATTAGTTCAATTACTAACCTTTGTTGTCAAATGTCATTTGGTGACAATACCTTTGATTTTTGCCCAATACTCGTATAACCGACTGAGCGTCTTTTTAGAAACGCAGTCAGGTTGGAATATGCTTTTATGTCAACACCGTGTTTTTGCAGAACTGTGCTTTTTAACATGGAATGGATACTCCATAGCGTGTTAGGTTATATTTATGGGCAGTTCATTGAAGTATGCTAAAAATACTTGCTCCAAAAATGATGACGCTTTTTTATTGATTTTCCACTGAAGAAAATTTTGCAAAGTTGCCATATATTTTAACTTGGATTTAGATGGCAACAGGCTGTCACAAGCATTTTGTGCCTCAATCACAATATCTGGCGGCGTAGCATCTAATTCATTCTCTTCAAAACTTAGATTCGACATTTTTTCTCAAAAACACAAATTAATAAGACTCAACTTTCATTTTTTCCCGCTTTTTATCTTCGAAGGTTTAAAGGAAAGCAAAGGTACCTTAAGCTGCTAAACAGCCTAATATGAAAACAGAAAATTCAAATATTCAAATTTATTTTTTTTCGAGTTTAGAGCATAAATAAATGTTAATTTGTCCATAAAAGTTTTTTTTTAATGATCATGTTTGTTACTGATATTCTATTTATAAAACATAATTTAAATATTCATAAAATATAAAAGCCGTAAAGACAGTTAACTCTTTGTCGAGATTTAAAAAAAATCCCCACCGACTTTAGTCATCGAACCCATTTGGACTTAGTTTATGTATAGTTATCATCTGTGGATTTTTTTATTAAAAAATACTTAGAAAAAGACGCGTGTGAAATACATTGCATGTTGAACCTAATCGTAGTGCGATAAGAACCAGTTTTCGAGAAAGTGTATTGAAAACAAACGAACTTCACAAACAAAGTCACTATTATATTATCTGAACCATGCCGATTACTATAGCGTATTCTAAGCTAAAATAAAAAAAAAAACATAAAAAATTAAGGAAATAGCACGAGGTTTGGGCATTCAGTTAGGTGACAGTTTAGTTGTAACTTTGCGTAGGTGAAAACGGGCTTAAGGCGTCGATTAGGTGACACTTTGTGTTGGTGAAAACAGGAGTTGGGCATTCAGTTAGGTTAGGTGTAACTTTGCGTTCGTGAAAACGCTTTTTAGGCATTGAGTAAGGTGACACTTATTGGTGGTGAAAACGGGCTTAAGGCATCGAGTTAGGTGTCGCTTAGTGTTGGTGAAAACAGGAACTAGGCGTTCAGTTAGGTGCCATTTTGAATTGGTGAAAACAGGAATTGGGCATTCAGTTAAGCGTCACTTACTGTTGGTGAAAACGCTTTTTAGGCATTGAGTTAGGTGACACTTAGTGTTGGTGAAAACGGGCTTAAGGTATCGAGTTAGGTGTCACTAAGTGTTGGTGATAACAGGAACTAGGCGTTCAGTTAGGCGTCACTTACTGTTGGTGAAATCGCTTTTTAGGCATTGAGTTAGGTGACACTTAGTGTTGGTGAAACGGGCTTAAGGCATCGAGTTACGTGTCGCTTAGTGTTGGTGAAAACAGGAACTAGGCGTTCAGTTAGGTGCCACTTTGAATTGGTGAAAACAGGAATTGGGCATTCAGTTAAGCGTCACTTACTGTTGGTGAAAACGCTTTTTAGGCATTGAGTTAGGTGCCACTTAGTGTTGGTGAAAACGGGCTTAAGGCATCGAGTTACGTGTCGCTTAGTGTTGGTGAAAACGGGCTTAAGGCATCGAGTTAGGTGTCGCTTAGTGTTGGTGAAAACTGGAACTAGGCGTTCAGTTAGGCGTCACTTACTGTTGGTGAAAACGCGCATTAGGCATTGTCTTAGGTGATACATAGTGTTGGTGAAAACGCTTTTTAGGCATTGAGTTAGGTGACACTTAGTGTTGGTGAAACGGGCTTAAGGCATCGAGTTAGGTGTCGCTTAGTGTTGGTGAAAACAGGAACTAGGCGTTCAGTTAGGCGTCACTTACTGTTGGTGAAAACGCGCATTAGGCATTGACTTAGGTGATACATAGTGTTGGTGAAAACGCTTTTAGGCATTGAGTTAGGTGACACTTAGTGTTGGTTAAAACGGGCTTAAGGCATCGAGTTATGCGTCACTTACTGTTGGTGAAAACGCGCATTAGGCATTGACTTAGGTGACACACAGTGTTGGTGAAAACAGGAATTGGGCATTCAGTTAAGCGTTACTTACTGTTGGTGAAAACGCTTTTTAGGCATTGAGTTAGGTGCCACTTGGTGTTGGTGAAAACGGGCTTAAGGCATCGAGTTAGGTGACACTTAGTGTTGGTGAAACGAGCTTAAGGCATCGAGTTACGTGTCGCTTAGTGTTGGTGAAAACAGGAACTAGGCGTTCAGTTAGGTGCCACTTTCAATTGGTGAAAACAGGAATTGGGCATTCAGTTAAGCGTCACTTACTGTTGGTGAAAACGCTTTTTAGGCATTGAGTTAGGTGCCACTTAGTGTTGGTGAAAACGGGCTTAAGGCATCGAGTTAGGTGTCGCTTAGTGTTGGTGAAAACGGGCTTAAGGCATCGAGTTAGGTGTCGCTTAGTGTTGGTGAAAACAGGAACTAGGCGTTCAGTTAGGCGTCACTTACTGTTGGTGAAAACGCGCATTAGGCATTGACTTAGGTGATACATAGTGTTGGTGAAAACGCTTTTTAGGCATTGACTTAGGTGACACTTAGTGTTGGTGAAAACGCTTTTTAGGCATTGAGTTAGGTGACACTTAGTGTTGTTGAAAACGGGCTTAAGGCATCGAGTTAGCTGTCGCTTAGTGTTGGTGAAAACAGGAATTGGGCATTCAGATAAGCGTCACTTACTGTTGGTGAAAACGCTTTTAACGCGCTTAGTGTTGGTGAAAACCGGAACTAGGCGTTCAGTTAGGTGTCGCTTAGTGTTGGTGAAAACAGGAACTAGGCGTTCAGTTAGGCGTCACTTACTGTTGGTGAAAACGCGCATTAGGCATTGACTTAGGTGATACATTGTGTTGGTGAAAATGCTTTTTAGGCATTGAGTTAGGTGACACTTAGTGTTGGTGAAACGGGCTTAAGGCATCGAGTTACGTGTCGCTTAGTGTTGGTGAAAACAGGAACTAGGCGTTCAGTTAGGCGTCACTTACTGTTGGTGAAAACGCGCTGAGCATTGACTTAGGTGATACATAGTGTTGGTGAAAACGCTTTTTAGGCATTGACTTAGGTGACACTTAGTGTTGGTGAAAACGCTTTTTAGGCATTGAGTTAGGTGACACTTAGTGTTGTTGAAAACGGGCTTAAGGCATCGAGTTAGCTGTCGCTTAGTGTTGGTGAAAACAGGAATTGGGCATTCAGATAAGCGTCACTTACTGTTGGTGAAAACGCTTTTAACGCGCTTAGTGTTGGTGAAAACCGGAACTAGGCGTTCAGTTAGGCGTCACTTACTGTTGATGAAATCGCTTTTTAAGCATTGAGTTAGGTGACACTTACTGTTGGTGAAAACGCGCATTAGGCATCGAGTTAGGTGACACTTAGTGTTGGTGAAAACAGGAACTAGGCGTTCAGTTAGGTGTCGCTTAGTGTTGGTGAAAACAGGAACTAGGCGTTCAGTTAGGCGTCACTTACTGTTGGTGAAAACGCGCATTAGGCATTGACTTAGGTGATACATAGTGTTGGTGAAAATGCTTTTTAGGCATTGAGTTAGGTGACACTTAGTGTTGGTGAAACGGGCTTAAGGCATCGAGTTACGTGTCGCTTAGTGTTGGTGAAAACAGGAACTAGGCGATCAGTTAGGCGTCACTTACTGTTGATGAAATCGCTTTTTAGGCATTGAGTTAGGTGACACTTAGTGTTGGTGAAAACGGGCTTAAGGCATCGAGTTAGGTGACACTTAGTGTTGGTGAAACGGGCTTAAGGCATCGAGTTAGGTGTCGCTTAGTGTTGGTGAAAACAGGAACTAGGCGTTCAGTTAGGCGTCACTTACTGTTGGTGAAAACGCGCATTAGGCATTGACTTAGGTGATACATAGTGTTGGTGAAAACGCTTTTTAGGCATTGACTTAGGTGACACTTAGTGTTGGTGAAAACAGGAACTAGGCGTTCAGTTAGGTGTCGCTTAGTGTTGGTGAAAACAGGAACTAGGCGTTCAGTTAGGCGTCACTTACTGTTGATGAAATCGCTTTTTAAGCATTGAGTTAGGTGACACTTACTGTTGGTGAAAACGCGCATTAGGCATCGAGTTAGGTGACACTTAGTGTTGGTGAAAACAGGAACTAGGCGTTCAGTTAGGTGTCGCTTAGTGTTGGTGAAAACAGGAACTAGGCGTTCAGTTAGGCGTCACTTACTGTTGGTGAAAACGCGCATTAGGCATTGACTTAGGTGATACATAGTGTTGGTGAAAACGCTTTTTAGGCATTGACTTAGGTGACACTTAGTGTTGGTGAAAACGCTTTTTAGGCATTGAGTTAGGTGACACTTAGTGTTGTTGAAAACAGGCTTAAGGCATCGAGTTAGCTGTCGCTTAGTGTTGGTGAAAACAGGAATTGGGCATTCAGATAAGCGTCACTTACTGTTGGTGAAAACGCTTTGAACGCGCTTAGTGTTGGTGAAAACCGGAACTAGGCGTTCAGTTAGGCGTCACTTACTGTTGATGAAATCGCTTTTTAAGCATTGAGTTAGGTGACACTTACTGTTGGTGAAAACGCTTTTTAGGCATTGAGTTAGGTGACACTTAGTGTTGGTGAAAACGGGCTTAAGGTATCGAGTTAGGTGTCACTAAGTGTTGGTGATAACAGGAACTAGGCGTTCAGTTAGGCGTCACTTACTGTTGGTGAAAACGCGCATTAGGCATTGACTTAGGTGATACGTAGTGTTGGTGAAAATGCTTTTTAGGCATTGAGTTAGGTGACACTTAGTGTTGGTGAAACGGGCTTAAGGCATCGAGTTACGTGTCGCTTAGTGTTGGTGAAAACAGGAACTAGGCGATCAGTTAGGCGTCACTTACTGTTGATGAAATCGCTTTTTAGGCATTGAGTTAGGTGACACTTAGTGTTGGTGAAAACGGGCTTAAGGCATCGAGTTAGGTGACACTTAGTGTTGGTGAAAACAGGAACTAGGCGTTCAGTTAGGTGTCGCTTAGTGTTGGTGAAAACAGGAACTAGGCGTTTAGTTAGGCGTCACATACTGTTGGTGAAAACGCGCATTAGGCATTGACTTAGGTGATACATAGTGTTGGTGAAAACGCTTTTTAGGCATTGAGTTAGGTGACACTTAGTGTTGGTGAAACGGGCTTAAGGCATCGAGTTAGGTGTCGCTTAGTGTTGGTGAAAACAGGAACTAGGCGTTCAGTTAGGCGTCACTTACTGTTGGTGAAAACGCGCATTAGGCATTGACTTAGGTGATACATAGTGTTGGTGAAAACGCTTTTAGGCATTGAGTTAGGTGACACTTAGTGTTGGTTAAAACGGGCTTAAGGCATCGAGTTATGCGTCACTTACTGTTGGTGAAAACGCGCATTAGGCATTGACTTAGGTGACACACAGTGTTGGTGAAAACAGGAATTGGGCATTCAGTTAAGCGTTACTTACTGTTGGTGAAAACGCTTTTTAGGCATTGAGTTAGGTGCCACTTGGTGTTGGTGAAAACGGGCTTAAGGCATCGAGTTAGGTGACACTTAGTGTTGGTGAAACGAGCTTAAGGCATCGAGTTACGTGTCGCTTAGTGTTGGTGAAAACAGGAACTAGGCGTTCAGTTAGGTGCCACTTTCAATTGGTGAAAACAGGAATTGGGCATTCAGTTAAGCGTCACTTACTGTTGGTGAAAACGCTTTTTAGGCATTGAGTTAGGTGCCACTTAGTGTTGGTGAAAACGGGCTTAAGGCATCGAGTTAGGTGTCGCTTAGTGTTGGTGAAAACGGGCTTAAGGCATCGAGTTAGGTGTCGCTTAGTGTTGGTGAAAACAGGAACTAGGCGTTCAGTTAGGTGCCACTTTCAATTGGTGAAAACAGGAATTGGGCATTCAGTTAAGCGTCACTTACTGTTGGTGAAAACGCTTTTTAGGCATTGAGTTAGGTGCCACTTAGTGTTGGTGAAAACGGGCTTAAGGCATCGAGTTAGGTGTCGCTTAGTGTTGGTGAAAACGGGCTTAAGGCATCGAGTTAGGTGTCGCTTAGTGTTGGTGAAAACGCGCATTAGGCATTGACTTAGGTGACACATAGTGTTGGTGAAAACAGGAATTGGGCAGGAATTGTCATATATATGATCATTCAAAGCCCACACGCCACCGATTTAATAATCGGTAAGTTAATTAAATTTTAGTTTAATAACTAAAATAAATAATAATAATTAATAATTTTAGTTTAATAACTAAAATTTAATTAACTTACTTTACGAAAATTAGTTACGCATTTCTCTACTACGCTGTAAAATAACCAAAATACGTCAAAAACATTATTCGACATCGATCTTACAACCGGGTTAAAATGGTTGATAAAATTGAAAAACAAACTATAATAGCAATATTTGTTTCGTCAATCGACATTGTCGATAGCCTACGTTAGTTGAATCTGCACAAGCACATCACTCGTCGCAAGAAGCAGCGGCCGTATACTACGCGATGCCTAAGCTTAAAAAAGTATCGTTTTGTGATTTTTACATTGCTTGTCCAGTCAATTAGCGACAAACTTTGTTAGTGGTTAAGGAGCAATGTATTTATTGCAAAACTTGTACAGTCGCTGTGATATTTGAAAACAGAAATAACATAGTAAGAGCAAGAAATATTTTACAATTTGTGATATTAAAGACAAATATAGTAAAATACTTGTACATACATATAGTAAGTGATTCTATGATTATAAAGTTTTGGTTTATGCTTCGATTTTTACAAGAAACTACTGAACAACACGGCATTCTTATAAGTTGTCACGGTCGCGGTCGAAAGCACACTAGTTCGCGGAGACGGCCATTTGCCCTATGACATGCTTATCGTGCGCTCGTCGCGGCGTCACCGACACGCCCCCTTGCCACTTCTCCTGTTTTTTATATTTCTATGGTCTAGAAAAAAAGTGATCGCAAGGACGGGGAGAACAAGTGCCTATCGGCTTCGTTAAGGTGGTTGCGCAAGGGTAGCCCGCGAAATTTAAATTTTCTTACGTTTATTGCAATTTGCAGGTCAGTGTCAGGTTGTATGTTGATGAAAATATGACTCGCGCCAGTAACACGTATGGAGTTACAGAATTATAATCATTCAAATCATCAATACAGCTCTCCAAGTTCATATAATCACATTTAATTACTATTTCATGAAAAAGTCACTTTTTGAGATTATATGAACTTGGAGGGTTGTATTGATGATTTTAATGATTATAATTCTGTAACTCCATACGTGTTACTGGCGCGATTCAAATTTTCATCAACATACAACTTGACATTAACCTGCAAATTGCAATAAACTTGAGAAAATTTAAATTTCGCGGGCTACCCTTGCGCATCCACCTTAAGGGTTTGTTAAACCCTTTATATCCAATTTTTAAACCATCTGTGTACCAAATTTCAGCGTAATCCGTTCCGAAGTTTTGGCGTGACAGAGTAACAAAAATCCAACCATCCTCTGAAACTTTCGAATTTAGGAAATACTAACTGTTGCTCGCAGCTTCGCCCGCATGAAGTTCAGTAACTGTCCCACGGGATTATACCATCGGGATAAAAAGTATCTTAGATGTCAATCTAAGTTATAAACTACTAGCTGTTGCTCGCGGCTCCGCTCGCGTTTTGGTCGGAAATTATCCCACAGGCACGTTGTAAATAGCCTATGGCATTTGGGGATAATGTAGCTTCCTTTTAGTGAAGAAAGAATTTTCAAAATCATTTCAGTAGATTCAGAGATTACTCCCTACAAACTCACAAACTTTACCTCTTTGTAATATTAGTATTATTCATATCCGTTCAGAAGATTTCGCGTGAAAGAGTTACAAACATCCATCAATCCATCCTCACAAACTTTCCCATTAAGGAAAAATAATCGTAATGATATTGTGTACAAAGCAGACGGAAGCTTGACCTATCTGAGGATTCTTGAAAGCCGGAGATATCTAAATATACTAAGAACGTATAACAAGACGACCGTCTCATCTTTTTTAAGGAAATAAGGTACTAGACACCAACAACTTATTCATTTCTTTTATCCTCCTTTTAGCGTTTAACAGGAAATGCCCCCGGCGCGGCGCCACCCAAATTTTCATTCATTTTTAGCGTTCCGTACCCAAGGGGTAAAAACCAACTCTGTTGCTAAGAATTCACTGTCCGTCTGTCTGTCTGGCTGTCTGTCACCAGGTTGTATTTCATGAACCGTGATAGCTAGGCAGTTGAAATTTTCACAGATGATGTATTTTGTTGCCGCTGTTATAACAAATACTAAAAACAGAATAAAATAAATATTTAGGCGGGGCTCCCATACAACAGAGGTTTCGACTTGAATTAGTCCGGTTTTTCTTTCTTCGACCATAGTGTCTGTTTATTTCTAGCTAAGTAGCTATCTTATTTTATTTTATTCAAAATGAACAACGAACAGCTAAAATATAAAACATAGAGATAAAAAATACACAAAACTCATTGACAATATTGCAGCCCTCAACGCTGTTCACAAATTAACTATAGGATAAGTAACAGAGAAAAAAATCGCTAGGGTTACAAATACAAAATAGAAAAAAAATGTAAAACAAAAATTAAAAGACAAAACTGAAAAATGCAAAACAAACGTACACAATATCTAAACGAAAAAACTTTCTTAGAATACAAACAGGCCAACGTTAGTACAGGGATAATTGGAGCTACAAACAACTCGGCCATAACTTTTACGTATACAAATGTAAGTAACATCTGAGTACATTTATGCCCACACAATAAACAAAAGGAGCAAATTCAGCACACCTAACGTACAATGCGACATGATTACAAATTTTGATACCATACCAGTAGACTTCCCAAACCAAGTAAAGGCCTACGCAGACAAGAAAATTATGTCGATGAAAAATTTCTATGAGGTTCAGAATGATGTACTGAATCCATGGTAATTGCTTTAGCGTTGGTGTCCCTTCCACTGTATTTGATCATTTTTAAGTAACATACTCAAACACATACGAAGCACTACTATCTGCTGAGAAAGCTCAAATCATTTATTTGCCTCCTTCAGGAATTTCTCGATAGCAATCCTGAGCTTGCCCGGTTGATGGCAATATACTCGCCACCTATGGGACTTAAGAGCGGCCAACCCGTCATACTTCACTATCACTAGATAGTATAAAACAAAGTCGTTTCCCGCTGTCTGTCCCTATGTATGCTTAGATCTTTAAAACTACGCAGCAGATTTTGATGCAGTTTTTTTTAATAGATAGAGTGATTCAAGAGGACGTTTTATATTATGCAAAACATTGCACCCGTGCGAAGCCGGGGCGGGTCGCGAGTTTCATAAAAACCGGCAAAGTGCGAGTCGTACTCACACACACATAGGGTTCCGTACCACCAAACAATATAATAAAAATATTTTGAAGGCATTCGTTCATATGTTTTATTGTTATACATTCATCAACAAAACTAAATTTGTTTTTCATAGTATATTAATGAAAAACAAAGTTGTTGCTACAGTTTGATGAAAAAGTCCCATATCTCAAAAAATAAACATCAAATCTTATTCAAACCAATTTTGGTTGTAAGTTTTTTTTACGTTCTATAATCCTATATTTTTTTCGGAATTTTTCTCTTCTTACTTTAGAAATTAGAGGGGCCGCAAGCATTTTACCAATTTGGAAGTCTTTATCTTTCAAACGATTGACTTTGAGAGAAAATGGTTTTAGAAACTTCAATTTCATTTTTAAAGACCTATCTATAGACACCCCGCACGTATAGGTTTGATGATAAAAATATTTTTTAGTTTCAGTTCCATGTACGGGGAGATCCCCCTTAATTTTATATATCTTTTTTATTTTTGTATAAAAACCTTATAGCGGTTCACAGAATACATCTACCTACTAAGTTTCAACTGTGTAGTCCTAATAGTTTCGGAGTAAAGTGGCTGTGACATACACGGACAGACAGACATACAGACTTGGCAAATCTATAAGGGTTCCCTTTTTTGCCATTCGGCTACGGAACCCTAAAAACGCTCGTACGTGATATACGCCGTTGTTACACATCTAATAGGTACAGGTACAGGTATAGGCAGGTAGGTCTAATAGGTGTTTGAACTAATAGGTATCTTGTGTAGTTTAACTAGTTTCCATGAAAGCACAACTAAAATTTTGAAAAAATTGTTGTTTTGCACAAATTTTACCTAACCTTTGGCCAATCATTATGTACTCATAAATTGTAAAAGTAACAAAAACATCTTGATAGAAACCTTGCACATGTAATGGAGATTCTAAATGACAAACATTTATTTCATAAACTTGTAAGACTTATTCAAAAACACGTATTTCCTGGAACAAGTTTAAGAGATTATCGAACATTATTTTTCGTTCAATGTTATCGCGTTAGGTGGTATGAGGTGCGCGGGACACAAGTCATGCGCGGGAGACAAGTTGTGCGGGAAGAGATGGGGGAGTTGAAAGAAAATCGCCGATGTGGCTCTGGATGATACAACAAGCTTTTCGACCATGCTCGCGTTGACGGTAGACGCCTAGGTCCTCTTAAACTTAACTAGCGAAATGTTGGAGTACTGTAGGTACTCCTGTAGGAACACCTTTGTGATTACTAGCGTAATATTATGTTATGTAACATAACATTACGCTAGTAGTAGTTCGGGAAGTTTTTTCCTCTACGGACAAAAGTCGCTCGTCTGCGAAGGCCTTTACCCTATCTTTTACGAGGGACATTATTCGCAGGAAAATTTACGACTACTAGAAAGATAACACAGTACACAGCCTCTTCGTATTTTGTTCCGTATAAGGACGAGGTAAACAACACTATATTATTACATTGTTTGTTTGTAATGTGAGAAAGTAGTGAATACTGTTATTGTGGTAGCGGCTAGTCCTGTAAGCCCTCGAAGGCATGGAGAAATATAAGTGCGTGTTTTTGT
Source organism: Eugnorisma glareosa (assembly GCA_947578425.1). Taxonomy (NCBI): domain Eukaryota; kingdom Metazoa; phylum Arthropoda; class Insecta; order Lepidoptera; family Noctuidae; genus Eugnorisma; species Eugnorisma glareosa. The sequence goes on from OX387959.1 coordinate 16,940,011, forward strand.
TTTTCCGTTCTCTAATTGGGGTTTTGGATTTGTTTGTGAAAGAATGGGCAAATAATATATGTACGCCTGTAATCCCCAAAGGTTTAGGAAGAAGGGTACCTACTAGTACCTACACCCACATTTCGCCAGTTATGTAGCATAAAGTCCTATGTAATAGGGGGCGAGCCTATTGCCATCAAGCGGGCCCAAATCCAGTCTCCGTGGCTGCTACAGAGAAATTTTTATTGGACAAACCCCAATAAAACTTTGCCCGACCCGGGAATCAAACCCAGGGCCTCATGTCAGCAGTCACGCTTGGGACCACTCGACCAACGAGGCAATAACTAAGAAAAAATACATTATTTTTCTTTGCTTTTCGAAAGCCTCGAGGATATTACTAAAATAGATAAATTTACTTTATAATCAGCTAAAGTCTCCTCATTTCTTGATAAGGACAAGAATAATGAATATTTATTCAGTACAATAGGGATGAAAATGTGATTTAGTTCGTCAGTTAGATTATCGAAAAATTTTGGATACGTATTTTTTGTTTTATGAAATCAATAAAAAAATACGAAAATAAAACGCATCAAATAATCGTACGTAAAAAGTGTACATACAAGTGACGTCACGCGAGTTTTTCGACGCACTGTATCGTTAATTTTTTGTTTACGTGAAAAACGAAAAAATACGTATCCAATATGTTTTTGAAATCTATCTGACGGACTTATTAGACTTTTTTAGTCATCTACACGCGATATATTCCATCTGTGTGCCCACTGCGGCAAGACATTCAAGAGTACTAAGGTAAACAAGTTTGTTCTAAAAGTAAAGTGAGTTAGAACAGTTCCATTAAAACAAACATGTTTTTTACCGATGAGGATGTAAAAACTGTTCACGCTAATACACCTACGTCAAGGGGAGCGAGTTCCTCATCATAATTAACTCATCAATCTTCACATCGTCCATTGTGAGCGCAGGGTTTCCCAAGCCCATCCCGCTCCCGTCCCATCCCCGTCCCGCACACGTCTCGCTCACGGCCCGCCAGGCCCCCAGCCATTGTTTCACTGACGTACAAGCATCAAGCCAGACACCCAATATGACAAAAATAATAATTGAATTTCGCAAAAGTGGAAATAATTTAATCGGATATTGAATTTTCATATTGGATATTATTCACGATAGGATTACTTCCAGATTGAGAGATCTCGGTATTAGTTTTCTTAGCATTAAATTGGTAATATTGCCAAGTCGTGTCTTTGTTTTTTAAAGCTAGCTAGCTCTTAGACTACATTAAAATATTCAAATTAGTTGTATCGTAACAACGTTGTCTTACGTACTAATTCTTGAGAGATCTCGTCGTTCCAACAGAGCTTTATAAATACTGCTTAACTTAATGTAGGAGTATTTAGACCGGCTCAGGAGATTAATTTTATGTAGCTGGACTCTTAGTACTTGGTCGTGGGCAAAATGTAGTACAACAGCTGAAGCGTTTAGAGTAATTGGGTACGTGTTATTTAGCGACGTTTTTTGAAGATTGTATTTGCCGTTTTTGTACTTTCCCATTGGTCCCCTAGACAATGACAAAGTATAGTCTACTGCATTAATGTTCAAATGCAATTAAGAGGAAGCAGTTACGTACTTGTTGCAAAAAAAAAATACAATTACAGAAATTAAATATATACTTTAGTCTTCTTCGTATCGCTGGCACGACAATTTTTATACTTTGTTAGCCCAGAACTTCTCCACTTCCACCGCGTCGTCGGTGGTAGCGCATGAGGTCACTTCGGCAGCATGTTTTTGGGCTCAGAGGGCAGGGAGGGTGGAGCATAGTTTGCGACACAGCTGCCCACCTCACCCCGATGCTTTTTCATTGAGTATAGCCCCACTGAACGAGGTTGGAGTTACATCTTCCCACTAGAGTACAAGACGGTTCAAAGTCTTCCAGGTTGACTATGGTTTGATACTTTAGTAAAAGAGTCAAAGAAAATAATATTCTGTACAAATACCTACTTTTTATATAGATATACAATTTAAAAATGGCGTAAGTTACTTGGATGTACAACCGAGTAAAACCGTATGGTACAATCGTGTTATTAATTAGATCATCATCTGCCTATTCCCAACTAAGTTAGGGTCGGCTTCCAGTCTAACCTCACTGCAGCTGAATAGCAGTATTTTACATGGAGCGACTGCCTATCTGACCTCCACAACCCCTTGGTAAATTTGGTTGTGAGACTTTTTGGGCCACTGACTTCCTGTAACGACTGTCAAAGATGTACAGATGACAACCGGGACCAACGTGCTTTCCGAGGCACGGAGGAAACTCAGTATGTAATGGGCGGTCACCCATCTACAGACCAACCTAGGCAAGCACGGCTTAACATAAAGATCGGCTGTTATTATTTAGGCACAAATGTTATTAATATAGTATAGTAAACAAAAAGGCAGCAGCACTTGAAGGAAAGCTCCAACGACTCTAAATAGGTTTATTAACAATTTTGTTACATTACACAGTACACACTATTACAATAATAACGGATCGGCAACTATCTTAATAATTGTCAGTCGTTTTCGACGTTCAGCCCCAGAAGCCCGCTCGGGCACCAGCTCCTAACTAAGAATCCCGCCGTTCTAGAGGGAAAATCCAGCTCCCTGATTGGCTCACGACGCCACGCCACGTCAGTCTCGTGATCCAATCAGAGAACCGCTTCATTCTCGCGCCATATATTTTACTTTTTTTTTTTTTAATTATTTGTGGCTATGCCACTGGCTTGGTTACAAGACCTTATTTTACTAATCAAATGATAGAAGTATTGCCATTCTTACGGAATTAATGTTTCCAGTTTACATAATAAAATATAAAGCATTTAAGATGTGTTCACACGAATAAATTAATACATTTAAATAAAATTATTTCTGAAAACGTAGGAAATTGACTAGTAAAATTCCGAAACCTAACAATAGAGAGTTATTAATTAGATATTATTGTTATTAGCAATGGTTATTTCTCTCAACATTCTCCTTTCATTTTCAAGATAATGGATTTGCTTTGCCGCCATCGTATTTGTCCTTACTATAATTGATTTTCCTTTTTTATGTATCATAATATCTATTCTTACGTTTCCCTAATTAGTTTCTTTTGCGGTCACAGAACTCACAGAAACGATCAATCTTTATTTTATTCAGCTAGATAATTATTTTCATTTGACAGTTCAAGATCATAAAGCAGTGATGGCTCAGTCATGTGACTGTGGGACTGCCAAGTCATAGGTCTCGAGTTCGAACCCAAGGCACGCACCCCTGACTTTTCGGATTCATGTGCATTGTATAGTTATACTTGCATCGGTGAAGGAAAACATCGTGAGGAAACCAGCATGCCTGAGAGATATTTCTCGACGGCATGTAAAGCTAAGTCAGAAGCCCATGGACGACTTATAAACTCTGACACCAGGTTAGGCACCACCACCAAGTTAACCACACGATAAAGAAGAAGTTCAAGATGACACTTTCGTTCGTGGCACGGTCAAACCGGTAAATGCTGACAAGCTGCGGACACCGGGTTCTGTGTCCACAACCAGTCTGCAATCTGTCCGTAACGGTTTCACCGAACCTTTTTATCGGCCAACTGTTTAGTACCAACTTTTCCAATATAAGTATAGATACTGTTGTAAGATATTGCTGTGTTTACGATTCTGGCATCTGTTACATCGTAAAAGTCCTTTCGTTTACATACCCAGTTATATTAAACCTTTAGGCCTGAAATCCGGAATGTTAGATAAAGTTTTTTTACTTACCTACCCAAAAGAAAAACTGCCACAGCTGGAAACCTCTATTACTTTAGGTAGTACCTGAAGTTACTAGGTATATTTATCTATACATCTTCTATAGGTACATACATACAATGAAATCAAATTGAAGAGACGGTTTGTAATTTCAAAAAACAGCTTTTTACTGAATGCATTTGTATGAAAGTATATAGGGTGGTAGGGAGCAGCGGTGGCCCAGTGGTGGCGGCCCCGACGTACGAACAGTAAGTCGTGGGTTTGAACCCAGGCAGGCGCATTACTTTGTGTAATTTATTTCATCACCACTGCTCTCACGAACGGTGAAGGAAAACATCGTAAGGAAACCGGCATGTCCTAGAACCAAAAATTCGACGACATGTGACATCTACCAACCCGCACTGGGCCCGCGAGGTGGATTATAGCCCATTCCCTCTCATATAGAGGAGGCCGAGTGTCCCAGCAGTGGGAACATTAAAGGCTGATTATGCTATATAGGGTACCTACTTACAACAAAAACACTTTTTTTTCAATTTGTGTCTGTCTGTCGGTCTGTTTGTTCCGGCTAATGTCCGAAACGGCTGGACCGATTTTGACGGGACTTTTACTGGCAGATAGCTGATATCATAAGGAGAAACTAAACTTACTTTTATTTAAGAATAAGAATTAGGATTCCGTACAAAATAATAAAAACCTTTGAAATTAGTAACAAAATTCGAAAGTAATATTTTCTTATAATAATTAACGCGAACGAAGGCCGCGGGCAACAGCTAGTTTAACATAAAAGATTTGGTACCCACCAGTGGTGCTCAAAAGCGCAGTTGCAAAGTTTATGTATCGACGAACTTGAAGGAGCGTTTCAATTTCTAATTTCTTGTGAGTTGTTGCCGCGAATTATATTTTAATCAATATACAACCTGAAACTGAACCCTGGTGGCCTACCATGACGTCTTAAAGCAGGAGTAATTCCAGTGTGTGAAAGAGATGGCGTTAGACGACCTGTATAGCTCTGTCTCTTTCCCATAGTGGAATTACTCCTGCTTTATGACGTCATAGTAACCACCCTGCTAATTGAAAATTTGAATTTCGCGGGCTAGTCTAGCGCTTCCCCCTTTACATTGCGATGAAACCCGGAATATAATATTACCGCTTTTGATTGTTTAGTCGTTAATATTAATCTAAATCAACGTAACACTTAGCGCCACCTGCCTCATTTTCGAGGAACTATTATCATCCACTAATAGTACGTAGTAGAAGTACCTTTCTGCAACACGTGTTTCTTGTTCCAAGGTTCTTATTCAAATTAAATAAAGAAAGACTGAAAAAAGTTACATTTCATTAACATTTTCAAAACTATGTTGGGGTTGGCTTCCAGTCTAACCGGTTGCAGCTGAATACCAGTAGTTTACATGGAGCGACTGCCACTCTGACCTCCCCAACTCAGTTAGTACTGGGATACGATACCTCTTAGTAAGACTGATTGTCAGACTTTTGGGGTCACTGACGAGACGACCCGCAACGACTGTCAAAGATCTACAAATGACAGCTGGGACCAACGGCTTAACGTGGTTTCTGAGGCACGGAGGAAACTCGTTATGTAACGGTTGGCGCAGTGGCTGAGCGATTGGCTGCTGCGCGGCGTATCGCGGGTTCGATCCCCGCACGGAACAAATATTTGTATGATCTACAGATAGTTGTTCCGGGTCTGGCTGTTTGTGTATGTGTGTTTAAATGTTTGTAAATGCATACACGATACAGGAGAAATACCTAGTGTTTGGCAAAGATCTATTTAAAAAAAAATGGGTGTTCACCAATCCACCGACCAACCTAGGCAAGCGTGGCTTAACCTGAAGGTTGATCCGAGCAGCTGTTATTATTATTTACGAGCTCTTATTTTTCTTACTACTTTTCATTATCATACATAAGTAGGTAAATTATCTACATTTTAACCTTATTATTGTCTGCACGTTTGACAATATAATTAAATGTTAGTACTATTTGTATTCTGCACGTTTGACAAATATAATTATATGTTAGTACCATTTCTATTTACGTAAGTAATTATGATCTTAAGAAATCTAATCAAAACCCTCAAATAATTAAGTCGAGTATGAAGAGAATATTTAAATTATATTACTTAGAACTTAAAGCAGTAACGAAATTATGAATGCTTTTCAGGCTATAATAAAATGTCTACGTAGTACATTAAAATGAGTACCTAAGTCATTTGTGATTACTACGAATATGCCGGAGACACGTAGAGGGAATAATAAAGTTATTTTAGGTAGCGAAATAGGACATGTTCTTGATAAATAACTAGCTGTGGCCCGCGGCTTCGCTCGCGTTTTTGACGGAAATTATACCACGGGCACGCTGTAAATATAACCTATGCCACTCGGGGATAATGTAGCTTCCTATTAGTGAAAGGATTTTCAAAATCGGTTCAGTAGATCCAGAGATTACCCCCTACATACAAACTTACAAATAGTATAGATAGAACCGTTTACCTTACTTCATTGGCCAAATTAATGAAACTTTACTAATACAGTGTGTAAGGGACAGTCCTCCGCAGACTGATGGGGTGAATTAAATTCATCATTCATATCACACTATGATGACCGGTACAAGAAATTATTTCCTAAACGTTATAAGTATCCAATAAATTTGATTTGTTTTACTTCCTCATATTCAATGTATCGTTACCGTGGCAAAAACGCACGTAGCGAACAGCAAGCGCGACGACGAGTTTGATGAACTCTGTATCTAGGCAGGAAGTGAGAGTCGTTTGTTAGAGTAATATTTCAACATCCATTGTTAGTTTTATGATTTTTGCCGTATTGTTTACATAAAAGAACAGTAACTGAAAAAACGATAAAATAGGTATGAAAAATACCGGTGTAATTTGGCTCAAGACAAGGAACTCAATGTACTCTGTCAGTTTTCGGAGGGCTGTCCCTTACATCCTGTATATAACTCAGTTTGTTACGTTATGAACCAAGCAGTCACAAAAATGTGCACAGTTTGCCATTTTGCCAAGCTACGCTTCTCGAGAAAACATTTATAGGTACTCGCGAAAACAAAAACAGCTGTCGGAAAAACATTTAGGTCGAATAGGTATTGAAGTTTTTTAGAGTATTTTATTGTTAGGAGAAATTTCATTTAAATAGATATGTTCAAATTTTATGTAGTATAGTAAATGCGAAAGTTTGGATGGATGGATGTTTGTTACTTAGTCACGCCAAAACGGCTGTAGAGATCTCGATGAAATTTGGCCAAGATATAGATTAAAGTCTGGAATTACACATAAGCTGCTTTAAACTTTTTTTTTCCTCACACAAACACATCAAAATTTCCACGCGGACTAAGTCTCGGGCAACAACTAGTAACAAATATATGCATCTTACAGTAATCAAGGCAGAATTCTACAATCTTCTTTAGAAGAAATTGCTTTTCACAATACTGTGTGTCAGTGTACCTCCTGCTTACACGTGCCGAACCTACCTACCTTAGTACCTTGTACAATGAAACAACACGCCAACAAAGTACAACAACGAGATCTGCGGTAACTCGGAATCCTTTTTACTTTTATTATCTTAATGAGCAAAAGGCGGAGCTGGCTGGTTTACGGACGAACAACCGGGCTACCAGGACTAATTGGTAGTGCGACCAGACCTGACACCTCTGGCCGGCTAGTTATGTGTATCTCGTGGATAAAACCACCTAGGAACGTAAACCCAGCAAAAAATAAGAACTAACGTAGGGATTAGTGGAACTGGTACGGACAAGTTGCGAATGGACACTGACTCATAGGTTCTTATTCTGTACGTTTTGTGTATGATGTTCGGTGAATAGTCGTTGTTGTACTCGTAGGTAATCCTGATGTTATAATTATTAGGATCATTGTATTAACATTCGACATTATTAACATTGTGATTTTGATTTAGAACATCTAGAAAATTGTGCGTACTTTTATTTTACAACAAGAATTAGGGTTCCGAGTAAAAAAATAAAACCCTTCAAATTGGTAACAAAATTCGATTAAAAAGGGAAGTAATATTTGTTTTAATAATTATTTTACACGAACGAAGTCGCGGGGAACAGCTAGTCTATACTAATATTATAGAGGTAATTTTTGTGAGTTTGGATGGAGGGGGTAAACATCGAAAGTATTCATCTGATTCCTAAAATTCTTTCAGTAATGGGAAGCACAAAGACAAAGGTTTACGACGTTCCCGTGGGATCATTTCTGATCATAAGAGCGAGCGAAGCCGCAGAAAAAAGCTAGTTTCAATGAGTTGCTGATTGTAGTAAAAGTAAAAATAATATAATTATATCTATACTAATAATATAAAGAGGTAACATTTGTTTGTATGTAGGGGGTAATCTCTGAATCTACTGAACCGATTTTGAAAATTCTTTCACTAATATACCCGAGTGTCATAGGCTATATTAACAACGTGCCCGTGGGATAATTTCCGACAGCTAGTATAATCATATCGCCGGACCAAATTGATCAGTATACTTATTATTATCGGGTAAATATTTTCGGGTTCAGCAACTTGTTTAGCCTACTGTACCCGATTTTTACCATTAATAATAATATGAACGAAAATGTTGTTTTTGGAGAATTATAATTAAGGAAAGGTTAATTGGGTTTGATCATTAATATGTTAAGTCGTTACATGCATAATTTATGTTCACACACGTTTTCGCTGTCATGAAACATAAACTTTTAGACCAGTCAAATATTACTCATATATAAATAAAACCTCAAATATACCCATTTGGAATACTTTGCCTATTTTTTTCACATTTATGTGAAAAAATAAAATAAAGCTTAGTTTTAGACTACATAGCTTTTATTACCATACATAATTAAGAACGATATTCAGGGTTCCGTGACTCACACACTCACACACACGCGGTTAAATATAAAGCTAAATAATTACTTAGACGAAGAATTATATTATCTGTGCTTAGGCTTATTTAAACCAGACAGAACAAAACACTATTTGCTGTATTCAGCTCAATACATTGGCTTATGACCTATTCATCACATGGCACACCTAACTTCAGTGCTTAAATAAACAATGAAAATAATTAATAGGCGTGAGTTCTCGACGTGTTACGGTTCATTCATCATTGTGAGGTTGAATGGTTTATCTTAATGTTCTTGAATACTATTCTGCCTCTTTGGAGAGACGTTAAAGACGACTGAGGAATTACAGATATTTGGCGCAATCCTATATTTAACTTTGTTAATCTAGTTTATAGAGCAGCGGTGGCCCAGTGGTGGCGGCCCCGACTTACGAACAGTAAGTCGTGGGTTCGACCCAGGCAGGCGCATTACTTTGTGTAATTTATTTCATCACCACAGTCATTGCTCTCAAAACGCTGAAGGAAAACATCGTGAGGAAACCGGCATGTTCAAGAACCAAAATATCGAAGACATGTGACATCTACCAACCCGCGTGGAGGATTATAGTCCATTCTCTCTCATAGAGAGAACGCCGTGTTTCTCAGCAGTGGGAACATTATAGGCTGATTATGCAATCTAGTTTAGACTAGAGGATTTATTCAAGTGTGTAATAAAACGCCCACATACGTATAAGAACGGAGGCCAGGCACGAGCGCGCGGTAAATAGGTACGTCAATTTTTGAATCGAAAATAAAAAGATTCTGTTGCATCTTTTATTCAGTTAAATTATTTGCAATAAGCGCAATTAGTATCATCCATAGATATTAATAAAAAAACTAAAATTCTTAAAATATTATACTTACGGGGTAGAAGGCACACCGATGGGAAAACGAAAAAAAAATTGTTACCACGTATTTAGCACATATTCTGAACCCCCCACATAGAAATTTTTCGTCGGTTAAATTATAAAATCGACGTATACGACGTTACGTTTACTCCGATTTTGGGTTGATCCTAGCTGCGTAGCAGCGTGCTACACTCGTAGCAGCGTAGCGTTGTAGTAAAAGTGCGTAGCACTCTGCGTAGCTCCATAGAAACAGACCTTGTAATGAGGGCTATCGTTTTTGAGCTCACCAGATGACGCCACTGACGAGTAAGGTCCTGTCATTAATTCTATTTTATTCTTTAAACTACCCATAACTTCATAAAAGTTTATTTTTTACGTATAACAACAGTGTTAATTTCAGACAAATATTTACAATATTGCCCACTGAATTTTATTAGCAAGCATGAAACATTTCCAATTCGAATCATTCTTCCTTCAAGTACTAATAAATTAGATCCTAACTTGTTAGGTAAGTACTTAAAATCCTCAAGTCATAATTAATCAGGAATGGCTCAATTTTGATCACAATCGTGAATATAGATAAAAATACGTGATAAAAAGTGCGCAACGCGCGAACACTATGACATCTGGCATTTCTGAAGACCTCACTCTACACGAACGCCTCTAGCGGCAAATTCATGCGCGATTGCTGTTACAGTAGACTTTGATGATATTGATAAAATGAAAGCTTTTTGTAATCGTCGAGGTGAAGGTCACTTTGCCAATTCATAAATTCCAATATTTAATAAAACAGAATGAATCTCAACACAAATCCTCTTTTGTTTTATTATACTAAAGCAACTCAAGGGCAACTTAGTTAGCACCAATTACAAAACAATCTCGCTTAGGGGAACCGTTTTCGCAAACTTGTTTTTCATTGTTGCGCAATACAAAAAACTTTTCCTTGTATACATAGCACTACCTTAAATTGACGATTGGATCTTCGCACCTAGAGAATACGTGTCAAAATTGAATGATCGTGACCATCGATCTTGTAGATTGAGTTTCCCGCAATCCATCAGAAGCGATTGGAATGAATGAAACCTACCAAACGAACCCTTTTTCGTAATGATCAGATCGTATCTGAATAAGTGATGGACTATAGATATGTGCCTTAGTTATATGACTAGTGTCATTACAATAACCTTTAATTTGTATTGGACCGCACGAACAGTGTTCACGGTCACTCTTTGTTTTATGTTATGGCATTGAACATTGTGATACCTGCGTAATTATTCGTACATCACAAAACTTGTAAAGATATTAGGTAATAACTGTTCCACCTTTGTCCGCGTGAAATTATTATAAAAATACTAATTTCCCCATGTTTTTGCAACATTTGTCTTTGATGCTCCGCTCCTTTTGGTCGCAGCGTGATGTTATATAGCCTTGCTTGATAAATGGGCTATCCATGAACACAAACAGAATTTTTTCAATTCGAACTAGTTGTTCCTGAGATTACCGCGTTCAACCGAACAAACTCTTTAGCTTTATAATATTACTAGCGACCCGCCCCGGCTTCGCACGGGTGCAATGTTATACATATAAACCTTCCTCTTGAATCACTCTGTCTATTAAAAAAAAAACGCATCAAAATCCGCTGCGTAGTTTTAAAGATATAAGCATACATAGGAACAGACAGTGGGAAGCGACTTTGTTTTATACTATGTAGTGATGACAGTGATAGTTAATTGAAAAACTTACCCACGTAATGAATACCGATAAATATCAACAAAGTTCTACAAAAACACCTCGCATTCTAACAGAATACATAAATCCATATAAAAAAGACAGGGTCCATGTGTCCAATGGTCGCAGAATCCAGATAGCCCTGAATAAATGAAAGGTATTACAGGAAAATTTATTCTATTCCCTGATACATTGCTTCAATCCGTCTGCAATACGGGTAGATTTACCTAGATCCTGTAGGTACCTACTATTTACGAAAATTCATTTGGACGGTCCAATGAAAAAGCTTTACGGTTTTTAGAAAAATAAAATTACTCGGTATCCACATAAGTATTCGTTGACTTTTATTTGTAATTTCGTTAGGAATACTTTCCTGGAGGTGCCTAGGTAAAAGCTAGGTTTTGACCTTAGAAAATTAATTTTCTTTTCTTTACTGGAATATAAACATGTGTTTTTGTTCTCCATTTGAATTTTATTACAATGAAATTCTTTTAAGAATTTTGAATTATAAAAAATATAGAAATAGACGTCCTATCAATTTGGGTATTGGAGAAGTGCCTAACTTGTTTACTCATCGTAATTTAATATTAATAAAGTCAATGGACTTATTTACAGCGAAGACCCATTATGGAAATGGATGTTACACACAAAAAAGTCCCCCAAAAGATCTAATTTTCATTTGGTTTAACATAGAGATAATCCCAATAGACAGACTTACCATTTTTGTCATACCAGTCTTAAACCGAGACTTAACCCAGCTTAATCCGTGGTGGCCTAATTAAAACTTGTAATTAAAGCTTTGCTGCCCAGTGTTAGTAAAAAATACGACCTTCAGTGTAAATAATGTCTGCAATGTATCGTCCAGCGCTGAGTAGTTTTATACTTTCATCTGAAATGATTATGTAACATAAAATAAAATTTTATGACGCGCAGCGGCAACGTGATAAAGTTTCCAAGTTATTGTTATGATGACATAGGTACGTAATAAATTAAAAATGATTACTGTGGAATAAAGTTCTGAAATGTTAGTATCTGGTTTGAAAATTCAAGTGAGAATGGTTGCTAACCAACTTCAAATCGTTATACCTAGATCCTCAATGGTCATTCGAAATGAAAAATGATATGAGAAAACTAAATATGAATGTCAAATATCTATTTAATCATTGATATACTGATTTTCTTTTGCACAAAATGGCGTCTGGTGTCGCCATATTGAATTTTGGTAACTGTCATGTCTTCAGTGACACTTGCAAGATCAACAAACAATTATTGACAAATCGATTACGTAAGAGTCGTCGAAATCAGGCCAGTTTCGTCTCTATGGCGCCACAAAGGATCAAACATACATACCCAAGCTGATAATCAACACATTACTCTCCTTTGCGTCGCGCAGTCGGGTAAAAACAGTTCTGACTAGACTGAGGAATCTAATAAACTTTTTCCCAAAAATAATATAGATTATAGTTAGATAAACAAAGATATTAACTTACGAGACGAGCTCAAATTTTAAGTGTTTGAGTAGGTCCCTACACCGTTTCTCTAGAAATTTTAACAAAATTACAATCAAGCGTTTTATTTATCCACCCACACACGTCCACAGCTTGCTGAAAAGGTTAAAATTATTACTTAAATAAGGGTAGTCTTCTACCCAACGAAGCGACACCTCACAATATCGCTTTGCTATCTTATGATGATACATTTCATGCGTCCTCGCATTTTTGGTTCTTGGACATGACGTTATCCTCACCATGTTTTAAAGACTACTGGGATTCTTCAGGGATTCTGCCCACTGCACCGTACCATACCATGACCGTGATATAAACGTTACAGGCAAAAATTATTCTTTGTAGTGAAAAGTATGAGACTATGTCCACTAGATCGTTCCGTCACCGACAAACACCGTCGCATACCATGCACGTAGCGCATCGGGACCGGCAAAATATTCTCGCCGACAAGTGTTGACGCTCCGTGCATGGCGCGCGACGGTGACGGAGCGGTTTAGCAGGCATAGTCTCATACTTTTCAATACAAAGAATTTATGGTTAAACCGCGTATGATGGGCGTTCTAACCCCGTCATAAACACGCTGTAAGTTGATACGTTCTGAAATGAAATGAAATTTATTTATTTTCCAGAATTTAGGTACATAATAATATGGTAAAATAATTTTAGTCTCACTATATTTGACTTATCAGTCGTGGAAATATGTCTAGTACATGCATAATCAATAAAACAATCATAAATTACATCAATGTCATTATTCAATGAGGTTATATTTTACTAACATCATTGTCATTATTCATTAGTCACACATCATTCATAATAAAATTTACAGTCTAGGTTTGTTTAACAGGCACATTACATTATAAAATATATTAAATCAGTTTATTAAATTATATCTCACAGTCAAGACAGTTAATTATTTATTGATTAGATTTATAAATAATATCAATAATTATATTTTATATAAGTGTTCCTAAATTTATATACATTATGTCTGTTTAAAATTTAAACAGATTTTTTTGACATTTTATTTTTTTCTAGTGGGCGTGGTGGTCCGTGCCTGATACGTTCACAGCACGGTCATGGGTAATGGTACGGTGTAGTGCGGACTCCTTTAATAGCAACTGTTTTTCAAAAGTTACGCGAGTGTTCTCGTAAATGCAACTGTAGTAGAAAAGCACACAAAAACTTCAGTTCATAGGTACAGTCATACTGCGAGAGATTCGCATATCACCACCGCGCTTCCAATAAACTCGCTTTCTGTGTACCGTAATCCTAAGTGCCTAATTCAAGTATCGATTCTTTGAAAACCTATTATACTTGTAAGTTAAGTTGTCAATGTTAGTTGTATGTGAATGAAAGTAAATAGCAAAGCCACTTACAAACCAGTGTCATCCATTACCGAACAACGGGAGCCCTATTAGCGATAATAAGTTAGTGGGTGCGCGCCAAATTAGATTTGTTTTCGTTTCTATACAGGGGTCCTTAGTGGAATAGGCACTACTTAGGACCTGAAGAAGGTCTGTAAACACGTCTTTTTAGAATCGGGTTTAAATTGTATTTAGGTAAGTAGTGTATAGACCTTAACCTTTGTGGTCATGGAGTCAAATATCAAAATCAAAGCATTTATTTCAAGTAGGCCAGTTACAGGCACTTATGAATTGTCGAAACAAAGATAACAATTAATTGTAGCTACAGTACCAGTCACAAGGCATCAAAACTGTGAAAGTACTGTAGTTGCCCATTCCCTAGCGTAGATCTCTATCGAGAAGAACGGGCAAGAAACTCCATGGACACTCTTTTAAATCAGTATATTGTTACAAAACCTTGGTTACATCATTCATGTTGAGATGGTACACTATGTGAGAACGATGTAGCAAGATGTGCACATTAAAAGTGTCCACAGTAAAAACAAAAAAGGCAATTCAAAAAATAAAAATAATTAATTCAAATAAGCCGTGGCAACTAAGAGATGACCAGTCACACTGACAGCGCCCGTTCACGAACATGACGCATAGATCAGCACCATTCAACTCAACCATTTTGAAGGGAACTAAATGATCCGACACACGCGCCACCATCAGCGAGACATTTGAGTGAGCATGACATAGGTACTCTCAACCGCCAGGGCACATTCAGGTCAAGAAAGGACGTAGGTTTCTAGTACATAGTATTCACACAGTATAGGCTTTATATAATACTAAAGAGATTGAATCTATACAATGCAAAGATAGTTGTACAATCTTCAGCAGCTCCAACAATACTATTTAATGTTATCAATTTGTGCGTCCCTGTCCTTGTGGAGCAGGACCGGCATTGAGCCAAGCATTTTTATCAGCGATATAATCGTCCAACTTGTAATATGCTTGCTTACAAAGTGTGCGTTTAATGCATGTTTTAAATTTCGTCTCATTGAGTTCAAGAATACATTGTGGAATTTTATTATAGCATCTCAAACAGTACCCCATGAAAGATGAGTCTACCTTAGCGAGTCAGAAGCCCGGCTGAACGAATTGGTCCCTATTTCTAGTACTGTAATTGTGTCTGTCACCTCTTTTACCAAAAAGATGCAGATTTTTTCTTACGTACATTATGTTTTCATAGATGTATTGACAATGTACCGTCATGATGTTAATGTCCTTAAACAGTTCCCTTAGAGAGAGAGAGTGAAACTGTCATCGTGCTATAATTTGAAATTCAGTTAAGTATTGCTGTGCATTTGCCGTGCCTTTCATTATTTTACCTCATGGAGCTTTTAAAAGCTGAATGGAGTTTGAATGGAAAATTGAGATTGAAGGGTCAAAAGACATTAGAAAGTGAAACCTGACATAAGCGAGACCATCGCTGATGGAATTTTGCTTCCGCCGCCAACCAAACTGTGAACTGCACTGTTATCAGTTTTTGTTTATTTTCTGCTATCTGGACTGTTTAGCGCGCAAAGAGATTTAAAAGACTTATATAAAGCGGAAATTACCTATTGAGCGGAGAGCAGCGGTGGCCCGTCTTACGAACAGTAAGTCGTGGGTTCGAACCCAGGCAGGCGCATTACTTTGTGTAATTTATTTCATAACCACTGCTCTCAAAAACGGTGTTTACCAACCCGCACTGGGCCCGCGTGGTGGATAATAGCCCATTCCCTCTCCTAAAGAGGAGGCCGTGTGTACCATGAGTAGGAACATTATAGGCTGATTAAGCTATAAAGCGGACATTGGGAATAAAGTCATACAAAAATTTAGATTCCGAACATTTTCGATTTTGACACACGAATGCTACCTGACAAGCGGGCGTATGGACACTAGATAGACCGTTTTGTTTGTTACAAAGTGGTAACAAGTATTGGATTATGATTTTCTGCGTCTTGTCCTGTCTATCGCTCGTGACTATTTGAATGTCTTTGTCAGAGCTACTGCTCAGGTGCTCCAAATGCAGCGCCAAAGTTTTATGCCATGTGGAGGGCAAACCACTAAGAAAGATATTGAAAACCCTTCAAGGATATCTAAGATTTCATAAACATGTTATGCAAAGTCCCTGTATTCCTTACAGTGACCTGCAAACAATATTGTGGTTGCATGATCCCGTCGAGTGCAAACGGCTTTCTGACAAAACCAGCAACGAAGCTGGGATCAGTCTAGGATTGTAGGCAAAACGCAAAGAAGCTAGGTATTATTCTTTGAATTTTCACACTTTATTTCACAATCGGTACAGTTTGTGACTTTTTAAGTAGGTATTTAGGCAGGTAGCTAACCTTTTAAGATCGGCAATCAATCATGACATAACACGACCGTTTTCCAAGAAAAATCTTTGTACGTCCTAGGTACGTCCATAACAAAAAAAAATACTATAAATTATCAGTGTATTTTCAAATAGGGTGAAGGCCTCCAATAACTGTTTCTTTTTCTAGCACCAACATTTGTAGGTATAGGTATCTAGTATTGTGGAGCAAATTGTGGCAATGGCGTTAATTAACAGTAGAACGAGATGGAGACTGTGCCGATTCGCTCCACAGCACCCAATCATAGTAATCTGAGAGACGGATAGGCCACAGCAGAAATAAATGTTTCTACCGAATGGAGGAAATGGCGATGAATTTCGGTATAAATTGTGAATCGGAAATTCATAACTTCGAGCTTGTGTTTCCTGAAAAGGCAGATAGAGGCGTTTGGAACACAACCTCTCGGCATTCGTGCGTGGTCCTAATTTTTACCCCACTGCGGCCAAGCATAAGAGGAGGGTGGTTATTTTAAATATTCAATTGAAGCTAGAACCATAATCTGATAGGCATTCAAAAGTTTCCAGCAAATAATAATGATAATACATAGGAGACAGCAGTGAATTGTGTGTTTAGGCGTACCTACTTACTTAGTTACCTATGTACTTAGAGTATGTACAACCTACCTACAATTTGCTAGCTTATTTGAAATTCCACCGCCCGAGGATAGGTATACCTACCTACTTGTTTCTGTATAACACTGTGCCGGCCAATAAGTATATGAAATAACAAGACATTTAAGTATTATAATTCCTAAAAATGGCAGGTATTTTTAAACGTTAACTATGTAGCTAGATACCTATACGTTTACGAGACTAAATTAAAGCTAAGTGCCTATCTGATGTCTCCATAACGTAGGCAAGCAAATTGGATAGATAAGTAACGTCCCAATTCCAATTTCGTTAAAAACTTCCTGAAATCTCATTCAGATGCAAATTATGACTAACGATATCTCGGAACGCCGATGTTCGACGTAAAAAATAAGTTTTTATCTCACAAAAAGGGAACGGTATTTGTAAAGACTGTTTTTTGATCCGCAAAACATGTTTCTCAAAGCCACATCACTGGTGCTGTAACATAACATAAGTACTGAACTGAAAGTGTGAAAAATAAAAACTTAGCTGGCTCTTCATAAACTTCCTATCTTTCAGAAACTAGTAGAAAATCATAGAAGCAGGTATTTTAAAGCGTTGAAAATAGCAACCATTGAGAAAATTTATCAAGTGTTTGCCGTAATATAGGTAATATATTTTCATGATTTCAGGAGAGGATATCTGAAAAACCACGTCCACCTCACTACTTATATGTATTATTTGTCTTAAGAATAATGTAGGTCCAATCTTAGTCTCATCAATCTGTCGTACAATTTAAGAGCGCGCTACTCACCACGCGGGACATTTTTACTTAGAGCATAGTGGAAATAATCATAAACTAGACTATCTACAAAATATTTAAGAAATAATTAACTGATTGTATATTATTTTCAGTGTATCAAAGCAAAAGTGGACCTGGGTGAGTTTGTTTGATTCAGTAGTGTGCTTTGCACTGACACGCTTTTTGAAATGAAATAGACACGATCGCGTTCGATTTGGAAAGGCGCTTAACAATATTGTGCATGCGATCGAGATTTAAAAAGAAACGCGCGTTGAGGCTAGCATGTGGCCGGAGTCCCTTGTTACCCTCCAATCTCTATAGGTATCTATCTAGGATAGAGGGTACAATAGAGAGTGCGAGCCGTGTTCAGTGTTCCAGGCCAGTGCATCTTCATCAGTCGCCGCGGCCGCCCCACTGCGGGAGCTCACTCAAACTTTGCTTGCTGTGTAAATTAAAAAAAATGAGCATTTTAGATCAATTAGATGAAAATAGTGTGCCTTGTGTGATAGTGGTTTTAGTGATAGTGGCATGATTTCAATAGGTACATCATTTGGTGGTTTCATGTTAAATTTAAAATTAAAAACAAAATGGCAAGTAAATCAGTTAAATCAAATAAAATAAACAAGTGTACAAATAAATTAATTGATTTATTGCAGTTTAGACAGGTTGTCACATTGAATTTCATTTTTCAGCTGGTAAATAGCTAGTGTAGAAAATAAATAAGCTTAAAAATAGGTTTACACAGGATGCCGCACAGGAATTATTCTCTCAGCTGGTAGAAGCTTCACTACACAGTCAGTACAGTAGTCAGTGCCAGTATTATCGGTCCACCTTGCACCTAAGAACCCAGTTTTCTGGCAACCCACACACATTGTCTTAGTCTGATAAACAGGTGCTGTTTCATCTAATGACCTTTGTTCCTTAGCAGATTTCAATAAGTCTAGCATATATCTGGTACTGTTCTTCATTTCCAGAGAGGACACACTGTCATGAGCCTCTCCACAGTCGTATGGATCCTCCATGGTCACAGGCACATGCAGCTGAGGGAAGAATGTGGATTTCTTGTAGAACATTGCCTTATTCTTGTCCCTCCCTACACCTTTAGGGATTCTACCTGGTATTGGTAAGCCTGCTTTGGCTAACTTAGCGAAATACTTCTGTATTCTGCTCATGACTTGTATCGGAGTCCTTGTTCCTAATGCTTGAGCTATTTTCTTGTACCGCCGTGCCTCAATAGGCTCTTCAGGATAGATTTCAAGTAATTCCTCTAATCTTTTCTGCTCTTCACAAGACCATAGTTGATTGAATGTTTCAGGCTTATTATCTGTGAACTTGCGTCCCCTTACTTTAGTACTAGGATCTAGATCGTCTTTATTTGGCTTTGTGTCTCTAATATCATCATCCATTGTTGCGTCTATTCCGTAGCTGGCCCAATCAATAGTCGGTGGTTCAGCAATAGTTTGTCTAGGAGGGAAGTGGGCACTCCCTGCTTTCATTTCGTTGAGAAAAGACAGCGGGTCCTTTAGTGCCGCGTTTTGGGCTTCTGATAATTCTTCTATGTCTTTCAATGCCTTCACTTTCTGGGCTTCCAATTTGACGATAAACTTCAACAGATCACAGTACTCTTTATTTCCGCGAAGAGCCAGGTGGTCGGTTTCAAAAGCGAATTCTTCATCCGAATCCATGTTTTCAGAGTCTACGTTTTCCATGATTTTATATGTAAAGAAACAATGTCATAATCAAGAACAAGTTTTCTAGTAAAATGAGTGTAAGTTCTGGTATGAAATTGCCGGGTAGTCCAAAGAGGTTGAGTGTAAAAATTAAAAACAAACTAAATAATGTGCAACAGAAAAAATGCAAACCCGAATACAGGAGCGCTTCTCTTGAGGGATGGTCTGGACGGTAAGTACGTAAAATAATAAGACTGAGTTTTTGTTTATATATAAGTTTCCATACTGTTTTCTATTTAAATATCATATTCATAATAAAAATAAAACTCTAATTTTATTGTCGTCTGGCCTGACCGACAAACGTCAAAATGATTACGTTCCGAACCTGCATTCATCCAATCCGACGTTTCTGACTGAAACCTCAAAGTTAAAATAAATATAAAATGCAAACGAATGATTCAAACTTACTGTAAAATGATTGAAATACCTGGAACTTATTTTCAAACATGTAATTATTTTATTGAATGCAACCAAAAAGCTTATTTTTATTCAGTTACAGAACGCACGCTCAAATGTTGTATTTTGCGCCCTCTAGTAAACATAGTTTGAACTTTTAAGCCAAGGACAGCAACCAGAAGTTTCTGGTAGCTTCAATAGATGTCGCTGTTCCGGCAACAAGATCAGTTTTTATACGTCAAAGATAGATGGCGCTATAAGTCGTTGTTCTTAAAAAACTAGAAATAAAATTGTTATGTTTAGTAAATCACATCGCCTCCGTAACTTTTACTTTAGATCTATTAAGTACCTACTAATTTTAGATATTAATATTTCTTCGGTTTTATTGGGGTGTCTTTTTTGACTGACTAAATAAGCGAAAGGAGGCGGTTAAGTTTTCCACTTAGGTACGTTGTTGATTTCTCTGTAATCACTGGCCCGATTTTCGTTATTCTTTTTCATTTGGGGGGGGGGGGAAGCTTGCGCGGTGGTCCCATATAAATATTAGGTTCTATAATTATTCTTATATTTTCTATTTTTCTTCTTCGTATATGTGATAATAACTTCTAGTTACAATGTTAAATTGATACTTGTTAAGGATTTGTTTGAGATATACCTACACCAATAAAAAGGGTAAAATAAAAACTAATTTGGGAAAAAAAATAACAAGTCATCAAACAAACAAGTCATCGACATCTGAAAGTAAAGTTAAATAACTTTACTTTCAGATGTCGATGACTTGTTTGTTTCATTGACTTTTTTACCACTGATTTCAATACACTTCCTCGAAAACTGGCTCATAACTTAAAACGTTTTAATTTTCTATTTTTCATACTATGCTGTTTAGCGGCTTCAAACCTTTGCTTCTTCTACAATCTGGCGAAAGCAAAGCGCGAAAAAAAAATGCAAATTAAATCATACACAGGCCTGCAAAATGAGGGTCATAACTTCCTCTCGGGAATTTGATACTGATTCTAGGGTATTTTGGTGCGTTGATTATGATATGTACCTACCTACTTAGCTTTTCTCCATCACCTCCAGATTTTTCAAAAAAGGTATAGAAAATAGGAAAAAAACACAAGTTGTCACATAAAAATAGTACATTTTGATATAAGTGGGGAAACTTTGTTATTGCATTCGAGCGCGGAATTAAAACCCGAGCTGTAGGCGAGGGTGTTATGGAGCCGAGAACTGCAGTAACAAATCCCCACGCGTATCAAACGACGTTTTTCAATACACTTTCGAAGAAATAAAATATTAGAACGGAAAGTATTTTTGTCAGGAATTATTAGGAAACTATGATTAATTTGCTATTTTACCGCGCTTTGCTTTCGCCAGGTTGTAGAAGAAGCAAAGGTATGATAGGCTTTTCAGCCTTAATATGAAAAAAAGAAAATTCAAATATTTTTTAATTTAGAACACAAATAAATGTTAATTTCTTCTTACATGTAAATATTTGTTTTGAATAATCATGTTTATCTATGATATTCTATTTATAAACACAATTTAAATACTCAAAAAATATTTATGCCGTAAAGACGCATATCTCTTTGCCGAGATTAAAAAAAAAACAACCACCGCCGACTATAGCTATAGTCATTGAACCCATTTGGACTTATCTGTGGAAATTATTATTTAATTAAATTAAATTAAATTTTTAAATTATTTAAAAATATTAAAAAATCCACGCGTGCGAAATACATTGCATGTTGAACCTAATCGTAGTGCGATAAGAACCAGTTTTCGAGAAAGTGTATTGAAAAATATATATTTAAAAAAGTACATTACTTTTAACTTAAAATACTACTAATATATAATAACAACTTATTACTAGTCTAAAATACATGTAAATTTTATTTGTGGAACCTGGTCCTTTTTTTTGGAAGCTTCGGTTGTGCGATTTCCGTTTAAATTTCTGGTTTGGATCGACGCGCGCTTCAATAACCAACAATAGTCCGCAAACATGCTAGTATTCCACCTTCCTTGATACCGGACTTCAAGCTCTTTAAGTTTCAAGTTTATGTTGCAAGATGCGCACTTCAACTGGTAATTTTCTAAATCAGTGCGGGTATTTATATAAAAACACTTTGGTTTATCTTTATTACACCCTTTTCTAAATATTCATAACTATTAGGTAATAATACCTAATCATAATGTATTACTAGGCTTATTACTAAATTAAGCCAAAATGAACTGTTTTCGACATGGTTAATGCGAATTACTTATACTCATTATGTAGTAATTAACAAATTACTGATTTCCATTAATTTCTATGTCCCCTTACACTAATTAAATGCAATAAAAATTAAGCTGAAGTAATTTAATGACGTTTTGTAAATTTTAAAATGTAGGCGCTCCGACATTTTTCAGCAAAATCTTAAAAATTCGATATCAAAAAATCCTGAGGTAATGGATTTTTTTGGGATCCTGCCGTTTTGCCGAAAAGATTTTGCCAAATTTTTATTACCCAAACAAATTTTAGCAACCTTTTTTTATACCAATGTAATATTTGGAATAATTTTAGTACGCTCATTTTCATTTGGTCAAATTTTTACTTGGAAAAATATTACCAAGTATAATGTCATTATGGCATTTGGTCTTTAATCAAATAAAATAAAAAATAATAAAAATAAATAGTAATAAATAAAATCATTTTAATTCGAGTAACAAATCACAAAAAGTCACAGTCAAATGAATTATTACAGCAAACAATCTTCAGACAATAAACTTTTGGTGAATTGATTTGTTTAGACAAAAATAATTAAGGCAAAAATAAGATTTTTTGGGAATTATATAATTAAAAAAAATAAAAAAATGATAAAAGAAAGAACTAAAATATATTGTTTTTAGTAGGATACCCGGAACTCAACTATTTAGATTAGGTTAATTTCTTCTTTAAACAAAATGGGTAGGTTAGGTTAGGTTAAAACTGTGACCTGGCTGTGCTGTGGCCAGAATCGACTAGCATTAATAGAGAAAAGAGATTGTTTTTAGTAGGTTACCCGGAACTGAACTATTTAGATTAGGATGATCACTTATTAAAAAAAAAAATCGTTAGATTAGGTTAAAACTGTGACCTCCTACGCACGAAACGTTCACATTTTTGTCATTGAAGCATTTGAATAGGAAAGGGTGAATTGAAAAACTGACGACACTAAATATTTGGCTTATTTGATTTTGCGTAAAAACTGTTATTCCAACTGAAATATTTGACTAAATAAAAAATGGTAAAAGTACTAGTTGGTGAACAAGTTATTGTTCAAACGTTCACTTGCCAAACATAGGTTTTCGTAACAATTATTTGTAAAGAGATTTTTTGGTAAGTAATAATTTGGCAAATGAAATTATGCGAAAATTTGTTTGGGAAGTGATAATTTGGCAATTTCTTTTCGGTAAAACAAGGGAGACCCGATTTTTTTTTATTTTTTTTTCTCGTAATCAGCACATCTGAAACTATAGAAAACATTACTCAGATTTCAAAAAGGAAAACCATTGCAGGCCTGTGTGATGTATGACAAAAGAGTTTTCGTTGTATTACTTATTTTATTTCTTCGAAAGTGTATTGAAAAAAGTCGTTCGATACACGTGAGCATTTGTTACTGCAGTTCTCGGCTCTATAACAACCTCTCCTGAGGCTCGGGTGTAATTCCGCCTCGAATGCAATAACAGGTTTCCCCACTTAGATCAAAATGTAGGTACTATTTCCACTTATTGCGTTTCTAAGGAATTCGGTTTTTATTGTATATTTTTTGACGGACAAACATGTTACAGAACTGTGGGAGGGATTTAAGTAGGTACCTACCTATTTATTTTGAAAACAGTTGCATTTCGACGGACAATCCAGTGAAGCAGGCTTGCTTGCTGATCACCTTACAAGGTCGACGACTCGACGCTTCAAGCAACGGGCAAATTAGATTATGACTTGGTCAAATCTGTCACCGAAACGAAAAGGGTTCCGCAAACCTGACCTAAATTTAAACTTGTGCTAGCTCACATGCTGCTCGTGTTAAACCAATTAATTTCTTAGTGATGGTTTTCCTACTATTTATACTACTAATATGCACCTAAATATTTTTCAATACCTATACACTCGGAAACTGGCTCAGATATGTTTTACTACAATTAGGTTCAGAATGCAGTGTATTTCACACTCTTGGTTTTTTTTTTTTGTAATTTTCTATTAAGTCATTATTTTTAAGAATAAGAATACTTCTAGGGAGTCTGTTTCAAGTTTTGTGTTAAACAGTGATTTATTAGATAAGTTCCTAACTGAAGTACCCTTTTCTTTTTTTTTTCGTATGGGAAATCATCAAATGACACCTCCCGCTCTAAGCGGAGTGGAAGGGAGTGTTAGACTTGTACTGATTAAAACCCATCCATGTTCACTCCTGTTTCCAAGCGGCGCGGCGCGTCGTGCCGCGGACCCGTCCCGCGGTACAACGCCGCCGCGCCGCTGCACGTTGTGTCCGGGCCCTGACTCTTTCGAACAGTCCCGCAGCCCCGGCAGGCATCGGCCCTTGCCGGAAGGGGTCCCCCTTCCGGTTTGCTGACATCTCTTTGAGGCGCGCGTGGAACACGAACGCGCTGTCGCGTGCTCTGTGTGTGACACGGCCTTTTTTTTTTTTTTATCGATTGTAAATCATCAAATAACCCCTCCCGCTCTGGGCTGAGCAGGAGGGAGTGTCAGACTTTTACTGACTAAAACCCATCCATGTTCCTTCCTTTGCCCTTTGTGTTCCAGGGCCGCGGTATCTCTTTCGAACAGTCCCGCAACCCTGGCAGGCGTTGGTCCTTACGGACCCCTCCCTGTTTGCTGACTCTGTTTGAGGCGCGCGTGGAACACGAACGCGCCGTCGACACGGCCTGTCGTCATAAGACGGATGGACGGCGAGCTAGCCCATAGCTCACCGTCCACAGGCCCGCGCCTACGGTGGCCCCCGACGCCCGGTGCGTCTCCCGCGCCGGCTGGGACGTGAGGTTCTCTCCCTCTCACGTTCTGCCACCTCCTTCGCTAGCACGACTGCTTCGCAGAAGGAGGTGACGGCGTCCCATTCCGTCTCGCTCCGGACCATGGATTGAACCAAGGCCGGAAGCGAGAGGTCGCCGCCGCCGATCACCGCTACGAGGACACGGCGGTGCTCCGCCCACGCGGGGCAGATCTCCACCGTGTGCTCCACCGTGTCCTCCGGTCGATCCTCACAATGGTAGCACCCGGGCGTTTCCTCCCGCCCGAAGTGTGACACGGCCGTCGTTATAAGACGGACGGACGGCGAGCTAGCTCAAGTCATTACTCACCGTCCACAGGCCCGAACTAAAGTACCCTCACGTTACGAATTTTCCTACGTAGTAGGTAAACCTATACTTATTAGGATTTGCGTAGGTTCTTACCCTCCCTAATTAACAAACATAATGTCACGCTTGAATTCCCCAAAGAGATAGGCAGAGGTGTAGCCTGAGCACAATACCTACATACACCCACATTAAACTATATTTATTGTTTAAGTTTTACGTTTAGAGCGAGCGCAAATCCAATTTTGGGCTGCTACTGCAAAACAAATCATCATCATTCTCCTTATTTTACCCTTATTCATTTGGTGTCAGCACAGCATGTCTTCTTCTTCCATACTTCTCTATTACTCGTCATCTCATCAGTCACCTCCTTTCTTGCCATATCATCCTTCACATAGTCCAACCATCATTTCTCAGGTCTTCCTCTACTCTTATACCCTCCTTAACTTTCCTCACGACATTTTCCTCATTCTTCTGCATCACATGCCTATACCACGACAACTGATAACCTCACAACTTTTCAGTCACCGGCGCCAAACTTCTGCAATTTGGTTTGCAGCAGTTTGGCGTATCTACTTTAAATCGCTCGACCAGGGGATCAAATCCTCACGATCATCACGCGCAGAAATCGCACCAGCCTTCCAAACATTTCAAAACACATTCAGACGCATTTATTTCCAGTACTTTTAAACGGGTTGCATATCAATACAAGAATGGATCGCTTTTCGAAATGTATCCGAAGAACAGTTCGTGATCTGGACAGGTGCCAGGCAAGAGATTGTCGTCTAAGTTACCAACTTAAATGTAGACTGTTGCGAATCAAGTTTAAGTTGGGATTACGGCGACATTAAACTGGAACGGATTTCATTTAAGTTGAGCTTTTAAACGGGGTTAAGGGATTTATAATGTGAGGATTTAAATACAGAAATTAAAATGGGCGTAGGCGAGGCGTGGGCGATGAAAGATTTTTCACATGTGAACAACTCGTGTAAAAAAATGACGAATATCCATTCGCTTTCATGTCCTTTTAAACCCTTGTAGGGGTTGTGGGTTTGTAGGGATATTCAAATAATTAATGTACATAATATCAACAGCCAATTCAAGAAGCACTTGAAGAAGTTTAATTTTAATGTTAACACATTGTTGATTTTTCCAGAAACTAAATATTAAGGTCGCATACGGCTCGATCAACGTTTGACCGCTCCTTAACTACGTACTTACCTAATTGTTGACTATAAAGCCAAAGATAAAAAAGGTGACAATTCAAAGTAATTGGTAAATCTTAAAGTCGGGATATAATTATATAAAAAAAAACTATACTTATATATTTTTAAATAAAAAGGACAACCTGCAAAACGCAATGGTCAGCATGCATAGACCTTTTATTATAGCTGGTCCATATTGTCCTATTGCTGGGCAAAGACAACCTCCATACCTTCCAACGGTCACGATTCTGCAATCTAAAGACTTAGGAATGAACCTACTTACGTCAGGTCTTGTACTAATTGCTTCATAATTAGACCCTGCCTACACAACTGCGCATATCCGAGGGTTACGAAATCTACCCACTCGATGCAAAGGGGTCGCCGGTCGTGTAGATATTTCTATAACTTACGCAATGTCCTTTGTGCCACTTATAGCTTAAAGGGATGTGAGTAAAAGACACGGGGCTATCGAGCTATAATTGGTAGCCCGTCAATGGGGCTATTTTTAACAGTTGAGTCACTTGGATGAAGATGACCTATGTGGTCTGCTTTTAGATGTGGTAAGACATTTGACGGATAGCCTAATAATTTATCCTAACCTAATTTATATTTTTTTAGGTACTTATTCAGGTAAGTCCCGTATTTTTTTCAGATAGATAAAAATATGTACTTAAAATGTACACCAACATTTTAAACAGCTCTTAGATTTAGAATAGAACACTAGCAGATATATTTATCGTACGGGCTTTGGTTGCGTCCAGCAATGGGTTTTACTTTCATGTATTTTTCTTGCCAAGTACTTACGATGGATTACAGAAGACAGTAGATAATTGCCCGACGAATGTCAAGAAGATTCCTTCCTATTCTGTTTCCAAGCGCTTCCTTATTCCCCTAAAATAAAACATGAGGAAGGAAAAGTAACAAACTTCAGAAAAGACAAGCTTTCTTATAAAATATTTCCAAACGAAGCAGCAGGCTACTTATATTCCTGAACGTATCGTTATTACAAACGATACCACATTTCGGAAAACCGCCGTGTATTTCGGTCAGCAAGCGAAGCGAAACCGTATGAAAGGTTTTAAATAAACAAACATTAGAATAACAAAGTATACTCGCTTTGCTTGATTAAACGGATACGCCTACATGAAAATTTATATAAAGCATAAAATAACAAAAATAGAACTTAGAAATTGCGTCGAAACTTTTAAAAGAGGCTTGTTATTATAAAATTGACAATCTTTTCCTCGAAGATGTTCATTGTTCATAAAGATGAAGACCGTATTGAATGTATTTTTCCGATTTTCTTCAAAAAGGAGGAGATTCTCAATTTGCTTGTATTTTTTATGTTTTTTACCTCATATCTCCGTCATTTCTTAACCGATTTGAAAAAATCTTTTTTTTCTGTGATAAGATATACTTTCCGATTAGCGACATAGAATTTCAAAATTTCATCAAATCTGTTCAGTGATTTGGTGTTTTCGTCACGTTAATTACCACATCACGCGACGTCGGTTTTTATTGCAGAAAGTTTTCTATCTGTACACCGCGCACCGATGCGACACGTCATACCCAATCAGTGTGAAATAAAATAAACGGTATAAGTATGGACAATTGACGTAGTATCTCTGCTTATTATCTATGTGCGGTTTATAATAGTATTAAAACCGCAATGGACGTGGAAGCGACGGCGATGGGACGTGGACGTGAATAGATGCACGTCCCGAAGTCTTTGTGTCATTTATTAACATACAATGGGTGAGCTCTGGACATT
This sequence comes from Eugnorisma glareosa, assembly GCA_947578425.1. Taxonomy (NCBI): domain Eukaryota; kingdom Metazoa; phylum Arthropoda; class Insecta; order Lepidoptera; family Noctuidae; genus Eugnorisma; species Eugnorisma glareosa. The sequence continues at coordinate 16,968,343 of OX387959.1, forward strand.
TTATGAAGCGTCTGTGTGCATCGATAGCGCTTTTGTTTTGCTTAGGATTTGATATTTTGTTGGGTTATTTTCTATTTTAAAAGTCTTTTTATTTTGTGGATGTTACATAATAATATATCATCATCATCATCTGCCTAGCCTTTTCAACTATGCCACTGGAACTTAGCTATTTTGCAACTATGTTGGGGTCAGCTTTTAGTCTAACCGGATGCAACTGAATACCAGTATTTTACATGAAGCAATAGGGGCTATATGCAAAAAATACAAAACTTTTTTTATTTCTAAAAAATGCCTTTTATTGACCCATAAAAACATTGTGGTACACACTTGTTTAATTCTCTAAAACAACACTTTTTTACAATTTAATATTTTATGTAGCGTGTTTTTGGTGAAACCGAACGCAAACACAAAACGCATCGATTCCGGTAGTGACGTCAAATGCTATGTGTCAAAGTTTACTGTAATATTGTTATTACAATTTTTGCTTTAATAAAGCTCTAACAATATAGTAAAACTATTCTATTAAGGTGGATGCGCAAGGGTAGCCCGCGAAATTTATTTTTTCTTATGTTTATTGCAATTTGCAGGTCAGTGTCAGGTTGTATGTTGATGAAAATATGAATCGCGCCAGTAACACGTATGGGATTACAGAATTATAATCATTAAAATCATCAATACAACCCTCCAAGTTCATTTAATCCCATTCAGTGACTTTTTCATGAAATTGCTACTGAATGGGATTATATGAACTTGGAAGGCAAGAAAATTTAAAGGCAAAAATATCTAATGTTTTGCCCTTAAGGTTGAAGTGCAAGGGCACTTCCACCTTAAGGGCAAAACATTAGATTTAAACAAGGCAGATAGAGGGAAGTGACATCAAATGCTATGACTTGAATGGTCGCGACAGTCTCCTACAATTTTCTACGACAGTTCAAACGTCCATCGTTTGAACTGTCGTAGAAAATTGTAGGAGTTTAATATTTTTTTTGTGCTACACGCAGTAGTTGAAATTAACTTTTAATTATTTTCTTGGGTTGATAGTACTGCATTTTATTGATTTAAGTGAAAAAAAAAAAATTACATGCATATTCCCTATTGCCTTAGATTTGACCTCCACAACCCAGTTTCTACTGGGTAATGCGATACACCTCTTCCTCTTTCCTTATTAATATACGTTGCCCTCAAAACTGATGGAATTAGCTAAATTGCTTATATATTTTTGTCAGACTTTTCCAAAAGTTATACGGGCTCCTATATCAAAGAACGTGCTCACTTGACAGCACCTCGTCTTACCTAACATTGGCAATTTTGTAAGACTTCAAAACAATTTCATTGTTTTCTATAAATATTTACCTTGAATGTTCTCCAAAGAATATGTTGAACACCAGCACCCGTTTATTACTGTACAAACGTTTGCTTTCACGCGGGAAAAATGCTACGGTTAAAGTGGGAAACCAGACATATTTATTTCGACCCGTCACACAGTGGTAGTAATTGCAACAATAAAAACTCTCTGCTCCACTCGCTATAAATAGCGCGAGAACTTGGAAATGATATTGAGTGTATTGCTATACAGCGTGTAACAGAAAGGGTATATTTATATGGAAGAGTGTAGTACGGACCATCAAACTGAACAACTTTCGTTAAGGGACCACCATCGTAATCACAAAAAAATAATCAACTGTCCCATACAAAATTTCAATACCTACTCGACCCAAATGTATGGGGCAGTTGATTATTTTTTTGTGATTACGGTGGTGGTCCCATAGAGAAAGTTGTTCAGTTTGATGGTCTGAAACATACTCTTCCATATGACTATGCCCTTTCTGTTACACCCTGTATAGTTGCCTACCTACAGACCTATCTTCGACTTGCGTAGTGAAAATGAATCTGAACTGCGCCGGGTCTTGCTAGTTTATTGGTATTTTGACTTATTTACTTATCAATATTATTTGGCTAACGATGGCAACTAATTCTATTTTAACCGACTTCTAAAAAAAGAGGAGGTAATGTATTCCACCTGAGTTATTTTTTTCATGTATGTACAGACAGCACATCAAGGTACTACAGTCTGTCAAATTTATTTAATAGATTTTCAACTTTTTCGCTATAGCATTAGATTCAAGATTGATTGGGAAAATTTGACAGCTTCGGGTAGCTAGATGTCCTGGCGTATTACCTCTTATCTTATAACCAGGAACGGTTCACATCAGCATTTCTACAAACAACAAACAGCTAGCAGCTGCTCTAAAAGCCCAGTTTCAAATAACACCTGCAGCATTTATCATACTCACGTCATGAATTTACTTGTTTAGCGTATACTGTTGTTGTGTAATCGACTTAACGTCGGAATTCCACCGGCCCACTCTGCTAATTGCGCCGTGGCATCATATTAGCCTGTCAGACGAAGATGGGGCTAACTAACAGCCCATGAGAGCTTAAAACCGTAGACTAAGATTAGTGAGGTTCAATGGTCTATGAATGTATGTCTATCTAACTAAGGTTATTATATTATTGTGTGTGTTTCGACTGTCCTTTAAATTGAAGCGTACCTCTACTGTATGGTTAAGAAAGTAAGGCAAAATCGTTAGTGATATTTTTTTGTTGTTATAAAAACAATTAGTTTGTATTTGAGCTCTTAAAGGAGGGATTGGGCGAAAAAAAAAATACCTATAATATAGCGATTCGAAAACCTAGGCAGCACTTGGCCTTTTTTTTTTTCGTATGGTAAATCATCAAATGAAAAAACGAAAACTGACCCTGGCAGTGGAGTTTAGTCTTTTTTTTTTACGGGTGGTAAATCAAATGACCCCTCCCACTCTGGGCGGAGCGGTAGTGAGTGTCAGACTTGTACTGTCTAAAACACATCAATGTTCCTTCTTTTGCCCTTTGTGTTCCAGGGCCACGGTATCTCTTTCGAACAGTCCCGCAACCCTGGCAGTGGTTTAGCCTTAGACGTAATTTACAACAGAACATATAAATACTTGTTTGTGATTAGTGTACGACAGTATGCGTTGTTTACAGCTAGCTATGTAGAAAGAAAGAAAGAAAGAAAAAGTATTTATTAGACTCACACAGGATAATACAAAAACATACAAAAAATGGTTGAAATAACATTTAAACAAAATTATATAAAAAGTAAACATCTTCAAGAAAAAAACAAGTGAAATAGGACCTGTGCGAGGCCAAAAGGATCTCAGCATGGTGCTGTAACTTTAAAAGTCAAAGTTTTTTAAAGTCACAGCGCTCTATGAGCTGTGCACACTGTTTTCTACTTCCCACACTTGTTTATTTCATATTTTTACCATCACATAAATGTAAACAAAACAACAAGTAGCTAATAAGCTCGCCTACATAAAAATGTTGTGTTATTTGTCATGCATATATTTTGTTCTTTCGTCAAAGGCGAATCCCATTACGTTTTGTGGTGGGGCAAAAGGGTTTTTTTATTATTTGTAGGTACATTTGTGGGCGCAATTCCATATCAATCTGGAATTGTACCGAATGCTGTGGAGCAGGAAATGAAAATCAAAATGTTGCCGACAGGCGACAACGCACTCACTGCCGCCATTGCTATGTACCCTACAATCTACATATACACTTCGGTAGGTAAATATCTATGTACTTGATTCAAACATGACTACTGAAAAGTTTCACTTTGCATGATACTAAAGTTTATTTCTTTTGAAATAAGCGGTGCTTTTGTACTCTACTCGTAAGCTAAGTTATGATGTTTCTGTCTTATGTAATATACATAAATAATTAAATATAAATAAAAGGTCATATAAATAATATATCATAATGTCACGCCTATAATCCCCGGAGGGTTGTCAGAGGTGTACCTAATAGTACACCCACATTTCGCCAGTTACCTTTAGTCCCATGTAACAGCGTACGAGCCTATTGCCATCCACCGGACACGAATCCAGACTCCGTAGCTGCTACTGAGAAATCCTGATGGAAAAACTTAATAACAATTTGCCCCACCCGGGAATCGAAGCCAGGACCTTATGCTCAGATGTCGCGATTGGGACCAGTAGAACGAGGCAGTAAAATTCATTTATAAATGTTGGCTGTAAAGGAAAAATAGCATAGCATAAGCATAATAAGCCTATAATATTCCCACTGCTGGGACACACGGCCTCCTCTCTGTGAGAGGGGCTATAATCCACCACGCGGCCCAGTGCGGGTTGGTAGATGTCACATGTCTTCGAATTTTCGGTTCTAGGACATCGGCTCACGATGTTTTCCTTCACCGTTTTGAGAGCAGTGGTGATGAAATAAATTTTATTACACAAAGTAATACGCCTGCTTGGGTTCGAACCCACGACTTACCGTTCGTAAGTCGGGGCTGCCATCACTGGGCCACCACTGCTCTCTAAACTAGATTAATTAAGTTAAATATAGGATTGCGCCAAATATCTGTAATTCCTCAGTCGTCTTTAACGACTCTCCAAAGAGGCAGAATAGTATTCAAGAACATTAAGATGAACCATTCAACCTCACAATGAAAATGTAGAAAAATACCTACCAAAAATAACACTTAATCCAAACTTAATAAATCGGCTGTGTCTCTGTAGATAGGGCGAGTTCTTTTTTAAATTATTTATTAACAAATTGTAATAACAAAGTGACGCACTGGAACTCGTTAAAATATTTCGTACATACCAGCACCTATAGTGGCTACCATAAAATGGCCATATGTTACAGAACCATATAACAAATGTTTCTGCGAGGCACTTTAAATATTTCAGCTATCGTTAGCAAGTTTTGTTAGAAGAGAGATTTTATTTTTTCTGGCGTATGTTTGTCGCATCCACCCACCGAATACTCATTACAGCGATATACTAGGTTGGTCTTGGTCTATATCTAGCTATATGGTTCTGGGCCTGATGCTCATAGAAATGAAAACGTCCCATTTCACCCATCCTTGGTCTTTTCACCTGAATAATTATAGTTCTCTCGGTGACCACCGTGAAATTGTTTGCCCGTAATCTGAACATTGAGCAACTTTTTAAAATTTTATTATTATTAATTGTTGCCTACTTTTTTGTACGTAGGTATTTGTGTCCGTGTAATACAACAATTATGCCAAGAAAATTTAATTCATATCTTACATATATTTCCTTCTTAGTATCTAATATCTAGATATAGACCAAGCGTCAGGACAGACAAGCAGGCGCCAGAGAGTGTAGTTTATAAACGTTCCGTATTTTAGTTCTTATTTGTAGACTAGCTGTTGCCCGCGGCTTCGCTCGCGTTTTTGTCGGAAATTATCCCACGGGCACGTTGTAATATATAGCCTATGGCACTCGGGGATAATGTAGCTTCGAATTAGTGAAATAATTTTCAAAATCGGTTCAGTAGATCCAGAGATTACCCCTTACATACAAACATATAAACTTACAAACAAATTTTACCTCTCTATAATATTAGTATAGAAGTATAGTTTAGTATAGTTATCACTGACTCGCTGAGTTACGATGTGTGATCATAGAACCACTCTTTTATTTATGGAGGATATTCGAAGTGTTTGTCGAGTCTACCTCATGATAATATTATGTATAGTTTGGAACAAAGTAAATAGAAAGGTTAATTCATGATCATGAGTCTCAAAAACAAGTTGATTTATTTTTTAGACCACGCAATGCAGTTGGCAAACTTTTTCGTCTAAGAATAGACGGGAGTTTGCTTCTACGCTACGCGCTACGCTATTGCGTGGCGTAGCACTACGCTACGAGTGCTACGCGCTCAAATTTTGGCAACGTTACTAGAATTCTAGCCAAAAACGTTACGCGATGGTTATGCATGCTAGGTATAGGTGTATCTAAGCCAATTTTGATTCAGTAGATAAAAGTCCGACTAAACGGGTTAACGGTTGTCTACATTGTAACCAGCACGTGAAGCCTTTCACGGAGTAGCTTATTGGATTGTAAAATCACGAGAGTTAGCGAAGTGACGAGTAGCACATACACTACTTGTATACGTCTAACTGTGAATTCCCAATATTAACTTCACCTTGTATCCCATCCCTGTCGCTTAGCCTTCAAGGCAGGGCAGCCCCAAATTGAGAATTCAGTCCTCTTAGTCGGTGGGAAGGCGACCAGTCTGGGACGAACGAGTGTGACAACTTAAGCGATGATACCTACTCATGCACATAGATTTGAGGTTTAGTTAAAAAGACTGCCTCGTGCATGGGGTCCCGGGTTCGATTCCCTGGTTGGGAAAAGTGTTATTGGGTTTTTCCAGCAGGGATATTTCAGTAGCAGCCACGAAGTCTGGGTTTGTGCCTGGTTGATGGCAATAATCTCGCTCCCCCATTAAGAGGGACTTCAAGAACATAACTGGCAAAATGTGGGTGTACTATTAGCTCCTCTGCCTAACAGGCGTAATGTTATGTTATGTTAAAAAAGAAAAACAAATTCCAAGATTAACTTAACGTTTTGTTGTTGCAAAGTCTGTTATGCGCCACCATATTCGGTTTTTTAACACAATAGGTACTGTTGGTATTTCATTGGGAAATCTTTACGTTAGTAAATTATTCTACCAGTATGGTCACTAGCGAAATGTGGGTAAGGTACTATCACACTATAGTTTATCACTGCCTTCTTCTGAAAATGCTCACGTGACGCGTTATTCAAATATGTATCTCTTCATCTGGGAGAGAAAGCCGCTGCGGCCTAATTTAGATAAAGTTATTAAATGTGGTGTTTTTTCAGTAAACCAGGGGCCTTAGTCTGCTATTGCAATAGTGTCAGAATGGTCTATCATTGATTTAATAAGGCCCCGCGCAGACGAATTACCCTTTGTACGCACGTCAAACGAGTTTCGAACGCGCTTCAATACGCCGTGGGCTAGGGGCCCTATTAAATCAATGATAGACCATTCCGACACTATTGCAATAGCAGACTAAGGCCCCAGTACGTTGATCCCTTATCATCTGTACGCAAGTGAACAAAACATCTCGTGTTATTTCACGTTTCCCGACTTTTCAAGCACTTTCAGGGGCTCATTTTCGCGTTCACCCAAACAACCTTTCTAAAAATATAAAATGAATATTATCGTATGCCACAAAAAGACCACCACGACTGAACTCCAAATATTTATATTAGGTTTTATGAACGCTGTCGGTATTTATTTACCTCCCCAATTTTAGGGATTCCGGAATCATATAATTTTAGGTTATTTTGATTATGATGAGTCTTTTTGATATTCATTTTATACACATGTCTACCTAAAGTATCTACCTACAAACAGATAGGGACAATTTACACATTAATTTTATGCAGGGTATAACAAGACCCTTAACGAAGCCGTTAACCAAGCGTTCTGTACATCAAACTAAGTAACTTTACGCAAAAAATATTGCTAAGAAATGACTTTTTTTTTTGGGGTGAAAAATCACGTTTTACTGTACGACTCAATGCAACGCACTCAAAACATTGTGCTGATCGATGTATTAAATAGTACGGGGGTCGTGGTAAAATCTTACATTAAAACTTTGACCCTCAATATCTCCGAAACTAAAAGGTTCCCAGGTATGGTCAAGAACAAAAAAATATCGCAATTAAGGGGAGAACAAGTGGCTTTCGACTTCGTTAAGGGTTTTGTTATAGTTGCAAATAGTAAGCATTAAGTAGCAAAATCATTTATTATAAATCGTTACAGCCTTCGGTTACAGCATTGTCTTGTCCCAGACTTCCATTAAAGACCTGACAGTCAAATTGAAGATAGTACTTCGGTATTTGCTTGCAGCAAAATATTTTTTTACTGTCAGTCATTATAGGTACATCCATCCATCATTCATCCTAGCTTTTTTCCAACTTTATTGGGGTCGGCTTCCAGTCTAACCCGATGTATCTGAATACCAGTTTTTTACATGGAGCGACTGCCTATCTGACCTCGACAACCCAGTTAGTACCTACTGGTTAATAACCCTTGGCATGACTGTCAGTACCAACATTGTGGTACACAAATCCTTGTGTATCGACTTATTCTGTTTTGGAAATATGCCCACAAGATAACGCGATGTTTAGCTCCGCGAAGGGGAAGTACAATCATTTCGCTTCCCCGTGGGCTTTAGGGTGTAAGTGCTTATGGCATGAAAATCCAATACTATAGCTTGTACACGCGATTTTACATATGTGGAATTACTATGTTTGCCCCAGGGAAATGTATGAGTTTTCGATTTATGTAGACCGACACCGGTATTCTTAGTCGTGGATTGAACTTGAGTCGGACTTGACACGCCTACATTCCGCCCCATTAGACACATTGACAGCTACAATTTGTTTATAGTTCCGCTTTTCAAAGGCGTTTAAGTCAAATTATAAACAAACTGTAGCTGTCAATATTTCTAATAGGGCAAAATGTAGGCGTGTCAAGTCCGACTTAAGAGGGCCCTTCCCGGCGCGTCTATCGTCAACGCGAGCATGGTTGAAAACCTTGTTGTTTCATCCAGAGCCACAGCGGCAATTTTGTTTTAACTCCCCCGTCTTACCCCGCCCCGACCCCGTACAACTCGTCTCCCGCGCACTTCATACCGCCAAACGCGATGACATTGAACGAAAAATAGTGTTCGAAAATTTCTTAAACTTGTTCCAGGAAATACGTGTTTTTGAATAAATGTTACAAGTGTGTGAAATAAATATTTGTCATTAAAAATCTCCATTACATTTGCAAGGTTTCTATCGAGATGTTTTCTTTATTTTTACAGTTTATGAGTACATTATGAACGGCCAAAGTTCAGGTAAAATTTGGGCAAAACCGCAATTTTTGGAGGCTTATACTGAATGTGTTTATACTTTTTTTTATTTTTTGCAACCCTACAAACCTAGATATAGTGCACAACATACATATTAGTTAAAAGAAATCAAAGATAGATGTGTTACATCGGCATAATCACGTACGAGCGTTTGTATGAAAAGTACGACGGGTTGGCCGCTCTTAAGTTCAATCCACGACTAAGAATACCGGTGTAAGAATTCGTAGGATCATCGAGTTCATCACATTTAAATGCTTGATTATTTGATGACTCTCTTTTATTGTAGGATATTCTACGGTTTTATTTTGAAATATGGGTCATTTGATGCCTCGGGACTTTATGTTTAACATTAATACAAAATAGTTCAAGTTATGAGGATGACGCATTTGCACTCACAATTTTATGGGCTATGAAATCATACATATTTAGCTTTCATATTTGTTATTTTCAGCTATAACGATGCCTATAAAATTTTAAAGTACAATCGTTTGCTATTGGAGGACATGAAATACAAAGAAATATGCATATTAAGGTACAAGCACCATGTGGCTGTATTTTTCTCAGTATACAAGGTTTCCACCATATTTTTCGAAAATGCTAATTTTCTTATGCGATCTTTACCATAATTATGTATTTTAAACTGTATGGGTTTCGGCCAAAATCAGAGTTACTAGTTTGACTGGTTACTACTTATTCTAGCATATTAATGTCGCAAGGATTGAAATCAAAACACGCTGTAAGCATAATCAGCGTCAGGTGGTACACCTTGTGTTGCCATCTGGCCATTATGCTGAGCTGAGGCCTTTTGACATCATTATTTTTGTTTGTTTATTTATTTGGTATAATTTTAAGGTGTTTTTAATCTATACTAATATTATAAAGAGGCAAAATTTGTTTGTAAGTTTGTATGTAGGGGGTAATCTCTGGATCTACTGAACCGATTTTGAAAATTCTTTGACTAATAGGAAGGTACATTAACCCCGAGTGCTATAGGCTATATTTACAACGTGCCTGTGGAATAATTTCCGACCAAAACGAGAGCGAAACCGCGGGTAACATCAAGTGCCAAATAAACTAAATTTTCAGTAGCTCAATTTTCAGTAACTCAATTTTCTTCTTTCATAATTTAAATCACAGTAAATTCTACTTTGATTCATTATGCTTGTTTTCTATCCACATCAACAGACTGTAACGTTGTTGAATGTACATCCAAACCCCATAAGCTCATACAGATCCCCGCGGGGTTGTCGCCTGTAACGCCCCAAGGGTAAGCAAGCATAATACGAGTAGTACATCCACATTACGCCAGTTATATTTAAGTTCCATGTAATAGGGGGCGAGCCTATTGCCATCAACAGGGCACAAATCTAGACACCGTGGCTGCTACTGAGAAATTCCTGATGATAAACCCAATAATACTTGCCCGACCCGGGAATCGAACCCAAGACCTTATGCTCAGCAGTCGCGTAGACCACTATACAAGGCGACGTTAAAGCGGTAAACCTTACCTAAACCTTCACAAAGATATCTACACATGTTTGTATTAGTAGTTTACTACGCTGAAACTAGTTCAAAAATCGTTTATTGATATAATGACGTCACGCGACGGACGGTGCCGCTTTTGGCGAGGGTTCCATGCATAAAGCGTTCGTTGACACGACCCGGCGACCGAGTGCCACTGTAAACATCTGCAGCGGACATTTCCTCTTCAGACTAACATTTTATGTTTAACTAAGTTATATTTAGGCATAGGTGCTTACCCATAAAGAGGAAAAAATATTTTTTATTTGGCCTTGGATGGTATTGACATACCCCCAAAAGCAATATCCGGTATCGATATTGTTGGTAAATGAGAACGCAACCATAGTGTTTAATGATGCTGGCAGTTATTTCTGCTACTCTGTCACATCTATCTTCTCTGTGGTTATTAGCTTACTTAACCTCCTGTGTTTTATCAATATACGTTTAGCATTTTCAAATAAGTCTATTTATTTCCACATAAATATCAACATGGTAGCAGAGCGTGGTTGATAACGTTTTGTGGAAATATAATCGATATAGTAGTGAAAACTAAGAAAACCGGCTGACGTATTTTGTCTGTCATATTTTTTGAGGTTAACCGGCGCGGCGTGTTTGACCAGATTTGAATTCTTTTGTCAAGAAAAAAATTTCGTATCGTAAATACGCATTGAAGATGTCGAGTTCAGGTCATAATCCATTCCATATTGATCGTTTAGTCGGAAGAGACAACTATGCCAGTTGGAAGTTCGCAATTCAAGCATATTTCGAACTCGAAGATTTGTGGAGTTGTGTCACCGGTATCAATACAGATAAAGGAAAGGAAGTCAAGGCAAAGTCGAAGTTAATTTTGTTACTCGACCCAATCATTTACGTACATGTTCAGAGTGCAACTACATGTAAAGAAGTCTGGGAAAATTTGGAACAGGCTTTTGATGACAGTGGGCTGTACAGACGAGTGGCTTTGTTGAGAGACTTGATAACAACTACATTGGAATCTTCCCGAAGCGTAGACGACTATGTGAATAAAATAATGTCGACCGCCCACAAGCTCAGAAATATTAAGTTTGCCATTGATGATGAATGGCTAGGCACATTGATGTTAGCCGGCCTCCCTGAAACATATAAGCCCATGATTATGGGACTGGAGAGCTCTGGCATCAAGATAAGTGCTGATTCTATTAAAACCAAACTCCTGCAGGAAGTACAATGCTCAGAAAATTCAGCATTTCTCACAAGAAAAAAGGTCATTCACAGAAATCAACAGGATACAACAAAGGTTCACAAAGGACCCCGATGTTACAATTGTAACAAGCATGGACATTTTGCTAAGTATTGCCGTGCTCCGAGAAAGAAGAATATAGAAAATACAGATGACAAAAAAGGTTTTGTTGCAGCATTTTCAGCATCTCCTCAGACAATGAATCCGAATCTGTGGTATGTGGACTCAGGTGCCTCCATGCACATGACCAATAGACGTGATTGGATGTATGAAGTTACAAGTCCACCGATATCCACCATAACTGTTGCCAGTAAGACACCGCTACCTGTAGAAAGTATGGGAAAGGTCAATTTATTGTTAAATGGTAAGAAAGAAGATAAAATTCAGGTAAGAGAAGTTTTATACATACCTAAACTTGCTGCAAACCTCTTGTCAGTCAGTGCTATGGTGAGAAATGGTTGTACAGTGAATTTCAGAGATAAAGGCTGTGATGTTTATGATAAAAATGGCAAATTTATATGTTCAGCAACCCTAGTAAATAATCTGTATTTATTAAACACACACAGAGAAGTATTTTCTAATCTGTCATGTTCCGATAATATAAATGATGTTGTCCTGTGGCATAGACGCATGGGACACCTGAATTTCTCAGATGTTAATAAGCTGCCGGAGTGTGCTGAGGGGGTTCATCCCTATGCAGAGAAAAGTAAAGGCCCTGTTACGTGTACCACTGGCCTCTCTGGAAAACAGACTCGACTGCCATTTAATAACATTGGTTCGAGATCATCACAACCACTGCAGCTGGTTCACACCGATTTATGTGGACCAATGGAGCAAACATCTTTAGGAGGTATGAAATACTTTATCACCTTTATAGACGATTTCACAAGGCGAGTTCATGTTTATTTTTTGAGAAATAAATTGAATGTTGTGGAAGTTTTCAAAGATTACAAAAATAAAGTAGAGAATGAACATGAGAGAAAAATTAAAGTAATTCGTTCTGATAATGGTAAGGAATATTGTAACAGAGAATTTGAAAACTTCTTGAACAAACATGGAATTGAACATCAAACAAGTACTCCGTACTCACCTCAGCAGAATGGTCTTGCTGAAAGGATGAACAGGACCCTAGTGGAAAGAGCAAAATGTATGTTGTTTGATGCTGATCTCGGAAAACAGTTCTGGGCAGAGGCTCTTGCTACAGCAGCTTATGTAATTAATAGATCACCGACAAAATCGATTCATGGTAAAACCCCTATGGAAATGTGGACTGGTAAGAAACCCAATCTGTCTAATTTAAAAGTATTTGGCTGCGAAGTGATGACTCAAGTACCCAAAGAAAAACGTTTGAAATGGGACACCAAATCCAGAAAATTAGTATTTGTTGGGTATTGTGAATCTACCAAGGGATATCGATTACTTGATCCTGACACGAATAACATTATAAAAAGCAGAGATGTAGTATTTTTGGAAAATGTAGAAAAACATGATAATAATATATACTTACCTTGTACGTCTAACAGCAGCAGTCCTGAGATACCCCCTCTTGAAGAAACCGGGAAAGAAGAATTAGAGGACAACACATATGAATCTTCTAGTGAGGACTATCTGTCTGGCGAGAATGACGATCCATCATACATACCAGAGCAATCAGTCGATCCTGAGTCACCAATGCGGAATATAAATTTACGTCCACGTAGAGATGGTCGGTATGCAAAATCTGATGATCATGATGTAAGTTATCTCTGTCCAATACTTGATTTAAATGATCCACAAACAGTAGATGAAGCATTTTCTTCACCTCATGCTAACCAATGGAAGAAGGCTATGCAGGAAGAGTATGACTCTTTGATTAAAAACAAAACTTGGTCACTAGTAGATTTACCATCTAGTAAAAGAGTCTTACCATGTAAATGGGTCTTCAAAACGAAAACGAATCAAAAAGGTGAGATTATTCGTTTTAAAGCAAGATTAGTTATCAAGGGATACGCTCAGAGAAAAGGAAGTGACTATGATGAAATATATGCTCCCGTTGTAAGATACACATCTGTCCGATTTCTATTTTCACTGGCTGCAAAGTATGACTTAGAAATGTTACAGATGGACGCTATTAGTGCTTTTCTTCAGGGTGACATAGACACTGAGATATACATGTCACAACCAGAGTACTTCAAAGAAAATGATCAAGCATGTATTTTACATAAGTCAATTTATGGATTGAAGCAAGCAAGCCGGCAGTGGAATCTTAAATTAAACAGCATATTATTAAAGATTGGCCTACAAAGATCACAAATGGATCCCTGTATTTACTACTTAGTAAATGAGTCAACAATTATATTTATTGCAGTATGGGTTGATGATTTATTAATTTTTGCAAATAATAAGGACAAGGCAACAGAAATTAAGAATAAATTAAAAGAAGAATGCAGTATGAAAGACCTAGGTGAACTGAGGCATTGTATTGGCATGAATATAAATAGAAACCGAGAGGCAGGTGTGATTATGATAGATCAGGAAAAATACATTAACCTCATATTGGAACGATTTAATATGTCTCAATGCAAACCAGTTAACACTCCAATAGAGGTAAATGCAAAATTTGATAAAAATCCTGAAGATGGTAATAAAAACATCCCATACAGGGAAGCGGTGGGATGTCTGATATATCTGGCACATGTCACAAGACCTGATATTATTTTCGCAGTCAACAAGTTAAGTCAGTATTGCAATGATCCAGGAAATCAACATTGGCTTGGAATTAAAAGGATCATGAGGTATTTACAAGGAACGAGAAACCTAAAACTATGTTATGTCAAAGATGACTCAAAAGAAATAATCGGATACTGTGATGCTGACTGGGCTGGTGACCCAGTGGATAGACGATCGTGCACGGGTTACTCTTTTCTGTTTCAGAATGGTTGTATATCTTGGACTTCATGCAAGCAGCAAACCGTGGCACTGTCTACGGCGGAGGCCGAATATATGGCTATGGCGGCGGCGACCCAGGAAGCTCTATGGCTGCGGCAACTGCAGGCCGAGCTCGGTCAAGGCGGTGACGGCGCGATACTTATCCACTGTGACAGCCAAAGTGCAATAAGATTGGCCTCAACAGAATGTTATAAATCTAAAACTAAACATATAGATATTCGTTTACATTTTCTCAGAGAAAACATTGTTAAGTCTAAAGTTAAATTTGAATTTGTAAATGGTTGCAATATGGTAGCTGATAACTTGACTAAAGGTACTACTTTTGAAAAACATGTGTTCTGTATTAGTAAAATGGGTTTGCGTTCTGTGGGGAGTGTTGGTAAATGAGAACGCAACCATAGTGTTTAATGATGCTGGCAGTTATTTCTGCTACTCTGTCACATCTATCTTCTCTGTGGTTATTAGCTTACTTAACCTCCTGTGTTTTATCAATATACGTTTAGCATTTTCAAATAAGTCTATTTATTTCCACATAAATATCAACAGATATGCATAACGCATATACTTGGGTATCTGTACCTATAGCTGTGTATGCCGTCACATAATGAATACTGAACCACTTAGGTTGCTACCCATTCAGACAATCGGATTTCGTCCCTTCATCGAGTAACTATCGGTTTTGTTTCGTACCGCTCAAAATCGACCGGTTAACGCCGATTCATTTGTGCTTTCTTTTCAAGCACCTTTTGTCAAATCTTCACAAAATAGGTAAACATCTTTGTCTAGATTGCCTCACAGCGATAAATGCACAGGTGCTACATTCATCCTTGGACATAACAGCCTGCTTAGCTGGTGGTTTCATACGGCCCTCATGGGGACACGGCGCAATCCTAATCGTAATAGGATCTTATGGCCTTGAGCTTGGAACGATGTGCACTGCATACGCAATATAGAAAACTAATTTTTTTCAGCAACTTCGCTCGCTTGCTGGTCGTAAATTATCACATGGAAACTTACTTTAAAGTAAGTTCTTATATTTAAAGGCATCCTGCGGTACAAGTAATGGATTGGGATTAAGGATACAATAAAAATATCAGCCTATTACTGTCCCACTGCTGGCCTCTTCTTAACAGAGAAGGCATGAGCATTGATCACCACGCTTGCTCAAGACGGCGATTTCACACTTTTTTGACTACAGGTTTCCTCACGATTTATTATCTTCACCGATGTCGGTGATGTCCAAAATGAACTTGGGAAGTACATATGAATTGAAAACGTCACATTGGTACTTGCCTTTTTTTTACCGATGGGAAATTATCAAATAAGCCCTCCCGCTCTGGGCTGAGCAGGAGGGAGTGTCAGTTTTACTGACTAAAACCCATCCATGTTCCTTCCTTTGCCCTTTGTGTTCCAGGGCCGCGGTATCTCTTTCGAACAGTCCCGCAACCCTGGTAGGCATCAGTCCTTTCGGACCCCTTCCTGTTTGCTGACTCTCCTTGCCTAGATTTGAACTCACAACCTCATGCATAAGAGGCGAGGCCTTAACCTTTGAGCCATCACGACAGATTTAGGATACTGGTTAGTATTCCAAATTATAGTCAAAAAATTAATTTAAATTCCTAGACATTCTGCGTCCTTCAATGAGAAGAGGTGAAATGTCAAGAAAAAGAAGACGTGAAGGTTTTTTAGGATCGCATAGAATCATCATCACCTGCCTAGCCTTTTCTTTTGTTGGGGTCGGCTTCCAGTCTAACCGGATGCAGCTGAATACCAGTATTGTACATGGAGTAACTGCCTGTCTGACCTGCTCAACCCAGTTAGTACAGGGTAATACGATACCCCTTGGTAAGACTAGTTGTCATACTTTCGGGCCACTGACTACCTGTGAGGAAGGGAAGGCTTTGAATAATGGGGGAAATTTACGATACCAACTCTAAATTATGTTGTTAATATAAATCTACTAGCGACCCGCCCCGGCTTCGCACGGGTCAATGTTATACATATAAACCTTCGTCTTTAATCACTCTATCTATTAAAAAAAACCGCATCAAAATCCGTTGCGTAGTTTAAAAGATTTAAGCATACAAAGGGACATAGGGACAGAGAAAGCGACTTTGTTTTATACTATGTAGTGATGAACAAAACTCGGTACGAAAACAACATACCCGTGTTTCCAATGACTTACTTTTGAAATCTTCTACATTAAAACAAGACAGACGAAAAGCTCAGCAGCTCCTCAAACAGCCTCATTAGTCAGGCCTTGAGCGATCCATTTACCTCCCAAAGTCGCTTCAAATCTGTCAACTTCAGAAGGAATCTTATTTTCCCTTATATTACATCACTAGCGCACTCGCTGCTTCGAACGAGTGCAATAGAGACTTGTCACACAACATTGACATAGGCAATAATGCATGTTCCTTTTGGCACTTGAATGGCGTTGACAGGAGAGCGCGTGTGGTAAACATTTGCAAAAAATGTCTGTCGAAAAACAAGATGGAGGCAGGGAACACGCTAAAAGATCCTACATAGGTACTACAACCTCATATAAGTTAAATATAAAAAAATATATTATACTTTATACGTTCCAAAATATTTCTGACGAAACAAAAGCGACTATTATTTATACTTTTCTACTACTGTAATACACGTGTATATTATTTTTAACATGTATTGGACTTTTAAGAGACAAATCCGTACACGTGTTTCAATACAGCGCACATTTCTACTTTTCCTCCTGCGTATTATTGTCCTTTACTAAGCAGCAGTTGCTTTAGCTATGGCGCAATTGAAAGCGCTTGCAGTCGCTGAAAGATCTTCGAAGCACGTTTTTAATTTGAAAAGCTCAAAGTTTCCAAGTAGGTACTGCGATACTTGATCCCGACTAGAAAACTGTTTTATTCTCTGCGAGGTTTTTAAATTGCAGTTTCCTACTTTCAAGCACTTTATTTTAAAAGAAATCGAGTTTTAGTTATTTTTTTATTGATACCTATTTCTTTTTTTTTGCGATTATCACCGTTATTAGATATTGTTTTGATCTAATCGTTTCTTTAACAACGATGCTTGAAAATAAAACTAGCTTAAATAACATTTGTATAAAATACGAGTAGGCTATGCTACTATAAGTTTTTTTAAAAAAACACGTCCGATCTATGAGGGTATTATTAGGTATCGAGATTAGATTCTATTTATGTAATCCTTTTTGGAGAACAAGTAAAAAAATACCCCGATGAAAATTAAATAAAATGTACTAAAATGAGGAAACTTCTGTGGCAACACACGGGCGCGAGCGGCCGCTTCTCGGGTAGTGCCGTCCTAAAACAAACAATTGACGATCGAACATACTTATGCCGAAGATGGTGTTGTCACGTTTTGAATTTAGGGAAACGGTGGTAATTTGGGACAAAAATCATGCATTTTAAAATTCATTGATATTTTTACTTTCATATTTTATGTTTCTTATTCTATTTGGCAGTGTCATTGGCATACCTAAATACCCCTTTCGGGTCGGACAGGGTTTATTTAACATATTGGATAAGTGCATGGTTTACTGCGATCGAAAAGTAAATACCAACTTACATTTTATTGCATACTTTGTTTGTTTAAAATGACCTAAAAAAAAACTAACTACGCACTTCTGTGAATGTTCTTTACCCCATATAGTAAAGGACATAAGACATAAGTTATTTTTTTTTTTTCTGTGTGTAATCTATCATGTCTATATTTTATGTTTTTCTAGTTTAACTATTTATATTGAATGATTTTTTTTATATTGTATGTCTTATAGCATCGTATTGGACAAGTCTGTAAGGATGTTATAATTGTTGGTAAATAAATAAATAAATAAAAAAAATAAGGGTCAAATTATTTTAGCAAAACAATGCAAAGTTTCCACGAATAATGAGGAGCATAACATAGACTGAGATTTATGTAAATTGTAACGAGCTTAGGTTATGGGTAGTTATTATCTTCCATTATGCAAATGTTATCAATGAAAAACATACCCGCCCTGGAGTTGATGGAACATAATATAAGTTTTGTATTACATAAATATAGATCCGTAACTTATACTGTTCCTGAGCTTTCAAAGTAAACATACCTGAGTACCTAAGTTTTCGCAATTAATTAATCAGGTATAGGCATAGACATACCTACTAATAAAAATTGGTTAATATTAACCATACGAAAATAATTTTTGTTAATTAAATTTTTACTTAACCGAAAATCCGACCGAAACTAATAACCAGTATTTCAGCAAATAAACGTCAATATGTGCGTCCATTAATGTACGTAATTATGACCGTGATTAAATTGTACGCGCTTGTGACGACGGCACTTATGAAACCCGCCGTGATATATACCAGCCAAAGTTTGCGCAAGTTTGGGTGACAACAAGGCGTCGAACTTAGCCGCGACGCGAGGCAGAGGGTGCGCTATATTATATCGCTTGTGGTGGAACACGGGACGCGGTGAAGGCGTTCCGATTCCGTCCGACGTCGTAGACACGGCTACGGCCGTACCGTAGTACTGCGCCGAGCTCGCTCAGTCGGCGAGAAGCGCTCCGAGCGACACGACACCGCCCCCGGCGGCCGCGAGCACTCGCGTCGGCGGGAAACTTCTAAATAAACATCCCGATTACTTCGCAATCTACTACCGATTCTATCTCCGCCGCCGCGGCTGTCAACAAACTTTAAAGTTTCTCGCAAGTTTCGCTGCACTTTCTGTCAGTGCCGATAAAGCCGGGTCTACCTCGCGTGATGTAACTACTACGACTTTGCCCCATTTACTAATGCGATTGTTTCTCCGTGTAAGCCACACTTATCGGCCGGCGTCTACCACATGATAAACTCCGTGATTAACTTAGTTCGTGAAGTGGCACATGACTAACTTGCGCCTCCAGACAAAGTTTAACTGTTTCAGTGAATATTTCATTCGCGTGTTCTCGGTAGCGTCTGTTATAATACCAAAAAATTAACTTAAATCACAAATATTGAACAAAATTTGAGACGTGAAGTTGGAAAGTTAGTGTTAAATATTATCTATGAATAAGGCATATAATTTGTTTGAGTGGTTAGTTGCAAGGTAGTGAGCGTGTTGCTCTTTTGATGCATAGAAGATGACGTCGACGTCGTCATACATTTGAATGAGTCACGTTCGCAGTGGTCTCGAGCTGCGCCATTAACTAGCTCGCTGTTACGGCGATAAAAAGATCGTAAGATATCGGGGTTAGTTGTAAAAGCAGTATCTACGTTGGAGGTTTGATGTGTTGAGTGTTGGGGTGGTGTTCGCGTGGGCGGGGCGGTGGAGCCGGATGGTGTGCGATGGTGGCGCCATGCTGTGCCTGGAGTCGCTGATGGCGCGGTGGCGCGAGCGCAGCGCGCGGGAGGGGGAGAGGCGCGCTCGCTCGCGGTCCCTCTGCTCCTCGGGCGCGGACGGCAGCCTGCTGCAGCTACTGCATAGGAGAGCTAGCAGTGCTATGTAAGTTGTATGTTTGCTCCAAATACGTTTTAAAAAGTTTCAGGAGTCGCAGGACAGTGGGAATCAATTCCTAGAATGAACAAAAGGAAGATAAGAGAAAGGCTTATTAGGTTCCAAAAGTTTTACAGGTCATATTGCCGGTATAATGTTACTAGTAACGGTGCCGGTGCAACATACACTTTTATTCACCGTACTAGCTTTTACCCGGGGCTTCGCTCGCGTTTACTTAGAATTTGACAACCTAGCAGTGTGAAATATACTTTACGACCTAATCTCGTACTTACAAATTTACATTAAAAAATCATAAAAATCGGTCGAGTCGTTTTGGGGGAGTGCGACCACAAAAACCGTGACACGACACGTATTTTTATATAGCATAGCATAATCAGCCTATAATGTTCCCACTGCTGGGACACACGGCCCCACGGTCCTATCTATGAGAGGGAATGGGCTATAAATCAACCACGCAGGCCCAGTGCGGTTTGGTAGATGTCACATGTCTTCGAATTTTTGTTTCTACGATATGCCGGTTTCCTCACGATGTTTTCCTTCACCGTTTTTGAGAGCAGTGGTGATGAAATAAATTACACAAAGTAATGCGCCTGTCTGGGTTCGAACCCACGACTTACTGTTCGTAAGTCGGGGCAACCACCACTGGGCCACCGCTATAACATATTCACAAAAAGCTTTGAACTATCCGATAATTTTGTTGTTTGATTGTATATCTTTTTACGAGGCATCCTAAAACTACTGTTATAGTTTTAACAACGCCTCATTAATAAAATACGTTTCTCTAAACTATAGCGCTAACATTTCTAGAAACAAATCCGTAATAAAATTGCAGCTATCAGCTCTGTGGTATAGATAGGTAAACTACAGGATAATAACTGCAATTTTAATATTTTAATAATACTAGGATGTTTCAAAGCCTATATATTATGAAATCAATATTCATTGACATTGTTATTGTGTTTGATAGTGCTTTGTTCATCCCTGTAGGTATGCCTATATCCTATTAATTGTAACGCGTTGATTAATTTGAATCTATTGTTTCATATCTAGGTACTTAAAACGCTATTGTGGATGAATAATGAATTTTCCGTATACAATGTTAGTAATCGCTGTCAATTCAGTATGTTTTGCTTACAATAACCCTAATGATAATATAGCGCATTTCCTGCAAAATGTATTGCCAACTCAACCG
Organism: Eugnorisma glareosa; assembly: GCA_947578425.1. NCBI lineage: Eukaryota > Metazoa > Arthropoda > Insecta > Lepidoptera > Noctuidae > Eugnorisma > Eugnorisma glareosa. The sequence goes on from OX387959.1 coordinate 16,989,454, forward strand.
GCAGATGCTGCACTTCACTAAGCTACTAGGACAGCTTTTCATTTGAAACAGAAGTGTGAATGTCAGTTTCCATAGAGCTAACTTAGGCAAGCTTCTCTCTTACCCTTAACGACATCAGCACATTAATATACACCCTCTCCAGTGTAGGTAGACATTTCGTTGGTAATTTTTAGCCTAAACGCCGAATAAAAAACATCTGTGGTAGATCTAAAATCATATACAGGGTGTAACAAGACCCTTAACGAAACCGTCAACCAAGCTTATGTACATCAAAATAAGTAACTTTACGCAAAAATTATTGCTGGGAAACGACTTGCTGACGGATGGATTGAATAGTACGGGGGTCGTGAAAGTGTTTGAAGTAAAAATGTTACATTAAAAACGAGTACTAAAAAAAACTTGTGAAAAAGTTAGATAATGCCCCCAATATTTCCGTAACTAGAAGGTTGCCAGGTATGGTCTTGAACAAAAAAAAATATCACTATGACGGAGAGAACAAGTGCCTATCGGCTTCGATAAGGGTCTTGTTACACCGTTTATTGAGTTTATGGTAACAGTTTTTGCATGTTACAACCTGTATTTTCCATATTATCAAATTAACCGACCACTAACTTGACCACCGGGTCAGAGCACACGACAAAGGAAAGACACATTACCAATAAATCACAAGCTCCTACTCCCAAATACATGGCGAAAACAAAAAGATATTATATGTGCCCATTCTCGCTCAATGTGCCTAGATAAAACTAAGTTAGGATACAAAAACAACCGTGAAAGGTATTACTCTAGTTCTATTCAACCCATTATGGAGAAAATAAAAGAAAAACAGCGTAATCCTGTGCGTGGACGGAAAGTGTATTACAAGATTTTTAGAACATTTTTATCCCTTCAGTCGTGTTGCCATAAGAGGCGGTGAAAAGAGATCATCAGTGCTATTGTGTGCCTTAATGGTTATAGCTTCCTGTTGGGTTATAGGTGATAGCTATATGCTATTCGGTAGCAAAACAATAAAAAATGCTAACTAAATAGAGTACTTATCCAATGCGATTCTCAGCACAGACTAAGATACCCTTTACGCAAACGTTATCAGCACGTATAAATCTTCTCCTTTTAAAAAGAATCAGTAAATTAAAATGCCTACTGAAAAACTAAAAACGGTGGGTCTTATCAGCGAATAATAATACCTTACAGAACGTTGAAATGTGGCTCCACCAAGTAATTAACGATACAGCCCTCGAAATATAGTTAGAGCCTTTGTGTCCGAATCATTTATAACTATAAATCTTCATGAACAACGCCACCTCTGACCTTACAACACAAATGAAAGATTTTGGATTATTTTTCTTTTTTTGGAAGCTTTATTTCAGAACTAAAAGTGCTATGGCTATCCATTAAACCACATTGATTTATTTATACTACCCTCAGCCGCCCGATACGAACCATCGCGTATCAGTAGCGTTCGCCGTACACGGCACGTTCTTCTCACTCCCGATGACCCCACCACCCTCCTCCAGGATACCAGTAGGGAAACCAGCACACTTACAAAGTACAAACACAGACCGCCGTCATTCCGACCCCGCCGCCGTGGTCCGTCGCGACGTCCCGTTTCAAACCCCCTCCCGATCCATGCATGAGCCAGCCCGCGATGCTGAGCCAGTAGCAATAAAACAGCCCCTAAATCAGATCCAGCCTGTCCCCTTGCTGCCCTCCCCAGCGACGCCTTAAGAGCGGCCAACCCGTCATACTTTTCATACAAACGCTCGTACGTGATTATGCAGTTGTTACACATCTATCTTTGATTTTTTTTAACTAATAGGTATTTTGTGCACTATATCTAGGTTTTTATGGTAGCAAAAAATAAAAAATAATAGAAACAAATTCAGTATAAGCCTCCAAAAATGGTTGTTTTGCACCAATTTTACCTGAACTTTGGCCGTTCATAATGTACTCACAAACTCTAAAAGTAAAGAAAACATCATGATAGAAACCTTGCACATGTAATGGAGATTCATAATGACAAATATTTATTTCACACACTTGTAAGACTTATTCAAAAATACGTATTTCCTGGAACAAGTTTAAGGCGTTAGGCGGTATGACGTGCGCGGGAGACGAGTTGTGCGGGGTCGAGGCGGGGTAAGACGAGGGAGTTGAAAGAAAATCGCCGCTGTGGCTCTGGATAAAACAACAAGCTTTTTGACCATGCTCGCGTTGACGATAGACGGGCCGGGAAGGGCCCTCTTAAGCCGAGGCTCGTACCCCACAAGGGGTTCCCTTAGCGAGTGGTCGCTTAGCTTAAAAGTTCATTTTGCCCCTGGCTGGAGGCTTTAAATTCTAGGCATCCACAGGGTTAGACCGGTTAAGCAGTAGCCAGCCTCAGAGGCTAAACTCTCGCAGTTTCACACATCTCCTAAAAAAAAAAAAAATATACTACCCTCATGGTTTTTAACTAACCAATAATAATTTGACCAAAGCAATTTGATTGGTCTCCGTAATTGTTGACAAGTTATTACTAAAAGATAACAACGCGAAACTGAGACAGATCCCAGACATAAAATAAAACAATAAACAAAGCTAAAGGAAGAAAACAATCCCCACTGATTGGGGAGAAAATAATATCATAAAATATATCATTTGCTTATCTTTTCACAAGTCGTGACTGCGTGGGGCCAACTAAGAAAAATAGGTTACTGGGGTGCCGCCAACCGCCTGCTGAGTTGCTCCAATGCACTGTATTGGTAGCTTTGGCAACGCTTACTCTGCTTAGACCGCATGACGCAGAAGTTTATTAATAAATTTAAAGTAGTAGTGTTTTGATTCTAAAGTCGGTTGTCAGATTGTTTGAATACGTGTTTGTGTCACAACACTGATTGGATTCAATGGTTGCTATCGCGTGTCAATTCGCCGCTAGAGGAGCTAGTGTAGCGCGAGGGCACCGAAATGTCAGATGTCATAGAAAGTTCACGCTTTGCGTGCATTTTTATCTCGTATTTTTACTAATATTCACGATAATGGTCTTGATTGAGCTATTCCTGATTAATTAAGACTTGAAGATTTTTCGTAGCAACTTAGGATCTTATTTGTTAGTACTTGGAGGTCAAATTATTTTAAATGTTTCATGCTTGCTAATTTTAGGGTGGTCTTCCTCTATTCTTATAGCTATTCACATCAGCAATATGACACACGGAGTTGTTGTTAGGTATGACACATCGCCAATTTATGTACGTGTATTGTGAAGTTTTACATACATAGATAGGTAGTTACTACGCGATGTAACTCTTTTTAACTGTTTCATTGTTACAAACAAGAAGTATCTCAGTCTCGTCATTATTCAAATACAGGCATGTAAACAGGAAAAGCAAGTTCTAAACTCTAGTACTAATTACTTTCCACAACTACTAATTAGAACCTATCATATATCTACATAGGGGTGTTGTTTTAGAGGCGGAGAACTTTAAATAGAAATAAAACACAAATAATGGTCTCATGAAAAGTTCATGTCTGAGCTATTCCGCTCACCGTTAACTGTAACGTTCCGACATCATCATTTTTGAACCTTTGATGAACGATCAATTTCACGATATTGAACTGTTTAGACTCGTTCGTGTGATCTGACGCCATAAGATTATATTCCATGGGGATATGTCTGTTAAAAGTCGAATGCCTACGCCAATAAATCACAACAACCAATTGAGCACTTGGAGTAACACATTTTTGCCGAAATATGTGCATATTTGACCTCTAGATTGCCATGGCATGCCAACTTCATGGTTATTAAATCAATTTATCAGTGTTTTAAATCAATTTAAAGTTCTCTGCTGCGAAAAAAACACCCTTTATACCAATGTATTCCTATCTAATTAGCTAATATAGTCGATGTTCAAGTTATAATTGTTGTTGCTCAATAAAAAGAAAACTGCAGCTGGATACTTGCATGAATCATTGATGTCTTCTTTTAAAAAATAAAACAGAAAGACATCAATGAGTCATGCAAGTATCCAGCTGCGGTTGAAATTCGGCCCCTAGTGATGTACCAGCATCTGTTTATACAATTTAGATGTCTGTTTACTAAATAAGGAAGCACGAAGCTAAAACCATCATATTTGTTTATAATTTATACATCGTTAAGAGCCCATTAATATTATTTAAAACTTTCCCTATATGTTATGTGTTTACGTTGCGGATGTTTACGAAAAAATATATTTATCGAACCATTAGGGCCGTTTGTAAGTCAAAACAACAAGTTTGTTCGATTTATATTCACGTCACATTACTCTGAAACTTTTCAAATATCTGGGAAAAGAAAAGAACATTTCAAGCTTGTAATGTCCGAAAGAGGAAGCAGGGGTGAAGGTTTAACCAGACTTCCATATTTAGGCAATATTTGCATTTTTCGAAACGAGAATTGAGATTTTCGAAGATGTGAGGTTAACATGTAGTTTTTTGATCTAGTTTTGATCGGTCTTTCTAAAGGGTGTAACAAGACCCTTAACGAAGCCGAAAGGCACATATTTAACCCGTCATTGCGATCATTTTTTTGTTCTAGACCATATCTGGGTACCTTCTAGTTACGAAGATATTGGGGGTCAAAGTTTCAAATATTTCAAAAGTGTTTTTTAAATTAAATGTTTTTATTGCAAGATTATTACGTTAAACACCTCCACGACCACCGTACTCCTCAATGCATCCATCAGCACAATGTTTTGAGTGCGTTACATAGAGTCCTACCGTAAAAAGTGATGTATCACCCCAAAACAAAACAAAAGTCGTTTCCCAGCAGTAGTTTTTGCGTAAAGTTACTTCATCATTTCAGCCGAAAGACGTCCACTGCTGGACATAGGCCTCCCCCAAGTGTCGCCACACTGACCGGTCCCGTGCCACTCGCACCCAGCGGATCCCCGCAACCTTCACCAGGTCATTGGTCCACCTAGTAGGAGGCCTTTGGGGGCTTTGTAAAGTTACTTAGTTTGATGTAAATAATGCTTGGTTCAGGGCTTCGCGAAGAGTCTTGTTATACCCTGTATATTATGCACTTCTTCTTACACAACAAATGAAGAAATACAAACTAAACGGAATAAATCACTCTACCTACAAGAGATTATTGGTATTAACAAATTTAATATTGCCTTGGTTCAATTTTATCCTCCTTCTTACCGAATCTCCAAACATTATCATTACGGCTTCTTTCCCTATCGAGTATCAAGACGTTCCAGGCGTTTAATTCCAGGATTCCATTAGTATTAGAGGAAGCACCTCATAAACCGCAACCTTGTTGGCGAGAGGCCCTCTCCGATTATTTTCATAAGAATATTGTTTCATAGTCCAAAAAAATACGGATTTTCGAAAAACCTCGTGTAAAAGGATTAGCTGCTACCTTCCTTTCGCAAATTACGATGAGCCAACTGACTCCCACAAGTTCTTACCTTATTACATATTGTATAACAACTTTTATATTGATTTTCAATAATCGGTTCAACAAAGGTTTTAACCTTCACTTCATTCTTATAACAGCTTATCACGACGGTCTATTGGTTGCTGAGCAAGTGGCCATTTTTTTTTTGCATGTGAAATCTTCAAATGACCCCTCCCACACTAGGCAGAGCAGAAGGGAGTATCAGACTTCTACTGACTAAAACCCATCCATGTTCCTTCTTTTGCCCTTTGTGTCCCAGAGCCGCGGTATCTCTTTTGGTCTTCCTTCAGTTCCTACAGTTTTCCTTGGGTTCGATTCCCAGTTTTGTGGGTGTCTCCATTTGGAATTAGTAAATAGCAGCTTTGAGTCTAGATTTGTGTCTGATTTATGGCAATGTATACGCCCGCTATGGAACTTTCACATAACTCATGAAATGTGTGGGTGTACTCTAGGATCTACACCTCTACCTCACCGTTAAAGGATTAGAGGCGTGATGTTATGTTTCCATAATAGACACAGTTGCGTCCTCGCAACCATCGCGATAACAATTTAATCAAATTAAATGACTCAACAAATTCTGCCCATACGGAAAGAGGAAACAAATATTTATTTATAGCAATGGTGTCCCAGTTCGTGGCTGTTCAAATGAGGTCATCTTGACAAAGAGATGGGCAATGAGATGCATCCCGCTCCCCAATGTGAACAAAACAAGATCCCCGCTGTCGCTGTATTGAAACGTACCGAATATTGGACTAGCAACAGTGCTATAGTAATTATAGTGACGCTTTGCTATGTGTGGTAAACAGGAAGGCCAACACAAGCGGTAATCGCTTTAATAAACTATTATAGTTTCGTGTGTCTTCAACTCTCAACAACGTTCAACAGAATTCACGAAAGCTTGTCGGTAATTTCAATTCAATATATTTTTGTGACATTTCCATAATCGTTATGAGCTTGCCATGATAGACATTGGTAAAATTGAATATAAAGCCTTTACTACTTATTTCGGAAAATGAATCTTTACTAGCACTATTTATCTAGTTTTTCTCAGTAGCAACCACGCAGTCCGGATATGTGTCCTGTTGTTGGCAATAGGCTTTCTCCCTACTACATGGGACTTAAACATAACTAGCGAATTGTGGGTGTACTATTATATAGGTGCACCCCTGACCCTCGGTGTACACAACACCGAAGGGTTAGGCAATGAAATCTTTGCTAGAATTCGAAGGTGTCCCACTGTCCAGCAACAACCAGAACTTTGTTAAGGTCGCAAGGTAAGCCTTGTATTAATTATTTTGTTAACTATTTATTGCGTGTGAGATTCGAACCAGCGAAGCCTACTGCACCAGTAAAATCATCAATCTTAGACACAATACCCCTCGCGGGCCTGTGGACGGTGAGCTATGGGCTAGCTCGCCGTCCGTTCGTCTTATGTCGACGGCGCGTTCGTGTTCCACGCGCGCCTCAAAGAGAGTCAGCAAACAGGAAGGGGTCCGAAAGGAGCGATGCCTGCCAGGGTTGCGGGACTGTTCGAAAGAGATACCGCGGCCCTGGAACACAAAGGGCAAAGGAAGGAACATGGATGGGTTTTAGTCAGTAAAAGTCTGACACTCCCTCCTGCTCAGCCCAGAGCGGGAGGGGGTTTATTTGACGATATCCCAGACGAAAAAAAAAAAAGACACAATACCCATAAGTCGAATAAGTCATCATTTGCCTAGCAATCATTTGTCTTTACCAAACTAGTTGGGGTCGGCTTGCAGTCTAACCGGATGCAGCTGAATACCAGTATTTCACTATTGTATCGTATGTAAACTACATTTAATTCGAGGTGAGAGCCTGAGGATCCGTCACACAGGGTATCGTAGTATGGACACCAGCCTCTCACAAAGGAACATACCGATATTATGCATTTTGTTACAACATTATTTTTACAATTATATTTATTATAACTATTTGAACCTTTGTGAAGAGAGAAAATAAAGATACTGTATTGTATAGTATTTTACATGGAGCGCCTGCCTATCTGACCTGCACAACCCAGTTAGTACTGGGTAATACGAAACCCGTTGGTAAGACTGGTTGTCAGACTTTTTGGGCCGCTGACTACCTGTAACGACTGTCAAAGATCTACAGATGACAGCCGGGACCAACGGCTTAACGTGCTTTCCGAGGCACGGAGGAAACTCGGTATGTAATGGACGGTCATCCATCCACAGACCAACCTAGGCAAGCACGGCTTAACCTAAAGATCGACTCGAGTGTCTGTTATTATTTTGCCACAAGCTCCTCATATCGATTAAGTCTCAATCTACATTTACAGTTCCATGTTTTAATCTTGTTTCGTCCAATAAAATGCGTATAGTTCTTCCTGTAAATGTTTGTCTTGCTTGGCTTCGAGGTCCACTTTCTTGCTCATCCAACTTTATCTGTTAGTCTACTTCTCAAGTAAACTACTAGATCTTTTTCCTCTTCATCTCTTTAAACGACACATCTATCAACCTAGAATATAGGGCTACAACTTTTTGCTGGTTCGTAGGCTTGGGATGTCGGTGATATTTAATTAGAAGTCTTAAGTATTAATGAGCTTACTCTTTCAATCTTGCAAAGCGAAAATGGTAAATACTGAATATAAAAGGATTATTATCTTAGTAGATAAGAATCTATTGAATAAAAGTACAAGACCCTTGACCGATAAACTGTGTTGGCGGTTTAATTTTTAAATATACAAAGTAAAACTTTTTAAATTCTAGACAGCATCTGTCTAGCTTGTGGAGTTACGATCTAGTCCATAACTATTTGAAAATATGGTTGGAAAAATAGTTATTTAGCAAAAACAGAGTTTTATTTTAACCGACTTTCTTCAAAAAAGGTTCTCAATTCGGTTGTATTTTTTTTAATGTATGATAGATACCTCATAACTCCGTCATTTGTAAATCGATTTGAAAAAATATTTTCAATACACTTTCTCGAAAACTGGTTCTTATCGCACTACGATTAGGTTCAACATGCAATGTATTTCACACGCGTGTTTTTGTAAATATTTTTTCGCACACGTGCGGAAATAAAAATTTCCACAGATAAGTTCAACGACTATAGCTATAATCGGCGGTGATGGTTTTTTTTTTAATCTCGCCAAGGAGATATGCGTCTTTACGGCGTAAATATTTTTTGAGTATTTAAATTGTTTAAAAATAGAATATCATAGATAAACATGATTATTTATAAAAAATATTTACTTTTATGAACAAATTAATATTTACTTGTGTTCTAAATTCATAAATATTTGAATTCTTTCTTTCATAATCTATTGTTTTTTTTTTCATATTAGGCTGTATAGCGGCATCAGACCTTTGCTTCTTCTTCAACCTGGCAAAAGCAAAGCGCGGAAAAAAACCAAATTAAATCATAGTTTCCTAATTATTCCTGACAAAAATAATTTCCGTTCTACTATCTTATTTCTTCGAAAGTGTATTGAAAAACGTCGTTTGATACGCGTGGGGATTTGTTACTGCAGTTCTCGGCTCCATAACACCCTCGCCTACAGCTCGGGTGTTAATTCCGCGCTCGAATGCAATAACAAAGTTTCCCCACTTATATCAAAATGTACTATTTCAATACACTTTCTCGAAAACTGGTCCTTATCGCACTACGATTAGGTTCAACATGCAATGTATTTCACACGCGTGGATTTTTTAATATTTTTCCACACACGTGCGGAAATAAAACATTCCACAGATAAGTCCAAATGGGTTCAATGACTATAGCTTTAATCGGTGGTGATTGTTTTTTTTTAATCTAGGCAAAGAGATATGCGTCTATACGGCGTAAATATATGTTTAGTATTTAAATTGTGTTTATAAATAGAATATCATAGATATACATGATAATTTAAAACAAATATTTACTTTTACGAACAAGTTAACATTTCTTTGTGTTCTAAATGCAGAAATATTTGTTTTTTTTTTTCTTTTCATATCAGGCTGTATAGCGGCATCATACCTTTGCTTCTTCTTCAGCCTGGCGAAAGCAAAGCGCGGAAAAAAGCAAATTAAATCATACTTTCATAATAATTCCTGCCAAAAATACTTTATGTTTTAATATTTTATTTCTTCGAAAGTGTATTGAAAAACGTCGTTTGATACGCGTGGAGATTTGTTATTGCAGTTCTCGGCTCCACAACACCCTCGCCTGCAGCTCGGGTATTAATTCCGCGCTCGGATGCAATAACACCACTTTTATCAAAATGTACTATTTTAATTAAGAAACGATATACCTTCCCGATTGGTCCCACAGATATTTCATCAAAATCAGTTCAGTAATTTGTTGTTTTTTTTCTTCTTTTAATATGTATTTTTTCTTCTTGGGCTATGTTGATGACATGATGATCCCTTAATAACTTTTTCAGGACAAGAATTTGTGTGGTAGTTATACTACAACTAAAAATGGTAAAATAAAAACTTATTGCAAAAAAAACGACTTCCAAAAAATCAAAAACATTCCAAATTAACTTTACTTTCGAAAGTCGGTGCCAAATAAGTCATGAAACAAACAAAGTCACCGACTTCCGAAAGTAAAGTTATTTTAGACTTTTTTAGTGTTTTTTGGAAGTCGTTTTTTTTCTACCTAAATAGATCGCTGTCTCAGATACACCTACAGTTTCATTCTATAACTCCGTTCAATTAAACCGTGTTCTGTAATCAGTCGAAGTAGGTTTAACAAGCATTACATCCAGACGAATGATCAGACGGCTTTATTACCATAAACACATGCAATCTACTTTGTTTGCGCCCGCAATCGTCGGCGCGGTCTGCGCTCGGCGTCAAGGTAAACAGACCGTTCATTGCCCAAACCGATAATTAAAAGCTAAAGGTAGGGTCGGACATAAAACCTAGCGACAATGACACGATTGGGGCCCACTAAACTGGGTTTATACCGCTCTAATGCTCCACTTTTATGCATGTTACCTAATACTCCTCTTCGTACCTGAAATTGAAGTCTTATTGGCGTTATAGCTTTGTTCATTATTAGTTGACTGCCTCGTTGGTCTATTGGTAGCAAGCGCGACTGCTGAGCATGAGGTCCTGGTTTCGATTCCCAGATCGGGCAAAGTGTTATTGGGATTTTCCATCAGGAATTTTTCAGTAGCAGCCACGGTGTCTAGATTTGTGCTTCGTGGATGGCATTAAACTCGTCCTCTATTACATGGGAGTTGAACATAACTGGCGAACTGTAGGTGTACCTACTAATGGGTACATCTCTGCCTATCCCTTAAGGGGCTACAGGCGTGATGTTATGTTATGACATTGTTAGTTATGGGTCTGTTCATATTATGTTTATTTCTAAGGCACAAAATGTCGCGAGAAAAGTTTTGAATATTATTATTGATTGATGGCTACAAAGGTAAGGAAAGACCAAAGAAACCATGGAAGGACAAATGACAAACAAAATGAAAAACGATGAAGGATGGATGATGCGCCTAGAAATGAGGTGACTGTTGAGATGACGAGTAATAGAGAAGTATGGAAGAAGAAGACATGCTGTGCTGAACCCAACTAAATTGGGAGAAGGGCCGAGGAGTTGTGTTAGAGGTAATTAAATTCCCCAAAAAGTAGCTACATCTTGAGCTTTATAACAATGTCACTAATATCACTCATCTAACAGCAAATATCATGAGTCGCAATATGCAAGTACCAGGCATGCAGAACTATCACGAAAGTTTTAATACTAAGAAAACTATTACAACGACAGTCACTGTTGGTATGTGGAGCAGTTTCCATCAGAACTTCGGCAATAAAGCAGGTCCTGCTCCTAATGGGCGCTTCGACATGCTAATTCAGGCGAATTGCCCGAACATATTTCAATGATAGCTCAAAGTTTTATTAAGTTATTCCAGTTTTTATATTCTTAAGCAATGTTTTATGTCTCAGTGTTTTAATAAGTTTTTATTAGTTTTAGGGGTCAATGGTTCTTCGTTAGAACGGTTACATTCGTTAAGTTGGTTACTGTGTACCGGCTATACCGGTGTTCTCATGTCGAATGCCACCCTCTTAGGCCCGATTTATACACAAACGGCGTAAGGTGAAAAGGCGAGGCGCAGGTATGATACTGCTTCAAAACGTTTTCATACAAAATGTACGCAGACGCCGTTCTTTTTTTTCGTTAAAAATTCCACGCCTATGCTGCGTCTGCGCCGCGCCGCCGTCACCTTACGCCGTTTCTGTGTAATTCGCGCCTAAGAGCTCTTGAGAGTCTGCTCTTTGGCTCCTTAATATATAATATATAATTATATCCGGACGGACGGATTGAAGACATATTGAGATTGCTTGTCGTAATAAGCAGTATAATGAATTGTTTAATCATTATAAAAAGGCGTCGCCGTGTTGTCTTGTCTTGTATAATCTTCTTGGTAAATAAATAAATAGTTAATAAAAAAAAATTAAAAAAATGTAAATTGGTAATAAATAAATTGTTAACTGAATCTGTGAGTTCTGTTGATTGTTAAGATGATCATCTTTAGGTAACTTGAAGGATTGTTCGTAGAAAATGTCTTGAAGCTTTAAATAAATCCATAGGTATTTAGGTTCATTTAGAATTTCGCACAGTATAAAGATTTCAGTATAACTTTAATAGAAATTTATTCGCTGCCTGAAATTCATGAGAGATAGCAGGCCGCATATAAACTCGGTTGTACATGAACCGTAATTTAAAATTACGATTCCGGTAAAGCCGCGTGAAAGTTTACGTGATAAATTACAGTGAAGGAGCATCCCATATGTTCCGGATATTGTTCTTCAAAATACAGCTGCGATGTACGGAGTATCATTCCACTATTTTATCCGTATTTATGTCATATTCTGTATGTATTTATTTCATATTTAATTTAATGCCGTCTACCACAAACGTTACTGCGCAGCTGTCAAGTTTCAATTGTAATTTCCATGATCGGGAAAATGGGATCGAATCTTTTTGGGTCATAGGTACGACATTTAGGACTGTCTTCATAATCTGTACTAATATTAGAAAGAGGTAAAATCATGACGTCTTAAAGCAGGAGTAATTCCAGTATGGGGAAAGACACAGAGCTATACAGGTCGTCTAGTGCCATCTCTTTCCCACACTGGAATTACTCCTGCTTTAAGACGTCATGGTAGGCCACCTGATGTCTAGTACTGTATCAGTCACACATGTCCAGACACTACATCACAAAGTCTCATACATTGCCGAACTGGAGTCAAATAAAAAACACAAAAAAACTAGAACCCAAAATCTAATATTGCTATATTATTCTACCACAAACTTCAGCCATAAATCTCCGTATTACGAATTTGCACGGCACTCACATTCGCAGATATTCCTGTCTGAATTTCAACCTAAAGTCTTCGGCTAGAACAAAGTGCTTCGCTGGTTGCTAATACTTAGTACTACGTCACATATGTACGTTTCGTATGTGGACTCATAACTCACTCTGACTTGTGCAAGTTTGGCGCATGGAACATGGAACGCATTTGCATTTTGATGTCCGTTTTCAGTAATGCTAAGTGACACCTAAATTAAAGACTGCGTTGGAATTTCAACTCTCGGTGCTGGGGCAAGCATTGAAAATCCAACAGTGGTCTTTCATTTAAGGTTTCATTTAGGAATCGCTTAGTGCTAGTGAAAACGAGCACAAGTGAAAATCTAAGAAGTGATTTGGATTTATTGGTATTCTAATTCGTGATTTTGGCGATACGTTTGCTCCACTTACATTTTTTGACTGATCTTAGGACCGGAACTTTCTTTGAAACTTTTTTCTTCCGTGAGTCTTCCTGTAATTATGGCGGGCATACAGGACTCATATGTAGTTATTTCTTATACACTGGTTGGAAGCTGTTGTTGAAGCGGGCCTATAAAATAAAGGTGGGCCATAAACAGCATATTTTACATAATTCTTGATACAGGATTATTTTACATTACTACGACATAAATATTAAAATGAGATCGATACTAAAGTGTCAACAAAATATATAAAATAAATTTAAATAAAATAATTAGGGTGTCAATTAAATGGCTAAAGTAGTTAGCAAAATTCAAAATTTGTATTGATTAACCTTTTAGTTTTTCACGAATGTTATTTTGAAACCCATATATTATTACGAAATAGGACTTATTTTAAAGTAGAAACCGTTAATTCACGAGAAAACGATTTTGAATTTTGCTAAATGTTTACATTTCATTGCTCGTTAACAGTTAAAGTTAATCAGTTGATTCTGTAGATGTACAGACATCTACAGAATCAACTGATTAACTTTGAAAAGCAGATAGCTTACCTAAATCCATTACTCGCTGTCAGAATGTAATACGTGGGAGTTAGTACAGATATTTGGAACTCGGAATTACCTCCAGGATCTAATTAGACTGATGCACTCGGACATTAAATATTTTATAAATGTTTATATTTAAATTTAAAAATAATTACAACAAATAATTTAAAGAAATCTCCTTGAAAACCCTATTTTTTTTATAAATAAACTGTGAATTAACGACTCGACACTCAATAGCTGTATGTCACCAGCCAATGTGTATAGGTACCTACACTTCTTTACAACTCAAAAGCGATTTTCTCGTTTAACAACGACTAGCTTATGCCCGCGACCTCGCCCGCGTGGAGTTCGGTAATGACCCACAGGATCGTACTATTGGGATAAAAAGTATCCAATGTGTTAATCCAGGTTATAAACAATCTATGTGCCTTTCGGCCAAATTACGTCAATAGATTTTTTGCGTGAAAGAGTAACAAACATTTATCCATGCATTTCATTTTCATCCAGAAATTTTGCGAAAAGACCTATTTCATAATATTATCAGTTTTGATACTATGTTCCTAACATCATGAAAATTAAATAGCTATCAAAAGAGTAAGAGAAAATCACTTTTAAAGTTTGCTATAAAGGGTGTAACAAGACCCTTAACGAAGCCGAAAAGCATTTGTTCTCCTTCTAGTTACGGAGATATTGGGGGTCAAAGTTCCAACTTTTTCAGAAGTTTTTTTTTTGTAAATCCATCCTTTTAATATAAGACTTTTACTTTAAACACTTCCACGACCCCCGTACTATTCAATCCATCCATCAGCACAATGTTTTGAGTGCGTTACATTGAGTCCTACCGTAACCAAAAATAAAGTTTGATGTACATAATGCTTGGTTGACGGCTTCGTGAAGGGTCCTGTTACACCCTGTATAGGTATAAACTTACCAGGCCAGACTTTACAAATACCTACCTTATTGTGAAAATAGGATTTTTATCATTTCTTTCTTTCTTATTCTTTTCGAGCACGTTCCAATAATCCACAATCAAGGATACACAAGATAACATGAATAAAATTTCAAATATAACATCTACATCATCAGTACCAATAAATCCAAAGCGTCTAACTTTTAAGTAGAGAGAACTCAGCCTTTATTGCTTGGCAAGCGATAAAAACAATGACAGCGTGAATTAATTCGTGCCAAAGTTTAAGCAAATTAAATGGCCGCTGTTTCGCTGTCGCCTCTGACCTATTAATCACTCTGTGGAAAGACAAATGCATCCTTTATTACTGTTTATTATTGAGTTCGACACTTTCTTTTTATTTATTTATTTGGATTCCGTATCTTACGCAAATAATGGTTGGAAATTCTCCTTATTAAATACATACATACATGAGGTCCTGGGTTCGATTCCCAGATCGGGCAAAGTGTTATTGGGTTTTTCCATCAGAAATTTCGCAGGAGCAGCCACAGAGTCCGGATTTGTGCCCGGTTGTTGATGGCAATTGGCTCGCCCCCTACCACATAGAATTTAATTACAACTGGCGAAATGTGGGTGTACTATTATGTATAACCCATCGGGAATAACTCATGTTATGTAAATACATAATTATTTTAAAAAAAAACAACAACAAAATACATTAAATTTTTAACTTAGCAAGATCAAAGTCGGCAAAAATGTTTTGAACGTTTGATTGACAAGTTGTCAACCTACATTTCATTTGAAAACCGAAAACAAGTGAATTTTTTTCATTTTCTTTTCAATATAACTTGCCCTCAAATGAGCTGTCAAAGTTGACAGAACAAACAACAAGTGCTAACTAAGTAGCTAGCACTTGTTTTAACAGTGCTTATGTTAACGGTGCTCGCCACCGGGTACATTCGCCTGGAATGTAACAGTTTATATATGTGCATTACATCAGTGAATCCGGAGAACCGAGCACTAGAGTGCTGATCTTGTCATCATCATCTCCTAGCCTTTACCCAACTATGTTGGCGTCAGCTTCCAGTCAAACCAGATTCAGCTGAATACCAGTATTTTACATGAAGCAACTGCCTATCTGACCTCCACAACCCAGTTAGTACTGGGTAATACGATACCCCGTGATAAGTCTGGTTGTCAACTTTTGGGCCACTGACTACCTGTAACGACTGTCAAAGATCTACAAATGACAGCCGGGTCCAAGGGCTTAAAGTGCTTTCCGAGGCACGGAGGAAACGCGGTATGTAATGGGTGGTCACCCATCCACGGATCAACCTAGGGAAGCGCGGGTTTACCTGAAACTCGACCGAAATTGTTCTTAGATATTTGTCTCTCTTTCGATTTACTTAAACAATAGATAGATGAAGTTGCTTTTAACCTATTTTTGGGACCGAAGATAACTGCATTATTATACCGCCGGTACCGGAGTAACAGAGTGCGCCGCACGTATTGTGTTATTGATTTGAGTAATTACTGGCTGTGGCCGGCGACAGGCCGGGAGAGAACCGGTAACGAACCGGGACACGTCCGCACGGAGAACGTTCCGGTTTTGTGATTGATAGCGATGAAGGGGTTGAATTTGAAATTGAAGGTACCTCTCTTTTCATTATATTGTTGAGTTTCATTTTCTAGGCCATACGTTTTATTTTAGTAGAGTAAATCTTTTGAAGATCCGATCAGAAGGTACCATTTTCAGATGAAAGCAGGTTTTAGAATGTTTTAAGAAATTCTGCTATCGCATGTTTGGAATTTTTCATAAATGACATAAAAATCCTTTGACAATACTTCATACAGATCTAAGTCTCCTGAATGAATGGTTGTTTACAGTCATTCAAATACTATTGCTTTACTTTCAGTTATGTATTCTTGGAAAACATAGCTTTATACAAATTTTAGCCTAAACATCATGAGATACGTGCCTTACAATTAAGATACTAATGTGCCGAAATAGCAAGAATACAGACGCCATGACGCACTTTAAGCTACTACAATCTGTTAGATTTCTTTAATACACTTTCAACTTTATCGCTAAAGCATTAAGTTCAAGATTTATTGGGAAAATTTGACAGTTTCGGGCAGCTTGATGTGCTGGTGTTTACATATTATGTTGCACGCAAATTAACTTGCCGAAACCAAAGAAAAAAATTGCATTAATTTTATGTATCTCAAGGAAAGAAGACTAACTAACAATATACAATAAGTAAGCAAAATTACTAACAACCTACCAACAACATTTGTACTTGTAATTTATTGAGATATGGAATGAACGGCTGCCATGTGTTATTTTTATTTATTATTTTTAACTCAAGTGCTACGCGGCTACGCGGCTACAACCGCTACGCCAAGTCTACGACACTCGTTAATATTACCTTTTAACTTTTTTTTCCTTACCCCAAAGGCATACTTAAACATCCCATTTGCATCACAAAATACTTACTTGGCCCATAGGTACATTTGCATTTTAAGTTAGTAAGAAATTAATTTTCAGTAGCTCTTTGAGCTAAATAGAATTTCTCCCCTGACCGAGGTGGGCTCATTTACCTAGTACTGAAATGCATCTTTATTAATTTTCTTTCTACGCCCGATGATGAATTTTAAAATGTGTTTATCATAAAATCAATTAATCTTCGTCGTCGATGTAAGAGTACAAAAAGATGCTGGTGGAATACGTAACCTTCTCTTTTTAAGAAGTTGGTTAAAAATTTTAATTTTATTCCCTGTTGCAAATTGTGCTGTTATTTAGATTATACCGATAAACTCTGTTTTATTACGGTTTTTAGCACGAATTGTTATGTAAATTAAGCGGTACCTTACAAGCAAGTATTTATTGTATCGCGGTTGGAGTTAAGTGGAAATCGAATTGGCACACGTACGGCAATTTACCGCTTCCACACATTTTAACTGTACGTAATTTGTACGGCTACCACTCGTTTTGCGATTAGGTTTAGAAAGTTTTTTTTTATATTAACACATTTAACTGCACATGGTGGAAAGTTGCAGGCCTCGGTGGGCTGAAATGAAAGTCAAAAATGTATAATGATGGACATAGCTACCAAAAAGCTAATGTTTTCCCCATTATTTGTCTTTTTATTTTATTATATCCGTGTATATGTTTATTTACATAGACGTATATTTTGATATATATTTACGGTATTTTATATATCCTTGTATATCTCAGTACTAAACAAAAAATAATTCATTCATCATAAATTAACTCGATATCTATTTATTGTAATTAATCATTTATTCATAAACTATCTTTGAAACTTTTTTCTGTATGTTACTTACCTCCTCAAGGTTCATTGGAAGACCAGCGTCAGACAGCCTCACCTGTCTGGCATGAATGCTGAAATGGACCTTTTTGGTGCAGCCGTGAGGCGCACAGTACAGTCATACTATGTATTTTCTCTTTTTTGTAACTTTTTTAAATATTATTGTGTGTGTGCCTAATGTACTGACGTCGAATAAACATCTTTCTTTCTTACTACATTGAAATTATTTTCTGATATTCACCTACAACTATCTGTCTCTGCATCACCCAAAGGTCGAGTGGTAAAAAATGCCTATGGCATTAAGTCCGCCTCTGTACTTTGTGCTTGAACTGTTAAATAAACAAACAAAAGCTTATCGTTTAACCCTATTGAAAGTCGTTGTAGAAATACCAAACGCTTTCAAAGCGATTGTCGTTTATTAAGGCCCTCTGATTAGGCGCAACCATGTTAACAACTGAAACATTACTAATCTCAATCAAACCGAACATTTTTACATCCCCAAACTGCTGTCGCATCCCACATCAATTAACCTAGGATCAGTGATTCCTGCGTACGTCCACCGACCCACACAAGATTCACCGAAGTTTAAATAACCGCGTTCTCTTTGAACCTGGCCGACTACACCAAGCGTTCGTCACTGATGGCCGTAAACCTCCCTAAGGAAACGTCCACGCGACCGTCGGACCGTGAAAAACAGGATTTGCTCTACTTAGAACTAGTTTGCCACTTATTTATGTAACGTACAAGTGTTTGCGGATAAGTATTTATAAGTTGAGGCTTTTGGTGGTTCTTTTCCGCGTCTCTATGTTTGTATAGATGTGTGGGTTAAAGATATATCATTATTGGTAATAGTTGCCGCGTTGGACGACGTTGATTGAGTGATTATGGTGTAACTCACTCTTTGGACATTATTGGACATTGGTTACGTTACCCCTAGTGATGCACGATCTGATCCGATTCTTAACAGTATCGGTATAACAGGATGCGATACTCTGATATTTTTATTTTTGATCAATACCAAAAATGATAATAAATAGGATCAATAAAAAGTATCGAAATTGTATCGTGTCACATTGCCCTAAACTGCATCAATCAATTTAAAAGAATACAAATGCAGTACACAAATTGATTTTGCTTAGACGAATTAGTACGATACGATATGGGGAATTGGATCGAAGCCAATTGAAATGATCCTGGAATCGTATCGCATAGTTGTGATTTAGATCGATACAAAGTATCGATACAATCAACGATCAACCAATCTGTGTATAATTAAAGAAGATTCTACGACTTCCAGCAATGGTCGTGTTAGTGAGAATTTTCAAGTTTTATTAACTCAAAAAGTTCATTTTCTTTAAATTACATACCCACCTACTAAAAGTTTAACAATATAATTGACACACCAACTTACAAAAGAAGATACTGGACGGCACAAGTTGTATTTACGAAAACAATAATAGATCTATGTTTACAGGGGCGTGCCGTCCATAGAGGCAATTAGGCCTAGCCTACCCTACCATTCCTACCAACAACACAACAAATGCATTTATTATAACTATATTAATCAAAAATAAAAAAATAAAACGCCTGTTATAATACTTAAAGCAACTTGTCGCGGCCGTGTGACGTAACTGGTAATAATACTACGACGCTCGCTCCCGGCCGTCTAGGCAAGGCCCCAGCCGGCCTAATTTCCATTGATAAATTTAAGCACACTGATGCGTATTTTCGTGTATATATACGGCACACATGCTAGATTAGGTGCGTAAACTCCTGCGAGTGTAGCTGGCCACTGATTGGCTGCCCCGCAAAGTATTATCCGGCTAAAACGGTATGCGGTGATGCAATTATATTTGGTAGTGTTTTTTTTCATTGACAAAATAACAATTGTATTTTTCTTAGAAGCCATATTTGTTTCATGTGACAAGCAAAATTTATTTCGTGATCTTTAATGTTTTGATTATAATATCTGACGGTTGTAATTCGTTTTGAAACGTACATTAGTGTAAATATTATTTGTTGTATTTGTTTATTTACTTAGAAATGGTGTTCTGTTGTGAAGTTTGCGCTGATAATGTGTTTGTCAGAAGTTAAAAACAATAAGTATTCACGATTGTTTGATGTTAAGATTCAAGTGGTGTCTGAAGGAAAATGTGTAGTTACCCGAATTACGAGAATTAACCCAAAATTCATCTCGTACTCGGTATTTCAAATGAATCTTTCTTCTGTTTGCATTGTCAGAAAATCGTGATTTGAACCTTGATTAATGTGGTGAGTTCTTGTATTTATAACTTTGGTTTTTACAAGCTTATTTTCAATGTTTGTTTTTCAAATATTCCGGTCAGACGCTCAAAATTGGGTACGGAACGAAAACTAAACTATTTTTTTATGTTAACAGCGCACTCTGTTTTATTTTTTAGAATTTTTTGTAACGAAGCGACATCCTTCGTTCTTGTATTGACAGAATACCATTGAAATTCCTTATATTTAAGCTAGATGGCGTTGTTTCTCATACGCTTACTAAAAACACCAGGGGCACTGGGCAGATGCGGGGGCCCGGAAGGGTGAGTGAATATATCAATAGATGTGACTACTTTGAGGGTCATCCTAAGTAGAGCGACGCTGTGATGTTGCGAGTTTTTTTTATTTTTGGGTATCCGTATATATATGGCCTACCCGCCTTGGAGAAGCACTGCACGCCACTGCTATGTTATATTTAACACACACCGTCATATGGGTGATCTAATATTAATCCGTTTAGACCTTCGATTAATCAAAGTATCTGTGATCAAAATTACGTAACCTTTTTATATCAATGGCCATATTTAGATTGATACAGTTTTAGTAACAATAGACATTATTTTTTTACTAGTTTTAATAAATAGAGAACATTTACTTTTGAATGTGCTTATTGTTTGGAATGGTTGTCCCTAGTCAAAAGGTCGCCCGTCGGATAAAATTATTTAAATCTCCGATCAAATATTTTTCAATACATGAACTTGATCTATAAGATCCAGCTGATAAACGGCTGCCAAGCGCAATGAATTCTACAATTTTATTTTCTCATTTTAATGAAAAAAGTTGATGAAAATCTAAAAAAAGATCCCAAATGAAGAATGAATGAACTTTCAGCGGTCAAATAATGTTTGAGCTTTAAATATCCACATTACTTTAGCAAAAAGAACAATAGGACCACATAATAAACAGTGTATATTTTTAAACACTAGACTGATATATCCAATTCAAAAGCTCTGAATTCTGTAAAAAAGGCCAAATAAATGATCATATCAATGCGATAAAAGTAATCAATCGTGCCTTCATTAATTCAGATGGCCACTCGAGTGTCATCAATTCATCTGATAAATACCTCTCAATATTGGTTAATGAAATGATCTACTGTAACGGTGCAATGTCCTTTTATTGAATTATTTTTATAACCAAAGTGTGTTATCGGTACATATCATACATATGTCATTTGTTATTTTTGTTATGAAATAATTAATCCTACTGGATTTCACAATATTTATTTATAATATTTGTACTGGTTTATTTTATCTTCAGATAAATCGTGTTCTATATTTTGTACCGTCAACCGTATATCTCGTCCTCAAGTCAAATCCATTTTAGAATCATTACGCTCAAGACTTTCCAATCAATTGTCGACCCACTGCCTCCAAAATAACACCGAACTTAATCTACATTCCCAATTCCGTTTAAAAATAGCTCGACAAAAGCTACGCGTTACGCGACCAACCTAGAAACTTCTTCGTATTAGTCAGGAGTGAAGCATTACTTTCGCTTGGCAAAAAAATAGCTTCTAAGTCCGAATTAAATCACACTTCGCCGAATCGCGGCATGAATTTAAACTCTCCAAATCGTGACACCAACACTTTTCAACTCACCTCACACAATTTTTTCACGCTCGACTCGATTAAAAAGAATTGCTTTTGTGACCGTATTTTAGAAAATACATTTAGGTTTGTCTGGCTCGTATATAGTATCGTATAGCCTCTGAAAAAGCGTGAAGACGTTTCTGTGCTTCAATGCGAAGCCGTGACTTCAGTATTGTAAAGATTATTGAGGGATCCGAGCGCTATTGTCGTCTGTGAACTTTATTACTCGCGTGAAATACTCGAAACAGTGAATGTCAATGAACTTATCACATCGTTAAAACAGCGTGGAAGATAAATTGTAAGCTAACGTCTTCTCCAGCTTGTACAAGAAGCTTTTATTACATTTATAAATCACGACAAAGGCGACGTACATCATGTCCTAGGATCTACTTTAACACCGACTTACAATTACACTCGGGACAAAGTTTGACATAGCACTTTAAAAGTTACATTTGAAGGCTTTTAAAAGTTCCCGGTCAAGATTGATCACCGCTTTTCATCTGATGGTCTGCAGGCACGTCTGACCTCGTTTGACAGACCTTGGAATATTCCTATATCCATTACAGGTGGCTTATTGTGGTATACCTACATACCTAGGTACGAAAGGGGACAATGAGGACGAAATCGTGCTGCGGCAATGTTATAAATCATTGTCCCCACTCGTAAATCACTGAACCAAATGTTGTGTTATGATAAATTGTGTGTCATTTATTTAATTCGTTTTTGTGGAACTCATGAAGAAATAGAGTTCCAAACATAATAACTTACTTCATATAATATTCACTGACAAAACACTCGAAAGCTTTTATGTTTTTGATTAATATTAATTTGATTGACGTTCTTCTAACTAGCAGGGTGTATGAACATTGTTAAGAAACTGGATTACATAAATCTCTGGTTTACTTCGTACATGTGACACAAATATGATCTAACGATAGCAGCCGTCAGGATTAGTGATTCGTACCGTTGTAATGATGACAGGCTACAAATGTTTACCATACGAAGGGTGTTATTGTAGCACAAGTCCGTGGCGGCGGCAATTTGACGCCGTTTGCCGCCAAAACGACAAATATGGCCGACCCAGTTCCCGCGTCGATGACTTTGTGACGCACGGCGGGCGCCTGCAACTATACTCGTAGACATGGGAAGGATGGATGATACATGAGATAAATCTTCCTCATTTTGCCTGGAATGTACGTAGATAAGTAGTATAGCCGTGGGTTATGACGTTACTCGAATGCCGCAGGTGATTTGACATGTACGAGTATGTAGCACCACAAACTATCTTATAGATAAATGTTGTGTCACAAATGTATAGCCTACGGATATTTGTTGTAAAAATGGACAGGAAAAATATGTGGCATTAAAAATTAGTAAAAATAGAAAGGATTTTCACCTTATATTCGGCCGAATCTGTCAGATGCATAGCTACCTATATTTTTTACCTGTTACAAGCTAAGTATATGTTTTATCCTCTAGATTTTCCCTCGTCTACTTATGCTCTGTATATGCTACCTACGTCACGTAATCCAACTAAGAAGCGCCGAGTGTGAAGCGGACATTTATTATTTATTAAATTGTAAGTAGGTATCTACACGAATTTGTGTTGTCTAAGCAGGTCACGTGACATTCCCTCTTGTCTTTCATTTCAATAAATTATGACCTATACAATATAAGAGGTATGTTACATATGCTTGAATGAAAATAAACCTGGCCATATGACTAAATAATTAATTAAGGAAAAACAATCTCCGCTGTTACCTCACAACGTCTGAATACATAAAATGAAAATAAAAACTTTTTGAAATACAACAAAGTCACATAAACTGTCACTTACGGGATATCTTCCGTGATTGTCTGTAATTTTGAGCTCCCGATATTTCGACGCTGTTGCAAGCGCCATGATCGCGGGTCACGGGGCGCGGGGTATCGGGAGCTCAAAATTACAGACAATCACGGAAGATATCCCGTAAGTGACAGTTTATGTGTAAGTGTCAACCGTGAAAGTTTAAAACAGTGTTTACAACAAAGTCATTGTTTCAGTGAAGGATAGCCAGTGACGCGACGAATCACTCACAAAAGATAGCACGGAGACGTTCTGTGATAAGACAAGGGGAAGACTTAACGCATCTCACATTTGAACCTTTACAAACTTAGTGATGTATTGTCAGTTAGGAAACTATACATTACTCAAACAACTTTAAGAAAGCACAAAACCTTACCTTATAACTCGGTTATACTCTCTAGGGGAAGGAAACACAATATAGTTCAAATACCTATAACCAAGAACAAATTCGGATATGCAATTCAGTAAACGATCAGCTCAATTGTATAACAAAATAAATAAGGAAATTTTCGTATATGCAAAATCTTATCATTTATGTAAAGAAATGTTAATTGACTGGATAAAACCACTGACATATGAAAATACTGAAGCTCTCTTACAAAACGTAACATAATACATGTACACGACCCGCTCACTCTCACACACACAGTGACTCTCCCACACCTACACGTACACTCACACAAACATACTCATACAATCACACATCCTTAACACTCATTACACTCAACAACACACACACACTCATGCACACACTCACTCATGTTCACATAATTCTATTTTGTTATTTTGTTTTACTACACCCATGTACTGTCTTTATTGTGTTTTAAGTAAGGACCTACTGTTGTGAAGGAGCGGAGTCTTCTAATACAGGCACTATCTGCTTAATTGAAGACTCCAAACCCAAATTATTTGTGTACAACTTTTGGACACTATATACGTTATTATTATTATTTGACGTCTTCTCGTTTATCTGTCCCCCGTAATAAATAAAAAATCACAAAAAGTAAACGCCACATTTGGAACGAATAAATTCCCTTTTATTTTACTTTGCCGAACGTACTTCGGCTTTTATCAAATTCATTTGAGCAGTCTGAAATAAAAGTAACATATAAACGAGCACTTTAACACGACATGCCCGTACTTAACTGGTCGAATCAAGAATAGCCATGACATCAGATTTAA
The DNA here is from genome assembly GCA_947578425.1 of Eugnorisma glareosa. Lineage (NCBI taxonomy): Eukaryota > Metazoa > Arthropoda > Insecta > Lepidoptera > Noctuidae > Eugnorisma > Eugnorisma glareosa. Next base: position 17,014,327 of record OX387959.1, read on the forward strand.
CTGACAGGACGCGGTGAACTGAGTAATTGGACAAAATGCTGATTTCTAAATTAGCTTTACAGCTTTTGGTCACGCCAACGCCACTGACTTCGACTGACGTTAAATGTCGCTCACTTATTCTGTACACTCGGCATTTAAGGGTTAAACCTACCGACGACCACCTGCACGCTATTTCTGACGTTATCGTGTTAAATATAGGGGTTATAACAGTAAACATAAAGTAGGCGTGTAAAGTCACACTATTGAAGAGCATACACTATTTTTGTTTTGACTGAAATAATTTATTTAGATTTTGCGTTTTATGATACAGTTTGATATATAAACCCAGACAGGGTAAATGGAATAAAACGAGCCAGAGCAAATTAAAAGAAATGTTTCGCTGTAAGGTATAAACCTTATCTTCGGTAATCTCATTGCTTCCCATGAGCGCCGTAAATAACTACAAAGAGGTTTTATCAAGGGCAACAAACCTGTGAAATGAAAGAAAACATTGCGATAACAAGCCCACAAAATCGAGAAATATTCTGTCGTTTTGTAAACTAACATACCGTCAAAATTATGCTATAATAATAAGGTCACAGAAACTAGTTTCCATTATCTATTATTTCTGCTATTTACAACAATATGTAAGTAAAGCCAACTAAAGTCATTTTACTGCGAAGCGAAAAAATGTCACGTACTCAATTTATAACAGTATTTCTTAGACAATAAATCTGATGTAGGTAAATCAAGTCAACAAAAAGCCTTCATAAATTAGATGGCCTATTCCAGAGCTAGATAATTCAAAACAACTTGTTTGTGTCACTCGATAGAGTCCAAGTTTATTTGTGCCCTTTACGGAACAAATCACGTTTAAGTACTAAAGATTGAGCGCCTAATAGCGTCCAATCCAAGCAATCACAGGTTTGTCATACTATTCTATGTTCTTTAGGTAGGTATACATATGTGACAGATAAACGCTAGTGTAGCATTTATAGGGTTGACTCACGATAAACCTTAGCTTTGCGTGCTGTGACTTCACCATGTCTCTGAGACTAAATACTATCGCCTCAGAGCAAATTATGTTTTTTTTCAGCTTATTGTTGAACTCGCGTTATTTCCGACAGTACGCAGAGTTAGAGTTAAGTACAACCAGTTAAACCATATCTAGATATTGCGAGGACTTAGTTTGGCAATCATCAGCTAGTAAGAATTTTTTTTACTAATACATACGCCATTTCTCTAAGAAAAAAATCTGTGTTTTTTTTTTACTAGTCAGCTTAGTCCAGCTTTATCAACCCTGGCGTCTCGAGACGGACTCATAAAAGAGCTGTATGACAATAAACTTGTCCTTCGCTAATCGCACGTAATGTCTTTAAGACCCCATTGCCATTGCCTTGTTAGACCATCCACCTCCAGTTTACGACTGTTCAGCTTTATTGAAATAAAAAGCTTGTTGTTTTACCAACTAAGCCGGAACATTTTTATGAAATTAACAATCGGAGGAAATTTCTTTCGTTCTCATGTTATAACAGAAGAATTTATGTTTTCTTTTCTGTGAGATCCACGATCTTGCTTTATGCACAAGATTTACATTTAATTTTCTTTTACATTATAAAGCTTGTAACTAGACCCTTAACGAAGCCGAAAGGTACTTGTTCTCCCCGTCATAGCGATCATTTATTTGTTCTAGACCATACCTGGGAACCTTCTAGTTACGGAGATATTGGGGGTCAAAGTTCCAACTTCTTCACAAGTCTTTTTTTTTTAATACATATTTCAGAGTAAGATATTTACTTATAGTACCTCCACGACCCCCGTACTATTCAATGCGTCTATCAGCACAGTGTTATGAGTGCGTTACATTGAGTTTTACGGTAAAACGTGATTTTTGACCCCAAAAAAAGTCGATTCCCAGCATTAATTTTTACGTTAAGTTACTTAGTTTGATGTACATAATGATTGGTAGACGGCTTCGTGAAGGGTCCTGTTACACCCTGTATAATTGTACGAGTTCTCAGTAAGCAGATATAATCATATTTATTGACCACAAACATCAGTCATAACTGTAAATTGTTGTAATATTTGGTGCCGTACATATCCTCGTCACGCTAGCGCTGTAAGTCATCAACTATTCACGGACGTGTGGCCGTCGCCTTATCAACGTTACACGAATTTGATTTTATTATGAAGGGTAAACTGACCCTTCAACATGTCACGATGTCGATAAGCACTTGGGTAATACGACCATGTTTGCATCGTCATCATTTTCAGCCTGTAAACACTGCTGTCCAAATAATTGATCATCAAATCATGGAAATGATCATCAAATAAAGATTGATAATTATTATGATACCACTGTGTGGACTGATTTTTGGTCATCGCTTTTATAATCCGGATAAGTTCTGTGGGCTTTTAGCCACACTTTTTGTTGGACCCGCATGAGCTTCTCATGTTTTTTGTCCACTTCATTACATTCTAAAGTATCCTACCCACTTAGAATGTGCTTCTACAAAATTTTGCTAAATTAACACTTTGCTTCGTATAAAACCTGTCGCCGAATAAATCCCTGACATTAACAAAATGTAAACATTTAAAGTGTAGGAGTCCTTGTACCCCAGTAAGCTTGTTAGCGGTGTCCTAAAGGACCATCGGGCAGCACCGAAGGGTCACTTATCGGCAGATAGGCCGCGCCTACAAATCGCTCTCATAAATCTCCCAGCGCCTGACTTTGCTCATAAAATAAGTTAGTCGATAAATTGAATGCGGATACCATCTACTGGATACTTTCGATCGCAGTAATCCTAAGGATTTTTGTTTCTGGTTATACTCATCTTGGATTTACCAGGATAGCTTCGAATTTTATGTGGGTGGATATGGCCTAGGGTTTGATCGTCTAAGTGAGAAATATGTAGGTAGGTAGCTATGTAGGAAATTATAGCTTTGATGTATGCCATCGTCTTTCTCACAGAGCGTATAATAAGTCTTGGGTCTATTCTCGTATTTTGTATCAAATTTAGTTTGGTCATAAATAAACTTTACTTAGCTTCGCCCGGGTAAGTTCTTATAAAAATAAACACAGCTAACGTACACCTCGGTATTCGTAAACCCCAATATTTATTTTTAAAACAGCTTAACAAACACAAACACCTCGGTGTTGACTCCCACATCCGATTAATGATCAAAAAGAACCAGTAAATCGATTCCCGCTCGCGTCGAGAATCGATTAACCGTTGAGGAATGTTTGTGAGGCGATCGAGTGCGAAGTGTCCTTTACAAGTGTACACACACTTGCGTCGTTCACCAATATATGATTAGGAAAGTGAAAACAAACATTCGGGTTTTCTTTGGATGTAATTTGGACTCTTTTAAGTCTTTGACCCAAAGTAGGTACGTAGGCACAATAAACGAAAAAAAAAACTAACATCTGTGGTAACAAAACCTAAAAAAAAGTTTCCTAAACCAAAAACAATATTACGAGTATGTAAAAACTTCTTTGAAAATCACTGAAACTAGTTAATGCTATCATTATTCTCTCCGAGTGCCTACTTTTTACATTCTCTTGCCTGTCTACTCTCTTGTTGGCCTTCTCTCATTAACTGCTTACTATCTGTATCTTAGCTGTAAGTTATCTTAAAAAAAAACAAGACGAATGCGAGCTCAACTCGCGTGGTGAGGGTTCCGTACGTTGATTATCTAAATTCCGTAAGTTGTTTTAAATCCGACCCTTTGTTAATGGTAACTACGTATAAATAGGTTTTCCTGAAATTTTTAGGCAACTGTGCTTTGTATGTTTTGCAAAATTTTCGGCCCTGTTGTTTCTGAGCTAAGGGGGGAGGGGGGAATGGTCAATTTTCACCTTTTTTCTTGAATAACTTCGAAACTATTTAACTTTAAACTATAAAAAATATTTATTTGAGATGCTCACAATATACATAGCAAAACTTTTTTATCATTTTTTAATTTATCAATCCATATTTAGAATTCATTATTTTACGTTACGCGTCCGTCTTTCGGGTCACCGACTTACATAAAAAAATTAAATAAAAAATCTTAAATTTTGACTCAATCGGTCTAGTAGTTTTGGAGTAAATTGGCTGCGACAGACGGACAGAAAGATAGACAGACACGCGAGTGATCCCACATAAGGGGTTCCGATTTTCCTTTTGAGGTACGGAACCCTAAAAAAAAAAAAAAAACAGTATATGCCTCATAATCTTTTGAAGCTTTCTACTACGCCAGTTCAGCTCAAGGCTAAAGTGATGTGCGGCGTACCATACGAAGAAATCAGAGCAACACGCAATGTTGTTATATGCAAAGTCATTTATCATCATGCCCTCTAATTTGTTTGGTGTCGGCGCAGCATGTTTTCTTCTTTATACAGCAAATAACAAATAATCACGCCTGTAATCTCCGAAGGGTTAGGTAGAGGTGAACCTAAATAGTTATTATATTATTATAGCTTTTCTTGGAAATAAAATATTATTATTAAAAAAAAATAGCTACTATACAACGTGTAACAGAAAGGGTATAATCATATGGAATACTGTGGTACGGACCATCAAACTGAACAACTTTCTCTATAAGACCACCATCGAAATCATCAGCTGTCCCATACATTTGGGTCGAGTAGGTATTGAAATTTTCTATGGGACAGCTGATTATTTTTTTACGATTTCGATGGTGGTCCCATAGAGAAAGTTGTTCAGTTTGATGGTCCGTACCACAGTATTCCATATGATTATACCCTTTCTGTTACACGTTGTAGATTCTGTTTTTTTTTTCTCCCCCAAATATTAATATGTACACAGTCTAAGATACAAACAGTTTGAGGATGGGAGACAGGAGCTGAGGAGCCCATACTAAGTAAAAACCTGTGCTACGGGTCTCCTGGTCTCCATATCTCGAATACATTATTGAGAGCTAATCTAAGGACATAAATAACAGCAGCAGGGAACGTTTACGGCTATTAGTGCCCCGAGTCACTGTTTCAGGGCACCAATCTTAAAGCTTTATGGGCCCACAGTTCGTTCGGCATGCGACAGACATGCCCTGCCCAGTCCCGTTTAAGTCGGGCAGCCTTTTGAGCCACGTCTACGATTTGCGTTTTGGAGCGCAGTGTAATGTTTCGAACATGATCCGTTAATTTTACACCTAAGATACTACGCTCCATAGATAGTAGGTACACCCACAATTCGCCAGCTATGTCAAAGTCCCATGTAATAGGGGGCGTGCATATTGCCATCAACCTGGCACAGATCCAACTCCGTTGCTGCTACCGAGAATTTACTGATGGAAAAACCCAATCACACTTTGGCCGACCCGGGAATCGAACCCAGGACCTCTTGCTCAGCAGTCGCGCTTGCGACGACCAGACCAATGAGGCAGTCTCTAGTTCTTCATTTTATACTTATTATTATTCGTCATCTCTTCAATCTTTCTAGCTATTTCATTTTTCACTCAGTCATTATGTCCTCGATGATAAGCCATAAACACAACAGGGGGCCTAAAATGGCCACTTTATCAGAATCATAATACGAATCACGTTAAAAATTTAAAACTCTTAAAATGGATTTTGTGGTCATAACCATAAAGACCATTTTAAGAATTTTAAATTTTTAACGTGATTCATATTATGATTCTGATAAAGCTTCCATTTTAGGCCCCCAGTTCATAATATTATTTGACTTTTGCTCATTACGTTCATACACAGTGAGCTAAATATTGACCATTGGGTCAAAACGCCTTTAACGCCTGCCTTGTTAACAAAACGTCGATGTAACGTGGACCTGACACGGACTTGACATGGCTTGTACGTCACATTCACGTCCCTTCCACGCCCGATCCACATGTCGTCTACGTCCTGACCACGGTTCAAATACATGACATTCACATATGGCGCAATATAGCAAAAAGGTAGGCATTTACCATTTGAAAGATGGCGAGTTTCATGAAAATTACTAGAAACTCGCCTCTGTTTTGCACTATCGTTACAACTGAAAAGCATGAACGTCTTACGGCATTTCATACCAACTTTGAACTCATTTGTTTTCGAAATGGCTGAACCGATTTTAATGAAACTTCATACGCATAAGCAGGATACATAATGTCTATAAAGTTAACAGAGGACATTTTCAAAAGGTCTTTAAAAAAAGAAGATAATTGGAAATTTCTGTTTCTATGCAAAATCTCAAATCGGTCTAATTTAGCTGTAACACTATTTTTCAAAAATGATTTTTGTTGTTTTTCAGTTTTTTATACCTCAGTACCCTGCTTTTGCATATGAAGTTTCATTTTAATCGGTTCAGTCATTTTGAAAACAGATGAGTTCAAAGTTTGTATGAAATGCCTGGAAAATTACAACGACATTTCTTTATTATACAGGGTGTAACAGAACCCTTCACGAAGCCGTCAAGCAAGAATTATGTACATCAGCACGTCAAGCTACCCGCAAATGTCAAATTTTCCCAATCAACCTTGAACCTAATGCTATAAGGATAAAGTTGAAAATCTATTAAAGAAATTTCACATAAATTGTAGTAGCTCGATGTGCTGGCGTCTGTACATCAAACTAAGTAATTTTACACAAAAATTATAGCTGGGAAACGACTTTTTTTTTAGGGTGAAAAATTACTTTTTACGGTAGGATTCAATGTAATGTAACGCACTCAAAACATTGTTTTGATGGATGGATTGAATAGTACGGGGGTCGTGTAGGTGTTTAAAATGAAAATCTTGCATTAAAATCATGTATTTAAAATAAAAACTTGTGAGAAAGTTGTAACTTTGACCACCAATATCTACGTAACTAAAAGGTTTCCAGGAATGGTCTAGAACAAAACAAATATCGCAATCGGTGAGAACAAGTGCCTTTTGACTTCGTTAAGAGTCTTGTTACACACTATAAGTAGGTTTACTATTTAGATACATAAAGCGACCATTGCCTATGTCACATAGACATACATCAAAATCCGCACTGTTTTATAACATAACATAACATAGCATTCACGCCTGTAAATCCCGAAGGGTTAGGCAGAGGTGTCCCAAATAGTACACCCACATTTCGCCAGTTATGTTTAAGTCCCGTGCAATAGGGGTCGAGCCTATTGCCATCAACCGGGCGTAAATCCAGACTCCGTGGCTGTTACTGAGAACTGCTGCTCTGTTTTATTCTATTTACAACAAAATCAAAAGTTAAATATTTAAATAAGGACGATATCAGCACTGGCTTCAAGGGAACTCGGCACGACTTCCCTGAAAGCCACCAGGGGGCGCTATCGGTCCATGTAAGATGTAATCGCGGCGACCTACTGAACGAAATATAATTACTAACCTCATAACTCAATTTTTACTATACGCGCTTGTTTATTATAGGTAAAAACATAATAAAATGGTTTAATTACTTAATTGAGTAAGAGTAAAATTGGAGGTGAAGTGTAATATAACGTAATTTTTGCATAAAAGGGTCTAAATTTTGTTTAATTTTGTTAATGAAGTATGTTTTCTCAGCCCACCCATGTCACTGTTGAGTGTAAACGTAATTTCTATCTTCACATGGCACATCATGTCATTGTTGGCATTTTGGCATTTTTACTGCAGATCATAACTTCATTATGTCAACTTCAACTTTCACGAATTTGCTCGCTTTTTTGGCAATAAAGCCTGTCCATGATCTCTCTCTCTACTGACTCTATTCCACTGCTGGTGAGCCATGTTAGCTCAGTAGTTAACCTGCCGTCTTCCTGACGTACCAAATGTAATCTGTGTTGAAAACCAACGTACCAACCACAACTCTGCAATAAACAGGAATAAAAACGAGTAAACATTCATAATATTATATTTTTAAATATTTCATGCTAAATTTTTACTTGCTAAGAATATTAATATACATAATATACAGACTTATTAATTAAAATAACCTAAAGTAAATAACCTAGCAACAAACTTAAAAAATGGCGTCAAAAAACTCCTCCTCAACGCTGTCAACTGGTAATGTACCCAAGAGACTGGCGGCGTTGCCACGTTGTATGGCAACGCTAAGCCTTTGGCCAAGGTAAAAGCCAGCCCTTGGGTCACGGGAAGTGTCAACTAAACGTTTAGAAATATCCTTGAAAAGGCTGTGAGCGCTCGGACCCCACGGTCCTAGAGTTTCAACCCCAAACGGCTCGAAAATATAGTTACCAATGAGGTTACTATATTTACGCCGCTTGAGGTTCTCTGCAGCCGCAGCGGCAGCCCCAGCACAGCACGATGAGCTAGGAAGATGGGATGGCGCAAGAGTATCGACACATGTTGCGTCCCACACTAAAGGCCTACCCATCTTCCATGGAAACAAAGACATCCCGTCCGGTCTCTTGCCATCGTCGCGTGCCAAGCCATTGGGTTCTAATATAATTATAATTTCATAATAACATTAAAACACGATGTTAATAATGTTGCAACTTCTCACAGCATCATTCTTTTGAACAAAAACAGTAGTTTCATTCAACGCAATTAAAAAAGTAATGAAATGCTCCCGAGGGCCGCGGTAGGCGGTGCTATTTAATTATTAGTATGAAAAATACATTAAGTACTCGGCTTTTCTATTAACTTGAACTTATTGCAAGGACTTCTTGCACTTCACAAATCTCAAGGAACTTTTTAAAAAGTTTACTGTAATATAAACACAAAAAAATAAGGTGCTTGGGAAAACTAATTACCTATAACTTAACTGTAAGCAAGGTGTGAATAAATCCAACTAAGTTAAATGAGCTTCTAGTTTTAAAGAAACTATGAAAACTCCATTAACTGCTACTAAATAAAAGTGCTGTCAAAGTCTTATGTAATTTTAATATGCACGTGTAAGGTTAGGTGTACCAACTACCTACATATTGCGAATATTGTATGCTATATTTTAATTTTCGTCGACCTTTGTATGAGTAGAGAGCAAAAAGCTGGCGACCTGTCGTGTTGCAAACGACAGATTAATTTGTCGGTGACCGAGTTTAAGCGTTGACGGGCTTAAAACAGATCTACTTCCTAAGGAAATTAAATATTTGGTTAACATATGAAAAGCCATGCTAAATTCTCACAGAAAAATCTAACATGAAGTACCTAGTAGCTCGGCAGCTAAATAAGCCAGACTTTATGTTTATCTGTAATTACACGATTTACATAATAAGACTGGCGCGTCGCACGAAACAAAATGTTTAATTTATACGCACGTGGAACAGGACCTTTTTAGCCAAACAGCGCTTTGTTTGACTCGATCAAATGTCAAACTCAGTTCGCATGACGCGATATACATTATTTCACACGAAGGGACACAACAATCAAAATGTACACTTGACGTTAATGAAGGGTGTACAAATTGTAGAATTATGGTTTATGATTGTAATCAGTAATATTCGCAACGCTTGCTAATTGGGATAGGAAAAAGATTTTTTTTTCGAAATTAATAATAACTTTTGATTGGTTTCATTAGTGTTTTCGTTACGCTGGAAAATTGCCAAAGTATTCTATTACACAATTTTATTACGTCTACCTTTTTGTTTTAAGGTCTACCTAAATCAACTTCGGTTGTTCTAAGTTTTTTTATGAACAAAGCTGAATTTGTTGGCTCCGAAAAAGTTTGGAAACATCCTTTTTGATGGGTTTAATAAGACAAGCTTATTGCATGTTATGCTTCGTCGTTTAAATCGAAAGCATTTCCGTCTCAAAGGACCAATTTCTAGAACGAACCCGATGAACGAATGAAGAGTAGTTTATTAAAGTTCACAGTAGTGTGTTGCTAACAGCTCTATTGGTCCGCAGCACAGTTCGTAGTTCAATTATAAAGCGTAAATGTTGGAAACTGTTAAATTGCATTAAACTTTGGAACTCTGCCTGAAAGCAGCTGTAAATGAGACTGGCCTTTGAAACCGTTTACCGGATGCGAAGGGTAGGCGCAATAAGTAATAGGATGCCATTATCGCTTGTAGCCTCTTTCCAGCCAAGTTGTTGAGTGAAGGCACGCTCTATTTAAGATCGATTTTATAAAATCTTAACTTAGAAGGGAAATAAGTATCTATCTAATCTTAAACGAGTACTGTCTCAAGTGTAAACGTAGTTGGAAATTACGTACAGTCTAATGTTTTCCAAATGGGAAATTCCATTTTCTGAGAGTGAAATTAAACTTTCCTTCGTATATTTTCACGGTTCGAGGCAAGAAAATCAGTCATTCCACAACACGTAAGACCTGTCGTCATCTGTACACTTGGCAAAATCCTACAAAAAAAAGTCATTCTGACATGCATTCTATACAATCCAGATAAAATTGAATTTACTTAGTTGTGCCCTGATCATTTAAAACTAGCGCAATAACTAGAATACATTACTTGGTCTTCGTTTCTTTTATTTGAATTAGGTACTAGTGATCACATTCACCTTACCTAAATACGGGCAGTTACAATAAAATTAATTGCCAGTTAAGAGGACATCGTCTGAATCGGTTCAAGTGTACGATTCGTATCCGAGTCACGTCCGTCATAGGGGCAGGTTGTTCGTATCGATTCGGCCAGACCGCACCGATTGCCTCTCATGTCAAATGGAAACTACAAACTACGCGTCGGTTTTACGGCTTTACGGTTAGCTGTTTTGATTAAGTTCGCTGGAGAGGTTTAAATCAATTGTTCGAAATTAGTGATTCGAAACGTGTGGTGTGTGGTGGACTGGATTTCATTTTGAAAGAGAGAGAAACGTTGGTGTGCAACTGCATTGGAAAAAGTTGACTATTCCAACATAATAAGGCGACGAAATAACCGAATCTGAAAGACCTAGTTGCAATTGCTGTAAAGCAATTATACCACTTCAAGATTTCGCGTGCCCCCCACGCCAATCATACCTCATATCTAACGGCGCATAGCCAACGTGCAAAAGTTAGTATTTGGCAAGAACAAGCAAGCGAAGCAAGATTCCTTCATAGAGATACCATACACGTACACCATTATACTGGGGCGGCCACAAAGATCGCAATTAGGAAAATATTACTCAGTCAAATCCTATTTTTAGTTTGAAATCTCATTCAGTATGAACACATTCATTACAAAATTAGTCAAGGATTTACAAAACTCACATATACAAGTCATTCTGAGCAAGCAATTAACAGCTCCACAGAATTCTTAAAGGCTCTATACAAATTAAATTTAGTTTCGTTTAACGCTTTCAGTCTAATTTCGGTCTAAGTGTAGCCGTGATAACAAAGTTTAGGAGCTAAACAGAAACATAAAGAAGTATATATCACTTAACTGTTTGTTTTATAGTTCCATCTATATTCGGTTCATGAGTGTCCATTAAAACTCGGTACTTACCTTCAAGTGTTGGGGCAAATTGCACTCTCGAAGCTTTTCAATAAAGTACACTTCGAAGTCTATTAATTTTTTGTCATGAGCCACAATTTATGGAAAAGAAATTGGATTTCGTGTGAAAAATACGATTATGATTATCGTTAAAAAATATTGGGGAACAAATTGCAGATAAATATTTTATGTGAGGCGGTGTTGGTTCTATAATGACCACCGTCGTGAAAAATTGATAAGTAAACTCACTCAACTTTCAAGTTTCTCTGCTTTTTCTATCTACAAAAAATCATCATCATCATTCATCATGCAGCGGATCCCCGCAACCTTCACCAGGTCATCGGTCCACCTAGTGGGAGGCCTTCCAACGCAACGTCTTCCGGTTCGCGGCCGGCACTCCAGAACTTTTCGGCCCCATCGGCCATCCGTTCTGCGAGCAATGTGCCCTGCCCACTGCCACTTCAGTTTGGCAATGGCATAGTTTGGCTACATAAAAATGTATCTCGATAAATAATGATAAAATACGTGTTAATTTGCAAGTTAACAGACGTGCATGGGCAAGATGGATTTTCTAATAATACTACCTGACAATATAACACTTATTCACAAATATTTTTGCCTTCCTGCGTATCTAGCTTTTAATTTTTCCTCCTGTATACACACAAATGATGTTGAAAAATGTAATAACTTTAAGGTAAAGGTGGGAACGAGCACCGAAAAGCTTCATTTTTACTCCATATTTTAATTTTATTTTATACGAGATTTGAACGCAATATTGTTCTGTAGGAAAGTACAACATCGTAGAAAGTCATGTTCAAAAGTAATTTTACACCCGTGTACCAAAATTCTACTTCGGCTTAGCTTAAAAGGACTTTTTCGTAATTTCTTTGAAACTCAATTTCAAATCAATCTGTTCTAAGTGGCTATCGAAGGACTATTGATTGTTCGCCGGTAACCTTTTTCACAGTGTTAAAGCTGCCGATTTACTGAGTTTATAAACATGGTCTGACCTTACGACGAAACGTTTTTCAATGAAGCAAACAATGTATCGGGTGGTAGGGACAGCCCACCGCAGACTAATGGGGTGAATTCAGTATATCATTCTAAGATGACCGGTACTCGAAATTATTTCAGGAACGTTATGGGAATCCAATAAATTTCATTTGTTTCATTTCTTCATATGCAATGTATCATTAGCACGTGTGAACCGTGGCACGTAGTGAACGGCAAGCGCGACGAGTTCGATGAACTATGTAGGGACTGTACAGCTGATTTCACGCGTCGTTCATTAGAGTATTTCAAAATCCATTGTGGGTTTTTTTTATTTTAGCCGTTTTATTTACATAAATGGAGTGCTTCGTACAGAGAATGTAATTTTACATTGAAATAAAGGAACACAAACTGAAAATACGATAAAAACATCAAATTTTTTCTGAGAAATTTTCCGGTGGAATATGATTCAAAATAAGGAGCTGAATGCACCCTGTCAGTTTGCGGAGGGCTGTTCCTTACACCCTGTATGATGTACCTTACATATAGCACTAGAAAAACATTACATATTATGTACTCTTGATTTGACCTCATACTACCCCTTTAGCAAAAACCATACATTTTATTGCGTATAGCTGATAATTTGTGACCTGTATACTTATCTTCTTTGCCCATGTTGTACCTAAGAACTATCGCAAAGAAATCTCGTTTGACCTCATTTTACGCCTGTCCGTCAAGTGTCACGAAGGTAAGATACGCAACTGATATTATAGTAACTCACGAGCTAGTTTACTAAAAAAGACCTTCTTTGGTATCATTTTTCATCCACCAAGTTATAAATCGAAAAGACATGAAAAATAAGTGCTTAGCTCCGCGCTGTCGTGTTACCAGGAAAAAAGTAGCGAAACATGAGAAGGGGAATCAGACATTGGAAATGTATAACTAGATTTAATGGATATTACATGGAACGCACTAGAAAAAAGTCCAAACTTGGTGTGCTATACAAAAACTGTATGCCTCTATCACATTTCCAATGAAAAACATTTTTATTTCAATGACTACTCGCGTTTAAAAAGTATTTTCGTAGAAACAGTTCAATCACAAATACACCCATTGATAAATTACCATGATTTGTTGTTGATGCCTATCTATGGTATGAACTCACAACAGCTGTTGATTCAACCCTACACTGCCAGTGCTTGCATGATCACCAGCAATTAATTCTACATGAGTCGGAACAACCCTATTTTGAAATACAACCACAGAGGTAGTAAACATTGCATTTCAAATTCAGCAATAGAACAATTGAACAACCGTTGCGTATCGCAGGACCAGAAAAAGTGGTCCTTTGCCACTATTATTTGGATGACGCTTTGATTAATGGTTACGCTTTGTTCTCAATAGTTTGAGGCTGATAGGAGTTTGGAAAACGTTGCCTATGTGTTTGCTGCATGTGGTTAACACGTGAATCGTTCAGTAACGTATATTATTGCGTCGTAGTGTAGGTGCGGCCTAGTGGCGGCGTTTCTAGAGCAAATGGGTAAATATTTACTCCGATGCTTATAAATGATTGCTGCGCCATTTGTGTAACTTCGACTGATTTTAAACGTAATACACCTTCGAAAGTAAGCAGTTCAACCTCAACGAGACTGTGTGGTCTGTACCTACATAAGTACAAGTTTAACGTCGTGTTTTTAATAAAATGTCGTTCATTTAAGTGCGCCTCGTCGTAATTTGTACAGTCCATGTCCTTAAGCTTTAAACTCGGTTGGCGAAGACGGTCTATTACTCGCCTCATTTTCTGTCATTTCGTTCCCATTTCAATTCCGTTTAGTTTTTTATTACGGAGACCGAGATGATTCTACTTATCTCGTATATTGTTCCACGTCAACAATACATGGTATTGTAGTAATATTTGTTTGTGTCAATCCCCTTTTCACTTCATGTCATGACAGAGGCGTTTCTGTCTGTGATAGTCTTTGTAGCTTTCCCATTTTATATTAGATATGTCTAAACACGAAGAAACAAAGAAACCTAAAGTGCCTAAAGGGACACATCAAAATGTTTATTTACTGGCATTATGTGTAAAAGTGTTGAAGAGAGTGAAGCTTTTCTTTTTTCAGTATTCCGCACTATTATGCTATCCTCGGAATACCCGACCATTTTTATCGTTTGCGAAATTCCTATCCTTTTTTTTATATCTGAAAAAAACCTTTAGAAAAACCGAGTTCGAAAAGCCGTACCAACAAATTGAGGATTTTCACGACGCGATCCTCGAGGGTTAATAACATATCCGTGAATTAAAATGCAGCATGTGAGTCTTGCTTTTCTAACAATTTCTAGAGAACATCGTTATTCACGTGGGTATCGTCGAAGGGAATCGACTGCCTTGTTATGGGCATGTGTGATCAGGGACGAAACCCATGTGACTAAAACAGTGATGAATATAAATGTTGATGAGTGGAGAGGTAGAGGAAGACCATAGAAGAGATAGATTGGATTACGTGAGGAACGATATGAAGGAAAAATGAGTAAGTGATAGCGTGATGATTGACAAGGGAGAAAACGTGTTGCGCTGACCCCAAACAACACGGGACTAGGGCAGCAAGATGATGATTAGCGTTAAAAGCGGTTGCACGACATTGGTCAAGTCTGATATTCGTCAAATCGGCAATTCGTCAAATTTGATATTGGTCAAAGCTGTCGTTCGTCAAATCGAGATCGTCAAGGTGCACATTTATTTGTTATAGAACACTCACAGTTACGATATCTTGGTATACATTATTTATTCTATTTTATGACCTAAACAAATGAAAACGACCTTTAAACACCGTGTAATTTAAAGGTCTGGTCATCCCACACAACGTCCCAGTTCTCCTCCCAAATCTTTAACTGAATCTGAAACGCCTTCGGAGATACCTTCAATTTTAATCAACCAATATCCACCATTCACTTTATTTTACTGGTAGAATTTTGTTGCTCTATAAAATTTTTATTCTTCCGTGGAACTTGCCTTACTTGACTGTTTTTTTTTTTAACTTAGTGTTAACAGACACACCCAGTCACTCAGTTTTAAATCTACTTTTTAACCGACTTTCTTCAAAAAGGAGGAGGTTCTCAATGCTTGTGTATTTTTTTATATTTGTTACCTCATAACTCCGTCATTTGTGGACCGATTTGCAAATATCTTTTTACATCTGAAAGGTTATGCTTCCTGATTAGTTCCCTAGAAATTTCATCAAAACCGGTTAAGAAATTTGGTTGTTTTCCTTCTCGTTAATTGTCACATCACGCGACGTCGCGTGATACTTGCTAGTTAAAGTTACACTTCCCGATTTCTGATTGAGCTGAAATTTTGCACGCATGTGTATATCGCGAGACAATGCAATATTATGATGACATGGAGCTGATCTGATGATGGAGCTGGAAGGTGGCCATAGGAACTCCGTTTTAAAACGACATAAGCCCATCGAGTTTGGGTTCTTATAATTCATCTTGTCGAGTACTTTATCTCTAGATGGTACCCAGGGTCTGGTGATGGAGCTGGAAGGTTGTCACAGGTAGTCCGTAATAAAATGACACAATCCCATCGAATTTGGGCTCGTATGATTCGTCTTGACGAGTACTTTAACTAACTTCTAGCTACAATGTAAAAACTAATTCATGACAAGAATGTGTGTGGTATACCTGCTACTACTAAAAAAGGGTAAAATAAAAAAAACTTTCTGCGAAAACAAAACCAACTTCCAAAAAAACACTAAAAAAGTCTAAAATAACTTGACTTTCGGAAGTCGGTGGCAAACAGTCAATGATACAAACAAAGACACCGACTTCCGAAAGTCAAGTTATTTTAGACTTTTTTAGTTTTTATTTTGTTAATTAATTACTTCCACGCATCCGAAACTACAAAAAAAACTGCCACAATAAGCACATTAGTACGGTTCTAAAAAACTGAAGTGCACTTCACATTTCAACTCACGCGCTACATACTCGTACATTTCAGCCATGCAAAATCCACTTACACAAAACTGTGTTTTTAAATGCCAAGTAAAGTTTTAATTGACTGTTAACCCTCTGTGAACTGTACAGGCTGCACTTTAGAGAGTGCAAACCGGCTTACATTTTCATATCGCCGAAAGTTTTCCGACTGTTTCCAAGTAGATTAAAGAGTTTGAGGTGTACATATGTCCGTATGTGTGTGGTAGTTAACTAGTTAGTTCGTTTAAACTTAAAGCATTTAAGCTCCTACATTAATTTGCGTCTTACTTAAAATGTTTGAGTTGCTCTTACCGTCTAGAACCTACCTTACCTTAGAAACAAAAACATGGAGTTTCAGTAAACTTGTAATTTTTGTTTTTTTAGACTACACGTGGCCTACGTACATTTTGTATGTAAAGGAAAACCGAACGGCAAAACCTTCCATATAAACTTTCACCGTCAATTTAACTCCCTCAATTAGCCGACGCGGGAGACGCCCGGGGGGGCGTCTGGGGCCACGTGGTGGGTCCCGGCCTCCCGGCCATCGTAGGCGCGGGCCTGTGGACGGTGAGTAAAGAGCTAGCTCACCGGCCGGCCGTCTTATGACGACAGGCCGCGTCTACGGCGCGTTCGTGTTCCACGCGCGCCTCAAAGAGAAGACTGCAAGGGCCGATGCCTGCCAGGCTGCGGGACTGTTCGAAAATGATACCGCAGCCCTGGAACATGGATGGGTTTTAGTCAGTACAAGTCTGACACTCCCTTCCGCTTCGCCCAGAGCAGGATGGGAAATCATTGATTTTCCATCCTAAAAAAAAAAGGGTTGAATTATCAAAATTCCTTGGTTAGTGTTCCTCTACTGGTATCATCCGTATCCCCCGGTACGTAAATACTGGAATCTTGTACAAAACGATTCTAGGCCCTGTGGTTTAGCTATTGCGTTGTCTGACAGTGAATGAATATACTTATTTAAGATTTTTAATAAGTACATAGGGTATGTTTTTTTTCCTTTTCTTACTTAAATGGAAATGTATTCATCATTATTTATTTCACCCAGTTTATTTAAATCTGAAATGTTTGCCCGGGGGCCATTGTCGTTATGTCAAAATATGTTTTATTTCGAATTTTAATTAAGAGTGGGTTTGAATCAAGTCCACACCAAATCCCACAAATGTTATTCGAATTCGTGAATAAAAAACAATCTCCACGTGTCGTCAGATAAAGGTTATCGTAATAATCCGGATAAAACATTTATAGAGGTTTTCCTTTGTATACTTTATTTTATGTAAGCCCGGTATAATTTCCTTATACACAGATCAACAATACTTCGCAAACTAAATACGATTATCGTCTAAGGGCCTATTTACTAATTCATATGACGTTTATGTTCCAAACAAATAAACATATAAAGCTCCCTTGCCAATTTCCGGGTGACAGATCACAGCTGGGACAACATATAGGTCCGGGTCTCTTTACTAATACAGGTAGGTACTAACTATTTTAGTTTAGGGTGCTTAGTGGAGGAGTTCGTGGCTAAACAAAAGCAGCCGCTCGGCTCGATCTTCAGGTTAAGCCGTACTTACCTGCGGGTTGGTCCCAACGCCTTAACCTAACTGTCATTTCTAGATCTTTGACAGTCGTAAGTTTGACAACCGGTCCTACCAAGGGATATCGATATCGTATTACCGGTGTATTCCCGTTGACCCCACTGGCATTGCCCCACTGGTGGGGTCAACGGGAAAAATCAATCGTCGTTTCGTTGGCCCCACTACCCTGCCGTACTGGTGGGGTCAACGGGAATATAACTGGGTTGTGTTGGTTAGATAGGCAGTCGGTTGTCGGTTGCAGTAGTCGGTTGCATCTAGTTAGAGTGGAAACCGACCCCAACAGAGTTGGTAAAAGGCTAGGCAGATGATGGTGAGTTTAAAACTAGATTCATCAAGTTCTACACTGGCGATAAAGTAAACATTTTATAAGAGACTAGCTTTTGCCCCCGTCTTCGGTTCCTATGTCCTAAGCTAGCCACTCTAACCCAGGTCACAATCTACCTTAGGCGCGAATTACACAGAAACGGCGTAAGGTGAAGGCGCGGCGCAGGCGTGTAATTCACGACACGTCGCCTACGTACATTTTGTATGAAAACGTTTTGAAGCGGCATCATGCCTGTGCCGCGCCTTCACCTTACGCCGTTTGTGTGTAATTAGCGCCTTACATGTCAACAATCTACTCAGCCGTTAAAGACGTAAAAAGATACATTACGCAATAAATATAAAGGGTGTAACAAGACCCTTCACGAAGCCGAAAGGCACTAGTTGTCCCCGTCATTGCGATATTTTTTTTTTGTTTGAGACCACACCTGAGAACCTGCTGGTTACGGAGATATTGGGGGTCAAAGTTTCAACTTTTTTTTTTTAAATATATGTTTTAATGTAAGATTTTTACTTGAAACACCTCCATGACCCCCGTACTATTCAATCCATGCATCAGCACAATGTTTTGAGTATGTTACATTGAGTCCTACCTTAAAACGTGATTTTTCACCTAAAAAAAAAGTCGTTTCCTTGCAATATTTTTTGCGTAAAGTTACTTAGTTACCGTAAAACTTGATTGTTCACCCGAAAAAAAAAAATGTTGACCAGCAATAATTTTTGCGTAAAGTTAATTAGTTTGATGTACATAATGCTTGGTTGACGGCTTCGTTAAGGGTCTTGTTACACCCTGTAATAATAATAGGAGTAGGCATTCTCGCATTTAAGTTTCTTTTTCAAATCGGTTTTTGTTGGAAAAGCGACTTAAAAGTAGACTTTCACATTATAGTTTCACGTGATATAGTGAGTGGGTAATAGGGTTAGAGTCTCCTTTAAAAGTCGCTCTAAGTCTTCACTTTCTAAGCGGCTTAAAAAACCTACAGTCTAAAGTGGTTGAGCTTCGGAACATAGATTTATACGTAGTATACTTTTAATGTATGGCAATGCTTATCAAACTATCTTTAAGTTTGAGTAGGTTACTGACTGTCAGCCTGCGCTATCCCACTGCTGGCCAAAGGCTACCCATGCCTTCTTAAGAAAGGGCCTATTAAGGCCTTACACTCAAGGCACCCACAGGTTCATCCAGTTAAGCAGTAGACAACCTCCTAGGTTAAACTGCAAGTTGCCACTCACAAAAAAATCCACCACTAGTGGACCACTAGTCGCGTAGGTATGGTAATATTAAAATAATCTAGGATTGCATTATGACTTCAGTTATAATAATTTTACCAAATCAATCTAATTCGTAGCCTTGTCCATAATCGGCTTGTAGAAATAATGGAGCTTAGTTTTTAAATCAGTCCATCAAACCAACAAATCCAATCGCGTAAAAAAACATACTTTGGTAACAATATATATGTGGGGGGAAAGATGTACTAAATACGTGGTAACCATTGGTGCGTAGGTGTCCATTCCACCTTGTATAGACACTTAGTGAACACCTCACATTATTTATTCATACATCACTATACAATACAAACCACTTAGTACTGAAACCGCATTTAATTAAAACCTCTTAGTCATTCAAGAAAAAAATACCAACGGACAGGCCCAACAAGAAAATAATGCGGAAAGTTTCTTCATTATTCCTCTAAGCGGTTCCCTTAGAGAAATTCTTGCAGTCATCAGCCCGACACGGAACCCACTAAGTACTAATTAAAAAGACATGGCGGCCATTCATCTCTATTTTACTTTCCCTCACTTTTTAAAGGGTTGTGACAAAATCCGGTTATGTATGAGATTAAAACGGGTAAAGCCATATAAAACCCGGGTGATGTGAGCGGACAGTGTGTACAGTGTTGCCAATGCTAATTAACTTAAATGTTTGTGCTGCGTTGGACGTGTTGCTTCGTTAACGCTCTGGGGAAGCGGATATTCAGTTGACACCGACTGGACATCAAAGGAAAGTAAAAAAAAAAAAACTTGTTTCCAATCATTTGTTTTATTCGGTATGTAGATGACGTCATTATGTACACACGTACTTTTTACTTTGTTATCATCATCAGCATTGGCAGCTTTGTTCCACCCACTGCAGAGTATGGGTCTTCTCTCTTTTGTGCTATGGTTTTCTAGTCTGTGTGAGTCTGAACCAGGTCTTCTACAATACCTTCAGTCAGTATGTCATAAACTAATCTGGCTGTTGGTCTGCACACACTTCTTCTACTGTCTCTTGGCATCGAGTGAGGGCTCTGCTACACCTGACATTACTGACTTCTTGCATTTTAGTCCTAAGTCGGATTTTGAGTTCCGGACTTGACTTTCTAAGCTCTTTCGGCGTTAGGCCTAACATAGCGCGCTCCTAAGCCAATGTTACTATAAAATGAAACACTTTAAATTTTGAAGATCATCAAAATTTAAATCCAACTGAGCATTATATAATATTAATGTACGAAAACCCCTTAAGAATTAATTTCATTCACAATAAACTAAATGAAGCACAAACAACAATACCAGTATAATTAAGGAAGCTAACTTTCACTGATTCGAACAACAAGCAAACTTTTGAACAATAAGACAGGCTCATCACCTAGCAACTGAGAAACTCCCTATTATGATCTACTAGCTTATGCCCGCGGCTTCGCCCGCATGGTGTTCTGTTCGATAAATATCCCATGGGGTCGTACTATCGGGATAAATAGTATTCTTTGTGTTAATCTAGGTTATAATCTACTTTTGTGCCAAATTTTATCCAAATCTGTTCAGTAGTTTTTGCGTGAAAGAGTAACAAAAACCAATCTTCTCAAACTTTCGGATTTATAGTCGTAGTAAGACTTTTGTTACAGGAAACTCGGTGTTGTTCCTACATTGTATCTATTGTAGTTGCTTTTTTTTATATTTATTAAATAGTTTATCTACTATGGTACAGACTATAAATAGATCTAAAATAATGCTAATAAAAAAAAGACTAAAACTCAGTATCTACATATGACACTATAACGACGACAATAGGACACTTACGCGTTAAAGTACTTCTCCACATCGCTGTCCATCGCGGAAACGTGCCCAGAAGACTGGCAATGCTGACACGTTGAATGGCAATGCTTCTTTGCTTCTTTGACCAAAGAAAGAGCCAGCCTTCTGGTCGACGACATTATATTGTAGTCATAATGATACCTATATTTGCATAAATTATTCATGCTTCGGGACTTTGAGATTTGTGATCGAATCTGTAGTTACTGCCACCTATGCCAAAATATAATTATATCGAAGCATATAGAATTATGGTGTAGGCAAGACACCTTTGGCTTGTTAGTTTAGACTATAATATAGAAGTGTATATCCCTGACAGTCTATAGCTCTCATCCACGCGCGTTAGTTTATGTAAACGTATCAAAGAACCAGGTTCAAGTTTTTTGCATTCGGTCACTCTTATTTATCAAGTCCTTTTCACAAAGAAAATTGCAATACAAGAGAATATCAAATTACTTTACAACAGGATATGAAATCTCACATTCTGCATGCACACTGCACAATTTGTATAGTCGGGCCAAGCCCCATGTGGTTAATCAAAGAGCAACAACAGTCATCGGTTGCAATATCTGTACACTTGAGTGTTTCCTCAAAGAGGGACACACGATACAAAGAAGCTTTGTTACAACACTAGCTTTCTCAATATTGAATCTGATGTTATTACAACACTAGTGGTCGGCCATCACGAGACAGTAAACAGCGGCGAAGTCTCATTAAAATTGTATTCTCAAAGCAAACGATGCTAACACGGTATAGTTTGTATTATATTAATAGAACAAACTGATGGTCCCCGGTAGATGGTTGGAGTGCAAACTAATTCTATTTTCAAATACCTAGCAATCAGAAATTGTATTCCAATTTTGATTGTGGACTGTGTTAACGGTTCTAACTACGTTGACACTTGTGTGATGTTCTGAACTGGCAATTTGTCCGGGAAGTGTTGCCTTTGCTGCTAAAGTAACATCGGGAATATCCTTTATCGTTCAATAGACACAAATGCAAGAGACCCCTTTCCCACTCTCATGCCTGAGTGTACTTGTGTGACGAACGCTTGGCACATGAAGGCGCATACAACTTCGTGCGTTACTGCACAGTCCTTCTCTTTTAACAGTTCATTTAGCTCACATGTTTGAATTTTTAGGTCATTCTTCAAATCAATGTTATATTAAAATAATCTATTAGAATTCTTAACTAACTACATACATTTAAATATAATAACCTAAACTAACCAGGAACTTAAATATGGCGTCAAAAATTCCTCCTCACCGCTGTCAACCGGTAATGTGATGTGCCCAAGAGATTGGACGCATTGCCACGTTGTGTGGCAATGCTGAGCCTCTGACCAGCCCTTGGGTCGTGATCGTGATGAGAAGCATCAAGCGTCAACTAACCGTTTCGATTTTTCCTTAAAAAAGCTGCAAGCACTCGGCCCCCACAGCTCGAGGTTCTTTTGTTTTTTTTTTACATTTTAGGAAAGCTTACAGACTAATAACATTATAATAATAAAATATATACCTGAATTGCTAATAACAAGCCTCCTCAAATAAAACCCCTATGTAATAATTAATTAATTAATTAAGTACTTAAACAATTATATCCAACAATACAAGATGTAGGCACCCAAAGCTTTAACACAAGTGTCTTAAGGAGTACTATTGTGTTGAGTAAAGAAGAATAAAGTTACCTACTCTGCCCGAGAAAAAAGTAAAGAAAGACGCTCCTGAGTACTAGAGATTTCAACTGAATAACAATATCATTACAAAAGTAGTGTTTACAAAGGTAGTGCAGCTTTATTGAATAAAAAATATTGGAGCCAACGAGATTTAGAACAGTACTAGATACTACGAGTATATTGTTTGACCTAAAAACTTTTTCACTAACAATATTTTATTGTTGCGGTTGTGGAACGCATTGTTTTAAAATTTGGCTCCGTTCATCTTTTGGGTTGTTTCATTCAGTTCAGTTTCACAGGACCGAATAAAAACAAAGAATCCACTTAAACAGAAAAATCTTACGCACTACGACCAATCAAGCTGTACAAAACCAGTTTATGCGGAACCCTCATTGAACGGGAAACCTATACAAAACGAAGCGATGTTATACTGGAGATGTATAGCTTGATGTGTTGCCGTGTGTACTATTTACTATGATAATATGAATGTGTTAATGTTAAAGAACACGGCACAGTCACATTGTAACGAAGTGGCAACACTGAGCAAGTAAACACTCACCGGTATATAAATTGTTTAAATAAAATCATTAAGTTATTATTCGTGGACAAAGATGCAAAATACCAGTGCATAAAGAGACAATATAGTGCTGTGGTTGTTATCTTCAACAAAATCTTGGTGGATTTCAAATAAACTACTTTTCCATAAAGTGCAATAGAAACCGTTGAAAACTACTGTATAACGAGTGTGGACCTAAAACTGTGAGTTAACCAAGCTATAAAGGCCAGGGCCATCAAACAGAGATACATTTTCAGATGATTCGTGTTTCTCATAACTTAATTATTTAACTAAATACGAGCTGTTAACAAAAATTGTTGTTAAAAATCCGTTACCAGAAGCTAGCAAAAACACGCTAACGCCATCTGTGATCAATAACGATAGTTAAAAGTTCATCTGCTTTACCGACGAAGCATTTACCAATTGTTGCCAGTAATACCTACATCTCAGTTGGATAGTACTACAGCGAAACATCCTTACGATATATTTATAATCTGTGACTATTACTCATCTGTGGCTTGAAAAACAATAACACAAAGTTCATTTGTCATGGAAAACATTACGTATAGAAGACAAACCACGATCAGAAGAAACAAATCTGAGTGCGATCTATCTACAATAACCATGGATCGCACACTGCTCAGCTCAACTTTAGCTGAAGTGTCGGATACGGAGACACTGGATCTGTCGGCGAAAAGTATGCCTACAAGTGCCGGCCATAGCCGGGAGGACGTTCGGCATTTAAACCAACAGGTTACAGATCTTCGTTTGGAACTTGCTGGCGCGCATGAAGAAATCGCAAACCTTAACTACGAATGTAACAGTCTTAAGCAGAAATTAGAAGACAACAACAAACAAATACATCTCCTTAAAAAAGTGTCAAGTGAATCTTTGCCAATGAGCACAGTGTGCACACCATTCACACCACAAAACAAGGTTTCAACACCGCTGCTAAAGAAACTGACAAACGTTAAGATACGT
This sequence comes from Eugnorisma glareosa, assembly GCA_947578425.1. Lineage (NCBI taxonomy): Eukaryota > Metazoa > Arthropoda > Insecta > Lepidoptera > Noctuidae > Eugnorisma > Eugnorisma glareosa. The sequence goes on from OX387959.1 coordinate 17,038,792, forward strand.
CTATCTCGAGGCCAACTCAAACAATCTGGTAGAATAACCCAGACCGAAACACCTAAATCTCATACAAACAGCATTTCACAACGGCTAGTCAGACAAATGTCGGATCAAATCAGAGCAGACATATTAACAAATAACTGCGACAATACTGAACATCTGATTAAGAATCTACCTAGCCTATCGACCTGGACCCTGCCTACTATAATTAGAAGTGACTGTGACCAAAAGGCAGTGAAGCCTAGTACCGCAACCGAAGAGGTAAACAAAAATAAAGAAAATAATGACGGGAACAAAAGAAGAATGATTTACATCGTTGGTGACGAACAAGCACGAAATCTTGCTGCAAGTATGCTTGAAAATAGGCAAGGGAAATGGAATGACGACTATGGCATCTTCGGAATAGTAAAAGCATCGGCCACAAGCTGTGAAATATTAAGGACGTGTGAAAATATGTCACAAAATGTCACAGAAAAAGACATTGTAATACTCTGCTTTGGAATATGTGACAAAAATGTATACAAATATGTTTCGAATTTAAGTAATATATTATACATATTTCGAAAGCAGAAGGTTCTCATAACAAATGTACAACACAACCCATATCTTAATGAATACATGCTTAATAGACAGTTGCATCTGATTATAAGAAATTATATTAACTGTAAATTGATTCGCCTGAATAATAGAAATGTTTTTATGAATAAAATGAATGTTATTACTGGTATGCTTAGTTCTAAGATTAATTTAGAAATAGATTCTATGACCTACAATGAAAAATTTTTGACTTTTTCTAATAAAATGAAACATCCATTACAGCCAGGTGTTTGCATTGAAAATAAGCTGTCCACATCCCAAATACCACAGAAAAATAAGAAAGGTACCATTCCATACTATTTCAAACCTAAAAACCAAACGAAACCTAATAACAAACCACAAATACCATTTAAAAAAGGAACTATCCCTTTTTTATTTAATAAAATGAATGTTGCTAGTCAGTCTAACATGAAAGAACCTTCCCATAATTCAAACGCACCATTTTTTCGTACCTCACAGTAAATCCAGTCTGATACTATTTCATCAAAACATTGCAGGGATTTTTAATAAGATAGATGAAATAACGGTGGCACTTAATGAATTCTCTGTGAATTCTAAGGAAATTGACATTATTTGTATAAGTGAATCATTTATTAAAAGCAAAGCAGAATCACTTCTGAAGATTCCTGGTTACAAACTTGTCGCTTCATATTGTCGAGATACTAAACGAGGTGGTACATGTATTCTCATTAAGAATGAGATGACTTGTGTTAGATTAGATAACTTTTTAAATGACATAGCATGTAATTTTAATTTTGAATGTACTGGAATAGAATTAACATTTAATCAAATCATCATTATTTGTATTTATAGGACACCCAATAGCAACCCCAAAGTTTTTCTAGAAAAACTGGAAAAATTACTAATTAGAATCACAAAGAAGTCAAAGAAGGTAATTATTTGTGGTGATTGGAATTTAGATACAATTAAACCAAATAAAAGCTGCCAGGAACTCTTAGGTTTGTTGAAAAATTTCAATATTGAATTGCATATAAAAACACCAACACGAAAACAGTCATGTTTAGATTTATTTGCAAGCAATATCAAGCAAGCTAAAGGTGAAGTTCATCACCTGGCTTTATCGGATCATGAAACAGGGCAAACCCTGACAGTGCCGACTAATAAACCTAAAAGTATGCTAAGTTGGTTTGAATACAAAAGGGACTATCATGAAGAAAATATACAAAAATTCTGTGACTGTATGTCTGCGCTTTCATTCTCAGACATGTATCTTATGGATAATTTAGAAGATGCATTTCAAGTTTTTCATGGGACATTACAACTGTTCTATAAACTTTGTTTTCCCACACAAAAGATAAAAAGGTCGAACGGAAAAAATAAGACCCTGTGGTTGACGAAAGGTTTAAAAAAGTCATGTATACGGAAACGATATTTATATTTAAAAAGTATTCATAATAAAACAAACAAAAATAGACTAACGAAACAGTATCAAAAATATAGTGCCTTACTTAAACGTTGTATTAATAAATCTCAACAAATTCACAACAAAAGATATATACAGAATATGAAAAACAAGTGCAAGGCTACCTGGGATATTATTAATAAAAAAATTGGTGACACACAAAAAAGTAATGACATAAAACAAATTGGACTAAAAACCGACAATATTACTGACCCTCAAAAAATTTGTGACATGTTTAACGAATACTATATCCAATTGACAAATAATAATGAATTTACATATAATATTGACGCTATAAATAGAACAATGGACATTAATCAGAATAATACAATATTTATTAAGCCTACTGATCCATTAGAAGTTTTCAGGGTAATCCAAAACCTAAAAAACACTGCGTCAGTCGGTTTTGACGAGATAAGTACCAAAGTTATAAAAGCTTGTGCCAATCACTTATGCAAACCGCTGAGCTTCTTAATTAACAGGTCATTCCAGGAAGGCATATTCCCAAGCGCATTAAAGTACTCGATAGTCAAACCAATATTTAAGAATGGTGATGAAACTGACATGGCGAACTATAGACCTGTATCCCTAATTCCTATAATATCAAAAATATTTGAGAAGACCATGTTAAAAAGGCTATACGACTATGTGGATAAGTTTAATTTGCTAAGGCGGGAGCAATTTGGATTCAGGAAAAATAGCACCACGTCTTTAGCTTGTTTTAATTTAATAAAAATAGTAACTGAGGCAATGAATAATAACACACCTGTAGTGGCAATTTTTCTAGACATGAGTAAAGCCTTTGACTTCGTTGATCATAAACTGTTACTAAGCAAATTGAATAAATATGGCATACGGGGCCAAGCGAATGAATGGGTTAAATCGTACTTAATTAATAGGCGTCAATGTGTGCAAATTTCAAAAGTAATTGATGGAAACAAAGTAGAATATAAATCTAGCTATAAACCCAACGCAGTTGGAGTGCCCCAAGGCGGCGTGATGGGATCGTTTTTATTTCTGTTGTATATTAATGACCTTCCCAATGCAACACGGCACGAAACGATATTATTTGCTGACGATACGACAATAATAATAAAATGTAATGATAAAATTAAACTGGAACAGGAAATTAATGAAGCAATCAAAGACATAATAAATTGGCTTAATAACAACAATTTAAAAATCAATTTAAATAAAACAAAAGTAATTCAATTTCAAACTTATAAATCAAACTTTCAGAATCTTAGTATAAAATATGAAGACAGTATCCTAGAAAAAGTAGTTAACACAAAATTCTTGGGCATAATAGTAGACCAAAACTGCAATTGGAAATCACATATCAATTACGTATGCGATAAGATAGACAAATTCGTATACGCAATAAAACGTCTTCGGTCAACAGTGTCCGTAGCCGCGGCCGTCACTGCATATCACGGATATGTATCGTCTGTGTTGTCATATGGTCTAATACTATGGGGTAACTCAGTTGAAGTTTTGATGGCATTTCGGGTACAGAAAAAGTGTGTTAGGGCAATATCTGGCGTCTGGTTTTTGGACAGCTGTAAACCCTTATTTAAAAAGCTTCACATTTTACCTTTACCCTGCATGTACATCAAAGAACTATGTATGCTAGTAAAGCAAAACCCGCTCTATTTTCGCATGCAATCAGAAGTGAGCCACAAAAAGGCTTCTGCTAGAAATAAGTACAAACATGAACTAAACGTACCTCAATGTAGATTGCAAATTTTTAGGAGAAATGTTTATGTAAATGCCATTCAGGTGTATAACAAGTTACCTAACTCATTTAAGGAACTTCCTGTCCCCATGTTCAAGAAAAAGCTAACAAATTGGTTATTGGATAATTGTTTTTATGACATTGGCGAATATATGGAATATTGTAAGAATCTAAGATGACATGTACTTAATTTGGACATTAGTTTTAAATCTATAATTATTATCATATTAATTCATGCTAGACTTATTGTATCACAAATCTTGACAGTTATTGTACTTAGTTATAAGAATACAGTTTACTATTTAATTGTTTAATATTTGTACACCACATATTGTGGTAGAGTGTATAGAACTTAATTTTATTTTTTTTAACATCATACTATGTAAAACTACACTCTGACAAATAAATACATTCTAATTCTAATTCTAATTCTAACCTTTTTTAACAAACCACCACCAATTATGAACAAAAAAAAATCCTACTTCTAACCAAAAAAAAAATTTCGTCTTCCTAGGCCGTTTTCTATGACTTAGAACGGTTACTTAATATGTCTTACTCTAGTAGCTATCGGTGTTTCTACAAACAAAGTTAACAATGAATTGACCGGAATATCCTATCCACGTCACTTAACTGTCTCTCGGAGGGTTGACAGTTGATGTTACTTTAACTATTTATCTGAGATAGCAACGTTCCGTTAACTGTTAGTAAGATATTGAAAACGGCCGTAAATTACCATCTAACGTGAGACGTGCTGTACCTTCACTGTTATTTTTACCTCTGGCATCAACGCAACAACAGCCAGTATGTCACCGCGGGAGACGCACCGGGCGTCGGGGGCCACGAGTACCACCGTAGGCGCGGGCGGACGGTGAGCTATGGGCTAGCTCGCCGTCCGTCCGTCTTATGACGACAGGCCGTGTCTACGGCGCGTTCGTGTTCCACGCGCGCCTCAAAGAGAGCCAGCAAACAGGAAGGGGTCCGAAAGGACCAATGCCTGCCAGGGTTGCGGGACTGTTCGAAAGAGATACCGCGGCCCTGGAACACAAAGGGCAAAAGTAGGAACATGGATGGGTTTTAGTCAGTAAAAGTCTGACACTCCCTCCTGCTCAGCCCAGACCGGGGGGGTTATTTGATGATGTCCCATCCGAAAAAAGAAAAGAAAAAAAAGGATAATAGGAGCACGGAACAAACAAATAAGGACTGAAACTTGTTGTCACAATATACATATTACCGAGCTCACGAATGTGGGTTGCCGATAAAGAGATTAGTTGCAAAACGCTTTGCCCCGCGGTCGGGGGTAATGTTATTAGCATAGTTTCGGAATTCGCGAGTAGGAAGCGAGTAATTATTTAGATGGTAGCAATGCAGATGCAGGTGTTATGGTATTTTTAGTATAAAATGAGACTTAAGATATTGTATGAATTTGTATACTGGTGATGTGAGGGAGGGGATTCGTGGTGAATAAAATACTTTCTTTTTAGTCAATTAAACTGACGACATACATGGCATACAGTGTTCCAAGACTAAAAAAAAAGGTTGGCGTGTCATTCTAAATATATTTTAATATATTTTTGTATTTTGCGGTATGCGAGAATGTGACCTTTAATCTATCTGACTAGTACAGCTATAAAAGCCCACTTCCTGTTTGTCCTGAAAGCTCATGTAAAGTTGTGGACTTTTATATAAAAAAGAAAAACAAAAGTTAAAAGCGTGGACGTAATATATTTACAGGATCCACGAATGAGGCAGAACAATAAAGAGATTTGTTTAAACTTAAAAACATTTGCCTGCTTTCGGGGATACAATTAGCATATTGTGGGCTTCCGTAAAGCAGCGATTAATAATGGCTCTGATATTACTGCATTGGAGATAACACTTTAATGTATTTATGTTAAAGTTCTGTATGTTTTGACAATTTCTTTGCAATTCTGCGCAAAAGATGAAAGTTGATACAGAGAGGCGTCAACACGTTTTTTTTTTACCTTAACCCAATACCATGGGGTTAAAACTCTGGGGTCGGACCCAAGTTTTCAAATTTGCTTAAGCAGGCTATGAGCACTCGGACTGTGGATAGCCTGTTTAAGCAAATTTCGAAACGCCTCGTTGACGCTTCCCGTGACCCAAGGGCTGGATTTTATCTTGGCCAGATGTTAAGTGTTGCCATACAACATGGCAACGCCGCCAGTCTCTTGGGAACATTACCAGCTGATAGCGTTGAGGAGGAGTTTTTGATGCCCTTTTACGGTTTCTTGTTAGTTTATTTAATTGTTTTTTTTATTAAAAAAATAAAAGTTAGTTTACTCAAATTAACAAAAAATACCTGCGAGAATCCGAAAGAATGTCAGAATGTGGATTCAAAATATCATGCGCAAAGGTAACCCTGTAACTTTGTTCTTTATTTTACCGATGTAGATTCAAATGTTCTATGTATTTTCAATTCCGCCGGCAGTTTCCAGGAGCAAGCCTAGATTTCGTATACGTAATGTAATTGGCTTAAAGGAAAACCTTATAGTAGAGCTTTTGGACTTTAGTTTTACGAGCAGCTTTCGTCGGTAGTACGAGTATTCATTTATGAACAAACTTTGATCGTATTGGATCAACTTGGCTCAAAGTGAAGCCCGACAAACATCATATTCACTTCATAGAACGTACACGTATTGCACCAGCATATTCAGCCTATAACGTACCACGGTTAACGTACAACCCACTGCTGGGACATTTGTCACCTCTCAGTGAAAGGAAGTGAGCTGTAATCCACAACACAGGCCCATTGCGGGTTGGTGGATGTAGCAGACTTAGATATTTTGGTTCCAGGACATGCCGATTGTGTCCTCACGAAGTTTTCCTTCACCGTTTTGAGAGCTGTGATGTAGAAATAATTAACACAGTATAAGTTAATAAGTATAAGGTACTAAGTTAAATGGTTGTCTGGGTTCGAATACTTCAGTCCTACGTCCTACTTACGACCTACGTCTTGCGAGTCGCAGCCGTTTCCAAAAGGCCTGGGTTACTCTTCTTAAATAAAATTGCAATGTCTGTTTGTAATTTCAAAATAACTTTTTACTGAATGCATAATATGTACTTATAACAGTTTTCTTTTCGTCTGTTTGTACCGGCTAATCTCCGAAACGGCTAGACGGACGTTTTACTGGCAGATAGGTTATGTTATAAGGAGTAACCTAGGCTACTTGTAACTCCGAAAAAGAATTAGGGTTCCGTGCAAAAAAAAACCCTTCAAATTGTTAACAAAATCCAAATAGAGAAATTATATTTTTATATTAACTTGACGTGCATGAAGTTTACGAACAATAGCTAGTTCTAGATAAAAACCCACTTGCAGGACCAGAACATCCTTAATTCCTAAAACACGTATATCCGGATGTGTGCCGAGCGCAGTTAATGACACTTATCACGCGCTTCTCAAATCGTAATACTCAACGACATCGTCATCTCCTTTATTTGCTCCTGCCGTTCACGGTTCTTTCTTTAACGCCCGATTTGATTTAGAATGCGTACACATGACACGAATTCTTTCAGAGCAGAACATCTACTACGAGACGTGTTTTACTACGAGAGCTTCAGTCTCACGAGATGCATTAACAACGTGTTATTTTTTTCTGCCTGATTTATTTATATTTGAGAAAACATTTATTTCTTTGAGACAAATCCAAGCTATTGCACAGTTAAAAAAACATATTTTACACTAAATAATGATAAAGAATATTCAATAAAATAACAAGAAAAAGTCATTTTCGTGCATCCTTTTACAGAACAAGCACACACACTTACATTATGTTTTCCTATTACTACCGCCATAGACACATTTGCCAACATACTCGTATTTGATTATAAAGGGTGTATAAAGACCCTTAACGAAGCCGAAAGGCACTTATTTTCCCCGCCATTGCGATATTTTTTTGTTCTGGGCCATACCTGGGAACCTTCTAGTTACGGAGATATTGGGGGTCAAAGTTTCAACTTTTTCACAAGTTTTGTTTAAATACATGTTTTCAATGTAAGATTTTTACTTTAAACACCTCCACGAACCCCGTACTATTCAATCCATCCATCAGCACAATGTTTTGAGTGCTTTACATGGAGTACTACCGTAGAACGTGATTTTTTACCCCAAAAAAAAGTCCTTTCCCAGCAATAATTTTTGCGTAAAGTTACATAATTTGATGCTTGGTTGACGGCTTCGTGAGGGTCCGTTAACACCCTGTAAAGTCTGAATAGATGAGACTACAGTGCTACATACATACATTTATATTTTTCCATTCGAATGATGTTAACAGTGCTGTTGATGAACATTCGTAAAAAGTGTTGTAAAAACAAAATGGCAGTTGTATTTCAGATTTGGCCACTTGTTACAAGATCCTGATCCTTGTAAGGCTATAATAGTTGAAGAGTAAGTAAAGACTGCTTCAGTGTCAAATGAAGCGATGGACGCATAGCTAGACGAGATAGATAAAAGATAAGGAATTGCAAACACTTTACATTGTCTAATCCATTGATGAAAATTTAGACAACTAGATCAGTCAAACAAAATAGAGATTGGTCTGGCCCGGTCTTCAACGATTACAGCTCATAAATATGCTGAACCGTACCCTAATCGTCGTCGATAAAGTCCTAACCTAAACTGAACCGCTAAGTTTCATAACTTTTTACGTTTCATTGATCGTAGCGCACTGCAGTCACCTTACTGGGTTACTATAAGTATACCTACATTCATTCAACACGGTAGTGCAAAACACACATCGCACTGAAATTATTCGTCTTATAGGTGGATACGAAAGTAAGCATGTCTGTCAGTCTGTATTTTTCCAGCTTGACGGCTGAACGGATTTAGTTAAAATTTGTCCCACAGATACACCATGACCTCATTTAGAACATAGGATCATTTTTATCTTGGTAGTGCGGTCTCGTAGTATAATGTCCTCGTGGGGGAAACCGCCAAAGACCAGAAGAAGTTTTTTATACAAATAAATGGGTTTGCGTCTGGCCGCAACTCGCCTGTGATGGGATGATATGATGTGAAGCTATGATGCGGCCGAAGGTGGAACATGCTTGAAGTGAAGTACGTGTCAAACAAACGCGTCCTAATTCTTCCACTGCGTTAATCTGCCTGGAGGAAGCACGCTGAGATATTGAACGTAACGCCCTTTATTCAGATCGTGATTTGATAATGAATTGAAGAATTTAATCCAGCTAGGGTGCGTTGAACTGAGCCGGGGTAATGAAGCGATCTGAAACCGGGTGTAGACGCTTTTGTAGATTAGAACGCTTCTTTAGTCATGGTGAGTAAGAATGAGGAAATTCTTAGAGTCACGCCAGTTTGTCCTCAAAGGACTAGGCAGAGATGCACTTATACGTAGTACACGTACATTTCGCAAGTTATGTTTAATTTCCTCGTGAGCCTATAGCCATCAACCGAGCCCACATCCAGGCTAGCACAACAGCTTTCTACTGAGAAATTCCTAATGGAAAAACTCAACAACACTTTGCCCGACCTGGGAATCGAACCCAGAACCTAATGCTCAGCAGTAGCGCTTGCGTCCACTACACCAACGCAACGATGCACTCATGGCAACAAGAATGAAACAAATGAACTATAGCCTACTGAATACATGGATACAATTCCCTTCTAGACATACAACAAAGATTCAATATTGACGAGCGATAGACGGTACAAGACGAAGAAATCGTAATCTAATACTTGTTCATCATCTTAATCTAATACTTAGATACTACTTTGTAACAAGTCGGTCTGTTTCGTGTCACATGCCTGCAGTCAGGTACTCATCAAGTGTCAAAATAAAAAATGTCAATATTTCAATGACAATATTTCCAATATCTGCTTTATAACCCTTTTAAATCTCTTTGACATACAACAAGTAGGTTACTTATTCTTTCTTTATCGTGTGGTTAGTGCCTAACCTGGTGTCAGTTTTTATGCCGCCCATGGGCCTCCGACTTACCTTTACATGCCGCCTAGAAATATCACTAAGGCATGCTGGTTTCCTCACGATGTTTTCCTTCACTGAAGCAAGTGATAATTATACAATACGCACATGAATCCGAAAAATCAGAGGTGCGTGTCTTGGGGTTCGAACTCGAGACCTATGACTTGGCAGTCCCACGGTCACACCGATAGACTGCTACTGCTAGTAGTGGTTTGCTTTAGCCGCCACTACGCTTTGAATTTAGCCGCAGAAAATGACACTGTGCAAAATATTATTAGCGACATACCGCGAGGCCTAAAAGGCCTGCTCTCTCGGTCACCGGACTTACCCTGTAACCAAGTCCGTTACCCGGGTTGACATTTATTACCCCGATGCCCCACTTCAGGCATGCAACATGTAAATTTTGACCACCATGTTTCATGAATGTTAAACAGCGCTGTGAAATATGTGGTGCAAATGCGCCCACATACTTGTTTACTGAATTGATGATCTGAATTAATTAGGGATTAACCTTATGTTTGCTAAAGCTGACTGCGTGGAATGTTTTCAGATTTACGACATGAACCATATTGAATACTGTATTTCATTGCCTACTTTGCATAAAGATAGCGAAACAGTTGTCTTATGTTCCAATACACTTCAAATCAAATCAAAATCGTTTATTTCTTCAACAACATTACAACTATTAGTTTGTGTTTGGAGCCTTCTTTTAAGCAAAAAATGTATTAGAAGACTCCGCTCTTCCATAACAAAATAAAGAAAAATATTAATATCATATATGTCGGAATGTCAGGATTTATTCCGCTAGGCTTCTACATCATGTGGGCAGACGATGTGTTTCGTGCTATGAAAAGACACAGAGCGATACATTGTTTCTAGCAAAACTAACGAATTACTTGAGATTACAACTTAGCAAAATAACACGGGGCACAATGAATCGGGTACAGTTCCAAGAGGTCTTAACTCGGCCGCGATCAGACACTGACTGACTGTCGTCCTGGCTCAGAGTTTACCATCTTGACTCTGTAACAAGCAAGCTGTGGTGTGGGTAGATTTGTAAGTAGATCGCGTGATATCACCACCGCGTACTTTTGATTCATTTTAAGCCCGTACCAATGACCGTCTCCGACATATATAACTGTATGCATAATTGTATAACTGTAAGTACTTCCAGAAAAACACCTTTTTCGAATTGGCCATTTTAAGAACTAGTTCTTTTTCGAATTGGCCATTTTAAGAATAAGTCTTTTTGCGAATTGGCCATTTTAAGAATTAGTCTCTTTACGGATTGACCATTTTAAGAACTAGGCATTTGTAGAATGCTATAGGCATTTTAAGAATTGGGCATTATTCGACTAAACCAACTTAGGTAAGTAGACAAGATTGGCATAAGTATAGTTTGTAGTAGTGTGTGTGTGTATATGTGTGTTTGTATGCCTGTGTGAGAGTATAGGTTATGTCGTAGGTTTCAAGAGTTCTTCCATTTCCTCATAAGTAAGAGGTTTGATACATGTAAGTATTACACTTTAAAGTTTACTTCATCGTCATCATCTGTAGCTCGACTTTACCCAGTGCTGGGTATTATAGGCCTCTCTTTGTTTGGGTCTTCCTGTGCTAGCCACGTCCAGGTTAACCAAGTATCAGCCCATATCGCCACCCCCGACCATCTAAACGACGAACAAAGTTAACCTACAAAAATCTAGATTGAACCTTTACTTGAAATACACGAAACAAAAATATAGCCTCGTATACACGAACGAATTTCACTCCATACATTATTCATACAGCTAAACCGATATTACGGTCATTAGGCGTCATGAATGATGGATTAGCCTCTTATAACATACTACAATATATGTGCATGAGTGCATACTTATTTAATTTTATGGTAGGGTAATACCGTGCAATGGTGCAAAAATTGGTTATGAGTTGTTATGAGCAAAAAATGGTTTATGTGATTTGAACTTTTTGCTACCATAAGTTATTTTGCAACTTGAACGTTATGAGACTGAAGGCCGGTCAAGCCGGTGCCGGTGAAGCCGGTCGGTTATGCACGTCGTCGAAACGGCTGAACGGACATCGATGAGCTCACAGGTAGACCATGACCTGGGGCATGGGATATTTCCAATCTCAGTTGTACGTTCCTGTAGAAAAATCGCCAACCTTTATGAACGAAGCCGCGGGCAAAACCTAGTCTTAAATAGTTTTCTCATTATCGCGACAGTTGGAATAACTAGACAACTAGATACAACGACCAATACAGTTCTGACGCAAAGTGGACCAAATCCATTTTTTATCATAGCACTGAAGCTAAGAACATCTGTGTTTTGTACCAAGTAATATCAATACAAACCAGAGAACACCAGGATAGGAGGGCACTTTATTGAAGTTAAAGCTGTAAAGAGTCGTGGACGGAAGCTCAGTCGGTTTGCATGCAATTCTGTTAACTTCTGAACTGGACTTAGCCACAGTGGCTTCGATGGTACCAACAGTTTTATAAGAAAAGGATTTCTTTACAATACCATATAATAATATATTTGTTGATGCTTGGTTCCTAATTTTTTATTTATTCCTTTATTTATATTTTTACAAATCAATTACATTTTTAAATATTCCTCATAAAAACTATATAAAAATATTTAATTAATTTTTATATATTATTTGTTTAACTTCTTTACAAATTATTTACATTTTTAAATATTTCTTTTATAAAACAATATAAAAACATTAAAAAATATAAAAATTGTTGCTCACTGGTATCGTGAACCAAGCTACCGGCGGTCAGGGCTCCAGAGAGAGGAACCTCCTAACAATACGAGCCGTGCTCAGGAGTACCGCTTTCTGTATCAAGCTCTTGATCCATCTGCCTAACGAAAGCCTCCTCAGGTATTGATTGAGGCTCTTAGCAATTAAACCATGGGCTGATACGACTATCGGCACAATGAGAGACCTCCTCACAATGCGAGCCGTATCGAGGAGTATTATTAGGCTGATGATTATTTATTATTAGGCTTCTCAATGCGTACACTGTGACATTATAATTTTTAGATTGCTAACTTAAGTCTAAACGAAAAGCACACTTGGACCATTGTGTTGACTATTTGGAGATCCCAAACTCAATTTTCGGCATATCATTATTCAGCCGGTCAAAACTAACGCCTTAATTGGATTTGAGACTTGTAAATGATTAAAATTCAGGACGGAGACCCAAATCGAACGGTGTCAATTAGAGAAGAAAACTATACTATGGGTCTTGTTCAATTTATATTCATTTTGTAACGGGGTGAACGGCATCCAGATGTATTTAAACTTAGTGTGTAGTTGCTGACTCGTTTATCAATTAAATCGACTTTATCAAGTTAATTTATTTTAAGACTAGCTGTGCCCCGCGACCTTCACCCGCGTGAAATGATTATAAAAAGTATATAACTTATTTGAATCGGATTTTGTTTACAATTCAACGTATTTTATTTATTTTTCACGGAACCCTAATCACTATTCTAAAATAAAAGTAGCTTAATAGTTACTCCTTATCACATCAGCTTTCAGCCAGTAAAAGTCTCGCCAAAATTGATCGGAGATTAGCCGGAACAAACAATGAGACAGACAAAAAATATATATTATACAACGTGTAACAGAACAAACGCAAAACCTCTTAAGAGCGGCCAACCCGTCATACTTTTCATACAAACGCTCGTACGTGATTATGCAGTTGTTATACATCTATCTTTGATTTTTTTTTAACTAATAGGTATTTTGTGCATTATATCTAGGTTTGTATGGGAGCAAAAAATAAAAAATTGTAGAAACAAATTTAGTATAAGCCTCCAAAAATGGCTGTTTTGCACAAATTTTACCTGAACTTTGGCCGTTCATAATGTACTCATAAACTCTAAAAGTAAAGAAATCATCACGATAGAAACCTTGCACATGTAATGGAGATTCTTAATGAAAATTTTTTATTTCACACACTTGTAAGACTTATTCAAAAACACGTATATCCTGGAACAAGTTTAAGAAATTTTCGAATACTATTTTTCGTTCAATGTCATCGCGTTAGGCGGTATGAGGTGCGCGGGAGACGAGTTGTGCGGGGTCGGGGCGGGGTAAAACAGGGGAGTTGAAAGAAAATCGCCGCTGTGGCTCTGGACGAAACAACAAGCTTTTCGACCATGCTCGCATTGACGATAGACGCGCCGGGAAGGGCCCTCTTAAGGGTTCATTGTACGGTCAGCATCAGAAGTAGATTAACACTGCTCAAAGTTTCAAAGCAGTTTTTTTTTTTTAACTTGTATATATTACTCGTTACTAACAAGATATTGAAGAGTAAGGAATATTTTAAAGAACAATCTTCTGAAACATTCAAAATAATAGCTGAAGTCCTGTTCATCAAATGATTAAAATTCCAAAACGTTAAGCTACTTCTGATGCTGACCGTACTCATCATTATGAACAACTTTCACTATGGGACCAACACCAAAATCGCGAAAAAAAAAATCAGCTGTTCAGTACATTTTGTCGAGTTATGCGCATAGAAATGTATGGGGCAGTCGTTTTTTTTTCGCGATTTCGGTGTTGGTCCCATAGTGAAAGTTGTTCGTAATGTTGAATACAATGACCCTTTAAGAGGTTTTGCGTTTATTCTGTTACACGTTGTATATGTTCTGCATACTCGTATACTTTCATATGAATTTAATAAAAAGCTCATCATCGTCTAACCGGATGCAGCTGAATACCAGTATTTTACATGGAGCGATTGCCTATATGACCTCCACAACCCAGTTAGTTCTGGGTAATACGATACCCCTTGATAAGACTGGTTGGCAGACTTTTTGGCCAACGGGTTAACGTGCTTTCCGAGGCACGGAGAAAACTCGGTATGTAATGGACGGTCACCCATCCACAGACCAACCTAGGCAAGCGCGGCTTAACCTAAAGATCGACCTGAGCGGCTGTTATTATTTTGCCACGAGCTCCTCCGAAAATAGAATAAAAAGCTGTTATTTTGAAAATACAAGCAGATACTTCAATTCATTTCAATTTCAATTATTTGTATTTTCAATGTCATTTTTAAAGACAAAAATTTATTCATTTAAACATTAAAATTTATAAATTAAAATAACCTAAAGTAATAATGGAGGAATAAACTTAAAAAATGGCGTCAAAACTCCTCCTCAACGCAGTCAACTGGTAATGTACCCAAGAGACTGGCGGCGTTGTTGCCACGTTGTATGGCAATGCTAAGCCTTTGGTCAAGGGAAAAGCCAGCCCTTGGGTCACGGAAAGTGTCAACTAAGCGTTTGGAAATGTCCTTGAAAATGCTGTGAGCACTTGAACCCCACGGACCTAGAGTTTCAACCCCAAACGGCTCGAAAATATAGTTACCAATAAGGTTACTATATTTACGCCGCTTGAGGTTCTCTGCAGCCGCAGCGGCGGCGCCAGCACAGCACGATGAGCTTGAAGATGGGACGGCGCAAGAGTATCGACGCAAGTTGCGTCCCACACTAAAGGCCTACCCATCTTCCAAGGAAACAAAGACATGCCGTCCGGTCTCTCGCCGGTCCGGTCGTCGCGTGCCAAGCCATTGGGTTCTAAAATAGCTGGAACGCCGACGGTGACAAGAGCTCGTCGGATGATGTCATTTAAGTTCGCGTGCCATGCAAAACGGCCCGCAATTCGGCTGCATGATAGGCCGTGGTGTCCAAGGCTGTTGACAACTTCACCACAGTGACAGCGATGAGGAGAACAACTTGGGGCACCTAAGCGTAGAGAAGCAGCGAGGCGGAAAGTAGTGTCGTCGACGGTAGTGCGTAAAGCCAAAGACCCGACTCCTACTCACTCACAGCTAGCAGACGAGCACGCTCAGCAGTAGTAGCAGACGTGTTCAGTAAATTATTCTGAAGTACTCTGCAGAGCGGCTCGTCCCAGCGTCTCTGGGAAAATGGATGGTCGGGTTCTTCAGAATTGGGGCAAACGAGTTTCCAGGCATCGATAGCCTCGGAGAAGCACGGCACATCAAAATCAATCAGTGTGGTGCCAGGACATTCCTGATTCATTTCTTACTGCCGTGGATAGAGGATATAAAAGCCGGTTAACAAATACTAGAAATTTTGCGGACGCCAAGTCCTCTCATACGAATGGGAAGAGTAGCTTGTGCCCAAGTTCGGTCGTCCAAAGCCACATTTAAAATTGATGATATTGTATTTCTGATAAATTGATCAATTTTGGCCAAAAGGTGAGTGTGCTTCCATAAAGGGGAAGCACGAAGGAAATAAGTTAATTTTGGGCCGAAACAGCAGTAACGAATTATTGTGATGGCCGAATGTATGTTAATTTGGAGCTATCTTTCACCATTGAAATTTTGAATTTTTTCCTCGATAAAATCGGGGAAAGAATTTTCAAAGATCGGAGAACGTTCTTCGTATAGATTTGTATATATGTAACGCTCCCTTCGTATATTATTTAATTAGTCGTTTATGTATCCCAATTTGATCGAGGAATTTCAATCAGCAATGTTCAAGGGTTATCCTTTCCACAAATTGTTAGAAATAACAGAGATACTTTCAGAATTCGACTCAACTTGCCACTGGACATAAATTCTTGCGGATTCGCTCACATGCCAGACACATTTCGAGTCGTGATGTAATGATATGAGTCTAGCTTTAAAATGTCTGGCTACATAGAAGTTCTAGGTTGCATATACATAATTCTAAAATGCATAACAATTTTATGTATATGCAAATATGCAAATATACATAAAATTGTTATGTATTTTAGAAGAATCACTTGCCTCCTTGTTGTAGTGTCCATAGATATTAATTAGGTATTTAGTCAAGCACCATGGTTGTTGATATACCCCTTGAGATATAGATAGAGAGAGAGAGAGAGTTTATGGTCAATAGAAATAAAGAACATGGTGACGACAAGGAAGGGTTGTTTTAATGAGTAGGATAGAATCTAATAAATCCAAGAGCATCACACATAATAAGATTACTGGCCGAACCACGAACACAAAAACTGTGTGTGTGCTCTTGTTTAATTTCTACAATACGACATTTAAGCGCTATATAGGCATCTCCAATTAGCCTGGCCGACATCTCAAGCCAAGACAATTCTGCTCGGCAATCCGATAATCTCATCAATTTGTGACGCATGCATGTAAACCGCACTCCTAGCCACAGATTTGACATAGTGATGATTCGAAGACTATAGCTAATCTTTGTACACAGCAAGTTCGCAACTTTTGTGAGACAAAATCTCCTGCTCTTATAGACTCATTAGCGTTTACACAATACGATTTACCGTCTGTTGTACCGAGTGTTTATCTCCATAGTTTGCTCTTTAACATACCCACAATTGGCGATGAGGAAACGTCTAACTCTTTAGTAACGAAAATAAATTTTGAATTAAACATTATTAGGATTGATATGATCATATTATTATGATTGATGAACAAAGTAATGAGAACAAAAACTAAACAAGCGGTTGATAAAAAGTTTCTCGTATTAAGAATATTTTTAGCCAGTTTTAATTAAAATGAAACGTGATGAAATTTCATTAAGCTCAAATTTCAAGCTACCGTATAATTCTAGTTCTATAACAGGGTACACTGAAAGCATTATGGTGTTACAGTATTCATTTTTAACTGCATTGATTGAACTTTTATAACTTTATATGATGTTGATTGTAGGCACAAGATCTATCTTCGTGTTTCGATCAGTATTCTGATATGCCCACATTATCTATTCTGATATCTACCCGTGGGAGTCGACACGAAATCATCTTTAATGAGATACCAAATATATACAACTCTACGCGGATATGTGTAGCAAAATTCCCTTAGGATTGCAGACATTGATAGAGATGAGATGATGATAACAGCGGCATTCCGTGATATTCTGAATGAAGAGGACGAGAATTCTTTTGGAACTCATCCTTATTTACAGGCAGTGCTAGGTAAAGTATATCTAGCTGGGCCTGGAATCGGGCACAAACTCGTTCACCCCTTATTACGTAAATGAGACTCAAACGTAACTGACGAATAGGTACACTTCTACTTAACCGTTCGGGGATTAAAAGCGTGATGCTATGTAGTAAATTCTAGATAAAATTAACAGTTAAGAAAACAACATAGAAGTATACAAATCGCCTGGATATCGGAATTTCAAGGCTGGTTTAAAACCGCAATTCACAATAAACCCACCACTAACCATGCCCTTTGCCTGCAAAAACTGTATTGCCTGCTATAATATCATATAGGGCAGAAGGCACACCGACGCGAAAACGGCGGAAAAACACGGTCAAAATGTATGAAAGCTGTTTTTTTTTTAATAACCGATCAAAAATGTCTATGTAGTATGTACTCAGAATGTACTCTGAATACGTGAAAACCGTTTTCGCGTCGGTGGACCTTCCATCCCGTATACTATACTTGGAGCACTCGATATTATTGCGTTCTCTTGCAATATTGTATTCATCTTTCCTGACATTGTATATTTATGGATGACGAGTTCATTTCCTGTATCTGTTCTGTTCACGTTGTGTGTAATATCAACAATGAATAGGAATACTCTGCCACTTTGAGCTTGAGCTTCATTGAGTTACCTTGAGAATGAAATAGTTTTCAGTCTGGATTTACAGTTTATTTTCTTAGTTTAAGAGTCGTAGAAAAATATTTACCTATATCTGCTTTCAAGCTTATATGGAAGTCAATAATATACCTTGTCGTAAAACATGCAAGGAGTACATGGATCCTTCACGAAGCCGTCAACCAAGCATTCTGTGCATCAAACTAAGTAACGCTATGCAAAAAATCTTGCTGGGAAACGACTTTTTTCTGGGGAGAAAAATCACGTTTTACGGTAGGACTCAATGTAACGGACTCAAAACATTGTGCTGATGGATGCATTGAATAGTACGGGGGAGGATGATCGTGGAAGTGTTTAAGGTAAGTTACAACACTAAAAGCTTTTATTAAAAATATCCTTTGAAAAAGTTGTAACCCCCAAAATCACCGTAACTAGAAGGTTCCCAGGTTTGATCTATAACAAACAAAATATTGCAATGACGGCGAGACAAAGTGCCTATTGCGGCTTCGTTAAAAGAACTTTTACATCCATTGGATATATCAGGTCAAAAAAGAGCTCATCTTGATAGTCGATGCCTAGGCCTAGTCTTTTCCCACATCTTGGGGTCGGCTTCCATCTATCCGGATGCAGCTGAATACCAGTATTGTATAAAGGGTGTAACAAGACCCTTCATGAAGCCGAAAGGCACTTGTTCTCCCCATCATCGCGATCATTTTTTTTGTTACGGAGATATTGGGGGTTAAAGTTCCAACTTTTTCACAGGTGTTTTTTTTAATACGCGTTTTTAATGTAAGATTTTTACTTTAAACACCTCCACGACCCCCGTACTATTCAATTTATCCATCAGCACAATGTTTTGAGCGCGTTACATTGAGTCCTACCGTAAAACGTATTTATTCATCCCAAACAAAAAAGTCGTTTCCATGCAATAATTTTTGCGTTAAGTTACTTAGTGTGATGTACATAATGCTTGGATGACGGCTTCGTGAAGGGTTCTGTTACACCCTGTATACGGAGCGACTGTCTATCTAACCTCTACAATCCGGTTACTGCTGCGTAACACAACACCTTTGGCAAGATTGTTTAAACTTACCAAATGCTCAGCTAATTTGGAAAAATTAACTTCATACAAGTGGAGCTACTTCCTCTGCAACAGACAGATATAGGTAGTATGATTAGCATGTTCTTACATAAGTATGATACTCATCCCTGCTCGTCGATACATTCACTAGGATGAAAGTGATTGATGATGTAGCTTCGTGTAGAAAATAGCTGAAGAACAGGTCAGCAGAATAAAAATGTAATGATATGTAGACAGCAATTTTCAAACATGTACCAGCTAGTTTATTAATGATGGCTATGCCGTGAATTTCGAAAATAGAGAAAGTTTTCTATTTTTAATCAGTAGAAATAAAAGATTTTCAAATGATGTTTCATAAATTGTTTTTTTTTTAATTCTTTCGCGTCTAGAATTCTGCACATCCGTAGTCACAAGACTTTCCACTACAGCTGCAGATCCTTCCGAAAAGCTAAGTCTAATAAGTCGTTAGAGATTAAAAGCACTCAAATCACTTTACAACTCTTTTTTTCGAGATTCACATTTTTTTTTTCCTGCATTCCATCGCTGTGTAAGAAACACTCACTCAAACAACAAAAAGGCTTTGAAAGAAAATCAATAGTACGTGCAGTTAGACCGTAAAACGACACAACATCAAATTCTTAAATCTCAATTTCATTTTGTGCCTGACTTGAACTGCGACGGATGAAATAACCGATTTCGTCAAGCTCCATAAAATATTATGATACTCTCTGTAGTTTGTACAGTCGTGAGCCTATACTCGTATAACTAACATTCGCCCCTAAGCAATTTTTTCTAAAAGCTACAATCGTTAGGTATTTCGCTAGAAAAGAGCTTTGAGTTTTGTTAACCGACTTCCAAAAGGAGAAGGTTATCAATTCGCCTGGTTTTTTGAAAGCGGAACGTTGTTGTGTCTGTACCTCGGATAAAGTCCCGACCGATTATGTTAACAAATTGTTTTTTGTAACCATTTTCTGAGTGTTCGTTCATCCTCACAAAAAATGACACAGCTTGTTGATTTTCAACGATGTTTTCTTTTTTATAAAAATCTCAGCACTCACCGATATCGGCAGTAATATATTCAAACTATTCATGTATGTAAATCTCGTTACTAGGATTGTGAAACACCACCAATTGGCATGCATACATCGCAACGCGGTGTGCGTAGTGGAAAGCAATGAAACTTCCAGAAGCAATACACGTGTGTTTGAAAACGGCAAAATTTTCATGAAAAGTTCTGTGGAATATGATTTATTATTATCCGAACATTAATTGATAGGTACTTGAAAAGTTGGTAAAGTTCGCAAAGCCTAATAAATATTTGTAATATTCTGCCAAAAGATTTTCACAGAAGTTAACCGGTAATTTTCAGACCTTTTGCATTAATAAGTAGTTCGTTAATTCCAATGTACAAATGTTAACTAGAAGAAACTTGTTGTAATAAGCTATTAATAAGTTCACCAGCAAAGTGGAAACAAGAAAAGCCTATTAAACCTCGTTGTTCGCTCTACCATGTTTCCGTTTTGTGAAGAGTGGTTATCCCATTAAATGTGATTTTGTACAGCCAGTCGGTAACATATTACTGGCATTTATGTCGCAAAGTGGGAATGATCGCTTCGCACGAAAATTATGTTATTAAAAGCGGTCTTTATGGCTTGTTGGGTTGTAAATATCTTGTGTTATAGGATGAAGTATTAAGGACCTTTTCTGTATGAAAGTGGCTTATAACGTGTTAAAATCACTTGCAAGTAAGTTAACCATTACCTACTTTGTGTAGTGAATTTCACACGTTATGATTTAGGATAGTAGCAATACCTATTAGCTAGTATGTCATAAGGTAGGGACACTTATGATATGAATGGCCTAAAA
This sequence comes from Eugnorisma glareosa, assembly GCA_947578425.1. Classification (NCBI taxonomy): domain Eukaryota; kingdom Metazoa; phylum Arthropoda; class Insecta; order Lepidoptera; family Noctuidae; genus Eugnorisma; species Eugnorisma glareosa. Next base: position 17,060,042 of record OX387959.1, read on the forward strand.
AAAGCCAAAGTTTGGACTAGATAAACCAAAGTTTGTGGAGCCCCATAAAAGTTTAGATACGTGCGCCGACGAAATTCTTAATTTAATCCTTAGATGTAAATTATACAATAGACATCAGGTTATCTGGTGGTCAAATGCGAGTCTGTGAGACACGGCGAAACAAGATAGATATCTTGATTAGCCGTGTCTACTATTACAGCCGTGTAGAGAATTTCGTCGGCGCACGTAAACTTTAATGGGGCTCCCCAAATTGTGTGTACGTTAGAACAAGGACAGTCTGAGATAATATCAGGTGGATGTGTGACACAGTAAGGCGTAGTGTAGATAGCTATACAAAGTGGCAGATTTTGTTAGGATGGCTTTGCCAACCGACCTTGACGAATATTTAAAAGAAATTGGCATAATACAGGGTGTAACAAGACCCTTCACGAAGCCGTCAAACAAGCGTTCTGTACATCAAACTAAGTAACTTTAGGCAAAAATTATTGCTGGGAATCGACTTTTTGGGGTGAAAAATCACGTTTTACGGTAGGATTCAATGTAACACACTCAAAACATTGTGCGGATGGATGCATTGAACAGTATATGCGTGGAGGTGTTTAAAGTAAAAACATTACTACTTACATTAAAAACGTATTTAAGAAAAAAGTTGGAACTTTGACCCCCAATATCCCCGTAACTAGAAGGTCCCCAGGTATGGTCTAGATAAAAAAAAATGATCGCAATGACGGGGAGATTAAGTGGCTTTCGGCTTCGTTAGGGTCTTTTTACATCCTATATGATGAGATATTTGAGATAAACAGTAATTCGTAGATTTAGAATAGGAAAGAGTATACGATCCGCTCTGATAACATGTGCCCATGTGCTTATGTTAAGGATTTAAAAAGTAATTTTATTTGTAGAAAAATAATCCAAAGTATAATAACAAATACGCTTTTCATTGACACGTTCTTTCACGGTTAGTCTTCGGAGCTACGTTGAAAGAAGCTTGAAGTTGCCAAGAGATACTACTGGCCAGTATCTGTATCATTTAAGATTAATAAATCTAACTTTGCAAACAATTTTCAATTCCATGTTCAAAGTTTTGAAAACGTATTCGCCTCGCACTCGGTTGCAATTCGGCAACAACGAAGCACTAAGCTCATTTGTATGGGCGACGTATCGGGTCCCTTTTGCCACGTGTTTCTATGGTTGTGTCGTGTTGTGATGGTGTATTGTGCCGTACTTTTTGTGTTCCAACCATGATTTATATTGCGGGCGGGACTTGTTACGTTACGGATAGGTATTGAGTATATCCGTCTCTAGTAACCGCAGTCTATGGTCGAGGTCAAGAGGTATTTTTATTCAATTTGAATATAACTTGCTGTTTGCGGATTTACTTGTTTTTTTTTTCAAGATTATAATAATGTATTTATGACCTCCCTTGGATGTGACAACAAATAAGAGTTCAGCAGAAACAAAAGTATCTTTCTGCCATACATTTTGATTAATTCTGGCTCATAAAAGCGAGACTGTGAAAATAATTTGGACACTTTGTCATTTCCATATTTTCACATATTTTCATAAAGTATGAACAAAAAATGTTCATTTTCAAGAGTTTCATGCGTAATGGAAATGTATTTTTTGTAATTTAATGTCATACAATATGGGTTATGTAGTAGGGTGTATGCCTTTAATAGTTTACGTAGATATAAAGGACAATAGTTGAAGGCTGGTATAGACGTCAGCAAATCAATCTACCCGAAATTTTCCCAATCAATCTTTTAAAATTAATGCTAATGCTTTAGCGATAAAGTTAAAAATCTATTAACAAAATTAACAGATAGTAGTAGCTTGATGTGCTGGTGTCTGTACAATACTACACAATATGCTCCGTCTGTCCTAGAAATTATTTTCCTTCCAAGCATTTTCTCGACAGTATGGCTTCAATCCGCCTTGCAGGAAACTTGTCATTCTTAGTAATAAGATTTATTTTTTTATATCATGACAAGTTTTTATTTAGACGCAGCACATCTGACCTCGGTTATCTTCAATAATTAGATCAGGTTTTCATGTTATTTCAAAAATAATATTTTAAATGCATACCTTTTAGTTTTTTTTTTTTAATCCTAGTTCACCTATTTACTATCCCTTTTTCTCCAAAGCTTGAGGAGCTCGTGGCAAAATAATAACAGCCGCTCGGGTCGATCTTTAGGTTAAGGCGTGCTCGCCTAGGTTGGTCTGTGGATGCGTGACCGCCCATTACATACCGAGTTTCCTATTGACGATTTAATTCGATCGATTATAATTCTGTAACTCCATACGTGTTACTGGCGCGATTCATATTTTCATCAACATAAAACCTGACACTGACCTGCTAAATGCAATAAACGTCAGAAAATTTAAATTTCGCGGGCTACCCTTGCGCATCCACCTTAAGCCGTTGGTCCCGGCTGTCATCAGTAGATCTTTGACAGTCGTTACAGGTAGTCAGTGGCCCAAAAAGACTGACAACCAGTCTTACCAAGGGGTATCCCAGATCCCAGTGCATAATTCAGTCTAAATGTGCTTCCGAAGGAGTGGAGACCTGGTGTCCTGAAATACAGGCTTTGGTCTAGCTTAGGTACCAGTCTCCCACAGTATGAAAAACACATGTATTGTTCACGAAACCTAATAATGTACCTATGTACGTGTATGTAGTGAGAAAATCAATCTTTATCTTATCGTAATACCCAGTACTAACTGTGTTGTGAAGGTCAGATAGGCAGTCGCTCCATGTAAAATACTGGTATTCAGCTGCATCCGGTTGGACTGGAAGCCGACCCCAACATAGTTAGGGAAAAGGCTAGGCAGATGTTTTTTTATTTTTTTTTATTATTGTTTCAAGAAATTATAGTACAGAGGTGTTTCTTAATTCTAAACTCGCCATACTTTTACGTTTGATGGCCATGATTTCTCCAAAGCTTATTTAGAATTTAAACGTGGCGAGTAAAATTGTTAAACCAATTACCCTCCTTTACGTCGTGCAGTCGGGTAAAAATTCGTACGTACATATGAGGATAATAACAACAAATTAGTACTAACCACTAACCATTTGCGAAGCTGCGCTCATATTACGACACCAAACTAACGAAAGCCAATACACGTTTGTAAATTATCTCCATTCTCCTTCAATGACAGCCAAGTAATCTATCGGCATTGAATCCGAATACCTTATTAGTCACCCTCGAACATGAGGCGCCATGGGATACTTGGCGCATCGCAGCGGCTACACATTCATCAACGTCGCGACCATTTCTCATCGTCGGCTTACCTGCAGCGAACTAACACAGAAGTGTTAGTTAGTTCTCGATAGATGCAAAAATTCAAAGAATCATTTATAGTATTTATTTAATTTTATTTGGTACAAGCCCGCCACACTATTTCCAAATCACTGCAACTCGTGAAAGCCAGAATCAACAGTGGCAACCACCTGAAAAGCGTTGAGACAATGAAGCTCGACGAAGTCCCAAAGAAACGATTTGAATATCTTGGATCCCGCAATGAAATTATTCAGAAAAAAATAGCGGAGGATTAAGAAAAACATAATTTTCATTTTTTTCCAGTTTAGCTACTTTTATAGACATTTGCTCTAGTTCTTTGGCGATCTCAAAGAAACAGCATTTGCATTATAATAGTGAGGAGTTTCTGCCTACCTCCATGGAAACAAGCGTGATTTTAAGCAAGACATCAATAAATTATGCTCATTCTCCTTCACTGACAGCCAAGTAATCTGTCGGCATTGTATCCTAAGACCAGGTCGTTATTAGTCACCTCGAACACGAGGCGCCATGTATCATCATCGCAGCGGCTACACATTCGTCAACGACACTTCCTAACTATTTGTCATCGTCGGTTCACCTGGCTAGGATTCGTTATGTGCGCTTACTATCTTAGTCGCACGGGTACAATGTCTTACATATAAACCATCCTCTTGAATCACTCTATCTACTAAAAAAACCGCATCAAAATCTGTTGCTTAGTTTTAAAGATCTAAGCATACATAGGGATAGACAGCGGGAAACGACTTTGTTTTATAGTATGTAGTGATGCTTAGAATTATTATATGTTAGCGACTTGTGTTAGTGTTCGAGTGCATAATTTATTGATGGAGAGACAAAGAGACAGTCAAACAAACCCTAATTAACATAACATAACGTCATGCCGGTAATCCTTGAAGAGTTAGGCAGAGGTGTACCTAATAGTACACCCATATTTCGCCAGTTATGTTCTAAGTATGTAATACCCCATGTAATAGAGGGCGAGCCCAGAAACAACACAAACCCAGACTCTGTGGCTTTCACTATAAGCCACAGAGTCACAATTCGTGATTGGAAAACCTAATAACACTTTGCCCGACCCGGGACTCAAACCCGCAGTCGCACTTACGACCACACGACCAACGAGGCAGTCAACCCCTAATTAATACTTCATTAATACACACTAGTACGCCTGTAATCGCTGTACTTATAAAGCAAATACATTTCTACAGTTATATTTTCAGTCCCCTAATAATCGCTATAGGGTGCGATCCTGTCTCCATCAACCGGGTATTTTATTCCTATGCCTAACAGATTTTGGTAAATTAATTTGTCTGAAAATTGGTAAAATGCAATCCCAGAAGATGCGGGCAACACTAAAGACAGAGATTTATAGTAATATTTTTCTCTATAAGAAGAAGTAGTGGACCGTCAAAGTGCACATCATCTTCACGTCTTTCTTGTACAAGCTATACAGTCTTAACACTAAACCAACACGAGCAAACATCCTATTCAAAGCGCAGTGACCACGTCACCGGCAGCGGCAGCGGCAACAATACGCATAACGTCAATCCAGACTCAGACCCAATTAGAGCGTGTACCATTGTGTGTGACCACCGAGATACCTTGCTTGACATTCTGTATGCAATATTATGTCTCACACTAAAGCGTATTCAGATGGGATAGGATACACTTGTTCTGTATGGGCGAGAATAGACAATAGCTAAAGTCAATTGCGGGCTTACAAATTAAGGTTGATTTATGCTTGGCTGGATGTGCCCCAGCCGTGCAGGGATGCTGCTTTAGAATGATGCTTGGTATTTACTAATAGTACTTCAATTGGTGTAGTGTAGTTTATGCAAAAATAACGAAGTTCACGTCCCAGATGTGCTAAAATGCTTGTACAGATCAAGCTACCCGAGACTGTCAAATTTTCCCAATTAACCTTGTAACTAATGCTTTAGCGATAAAGTTGAAAATCTATTAAAGAAATTTGACAGATTGTAGTATCTTGATGTGCTGGCCTACACGAAATTACGCCTCCCTGCTTCGGTTCCGATCACATACGGTACGGTCTAGCATAAATCATCCTTTAGCGGTAAAATGGTAGGCTTGGTGTTGTTTACTAGTAAAAGCCATTTTGAGAGAGACTCATATCTATTGCTAGAGAGAGGAGTTCATAAAATAACATCCAGTAACATAGCATTTCATCAAGCCTGTAATTTCCCAAGGGTTAAACAGAGGTGCTCCTATAGTACACCCACATTTAGCCAGGTATGTTTGGGTTTTAAGCAATAGAGAGCGAACCTATTGCCATCCAAACTCAGATTCCCAAATCCAGACTCTAGACTGCTACTGGGAAATTACTGATGGAAAAAAAACTTAATAGCATTTTCCCGAAGAGGCAATCGAACTCAGGACCTCACAGAAGTAGCGCTTGAGACCCCTAGACCAACAAAGCAATCAATAACTTACAGTTACTGTAGCCAATAACAAAATTAAGTACTTATTTTTCTCATAAAATCAAGTTTTACTTTCCCCAGATGTTTTGATCGAAATCGATGTTTAAGTCAAAAATAACGTCTTTATTCGAAACGTTCGTGGAATAGTCAATCAAGTAAATGCAAATTTCCTTTACGCCGAAACTCCTAAACTAGAACGGTGCCTAAATCGTTTGGTAATTTCCACGTATACCGGTAATAATTCCATAGCTTTAAGGTAGGCTATTGGTATAGTAGTAGCTTCTTACGTATGTATAACCCTCTGGCTAAAAATAACCTACTTCAACCCTTTCTTTGGGCGTCTTGACGCTTTTGTTTTTAAAAAGAGAAGGGTCATGTGAGTAGAGTTGTCATCTCTGGTCATCTCTCTGTTGAAGTTAATACATAAGGTCATCTTATACGTCAGTTAGTAGATGTGTGATTAAAAAACAAACCGATTATGTCGACAACGTGCAGGTTAGCTATTTTTTTATTTGCGGCATTCCTTTCCTAAAGGTAATCCGAGGATTATTAAATTAATGTTTCGTAAAATGTATGTATTTTTAAATTAATTAAATATATATTTTTTTTAATGAATTACAGATACTAATTTAATTCATGATAGTTAGATAGTTTAAAGCATACACTATGCAAAAGTAATACATAGCATATACTTTTAGGAACAACCTGTATCATTTAAAACTTCCTCCACTGCTTCTGTTTTTTGTGAACGGACGGTCGGGGTGGTCACCGAGGTTCGCTCGTTGGTAACTTTTGTAGTTGTTTCTTTATTTTTAACTAAGTACCTACTTAAGTGGATATAATTCTAAATTATGTAGTCGACGATCTTGGTGCACGGTAAAACTCTAATGAGTCTATGTCGGCACCAACTTAAATGTATAAAATATATACCTATACTACTGAATAAATAAATGAATGAAAGAATATTGACTATGACTAATTTCAGCACCGCCAAATAACTTCTATTATATTCCTGAATCATAATTCATAACATAGCATGAAATCACGCACACGCACTTTTGGTCAATTATGTTTAAGTCCCATATAATGGGGGGCGAGCCTATTGCCATCAACCGGGCACAAATCCAGACTCCGTAGCTGCTGAGAAATTTCTGATGGAAAAACCCAATAACACTTTGCCCGACCCGGGAATCAAACCCAGGATCTCATACTCGGCAGTCACGCTTACGACCATTATACCAACGATGCATTCTTGAATCTATCTGGTAGTTATATTGCTTTTCGAGAGACTCTGTAACAGGCCTTTTATCTAACTATATATTGTAATAAACGGGTTCCATGTATCCCTAATATGGCGTACCGGATATTAACAAAGGTATGGTCTTATTTATTCACTTGGAAAGATGTTTAGCGGAAATAGATTAACGAAAAAGATTTACCGAGCAAATGAGCATAGATGGGTGTGCCCGGGGAAAGCTTGGAAACGATTTTAAAAAAAGCTTGATATATTGCTGAGTTAATCGGGGCGTTTAAAGTTGTAACAGCGCAGTGAAAAGATAAAACTTACTAAGAACAGCACTATAGTTTTAAAGAATAATTAACGTGGTGTGTATTATTTTTAACATATTTTTAGCTTTGTGTAAGTATAACCAAGGCTTGTTTTTGTAATTATAAAACATTGAATAGGTAGCAGGGGCGTGCCGTCCATAGAGGCAATTAGGCCTAGCCTACCCTACCATTCCTACCAACAACGCAACAAATGCATTTATTATAACTATATTAATCAAAAATAAAAAAATAAAACGCCTGTTATAATACTTAAAGCAACTTGTCGCGGCCGTGTGACGTAACTGGTAATAATATTACGACGCTCGCTCCCGGCCGTCTAGGCAAGGCCCCAGCCGGCCTAATTTCCATTGATAAATTTAAGCACACTGATAAGTATTTTCGTGTATATACACGGAAATACGAACGGCACACATAGTAAATAGGGGCGTAAACTCCTGCGAGTGTAGCTGGCTAGCTGGCCACTGATTGGCTGCCCCACAAAGTATTATCCGGCTAAAATGGTATGCGGTGATGCAATTATATTTGGTAGTGTTTTTTTCATTGACAAAATAACAATTGTATTTTTCTTAGAAGCCATATTTGTTTCATGTGACAAGCAAAATTTATTTCGTGATCTTGAATGTTTTGATTATTATAATATCTGACGGTTGTAATTCGTTTTGAAACGTACATTAGTGTAAATATTATTTGTTGTATTTGTTTATTTACTTAAAAATGGTGTTCTGTTGTGAAGTTTGCGCTGATAATGTGTTTGTCAGAAGTTAAAAACAATAAGTATTCACGATTGTTTGATGTTAAGATTCAAGTTGTGTCTAAAGGAAAATGTGTAGATACCCGAATTACGAGAATTAACCCAAAATTCATCTCGTACTCGGTATTTCAAATGAATCTTTCTTCTGTTTGCATTGTCAGAAAATCGTGATTTGAACCTTGATTAATGTGGTGAGTTCTTGTATTTATAACTTTGGTTTTTACAGGCTTATTTTCAATGTTTGTTTTTCAAATATTCCGGTCAGACGCTCAAAATTGGGTACGGAACGAAAACTAAACTATTTTTTTTTGTTTACAGCGCCCTCTGTTTTACTTTTTAGGTTTTTTTGTAACGAAGCGACATCCTTCGTTCTTGTATTGACAGAATACCATTGAAATTCCTTATATTTAAGCTAGATGGCGTTGTTTCTCATACGCTTACTAAAAAGACGATGAAGAAGACTAGAAGACAGATGCGGGGGCCTGGGAGGGTTAGTGAATATATCAATAGATGTGACTACTTTGAGGGTCATCCTAAGTAGAACGACGCTGTGATGTTGCGAGTTTTTTTTTTTTTTTTGCTTGGCCTGCCCGCCTCCGGGAAGCACTGCACGCCACTGATAGGTAGGTATACTTTAAACGAGTTTCTAAAATCCGATTTAACTATTTACGAAAAATTAACCTAATTTTCAAGTTTATATTAACTCCGGATTATTCTCGAGACGTACCGTAAAGAAAAAAAGAACTAGATACTCTAAATACATAATGGCATCTTCATGCGACGCTTTCAATTGCAAAAAGCTGAAAAACCACTTTTCGAAAGACACTGTCTTTCTCTTGTCCTTCAAAAAGCCATATAGACAACATAATAACACTTTTCACAATGTAAAATTTGGAACGTGTCGCCGAAGAACTGGAGTCCCTCTCATCCATTGAATTTGAGTTGAGTCGAGTGCCATCTGCCGGGAGGGTCTCGGTAAGCGATACTTCAATGGCCCCCGGAGAGGTCACAGCACCAGATCAATGCACTCTAAATTATTGGAAAATTTTCACGAACAGTCAAACAGCTGCGCTAAATGAAAAGTGTCTTGGCCAGGGAAAACTTAAAACGTTAGCGTCTTGGGACTTTAATGAAATAACGTCGTAAGCAGATTTTTTGCATCTGCGTCAAAATTTTCTTTAATGGAACGGAAGTTGGTGTGTTATCGACACTTGGCACTGTGATATCGTCCGATATTTTGTACCGATCTTGCTCAGTATCTGCAAATTTTTGGCCATTTTCGGAACATTTTGTGAAGATGTTAATGAATGAGGTACTCATTCATTTACATCATTCACTTCAACGCCAAATTCACGAGCACATTCGTTTCTTTGTTCAACTAAATATAGAAATGCTGGCTGTAATCATGAAACACGTACTGTGTTCATATTATTTAATAAACAGACGAACAAAAATATGCTGCTACAGCGAATGAAGTTGCAACATGCAAGTTAACAGAAGCATAATATTTAGTATTATTCCCCCTTGTTTAATACCGTTACGAATGATGAAGAAACCCGATGTTTTTACGGACCAGAATAGAATTAAATGAAAGAAAACAGAGTGAACGTACAACCCATTTAACAGACAACAAGAGAATATGCTTCATAAACTCAGAAAACCTTAAATAAAACTTCCTTAACCAGTTTTTCTTTGAAGAACCTACAAGTGAGGTCTATACTTAATTTACTACCATACCAGACCATACCATACCATATACCATACCATACCATACCATTATATTTTACTACCACCAACTCTAGCACATAACATACCTTATACTCGAAGTCTAGAAATCCTTTTCTGTACAAGAAAAACAAGGTGATAAAAAGCGTAAATTGAATAAATTCCTTCTTAGCTTCTCCACAAGTAGAAAAACAATTGTTTTGCACACTTGTACGTAAACAAGGTTCAAGGCACGTATAATTCGAAACGACGCCGATGGACAAAATGGACCATTTCCATTTGGAACACCTTTCAATGAAATTAAGAGCTCTATCTTTTTCATTACACAAATGGTTGGAATAAAAGGTGCTTTTAGAGTTTAGAAAGGGTTGAATGTTTCGTTTAGCAGAAGATTTTACACATGCATTGAAGAAACTATTATTTTTAACATGCTTTTATTAGCTTCGCCTGTAATTATGTTAAAATCTTAGAAGTTATATTTATCCACTTACCGATTTGCTGAAATTGCTGAAATTTTGCATACATGTTTAGTTTGGATGACAATGCATAGTTAGCTAGTGACGTCAATTTCCAGCCACCATATACTCCCAAAGATGACGGACTAGTTATTTTATGCGTTCCCATAGTATGTGTAACAAATGAAGGGTTTGCTGAGAATCACACGAGAAATAAAATAAAGTCACTGTAAAGAGTGTGTTTTATTTTTTTATGTATCTTTTTATATTCCTTTATTTATACACGTACACATTAATTACATTTTAAAATATTTCATTCCAAAGTCTCTTTAAAAAAATAAAATAAAACATTTTAAAATATAAAAAATAGTAGCCCACCGGTATCGGAAACTTATATAAATTTATTATTAACATTTAAAACAGACTATAAGCTTTTGTCTAACCTGATGAGGTACGTTATAGAAATACGAAACCCTTTAAAAGTGATTGCCTTCTGTTTGTGTAAGCCCTAAGGTGCTGCTCAAAGCAGTTTTATCATCAGTGTCTCGTGTCACTGCCTTGTTAATCCAGTGGTGTAAGTATGGTGTAGTGGAGTCGGTTGATGGCAATAGGCTTGCCCCCTAACACATGGGACTTAGACATAACTGGCGAAATGTGGGTATACTATTAAGTATACCTCTGCCAAACCCTTTGGTGAATCCAGGCGTGATAATGTTATGTTTATGTATAATCCTACGGCTGAATGCTTAGTTATTGCAGATTTTTTTACGAGGTCAGCGTCTATCGTACTCTTAGCATTGTCCTTGAGAGGATTTTATCCTTTGTAACAAATATCACGAAAAATAAGGCGCTCTTTACCTCTCTATTATTTACTTCAAAACTCTGAACTAATATCTATTGTGCTCATGTTAGCAGGTCAGGCCGTCACCAACTTTGTCTTATTGAAGTCATAAGTTCTAACTTTACTTCGACGCCGACCCTAACTTCTAGAAACATAGTTCTTGTGACAACAGAATTGGCAGGGAATGATCGTGCCAATAATATTTAGAGCTATCGGGTGCTCTATACTATTGCAATAGGTTGACTTCAGTTATGTGTGGATAGTGGATACTCTTGCGCCATCCCATCTTGCTAACTCATCGCGCTATGCTGGCGCCGCCTCTACGGCTGCGGATAACCTCAAGCGGCGTAAATATAGTAACCTTATTTTCTGTCGTGGGGTCTAAGTGCTCACAGCCTTTTCAAGGAAATTTCAAAGGCTTAGCTGACACTTCCCGTGACCCAAGGGTTGGCTTTTACCTTGGCCAGAGACGGCGTTGCCATACAACGTAGCAACGCCGCCAGTCTCTTGGGGACATTACCAGTTGATAGCGTTGAGGAGTTTTTTGACGCCATTTTGTAGTCTACTGTTAAGTTATTTTAATTTGAAAATGTTTAAATAAATATTGTTATGAATTAAATTTAAATTAAAAGCAGAAACCTAATATACAAAAGATTTTCCCGCTGAAACCTAAGAGCTATTGTCAAATGTCGTAATTTAACATTTATAATAGGGTTATTATGGGGTTATAGGGGTAGTAAACCTATTATCGGTCATTTAATTTCAATGACCTTCTCGTAAAATTATAGTAAACAATTTTATTACCATGGTATCTACAGGTCACAGCTCTTACGTCACAACCCCATGAAACAAGTGGTCTGAGTGTGATACTAGTTTCTTTATCGTGTGGTTAGTGCCTTTTTTTTTTCGGATGGGAAATTATCAAATAACCCCTCCCGCTCTGGGCTGAGCAGGAGGGAGTGTCAGACTTTTACTGACTAAAACCCATCCGTGTTCCTTCCTTTGCCCTTTGTGTTCCAGGGCCGCGGTATCACTTTCGAACAGTCCCGCAAATGTGGTTAGTGCCTAACCTGGTGTCAGAGATTTTATGCCACCCTGGGTTTTTTTTTCGGATGGGAAATCATCAAAAGAACCCTCCCTCTTTGGGCGGAGTGGAAGGGAATGTCAGACTTGTACTGACTAAAACCCATCCATGTTCCTTCTTTTGCCCTTTGTGTTCCAGGGCCGCGGTCTCTTCCGCGATCTCTTTCGAACTGTCCTGAAGCCCTGGCAGGCATTGGTCCTTTCGGACGCCTTCCCGTTTGCTGATATCTTTTTGAGGTGCGCGTGGCACACGAACGTGCCGTCGACACGGCCTGTCGTCATAAGACGGATGGACGGCGAGCTAGCCCATTAGTCACCGTCCACAGGCCCGTGTATAAGGTGGCTGGGAGCCACCACGTGGCCCAGGGCGACTCCCGCGGTGGCTGAAACGTGAGGTTCTCTCCCTCTCACGTCCTGCCACCTCCTTCGCTTTGCCACCCTGGGCTGACTTGGCTTTACATGCTGTCAAGAAATACGTTTCAGGTATGTTGGTTTCTTCACGATATTTTACTTCACCGAAGCAAGGGATAATTATATTACTCAAACGGACGTACGTCATAGGTCTCCAGTTCTACCAAGTGAGCAGTCCGACGGTCACACCACTACGTTATCACTGCTATTATACTACTGATAACGTGGGAAGTCCTGAAACACCCCATAAATATGACAGAAACGATGTTCTTGCTAACTTACTATGAATAAATAACCAGTGATGTCCATATGTAAATCTGTACAATATGAATCACTTATGAAGATATTATCTCTATGGTTATTTTCCATTGCTGAATGCAAATGTTTTCTTTATTTTTAGACAGTGCTATTCAATGCAATAAGTAGCTGTTCATATAACCACGGGCAAGAATAAGTCATATCATCTTCTCAAATCAGCCGTGAAGATTAAGAAACCATGTGATGCGCTACGCTCTATCGGATTACATCATCGCGTTTCGATGGAGAAAAGGATTTATTTTCCCGTATGATGTATATTTCTCGGCTTATTTCAACATGTTATTTTTCCTGACTTTTCCATTTACCACGTATTTTTCTGAAATAGAATTGAAACGTCCAAAAATTTGTTAATTAAATTAATTACATTACGCCACCCACATGGTCTCATTATTATGTGTGAACGCGCCTTCATAATTATAATATTAACAGATTACCCGTATTTATGTTTGTAATAAAATATTTTTTAATTTAAAAAGTAACGTAGTAGAAAATCAGAGTTCCTAACGAGTACTCGAATGCCATTTTAAAATCGCAATTTTTCCAGGATTTCTTGCTACCAAGCTATGAAAAAAAGAAGGAAGTGCTTAGCATTCCCTCTTTTTGCCTCTTTAGAAAGAACTTAATCCCCTCTCTCGTTTTATCGATATTAAAATCCTCAACTTTATGAGAAATCTGCAGCCAGAACTTTTAGCTTATTTCAAGCATTTTTAAGTAACAACAAGATGGCAAATTATAAATGAAGCGTATAACGACTCGGATAGAGCTGCATGAATTCCGCACCTGGTTCGAGAACCACTAGAATTGTTTTATGTACTTTTTTATTTAAAAATCTTAAGCATTGATAGTTTAGTGGTGTGACCGTCGGAACTGCCAAGTCATAGATCTCATGTTCGAACCAAAGACGCAACTCTGATATTTTTTTTAATTTTTGTGCGTAATTTATAATTATCACTTGCTTCGGTGAAGGAAAACATCGTGAGGAAACCAAACCAGCATGCCTGAGAGATATTTCTCTACGGCATGTAAAGCCAAGTCAGAGGCCCATGGGCGGCATAAAAACTCTGACACCAACTATGAAACTAACCACACGAAAAATAAAAACCTGCTGTTTCATACAACATGTATACAGTGTAGGTATTACCTTTTGTATGAAATAATAGAAATGGTATGTCTACAAAAGTGGCGAAGGTTCCATACAACTCGATTCCTACCGGCTTCCTTTTGAAAAAATGGCACAGTCAGTAATTTTATAGGCAAATAATAAAATCACATTTAAGATTTATGTACTCTGGCTTACCTCTTACAAAAATTGACCCTTCGCTACTGGTACAATCATGTCAATATCCTTTATTTACACCGTGTAAAATCTCCATTTTCTAAATTCTGACACACAACAGTATGTAGTGAAGTTCCCTACACATTTATCTCGCAGGAAATGGAAGGCATTCCCTTATGACAAAGGTGAGATGATGTGAAGGATAACATCGGGTGTCGGGCGTCTATTTGTCCGGCCGGACATGATGAAATTACGGACGGCCTCGGTGGCTGTGGCGGAACTCTCAAGATTTATGGAACACATGTCTATAACTTTATGTTGTAGATCTTTTATGCAATTTTAGAACTGTAGAAAGATTATTTTTTGGTGTCTCGTGAATAACTGATATCCTGATGATCATTAACTCCGAATATATTTTGTCATTTTATTTTGCAAGGTGGAACAGTTCAGTAGCGCTCGTGACTCCGGCTCATTCGCGAATCGTTCTCAACCAAGACTCTATTCTTCGGCCAGTTGCGTTTCCCTGCTACTTTGGCCCAACATTATTAGTAGCAGTATGTCTCGTGCCGAAAATTTCGTCAAGAAGCATGACAAAACTTCGAAGTTGAACTAAGAGTGGAAGGAGATTGTGATGTATCTTGAATTTATGAAACGGTATTAAGATAACATTGCCACGGTCTTTACAATGTTTTAGGTGCCAACACTATTTCAGTACTTATACACACTTTAAAATAATCAATTTCTATGTAAAAAAATCATCAATATGCGTATGCGTTTAGAGATAGTAGGTATCCATTGGTCCCTCACGTCCTGTCGTGACGTCACATGAGCGTCAATCCCAAGATTGCTTTCGTTTAATGATAAAAGAGAACCCTTTCTTTTATCCAGATTACAAAAGGGAATAGGCGTTTCTTTATATAGAACTCTTGGTTTCCGTCTTAAACGATGTGAATTAATTGACTGTTAGAAGATCTTCGATAGGTTCAACGAACCAGTAATAATATAAGCAGTACCTAAGTAGGCATAAATTATGTACAAGATTCATTAGCATAACTAATAGATACATAATGTATCTACCAAGAAACATAATGGTCGGTTTATGCTGTGTCTATGGCCACATTCATACATTAAAACCGCTTTTGTTATGAAAATATTTCAGAAGAATTTAAGCTATAAGTATTACATCACTCCGACTGCGCAATTTACTGAGGTGAACGACATTCATCGTCCTAGACACATAACTATAGCTCGGCTAACAAAAAGTTAATACTGAATGTAGCTCCGAATAAAACGTTCTAAAACATTATTCACCCCAGGTTCTAATTAATTTAAAGAAATTTAAGGTCTAGATACCAATACATTTATCCTCACACGCGAACAATTCGTCGATATTTCTAAGAAAAGCTACAACTCGTTTAAAAGAAAAACTAGTAGGTATAAGCATAGAGTACCATGGGCAAAAAATTTGTTAGTGACTCTAAAGTTTTTCAATGTCAGTTTCGCTTCGCCGTTCAGTTGCTCCACTTCTGGTAGTCGGAACGATTCGATCAATCAAATCGAATCAGCGTACAGAATTAGCTGATCTCTCGACCTTTATTTGCCTGCACTTCCAATCCATCCGCCAAATAAACGTCATAGGTCACGAAGGGCTAACTTCGCTGATACATTAAATTCAATAAAGATCTGACCTTTCGGAACCCCTTAGATGCGTGTTAAACTTGTCAGTTGAGTCGAGATTGCAATTAACTCGCAGGAAACTAGCTCTCGAAGTGTGTTTGAGATAATTGGGGCTCTAAATCTGACTGATGATATCTATTGATGCTGTCTGATAGTTCACTCGCCCTAAGGTTCACTTGCCTGAACTTCGCGACTTCGAACTATCAAGGAGACATTAGCTCGGTCTGCGTCGAATGGATTCGAATAAATTACGCTTTGTTATTGCGTTGTAAAGTAGTTTAACGATTCTTGGGAGATTCGATTTTCTTTTTTTAAAGTAAAGGGTGAAAATGAATTGTGTATTAACTTTTCATATCTTCTTTTCGGCTTAATATGGAGTCAGAAGCTGCGATCAGCTTAGGCATATATTTAAATTGTGCTGATATGGAGAACTGGTTGACCGTCAAAAATTACAAGAAACAGAATAAACTGATAGAGAACTAGAAATAACGTTTTTCACCACATGGTGAATTCGTATCTACTAGTGATGGGATCATAATATCATCCGAAATGTCTTTGGTACAAAGTTCCCAACCAAGGTGATGAAATAAAAACCACAAAAAGTAAATTAATGTATTAACTAGCATGGTTGGCAGCAACAATTTCAGATCTGTTGGATAGATATAAAATTCGAAACAATTCGAAATCCGAACGTCTGAAGCGAACGGTGAAAAATTTGCACGATATGCACTTTGCAGTTCCCCGTTATCTGAACGAACGTTATTTGCAAAGTTAAAACGACGATTTCGTGGAAGTTTTAATGCAATTCCTTCGTACTAAAACTAAGTTTTTAACGTAAGGCATTGCGATGAAACTCAAACTCAAACCATTTATTTCAATGAGACCATAACAGCACTTTTGAATGTCAAAAAAAAAGATGAAGGTACAGTCCCAGTCACAAGGCATAATAACTTGTGAAATTACTGTAGTTGCCCATTCCAAAGCGTAGATCTCTATGGAGAAGAATGGGCAAGAAAGTCTATGGAAACTCTTTTAAATCTTTTATATTTTTACAGAACTCGGTTACATCATTCATGTTGAGATTATACCTACATAGTGCGGTAGCGGTAGTGAACTTATTGCCTTAGGAAATGGAAAAATTAACGATCGCATTAAACTCTTTGTCGTTCTTTTGTCGTTTTGCTAAAAGCAACAATATTGCCTTGTTGACGTCTTTCTTTACTTTCTATGTGTTTATTGATCAAGCTAATAATAGTAGATAGTTGGTTTAAAAACATTCTAGTGTTAGGCAAATTACGTTTGCATACTTCATTTTATTAACCAATTATTTTGCTTGTCCACAGATCATCGGCAAGCGAGCTGATCTCAAGGCGAGGCGTATTTTCTAGAAGACAGTATGGATCCGTAGAACAAGTAAGTTTGGTTAGTACCTGATTATAATCATATGTGACAAAATTATCCTACCATTCGCTGGTAATTTATCGATATACAAACTATATTCTACTTCTAGACAGCCAGCGCTTTTGCTACTTGAATTAGATACTTCGTCGTTTGGATTCACAGACCTAAACCTAACAAAACCACTATCTTTATTTAAGTTAGTATGTAAAAGTATATAGAAAGTAAGAAAAAATATTTATTTGTCGAAGGGACACACAAGGGGTTACATCTCTTGCATCTCTTGCAAGAAATGTAATGTAGTCTCATGTATAAGTTTATTTGTTTTATGTCAATTATGTAAGGTCCTACATAACAAATTAAAAGACAAGTAACAAGAATCCAGATCATTTTTTAATCAGAAAAGAGAAAACTAGTTTTGATTAAAGCCTTCGTGAAAGCCTCCGCTTTTTCTCTTAGTTAAGCACACTTAAACTCACTAATTAAAATGGATTACGGAGCAGTAATAAAGCTGACAGCCTAGATGTTTATTGCAATATTTGCAGTAAAAAAAAAGGGTAAAATATAAAAACTTTTTGCGAAAACAAAACCGACTTCTAAAAAAACACTAACAAGTCTAAAATAACATTACTTTTGGAAGTCGGTCGCAAAAAAGATACAAACAAAGACACCGACTTTACCCTTTTTACCCGACTGCGCGACGCAAAGGACTAATGTGTTTATCAGTCTATGTATGTATGTATGTATGTTTCTATGTGGCGTTCTAGAGAACAAATGCGTTGGCCGATTTTGATAATTCTTACGTCAATCGATTCGTCTTAACCTTGCGAGTGTCACTAAAGACATGACATTAATCAAAATTCACCACAGCGACAACCAGACGACATATGGTCAAAATGAAAAAAAAAAAAGTCGATGAACTATGTCAAGTGGGGTATCGTTGAATAGGTATTTTAAAATCATCTTTAGGGTTTTTTATCATTTTCCATTTTAAATAATAGTTTAGGATATATAACGATTTAAAGTTGATTAACAAAACAATCATTTTCGCTAATTTTCTTACTTATTGATTTAAGTTTTTATTTCAATTAATTTCCATTTACAATTTGAACCAGACGTGGTGATTGGAACGATAAAGCCGAATAGACAATCTGAGGTATTGGAAGGTTACTTAATACTTTACCAGTTTAGATGAAATTCCGGAACTTCCAAGGTACCTAATGCAATGTAATGGAACTCAGTCCTTATGCCAACATCTGCCGATTTCACTACAAGTAGGTAGTCGAAAAGGTTTGAAATACTCTATTACGGCAGTAACATCTACTAATACTAATACAGTTGAATATCCATAGCGGACAGTTAATTCATTAAACGATAACGTAGACCAACAAATTAACAATGAAAATACAGGTCTTGTTAACGGAGCAATGGGTGTTATAAGGACAA
Organism: Eugnorisma glareosa; assembly: GCA_947578425.1. Lineage (NCBI taxonomy): Eukaryota > Metazoa > Arthropoda > Insecta > Lepidoptera > Noctuidae > Eugnorisma > Eugnorisma glareosa. The sequence goes on from OX387959.1 coordinate 17,078,732, forward strand.
TTGAGTGGCCAGCTCTTCGGAGGGACCAATTGGAACCCGGAGAATTGCCACAGGCTGTTTATATAGAATTTGACGACAAAGCAATTAAAAACAATGTTCCTGCGAGTAGGAGTCAGAATCGAACCATCGACGACAGAATTCGATGCACTTCGCGGACAGGGTAAAATAGAGCAAACAATGTTGCCATTGATATTGTGCTGGGGTGTAACTGTACACAAGCTCCAAGGAACTACTTTGGACCGAGCTGTGGTTGACTTAAGTTCACGCATTTTTGGGTGGGTGGGAATGGGTCCCGACTGTGAGTCGTTCTGTTCTGCATTAGAATTTATGATTTGTTTAATGTATGTATCGATTATAAAACTATTTCAATTGTGTAGTTATTTAGTATTACTTAACAGAATTCTAAACTACTGGGCTTGTTTCTTTCTTTTTAGTTTTTTATTTTTATTTAAGTTAATTTTTTCACATATTTTTTAAAATTATTTTTTACGCAGTCGGGTTTTTTGTTTTTATTTATTAGTTGTAGTATACCACACAAATTCTTGTCATGAATTAGTTTTTACATTGTAACTAGAAGTTAGTTAAAGTACTCGTCAAACGAATCATACGAGCCCAAACTCGATGAGGTTTTGTCGTTTTATAACGGTGTTCCTATGGCCACCGTCCAGCTCCATCATCAGACATTGGATACCATTTAGGACCAAAGTACTCGTCAAGACGAATCATACGAGCCCAAACTCGGTGGGATTGTGTCATTTTATTACGGACTACCTGTGATCACCTTCCAGCTCCATCATCAGACCCTGGTTTATTTAGGACTAAAGTACTTGTCAAGACGAATCAAACGAGTCCAAACTCGACGGCGTTGCGTCTTTTTATTACAGAGTTCGTATGGCCACCTTCCAGCTCCATCATCAGATCAGCTCCATGTCATCATAATATTGCATTGTCTCGCGATATACATATGCGTGCAAAATTTCAGCTCAATCAGAAATCGGGAAGTGTGTTAAATTTAACTTGCAAGTATCACGCGATGTCGCGTGATGTACATCAGAGCGCCAGCACGCGGCATCGCGTGATGTGACAATTAAAGTGGGGAAAACAACCAAATTCCTTAACCGATTTTGATGAAATTTCTATGGAACCAATCGGAAAGTATATCCTTTCAGATGAAAAAAGAATTTTTCAAATCGGTTTACAAATGACGGAGTTCTGAGGTAACAAACATTAAAAAAAAATACAACCGAATTGAGAACCTCCTCCTTTTTGAAGAAAGTCGGTTAAAGACTACTCTTTGAATAAATATAATCTATTTTAGTTACTTTTGATTAGCTAAAGGCTAGTCTTCCCTAACGTTTTAGGCTTTAATATGCGGGGCTGTGAGTGCAGCCTAAGATGATAAAAATAAACCCAAGTCGAGCAGAAAGAAGGTTGTCGTCTGCTCAACCAGACTACCTTGTAGGTGCCTTGAGTGTAAGGCCTCCAAACAGGGGCAAAAAATTAACTGGCGACTACCCGCTAAGGGCACCCCCTGTGGCATTCGAGCCTCGGCCTAGGGCATCGCTGGGGGAGAACAAAGACAAAGACAAAGACATTTATTCGTAGGATACGGTAGGCACAAAGTTGTTAAATAGAAATAGCATGGTTCAGGACATATCCGCCACTTGAAAACACTAAAATATTAGCACATAAATGAAATAAAAAATAATTATTATCTTAGTTTTAACTTTTTTCGTACATATACCTTTAATAACTTACTTACACTCTATTAGAACAAAACAATAACAAAAACAAAACTAAATGTCTAAACTCTATAATCTAATACATAAAATATAAAACACAACATTAACATTAACCTTGGATATAATAAAACAGAACAGAAAGGGACAGGCTGGATCAGAGCATGATTGGAAAGTCATTTGTCTATACTTCATAGACTAGCGTTTTTATAGCCCCATGAATTGCAAGCACTGTCTTTTTCCTCCACAAACAATATTCTCACTTGGTCAATAATAAGGTTATCAGGATAAAAAAAAAAACAGAATTTGAGCAGTAAAAGAAATACAAAACAGGTAAAATGTTCACTGAAGCATTCAAACCAAAGTGTAGGATACCACAGCGCGTTGGTTGCATCTGGCAAACGTAGCCAACATTTACAGCATTAGGAGTTCCGGCTGCTGTATACATATAATAAGAGATATACGGACCATCTCCGTAAGTACTGAAAAGGACACGATATCGTATTGGAAAATATTTTATTTCGATAATGTTCATGTTAATGGCTTGAATGATACAAACTTCTATTGGTCTGGTTACTTGATTAACATGAAAATAACAAAGAGTATCGTAAGACGTACAGACACATTTGCTTATAAATTCAAGCCGGAATAATTACGTGTTTATATTATTTTAAGATTACTTCTATTTAACAGACAACACACACACAACCGGTTTTAACATTACGATGTAAACATTTCGTGTAGGTACATAATTAAAGACTAATCATTTCATAATCATAGAATCATCAATTTTTGCTGTCAATTCATTTCTCAAAGACTAATTAGAGGCACACCTCTTAACAAACATATATTATTAACATATATCAAACTTATATTATTTAAGTCACTCGAGTCACAACTCGAGTGACTTAAATAATATAAGTACTAGCGACGAGCTTCATTCGCTCCATTATTGCATGGATATAAACTTTACAGTGAAGAATATCAAGTTCTAACAATATACTTATATTCTAAAATGTCTGAGAACTCCAATAAAATAAATATATGGAGTGACTGCAATTCTCCGACGTTGGTGAACCGTACAAGTAGTGGTACCGGCTGCGACGGTCCAGGCCACATTTTTACGTTTTCATTGCTAAAATATTTTTGAAGGAAGGTCTTATACTTTCTGAATTTCTTAACATGCGATGTTTGTTCTGAACTAGCTGTTACTCGCGACCTTCGTTCGCGTGAAATTATTATTTAAAAAAATATTACTTTCCTTTTTTAATCGAATTTTCTTACACTTACAATTTCAAGGGTTTTTTTTGCACGGAACCCTAGTTCTTATTCTTAAATAAAAGTAGCTTTAGTTACTCCTTATGATATCAGTTATCTGCCACTAAAGGTCCCGTTAAAAGCCGTTTCGGAGTTTAGCCGGAACAAACAGACAGACAGACAAAAATAAAAAATGTTTTTGTTATCAGTACCGTATTTACTTTCAGTAAAAAGCTGTTATTTTGGTATTACAAACAGACAGTTCAATTTCATTAATTTGTTTGTATCTAGCTGATTCATATTCTAGACCTTGTTTTTTAGTAGAAAGTAGTTTATTTACGTAGTTTTGTTTATACCGAGCGATTATTATGAAAGTTAGTATTTTATTATTTTGTTCGCGTATTATTCAGGTAACTAGGGTACCCTTCGTCTAGGTTGAAGTTACTTGAAGTTGCTAGTCGATACAAAGTGAAATTTTTTGGTTGTAAAAGTTAGGTAAAATTGGAAAAAGGGTCAGTTTTTCATAACAAAACTTAAGACATTACTTCTGTGAAACAAAATAATATGTCATTCTTTTAAACGAGAAAACTAGGATACACAAGACCAAAAGTGACCTATTTTGATGAAGAACCATTCACATATTTACATTTACCTACATTGCAATGGGAAATACCTACCTGAGAATACTTTTAAAAGCAAAAAGCTTTATTGAGTCAACCCGGATATACAATTTAGGTACTAGCAACACAGTAACAAAAACAACCACAACTATGTACTGTCGGGGAACGTAATTGTCAAGTAAATTGACGCCACAAATCACACACGACAAATTTTTAACCAACTTCTAAAAAGGAGAAGGTTCTCAATTCGGCTGTATTGGCCAAAAAACCCATGCAACAAACAAAAGTCACCGACTTTTGGAAGTAAAAACATTTTACACTTTTTTGGGTTTTTTAGAAGTCAGTTATTTTTTTGCAAAACATAATTATATCCTCTTCTTTAACGTGTGGTTAGTGCCTAACCTGGTGTCAGAGTTTTCAGGCCGCCCATGGGCCTCTGACTTGGCTTTACATGCCGTCAAGAAATATCTCTCAGGCATGCTGGTTTCCTCACGATGTTTCCCTTCACCGGAGCAAGTGATAATTATACAATACGCACATGAATCTGAAAAGTCAGAGGTGCGTGCTTTGGGTTCGAACTCGAGACCTATGACTTGGTAGTCCGACGGTCACACCACTAGGCTATCACTGCTAATTATGTCCTTATGTGGCTACATACGTAACACACTGTAATTGGAACATACATACATAAATAAAATTGGTAGAAAATTTACTTAGTAATTATTTTCTCTGACTTGAGCTACCAATTAGCTTATACACTTTGAAAGAATGATTAGCTTTTAAGTACAAAGATTTTATTAAATGAAACGGTATTTTAAATGCCACGAATTTAATTTTATGGCCTACTTCTTTTGATTTTTTAGAGGTAACTCGATTTTGGAGCTCTTATAAAATGCCACCACGTATTTAATTTTATTGCCAACTTTAATATATATTTTTTGTCTCAAAAGCCAATTTAAAATTAATTTCTCGCTAAGTCTCAAAGACAAAAATAAAAAGGCAATTATACATTTCGATGTCATAAAAATAAAGAAACGAGAAAATTGTTTATGATCAAACACAGCTAGACAATTCTATGAAATGATTCTCATTAACGCTTCGTTGAAGAAAGTTCTGGAGAAAATTAAAAAGTTGTACAAATAATTAGCTCGGCTTGTTAGCTGACTGGGCTTAATTAGTTCACGTGTGTGTGTGTGTGTGTTCACTACTTATGATTAATATTTTTGTTTTAGCTTGAATAGCAGTTAGGAAACTCCTTCTCCATATAATTCTTATAATCGCAACAAAACTTTTTTACCACGAACTAGCTTGTACAGACTCAGCACATCAAGCTACTACAATCTGTCAAATTTCTTTTATAGATTTTCAACTTTATCGCTATAGCATTAGGCTCCAGGTTGATTGTGAAAATTCGACAGTTTCGGGTAGCTTGATGTCCTGGGGGCCTAAAATGGCTGCTTTATCAGAATCATAATATGAATCACGTTAAAAATTTAAAATTCTTAAAATGGTCTTTATGTTTATGACCACAAAGTAAATTTTAAGAGTTTTCAATTTTAGGCCCCCTGGCGTCTGTACCCGTCTTTGTCAACGAGGATTTCGGCAACCATAATATAAAAAGGTAAGGTTGTAAGTTTGGATGTACGGGGTAATCTCCGAAACTACTCAACCGATATAAAAAAATAATTCACTGATAGAGAGATATAAGCAATACGTATTATGTTAAAACAAAAAAAAACATGCGAGCGAAGTCACTACTCCCGCGACTTCGTCCGCAAAAATTGTGACAGCTCGGCTAATTTGCATCATATATTATATAAATATTATTATATATACATTTATAGCAGCACCCGGGAACAATGTATCTTTCTATCAGTGAAAAATAGTTTAGAATAGGATCATTAGATCCGAAAATACCCGACATACAAACTTAGAAACATACCTCTTTATAATTATTATTAGTTTTATCATAAATTTTGCTTTATATAGTATAAAATAAAGGGAGAGTTTTCCTTTAATCTCTTCAACAGTCTGTCTCAAAACTCATAAGATGTCTTATTTGAACTAAGTTGCATTCTGACTAGTCCTATTGTGCTGACTTCAGCCTGTCTACCTGAACACGTGTGATAAGTAGTAGTGTCACAATGCATGCTTGCACTCCTACTTCATGAAACCTCTATTAACAAACTTTGTCTCTACCAACCTGAATTCTACTGAATATGAATATTCAACTTCGTTGATAACGAAGTTCAGACATACTTATGCTCGTTTCCACTAACACTGGGTCAAACCTCAATGAGTGCCTAAATAAAAGCACGCTGTTTGATTTTGAACTCACGGCTCAGCGCCATAAGTTGAAGATCCAATAGCACAAACAGTTGACGGGAACACTTCAAGCCGGTAGCACCATAAGTAACAAAACTTAATGGGCGCTGTTCATTAAAATAAATCAGTTTGTTTATGGTCCACCGGACTCCACCCCACACGTTAGTTATATTTAGTTTCTAATTACAAGCTAACATCCTCTTTCTTTGTTACAGGGATATTAACAGGGATATTAAAACGTGTGCCTTTTTTAGGGTTCCGTAGCCGAATGGCAAAAAACGGAACCCTTATAGATTCATCATGCCTGTCTGTCTGTCTGTCCGTGTTTGTCACAGCCACTTTATTCCGAAACTATTAGGACTACACAGTTGAAACTTAGTACGTAGATGTAATCTGTGATCGCTTTACGATTGTGAAACAAAAAAAAATTGATTAAGGGGGGCTCCCCGTACATGGAACTGAAACTATTTTTTTTTTCTTCAACCCTATTCATTTCATCATATCTGTTTAGAGATAGGTCTTTAAAAATTACATTGAGGTTCCTAAAACCATTTTTTCTCAAAATCAATCGTTTGAAAGATATACACTTCCAAAGTGGGAAAATGTGTCCCCCCCCCCCCGCTAAGTTCTAAACTAAGAGAAGGAAAATTCTGAAAAATGTAGGATTGTAGAACGTAAATAAAACTTTCAACCAAAATTGGTTTGAATAAGATTAGATGTTTAGTTTTTTTTAAATATGGGACTTTTTCATCAAACTGCAGCAGTAACTTTATTTTTCACTAACATACTAAGAAAAACAAATTTAGATTTGCTGTTGAATGTAAAACAATACAACATATGAATGAGCCTTCAAAATATTTTTATTATATTGTTTAGTGCTACTGAACCCTGTGAGCGTGTGAGTACGACTCGCACTTGGCCGTTTTTTTTAAACAGATATATTTTTAGGTAAGAGGAAACTGTTTTAAGAATAGCTTTCTCCCTGTGTTTATTAAATTAAGCTATTGCTTCATAGAAGGTTATTAAATTTCTTGTCTTGTTATGTCTAAATGTCTTAATAACGAAAAGATTTTATTAAAGACTAGCTGTTGCCCGCGAAATACAAGCTGCTATTTTAAAATTACAAACAGACACGTTAATTTAATACATTTGTAAGACTATTACAGGAATTAGGAAGAAAACCTGATCGTGTTTACCACACGTAATACGATTAACAAGAAGTTTCGACACCAAATATAAAAGCAAATGACGAATTCCTCGAATAATGGAAACAAAGGGGGTTGTAGAGCTGAACTAATGAGTAAACCCATTTAGATTTACGAAATATATATGTATTTTAAAATTGTCATGATTTAATTGAGCTTGTAAAATGTTCTGCGGTTCGAAAGTGCTTAGTACTCGCAACCGTGCTTGCTTATATGACCATACATAAAGGGTGTAACAAGACCCTTAACGAAGACGAAAGGCATTTTTTCTCCCCGTCATTTCGATTATATTTTTGTTATAGACCATACCTGGGAACTTTCTAGTTACGGAGATATTGGGGGTCAAAGTTCCAACTTTTTCACAAGTTTTTTTCTTTGAACACCTCCACGACCCCCATACTGTTCAATCCATCCATCAGCACAATGTTTTGAGTGCGTTACATTGAGTCCTACCGTAAAACGTGATTATTCACCCTAAACAAAAAGACGTTTCCCAACAATATTTTTGCGTAAAGTTATTTAGTTTGATGTACAGATTCTGATGCTTTATTGACGACTTCGTGAAGGGTCTTTTTACACCCTGTAAGTATGTCGAATCCTGATGAGTATGTACTTAAAATTAAACACAAGCGCCTTTAATAGGCGCTTGTGTGCGCAAGAAACCATGTAATGTATTATTGAGAATAAATTATATGTATACATAATAAGGATGAATTAAAGGCAGCTGCATGTGGCCGAGATGAGAATTCTAAGGGCCAAGGGAATGATTGTGTGGTGTAACGAGAATGGATAAAATAAGAAATGAGTACGTAAGAGGAAGTCTGAAAGTGGCGCCGGTGATTGAAAAGTTGTGTGGTAATCGGTTATCTTGGTACGGGCATGTAATGCGGAGGAATGTGGAAAGTTTTCAGTATGAATGTGGATGGCTATAAGTGTAGACGAAGAACAAAGAAACGATGGATGACCTGCGTGAAGGATTATGTGGCTAAAGAAGCTGCAGTATCATTGCGCCGTTGGAAAGCTGCGTAGCCAAGTAAAGGCTCCGTCCCTTCCTTTCTACGGTATTCAGATAGAAGAGCACTTATGGCTATTGTAGGTATTCAACCCATTCTGGTCTATCTAAGCATTTCTATTTCAAACCTGTAGTGCAGTGTGCATTACTATGCATGTATTCTCTAATAGGTACCTAGGCTACGCCACTTCACGTCAGTACTTCTTCCACACCGTGCAACACGATTCCGCGTCTGACGATACAATTAACTTCAGCGCACGCCGCTAATCTTGTATAGTTGGACCAACCATAAACAAACTTGATTATTCATGTAACGTTCCTTTACAACATTAAACAGTAGTAACCGAATGCACACACCAAACCTTGTTTTTATTTAAGTATGAATGTCCGTATCAGTTCAACAATGCTAACTGGCGTAGTGTGCGAGGCACCTTATTGCTGTAACTGTGACCCATCGCCAGCATGGCAACGGAAGTCACAGCGTAGGTATACGCGTGGCTTGATAATATTACCAACACGCGGATGATGGCGAGAACGGTCTTCTTATCCCGAACCTTCCAAGTAGGTTATATATTCACACCACGCAGAAGATAATAAAAAGTTTCGTTACAGGCTGACGACATAAAAAAAAAATCGAATGAAACTTATTTTGTTTTCCCCATTGATTAGACATTGACATTCATGTTGTTCGGTCATGGCGCATTAAAATTCTTAGGATAAATTCTTGTAAAAATAAAAATGCCTCCTAAACCTACACAAGCAAAAGGTACGCAAGTGCAACCAGGAGGTGCAAAAGCGAAAACAGTAGATGCAAAACTATCTTCAGATAAGAGAGGGCCTTGCCCATGGCTGTGTAACTTAGTACCCAACAACTTGCCTCCTCCGGGAGCTGCCCAGACTATCTTGCATCCTAGAAAAGACGTTTTCGTTCTAAAGGTAAGATAAAACATTTGTACAGATTGTGATTACAACATACCATTTACCGGCTGAAACGGAAAACTGGGTACCTACCCTTTTTACAGACTAGGTGCAGTGAATGGGTAAAGATGTTGAAGGCTGAAACAATTGTGTACCCAATCTCAAACCTTCTTCAAGTCTTGAATAAAAATCCAATTATTCCAAGTTAATAAGCTAGAAAATACATTAAAAAAAACTTACAATTCTCAGATTGCTAAAGTGGGTGCTTCTGGAGACCGGCGCTGTAAGATGGAACTTGAGCTGGTCACACCGAAGTACCCCGAGAGGAAACCCCCGCTTTGTCGCATAGATACAAGAGAAACACAATGTGACCCCGACCCTCCACCATGCGTCTGCTGGCGTAGATCAAAAAGGGGAAAATCTAAAAGTGCACTATAATAATATTAAGCTACAATATTACATCTTAATTTTTAGTGCTCTACTTTCTTGTCGTTTGTTATATTTATTAGATGAAATAAACAATCCACTAATCTACACAAAAAATTTAAAAAAATGTGTCTGTTCATGTCGGATTCTGATGATATGCATTTAGAATTAAACACAAGCGCCTTTGTCAGGCGTTGGGCTGACTATAGAGGTATGGTGTCCGCTACGGACCATAGTCCCATGGATCGACCAACCCAAGTTAGTGTAAGTTTCCCCAAATGTTACCACACAATCGTAGCTATCGTCGTTCAAGTGAATAATATTTTCAATAATAATTATATTTCATTGCTTGTAACACGATTGATAATAACACACGCCAACGCAGCTGTTGATGAAATTAAATTATTTTTCACTTCTCATGCTCTAAAAGTACGCCAATATAATAGCCCTACGAAGCGGGACTAAAGTGACCACTTTAGTCTTTATGGAGTGAAAAGTAATTAGTTTTTTAATTTCCTTCATGAGACATAGACAAACTCAAACAGCCAGTAAAATACTATTATCTGTGGAGTGTGGCCCATCTTCATTGCGAAAATGTTGAGAGTTTTAGTTCCATGGTTTTTCCGCAAAGGTGGCGCCAAGTGCTGGTTTAGAAGAAAAAAAAAAACGGACCGCGATTTCAGAATTCTTGTTGAGTGTAAAGTTCGGTTTTAGAATTTCCAGTGACAGTGAAGAGGTTGATGTCGAGCAAAGAGCAAAAGACATAATAGATAATATTTTGCCGCCAAAATCGCGGAAGATTTACCTAAAAACTTACAAAAGTTTTATGGACTCGTGGAATTAGAATATTTATCAAATGTTTGTGTACTAAATTGACTATTTTTCTCGCACTCAAAGTGAAAAGTACAGTTTGCACTTCGATACTAAACGCCAACTTAATATACCCTCGGTTTCATTGACTCCCTCGCATATACTATTATTGTTGTTAGTGTTACAGTTAAACAAAGTTGTGTATAAGTAAAGTTGTGACCAAACTGTAGCGAACGCCGTTAGTTTGCTCGCACCGGTTGTGTCAAATAATATTTAACCGATTTTCTTCAAAAAGGAGGAGGTTCTCAATTCGGTTGTATTTTTTTTCATGTTTGTTACCTCATAACTCCATCATTTGTAAACCGATTTGAAAAATTATTTTTTCATTTGAAAGGACATACTACCCGATTGGTCCCATAGAAATTTCATCAAAATCGGTTTAGTAATTTGGTTGTTTTCCTCACATAAACTGTCACATCACACGACGTCGCGTGAAGGTGCTTTGATGTACACGCGACGTCGCGAGATGGTGCCTCAATTATGTAAGAGCCATAAAATAGCGGCCGCAGCGTATTTGTGTGATATTTGGTTTATTTGGTTTATGCCACTAGGGTAGACATTCAACGAATTTTTATTTTGGCCATCTAGGTATGTTCAGCATTTTGACTTTGCAATGAACGTGTTAATGCGTATTTATTCTTCTTGGGCTATGTTGTTGATAATGATGATCTCATAATATCTTCTAGTTATAATATATGAAATAATTCATGACAAGAATTTGTGTGGTTATACTACTACTAAAAAAACCGACTTCCAAAAAAACAATTAAAACGTCTAAAATAACTTGACTTTCAGAAGACGGTGGCAAAAAAGTCAATGAAACAAACAAAGACACAGACTTCCGAAAGTCAAGTTATTTTAGAGATTTTTAGTGTTTTTTTGGAAATCGGTTTTTTGTATGGAGGTGTTCAAACTAGCAAGAATAGTAACAAAAGACACGTTGTGTCCCACCTGACCAAAACTTAAATGCTGTTTGCATTTAGATGCCTACTTCGGTATTTATATTTAATTTCTATTATGCGCTGAATTTCCAAAAAAGGCATTAGAATATAACGTTCTAATGCCCGTTTTTAAAAACCTTGATCGCCACTGTTAATAATCTAAAGCCCAAATATTAGCTTTCTCACTGTATGACATTTTTGATGAAGCTCGAAATATTCCACGACGAAGTAACTTTGATAATTTAAAATTATGCGGTCTCAAAAAGCTCAAATCACAAAGCCTTTTGTTTATCAGATAGGTATTCAAAGTGTGCGCCGAAAACCCGATGCGAAATAAATAAAACTGCTCATTTTCAGCTCTCTTTGTAATGAATATACGAAATGCGAACACACAACAGCGACTTGAGTTTATGATAACAGCTTACTATATTTATTTCAGACGTAGTCCATTTGGTTTCTATCTACAACAAACTAGTATTAATACTTACATCTACAAGAAAAACAGAAACAAATCAATATTATTAATTATACGCCACAGGTGGCATGAAGGCGTATCCAATGCCCCACTATTGCTTTAGCTTCTGCAGTTATATCAGGGACTTTTGCCTTTATAAGTATCCCAAACGCTTAAAGCTTTCTTGACACAGAAAATCAAATCGAAACAGTTGAGAATGAGTTCTGTTTTTCGTTTTCGTGTCTCTGGCACGAAAATATACAGGTAAATTTTACTAGCCCAGGCCACTTCCACGGTGTCATCAGACAGCGCAGAGGTCACTTCGGCTGCATGTTTCAGGGTCGACATCCTAACATAATAAATATTTCAAAATATCATTACCTAATTACTTTAATTATTAGACTATTAAATACAGTGAATGTACTCTCAAACTTGAATTGCCTTTTGCCATCGAAAAAAAATAAGGAATAACTAGGTACTAATTCGTGAGATCCGGTGTTACACTTACGGGCGACAGACTACATGTAACAATTAGTATTTAGGTACCGTAGATAATTTAAAGCTTGCTTGATGTACAAGGCTAAGGACAACTGAGCTCTCCGAGGCACGTTTAAGCATTAAATATAAATCGTTAGCGCGATGATTCAGCTCAAAGGGCTGTATCAATTCTACAGCCATTGTTGTGTGATAACTGCTGACAATGGCTCATTGTTCGTACTTGTCCCACGTTATAGTGAATAGACACTTTTGCTTTTGTGTTAAGTTTTATTGCGTTAATAAAGCCAATGCGTAGTTCTGACCCAGGCTTTAAAGGTCTTCAAAGTAATTACGAGTTGGACTTCATAAGGGTCTTCAATGATTCTACGGCTGGGCCGATCTTCTAAATTAAATTGGTGATAATGGAAAATCGTATTAAAACGAGTTTATTTATTGATTAAAATAAATACGCCTCCTGTAAAATTTTGTGGAATATTCCAACTTTCATGTAAGCTTTTCAGGATTTAGAAATCGCTAATAATTCAATTATTCGCTACTGTGAACACCTACTGTCGGTATTAAGTGGAATTAATTAAAATTAATTTCATATTTCTTTCAACGTCAGAACTCTTTAAAAAATACGCAAAATCTTCACAATAATTTTACGGAGTCAGAATTACGAACAATAAATTCTTCATAAAATATTTTTTGGACAGGTCATCCCGTATTCTTGGTATCTCAATTTTTCCGAGATAAGTACGAAAAGCCAGCAGTGTGCCTGAAGGAACAGATAAAGAAATAAATAGGTATGATGACATCTAAACAACTATTGAGTTTGAAATACGGCGACATAAAAGGCAGCCCTCGGTTCTATCTCTGAGTGGTTTTGATGTTGACGGCACGTTGATGTGGATTTTATAAGTTTATGTAGTGATGAATTTAATTTATCTCATTTATAAGTTAACGAATTGACTTTACATTATTTACAAACTACAAATCTATAATAGTAATAAAAATGTGTACAAGTATCGAAAGGGTTATCAAAAAAGTCAAAAAAATTCGTCCACATCGCTGTCAACAGGAAAAGTGCTTAGAAGGCTGGCAGTATTGCCACGTTGTATGGCAATGCTGATTCTTTTGCCAAAAAATAGGCCCGCCCTCTGGTCACGTGAAGAGTCGACCAACCGCTTTGCGATTTGACTTTTGTATTGAAAATTATCAAAAGATATTAGTTCCGTAGGCAGATGTACTTTGCTCAGCATCATTTAAGACAAAAAAACGCACTGGCCATCGTTTTTATAATAATATAAAAATAATAATATCCATTAAACCATTATCCATTGAAGAATAATATCAATTTGAGAAAATATATAAATTAAGTTATATTAATACAGTAACTCTAGATGTATGTATACCTCAACTCATTAAGGCAGCCAAAATCACAGAATGACGCTACAAATTCATACTTCTAAATGTCATAGCCCAGTTCTTTCCACTTTTCGGGCCCTATTAGGGAAGGGTCAGCTCTAGTTGGGTTGTGGCCTAATGACTGTATCATTAGGGCACAACCCAACTAGTGCTGACCCTTAAGCACCTAAATAAGAGCGGGGGTTTAAAGAGCAGTAGAGCGCCACGAAATAGGTAGGAACTGAAGTAATGCTTGAATGCCAAGGTAATGGAATACTCGTAACATTTATGAGATATTTCATATACTGGGTTATTGGAAAAACACTAACAACCTCTTTCAGGTAGCTTATTTACATCACATTTAATAACGTTTGTTCTACGAATTTTGGAAATTCGTGAAAAAAATAAAATTGACTTCCCACGACGTATTTTTTTTTATTGTAAATTTCCAAAAGTCATAGAACAAAAGTTATGAAATAAGAAAGAGAGTAAGATGTTTAATAATGAACGTATTCGGTAAGCTGCAATGGTAGGGAGGGTAACAATCACAGGGTTACTGAAAATAAGAGACTAGTTTTAGTTATTATTTGCCGTAAAAATTACGTCTACTCGTATTTCCTAAAGTTCCTATAAATGCTATTTAATATTATCTCATTACCTATTTAGCTGAACTGTATTAGTTTCTATGATGCTTCTGTATTATTCAAAAAGAAGCAATTACTTTTGTTCTGTAATGATTCTACTGGAACCTTGCATTTTATCCAGCCTGTACATCTACTTTGCCGACAGGATATAATGTGTCCTCTTGATAGTGACATATCTATTCACATCCAGTCATCGGAGGCCAATTTCCGTGACGTCAATTCGACAATCCAAAAGGTAATTTTCCTCGTTCTCACTTTCCTGTTGCTGTTTGGAAAAACATTTTCTTTTAAAGCTGCTTTTTTTCTAAGAATTGTATTATTTGTACGAAAACGAATTTTTCAAGGAACACATTGAAATATATTATTAGCTAGGCTTGATAACGTAGAGAAACTTAAATAAATCAGGGACGTTGGCAAAATTATACACTATTCCTAAACCCGAGTTCTAATACGGTCAGGTCAACGCGATCTTCGCGTTCATATGTTACTTAATAGTTCGGATAACCGGAGCGTGACCTCTGTCAGACCTACCACGCGTTCGTGTTCGGCAAAAAAAACGTATGCGACGGCCGTTTTGGTTAGGACGTCGTCTAAGAGTTGTTGTCAGGAGTTGTCCTGAATTCATCACCCTCTAACAACAAATAAATGGTGTCTCCACAAACGGTCGCATACATAACTCATGTGTCTTTACATAACACCTGAGAGAACGGAAATCTTCCTTGTGTAGTTACCCACGTACCTAAATACGTAGGTTCAGGTCCATATTAAAAGAAACAGTTTCAACCACGGGTACATGAACCCTCTCGCAAACCTTGAAGCGATTACGTACAATTCGAGAGTTGAAGCTTTTATCGCGTTGTTGACTTCCTTGAGAATGCTTTGAAGTAATATTTAAAAGGAATACAAACATCAAATGAATAAAATGTTTAAATGAACGACATACACGAGTAACCTTTTTTGTAATTAAGAGTCATGGAATGGAACAGTATAATTATACACTCACAGTATACACTCACGGACGGTGTAACGGATGATATGGCAAGAAAGAAGGTGTCTGATGAGATGACGAGTAATAAATAGAGAAGTATGGAAGAAGAAGACATGCTGCGCCGACCCCAAATGAATTGCAAGCAAGCGTGCAAGCTGTTAATTTTGTATTTATTTTTCTTTGTACCTAGATGTCCTGTGTATTTATAATATTTGTTATGTATTGAATGTTTATTGTTAATTTATTTCTTGTACGCACGTCATGTACCTGCGACAAATAAACATTTTTTCTTACTTTTCTTTTAATTGGGACAATGGCAAGAGAATGATGATGGAATTGGAATGGAACAGTGTTTCCTAATTTTCCGCTAAATCTAAGGAAAGTTCCGGTGGTATGTTTATTGCTTGTTCCTCATGGTTATAAGCAAAAATGTTTGTACACCTAACTATAATAATATTCTAATAGCTACTATTAATACCTTCGGGAAGAGCTATTATAATTGGCGCTGGAAGCCACAGTTACTAGCAGTGCCTCACGCACGAACCAACTTGCTCAGCAGAGCGCCACTGACGCGCGCCTTGCACGCACTAAATGACACTGCTGACAGGATCGATTTATTTTCCTGCTCTCTGAATGATTTAACAAAAACAATATTGCGTGTGTTATGTTATTTAAAATAGTTAGGTATTCAGAGTGTAACAGGACCTTTCACGAAGACGTCAACCAAGCATTATGTACAAGAAACTAAGTTACTTTACGAAAAAAATATTGCTCGGAAATGACTTTCTTTTTGGGGTGAATAATCACGTTTTACGATAGAACTCAATGTAACGTACTCAAGACATTGTGCTGGTGGATGAATTGAATAGTACAGGGGTCGTAGGGTAAAAATCTTACACTACAAGCATGTGTTTAAGAAAAACACTTGTGAAAAAGTTGATACTTTGACCCCCAATATCTCCGTAAAGAACAAAAAAAAATATAGCAATGACGGGGAGAACAAGTGCTACTCGGCTTCATTAGCTTGTTACACCCTTTATAAGATAGTTTAATTTAGGACCACGCTAACGAATTAAGAATTCCCTGTAATGTTAGTAGGGTTTGTGATAAATAAATAAATAATTAAAGACAAAGTCGAAACAAAGGCAAGACCGTCTTTTTACCTACACAACGACACCTATCGTATTAATAACGAATTAAAATTGCGATTACCAATTCATCTACAAAACATAATAATTTTAGTAATGGTAATATGGTAGTGGGTCAGGTGCGTAGTACTCGCAACCGGTGTGCATGTCCGTGTATGACCAGGGGGCCTAAAATGGCTGCTTTATCAAAATCATAATACGAATCACGTTAAAACTTCAAAACTCTTAAAATGGACTTTGAGTCATAACTATAAAGACCATTTTAAGAATTTTAAATTTTTAACGTGATTCATATTACGATTTTGATAAAGCTTCCATTTTAGGCCCCCTGATGTATGAACGTGGACGAGGCAAAAGGAGTATGTAAGGATCATAAAAGGGGGCGTTCTGTAGTTTCTGCCTACCCCCATGGAACAAGGCGTGATTTTATGTATGATTTATAGATAATATCTCCTTTGACCATGTTTTGAAACAGTCATTGAAAGATAATTTTTCTGCTGCAGACGTTTATACCGCTGCTGATTATTATGTTGAAAAACCTAGCCCTGAGAATTCACTGTTCGGTAAATAGTAGTAAATATACTACTTAAATCTTCGGCGAAAACCAGCTCGATACACAGAATAACGTAATTAGATTGATATACCAGTTCACCTATACCGTAATCTAAAGTTATTTCCAAGAAGACCGATTCCCAGAACTAATTAGTCAATTAATGTGACAGGTCATCAGAGCGTATGAAACAATCGAAGCATCATGTTGGTCGACAATGAGGAGCTCTGGTGACGTCATTAGCCGCACTCCAATGTCTATCCTTAATAATAATAGGGTTAATTAAATTTAATTGTTAGTTCGGTAAACAAGGGTTGTTAGTGGTACAATAATGCTGCGTTTATTTGCCAGAATGGTATTTATTTGTAAGAAATTGAGGGTTTCGTATCAAGTTTCTAAAGAGCCGTCTTTGGTTTCATTTTCTGTCTCCTTAACTATGTAAGAGCTCCAAGGAGGGCCCGTTAAGGTAAATCACCTACCTAACGAAAGACTTTAATTTCAAAAACACAATGAGGAAGCTTCAAGACGTCCGTCCGTCCTAGATAGCAAACCTAGCCAAAATCAAGCGGTGTTGGCTCTCCAGTCACATGTGTCCACATTGATTGTTTACAGTGTGTAGAGAACCCGACCTGCATTTTACTTCAATGAACAAACTTACAAGGAACAGTCTGTAAATACTCGTACGGTTTACAGTAGGTACATCTGAAAAGTCTAAGTTGACCTGATAAAGTGTTTTTGAAAAATAGTAGTGAATATCAGGAAAAGTAACGAACGGAACAATAACGTTGGAACATAAGGCGCGAATTACATAGAAACGGTGCAAGGAAAAGGCGCGGCGCATGCATGATGCCGCTTCAAAAGGTTTTCATACAAAATGTACGTAAGCGACGTATTGTCTTTAGTTAATTTCCATGCCTGCGCTGCGCCTGCGCCGCGCCGTCACCTTACGCCATTTCTGTATAATTTGCGCCTAAGGTAGAACGCTCTCAAGCTAGGTCACCATGCATGGTGGCTGGTTCCAGCTGAATGAGCGTTACCGAGAATGGAGATGAATGTCTTGCTGTTGGAGAGTTCCCATCTGCCTAGCCTCTTTCCAACTATGTTGGGGTCGGCTTCCAGTCTAACCGATTGCGGCTGATAACAGGGTTTTACATGGAGCGACTGGCTATCTGACCTCCACAACCCAGTTAGTACTGGGAAATATGATACCACTTTGTAAGACTGGTTGTCAGACTTTCGGGTCACTGACTAACTGTAACCACTGTCAAAGATCTACAAATGACAGCCGGTACCAACGGCTTAGCGGGTTTTCCGAGGCACGGAGATTGATTGATTGCGATTGGAGAGTGTGATCTAGAAATTAATTAATTTCACTGGAAATCTATCGCAAATTGTTTCACTAAAGGTTACGACTAGGAAATCAGTATTTGTCAATAGGTTTGGTATTGTCAGTCATTATTGGAGACATATGTTAAAAAATAATCGTGTAGAGTCAGCGTCAAACTACTCAACAAAGGTTCCAACATTGTATACAATTTAAGTCAATCTCAATGAAATAAAAGCTAATACATCTTGATTTTAATGTCATAATTAAAGCAGCGAATTACACTAGAACTAATTTATTTAAAGTGGTAATTAGTACGACTGAAGCCTTGCGCTTCGATAATAATTATATTCATGAGTTTACAAGTGTTTAATTTAATCGGGTCGCTTAGTCGCAATGCGCCTGCCGCGTAATAGGTAGGTAAGCGCCCTGGGATTTTCTATACATAATGTTTTTCTTTGAAGGCATACAACTGACTAATTAGTTACCATGAAATATCGGCACTGTGTTCTGGTTCGAATGTTTTGATACTTGAAATCTTCACAGGTACTACAAATATTCAGGTTATAACGTAACATCATGACTATAATCTCCGAAGGGGTAGGCACAGGTCAAGAGGTGTACCCAATTATAGTACACTCACATTTCTCCAGTAATGTTTACGTCTTATGTAATAGGAGGCGAACCTATTGGCATCAACGGGGTAAGGATCCAGACTCCGTGACTGCTAGTGAGAAATTCCTGATGGAAAAATCCAATAGCCCTTTGCCCGACCCGGGAATCGAACCCAGGATCTAATGCTCAGCAGTCGTGCTTGCGATGTTTACATCTTATTTTGTACCTACATTCAATTCTACATAATTCCTAAAATAAATGAATTCTGATTCTGATCACGCGACCAACGAGGCTGTCCAAATATTCAGGTTATGCTAAATAGTATAAACCATATAATGTTTTTACTTCTTCTCTTCTTCTTTATCGTGTGGTTAGTGCATAACCTGGTGTCAGAGTTTTCAGGCCGCCCATGGGCCTCTGACTTGGCTAATGTTTTTACTGAAGCTAGCTAGGTATAATGTAAAGGTGTGTAGTACAGTAGGTACCTATACATATAAAAATAATTAACTCTTACTTTAGAAGTCGTTCGTTTGAGTTAATACACTATAATGGCTGTAAAAATACCCTTAACGAAGCCGGAACGCACTTGGTTGGCCCTAGACTATACTTGGTAACCTTCTAGTTACGGAGATATTGGGGGTCAAAGTTCATACTTTTTATTTTTTAATACATCTTAATATTATAACTTTACTTTAAACCACCTCCACGACCCCCGTAATATTCAATATATCCATCAGCACAATGTTTTGAGTGCATAAAACGTGATTTTTCACCCCAAAAAAAATCGTTTCCCAGCAATAATTATTGCGTAGACTTACTTAGTTTGATGTACAAAATTCTTGTTTGACGGCTTCGTGACATGTCCATTTACACCTTGTATAAAAAAGTACCAATGGAAGTTCTTCAATCCACACAATGGGCCGTTCCTTTCATCGAAATAGAAAAAAAAACTAAGGTACGTGGACTGGGACTTGTAAGAGTTTTATCAAAGGAAATCATTTTCCGAGTAGCACTCATTGTTTTATTGCTAGCGGCGCGCTCAAAGAGATCTTTATAGTTTCGAACTTTAATTGCAATTTAATATACCTTAATAAGTTTTCTTATATTTTACTAGCTGTTGCCCGCGGCTTCGCTGGCGTTTTGGTTGGAAATTATCCCACGGGCACGTTGTAAGTATAGCCTATGCACTCGGGGATAATGTAGCTTCCTATTAGTGAAAGAATTTTCAAAATCGGTTCAGTAGATCCAGAGATTACCCCCTACATACAAACTTACAAACAAATTTTGCCTCTTTATAATATTAGTATAGATGAAGTATGATTTTAGGATTCAAGAAGGTGTGGCCTTTTAAAATTATATGAGGTATGGATTTTATACGTTTAATAATACCAGCCCACTGCTAGGCAAACGCCTCTTTTCATACAGAGAAAACACGAGCTTTGATCACTACGCTTGCTCAAGAGGGGTTGGCCATTTCAGACTTGTACAGGATTTAACTTTAAAAGCAATAAATCTTAGGCGGTGATTCAGACCATCCAACGGGACAACTAACCCTAAGAAACACGGGTCGAAAAAAATCTATATATATTGAGAGCAATTTTTTTCATAATTAAGGTTTCCTTACAATTTTTTCCATCACCAATGTCAGTGATATCCAAGATAAACTAAATAAGTACATATGAATTGAAAAAGTCACATTGGTGACAAAATCGCGAATACTCTGTACATCGACAACATTTTTTTTTTTTTAATATATAGTCGGCTATCTCAAATAACACATCGGCCTAGACTTCGTCCGCAAAAAATGTGATAGCTCGGCTAATATGCATGATATAAATATAATTTGTAGCCTATATCACTCACAAAATAATGTATCTTTCTATCAGTGAAATGTTTTAATTGGATCATTCGTTACCTACAAACTTACAAACGAATGTTACTTCTTTTTATTACAGAGGAACCAAGTTGTGCACTGTATGAAACTCATGCCATCATGCATCACTTTCAATACCATCCCTCAATAAGCCCCATCAACATGCTAAGTACTGAAATGCGTTGTGACCGTGACGTCACAGTGGGCCCTATCAGAATACCAGCGCTGCGGTATTTGATTTTCATCTATCGCAGCATCATGCTGAGATAGGAGCCTTTTTGGCCTCGCACAGGTCTTTTTTTATTATTTAGTTTTAGATTCTTTTTTTTTATTGTTATTTTTGTAGTTCCTGTGCTTGTCCCAAAGAAATATTTTTCTTTCTTTCAATGTTCTAAAGCCTAAGGTAGCTAAAAGCATAACACAGCTTGCAAGGGATAATCTAGGTAATAAACCAGCCCAATCCTTAGACCATTATTAAAGGTACGCACTGGTAGCCTTTATTAACATTTATACAGCCATTCTGGACTCCCGGATATTACACCGTTATTATAAATGTGATATTTTTTATAAAATTAATGTTTTATGCTGGAAATGAAACTAAACGAAGGATAGCACATCCCATCATCCCATTTCCAATTTTAACATAATTTTGAATCATAAGAATTATTATTATTTTTTCACTATATTTAACTAGCAATTTGCCCGCGATTTTGTCCGAATAAGTTGCAATAATCAGCCTTTTAATGTTCCCACTGCTGGGGCACTCGGCCTCCTCTCAATGAGAGGGAATTGGCTATAATCCACCACGCAGGCCCAATGCGGGTTGGTGAGATGTCACATGTCTTCGAATTTATGGTTCTACGACATGCCGGTTTCCTCACGATGTTTTCCTTCACCGTTTTGAGAGCAGTGGTGATGAAATAAACTACACAAAGTAATGTGCCTGCCTGGGTTCGAACCCACGACTTACTGTCCGTAAGTCGGGGCTGCCACCACTGGGCCACCGCTGCTCTCTCTCTCTTAGTTGCAATAGCTCGGTTAATATGCATGACATAAATAAAGGGTGTTACAAGATAAGATAAAGATTTATTTTCTCACCACAATACATAGGTACATTATTAGGTTTCGTGAACAATACATGTGTTTTTCATATTGTGGGAGACTGGTGCCTAAGCTAGACGAAAGCCTGTATTTCAGGACACCAGGTCTCCACCCCTTCAGAAGCACATTTAGACCAAATTATGCACTGGTACACAAATTAATGCGGAAATTAATATTGAGGACAAGACCCTTAACGAAGCCGAAACGTACTTGTTCTCCCCGTCATTGCGATCACTTTTTTTATTCTAGACCATACATGGGAACTTTCTAGTTACGGAGATATTGGGGGTCAAAATTCCATCTTTTCCCACGGCAACCATGTTTTGAATGCGTTACATTGAGTCGTAAAACGTGATTTTTCACCCCAAAAAAAAAGTCGTTTCCCAGCAATAATTTTTGCGTAAAGGTACTTAGTTTGATGTACATCATGCTTGGTTCACGGCTTCGTTAAGGATCTTTTTACACCGTGTATAATTTACAGCCTTTAGCACCCACGAAAAATCACTTTCTACAAGAAAAAATAAATAAAAATTGGATCATTACTTTCGAAGATTACCCCCTACATGAAAACTTACAAAAAAAAATTGTTTTATACTATTTGTATAACTCGTATAGATTAAAACTACACGAGTACAAAATCATTCCTGCTGTTTTGTGCTTTTACTAAACCCCACCAGTTACAATTTTTATACTGTTCACTACGTTTAGTCGCGATAAATAGCTTGTTTATTAAACACCTATTCGACAAAATTACCACCAGTAATAGCATCAATGAAGCGTGTGCACATTTCCACCCACGCCGCATTTTAAAGTTAATTTCACGTCTCAGTGAGCAATGCCTTAAGCACTACAAAACATACTTATAAAATGAACAGTGATTGCAATTTATATCAAAACTAGCTTATGCCCGCGGCTTCGCCCGCGTGTAGGTCGGCAATGTCCCACAGGATCGTACTACCGGAATAAAAATAATTGTTTGACTGAAGGAGGCGGTTTGAGGACTTGTTACAATCTAACACTGGATTGCTGGCTGATTCAAAATACCTAAATTTTTCTGTATAATTTTTCAAGTTGGAAGTAGTGGCAGCAGACGGCATATGGTGGTCTAACTCTAGCACGTAAAGAAAAGCGGTACCTGGTTCTTCCTTATTCAGTCCCGAAGGTCTTCACAGGTGGTACCACCTGTCTCTCTGCCTGATCTTGCGCGCTGATCACCTTCGTTTTCTTGAGCACAAATTACACAGAAGTGGTAATATGGGATTATTATTTTTAAGGTTAAGACTTAAGATTTAAGACATGCAGTGACCGCGCGTGTGCGTACTGCGCGAGCGCACTATTTATTTATTGGCCTATCTACAATTGTAACACTGTTTATCCTAATAATGCAAGCAATATGATACAAGCATAGTGTACAATATGATGCGATAGACACAGCATGCAAAAAAAAACTAAATTAAAACATAAAAATAAAAAATGACATCTAGTTCATCATGGCCACTGATTCCTCCAAAAATGGCGGTTCCACACATTATATCGATACACACCTATAGCCGGGCACACACACACTCCATGATACTACACACCAACCAACTTGAAACTGAGGGGCGGTACTCGCCACACCAGTATCCTTTGTGTTGTTCTAGGTTATGAACTAACTGTGTGTCAAATTTCATCCAAATCTGGTCAGTAGTTTATGCGTGAAAGAGTAACATCCATCCATCCATCCATCCTCACAAACTTTCGCATTTATAATACATATAAGTAGGATATGTAGGATAGTAGAATGAAACATTTTTCATCAGTGTTTCGCAATTGAGCAAACAAATAAGCACTATCGGCTTCAAAGAAATCGACACTACCTTTACCGGAAAACTTCAACTGTAATAGAAAAGGTTCTTTCTGCTTTGTAACAGGAAAATTGAAGCTATACAGGGTGTAAACGAACCCTTCGCGAAGCCATCAACCAAGCATTATGTACATCAAACTAAGTAACTCTACGCATTATTGCTAGGAAACGACTTTTTTTTTGTAAAAAAATACTTCTTGCACCTAAAACAGTGTGCTGATGGATGAATTGAATATTACGGGGGCCGTGAAGGAGTTTAAAGTAAAAATCTTACATTGTATTTAAAAAAAAATGGTTAGAACTTTGACCAATATCTCCGTAAATGACGAGGAGTACAAGTACCTTTCAGCTTCGTTAAGGGTCTAGTTACACGCCTTATGTTTATCAATTTTCATTTAGCGACGAGGGCGTCCTCCATGAAGTTTGCATTTGCCTCTATGACCTTTATAAGTTTGTTTCGGTCATCAAACTCGCGCAAAGGTTAATCAAATTCCTGAAAACGTATGTTCGAACATTTATGTGTGACATTGCAAAGGGTATGCCTAGATATAACTCTTGTTATTTTCATACATGACTGTAGAAAGGTAGTTACGGTCACAATAAAAGATTACGATTATTATCTAAAATGGCCACGGATACATAAAAAGGCATAATGACTCAATGAAAAGGGATCGGTAACATGCTACGAAATCGTAGCAACTTAGCTACGCCGTAGCAGATATGCTACGCAGACCATTTATTACTTTATTTTTGTGGAAATTGTTTTAAAGTTTCATTAGTATTTTATTACAAAAATCTATTGTAAGAAATGCCCCACTTACTGACCTGCCCGTCCTGCACAACCACCTGCAACTTTAGTCTGGCACTTCTAACACCATTTGAGTTTCATCGACACGTAAAGAAGATGAAGGCATAAAGTCCACCTTTGTACAGTTTTTTTAACTTGTGCATAAAGTTTTAATAAAGAAATAAGATGAAGATTGTAAAAAAACGCTGGCATCATCATCATGATTCTCCTGTCCTTATCCCAATTAATTTGAGGTCGGCGCAGCATGTCTTCTTCTTCCATACTTCTCTATTACTCGTCATCTCAGCAGTCGCCTCCTTTCTAGCCACATCATCCTTCACACAGTCCATCCATCGTTTCTTTGGTCTTCCTCTACTCTTACAGCCATCTACATTCAGAATCAACATTTTTCCCATTCCTCCGTTTCACATTTCCATACCACGATAACCGATTACCACACAAAAATGAAAATAAAATTCGAGTCATACAAACCCATTATTGATACAGATTATAACCCCCTTGATGCTCGCTTCGAATACAAATTTGCGGAACTTTTTTCCAATAGTATGGCAGTGCTGTTCGAATACGTTTTCATCCCAGCGTAGTTTGGTGATCCAATTATAAACAGCACAGTGAATGACCACTTGTCGTGTATAAGGGTTGGATCCACACAGAATAAAATAATTTTGCAGCCTCCCGATATTTGTACTAGGCGATATTTTTTACTGAGTGGTTATGTCATATGAGATTTTTATTTAAAAACGAACCATATTAAGAAGGGTAGACAATGATGACGCCATAAGCTCGCCCCCTTATCACATGCGACTACAACATGACTGGTGAAATGTGGATGTACTACCTCTGTCATATTACCATTTGCGGATTACAGCCGTGGTTGTAAGTAGGCTATGTTAAATAATAAGGGATAGTGACCCTTAATCCATCTATAAAGAAATTCTGGCACCACGACAGTTTAGCTGCCCAACAATCTAATTTAATGTTATAATCCCTATCAAAGTCTCTATCAGCATTTCTGCACGTGGACGTGAAAACTAATTGAATTTGAAACAAACAAATACGGCAATTATTTTGTTGATCCAACAGTACGATGGTAACTTTCAAAACAAAACAACTAAAGTGTTGCGACACACTTTCTGAAATTAATATTGAAATGGGTAAAACCAATATCGTACTGGCAAACAAAACGAGGTTAGATAACATGATTTGTGGTTTCTGGTCAGAAATCTTATTACTCTCAAAGTTTTCTATACATAAAAATAATAATAAATAAAATTGAAGTGTGTGTTTGTAATTTCAAATTAACAGATTTTTACTGAATGCATATTATACGGTACATAAAACAAAAAAAACATTTTTTATAGTTTTTGTCTGTCTGTCGGTCTGTCTGTCTGTTTGTTCCGGCTAATCTCCGAAACGGCTGAACTGATTTTGATGGGACTTTTACTGGCAGATAGCTGATGTTGTAAGGTCTAACATAGGCTTTTATTTTAGAAAAATAATTAGGGTTCCGTGCAAAAAATTAAAACCCTTAAAATTGGTATCGAAATTCGATTCAATTAAGGATTCGAAGATTTTTTTTATAATAATAATTTCACGCGAGCGAAGATCGCGGGCAACAGCTAGTACTCAATATTTTCATTACTTTTGCATATTTTTTTCAGAATTTAGGTCTAGAAAAAGTTCTTTGGAACTGTCAGTCAGTTGTAACATACTGCTAATAGTCTTAACTTATTTTTCCTACTGATCGGACTCGAGAGAAGGCAAATAAAAGTGTCAAAATTCTGAAGTTTTAAGTCAAAAAATGATTACTTATCGTGTTCGTATACAAATAATGTATGAATATTTCTTCTTCTGAGACCTAAATAAACTCTATGTTCAATTATCTCGTTCAATGAATTGCAAAAATATATTCCAACTCCCGAAACGAAATCAGCATATTCCATGAACTAATTATCTAACAAATAATAACTAAGGAAGTTTTTTCATAACACCCCTAACCAACCACAGGGAAAGTAGGTAACATCCCTTATTTTTATACAGAATGAAGGGATAAAGCATTCTTCAAATTTTGCGGGTTTTACACAAG
The DNA here is from genome assembly GCA_947578425.1 of Eugnorisma glareosa. Classification (NCBI taxonomy): domain Eukaryota; kingdom Metazoa; phylum Arthropoda; class Insecta; order Lepidoptera; family Noctuidae; genus Eugnorisma; species Eugnorisma glareosa. Next base: position 17,105,366 of record OX387959.1, read on the forward strand.
GATTTATGAGATTTAGGTCGACGCAGCTTTGTTAAAAGTGTCTAAAATTCTAGCGCGTAAATATATTTCAGTGATTTCAGGTGGAGCAATGTCTGTAAGGTTTGAGATAAAAACGATTTAGTTCTATAATTCTCAACCATATTTTAGTCATTTAATCCATGCCAAACCATAGGTTAATTACTTAAACTTATGGTAATAATCCTAGAAGTAAATAAATAGAAGTTGTTGGGTGTGTATAATATTTAAAGCTACGTTAAGTTATAACTTACGATAAAAGTGAAAGTTTCACAAGCAAAAAGGTAACGCGTTGCAACGAAAGGTCAAGCTTCAAAACTTTATATAGTCTACTTTAAAGTAGTGTACTTTACTTCTGAACTCTTTACTTTGCTTCCGTAACTTACATTCTTTTTTTACAAAACATGCTTTAAAGACAGACATGTAACAAAAAAAAAACCGGCGAAGTGTGAGTCGGACTCGAAGGGTTCCGAAACATAATCTAAAAATAAAATCTTTGTTGGCGTCAACTATGTATGTTTGGAGACCCTTTAATTTTCGACATTTTTTATTTTTTTGGAATTTTTCCTTTGTTTGTGCTGTAAGGCCTTGCTTTTTGCCAAATTTCATGATTCTAGGTCAAAGGGAAGTACCCCATAGGTTTTGATTTCCTTGTGAAATCGCATAATAATATGCGACCTAAACAGTCCTAACTTTTGATCGCGTTGACTTACAAGTTTGATTTTTCTATTAGTTTTTTTTTTTTTTTGTTTCTCCAAGGGATAGCAGGCTTCGCGGGCCTGTGGACGGTGAGCTATGGGCTAGCTCGCCGTCCGTCCGTCTTATGACGACAGGCCGTGTCGACGGCGCGTTCGTGTTCCACGCGCGCCTCTAAGAGAGTCAGCAAACAGGAAGGGGTCCGTAAGGACCGACGCCTGCCAGGGTTGCGGGACTGTTCGAAAGAGATACCGCGGCCCTGGAACACAAAGGGCAAAGGAAGGAACATGGATGGGTTTTAGTCAGTAAAAGTCTGACACTCCTTCCTGCTCAGCCCAGAGCGGGAGGGGTTATTTGATGATTTCCCAAAGGTAAAAAAAAGGGGTAGCAGATTTGAGTATTTGGTATTAATTTCAGCTTGATACCGACACGCATCCCTGAGAAAAAGGGTCTTGACAGACAGACAGACGGACAACAAAGTGATCCTATAAGGCTTCCATTTTGCCGATTGAGGTACGGGACCCTAAAAAAGTAAGAATACGCTTAAAGAACTACTGACTATGCAAGAAAATCAAGCCTCTACAGTATTAAAACAACAAAGTCTAAATCAACAAAAACACGATCAAATTATTAACAGACACTGTTTCTGAGCAAGTTTTCATCTCGGCAAAATACTTAACAGTACCTAAATAGCCCTTTTGAACCTCTTACTATCTAGATTTATTAACAAACTCTTCTAAGCGAAGCACTATAGTTTGCTAAATAATAAAACACCGATAGTTATGGCAGGAGAAATTTGACGGCAATAGAATATTGAAATAGTTTCAGTTACGTGTTTCGGGTTGCCTACGTGAGGCGGCACACCAAATATGATACCTTCTGATAGCTTTCAAGACTTGATGCTAGTGCATTACGTATTGCAAGCTTGGTATTTTTCATTTATGGGAAATCATCAAATGAGGGGTCATTTGATGATTTCCCATACCCACTCTAGGCGGAGCGGAAGGGAGTGTCAGACTTGTACTGATTAAAACCCATCCATGTTCCTTCTTTTGCTCTTTGTGTTGCCAGGGCCGCGGTATCTCTTTCGAACAGTCCCGCAACCCTGGCAGGCATCGGTGCTTTCGGACCCCTTCCCGTTTGCTGACATCTCTTTGAGGCGCGCGTGGAACACGAACGCGCCGTCGACACGGCCTGTCGTCTTAAGATGGACGGCGGCGAGCTAGCCCATTATTCACCGTCCACAGGCCCGCATGCTAAGAGCCTTAAGTCTAATTATTTCGGTCGGTGTTTGGGCTGATCGCACTCGGGTTTCTCAAAAAATGCTTAAAAGCTTTAGACTAAGCTTTTTTTAAAAATCTTCTCTGAGAAGTCAATCTAGAACAGATCTAGATATATTATGACAAGTCTTCAATGAATTTAGTTAAAAATACCTTATTGTATAAACATTTGTGATCATGCATCGCGCCACTATCATACTATTCTAACCTTGAAATATAAATGCTTCTTTCCTTATATACTTCTTTGCATTTGTCAATTTAAAATGCAAAGGTAAAATTATCAATATTGTTTTATGATACAATTACGTTGTGAAATTCAGTTCAGTTCTTTTCCGTCCTTCTGCTTATGTAATAGAGAAGTTATGTAACCCGGTATGCAGCGACCTATGCCGAAGCAATCGCCAAAGCTTATTCTTTGCTGCGGTATAAGCTACTATATGTAACCAGCTGTTGCTGCGACCTTCGTCCGCTTGAAATTATTATAAAAATATTACTTCCCTATTTGAATTGGATTTTATTAACAATTACATGGGTTTTATTTTTTATGTATGGAACGCTAATCCTTTTACTAAAATAATTTAATAATAATAAAGTAGCTTAAGTTACTCCTTATAACATCAGTTAACTGCCAATAAAAGTCTCGTCAAAAGCGGTCCATCCGTTTAGGAGATTAGCCGGTACAAACAGACAAAAATATAGAGTTATAGTATAGATAAAATCTAAGGTAACAAGCAAATATTAACTTCTACCAACAACTAGCAATTATAAACGATATTTTTTATCGCTACCCATACTAACTATGGCTAAATATCATATCTCACGAGTATCATAATCAGGACCGTATATGGGACGCGTGTGATTTAGGTACTCGTACAAGTTGACATTCACTTGTTTTTCCAGTTTAAAAACGATTTGACTATAGAATAGATTATATACGAGTAGATTTTACAGATATGAGCGCGTGATAAGAGCGGTAGCCGCAAATGATAGACATTACGATAGCCAAATTCTGATTACTTAGAATGGTAAAATGTTTAGCAACTTATTCTTGATTTCGCTGTAGCATCGAAAACGTAGGCGTATATGGTAAGTACAAGTAATTGCGGGTATTCAAAGGCACCTTGATCCGTGACGTCGTGTCAGGCCAGTGTTAGCGTATCGTGCATACATCATATCTCTCCGTCACGCCCTTTCCGCGAAGCCGCGTGACTTTGCAATATGAACTGACCCTTATATTTAGGCCGATGGCTGCGCCCCAGTTTTTCAAGAGACGTATCGAAAAGCCGTTTTGATGGACTTTAGCACGAAAAAATTGTAGTAGGTGGGAAACTGGCAGTCGATACGTAGGTACAGGAAAATTATTAAATCTAGTATAAAAAATACCGTTACCAGTTGTAATACCGCACGGATGAACCTTTTTGATCCTGTTGGATATAGCGGCAAATCCTTTTTGTATATCATATTCAAAACAGACCCTTTTTCATCCATTGTTTGTCCCTCAACTAAATACATAGAGAAATTCAGCTGGTATCGGCTTGCGTTATTCGATACTGAAAATCCTTTAAACACTTCACAGATTATATTAAACCGATACCCGAAACCGATAAACAATTTTGCCAACGATTCGCGCCAATTCGCGCGCATGTCATCTGTCAAAATGCGCCGTTATCGTATCGATGCACATTTTATGATGAACAATGTTGACGAAAATGGCGTCGCGTTCGTTGTAGCGTATATACCAGCTGTACTATCTGTTTATAGTTATTGGGAGTTATTGTAACGCGTTGCGCTGCTTGCCAGGCTGACTTGACATTAAACAGAACGTATAGGCTGGCCTGAAGCAGCAAGGTTACTACAAAATGTAGGTTAAATGTAATGTGTGAGTAGTCTTAAACGGTAGGTAATAGGTAGTATCTTCGAGCTTTTTTTTACATGTAGTATGAGACCAATATAGAATGGAATTCAGTCATGATGGAATGACAACCCCATGATTTTTGATTAGGATACTTACATCACTACCTCGCTACACAATCTCTGGGGTACCATAGAGTCGGCTAAGGGATATTAAACCATAGTGCGATAGATATATCAAACCGCGATCACCAACGCCCCTAAGGCCATTCGTTATGGCAGTTATGGCGTCTTTATGCGAGGCCTACTTTCCGTGGAATACGATTTGATATATTCATATTTTTGCTAACAATGAGTCGGTAAGGAAACAGAAATCGTAAAAGAACCTCATCCGAATTCATACAGTGACTGAGGTTAATTTCTTTTGCAAAAACGATTATTTTTAACCCCCGACGCAAAAAGAGGGGCGTTATAAGTTTGACCGCTATATGTGTGTGTGATGTCTGTCTTTGGCACCGTAGCTCTTAAATTAGTGAACCGATTTAGATGCAGTTTTATTTTATTTAAAAGCTAGTTTCTTGGCGATGGTTCTTAGATGTGTATCTGTTATTGATGTTTTATCAAAATCGGTACAACCATTTACTAGATATGGAAGATGAAAGTGGGTATGAAAAATCGAATATTTTCAAATATACCTAAGTGGGATATCAAATGAAAGCGCATGATGTGTATACTACAATTAGACATGTTTTAATAAAAATGGGTGCAGCCATTTACTAGCTGGTGTTTTTTTTTTAATTTTAAATTTAATCATTATTGACATTGATTAATTGCGATGGTTTGTTCATAACTAATATTCCTGGTAACCCCTTCAAGACAGTGACACTACTGTAATATAATAATAAGTGGTGTCCTAGCACAAATCACAATCATAATTATTTACTTTATCTTCTTAAGGAGGCTATATAGGTATAGGTTCACGTCAATAATACAACGGGCTAGGGACCGAACTCGAAACTTCTTGCTAGTTCTCGTTAGTTTTTTTCTGTTGGGCCAAAACTACCTCCCTAACCCTCCGTAGCCGGAACGTAGATCTATGTGAGACACAATAGGTTTTTAATTGTGTCTATATACTAGACATACGAGTGCTTAATTGAAACGGCAGGTTTTAATAAGGAAGTAGTTTCGCCAGTCTTCTAGTCCAGTGTTCCACAAAGTGTGTGCCGCGGTACACCTGTGTACCTTGGTCATTAGTTGGTTTGCCTCGGTTATATAAGGTTATCTTTTAAAGCTAAGACGACAGACTGAAGAAAAATACCTACAAACTTTAATCATCATCAACATCATTTCAGCCGAAAGACGTCGACTTCTGGACATAGGCCTCCCCCAAGTGTCGCCACATTGACTGGTCCCGTGAGTCTTCCATCCAACGGATACCTGCAACCTTCACCAGGTCATCAGTCCACCTAGTGGGAGGACCAACGTATCGCCTTCCGGTTCGCGGTCGCGACTCCATAACTTTTCGGCCCCATCGGCCATCCATTCTGCGAGCAATGTGCCCTGTTAACTGCCACTTAAGTTTGGCAATTCTTCGGGCTAGGTCGGTAACCTTGGTTCTCTTGCGGATGTCTTCGTTTCAGATTCGAAACTTTAATACTATATGTTGATTAATAATATGTAAAAAAATATTTTTCATTTATGGTGTAACTCCAAAATTTTACGATTTTCTTGAACACAAAAAGTTAGCGAAACACTGTTATAGTCTATAAGCGATAATTTAGCATACGCAACGTGTCTTTACCCACGAAGCGAGGTACAAAAATAGTCTTTTTGTATTGTTGTTGGTCAAAATATGGATTAATTAAGTCCGTTATTGAAGACTCATTGTGTCTAGACCACCAACAGTAATGACAGGCATTGTTTTCTTGATTATATTCAGCGACTGAATAGAAAGCAGTTAACCGAGAGATCCAGAGTTTGATAATTAAACTACATCTCGTATTAAACGAAATGTTGGTGCTTAAACAAGGTGGAAGGGAGACTAACAAAAACAACTGTTCCATACATTTTGGTATTGCACTTTTGTAGAAAACACCTGATTGTTTAATTACTGATGAAAAATTTATATGGGGGATTTCTATGGTTCAGAATTATATATTGAATACGTGGTAACCATGTGTGCGCCAGTGTCCCAGCCTGTATTGATATTTAGATTAAACTGGTCTCGTCTAAAGTATTTTTCCAAAACCTCCAAATTGGCACTTGATCCAACAAACCAAATATACGTATTACTTTCAGCAGCTTTGATTTCAAGTACAATTCGTTGGTTAAAATAAATTTGATTCAAGTTTAATAATTCGTAAATACACTCTGTTCACATAAACATTTGATCAATGTAGCGAAAAGCGTAATATTCCCTTTACATTTTGTGGGTATCTTCATTTATGATCATTCTTTTTATTACGGAATAACGACATATAAGGTACTCATAACGTCTCATTAGCCTTGCCTCGGGAAACGCAATCAAATATTCATAAGAATGAGAAATTTCGAATAAGTTGGATAAGCCCCTAACATTCCCCGTTTATGCAAATTGACTTTATTTGATTTTGATACGCCTACTTACTACACTGCACACTACACTTTGCCGGTCTCCAACCCGAAATCAACTTCAACCCTAAATTCTCTTTAGTCTTGATTAATTACGAATTTGTGATCGACCAGCATCTGACCAACGTGTCTCGACTTAGAGAATCTGTCCTCTAATGTTAGGAAACTATTTTAGAACAGATTATCGCAGGAACATTAGGAAAATTAAACCTGCCAGTCAAGATAATACGATTTCTATCGGTTATAGACAGATTGATCGTAATTGTGACAAGATGCGCACATTTAGATCGAGCATAAAGCTTAATTAATTTAATATAATGTGAAGTGGCTTGGGACGTGGTGCCCTGATTTACTGCATGTAGGTGTAATCAAAGAGTCCTTAATATCAGCTTGCACAGCGGTAAACACGAACATGGAACAGTGTTTTTCATTTGTTTATGCTTTATTTTGAAGCAGGGTTAACGAAGAACATTGATACTCCTTTGATGCACCCGATTATTATTTATTGTTATTTTTATTATTTTCACATACTTTACGCTTTGTGTAAAATAAAGAATTCTTTCCGCTGAAGAAAGCTTTGATTCATCGAAACCCAACAATACCTAACTCAGACAATTGTCGGTGATCATCGCTTTTTTACGCCCGCTGCGAAACGAGAAACTACTGATACTGATGAAAGTATTCAAATAGGTAATGATGAATAGGTGTTATATGTACCTGTTCAAAAGAATATTAGATCAGTCCCAATTAACCCATAATTATCTCACGCCCACGATCAGTATCGTATATCATAATACATAATACAAATATTTTGAAACTCACGAAAGTTTCAAACAGTCTTCATTCGCATGATTGAGTTTTTCCATTCCTATTATCCAATTTGAAAACTTCGTCTCAAAGATCAAGTAACCAAAATAGGAGTACAAATTTGTTGTTGGGATTCTTTTTCAGCTCTTGAATATTATATTTTATTTAAAGTACTGATTTATTTTCGTATTTGTTTTCTTTTGAGGCCAAAAAAGTGAAAAGTTTGTGGTGTTTCGAGTTTTTGATGGGCATTATCATTGCCATTTTTGTTTTCTAATATTGCCATTTTAAAAGAATTGTGACCAGTACAAAGGAAAATAAATAAATTGTTTAAAATAAATCTCATCTCCAGACTAGTTTGCAAAAATAAAATCTGTTAAAACCTTTTCCATTTCAATCTGAGGACAATGCTGGCCACAAATATTTGAAAACGATGCTTTAAAAATAGAATCAAAGATAATGGCGCCAAATTAAAGTTTTGGTGTATTGCAAGATACAGATTATAAATAATTAGCAGTTATGAACTTTGAAAAACATTGGGTTCGTGGTAAAGGAAGTTTTGTTTAATTATTTTTATTTAAGTAGGTATGTATAATAAAAGACTTTTTTTCAAACAATAAAGGTATCTAGAAAAACACAGAAAATGAAAATTTCTGCAAACAGTGGAGCAAAAAGCACTTTTAACCTATGGTGAAAAGTTGATTTCATGACCCATTGTCAAACGTGCTAAATGCACAAGCCCATTGCTCCATGTTAATAACGGTGCCTGCGCCCCATGACTCAACAAGAAGCTAAAACTTCATTAGTTCCTACCCAGTAACCTCTGGCAATGATTAAAAGTGTCAGTCATTAATAGTAGTGTTTGTTTCACAGCTGTCGGCGTCCGGCGACCCGGGAGCCTTGGACGCGGTGGCACGAAGATATCGCCTTGAGAACGGCAACTCGCTGGGGGAAAAAGATGAGGTAAGAATTTAATTTTCATCTATCGATTGAAAATTTACGAAAAATGTTTCCAGCATCTTCGGATTATTTTGTGGTTGTAATTTTCATAGCACTGTTTCCTCGTGCTATAAATACATATTCGTTATTGCTTAGGTTGGTTCTGCAAAGGTATTGTAATATTGAATAATGTTTGATTGAATAGTGTTTTATTAGTAAACTCCATTTTGTATCGATATTCATATAGAGTATTCGCAAAATAATACGCTAGCGTTAAACCATCCCTCAGGACAGCGCTGACCCATTTGGTAACGAAGTTCCCGAGAGCTCACTTAATAAATCACCACAATGACATAACGACCGTAATTATTCATTCACCCTGTATGTAGCAAAAATGTAGTCTTTAAAACATCCATTAAATAAAATGACTGAAATAGACATGAATATTGTATCAGAGAAAATGTTGAATAGCGGGATGAAGGCACAGCAAAATCATTGTGGGCCTTTGTCAAAAGTTTATTGCCAAATATCCGGGCAACCCAGCCTCATATATGTCCAAGAATTTGAGTACGGTATCCGTCTCACATATCATATAGTATGTATGTATGTCATACATACATCCTGCTTTATTTGGCATATAATGAGCGAGAAATGATTAGTTATGATTATTTGATGGCGCTGTGGCTGAGCGATTCGCTGTTTGCGCTGCGTGTCGTGGTTCAATTCCCGCACCGAACAAATATTTGTAGGGCCTGCGGGTAGTCATTCCGGGTCTGGCTGTTTGTGTATGTATGTTTAAATGTCTGTAAACGCACACACGATACAGAGTGAAACAAGTGAGCCAAATGTTTTTTTTTTTATATAAAAATTGCTTAACAGAAATCTATGTTATGGATATATAGGTACCTATAATTAGGGACATCAGTGCAGATATCTACATAATTCACCAACAAATATTCATTCTTATGTGTCTCCAAGATAATATGCTCATGAAAACAATCAAATGTTTTTATTGGTAATACCAGGATTTATGACATAGGTAAAATTCACGAATTACGGTCACAAAAACTTAGAAATAACAAGTAGACCCCTATCTCATAACTTGCACAAAAAGAATGGAGCGTCGACAGATGTTTCTGAGATAGATTTTACTAAATTTAGAAGCCACAGTCATTTAAATGTCGGAATAAAACTTTACGAGACATTTAAACGCAGTTGCTTTAAACGACACCTTTTTATTATGAGTAAAAGGCGCCTGCCGAAAATTGCTCAAGGTTGTTTTTAGGGTTCCTTACCTCAATCGGCAAAACGGAACCCTTATAGGATCACTTTGTTGTCCGTCTGTCTGTCAAGACCCTTTTTCTCAGGAACGCGTAGCGGTTTCAAGCTGAAATTAATACCAAACACTCAGGTCTGCTACCACTTGGAGCAATAAACAAATCAAACTTGTAAGTCAACGCAATCAAAAGATATGACTGTTTATGTCGCATATTGTGCGATTTCACAAGAGAATCAAAACCTGTAGGGTACTTCTCTTTGACCTAGAATCATGAAATTTTGCAAAAGGCAAAGCCTTACAGCACAAATAAAGGAAAAATTCACAAAAAAATAAAAAAGTTGGAAATTATACCTACATAGTTGACGCCAATTAAGGTGTCTTTTTTTTAGGTAATGGTACGGAACACTTCGTGCGCAAGTCCAACTCGCGCTTTGCCGGTTTATTTTAAAATCGTTTTTTTTCTTTTGTATCAGATTTTTATTATTTACGAACCCAGTTGAGTCAATTAAGTTTATGTCCGATTTAGAGAAGAACAGTAAGGTCCATTACTTTCTTTGAGTTTAGTTAGAATACCTACTAAAGATCTGTCAACAATGTACATGTAACAATATGCTGTCAGAAAACTAAAATTCTAGCTTAAACTCGCTTATATACATAAGCTGCAATATTGCATCAATTTATATGAATTTTGTGTACAAACAATCTCTACTAGTCCAAACGATTACATAAAAATAAAAATGCCGTTGGAAAACTCCAGAATATATAAAAAAGATTTTCCTATTAACACTCTGTCAGTTACGTAGTTCGCGAGAACATAGAATGTTTACATGAGCTGCGTATTTAGTATCGATTAATAATTAAAGTTCTAATTACAAAAGTGTAACTAGTGGTGCGATCGAGTGTAAGGATTATCATTCTCACATGACATTATTTGTGACGACCTACGACAAGTGTTAAAACAAATACGAAGACATAAAGACGTGACTACATCTCAGTGCTAAACGGACAACATAAACATTAAATCTGTGTTCATAATACAACAATAACCCTTAGACACCCAATGTTATTGATAAATAATGTCCTCCAGTGCAGTTTTATAAAATTTAAACAAGTTCATTAAAAAAACAACAACAATAAAAACCGTTTACTAAAAATATATCAAATTATGGACTTTGGACTCGGACCATTGTATGACAACTAGCGCTAAATTCGCCACAAGTGGCGAATAGACGAACCAAATAGGACAGCTACTAGCCGCCAGAGGGCCAAAACCTTACAGATGGTGATACCATAGCTAAAAATAAATTGTTACTTGGTAGAAAATTTTAAATTTTCGGGAACTTTAATTCAATAGTTAATATGGATGAAAATGTAACCTGTCGCAACCGAAAATTATTCAGAACAAGTTCATTACGTGACATGAGTGCCGATAGTTCCTCTCTTTTTGATGCGACCATGATGAGTCTACCAAATACCTCATTAAATACCAGCCAAACGATAATTGATCTACAGGAGAAAATTAAACAGATGTCTAATGATTTGCAAAGCGCGCATCTAGAAATTGAAAATTTAAATTCTGAAAATTTCAGACTAAAAACAGATGTACAAAAATACATTAAAATAATAAATGCCTACAAGGAAATAAATGCGACCGATACAAATAATCTGACTCCTCGATCGGGGCGCAAAAGGAAAAACAACCAAAACAATAAAGGTACGCCTACGACGAATGTGCAGCAATCAACAACAACTGTACCGAATACTAAATGCAATGAATTGCTATACGAAGATAAATTAATATCCACAAAATATATTCAAAATGAAGAAGGAAATAAATTAGCCTTAGAACCGACTACAACAAACACTAGTTTTGTTCACCAAAATGTCACGCAGGCAAATATACTGGCAGAAACATTACAACAGAATAGGGTATCAAAGTCTGTAGAAAACGTCAATACACCAGAATCTAATCAATTCCCAGAAACTGAATTGAATGTAACCTCGTCTAAAACCCCCTCTCAAACTATACAAGAAAATAAACTAAGAAACGTGAAAAATAATGCGAAATGCTCTGAAATAAATAAGAAAAACGTGATCATAATTGCGGACCAGCAGGGACGCTATATTCAGAAAAATCTGCAAAGACTCATCGGTAAAGATTATCAAGTCAAGTCTTTCTGGAAGCCAGGAGCATCCCTAAAGGAAGTTGTACTAACCGAAAAAGTTGAAATCAGCAAACTAAATAAAAACGACTTTGTAATTGTTCTAGGTGGTATAAATGACAAAAATCCGGAAGAAACTCAACTCTGTCTTAGTAACTTTTTAAACAATACCAGAAATACTAATGTTATGATCTCTCAAGTTCTATTTAACAATTATCTAAACGAAACAAAGTTGAATTATGGAATTAAATTTATCTGTTCTCACTACAATCATACAACATACGTAGACATGAATTTCTCATCTTATGTACCAAAGTATCGCTTTTTATCATTACATACATCACAATTAATATTGAAAGAAATCTTATGCAAGGTTTATAAACAAAATTATGACAGATAAGTTAGGGAAAAGTCTACCACCCATATTACGTCTACCTTTGTTGATAAATGCATTCAGACAGAAATTAATGATTTAGAAAAAGAACACTCTCCAACCAGTAACAGTTTTTTTCGTGTTTAAAAATTTAAATATTCTTCATCAAAACATTAACGGTTTAATAACTAAATTAGATGAGCTTACTGCACATTTACACTCATTGGGAGAAAATAATGAGTTTAATCCAATTGACATTATATGCATTACTGAACATAACATGACTATTGAAGACACCAAACTACTCAAACTGCCCAATTTCATATTAGGGGATAATTTTTCACGTAGTAATAGAAATGGGGGATCGTGTATTTTGATAAAATCTAGACATAAATTCAAAATTGTAACAGAAGCCAAAAGTCTTAGTGTCAAAAATATTTTCGAATGTAGTGGCATCGAACTTACTGATCACAGAATTATAATTTTATGCGTTTATCGACCACCTAAAAACAGACTAGATCAAATTGACTTATTCTTCACTAGATTAGCCGAATTACTAACGAAAATAGGCGATTCTAACAAAAAAGTTATAGTGTGCGGTGACTTCAACATAGACATTTCTAAAAGTAACAAAGTATCCCAACAATTCGAACAATTATTAGCGAGTTATAATTTAAAACTAACCATTCATCAACCGACTAGGTTAAGTAGCATGACATGCATCGACAACATAGCACACAACATTAGGGGAGCCAAATCAACTGTTCTTGAACTTTCGCTGTCGGATCATACGGCACAATTGTTAAGATGCCCCGTAAAGAAAACCTACAACATTGAATACTGGTATAAATATAAACGAGATTATTGTGACGAAAATACTAAAACATTTATCAAATGCATTAAAAGGCTTAGTTTTACAGACTGTTACTCAAGTAATGACCCTGAAATAGCTTACAATACTTTTTACGATCTATTTAAATTATTTTACGATCTGTGTTTTCCCATAATACGAGTTAAAATACCAATTTCTAAGAAGCCAAAATGGCTAAGCAAGGGAATAAGGTTGTGCTCAAAAAGAAAACGTCAATTGCTATGGAAGTATAGGCTAACGTCAAATCAGAAAGACAAAATTCACTTTAAAGAGTATACAAAAAGACTACGAACTATAATTAAAAAAACGCAAAAATCACAAAACAATTACTATATTAACTCAGCGACCAACAAAGGTAAAGCAATGTGGAAAATTATAAACAATAACAAGACAGTAACACCTAAAGAGGAAATAAACCAAATAATAGTAAATGGTAGGAAGGTTACAAAACCGACAGAAATAGCTCAGTCATTTAATAACTTTTTTATTGATGATATAAAACCGACACCTAGGGACAATAATAAAGATCTAAAAACACTGACTTACAATAACTCCAATTCAATTTTCATGAAACCAACAGACCCGCTTGATGTAGACCAAATAATAAAAATGCTTAAAAACACTAATAGTACAGGGTACGATAATATTAACACGAAAATAGTTAAAAGTGTATCGCATCTTATTGCTCCAGTACTAAGCCACATTATAAATCTGTGCCTTGAACACGGATTGTTTCCCTCGAAACTGAAATTAACGGTTATAAATCCCATATTCAAAAAAGAGGACAAAGAACAGATGAAATTTTACAGGCCAATTGCGTTAATACCAGTCTTCGCAAAAATATTTGAAAGAGCAATTTACAATAACTTATATAACTACTTTGAAGCTAATCACATATTTGCAGATGAGCAATTCGGGTTTCGTAAAGACAGATCCACTAGCGGCGCTCTTTTTAACTTTTTAAGGAAGGTAATGACAGGACTGGATAACAAGCAACATATAACAGCTATTTTTATGGACATGTCAAAGGCCTTTGATCACGTGGACCATCAAATACTCTTGAATAAATTAGAAAAATATGGGGTGTGAGGAAATGCACTAAATCTTATAAAATCGTATTTATCAAACAGATTTCAAGTAACACAAATAACAAAAATAACAAATGATAATAAGTTGGAACAAACATACATGTCGAATCCTAGAACTATTATGTATGGAGTGCCACAAGGAAGTATTCTTGGACCTCTTTTGTTTATCATCTACATTAACGATCTACCGAAAATTATAAAACAGGAAATGGTTCTATTTGCAGATGATAGTACTGCTATTTTTACAAACCTTGACAAAGATAATTATGAAACTGAGATTAACAAAGCACTTGAAGATATTATAAAATGGTTAAATGTAAACAATCTAAAAATAAATATTGAAAAAACAAATTACATGACTTTCACAAATAAAAATACTACTTCAAAAAAAAAACTACATATACATTATAAAGGTGAACAAATAAAAGAAGTGAACAACACTAGGTTTCTTGGTATTAATATTGACTCTGAACTAAACTTTAAAATGCAGGTTGATCACGTCTGTAAAAAATTAAATCAGTTTTCATATGCCCTCTACATGCTGAGAAAAGTTGTTAACGAGAGAACGTTACTGACCGCTTACCATGCGTATGTAGGTTCCACAATAAAATATGGTATTCTTTGTTGGGGAAACTCAACTAACAAAGAGTACGCTTTTAGGGCACAAAAAAAGTGCGTTAGAAGTATATGTGGGCTTAAACAGACCGATTCATGTAGAACAGAGTTTACAAGATTACACATTTTGACATTACCTTCACTTTACATCTATGAAGCAGCAGTAATGATAAAACGTGATTTAAAGAACTATGACACATTGAGAAGTGCACGGTATAAAAATGTATTAAGCGGAATTAAGTGTAGGACAGTTAAATTTAAAACGAGTATATTTGGGATAGGAGTAAAAATTTATAACAAACTGCCAAATGACGTAAAAAGCAGTGTAACCTTGCATAGTTTTAAAAAAAGACTTAAGGAATTCTTGATTGGTAAAGCCTACTATTCAATTAATGACTTTTTTAGTGACAAAAATACCGGTGACTACACTTAGGGATAAGATATGCTGACATTTAATTTATATGACATTAATGACTAATTTAATATATTGTAATGAAACCACTGAAAAATGTAATATGTATGACATCACCGAGTAATTCAAATGTAATGAAATCAATGAAAAATCTAATTTGTATGACATCAATGAGTCATTTAATTTTAATGAAATCAATGTCCTTATTTACTTATTATTATGTTTTTTTTTTTAAACTGACTTGTGAATGAACAACTTTATTAATGCATGACTAATGATGGACGTTGATTTAAGACGAATAATGATTACGATATTATATAAATGTTGAAAAAACACTAAATATTGTACACCTTAAAGGTATGTTACAGCGATCCTTTATAATAACCATAAGAACTGATATTTTACCTGTGACAAACAATAAATGAATTTGAATTTGAATTTGAATAGAAAACGGATTTCAATAGAGTAACACTCTGTGCGGCACCTGAATGTTTAGAAAAAAGTTGTTACATAGTGAGGTATTAAGTGGTGGTGAGGCAGGTAACAGAAGAAGTAAAATATGCGCCCGATTTTAGTGGGTGATTTTTAATTGAATTATTAATATTATATTTTAATCAGCGACCCGCCCCGGCTTCGCACGGGTGCAATGTTTTACATATAAACCTTCATCTTGAATCACTTTATCTATTCAAAAAACCGCATCAAAATCCGTTGCGTAGTTTTAAAGATCTAAGCATACATAGGAACAGACAGCGGGAAGCGACTTTGTTTTATACTATGTGGTGATTTATTTACTGCTTTATTTACTACATTATGTTTGGGACTGTCTCGTTGGTCTAGTGGTCGTGAGCGTGACTGCTGAGCATGAGGTCCTGGGTTCGATTCCCAGGTCGGGCAAAGTGTTATTCGATTTGTCCATTAGGATTTTCTCAGTAGCAGCCACGGAGTCTGGATTTGCGCCCGGTTGATGGCAATAGGCTCGCCCCATAAGACTTAAACATAACTGGTGAAATGTGGGTGTATTATTACTATTAGGTACCTCTATTATAGGTATTAGGTGGTATTAGGTATTACGTCTGCCTAACCTGTTATGTCATTGTTATATTGTTATTTATACTCATTAAAGTGCAAGGATTATGTAGATAATTAATTGAATTATTGTATACACATTATTGGTACCATTCCTGAATCTTAAAAACCGGTCTCACTGTCACTTGTGTAACTTGATACACAAAACGAAAGCTATAGCCATATATTGCGCAGTAGAATAGGAAGAAAATCTGTAAGAATTTTAACCCAAAAAAATACAAAATTGGGACCTGCAAATCAAGTACGCTACCATAAAACATCAAATTAATATTGTTTCTGTTTCTTCCCAGTTATTTGGACCTCCGAGCGCGCCTGTACTGGAGAACCCTGAATTTCAAACACGATGGTACTTCAAGTATTTTCTCGGAAAAAGTGAGTATTCATTCATTAATTTATTTTCTTTTGGCATTATTGTGGAAGGTATTATTATTACTCCTTTAGAAATAATATCGTCTTTTGATATTTTAAAAAACGATTAAGGAATCTTTTAATTAAATGATTCGATCTTTAAGGAATGACGGAACTGGAAAACATGTAACTGTTGGTTGGAAACGATTTAAGCTTTGATCAGTATTATTTTTATGCGATTAAACTCGCAACTCTTCACAATTTTATCATTATTTTGTACCCCACTTACAAAACAATGGTACAATTGTGGAAGAGTCGTTCACAACTCGTATTCTTTCATCGGAATTATCCACTCCACTGAGAAGCCAGAGGAAATACGAAAATTATTGTAATTGCCTTCGAGTTATGCTCGAAGGAAAAAGTTCCAAAGAAGTTATGTTCAGTGAATGAAATTGAAATAGCGAAACACTGCCGCATTGTTTCTTTGGTATTTTCAGGGTTAGCTGAAACTCTATGGTTCTTATTCATACAGGCATGTTCGCCCTATTCTATATAATTCAGTCCACGGAATAAATATCCATTTTCACGCAATATGAACAAACACAGACATATAATTGCGTCGTGTTCGTCAAAATTATACTCTATTCAAGCTTCTTTTCGCTGAATAGACGGTACTAATGAACTCGCAACGACAAAAATTACAAACCTGTTTGGGTAATACAATATTGGTGCTGTTACTAAAGCATTAAATAGATAAAAGGCATTTTTACAAACAAAATGATATGGTTTAAAATATTCTGTTGATTTTAAATAGATATCACTGTACATTGACATTGAAACAACGTTGTTGCTAAAAATTCGAGTTTTTTTTAATGAAAAACGTATATTTGAAAAATACAAGATGGCGTCGTTGTACCAATTTCTGTAACGCACCAAAAGTGCAATAGTATAGTGACAGTAGTAGAGCAGGCAGGCCTAGACGGGCAGGCGCGGGTGGGGGGTCGGGGGCGTAGTGGCAGTGGTAATGGTAGTAGTAGTGTGATAGTGTGTTGTATTAATTAACACACAGTTATAGTAATTTTCTCAAAACTTCGTCATGTGAGTGGGACTGGATGTTTCTAGTGGATGGCTTATGAATAGGAAATTCATGAACCGTAAGGGAGAGATGACTAGAAGAGTCTTTCCTTTAGTGGAGTTTCCCGTCTAGTCTCTACAAACTTAGACTATGAACCACAGACAAGTAGATATTAAGTTCAACCTTAAGAGCGGCTAACCCGTCATACTTTTCATACAAACGCTCGTACGTGATTATGCTGTTGTTACACAACTATCTTTGATTTTTTAAAACTAATAGGTATTTTGTGCACTATATCTAGGTTTCTACGGATGCAAAAAATAAAAAAAGTAGAAACAAATTCAGTATAAGCCTCCAAAAATTGCTGTTTTGCATACATTTTACCTGAACTTTGGCCGTTCATAATGTACTCATAAACTGTAAAAATAAAGAAAACATCTCGATAGAAACATTGCACCTGTAATGGAGATTCTTAATGACAAATATTTATTTCACACACTTGTAAGACTTATACAAAAACACGTATTTCCTGGAACAAGTTTTCGAACACTATTTTTCGTTCAATGTCCTCGCGTTAGGCGGTATAAGGTGCATGGGAGACGAGTTGTGCGGGGTCGGGGCGGGGTAAGACGGGGGAGTTGAAAAAGAATCGTCACTGTGGCTCTGGATGAAACAAAAAGCTTTTTGACCATGCTCGCGATGGCGATAGACGAGCCGGGAAGGGCCCTCTTAACAGCAAAGTTCGACAAAACCCTTGGGAAAATAACGAAGAGAGCTGACAGAAAAATGATGTAGTCTATAACCTGAACTCACTATTTTGTATACTAATATTATAAAAAGGATTTTTTTTTGTAACTTTGTATGTAGGGGTATAAACTCCGGAATTACTGATCCGTTTTCGAAATTTCTTTCACTAATGGGAAGCTACATTTTCCCCGAGCGTCATAGGCTACATTCAAAGCGTTCCCCTGGGTATAATTTCCGACCATAAAACAAGCGAAACCGCGGGCGAAAACAAGTTTTTAATAAAATGGCTTCTGACATGAATGATTTGGTCATAAATCAATGTTTAATTTTAAACAGTTGTCAGCCCACACCATGAGGGTGTCAGCTAAATACGAAAAAAATCGTCATACCGATTAATTTTCCTCCTAATTTTAAAAATACATTATAATTAGACTTCATAATTATTATCTCGTACACTTATGTACTGAGCATATAAAGCTTTTGTGAAAGACACAAATGACAGGTATTATTAATTTCTAAGTGCAAGGAGCCCATTTCTGTGGTCAGATTCTTAAATAGCGGCCAATAACTTGATTTGTGACTGGAATAAGACAAGTCACAAAAACTAAGTAGGCACTCGATTTTTTTGTCTCTACGAATAGCTTTCAACGAGAGAAAAGCTAGTGAACAACATGAAAAATCCTTATGGTCTACCTAAAAACCGACGTTCCTAGGTAGGTAATTAAAGCGTTGTGTTGTTATTGCGTCAGTTGATTCAAGTACGAATTCTGTCATGTACAACAATGGCGACCCATTCCGACAGCTGTTTGTGACAGTGCCCACCTTTTGTAACCCGACGGATTATTTATTACAGTTAACGATTATGTTTCTCCAGCGAGGCAGTTTCTGGGGTTAATAACTTTCAATTATACAAATAATTTTCCATTGAAATCTAAACCAAATAACCTAAAGCGATTTAAGTTGTTGTGTTTCCGATATTGAAATCTTACACAAAGTTGAAGAAATGAAACGCCTCGACAGGTATCTCTTTTCCCAAGTTTTCCCATCTGCAGAAAACACAGACCGATAAAAAATCCCGAAGGTTTCACCGCAAAATCCGTCTCAGTAGTTTACGTAAAAAATTGCTATTCTTGTTTCCAATGTGTGTAGGTAATGGTGATGGCTCAATCAATGTCCAGGCCGACATTTATCGACACATTCTCTCGATAAATCGCTTCATTTATTTCTAAAGAGATGACACTAATCGAACGCATATTGCAATACGGTTGAAGATTTATCGAAGTATCGCTTTATATATTTGTAGTAAATAAATACCAATTTAGTCGATAGCCTGCACGTTGGTGTTATAACATTCTTATCATACCAACGTTTGGCTCATTATGATAAAAAGTACCTACAATAATTCTTTTAGGTCATAATTTGTCACACTAGACTGGAAAATTTTGTACGAAACTTGTAAGAAACATGGCTTCCAGTGCACTTGAAGTCGAGCTTGTGTAACTTTCAAGATATATGTGAGCCCGAAATTGAGCGTCTCCTTCATTCTGAGAGCCCAATTCTGTGTGTTGTGCGTCAGTGAATCATACATATTAGATATGACGGCAAATGCGGCACTTCGCTCTGAAGAATATTCTGTGCTCCCCTTTCGGAAGCCGTTACTATAAATATTGTTTGTACTGAAACAAACGGCTGAAAATAGGTCTGTACTTTTCTTTTTCTGAGATAGAACATTAACCCCAGGTGTCAAGAATCCTTATAAATAACGCTAAGAACTTGTTGAACGCGATCAGAGTTAGAAGCGGGTCGTTTTCATCACCAGGTATTCGATGTAACCGTCCGCGTCCAGTGACTTAATCGTATTTGCGTGTCGTAATCATACCGTCACGTCACGAAGTGCTGAAATTTCCGCTTTTATAGCTTTATTATCTTCACTTTGTATCTTTCTTCGAAGGACGAACGATTAGGTAGATAGTTCTAATTAATTTCAGCGAATGTAACTAATTTCAGGGCAACGACAGCCGTAGCTAGTTATTATGCCAACTTTGTAACAACAGTTGAATAGTTATTAACTTTATTAGTATGCGGGCCTTAACAGTCAATTGTTTAGCTCTTATCTCAATGTCAACTTCATTTCAGCGTCGCAAACATTCTTCACTGTCACACAAACATCGATATTCTAACCGGGAAACTCTTAACAAAACTTTACGTTTAATTACTACCGCAAAAGTCTGAGTCAATGTTATGGT
Source organism: Eugnorisma glareosa (assembly GCA_947578425.1). Taxonomy (NCBI): domain Eukaryota; kingdom Metazoa; phylum Arthropoda; class Insecta; order Lepidoptera; family Noctuidae; genus Eugnorisma; species Eugnorisma glareosa. The sequence continues at coordinate 17,125,869 of OX387959.1, forward strand.
ACTGTCAGATTAAATGCGTAGATCTCAGCAATATCATTTGTTTAATATGCATCGTCTACACTAAATTGCAGTGTAATCTATTTATTAGGTACCTGCATATCTACCTATAATTAACATACAACACTTAAATTTTGCTTTGAAAATATTTTCAGGTACTTGTTTTTTTTTGTGTTACTTGATACTTCAAACTTTAACAAAAAGTCTACCTCCAGCCGCTATTTCAAAGTATGAATAGCTTACACGCGTTTCCCATACCTAGCTCTGATATTAAATTCCTTCAAGCGTATTTTTGTGGGCAGAGGAAAATGAGTTCTGTACAACAAAATAAGAGTGTCGTTGAGCCTGTGTCAGCAACAGAGATGTCCACCGAACCTGAAACAATGAGGTTACAGCCGCCGGCGACCATGTAATCCACTCACAGCTGAACATTACAGTTTACGCCTATACGCTATTATATTTTATTTGTCTCAACGACAAGGCTGTTTCCATAAGGACATAAAATACAATGGTACTTAAATTATGTAAGGAATTATTTTTAATTCACATGTTGGGACTGTCTGTTGGTTGCCATGGCATGAGCATGCGATGAGAAACGAAGAAAATCTCGTAGGGAGAGTTAATAGCTATAAGAGTAAGAGAAGACACGATGACTTTGAGAAAGATGATATGGCTAGAAAAGAACTACTTGAGTGACAATTAATAAAGAATAAGAATAAGACATACTGCGTCAAACTCAAATAAATTGAGATAAGGGCAGAAGAATGATGATGTTGTTGGGACTAATATTAATTAAGCTTCCCCGCAGTGTTCAGTTTTCAGTAGGTATCCGCTTCAAATATAATTATACCATCAAATCACTGGCTTAATGATCGTACAATAATTACCTCAATCCTAATTAAACCTAATTGGAATCGCTTCGCGGATTTGTTATTCGTAAATTCGGGCAAAATCGATGTGAAATATCTACTATTTGTGGTGGTCCTCTAATCCGGTAAATACCCGGAAGTTTGAAACTGATCAGTGAGGTATAATTTACATTTTCCAATGGGAGAACTTGGTGATTAATACTCTTTTGTCTAGTCTAATAATGTGTTATGCCTCGCAGACTTAGATATATGAGAAGTCAGTACGTATTATGAAGAAATAAAAGGCGTATTTGATCTCAAGCTTACAGCCAGCATAAAGGCTCCAAGTTATTGAATTCCTTTATCAACAATACCTACGTATCATAAGTACGGTAGGTATGTATTTTCATTGTTCTTCGTTTAAAGCACAAAACTAGTGTATACTGTATGATGTAGTACCTATATTGTTACGTTTCGTGTAACAAATCTATGACCGAACCTAAATAGTCTATTTTGAACTCGCTTTACTCGTTATTCTAGATTTATACCTAACTAAACTCTCACGAACCTGCCTACTTGACATTCTGAAACTAAAATTCCAAATAAAATATGGAGGTGAACACCAAATCTTTAAAATATTTATACCATTCCTGGAATTTGAAAATTGAGACATGAAAATCGCTTTGTAACGTTGATGTTAGAATTTGTACGATATAAATAGCGATATAGTGAATTGTGGAATTATATTCAACTGCTTTAGTTTGCTGTTTGTAAATTTCTTCGTATATGGTTTTATAGAGTGTACTTTTCCATGTTTATAAAGTTTCACACTTTAAATGTCGTTATATTAGTAGTTTTAAGAAACATGATGTACTTAATTCATTCATTTATTCTGCTATGAAAATAAAACAACAATGAATAAGGCATCTAATCGGATAAAACATTCAGCTTGACTGAGTAAATAAAAAACAAAAACCTCAGTGTGGTTTGTTTACCTTTGTATGTTAATTCTCATATTGTTTAGCATTTCCATATTGTTTTTTGCAACGTCGCGCGTCGGCTTGGCTATGTAAAATAAACAATCATCAAAACATACAATTCCTCCTTGTAGGTATATATATGGTCTATCTATTCATACACGAAATCTCTTAAGGGGTCATTGTACTCATCATTATGAACAACTTTTACTATGGGACCAAACTAGAAATCGCGAAAAAAAAATCAGCTGTTCCCTGCAATATGATCGTTTACGCGCCTGCTCGCGCCGTTTCTTCAAATGAAACTAGGAGTCCAGATTATATAATTACTATATTCCTTCTATATGTTTGCATACACTATGCACCTTGATATCTTAGACATATAATAATATCAGTAGCAGTTAGCGATAATACATTATATGTGAGAAACCTTTTCGTTCTAATTGTAGGTATTTGTTACTGTCATCTCTGGTCTAACCATAGTGTCTAGACGAGTGTTGTCAGCTATATCCGAATTAACTCCGTAGTGGGAACCATAGATAATAAATACAAGTAATATACAGGGTGTCCCGTAAATAATGGATCAAACGTAACGGGTAAGTAGCTTACCTCATTTCCAACAACTAATTTGAACAGTAAAAAAAAAACCGATAAGGTAACCAAGTTTTTTTTTTTTTTTCGATTTTTACTGTCTTCTGTACCAGCATTCAGTGTTTTTAATGCTGTTGCTGCAAATGGTATCATATTTAGGTGTGATTTTTGTCAAACATTTCTGAATAGTTTACTAATGTTATAAGATACCATTTTTTTAAATAACATTTTATTTGCCTTAGAAAAAAAATCTTGAATTGAAAAGTTTTGTTTTTACGATGAAAAGACCAGAATTGGAAAAATTCTCCTGTAAAAAAAATGTATGACAACAAAGTGTACCATTATTTTAAAAACTTGTAAAATTACTAAGGTTTGCAAATTGGTATAAAACTTACGTCTAGTCCTTGCGGTTACAAAGATATTGCTATGAATGTGATGAAGAAGACAGAACAGAAATTAAAATGGTACAATCTAACTTTTCTTTCTCGTAATGGCTTATGCTTGTAATCTAAGCATGTGGTTAAGCGTGTAGCGTAATTCCGAGCCGATGACGTCATCTGTTCGGAATTTGGGACCGCTCCCTGCGGAGTTGCACCTCACTCAGTGTGAAAGGGATAGATAGCGCCGCTTTTGTATTTTTGGTAAATCGGTGTCTATGTGCAGGTATTTTTTCCTTCACCCTTCACTCATACAGGGCTTCATTGTTGCATGATTTTATTTGTTTAGTTGACACGAATCTCTCTTCGAGTTGATGCGTACGTCAGACTACTTTCGCTTCCGCTGTGCCTAACTGTTGTGTTCCTTAAATTAAACTTGTGCTGTGTATTTGGACTTTGCTTTGCCTAACGATTTGGAACTGTTTGTATTTTGGACGAATGACTTGGCAATCCTACGGACTTGGAAAACAATCGTTTGTGTGTGGTTGTACGTGTGAGCAGTAGTACGATGCCTCGTTACGAGTACACGCCACGGGAGTATGCCGAAATGCATTTTATCTACGGAGAAGCAAGAGGTAATGCCAGGGCGGCCGCAAGATTGTATCGTGAAAGATACGCGAACCGGGATCGACATCCCGACTATCGCGTATTCATCAGAGTGCATAACGCGCTTCTTGAGGGAAGAATTCTTCGCATCGGAGTTGGGAGTGCCAGTGAAGGGCGACCGTTACAAGTCAATGACGAAATTATTATTCGAGAAATCGAGGAAGATTCGTCGGTCTCAATTCGCGTCATAGCGCAACGCACAGGTATTCCAAGATCGACGGTACATCGAGTTCTAAAAAGGCACCGGTTGCACCACGTGCAACGTGTTCAAACGCTGACGTCACGTGATTACCCGCAAAGAGTAGCATTTTGCCAAAGGATGCTTAGAATGATACGGGTGGACCCACAGTTTTTTAATAAAATTTTATGGAGTGACGAGTCTTCATGCCGGCGAGATGGATATCTCAATTTGCATAATTTGCACAGTTGGCAGCTGGTAAACCCACATTTGATGCGAGAGGACAGGAGCCAACATCAATTTAAAATAAATTTATGGGCAGGAATAATAAATGGGCAAATAATAGGGCCCTTTGAACTACCAGCAACTCTAAACGCCGAATACTATCTGCATTTTTTAAGGAATGAGTTGCCAACGTTATTAGAAAATATTCCAGAAGACGTGCGGCAAGCAATGTGGTTACAAAATGATGGTTACCCTGCTCACTATGCGACGGCAGTAAGGGCGCAACTCAATGAAACTTACCCTGACAGATGGATCGGCCGATTAGGACCAATTTTGTGACCTCCGCGATCTCCGGATTTAAATCCCTTAGATTCTTTTTATTGGGGATGTTTAAAAGACAAAGTTTACAAACAACGAATAACGTCGGAAGAAGAATTACGTCAGCGCATCCAATCTGCTGTATCAGAAATAATTGTGCACACTTTTTCAAATTTTATTTTATTTAGTAATTTTGCACCTCTGTCAGATTCATAGCAATATCTTTGTAACGACAAAGACTAGGCGTAAGTTTTATACCAATTTGCAAACCTTAGTAATTTTACAAGTTTTTAAAATACACTACACACTGTACATACACACACTGTGTACACTTTGGTGTCATACATTTTTTTTACAGGAGAATTTTTCCAATTCTGGTCTTTTCATCGTAAAAACAAAACTTTTCAATTCAAGATTTTTTTTCTAAGGCAAATAAAATGTTATTTAAAAAAATGGTATCTTATAACATTAGTAAACTATTCAGAAATGTTTGACAAAAATCACACCTAAATATGATACCATTTGCAGCAACAGCATTAAAAACACTGAATGCTGGTACAGAAAATAGTAAAAATCGAGAAAAAAAAATATCTTGGCTACCTTATCGGTTTTTTTTTACTGTTCAAATTAGTTGTTGAAAATGAGGTAAGCTACCTACCCGTTACGTTTGATCCATTATTTACGGGACACCCTGTATATTGATATGATTAATGACTATGATTTGCCACAATCGCAATTACTCGTCAAAATGTACTGAAAAGCAGATTTTTTTTCGCGATTTAGGGGTTGGTCCCATAGTAAAAGTTGTTTATAATGATGAGTACAATGACCCCTTAAGAGATTTCGTGTATGAACAGATAGACCTTATATATAGCCTAAATGTTATCCAAAATTAATATCATACGAATGATGACAAAATGACCATCTTCAAAATAAAAACAGCCAGCATTTCATACAATTCGTAACTGTAATAAGTATTACGTTTAGTGGCACTTTCCGAAATTGTTTACACGGGTCCAAGGTAAAGTTTACTTTCTTGATAGAATCCATAGTCGTACGGCAGGTGTCGGTTCTCAAAAAGTAGGTAATCCGAAGTGGCCAACTTTACGATTTTGCCCAGAAATATATTTGCCCTCGCATAATTCAATTCAATTTTAATTATATATTTATGGTAGACATTGTGTTGGTTACCGGGAATGGCTCATAGCAGATTGGAAGTGTGTTGGAATAGACTGAAAAATGTTGGTCTAAAATTAAGTACGACTAAAACAGAATACTTCTTTTGTGATTTCGGCGCTCTCTCCAGTCCTTGTAAGTCTTACAGGAACGCCCATACCAATCTGTTCCGATTTCCGGTACCTCCGGTTGCTTGTCCAAGGGGCTGGTAAAGTACCTAGGCAGCGTAACGCACCAGATCAACTCAGGATGAATGAAATGGCGACAGGTCACTGGACCAACTTGCGACCCACGGATCCTCAAGTTAAAGGGGAAAATATACAAGTCCGTGATTAGACCTGTCGTACTGTATGGATCGGAATGCTGGGCTGTGAAGAAGCTGGATGAAGAAAGATTTCATGTGGCGGAGTTGAGAATGTTGTGGTGGGTCTTTGCACCCAACAAGAAGACATGTGACAGGAATGGATAAAGTAGGTATGGAATGAGTATATTAGGTAAAGGAAGATTGAAAGTTGTGCCTGTTACAGAAAACTTGAAAGGGAGTCGACTGTCTTGGTATCGACATGTGATGAGGGACGAACCGCATATGACTACAGTGATGAATATATATGTTAATGGATGATGAGGGAGAGGACGACCAAGGAAACGACGGGTGAATTGTGTGAGGAATAATATGAAATAAAAAGGAGTAGGTAAATGATAGCGTGACGGTTGACAAGGAAGAATGGAAGAAAAACACGTGTTGCGCCGACCCCAAGTAACATGGGACAAGAGCAGGAAGATGATTTTATAGAAGACAAATGTTTGCGAGTAAAAGTCTTTGGTTGGAATCAAAAACACATGGTGCCGATATCGGTTGTATCGGTGTAGGTATCGGAATAACTACCTGCCTCTATGAACTACCTACTATTAGATGTACCCCATAGCAGTCATAAAAGCTTTTAAGCAAATCAAGATCAAATTAACCGAAGATCTATGGGGTATGTCTATCAAAGCTTGTACCTCAATTATTGAGACTATAGCACCGTATTTAGCCTCAATATTTAATTTGTGCGTGAATCAAGGGGTCTTCCCGGATCTAATGAAATACAGTAAGGTAATACCACTTTTTAAATCCGGGGATAGTAAAGACACCAATAACTATAGGCCCGTATCTGTGTTGCCGGTTTTCAGCAAGGTGTTTGAAAAGATAATGCTCAATCAAATGCTAAACCATTTTAACGCCAATAAAATCTTACACGAGCAACAGTATGGTTTCACCAAGGGACGTTGTACAACGCCGGTGTTACTTTATTAAAACACATATTTACTGCGTGGGAAGAGGCACAAGATGCCATAGGAATCTTCTGTGACCTTTCGAAGGCATTTGATTGCGTAAATCACGAAACCCTGCTCTTGAAACTTGAGCATTACGGTTTAGGTAAACTTGCGCTCAGTTTAGTAAAATCGTATTTGAATGATAGACAGCAGCAAGTACAGGTAAATGGTGTCAATTCAATGGGTTTAATAGTAAAAATGGGTGTACCACAAGGTTCGATATTGGGTCCTTTTCTCTTTTTATTGTACATTAATGACCTACCCCACTTATTTAACAACCAACCGCAAATGGTGTTGTTTGCTGACGATACTTCTTTAATATTTAGGATAAACAGACGTGCCACAAATCTTGACGACGTCAATAACGCCCTACTGCAGGTCCATAATTGGTTTACCGCTAATAACTTAGTACTAAATGGGAAAAAAACTAAGTGCATAAAATTTTCTCTGCCAAATGTCAAAAGTAGTGATTGTGACATATTATTGAATCAAGAGAAACTAGAATTTGTCGATAAAACTGTTTTCTTGGGAATCACGCTCGACATAAGGCTACAATGGGGTCCTCATTTAACATCTCTTGCAGGACGGCTGAGTTCAGCAGCATATGCTGTTAGAAAAATCCGTCAGTTTATTGATGTAGATACCGCGAGGCTAGTCTATTTTAGTTAGTATTATGTCATACGGTATTTTACTATGGGGACGGTCTGCAGACATTGAGTCTATATTTATTCTGAAGAAAAGAGCCATCAGAGCCATATATGATCTACGTAGGCGCGATTCTCTAAGAGAACTGTTTAAAGAAATTAACATCATGACAGTACCTTGTCAATACATCTATGAAAACATCATCAATCATCATGTACGTTAGGAAAAATCTGCATTTATTTAGTAAGAGAGGTGACAGACACCACTATAATACTAGAAATAGGGACCAACTAGTTCAGCCAGGTTTCAGGCTAGCTAAAGTAGACTCATCTTTCATGGGGTACTGTTTAACATGCTACAATAAAATACCTCCCCACATTCTACAACTGAATGAGACGAAATTTAAATCTTGTATAAAACGCACACTATGTAGGCAAGCATAATTATTATAAGTTGGGGGACTATATTGATGATAAAAATGCTTGGCTCAATGCTGGTCCTACTCCACAACCATAGGAGCAAACTAATTGATTACCAGGTTAAGTTATTGTGGAAGCTGCAGAAGATTGTAATAATATCCTTGCTTTGTATAGATTCCATCCCTTAGTATTATATAATTGCATAGCACATGTGTGAGTACTATGTACTGTAAAGCAACTATTTATATTTATTTATCTTTCATTGACTTGAATGTAGCCTGGTGGCTGAGAGAATGTCATGCTCACTCAGATTTCTCGCTGATGGTGGCGCGTGTGTCGGATCATTTGGTTCCCTTCAATATGGTTGAGTTGAATGGCGCTGAGCCATGCATCATGTTCGTGAACGGACGCTGTCAGTTGGGACTGGTCATCTCTTAGCTGCCACGGTTTATTTTAATTATTTTATTTTGAAAGTGTTGATTATTTTAATCTTTTACTCTGGACGCTCTTAATGTGCACGTCTTTCTACATCGTTCTCACATATATGTATAATCTCAAGTTTAGATATAAAGGGTGTAACAATACCCTTAACGAAGCCAAAAGGTATACTTGTTCTAGACCATACCTGAGACCTTCTAGTTACGGAGATATTGGGGGTCAAAGGTTCAACATTTTCATATTTTTTTTTAATACTTATTTTGAATGTAATATTTTTAAACACCTCCACGACCCCCGTACTATACAATCCATTCACCAGCAAAATGTAAATGTTTTGAGTGCGTTACTTTGAGTCCTATCGTAAAACGTGATTTTTCACCCCAAAAAAAAAGTCGTTTCTCAGCAATAATTTTTGCGTAAAGTTATTTAGTTTGATGTACAGAATGCTTGGTAAACGGCTTCGTGAAGGGTACGCTTACACCCTGTATTACAGGCGTGATGATATGTTATGAGTACCTACCTATTAATGTATAAGTATTCCGATACCTACAACACCGGTATAGGTATCGTGTGTTTAATGCTACAGGTCATAAAACCGAGTCTCATCTTTCCAATTGCATCTAAAGCGATATTATTCTACAATCATAAAATGTTTACAGTGCATCAGAACTACATCGGAGTGGATGGATCCAGAGAGCCATACCTGCTGAGTGTGGTGCAGGAAGGTGGAGCGGGACTTTTACGAGCCATCCTCTTCAATAAAATGGTTAGAAGTGCTACTTACAGTTATGGCACGCACCCTTCAAGATTTCAATCAGTTTTATTTCGCACGTCAGCGCTAAGTTATAACGCCCTTTATCGCCCGGACACTAAAATTGGAAAAAATATTGCCCTTGATATATTCAGAACGACTGCTAGTTAGTTCCAAATTGTGTCCGTGACAGATCAATTAATTTATTGAACGGTGGAACGTAAAACAGTAGATTTCATCTTTATTCATTGCTTTATCATTTTATGATATGACGAATTAGTTCAGCTTATTTTACTACTCTTTTTTGACATAATATTTATATTCTAGTCTCACAGCTAGGTTCAATAAAAAATGAAAGCCATACCTATAGTCAGACCGTTCATTGGAGTGCTAAAAGCTCTAAAAAACAATAAACAGTCTTGTAAGTAATAAAACGTTTAGAACTCTGATTTATATGTAAATTCTGTATCCATAGGGTGCCCATAAGATATATCTGCCACCAAGTGCTTGGAATAGTGGTGGTGGACAAGCGCCGACTAGACCAACAGTCAAGCAGATTCTATCACAATTCCCTTCTATGGAACGAGTTGATAAGGTCCCAAGAGAGGTTAGTTTTTCTCCTAAATAAACAAGTAAATACTTTTTACAATATTAATGACCCCCATTTACGAGCTTATGTACTGAATGATTTTCTTCTGTGTAGATAACATGTGCCGAATTACAAAAAGACGTTCTACTACTGGAAGAACAGGAAGGCTCTGTAAATTTTAAGATAGGAGTAATGCTAATGAAACCCGGCCAAAAGACTGACGATGAAATGCTTTCCAACGGTAAATATAACACTAAATATTAAAAGCTAAATGTATTTTTGATAAAGGACATTGAAATGCTGAAAATCTTTCAGAGAAAGGCGACGAGAAATGGGACAGGTTTATTTCACTTTTGGGAGATAAAATTCGATTACGAGGCTGGAACCGTTTTCGAGGAGGGCTGGACGTTAAAGGTAACATTCATATTTCAATTTTGTACAACTTATTACGCAATAAACAAGCAGTAGAACATTTTATTTTCTTTAACCCTGAGGCTACACGTGCCACCGGAGCTTCGGCTAAGATTATTGTTTTCGCGATAAATCCGGCCAAAACATTATGAAGTCAAAACACACTTACTCACAGTTCAGAATTCGCAAAAAGACGAAATTTTAATGAGGCCAACGAGTGTAACTCCAGCGTTAAACGAAAATAAATTGCTTTAATTCGTCTTATCCAGACTCATCTTAATTGTCCCCGTTGTAACAGGTGACATGACTGGCAGCCATTCCATTTACACGATGCATCAAGGACACGAAATTATGTTTCACGTCTCGACAATGTTGCCGTTTTCCAAGGATAATAAGCAACAGGTGAGCCTCATAAAATTATAATAAAGAGCATGTACCTTAAGGTTTAATGGTACAGTGTGTCTTTTAATTAAATTCTTCGAACCATTAATTTAATTTTGTGAATGGAATGATGGCATGGTACGTCAGCTAAAAATTAAGCTTCGACTCCACTTATCTAGTTATCAAGGTACCCGAAACTGTTCGAAAATTTTCCCAGTCAACCGTGCTTTAGCGATAAAGTTGAAAATCTATCAAAGTTTGGCAGATTGTAGTAGCTTGATGTGCTGGCTTGTTCTGGTCTGTACATCAGTTTCATAAAAATGCAAGATCTTTAAAATATTTCCAATTCTGATATTATAAACTTCAGTAAACTTGTCCCGTCTAAGAAAACCAGCTTAACTTACTCCATTAAACTTCGGGTCTAAGATGCGTCTCTCCAAAAATTTTGAGGCAATTTTTCAACAAGATGCCGCAAATCGTATTTTAGATTTACAAGTTTGCGATGAATAATGTTATTATACTGTGATACTCTTGTTAAACTTTTTACTTCAAAATTCGTTTACGAAGATTTTAGAGATAGTCCGCGTAGTCGCACTGCGGAGTCTCGGGCGACAGCGTGGCGTTTTATGTGTTTTTAACGACTTAATTTGACTTCTAGCCGGTTTTGATACCGTAGGTGAGATAAATTAACGAAAATAACAGAAATAATCTCCTATTTTCTACTGGTAAGATTGATGTTACTTTTAGAAAATTATAGGACGGACTTTAAGAATTGTTTTCTGTATATACCTTAGGTTACATTTCTACATTATTGTTGTAAGTAAACATACATACCTACATGACAGGACGCCTATAGCTTATCATAGAAGAGGGAACTCCCATTTCGGCTGTTTAATTTCAATACGCAGCCGTTTATTGGTTGTTGACGGCAGTCCAATGTTTGCACTCTAGTCTAGTACAGAGCTGGAACACAATTCACAGTGGGGACACAATCAAAACAACAAACAGTTGAACAGTGATGGTACTAGGTAGATCGCTAAATTCCAAAGTTTATTCTGCAGTACACCTACATCCAATTCCAATTGGAATCATGAAACTACAATACCTACGAAGCAATTTGGAAAAGAGAAGCCAAACTCACCCATTTGTTTAGTAGTAACCCGTTAACTGTAGTTCATATCTACTTGGTTGAATTTAGTTGACTTTTTAGAAACAGAACCTTCTGCAAACACTGACTCAGTTACTGAATTGACTGCATTTTAAAGTGCGACAGAGAACGAGCAGAAACCCGACGACAACAGCTGGATAGTAGCTCACTAGACAACATACCCGTCTGGTCAGAGGCCTACCTTTGCAATGCAGGTTGAGCAACTCCACACACTGCTCCTCATACCTCCATAAGGTTACTTTTAAGCAGGCATAGATATGACTATAACCCACCACGCGGGCCCAGTGTTGGTTGGTAGATGTCACATGTCTTCAAATTTTTGGTTCTAGTATATGCCGGTTTCCTCGAGATGTTTTCCTTCACCGTTTTTGAGAGCAGTGGTGATGAAATAAATTACACAAAGTAATGCGCCTGCCGGGGTTCGAACCCACGACCTACTGTTCGTAAGTCAGGGCCGCCACCACTGGGCCACCGCTGCTCTCGCTGCTTTTAAGCAGGCTAATTGATGAATGTGTCTGAATTCAGTAACTGAGCGATTTCGACGACTAGCTCAGTGTGCCAATGCCCCTTTAACAATGTTGCAACTTTGTATATATTTATTGCAGCTGGAGAGGAAACGCCACATCGGCAACGACATTGTCAACATTGTGTTCACAGACGACTCGATGCACAATACATTTAATCCGCAGTGCGTCAAAAGCCATTTCACACGTATCCTTTTTCAATATTTTTCAGTCGGCCGCATACGTATTTTTATTGCTGACTATAGAGGTTTTAGTGGTAGTGAATTTTTACTGGCATTGCTTTTTTTTTGAATATTTTTACAAAATGGTCTGAAACGAAAAGATATGCTTAGAAAAGCTAGGCTCCTTTGTTTTTGCTAACACTTTTTTGGTTTTCTATGATTAATCCGTAGTCAGTGGCTTTGATTAAATAATGTCTAGATGGAGTGTCGCCCTACAAAGAAAACGAGGCAACAATTTCAAACATGTCTCTGTGCACCGCGAGCACGAGTCTCTGTGTGCGAACTTATAAGCTTACAGTCGGATGATATTTTTTGAAACGTTATCGCACATTCGATGCTCCATCTAGACATTATAGGTCTGTAAGTATCTTTATGTCTTTCACCTCGCAAGATGGACGATGTTTTCCTGAAACATTTAAACAGATATTTTCGCAGTAGTTTCAGAGGTGGAAGAAGGATACAAGCTGAGCGTATACAGTGATGATACAGTGCCACCATTCGGCCCCTCGTTACCTTGTCCGCCGATATTCAACGATCCACAACTATTTAGGGAATTTCTACTGGTGAGTTGACATCGCTCTTTTCCATACGTACAGATCAAAATCATATTAATATGGCAAAAACTCGCAGTCACACAATTTGTAAATTGTACTCGTATTTCGGCGATGTATATAGCTTCTTCAGTTCATTCGTAAGTAAATTGTCTCTAAATCTCGTTGTGTTCTAAATCTTTAGAGTAATGGTTACTGACTGTTTTACCTTTTAAAGAAATTATTTTTTTACCAAAGGGCAGACTTAAACCTAAAACAATTCAAAATCTCCAGGTAAAGTTAATGAATGGAGAGAAAGCGGCCTTCCAAACGCCTACATTTGCATTGAAACGACAACGAACCCTGGACACGCTCATAAGAGACATCTACGCGGAACACTGCTCCGACCACAAGGTGGTAAGTTTCACAACAACACGCACTTGTAAATACAAAACCTTCTTTGTATTGCAAGATTAGAAGTTTTAATTAGTCTCCCGTTGTGGGAGGTTTTTAATTAAGTCACCAATTTTAGCTGCACCTGTACCTAATAATTCTCAAAAATTTGTAGGTCCTTATTCCGCTTAGTTTATGTTTACAAATCAATTCAATTATACATAATGCCGTAAGTTTTTCATGTTACACGCGCTTGTAATTTAGTTAACAGCCGGTAGGACTTGCAAGCATTTGTTGGAGTGTATTTATGCGCAGCTTTCTGGTTAGGATCTAAACAAAGCAGTCGAGCTTGTAGTATGCTAGAAAGTTGAGCTTCTACTTGTAGAACTACATATTGTACTCGTTTTAAAAGTTTTAATAACATCGTTTCATGCTCAGAGAAGATTTCTGTTTTCCTTACTATATGCGCTCATTTTAAAAATACGCTAGTATTATTGTTCGCAAACATTATGCTTACCCGTACATCGTTCTAAAAACATGTTTTTCTTTCACTTCCAGATCATATTCATATCATTATCATCATGCCTGTGAAGGAAGGCTTGCCAGAAGTATACATTCAGTTGGATACTTACAAATCGAAAAGACGAAGTCCCCACTCCCAGTATTAGGCGACGAGCAGACGACGACAGACTACAGTGTCAACACTTTAAGGGCACGACATTGCTACAGTTTCATTAAAAGCTGCAATGGGAGACTCCAGGATAATTCTGGGATAATTCTGGCACAGACCATTCTGCAAATGAGCCAAAAGAAATAAATCCTACTTTAGTACCTTCTTCGATCTCCTTCTCCCTCCTGCACCATTTTAATAATTTTGTCTCTCTTCCTCCTATTAACTTGAGTCATATTTTCAGCCGATGTTATCTCGTCGAGCGCTATCCGACGTATGGTCGGGCGGTGCAGGGGCTGGCGGCGCCGGCGCAGTGAGAACGGAACACTTCCTGCACGTGGGACAAGCGCTCAAACTTGATGCTGTATTGCGAGGCGACGCTCCCACTAGCTTAGTTTCATCAGGTAGCTAGTCTGATATCTGATTCGTAGAAATGGAATATATATCACATATTTTGTGCTTGCCGAGCTATTTTTTGCAGTCAATTTGGTTCATTCCCTTATTTGTGTACTAGTCCCTATACATTAGCAAGATATATTGCTGTAACATAATTAATGGGTTCAGGATGTGGCGGTTCCCGAAGAGCCCCATGGGAAGGTAAAGTGTGGCGCGCTGCACCACTCCCAGCCACGCCGGTCTGTGCTGAACAACTGGCAGAAGGACGGCTTTTGCTATCTACTACTTCCAACACATACATTTTAGAAGGTACGTAACCTTTATTCCAATTTTCGATTTCACTTTGAAGGTTAGTCGAATCCTTAATCCTAAGACGTTTCCCGAGACCACTCAGCATCACTCAAAGAAAAACTGTTCCTATTCTTATTACGTAAAACCTCGTCTCGTCGACTTTTCCTTTGTAACAGTCTGTCATCTTTCATCATAAAGGTACTTCACTCAAGGCCCAAGACGAATTATGTTTCAGAAAATGTTTTATATTATGAGTTAGCAACATTCAACAACAATATGTTTGAACTTTACACTTTACCGGCCAACAGAAAGCGGTACGACTCGAGTTGTTTTAAGATGGGAAGGCTGCGTTCGAGCAGCTCGGGTCACCGAGCGAGCTGGTCTGTTCCGTGTGGGCGCGAGGTTGGTGGCGGGGGGCGGGTCCACCACAGGCGGCGCGGGGGGCGCAGGCCTGTACGCACTGCCCTTACAAGAACTGTGTGCCGGCGCCTGGGCCATGCGACCCTTACAGGACTGCAAGCATGCCAGGCTTCCGCGGACCAAGACTGCACATTACTTTGATCTTCTAGAAACGGGTTTGTGTAATTTTTTTCTCAGCTGTCTACTGCAGTCCAAAATTGGCAAAATCCTTACCTACTCATCCCAACGAGCAAATAACCTTAACAATCGGGCGAATTTTAGTCTAGAGACTCTTAAGACAGTTTTCGCAATTCATAGATTTTTGGAACCCACGCGCGCCTGTCGCTTTGGGCGTATACAATCCAAAAGAAAACTAAGACAAAGACTCCATTCTGTAATTGCTTTTTAGGTGAAGGAGGTAAAACAACATTAGCCGTAGCAATTGGTAGAAGAGTAATGCTTATGATTGAAGAATCAAAGACTGACAACGAGATGGGTTTCGAGTATACACATATCAAAGTAAGTCGAGCATCACTTTACGAGAACTGCAACGACCTCCTAGGCAAGTAAGAAAAAAACATCAATATTTTGCGTCTTTGCAGGATATCCAACTAAGTGAATCTCCATTACTGATCAAGCTAATGGATGGTGAAGTAGGAATAATTGTGGTTGGATACAAGCATCATTGGGAAGTTTTAGAATCCGGGACAGGCCAGGTAAGACAGAAACTTTATTCCCAATAAAGACATAATGTCACTTACTTGAGAACAATACTAAAAAACACATTTAAAGGTTACAAAAAGTTCGTCATCAGTACAACAAGATAGTAACCCATCCAATGCATTTATTTCTCCAGAAGGGATCGATCCGCAATTATGTGCTGGCTAAGTTGAGTTTTGAATGCATTGAAAGAGTGTAGATCTTTACTAATAAAATCCCACTTTTATATAGATTCCTTTTAATTTTGATATAATTTACAGGCAGTAAAAAGAGCTGAAAATTCTGAAGATAGCGGACCTCGTCGTGGAACACTCGTCAACGCCTTACGCATAGGAGACGAGCGAGATGGACAAATTGTGTTATGTTATAATCGTAAGCGCCCTTTCAATACAATCCAAATATTTACTTTCTTTTTAGACTGAATTTGAAATACTTCGAGTATGATTGGTTTCAGATACGTGCCATTTTGAAAGATTAACTAGTAAAGGACTGGAAAGCGATACCGAATATGATTTTCATTGGACGACTGTACCTGCAGCAGTAGGTAAGGGTGGACATAACAAAAAATACATCGTTTCTTCAATTTCTTCTAAGTAATTCCTTCTACCACAATGACCAAGTAGACTATAACTATAATATATATAGCCGTTTTCTATAACTTACTTACGTTTAACGGTTAGTTAATATGCCTTACTCTAGTAGCTATCGGTGTTTTTATAAACGTTAGCAATGAATTGACATTCATATCCTATCCACTTCACTTATCTGTGTCTGAAGGGTTGACAGTCGATGTTTCTTTAACTGTTTATCTGAGATAGCAACGTTCCGTTAACACTGTTAGTAAGTTATTGAAAACGGCCGTAAGTCCTCGTTAACTACCAAATTGAATTCTGCGTCCAAAAATCTTCCGAATAATATACCTCGATGTTACTTTATGCTGAAATGTTGAAAATACTACTTAATTTGATAACCAAGATCGTTTTTTTGTTTCAGTATGCGCTTTCCCCTACATTATGGCATTTGCCGAAGATTTACTAGAGATACGACTAGTTGCTAATGGATCCTTAGTACACGCAGCCTGCATACCTGGACTGAAATTGCTTTGCGGGCGAAGAGTAAGTACCATACCCGGGAAAAATCAAATACATTAACTCGTCCTTCGAAGAATGTCTAGTTTATCTAGAATCGCCACCGATGTTTGTTTTTGCGCTCATTTGGTGCCTCATTAGTCAACTTTGTCATACTAAACCTTGCAAAAAACAAAAGAAAATCCCAGACTTTATCAGACATTTGGGGATACTATTATTTGCTCGCTTTTGAGGTCATATAAGGATAGTTAATGGCATAGAATTGTGGAGTTGACTTTGTTTACTCAACCGTTATCTTAAGGAGATTCTTCTTAAACGTTAACTGACAACTTGGAGGGCAATTCTCTCTTTGAAAGCCTACATTAGTAACACATTAAGTTTCAGGATATATTTTATGTGGCATGCGCACCGGAATACGTGCCTTTGAGTCGGGAGATAGATCCGTGCCTCAGTCTACACGACGAGCTCGTCAGACAGATGAGCAAACAATGCGGACCTTATTCCCTAGATGAAGATGAGAATTATGACAGGTAATGGACAATATCACTTTCCTAAAGTTCTTATTGCAACCTAGGCAACATTGAAGACCAAGACGAATATGGAGGGGAGTAATTGGCAAGTAAATGCCGAAGGAACTAGCCCACATTGACCAGTTCCCGAAAGGTTAGGCAGAGTAACTTCGGAAAGTTTAAAATTTAGCTGTCATCTGTGAAACCTTGTAATTTTCGACAAAGCTTTGCTGCTAGCTTTTCAGGTATCCGGTCTCGGTAGATTAAATTAAGAATAAAGGACGAAACAAACTCGATCAATTTCGCATCATTACTTCGGTCAACCATACCTTAAAAACAGTTTCCTTATACAATCTTGTTTCTGTTTACAGAGACCCTTATAGTATAAACCGCACTGCACCTTCGGAGAATAATTCAGCATCAAGCAGAAGCAGCTCGATTTCTTCTGAACAAGAGAACATTAGACCGCCACTAACACGAATGGCTCCGATTTCACCACCTACTTCTCCCCAAGGTTTGTATTTTCAAACAAGTTTTAAGTAATTTCTCCTTCGCCAAGGACGTCTGGAGCTGCAATAAGTATGCTGGGCTTAGAAAAGCAAACGAGGGCTCAAAAATTTGTTCCGCTAGAATTTTTGATGCGGTTGATGTCTCGAAAAGACAAAACACGATACCTAGCCCTAGAAACTTTCTGTAATTGTTGCTTTCTTGTAATTTCCAGTTCTCCCAGAAAACAGCGGTCGGTGCGTGCGCATCTACAAGATCCCCCAGAGTAACCTGAGCGCGGGAGCATACCAACGACAGTCGGTCTCCGCCGACCAGGTGGTCTCTTCCTATTTTTCTGACAGGTGAACATACTAATTTTTATACGTTCATATGTCCATACTGTAAGACAGGAAGTGACACAGTCACTACCATAATGTTACGTCATAACTTCATAAGGACTCGGAGTCGAAATGCTACCATGGACGAGAGATTGAGTTTACCCACCCTTCTTCTTCGTATGGATGATTCATAATATTTATTTACCCGAACCGACCAAGTGAACATACGATCTGATGGCCGGAAGAAACTGGAGAGCCATGACATAAAACCGCCAAAAGTGGAGAAATTTTGAAGAGACCTTACACTCAGCATTGGGTGGCCAATTGTTGAAGAAGAAGAAGAAGTCCCGAACAACTAAATACCAAACAAACGGCAAAACTATACGCAATTGAGGATTAGATAACAAATCTTATAACAGAAAATTTCGTTCTATTTCAGGCCAAATAGCATCCGGCAGAGACTAGCAGAACTGAGACTAGACAGCAAATCAAGAGGCGGAGGTGACGACGAAACCTTATAAGTGATACGTAGACAACCAAACCAACTTCGTAGCTTGTTATCGAATACGGAACCAGGTGCACAATTTTAATGTACGAGTAGCTAGATATACAACCGTAGGTACCTATAGGTATTGAGTGTTGGAAAAGTTGACTACACACGACATAGCTTTCGGAATTGCAAATATTGTCAACGATAGGCTTAGGAACTACACTGTAGAGAACGACTTTGGAAGCTTCTGTCGTGTGCAACCAACCTTAAATGTCTAGATAAAAAATAATCTATAAAGAAAATTATTTTAATGAAGTAGACACGTTACATGTAGACATAGTATGAGTAGATATTAGAGGGATACTTTTGAATGGCAAAGATGTGATAAACAAACATGGGTGATGTGTAGTGAACAAAACTATATTTCGTAGAGCGTATGAACGAATTAGTATGAAGCTATTTTACGTTAACTACTATAATATTTTATCATTGTTGCAATATTGGAGATTTATCAGAAATAATACTTTGTAACAATAGATGTATATTTATCTTCCCTGCTATTGAAATAAGAATCAGTTTAATATCTATACAGTTAAATTAATTACTCTGCACAAAATATATGCTCAATATAAGGGAAATATACTGTATAAACAAAATTATATTAAAAATAACAGTTGCGATGTAGTTGGTCGTTCAATGTTAAAGTAATTTATTGGATAAGAAATTTTATGACCTAGCAACAATTTTTACAAAAATATACAATGTACAGTGTAACTACAGATACTATGTAATTCAAATAAATTAATATTTATAATTAAATGATGAATCTCATGTTTTAATGTAATATTCTAGTCACTTGACTTCAACATGTAAGACAAAAAAAGTGATGTAAAATAGTTCTCTTTAGGATTAAACGAATTATGAAGAAATTATTATAATATTATCTTTCGAAAGTCTATTTGACACCAGAAAAGAAGTGCCATCCAATTGTTTGGTTATCTTTCTAGACTTAATAGTATAAAACTGTAATATTTTGCGATGCAAGAGAATTGAAATCTTATTTAAGTGTTAATACAGATTATCTTCAATGTACATAGAGAAGTAACAGTAGTGTTAACATTTCAAATGTATTAATTAAAGTTACCTATTTACTTGTATTACACAAAATTCTAGTAGTGTGTTGAATGTTTCGATGTCGTGTGAAAATGTATATTACTAACCAAAGAAAAGAACCAAACTGATAATCGTAAGTTTAAATCATAAGAATTATTATGAATGCTGTTATCACATGAGAATAAAAATTATGTGTGTACAATATGTAGTCATAAAGTTTTGTCCAATTGAAAATGAATATTGTAAAACCGACAAGTCTTTAGGATGTAAGCTTTTCGATAGTAACTAAATTACATAGAAATATTCGATAGCGATCCTTCTTTTGTTTCTTAATTATACTACAGGTTTACCGCTGAAGTAATGGCGCAATTATACTTGGTCGTTTGCCCGAATTCGGTTGCATTTGAAATTGGGACAGACGACCAAGTGTAAAAGAACGAGGACGTGGTTGAGTACGTCCGGTTCCGGGCAATACGGAATATGCACGTAATTTTTTCTTCACTTAAATCAATAAGACATAGTACTATCAACCCAAGAAAATAATTAAAAGTTAAGTTCAACTACTGCTTGTCGCTCGAAAAAAATATTAAACTCCTACAATTTTCTACCACAGTTCAAACGAAAAATTCATGTCATGTTATTTGACGTCATCTGCCTTGTTTACATCAAATTTTTTACCCTTAATAAATGTATGTGCTATATTCAAGCAAACATTGCCATAGCAATATTATATAATAAAATCTTAGTGAGACTCTACGTACTTTTCAAATAAAAGTGTTTGTTTGACACATAGTAATTGACGTCACTACCGGAATCGATGCGTTTTGCGTTTGCGTTTCGTTTCATTAAAAACACGCTACATAAAATATTAAATTGTAAAATAAGTGTTGTATTAGAAAATTAAACAAGTGTACCACAATGTTTTTTTTTTTGTATTTCTTGCATATACCTATACCAAATAACATGACATATACATATACCAACAGGATCAACTGTAGCGCGAATTAACGCCTAATTTGTTATTATTTTCTATTTGTAATTTCTCTAAAAGAATGTGTTAGTTTCTTCATATAAAATTGTAAAATAAGTGTTGTATTAGAAAATTAAACAAGTGTACCACAATATTTTAATGTGCCAACACATTCTTGCATATTCCCTATTGTTCGATTTCATGGTTCGACTTCATTCAAACTACTCGTAGTGTAATAAATGGATCTTCACTTCGAGCACCTCAAAGCGGCCTAACGACCAAGACGTATAATAGGGTATATGCAAGACACAAAACTTTTTTTGATTTCTTTAAAATGCCTTATATTGGACCATAAAAACATTGTGGTACACTTGTTTAATTCTCTAATACAACACTTATTTTACAATTTAATATTTTATTTAGCTTGTTTTTGGTGAAACGGAACGCAAACACGAAATGCATCGATTCCGGTAGTGACGTCAAAATCCATGTGTCAAAGAAACACTTTTAATTGAAAAGTACTTAAAGTTTCACTAAGATTTTACTATAATATTGTTATTGCGATTTTTGCTTAAATAAAGCACTTACATTTTAGTAAAACTAATCTACTAAGGGCAAAAAATTAGATTTAAGCAAGGCAGATAGAGGTAAGTGACATCAAAGTCTTGACATGAATGGCCGCGATAGTCATGGACGTTTGAACTGTCGTAGAAAATTGCAGGAGTTTAATTTTTTTTGTGCGACAAGCAATAGTTGAAATTAACTTTTAATTTATTTCTTGGGTTGATAGTACTGCATATTAATGACTTAAGTGAAAAAAAAATTATTGCGCCATGAGACGGCGCCTGATGTCAAGCTGCTCAGGGCGGTAGACTCGAGAGAGCTGTCATCCGCCCGCCGACGGATGTCAACACGCACCATCCTACCTCAGACGACATCTCAACTAAACTGTAGGCCTGTACCTATGTATGTGTCCCAATAATGTATGTTGAACTAGTGTAAATAACTACATAATAAGATTGTACGTTTGTTTTATGTTTCTTAGTTTATGATTGTGCTGTTTCTAGTTCCCACTTCGACTTAAGAGAGTTACGATGAATATCTATTGAGCATAGAAAAAATATTATTGTCTTTAGCAGAACATTGGTATATCATAAATATATTTTTATTGCCATGTCCAAAGTTATGGAAGTACAATTTTATTGCCTGTGAGAGATATTTGAATACCTCGGAAAGAGAAATTATAATGATGTTAAGTAGTTCACAAGTTTATCAAAGATTAATATACCTATATTTTAAATGAATATAAAAGCCGCATGGATATTAGTGACAAATGCATATTCGACGCATTTAGTTATGAAATGCATGCGTGTTATATGTATACTTTTAAATGCACATAAACCTAGTCTCAGTATTAGTAAAGAAGTATTTCTTACTAGTGTACATGCGGCTTTATTTTCCTAATCACCTGTTTCGACAAAATGTGATAAAGTGTGAAACAAAAAATTAAAATAGCACATTGTATGAAATTAAATTTATTGTTTATAATACGTAGACAAAATTAATGTATATTACTATAATACTTCATAATAAACCCGAGATACTGAACAAATAAAGTGTAATATAATTAAAAACAACTGTTCCAGTAACAAAATATACCTACTTATATAATGTAGGGTTTTACTCTGTTATTTTCTCTGAGGTTTTAAATAAATGTCTGTTCAGAAACTGGTGTTTCTTTTATTTGTATCCAATAAATACACCTAACATAAAAGCTAAGTAAGTCATCCATAAATCTAGTCCAAACTAATTAACACAATATAATAAAAGTTAGGCTAAGAACAGCACTTAATTTAAAAAAAAAAAACAACACTACAATTAATTATAAAAACTTGGGCTGCTGCTTCAAAGCAGTTATGTCTAAAAATCGAGGCATCTCACCTGGTAAGGGCGACTTTGACGAAGGTGGAATACCTGAAAAAACAACAATAGAACATTTATACAATATCTCTACCATCTATGACAAAAATGTGATGACATAATAGTTATTACACTAACCACTATTGTACATAGAGCAAATCGCTTAGCACGAAAACTCGTGGTAGCTTCTATACCAAGGAGGATGCTTCTGGCCCTCATTATTCTCTAAGTCACTGCTTTACATACCTTGTATTTGGTGATAGCCTAGTGGTGGAACCGTTGGACTGCCAAGTCATAGGTCTCGAGTTCGAACCCAAAACACGCACCTCAGATTTTTTTATTTTTGTGCGTAATGAAGGATAATCCTTCATTCACTTGCTTTGGTGGAGGAAAACATCGTGAGGAAACCAGCATGCCTGAGAGATATTTCTCGACGGCATGTAAAGTCAAGTCAAACGCCCATGGACGGTATAAAAACTCTCGACATCAGGTTAGGCACTAACCACATGAAAAACAAAGAGTCTTCTTCACCAAGAACTGCACATCCGCAAAACATAAGCAAATCGCCCGATAATGTGTTATGAACCTGTTATGTTACCTTGTAACAATTTATGCCTTTCCATATAATTTCTAGTCGCGAAAGACATGTCTATAGGCGCAGGCGCAGGCCTTGGCACCGGCCGCTGTGGTGCTGCTATAGGGGGCCCGTTCTTCAGATACTTGGCAGCTAATTGGTTCATTTTCAGGCTTGTGTCAGTGGACGTGTAGATGTGCGGTTGATGTAGCCCAAGGGGGTCGTCGCCGAACTTAACTCTGAAATTATGAATTAAAGGAAAATTTGAAGCGGGAATTTGAATCACGCTTAATTTAAACTTATATAGTCACTTACGGGATATTTTCTGTGATTGTCCATTATTTTGAGCTCCCGATATTTCGACGCTGTTGCAAGGGTTATTTGAGTCAACCCGCGATCATGGCGCTTGCAACAGCGTCGAAATATCGGGAGCTCAAAATAATGGACTATCACGGAAAATATCCCATATGTGACAATATAAGTTTAGTTGTAAACCGTGAAAGTTTAAAACATGCTTAATTTGACATGCAAAAGGACCATGGGCATTTTTCTATGATCTCTGGGCGTAAGGACATCACCATCATCTTCATGCCCTTGTCCCACGTTATTTGGGGTTGGACTAAGTTGTACCCAAGTCGATTTAGTCTTCCAGGTGGGCCATGGCAGTTGGTGACCCGCTGGGAGCTTTTCTGCAGGCTCAGCCTATTGAGCCGGAGGGGAATGTCTGAGGAGCCACAACTTTTTACCAGCTTCACCAACCCTATTGTTGTAGATTAGTAGTTAGTTAGTGTTAGCCGACCTAAGGACCAACCGACTCGGCGACCTCACGGCGTCTTTGCATTGTAAAGAGGGTGACGTTTGTCTGTCTCTTGTTTATATTTTTCAGAAGAATTTATCGAGTAAGATATGCGTGGTGGATCGATTAGAGCAGCGCGCAATGATTGTTGACATAAACGTCCCGCATGAACCCCTACGAGAACCTCGTGAAAGCCAAGAAAGATATATACGTCGTCGAAATGACGGGAAAAACAAGTGCCTCTTGGCTTCGCTAAGGGTGTTTTTACACCCTTTATGTCACTATTCGAGAGCAGCGGTGGCCGAATAGTCGCAGTCCTGACTTACGAACAGTAAGTCGTGGGTTCGAACCCACGCAGGCGCATTACTTTGTGTAATTTATTTCATCACCACTGCTCTCAAAAACGGTGAAGGAAAACATCGTGAGGAAACCGGCATATCGTAGAAACAAAAATTCGAAGACATGTGACATCTACCAACCCGCACTGGGCCCGCGTGGTGGATAATAGCCCATACCCTCTCATAGAGAGGAGGCTGTGTGTCCCAGCAGTGGGAACATTATAAGCTGATTATGATGTCACTAAACAGTATTGTGTAGTAATTTAATCTGAAACTTTATACCTCCAATTACCTTTTAGTAACACTAACATTAGTCTTGTCAATCTGCATTTGCACAGTCTGCATCTGTTGCCTTGTGTTCCTGTACAGAGCACTGGCTGAAGACGGCATGTCTGAATCCTGAAGCATGCCATTGACATGAGTCTGAAAATTAAAAAAAACTAGAAAAAACAAGTTTTACTACAAATAGTAGGTAAATTGAATAATTGGTGTTGATGTTACCATAACTTTGTTGTAATAGGTCCATCCAACATTAGATTGATCGTCACTTCCTGCTTCAGAACTGAAAAGAAAACCATAACTTAAAATCTGATAACTTTGCGGGTAGTTCGAAAAAATGTCACAAACGATAAAACGAGTATGTGGCGGTATAAAAGAGTGCGTTACTGTTGATTCGAAAAAGCATTGAGCAAACTAGAGCCGTGCAGGAATCGACCTATCACACACAGATGAGACGAGAGAGGAGATGGGAATAACCAATGTAATTGATCGATTTTGGCAGGTCTCCCCTCTGGTCTATTTTCGCTTGACTCCTCAATGGAAACACACCTTAAAAGGGCACATGTTACATAGTCGTTTCTTCAGAGTTTATAGAAGTGTAAAAACGCGTAAAGGAATGGTTTAGAATTAGAATTGTATTTTATTTCAGATCTCCTGTAGGTGCATTATTTTGAGGATGATAAATTAATATGAAGATTATAATTTAATAATTTGTTACAATTAAACGATATTGACGGACAGGGTGTTGTGGCACAGCTTGGCAGAAGCCTATACCAGTGGGCTGTGATAGTCTGAGTTGATTATTTAAGTCTTGAAGTAAAACTATAATTATCAACTAAGAGTAACATGGTAATGATTATTACTCACTCGCTATAATCTCTAATATCCAAATACAAGCTCTGCTCAGGTGACATGAGAGGTGTGGTAGCATTATCTATCTGAACATTATACAAGCTCAATTCATTGAATGTTTTCTCCTCATTCATAGCAGGTTGGAGCATACACCCATTTGTTGGAGCATTCCCTTGGGCCTCGAACTCGGCCCTCATAGTTTCACCCACAGGAGCAATACCATCCAAAAAGTTTGGATTTGTAGACTGTCCTTTAGACAGAACCTCTTTTATACTTATTTGGGACCTATTACATTGTATTTGAGCATTGTCATTTGTTTTCAAGATTTCTTTGTTGATAACTGTTGAGGTTCGGACCATTTCAAAGCTGGTCATAACTCCTATTGATATTTTGTGTTGTTCATTGCCAACGGTTTCAATAGCTACATGTTCCGTTGTATGAGATTGCACAGGTATTTGAGTTTGTTGACTAGCTGAGATGAATTTGTCTACTTTCTCTTGCAACAGTTGTAACTGTTCATTCTGAAGCTTAATAATCTTGAAAAGATCAGATACTGTTGGTTCTCTCTTCTCCTTGCTAATATTTGTCTGTTTTTCAACTTCCATGGAGTCTGACTTCTTGCTCTGTTCGTATTTTTCTATTGCCCAGGTTTTTTTATCAACAGCATTCATTTTTGGACTGGCTACCTGGTCCCTGTCACATGTGTTGTACTGGTATTGTCTAGGAGATGATGTATGGCTGCAACAGGAGCATGTGCTGGGTGGTGGGGGCAATCTACATGGACATTGATTATGCCTGCCAGCATTTTGATTGATAAAGTGAGGATCAAACCTCGCCATGTGATGCTGAGGTGTATGTTCTTTGGTCATGTAGTGTGCACTTGGTGAAGCAATTGGTTTAATGCAATGATGACAACTACAGTCCAAATTCGCAAGAATATTAGGCTGTAGCACAGTTTGCTTCACATTTTCAGGCAGACTAATTGCAGCCATTTGCATTATTTCTTTTTTCTTAGTAAAAGGGTAATTTTCCTTGTCTAAACTTAGCTTGCTTAATTGCTTTTGTACAGGATTCATATCTAAATGGAATTTGTCTAAGTTATCCCTTTTTATAAAGAAATCATTATCTTTGATAAGTATATTTGGTGGTTTCACTGTTTTATTATCCATGGAAGTTTCCGGCTGGGAATTATTTTGAGCAACATAATTCATTGTATTAGCTTCAACAGTGTTATGATTGATATCTGCAGGCTTAAGAATAGACCTACTAAATGTAGGTCTCCGAGGCTCGTGGTAGGATGCATCAAGCATACTTAGTTCCAAGTCATTAGACGGCGACCAGTCTGGCCCCTTCTGATAGCTTGGCAATGGAGTTTTGTTCATTATTGGGTAAGGGGAACTATTGCTGCATTCAAACAATTGCACTGGGTCATTACTATAAGGCAAAACCTTCGGTTGACTATACAAATCTGGGAAGTTGGCATGTAACTGCCTCTCAATGAGTGGACGAGGTGAGTGGCACTCACGCTCGTTCATGTTGATGGATTTAAAAACTTTAACAGGGCTCTCAAAGCGAACTTTCTTCATTAAGCCCGTCCCTTTTCAATATACGCCTCGAAACTTCAAAAAAACATTAACAAATACTTCACTATAACATTAGCAATAATCACATATCATATTTGTTTAAAAATCTTATCAAATAAACTAAAAATCTTAAAAACCGATTCCCACGTAAAATTGCACAACAAACTTTTGAAAATACTCGTCTTGTTTATGACATTGACAGTTTGACGGTTTGATTGACATAATTCATTGGCAGAGACAAGAGAAACAATAGTGATGCGCAACGAATTTGATCCGAAGCGGAACGGAACGGAGCAGCGTAAGAAATAACTCAGGCCAAACGGGTATACGGGTCACTATAAAATTAGACAGATTGTAGTAGCTTGTTGTACGTGACGGAAAGTGACGGTCGATTTGTAGCTAGCGATGTCAGCGAGAGCGAGAGTGAGATATTTAAAACGTATGGACATGAAAAAATTAACTAATTCAAGAAAAACCGGTTATGTTCCTAATGTAAGGGGTTGGCATTATAAATCATAATTGCCTTATACAATAAATGTCTTCCCTGAATCAGAAATTTCAGCATGGCAACAATATTTTTCAATTCAATCAAAGTAATATTTTTGTTTTGAGGTTATCTTACGATTCTGTAATTTTAATTTGTATTTTTAGTAAATATGAATCGAAAACTACTAAAAGTGTTTAACCCTTTAGTCTCAATAACTAGATCAAAAGGCTATAAACCGCCTGGTGGAATTCGATATCCAGGTGGCATAGTTTATTATCCAAGGTATTTGAACCTTCAAACGAACTGTATCCCTATTCTCTGATAAATTACACATTATTTACTATTTCTTACGTATAATTATGAAACCTTTTCAGATACCCTGATCACAAAGATCCAGAAGTTACACCAGCCAAGTTATTCAGGGTTGAAAGAATCAAACCCAGCAAACACCAGACTCACTTTCTGAAAGATATTCTATGGGAGTTTAACATTTTGGAGGAAGTGAGTGGAAAATAATTAGAATAAAAACTTTGCTGTCCCTAAGAACTTGAATTTATCATGGCTCACATTTCCAACATGGTGCCAAGTTGACTAGAATCATGTGTCTGTGACCCAACTAAGTAACTCCTATAAACAATGTTAAAGTTAGTGAGACATTGACTAACATGTTTGATGGTTCTCCCGTTGTCCATCCTATACTTACAAATCTAACATAATGGTTTATTCATTAACCTTCCGTATGTCGAGTATATAGACAATTAAAAATCTATTGTGTCTCGTGTAGATCTACAGATCTCTAGGTCTCTAGATCGGCATACGAAGGGTTAACACAAAACTGTTGCTTATAGTACAGTGGAACCCAATTCATCAGACATTAATTAATCATTTTTATTTACAGTGTGGAAATCACATTACTGTTGTGAAAAATATACCAGAAGTGAACTCAAAGCTTTGGAAAATTAAGCATTTAATAAAGGTTACACCTATTCAATTCCCATATGGAGAACCAACCAAAGATGACATCAACTACACCCTTCTGAAGGAAAATGGCCAATGTTTGGTCACCAAGAAGTTAGTGCCAAAGCAGGAACAAATTGAAGCTTTGGAACAATTTGAAAATAGTAAACAGAAAATGGATTCAGATACATTGAAAAAAGATTCAAGACATAAGTGGAATAATGCATTTACTGGAGGATTTTAAGTTATTTTCAGTGTAGATTAGTTAATTAGCATATAAAATATAAAAAGTTCTAATTTCACTTAATTTCCTTTATTTATCTTTTTACAAATTATTTATATTTTTAAATATCAATTAAAAAAAGGTAAATAACATTTAAAAATATATAAAAATTGTAGCCCACCGGTATCGGGAATAGTTAATTTAATTTATTATTTCACTAAAAGCCAAGGTAGTAATTTTAAGGTTTTTCAAGGAACTAATTTAGTTATTCTTCTTCGTCACACTCTTGGCAGAGTGGTTGCGGTTGTCACATCGGGGTTGGTGGCAAGCTTCACAATCCGTCGCCATTTCTCCTGTACTGTGGCTTTTCTTGTACATTCTTGGAGTGGACCATCGGGTGCAGTTTTGATTTGGTTGGTCCAATGCATTACGATTTATTTATAGCATTTGTTAAAATAATAACAAATCATGTATTTGTTTTAAAACAACAGTTCTTTATTCAAATCAACAGCATCTAGAACTAAATATAAAATAATATTTACAAAACTTATTCAAGCATAGTTCAATCATCATCATCAGGTTTATCAGCACTCTTCTTGTTCAACAAGTAGTTAAAATGTTCAGGAGTTTTGAAGTAATTCTCCAATATTATCCCATGTTTGTTACCAAGATCAAACCTAGCGTCACCCCATGAGACCACAAAAGTAGGATTCAATTTTTTAAAGTCCTTCACATGGAATTTATGTTTACTTATTCTATTGAAGAAATGACCTCTGAATACTGCAACATATTCGTCACCATCTTGATACAGCCTAATGACATATTTTGATATCAATACTTTTACAGCGGCATGTAATGCAATAAATGCTCCAAGATAAACAAAACACTCCATAGGGCTGTTAGCAATGACTACATTGTCACCTACTGTAACAGGGGTATACGCATCAGCTTTATCATAAATAGAAGTAGCATAGTAAAGTGTGCCGGCCCCAACGATAGATGTTGATAAGGTTAGATATGCGGAAGCCCAGTTTATTGCTGTATTCATAGGTGCTTTATATATCAGCTGCCATCTTTTGGAAACGCCGTCCTTTTCTCTCCACATGTTCTGGGTTTCCATAAAACGCATAGGATGACTTGAGACATATCTAGCCGAAGTTGTCTGAAACACTTTAAATTGTTGCCGTTCGGCTAAACGTAGCAATCGTATACAGTTCATTTTGCTGGCACTTTTTAAACTATTAGCTAAATATTTCAGCAATAATCAAAGTTCTACTCAGTCATTTTTTTATTTACTGCGGCTGGGCTATTTATTTTTAGAGGTTACTTTTTTTCTGACACTAGGATTTTGAGACTACAGTGACAGTGACACCATGGAAGACAGCCTGTGAAGACAGCTGAAGTGAGAAGTTGCGTTCAGAAACGTAATTTTCTCCCGACTACGACAAATTCCAATATCAATGTAATGTTTATAATCATACACGGGAAAGAAAAAAAAATCTTTGCGTAGCATATAGCATTTTGGCCTAAAAATATTTTTTCAAAATATCTTCGAGACGTTTTGCCTGTTTAAACAAAGTCGTTTTGGGTCAGGCCCCATACGATGAAATGAGATGAGTATGACCGTCCGTTGATGAACAGTTCGTTGTTAGATTTTAGCCTTTTTTGAAAACTGAAAGTGGAACCCTGCCCGAAAGAATTCGTATTATAATTTTAGCATTCTTTCATCACGCTCTGCCTACTCAGCTATCAAGTTTTCATGCTGAATATGCTTCCTGAAAAACCCTCTGGGCCTACCATGAATGGAGTACCTATGTAAGGATATAATTACTTACTTTCTTTAAGAATTTCTCAGTAGCAACCAATGAGTCTGGATTTGTGCCCGGTTTATGGCAATAGGATCGCCCCCATAACATGGGACTTAAAACATAACCGGCGAAATGTGGGTGTACCAACAATTAGGTACACCTCTGCCTGACCCTTCGGGGATTACACGCGTGATGTTACTATACTTGGAAAAAAATATTGGTGTAGGTTAACTAATTAAACAATATATAAAAATGTATATAATTTATTTTTAACATGAATATTCGATTCACGGAATAAAAAACAATACTCAGATTTGTATACAAAAAGGTGCATAATATATTGAAAACTTACAATAAGTGAATAAATTATATCCCGTGAAATAAATTCAACATAATTAAACAACAAGTGATAAAGTGTTATTTTTGTGATAGTTACAAATATGAAAACTCTTCTTCTTAGAATTAATAGTTCATGAATTAACATTTGAAATTAATAGAGCGTAGTAATTTCAGTCCCTGCTCGTCTAGGAACATGAAAGAGAAAACTACTATTAAAACTGAAACTTTATTCCAGTTTAGACCAGGCCCCCCTATTCACAAACGCTCCGATTCGATTTCGATTCGGAAACTCGTATGTCTATCTCGCTCGCATTTGTAACGCCAAAAAAGATAGACTTATGACTTGTCGATTCGAAGCGTTTGTAAATACGGAAGCTGAACACCTTATCATTTTCTAAATAAACACTAAAAAACGAGTAACTAAGTTGAGGTACTTACATAAAAAGTTAATTATTTAAATTATGGACAGTTGAACTAAAACAAAGTGTTCCTAATTATACCTAGACAAGGTATACTCAATCAAATTCCTCATTTATTAAGATTCTTTTTACATGTGCCAAGAGATCAAGTTGGCATTTGACCACCACAAAGACAATGTTACTTCATGACGACAATAACGTCATCTTTCTTAACAGTCACCTTAGTGCAAAAATGTAGAACAGGTGGAGCTGCTACAAATACATTCAGGTCAGCCTGATTCGGCATAGGCCGGGCAGGAAAATTGAAATGTATTTAGCACGTCATGCTTTTATACATCATAGTTCCACGCCGAGCAACGTAGCGGGCAACACTATAAGACTAGCTTTGATTAATAATATAACGTAACTATTCGACCAAAATAGATCAGTATATGGAATATTGCATACAATAACAAACCTGTTATACTTATAACATCACACATACACAGCCAACGCCGGTATATTACTTTTGGCTTAACATTTAAGTAGGCTTGTTAAAAACTATATCTCTATCCTTTTCTACGACTATTTACAATAACACAGTAACATAAATATTTTCAGGTAAATCTTTTATAGCTATCAAAACAATAATTCAATACCGTAAGGTTTCGACGTATTGAGATCGATACATATTATATCTTAGTCTATTGCTTTTGTTTATAAATATCATAGTTTTATGTTTCATGGAAAACGTCAAAGTATAGGACCGGTTGCACTATCATCTGCTTAGCTTTCCCTGTTTGCACCAGAACAACACTAAATAAGTTTAGTGCATATATTATAAATCATAGTTCTATTTCTGTCAATCATGTGGTGATAACTATTTTTAAATGCCTACAATAGTGGTGGAATAACTATGAAAATCAATGTTACAGAACGAGAACACAGATTGATTTTCTACTATAACTTACCATCATTTGACGACCCGAATGGCGCAGCTGTAGTGAGGCTGCCTTACGTTCTTAGGGTGCCGGGTTCGAATCCCGGTAGGAGCAAATGTTTGTGTGATGAGCATGGACATTTGTTTCCGAGCCACGGATATTTACATGTATAATAAGTACCTATGTATTTACAAACAAAAAGTATCTATGTAGTATTATCAACTATCTGGTGTCCACGACACAAGCCTCGTTGCTTAGTGTGGCACCTAGATGGCGCTGTGTGTAATGTCCAGCAATATTTATATTTTTATATATTTGAGGTCAGTATCTCCCGACTTATTGACTTCATTAAATCATGTTGAGCTTAAACTGTTGTTGGAAAAACGAGGTTTATCAATTTCTACATTTACATCACTTTTACTACGCGGTCCTTTCACCGGACTATCATTAGAATTTTCGTATTTAGAAAATAAATAGTGGGCAAACGAATCGTCTTTGCCCACATCTACTTCTTTTTGTGGCACATTTTTATTTTTCGAATAATTTGATATACTATTAGTAGCGTTTTTTAAGAGATTGGTATCAACATTTTCGTTATTTGTTTTGTGATTGTTGGTAGTGTTTTCTCGTTTATCTTCGTTGTCCGTACTTTTGTTGGAGGGTTGTTTTCTTAAGCTCTCTGGCAGTGCATCTGATTTTAACTTGACTAGAGTTGTATTGACGACTGAACAATCAATTTGCATCAGTGTTACATGATCGTTCATTAGAGAATCTGAAAATGAACAATGCTGATTAGGTAAAAGTACTTTATTGCCATTTAACTCTTATGGCGTCAAAGACAAAAGACAAATACCTTTATCATTCACAAATTCAAACTTACCGTTACCGCTCCTAGCTGGTAAAATCAATGCCATTTTCGGTGGTCTAGTAACATTATGTGAAACCGCTGGCAGCAATAGGTGCTCCCCTTTACCAAAGCCCACAATGTAGAAAGTATCATCCCGCCTATGTAAAGCTTGTAGTAAGGCATTCCATTCACCCATGTCATCCATATTGAAATCATTCACCGCTTTCCTCATAGGTTTCCGGTATAGAGTTTCGTAGTCGATGACTGCGTTTTCTGCGAAGTCTATTTCTTTATTCCTCCTCAGTCGCCGTATTCGCGACTTATCTTTGATGGGTTTTACCTGATTTCGCACGCTAGGGATTTCAACGAGATTGGCGTCTAATTTCATTTTGTTGAATAGTCTGTAGGTTTCTAATAAGCCGCCTGGAAATTGAAATAAACTCACGAGTTAGAAAACAGAAACACCTCCAAATAATGATTATACAAAAATGTGTTCAGAAATGTGAAATGTGGCAGTAATACTTTTTCGCCCTAACTCAAGGTTCAAAGTATAAGAGAGAGGTCCAAACAGTTATGTCAATAATGATCGAAAATGACATACGGAATCTTGAGAATAACTTAAAGTGTCTACATATACTAGAAAAAGACATGAAATTGAAGCTTCAGGACAAAGTTAGAGTTGTCAAAGTTTACCATTAATCTTTTCTTCGCTAAGATAAGGTTGTCGCTTTTTCCTCGGCACATCATATGTCCAGTTCAACGTCTTTCCGCCGCCGATCCATCGGTTCAGCTCCCCTGCTATTCGTATGCTCTCCGTCTGGTTTATATTCACGAAGTCCGTCGCTTTCACTGTCGCGTTCTGACAATCTGATACGTATGTAACGTTGCTTATGTCATCTGTAATTAATATTTGGGGTTTATATGTATTTTGGGGTTTATTGGGTTATTTCACTAGGGTTGTATTTTATACCAGCCAAGAATCTTTATGCCCGGCTGTTGGCATAGCAGACTCGACCCTATATCACATAGGGTGACCAGATGTAAGTTTACGTAATACAACGTCATATTACGGTTTTTGTAGACTGCCAGTTTTGCATAGAAATTGCTATAAATAACTTGCCATTTACTTGGCGCATACATTTTGACATTTTCTAAACGACTTTTGTATAGGTCAAGTTTACAATGTGAAGGTTCCTTCACCTTTGAAATCAATACGTGCCTTGTGGCATGTAGATAAGGTCGATATCGTATTGAGCTACTGAAATGTTATTTAGAACTTAAAGATATTTCATTTCAATAGCAGTGACTTAATTGGATCGTAATTATTCCATAATTATAAGACATAAACCGTCTCGTTGGTCTAGCCGTTGCAAGCGCGCTTGCTGAGCATGAGGTCCTGGGTTTGATTCCCGAGTCGGGAAAAGTTTTATTTGGGTTTTCCACCAGGAATTTCCCAGTAGCTTCCACGGAGTCTGGATTTGTGCCGGTTTGATGGCATTAGGCTCGCCCCTTTTATATGGGACTTAACCGTAACTGGCGATATGTGGTTGTACTATCAGGTACACCTCTGCCTAGCCCTTCGGGGATTACATGCGTGATATGTTATTTTATAAGACTTATGAACTTACGACGCTCAACTACGGTTTTCCAGATCTAGAATATGAATGATATTGGTAAAGGGTACACACCGTTTGTAATATCTACAGCAGCGTCCTCTGACCACAACAGATGTCTCGTGTGATGTGGAGCGGAGGACCCGACAAAAGGCTTTGCGTTCCACCTTCAATGAAAAACAAACAAACGTGAAGTAAGTCGTAAAACAGCAGGCAGTGAAATGTATCAGTGATTTCATTAGGTAGAAGCTCGTAATTAACCTTCCATAAGTCGAGTATAAAGGGTGTAACAAGATCCTTCACGAAGCCGAATGGCACTTGTTGTCCCCGCCATTGCGATCATTTTTTTGTTCTAGACCATACCTGGGAACCTTCTAGTTACGGAGATTTGGGGGGTCAAAATTCCATCTTCATCACAAGTTTTTTTTTTTTAAATACATGTTTAAAATATAAGATTTTTACTTAAAACACCTCCACGACCCCCGTACTATTCAATACTTCCATTAGCACAATGTTTTGAGTCCGTTACATAGAGTCCTACCATAAAACTTGATTTTTCACCCGAAAAAGAAAATTGTTTACCAGCAATAATTTTTGCCTAAAGTTAATAGTTTGATGTACATAATGCTTGGTTGACGGCTTCATGAAGGGTCTTGTTAGACCCTCTATAGACACAATTAAAAACCTATTGTGTCTCGCGTAGATCTACGTTCCGGCATACAAAGGGTTAAGTGAGGAAAACTGACGTAGCTTGTGATACTGCTAAGCAATTGTTAAGAAACCACACTGAGACTCTTGAACTCAACTTGTTTTTTCCTGTCATGCATTTTCCGATATTTTATAAATAATTCAAAAATGTTTCACTAATTATAAATCTGCTTTAGGAGGGTAGACATGACAATGAAACATGCTCTCAAACGACCTTGCTTCACATGTGTAGGCATGACTAGACAACTGTTTAAATCACAATGTATACAACTCCTCACGGTTGAAATTCACTGTGAAAGTTTTATCATTTGTGTACCAAGACTGATTTTAAAACTCAAATGGACGTGTCTAATGTCACGAATAAATGCGTTTACGCTGTTTTTGTTTTCAGGAAAGCCATGACGGCAATCATATTTAAGGGGAAAGCGCCAGGGTGTTGGAATCCCAACACTAAAATTGCTAATTCTTTACGGACATCACTAGTACCCATCTTTAATTTAAATGACAATTTGTGCAACGTGCTCCTGCCTGACTGGTTGATTATTGGTGAGAAATATATATATGATTCAGAATTAGCAGTTTCCCTAAAATAAACAGCCCATACTACTACAATTCCCTACACAGGATAGCCCGCGAAATTCAATTTTTATACGTTTTTTGCAGGTCAGTGTCAGGCTGTATATTGAACAAAATATGATTCGCCGCCGTAACCCGTATGTAGTTACAGAATTATAGTAATTAAAACAATCAATACAACCCTCGAAGTTCATTTAATCCCAATCAATGACCATTTCGAGAAAAGGGGATTCAATGGAGTTAAATGAACTTAGATGTATTGATAATTTGAATGATTTCATCTCTGTAACCTAATTTTTTTACGATCGCGAATTATATTCTAATCAACATACAACCCGACACTGACCTGGAAATTGCAAGAAAAGTAAGAAATTCTAATTTCGCGCGCTACCCTGGCGTTTTCGCCTTAATCTTTAAGCAAGACTTGCACTTACATCATTCACTCTTCGCTCTTTCACACTCTCACATTTTAAAAGTTTACCACAAGATCTGAAATGCACCCACTTCAAACAGTCCACCGGCACGTCTTCCACAATAGAATTATATAAGCATACCCCATAGCCGGACACTGCCCCCTAAGATACAGGCCTAGCCTAGTTTAGGGGACAGGGTTGAAACTATTGTACCTACTTATTTACCTATGCTAAATTAGAAACTTTAATCTGTATACAGTGCAATGTACTTGAACTTTGTGGTAATAAATAAATTATTATTATTATTAAATCAGAGGTGCAAAAGCGGACTAATTCCTCATTCCTGATGGACATCAATCAAGTTGTAACATTACCTACCCTAAAACATTCCAATTGAGTGACACCATGAAAACCATAGCAAATATAACAGCTATGTTTTTCTTAGGTATCAGAAGTGAGCTGTCCAGGAGTCGCGGCATCTGTGGAAACAAAAACCATCTGTATTTGATGACTTGTAACTAATAAAATAATAAGTATAGGTATGTAAACCGGAACAAGGTCAGATTAACACCTATATTATTACATTGTTTGACCAGAATTATTATAATTATTAGCTGTAATAAATTCGGCTGAATTTAGGTACTGTTGTGTATGAAATGTCGTACAATTTTCCTGATTAGCAACTGAAATATCGCGTTGGAAGCGATGAGGAAAACTATATGTTGTACATATACATTATATACCCATTTGTACGTCGATGTCCCATCCCATGTACAGATTATCAATTTTATAATCCATGTCATGACCATTAAACTATGGACTTTTTTAAAACATTAACAGCAGAGTTCGCCTATGCAATTTTAAAACCTAGTAACTGACATTTAAAAAAATAGTTGGCAATTTGACTTGTTAGAATCAAACAAGTCATATTAGCAAAAACACCACTTTTTTTTTTAATGTCAGTTATTAACTGCATTGCATACCCGAGTTGTCAGGCTAAGCGGCGCGCGGCGGTCTGGAGAGCGAAACATCGCAAGACTGATGCTCTACTCGCGCATGGCCCACTCTAACATTTTCAAGCATAATAAAAAGTTACAAGGATGTTCACCTTTCGACCCCTCCCGCTATTTTCAAGCTGGTCTCTTAATAATTTATTCTCTAGTCGCAACCTGGCGTTCTCTTGCTGTGCCTCAAACAGTTGCTGCTCCAAAGCAGACACATATTCTTTCTTTTTCTGTCGAGATTGGCATGCCGATTCCCTACAAATTAGAAACAATAGTAATTGTAAATCTAGCTAGGCCAATGTTAACCTAAAAGTCAACAGCTTAAAAGTCAAAGAATACGTATAGTATGTTACTAATAAAAAAACTTTGACACTATTTTTTTTCGTTTTGTATTATCAAGTTTAGTTTTATAAGGAAAATAATTATTATCAAAATAAAGGTCAAGCTAAATAAACAGTTGACCTATTCATCTCATACATAACTTATTTGCTTTTTTATAAACCATTTTATTTCATCACTTTACTAAGTAATAAAGGCAACATGAATTTCTCTAATAACATTTTGTTTCTTGAAGGATGTAGCAGGAAATTAGAGAAGCCAGCTATAGACTGATGATGAATCGCAGCATCCAGTAGCAGAAGTAGTTTGCAGTAGTTAGTTTTTTTTTCTGTTAATAACTTTGTCCCACTCTAGGAATTTCTCCTGTATCGTGGGCGCGATTACAAACACAAACAGCCAAACCCGGAACAACTACCCGTAGGTCATACAAATATTTGTTCCGTGCGGGGATCGAACACGCAGCGCAACAGCCAATCGCTTAGCCACTGCGCCAAACGTGCCGACAAAGTTTCCTTACCTATTCTTAATCATCCTCTGTTGCTTCTTGATAGCTCTGACCTCAGCTTCACTGAACATCGAGAGGTCTATTGTAGGGCTCTTTGGACTATCATTATCTACATTAGGAGGTATCACATGGTTTTGTATTAAGTTTGGAGCTGTTCCATTGGTGACTACAGCTGGCTTAGGGTTGATGACTATATTGCTTCTTGGTGAGGTGACCTTAAAAGAAATAATGACATTCTAATCTGCAGTTTACATCAATGTCTGCTAGAAGAACTCTAATTAAAATATATATTTTACTTGTAAATCCACAATGTCTGAGATGTAAATTGGAATTTCATATATTATATATTGTAATAGTTCTTATTCATATCACTTTGTTAAGAAATAACATTACAAGCAGTAAAATTGCTCTGTTTAATAAATACAGGACTTTCTTTAAATTATCAAACATTGCCTATAAACACGCATGTCACATAAATATAATTTAGAGTAAACTTATAACCATTGCATGTGCTATAGGGTTTTTAGCAGGAATTTCTCAGTAACACCCACGGAGTCTGGATTTGTGCCCGATTGATGGAAAAAGGCACGCCCCTATTACATGGACTTAAAAACATAACTGGCGAAATGTGGCTGATCTATTTAGGAACACCTCTGCCTAACCTTCGGAGATTACATGCGTGATGTTATGTCATGACATTCCATTGTTACAACTCACTAAGTCTCCATTTATAAAATATAAATACCTGTACTGGATGATCCTTGGCACCATTAAATTTGGTCTGAGTCAGCGGCGATATGGCAATCTTCCCACCCTTTGTGCTCTCTGCCGGGATAACAATACTAGGGGGTTTCGTCACTACATTGGAATTCCTTTTAAGTATACTGGGCACCTTTTTGTGTTCTACTCCTACCATTAACTGAATCTGACCATTCACAACTATTTGCTTATCATTTGGCGAATTATATGTGTTTTCATTTACAACTTTGAAGTACGAATTTTGTTGGTAACCATTTCCTGAAAGAAAAAGGGCTTATGGTAGAAATAAATAAAGATGTACTGGGCTTATGGTAGATCTTTCTTTATCTTGTGGTTAGTGCGTAACCTGGTGTCAGAGTTTTTATGCCGCTCATGGGCCTCTGGCTTGGCTTTACTTGCCGTCAAGAAGTATCTCTCAGGCATACTAGTTCCTCACGATGTTTTCCTTAACTGAAGCAAGTGATAATTTGTCAATACGCACATGAATGCGAAAATCAGAGGTGCCTGCCTTGGGCAGTCCAACGGTCACACCACTAGGCTATCACTGCTAATGCTATATGGTGGATCAAGCAACGCTTTATTGTTGTGTAGCTCTATATCTAATTGCTGATTAATCATTGTTCATAATGGTGTAAAGCCTTAATAAAGTTACCAATTACTATGTAAATATGGATTAACATAAAAGTAAACTGTTATCTTGATAAAATGTTATAGCCACATGCTCGTAAGAGCAATATCAAGCACGATTTGAACAAAAAAAAAACCTACACAACTGCAATAAATGTTAGTATGAGCACATACAAGGTCACCTCATACTTCATATATGTACCTATTGTTCTTTTTTGTTCTCATGCAATAATATTCACACATATTGTTAAGATTTATAACTGTTAATATTACGTATTGTTAGTTTAAAGTTGTATCTCTATTTATTTTTATTTTTTTATACCTTTCTCTAACTTTGTCATTAAGCTAATGAGTTAACAGGTAAACTCACCATTATGTAACTTAGAATAACTGTTGCTTAATTCGGTATCACAGTCTTCAATCTCCATCTTAATGCCCTGAAATGAAGAAAATCAATATAATAAACTCCTTGCAAGCTAAGCTTTGATATTTTGTGTAGTAGCATACTACTTAGTTGCTATTGCCTTTGGATAATGGCCATAATAATAAGAACATAAGTAGTGGAGGGTTCAAAACAAGAAAATCAGTACCTTAATAACACCATTTTCAATAGCCATGACAGGTCCATTTCTTTCAGATATTCCATTTGTTTGCGTTTTCTGTAATGGTGGGTTTGCAGGACTGGGAGCTGTTTACAAATAACATTTGCATTTATATACACTTACCTTTAATTGCAGGCTGACAATAAACATCCTTCAAACTTGTATACTTCAAGGCTTCATTAGGTAATAGTATTTCTTTAGTAAAGGTAGAACACAAAATCCAAATATTCCAAAAGTAATAGTTGTCATGATTCACATTGTGTTTGCTAGACCTTTCCTGATTAATTCAATAATAAACACAACTAACTTTATGGCGTGTTTATGTTATTATCAGATTCTATTCTTACATGATCATTATCAAAAGAGAATCTAACAAGAATTCATACAAGAAAACATACCAGTTTTTTGCAGGAACAGTTCAATATCTTCAAGATTCAGATTGCTGGTGGGTTCCTCACTAAAATTTGATGTCCAATCAAATGGTGATTGAGATGACTGTCTAGCAGAAATGCTACTAGAACTGCTGCAGAAAAAGAAGATATTAGCTCACCAAGTCTATAAAAATGAGTGATGAATTCCAAAACATTTTCATATAATTTAATTACAAGTTTTTCTTTCTACTATAAAATTAAAAGTGAAAGTGCCATGTGCTTTTACTCCAAAAATTATGTGTCCAGTTTTTAAGTGAAAGTGTCTGAAACTGAAAGTAACTGAACAACTTGCTTTTTGGAATCATCTTCACTTCCTGAATCTGAATTGCTGCTGCCTTCTGATGACTTTATACTCAGTATAGGTGATATTGGCGGCACCAGGATCGGTGCTGCATCAGCCAGGATCTCGCTTGGTGAGGCATCCGGCGCATCCAATAATGACGTCCATTTGTACTCGTTCGATAAAAACTGATCAAGAAAATCGCCACCTAAAAATACATGCAATTTATTTGGTGTAAAATGTAAGTGACAGTTCTTATCGGCACACCAGTGATAAAACACGATATAAACTTTCTGGCCTTTATGCGATAAAAACAATATTCGTGATGCACATGTTTCCGAGAAATCTTTGTTTCTTTGTAACTAATTACGTGCTTTGAAATAAAACCGAAAGCGTAGTCAAGGGCACGTGCGATCACAAAATACGTTTGAGGGGTCAATAACATGATTTACAGAAAATTAGCAGCACATTGTTGTTGTAAATTAGCCGGAGCTGAGCGTGACAAAGAAATCTGAAGTTACCGTATAAGCCGTCTTTATTGTCAATCAATATGTCTGTATCCATTGGAACAAAAACACAGGACCCATTTAAACGCCGATATAATTTTAATTACTAATTATTACTGCGTAGGAATCACACATCACAAACGCACAATAACACGACGGTGATGAATTTACTTTTTTAGTCTGTGGAATCGATGCAGCAGGTGCATTTGAATACTTTTATCCAAAGATTATCACACACCTGTCTACGTTTTTATCCACGACACGATACTTCGATCTATTTTTTATTCTGATTACCTCAAGCGTGTGAAATGTCAAAAATTCAAAATCGTTTAATTTTTGTTAAAATATTTTTTAAAACAAACTTAAAAACTTATATTAAGATTTTTGATAAAACATCAATAATTATTTTCTTTCAGAACGACCCTCAAAGACGCCCAGCCGATGACAACGTTCCATTCATCATAACAATAGATATGTTTTTATTATTATATGACAGATAATCGTTTGCTTATTCATTGATACGATTCATTTTCGGATTCAAATTCTTTCAAAGTAAGCAAAAGTAAAATATATTGATGAAAAAAATAATTTTGTTAGTCTACATGTAATTTTATTCAACATAAAATGAAATCACACAGCTGATTCACGAAAAACGGAACGAATTTAATTTGACAGTTTTCTTCGGACCGATTGATTTGTCGATTCTTGTTTCGATGTATTATTTTAATAATTTTTTTACGCGATAGTCTGTAATGAAAATATAGAAACGATCGATCGAAATTGTTAAGGTTTCACGAAATAGTTTTTGCTATTACTTAAAATGGGTGTATGAATGAGTTCAAAGCACCGGTTGCGAAAATGGATATGCCTGACGAGCTGGACGATTTCATATTTCGTCCACAGCAGCATTTGGATGCAAAATGGTTAAATCCTGATTTACAGGAAGCGCTACATAACCCCGATGCTCTGTCCACTCTGTACAACAGTCTATTGCAGGATAAAGAAATATGTTTCGACGCCGGAAATGGGCTCGTAAATGGTGCTGGTGTAACTGCTAAACTTGGTGACAGTGGAAAATATTACTGTGGGCTGAGGGTAAGTGCCTATTCTCTTACATCTATTAAATGAAACTGCTACTGTAAACAAAACTTCCGTAAATATTTAATTAAAATGTTACAAAGAGAAGAAAGCAAAAAACTTTTTTTAACTCACTTAGATATTGACCTGCACCTGCTGTGATGGTCTCTGTGGCCCACACTCAGGGTGCGCCTGCCCACCCTGTAGTGCTCTATCAGCCGAGGAGGAGCTCAGAATCTCTATACAATCTAAACCGGTGGCACCATCACCTTCCCATCAGATTATCGATGATCTGAAGTGGAAACAAGACCCAGGTACTTATTCTGTACTTACTAAAATTAAATAAAAAATCATGATCACATGGTTTGTCTTTCAAATCAAATTTGGAATATTTTACTTGTTTGGTTGGTTATGTTTCGTGTAAAGCCAGTAATAAACCTCAATGTTTAGGTCCAGAATGTCTGCAAAGTCTAATGGAGGCCCTGATCTGGGAACAGCGAGTGAGATCGATCAACACTGCCGTTAGTTGTCCATTCATATCTCAAATCCGTCGACTCATTGTGTTGTGCAACAGGCATCTTGTAGCTGTTATTAGGTATTGTTATTTTGATTTTGCATGTTTTCAAATACTTCACTATTAGTAGTAGTAGCAAATGTTTTCAAATCAAACTGATGGATCATGTGTTTTATCACAATGAGATAAGATTTAAATTCACATTTAGTAGAGTAGAAATTTCATCTGTATCTTAAATTTTGTTTTGTTTTCAGAGATCAAAGTCAGAACAAAGAAGTAAAAAGAGTAAGGATAGATAAGAAGCCACCTCATGCAGTCAGTAACAGAGCATTGAGCAATGTGGTTGGCACATTGAACAAACCAGGTGATGGGAGCACTGAGAGTCAAGAGGATAGTGAGGAGCACACTGATGACTCAGAGAGGTAACTGAATTTTATTGTTCACAAACAGAAAAAATACAGTATTTTCGGTTATTTTGTATTAGTGATCTTTATTCTCCTAACATTCATAAGCAACCTTATTACAGTGACAAGTGTCAGAAACACAACAATCTGTATTTTTTTCGAAATGAGGTTGGGAGCGGGTTATTGCTGTCTGAGCTAAAGTATCTGTGAAAGACTGTACTGGCAACAGAAAGACTGATGAAAAGAAAAAATGTGTCTAAGTTTCCATTCTAGGATTCTTTAAAAATTTAAAACTCTTAAAATGGACTTTGTGGACATAACCATAAAGACCATTTTAAGAATTTTAAATTTTTAACGTGATTCATATTATAGATTCTGATAAAGCAGCCATTTTAGGCCCCCTGTTTCAAAATTGCATGTTCGATTTGCAAAACTTAGCACTGTTTGGAAGAGTTAAGTAATAATGAATGTGTGAAACACAGGATGCTTGCATACTGTGACTGTTACAAATAACATAGTCATTGAAATGCAATTTGTTTCTGTTTTATT
Source organism: Eugnorisma glareosa (assembly GCA_947578425.1). Lineage (NCBI taxonomy): Eukaryota > Metazoa > Arthropoda > Insecta > Lepidoptera > Noctuidae > Eugnorisma > Eugnorisma glareosa. The sequence continues at coordinate 17,169,728 of OX387959.1, forward strand.
CATTAGGTTTCACCAAACAAAATGTGGACTTCAACCTTGTTTCGGTTGGCTTGGTGTGGACAGAATTTGTCACAGTGAAAATTATTTAGATTTATAATTTGTATGAGTTGGTTCAATCTGAGAAATCTCAGTGGTTTACTAAATGTGGGACTAAATTTCCATAGAACATCTACCAAGCTTTAGGCTCCATTTTCCATACAGCTTTTAATTCTGGTTTTAAGATACCAAAATTTTTCGTTGCAGTGCCATAGGTCTCGCTCGCGTCGGCGCCCGCGCCGCTCTCCGCTTAGCCCTCTCTCTCGTCCGTCGGGCATGGCGATGCGGTGAAGACGCGGACGTATGTTCAGCGTTACTCCGCGATGCGCTCGATGCGGTGCGAGCCCTCCCTGATGCTGGGCTATTCGCTGGCACGGGGGCAACGCCTGCGCCTCGCTCGCAGAAGATTTGGGCTGAAGTTGTTGATAGTGCTGCCAAGTTCCTACATCAGGTTGTGATTGGGTATGTATGAGCAATTTTATTCATCAAGGAAAGTTTGTGAATCACAGTTCCCCTATCTACCACGCACAATATTGCAGTTTCAAATGACAATCCTAGTCTTGGATATTACCATAGTACATTCAGATTAAGAAAGAGACTGCCACACTGCCACGAGTGACAGAGACGACATATTTTCAAACTAACTTTGATTGCAACTGTTTTGTTTTTCATCAACAGAGAAGTCGGTTGTAATGTCCCGCAAGGTGACTGGCGGACCTCTCTATGCGTATGGGTGGAGTTGTGCGCTAGGAGGGCGGAACTACCCGCGTTGCTAAAGGCTGCTGATGTTCTAGTCACTTTACCTCCTCGACAGAAACGCCAACCGGATAATAGGTGAGTCACATGTTATTTGTTAGGAGAATATGAACCTAATGTCATTGCCATAAAATTCACATGTTGATTAAGTTGCAGCTATATCAACATGTGACTAGCTAGTCTTCTTTTGTTTCAGGATTGTACTAGAAGAATGTACCGCACCATTGGGACCATTTCTAAGACGTATGGCTAAAGTAACTGCGCCTAATCCTATACTCAACGGTGAACCAACTACTGAAGTTAATCTTACAGAATTATTCCTCAAGTAAGTATTTTCAAAAAGATTTGTTCGAGAATATTGAAGTTCTTCTGATATTTTATTTTATACCTGTAACAGGTAAAGACTTTACACGTACGAGACGTATCTGTAGGATAAATATTTTAATGCACATTAATTATAAAATATTTTAACTTCAGGGACTTGAACATCCCAAGTGGTGATGGTTTGATGGGCGTGAGAAAAGCTGGCATCGCCTTACTTTGTCATTTGGACCGACTTGGCGCACCCTTATTGCCACCGTTAAAAGGTTTCGTTACTGTAAGTATTTTATTCCTAACTAGCTGTTGTCTGTTGTCCGCGACCTTCGTCCGCTTGAAATTACTTCTAATTTCAATCGGATTTTGTTGTTAATTTCATGGGTTTTAAGTTTTTTGTATGGAACCCTAATCCTTTTTCTAAAATAAAAGTAGCCTACTTACTCTTTCCCTCCCGTCAAAATTGGTCCAGCCGTTTCGGAGATAGACGGAACAAACCGGCAGATGGACAAAAAATAAAATAAATGTTTTTCTATACTATATATAATTAATATTATAAAGGGGAAAAGTTTGTGAGGTTGTAGGGGGTAATCTCAGGATCTACTGAACCGATTTTGAAGATTATTTCATTAATAGGAAGCTACATTATCTCCGAGTGCCATAGGCTATATTTAAAATGTGCCTTTGTGATAATTTCCGACCCGATACGCGAGCGAAGCCGCGGGCAACAGTTATTATGTTATAAGTTCCGTATATACTTTCATATGCATTCATTAAAATGCTGTTATTTTGAATCTCTTAACTGTTTTATTTATTTGTACAGATAATTTTACAATATTAAAAAAATGCTATCAAATTCCTAACATGTTTCCTTGTTTTTCTTAGTGTACAGAATCAGCGCAAGAAGTAGTATCAGTTGGTTCAGGACCCCTACATTTGGGAACTCTAAGAATTCAACAAATAGCGTGTGCGGAAAAACTGGCATTGCTACTGACCCACGATGGTGCTGTGTACACTCTGCCGTATGATACCATGACGCCGCAGCTAGTTCCAGGTAAAATAAGAAAAAAAAAAGTGTTCTTTTACCGCGAAATGGAATTTCAACTACCGCTGAGCCGAGCGTTGTAAATCCAATGTGCGGTTAGAAAACCTTATTTTATAAAAGTACTTGGAGACTTTTTTAGGCACAAAATCATTAAAAATAGGGTATATGCAAGAAATAAAAAACTACATTTATTTCTTAAAATGCCTTGTATTGGCCCTTAAAAACATTGTGGTACACTTATTACAACACTTATTTTACAATTTAATATTTTATGTATTGTGTTTTAATGAAACGGAAACACAAAACGCATCGATTCCGGTAGTGACGTCAAATACTATGTGTCAAATTAGTTGAAAAGTACTTAAAGTTTCACTAAGATTTTACTTTAATATTGTTATTGCAATTTTTGCTTTAATAAAGCACATAAAATTAGTAAAACTATTCTATTAAGGGCAAAAAATTAGATGTAAACAAGGCAGATAGAGTTAAGTGACATCACATACTATGACATGGACCTTTGAACTGTCGTAGAAAATTGTAGGAGTTTAATATTTTTTTTAAGTGACAAGCATTCGTTGGACTTAACGTTTCATTATTTTCTTGAGTTGGTGATACTGTATTTTATTGAAGAAAAAATTACGTGCATATTCCCTATTGTTAAGGAATTTTTGTAAGTACCTAAAAAAAACTTATATTTCTTAATGATATATGAGATGCCACTTGCTGACGCACACAAGTGCTGAAGTGCTGACCAACAAATCTTTCAATATGTGCTATAATAGTTTTGTCTCTTCCCCCTGAACAGGTCTTGAAAGTAAAACAATCACTCAAGTCTCTTGCCATCCTGCTGGGAAACACTTCTTGTGCTGTTCATCCTGTGGTGGAGCGTGGTCGTGGGGATCGGGTGACGATGGGCGGCTCGGACACGGTGATACCGCGCCTAGAGATGCGCCCGCGCATCTACACCATCTAGCTCACCATGAGGTTGTGAGAGTATCTGCAGGTGCTTCGTGCAGGTATGTGTGCTGCTGCGGTCCTATTAGGCTCTGAAATACGCAGACTTACGCACTGGATCTAGCTTAGTGATCCTTGCCACCCGAGCGCTGTTTCTTCGACCCAAAGCTTGACTAAATCAAGTTCACTCAGTTAGCATTCTTTCCTTGCTGAGCAGTTAGGTTTGCGCTACATCAGCGTGCTGTCGAGTGCATTGTCGATGTTACCGCGTGCGATACCACTCCTGCTCTGTTTCTCGCTCTAGCAAATGACGGTTCTGAGCTACAGAAAAGGATAGGAACATGCGTGGAAAAATGCGATTCCGCTGATAGATGTAGCGCAAACCTTGAGCGGTTAAGTAGGTCGTCAAAGAAAGCATATGCACGTGTAAGGGACATCGTGGCGACAACTTTTTATCTTGGGTTCAATACTACTAGTCAGACTTGATTTTTCACCGGTTTTGAACAAAATCACTTTTTATTTTTTTTACATATCTTCACAAGTAAAAAATGTACTTTCAGGATCTGCAATAGCTCTATTGTGCTCAAGATCTAAGGCTCCTTTTCTTTGCTTTCAGTGCTGTGATAACATCTCGAGGTGCTCTATACACGTGGGGTCGAGGTGCGCAAGGCCGCCTCGGTCACGGAACTATAGAGAACTGCCTCACACCACAGCCAGTGTCCTTCAACGCACACAATATTGAACGAGTCATCGATGTCGCATTGGGTAATGGAAAGCTTTTAACAGTACTATAAAATTAGAAAAAATAATATGTTTCATTAATAATACAGATATTGTTGTACAGTCCGTAGATATCACTACATACTCATAGTACTCGTATAAAACAAAGTAGCTGTCCGCTGTCTGTCCCTGTGTATGCTTAGATCTTTAAAACTACGCAACGGATTTTGATGCGTTTTTTTTAATAGATGGATTCAAGAGGATGGTTTAATATGTATAACATTGAACCCGTGCGAAGCCGGGGCGGGTCGCTAGTTTAATCTATACTAACATAATAAATGCGGAAGTTTGGATGGTTCGATAGATGTTTGATGTTCAATCACGCCAGAACGGCTGAGCGGATCTGGGCGAAATTTAGCACAAATATAGATTATAGTCCGAAATAGCAGATAGGATACTTTTTTTTCTCTCAGTTACACACCAAATTTCCACACAAATGTCGCGGGCAACAGCTAGTTAGTAATAATAATAAGTTTATTGTCTTGGCTAAAGGCTTTGATTTACTAAGGCTTCTCAGTAGTTCTCAAGATGGTTAAGCAACCAATTATCTTACTCACGAGACAACATGAATCAAAGAAGCCCTGTAAAGTAAGCTGAGAATGATACTTTCTGTCTAATATTGATATGCAGCCAAATATTATCAGATTAAAATTCAATTTAATTACGGGAAATGACGAAGTCTTTATAATACTAATGAATGGTTTTTAATATTATTTGCCCTCGCTAGGTTGGGGCGAAGCTCAAACTCTATGCTGCACATGGGAAGGCGCAGTTCAAGTGTTTGGAGACAGCGAGGGCGGAGTACCTCGTACTCTGACGTCACTGTCCGTGTTGCGGATCAGCCGCGTTTATACCGGAGAACATTGGCATGCTGCTCTAACAGACGCGTAAGTTCATTTTCAATAAATAAAAATATATATCATATTGACTTTTAAAACGTACCAACGTGTGCGGTTTTCTGCTTTTGAAGATACCTAATCTATGTCACACTAAATTTGTTTGATATAATATGTGACTCACTCATGCAGCATTCAATATTTTCTGTTTACAGAGGCCAAGTGTACACTTGGGGTAAAGGAGAAAGCTATCGCCTCGGTCATGGCAATCTTGAAACCGTGAAGATCCCAAAAATTCTCGACGCACTGCAAGGTAATCTATTATTCCACAAGACAGTAACCCTTGACTTTTTGTACCTTACGATTCTACTAACGCATTCAATATTCTTTAGGTATAAGAGTAGTAGATCTCTCTCTGGGCTCGACTCACGGCGTGGCCCTGACGTCAGAGGGCGCTCTGTACGCTTGGGGCACGCACGAGCGAGCACAGATAACGAGACCGGTGCCACAACTGTTGCAAGTACTCAACCCCGCTTTTAAGGCTCATGGTAAGTTTATTTGATGCTTAATTTAACGACCTTCTACGGTCAGAATTCCCTGACTTTTTGACTAAAAAGCATTTGACTGCATTTTGGGTATTACGCCCCATAAAGACGTTTCTGAAAGAACAAGGTCTTTTTGTAAGTCATTTCTCTCTCTGTTAAACGTGGTGGAACTGGCAATATTAAGGAGCTAGCAGTAGAAGTTGAAGCACTTAAGAATGCGTCTATAGTAAACAATGTCTGTAGAAACATTAACGTGAGACGGGGTGCCTGTGCATTATCGAGCTTCGAGCATGAAAGTGGACCTATGAGTTTGTCTCCCGTATGTGGTGCGGCTTATAAGTCTGCAGAAATACAACCTACGGTGACACCCTTAAAAAAGCAGTCTAATATTTCGTCGGACGTGGGTAGTGCAAAAACACCACGCGTAGTTGTGAACGGAGCGACGCCTGCGAGTGAGATCTTAACGGCGGATCGCGCTCTGTCTAATGCAACGGTGAGTCACACAGCGGTACCGACCTCTGCTGTAAACTGTGCGCTAAATTCTGACCGACTGAGTCAACAGTCTTGCGTCGAAAACAGAGTTTCTCTGTCACTGTGAAGGATGGAGTGTCGAAACCACGGTCCAAAACTCAAATGTCTAATGAGGAATGGACCCTGGTTCAGAAAAAGAGACACAGATTGAGAAACCGCTTTTTAGGGAATACAGGGAAAGCTATTGTTGATTCGGACAATAATTTCAAGGCAGCGAGTACTCAAGTTCCGATCTATATTTATAATGTGTCTAAAGAGACGTCTGCAAGCGATGTAAAATGTTATCTGCTGAAGAAAACAAACTTAGACATTAAATTAGAGAAGATGAATATGAAATCAAACAAAGATTACAATGGATACATTGTTTTTGTGCCGAAATGCAAGTTTGATATGTTTATGACTGATGACTTTTGGCCCGACGGGGTACTATATCGCCGTTATGTTGATTTTAGTCGCAACGCGGACAGACCCACCTTCCGGGAGATTAATGGAGCATTATCGTTAGTTAATGGATAGTACAATTAAGCTTGTTACATTTAACTGCAAAAGTGTCACTAGATTGGTGAAATGTGTGAAGGGTCTCTGTGAGATGGCGGACATTGTAGCACTACAGGAGACTTGGCTTTTGCCTCATGACGTACAGTTCCTAGGCAGCATTGATGACGCATTTTCCTTTACTGGAAAGTCTGCTGTTGATACATCCGCTGGAGTGCTTAGAGGAAGGCCGTATGGTGGAGTGGCTTTGCTGTGGAGGAAGGCGATGTTTCCAACAGTGTCTGTGATCGCGTGTACGAGTGTGCGTCTCACTGCGATAAAGGTAGTACTTCAAGACCAAGGTCGGGCTCTCCGGCGAGTGTTGGTGGTGCGCATGAGCCGCGGGACATAGCCTGCCCCTTTCAGCGGAATTTTAGTGTGGTATCACCGCTCGGGTCCGCGTCGCAAGTGCTCGCTGCTGAGGATCGCCCTGAGCATGTTCATATTAGATTCTCCGCCAAGGATATGGCCCAAATTATAAAGAAGATGGTGAGAGGCAAGTCCCCAGGTCACGATAGTCTTAGCATCGAGCACTTGAAGTACGCGGGCGTACACCTGCCAAGAGTCCTTGCACTATTATTTAACTTGTGTGTTAGTCATGGTTATCTACCCGATGATTTAATGCACACAGTCGTAGTGCCAATTGTGAAAGATAAGACGGGTGACTCATCGGATCTGTCTAATTACAGACCGATCTCGCTTGCGGCTGTCATATCTAAGGTGCTGGATAGTTTGCTTGACCGACAGTTGGAGAAGCACCTCAACTTGCATGACGCACAGTTTGGGTTCAGACCCGGTTTGTCAACTGAAAGTGCTATCCTCTGTCTCAAGCAAACTGTTCAGTACTATACGGACAGAAACACACCGGTGTATGCTTGTTTTTTAGATCTTTCAAAAGCTTTTGATCTGGTGTGTTATGACAAGCTGTGGCAGAAGCTAAAATGTGAAACAAATGTGCCACATGAGATTGTATCCTTGCTGCGGTATTGGTACAGTAAACAGCAGAATACCGTTAGGTGGGCGGATGCGCGGTCGGACGTGTATGGGTTGGAATGCGGAGTGAGACAAGGGGGTTTATCCTCCCCTCGCCTCTTTAACCTATACATGAACCGGCTGATCGGTGAGCTCAGCAGTTCTAATATTGGATGTTCCATTGACGGAGTGTGTATAAACAATGTTAGTTACGCGGATGATATGGTGTTGCTGAGCCCATCGATCGGTGCGTTACGTAAACTTTTGCGTATTTGTGAGTCATATGCGGAGGCCCATGGGCTCAGTTACAATGCTAAAAAGAGTGAATTCATGATGTTTAAAGCCGGTACCAAATGTTACTTATCTGTACCGCCTGTCACTCTCTGCGGCATCCATTTAAAAAGAGTGCAGTATTTCAAGTACCTGGGCCACTGGGTCTCTGTCGACTTGTGTGACAATCTGGATATTGAGAGGGAGCGCAGGGCGCTGTCTGTCCGGTGTAATATGTTGGCTCGTAGGTTTGCGCGATGTACTGGACCTGTCAAGGTGACTTTATTTAAGGCATATTGTCAGTCGTTTTACACGTGCAGCCTGTGGACCAACTTTACGCAGCGGGCGTACAGCGCACTGCGCGTGCAGTACAACAATGCTTTCAGGATACTGTTGGGGCTTCCGCGGTGTTGTAGTGCTTCGACTATGTTTGCTGAGGCGCGGGCCGATGATTTTCTTCTCCTCACAATGCGAGCCGTATCGAGGAGTACTGCCTTTTGAATCAGGCCCTTGATCCAACCGCCTAAGAAGAGCCTCGAGAGATGTTCGTCGAGGCTTTTGGTCATAAGGCCATTGGCCGTCACAACAATCGGCACAATGATAGCCGAGTTCACATTCCACATGTCGACAACCTCGTGTGCTAAGTCAAGATATTTCATTTGTTTCTCTTTCTCAGCTTTCACGAGGTTCTCGTCATGTGGGATGGTAACATCGATTATCATTACGCGGCGCGCTGATCGGTCTATCACCACTATGTCAGGCTTATTGGCGACAATAGTCCTGTCAGTGATGATAGACCGATCCCAGTACAGCGTGACATGGTCTTTCTCGAGAACTGGGTCGGGCACATACTTGTAGTACGGTACCTCAGATTCCACAAGTTTATATTTCAAGGCAAGTTGCTGGTGAATAATCCTGGCTACTTGGTTATGCCTGTGCAAGTACTCGCCGTTAGCCAGACGAGAACAACCAGAAATAATATGTCTGATGGACTCGCCCGGACGATGGCATGCCCGACACACGTCAACCGTCCCGTCCTTCATAATATATTTCCGGTAGTTGTTCGTCAACATAATTTCGTCCATAATCGCACAGACAAAACCTTCAGTTTCCCCAAAGAGGTCACCGAAACGTAGCCAGGACACGGATGCTAGAAAATCTACATCGGGCCCATGAAGAGCCCGGTAGAAGCGCCCGTGAAGCTCCTTGCCTTGCTATACTTCCTTGCGGTCATCGGTAGTAAGTACTACAGGTTTGCGCCAGTTCTCTTTAGCCATGGACAGCGGGGTGAGGCCCTTGTCCACTGCGACCACATCTCGGTGCATACCCACCTCGGCTTTTAAAAAGTATTCTCTGAGACTGCATACCTCGCGGTTGTGGAGCGTCTTCGCGTTTAAAAAGCCTCGACCCCCGCACTTCCGCGGGATATACAGTCTCATCACCGATGATCGTGGGTGATGCATCCGGTTTGCAGTGAGCAGTGTATTATTATTATTATTAATATCCTTGATCGTTGCAGGTGTCTCCGGCGGACCTGGACAGATTTTAGTATGGAGTGAAGAAAGTCCTAGAGATCTACCTTCTTCTCTACCTTTCGTCATTGATTTATCTGAAAGCACTTTCAAGTGAGTAACTAATCTAAGTAGGTACTTATCTAATATTCTTCACAAAATAAATAAAATCAGTTGCTAATGTAGTGTACTCTTTTGCAGACTTGTAGAAAGATTGTTGAGGATAGTAGTCGAACAAAGCAGCTCAGCAACAATAAAGGAGGTCGAATGTATGGCTATATCTTGCCTGAATTTATTAAGACTACAAGTAAGTTTAATTCAAACAAACCTGCAGTACAAAGATTATTCTTTTTGGTGGCCAGTGTTACATAACTCCATTTTCGAAAATGAAAGGTGCAAGCCTGGCAGTGTTCCCGCGGCCCTGAACCCGATGACACGGAAGGCGAAGCTCGTTCGTGGTGCAACGGCGTGCACACCGCGCTCGTGGCCCTGGTGGAGGGGCGCGCGGGGGCGGGGGCGGCTACTGCGGCGCGGCGGGCGCTGGCGGCGGCCTGGCCGCTGTTACTGCCCACTCCTCAAGTGCGGGCGCATCATCTTATTACGTTACTGCCTCAAGGTGAGACCGAATAATGTAACTTTCGGCTTCTTTTGTCTCACTGTAGGGTAAAGGTCTCCCTTTCTCCTTTTTTAATCCTCTCTGACTTGAGTGGACTAATCCTGTAGATGTAAACCTCGTCCTGCCATCAACAGCTGAATCTGCCAAACGATTTATGTGTTAATCCAAATAAAAAATACAAACAAGATACACATCCTCACTTCGTCACGTAAACGCGCTATAATTGCGAATAAGATTTCTCACTCAAGCGGGTGACGCCTTTAGGTAGAAAGCGATGTTCTTTCACAATATCTTACCTTTGATAATGCATCACTGCCAAAAGAAAAGTGATCTTTATTAACGTTATGACAAGGATGCTCTGTCTGAAGTAATATAACCATAAACAAATGAACCATTGTCTACAGGATCAGCACCAGCTAGCGCCGGCGCACGATTCATGACAGAACTACTAGTGTGGTCTTTACTCGGCGGTGGCGGGTTGCGAGATGCGTTACGTAACGCGTTACAAGCTCACTCTGTGGACGCGTATAATCATCTACAACTTGATGCGTATGTATTATACTAAGGGCAATATAAATCCGAAGTGGCATGTGGCATAGTCACCTCATCGCCATTTTATTTTTTCTTCAGTGGCGGCGCTCGATGAAACTAGCATGTTGGACAGGAGACACTTAAACGAAACGATCTTTATTTCGTAAAATATTTCGCTTTCATATAACTTAGCAAGGCATCGATTTAGGGTACTATATCCCTGGACATACTGGACATAATATTTTTATCCTAAGTGACAGTTTTTTCGTGTGCCGCAAGTTTGCAGAAGCATCAAAATGAGGATGTGATGAAATATTGATTTTAAATTGTCATCAGAGGTTTTGTTTTTTAGGGAATACGATCAAATCGATATAGTCACTGGACAACGTGGATCGCCCCCTGCAACTGCAGGCGATGACGCTGATACTGTAACAGGTTTGTCTTGTATCATTATTTTCTCAATATTATTATGTATTACTTTTGTTTTTCATCATGCGTGTTTGGTTTTGTCATGATGCGTTCTTTTTGTAGGTTGCACTGAAGAATATCAAATCAGCAATGCAACATCGTCCGATAAAGGAGCGTCTGTACCTTTAATGCATTTGGTAAGTAAATTATTCGATGATGTAAGCTTCAGTATGACTTTACCTCTACAACGCGAACTCCACCAAAGTTAAACAAGCGGGGCGGCAAGCAGGTATGCATGATTCGACCAAGCACAGGAGACGCGATGTAGATCTCAACCAATGTGATTGGTCCGTCTACGCACATCTCCTGTGCTCTTCTCGTCTACGCTTTCGTGAAGTCCGGGCCTAAAGCGAGAACTCACTGCAATAAAAGGAGATCTTTTGGACAGCTAAACGTCAACGTCAAGTTTATTACTATTATTAATAAAACATTTTCATTTAAAAGAGTGTCTATGGAGTTTCATGACCGTTATTCTACACTAGCTGTTGCCCGCGGCTTCGCTCGCGTTTTGGTCGGAATGATCCCACTGGCACGTTGTAAATATAGACTATGGCACTAGAGGATAATGTAGCTTCCTATTAATGAAGGAATTTTCAAAATCGGTTCAGTAGATCCAGAAATTAGCCCTTACAACTTCACAAACTCACAAACTTTACCTCTTTATAATATTAGTATAGATGAGACCTACCCTTTTTTATGGACTACTAGCGACCCGCTCCAGCTTCGCACGAGCAATGTTATACATATAAACCTTCCTCTTGAATCACTCTATCTATTTTAAAAAACCACATCAAAATTCGTTGTGTTTTAAAGATCTAAGCATACATAGGGACAGACAGCGGGAAGCGACTTTGTTTTATACTATGTAGTGACTAACCCCATCTTTTCGTTATTGACTGACCGCCTTTTTAAAAGTTCAAAACTGCCTATAAATGGTTTATTTGAATTAACTGCTTTGAGTTTAAATTTTTCAGTCACAATATTTTGTTACTTTTTCTTACAGGTAAAACATCTAATTCGCAACACGTCCTGCCAGACCCAGATGCATATAAACGCTATAATGCACGGCAACACAAGCAAGGCCGACGATCCCAAGGGACACGACACCGTCAGTCCCAGCTGTGATCTACTTATACGATTCCAAAGGTATTATAAAGACAGTTTGTAATTATACATTCATACTATAAACTACTTTTTTAATCGACAATTTACCTTGACCGAAGACGACGACAGCAACTGTCACGATTTTTTTTGGTTTATAATAAAAGATTTTGTAGTTCAACCTAACCACATCATAATCCCATATATTTTTTTTGGCCTGACCGTGTTGTTTTTTACGTTTTATTGTATACTACCGTAGTCCGTAAACCGGGGTAAATCGAAACCACACTCTGAGAGCAAATAAAATAGATTACTTCTTGTTGGTAACATATCATATTAATTCAAAGTTAAAATCCCTTTCAAAGTTGCCCTACGCGGGCGCTGGGCGTGAGGACTTATGTTGCTCTCACGGACACACAACACTCTCTCTCTCCAAAGACACTCATAGCACATCACTCTTTGTTTTGTATTTTATTCTCTTCCTCTCATTACTTAGAACTTTTACAAAGTAGTACGTAGTGCAATTTTATATCGTAATTTTAAGGTTGTGAGCCTGGAGATCTGTCATACAGGTGTCGAACCCAGTATAGACTCCACCTCTCACAAAGGTTTGAATCTGCCTGTAACCTAGATACTATGTTCCAAAATTGTACCTTTCGAGAGAAATAAATTACTATTGTATTGTATTATAAAGTTTTGTCTCAATTCACCCCAGCGTTTATATTCACCCCGTTTTACCAAGACAAAACCATAACAAGACAGATAAAGAAGCCCCAACGGGCTCACAGACCTAAACCGTGATTTCTTCTCTCTGCGATTTCACAAACACCAACTAAAGTTATCCAATTGTCCACAGGTTACTATTCTGCGAAGCCATGTGGTCGCGCGGCGGGCGCAGTACAAGAGGCGGCGTGCGCGCACTTATAACACAATACATAGAGTTGCTAGCAGAACACGTACAGTCTACTCTCACTTCGTTCAACAGAGCGGTGCATAGAGCTGATAATACGCAGCTTGTAGCGCTGTGCGACCTGGTGGCTGAAGATATTGTTGGTAAGAAAACAATTATGCGTTAATTTATTAAAATTACGAAAGATTTGATTCAAATGCGTCTGGATGCCTTGTTCCTATGCTACTGTATTGTATAGCGGGCTGGTGTCCGCAACTGTGGAGTTACGGACACCAGCCCGCTATACAATACACCGCACGCAAAATACGCGCTTAGACGTGGGTCTAAGCGCGTATTTTGTGTGCGGTGATCCTATGCTATTATTGTTAATGTATTTGTAATTTATTTATTTTTAATTGTATAATTCGGCAAGAATTGGCATATTATTTATAACTAACTGTTGCCCGCGACCTTCGTTCGCGTGAAATTATTATAAAAAAGCTTCCCTTGACTTCCCTTTTTGATTCGATTTTTTTTTACCAATTTCGAAGGTATCAAATTTTTGCACGGAACCCTAATACTAATTATAAAATAAAAGTAACTTTAGCTACTTCTTATGTCATCAGCTAGGTGCCAGTAAAGGTCCCGTCAAAATCGGTCTAGCCGTTTCGGAGATTAGTCATTTGAATCGGATTTTATTAACAATTTCAAGCGGTTTTTTTTTTGCATGGAACCCTAATTATTTTTCTAAAATATAAGCAGTCTATGTTAGACCTTACAACATCAGCTATCTGCCAGTAAAAGTGCCGTCAAAATCGGTCTAGTCGTTTTGGAGGTTAGCCGGAACAAACAGAGAAATACAGACAGACAAAACTAAAAAAAAAAGTTTTTTTATAAGTTTCCTAATTATTTTCATATGCATTCAGTAAAAAGCTGTTATTTTGATATTACAAACAGACCCTTCAATTTAATTGATTTGTATAGATTCCTGAATGATTGATGTTTAGAACAAATATTGTATTGCACAAGCGTCAAAATAATTCTCCATTTCTCAGGTCGCGTTGTAAGTGAGCTAGGCGTCTGGATAGGCGCATGCGCAGCGCGATCCCCATGCGCTCTAGCCGACTCAGCGGATTCTCTAGTAAAGATAGCACGCGCTTGTGATGACGCCGCCAAGTCTCTGCCGTCGGCTGCCAAGTTAGACGCCGACTTGCTGGGCTGGCCGGGGCTAGTGTCCAAGAAACAACAACTTAAGACCAGTATTGTTCGCAAGTAAGTAATCATGTTGCTCTCTAGTGGAGATAGACTAATCTTTGTTTGATCAGCCCTGTATAGCCCTCGCTTTCAGCAGCCAAACTTGTAGGGCACCAGTACAACTTGAAGCATCACCAGTACAGCTGTATTCTTCTATTTATTCCCGATTGCCGAATGTTCATCATGTCCTAAAGCTGGCTAGCTAGTCTTTGCCGACTACTAGTTGGCGGAGCAGATATCCAACTGGTGCCGAAGTTGACATTGATAACATCAAAGCGAATTTTGTACGCTTCTCATTTACACTGCAAATCTATCACACAATACTGAAGAATGTTCCCAACTAAAATTATTATTCCAGATGTGATATCCAAAACCATACAAAGGATGGCGGTTCGTGGGTTGTCATAGCGGGCCATGTATTCGACGTTGAAAATTTCGAGTGCGAGAGCGCAAGTACCGTAGAAATGATACGAAAGCTGCACGGTTCTGATGCGACGGCGGCTATGAGCGTGGACCCACATGCTGCGTATCTGTCGAGGGTGACGGAGAAATGCGTAGGACTGTATGCTGACCAGATCTACAGTTATAGGGTTTATGTGAGTTCATTCTGTTATCTGTTAACTAGTTTATGCCCGCGGCTTCGCCCTGTTATGTGTTAGACATTTTTTTAAGTTGTTAATGTTTTCATCTAAATCCGTTCAGTCAGTTCAGTAAAATCAAATCAAATCATTTATTTTTGCTGAATACACTGTTACAATGGTGTTATAATATACGATAATATGACAAATTACCAGATTCATTTGAAATCTCCTACATTCCTCCTCATTAATCGCTTTCGACCAGGCGCGATCGGAACAAAATGACCAATGGTCTAAACCTAAACGAAAGTTAAAAGTGAAACTCAAATAAAAAGTCAAACGAACTTTCTGCATACAAAGTTTTTTGGAACAAACGTTAAAATCTATCTATGATGCTGAATATTTCTACTTAATTTGGCAGTTTAATTGAGCGTCGTTACATTTAGATTGTTGGGAAAATCTTTGCAGTCCCTTGGTGACGATTCATAACGAACTCGATTTGATTTTTAACCATGTCGTGTTTTACACAGGAAAGCGCAGCAAGTCTTCGCACCCACCACGTACTATCAACATGCGCGTTCAACGTAGCTGTGGGCCTGACACAGTGCGGGTCACGCCTGGCGCGCTCGCTGCCAGTACAGCAGGCTGAGAGAGACGCTGCGCCGTATGCCGCCGCTGTGTTCTTGAGAGGAGGCCTGCAGGTTTGTGTTGTACAACATACTATCCACGTTCCACTATGTTGGAAACTTTAACTACTACTCTAGTGCCATATTGAATTTCCAGATATTGGGGACATTAGTGAAAAAAAAAGCTCACTGTTTTTTTTCCTTTTATCTAGTCATTTTAAGACCCTCTTGCACCACAAGTAGGTAAATACCTACTTTAAGCGCTAAACGTATTTTAAACATCTGTTTTTGTCTTACTTTCTGCCAAATAATTTGTTGAAGACAGAGACGGATTGATGTTTCAATGTAAATTGTGATTAACTATTTTATATATAGGTCCCACAACTCACAAACCCCTTCGATGAAGAGAAAGCCGAAGCCCGCAGTGGGTCCTCTACTGGTGGCAACAGTCCCGCCGGTGAAGCGCCCGTACCAACGCGGACGTCTCGCCCCCCGCGCCCCCCGCCTCGCGTTAACGTCGCACAGTCCCCTGCGAGAGCTGAGGCGTTGCTACATGCGCTTGCTGAACCTAAGTTACATGTAAGTATATTCGTATACAGGGTGTAACAGGACCCTTCACGAAGCCGTCAACCAAGCATTATGTACAACAAAATAAGTAATTTTACGCAAAAATTATTGCTGGGAAACGAAGTTTTTTTTTTTGGGATTAAGTACCATGTTTGACGGTAGGACTCAATGTAACGCATTCAAAACATTGTGCTGATGTATGGATTGAATATTACGGGGGGCGTGGAGGTGTTTTAAGTAAAGATCTTACATTAAAACCATGAATTAAAGAAACAAAACCTGAAAATGTTGGAACTTTGACCCAACAATATCTCCGTAACTAGAAGGTTCCCAGATAAGGTCTAGAACAAAAAAAATATCGTAATGACGGAGAGAACAAGGGCCTTTCGGCTTCGTTAAGGGTCTTGTTACACCCCTTATAGACTTTTTTGAGATATTGGTGGAGTGACGTTGCGTGGGATATTCATGTGTCGTTGTGCCAGTAGTACCACATACATTTTGTCCATCCAGGATCCTCTAGCCCTACATCTATGGTGGGCGTGTGAAAGACGTGAAGGTTGCGCACCACACTTTCCGCCTGAACATCCGCTAGAAGAGCTGCGTCGAGCGCTACTAGCGGCTTTATTGTACCACGCTGGACTGAAGGAGCATGCGCTGGCAACTGCTATGGCTGGTAAGATTGTATATAGTCATACATTTTAAGGCCAAATTCGGTTCTGAAAGTTTTTAAACTAATAGATAATCGTGTCGCGAAGTTTTTAAAAGCGTTAAGACATATTTTGTACAGATTTAGGTCCGTATTACAGAAGGAAACTCAAATATTGATCTCTGTTTAGAACTAATTTTAAGTCTGGTTTTAATTTTAGAACGTTCCTCAAGCATAGATTCATTGATCATAGTTCAGCTGAGTCTGGCTTTATTTTAGATAGTTACTCAGTTCGCGAATCGAACCTAAGCAGTGATTTGATCTATAATTACCCAAGTGTGGTCGAGACCATGCTTGAGCATAGGTAGATTGTCACGTCCAATACTCCAATTGTCAATTTTTGCTGTTCAAGTATAGCTGCGTTGTCGAGTATGTCCCAGTGCTTACACTATCGCTTTTTTTATTCTCAATATCATGTTTGACTTCTATAAAATTTCTATTAGCAAGTTTTTTTCTAATGTACTAAAATTTTTCTTTCGTTCTGCCATTTATAAAATGATAAGAGTCAATTAATCAGCAAAACATCAAATACAACAAACTGATGTCGATGTTTATACCCTTGGTTTGCACTTATTTGACTTGACAATTAGACATACTGACATTTTAAATAGCATACCTATTTACGGCCATAGATACAAGTCGTTTAAGCTTGACAATTTGCTTATTAAATTATTTTATTGTACTTCAAAGAGCTTTACTTCAATAAATGGGGGATTGTTCTATTCAGGACCGAAATAATTACACTGATTTACTAAATAATTGAGCTCTTAAGGTATATTTTAATACTTCTAATCCAGTGAAGATCCAATTATAAATTGGTAAATAGAATAAATCGTAAACGGAAACGTGCTGATGCATAGACAATACACATCTCTGCTTGAGGCTCGATTTGAGTCTCGATTCAGCTGAGTTCAAATTGATTACCTTCCTGGAATAAGACCAATGCTCAAGTTTGATTCTATACTTAAACAGTGATCAACTGATTGAAGATCATACTGGACTTGAGGAACGTTCTGTAATACGGACCTTAGACTTTGATTTGAGTGTTGTTGTTGTTCTGTCTAATTAAATGGAATGAGTTACGAATGTAAAGAAGCAGTTAATTAACCGAAATGTAATTATACTATCATCTGTTGATTTTCGGAGAAAATTGCTAAGCTTCATTTATTTCAGAAATGGAGAAAGGCGAAGTAAAGTTATCTCCTGCGATGTCTGAAATCGTAAAAGCTGTACAGCAAAGCAAATGGACTTTAATGAGAACAAGACAGCAGCTTTCACGTGGTTATAAGGAGGTATGTTACGCGACAAATTCTATTTATATGATTCTTACATTATTGACTATATGTCTTACTACACATCGTAATATATCTAGGTATGCGCAGCGCCTTTAGAAAGGGCTCGGTTCCTTCTTCACGAAGTGCGTGCAGCGATGTCACCAGCCGTATCAGCATTACACTCTAGACCGCCATCCCATAAAGCTCCCACTGCCAAGAAAATATTCCAAAAAGTCATGCGAGCAGCCAAGACGCCCGGATTCAGTAAATGGTAACAATAATAGTTCTGTAGCTTTTATTACTTCTTTATTAATTGCTTAATAACTTTAAACAACATTACGATATATTCCCATTTTTCTTTACAGCTTTGAAACTACCAAAGATCTCAGAAACAGACAGAATAGTCTTAGCAAAAGTATGTTCAAAGCCACTAGCAGCCTTCTACAGGGTGATGCACTTCTCATAAAATCATCCATCGCCCAAGCTTCGAAAACGCCCGAAGACGCTCCGTGCATCGTGGTCGAACCTTTGAAAGGACATAACGATACCACAGCCCCCATCAAAGACCCCATGCTCAGATCTAAAGTTACCTTAAAAGTAAAAGACAAACCGTTAGAGAAAGATTTGAAGAATGCGTCTAATAATGATGATATGAAGCATGAAGGTCGGGGTGACAGGGACAAGGGAGATAGAGATGATCTGTTAGACAAGGACAACGATGATAAAACGCCAACGAACGAAATGTCGATTTCATCGATTAACGATATCACCGATAACTCGATTCTTAAAGAATCGATGGAGAGTGAGAAGCAAGTGATGCTGCTGGCTGATGATCTGAAGACTGATTTGATTATGGCCGACGAGGAAAAGGATGATGATAATTCTGAGAGGAATAAGTTTGTTAATGCGTGGGTTTCGAGACTTGCGTGTGAGGAGAAAGGTAATTAATTTTCTTCATAATTTGCAAGGGTCTTCTATTTGCATGTTAGGACTAGCCTTTTAACCGCGGCGACACCCATGTGATGTGTCCCACAGGTATCGTGCATATCTCCGGGATAAAAATCGACTTAAGTCACTTTCCTGCTCCAAAAATCTCAAGATGTTTCTCGTTGTGGCGCCAAAGGACTAACCAACATATTACTAAGCACACTTTCTCATAACTCATACGAGTATTAGTAGAATTCATTCATTGATGTTCTTCTATTTTAGATTTATACTGGTTGCTGGAAGAAGTAACTCAAGAGCAACAAGGTTTGACAATAGCCATTATTGATTTTGTCATGACTGAAGAACCCTGTGATATAGACATACTAAGAAGAGCCTTGTATTGTCAGGTATGTCAAATGAATATCTATCTTATTTCAATAAAAATAAGTTTCAATTTTGCATTTTATTGTAAATAGCTTCTGACAGTTGAATTTCAACTCTATGGTCTTAAAACTATGGTTTATTTACAGGTGCAAAGGTCAGAAATAAGAAAGAACGGCTACTGCATGATCAATAGTATTCTCAACTCGTCACAGACAATGGCTGATAGCATCAAATACGCGGCTCTCACCGGATTATTAGGCGCTTGTATGGCAGACGCAGTTCCTTTCATACCATTGAAACCTACAATACCGTTGACCCATCCATTGACTGGCATAGAATCTGTGATACCGTACTCTAAGTACATGGTTCTTCTAGAAAGGTCTAAGTTGATGGATTTTATACTGATAGAGTTGAAGGCAAGGGTTTTGGAGGGAGAACATACTCAGGCTCTACCGTTGAAAATGAGCGCGAATTATGGAGCGCATGCGTTGTTGAATCGGCCTTCGAGAGCCCGGTAAGTACCAAATCCTAGACAGTTAACACCATTGAATCAACTATTTAATGTAGCGTTAGTCTAGTTGATATTCGACTGGCCATATTTGTAATATAGGGTCCTAAATAAATTTCGGATGCAATGAAATTTGAAGTTTATCGTAACATTGAGTTGGTACTCCCAAAACTTGATTGTATCTGAGATTTCGAATCATTCTTTGATTATTTAACTTTCAGGTTCTTGATAACGCTACTATCGCTTCTCATAGAGGGGTGTCAGGGTCCAGAATTGGAGCAGCTAATTAATGGTGGAGCTCTAAGCTCCTGCCTAACTTTACTGAAGCAAATCGGAGGCGATACGTCTCAGCTAACATCTCTAATATGCAATGGATTGAAGTCGAAATGTAAGTCCAGAATTATACAGGATAATATTTGTTGTTAAGGTGTCATAATAATTATTAAGTAATATTCTTCTTTATTGTGCGGTTAGTGCCTAATCTGGTGTCAGAGTTTTTATGCCGCCCATGGGCCTCTGACTTGGCTTTACATGCCGTGGTTTCCTCACGATGTTTTCCTTCACCGAAGCAAGTGATAATTACACAATAAGCACATGAACCCGAAAAATCAGCTGTGCGCGTGTCTTTGGTCCGAACTTGAGACCTATGACTTGGCAGTCCGACAGTCACACCACTAGGCTATCACTGCTTCTAATTAGTAATATATCAAGGGCTTAAAAACGGATACAATCCCAGAACACGGAATCGATTCACACTCCGACCTTCTACTAATTCCATATGATGAAAAAGTACAACTTTTCTTTCAGCTGATTGTCTGATAATATTCGAAGATGAGAGACTAGGCGCCCGCGCTCGGGGAGCCTCGTTATCAGGACCAGAACTGGCTTCACTCATGAAGATCGGCACCCGAGTAGTGAGAGGCAAGGATTGGAAGTGGGGTGATCAGGTAAAGATAAACTTTTGTACAGCCTAACTAACGCATTTTGACATTGAATTTATTTTTAAGCATCTTGAAAAACCCTGAGTATTATCCACATAAATTACGTCCCTATTTTAAATTAGAGAAATAAGTTATTGCTCTTTAATGAAAGAAAATAAAGTAAATACTCTTTATCATACAGGGTGTAACAGGACCCTTCACGAAGCCGTCGACCAAGCATTGTATAAATCAAACTGAGTAACTTTACGCAAAAATTATTGCTGGGAAACGACTTTTTTTTTGGGGTGAAAAATCACGTTTTACGGTAGGACTCAATGTAACGCACTCAAAACATTGTGCTGATGGATGGATTGAATAATACGGGGGTCATGAAGGTATTTAAAAGTAAAAATCTTACCTTAAAAACATGTATTTAAAAAAAAACTTGGAACTAGTCAGAGTTCCAAGTTTGTTCCCAATATCTCCGTAACTAGAAGGTTCCCAGGTATGGTCTAGAACAATAAAATGATCGCAACGATGGGGAGAACAAGTGCCTTTCGGCTTCGTTAAGGGTCTTGTTACACCCTTTATACACCATATAAACTTACGGTCTGCGTCGCTAGTCTATCGCAAGCGCGACTGCTGAGCATGAGTTACTGATTTCGTTTCCCGGGTCGGGCTAAGAGTTATTGGGTTTTACCATCAGGAATTTCTCAGAGCAGCCACAGAGTCCGAATGTGTGTCCGGTTGATGTCAATTAGCTCGCCCCTATTACATAGGATTTAAAAACGTAACTGGTGAAATATTGGTGTACTGTAAGGAAACACCTCTACCTAACCCTTCGTGAATTTATCTTCTTTCTAAAAAAAGCTTAGACTGACACATTGGGCCGGGTTTATCCCCATATTCTCATGTTCTTCTAGAAAATACGACTCATAGTCTCGTTTAAGCAAATCGTTTGTTTTAAAGGATCAATATTTTCGCCAGTACTCCAATATTCAATTGTTTCATAGGACGGTGTCCCGGGGGGCGAGGGTCGTGTCATTGGAGAATTGGGCGAAGACGGATGGGTGCGGGTAGCATGGGATGCGGGTGGCACCAACTCCTATCGCATGGGCAAGGAAGGAAAATACGACCTCAAGCTGGCACGCTCGCCGTCACCGCCGCCTTCGGTAGATGAGACTGTGCACGGGCCTGGTAAGGATTGAATTTGAGTTGAGAATATCGAGAAGCGAAATATCTGATTACCTAAGAATATTTATAAGGCTATAATAATTTTAAAAGAATAACATTTTTTGTAAAAAGTTAATTTCTTAAGTGGAAAAAACATCAATTGGACAAGTATTTGAATATGGAATAGATGTATGGATGGAAGATTGTTTTTTTTTAAGTACGTCAGATGCTTTTTTAACACATCGACTTGATTTTCAAATTCTTCTCCATACATCGAATATTATTTCACCTGTGACATGAATATAATGTCGATATACTCGAAGATGTTATAATGAAAAGCTGAATAAAGTGTTATCCTCCTGTAGCCGCCGTCGTAGACACCAGCGTAGAATGGTGGCCAGTGAGCGAGGTGCGCTCCGCCTGCACGGGTGCTATCCGAGCTCTCTGCGCGGGCGCCGGCGGCGCTCTCAGTAGCCTCGGCACAGTTGCAAGGCGCAACGTGGCGGCTTTACAACGAAGATTGTTGACGTTAGCACATGCGCATTCGACGCCACCGCCAACGGCCTTTGCTGCGCATTATCATACGGCTTTGGCGTTGTTACGAGGTAAGGAATCAAAGATCGTCTTGTGTTTCTTTCCTTCAGTGAAAAAGTTCCCTCATATTTACAAGCGTCGACTTGCGAGACAGATCGTGGGTGCATTGCAAGGAAGACTAATCAGAGTTATAGCTATAGTGAGTGGAAAATTGATCTTGTTGCTGAAAGTAACTATTCTCACCTGTGACAAAATAATGCACAAAGTTATTTGATTTATAGACTGAATTAACCTCTCTCTCTTCTCTTTAATTTCATTTGTTTGTTACAGCAAGTGCGCAAAGTCTGGAAATGCGTAAATCTTTATGCACTGACTCGTGGTTTGAGCTCTGCTACAGTATTATCTCGGCTGCCGACAAGCCTATCTCACAGGATCTCATTTACTTACAAGTAAGTGTATATAAACGACTCGGAAGTTAGCTGCGACCGTCATTCGCAGCTAACTTCCGAGCCGCCATAAATTTTGAACAGAACTATATCGGTAACTTGAAGTCTGAGTTGAGAAAACTGTTATTAGAGTTCCGTACTTTTAGTTTTATCGTGTTTAGATTCGATACCCATCGCGTTTGAATAGTTTTGCTAGCTATTTAATTTGACCCTATGTTGTATTTCTGAAGCAATATTCTCAATACTACTTTATTCCACAGATCCAGTCTCTCTGGCTTCTTCGCCGAGTACTAGTAGAACATACAGGACCTCCCGAATGGCGACGGACGGTGGGCGCTCAGTTACTAGCGCTGATTGGACGACTATGGCTTGAAACTCACTCCTGGGACCCTGCCTTCAAGCCCAACCACCTAGTGGCTATTGGCAATAATGTTGCAGATGAAGAGGAAGTTGGTGAGAACCACCTGCTTGCTTATAACTTTGACCTCACAAATGTCAGTCACTTTAGCGCATTCAGTCTTAGTACTAAAAGACACAAAAATACAAATAATCTCACGTTTTTTGTCTATAGGGTCAGTAAAATCTATGGAGCTCCTCACTTGATCACGATGGTGGTTTCTGAATGAATTTTAAATTCACTTTAAAAGCAAATCACTTCTCCATCTATTTTTTTTTTTTTTGGTTTTGTAGTTCTTTCTATTTGTATACATTTGTTTTTTTTTATAACACAACTAAGCATTTAACAAGTTATCAATTTCAGACAACAGATGGCGCGCTCCTGCGACGGCTAGTTACACAGGTTCAACGTGCGCAGCTTTAGTACAACTTGTAAGACAACTGCACGCCGCAGCGCAGTGGCATACACCCGTCACCACATTGTTGTTGGATAAACTGCAATTGGCTGCGCAAACGGTACCGTCTCCATTTTTTAAGTTTAAAACATGAAAGAGAAAGAATGCGAATAATCTTGTCCCCAAACAACCAACGAAGGTTAGCTGTCAACTGTATGAAGGCAACTGATTAATGAACAAAGATTTCACAAACTTTTTTTTACAGGTTACAAGTGACTGGCATTGGTGGCCCCACACTAGTCAAGATCTAACCCAGACGATGAAACCTGCACCACCCACGCTTGAGAGTTGCCTCATTGGTAAGTTACTCAAACAAAATGATACTTTGTATAGTCACTTTTAAAGTTCATAACCATAACTACATTTTTAACTCACTACGCAAAATATGAAATAGAAATTGTGTACTTAGATATAAGATTGATTATCATTTGCAGCGGGTGCACTCGGAGTGGTTGGTGGTGTAGAATGGCGTATAAGGCTGGGACAGAAAGTGGCCGCAGGTTCGCCGCCACGAAATGCTATTGTGACGCAACTGTCTCCGAGAGCGAAGATAACTTTAGTCCATGATGATATGACTACTACTAAGGTTAGTTTTTCTGACATTTTCCTAAACTATCATAACAAAGATTTGGAGTAAAAATGTGCAAAAAATACAAATCAACTAGGTTATGCCCGCGGCTTTCTTCTGCATTTGTCCCATGGGATCGTACTAACGGGATAAAAAACGTATGTGAATCCTATGTGTTAATCCAGATTGTAAACAGTACGTGCATGCCTGACACATGCTGAGCTGGACTCCCATTTGGTGCAACCTTGAGGCACACACCGCACCTTGTTTAAATACTCGTTATTTTAGTTGAAGTTTGTCATGGTGTTACCATACTTATTTCATAAATTATGTTTTTACCATACTTATTTCATAAATTATGTTTTCGCTTTTTGTAAATTGGCACCTTGTTTTTTTATAGGTATTTAAAGAATGTTCATGTAAATTTTATAATTGTACTTCCGTGTGTTGTGTCTTTTGTGTTCACTAAATAAATGATTTATCTATCTATCTAAACTATCTGTGCGCCAAATTTCATCCAAATCCTTTCGATTCGAGACATCCATTCGTCCATTCTCATAAACTTTCGCATTTGTAAGATAATCTTAAAGCAGCCGAGCGAAATGCCTCTTCCGTTTCTTTTCTTGATACCGATGAGAAAATTCAATTCAATTCAATTTATTCACAAACAATTTACATTGTGTTTGAAATAACAAAATAATAAGTAATAAAAATAGAAAATAGAAGAAAAAAAAGGAAAAGGATAGTATATTTATTAAAAATATATCACCTGAAAACATAATAAACATAAGATATTGTGGACATACAAGGCGCGGAAGGCGACCGTCTCTCCTTAATTCTAAGTAGACGTGCGAACGTACTACATTCGTGTGCGCAGACAAATCGTTCATATTCTGAACACATGTTTTCATTCAAAAATCCGTCATACACTCTTATTACTGATGTTGATCATACAATCGAAAAAGTTTTCTCATTTTGTAGACTGAACTAGGCAGTATACAAAGTGCGGAAGGCGACCGTCTCTCCCTCCCGCTAGGGGGTGGTGAGAGCGCTCTTCGTGTGTGCGCTGCGTTGTTAGGAGCTGGACCGCAAGCTTCACCAATGCATCCGCATCATTTGCCCGGTAAGCATACGAAAGTCTTCGTTCTACAGAATCAGGTATAATTATATCCTAAATTAGGAGCATAATTATGTGATATTGACATCGCGCCAGAATATATTTTAGATCTGAATTTCGTTTTCGGGGTTCTTCATTTTGTGTTACGACCAAACCAATTTGACTAAAGCGATGACAACATAATGAGTTATTTGTTCATCTTTTTTCTTAGCTGAAATCGATGTATACGGTCTAAGGAAACAGCAAATGGAACTATTAACATTATGCGCCGTACGTGGCCTTTTGACTACTAGGACAAGACTACGTAAAGTACTGATGCAACCACCAGATCATGCGGGTATGTATCTTCTACATTTTCATGCTCACAAATAAACGTGTTTACGTAAAATTCAACCTTAAACACATTAAACATAAAGCTGAAAATCGCTTAACTAATAATTCAAAGTAAAACAAATGACCGTCACAATCATACTATTTCAGGTAACATAGACAGAACAACAACATTAGGTACAGAAGGGACGTTACTAAGACGGTTACTGGCGCTAGCTACTCGCCCAAGTCCACTAGCGGCGTCCCATACGCCGCGCGAGCTGGAATCGGCAGCTCTTACGATAGTTCAACAGTTGGCTGCACATGTTAATGGTAAGTAGACTTAATTCTTGTTATTTTTAACCGATCGTATCATCGTCATGCTAGCCGAATGATGGCTACCTGGACAATGAACCCTCCCAAATAATCGTTACCGATCTGTTTTCGGATGCCCGCTTCCAATTTTTTTTATAATATAACGGCCGAAGCCAATGACACTATTTAAACTTATAATTTCTTTAACAAATTCGTGCATTCTTCTCAAAAAAATACAAACATTCTGACAGTATTACCTCCATTGGCGACCTGATATCAACACCAGGTTCGCTTTGACTATTCTTAGGTTTTTTTTATTACATCACTGGCTGTTGCCCGCGACCTTCGTCCGCGTGAAATTATTATAAAAATATTACTTTCCCATTTGAATAGGGTTTTGTTAAAAAATCATGGGTTTTATATTTTTTGACGGAACCCTAATCGTTTTCTATAATAAAAGTAGCCGAAGTTACTTCTTATAACCATATACAGGGTGTAACAAGACTCTTCACGAAGCCGTCAACCAAGCATTGTGTACATCAAACTAAGTAACTTTACGCAAAAATTATTGCTGGGATGTTTCCCAGCAATAATTAATACTACTTTTTTTTTGGGGTGAAATCACTATTTACGGTAGAACTCAATGTAACGGACTCAAAACATTGTGCTTTTGGAGGAATTGAATAGTACGGGGGTCGTGGAGGTGTTTAAGGTAAAGATCTCACATTAAAAAATGTATTTAAAAAAAAACTTGTGAACAGTTAGGAAGGTTCCCAGACATACCTTCCTTCTAGTTACGGAGATATTGGGGGACAAAGTTCCAACTTTTTCACAAGTTTTTTTTTTTTAAAGTTAGATCTTTACCTTTTCTCTGTCTAGACCATAGTCTACAACAAAAAAATGATCGCAATGACGGAATGAACAAGTGCTTTTCGGCTTCGTCGAGGGTCTTGTTACACCCTGTATGTATATACCAGTGAAAATCCCGTCAAAATCGGTCCAGCTGTTTCGGAGACTAGCCAGAACACAAAAGACTGACAGACACAAAAATATTAAAAAGTTTTTTTTTTGTTATAATTACGTTACTTTCATACGCATTCAGTAAAAAACTGTTATTTTGGGTTTAAAAACAGACTTCAATTTTATTTATTTGTACAGATTATTTTTCTTCTATAGGAGATGACAAAGACCACGAAATCCCACCCGAAATGCCGATAATAGACAAAAGCAATGTAATGCAGATATCTATGGGTCCTTCAACAAGTACAGCTTCTCTATGTAAGTTTATCAACACACATAATATACCATCTCTCCAGTCTTCTTAAATTATTTTCCTCTGACTTTATTTTATATTACTATCTAAATTACAGTGAAGAAGCTCGTGAAAAAATATGAACAGCCGCACGGGTTTTCATGCTTAAGCCGCGCTTGCCTAGTTTGGTCTGTGGATGGGTGATCACCCATTACATTCCGAGTTACCTTCGTGCCTCAGAAAGCACGCTAACCCGTTGGTCTCGGCTGTCATGTCTAGATCTTTGACAGTCGTTTCACGTAGTCAATGGCCCGAAAGTCATCCAGTATTACCAAGGGGTATCGTATTGCCCAGTACTAACTGGGTTGTGGAGGTCAGATGACAGTTGTTCTATGTAAAATACTGGTATTCTTACAGCTGCTTTCGGTAAGACTGGAAGCCGACCCCAATAAAGTTGGGAAAAGGCTAAGCAGATAATAATGAAAATCACCGTGATCTTTATCCTCTTCGCGATAAAGTTGTTTTTGGGGTGCTGCTCTAAAACGTAAAAAGACCATAAACTATATTTTTCTGTCAACTTTATATTCAACCTTATTTTACAGCAAGAAAAGATCTCAACACATGGGCGAATTCTTCTCAAGTACAACAAGTTATAGAAATGGGATTTTCTAGACACGCTGTATACGGCGCTATTCAGGCTTTAGGTAATATAACAATCATCTAATTTATACTCTAATTCTTAAGCTATAAAGCTCAATATTCTTTACTAACGTAACTGTTGTACCATCTGTACAGTCTTTAGTCGTAAACTTTTTAATCTCATTTTGAACTCTACTACTTACACGATAAAACTCAAAATTTCTTACAGGTGGAACCAGTCTACCATCAGTAGAATCTCTAGTCGTATACTTATTAGAACTACCTCAACACGGAATGGACGATTCAGTCTTCGAAGTGAGGCCTTTGAGTGCTAAACCGGAGAAGAAGCAGATTCCGTACAGATGGCGCAGTTGTTTCGCCTCTGAAGAAGAGTATGCTCAGTACTTGTCTGACGTCATCACTCCGGGAATGACTGTACGGTGCTGTAAGGCAGTTGAACCGGTGAGTTTTGTAATTAATTTGCTTTCTTAAAGGAAAACACTTTTCTTGCTTTCACACGAATATTTCAACTATCTGAACACTTAACTTAGAAGTTTTTTAAATATTTTTGTCGCTACAATACACCATTAAGTGACAAAGATAGCATAGGCCTCAATAGCGAATCCAAGTTGCGTTTATATTCGCTGTTAGAGTATACAGAACCGTTACTGCTTCTCGCGTTTATTTGTGTTGCCTCCACCAAACTTAATCAGTCGATTAGTGGAGACCATCGCTGACAGGTTATCTTCAAGTCTTCGGAAACCTGTTCACCACTCCAGTGTATCACTTTCCATCGATGTTTCCCGAAACCTTCACAATTTCTAGCGGCCTATGCCCATGGTGACACTACATGCAAGCACATACGGATGGCAACAATGCCGCAGCCTTAGACACGCCGAAGTTCCGACGCTAAGTCAATGACAGCGATGGGCTCGGGTGCTTCTTGCGATGATTGTAATTGCCTTTTCAGTTAAAATGGGTGTTAAAGATCCCGTAACGAAGCCGTAAGGCACTTGTTATCTCCGTCATTGCGATTTTTTTTTTGTTCTAGACCATAACCTTCTAGTTACGGAGATATTGGTCATCAAAGTTCCAACTTTTTTATTCTTAATACAATTTTCTAATGTTATAACTTTATTTTCGTACTGCTAAATGCATCCATCAGCACGATGTTTTGAGTCCTACCGTAAAACGTGATTTTTCACCCCAAAAAAAAGCCGTTTCCCAGCAATAATTTTTTCGTTGACTTACTTAATTTGATGTACAGAATGCTTTGTTGACGGCTTCGTGATGGGTCAATTTACACCTTGTATTATTATATTTCCCATTCGTTAGACTAAAAATTCTCAGCCGTGCCTTGCTGCCTTTGGGTGCAAGCCCTTAAACTGATTTACAGCTAATGTACTAGGTCCATGTGTAAGCAAATAGTATCCCCTGCTTCGTTGAATTCATGACGTAGTAAGCTTGTTTCAGTACGTATGCTTGCTTCAGTTATTTTGAGAGTTTATACGTGTTTTTTCAGGTTGCTTTAGGCGATGTGGGTCAAGTACAAAAAGTAGAACGCGATATAAAACAAAACGTCTTTTTACACGTAAGTTTTGAGTGTTTACTTTATGCGCAGTTTACTTAGTCGCTTAGATATATGTTTATATGTACGCATTACCCATACTTCTTATCTCATTAATATTAACTCATTCAATTTCTACTAGGGGCCTCAAATTATTTGCATTCTCCAGTTGTTATTACATTCCACTTTCCCTGTTTCTATTTTTAAATCTTATCGAATGTGCTATGATTCGGCAAACAATGATGAAAATTATGTACAATGAAAGAATAATGTGACAAAAATGTCGGGAAATACTCATGTTTTTTTATTCCCGTCTGCACTAAACGTTGGTAATCTCAAAGTGCTCGTAGCCATAAAATTGCGCTACATCAATTATAACCGATGTATAATTATGAAATTTTGGTTTGACTAATACGAGTTTCTAAGTTAAATTCTGAGTGTACCGCTTTACTGCAGATGGACATTAAGGTGCATCCATACCGAAGTTACTTTTTGTGGAGCAACGTTTGCAAGTGTTAGTGGTCATTAACAGTCGTAAAAAGTTATAGCAATTAAAAAAGTAATTGAAAAAACTAAAAAACTCGACGGAAAAATAAAACAATCACATTTTAAATTAAACTAAATTTGGAAGCTAGCGGGGCCCGTTTCAATATAAAATTATGAAAATGGAATGCATTCGAATAAAAAAAAATATTGTTCGAAGGTGTGGATGCAATTATAGACTTTATTGTATGTTACATCACATCTTGTCGCTCAAAAATCAAATACCAATCCATTGCTCAGGTTGAATGGCGCGGCTTAGGCCGAGTATTCGGCGTGCGCGCAGTGCATGCTGAAGTGGTATCGGGTACGCCGCCATTTGCAGTGGGCGACAGAGTACGCGTGCGTGCTGCTGTAACACAGCCGCGGTACAAGTGGGGATGTATCGATCATACCAGCGTTGGAACTGTTACTTGTAAGTATATGTGTCCGTACATAACACACCCCTGTCTCTGTACTATTTCAACTTCAGGCCTACTGGTTAACTGAGATGGTTCCTGAGGTAGTACGGGGCGGAGGGGGGTATACCTTTGACATTCGCCCGCTGTCGAGCGTCAACACTACTCCAGGCACCGTCTCTCTCGCGGGCCTGTGGACGGTGAGCTATGGGCTAGCTCGCCGTCCGTCCGTCTTATGACGACAGGCCGTGTCGACGGCGCGTTCGTGTTCCACGCGCGCCTCAAGGAGAGTCAGCAAACAGGGAGGGGTCCGTAAGGACCGACGCCTGCCAGGGTTGCGGGACTGTTCGAAAGAGATACCGCGGCCCTGGAACACAAAGGGCAAAAGAAGGAACATGGATGGGTTTTAGTCAGTAAAAGTCTGACACTCCCTCCTGCTCAGCCCAGAGCGGGAGGGGTTATTTGATGATTTCCCATCGGTAAAAAAAAAAAAAAAAAGGAGCCGTCTCTCTAGTCATGCTAGCGAAGGAGGTGGCGGAACGTGAAAGGGAGAGAACTTCACGTCCCAGCCGCCGCGGGAGACGCACAGGGCGTCGGGGGCCACGTGGTGGCCCCCGTCCACCGTAGGCGCGGGCTTGTGGACGGTGAGCTATGGGCTATCTCACCGTCCGTCCGTCTTATGACGACAGGCCGTGTCGACGGCGCGTTCGTGTTCGACGCGCGCCTCAAAGAGAGTCAGCAAACAGGAAAGGGTCCGAAAGGACCAATGCCTGCCAAGGTTGCGGGAGTGTTCGAAAGAGATACCGCGGCCCTGGAACACAAAGGGCAAAGGAAGTAACATGGACGGGTTTTAGTCCGTAAAAGTCTGACACTCCCTCCTGCTCAGCCCGGAGCGGGAGGGGTTATTTCATGATTTCCCATCCGAAAAAAAAAAAAAAAAATGCACCGTCTTTCTATCTTTTTTTTTTGCATTACGAAAGAGCGAGACATACACGACTTTTTGAAAGGAAATTGAAAATGCCATTATAGCCACAGGCAAGTGAGATAAGTGAGGTAGTGAGGTAAGGTGCCCAATATATGCCAGACGTGCATTTTGACACTTTTAGATACTTTGTGAACGTCTTTTAATCGATCGATCTAAAAGATACTTATTTTATTTTTTGCAGCAATATCAAGCAACGGTCGTGATCTGACGGTGGACTTCCCACAGCAACCTGGATGGACAGGACAAGTTAGTGAGATGGAACTCGTTACTGATCAATGTAAGTTACCATTGCTTCCTTTTTATCATAAACTACCGCGCTCACTGTAGGTCGACCAGTTTTCAACCTTATTACTCAGGGCATAAAGGTGAAAAGTGGTTGACCGTCAGAATGGTCGTGGTAGTACCAAACCAACCTCCAATGCAAGAGATCGCTTGTTCAAAACCGGCACCAAAACTTACCTACCTACTTTCTAAGTTTATCATAGATATCGGTGACGAAAACACACTGTGAGGAAACCTGGTCTTAATTTACTAATAAATACAACGTGTAACAGAATAAACGCAAAACCTCTTAAGGGGTCATTGTACTCATCATTATGAACAACTTTCACCATAGAAACAACACTGAAATCGTCAAAAAAAATACTGAACAGTTGATTTTTTTTTCGCGATTTCTGTGTTGGTCCCAAAGTGAAAGTTGTTCATAATGTTGAGTACAATGAACCCTGAAGAAGTTTTGCGTTTATTCTGTTACACGTTGTAGAAGTCTGTAAACACCAACCCGCCTTGAGTAAAATTTCACCACGTTTGATCGATTGCACCTTCTATGCCTTAGCCCTACAGTGGGACGTGGTGAGTGGGAGTGGGTAAGAAGCTGTTATTACCATTTGAAATCATTTTATTTTCTTCCAAACAGCTGAATGGGGTGAAAGCGCCGGTGGAACTGCAGTAGGTTGGCGCGGCGCAGTGCGAGCTGTTCGCGTGTCATCTTGTAGATCCGGCGCCGGCGCAAGAAGGCTGTTAGATTCACAGCCTCATACGTATTGGCAGAGTTCTAGTGGGAATGGGCAGGTGAGTTAACGACATCCATAGTTATTTTTTTAGGAGGATTCAGTTTTAAGTTTTCGATCTCCACAAAGGAATAAACTGAACAATAGACCCCATTTCTTTTAATTTTTTGAAAACTAAAGGAAATGGTCTGTAAAGTATCCTGGCTGACTGACATATCGACGGCATATGACTGGCATTTGAAATGCCGTGATATTTGGCACGCTGGTGGATTACCAACTTTTGGCACTGAGCAGGACGTTGCATTTAAGATAACTAGGGAGAGATAGGGTACCCAATCAAAAATAAAATACCCAATCTCGCGGTTTTTACCCCCGCTTGTCACAAATGCGATAAGTATTGCGTATTTAAAAACATCATAAATTAACCTTCACAGCTTTTATTGTAAATTGCGGACTGTTGCTTAATATTGTGTCGTATTTTGATACGTTTGCAGCACTGGATCCGCGTAGAAATGCGCAACGGCGTTCGCGTCCGCCGCCTCGGCCTGGGTGTAGGGGGCGGGGCTCACGGTCCCGCCGCGCTAGCTGTCCGAGCGGGCGCTACCTTCGACGACGCTGCACTGGCACCGCTTGCTGCCGTGCCGTGCGCGCCCGCCGCCTCCGTGAGGGACAGGCCGCCCGCGCATCTCGCGCAGATACAACTGCTGGCTGATTGTAAACAGGTTTGTGACTCATGAATTTTGGTTTGTTTACAGATAAACTAATTCATTCACTAAATCGTTAGGTCTAGAAGCAAGAAATTTTCACAAGAATTCCGAAATGTCACGAAATTGAGCAATAAAGTTTTTTTTGTTGTAAATTTATCTCGTAACGGGTTGAAATAAAAGATTAATGTATGAATGAATGTTCGTCATTTGATAAATAGAAATTTCATCGGGCTATCGTCGGCTTGTCTTTACATTAAAACGCAAAAAATAAATAACTATTGACTCCTCTATACAAGTAAAACCTTCAATTAGTCATATCACTATATTTTGTTGCAGTATTATCCCTGTATCGAAATTGGAATAAAACAAAATCGCAACGTGAATGCCGATTGCCGCGTCCATGGTCTATACATAACTGGTTTCCGACCTAACCCTCTATACACCGAAGTGTTACAGGTATGCACACGAAATTGTGCTCTACAGTTATAGAAATAAGGATGGGTTTTGATTGCACTGAATGTTTCAGAGTATGAACTTCGTGGCAGAAGATTGGATGGAAAAAGATAATGCAACGGGTGCTGTATCTGCTGATAATAATCCACCAGCTTTACCAAGTGACTGCCCAAAAGTAAGTATTTGTTTAGATATCTTTTTAACTAACAGTGGTCAATGGCCGTTGCTTCGTTGATCTAGTGGTCGCAAACGCGACTGCTGAGCATGAGGTCCTGGGTTCGATTCCTAGGTTGGGCAAGTGTTATTGTGTTTTTCCGTCGGGAATTTCTCAGTAGCAGCCACGGCTACTACCACGGCACGGAGACTGGATTTGGGCCCGGTTGATGGCAATAGGCTCGCCCCCTATTACATGGGACTTAAACATAACAGGCGAAATGTAGGTGTACTATTAGGTACACCTCTGCCCTTCGGACAACAGGCGTGGTGTTATGTTATTGTCATGGACGTTTATAATGTATTGGATCTTATACTGTTTTAAACACTTTTTTAAGCTTTCACGGTTTACAACTAAACTTATACTGTCACTTATGGGACAACTGTCACTTACGGGACAACTGTCACTTACTTGTTTGTCAGTTACTTTTCTGTCACTTACTTGTTAGTTACTTACTTGTTAGTTCCTTGCTTGTCTGTCACTTACTTATTTGTGACTTACTTGTCTGTCACTTACTTGTTTGTGACTTACTTGTCTGTCACTTACTTGTTAGTGACTAGATAGCAGGTGAGCTTGCTGCAAATTTGATTTTTCTTTGATTTTAAATTGCCACGTCAAAAATGAAAAGGTAGGTTTGTGACAATATTTATTTATTAAAAACTTTATGCACAAGTAAAAAAACTGTACAAAGGCGGACTTAATGCCTTGGGCATTTTCTACCAGTCTACCTTACCTTATTGCTGCAACCTTGTGGTAAATACAGGTAAATATGATTGAAATTTCAAGTTTGTGGTAATGTTGCTGCAGTCTTGCATTTTTTTACGTGTCAAACATGACGTATCAGGTTTGTTTACAAGTTGCTACAAACTAAAAAATATTAATTTATGTTCTGTGGGCATGTGCCGCGCATTCGTTTGAAAAGTTGACTGTTGAATTCACGGTTCCCAACTTAGGGATTTAGTCCCTACATTTAGGGACTAGAAGTGTTAAAAGGGACATTTTTCGAGATTTAATTTTTTTGGCGATTTTTTTAGGGATTTCAAACAAAACTTGCAAAATCGAAAACAAATGGTTTGTTTCCAGTTTAAAAAAGAATGCATGCTATGAAATGAGTGAACTGCGCGGCGCATTCATTCACATGTCAATAAAATATTTTACTTACATGTAACGTTTTATTTTATTTTTCAGTCTGGTTTTGATTTCTTTAAATTTACTTTTTTTAATTATTGAACAAAGAAGCAGCAAGTTTGTAGTGACAATATTGTATATATATTTTAAAAACAAACATCATGCAAGCTTGTCGCTGGGAAACTAGAAAGTTTGATTTAAACTTCCTGCAAGTGTGTATACTTGTCACGGCAAATTTGCCGCAAACCTTTACTCTTGATGCATCAAACTTATTGCAAGTCAGATTCAAGTTTATATTGCTATCTGTACTTGTCTGTCACTTACTTTTTTGTCACTTACTTGTCTGTCACTTGTTTGTCACTTACTTGTCTGTCACTTTTGGATCTTTTGTTTTGCAGGTATACGTATGGGGGTTGAATGACAAAGATCAACTAGGCGGCGTGAAGGGGTCCAAAGTTAAAATACCTGTATTCTCACCTAGTCTCAGTGCGTACCGGCCTGTACACATTGCTGGAGGGTCAAAGACACTCTTCATTGTATCGCATGATGGAAAGGTAAGTTTTCGACATTATCTGTTACTTACTTTATCTTCATGAAGTCTCTTTAAATACTAGTATTTAAAATGCGATGATGATGCTGATGTGTTGTGTGATGTTGACACACACACACACACACACATCACCCACATCATCGTACATCTCGGTCTCCTATAAGTCTTAATACTAAAGTTTTATTTAGTTTCTCCTCAAAAACTAAGAATGCAATAGGATTATAATGCGTGTAAAAATGCTCTTATCGAAGCCCCAGTCAACCCCTATCGTCTTTTTTTTGTTCTAGACCATCTAGTTACGGAGAATATCTCCGAACTCTCCGGGGTCCAAGTTCCTTTTTCACAATATTTTATTTTAGTTCAAGTTTTGATGTTACATTATAACTTTACTTCAATTACCTCCACGACCCCCGTACTATTCAATGCATCCATCAGCACAATTGTTTTGAGTGCGTTACATTGAGTCCTACCATAAAACGTGACTTTTCACCCCCCAAAAAATAGTCGTTTCCAAGCAATAATTTTTGCCTTAGTTTGATGTTCAGAATGCTTGGTCGATGGCTTCGTGAAGCGTCCTTTTACACTTTGCATTTCTGACATTATTTTTTTGCGCCATCTCTTTTTATTCTAGACTTTAAGCAACTTTTGCGTTTATTCGACAGTTGTTCGCCTGTGGTGAAGGTACAAACGGTCGACTAGGCCTAGGACACAGCAACAACGTGTCCAGTCCGCGCGCTAACCCGTACCTCGCGCACGTGCTCGTGCGTCGCGTAGCCGTGCATTCTGGCGGGAAACATGCGCTCGCGCTCACTGCTGATGGGAAGGTAAGTCATAAATTACGTAATGTAGCACAAGAGGTACCAAATCTACTTATACAGTGCACTTAGCTACATAGTATATTGCTTAGCAGTACACCCGCGGTTCTGAGTTTCTGACATCAGGACGGCGGGACACCTAATTTTTAAAATACCATTGTACGGGTGTAGGTACACAGATTTTCAGGAGAGGTACGTAAAGACTGTTTTAAACTTTCACGGTTTACATTTACACATAAACTGTCACTTCCGTGATTGATGAATCACGGAAGATATCCCGTAAGTGACAGTTTATGTGAGGCACGTAAAGGTACACAGAAGGTACTAAATAACTGCAATAAATTTTGCCAATCAGAAAAGTACACCCGCGATTCAGACACACGCAATAAAAGTCATCTTGAATTAAAAGGAACAAACAGCAACTAGATAAAACAATTACCGCGATCAATTCAGCAAGGAAATCCATTTGTAGCTGAATGGAAGCAACCAACATAGCGGCATCTACGCGGAATCAATTTAACAGTTTTTTCCCAAAAAAGCGGCACATGAAAAGGTCCTATACCCTTTCATCAATTTGCAACATGCAAACTTCTGCATCTATTTACTGTTTTTGGAAAAAAAAAAATCGTAGCTAAACTTACGTTCAATCTCCAGGTTTATTCCTGGGGCGAAGGCGAAGACGGCAAGCTCGGCCACGGCAACCGCATCACACTAGAAGTGCCCCGTCTCATAGAAACGTTAGCCGGGGAGCGCGTGGTCGGCATTGCGTGCGGGTCCGCGCACAGTGCCTGCGTGACCGCGCGCGGCCATCTGTACACGTGGGGCATGGGCGAGTATGGCAGGCTGGGACATGGCGATGATATGACGCAGCTGTACCCGAAGACGGTAAGTAAAACAATATACAGGGTGAATTTTCCAAGTGGGCGTGGATGGCCAAATCCGAAACTTTGAGGAATAACGAGAAATGCTTAAAGGAGTCTCGAGCCCGATTTTGATAAAAACTAAAACAGTATCATTGGTTTTCTGAAAAATCAATATTCCTGGCCAGGAATCGAACCAGTTGGTTTTGAAAAAAAAAAAACACACTGTATATTTACACCATTTGAAAATGTCGCTGATAAGGATCGAATTCTGGGAAATAATGACATACGGCAAACTTAAGAAAAATTTAAAATTATATGTTTTTTCATATTTTAAATTAATTTCCTTGGTTGAATACACCCGCAGCGGAGTCGATTTTCACAACATTATGTTCTAATTTCAATTTTGTTGAATCCTCGTGGCCAAAGGCCACGGTAAAAGAAACAAAATCGTAAACAAATGAAATTAGAACTTACAAGTGAGTTGGCGCCAATAGTGATTTTGTTCGACCGTTCTTTGACTAGTACTAACTATTATGTATTTTATCAAAATTGAAGTATTTCTTTTAGTTTGCCGTATGTCATTATTTCCCAGAATTTGATCCTTATTAGCGACACTATCGAAAGGTGTAATAATACAGTGTGTTTTTTTTTTCAAAACTGACAGGTTGGATTCCTGGCAAAAAATCTAATGATTCGGTTTTAGTTTTCATCAAAATCGAGCTCGAGACTCCTTTGAGCATTTTTCGATATTCCTCATAGTTACGGATATGGCCATCCACGCCCACTAAAAAAAATCACCTGTATAAGTATAGAGCATCAAGGAGATGTTAGCCCGCGGACGAGTAGACGGTTTTTGTTTTATTTTGTGCAACTTAATCTTACCTTGATACCTATCGGACAACAAAGTCTAACTATTCATACCAACCTGACCTTGTAAAGGCCGCAAGAAGCCTCTGGAACCGATGGGCACAGGACCTGTCGATGTGGCAAAGCTTTGGGGAAGCCCATGTCTACCAGTGAACGTCTTTCGGCTGAGAAAAGAAGAGAAAAGAAAAAAAGAAAGAGTTTAACATGGTATTTAGAACTTAATCGAAGGCATCAATTTTAGGCCTTTGATTAAGTTCTAAAAAGATATAAAAACTCTTTCAATTTTCTAGGTGGAAGCACTATCTAGCCTGAGAGTTGTACAAGTGGCCTGTGGGTCACGAGACGCGCAAACTTTAGCCCTGACAGCGTGCGGCAAGGTCTTCTCATGGGGGGACGGAGATTTTGGCAAGCTAGGTAAGTTACGGATATGTATCTTTTTCCTTTTAACCCTTGAGTACTTTAGCTATAGATGTTGCGTTATAGCATGGCACTAGCGGTAATTGCCCTTTATTTATTTAATCTTTACGCACACAAAAGGTAAACCTTAGCCGACCCACTTTCTTTACCATACTTACTTACTTTTTAAGGTCCCGTACCTCAGTCGGCAAAAACGAAACCGTTAGGATCCTTAGGATTTACCTATAGGATCACTTTGTTCTCCGTCTGTCAACCCCATTTTTCTCAGAAACGCGTGATAAAAGATATGACTTTTTATGTCGCATATTTAGCAATTTCACAAGGAAATCAAAACCTATAAGGGTACTTCTCGTTGACCTAGAATCATGAAGGCAAGAAGATGTGTGAAGAAGCATGTCTTATTGCACAGTGAGGTGTAGTAAGTACTACCTATAGTATAATGTCTATGACCCTATCCATATATGTAATGTGTCTTCTATTAATATATAACACACTTGTACTCTTTAAACTGTACTCTTTAGTCAGTAATTAAAGGTAGGTAATCGCTTGAGAACAGTTGTTTCAATAACACAACATCCCCACATGGCGACCCTTGCCATTTTTGGGGCGCGTGACGCGGTTGCTATCTCGGCGTAGTGTTACGGCTCCAAAGCAAAGTAAATTAACTGAACTAAGTTCGTGATAAATAAGCCAAAAATTCGTGAAAATGAATCGAGAACATTTAATAACTTAATTGAACATTCAGAAAGTCTGAGAAAATGTGTCGTTCTTGAAACGTAGAAAAGGAGACCGTCTTTGTGAACCAGAATTCTGCGGGTTCAAATAATGCACACATCGAAGAATTGAAGGCACACATTTCGACGATCAGTATAATCCTTACAGTAATGTGCGTTCTACTGGGTCTTGGCATTATATATTTTGCGTGGAAGCAATACAGAAAATGTCACCATTCCTGGATCAGGGACCAGATTTTGCAAAACAGCCTGCGACGATCGTTCAACCGTTCCAGAGCTATTCGCGGAGAAGAGCAAGTCAACCTTCGAATGAAGTAGAAGTCCGACGGTTCCTCATACTCATCTGTCTGCTGAGCGGTATTTAAAAGTGTTTGTGCGTATCAAGTGCGTTGTGCGTATACAAGTGCGTAAAATAAGATTTATTCGGTACGTAGCGAGTCAACATATAAATAAAGAGACAATAAAATAATAATAGACATTACGAATTATAATAAAGAACTCTAAGTTAAATTAGTGGTTTGTTCACGTATTATGTTATGAAGTGCTAGCATATCGATGTATCATCTTACGCGCTGTGTTCCCTACTACGGTAACTCACTGTGGGAGTTTGGTATGTATTTCGATATCATTACGGTTTGATTATAAATTTAATTTTGCATGAGGGAATGGAAGATGAATTATTACATTGTTTAAATGAACTCATACTAATAAGGAAATATTTAGTTAAGAAAGGAAAATCGCGGTTTAAGGGTAATGTTATTAAAAATCAATTATGTGAGGTAGAGACAATCTACGAAAAAAGTAAAAATTAATCAAGCTAATATCTACAAAACAAGAAGTGAAATCAGAATTATTAAAATCGTTATCAGTTACGAAAAATGAAATAGAATCATGGTATTCACGAATAATTGCCATGTGTACTGTAACTAAACCCGATAGTGCTAGTGACAGCGAAATTTCTGAAGCGAGTCTAAATTCAGAAATAATCATGGAGTTGGATTTAAAAACGGCGTGTAGTTTGATTCCTGTTATGACCAGTAACGAAAATAATATCAGAAGTATCATTGACTCTGTAGAAATGTACGCAGATATGTTAACAGAAACGGGACAAAAATTACTAATGAAATTCGTTTTGAAAAGTAGATTCTCCGAAAATGCAAAATTACGTAAAGGAAAATATCTGAAAACCACAAAATACCTACAAGTTACGTTAGTACGGAACCCTCGCTACGCAAGTCCAACACACACTTTGCCGGTTTGTTTTTACTTTATACGACCCAAAACAACGAACATTGTATCGTTTGTAGTTTTAGGAAAAATCCTTTGACCCGTTTTGGAATTAAATCACGTCAGCAATCATGTAGGGGTTTCAATGACCGCTATTATCCATGCTAAAACGCAATAATTATGGCAGCAATACGTGAAACAGGTTCCTCGGTTTCAGGTCGTGGTGGGTCCGATGGTTGCGCAATACCGATGAATATAGAAAGGCTGAATACTCTAGGAGTTATTCAGGTGGAGTGTGGCGCCCAGTTCAGCCTAGCTCTGACTAGAGACGGAGAGGTACGTATATTTTAACACACTGATGTTTGTTGTTTGATGTTTCTTCGTCCACTTCTTCTCTTTAGCTAGGAGATTTTGATAGCTTCATCTCAAAAAAATGTGAAGATAATGTCTAATGCCAGCACTACTTTTGGCGTATTTGCACAAATACAAGACTTCTTTCGTTGATATAAAAAATAATTATAATTAAATACGAACAGGATTCAGTGTGCCTTAGTATAACAAATTTTGATAAGCACGCCAAGTGAAATATCATTTAAGTATAATATAGGTAAGCAAATAACATGAACATTGTTTTTTGCTTACCTATTTCAATGAACAGCAACTGCAGCTCAATCTGTGTGTATAAACCTATATCATCCAGTTACTATAGCACTTAGTAAGATTGATCCACCTGTGAGTTCGCTGATAAATTTAGTTTACTACAGGTTTGGACGTGGGGTAAAGGTGACTACTTCCGCCTAGGACACGGATGTGACGCGCACGTGCGTCGACCAACACTCGTTGAAGCACTGCGTGGGCGCCGCGTCATACACGTTGCTGTTGGAGCACTGCACTGTCTCGCTGTTACTAGTGAACATCAGGTAAACATTTTTGACAATATCAAAAATTTTACTGGACACATATTTTTCTGTAACATTGCTCTTGAGTGTCTTTGGGTCCTGGGATCTTTGTTGTGTTCGATCTACTCAAAAGTTCTTTTACGCAAACAAACACACACGATACAGGAGAAATTCCTCGAGTGAGGTAATGATAAAAAAAAAAAGATATAGATTTAGGCTAGCTTCGATCTCTTCCATTTATAACTACCATTATGACGCTCGCACAAATCCATGGATGATATTGACATAGGTGCGTTGTAGATTTTTTTTTTGTAAAAGTCGAAATTTTAAAACAAGACGGCTCAGTTCCGATTTTGATCGTACGCCAAAAGATCCATGTACAACAAATACATTTATTTTTCTTGAAAAAGCTCTAATTTCGTTTCCTAGGTGTGGGCTTGGGGCGACAACGACCACGGCCAGCAAGGCAACGGTACCACCTGCGTGAACCGTCGCCCCGCACTAGTGGCGGGCGTTGAAGGGGTGCAGCGGGCAGCCGCTGGGTCTTCACATTCAGCCGCCTGGTCGTTAAGACCCGCTGCCTTGCAAACTGATGCTCATTCACCCCATATAGCACCGCTACCGTTCCCAACGTTGAAGGATCCATTAGGAGCTCAGAGCCTTGGTAAGTACATATGAGGGTAAATAATTCTGCAGAATAGGACATACGACCATTGTTATTTCTTCAAATTCAGCCACCGGGTCGTTAAGACCCGTTACTTTACAAAGTGATGCGCATTCGCCACATATAGCGCCGCTACCGTTCCCGAAGTTAAAGAATCCTTTGGAAGCTCAGAGTCTTGGTGAGTAGGACTTCACTTTCAGCCGCTTGGTCGTAAAGACCCGCTGCTTTACAAACCGATGCTCATTCAACCCGTAAAACATCTCTACCGTTTTCTACATTGTTGTTAAATCTTTTAGAAGCACAGTCTTTTTAGGGTTCCGTAGCCGAATGCCAAAAAACGGAACCCTTATAGATTCGCCATGTCTGTCTGTCCGTGTATGTCACAGCCACTTTATTCCGAAACTATTAGGAATTTAGGACTATACAGTTGAAACTTAGTAAGTAGATGTATTCTAGGAATCGCTTTACGGATTTTGTACAAAAATAAAAAAGATTAAGGGAGGGCTCCCCATACATGGAACTGAAACTAAAAAATATTTTTTTCATCAAACCTATACGTGCGGGGTGTTTATAGATAGGTCTTTTAAAATGACATTGAGGTTACTCAACCCATTTTTTCTCAAAGTCAATCGTTTGAAAGATACACCTTTCCAAAGTGGTAAAACGTTTCGTCGTCATCCCCCTCTAATGTCTAAAGTAGCAAGCGTTCTGAAAAAATTTAGAATTGTAGAACGTAAATAAAACTGCAGCAGCAACTTTGTTTTTCATTAATATACTATGAAAAACAAAGAACAGTGGCGAACTCTCA
The DNA here is from genome assembly GCA_947578425.1 of Eugnorisma glareosa. Taxonomy (NCBI): domain Eukaryota; kingdom Metazoa; phylum Arthropoda; class Insecta; order Lepidoptera; family Noctuidae; genus Eugnorisma; species Eugnorisma glareosa. The sequence goes on from OX387959.1 coordinate 17,212,212, forward strand.
AACAAATTTTTGTTGACATTTTTTTTTTTGGCGTCTGCCTATGAAAAATATGTTAAAATATTGAGTTTGAATTCCTGAACCATTTTGTCTTTAGTTATACTTTTATAGGAAGTCAGGAATTAAAGATATTCCAGTTTGAAGTTTTAGAGGTTATGTTTATTCTTGTCAACAACAGACTAATCGAAAAAGAATTATAGAAATACAAAATAAACTACGCAATACGTATTCAGAATATTAAGTCCAACCGACAGGTCTGGCACATGGCCCACATGGCCACATGAAACGTAAGTAGGTACTTATTTATTTAATCATCTTAGTCAACTATCTTAAGAGCAGTTAGTTACTTAAATGATTAATTACCATGGTTAGGGTAGGTCAGGTATAGAAAAAGAAACGTATTTTTTTTTAATATTTATTCCTCATCTTCTCTAATCACAGTGTCAACAAAAAAACCTGCGGGTGCTGAGATATTTGGTTCAGCTGTAGTTAACTGGCGCTCGCGTTATAACAATGATTCTGGTATGAATGGTTTTTGGCCACATCCTTCCAACAAAGCAATGCTATCTCTAAAACCTCCTAAAGTAAAAGCCAGTCATTGTTTCTGAAATGCAGCCTTAGAGCAGAATTAAAAATTATAACCGCTATATTCTTAGCACAAACAATATTTTTTATTATAACATTTGTATTCTGATGTAGAAATGTATTTACTAACTATAAATTAATGCAATCCAAGCATTTTATGTAACTTGTCTAAGATTTATATCCATGGCAACATTAAAAGTATAGGTGAGCCAAAAGTCATGAATTCAAGCCATAAAGAAAAAAACTAAGCCATGATTATATAGTCTGCCGTCAAACGGTGAATGGCCGTAACTACTTTAAAGTATATTTTGAGTAAATGACAATTTTGTCTGAAGTGAAGTTTTAAAGCACTGTCGATAGTCTTTACTTGACTTATTTTATATGATAATTTATCTGTGGTTACGAGCGAATTTGAGCTTTATTAGCTAGACCGAAAGATAGAGAATTTCTTGCTGAATCCGAATCAATTTTAACTCATTTTTGATAAAAATGTTAGTTACCTCCTTTCACCGTATGACGGCAGTATTATCGTCAATGATCTAGTCAATAAAGCTCTCAATTATGATGACTTTTTTTCCAGACTTTCATAGGCCTTAAGCTTGATTTGATAAAACTTTGTAAATTATTTCGTCGGTATCTATCACAGTGACATACGTAGATGCTTAATAATTTAATCAGCAATTTGTTCGCCACTGTTCTTTAGTTGTTAGTAGTTATTTTTGCTGTTAAATGTTAAACAATACAACATATGAATGAGCCTTCAAAATAATTTTAATATATTGTTTGGTGCTACGGAACCCTATGTGCGTGTGAGCACGACTCGCGCTTGGCCGGTTTTTTTGTAAATATTAAAAAAAAACTAAATATAATTATTCTGCAGAACAAGACATGAAGTTTAAGATCCCACAAAAGGAATAATTGTCCAATATATTTACGCAATTTACGGAACCGCTTGATTTACGCTTCATTCTCTGATTTAATGCCTCTTTCCACATGGGTGATTTGTACGAAATTTAATTTAATTTTATGGTATTAATTGTGTTTGTATTGTACAGGCTTGTATGCGGAAGAAGTGGTGATAGACGAGCCTCAAGGTCCGCGGGCGTCGCTAGCGGCTGCAGCCTTGGCTTTGGAGCCGCCAGTGGCCGTGCAACACGCTTTGTCTTTGATCCTACTGGCATTACATATCACACAGGTAAGAAAATACCCACATAATTTTATTCTTGCCAGAAGTTTAGGTTTTGCTCAGTCCTTGAAGCTAAGGACATACAACCTGTGGGTGGTGAGTAATGGGCTAGCTCGCCGTTCGTCTGTCTTATGACGACAGGCGACAGACTTAACGTGGAACACGAACGCGCATCGCCTCAGAGAGATGTCAGCAAACGGGAAGAGGTCCGAAAGGGCCGATGCCTGCCAGGGTTGTGGGACTGTTCGAAAGAGATACCGCGGCCCTGAAACACAAAGGGCAAAAGAAGGAACATGGATGGGTTTTAGTCAGTACAAGTCTGACACTCCCTTCCGCTCCGCAAAGCCCAGAGTGGGAGTGGTCATTTAATGACATCCCATCCGAAAAAAAAAGGACTTACAACCTAGCACTTGAGTTGACTAGGATTAAAGTCGCATATTCTAGCTGAAATCATTATTCAAACACTCTGAACATCCTCAAAAAATACCAACCCGTAACAATGACAATATTGACAACTAGTCTTACTAAGGCGTTACCGTATTTCCCAGTACCAACTGGAGGTTGAATTGTGTGTGAACCAGTATTTAACATAGAGTGACTGCCTATCTGCATCCGGTAAGACTGGAAGCCGACCCCAAAGTTGGGAAAAGGCTAGGCAGATGTTGATGAAACATGACAATTGTCAATTTTAGATTATAACTACATTTCCATATCGACGGTAGAAATTGAAAATACCGGCGCTGGACCGAAAGTTGAAAATCCAACAGCTGCTCATTGTCCGTTACGACATTTCAAATTTTTACAGATAATATTTCAAAGTTTTACACAAGAGGTCATCAAAGTAAATAATCAGGTATTTTTTACATATAAGAAGCATCTTTATAATGTTCTTTCTCATTTCACCAGGCGCGAACCTTACTTGTCGAAGCGTTACGCGCTCACGAAGCGTCATCAGCAGCGGTACCCGTAGTAACAACCATTGACACGGAGGACGAAGACGCTGAGGCCGACGCGCGGACTGGGGGAGGGGAGGCGCCAGCTGATAGGGCTACATTACCGGTAAGTACAACCATGAAGGATATAGAGTGATAATCTATGAGCGTTAGCTACTTTGAAGTGAATAGATGGCAACTAGGGAAATCTCGTCACTTCCAGCTAGATATAATAGAATACTTGTTCGAAACGGTCGTTCTACGTATTTAGTTGTCCAGCGGTCTAATGATTGATCGACACTGAGCTCTTAGTTATGTTGGACAACTATCTTGATTATTAGCTAATTTTGATTTTCAATATTAGTGCCCAATGCCAATTTGTTCCATTTAAATCTAGGTTTGACGGAAATCTCTCTCTCTAATATACAGAGCGGGGCAAGTAGTCCTCTGAGCGGTTCGATATCGTCTCGACATTCGGCTGTGATGTCATCAAGTGCTGTTTCTGTCGCCGCCGCAACCATGACTGTGCAACAAGCTGAGGCTCCGAAGGTAAGCGATATTAATCAATCAACCAATTAAGATTTATTGTACTCTCGTTGACATAATACTTAGTTCTTTCCAAATCTACTTACTATTCGAGAAAATTATTCGAACGCTGCGCCGTGATCGTAATTTGTTTTTTTTTTTTGCAATTGTTACGATCATAACGCAGTGTCTCGATGAGCACTTATAAGCCCTTTCACAGTTATTTTACCTGTGATAGTAACAGCTTTATTATGTCAAATGAACTTATTATGTAGACTTGTCAGTGGCAGCGACCCAACACTCCAACAGCAGCCTTATTGTAACAAGTATAAAGATCATTGTGATTTGACAGTGATGCAAAGTCAACTATGTAACTGTGGAAGGACAGGTATTTAGTAAATGGCTTTGATTTTCTTTTGTTTCTCGACTACATTATTACGTTTTCTTGCAGTTAGCACTGGATGAATTTACGTCACAACTAGGCGAATCAGACGCAAGAGCGCTGGTGGACTTACTGAAATTGGCAGCGGCTGGCAGAATACCTGACTCGAATAGTGCTGTGAAAATTATCACTGACGTTCTTATGGGTAAGTTGATTACTCACAAATACAGACACATTTTTGGTTACTTTTCTGACATTACTTTACGGAATTATAACCTTTTGTGTAGTCATGTTCTGGGCAAAAATACTGGGTCGTTGTTTACATCTTGAAAAAAGATTGAGTTTTATTGAAAAAACTCACGGAATTCCAAAAAGGAGGTCTCATTTGTCCAAAATGGAGCTCTTTCTTTATTGACTTTGCTCTAACTTTCTAAATTTGTGTGACCAAAAAGTCTTATCTCGGAATATTATCCTGTATACTACCGACCCCCTGCCGTTGTCCCACACTTGTGAAGGTTTCATCATTTGTCTAGGTACCAAGAGTTATGTAGAAGTAACGGCTTTTTAATTTCTGTCCTAAGAACTATAGTACATTACTGCAGCGCCAGCAACAGAGGCATTGATGGACGAACGTGAAAATGTGGGCCGAGGCACACATACTTAAGTCCATCAATGCCTAGTTGTAGCTAAGGCTTGTATAGTACTTTTCTCAAATAATGCGAAGAAATTAAAACTTTCGCGTTGAAGAGTTCATGCATTTGTTTTTTTTTCAATAAACCGCATTCTATTTGCAAGTCAAATCGAAATTAAAAAAAAAAAAAAAACCTTTGATAAGTTGCCTCCTTGGTTGCCATGTTTCAGAGTAAAAGATCGTTCCATTTTTAAATAACACGACAGATATGAGTTCACTATTTAATTACTGATATTATTGTTTTTTATTTGGCCGCTAAACACGACAGATATGGATTTTTATACAACTTTTGCCGGCCGCTGGTCGCATGTATCTGGCTAGTACAGCAATTTCGATTTATCTCGAAGAAGGTTGTCAAAATAATGCTGAAATTTCCAAGCATGTTTGAGAAAATATTTTATCTTTCTTTGCCCAGCACTCTGCGGAAGTAAGCCAGCGGTAGCTGATATGGTGGTAGAAGTATGTGTGTGTGAGCTGGAAGAGGCGGCTGCGGGCGGAGGGAGGGCACCTCCGCAACCTGTCACTGTGGACAGTCCACACCCCTATGCTGATGATACTGATATATCAGGTATGTAGTACGCGTCTATATGAAATACTTGATACTTTTAACAAGGACTATTTAGCACAGTTGTATAGTAACTACTGCTCTTATTGTACTGAGTCGAAATTTGCTGTAATTGATTATAGCAACGACATAATCATCAAGTCTTTATAATCTGTCACCTAAGTTCACATTCAGAATGCAATAAATGTATTGAGTGTAAAATGAACTAACCAGCTGGTATGGATGAATACTCATGATGCACGGGACGTAGTTCAGTTCTTCTTAGAAGCTGTTTGTTTTAATGCATACTGAAGAGCTAGTAACACGCTGGTATCGACGTTTAATTGGATCTTCCTAAAAATACATCGATGTAGAAAATGAAATCTTTATTTGTAAAAATAGGTCATACATTTAGATGGTCAGTCCATCTGTCTTGCGTTGAAGCGTACAAACACTAGAATCGTAGATTTACTTTATTTCGTAAACACTACACTAAACATGCTCCAGTAAATACTCACTATTTTCATCGGAACGGTAAATACTACACTAGTAAATACTCACAATATGCAGGTGTTCTGAAATGTTTCTACATTTTTTATTGAAACAGGTGTAGTGAAAATAGCCGGAGCGTCATCCCTTCGCGTAGTCTTCGAGCAAGGATGTTCTACGGAACGACGTAATGATCCATTGACGATTTCGGACAGCACCGGTCGGGTTTTAGCAACGCGTTCTGGACGAGAACCCACGGATTGGGCGCAGGAAATTATTGTGAACGGTAAGATAACAGAAGTAATGTAGAACTGCTGCTCAACTTGTGTTGGTATACAGGAAGGAAGGTACACCGATGCGAAAATGGTTACCACGTATTCGTATTTGTTTCCTATAGTTGCTTTATATTATAATTCAAGTACTGTTTGTTTTATCTTATATAATGTAATTCAATATTTATGCTGTCTTGGTTTCCGTACGTTTTTTCACGGGTGACCACTGAAAACCAGCGCTGTGCTGTGGGTCCCCCATAGCACAGCATCATGCTGAGTAGTAACCTGCTTGTCGCAGTCACGACGTGCCAGCTGTTAATTTTTTATTTATTTTTCTTTGTATTTATAAAATTTTAATGCGTTTTATGATTATTGTTAATTTATTCCTTGTATGCACGTCATGTCCCTGCGACAAATAAAGAAAGAAAGAAAGAAAATGTATTTATTAGCCCGCACAGGACGAAATAAAACAAAAATATGGTTACATTTACATGAAGTACAACAAAATTATAAAAGTAAATAAAACTATAATTAAAAAAAAAACAACGAAATTAGTCCTGTACGAAGCCAAAAGGCCCCTATGTCAGCATGGTGCTGTAACATTTACAAAACGTCACAGCGCTGGTATTCTGATAGGACCCAAAGTGATGCCACGGTCAGATACGAATACGAATTTAAAATAAATAGATATATATAAAGTGTACAACGAATAAACAAATATAAATATGTGAAGTATAATAAATGCGAATTTATGAAAATAATACATACATCTACACCCCACGTAACCACACTGTTTGTCAGTCTGTGCCATGAGTATCACTGGCAACACTGACGAAAAGGACGCGGGCGCGGGCGCAGACATATTTGTTTCATTTTAAATAAACATTTTTCTTTTCTTTCTTCCTATTCAGTACATCATTCGCAGCCCCAATATCAAAGGTGTAACAAGACCCTTAACGAAACCGAAAGGCACTTGTTCTCCCCATCATTGCTTTTTGCTCTAGAGCATACCTGGGACCTTCTAGTTACGGAGATATTGGGGGTCAAAGTTCCTACATTTTCATAAGTTTTTTTTAAATACCTGTTTTTAATGGAAGATTTAAACTATTTAAACTCCTCTCTGGCCCTCGTACTATTCAATGCATCCATCAGCACTGAATGCGTTACATTGAGTCCTACCGTAAAACATGATTTTTCACCCGAAAAAAAAACAGTCGTTTCCAGCAATAATTTTTGCGTAGAGTTACTTAGTTTGATGTACATAATGATTGGTTGACGGCTTCGTGAAGGGTCTTGGTACAGCCTGTATAGTTTACATATAAAGTTTCATCGGTTATAAAAAAAACCTGCTGTTTTCGACAAAGGTGCAATACCTACACGGTATGGAAAAGATTTTTTTTTTTAATTTTCGGTGAAAAATTTCTATGTGTACTCAGAATGATGTCCTGAATACGTGGTGACAGGGGGTTACTATGACGTCTTAAAGCAGGAGTAATTCCAGTGTGGGAAAGAGACAGAGCCATCTCTTTAATCTCTTTCCTACACTGGAATAGGGAATATGCATGTAATTTTTTTTTGTCACTTAAATCATTAATATGCCGTACTATCAACCCAAGAGAATAATTAAAACTTAATTTCAACTACTGCTGGTCGCACAAAAAAAAAAAATTAAACTCCTGCAATTTTCTACGACAGTTCAAACGTCCATGACTATCGCGGCCATTCATGTCAGGACTTTGATGTCACTTACCTCTATCTGCTTTGTTTAAATCAAATTTTTTGCCCTTAGTAGATTACTTTTACTAAAATGTAAGTGCTTTATTTAAGCAAAAATTGCAATAACAATATTATAGTAAAATCTTAGTGAAACTTTATGTACTTTTCAATTAAAAGTGTTTCTTTGACACATGGATTGTGACGTCACTACCGGAATCGATGCGTTTTGTGTTTGCGTTCCGTTTCACCAAAAACACACTAAATAAAATATTAAATTGTAAAATAAGTGATGTATTAGAGAATTAAACAAGTGTACCACAATGTTTTTATGGTCCAATACAAGGCATTTTAAAGAAATCAAAAAAGTTTTGTGTTTCTTGCATATACCCTATTACTCCTGCTTTAAGACGTCATGGTAGGCCACCTGTTATCGCATCGGCGTCCCTTCTGTATTTGCAAGATTCTCTCAAATTAAGATTTAATCAGATTATATTATTTTTTTGTCTAAATCGGACACAAATGATTCATTATTGTTGTTACTACCACTTATAAACTATGTTAGTAACATTTGCCGTTGAAAGACAATTAAAATAAATTCAATTACAAAATTAAATTAAATTTATCATTAAAATAAAGTTTTTTTTTTTTTTTTTAATCTCCCTTTTTTTCTTGCAATCTGTCTTGCCGACATTAAGCTAGATTTTATGTATGTACAAATATGGCGAGCATGGTACAGTATCCAATGATATGTCCATCTAGTATAGCTTCTTTATATTTGTGTTAGAGAAGATCTTGAGGAGCACGTCTCTTTAGCCTTTTGAATGTGCGATTTGGTTGTTGTTCCATTAAACTTCTTGCCAATTGGTTTGGATGGTTTACAATTCTCTTGCAGTAGGGTAGTAAAGAGTCCTTTATTTCATCTTTGACTGTCTTGATTTTTAGATCACGGTGTAGGTGATTATTTGTAATATACCATGGTGCGCCAGTTATCATACGTATGGTTTTTGACTGGAAGCATTGTAAAATTTCAATATTTGATTTGGATGCAGTGCCCCATAGCTGCAAAGCATAAGTCCAGACAGGTTTGAGTATACACTTGTATAGAAGGAGTTTATTTTCCAGTGTAACTTGGGATTTTCTTCTCATGAGCCAATAGATCTTTCTCAGTTGCAAGTCAAGCGCCTTTCTTTTAGTCGTTATATGTTTTTTCCAGGTAAGTCGTCTGTCTAAGTAGACTCCTAAGTATCGAACCTCATCTGCCTGGGGTATCTTTATTTGATTTAGTTCAACTTCTGGACACGTTTCTCTTCTTAAAGAGAAGGTTATTTGGACTGATTTAGCTTCATTTGCCTTTATACGCCAGTCTTTCAGCCAGTTCGAGATATCATTTAGATTTCGTTGTAATTTCGCCGATGCTCCAGCTGCGGTTTCATCAATGGCAAGAACCGCTGTATCATCAGCAAATGTTCCTGTCACTGTGTCTTGTCTGTTTGGTAAGTCTGAGGTATATATAAGATAGAGCATTGGGCCCATTACACTGCCCTGCGGCACTCCTGCTCTTATTTTGTGTAACTTTGTGGTAATGTCGCCATATTTAACATAAAAGTGTCTGTCGCTAAGATATGACTTGATGAGAAGGTAGAAATTTATGGGTAGGCCTTTACGGATTTTGTACAAAAGTCCATCATGCCAAACACGGTCGAACGCTTGCGAAATGTCCAGGAAGGCGGCAGAACAGAGTTGTTTGCTTTCAAATGTGTAATTGATTTTTTCCACTAGCCTATGTACTTGCTCTATTGTACCATGGCATTGTCTGAAACCGAACTGGTGGTCGGGGATTAGCTTGTTGGCTGTGATTTGCGGTGTAAGACGTTTCAGTATTAGTATTTCCATGACTTTAGATGGAACTGGAAGAAGACTGATCGGGCGGTAAGATTTGACATCAGTAGGGTCTTTGCCAGGTTTAGGAATGATAATGATTTCTGCAACCTTCCATTGTGGCGGAACAAAGTTTTTCCAGAGGCATGCGTTGTATAGATAAGTAAGGAATGTAATGCCGACGTCAGGTAGCTCTCGCAAGGTCTTGGCCGTAATAAGATCATACCCCGGTGCCTTATGGATGTTGATTTTTTGGATTGCTGTTAGTACTTCCTGCTTAGTGAATTTTTTTATGGGTTTATCTAGTTGATGTGGTTTATCTAGTTCAGATTTGATTAAACTGGTTTTGCTAGATCCATGGTCGGTGTTTGGGGTAAAAACTTCGGAAAGGTGTTGGGCGAATACATTCGCCTTATCTTTGTCACTTTTCGCCCATGTGCCATCTGGTTTCATAACAGGAGATCGATGTATTATTGGTTTCTTAAGTTTTGCCGTAGCTTTCCAAAGAGAATAATCAGTGGCTGGGGTCGCATCAAGACTTCTGAGGTAGTTTTCCATTTCTTTGTTCGTGGTCGTTTTTAGGGCTTTTTTCAATTTCCTTGTAAAATTATTAAATGCGGTTTTATGTGCCGGATATTTTGTTTCATGCCATAGTTTTCTGGCTTTGCGCTTCGAATTTACCAGTTCCAAGATATATTTGGAACACGAACTGCTGGGTTTATCGTTTTCAAGATGAGGCGGAGTTGCGGCCCATGCTGCTTCCTGTATATTCTTATTAAAATACTCGACTGCTTGAATAATATCCTCATCTGTTTTAAGAGGTATCTGGCAGTCTAGGGATTGCTCGACAAGGTCGCGGAATAATGGCCAGTTTGTCTTTTTGGTATGTAGCTTACATGTTTTGGCGACATTTGTGACGTTACAGTTGACTAGTGCAATTACTGGTGAGTGATCTGACGACATTTCAAAACAAGAGCTACACTTTATTGATGTCTGAGGTAGTCCTTTGCAAATAAAAAAGTCTATGAGATCAGGTTTTTTACTGACATCGGTGGGCAAGTATGTTGGTTCCCCGTTGACGTGACAGTCAGTTGTAAAGCCTTGATAGTCTCCATAAGTTGGCGTCCTTTAGGTGTAGTTAGTCGTGACCCCCATTCAGTATGCTTCGCGTTGTAGTCACCGCCAGCTATAAACCGATGCCCTAGAGTTTTGAAAAAGGCATTATATTTATCAGTTTTCATGTTATGTTTGGGAGGAATATATACTGCAGACAATGCTATCTCGCCTTTGGGGTCTTCGATTGCTATATTAGTGGATTGTATTTCCTCTGTGCAGTACGGAGCAGCAGCATAATGCCTTATTTTTTCTTTGATAATTATAGCTGAGCCACCGTGAGCTGTGCCATCTGGGTGAATTGTGTGGTAAAATTTGTATTTTGGTATATTAAAATATGATTTGCTTGTGAAATGTGTCTCTGTTACTAGCATAACATCTACATCATGTGTTTCGAGAAACAGTTTAACTTCATAGAAGTGTTGTGACAGCCCATTGGCATTCCATAATACTAATTTGAGTTGGTTGAATTTTTGGACATTATTGACATTAGACTTGTAAGCAGATTTGTTATTGTACCCATTTGATTCATTATTTGTTTGAACATTTCCATGAGCTGTTTCATATCGGTTAATTGGTCGGATGGGTGGTTTGCGTGTGATTGCGGTGTTTCATATTCCTTGTTCAAAAGTACATCGCTATAGGTTCTTTTATGTTGTAGGTTTTTTTTTATTGTTTTGTGTTAAAGGCTCTTCAGCATTTTCAGGGTTACCCTTCTGTTCAATCTGTTTCCTTCGTAGGGGTGGAAATTATTGTTTTTGTAAGTCCTTGTATACGCTACAACCTTTATAGTTTGCTGGATGGTTTCCACCACAAAGTGCGCATTTCACTGAATCAGAACGTTCTTTTCGGGTGCAATTGGCTGATAAGTGGCTGCCTGCACATTTTATGCACTTTGGTGTACGATGACAGTATGCTTTTGTGTGCCCATATTGCTGACACTTGGCACATTGCGGTATGATGCGCACTGGTCTTGGTGGTTCAACTTTTATACGTATGTGTAAGAGGCTTTTAAGGTCGTATATTTGTTTGTTGTTACTTTTTGGTAGCAATTCAATAATGAACATATCCAGAGGCTTTTTGGTTGTTCTCTGCTTAATGTTCCAAATGTTGACAGTGTCATGACCTATTTCTTTTAGGGCTTGGTGAATTTCTTGTGTATCAATGGACGGGTGAATGTTTTTTAAGACTACTTTGAAATTGCGTTCCTGCTTAGGTTTGTAAGTGTAAAACTCCGTTTCTTTGGTTTCTAGGTGTTTTACAATTTCTTTATATATAGTATGTGTCATAGTTTGAATTTTGACCTTGTTACTATTTAGGGTTTTAATTTCGTAGTCACCCGTAGCATGTTGTTCAAGGAGTTGTTGCAGCGGCCGTATGTTTTCGACATTTTCTACGAATATAGGTGGTGGTTTGGGAATTTTCCCCTTATCTTCTTTTTGTGGAGCATTGTCTGGATTTGGGTAAACCTCTAGTTCCTCAAACCTGTTTGATGTCGGTACTGGTTGGCTGAGCCAGTAGCTACTAAGTTTGGTCTGCTTTTGAGCATGGTCGTTTGCGTGTTCGGGACTCTGTCTTGGACGCTTTCTTTCGTTTACTTCTATCCATTGGGATGGGCATTTTGGTTCGCCAGGTATGATGTTTTCAGATAGTGTTTTGTTGGGTTCATTCAGTCCAGTTGTTTTATGTGCCATGCGGTCTTCACTTAGAGATTGGGCCCGAGGTCTGTTCACGAATAGGCCTTTATGGAATATTTGCTGAGTTAAGGTTTTATTTTGCTGTTCAGTTTGGTTAATCGAGTTGTTTTTAAGTATATTATCATTCATGTTGTTCCCACGAGTAGGGTCGATTTATAAGGTCACTAGGAGGGTGACGCCCATTCCCCCTAGAAGGCATATACAACGATGTTTACCAGGTCCACCGAGGTTGATCGCTTGCGACTGATCTCCCCATCAGCCATGCATCCTTAGGCACGTATCGCACCGTAGAGTTGGGGTAACTTTTTATGGAGGTTTTTCTACCTCTTGGCCCAGGCGGTTAAGCCCAAGGCCTCCGGTTTCGCAAAGTGTGCAAGGCGAAGTTACGGATTGTGAAGGTCATTTCCTACCTTCACTTAAGCTAGGCTAGTTAGGCCAGCTGAGTCGGGTTTATCAACCGTCGCCCAAGGCTCGACGTTTGCTGCTCGTTTAGCACCACCCAGGGGACACGTGTAGGGTGGGGTCTCTAGGAAAAGATGGTAAGTCCTACGGACGCGAGCAGCTTCATCCCCCAAATTAAAGTAAAGTAAATAATTAAAATAAAGTAAAGTAAAATAAAACTAATTCAAAAACCTATACCTATAACTAAGTCCGCTTCCCGCTGCACCAGACCTGCAGCTGTGCATAAGGTTCCAGTGCCCCAGGAACGGACACTCAGGCTTATCAGGCTTTAGAATAGTGGTCAAGAGCCATTTATTATTCTCTCCGTTTCTCAACAGGTGATGAACTACGTTGGAGATTCACAAGCGATGGTTCAGTCAATGGCTGGGGTTGGAGGTTCACTGCTCATCCTATACTGCCTTCACAGTCAATTACCGTAAGTTCTATTTTCTTCTACGTCAAAACTATACAAAAGCATCCTATGAAATTTAAACCGATCAATATAAATCAATGTTATCAGTGAATACGCTTTCTAGAGAGTCACTTAGGGAGGTAGATATACAATGCGGGTTTCGTCCCGAGTTGTTGTACACACGGCGACACATCAAGCCATACATTTCCAGTGTAACATGTACTCGCTTTGTATAGACTTCTCGTTCAATTAGAGATCCGCATATACTGGTGTTGTAGGCACTAACCACACGATAAAGAAGAAAACTGGTTTTGTCTAGCTTGACTGGTCGTCGTGCGTACAATAACTCGGAATCTCATTATGTATTACCAGGGTCGTTTCAGACGCAACATAGCACCAAGGGATTATTAATAAACGCTAGATAAAGTTTACAGACGTTTAAACATAAGAAAATGTATGGTTGAACCATCGCTTATCATTACTTAGCGTTAACCAGTGTGTATAAATAAACCCCAAATGGATAGTTTACTGTCATAGTTTTTCTTTTGGACAGGAAAGTGGATCAGATCGGTACGTCCTATCATGTCCGTCAGTGGAGCTGGCGTGGCGGTTACTCGACGGTCCATTGTTGGCGGCCATATCAAATGATCATCTGTTAGCGCCGCGCTTGGCCCAAGCGTTGGCCATATGTGCGCAAATGCCTACATTATGTGAGTAAACCATATTTTTTTATCAATCAGAAATACCCACATTTTTTTAAGTTGTACTGTGTAAGTTTGAGCTCAAGATCTTCTTGAAGCCATTTTGTTCTGTCACGTCTACCATACTTAACTGAACGGGCAGTGAAAAGAAACGCAGTAAGACTTGCGGACGAATTTGAAGTCTCCAAAATTTAAAATAATTATCTTCTTTTAAAGCCTGGCGAGCCCGCGTGTGGTGCGTCCGTCGCCTGCGCGGCGTAGTCTGTGGGGGCAGTGGCTGCGGCGCTGGCGCCTGTGAGACTAGTACCGGCACCCCGCCCGCCCTACATCATCTACCTCAGCTGCTTCACGCGCAGTACGAACACGAAGAGCCGGCGTTACGGACCGGCACGCATCTTTTACATACACATTATCTCAAGGTATGTTGTACTTGTCCCATTTCAAAATTAACAAGCAACGCAATAGCTATGATAAATTTACTGGGGTTATGGCAAGCTTGAGTGAGCAATGACAATAAAAAACCTCAGAGAATAAGTATGCGAGACGCAAAAACAGGAGCGTTACTATGACGTCTTAAAGCAGGAGTTATTCCAGTGTGGGAAAGAGACAGAGCTATACAGGTCGGCTAGCGCCATCTCTTTCCCCCACTGGAATTACTCCTACATTAAGACGTCATAGTAATTCCCCAGGTTGGTTGTATTTACCATCAAAATTACTTAAAAACAGACCCCGTCCCGCAAGTGCTTTGTGGAAGATTTAGGTAACATTGTACTAAATCCACATTCTCTCTCCAGGAACTAGCATGGCTTTCATGCGGTCTCCGCATGGACTCCCGCGTGTGCAGCGGCCCCGACTCAGCTCGCTGGTCGTGGTTCAAGCGCTACTGCCTCTGCGTGCGCACGGCCGACGCGCTCATACGACGCACGCCTTTACCCACGCCCTTCTTAGCGGACGTGCGCAAGAGACTGGCAGACCTTGGAGTGTATAACAGTGATGAGACGACCAGTGAATCGTTCTTCATGTGGGAGGATAATACCAAGTTTACTAAGCAGCATGATGAACAGCTTCTACATTGGGTTAACAAGTAAGTGTGGTTATAAAGGGTTTTGTTTACTTATGGACGCTTGTAAGTTGTAGGAGGTCTAGGAGTGTATAACAGTGATGCGACGAACAGTGAATCTTTCATCCAGAGCGAAGATAATACTCAGTTTATTAAAGCGTGAATCACGCCGAAAGCGAACGCGGGTCGGGTCGTGTCCGTCGCGTGACACGCGCTGTTCATTTGCCTTCACAAAAAACGCGGGCGCGTGTTTGTAGCGGGTCGTGCGCGGCCGACTTGATAGCGCATAGCGGCAGCGGTTAAACTGCATTTGTTTAGTTTTTTTACTAGACTCGTACAAACAAGTATGTTTACGAGCATATTGTATAATTTCTCGTTAAGATTCTTGGGGAAACAAATAAAATCATACCATCACTTCCAGACGTCCCGAAGATTGGTGCGGCTGGTGGGGAGGTGGATCCCGCGGCTGCGCCGTGTACGGGTGGGGCCACAACCACCGCGGACAACTGGGCGGGGTGGAAGGCGCTAAAGTGCGGACACCGACACCCTGCCACGCTCTTGCGGCCCTCAATCCTGTGCAGTTAGTGGGCGGCGAACAGACGTTGTTTGCTGTTACACCTGATGGGAAGGTTTATGCTACTGGTAAGCCTGTTTATGAAACGCGGACTCTATGGCCACATATTGGAAATGTTTACTTTCTGAAATCAAGTCATCAGCACTTTTTGAAAACCGAGTAAGACCGTCTCCCGAAACGAAGTCGGGGCGACTTCATCCCATTCTAGTGTTTAGCTGGGGAAAAGATGTGGCGCAACAAACTCCCCAGCACGCGTCCGCGGGTATTATACTCCCCCATGTTATTGGGGAGTATACTACCCGCGAACAAAACCAAATGAATTTTAACAGGCTATGGTGCTGGTGGAAGACTGGGTATAGGAGGCATCGATTCCGTCTCACAACCAACTCTACTAGCTTCAATACAACACGTTTTCATAACAAAGGTAACTATCATACCCACAAAAAATACAAAGTTCAAAATTACTACCTGTCGTGGTTTGTTAGTAATGTATGTGTTGTGTTGCCAGGTCGCTTGTAATTCGGGGGGCAAACATTGCTTGGCGCTTTCTGCTGACGGCGATGTTTACAGCTGGGGTGAGGGGGAAGACGGCAAACTTGGACATGGGAACAGAGTGTAAGTAATAAAATAAACTATCATTAATGTAAAAAAATATCAGTAACTTTTACGTGATGCCTAAGGGTAGAGTTGCCATCCGTCCGGGTTTCCCCGGATTTGTCCTAGTTTGGAGGGGGCCGTCCGGGCGGTGTTTTAATCAGCGTCCGGTTAAAACTTTTTGTGATAGTTTCATTATAACACCGTCTGAACCCAATTGTTATCTACCGGGATGCAAAAAAATTTGAGCTTGCTTCGCTCGCTCTTTCATTCTCGATACTCTGAAGTACTTCTTAAGAAATGTTCCTAATTTTGTAAGTCGATAAATTAACGCACAATTCTGTAAGACTTAAAAGAAAGTAAGAACCCTTCCGCCGCGCCCTCACTTCTTGTTTGAATTCACGCACTCACTATCACCATACTATTTGTCTTGCGATGTTTTGCACTTTTTATTTTGGGGTGTCCGGGAAAAAAATCTATTTCACATAAATGCCCGGGGTTTTAAAGTTTTTGTTCGGCATCGCCGGCTTAGGTGATGGCAACCCTACCTAAGGGCATCATCAAGCGACATTCAATGTGAGACGTTTAGCCTCGAAAATATCTTAAGAGGTCTCAGAAAATTTACTTGAGTCATAGTCAACGGTGTTTTAATTGTTTCTCGTTTGCGGCGTACACCGTCATTGGCCCTGTCCTTCAAAGCGCGGGACTTATCCGTTACAGCATTTTGTTAAATGTACATAGGTCTTGGGCAACAAAATATTCCAACTTAAATATTATTTCTAGGAGTTACGACCGTCCTAAGCTAGTAACAGCTCTGTCGGGACTAGAAGTGGTAGCGATCGCGTGCGGGGGCGCTCACTCTGCGTGCCTGACGGCGCGCGGGCGCATCTACACGTGGGGGAAAGGCAGGTACGGGCGGCTGGGGCATGGGGACTCGGAGGACCAACTAGTGCCTAAAATGGTAAGTTGAAATTAAACTATGCGTTTTAAAATAATTGTCTGCTTAAGTTTTTCGCTACTGTGTTGGGTCGGCTTCCAGTATAACCGGATGAAGCTGAATACCAGTATTCTAAATGGAGCGACGGCCATGTACTTTAGTGTTTTAAAATATAAACAGCAATATATCAAAACCGCCTCTGTAGTACCCTTTCTATTGCACAAAGTTTAATAAATAAAAAATATGTTTATTATACCAGTAAACTGATACTTTTATCCAAAGATAAAGATAAAATGCTGAAACTTGGAGGTTAAAGCGCCAGTCGTTACTTGTATAGCGGGCTGGTGTCCGCAACTCCACGTCTAAGCGCGTATTTTGCGTGCGGAAAATCGTTACTTACTATTTCTGACTTTTGTTATTGCAATTTTTCAACACATTGGTAACAGATACTTCAAGATAAAAAGTTGTTTCTCATACATGCATTCTTCCACTTTATGACTTGATGTATTTTAGGTGGAAGCGCTAACATCATACCGCGTAATAGACGTTGCTTGTGGTTCCGGAGATGCGCAAACGTTATGCATCACGGACGATGACAATGTTTGGTCCTGGGGAGACGGTGACTACGGAAAACTAGGTAACATATTTCTTTAAAGTAATATTTAAACCAGGGTTGTTGCGAACATCAGTATCAGCATCAGCATCCGCTGAACTTCAGCATCATTTTCTACATCAGCATCCGCGATCATCGATGCTGATTATTAGTGCTGAAGTTCGAGTCGTGACATGACCGCAGAGGAGGCGGGGCTTATATCACGTGTAGTTTTTGCTTGCGAGTTTTGACCAATCAAAGGGTCGACCGCGGGGATTGCGATTGCAAACAAACACAAACTTGTCTCATTACGTTATAATTCGTCATTCCGCGTGAAAGTTTTTGTTTTTTTTTTGTAAACTTTTGAACGAAACTTGTAAACGTTGAGTTTGATTATATTTTTTATTAAAATTCCCAAAATTATTGAAACAATTTTTATTTGAGCACCAAGGAAAAATACGCAACTTTAAGATATATATATACAATGGTAACTACATTTCTCCTGTTTTTTTAAGAAAATAATTAAAATCAGCATCAGCATCCGCTGATGTCAATGATAAAAGGTCAGCATCAGCATCCGCTGATGTGAAAAAAATATGCATCAGCAACAACCCTGATTTAAACTCACAAACACCAGCAGTCACAGCCGGAACAGCCACACCCGGAACAACCTATAAGCCATACAAATATTAGTTCCCTGCGGGAATCGAACCCCCGGAGAGATGGGCAACGATTGTCACTCACTAGAACGCCTGTCGGAGGAAATTCCTGTTAAGGTCTACTTAACCGCGGTAACGAAGCAAAGCAAGAGTAATTCAAGTGTGGGAAAGAGACAGAACTATTCAGGTCGTGTAACGCCATCTCTTTCCCACACTGGAGTTGCTCCTACTTTAAGACGTCATGGTAGGCCACCTGATCTTGTTTGCGGTGCGAATATGGTCAGATATTGCACAGGATAGAGAGGTTTGCAAGGAGAAAGAGGAGGGCTTCGCCCAGCGGTGGGGCACTAAAATAGGCCAACAAAAAGTCTTGTTATTTCCTACGTTAAAGAGCTGGTTGTAATTATTATCAACTCAACTTCACCCTCATCAATATCGTCTCACCGCCTTCACTTCGGTATTCCCTGATGCCGTAGAAAAGCAATGTAAATAATGATTGCTCTTTTGTTTTAGGTCGTGGCGGTTCAGAAGGGTGTAAGCTACCAATGAGAATAGACTGTTTGAAAGGACTGCGAGTTGTCAAAGTCGAATGTGGATCTCAATTCTCTGTGGCTTTATGTCAATGTGGAAGTGTTTATACTTGGTAAGTAAATTAATTAATTGTTTGTTTGTTGGTTTTACCTAACGAAAACTGCTGTTGAAGCGAAACTAGACGTTGCATATGCCCGAAAATGTTAGCAAATAACGTGGACATGTTTGCAGTAGTTTCGTTATTATCCTATCATATTTTTATAACATTATTTAGTCATTACATCAACATTTTAAATTTAAAAAAAAATATTGACTGAGGCTTCTTATCTGATATAACGTTAATATCTATAAAACAGGGGCAAAGGTGACTACCATCGACTTGGGCACGGCAGCTACGAGCACGTTCGAAGGCCTATGCGAGTTACTGGCATGCAAGGGAAAACTATTGTGTCTATAGCTACAGGTTTGTTATACATTTGTTTATATCCACATAGTTGTCTGAAAACTTTCCATTCAAACTCTTTTTTAATATTATTTAAGTACGGTCAGCAACAGAAGTAGCTTAACATTTCGGAATTTTTATTGCTTAATGTACAGGACTGCAGCTATTATTTTTAATGTTTCAGAAGATTATTCTTTAAAATATTCCTAACTCTTCAATACCTTGTTAGTAACAAGTAATATCTAATAAGTTTTTATTAAAAAACCTGCTTTGAAAGTTTGAGTAGTGTTAATCTACTTCTGATGCTGACTGTACATGGATAGTTTATTATCTATTTTAAAAGAACGTCCATCACTGGTTGTTTTCCGCTTTCATTATATAATGTCTAGATAGAGCATCAAATGTGCTCAAACGTGTCCAAAAATATCAGCCAACTGTTGGATTATAAGTTTGCACACAGATACATAGACGATTGTCTCTGTACACCGGCCGCACGCACACATGTTTCAAATTCTTGGCTCTTTTTCTTTGTTTTGATTGTAAGGCAACCCTCCATCTAGACATTATATAATCAAAGGTTTTCAGGTACTTAATTATAGAGTAAACGCTGCATAGTCATCTTCAATACCAAACTAGCCTTTGTGACTACATAAATAAAATATTGTTTTTTGGTTCATTCTGTCACGGTAGTTGTCAGTGTACTATGAACTTATGGTTATTTGTAGGGAGTCTCCACTGCGTGGCATGTACGGACAACGGCGAGGTTTACACGTGGGGTGACAATGACGAGGGTCAGCTGGGAGACGGTACTACACTCGCTGCTCAGAGGCCTAGGCTACTGATGGCTTTACAGGTAAGAAACTGTTCAACACTATAATATTCGTATCAACACAACAACGTACAGGCTTAGATTAAATTAGACAGCAAAACTCGATTGACGTGTTGGATTCTAATATCCAACAAGATAAAAGAAAAAAATCACGATTTGATGTTTTTTTTATCAGCCTCTGCTGTCGCAGCAGGGGCAAAGGCCACCATGGCTTCAAATTTTGTTCATCATTTGCCTTCTCCGGCCAATCCGTTAAGAATGAGTCTCAGATCGTCACGCCAGCGTTTCATGAGCCTGCCTCGGTTACGACGGCCATCTTCAGGCACCCACTGTGTGTCTATCTTCGCTCATCTGTCCGGCTCCATCCTAGAAACGCGACGCGCCCGATTTGATGATAGGTAATTTAATTTAGTCTTGTATTAAATGACGTGTATAAACGTATGATGTATCTTTTTAGGGTAAACGTGTGACCAAAGTAGCATGCGGCAGTGCACACACAGTGGCTCTGTGTGTTGAGGCACCTCGTGCGCCCCGCCCCCCTCCCGCGCCGCCACTGGAGTGCCATCTGTTACGAGACCTCGCACCGCAACTTATTTGTAACAGACTGGTATGTATTTATTATTTGGTGTCTTTCAACTGACTTTTAACGTTAAGATCATCTTCCAGTCAAGCCATATTAGTAAGGTTGTATTATAACGAAGCCGAGACGTACTGGCTCTTCCCGTCATTACAATCATGTTTTTGTCCTAGTGGCCTACCATGACATCTTAAAGCAAGAGTAATTGCAGTGTGGGAAAGAGATGGCGCTAGACAACCTGTATAGCTCTATCTCTTTCCCACACTGGAATTACTCCTGCGTTAAGTCGTCATAGTAACCCCCTAGACAATACTTCCACGACCCCCGTACTATTCAATGCATCCATCAGCACAATGTTTTAAATGCGTTACATTGAGCGCTACCGTACTACCAAAGAAAGAAGTCGTTTCCCAGGATAAAATTTTGCGCATTGTTACTTAGTTTGATGTAAAGAATGCTTTGTAACGGCTTTACATCATAGATAGATGAGTATGAACTTACTCAAATTTATGTTTGATTGGAGTGAAGAGAACTCGTATAAATAACATTCCTAAGAAATAATATCATGTTATAGGTACTTCTACATCAATTCTCGGACCTGTTGTGTCCAAATCTGCCGCTATTGATACTGGATGGGCCTTTGGATCAGTTAAGGACTCTGCTGTTCTACAGTGTCAAGGAAGCAGCGTTTAGAAAGGTATGAGTTAAAGGACTTTCATATTTGTTAACTTTCCGATCCAATTGTTCTAATTCTGACTTTATCGATAGCAGAATCTCGAAAATTATGGTCAATCTTATGCAAACGTAATTTATTTATATAAACACACATGCATGGATGATGAAACTTTAAAAATTTGTGCATAATTAATGTGACACGCAAATCCGGGTGAAAATACGAGTTCTGTTGTTGGTCCTTTGTTCAGAACATTTTTTTAGGTCCTTATCAATCTTAAGCCCACTTGCACCACAACTCACTAACGCACTTGATGAATTTAAAACAGCGTTGTGTTCCAATCGTTTGTATTTGACAGACACAGAGTGATATTTTAAATACGTTTAACGTTCAAAAAGTTTAGCGATTTGTGGTGCATATTAATTTCAATCCTTCCTCAGACTATAACTATGATGGAATAGAGTGCTACTCTCAGTGGCTATTGGATGCCCACGGCTGGAATTTCGTCTGAAGAACTAGTTTTTTAATCGTTCCAGGCTATAATGGCAACAATGGTCCGGGAACGTCAGCACGGTCCCGTGGTGGAGCTGTCCCGCGTGGCAGCGCGGCGGGCGCGGCGCGGCGGGGCGGGGCTGGCGGGCGCGGCCGGCATGCGCTCCGTGTTCGGCCAGATGGTGGCGCGCCTGCCCGTGCTCACGCAGGACGCGCTCGCACTGCCGCACCGCGTGTGGAAGGTCAAGTTTGTTGGTACGTGTTATATGGCATTACCGACACAGGCTTGAATTCAGGAAGTTGTTAAGGGTGCCCAATACGTACCACGTAAAACTCTTCATATTTTAACAATATTTCAAAATTGGACATCTTATTTTACAAAAAAAAAAAACGAAATATATCAAAATTCGCAAGGTGCTGCAAACAGCAGCACCTGACGAAGAATTCACAAAAATACGCGGGGTGTGTCAGAGGCACTGCTTTAAGCTGCTAAAAGCTCATGTATGCGAAAATGAGCTATACAAACTTGCATGCTTCTCTTTACGCTGACCAGAGTCAACATCTGCCTAGCCTTTATCCAACTATGTTAGGGTCAGCTTCCAGTCTCACTGGATGCAACTGAATATCAGTATTTACAGTAAAAAAATACATTATATTTTCGCAAAAGTATTTTGTCACGAGCACTAAAAGATTCCAATAGTGGTCTATAAAAGGTCAAAAGGTGTAACAATACCACTTAACGAAGCCGATAGGCACTTGTTCTCTCCGTCATTGTCATCATTTTTTTTGTTCTAGACCATACCTGGGAAACTTCTAGTTACGGAGATATCGGGGGACAAAGTTCCAACTTTTTCACATTTTTATTTTAAATACATGTTTTTTATGCAATTTTTACTTTCAACACCTCCACGACCCCTGTACTATTCAATCCATCCATCAGCAAAATATTTTGAGTGCGTTACATTGAGTCCTACCGTAAAACGTGATTTTTCACCCCAAAAAAGTCGTTTCCCAGCAATATTTTTTGCGTGAAGTTACTTAATTTGATGTATATAATGCTTGGTTGACGGCTTCGTTAAGGGTCTTATTACACCCTGTATACCGTCTACTCTTGCGGTTCGTGTGGAGACCATGAAGTAAAACCTTTTAGATTCTATCTACTTTATCTATCAGGTGAGAGTGTGGACGACTGTGGCGGCGGCTACAGTGAGAGCATAGCGGAGATGTGTGAAGAGCTACAGAACGGATCTCTTCCTTTACTCATGGCCACGCCCAACGGACGCGGAGACGCGGGCGCATCACGGGACGCGTTCTTACTGAATCCTACTGCTAATACTCCGTTACATCTAAACTGTTTCCGGTTTCTGGGTAAGTTTTTAGTTAAGTTAGCATTAGTGTACTGCCTCGTTAG
Source organism: Eugnorisma glareosa (assembly GCA_947578425.1). NCBI lineage: Eukaryota > Metazoa > Arthropoda > Insecta > Lepidoptera > Noctuidae > Eugnorisma > Eugnorisma glareosa. The sequence goes on from OX387959.1 coordinate 17,235,144, forward strand.
TGTAGTGGTCGTAAGCGCGACTGCTGAGCACGAAATCCTGGGTTCGATTCCAATGTCGGGCAAAGTGTTATTGGATTTTTCTATCAGGACTTTTATAGTAACAGCCACGGAGTCTGGATTTGTGCCCGATTGATGGCCCCCTATTACATGGGACTTAAACATTACTGCCGAAATGTAGGTGTTCTATTAGGTACGCCTCTGCCTTACCCCTCGGAGATTACAGGCGTAATGTTATGTTATTAGTGTGCATATGAATTAGTGTTCCCCTTCATCAGTATCATCGGCGTCTTGGCTGGTCGCCTGTAGAGCTATGGTTGCGCCCTTACCAAGTCAATGCCAATAAAGGACAGAATAACAATGATACTGGCCATACAATTATATACTATTTTCAGAAGTACAGACGTCAGCACATCAAGCTACCCGAAACTGTCAAATTTTCTCAAGCAACCTTGCACCTAATTCTTTAGCGATAAAGTTGAAAATCTATTAATAGTTCAGTATTACAATAGTCACAAGCCCGAGCCGAAGGCGAAGGTTTTTAATGACACGAGTTTGCAATAACCTACACACCCTTGTATCACTCGTCGTTTTTCAATACAGTTGTGGGATGATGTGGGATGTAATGATCGAGTTCGTAAAATAAAGTCACGACCGCGTAACAGAAAGATGTTCTATGTAAAAGATTTAATTTTCGAATCATAATTGTAGCCTCTGAAAGTACGCCATGTTTAACAACTGTATTGAAAAGAAATTTGACAGATTGTAGTAGCTTGATGTGCTGGTGTCTGTACATCATCTCAGTTTATACCTACTTGTTATATGCAGGTGTGCTTATGGGCATTGCAATACGTACTGGTTCGCCGCTGTCCCTCTCCCTCGCGGAGGGCGTGTGGCGGCAGCTAGCGGGACAACCCCTCCGGCCGCAGGACTTGGCAGAAGTGGATAAGGACTTCCTACCAGCTCTGCTTTGTATTAGAGATATGACGCCTAATAATAAGGTAATAACGTGTATAATAAAGTGTGACCCTTAACGAAGCCGAAAGGCACTTGGTCTCCACGTCATTGCGATAATTTTTTTGTTGTGGACCATACTGGGAACCTTCTAGTTTCGGAGATATTATTGGGGTCAAAATTTCAACTTTTTTAATAGTTACATGTTTATAATGCAATATTTTTAAACACCTCCACGACCCCCGTACTAAACAATTCATCCATCAGCACGTTTTGAGTGAGTTACTTTGAGCCTTACCGTAAAACGTGATTTATCACCCAAAGAAAAAAATGTCGTTTCCCAGCAATATTTTTTGCGTAAAGTTACTTAGTTTGATGTTCATAATGCTTAGTTGACGGCATCGTGAAGGGTCCTGTTACACCCTGTATAAGTAGCGAAATGTGGGTGTACTCTAATTGGGTACACCTCTGCTTAAACCTTCCGGGTTGGCAGATGTGATGTTATGTTATGTTAGCTTCCTTGGTAAAAATTTAGAATAAACTTGGAGGTTTTAGGACCTTTTATTGATAGCTATATAACCCTATTGGTCAGGGCTGCGGGACGTTCGAAAGAGATACCGAGGCCCTGAAACACAAAGGGCAAAAGAAGGAACATAATATGGATGGGTTTTAGTCAGTACAAGTCTGACACTCCCTTCCGCTCCGCCTAGAGGGGGAGGAGTCATTTGATGATGTTCCACAAGAAAAAAAAAACAAAAAAAAAATCGTCTAGCTTTAGTTTTACTCAAAGAAAAAAAGGTTTTCACGAATTACCATAAATTTGTAACAAGTCAGCGGCCAGTCCCAAAAACTTTGTGCTTACAATAAAAGCGATAAGTGGGTTTTTTGGTGGTACAGTCGCCATCAGATATATCGTAGCGGTACTCAAGTATTTCGGAGCAGCATTACTTTTCAATAAATAATTACGCAGTCAGGATGATCATTAAGATCGGAACATTTATGGAAAATATATCACACATCATATATGTCTGTATCACATAGTTTAAATTCGTTACTAAATTGACTTATTAGATGTCAAAAATGTTTTTTTGATAAATACTGTGGATTATTATGTTAAATAGTTATATGTTCTGAATTTATTGAAAAGTCGCTGCTCTTATATTTATGACAAATTGCATGTTCTGATATTATTGACCACATCTAGTGTAACGAATTTATTCTTTCCGTGGCTCACGCGGTCACGCCAAAATATGTAAAAGGTTACGCCATATTGACAAAGTCAAGTGTAATTAATATACTTCCACAAGGTATTGTTTGTTAGTATTAAACTGTTCCGTGTTATATACTTCAACTCGATTCTTTGATCACGACACTACACAATATTTTCATAAATAAATTTCAATTTCAAAACCATTATGAGTGACAACCCTAATGATGCAATGGAGTGTAGGTAATTATTTTAACAACTAGGCCTAGTTTCCATACTGTTCCATATTTATACTGTGCTTTTGTTGTGCAACTGCAAGCGGGGCTCGAGCGAACTTGTCATTGTGTGCGTGTCCACGCACACAACTAGCGCGTTGCAGCAAATACCTAATTGCCGCGCGCCTCGTTCGCTCGACGCAGTCTTAAGTACTTCGCCCGCTACGATATACCTGATGGCGACTGTACAAGCGTACATGTTGTTTGTTGACAGGAACTACAAAACCTCGAGCTTCCATTCTCAATACCATCAGCTGCAGGCCACGAAGTTCCTCTATCGACCAGACATAAAAGGGTGACGCCAGACAATAAGGATGAATATGTGCAGTTGGCTCTGCATTACAGGTAAAAGATAAAATTCGATTATTATATTTGGAAGATATAAATAAATATTAAGAACTAGCTGTTGCCCTCAGCTTCGCTCGGCTTCGCTTTGATCGGAAACTATTCCACGGGCACGTTGTAAATGTCTAGCCTATGCCTGTGGCACTCAGGAATAATGTAGCTTCCTATTAGTGAAAGAATTTTCAAAATCGGTTCAGTAGATCCAGAGATTACCCCCTACAACCTCACAAACTTTACCTCTTTATAATATTAGTATAGATAGCATTAATCTTTCGCAGGCTCCACGAATTCGACGAACAAGCCCGCGCGGTCCGTGACGGCATGTCCCGGGTGATCCCAGCGCCTTTGCTGGCGTTGTTCAACGCGGCGGAGCTCGAGACGTTAGTGTGCGGCTCTCCTGACATACCTGTGCATTCTCTCAGGGCTTCTGCTACATACAAAGGTTTGATTACATTAAGCTTACGTTATGGTGCAGAAATGGTATAATACGGCGTGAAAAACTGAAAAAATCGTATGTTGGGTTCAAATCCCAGGTCGTGCAGTGTTATTGGGTTTTTACATCAGTAGCAGCTGGGGGTCAAGATTAGAGCCGAGCTGGTTTCTGGCAATAGGGTTACCCCCTATAGATGAGACTTAAGTATAACTAGCGGAATGTGAGTATTCTAAAATAAACCTCTGCATAAACTTTCGGGAGGCGTGATATTGTGTTATGATATTCGTATAATTACAACTTCAAGTTCGCCAACAATCCTTACAATAATTATTATCATCTGCGTAACCTTTTCCCAGCTATGTTGGGATCGGCTTCCAGTCTAACCGGATACAGCTGAATACCAGTATTTTACATGGAGCGACTGACTATCTGACCTCCACAATCCAGTTAGTACTGGGTTATGCGATACTCCGCAGTAAAACTTGCTGTCAAACTTTCGGGCAAATGACTACCTCTAACGTCTGTCAAAGATCTTCAAATGACAGTCGGAACCAACGGCTTAACGCGCATTCCGAGGTACGGAAGAAACTCGGTATTTAATGGGTGGTCATCTACGGAAAATATTTTCATACTATTGACCCTTAATATCATTCCGCCAGGAATTGAACCGAACGCGCCCTTAGTGCAGTGGTTCTGGGAGGTAATGGAGGAGTTATCGGGTAGTGAACGAGCGCTGTTCTTGCGCTTCGTGTGGGGACGGACGCGACTCCCGAGAGCACCGCAGGACCCGAGGCAGAGGGACTTTGTGTTACAGGTATGTAGGGTGCTTTTTATAATACCGAGGTAGTGGATAAGTAAGTTTACCAAACTTATTGTCACGGAATTAAAGCGCAAAAGATGTCAATGAACACAAGTCTACATTCAAACATCGTTAATTGCGACAAGTAAGGTGATACGTGATCGGCTCATGCCGATTCAATGTCGATAAGTGTGGTTACTCTTTTAATCGATATACTGAACTTTTTTCGACGGTCCGTTGTGTGTTGACAAACTTATTCAGTGTGACCACTTTAACTGTGCAGTTCAAGGTGGCGCTGCTTGTCAAGAAAAAATGCATCGAAATGTCAAACTTGGTACATTTATTTTAGTTCTGTGTTTTCCCGCCTGCACAGATAAGTTAGCAGGACTGTATCTCTCAAGCTCCGCCGTCATTTTACTTCCTCTTTATAATGATGGTAATTTTGTTTTAGGTGTTAGACAAATACCAGCCACCAGACCACTTCTTGCCTGAAAGCTACACTTGCTTCTTTCTTCTCAAAATGCCAAGATACTCATGCAAGTCTGTGTTACGGGAGAAACTCAGGTAAGTTCGTTTTCAAATACAGTAACCTCCCGTTCACAAGACGTTCATCTGGCCGTTATTTTGCAGTATAATTTTGGGATCACATGGCAGGTCCATGCTGCATTTGTTTTTAACCGTATGAATAAAGGGTTATTGACGTGTGGTCCTAACTGTTTACAGTAAAATGTCGTGCAGGACAGCGCCGTGTGAACGGCCGCTTAGTCATCAAAGTGTCTTTCACGACAAAAAACAAATCTCATTATTTTTGCTGGCAACCTTACTGTTTTGTCCCATGTTAATGACACATCTCTTTCCTATCCTCAGATACGCGATCCACTTCTGCAAAAGCATAGACACGGACGAGTACGCTCGCGTAGCACTAAGCGCAGCTGAACGCGTCTCCTCGGAAGAATCCGACTCCGAGGCAGATGCAGCGCCCGCGCCGGTTAGCAACCCCCCGCCGCTGTACTCCCTCACTAGGGCGCCGACGTGGCTCTGAGACCGCGCCGATGGTCCCTGGACCATACATGAGGACATCGCCCTACTCGCCGCACGACAAGCCTAGTGTAAATAGAGGTTGTGTAGGTAGAGGTTGATGTGATCGGCTCGTTGGTTACCTTTAAACCAAAAAGACAGTTATAGAAGTAAATCACCAAGATCTAGTAACACACGGTAGGTGGTTGAATAATTGCGAAACACGTTAAAATATTCAAATCAATAAAAATGTAAGGTGTTATTTAAATTTTCCCGCGATTCCAATATCGAAATAAAAATAATCAACCACGGTAAATCTTTGATGATAAATCACAAGTACCAGAAAGAAAGAAATATAGTCGTCTATGTTTTTCTTTGTTTTTAAAGCGTCTAGTTTTATACATTGTATTGTATGTTTACGAAGTTGTGAAATGAGTCTTCGTAAAAGATTGATTTAAACTTGCCTATGCGCATGGGCAGTTGTCAATGTCTTTACTGTAGTAATTAAGATCACTGGCACCATTTTACACCATGCAGTATGCACTTACAAGCAATAATCCTAGTCGAGCTGTAGATATGTTTATGTTGAAGGACGTACGCTTCATTAACATTTTTCCAGATGGAAATGTTGATGAAGATATCGGGCATTTGTAACTCACATCATATTAATTTCAGCAATGTCCTCATTTCGAATACTCTTAGAAACTACTCATTGCAATCATGATATTTAACCGTAGTAAAATTGTATATGCTATGTTCACAGATTAATATAGACTTCCTTATATTGTGAGTGCAATATAAGTTAACGTTACTCGTAAAGCAAATCGGATTTTTCAATTACAGCATTCCATCCATAGTTTAAGCACTCACGCACTGGCGCAGACGATCGAACAATTTACATATTCGTGTGGACGTGTTCATGAATAATATTGTATACAACGATAGGCGACACTGCCACATTCCATTTTGTCGTAATGTAATGTAACGCTTCGTAATCTCTTACTCGTCGTGTACTCATAAGTTAGTCACTAAAATCAGTCTTTTTGATTACCCATTTCCCTAACAAATCATTTTTTACTTACCAGATGTTGCATAAATTGTTTTTGCAAAAACAAGCAATAATACATTAAGCCTGAGTATCTAAAAGGACTAATTTTGGTGACTTTAGGTAATATTTTTAAGGAATGATCAAGCCCCAAAGAATGGCGTTAAAATAAGGGAAAGAAATGTTATTGTTGGTGTTGAACAAAATGTATGTGCATTCAGGTTCCTTATCCTAACTTCCACACCTATGTTCCTTATTGATATTGTCCCAATAGGTTGACTACAATCGTATGAGGCTGTGGCTCTGAAAACAAATACTCACTCTCTTTCTTATTACTGAATTTAAAGTATTGAGCAATTTGAGGAAGTTGGTAGTTTCATGCCGAAATTTCCTTTCGGAACGAAAATAGACAATATGTAGTAGGTGGTCTTCCTAAAACAAGAGTACTAGTTTCTTCAACTACTTAGCCAAGAAATCAAAGGTAAAAAATTCGAAAAAAAAAAGAGATATTTCTGTACTAATAATCCAAATTAACTCAAATTGACTGATTGAAGCATGGAACTGTGATGATATTGGCATAAATCGAGGGTACGAATGAATTAGATAGGATTTGTAAGAGTGACGCATTTCGCAGATCAATCATTTTTAAAGCTAGTCATATGCTGCAATTTGTATGTAGCTGCAATTTACATGATATTATACGAGCATTGTTTAAGCAACATAATCAAAGTACTGCTTGGGTTTAAATAATATAGTCGATAAATACATTTAAACTTCTAACATGTTGCCAATTATTTTAAGTGTAGCAATTGGTAGACAATCAACGCAGGGTAAAAAATTACAACTGACAACACTGCACAATTGCAGTAGTTTGCAATCTTTTCTGTAACAAACCTTGCCATCCAAATATTTATTTTACCACTTAAATCAAGTAATCACATTATTGAATTGTAGAAGCAGGAGTTAGAAGTTGCCTATCAGAAACATATTTTGTATTATGAATACACTTTGTTTTTCAGCAAAACACTGAGGTCTTTACGACCAGTTCTACATAATAACTCAAGCCCATGCAAATAACTCGACATGTTGAATCGAAACTGAATTGTATTTTTAATCTCGAATTATTTATTAAATAATAAATTCACAGAATAGTTGCTTTTGCTAGTGTTATTAATCTGTAGGCTTTTGGTGCTAGACTTTCACGATTAGTCTTAAATTTTTATACTGAAAAATATAGAATGCACAAAATATAATTAAATAACTATGCAATATGTCCTACAGAGTATGTAAGCTTTGTTATTTATTATAATTTTAAATTATTTGAACAATTGTAAAAGTTGGTTGTCTTAAATATTTTTATTATTTTTGCATCATACCCAAAGGAAACACTTTTAATCAATATTTTATGAGTTCTACTATAAATAAACGGAATTTTCTGTCGCTGTACCATCAGAATCTGTGTTAAGTAATACATGACCAAAAAAAAAAGTGTGACTTCAACTCCATCACACCTACTGCCTAGTGGTGTGCAGATCTCTTAACTATGCTACACAAATACTCTAATTCACTTGCATTTCCTGGTCATTTGTTTATCATACAAATTTTAACAACCAAAGAGTAATTAAGAAAAATGACTGTTCTTGTTCTTTTCAAGATCTGAAACTGTGAAGCTTTCTTTGTGATCTATTCTGTGCAGCATTATTTATTTTTTACATGCATATAGTACTATAAATACATATTTATTTCAATATTGACTTTTATTTACACATTTTCATTCTTAATGAATAAATATTTACAAATAAATTCTCCACTTTCAAATGCCCTCAGTGGAATTTGTCAGGTCATGTCATATTTTTTGGCCTTCCATTCAGACTATTCAAACTACCTGTATTATTTATAAGCTAAAAAAAGTTTGAACAAGTGTAATATCTGGACTTTTTCTCAAATAACTGGATTTTTCAAATTATTTACAAAAGCTACTGAAATGGTAACCCTATGCACTATGTAATAACTATGTCAGGGTCTCAGGATATGCAGTGCTCAACTGCTCAAATCTTTTCACGTTGAGGTTTCCACACAGGGTCAAAAGGGTCACAAATAAAAATTATCAATCAAATTCAACAATGAGTTTACATGATTTTATTTGCTATATAACTTACATGTTGCACTTAATGAAATTAAAGTACTAAATTGATCACAATGACAATATGCATAAAATGCGGATTACTTCTTCGCCTTAGGTTTGAGTGTGAAGTATAGAATCATGGCACCCATGAATGCGTATGTTGCCTTGGCCGTCTGAAAATGGAAAAATTAAGCACTGAGCACAAAATATAGGGAATAATTTGAATAGTTTGTAAAAAAAAGTATATAATTATATCGAGTCAAATTACAGAGTCAGCAAAGAGGTTTTAATCACATTTAACGATTTGGCAGTCTTAGTGAATGAGATAACTAGTCCATCAAAAAACAACGAAAATTACTAGTCTAAAGACTGGAGCCAATAACAAATAATATCTTCTAAGGATTCATTTGAATCAGTGTTTTTTATTATAATTTGGAAAACAGATTCCTACTTTGCAAAATATAACAGCAGGATTTTTAAATAGGTATAATACTATAATAAGTTCTAAATATAACATTTAGAATTTAAGAGCGCTTTGGTATTAGAAAACGGGAGCTAAGAATAATTCAAATATATTTTTTTACGTCATAATATTAAAAGAAATGTTTACAAGTACATCGCACATAACCTCAAAATATTTGCTATAATGTACTTAAAGATTTTTAATTAACGACTATTATATACTTACGTTAGCTCTGCCCTTGTTCGTTTGGCTGTTGAAATATTTGGATAAGCCTTTAAGCTGGGATTCATCGACAGAACTGTCTCCGGCCATTCTAAAACGAAATGATGTAGTGAAAACTAAGTTATTAGAGTATTGTAAATGTTCTAATTATAAGACTGCACTTGTACATTAAAAACTAACTTTGTAAAATAGAATTGCAAGTGAGAAATTGTGTGAAAATATGAATATTACCTGATAAAAGGTATTTTAATCCTTATGTAATAGCACAAAGTAGGTGTAATTCCCAAAGTCGTGTAATCACTTGGAACTCGAGCTCGACAGTATTTTTAACGTAACGACGAGAGCAGAAAGCCCTATTGCATTATTCTAAGGAATAAAAGAGACAACATAACCGAATGCTAAAAATCCAATAGAGGATGGAGAAGTTCAATTCTCAACCTGCCAAGAGTGTCAGGCAACGTTTCGTTCGATTTAATATGACATTGGATAATGTAAAAACCGTGCGAAGCCAGGAAAAAAAAAACGTACGTCAATGTGAACTTCAAGAAATGGAAATATATCGCTGGCGCACCTGCCTGTGTATATTTAATTAACATAAAAGTACAGTACTTCCCTCTACACAAAGTATTATATTATCTGTGCCTCTACTTAAGGAGGGCAAAGTGGATTAATCAACGTTGTCTTTCTTGAAATAATGTTGAAAATAACAAAGGAGATCACCCAGATTGGGCTCTTTTCAAAAGTAAACTTAAACAGCCAACGAAAATAAACTTATTTTTTAGATAGAGCATAACATAGTAAACACTTTTTATTATTACACCTAAGTCGTAAGTCCATTCACCGAGAAGTTATTCAACCTCAAAATATCTGAGATCACCCATATTGGGCTATTTCCAAAAGTGCCAGCCAACAAAAATAAACTTATTATTTAGATAGAGCATAACATAATAAACACTTTTTATTATCACCCCTAAGTCGTAAGTCTATTCACCGAGAAGTTATTTAGTTCCCCCTTTGTTGCACAAATCTCTACCTCCGTAAAACATCTTGGAGCTGCAATAGTTTAACCGCTGTAGTGATGGGTTGGCTAAGATCAAGAATCATCATCTCAATAATCCGTGCCACTAGACTAGCATGTGCATTCACGGCACAAGTCATAAAGTTATTCAGCTTCGATGATGGACTCTGATGGAGCAAACCTACCTTGACCTTCACTAATGTGGATGCACCCAAGAAACTAAGAAGATGCCGATTGTCGATCGCGATGGTAAATGAGCTTATTTTTTTAAGTCACTTATTAGTCAATAATTTGACAGTACTGTAGTTATAGATTATTTTGCACTGAAAGTTTGTAATACAAATATTTCCAGTAAAAAGCTATTATTTTTAAATTACAAACAGACACTTATTTTTTTTTTAAGTGCACTACTTTATATAAAATCAGCCTTACCAAGGGGCATCGTATTGTCCAGTACTAACTGGGTTGTTGTAGAGTTCAGATAGACAGTCGCTCCATTTAAAATACTCGTGTTCAGCTGCATCCGGGTAGACTGGACGTCGACACCAATGTGGTTGGAAAAAGGCTAGGCAGATGATGAGGACTATTTAAAAAATTAAAATGTTTGAGACAGTGAAAATGACATTGCATTGTGCCCTGCCAAACATACGCCGCAACACCACGCCGCGCGCCGTGCGGTCTCCTATGCACAGATTGCACTTACCTACTGATTTATTTAGTGTGACGGAGTCGGAGCCTTTTTCTTAGGTGCGCTTTTTAAAAACTTGTGGTAAACAATAAATGCTGCAATTAAACCCATTGTCACTTTAGTTGTCTGCAAATAAAACATGCGAATCAATAAAACTACACTACTTTATGGCCCATTGGGGGGTCCCCCCTCCTCTAATTTCTTAAGTAAGGGGTGGAAAATTCTAAAAAAATGTAGGATTGTATATCGTAAATAAAACTTTTAACCAAAATTGGTTTTAATAAGATTTGATGTTTAGTTTTCGAGATTTGATGTTTAGTCTTTTTCATCAAACTGAAGCAGTAACTTTGTTTTTCATTAACATACTATGAAAAACAAATTTAGATTTGCTGTTGAATGTAAAACATTACAACATACGAATGAGCCTTCAAAATATTTTTATTATATTGTTTAGTGCTACGGAACCCTGTGTGCGTGTGAGTACGATTCGGACTTGAACGCTTTTACTTTTACAAAGTATCGCTTGCCAGCCTACTTGGGTCAAACCCACGCGAGCCAGCCGTGAGTCCGGGCTGAAGTTGATCTAACAGTGTCTAGTCCATTGACCAGTAGAAGTGGTCGGCTACTGGTAAATACACGCGTCATATGTTAACGTATAGATCATGCATTATCATAATTTTGGAAATGTCCAAATTCGAAAATTTCACCAGTGTTATTATGAAGCTAGTGTCCCATAGTTACGTCGCCGATGTTGCCGTGAATTGTAAACAGAGATAGATGTATTTCTGGATATTATATCAATCATGTCCAATCAGTGAAAAAAAATATAGATAAACAAAATACTTACATTAGCTCTTCCTCTGTTTGTTTGGCTATTGAACATTCGGGCGAAGCCTTTTAACTTTGGATCATCATCTACTCCATGCCCTGCCATTTTACGGTACCTACTGCAATTAATTTAACTTTAGTCTCAAAATTACAAAATAAAACGGATGTAAATCAAGATGACATTGCAGGGCATTTATATTTTTTGTTGAAAATGAACTCTCAAATAAATGAATATTGGCACCATGGAGGATGGAGGCCACTAGAGAAAAAGGTTTCTTATTTTTTTCTTGTCGATCAGGTTCATCTGCGTCATTAATTCGGGTCAGTATTAAGGGGTAACAAGACCATTAACGAAGCCGTTAACCAAGCATTCTGTACATCAAACTAAGTAACTTAAGGCAAAAATTATAGCTGGGAACTGACTTTTTTTTTGAGGATGAATGAATCATTCAAATCATCAATACAACCCTCCAAGTTCATATAATCTCAAACAGTGACTTTTTCATGAAATAGCTGTTGAATGTGATTATATGAACTTGGAGAGCTGTATTGATGATTTTAATGATTATAATTCTGTAACTCCAAACGTGTTACTGGCGCGATTCATATTTTCATCAACATACAACTTGACTCTGACCTGCAAATTGCAATAAACTTGAGAAAATTTAAATTTCGCGGGCTACCCTTGCGCTTCCACCTTACAAGTAAAAATCTTACATTAAAAACATGTAAGTATTTAAAAAAAAACCTTGGAACTTTGACCCCCAATATCTCTGTAATTAGGTTCCCAGGTATGCTCTAGAACAAAAAAATGATCGCAATGACGGGGGGAACAAGTGCCTTTCGGCTTCGTACATTAGGTGCAACTGGGTGGCAAAATTGAATATTATATAAAAGTAGTAATTGTAATGGCTTGACTACTGCCGGATGTGGATAATGTGCACGTACGTGTGACGTATGAATGTAGCACGCCTTCAAAAAGATGTTTTTTTTTTGTCAATCCCCCGCTCAGAAGCTGGCAGCATTCTTGGCTGGAGAGGATAGAGCTATTCAAACGAAAACTTAATTACTTTTTTTGCATTTTTTAAATGCATTTATTTATTGATTGTATTCCATAAAAAAACACATCACAAAGACTTAATTATTTATTTTCGAAAATTGCTAGATGTTGCATTCAATTCAATTGAATAAAATGTATCTTTTTCATTTATTTCATCAGTCAATGAATCTTTGGATAAAAAATTGTATCAATAGGAATTATAAGCAAAAATTTATATAGAGCGAATTCATTAGCAGAAAATAACAACTGTGCCTATCAGTACATAATTATTGCAAATAGACATGTATATGTGTACTTATCGATTACTTACAACATAATTTCATTCCTATTGGAATTCACAAGCTTATCTAATGATGGACTAGTATTCAATACAGTGAGATATATCAACATAATACTATCCGACCATCTTATGTATCAAAAATATATAACGCTATTTAATATTCATTAATTTGCTTCGTTTTTAATACAAGCTATTTAAGTTTAAAGGACGTTACAAACCAAATCACATTTAGACTTATTAAGTACGCTAACTTTTGAGCATGTCAAAAGATGTAAAAACATTTATTAATCTCTTAAAATCTCTTTCAAATCACGACAATGATGTCAATTATTACTAAAAATAGCATACATTATAAAAATCATGTTGATATTGTCCTCTTTTCACAGAGAAGATCACAGTTTAGTTAGGACCAGTAGTTCTAAGCTTTGACATTAATATTGCACCATTCCCTACATTTACGTTAGAGCAGCTTGCAGAATTGCGTGACTCGTTTATGTTGCAATCACGTATTTATTAACCGGTTAGTACCGCACATGCTCTTGTTGATCTGTGCCAGAACTCCTGGTCCTGAATGCATAAGTCCACAAGAGTGCACTCTTCTATATTAGAAGGTCGTCCTCCCAGTCTTCTCTCTGTCTCTCTGACACTGCCACTGTGGGCCGCGACAGTTGCTTGAGCTCATCGTACGTGCGTGGCGGAATGGGGTTGTCGCTGAGGTCAACGTACTCTAGGGCGCGGGATCTAGCTAATCTGTCCACATCAATTTCTGTAAAGTAGAAAAAAGAAATTTGTAAAAATAGGGCCAAGTTTGAAACTTGTCTTGATTAATAGATTTATATTTTCAGTTTATTTCTTACTTCTAACATTTTCTACATGATTGCTTTCTAGGTTCTACTAGCGCTACTACTAAAGACACTCACAAAGAAGTATGCCAGTCAATAAATTACCTTACTATAGTTTTACAATAAAAAGTTCAAGTACCAATGATCTGATTGTGATGGGCCAGCAGCGTGTGTAGACTGGGGCACTGGAAGGTGATGTGGGGTAGCGCCACGAACGTGTTGTGCGAGATGTCCAGCCGCTCGAGACACGCCAGTGTGCACAGCTCGTCGGGGAGCTTCGCCATTTGGTTGTTGGACAGGTTTAAATCTGAAATAGAGATAGAATTGGAGATTAGTTAGTTGCAGACTTTTAATGAATATATTCTAAACAATGTTATTATAAATAATTAGCTGTTGCCCGCGGCTTCGCTCGCTTTTTGATCCCACGGGCCCGTTGTAAATATAGCATAAGGCACTCGGGGATAATGTAGCTTCCTATTAGTGAAAGAATTTTCAAAATCGGTTCTCTGTATCTACTACAGAGATTACCCCCTACAACTTCACAAACTTTACTTCTTTTTAATATTAGTATAGAAAATAGGTAGATATCGGACTAGCGCGCGCAAATTGTTGCAGACAAATTCAGTCAATTGTCGTAATGTAAGTACTTCAAGCGCAATAGCTATCTCTTTCTGTATCATACGTTCCGTTTTATCTATCGCAGTCGTAACAACGCAACGATATTTGAACACCGCTCAGTATGAACGTAGCGTATCTTTCTTTATAATATCATTGGTTAATACTTTCTTATTTCACTGTGAAGTCTACCAATGAGCTAAAAATATTAAAAAAAAAACAATCCTGATCAAAAGATGGAGGTGATAGGTAAAAAATACATTTGATTACTTTGTAAAATAATAAAAAGATTTCGAAACTCTGATTTTTCTTGATTAGTATTACTATTTTGTTGATTGAAATAGTAAAGGAAACCTACAATTCGACATATAAATAACTAGCTGTTGCCCGGGGCTTCGCTCGCGTTTTGGTCAGAAATTATCCACGGGCACATTGTAAATATAGCCTATGGCACCCCGGGATAATGTAGCTTCCTATAATTAGTGAAAGAATTTTCAAAATCGGTTCAGACAACGGCAACTGACCTGTAATTAAACTAAATTTGACTGCAAACTTAGGAGGTATCTTAGTAATAACATTTCCACTGAGATCACAGCTCTTGAGCTCTGTGTGTCGCATCAGGTGGTACACAGCATCAGGTACTTGCATCAGTTGACATTCTGATAAATCTGAAATGAGAAAAATGTTTTGTTTAGAACTTGGCCCAGTTGCTCTGCCAGAAACTAATCTAGACAATCTTCAAGTACCAACCAGAAACAGATCTTACTTATATTTCTTTTCAGTCAATGACAGTGTGAGTAATCGAATGTAAATATTGTTTCAAGAAACTTGCACAATGTGTCACTATCAATTTATGGCTCTGATTAACTATTCTAAGATATCTTATCTTAAAATAGTTGTGCGATAGTCAAGAAACTATAGGCCCTAGTGACTAATTCCTTTCTCAAGTATGCAATGGCGGAGTACAAGTGGCACAATAATTATTTCAATTAGTTGTTATTCAATAAGAAGATGTTACGTCCTAGTCAGCCATCGCCCCTAAATAAACAGGGCCATTTCTAACATTTTAGTTATTCAACTCAGCCTATTGCAGGCAACTGCTGGACAAAAGCTTTCCTTTCGTCCATTGCTTTCCTCATTCACACAGCCACACTTTTAAGATTGGAGCTACATCTAACGCAGGGACCATGCCATGCTACTAATTTCAGTATTTTCAATATAACATGTTCAAAAGCCTACTTAGATTTGGTCTCGCTAGTTGTGTCCTGGGCATGAGCACAAGTCATCTATAGCTATGTATAACAACGACTTACGAGGCAGATTGTAGGCACACAACAAATTATTGTTTAGCCCATATGCTGGGTGCTTGGCACCAAGTAATATGTTAATTGCACCAAGTAATATGGTAATTTAAACTTTCTCTATGACTTTTATGGAAGTAACCTTCCATTACAGAGTTAAGCTTAAACTAAAGTATATTAATAAAGACATTTGATCTAGTACTAACTTAAAATAACTTAAAATGTATAACCATAGTGTAACTGGCCAATGAATTACAAACTGATTAACAGGTTAATAAAAAAACAATGCTATAAATTGTCTAAGCATTTTTAGGACACATTGCAAACAGTTTATTAGAGCAGAAATCATCAGTAGTTACGTCACTAGCGTGTTTCTAGTTTTAATTACAATTAGCCTTGTGTTTGATAGCTGATAATCATACCTAGTACTTGAGTTTCTTGAGCATCTTCGCATTTTAGAATCACTCGAGTCACACCTAAAGCCATTTTTAAATCAAACGCAACACTCTGAATAAACTAGCACCGGCTGCAACTAACTAGGAACGGGAACACGAGTATCGGCGCGAGTTCCAAAAGTTATTTTTAAATCCATAAAATATTACGAAGTTCACATGTGAGTTGCGTGGCTAACTATTAATAAATTAGCATTCCAATTTACAATCTGAATGAAAGGAAACTTTAATGAGGTTCTAGGTTAAGTGTTTATAACAACTAGGTCTAATTGGTATAAGATTTCTTAGCATTGTAATAATTCATTCGTGGTTTTCTTTTTGTTTACGTGTAGTTTGACATTCGTGTTTCGGTCAGCAGAATCTGACGTTTAACTGGATGACATTGACAATCAGCTGACTGTTAGTTTGCGAAGTAGGCTATTATTTCCGTTTTTAGAACCTTCTTTGTAACAAAAATTATATGTAGATTTAAAGTGTGGGCTCTGTCACCGGGAGCATTCGCCCTGTAATGTAAGAGTTCAGCCCGCGTAGCATGACCAATTCCATCTCTATTCTACCAAGTATAGACAAAGCTATAGTATAACTCGACATGGCTTCTGCCCGAGCATGGGCGAGTATTTGTATTTTTATATTTATGCATTTCTAAATAATATGAAAATAAAACCGGTGTTATTAGAAACCAATGTCAGAACTCGGAACAATGAGCGAAATTTCACCCCCCCCCCCAAATGTCGTTAGTTGTTTAATTGGGCTTTGCCACCCTTTCATTGCGGGCAGGTCACACTGGGGGTGACCCCGTAGACTTTAGTTTCTACGAAGACTAGAAATTATTTCCTTAACAACGGGGAAGTGCAGCTAGTGATATTCTACGAATCTCGACTGTCGTATCACTTAGTGTTGGTGAAAACAGGAATTAGGCATTCAGTTAGGTGTCACTTAGTGTTGGAGAAAATGGGCAGTTGGCATTCAGTTACGTGACACTTAGTGTTGGTGAAAACAGGAATTAGGCATTCAGTTAGGTGTCACTTAGTGTTGGTGATAACGGGCATTAGGCATTCAGTTACGAGAAACTTAGTGTTGTTGAAAACGGGAATTAGGCACTGAGTTAGGTGTCACTTAGTGTTGGTGAGAACGGGCACTAGGCATTGAGCTAAGTGTCACTTAGTGTTGGTGAAACGGGCATTAGGCTTTCATTTAGGTGACACTTAGTGTTGGTGAAAACGGTCAATTAGGCACTGAGTTAGGGGTCACTTAGTGTTGGTGAAAACAGGCATTAGGCACTGAGTTAGGTGTCACTTCAGTGCTGGTGAAAACGCGCACTAGGCATTCAGTTAGGTGCACTTATTAGTGTTGGTGAAAACAGGAATTTAAGCATTCCGTTAGGTGTCTCCTAGTGTTGATGAAAACGAGCATTACAAATTGAGCTAGTTGTCACTTACTGTTGGCGAAAATAGGAATAAGGCATTCAGTTAAGTGTCACTTAGTGTTGGTGAAACGGGCATTAAGCATTGTCTGATAAAATCTTTGCCTGATGGTGTCGCCGGTAGCCTAACTATTAAGGGTGTAACAAGACTCTTAACGAAGCCGAAAGGCACTTTTTCTTCCGCTCATTGCGATCATTTTTTTGTTTTAGACCATACCTGGGAACCTTATAGTTACGGAGATATTGGGGGTCAAAGTCCCGTCCTTTTACGCAAGTTTTTTTTTAAATGCATGTTTTGAGTGTATTTTTTTACTTTAAACACCTCCACGACCCCCGTACTATTCAATCCACCCATCAGCACAATGTTTTCAGTATGTTACATTGAGTCCTATCGTAAAACGTGATTTGTCATCCCAAAAGAAAAAGTCGTTTCCCAGCAATAATTTTTGCGTAAAGTTACTTATTTTGATGTACAGAATGTTTGGTTGACGGCTTCGTGAAGGGTCTTGTTGCACCCTGTAGTTACAAAAGGGAAAAAGGGAAGTTCACATAAAATCACATAACAAGGGGGAACCCTGATTAGTTCACATGATACACATAAGTAGCTGAATAGCGTAACTACCCAAGAACATGGCAAAAAAAGACTATAGCATTTTTTCTGCGGCTTGATTACAGATATACATTACTTCTTGTTGTCAAAATCAACAATAAGTGAATCACATCGTGCCGTGCGTCGCTACAAGGAAGTGTTTAACGAGCAGTGACCTCTCTACCAGCCGTTGTAGCTCTATAAGGCATAAATTGGCCAGCTAAGGCCAACATGTGTGTTCAACTAGCGAGTTCAAGCCGTTCGAGTTTGTAGATCAAACGCACGAGCATGGGATGTTCTAAATCGATCGCACTCGACTGGCATCGAGTACATTAAGCGCGGAATTGTTACATGTGCGTGCGAGTCTTCCGCGTTTGCGCATTCTTTGTGCTTAGATACGTTTTCCGGGAGCCGTTATGGATGTGAATGTGAATTAGAATGGAAAAAAATATCAAATGGACCTAAGTATTTTTGAAATGGAACTTAGTATCTGGCGAACCCTCAAACATAGGATTAACCCCGCAAGCTGTTATAAAGATTAATTGAGAATTCTGCAGTGCGTAACTAATTGTTAAAATAAGCAAATTAGTATAATAGCTGTTGAAACTTAAGTGTCAGAAGGCTGCGTGTCTTCAATATCAACCTAATTAACATCAACATACAGACACTGCTTAATTATTTATTTAATGCACGCAAAAGTAAATTGTAATCCGCGTTCTTGTTCGGGACGCGGACATTCGCACATGATTGCTAACTGCGCAAAAGATTTCACTTCTCCAAAATAGCACACTAAGATTAGGTATTACGACTTTGTACGGTAGCCAGAGACAGGAGTTGTTTTTTTCAGTGTTTTTTCCGCTATCTAAATCATTGGGGTTAACGAGAATTACGAAATATTAATAGTGTTATTTACAAACGTGCCAAACAATTCAGTAGTTACGAGTAAAATTCCATAATGGTTTCTTTAATAGACTTTGGACGAAAAGAAGACGATTGCAGCGTCACAAAAAAGCTCAATGAAGCTCGATGAAGGTAACCGTTTCAGTATGTTTGTTATCTATGATTGTAGTTGCAAAAACGTGATTGTGTATCACAAGTAATTAATTAACCATATGAAATTAATCCAAGTAACAAATGCCACTGTTCCAACTGAGCCGGCCTCGGTCAGTTTCACAATTTTTACACGATCTTCGTTTACGAAAGTCGAATGCAACAACACTCATTTGAACCTCGTTGTTGCGTAAACGGGCATATTTCGCGTAATTATTCATTCCTGATACCACATGCTATTAGCTACGCTATGACATAAGTTATAAGGTTGGGTTTTGCAAGCGTTTTGATGAATGGGTCGTTAGTCTTGCGGTTCTCTGATGATGTCCTCAAGCGAAGATAAGCGTGAAGATTGGACGTAACGGTGTGACAAAAAGTAGCGGTAGTAAAGAACTGTTACGTCGGTAAGGGAAAAGGTGATTAAGGGCTTTATATTCACTAATATAATGTTGAGGGATTTATGTGTCTACGTAAATTACGACGGCCATTAACAAACAACATTAACTATGTTAAATAATATTAGTGTCAAGATTCTTGCAGCATCCGTGGAATTACGGGGTTTTGATAATTAAAATGGAAGGGTTTCATAATTATTTTGTGTTATTACGATTTTACCAGTGGTCGTGTTAATAAACCAATTCGAATTGTTAAGGTACCAGAATGATTTAATTATATTTATGAATAGTCTAGGCCCTGCAGTCTCGACATAGGTAGCGATCGCAAAACAACCGAATTCGGTCATAATGATGCGAATTTAAGGTGGACGCGAGCCGGGACGCGGCCCGACGCCGACGACGCCGGAGCCGCGCCGCGCGCCGCGCCGCCGCGCGCCGCCACCGCGCCGGTGTCGGCTTCCACCTTAAATATGCATCGTTATAACATTGCGACCGAATTCGGTTGGTTTGCGATCGCTACCTATGTCGCGACTGCAGGGCCTGGACTATTCATAAATATAATTAAATCATTCTGGTACCTTAATACTTTTAAATTGCTACAAAAGCTTAGTGGATAGGTGCAAAGTGCAATAGTTAAGTATCAAAATTATGCTTTTACCTACATATATTACTTAGTGCGGCCACGGCAGTAAATTGTAAATCTTTGGAAATATTAACTGACTCATTCCATTCGCATAGTGATTAGAAGAATTATGGGCTACCTATGAATTGGAAATATTATGTCTATGCTGTAATAAGTTATGGAAATTATGAAGTAATTTCTCAATCCCCATCTATCTTGTTATACACGTTCAGTTTTGAAATATCTAACGTTATTTATGTTTGGCATACTTATTTAAAAAATGCGAAATATTTTGATAGGAACAATCTTTGTTTTATGTATTATAGATACAACAATACAATACCTTAGGTTTGTTGAAACGTAAGGCACGTGTACAAGTGGTTAACAGACACATGATTACCCATAACAAAGGTAGGTACAATCGCGATACCTTTCCGCTTTACGAGAATCGAACCTGTAGCGAATTGTCGAAATTATAGCAACCTTTATTTATCTGGTTGGTCTATATTAGTGGTCGGGTTCGATTTCCAGGTCGGGCAGGTTCTATGTTAAGGGTTTGGTTTCCGCACTTAGTCCTTAAAGTGGACCATTGTACACACGGCTACACATCAAGCTATACGTTTCTAGTTTATGCTGATCTCGCATTGTATAGGATTTCCGTACAATGCGAGGTCAGCTTATACTGGAAATTTATTGGTTGAAAACCCGCCCGACCCACGTACACACGGCTACACATGTAGCCGTGTGTACGTGGGTCGGGCGGGTTTTTCCATCAGGAATTTCTCAGTAGCCACCACCAGTAGCGAAGGCTCCATACAACTCGATTCCTACCGGCTTTCCTTTGATAAATGGCACAGTCAGTATTCTACAAATAATTAACTCACATTAAAGATATTATGTACTCCGGCTTACCTCTTACAAAAATTGACCCTTCAGGGTCTGGATTTGTGCCCAGTTGATGGCAATAAGCTTGCCCCCTTTTACATGGGACTTTAACATAACTGGCGAAATTTGGGTGTAGTATTAGGTACACCGCTGCCTAAACCTTCTGGGATTACAGGCGTGACCGTGATGTTATGACTATTTTCGTAGCTGTAAGATTGCTGTTCAGTTACAGTCACTGACAATTAGTCTGTCAATGTTCTCGTAAAGGTGGGGTTGCTGTCGGATTCCTGCTGACTGACGTAAAATATCCGTGAACAGGCTGTTACCTTACAATGCATACACTCAACTGTTTTTTTAAGTGAATGATATTGTATCGACCTACCTCCTGAATATATTACAAGATTAATACAGGGTGTAGCAAGACCCTTAACGAAGCCGAAAGGCACTTGTTCTCCCCGTCATTGCGATCATTTTTTTGTTCTAGACTTCACCTGGGAACCTTCTAGTTACGGAGATATTGGGGGTCAAAGTTCCAATTTATTCACAAGTTTTTTTTTGAAGTTCTTGTTTTAAACGTAAGATTTTTACTGCAAACACCTCCACGACCTCATACTATTCAATCCATCCATCAGCACAATGTTTTGAGTGCGTTACAAAGCCTTTTTCGAAAACTCTAAAACCAATAATTTTATTTACAGTTATGGTTACGTCATTTAACGTTAGAGAAATCTACGTAAGAACAATGACAATAAAATTGATGGCTTTACGTTATCAATTGTCTAAGCAAGTACGCACGTTCTCATCACAATACTGAATAGTTTTTATATCAATTTAATAGAGCAGGATTTACAAGCTTTCTAATTTATTTCACCTGTCTAAGAAAAAAAAAAAAACTACTATTTTTTTTTTTAATAATTAGTTTTATGGCCTGGTTTCAAATCTACTCATAAATACATGACACAACCATAGATATAATAAACCTATGGACACAACTGTGTTGTTATTAATCATTATCTTACCAATAAACAGCTGATTATTATTATTAGTCATTTGATTACTCAAACGAATGTAATTAGAACATCAATACAAAACAATTTCATTGAACTTTACTATGATAGTTGTGATGCACTTTTAATTTCGTTTGGCCTCGTGAACATGACTAGCAAGGTCATTAAATTAAGTTTTTGTGCGAGTTATGAGGTCAATGTGATTAAAATTAAGATTAAGATGCTGTGTTGGTTAAATATAGATCATTAAAAAAGATGAATGGAAATGTTTGGAGTCTATTTTATTTATAAATGGCGCTACCGGAACCATTTTCAGCGGCACAATGATTGTACCCGCGATAACGATAAAATTAAAAACAAAGGGAGAATTGTTTATTATTGAAGTGCTTACTCATTTTATCAACTTTAATTGCGTTTGATATTAGACTTGTTTGTTTATATTGTAATTCTATTAAAAAGAAAGTGAAATCACTAGTTTATAACAAAGTCGCTTCCCGCTGTCTACAGACAGCGGGAAGCGACTTTGCGTAGTTTTAAAGATCTAAGCATACATTGGGACATACATGTCCCAATGTATGCTTAGATCTTTAAAACTACGCAACGGATTTCAATGTGTTTTTTTTAATAGATAGAGTGATTCAAGAGGAAGGTTTATATGTATAACATTGCACCCGTGCGAAGCCGGGGCGATCGCTAGTTTGTACTGTTTTGCTTGTCATGAACGCCGCCGGCATCTTTTAGAATGTATCTAATTTAGTGTGTCATTTGTAAATCTAGTTCCGTAAATGTAGGTAATTCTCATGTCCCTGAACTTCTTTGTATATTAGGTAAAAAATATGTGACGTCGATTTCAACAACCGTAGGTAACATCTTGTTATGACATTAGATTGGATTTTTAACATAATATTAAGCCACAACTGGCTGGGTCACTCCCAATTATGTGTCACGGCCTTACTTAATTAATTCATTGACTAATTAATTCTCACACTAATGTAGATGTGAGTAAACATTTACCCACCTAGAGAGGTCAACTTTATCCATTAATTTACACTTAGTTTGACCGCAATTAACGATAGACGCTCTACTTCTTAAAGGGTACAAGTAAATTATCATACCTTCGCAAATTGATAAGACAATCATGATCATTAATTTACGTATAAACAATTCTGCTAATAAGGAAGCTAACATGTGCAAATATTAAGGTTTCTGGATTAGATCGACGAACCTATTATTCTTTTGTTGCGCGGTTGAGGAATTAATTACGATTCGCGGTCCGCTATTTAGTTGGCTCAGTGACACTGATATTTTATTCATACAGTAGTAGATTTATTGTGGCTCAAGCAGGAACTGAACTACCTACTTACCTGTTTTTATCTTTTTATCTTGTTTATTTTTCTTTTGACGCATTATAGTTTACCTTTGTTGTGTTGTTATTTAGTGATGTTTCACGCATTATTAGATTTATGCACAATATTTTATTACTACGCACCTAGTTGACTATTCTCCTGAGCATCTTCACAACGTCCCACAACTCTGATAATGGCGCGTCCGGCCAGCCTCGCACAGATCATCATGGGCCGCGCATCAGGCCGGTTCCCTTCCTCCGCCTCAGTGGGCACCCTCGCTCCACCTTCGTATTCCGTAGGGGGCCTCATCACTGCACTTGATAATTAACAGTCACTGCACAATCCCTTAGTTAAGTCACTGCTAGGTCACGACTATGAAAGTCTTTCACAAGCTGAAAGAATCACGAATCATCTACCACCGCAGCGAAACGCGATGCGCCTGGGTCCACGGCAGCACTCTGGTAAAATTCGAGCGCCGCGTTAGTTGCCTGCCTTTATATCGTTGCCAAAACAAAGAAGCGTGCTGCGGGAGGGAGAGCGCAACAACAACAAATGTCTGTCTCGCTCGCACTGTCTGCTGCGCAGTTGACGCAAGCTGGCTGCTGGCGGAAATTTACGGAAAATATTATTGGGAGATAGAAACTTCGTCACGGGTTTTGTCCTGTCACAAAGGACAATCTGTTTTCCGCTTGGACAAACAATCCTGCGATCTCGTTTTATTGGAGCGCATTGTCACATCGTGTCGTCAATAAGAGCATTGTGATTACTGAGCCCGTTATCTGATTGCATTGTTTGTGGGAATAATCGTTTGAATGCATGTAGTTGATCAGCTCAATGTGAAAGGCTGGGCTGACGGTCGAACATGATTTTCCAGCCTAATTCACAACGGGCCATCAATGTGCTACATGTTGCAATTTATTGCGGACACGTTCGATGCGCAAACTCGATTACGTTGAATTAAAACGGTTTTATGTTTGAGTCATGGACATGTTATTCAATATATTTCCTGAAATTACATAATTTTAAAGTAAAAGTAACGGAATAGAACATCGATCACCACGATCAATTAACTTGTATCTTGATTTGATCAGTAGTAGTAGTACTGATCAGATCAGTAAAGATAATATTTAATAAAGGTTCCTCTACAATTTTCATAACGGCCTTGGTAGGTACACTTTCCGTCATCGATCGTGATTGAAGAAATCCACAAGAAAGTGTTATAACTTACTAATTAGTACCGCTTCGTTCAAGGACTGTTCAAAGATTTCCGTTGTAATAACCGTGAGGTTAACAATATTGTGGAAGTAAGCGGGTACCTAGCTATTAAATCGACATGATTTTTACCTAATAAAATTCGCCCAAGTTCAAAGACCGAAACAAATGTACAACAGTTATAATACATAGGTAAGTACCTATAATTGTATTGTAGGTATTTACCCACATTCATACGTGCAAATAATTGCGTCAATTAAAAACTTCACGTCAATTTGTCGTGCGTTGAACGTACTGCCTTGAAGTTTCGGCCAAAGAGAGTCGTAGATTTTCAACCTTGAACGGATGCCAAAAACTATATTCCCAACAGCCGTCCTCCGATTATATTATTATTTGCTTTAAACTATTTATTTTTGGAAAATAAACAAGGAACTTTGAAACACAACATGTGTTTCTCTTTCATGAGGAGACCTTTTTCTTACCATGAGGGCTGTTTGTAATCTGCCTGCAGTTCGTGACTCTGCAAATTTTTCGTCTAGCTCGAACGCCTCACAAAATGAAAAAAAAAACCCGACTGAAAAAACTGAAAAGCAAAAACTAAGCACATTTAAAATTAAACAATAGTTTGACGCTGGCGGGGCCTATTCAATTTTCATAATTTTATATTGAAATGGGTCCGGCCTGCTTCCAACTTTTGTTTGCTTTTCTGTTTTTTCAGTCGGGTTTTTTTAGTTTTTTGAACTACTTTTTTTACTTTCAGCTTTTTAGTTTAGTAACGTGAAAGATTTCGCAGACAATTTAACCTCTTTTTAAATGTATTATAAAGTGTGTTTGATGGTTGTTTAACAACTTTAAATCTTTATAGATCCTAAACTGTTATTTAAAATTATGAAAAGATCCTTATTAAAATCATTTTTAAATACCTATTCAACGTATTATACCCCACTTGACGTAGTTCGTAGAGTTTTTCTTTTTTCATTTTGACAATATGGCGTCTTGTCGCTGTGATAAATTTTGATTATTGTCATCTCTTTATTAACACTCGCAAGGTTAAGACGAATCGATTGACGTAAGAATCATCAAAATCGGCGAACACGTTTGGTCTCTACAAGCAACGCCACATAGAAACAAACATACTTACAAATACTGGTAAACACATTACCCTCCCTCAGTCGGGTAAAAAAACATAGGTAATTGGGGACCAAAAATATCCACCAATCAATCTCTGCGTTCAAAGATACTCAGGTGCAACAACTTCTGAAAAATGCAAACGAAGTTACGAACACTGTTTCTTTGTTTCATGAAATTGTTATTTATTTTTGAGGTCAATGCCGTTTCTGTCGGATTGCTTTCAGTTTTTGGAACAATTTCAAGAAGGTAACCCATTTAGATTTTTTGATAATAAATCGATCAACTAGACTTGGTTGATATATTTCCTACACGGGGCGACCTCGTGCCTAACGAAAGTACCCATTCCTTTTTTCATCGCAGCCGACTTTCAGAAGCATCTAGGTAGGTACACACGGCTACACATCAAGCTATACATTTCCAGTTTATGCTGATGTCGCATTGTATAGGATTTCCGTACAATGCGAGGTCAGCTTATACTGGCAAAGTATAGCTTGATGTGTAGCCGTGTGTACTTTATTTTTATTGGGGAGTTTTTCTATAACCTACTAAACGGGTAATCGTAAACACGGAAAGTTGTGGAACGTTTAGTTACTGTCTCGTTGGTCTAGTGGTCGCAAGTAAATCAGGAGGTTCGATTCCCGGGTCGGGCAGTGTTACTGGGTTTTTCCATCAGGAATTTCTCAGTAGCAGCCACGAAGTAATCTATACTAATATTATAAAGCTGAAGAGTTTGTTTGTTTGTTTGTTTGTTTGTTTGAACGCGGTAATCTCAGGAACTACTGGTTCGAATTGAAAAATTCTTTTTGTGTTGGTTAGCCTATTTATCGAGGAAGGCTATAGGCTATATATCATCACGCTACAACCAATAGGAGCGGAGCATCAATGACAAATGTTGCAAAAACGGGGAAAAAATATTCTCTTTTAAAGCTTCCGTTGCGTGCGCTGCGTAAACGGTTAAAGTTGCACAAATATAATGTAGCAGGGAATGATTCCTCTTAAAAAGGTCTCAAAAAAAGTCCGCGACGGCACATGCCTATCTTTTAAGGTTGACTCACAATAACCATTTTTATGATTTTAAAATTTGGTCAAAATTAATGTTTTATTTGCCAAGGTGTTTTTACCGACATAGTATTAATCCTTATCAAAATAAATATGTTAGTCATCTTTAGCATTCAATTGCGACCAAAATTGCCCTTTACACTATTCAATTTAGATGAATATCTTAGGAGATATCACAGTTTTAAAATAACTCCGCATCAAAATAATGACCCGCGCGCGCTGCGAGGCGGGTGTTCATGTTGTTGGGAAAACCAATGTGATTAGATTCAATGCACAAATATTGTGGGGAACTTAGAGAAGGTTTTAGTTTTTGTTTCAGCTGTAATCAGTGCTCTCTATCAAAAGATTTATAAATTAGAAGTGTTCAAGAAGAACTTACCATCATTGTGTAAGATACATGCAACGACATCTATTGCACCAAAATGGTACTAATTAATAAAAATGTGCTCACAAGATAACTTTTAAATCGGGTCTGAGAGCAAAAAGTACTCTAGATTAGTCTACATGACGCTATAACCCTGTAGAGTGTGTGTTCGATCGCTTTACATGCATTATATTTTAACGGTTAAATTTCGTGCTCGATAGATGGCGCTATTAATTTCACTCCATTTTCTGAGTCGCGGTGTTAAGTTTTCCGTGAAAGAATGACCCTCGCCCGTGTCAAATGTCTGAAGCTTGGTTTATTAACCAACGAAACAAAAAGAGGAGGTTCTCAATTCGACGCGTCTATATTTTTTTATTTTATGTATGACCTGACCACGCATAACTTTTTACAGAGAAGTCCGATATACATGATCTTTTGTTTTTTAAATTGAGCAATCATGTTTGGGCTCATTTCCTGCACCTTGATGAGAACTTTAGATCTAGCTGGAGTATGACGTCATCGAAGGTCTGACGATGGAGACGGAAGGCACTTGCAAGAGGTCCTCAAGAGTTTGCAGCAACAATAACGTGTTTGGGCTCAATTCATGCACCTGACTGTCATCGACGGTCAAACGATAGAGACAAATGGCAGTTGCAAGCGGTCCTAAACAGTTTGCAGCAGGTATAATGTTATTGGGCTCATTTCATTCACTTTGATGAAAACTTTAAACCATACTGAGTGGTCAGTATGACTTTCATCGAATGTCTGACGATGGAGAAGGAAAGCAGTTGCAAGTGGTCCTCGAGAGTTTACAGCATCTATATCGTGTCTGGGCTCATTTCATGCACCTTGATGAGAACTTTAGACCTAGCTGGAGTATGACTGTCATCGAAGGTCTGACGATGGAGACGGAAGGTAGTTGCAAGAGGTCCTCAAGAGTTTACAGCATCTATATCGTGTTTCAGCTGATTTCATGCACCTTGATGAGAACTTTAGACCTGCCTGGAGTAAGTCTATCATCAAAGGTCTGACGATGGAGACGGAAGGCAGTTGCAAGAGGTCCGCAACAGTTTACAGCAGTTTTATCGTGTCTCGGCCCATTTCAAGAACTTTGATGAGAACTTTCGTTCTAGCTGGTGTATGATTGTCATCGAGTGTCTAAAGATGAAGACGTAAGGCTGTCGAGGGTCGCGGGCCTGTGGACAGTGAGTAATGGGCTAGCTCGCCATCCGTCCGTCTTATAACGACAGGCCGTGGTGACGGCGTGTTCGTGTTCCACACGCGCCTCAAAGAGATGTCAGCAAACGGGATGGGATCCGAGAGGAGCGAGGCCTGCCAGGGTTGCGGGACTGTTCGAAAGAGATACCGCGGCCCTGGAACGCAAAGGGCAACAGAAGAAACGTGGGTGGATTTTAGTCAGTACAAGTCTGACAATCCCTTCCGCTCCGTCCAGAGTGGGAGGGGTCATTTGATGATTATCCATCGGTAATAGTATATTATAGGGATTTACTCCTTTTGAGAGCTTCCTTTGTGCGGGAACGGTTAAAGTTACGCAATTATCATGTATGTCGGAATTGTCCCTCTTAAAAAGCTCTAAAAAAATATCCGCAATGGCCATAATTATGTCTAACTTTTAAGGTTGACGCACACTCTCTCTAACCTCTCTTTCTTTTATGTACGCACGCACGCAGACGAAGTTGCGCGGGTCAGCTATAATAAATAAATATTGCTGGACATTACACACAGCGCCATCTAGGTGCCACACTAAGCAACGAGGCTTGTGTCGTGGACACCAGATAGTTGATACTATTACATAGATACTTTTTGTTTGTAAATACATACTTATTATACATCTATACATCCATGACTCGGAAACAAATCTCCATGCTCATCACACAAACATTTGCTCCTACCGGGATTCGAACCTGGGACCCTAAGAAAGTAAGGCAGCCTCACTACCGCTGCGCCATTCGGGTCGTCAAAAGTCTAGATTTGTGCCCGGTTCATGGTAAAAGGCCTCCGCAAAAATGCATGCACAAAATGAGACGCTGATTTGAAGCCACTTTATGGGTGTACATATACTAGTACATACCTAAGCAGGTAATTCCTAAAATGAGTAAAAGTAAAAAATTAGCACACCCTCTTTGTTTTTTAGGCTAATTAATATCTCGACTTTTATTTAAGTCATGTCGGATGCCCTTTTGTAGCTATTAAACGTAATTCACGAAAACAATCTAGTATTTAACACGATGAGAAATGATGATAGCTTGATGTGTAGCTGTGTGTACGTCCCAATGTTTCGTTTCATCTTATCCCCTGATTCACGCAAAACAAAGCTTTGGTAAAGTCAGTTTTATCACAGTTCGAAAACACCTTTTTTTTACCTTTGGGATATCATCAAATAACCCCTCCCGCTCTGGGCTGAGCGGCAGGGAGTATCAGAGTTTTACTGACTAAAACCCATCCATGTTCCTTCCTTTGCCCTTTGTGTTCCAGGGCCGCGGTATCTCTTTCGAACAGTCCCGCAACCCTGGCAGGGTCCGAAAACACCTAATGACGGATGTTTAAATTAGGTACAAATGAGATGACGCAGGACTACTTAGGATACTGTATGTGAGAGCGTGGTGATGGTGGTACATTCGCTCAAAATATTGCTGAAAGTAGGCAGGTACTTATATACATGCCTATGACCACCGTTCTCAACATCACTTTCAGAAAGAATTTTCCACTGACAGCCTTAAAGTACAGTATTAAAATAACCGTAAGAGTAGGACTTGAGTCTATGATTGGAATTACAATCGTCTGCACTAATCACATCAGCCAGTAGGCAACAAAACTGAAGAACTAATTATGAGTCTACATTGTGTAGGTATCAAGCTATCTACATGTGGTGTTGTTAGGCGTCTAGTGAGCCAGAAAATGCAGAATTTTCTATCTTCATCACTCACAATAGTCACAATGACAGGCATCTGACACAAGTATTTTTCTGTCTTTCTTATGGTACCGTAACAGCCGATATAGATATCCGTTCCTACTTCAAAAAAGACAAATGACAACCGAGAAAAGTCACAGAAACAGATAAATCTTATCGACGTTAGAGCGAGTAATTGTCCCCCGCAGAAGTCTATCAATTCAGCCTATTACCTATGTCAATCCGCAGCAGGATATAGAGGCCTTTACCAAGTTGCGTCACATGTAATTGTTGATGCAGAGACACAGGACAGGTCTTGCAACAGCGCATCCAGTCTGCCCCTGAAACCTTTTCAAGATTGTTGGCATATCTAGGCGGGGGGGGGGGGGGGGAGGCATCCCACACTACGGTCCATGCGTGGACTCGACTTCAGGACAGTTTACCTGAAAAGTGACGACTACGTATTGATATCGTCATAACGTTTCTTATCTAATTATAGAGATAGAGAGAACAGACATTTAGTACATTCTGAGTCACATAGATAAGGGTTTGGGTCCTGTTGGAATCACTCGATCTTATTTGATTATACAGTCATAGTGGTACGATTAAGTATCCGGGCCCAGGGTTGTTAGGATACCAATGTCTTTCAAATATTTGATTTAATCATTGCCTAACTGTAATTATCATCATCATCTATGTTGGGGTTCGCTTCCAGTCTAACCTGATGCAAAGTATCTGACATGGAGCGACTGCCAATCTGACCTCCGCAACTCAGTTGTCTGGGTACTTATTACGATACCCTTGATAAGACTAGTTGCCAGACTTTCAGGCTTCTGACTACCTGTCCGTCTGTCAGAGATTCCTTAGATCTACAAATGATAGCCAGGACCAACGCCTTTCTGACGCTCGGAGGAACGACGGTAACTATGAAATGGATGGTTACCAGCCACGGGCCGATCTTGGAACTTGCTTTACCTTAAAGATGAGCCCGTGAGGCTTTTATTATGAAACAGGGGTGGTCATAATCATAACTATCCAAAGACAATCATACCATCCCAGCACACATTATGTTGATTAGTTTTCAACATTACCCATACATAGGACACTTATCTTAATGATAATTTGTCCGTATCCGGCGCACACGCATGTTTGATGACGCACAAAGTTTTCCGTCGGTCGACCGCTGACATTTCGCAGAAGTTTTTTTCACTACCAAAGCTGAGGTCGATCCTTTGTGCTATTTCAGGAAAATCTGGACACAAGCCAGTTCCCTGTTCGGAAGAGCATTCGACGCAGTACACGCGTTCCTTGATCCCTTTGTCCTTACAAACGAAAAGGAACTTTACGTAGTTGAGATATGAATGAAAAGGTCAATGCAATTGAGTTTGTTGTTACCTCTGATCCCGTTTATTAATTTTCTTTTGTTTATGGCTCAAGTCTAGATGGGTATATGCCTTGGGACTGCACACTGTTTTGGTTTAGAGTTCAATTTTCCGAGATTTTCATCGGCTCATGAAAACCGTAAACCGAAAAGCGTCACTGTGTAATTTATTTCGAGCTATACAAAGCTTAATTTACCTGAAAATAATAGCGTTTAATTCGACGTTTAGATTGTGACTATCTACTTTTTCTCACTTGTTGTAAAATTCCTCATTTACTTTTCTGAACTTTTTTTGCTTAAATATTCTTGTTTTAAACTGGCCAAATATGGGTGTACTTTTACGTACACCTCTGCCTAACAGTTCGGGGTTAACAGGCGCGATGATAAGTAATTATGTTTCTTTTGTTTGTCTCACAAAACTGTTGCTTATAGCATACCTGTCTCGACTTCCGTGAGTTCTAGATAAACAAATGTCTCAAGGTGAATCATTACCGAACTGAATAGGAGAAACAAGCGTCTCCAATTTTAGAATTATTG
Organism: Eugnorisma glareosa; assembly: GCA_947578425.1. Classification (NCBI taxonomy): domain Eukaryota; kingdom Metazoa; phylum Arthropoda; class Insecta; order Lepidoptera; family Noctuidae; genus Eugnorisma; species Eugnorisma glareosa. The sequence continues at coordinate 17,267,022 of OX387959.1, forward strand.
ACAATTAGAAACATCCGGTGCATTTACGACTCTTCGATTAGACTCGTGCCACCATCATGAGTTTCCATTGACTTGCAGTACATGAAAAGTTTACCTCATTCTTCAGTAAAAACTACGCCTTAGCTCGACTTTGTTTACTAAATAGAACGTTCGTCGTAAAAACTAGCTCGTGTTTTGATAGCGAGCATAGTGCGTAGTAATGTCGTGTTTAGAGTATAATTCTCTGTCCAAAATAGAACGAATGTAGCTGTTTAACTAGTTTGATTTAATGTTAGGTTGTGTACCAACACGAGTTTCGTTGTCAAGGTCAGTTATGATTATGAGTAAATAGTGGACGACTTTGATGCCTCCTTAATTATTGCCTATTTATTATAGTGGCAAGTAGACATTGACAGACATTTTGTAAGATCCCAGCTAGACGGTATGTTGTTGACGTTATTATGACATAAGGTGTCAGGATTTATGATGGTAAACGGCTGCCTAGCTACCACGAGACTATGTACCTTGACTTGATATATTGATAAGTATGAGGTGCGGTTCTAGAGTGGGTGTGATAGCATACAGGCAAGCTCCAACCAGTTGATAGCTTGTAGACATCTAAATGTGCTTTTCTAAAGGCGATCTTAACTCTAAACCGCAGCAGCAGTCGATGTCGCCACGGCGGAGGCGTTTTCATAGATGTACATAGAAACCAGTCGCGTTGCTGCTGTCCTTTGTGACTAGGCGACGAAGAGCAGCTTCACTCACCATGTTGAGGAAAACTGTCCGCATTATCGAAATGAAACAACTTTCATCACAATGAACAATAATGTAATATCATCAAGTGGGCGCGTTGTCTGCGCGTTGCTGCGCCAGTTGCGCGGCCGCGCAGCAGTGCAGCATGAGCGCGGTGAGGGCGCAAGCGCGCAGCTCGCCGCCGTCCGCGTGGCCCGCGCTGCTGGCGTCCTCCGCCGATAGTTCTTCTCGTACTGCTAGTAACTGGGAATAGAAACGAAAAGGTTACGAATGACATTGGTGCAAGTTACATTTAGAGTAGGTTTTCAGGAGTTCAGAGTCAGTTCTTGAGCCAGACAGAAAGAATTCTGTGTTCGAAAAAATCAGCATCCGTTTTGGTTCGGCCGACGCACCTGGACACGGCGCCGTACTAAATGCCACATAATGAGCTGATGTGTCATCGGACGAAACAGATAACTGTGGACCACTTCCTCAAAAAATCTTAGGTTTTAAGGCTTTCCTTAAAACCTATGATTTTTAATAATTCCGAATAAAAGCGGAAACTGCGTAGTCATGCTTATACTCGAGACTGAAGTGCATATTTTGCTGTAAACTGTGACTATAATAGATGACCTAGGAATAAATCGTACAGTAGCTTCATAAATAACAAGGTGCATCCTTTGGTTGAGGTTACGTTATTCTGGGAAAGATTTATAATTATTCAAGTAATGATTTATGATGAATCAATGTCAAAGAAAGAACGTTCGATGAATCATTAATTTCTATGCTGCAAAGTTCTACAAATTCTATGGTCAGTTCAATGACTCTATCAATGCTATTGCAGGTCGCTGTGCCTTTGAGCGAAAACATGATTCTGTTACCACTATAGACTGTTACAGCTGCATTAAAATCTACCTACAAGGAAATTATCAGATGGCGATTTAATATAATAGACCTCCTTTGAGGAATTCTTTTCAGGATGTGAGGTTCACTGTTCAGAAAATCAAACTAACAAGCTGAACAGCTGGATGTGAATTGCCGAGAATCGAGTTGAATAACGTGCGATTGAAGAGGCCTATGTCAAGCTCCAATGGCCTGCTGTAGGCTTATGATGCAGTCCCAGCACGGCCGCCACGCGCCTGTGTTAGTGTCAGCACTCACCATGTCATGTATCTGCTGCGCGGTGAGCTTGCTGGCGAGCTCAGGCGCGGAGTCCCGCGCGGCCGCGAGCAACACGTCCGGCGGTAGCGCGCTGCGCAGCGCCGGCGCCAGCATGGCCGCCACGCCGCCCTTCGCCAGCCACGTCGCGCCGCACGCGCCGAACGGGTTGCACGCCTCCAGCGACTGCTTCCTTTACGTCACACGGGCTGCTCGTCAACAAACGTGTAGGCTCTTTCTTTCTTTAACCACTTTGTGTGAGAAGAGTTGGAAATGATTTGAGGATAGTCTAGTGTTTTAGGTGACATGTTTTATAGCCAGCAGCAGATACACTACACTTGTTTGTCAAAAGAGCTGAGCTATTATACAGTGTGGTTCAAGATTATTCTACGACGTTGTATGCGAGTGTTCCAAAAGAAGTCAAATAAAATGTATGTTTTACGTGAAAAAGCAAGCTATAGTCGTAGTTATTTTAATTGTAAAAGTGGGTCAGGCAATTTTTGTCAATGTCCAGATAAAGTAAGGTAGGGGGGGGGAGCAGTAAAGAGTAGTAACGGTAATAAGTATAAAATAATAGGGCTAAACAGGGACACGAGTACACGACCACAGAGATGTAAAACACGCAAATCGAATTCAAACTACGAAATAGAAAAGACGGCACAACACCAGTGATCGGAATTTAGTGAGCTTGAACAAGCTCACCGAATTCTGATTACTGCACATTGACATACAAAAAAAAGATTTACAGTTCGATCGGAAGGGGTCTCAAAACAAAGAACATATTTTATTGATTCTATCTAACTAACATCGACATCAATTTCATATTGTGACAACAACAAGACAAACGACATCTTAGGATTCCCATATTGGTTCGCATGCTCAGAATCAAGGTGCCATTTTAGCTGTGGCAAGGCACTTATATCTTTGTAATAAGTAGTTTATAATGTTTTATACTTGTTACTAAGAATGATTAGTTCTCGAGGCTATGTTCATATTTAGTTAGATTCATTGATTGTAATACCTATAGCTTATGTATGTACTTAAGTTGTAATAAATATTTCTATTTACATTCCCAACTAAGCAAGGGTCGGCTTCCAGTCTAATCGAATGCAGCTGAATATTAGTAGCTATTTTTAAGGAGAGACTGCGTATCTGACCTCCACAACCCAGAACTTTAATTTTGCAGAATTATTATTCAAATACCGTACGAAAAATACAAAATATATGTGTATTTAACGTGAAATATAAAACTAATCCCTCCACAAAGATATTTGGGACGAAGAAACATTAAGAAAACGGATTCTAGAAACGGCAAGGGTCAACAATAGGAGTGAAGAGAGAACATAGGTAGGTAACGGTCAGTGAAATACCTTGTGTGTCTTCAAAAGTTGAAGGACATAATGATGTGCGAACTAAAAACAAAGTATAGTATTATCACGCAACTCTTCCATAGATCATTTCGCGATTTCGACAAAATGTTGATAGAGATTATCTTGTAGCTGTTACTAAAATACAGTGTAAGAGTTAAGGTAGGGAAAGATTCATCCTTTTTAGAAAGCAGAGCTATTGCAATAAGCTCGGTAATTCGGTATAGATAGACCAAACTCACGGCTCGATTTTTCAAAGCCCGCATGCGGTTATCATTCCGCATCTTGACTATAAAAAATTTATTGATGTGATTTTTCTACAATTTTCAATACAAAATTATTCTTAAATATATCTGCAGTTGTACAAATGAGAAACACGTCAATAGTATGGATATAAATTCTTGATCGAAACGGGCAGAGGAACATCGAAATGCGAGTTTGATCTTTTACTTGTAGGTATAAAAAGCAAAACACAGCACTAAATGTAGGTGCATATGTGTCTCATTGCTGAAATGGTGCCGTCAAAAGCTGGTGTCGTTACCGGTTGAAGGTAAAATGTAGTTCAGTTTATTAGACAACACGACATAATGGTGTGCTTAACATACCTGGGTGTGTGACTAGGTGAGGGTGGTAAAGACCTGGAAGAGGCGTTGTTTTTAGGCGCGGAGAGAGAGTGAGCGGAGCCAGCGCGCCTAAGTCCAGCCACTAGCGCGCTCATTGCTCCACCACCTGGATATTATCGTATCTAGTTTGAATATAAATCAGAGGTCAATGATGCTGGCTGAAAGGAAATGAGCACACTTATTGACGCGGAATTAGATAAAGTCAAAAAACGCGCTATTCGTCTGATTTCGGGTCAGACTCTACGCCGCGTCGTACTATTCGATATGGACATAAAACTCTTTTTAATCGGCTCAAGCTAATTCTGCGTGGATAAGTGTGGCCGCTCCCAAAATGTGTAAAAAGAGTGACTAAGAAGGCGTGGTAGTGTGGCGTACAGAGGAATGTTTTTTAACATATAATCAAGGATTAAGGAAGGAATAAAAAGAAGCTTCTAGAAGGGGTTGACTAGTTGGAATTGAGGAAGGTACCTCATACAAAAGTAGGTTCACAAAATATGAATTGTAAAAAATATATTTCGTAATGCAACTAGACTTTTTTTATGAAAAATCGTTTTTACACTCTGCAGCAGAGACGCAAAGAATTTTTTCTAACATTTCCAAGACGACCAATTAGCTAACATTATTACAGCAACGCAATAACAACAGAATGTAGAAATTATAATAAAATTTAATGAGATATTTCGCGGTATTTTGAAAACTCTGATATTGAGTACACTAGATAGGTAGGTAATATGCAATCCTTGGTTACGAACTTAACCAGAGCGTTAAAGGACAAGTGAAAAATTACCACATTTTTATGGAACTGAGTGCTTTCAAACGCTTATGTATTAACTAATTAGGAAAATAACCAGTGTTAGGTGCGTTAATATTTGTACACTTCGTAAAATATTGTGTTGCATCGTTGATATATGAGATTTCTTCACGTTATGCGACCGAGAAATCTGTTTCCTGCATATTACGAAGTTTGACGCGATTTCACTGGCTTTCCGTTTCTAAAATATGTATAATTATTTGATTTAGGTCATCACATAATCTTATCCAATAATTTGTTATGGCTTGTCAAAGTAAAATATTCATTTGACATTTCACATCAAATTTTCCCAATCAACTTAATACTTCAGAGAAATTTGACTGGATGTAGTAGCTTGATGCAGCGTCTGTCGTCTGTACATTATGTCAGTGCGTATATGCGTTGCAATGATAAATTAATGATATATTTTTTGGGGTTAACGGACGCGATAGTCATGGTACGATCTTGTAATGCCATGTACTTTGTTTTATTTCTGTTTTTATTGCTGTAACTAACGTAGCTTATGTAAGGGAAATTTTTATGAGCTTGCGTTATGACATTTCATAATATGGAAAATTTTAATATCAGTTCCCATTCAAAGTAATTTATTTAGCACTAGCTGTGCCTCGCGACCTTCGTCTGCGGGAAATTATAATTAATATATTACTTTCCTATTTGTTTTTTTTTGTGCTGATAACCTTTTTTCTAAAATAAAAGTTACTCCTTATAACATCAGTTATCTGCTAGGAAAAGTCCCGTAAAAATCGGTCCTGCCGTTTCGGAGATTAGCTGGGACAAACAGACAGTCAGGCAAAAACTTAAAAAAATATTTTGTGATAAGTATCGTATATCCTTTCATGTGCATCAGTAAAAAGCTGTTATTTTGAAATTTTCAAACATACACTTCAATTTTACTTATTTGTATAGGTACATGTCTTCGACTTCTTCCATATCTGCTTCTGTATTATTCGTCATCTCAATTCAACTAGTTTATTAACTTAGTAATATTATTTGGTGTGGTCAGACAACACAGGATCCTCAAGCATTTATTGATTTCACAAGGGTCACGTCTAGGGTACCTATATGAGACCCGGTTTCGGTCTCATAGTAAAACCTGGGAAACCCCGTTTTATTACGGGACCGAAACCCGATTCCGCATGCCTTAGTCACATCACACGGTACTCGGTAAGTAAGGAACACCTAGGAGGCTTCTGCGTGTAACGGCACCGTTTTTTGAACTTCGTTTTGTCTATTGATTGCCATTATGTGTAGACAGTGGCGGATTCAGTTTGTTTTTCAGAGGGTTCTCACTCAAGGCCGGGGACTAAGGCTTGCATCAGAAATGATGCAAGGATCAAGTTCGTTGTCACCAGTGAGTTTTTTGTGCTATTGCATGGCTTACAAGCAGGCTGAGATTTAAGTCGTCATCAACATATCATCTACAGAACTACGTCCTTAGCGTGTCAGTGGCACTGCTGGTGAATTATTAGCATCCCAGAGCCAAAGCCGAAACCTATGATTTGCCTGTTCATGTACCGTACAAGAAAAGCTGGTGACATTCTACGGAGATCACCCTCTTGTCCCGTCACTGTCTTCAAACACTTTAAAGTACATTATGTACAAGGGCTAAGGGATCGTTTGGACTGTTCACAGACTAAACATATAGTTGCAGTTAAATATATAGATATAAATAAACCTGTGTTTGTCTTTGTACGTGACGGGTGGAGCCGGAGGTGTTAATATAGCGAAAAGTTCTCCGTTCGTCAGCATTCGAATAATTCGTCTGTGCACAAACAAAAATAAACAACTTATTTTTTATATATAAATAACAAATTTCAGAGTCTAGAACTCCGGTTCAAAATATAAGATATATAATTTTAAATTAAATAAAATGTTTTAAAATATTTTATGTTAAGTTGTTTTATTGATGCCAATTCGTATTTTAGTAATGCCAATGATTGAGAGTGCGGTTTTTGATCAATAATTGTATAGCAGAGCAAAATACAATTTATAAGTTACGATGACACTTAGTAGAAAATATGAAGTAACAGATAGCAGTTGCCAAGAGCCGCACATTGTTGGCAGTAGATCTGTCACGCAACTAACGCGACGGGAAGTAACAAAATCGACGCAAGCGCCTCTATCGCTGATCGCGGAACTAGAGATGGCGGACTTGTTTTATGAGTCTTACATATATTCTTTCCTTGCTTTTTCATAAGCCTAAAACCAGTCCTTGCGGCCATTCAAAAATTGAATACGTATTTTCATGTAGGTTTTTTGTTTAGTCTAGCTAGAGGAATTATTCCATTTGCAATATGGGAAATCAGTCAAACTACATTCAGCTATATATTTAGACTCTATAATAGTTACGGTTTGAATTCATTTATTTCCAAAAGATTACAAATCACTTGAATAGAAATAAATACTTAAAGTTACTTATTTAAAATACATTTGTGTTGTCTAGGAGTAGCAAGAATATAACTGTAAAGTAAAGTATAAAAAGTAAAGAATAAAACATAAAAAAAAATTAAAAAAAAATACACGTTATTATGAAGGTACTAGTTCAAAGTTCTTCAAGTTAAAAGTTGAAGTTACTTACTACAAGTTAATAGTTACTTACGATTACTAGTCTAAATATCGATGATTTATACGACAAACATTGCATGCCAAATAATTTCGATCCTAGTTTCTTTAGCACTTGTGCACCATCCCAGAAAGTGAATTTCTCTAGTTTAGCGATCAACCATAAAGTCGTTTTTGCAATCCACATTACCAAATCAGTATAAACTTCAGATTTGCAGGATATACTTACCCTCTTCATGGACATCTAGGGAGTCTTTTCTCTCGGGTTCATCATCGGAGTCAGGGTCAGCGATGGCGTCGGCCTCGGTCATGGTCAACTCGGGAAGCGGACAGTTCGGCGTGCTAGACGAATCTAGAGGAATAAACAGAAAAATGTTTAGAAGAATAAGTTCTCGCTTTTTAATGCCCTATGAGTCAGTAACGTTCTCAATGTTGTTACACAGCATAATTTTTTATGGATGGAGAGGGATAGGAAGACCTAGACAAGATGGATAGATTGTGTGAGGAATGATATGAAATAGAAAGGAGTAAATGATGGCGTGACGTCTGACAGGGGAGAATGGAAGAATAAAACGTGTTGCGCCGACCACAAGTAGAGTGCGACAAGGGCAGGAAGTGATGTTGTGATAAAAATCAAAATCAAAGCATTTATTTCAAGTAGGCCAGTTACAGGCACTTTTGAATTATCGAAACAAAGATAACAATTAAATGTAGCTACAGTCCCAGTCACAAGGCATAAAAACTGTGAAAGTACTGTAGTTGCCCATTCCCTATCGTAGATCTCTATGGAGAAGAACGGGCACTCTTTTAAATCAGTATATTGTTACAAAACCTTGGTTCATCATTCATGATGAGATGGTACACTATGTGAGAACGATGTTGCAAGATGTGCACATTAAAAGTGTCCACAGTAAAAACAAAAAAGACAATTCAAAAAATAAAAATAATTAATTCAAATAAGCCGTGGCAACTAATAGATGACTAGTCACACTGACAGCGCCCGTTCACAAACATGAGGCATAGATCAGCACCATTCAACTCAACCATTTTGAAGGGAACTAAATGATCCGACACACGCGCCACCATCAGCGAGACATTTGAGTGAGCATGACATACTCTCAACCGCCAGGGCACATTCAGGTCAAGAAAGGACGTAGGTTTCCAGTGAATGGTAGCTTTCTAGTACATAGTACTCACACAGCATGGGCTTTATACAGCGTGTAACAGAAAGGGTATAATCATATGGAATACTGTGTTACGGACCATCAAACTGAACAACTTTTTCTATGGGACCACCATCGAAATCGTAAAAAAATAATCAACTGCACCTTACAAAATTTCAATACCTACTCGACCCAAATGTATGGGACAGCTGATTATTTTTTTACGATTTCGATGGTGGTCCCATAGAGAAAGTTGTTCAGTTTGATGGTCCGTACCACAGTATTCCATATGATTATACCCTTTCTGTTACACGCTGTATAGTACTAAAGATATTGAATCTATACAATGCAAAGATAAGTTGTACAATCTTCAGCAGCTCCAACAATACTATTTAATGTTATCAATTTGTGCGTCCCTGTCCTTGTGGAGCAGGACCGGCATTGAGCCAAGCATTTTTATCAGCGATATAATCGTCCAACTTGTAATATGCTTGCTTACAAAGTGTGCGTTTAATGCATGTTTTAAATTTCGTCTCATTGAGTTCAAGAATACTTTGTGGAATTTTATTATAGCATCTCAAACAGTACTCCATGAAAGATGAGTCTACTTTAGCGAGTCTGAAGCCTGGCTGAACTAATTGGTTCCTATTTCTAGTACTGTAATTGTGTCTGTCACCTCTTTTACTAAAAAGATGCAGATTTTTTCTTCCGTACATTATGTTTTCATAGATGTATTGACAATGTACCGTCATGATGTTAATGTCCTTAAACAGTTCCCTTAGAGAGTCGCACCTACGAAGATTATATATGGCTCTGATGGCTCTTTTTTGCAGAATAAATATAGACTGAATGTCTGCAGCCCGTCCCCATAACAAAATGCCATAAGACATTATACTATGAAAATAACTAAAATAGACCAGTCTAGCGGTATCTATATCAGTAAATTGACGGATTTTTCTAATGGCATATGCTGCTGAACTTAGCCGCCCCGCAAGAGATGTTAAATGAGAACTCCATTGTAGCCTTGAATCAAGCGTAATCCCCAGGAAAACCGTTTTATCTACGAATTCTAGTTTCTCTTTATTCAATATTATATCACAATCACTACTTTAACATTCGGTAAAGCAAATCTTATGCATTTAGTCTTTTTTTCGTTTAATACTAAATTGTTTGCTGTGAACCAATTATGGACCGGAAGTAGGGCATTATTCACGTCATCTAGAGTTTGGACCCGTCTATTTATCTTAAAAATTAGGGAAGTGTCAACAGCAAATTACACCATATTTTGGTTGGTTTTTCAATAAATAGGGTAGATCATTTATATATACTAGAAAGAGAAAAGGACCCAATATTGAGCCTTGCGGAACCCCCATTTTTACTTTTAAACCCTGTGAATTGACACCATTTATTTGAACATGTTGTTGTCTATCACTCAAGATTTTACCAAACTAGGTGCAAGTTTACCTAGTCCGTAGTGCTCAAGTTTCAAGAGTAATGTCTCGTGATTTACGCGATACTGGACCAGCTCCTTCTCGCAAGAGAAGGAGGTCATTTACAAAGACGTGGGTCCAGGGCGGGTTGGTAGAAGCCACATTTTTCGTCGACAACATGCCGGTTTCCTCGATCATGTTTTTCTTTACTGTTTTGAGAGCAGTGGCGTTGAAATAAATTCCACAAAGTGCCTGCGTGGATTCGAGCACACGACTTATGTTAAGAAACATCGATCATGTAGTATGCCTTGGTACCAGACCTTTAGGACATAATCTACTTCTGTCCCTTCTAAGTCTTGGCTCTTTTGATTTCCATATAATAGGCTAAAATCTAGCCAAGATCTGACTAAAGATAGGGTGGTGAAATCGCGATAAATTAAAAAATAAGTATGTGAAGTGAATGGCAGATCGCTTGCAAGGATTAGACATATTTCTGTTTTCCTCTCGCTAAAATTGTTTGTAAATTGTTTCCTTGTTCTTAATGACCATTTCCTCTTCTATAAACTCTCATTAGAACGATCTACGAGTTTTCTAACATTAATACAGTCATAATCAATATTGTCCTTAAGTAAATCTACGTGTGTAACTCTACTCAATACTAAGATAAAACTTATACTTTCTAAAGCATACTCATTTCTATCTTTACGACGATCACGCGACTCTTATCCTTCATTACTGCATCGTACAATGCATGTAACTATTGTTTACGTAGTATTAAAACGCAGTACCTCTATAAGGCATCTGTCATACCGTCGACGATTGGCGAGAAGCGAGTAGGGCTAGTAACTAGCAACCAGCAACGTTCAGAAAGTGTGTAGTTCGAATAGTTTTTTCGCTGGGATATGTGCGAGTATGCGTTTGCAACGGACGTCCAGTAACTGGCTGGTATGCGTTTGTTATAAGCGAGTCTCTCTCACCGGGTTTTTTTATATGATAGCCCTTGTCACTGCGACCAAGTAATGGAGACAGGGTGTGCGTCCACAGTGAATGCACGGCGACTAGGGCTTAAAGAGAGTTCTTGTCAGCAATTTGCACAGTCAACTATCGAATAACATTATGCGTGTATTAGAAAAGTGTGTGTAATAATTATTGTGGTGATTATTTTTTCGCGATTACGATATTGGTCTTGTATTGAAATTTGTTCAGTTTGGTGGTCTGTCTGTACCATCATCTGCCTAGTCTTTTTCCCAACTCAGTTGAGATCGCCTTCCAGTCTAACCGGATGCATCTGAATACCTCCTTTTGACGACCCGAATGGCGCAGCGGTAGTGAGGCTGCCTTACGTTCTTAGGGTCCCGGGTTCGAATCCCGGTAGGAGCAAATGTTTGTGTGATGAGCATGGACATTTGTTTCCGAGTCATGGATGTTTCTATGTATAATAAGTATGTATTTACAAACAAAAAGTATCTATGTAATATTATCAACTATCTGGTGTCCACGACACAAGCCTCGTTGCTTAGTGTGGCACCTAGATGGCGATGTGTGTAATGTCCGGCGATATTTATATTTATACCAGTAATTTACATGGAGCGACTGCCTTTCTGACCTCCACAACCCAGTTAGTACTGTAAATTACGATACCAGTTGGTAAGACTGGTTTTCAGACTTTCGGGCCATTGACTGCCTGTTACGACTGTCAAAGATCTACAAATGACCGCCGGGATCAACGGCTCAACGTGCTTTCCGAGGTACACAGGAAACTCGTTACGTAATGGGTGGTCACCTATCCACGGACCAACACAGGCAAGCGCGGCCTAACCCGAAAATCGACCTGACCGGCTGTATTATTTATCAACGAGCTCCTCACCCTTAAGTATGACAACACCTTTCTGGTACACGATGTTTATGTCCCTTTCACTCACCCGAGACCTAGCTCTTTTACGCTTTTTGAGCGAGAAAACAAGCGATAGCTATAACTAGTCGTTTCCTCATCAGCAGTAGGACAGATGCCTCAAGAATAAAGTAAGGGTAAAGTGGAGCATAGCTCTTCCGCGTCGACGCTCGCAATGCACGCCAACCTTCTAAATTTTATAATACTCATTGCCGTGTTTGAATTCTTGTCGGTTCTAGTAATAAGTTTGTTTCATTATATTAGTTGCACATATTACTGTAAAGAATGCGTTAGTATCTAGCTATAGCGTGCTAATGGTAGCGCAATTACTTATGTAACATAACTATTACGACATGTGACGGTTTCCAGATTTATCGTGAAGCCGTTCACATTTTACTTTCCGATGAAGGTCTTCTTTGTGATGCTAAATGGATTCTATGACCAGTTGATGTTAATATTACAATTCCCTAAGACAGAGGGAGAGGTTTTGTTTCAAATTTTCGTATGGTGATTTGCTTTGAAATAACTTCTGTAGTTTATTGGATGTTTCATCCTCTGACCTTTGATGCTAAAAAAATCTTAAATGAGAGCTCTAAACTAAAAATGACTTGGAAAGGCAAAAGTATCGAATAGTATTGCCGTATGGCACGAGACACGATTTCCTTGATGTGAATCAACTTGATGCGTCAGCTTCAACCAAGGAAAGGTAAGTCGTAAGTCCAGATGTTGACTCAGCGATTTTAAGAGAATTCCGCTTAAATCTGTTGACCTGTTTTTTTATTTTTATTAAACCTCTTAATGTCTAGAGATTTCAGTTTACTTCCTTCCTTATGCTGAACTGCAGGCGACATGTCTTTGTTAACCAAGTACATTGACGTTGTATCCTATACATTCGTCTGTCGTCGAGTTCATTTATTTACAGCCAGTATTTCGCGCATTAAAATCACGTGCTTCTTAGGGTAAATATACCGCCAACGCAGCAGGTGAAAGCTCTACGTTTGCCAAATTTCAGCTCACCTAAGTGTTCCCAAGAAATATGGCAACGTGGCTGTAAAAGCAAAATAACTAGGCAAAGCTATTTATTTGATTACTCTTAAATAGATTAATGGTAATTTGGACTAGAATTGATACAGATCTGTCTTTAATTTGGCATGAGTCTTATGTAATTGGGTGAAGCTGCCACAACATGTGCGTAGAGGTTGACGTGTTGCCTAATCGTGCCAACAGATTCAGATCAAATCCCTACTTGAGTTTATTACTTTCCCATCGATGCTTATAGCATTTAGAGTGGTTGCTCTTTTCTGCCCTCTATAAATGGAAACAGTCCACAAAAGAGGTTTTGCTCAGTCTATGATAGTTACACTATCTATTATATGAATAATCCAGCATTCCTGATAGAGCGCATTCAAAAATTCCGAAGGTCATCGACCTCATTTGGTCATTGACACATTTCAGTTGCGATATTTTGGCGCAATTTCAAGCTGAATCCGAATAAACATATTCGCGAGTTTTATTCCTTTTGCAGAATATATTCAGTACAAAAACATTCCACCTCTTGAGAAGTTTCAACATGTTTTTAAATAGAACTTTGTCGGTAATTAATGGCCTGAGGAAAGAATCGCAGAAGTGTGTTTTCAGGTTTTCCCGAAATATTTCAGGAAATTTCCACACATGTTTTGATATCAACGTTGTATTTACTTGGGAATTGGAATACGACGCAATAAATGAAATACATAATAATGTTCCGTAAACAAGTATTGCAAAAAAATACCTACTGCTCGATTTATGTACGAACTAGGCGACTGTGATGGATGAATGTGTGTGTACAACCAATTCAAAATAAAATTATAAACACCATCACCATGGTCAGAATCAGAACAAGAACTGTTCAATGATACAATGACTGGCATTACGTACTTCCCTTATTTGGTAGTCTGGTAGATAAGTAGTGACTTGTAATGAGGATACATTACAAGAGGAAGTTTTCTTTGCTTGAAAACTTTGGACAACATATAACATACAACATAAGGGTATATATCTTTCCTGCCAGGGTTGCGGGACTGTTCGAAAGAGATACCGAGGCCCTGAAACTCAAAGGGCAAAAGAAGGAACATGGATGGGTTTTAGTCAGTAAAAGTCTGACACTCCCTCCTGCTCAGCCCAGAGCGGGAGGAGTTATTTGATGACACCCTATATGAAAAAAAAAGGTTATATATCTTTTAAGGTAACCCTTAAAAGTTAACCAAATATGCTTGTCTAGGGAGTGCGATCACAGCAAAGTGCAACAGATTGAAATTTCGCGAGGTCTCGCTAGGCCAATTTGACCGTTTACGCTAAATATTTATAAAGTCCTTAATGACTAAACTTATACTGTTTCTTACGGGATATCTTCCCAAGCTCACAATAATAATCACGTAATATAACCCTTAAGCGACAAAGTTTAGTTATAAACCGTGAGAGCATAAAACAGTCCTTAATAATAACTGTCAACACACGCATTTCTCTACACAATTCATATGACCCTACAGCAACACATAAAACAGAATGCCACCGTGGGACGTTCAGCCTAGACCTCAATACAAGGTTAGTCAATAAACACGTTATGTTACAGGAAATGCGTCCAGTTGCCTAGCACCAGTGACTAATAGTTGGCAGAGCGTGATAAATATGACAAGACGGACGGTCGGCCATGTCCCGATGTAGGGAAATAGTGCGAGAGTTGCATGTCATCGGAAGATCTGGCTTTGAGTGTGATGACATGTGTGTTTTGGTATAAGGTGACATGTGTTTGGAACAAGATTTAAATGTATTAGGTAGTGGATGCGTTGTTGAGGAGCCATGAGGCTAAATAATAACAATTGACCGCTCGAGGTCGATCTTCAGGTTAAGCTGCGCTTGCCTAGGTTGATCCGTGGATGGGTGACCACTCATTAGATACCGAGTTTCTTCCGTGCGTAGGAAAGCACGTTAAGAGGGCCCTTCCCGGTGCGTCTATCGTCAACGCGAGCATGGTCGAAACGCTTGTTGTTTCATCCAGAGCCACAGCGGCAATTTTCTTTCAATTCCCCCGTCTTACCCCGCCCCGACCCCGCACATCTCGTCTCCCGCGCACCTCATACCGCCTAACGCGATGACGTTGAACGAAAAATTGTGTTCGAAAATTTCTTAAACTTGTTCCAGGAAATACGTGTTTTTTAATAAGTCTTACAAGTGTGTGAAATAAATATTTGTCATTAACAATCTCCATTACATGTGCAAGGTTTCTATCGAGATGTTTTCTTTACTTTTACAGTTTATGAGTACATTATGAACGGCCAAAGTTCAGTTAAAATTTGTGCAAAACAGCAATTTTTGGAGGCGTATACTGAATTTGTTTCTACATTTTTTTAGTTTTTGCTACCATAGAAACCTAGATATAGTGCACAAAATACATAATAGTTCAAAAAAGATAGATGTGTAACAACTGCATAATCACGTACGAGCGTTTGTATGAAAAACATGACGGGTTGGCCGCTCTTAAGCTGTTGGTCCCAGCTGTCATTTTTAAATCTTCGAGAGTCGTTACCTTCGTGACCCGAAAGTCTGACAACCAGTCTTAAGAAGGGGTATCGTATTACCCAGTGCTAACTGGGTTGTGGAGGTCAGATAGGCAGTCGCTCCATGTAAAATACTGGTATTTAGCTGCATCCGGTTGGATTGGAAGCCGACCCCAACATGTTGGGAAAAGGCTAGGCAGATGATGGTAGTGGACAATTGCTTCACAAGACTAATTCTACATCTATACTTGGACCTATAAGTGACTGAATTTGACTGAAACTCCAAGTAAAGTATGTAATTGTAACTGTAGGATGTTACATATAATGTAATATTTTTTTAGGTGGAATATTGGTAATTAACAGAAACATTGATAACTAGCTGTTGCCCGCAGCTTTGCTCGGGTTATGACGGAAATTATCCCACGGGCATAATGTAGCTTCCTATTAGTGAAAGAATGTTCAAAATCGGTTCTGTAGATCCAGCCAGAGATTACCCCCTACATACAAACTTACAAACAAATTTTACCTCTTTATAATATTAGTATAGATATATGCAATTGCAGAATGAACCTCTTTATTCGTCGAACAAGACATTTCTAGTATAAAACATAGTAACAATGATTGATAGACTGAAGTGCTAACGAGGCTGCTATGCGTCATAGTAACGCAACACTACTTACTGCAGGGAAAATACATACCTTCACAACGAAACGCAATTCATTCCGTACGTCAACGTGAATTTCACCAGTTTCCGTCATAAATTATGTTGTAAATCATCTAATATTTAGCATCCGGCTGCTACGAGTACCTAGTGAACATTGGCAAACGTGCTTGGCGCATGGATTTGTAATCTATACTTCTATACTAATACTAGCTGTTGGCTGCGGCTTCGCTCGCGTTTTGGTCGAAAATTATCCCACGGGTGTGAAAAATAGATAGTAGCCGATTCTCAGACCTACTGAATATGCATATAAAATTTCATAAAAATCGGTCAAGCCGTTTCGGAGGAGTATGATAACTAATATTGTGACACGAGAATTTTATAATATAAGATTATAAAGAGGTAAAGTTTGTGAGGTTGTAGGGGGTAATTTCTGGATCTACTGAACCGATTTTGAAATTTTTTAATTATTTCACTAATAGGAAGCTGCATTATCCCCGAGTGCCATAGGCTATATATTTACAACGTGCACGTGGAATAATTTCCGACCAAAACGCGAGCGAAGCCGCGGGCAACAGCTAGTAGCAGAATAATCTTAAGATTTAAAAGGAGCTATTTAGAGCGATTTTTTGTACTAAATTATCCCTATGGAAACTTCGTGTCATCCGGCGGCGAGATGGGTAGACGACATAGCTGCCATCAGGGGAAAAACCTGGATGAGGGTGGCACAGGAATGTGGCATTGGCACAAGAAAACAGAGGCCTATACCCAGCAGTGCATGAATTCAGGCTGTGGATGATGATCTTCGGATTGACTTTAGGATCGTCCTGCCGTATCAGTACTGGTAGTATTACGGTCCAACAATATACGGATTAATGCTCCATCGAATTTCATATGACATAATAAAGGATATAAGGGATAATTCTCCACAAACTGATGCGGTGAATTCAGTATGTCATACTAAGATGACCGGTACAAGTATTTATTTCAGGAATGTTATGGGAATCCAATACATTTGATTTGTTTTATTTCCTCATCGGCAACGGCAAGCGCGACGACAGAACGTTCGTTAGAGTATTTAGACATCCATTGTTGGATTTTTGATTTTAGCCCTATTATTTACATAAATGGACTGCTGCGTACAAGGAATGTAATTTTACATTGAAATAAAGGCATAATAACTGAAAAAAAAAGCGGAAAAAAATTCCGGTGGAATATGATTCAGGATAAGGAGCTGGAGGCACTCTGACAGTTTGTGGAGGGCTGTCCCTTACACCCTGTATATTTTCATAACAAGCCATAGTTCTGAGAAATCAAGAGCCAAGAGGAGCACAAGAATAGGTGGAAAAAGGCAAGGGGACTTTTCCGATAAAACTCCTATATCCTGAAAAACCTCTCCAAGGCCCGGACTCCACCAAAACGGAGACGAGTGGAGCGGCGCGAAGGCCTTCCAAGATTCAACCAATCACAAGAGAGAAGAGAGACTCAATGTGGATTTCAACTAATATGATTGGTTGATTCCCGCAAGTCTCCTCTCCACTCCTTTCGTCTCGGCTTTGGTGGAGTTGAAGCCTAAATCAATAACCCATTCACAGGCATTGATTAAAAGATATTGTCTGTGATTTTTTTACAAAAGCTATACAGAAAATAATAATAATAAATATGTGGACTCTGCAATCATTGTACCGATAGTCGTTACGGTTAATGGACTGGGATGGAGCAGAGAGCCTCGACCAACACCTTAGTAGGCTCTCATTGCGCGGCTGGGTCAAGGGCTTGATTCAGAAAGCAGTACTCCTGGACACGGCACGCATAGTGAGGCGGTTCCTCTCTCTGGAGCCCTGACCACCGGCAGCCTGGACCTTGTTCCTGATGCCGATGGGCCATCTATTTTTTATATTTTTTTTATAAGTTTTTTTTTAAAAGAAATGTTTAAAAATATATATAATAAGAAAAATGATAAATAAAGGAGATAATAATAAAGTTTTTATTGTTTCTCATACAATTGTTCTATAGCACAACATTGAGGCAGCCCCTTAAGTTATGAGGATAGCTGTGATGGGGTTACCTCGCAACTTCCCATGGGTTACAGTTTACAATGTTGATATAATAGGGAAAAGAGAAGCACGTACCTCTATCCAGCTTAGGAACACAGGGCGAAGACTCCTGGCACTTGGTGACGCATTTCTTATGGCAAGACAGCCCACAGTTTCGGCACTGCATCGCGTCTTTCAGCCAGATCTGAAAATTGAATGTGTTTGTATTAAAGGTCGAAGGACCCCGGTAAAAAATAACTTGATTTAAGTACATGTTTTTGAAGGAAAGTTCGTTGATATGTGTCTGTAAATAAAGTTTATTTTTGGGCAGCTTTTTTGTGCAAAGGGCTGATGAAATATTTGAGTGCTTATTTTTCTTTTGTTTGGAATTTACGATTTGCAATTTAATGTGGAAATGATGACAGATGAATCGAAGATGTAAGTGATTCTCGAACAATAACATACAATCACGCCTGAAATCTTCGAAGGGTTAGACAGAGGTGCACCTAATAGTGCACCCACATTCCGCCGATTACGATCAAGTCCCATGTAATAAGGGGCAAGCCTATTGCTATCAACCGGGCCCAAATCCAGACAGATACTGAGAAATTCCTGTTGGAAAAACCCAATAACACTTTGCCCGATCCGGGAATCGTACCCAGGACCTCATGCTCAGCAGTCGCGCTTGCGACCACTAGACCATCGAGGCAGTCGATTAACAAATAAATTGTTAGACAAAACGTTTATCTGTAATAATTTATACCTGGCCCTGCAGTCTCAACATAGATAGCGATCGCAAAACATCCGAATTCGTTCGCAAAACCATTACGATGCGGATTTAAGATGGACACGAGCCAGATGCGACCCGCCGATGTCGGCTTCCACCTTAAATCCGCATCGTTTTGACTTTGCGACCGAATTCGGTTGTTTTGCGATCGCTATCTATATCGAGACTGCAGCGCTTGATCTATATAATATAGATCGTAGTAGTAGAAGTGTAGAATAGATGACGTCATTCTACAAGAATTATTCTTGTAGAATGACATCATGTATTCTACACTTCTTTGTTCTCGGACTCACCTTCTTATTACAGAAATCGCACTGCGTCGATCTATGGAAATGTGTTCGCACAAAATCATGGCTAGCTCGGGTCGGTTTAGGTGGCTTTGGCAAGACTGGATCCCGGCTTGTCCTGGAGATAGCTCGGGCAGGGCCTAGGCCTTCCCACTCCCACCAAACCAGGGCGTCGCCGAAGCATAGGCAGGGTTCGAAGCCAGCGTGAGATGAGAGCTTGTGGCTTTTGCTGGAAACATATTAATATGTTAATAAGCAGGAGCTCGGCTTAATAATAACAGCTATACGGGTCGATCTTCAACGATAAGCCGCGTTTGCTTAGGCTATTGCGTGGATGGGTGACCACGCATTACATACCGAGTTTGTCCGTGCCTCGGAAAGCACAACATGTCGGTGGCTCGAAAGTCTGACAAGTAGTAGTCTTACCAAGGTGTATCGCATTATCCAGTACTAACATAGGTACCAAAAGAATAGGGAATATGCATGTAATTTTTTTTTCACTTAAATCAATACTATGCAGTACTATCAACCCAAGAAAATAATTAAAAGTTAATTTCAACTACTGCTTGTCGCACAAAAAAAAAATTAAACTCCAACAATTTTCTACGACAGTTCAAACGTCCATGACTATCGCGGCCATTCATGTCAGGACTTTGATGTCACTTACCTCTATCTGCCTTGTTTAAATCTAATTTTTTGCCCTTAGTAGATTAGTTTTACTAAAATGTAAGTGCTTTATTTAAGCAAAAATTGCAATAACAATATTATAGTAAAATCTTAGTGAAACTTTAAGTTCTTTTCAATTAAAAGTGTTTCTTTGACACATGGATTTTGACGTCACTACCGGAATCGATGCGTTTTGTGTTTGCGTTCCGTTTCACCAAAAACACGCTAAATAAAATATTAAATTGTAAAATAAGTGTTGTATTAGAGAATTAAACAAGTGTACCACAATGTTTTTATGGTCCAATACAAGGCATTTTAAAGAAATAAAAAAAGATTTGTATTTCTTGCTTATACCCTATTATGTTACTGATACACCTAACTCGACGACATTGTCAAGTAAAATAAGTTTGTAGGCCTATGCCTCGTACAAATATGACAACTGCGACAGCGTAGTTTATACATTTTACTCATGCCGTTTATGTATATACTGTAGATGCATATCTAACTCAACATTATAATGACTGATATGATGTTATCGTTCTATGATAACGTTATAGCGGTCAGTAGTACCCAATGATCGCTTGCTGACTTGCTCATGATGATTTTTAGGGTTCCGTACACGAATGGTAGCCAACAGGATTCTATTACTAAGCCTCCGTTGTCCATCCGTCTGTCTGTCTGTTAGCGGGCGGTTTCTCATGACTCCTAATACGTAGACAGTTGAAATTTTCACAGAATGTGTATTTCTGTTGTAGCTATAACAAAAGATAATTAAAATAACCTACTACGATGGTACGGAACCCTTCATTTCGTTTTCAGAGCGTTATGATAACTTTGGCACGTGCAACATGGATTTCCCCGGGCACACTTCCAACCCCACAATTGTTACTGAGAATTTCTCGTCAGAAACCCAATTAATAAGTGTTAGTAAATAATTCTCACGTAAACTGGGCGAAATCTTCACGCAGCTGAAACTTTTAAGAAATTGTATCATTGCTATAAGTAGCTGTCGGTCATTAGGGCCTTTGTCTTAAGTCTTATTCATCGCTGTCGAAATGATTGCGCAACGGGAGATTTTTATTTCACCATTTTGGCATTCTCACTCTATGTCTGGGTAAAACCTAAATCTAAACTGCGGATGCCATAGGGGTCGTCTTTTAATCACATGTTGCTGGAGGGGAAGGCACGTGATGTGTCATAAAGGGGAGGGGGGTATAAGTGACATAAAACACCTCACATGATTAAAAGATGGCCCCATATTTATTGATAACAAAGGTACAAAACATATTCCAATGTGTTTGTAACCTCAAAACATAATAATGGTAGTTGTCTCTTGGCTATGGACTCCTTAAAGATTAGGCTATCCAATTTTATATTACGTATGGTTAACTGATGATGTCACGTTCAATGTGTGCGTAATGGCACCCCAATTTATTGGATAAAACCTATATATATTCAGATAGTTATCACTTGCTTCGGTGAATGAAAACATCGTGAGGAAACCAGAATGCCTGAGAGATATTTCTAGACGGCATGTAAAGGCAAGTCAGAGCCCCATGGGCGGCATAAAAACTCTGACACCAGGTAAGGCACTAACCACACGATAAAGAAGTTAATTAAAATTAAAAGTGTACACAAAGAATGCTTACTTGTGATTTGTGTGCGAGACATGCAATAAAAATGTTTTGTTAGTGTCGAAATAAAAATAGTTTGCATATAAATATTCTACATTTGCGCACCAATTATGATTTGCGTTTCGGTAGCTTCTCCAATGCGCAAAATCAGCTCTCTTTGTCTTTGGAAAGAATGCAAAGTTATACGCGTGCAAGGTTTAAGCGAAAGCTAATTATTATCAATTTAATTAAAAGTAGTATTAGCAGTTCATCAGCAGCAGCGTCACAAGTCAGAAAGATCTAAGAAAAATTTGTGCGACATGTAACGCCATCTAGCGGTTATTTACTCCAATTTCTACTCTTACCTGAACTTGATATCGACATCTGGCGGGAGAAACTGGTACCTCTTCATTTGATGTGGGACCGTCGAATCCTGGCATTCAGCCAACAACGCCGTCAGCGGAATATTCAGATACCCTAACAGAATCTCTTCCTTCTCCCCAGTTACGGTTGCCCAGACATTGATGTTCAGATATTTGTGGTTCTCATTTAGCTTGAACTCCGTTTCTTCATCGAAGCGAATGATGGGTTTCAAAGGTGTTTGTTTCGTCCAGAACATTTGGCATATTTCTACGTGTTCGCACTGTCGGGGGCCTCCGACTTCGAACATCTGTTCTTCTTCTTCGGTAGCCTCCTTCTCTTGTATCCTACATTCTGAGGAGTCAGTTCTGATGATAGGTATATCTGGGTGTTTGACAATTTTGTTAATAAGGTTTGCTTGTCGTAAGGGTGTGCTCGCGCCGGAGGCTGGCGGGGTACTGCCGGCCGAGCTGTCGGAAGACTTATTTTCTACGGAGCAGCGTCGCTTCCGAAGCCCCAAGTTTGCCGAAGCAGGCTGTTCGGATGCCTTCGGTTGTCGTGCTGGCTCAGATTTTGTGTTCGGTTTGGCTTGTGCATCAGTCTCGTTTTGTGGTTCTACTGTTTTTGATGGGCTGGATTCGGGTTCCTGATGACGGAATAAACATGAAAGGTGACAACAAATACATAATTATTAATAATGCTCCTATATACCGTTTTCTAAATCTTGTTTATTGTAGGGAGATATTGGTGATCTCCAGACTCCTGCTATTTCTTTGTAAATAGAGGACAGTGGTCTTCCACTAAATTGGAAGTTGGAACAGCTAATGGGGGCTATTGCGTATGAATTCGCCGCTAGAGGCGCTAGTGTAGCGCGAGGTCAACGAAATGTCAGATGTCAAAGAAAGTTCGCGCATTGCGTGCTTTTTTATTACGTATTTTTTACTAATATTCACGATTGTGGACTAGATTGAGCCATTCCTGATTACTTATGACTTGAAGATATTAAGTAGCAACTTAGAATCTTATTTGTTAGTACTTGGAGGTAGAATGATTTATTAAATCTTTCATGCTTGCTAATTTTTTGTTGTTATAGGCACTCAAGTAAATATTTATGAAGTTATATTGGTACTGTAAAGAATAAAATAACATGATTGACATGACCTTACTCGTCAGTGGAGCGATCTGGTGAGCTCAAAAACGATAGCCCTCATTGCATAAATTCAGCCCACGAGGTTATTGTGACGGTACGCATATTTTCTCCCAATTTGTTATTTTTTTCGAAACACTAAATAAGTTGGGGGAAAGCTTTATTATTTATGCGACATATTTATTGTTAATAAATGCTTATCTATCTTGACCCAAGAAGGAGCCCCCTATGCCTTCGTTTTATTCAGTACTCATTGAACTGACCTGTAAATTACTCTTCGACGCCGCTGCTCTCATACCCTGCAGCCGCACGCCCTCCATGACCTCGGAAACCCGCCTGAAGGAGAAGTTCGGCTTCATCCGCTTCGGCTCGGTCGCCTCGTCGCGCCGTGCGCCTGCGCCGCCTCCGCCACGCTTCACTCGCACTGTTACCGCGCGACGTTCTACTAAGCGGAGGAGTTTGCCTACCTGTTGAAGGAAAGTTAAAAGTTACAGGATTTCAAACACATTTCGCTAGTAATTTTTTAAGTCCCATGTAAATGGAGGCGAGCCTATTGCCATCAAATCCAGACTACTAACTACTGAGGAACTAGGTACTGAGAAATTCCTGATGGAAAACCCAATAACACTGCGCGACCTGGGAATCGAACCCAGGATCTCATGCTCAGCAGTCGCGCTCGCGACCACTAGACCACTAGTTTGTATGAAGTCTAGCAAGTAGCTACTTTTCTATGAAAGCACTAAGTTTAATATTAAACATTACCTGAGCAACATTATTGACGGGCTTATTATCGATAGCCAGCACGACATCATCTCTCCGCAGGTCGGCGCGGTAAGCGGGCGACATCGGTACGACAGTGTCCACCAACACGGCGCCCACGCCCTGGCAACACACGAGGCCCAGCGGCCCGGCCACAGCTGGCAACACCACGTCCAGGACCAGCACGCCGCGGCGAAGCGATACCTTGGGAGAATGAAAAGAAGTTCTTCATACTAATATTTTTCTTCTTATTCTTATTTTACTTGTCAAATTGCATTTGTTGTGTGGTATTTACTAACACGTAGATACCGAGCGATACATCGACATAATCATCATTTCAGCCGAAAGACGTCCAGTGCTGGAAATAGGCGTCCTCTAAGTGTCGACAATGTTAATATAAATTTTGTTTGTTGGCTGAAAATCGACCAAGGCTTATTTCTCATTCTGGAAAATATATGGTTCCTATGAGATGAGTAGCAAAAGTAGGACCTCCGAACCACGGTGAAGCGATACACCGGGAAATTGTAAGGAAATGAAGAATAATAAATGAGGTTTTGTAAGTAAATTAACGTTTGAATATTTTAAATCGTTTCCTGAACTGAAGCCGTTCTTTGTTTCCATTTAATTATTTTCCGTGTCAGATAACAATATTCTAAGACATTTGAGAATAGTAATGAGAATGAGTTTATTTAGTTTCAGTCAGTCAGTAGGTATCTCACCCATCCATGCGAGTCCACAGCTAAGGCCGCGCGCACATTGGCGGTTCCGCCGGACCACTGCAGTCGCGTGACCTCCATCAGTCGCACGGTCAGTCGTCCGTGTGGACAGGGCCCTTCGTCTCCCTCTGTGCTGCCAGGGTCTGACTTCGGGAAAAACGGTTTGTACCTGAAAAATATTAAAGTTCATCAGGTTGTACTTAACATCCACTTTTCAATAATTAATGCATAATCAGCTGCTTG
Source organism: Eugnorisma glareosa (assembly GCA_947578425.1). Taxonomy (NCBI): domain Eukaryota; kingdom Metazoa; phylum Arthropoda; class Insecta; order Lepidoptera; family Noctuidae; genus Eugnorisma; species Eugnorisma glareosa. The sequence continues at coordinate 17,291,552 of OX387959.1, forward strand.
GTGACTGCTGAGACCCGCACCTGCCGCCTTTCTGTGAGAGGGATCGGTCCATTACGCGGGCCCAGTGCAGACCCACTGCTAAAAGGCAAAGGCAAAGGCCTCCCCCATATCTTTCCAGGTACTCTTTTTGTGCGCCACTTCGAACCAGCCATTGCTGTACGCGTCTTAATTTTATTTAGAAGATAGTATAGATGGTCATGTATCCGACCCGCGCGCGCCGCAGTCCAACGTGTACACGTACGGCTACATCAATGAGCTGCGCTGCCGCTGGCCATGCAAAAGCTCAACTGCACCATGCGCCGGCGCCGATGTTCGCCCGAATTGTTATAATCACTCTCTTGTTCTACTAGTCCAGTCATTATATACATTTGGAAATGCATGTGAACCGAGAAGGCGAAATTTTGGATATTACGTGGGGGGGATAGGTGAAAAATGTAAAAGATCTTAATTGTAGATCATAAAAAAAGCAACAAAAAAGTATTGTATCAAAATTTTCGTATCTCAATGGAGAACCGAGTTACTGTGAAAAAAAAAACTGACTTTAACCCCTTTTTCAAGATGGCGGAAAATGCATATAGGAAATCTTGGTCGACAATTTGAAGCGCTGTTGTAGATTGGCCATGAGCCTTCTTGGTTCACATGCATTTCTAGCCCGTTTTTTCCGACTTAATGACTGGACTATAAGTCTTAAGTTGAAAAAAGTCAAGTAGATAGATTCATTTATCCACTTACTCATCCTGAGTAAGTGGATAAATCGAGACTCTTGAGCGGTAATTTAACTAAGTGGTACCCTTTCATGATTGACCTATTCACTTCGTTATAAGTTATCCTTATTGTGGGATCTCTCTTGAACATTATTCTATTTGTAAATTAAAATTGATTGTCTAGTGAGAAAATTAGGTTTTTAAAGTTTAATCAGTAAATTCCCCCTTAGCTTATTTCAATAAATTCCAAGGCCCACTTGTACACACGGCTACACATTAAGCTATACATTTCCAGTATAAGCTGACCTCGCATTGTACGAAAATCATATACAATGTGAGATCAGCATAAACTGGAAATGTATAGCTTGATGTGTAGCCGTGTGTACAATAAATCCACTTAATGGATTTCATTCTATTTCTGTCAACCGTTTGGAAATAAAAGAGACATAATGATGTTTTAAATACATCTGTGCTAGGTAAATGTTTCACTGGTTTGTCGTGTTAATGAGCTTAGCCAAGTTACTAATGAATTATTTTTTTCACCTTAGTAGATGACAAAAGCGCAAAGTAATCTATAACTTACCGTATCTTATAATTAGGCAGCGTATGCCTCTGCGCCACTGCTCTCCTAATATGTGCAGCGACTAACGAAGCCAGTCTAGGCTTGATCTGCCTTCCCTGGAACCTTCCACGCACCCGGAGCTCAAGCTTCGGTGGCGAATCGAAGGCTAGCGCCCAGTGAGTGTATGGATTGCGACGGAACATTACCCTAACATTGCCGCTTATGCTTTCCACTGAAAATGAAGAAAAAGAAAATTAACTTAAATCTTCTTAGCATATCGATGGCAATTTAAACTGAGCTACTAGTTTGGCGCTTTCGGTAGCGTCCATCAGGTCCTGTAGTGAACAAACAACAGCAACAACGATATTAAATGCCCCATCGTTTATGGAACAACACCACAGGTACACTCCACTCCCTGTTTGCTGCTCCCGGCATAACCATACTATCCACCAAGTGCCCATTAACTTAAATGAACAATAGGGAGACTCGGTGCAAAAAAATATTAAAGGGCTTGTCAAAGAATGTGGTCTTAAAAGTTAACATAGACAATTTTTTTTATTAAAAACTCCTTTCTTTTTCGAAGATGGTTAAAAGTAGCATTAAGTCCGGGGTTGTTTCTGAATTACCCCGAGTGTCTTTTATGCGGAAACAAAGAATATAAAAATGGACCCTTTGTTGGAGTTTTCAAAGTTAAATGATAAAAACATTCAAGATTCTTTCACAAGTTACAAAGTCGGTTTCCGAAGATCATGCAACGATAAAGTTCTCTTTGTCTTTTTTGATTTATAGTCGCGATCTCAAGTAACTATTGGCAGAGTTAACATGTTAATTTTGCGGTTGCAGAGAACTGGATTCTTTGTCAAGATTTTGACTGAAAAATAGCTTCTAATAATGAAGGTGACTTCGTTTTTATTTTTACACAAATTAAACCAATAAAATGTTACAAAAACTACATTAAATCTGAGTTTTGAACGTCATTCATGATTTTAATATAATATGTATTGTAAGCAATACATTTATAAAGATCATCTTTCGATGTAAAACTGACGTGTAACATTGATAATGTACTAATAATGTCTGTTTTCACGAACATTAGCTGCCACCTAAAAGAATGCCTTTGAGAGTTGAAATTTCGACCATAGAGGCATTCATTTACGTGGCACTTAAACTAACCAGTAATAGATATGTTAGCGATTTTCCCCAGCAGCATGACGGCATCCACATCGATGCGGAAGTTGCCATCATACGCCAGGTCAAACTTCAGGTCAAGGGCCCTGAGGCGCGCCCCATCCTCTTCTAGTTCACCAGACTGGAGCCGCAGGTTCGTGATGGTGGGGAACTCCGAGCCCACTTCTAGAGAGCGTAGCTGTGGAAGGAATTAAAGTAATTAAAGTTTTAATTACTTGAGGGTGGAAATTTAAAATGCTGTGTTGGATTTTCCACTTTCGGCTCAGCTCCGAAAGTTAATAATTCTACAGCACATCACTCAATGTTCCTCACGAAATATTGAATTTCCATCGTTGTACTGTTGTATAAAACCCATGGTGACAGTTCTTTGTCCATCGAGTGGTTTTTGGAATTGCCGAAATACGCTTCATCCCAGATTAACCGCGAAATCGGCAGGCCGGTAAGCATAATTGAGATATTGTCGGCCTGCTATGTACAGAGGCACAGGTAATAAACTAGACGATAGGGTTCAAAGGAATGTTGGGTGTCTGTTAGTCAAGCAATAATATGGAAATTTGATGCCACGGGTCTCCCTCTTGCGATCCATCACGTCTTCGATCTCTATCGAGCGAATATCATATATGCACTTAATACCCGCCCGCTTTATGCTTAAGTAGTATACCCGAGCAGAGGCACGAGTGGATAAGCGAGACGATATCTCATTAAACACGAGTCTATGAACTCTAGAAGCCCTTAAGAGCCTTACGAGGTACATAACTTGATAATACGACGTAAATATTGTTACGAATTTTCTAATGATACATGTAACCCTCGGGCTTACTATGAACCCATATTTCTTGAGAAAATATAAGTAAAATGAAAAGAAAACATTACTGTATACGTGTTATCCTCAGGGAATGCCTAAAAACAAAAGTTTGAGACTTCAGATCTTTCGCGCAAAATCACTGCCGAAACGTCGTAAAGAGAGCAAAAGTTTTTTTTACTCGGTGTTCTCAAACTATATGCGGCCCACAGAGCTCTTGTAAAGCTTAAAAACTAACTAATTAGTTTACGAGCAAGACTTTCTTTTTAGCTTCTTTAATATCTGAACTGAAGGTATAGTCAACCTCGTAAATGCTTTGTCAACACCATAAGGTTGAATGTTACTTGCAGGTCAGCATAGCTATTCACAAACGCATCGATTCGATTTCGATTCGGAAAGTCGTATGTATATCTCGCTCGCTTTCATTTAATGCCAAATAAAGATAGACAAACGACTTGTCGAATCGAAATCGAATCGCAGCGTTTGTGAATAGCTATGCAGGTCCATATTTTCAATCTTACTGAAGCTTCAATTTACTGAGAATTGTTGTTTAAAGAGGTAAAAACAATTATGAGGTCGACTTCACGAGACCTGCTTCTTGGAATCAAAGGTTGGGTTCAAAACTTAATTTGTAACTTTAGTACTAAGAGTCTTTTCTTAAGAAAGGAATTTCCGTGGCTCGGCTCGTAGCAACAGATTATTTATTCTAAGACAAAATGTCAAGAGATTTATTTATCCTCAAGAGATTAGTCCTACGAAAAGTCTGTTTCTTAGAGCTGTCTTAATACCTACTTCGAGAAAGAAGATATCTTTGAGCAGCTTAAGTCAACGAATGAACTAATACTTGAACTCTCTATCGCGGACGAGGTACTCAAAAATTCAAGGTGTCCCCATTTCAGACTTGTTTGAGATCGTTCATCTTCCTGTCTTTGTTCCACGTTACTTGGGGTCGGCACAATGAGTTTTTTTTGTATTTCATTTCAACCCTGTCGACCGTCACGCTATCATTTACGTCCTTTTCTTTCTTATTATTCTTCAAACAATCCATCCATATTTTATTTGGGTATCCTGTCCCTCTCCATCCATCACTATTTGTATCTAGTTTTTATTTGCATTTACTATGTAAATAATTGACAAAGTCTTTGCTGTTTTTGACTTTTAGATTAAATAGTGATTACGATTCAAAATTATGACTTGAAGCGTATTAAACGTTTTCATGAGGTTCTTGCCTCTCAGATCCTCTTCTAAAGAGGTTTATCCGCTAAAAAATCCGTAAGTACGAGTTGACAGTACGATAATCATAATATTATACGTTAGCGGTTTTTATAATTCGTTCCGAGCCGGGCGGGGCGTTTTCACATCGTCGGTCACGAATCGTTGGCGCCGATTGAACCGCAAACCAGTAGCCATTGGACCGAATAGTTTGCTAGTCGACTAAAACTAACTAGCCGTGCTATATTATGTACTACATTTTATATAGAAATGGCAAGGATGTCTGTAGAAACGAAATTCGCATTATTAAGTTAACAAGTGGCCCTCAGCAGCCTATAAGGCCTCGGTCAGGTCAAAGCCTCTCAGAAAATGAGGTTGGTCCTCCATTACGAACAATTGAACATCCCTAGTAATAAAAATAAACAGGAAGAAGTTTTTTAAGCTTTATTCGATATTCTGACGGTAGTCCATCGTAGACCAGATTGATTTCAAGCTCTTTTGGCCGTCAGAACCTCGTGCTAGGATTCACAGGGCTTAAGTTTAAGCTGGTCTCGTATTCTATTGAAACTCTGAACTACGCTAGGCCAGCTCACTCTACTTATAACTACGATCAAGGGAAATGAAAGGAACTAGCTGAAACCACACGTCTTCGCCGTTTATAATTTGTGCAATCAGCGACTGCTACGCAATTTGCGTTATACATTGAGCACCGATCAAACGGCCTTAAGTACTTCATAATGGGTATAGCGTAATGTAATTTTATCGGTCATTATTAATGGTGCTTCTAACGTAATAAGAGGGTGATTTATAAGGAAACGTTGAACCTAGGACGAATTGTGAATGGTTGGTGGTTAATCATTAATCATCTTGTTATTGTATATTTGACGAGCTCATCATCATCATCATTTCAGCCGAAAGACGTCCACTGCTGGATATAAGCCTCCCCCAAGTGTCGCCACATTGACCGGTCCTGTGTTACTCGCAGCCAGCAGATCCCCGAAAACTTCACCAGGTCATAGGTCCACCTAGTGGGAGGCCTTCCAACGCAACGTCTTCCGGTTCGTGGTCGCCACTCCAGAAGTTTTTCAGCCCCATCGGCCATCCGTCCTGTAAGCAATGTGCCTGCCCACTGCCACTTAAGTTTGGCAATTCTTCGGGCTGCGTCGGTAGCCCTGGTTCTCTTGCAGATGTCCTCATTTCTGATTTGATCACGCAAGGAAACTCCGAGCCTAGCCCTCTTCATTTGTTTTTCTTTAAAAAAAAAAAAACGTTGCCCCACACTAGGAATTTCTCCTGTATCGTGGTTAAGCCTTCTGATTAGACCCATTGTGAGCGACCACGTTTCGGCCCCGTATGTAATCACTGGCAACACACACTGGTCATAGACTTTCGTCTTGAGACACTGCGGTAAGTTGGACGAGCAGATACCGCGCAACTTCCCGAACGCTGCCCAGCCGAATCTGATCCGTCGATTGACCTCTTTCTCGAAGTTAGACCCACCTAACTGGACCGTTTGTCCCAACGTTTGAGGAGCCCGTGGCTTAAACATCGATCTTCAGGTTAAACCACGCTAACCCATTACATACCGAGTTTCCTCCGTGCCTCGGAAAGCACGTTAAGCCGTTGGTCCCGGCTGTCATCTGTAGATCTTTGACAGTCGTTACAGGTACAGGGAATCGTAATACCCAGTATTACTGCTGGGTTGTGGAGGTCAGATAGGTAGTCGCTCTATGTAAAATACTGTTAATCATCTGTATCTTGTGAACTGGAAGCCGACCTTAAAATAGTTGGGAAAAGGTTTGGCAGATGACTATTTGGGACCCGTTCAGTTTATTTCTGAATATCAGTAGTTAAAAGTTCATAGTTCTTCAGACAGCATTTGGAAGAAAGATCAAATAAACTTTGAAGGTAAGCCGATTCTCGCCTTCAAACTTTCTTTGGCTGGAAGTCTGGGATTCGTTGACTTTATAGAAAGTAACTAAACCACACATCGAAGCTCACTTTGGATTAGGAACTTACTTGTCTGACCTTATAAGTCACCTGTGTGCTTAAGATTTATTTCTAGTACCTAGCGGGGTATTAATAGGACACAATATGCTTACATTCTTACAAAAAATTAAAATTTAAGTATCTGTTTGTAATTTCACAACAACAGCTTTGTACTGAATGCATTTAACAGTATACAACGTGTAACAGAATAAACGCAAAACCTCTGAAGGGGTCATTGTACTCATCAATAAGAACAACTTTCACTATGGGACCAACCCCGAAATCGCGAAAAAAAATCAGCTGTTCTGTACATTTTGTCGAGTTATACGGACAGAAATGTATGGGGCAGTCGATTTTTTTTTTTCGCGATTTCAGTGTTGGTCCCATAGTGAAAGTTGTTCATAATGATGAGTACAATGACCCCTTAAGAGGTTTTGCGTTTACTCTGTTACACATTGTATAAGGTCCCATTAAAATAGATGGACAAATTTTAACACAGCGTTCAGTACGTCTAACCAAAGATATCCAAAAGATCAGACGTACACACGGCTACACATCAAGCTATACATTTCCAGTATAAGCTGACCTCGCATTGTACGGAAATCTTGTACAATGCGAGATCACCATAAACTGGAAATGTTTAGCTTGATGTGTAGCTGTGTGTACCTACTGAACGCTGTGTTAAAATTGGCTATCTATTTTAATGGGACCTTATATTTACGCTACTTAGAACAAAAAACCACTGTCTGTCTGTTTGTTCCGGCTATTCTCCGAAACGGCTGTACCGATTTTGATGGAACTTTTACTGGCAGATAGCTGATGTCATAAGGAGTAGCTACAGCTGATGTACTTAGGCTACTTTTATTTTAGAAAAAAATTAGGATTCTGTGCCAAAAAATTAAAACCCTTCATTTCACGCGGAATAAGGTCGCGGGAAACAGCTGGTTGAAACAAAAAAAACACAAACATCTTTTAGTAAAAATAAAAGGAAGGTGCCATCAGTGAACGGACGTTAACTTTGATAGCACATATCTCAGAAACGTGTAACTTTAGAACATTTTGTCTCATTCAAAACTTGTTTGTTACCAGCTATCTATTATTATAGGTTTTATGTGTGACAGCAACATTGAAAGAAAAAAATGTGGAGGTTAGGCCGGTCAAGCTTCATACAAAATTTTTCCAAGCCCTTTATAAATTATTTTTATGGTGCTTTTAGTGTCATCCCTTCAAATGAGTTCATAATCACCAAAAGCAGCCATGTTCCACCTACTGAAGAGTATAGCCGACCTCCCATCTGTGTGTGTGTTCTAGTTAGTATTAGGTATTATATTATCTGTGGTATTAATAAATATAAACTCTAGCTTAAATTCTCACCGTTAAAGACTCAAAGATCTTTCCAGAAGACGTCTTAGCGAGCAGCTCGGCGAGTTCGGTGGCCATGCGCCGGCGCAGCCAGCGGGTGTCGGCCGTGCTTTGCTGGAAGATGAACTGCAGCATCGTGTTGAGGGCGCCCTCTGGCGTGCTGCCTAGCCCGCGTGTTAGCTCGTTGAGGAGTTCCTGTTCAGAAAAAAATAAAACATATTTCAGTAATTAGGAAATCACACAACATATAAAGACACACCTTTTCTCATGGGGGTAGGTAGAAGTTACAGAACATCACCTGTTACGATCCTTACATATGTAGGTACAACGGCTACACATCAAGTTATACATTTTCAATATAAGCTGACCTCGCATTGTACGGTAATCCTAAACAATGCGAGATCAGCATAAACTGGAAATGTAGAGCTTGATGTGTAGCCGTGTGTACCTAGTCCTTTTGATTTGTTGTTGTCGTAATTAAATTAAATCAAATTAAGGCTATTGTTTTTGGTATTTGTAAGTTGACTCTGACTTTAGTAAAGATTTCTTATTGAACAACACAACCCGAGTAGTTTCGGTTACCGAATGTTGATTTCATCTGACATTAAAACATAGTTCTTCGTAAAATAACGACTTATGTAAACTGTTCATTAAAACCTTAAAAGCGCTATAGTTACCTTTAACACATTTATTTAGAAAGCCGGCCGGCCGTGCGAGTCGCACTCGCGGATGATCATGAAGGGTCCCGTACCATCCCAGTCCCGTCCAGTAGGCCCCCCTACTAACCCTCTAATTAATTTTTATTAGTAATATTTAAAGCGGTAACAGAAATACACATGCTGTGATAATTTCAACTGTCTACCTATTACGGATCATGAGATACAGCCCGCTGACAGACAGACGGACGGATGGACGGACAGCGGAGGCTTAGTAATAGGTTGGTTACCCTTCGCGTACGGAACCCTAAAGACCGACAGTTTGAGATTATGGATAAAGACCCAAGAGCCTTATCTATATTTGTTCCTGTTATAAATACATTCTAATATTTTTTTCTTCTGCGAGTTCGCTCTATTTCTATTGAAGGTTTTCAGCTTCAAAGCTTCGCATATATAAATAGAACGATCTGTCAATAAACGGTTCCAATAAAATGGTTTCTAAGGCCTCAAAGGTAACGTAAGTAATTTGATTTACCATTTATATTTACCAGAAAAGCGTTGGTAACTAATATTATCATTTCTACCTCCTTTGCCCTGTTCATAACCAATTTGACGTTTATTTAACTTTCTTAAGTTCTACCCTAATTAGGTACAAATACGTTCATCATCATCATTTCAGCTGAAAGACGTCCACTGCTGGACATAGGCTTCTCCCAAGTGTCGCCGTATTGACCAGTCCCGTGCGTTTCGCATCCAGCGGATCCCCGCAACCTTCACCAGATATTCATTGATACTGAATTATTGAAAAAGTAGGTACTAAAACCCCACTTATCTAAGAACTACGATACTTTATAAAAACCGATGAATTGAGAACTTCATTCTTTTGTCGAGGATCAGAATGATAACGCACTCTGATATGCGCAGCTAGGTTATGAAACTCAGATTTAGGAAGTTGGTGATGTGATAGGTCTATGCCTCTGAAAGTATGAAAAAGCGACTGCATCTCTCTCTTTCTCTCTCTTGTATCTGTGCCGCCGAGACCGAAACTCGTCGAGGATGTACGAGTATTATTACGTGTCATATCAAAATTAATGGTTACTGTTGCAATTAACACCTTTACCGCATAATTAATCAAATACCGACCCGCTGTTTGACCGTGTATGTGCGCAGTAATTATGCAGGTGTGTCCAATACTGCGATCAATCAATTAGCTGTTATTACGTGCCCGCGGACCGTCCGATGAGGGATAGTGTTCGATTTACACGTTGTAGTTAACTATCGATTTCTGAATGTGTGCCGTATGATTTGAAGCCTCATATTTATTGTGGTCACCCTTAAAGTGAGCAGTTAATCAAAATGATCAGTTTTTGGCTTTTAGAGGACGTTAAAAATAAAAATCTGTGCTAATATTAGTAGATTGTTGCATCGATCGCAAAGTGAGTCATTAATGCACCAGTGTTATGTTGGTGCCCGAGCGCAGGCGAGGGCACTAAATTAACACGAGTGCATTAATTACTCACTTTAGCAAGGTGCGTAATCTACTTTTCTTTCAACTACCAATCTACATACCGTGCTAAAATATACCTACTCAAAATAAAAACTCAAGTTAATGAAAAATAAAGTATCTCGCGACTTTTGTGGCAAAAGGTTATTAACAATTTCATTTGCAACTGTTTTTAACTTCCTGGAGTTTAATTCATATCGATATCGCTGTCTATTTCCATTATTTTTTTTTACTTTTCTTGCTAAATACGAACTATCAAAGTTTTACAATTTATGATACAAAATGCGCGTCATTTGTATTTTTTCACCAAGTCGACTTTATTCAGCCGATTTTTATTTTCAGCCAGTATCTTTTTGATGAAATGCAAACATTTTTTAGTAAACTTAATGTGAGACAGTAAATCTCTGTAGTAAATTAATATCTAAATAAAAAATAAAAACAGTGCATTAAGGAAATTCTGTGCAACAATGAGATTTCATATAACATTTCTACACTGTTTTGGTTCTAAGCAAAAAAGACATCCTTTGTGAATTTGTGATAGGTTTTGTAGTGATTAATGATAACATTACTGCATAGTTGAAAGAAAAGGTATATTCTTCACTTCTTGTATCATACTTGCTCATGAATTTTTCTTGGCAAGTGCTAAAAACCTGTAACTGTAATCTTGTAGCGGAACTACAAAAAGTACTACAGCGCCATCTATCCCACAAATGACGAACTAACATCAAATTCCTAAATGGCTTTACTAAATTTCTCTGCGACTTAAAACCTTGAGCCGCCGTGTGGTACGAACAGGACTTTAGTATGAAACCGAATGCAGCGTAGGAAAACTCGACAACAACTGTCGGGCAGAAGCCCACTAGACACAACACCCCTCTATTCGAAGGATCCTTCCATTTCTATGAGGGAGAAAGAACTTTATACTCTGATCTTCATATCCTCATAATTATAATTTAGTATAACCAAGTGCTAAGGGTACCAGTAAAAGTTTGGGGAAGACTAGAGAGCAGTAGCGAAGGGTCAATTTTTGTAAGAGGTAAGCCGGAGTACATATTTCTAATGTGATTTTATTATTTGTCTATAAAATACTGACATTTTTCAAAGGGAAGCCGGTAGGAATCGAGTTGTATGGATCCTTCGCTATGCTAGAGAGCGTAGGTATTGTATTTATATATCTAGGATCAGTGATCGTGGCTTTTGAAGCCGTGGTCTTTCAAGCATCTTCATACAACAACATACTTCGCTTTGTAAGTTTGTATCGGGATTGCTGTAAGAACCAACAGTTATAATCACCACACATCTTCATAAACTCCTTTGTCCAACGGATTAAAGTAGACGTTACATTATAAATGATAAATGAGGTACTAAGACGCCTATTAACGGGAGAACAAAGGCAAGATAACTGAATTCTAATCTCCCATCATTAGCATCTGCTACCTTCATAATTCCTTTTGATGAAGACAGCTGGGAAATAGTACTTAATCATAAAGACCGTCCCTCTAAATAGGTTTTATATGTAAGAATGTATACTCGAGTTAGTGAGTAAAACTTCTTTCATATAAAAACTTTTTATTTGAGTTTAAGAACTGAAGCACTCAAAAGTTTATAGCCGTCTCTATTTATTGAATAGAGGGAATTTTATATTAAAATCGATTCTATCGTCGTGCTTACCCTATTAATAACTAGCTTATGCCCCCGGCTTCGTGCGCGTGGATTTCGGTAATTATCCCATGGGATCGTATTACGGGGATAAAATAATCCAGGCAATAAAAATTTAAAATAAATATAGGTAATTATTATTATTTTCTTTCATCTCCTTAAATAATGATCATCGCTCTCTCTCTCTATCAAAGAGACAGGTCAACAACAGATTAAATATTGCCAGCGAGTGACACATGAAAAAAAATAGGAGGAAGGGCAATCAACGTACAATTCAGCACGTCGCGTCGTACAGAACCCACATAGATTTTTTTCATATACCTACACATGTGCCAAATTTCATCCAAATCCGTCCAGTAGTTTTTGCGTGAAATAGTAACAAACATCCATCCATCCATCTATTCTTAAAAACTATCGCATTTATAATAGTAGCAAAATTATACTACATGTCTGTCTAGTCTACGAGACAGTCGATGTCAAAGACAAACGGAGACGTTCTCATGTCTGTGAGACATAATAACAGGGTAACACAGACATACGCGTCAATACAATTTATTTCAAACCCTTGTTCTATTTTCTTCCGGAGCTTGAATTTCCTATGACAGGTAATGGTAACTTATCAAGCTCTACGGATGTCACATGTCAAGTCACCGGATTTGTATGACATTTCAACTCCAAAGAATCGAATAACCGATTTCTCGTTTCGATAAATAAATCGTGTACATTTTCAATTTGTAAATTCTGCAAACAACACGTAGGTAATGACGTCACGCACCTCATCAGTCGGCCATTTATATTGAAGCGGTTGTATTAATTATATATTTCGCACTGAAATTGAGGGCAACGCGGTTAATTAAAGGGCCGTTAGCTGTAATCGGGACACTACTTAATGAGGGACACTGGTCAAATGTACGACACATTCGACAAAAAAATATCGGTGGTACAAATATGATTTTGATACATATGCTAGATAAATAAAGGCATTACGGCGTTTTGTTTCTAAATGGGTAAACATATTTGCCGAACAATAGATTAGCGATTGTTTGTTTACAGGTCTACGTGAAATGTCATTACAGTAATCAATAGCGATTTTATTGATAGAACGTATACCACCTACTTACTTACTCACAAATCTGTACCTAAATAGTAAGACTATATTGTTTCGTTTTGATTAAACGACGTGGCTCCAAGATTGCAATAAAGTATCTTGGAACGAGGCGCTTTAAATAGATAGTATTTATGAAAACTCCGTATTTTGGAATCTTTTAACAGTAAAAATCATTGTGCTTTAAGGGTCTGAAAAAGTTCGAGAGAACGTTCTTATTCGTAGGTTGAACAAGTGCTCTCTCGCTTTTTTGGAGGCTTGGCCATTGTTAATTTCAGAAACAGGACGTGCCAGATTTAGATTTATAAAAGATAAATACAAGCAGTCAGTTCTCGTCTGATGACGTCACGTCAAGTGAGGAGACTAGTCCGGAATGGATTAGGGAGCATGATTGGATTGACTAGGCACGTGCGGGTATCGAAGGTCGACCCCAGGGGGTGAGACTTCTTGTGGGGAGCCGCTATTCGCCCCGCAGGGATGATTGCATGATTCTCTTTCCATACATTTTAATCGACAAAACACAAACGAAGATTTCGATATAACTAGGTTTCTTTCTAAACATTGTAATTCAACATACCCTACTCCTGCCTAATCAGGTATCAATAATGTAGACGAGAAACAAACACGCAATTGAATATTTTTTCTATCTCGATGAAGCTACAAACCCCGACGAAGAAAAACACCGATATATCTTATATCGAAAAACAATATTTGTGCGTTGGCAAAACACATTTGTTACTGAGTAAAGGTGATCGCACACGCACAGGTACCTGTGAAGGCATAAATCCTTTCAATATCTACAAAACATTGTTACGGTGCGTAGATTTGATCAAACAATCAATCCTGGCACGGTCCCCTAGCCTTGTATACACCATTAGCTTTAGCCCGCGTCTTCGCTCCCATTATGGTCGGAAATTAACCCACGGAGTCGTTTTATAATAGTCTATGACACTCAGGGATAATGTAACTTCCCATTAGTGAAAGAATTTTCAGAATCGGATCAGTGATTCTGATGATTACCTCCAACCTTACAAACTTTACATCGTTTATTTATAATACTAGCACTTCGCCCGCGATTTGTTTTTGTTCTCCCCGTCCATTGTGATATTTTTTTGTTCTAGACCATGCCTGGTATACTTCTAGTTACGGAGATATTGGGGGTCAAAGTTTCAACTTTTTCCCAAGTTTTTTTTAAGAAATACAAGTGTTTAATGTATTTTTTTTAATTTTTAATCCATCCATCAGCAAAATGTTTTGAGTGAGTCCTAACACGTGATTATTCATCTCAAAAAAAGTCGTTTCCCAGCAATAATTTTTGTGTAAAGTTACTTAGTTTGATGTACAGAATGCTTGGTTGACGGTTTCGTGAATGGGTCTTCTGCCAGTGAAATAATTTTTAGAATTGGATCATTCGCTCCGGAGATTACCGCCTTTATACAAACTAACACACTTACAAACAAACGTTACCTCTTTATAAAATTTGTATGGATTAGAAAATTAATATAGATAAAGCTTTCTATGCGATTCTATTAAAATGGCAACAGGCAGTAATGTATCCATCTAAGAAAACGGTTTCAATTTTCATAAAGTAACTTAGAAACAGTGGTGTCGCTGTGGTTTGTCACAGCGATTGGCTTTGCACCTGAAGTTCGCGGCTGTGGTCGCCTATGGAATTGAACCTTAACACCCTTTTTTTTTTTTTTTTTTTTTTTTTACCGATGGGAAATCATCAAATAACCCCTCCCGCTCTGGGCTGAGCAGGAGGGAGTGTCAGACTTTTACTGACTAAAACCCATCCATGTTCCTTCTTTTGCCCTTTGTGTTCCAGGGCCGCGGTATCTCTTTCGAACAGTCCCGCAACCCTGGCAGGCGTCGGTCCTTACGGACCCCTCCCTGTTTGCTGACTCTCCTTGAGGCGCGCGTGGAACACGAACGCGCCGTCGACACGGCCTGTCGTCATAAGACGGACGGACGGCGAGCTAGCCCATAGCTCACCGTCCACAGGCCCGCGCCTACGGTGGCCGGGGGCCACCACGTGGCCCCCGACGCCCGGTGCGTCTCCCGCGGCGGCTAGGACGTGAGGTTCTCTCCCTCTCACGTTCCGCCACCTCCTTCGCTAGCATGACTGCTTCGCAGAAGGAGGTGACGGCGTCCCATTCCGTCTCGCTCCGGACCATGGATTGAACCAAGGCCGCAAGCGAGAGGTCGCCGCCGCCGATCGCCGCTACGAGGACACGGCGGTGCTCCGCCCACGCGGGGCAGATCTCCACCGTGTGCTCCACCGTGTCCTCCGGTCGATCCTCACAATGGTAGCACCCGGGCGTTTCCTCCCGCCCGATTCGGTGCAGGAACCTCCCGAAACAACCGTGTCCGGTGAGGACCTGCGTCAGGCGGAAGGTGAGGGCGCCGTGGCGCCTCTCTAGCCACTCCTCAAAGAGGGGACTTATCGCCACTATTATGGCGTGCCCTGCACGGGGTTGCGATAGTCGCTCTCTCCATGTCGCCATGAGATCGCGCCGGAGGTCTGTCCGCTGAGCGACAATTTGCCGCGGCAGCAGAGTTACCCCCCGGCGTAGTGCCTCCACGCGCCATTCGTGTAGGGGCGCGAGGACTATCGCCTCCAGATCCCATGGCGGCAATCCGGCAAGGAGGCTCGCCGCCTCGCCGGAGATCGTGCGGTATCCCCGGACCAGCCTTACGGCTACCACCTTTTGGGGCGCGTTCAGGTAGTGGGCGGCTCGCCGCCTCAAGGAACGCGCCCACACCGGGGCCCCGTAAAGGGCCATGGACCGCACGACCCCCGCGTAGAGCCTCCGGCAGGAGGCGTTTGGACCCCCCAGGTTGGGCAGGAGCCGCTTGAAGGCAGCCCCGGCCCGTTCCAGTTTGGGGGCCAAACGTCGGAAGTGCTCCACGAAGTTCCACCGGCTGTCGAGGACGAGACCCAGGTACTTCAACGTCGGCTCGACGCCGATGGAAACCCCTCCTACCGTGAACCTTAACACCCTGCGGGTATAAAATAGTTCAGTTTCCAACACCTCTACTTACAACAAGTTAACATAGTTTAGGAACATAAACTCCGCAACCACATTCCGCATGCCATTCCAACACATACATTACTATAAATTAACACACATTTTGCCGATTAAATAACATACTTAAATTAAAATTACGCTCTGTTTTCGTAAACACTTCATAGAATCGAGGAAATGTACTGGCTTGGCTTCCGATTCCGACCTTGGCTAGCGATCAAGACATGCGATATGGGAATACCTTCGACTTTATTTCGCTTTTAAAGGCATTTTTAAGGTGTTGGAAAATGGAACCTTTTATAGGTCAATATAATATTTATGACTTTCTTTAGGAAAAGGCCCACCGGCCGCTAATATGAGGTAAGTGTTTTTTATCTCACGTAATACGTTTAGAACCAAGACAGCTACATCTCAAGAGACTTGGTTGGATACTTGAAGGATGATTCGGCTTTTTATCATGTAGTCTTCGGGGACTGGTTATAAGTTTCAGGCAAATTGATTCATTATATTTATAAACTTTATCTTTCTTTCTTTAGAAAACTGTCCTTCAGAAGCCTGTTTTAGAAGGCTCCTATACACTAGATAATTATGGAAACCAAAAAGAAAAATGCTATTAGCATTTCCTACTTTTCAAAATCAACACACATTCACATTCCTTTAAATATTAACCCATTATGAGTGTCATAATGGGTTAAATCAACGCATGACCACGGTATAATTCCAATTTCCAATGCTCTAGCAAAAACAAGCATGGACTGATTGAAAAACAAATCGAACCTATAATTTCCCCGTCAACACTCGCACAGTTCGGTGCCAATCACAACAACTTGTGAATGTTGCCTAACTCTGAAAGTGGCAGACAGGCAGTTGTTTATTTTCCTATCCAACTACCCGTAGCCTGAACTAAATTGCTGTATTCAAAGTGAAATGTATTTTTTTTTTCGCTTTGAGGCATATAATAACGACGTCTATTCTATCACGAAAGTCTGAAAAATATTTTGAATGGAAAAATATTTATGAAAAGCTTGCTAACTACGTTTTTGACGCTTGCTTTTATTTTTCATTTTATTTGTTGCCATCACGCAACAGTTTGTTTTAACGCTTTGATTGTTAGACAAACCCATGTCATGGAAGATTTATGAGAAATGTAATTTTCCAAGATAGTGCTCCGTGAGCGAAATTACATGAACTTGCGTGTATTATCTTCCCACGCTAATGTTAACTAAGATTAATATGCCACTAAGTGATTATGTACCACAGCCTCCCGATCTTTTGACTCGTTGATTGACAAATACATTAAGAGAAAATATATTTTATCTGAAAATTCAAAGTTCTAATTCATCACCATTAAATAAAGTTTAACGTCTTTTTACGGTAGATCAGTCGCTACAAAAAAGGCATGACAATAAAAACTCCAAAAAAAGTTTAACAAATATTTAGGTACTTACAGGTGGCAAGGTGATAGGTAGACTGTAGTCCTCTGGAGTCTGCGTCTTCTTCTCGAAGGGGCGCACGAAGTAGATGAGCAGCGCCAGCGGCACTGACAGGGCCGATACAGCCCCGAACACCGCAGCAAACACCAACCACGTCCAGTCCGGCATTTTGCTCTAGCGATATTTACTGAGGACGACAATTTTAAGAAAACGGTTTATATTACGCAAGCTTGGGCAAAATCTCGTGGAAAGATAGCAAAGGTCAAAGGCAAAGACCAAACTTCAAAAGTTTCCAGACCAATGACAAGATGAGAACACTTGATAGGATAAACCAAAGTAAACAAACAAGCTTCAGGAATAACAAACAAGAAAATACAGGGATTAGAACGCGATACGTTTCGGAAGTATGATCTCGGATAAACTGCACTGTTCCAGGTGTAGATATAAATTTAGATAGGTAGCTAGGCACATTTGGCGATAAAATCTGTTCTAAATGCGGTGTTTTGGCACAGATGTTCGGTATTAGTTCGGAAGCTAAGGCTACAATATTGAATAATCCTTCAGCAATAAACCTTCGGGGATTTCGTGAAAATATAAAGAGATAAGCTCCTTAAATTCGTTCTGTTTTTCCCGAATCCTGTCGGTATATTAAACGCGATTTGAATAATGTATTCTATGCTGTTATGTCCCGGTGAGATCCGTACCGTAACATTTGTACGCAAACCATATTCGCTCAGATGATTGGCTCAATAGGATTACGGTTGGATCGAAAGGTTTAACTTGTTTACAACATCTGACCTCCTTTGTGCTTGGAAAAGCTGGTCACACGACAGTTTACGCTTCTGAAATTGCCCCAAATGGGGTGTTTCCGCAACCCTTACTAAAACTTTCAAAACTGTTAGCTGTGAATGCTCAACTGGAAACAACGACTGTATTATTTATTTAGGTCCTGCAAGCTTTTGTTCTGATGTGAATTGGACGTGAGCCCTAATAAATTATGAAGTTGGCAAGTGCCTACGCGCTTTCAGGGTGTTTGGTTAGCCCTGAAAGTACTGGTTATTAGTCATTACATGACTACAGGCAGAGTTTATTTGGCGATATGTGAATTTCATAACTGTACATAGCACATAGCAGTGGCTATTTTATTGACCTCTGGCGTCGGCTATTAGTAGGTAGTGTCGGCAGCACGCTACGACAGCAAGCCAAATGGAGCAGAAGACTTGCCACCTCCAGTTTACTGTCCATTAATGCTGGATGAAAAGGTGGTTGTTTCGCGTCATGTTGGCCTTTTGTAAAGCTGAATTACGTGACCCTTTCTTAGCATGCCTTTTTGTCCTATTTCGCAATCGTTCCATCATCCCATTAGCGCCTAAAGGGCGCAAATACGGCTTTTAGCTGAACATTGAATTCTCACAATGACACAGTCAAGACGCATCATAATTCACTTTATTTTCCACGAACGAAGGGATCGCTCAATAAGTGGCAACAATAATGTCATGTCTTAACAACATTTATTATGTTCAAAGTGAATCTTTTACCGACGACAGCCATTACGGAATTTCATGAATAAAAAAGTAACCAATGATGTTAGGTCAAAGTATTGCCGGCAGTCCCATTTGTCATAATAATTTTTGTTTCATAGTTCACGTATTGGTATTTGGTACATTTAATATTTATTATAGTTTGATAACATACTTTGAGTAAGTTTTCGTGAAATATTTGGTAACTTAACATTGTTGAAGTCACGAATTTGTTCAAATAGAGTTTCTTCATGTAAAATATTTCGTGTCCCTCAACTTTAATACCTTTTTAATCTATTTTAATCACTAAAGCAGCTTATGAATACTCAAATATTGTGCTAAGGTTTAAAATTTTGTACAAAACGGCACTTTTTCACTTATTAATTATAAATAAATTGAGATAAAGACAGGAACATGATGATGTTGATGATGAAATAATCCTAAACTGTTAGGAGCCTTGCCAATAAAACAACGATTTAGACATCATTTATCGACATCACTAACCGTTTACTTACTATCAGATCGGTCAACGTTGTAAGGACGAATAAAACATGAACTAAAATTGCTAAGAAAGGTTATTTCAAAGGCATTGAACGTTGCAGAAAGTTTGTGAACAGATGGGAACGGACAACAGACAGGACTCTTTATGGCACCCCTACCTGTAAATTCTGGACTTTTTAATACGGTCTTATAGTCGACACTTCAGCAAAATGGAGTAGTGGTTTGGCCAGGAGCAACGCATTTACAATAGTGTCGGAAGGATCTTTAATTCCCCATTCTGTCGAATTGTGTTTGCAGCGGCCTAATTGGGTGTGCAAACGATTGAGTGCTTTCCATATAGGCCACTGCAGGTCACATTCGACTGGCAAGTGTTCCTGGGGTTCGACGAAATCGATTGGCGGTGGGTGGTGTTCTTGTCACAAGCTATATGTCACCTTTAGGGCTTGGTCATGGATACGTGGCTATCAAATGAGCCCAATGTGATAAGACAAATTTTGACTATCGATACGAAAAGAAATAAATACCTATATCTTTTTTGTACGTATTGAAATCCTCATGGATGTCCTCCAGCGTGAGGCGGGCGGAGGGATCTGGCAGACTCGTATTGACCAAAACATTACAGTGTCCCGCCTCGTCACTTCTGGCTGAGGTGCGGGGAATCCTCAATCTCAAACCACAAGGTTGAAAGAAAAACAAAAGAATATCCTTTGATAGTCATATTATTCGTGAATGCTATCAAACTAAAGCTTTGTGTACACCACACAATGGGATGCATGAATCAATCATGATTCTATTGTTAGGCGCACTTCTCTCAAATAGGCAATTGTTTTTACTGTTAGTATTTTCTCTTACACAGTATGTTTCATGAAATACCTTTACAAAACAAACTAATACGAAAATAAAGAGGCTATTACATTACCTAATATTTGGTGCTGAAACCTAACGCAAAATGATATTACTGTAGGATAAGAATCTGTGTTTGTGAGAATCTAACATCTCAGGTAAACAGCGCACGTTTCTATCGCGAGGTGAATATAACACTTATGATCGTCTTCACTAACATTAAACGACACATTGTGAATACACTGATTCTATTTTTCTTTTCTATGATTGCACTAATGGAATTTCAAAATCCAGTAAAGAGGCATAAGCAATCAGTGTGTAAACAAGCGTAACATCTGTAAAATGGGCATGCTTTTGCGGGTTGCGTATCGTGTAATTTACATCACGACTGTAATCCCCGAAGAGTCAGGCAAAGGTGTACCTTATAGTTCACCTAAATTTCACCAGTTATGTTATCTCCCATGTAAATAGAAGGCGTTCCTATTATAATCGTCAGTAGTACCTATAGTTTACCGTGAATATAATACAAAATCTTCACCCAAATTATCATAGTTGAGGTTCACAATCTGATACTAGGTTTTAATCGCAGAAACTCGTATTAACAATTCACTTCCTACATTGGTAAACGACTTTGTTGTTAAGCTCCAATAGAGTTGAAAATCGAGCGCTTTTATGACGCATTTAGTGAGTTGTAGCCTAGTGTTAGCAGTGGATGCAGGCATTAAGTAATAAGTACCCAAATTAAAAAAGCAGTCATAGCAGACTCTAGATTTACAATCTACCATAGATTTTTGTCGCAGAAGGGTATTATTAAGAGTCCTCGCAAACTGCAGACTTTTTAGCAGCCGACAGTTTAGTCGAGTCAGCTCAACTCGCGCAGCTCGCTTAGCGCATACTAAATGGTCGGGTCGGTGACGAATGCGCAAACCAGACCAATAGTCGGTCGACTGCACTCGGTCATTTTAAGTCGACCGATTAAACAATCGGCAAGTGTGCGCGCGGGATGAGAGCGCCATACTGACCTAGCGGTTACACTTGGGCTACAATGTAGCCCATCAAACAGATTTATCAGCCGATACCAAAACGTTGTAATATGCGCACTAGCACATATTACAACGTTTTCATACTCCGACTAATCGGCCGATCGAAACCCGATCGATCGGACTATCGGCCGATCGAAACTCGATCGACCGGACTATCGGCCGATCGAAACCCGATTGATCGGACTATCGGCCGATAGAAAGTCTTTAGTTCGCGGGGGCTTTAACAACTCATTTCCTACTTCTTCTTAAGCACGTGCGTCTGTGACATTAATTACCATTCTATTCATTCCTCCTACACTAGTGGGACTTGGATGTTAAGCCCTACGACGTCTATTACAATACAACTCCCTCGAGAAACATTTGGAGGCAGCACCGTGCCACACAAACACAACGAAATGTAGCTACATACAAAGGAAAGAAAACAAATTTTCTAGAGTAGGAACTGTAATTAACTATTTCAAGTTAAGACCCGGGGCAGAGCTACAAATAAATTACACAGAGAAACGTAGATGTATGGGTAGGTATGTGTTTTTTCTTTTTTTTAACGATGTGATTTTTACGAAAAAATATACATTCTTGTGTATTTTATAGCTATTAGGCAAATATTAGGTGGGACAAATTCAAATTCAAAGCATATATTTCAATTAGACCATA
This sequence comes from Eugnorisma glareosa, assembly GCA_947578425.1. Classification (NCBI taxonomy): domain Eukaryota; kingdom Metazoa; phylum Arthropoda; class Insecta; order Lepidoptera; family Noctuidae; genus Eugnorisma; species Eugnorisma glareosa. Next base: position 17,313,318 of record OX387959.1, read on the forward strand.
ACAGGCACTTTTGAATGTCAGAAAAACAAAGGCGAAGCTAAAGACACAGACACAAGGCATAATAACTTGTGAAAGTACTGTAGTTGCCCATTCCAAAGCGTAGATCTCTATGGAGAAGATTGGGCAAGAAACTCCAAGGACACTCTTTTCAATCAAAATTTTGTTACAAGATCTTGGTTACATCATTCATGTTGAGATTAAGATTATACATATAAATGTGAGAACGATGTAGAAAGACGTGCACATGAAGAGCGTCCAGAGTAAAAGATTATAATTATCAACAATTTCAAAACAAAGTAGTTAAAGTAGTTAACGGACGGTAGGTAGAGAAGATTGGAAGAAGAAGATATGTTGCGCCGATCCAAAATAAATTGGGATAAAAACTTGAGGATGAGTACGTAAGTACATAATAACGGGTGTAAAAAGACCCTTGACGAAGTCGAAAGGCACTTGTTCTCCCTAACATTGCGATCATTTCTTTTATCTCGACAATACCTAGGGACCTTCTAGATATGGAGATATTGATCAAAGTTCCAATTAGATTTTACTTTACTTTATATAATTCTATGACTTCTGTACTATTTATTGTATCCATCAGCACAATGTTTTGAGTGCGTTACATTGAGTCCTACCGTAAACCGTGATATTCTACCGAAAAAAAAAAAAACATTTCCCAGCAATCTTTTTTGCGTAGAGTTAGTTATTTTGACATACAGAATGCTTGGTTGACGGCTTCGTGAAGAGTCCGCTGACATCTTGTATATTTGAATAAGTTGTGATATGATGGGACAAGTCTAACGGGTAATTAGCTTTTTGGGTTTTAATTATTTTTACACCTATTAAAATGCACATTCATGAGTATTCCTTCATATTAAACGTTTCACACTATTCTTAAGAGACATCATGTAAATTTATACCCACGTATGTATGTCGCATGTGCAGCCGAGCTATGATTTCCTTCCCAGAAATTACATTGCTAATTGCATACGAGTTGGTACAGTCAAACAAACAGATTAGCTTATATGCAGCTAACTTGCATCTGCAACTACTTAACATTGTGTGCTGAATATTCAAGACTTCAACATAATTAAATGAGCCTTATACATACAAAATAGTATGAACAGGCACGCTTACTAATTGCTTGGAACTAACGTATCTGTATTGCTTTTCAATACAACTGAACAAATTAATGTTCACCAACAATACAAGTTCAAAGTCATGCATTGCAAGCGAGAAGGGATACTTGTAGTTGCCCATAGTATCAGAGTACCCCCGAAGCAGCGTTTACAATGAATATAATGATGTTTTAATACTCAATACTTGGCCGGAAAACACGAACATTGGCAGTACAGTAAAAAAAAAGACATTGTAGCTTGTACACCAAATTTATTTGTCAACTGTACCTAAAATACGTGTCAGAGGGGTGTGGGTCGTTATCCCGGCTCCCTATTCCACCCTTGCAAGCCCGTGAGCCCGTGACCCGACCCGTTTCGCCCCGCTCATTGCTCGGCACGAAACTGCACAATGCATTGTTAGGACGACGTGGAGCGAAATATAGGTAATGTTTTGGTAGCATGAGGCGAAGTTCCTACGTCATGAGAATAATTGAGTTTGAATGTTACGGTAGGGTTTTTTTTTTTTTGTGGTGGTTGCGAAAGGCGACCTCGTGGACTGCACGTCCACGACCACGACTTGTCGCATGTGTATTTTCCTTAAGACAAGTAACCCGCAATTTTGCGTAATTCAGTTCCCCTCACAGCGCGATTATTTACGTTACTTACAAAAGGTACGACGTAAAAACCTTTCAGTTCACTGTCAGAAACAATTGATACATGTCATGAAAAAAGAGAACACTTTCTTTGTTGTACTTGTATTGCAGAGAGGGTTTTCATTGTTAGAGAGGCTACGAGTACCTACGTAGGCAACCTACCGTGACGATTGTCAATGACGTGACATCATTCCCGCGTAGCATCGCTTCGTAGCACCGTAGCAAGCCTGTCTATGTAAATTTTGCTACGACAATTTTCCGCTACGAGTGCTACGCTTCAAATGGTAAACTGCTATCAAAGGCCTGTACTTTTCAATTTTCTACGTAAATAGACGAATGTAAATGCCAAGTCAATCAATGTTTTCAATCAAAATAGAATTTATTCAGATTGAAGTGAATCAATCACCCTGCCTCGTTTCTTTCAAATTAGAAGTTTTCTAATGCTTCAGAATTGAAAAAGTTAGTAATGAAATCTTTTGATATACCCGCCTAATGTACTTATTGACATACCATCCAATACGAGAAGGTTCTCTAGAGATTTATTTCTGTATGAGTGGATTTCTCAATTAGGTATTTAAAGGTAAGATACCTTTACAAAAAACAATCTTTGTTCATTTCAGATTTTAAAAGGCACAAAAATTACGACGTGAGTTAATTCCATAGTGCAATATGAAGAAATTGATAGGCTAGAATCAATCAAACCTTTTAAATAACGATAAAAATGCTACGTTTCAGTATATTAGATCTTATTTCATTCGTAATTGGGTCTATTTTCATAAATTGTAGCATCGAAGGCGCGACCAAATGCCTCTTTAATTTGATATGAACGCTGATGGTATTACGAGTCATTCGTTTATTAATTTCTGCTATTAAATATAATGCTGTGTCACATGTAGCTGTTAAATAGAGAAATATAAACAGAACACGTGCTTAATATACGAAATGTAAGTATTAAGGTGGATGCGCATGGGTAGCCCGCGAAATTTAAATTTTCTTACGTTTATTGCAATTTGCAGGTCAGTGTCAGGTTGTATGTTAATGAAAATATGAATCGCGCCAGTAACACGTATGAGTTACGGAATTATAACCATTCAAATCATCAATACAACCCTCCAAGTTCATATAATCTCAAAGAGTGACTTTTTCATGAAATAGCTATTGAATTGTGTCCGATTAATGGCAACAGATTCGGCCGGTGACGTTAGATTAGCCCCACTCAAAAAAATATTACATTTCTCAGTCGAGCCTGCTTACTCATACTGACACCCGTATCTATAAACAAGTCAAAGTCATTACTTGAGTTAAATTAATTACTTGAGAAACGATTTTTATTCTGTGGTTTAGTAATTGCTTGAAGTTAGAACTGTAGAATTCTTAACTTTGCTTTCTTTGACGGTTCTTACTTCGTTCAAATTCTAGTCTATTGCATAAAAATGGTTGCATAAGTAATTACTTAAACTCAAGTTATTTTAATAACTTGACTATAGCAGTACTGGTACTCTAATTCAAGCCTACAAGTTTGGCTTCCTTCATAACCTACTAGCTGTTGCCTGCGGCTTCGCTCACGTTTTGGTCGGAAATTATCCCACGGGAACGTTATAAATATAGCTTACGGCACTCGGGGGTAATATAGCTTCCTATTAGTGAAAGAATTTTCAAAATCGGTTCAGTTGATCCAGAGATTACCCCCTACAAGCCCACAAACTTTACCTCTTTATAATATTAGTATAGACGACCCTTCATGATGTTAGGGTTTCTAAACAGTCTACTTGCCTTAAGGGTTTGCCGTATTGTTGGCCACTAGGCACGCCACTAGACTATAGATACGGGTGTCAATATCGAATCTATCGTTCCATACCATACGGATTGTGTGACCTAACTACGCTGAGTATTGTCACTTTCTAAAACGTTCGAAGTACGGTCACGGCTATATAATAAAACGATTTGATTATAGCATGGAACTTTAAAATCATCTGCCTAGCCTTTTCCTAATATGTTGGGGTCGGTTTCTAGTCTAACTAGATGCAGCTGAATACCAGTATTTTACATGGAGCGACTGCCTATCTGACCTCCACAACCCAGTTAGTACTGGATAATACGATACCCTTCCTTGGTAAGACTGGTTGTCAGACTTTCGGGCCACTGACTACTTGTAACGATTGTCAAAGTTCTACAAATGACAGCCGGGACCAACGGTTTCACGTGCTTTCCGAGGCACGAAGGAAAATCGGTATGTAATGGGTTGTCACCCATCAGCGGGCCAACCTAGGCTTTGTTCTGTTTTTATTTAGCCATACGAGATCCTCATGGAAGTTTAACATACTGTAGATGTAGAGATACGTTTCATTTCAAATTGTGTTAGAAGCCTAGTATTAACGGTTTTTTTTACTAAGTAGTTATATTTTATAACATTATACCCATTTGTAAATCCACGCCCAAGCGATTATTTTGCGCACGGTAGATCAGAATAAATTTACATAAAAATCCAACATAGCTTCATTGACAGTCAACTCTAGTGCCCATAGGAATTCTTAAACATTTTAATAAACCTCAATATTTATGAAGGCCAGGCCAAACTACAACAGCGTCGCCTTATTAAAAATTTTAGCAAGCTTTTAAAACAATCTTTTATAACGGATACAGTGCCTTATCTAAATAATTTCACTAGGAGAAAACTTAAAAGGTTAATACCGTTTAAATTTTTCTTTGCTCTTCTTGTATAAAGGTTAAAAGCATCAATATTATGTTCCAAGAAAATGTTGTTCATAATATCTTTTGAATTAACAAGAAATTCTGACTAATCTTGTGTTTCTGACATGGCCCTAATGAGCGTTTTAACATAGCTATTACTAAAGTTTAACGAGTTTCAACCTATATTGTAGGTCAAAAAGGTCGGATATTCAATGTCAATGCTTACGATACAATTTGATGGCTTCAAACCTCGAATGTGTAGGTACGTATACATGCTATTGTAAACGATAGGTACCTAATAATTATGCGGGTCGTGGTTGGATTCTATTAGTTTGCTACTGCAGTAGTAGAATATTATACAAAATGACTAACTAACTACTGCATTAGGTACGTCTAAACCAGTGATACCCAAAGTGGTCTATATCGAACCCCAGGGGTCGACGACGACTTACAAGGGGTCCAAGAACCCGGAAAAAATTGGGGTCTATGAGACGTAAACGAGGGTCCATGATAGTTTGACGTTATTTAAGCATATCGCGATTTTACCTATTTAACAGATTTATTTATTAAATTTAATGAGGTTAACCTGCAGTTACAAGGTGACAGCCTTTTGATTAAAACAAAATCCATAATTTCAGCTTTTATTGCCAGAATTAAACTAATGAAACAAAACATTGGACGGGGCAATTTTTAACAGTATTCTGATTTGTCACAAACAAACTGCCAAGAAGATGACGTTTTAATTTACTTTCAACATTTAAATGCTCTTTATGCAGATTTTGAAATAAGGTTTAAGGATGTTTTGAATATGGTAATACCACAGTGGATAAAATCAATACATATGGTGAAGTTGAAGAAAAGGATGACATGTTACAATCTTCTAAAAAAAAAAACGAAACAAACTGGACATTCAACCGTAGAGATTTAAGATTAAACTTCACTAAATTGATGTCAAATATTGAACATTTATTATCAAAGCACCAGGTTCATCCCTCCCACCAAAAAGTATTTTTATGTGATACATAAAAATACTTTTTTGTGTGTGTTATTGATTTGATGTGATACATAGGTACTTAATCTTAATTTGGTTCGTTTTAATTTAAGTTTCATATAAAAATGTATAAAAATTAATGTGTTTTTCATGGATCTACACCTCATTACAGTAAGAAATCAGCCAAAATACATTTGAAGTCGATGCATTTTCAAAAATTTAAAGTAAATTAGCTAAGCAGGGGTCTACCCAAAATCGTAAATCATGGCAAGGGGTCTACAAGACAATAAAGTTTGGGGAACTCTGGTCTAAACCTACCTACCTATTAATGTAACCTTGAACTGAACTTGTAGAAATTGATTTACTTATAACCAGGGGCGTGCCGTCCATAGAGGCAATTAGGCCTAGCCTACCCTACCAACAACGCCCAATGCATTTATTTTAAGTATGTAATAAAATAATACGAAAGATTAAAAAAACAGTTAAAACTCCTGTTAAAATACTTATAGCAACTTGTCGCGCCCGTGTGACGTATCTCACAGTTCGACGGAGCTCGGTACGAACGCCTTAGGCTCGAACTCTCCCAGCCTAATTCTCATTGATAAATTTAGGCACACTAGTATATTCTTCTTGTGTATGAACGGCACACATGGTTGAAATTAGGGGCGTAACTACTGCGACTGTAGCTGTCCACCGCGTGTTGTGATTGGCTGTGTGTAAAGTCAAGATTTAACGAATGAAAAGTATTGAAGACCAGGGTTCCCAATTTTTTGACAATTCCCCGAATTGCGGGCAATTTGAGAAACAGACTACACACAGACACGATAGTTTCCTTAATGATTACTAGAGACAATTAAAAAAACAGGGTGGTATTGTCCACTTTAAACCTTCCAAAACATTATAAATTGTAAAGAATAGCAAAAGCCCTATAAAAATAATTAAAAACTTCATAATTTTTATTTTTCTCCTCATATTTGGGAAATTTCGCTTTGATTTTTGGGGAGTTAGGAAAATAAATATCGGCAACCCTGGACTGTATTATCCGCCCAAATTTTTGCTAATCCCTTTTGTAGGAAAACACGGTATGACAATGATGCAATTTTAATTGGTAGTGTTTTTTTATCGAAAAATTAGAAATTACATCTTTCTTAGAGAAGCCATATTGTTTCATGTGACAAGCAATTTACATCCGATCTTGATTGTTTTACTTTTTTATATCTTCTAAGTTATAAGTAATTCGTTTTGAAACGTATACAGTAGTGTAAATATTATTTGTTGTGTTTATTATTTGTTTATTTACATAAGAATGGTGTTCTGTTGTGAAGTTTGCGCCGATAATGTGTGTTTGTTAGAAGTTAAAAGCAGTAAGTTTGCGCAATTATCGTTTAATGATAAGATTCAAGTTGTGTCTAAAGGTAGATGTGTGCCCGAATTACGAGAATTAATCCAAAAATATGATAATTCATCTCGTACTCGTCATTTCAATCCTCAAAATTATGCAACATATAACTGGCTGTGTGGTTGTATACACACAAATAAATTATTTTGTTTTCCGTGCATTTTGTTTAATACTTCCAGTAAGTGGAGTGAGGGATATATTGATTTGCATAATTTTCATTCCTCGGCAAAAAAGCATGACGTATCAGAAAAACATCTAGAGGCTTGCTTAAAGTTAATACATTTGGTAAATCACGTATTGAAACTAGTATTAACAGCCAGTTAAGATTAGATATAGAAAGGCATAATTCTAAAGTAGATAGGAATAGAAATATTTTTCAAAGACTGATCGATGTCGTATGCTTTCTGGGAAAACAAGAATTAGCTTTTCGCGGCCACGATGAATCATTATCATCACTGAATAAAGGTAATTATTTAGAAACAGTAGATTTATTGGCAAAGTATGATGGAGTTTTAGAAACCCACTTACAAAATGCAAGTACCTCATTCACGGGCATGTCGAACAGAACGCAAAATGTTTTGATCTCGACGAGCGTTGCATCTGTGATGAGTGATCACGTTAAAGACGAAATTAAACAGTCGGATTATGTTGCTGTCATGGTGGATGAAACACCTGACATAAGCGGCCGAGAACAATTAGTTCTGATTTTAAGATATTTTCATGATTCCGAAGTAGTGGATCGATTTATTAAATACGTAGATGTCAGCACGGATCGGACCGCTGTAGCTTTAAGTTCTATCATTTTGGAAACTTTAGGAGATTTAGATTGCCATTCTAAATTAATTGCACAAACTTATGACGGGGCAGCAGTTTTATCCTCTCAAATTAACGGCGTGCAGGCTTTGGTGAGGCAAAAATGTCCGCAAGCTATGTATGTTTGGTGTTCCGCACATGTATTAAACTTAGTTTTATCGAAATCTTTTGAACGGGTTCCTGAAACAAAACGCTTTTTTAGTATAATAAAATCAATTGCGGTTTTTTTTCACACTAGTACGAAAGGAATGGCGTATTTTTAACGACTTTGCCGTTATGAAAAAGCTGCCTCGTGTCGCTGAAACAAGGTGGACATATCACTCGCGCACGTTAAATATAATTAATAATGAGTCCACACTCCTTCTTCAGTTGTTTGAAGAAATGAATGAATGAATGAAAATTCTCAACACTGGGATGGTGATACATTGTCACAAGTCACTTCATTTTTATTTAACATTAAAGAATTTGAATTTAATTTTTTTTTAAACATTCGCGGATATTTTTGCTGAAACTGATATTTTATACGACATCATACAGAAAAAAACTTGTGACATCGCGTATTGTGTTAAAAAGATAAAACAATTCGAGTCATTTTTAGCTTGTTACAGAGACAGGTTCGAGATCAATTATGATGCAACTGCTCTCATAACCGGGCCACCCAAAAGAAAGCGCAATGTCGATGATGTAAAAATACACTATCGGCGAATTTTTACCGAAATAATTGATAATGTACTTAGCGAATTAAGAGATCGTTATCTTAATATTAAAAATTTGAAATTCTTTGAGTTACTTTCTTGTGAGAATTTTAGTAAATATAGTGAACAAATTTAATTTTAATTAATTTTTAATTAATTTTAATTTAATTTAATTAATTAATTAATTTATCACTGGACATTACACACAGCGCCATCTAGGTGCCACACTAAGCAACGAGGCTTGTGTCGTGGACACCAGATAGTTGATACTACTACATAGATACTTTTTTTTTGTAAATACATACTTATTATACATATAAACATCCATGACTCGGAAACAAATGTCCATGCTCATCACACAAACATTTGCTCCTACCGGGATTCGAACCCGGGACCCTATGAACGTAAGGCAGCCTCGCAACCGCTGCGCCATTCGGGTCGTCGAATCCCTGAAAAGGAAATCAGAGAGTTCACTAATACTTATCAGGCAAACTTTAATTTTGATAGATTAAAAAATGAATTGCGCTGTATTTATAGATCGCCTGAATTTGCGAATTGTAGCATATATAGTATCATTCAAAATTTGTATAAAAATAATTTAGATAAAGTTTTTTCAGAAGTTTTACGTTTGGCGAAGTTTATTGTTACTATCCCAGCAAGCAGCGCATCGGCAGAACGTTCATTTTCGTCCTTAAAACGTATCCACACCTATCTAAGAAACACACAAAGTCAGCAACGACTCACAAATCTATCTTTAATATCTATAGAAAAAGAATTAATGGTCGACCTACGACGCAAGCCTACTTTTTATGACGAGGTCTTAAAATCATATTTGAAAAAGGATAGGCGCGTAGATTTAATTTATAAATGAGTTGATTTTTTCACTAATTTCAAACCCGTAGTTAACTTATTAAATATATTTATACATGCGAATCACATGAAATAGGGCCTTTATAGGCCGCTTCGGATATCTTGCAAGTGACGTGTTCTGTAATTATCACCCACTCGCTTGTATAAGATATTTGAGGTGGCCGAATCTTTCTTCTGTTTGCATCGTCAGAAAATCGTGTTTTGAACTTTGAATAATTTGGTGAGTTCTTGTATTTATAACTTTTGTTTTTACAGGATTATTTTCAATGTTTTTTTCTTTCAAAATATTATAAATTAATAAATGTTACTTCTTTGATTTTTTTTTTTGTGTCATTATGATTGGCCTACCCTCCGTGGAGAACCACTGCACGCCACTGCTTATAACTCAATAAGTTCCTCCCCTTGTCCAATGACTCTTAGCCGTAGTCGGCGCAACATGTTCTTTCTTCCTTTCTCTCCTATAAGCTATCACTCTTTTGCTAAGGTTGGTCTGTGGATGGCTGACCAAGCATTACATACCGAGTTTCCTCCGTCCTTCGGAAAGCACGTTCAGCCGTTTGTACCGGCTGTCATTTGTAGATCTTTGACAGTCGTTACAGGTAGTCGGTGCCCCAAAAGTCACTCGATACCACTCTTACCAAGGGGTATCGTATTACCCACTATTAACTGGGTCTAGATAGGATAGGCAGTAGCTCCATTTAAAATACTGGTATTCAGTTGCATCCGATTAGACCGAAAGCCGAACCCAAAATAATTGGGAAAAGGCTTAGCAGATTATGAAGCTATCACTCTATAATTCAATCTTTTTTCTTTCATTGCATTTCTCACACAATCCATTCACTTTTTTCATGGCCGTAATTGCCCTCTTCATACATCGGAAATTATACCACGGGCACGTTGTACATATAGCCTATGGCACTCGGGGATAGTGTAGTTTCCTATTAGTGAAATAATTTTAAAAATCGGTTCAGTAGATCCAGAGATTACCCCCCTACAACCTCACAAACTTTACCGCTTAATAATATTAAGCACTAGCTGTTGCCCGCGATTTCGCTCGGTTTTTGTCAGAAATTATCCCATGGGCAAGTTGTAAATATAGCCTATGGCACTCGGGGATAATGTAGCTTCCTATTAGTGAAAGAATTTTCAAAATCGATTCAGTAGATCCAGAGATTACCCCCTACATACAAACTTACAAACAAATTTAACCTCTTTGTAATATTATAGTATAGATAGTATAGATATATAGACTAAAGTAGAACGGACTAGAACGGTTCTAGAACGGACTTATTCAAATCCCTATATTTTGCACATTGCATTTAGTCGTACATACATAGGGGCGAGCTGCAGAAGCCAGCCACTATCGATTTCACCTCCAATTTCTCATGCATCTTGTATTAGTCTTGTGTTCACTATTCTGGTACCCGATAGCGGAGTTAGCAAGCTCAACAGGCAACTGCCATAGTGAAACTCCGTGTCGGAGCTCATGGCACGATAAATCATAACTGGGAGAAAATTGAGGACTGCCATGGTATCCAGCTTTAAAAATAAATGTACAGGGAGTTTGGTGTAGCAAGGACTATCGTAGTCAGCTGAAGAGTGTAGTTACCATGAAATTTGAAAAAGAAATAAACAAGAACGAGCACTACCCATATCCAAACATAATGTATAGGAAGCAGCTAAATTTTAGTTGATCATTTTCAACTCCCTTAAACTGTATGCCCAATATACCATTCTTGCAGGATTCCGTCACTTTAAAAACACCAGTTCTATCAGAGTAACACTTGGTCATAAAACCATACAATTTGACACAGTAAATACAAAGAAAGCTCGGCTAGATCTCAGCACGTTTTCTCTAATAGCTAGTTGCTAAGTAAATTACGAGGACGGCAGAGAGCGGAGCCCGGTAACACCCAAGCAATTAAGGCACTTAAGAGAATCTACGATTCTGGAATCAATATGGAAATTAGATTACAACAATAGGCGATATTGACGCCTTTATGACTGAAATTAGAGTGGCTGAGTCTGGAGAAAATCAAAGAAATGATGGATGCATTTTTGTTGGATATAGGATCATAATACCCAGCTACATATGGAAAAAGAAGACATGCTGCGTTGACCTTAATAACAAATTAATTAAGTTAAGTGCAGCGTGTCTACTTCTACCCCAAGGTTAAGCCAGGATGACGATGCTGGTAATAAACAGTGATCGAATATCGAATTGTGTACTGAGAGAAGACAAAGTCCAGCAGTTGATTACTAAAGACTAATGGAATGTAGTAGTAAGTTGATAAAGAACGTTTAAGGTAGGTTGTGACGAGTGTATCTACGAGTATACATCAATACATACATAAATATTACATACACACAAATAAAATTGAAGTGTCTCTTTGTAATATCAAAATAACAGCTTTTTTACTGAATGCATATGAAAGTATATACGGTACTTATAACAAATACATATTTTTTAAATTTTTGTCCGTCTGTCTGTTTTTTCCGGCTAAACTCCGAAACGGCTAGACCGATTTTGTTGGGACTTTACTGGCTGATAGCTGATGTTAGGTCTAACGTAAGCTACTTTTATTTTGGAAAAATAATAGTTTTTCATGCTTTAAAATTAAAACCCTTAAAATTGGTAATAAAATTCGATTAAAAAAGTGAAGTAATATTTTTTTATAATAATTTCATGCGAACGAAGGTCGCGGGCAACAGCTATAAGTTGATAAATAAAATATTAGGTACCAAGACTTGTTGGGGCATGGATGACTGATAACCAGTAGTTACAGTATGCAGGTAATGATTATCTTAATCGGTATAAGGTGGAAACGACATATGTCCTTGGTATAAAATATCGACTATTTTTTACGTGACCTCGATATATTAATAAAGAATTGCATGGCAAGCAAGCTATTACTAAAATATTTTATAAACAGCAGGCTTATCTACTGCACTTGTACATACACATAGGTAGGAATTTATCACTGACAAATATTTGTGTGGTATACTACCACACTACTGAAAAATCACGCTCTAATTAAAATCTGGTTTTTTTTTTCGGTTTGTAGCCTGTTACCCGGACAATAATAGCAAATTGATTGACACCTTATTCATCAAAATCGGATGAATAGTTTAGGCGCTACGCAGGAACATACGTAAATACAAACATACATAGACTGCTAAAATCATATCCCTTCCTTTTGGCTTCGCCGCCGTGGTCGGGAAAAAAATACTGAAAACAGCAGCGAATTTATACCGAAACACCCTGACCCGGTAAGTGCACTATTGACCGAATTGCTGTACCTACCTACGTACATAATATATGCACTTTCGCTTGCATAACGGGAGGGTATGTATAAGTTCCCATTAAAATAGATGGACAAATTTTAACACAGCGTTCAGTACGTCTAACCAATGATATCCAAGCAAAAAAAACACTGACTAAAGTGATTTTATTTTGACCTAAAATAATAAATTGCCAGCGGCACTCTAGAATAAACACATCCATTATGTCAAAATAAAATCACTTTAATCGGTGTTTTTTTGCTTGGATATCATTGGTTAGACGCACTGAACGCTGTGTTAAAATTTGTCCATCTATTTTAATGGGACCTTATATATTATCCACTTAATACATATACTTATGCAGATAAAGTGACTTTTTATTATGTACTTACTAATGTCTTTTTATTTCTACGCTAAAAGAGATGCAGTTATAATTTCCTTAAATACATAAATCTTATTTTATTTAGATAATACATGGTTAACATTCTAAGGCACAGTAAAATTAAAAATAATAAAATGAACTGAGAAAGTTTGCTTTTTCACGATTTCTTCACCAATTCCCTTCTGGGTTTCGCAAAAAACCCTCTTATTAATAATGAGACTAGGGATAGAATCAAATAGTACGTTTTAGTTATCGAGCAAATAAACACGTAAGCGCGATTGACCTGTAGCTTCACATACACATTTTATTAGGCAGCTTTCTTAGGAAAACTTTTAGAAGAAGAAAATGTGTAAGGAAAGTACACTTGGGTGAAAATAATTTGGGAAACGCGGTGTTAAATATTTTAAACTCAAACTCAAATATTTCGTTTCTTCATATGCTGTTAAAACTGATTAGTATTAAGATTTCTAAGGAAGATACTGCGAGAAAAATAAAAATAAAGTTCACAAACATACGCAAAGATGCTCTAAGACAAAAAATCACAAAAGTTGCTAGTAAGAAAACATAATGAGCCGAAATAAAAACAAATATGAAACAAGAAACACTCACCTGATAATAAATTCACCTAAAAACAACGATATTTCTACGATACAATCGATATACACTATAACAATTGACATTAAACGCTTCACTAAACTAATCGTATGTTTTCTTTCAGTGAGACTATTTTTCTACTACATTTTTCACGCCAGCCGGTTCGCCCGGCGGCGTCTGATGTCCTTTACATCACTGGCACTAAGTAAAATTATTTTTTTTTGATAAAAAAGCACCTTTGCTCCCACTGGGCATGCGCGGGCCCTGGCCAATTGGACCAGAGCTCACGTATTGGAAAGCATTAGACTCAATTGGTATGCTACGCAGAAACAGCTGTATTTTAATAATAAAGATAATTTCTGAACTGCTAATTCTCTACTTAGCGTCTGCTTAAGCATTGTTTGCGTATTTCAAGGCATTGATGTCATTTCATTGTCAGTTTCATTTCCCTTTTCTGTGTGTCGTATCACCTTGCATGTATAGAGACGCTTGCGCGAAGCAGCGATCGATAACAACCACATGTACAGCTGCAATAGGTCCGGTAACAATACAGCGAATACCTGAAAAGCTATCTTATTGCGTTGTCACAGGGTGTGAAATAAACTGGTGCAGAATTTAAAAGGACAGCGGCTCATTCATGAAAGTAAAACAAATTGTTTACACGGCAGATAAATGTCAATAAAGTTCAGATTGGTTGTACCAACCGATACAAAGCCGTTGATATTTACAATTTAAAGTGTGTCTTGTATCCTTTTAGATAAGGTTACAGGTAGCATTGAAAACTACGACGAATATGACCCGAAGGAGTCACCTCATCTTTTTTATCGGCCAGATGAGACTACACAAAACTCGGGGTACCTAAACTATGGTTGTTGAGACCCTCATTTCATCGTGGTATACAATGTTAAAGTAAGTCAGAGATAAAGGCGGATAGGCCTTACTTTATCGTTGAGGGTGATCGGAAGGTCGTAGGTTCAAATCGATTTACTGTCGTGTTCTTGCAGTCTTAAGACTGATAAGTATAATGAAGGTTTTCCGTCAGGCTTCACTGGTTAATGATCTTTACTATCATTTGTCATATTTTAGACGTTGACAAAAATAGACATTAGTTTGGCTAACTGAGGCGTAGCGTAAGATGGTTTTCTTTTATTATGGATACCACCAGAGAAACTGTGTGTTCACTAGAAATACTATAGTTAGGGGTTTAGAATAAAACTACTAAATTATGACTAAGTAGCTGAGCTACTTTAAAGGTACGTGCACTCACTGCCCGGGATAAGTGAGGACTAGTCGAAACGTATACCACACACACACGTTACACGTATGTAACGTCGTAAATCACAGCCTGTGATCTAGGTAGTAACTAGTAAACGTAGTGTGAGCTTTAAGGTTGCGTTTCGCCTGTGATTCACAGGGCACCTAAAACAAATTGCACAAGACGACTTGATTCAAAGGCAGCATTAATCCATATTAATATTGAAATAATGAATGAATTTCAACCCCATTGGTGCCGGGTAATGGCCTGGAAGGAACGGCTTGCTTTTATAATAAGTTCGTGCAATCGTAGGTACCTACTCGATATACTCGTAGATATAAGGCAAAGGAAATCAGAGGTGCATTTATTCATTGATGTGTGAATATGTCTATATCAAAGCAAATAGAGGCTTATACCCAGCGATGTGGATGATGACGTGTGATGCTTCAGCTATAATTCATTCAACTGCCCCGTTAGCCTCGTGGCCGCAAGCGCGACTGTTGGGCGTCGGTCCTGGGTTTCATTGCCGAGTCGGGCAAAAAGCGCTATAGGGTTTCTCCATTAGAAAGGACACGTTAAGTTGGCGGTATGATAACCCCGTGCCTCGGAAGAAATCTCGTCCTCTCTCCGGTCGTGTAGGATAGCCGTCCCATCGAACTATGACAGTAAAAGGAACAGAGAGTGCACCGGTGTACACTTGTGCTCTATAATATCTCCCGTGCCGATGTCTCCGCTAAGATTGACCACCGTGACTGAAAACGGTCAGGAGGACTATTATAATCTTCAGCTTTGTATTATCTGTCTAGCCGTTTCCTAAGTATGTTGGGGTCGGCTTCCAGTCTTACCGGACGCAGTCGAATACCACTATTTTACATGGAGCGACTTTGGCTTTGAATACGAGCCTTGTAGCTATAAGAGATTATTGATGCTCTAAGAAAAGCCGCCCTGAAATTAGTCCGTCGCGGCCGAATCGTCTTTATGTTATTTATGTAGGCCTGAAAATACTATGGGGGCTTCGTGAAGGCAATCTCACTTAATTAGATTGAAGCTACGTCCTCTTTGTTATTTTTTATTGCAGAAGAAATGGTTTTTTTTTTGTAGAGAACTCTTTGATGGCTGTGCTTCATAAAGAAACTGTCACGTTTATTCTGCGACGTCTTTTCGTCATTTGATGGGGCGTGAAGAATGCCTTTCTTAGTTGTACAATTATCCTGATTTTAGGGTTCCGTAGCGAAAGAAGCTTCTATAACTGTGGCCCACCGCCCACAGTTATGAGAGTCAAGTCAACTTCTTCTTTTCGTGTGGTTAGTGCCTAACTTGGGGTCAGTTTTTATGCCACCCATGGGCCTCTGACTTAGCTTTACATGCCGTCGAGAAATATCTCTTATTCAGAGCCATTGACTTCAATTGAGTCTCTGCCTACAAACACTGCATTAGAAATCCTATTCGTTCTGTTCTAATGGATCTTCGATTCTTGTCTTGGTCAGGCAAAAATGCAAAACATATTATTTGATTTCAGAGAACAAGAAGTTTTCCCTTTTGTACTTCCTCAAATATTAATTACTAGTACGGAACCCCACCGATCAAATCGCGTGGTGCGTCACGCACCGGCAGGTTTTCTTTTGATTAAGTTTGCTTGGGGTTTCAAGACTTTTCGCGTTCCCGGGGAGAACTCCCGCTGATTATTGTTGGGTTGTACCGTATTTGTATAGTATTAGCCAAATGTATTTACCTGTAATCTATTACTTAGCAAGTCTTAAGATATTAGGTAGGTAGGTACTATACAGGGTTAGTTTCCAAAGACCAGCCAAATTCTGAGATATAATGCAGTACATCATTCTGAGTCCCCCCACATAGAATTTTTTCTTCGGTTATTAAAAAAAAATCAGCTGTTTCCTACAAAAGTGCAATACCTACACGGTCAAAATGTATGGAACAGCTGTTTTTTTTTTTTTTAATAACCGATGAAAAATATCTATGTGCGGGGGCTCGGAATGTCGTACTGCATCATATCTGAGAATTTGGCTGGTCTTTGGAAACTAACCCGGTAGAAGGCTTCAAATATGAATATCATCATCATTTCAGCCCGTTGTTGTCCACTGCTGAACATAGGCCTCCCCAATCGATTTCCAACGTGTCCGGTCCAATACCACCTGAATCCAGCGAGTCCCTAACCCCTTCCATAAAAGTGAACCAAAAAACGTGATTTTTCACCCCAAAAAAATCGTTTCCTAGTAATAATTTTTGAGTAGTTACTTTGTTTGATGTACGGAATGCTTGGTACATGGATTCGTAAAGGATCTGTTTATGCCTTGTATATGTATAATATGGGATCAAGTTTTTAAAATGGGGCAATAGGCTAGGATGGTTTTTTGTGATGACTGAATCAGATCATCAAGGACTGGCACAACGTAAAGGAGGCTTTTAGTGAACAGTTGGTCGTTATTTAGATACTGGCTGAAAGTGATAATCGACACGCCATGCTACACAACAGTAGAATAGAAAATAATGTTAATTTATTTCTGTAGGTGGGTCAAAAGTGATAAAAATTTAAGTATCTCTACAACATACCCATAGGTAGTTAAATAGATAATAATCTAAAGATAGCTTATTATGATGAAAAATATTGCTAAACAATTGGTGGACGACTCGAATTAATAATTAACTTAGATATAAACATCACTCATGTCAAATTCGAATGTTACTACCGCTAATGTATAAGATATGCATACGGACTCCACATCCTTATTCGCCAATATTGAGGTACTTACTTGTACTGTAGACGTTCGAAGGCCTTGGAAAATTTATTAGCTACGTCAAATTCAGCGACATATTTATGTAAATAAGTTCAAGTTCAATGCCATTAATATGGAGGTTTTTTTTTTTTCGGATGGGAAATCATCAAATGACTCCTCCCGCTCTGGGCTGAGCAGGAGGGAGTGTCAGACTTTTACTGACTAAAACCCATCCATGTTCCTTCATCGCCCTTTGTGTTCCGGGGCCACGGTATCTCTTTCGAACAGTCCCGCAGCCCCGGAACTAAGACTTTACTCCTAGGTTTGTACGAAAGCTATTACAATTATGGCTGGCAGTCTAGACACGGAGGTAAAAAAAGTCGGGATGGTTGGTTATTGTGACGTCTTATAGCAGGAGTGGGGGGTTATTGTGACGTCTTATAGCAGGAGGGATTCCAGTGTGGGAAAGAGACAGCTACACAGGTCGTCTAGCGCCATCTCTTTCCCACTGGATTTACTTCTGCTTTAAGACGTCATGGTGGGCTACCAGATTGATTGTCCATATTGTGATGAGTAGGCCTAGGCAACTATTTCAAAGCCCCTTACGGATATTTTCAAACATTTTCATTTTACATGAATTCTATTCTAAAACTAAACAACGCCGTGAAATCGACCAGTATTTCAACGTGTTGGCCAATACCTACATTCCAATAGTTAAATGTATAAAACATAATATTCCATACATTACCGATCCGTAAATCAATTACCTGACGTTTTAGCAACAACATACTTACATATATTATACGAGTATACATGGTAAGTATTACCGTACGAGATCGGCGTTATCGGTTTATGATTGAGTTACGAGACATTTATAATTCACTCTACCTCACGGTATAGCGTGGAACTTCGAAGTGAGGCCTTGTAAATAAAATATTGTAGAAAGGAAGTTTCCCTTACCTACATGAAGGACGAACGTAAGATAATTTCGGCTTGCCTTACGTAGATGTTCGAAACAAAACAAAATACCGAGCATGTATTTCCCCGAAGGGTTGGACAGAGGTGTGCCCATACTACAGTCGCATTTTCCCGGTTATAATTAACGTGAAGGCGCCATGGTAGCTCGAATAGGGAATATGCATGTAATTTTTTTTTCACATAAATCAATAAAATGCAGTACTATCAACCTATTTTTTTTTTCGGATGTGAATCATCAAATAACTTCTCCCGCTCTGGGCTGAGCAGGAGGGAGTGTCAGACTTTTACTGACTAAAACCCATCCATGTTCCTTCATCGCCCTTTGCGTTCCGGGGCCACGGTATCTCTTTCGAACAGTCCCGCAGCCCCGGAGTACTATCGAGTTTTTTTTTAGTACTATCAACCTAAGAAAATAATTAATAGTTAATTTTAACTACTGCTGCTGCTGCTGCTGTCGCACAAAAAAAAATTAAACTCCTACAATTTTCTACGACAGTTCAAACGTCCATGACTGTCGCGGCCATTCAAGTCATAGCATTTGATTTCACTTCCCTCTATCTGCCTTGTTTAAATCTAATTGTTTACCCTTCATAGAATAGTTTTTCTATATTAAAAGTGCTTTATTAAAACAAAAAATTTCAATAACAATATTATAGTAAAATCTGAGTGAAACTTTAAGTACTTTTCAACTGTTTTTTTGACACAGCATTTGACGTCACTACCGGAATCGATGCGTTTTGTGTTTGCGTTCCGTTTCACCTAAAACACGCTACATAAAATATTAATAAAAAAACTGTTGTATTAGAGAATTAAACAAGTGTACCACGTCGTTTTTATGGGCCAATACAAGGCATTTTTAAGAAATAAAAAGAGTTTTGTATTTCTTGCTTAAACCCTATTCAAATTTTCTTAAGTTTTTTTCAATTTGCCGGTCAGTGACAGGTTGTATGTTTTAAACTAACTTTTTCATGGAATAGTCATTCAATGGGATTAAATGAATGATTACGGCCTGACACAGATTAATTTAATTTTGCGGGCTACCCTAGCTTTTCCACTTTAAGTAGATAATAGAAGGCGAGCACAAAACTCCGGGGTGCTACTGAGAAATTCCTTGTGGAAAAATGGAGTATCACTCTGCACCCTTACTCAGAAGAAGCGTTTGCGGCCACTTAACCAACGAGGCACTTTTTCGAAATAAAATACATCACTAGTGGGTTTATTGACAGTGTCGGGTCAGTGCAGTCATCCTTGATTAGTCCGTCAGTCTATCCTGATTAAATTCTCGCGTGTGTTTATTAAATCCACCAGTGGCGAAGGTGCCATACAACTCGATTCCTACCGGCTTCCCTTTGAAAAATGGCACAGTCAGTATTCTATAGACAAATAATATAATCACATTAAAGATATGTACTCAGGCTTACCTTTTACAAAAATTGATTCTTCGCTACTGAAATCCATCGTGATGCTCATTTGGACAAAACAGTCGATTGATTTTAAAATAACACACGGAGCAGAATAGTCTATTCACTAAATACACATATAATGACTGTCTTTGTAAGTATCATAGGCAAATAAATAAAATACAACCAAATATAAACAACAATTTATATTATTCGTGTTGGTAATAAATTATAACACTATTCGATACACATGACACTTTCTCTTGTCTAAAACTTAAAAATAATGTACAATACATACATATTACTTAAACACATAATTTCTGGATTTCCTCGCTCTATCAAATAGGATAATTTCACATCACTATAAAGCATTTCAATATATTTTAAATACTCTATGCATTGTTTTATGATTTATGCGTCAGATAGAGCCGCGACTCCTGGCAGTACTTTACCTGAAAAATCAAACAAAAATAAAAATAGTGATTTTGTTTTAGTCTCCCATCAATTTACTCTAGTTTAGTCTTTTCACAGTTATTTATCTCTTTTGTATCACTGTCAAAAATGATCTTTATTGACGTTCAAATTAGCTCTCTTTTGGGTCGCTGCTGTCATAGGTAAAATAACGGTGAAAGAACTGTAAGTACAGGATCTACATGTTCGTTATTAGATACTAAAATCTGAAAACAATTTCTAAACAACTCTAATTGTACGGATACTGAAAGCTAAAAAACATTTGTATGTAGATCTACATTTTGAGGCAATACATCCGAACCGGTTCCGGTTCCCGGATTTGAGCGAACCACAACGAACGTTTCGGGAACGGACGTGTACACTCTACCGAAATCACGAAAGTTTGCGGTCTAGTAAGTAAACTAAGCTCATATTGTGTGGTTGTTAAACTGACAACTTTTAGGTCACCGCTCAAGGATCTTTGATCTACGATTAGTGTGCAAATTACCTACACTAATTTCTACTCTATGTTTTACAAATACATAGTCTGTTTCTAAATCTACCAACATTTTAATACGTATATATTCAATTCTACGCAATACAAATTAAAAGTAAAACATAATTACGTTCGTTTGTATTCTTCGTTCTTCAATAATTATGTTAGAGGATTTGCAACGTAAAAACACAGCTTTCAAAAGGGGTCACAAACCAAAAACTAGTTAGTAAAATAAAAACAAGATGCTTAAAAAGCTCTTTTGGATTTTCCGTTATCGACAGCAATACAATGAAACAGAGTTTCAGATTTTTAGCTTATAGTAACACATTCATTTTGCTAGCACTTCACTTTGCATTTCTGCGCAAATATAATTTCGATAAACAAAATTTACTCTATTTCCATATATACAAGGTATATTTTGTATCACAAGTATTTCGACAACTTCGCCAAGTGAAGTGTCAGCTGTTTATACGAAGTGAGGTAATAACTAATAAGGTATGTCTATTACTCACCCTCAAGCAGCTCCAGGGATGCGCCACCACCGGTGGACACGTGGGAGACCTTGTCTTCAGTGCCCCACTTGGCACAGCAGGTGGCAGTGTCACCTCCACCTATTCAGAATAATTATGTTAAAAACGAGCGTATACATTTTGATTGTAGGTTTAACATAAAACCGGGGCATGAGTAACTCTGATAACAAAACAATTTAAAGAAATTTTATATGATTGATAATTTACAAATATTGCTATAGGCAGCGGTGTCCCAATGGTGACAGTCCCGACTAACGAGCAGTAAGTCGTGGGTTTGAACCCAGGCAGGTGCATTACTTTGTGTAATTTATTTACAACGACGACCCGAATGGCGCAGCGGTAGTGAGGCTGCCTTACGTTCTTAGGGTCCCGGGTTCAAATCCCGGTAGGTAACAAATATCCATGCTCATCACACAAACATTTGCTATGTTTGTGTAATGAGCATGGATATTTGTTTCCGAGTCATGGATGTTTATATGTATAATAAGTATGTATTTACAAACAAAAAGTATCTATGTATCTATCAACTATCTGGTGTCCACGACACAAGCCTCGTTGCTTAGTGTGGCACCCAGATGGCGCTGTGTGTAATGTCCAGCGATATATTTATTTATTTATTTTTATTTTATTTCATCATCACTGGTCTCAAAACGGTGAAGGAAAACATCGTGAGGAAACCGGCATTTCCTAGAACCAAAATTCGAAGACATGTGACATCTACCAACCCGCACTGGGCCCGCGTGGTGGATTATAGCCCATTCCCTCTCATAGAGAGGAGACCTGTATCCCAGGACTGGGAACATTATAGGTTGATTATGCTATAGGGAATAGTTTGGCATTCCCTGCTTTATTGTAAGCAAACCCATGATGAGACATCTGTGACTTACCAATAATGGTGATGGTTCCATTGGTAGTGGCTTTAACAACACCGTCCATCAAAGCCCTGGTGCCTCCAGCGAACTTCTCGAATTCGAACACACCAGCGGGTCTGTTTAATAAAAATAAACCATTTAACGTTGCACATAACGTGAACTTTGCAAGTCATTGACGAAATTAGATAGAAATAATTACCCATTCCATACAATAACTTTCGCTCTCGCGATGGGTTCCGCGAAGATTTCCCTCGATTTAGGTCCAATATCAAGACCCATCCAGCCTTCAGGGATACCACTGGCTACGTCAGAGGTACCAACCTAACAACAAAATAAAAGTGAGTGATTCAAATGTGTGTTCCATAAACACAAGCAGCAAATAGCTTGCGACTTGTGTGGCCAGTTACATCTTGAGTTCAAGGAAAGACACGTTTAATGCTGCATGGTTCTTTTGGTGCGTGGCCAGTCAAGAGTAACGCTGCCAACTTGTTTCTTCAATATAATTGCCATAGACAAGTTCACAATTGCTTACCAACAGCGCCCTCTTGTCATTCAAACACCAAAAGTACCATGGAGTACCTATATCTTGACACATTTAGCACACAAATAAATTTTTAACTTATTTAAAACAAAACATAGGTTACCTGCGCATTCTCATCAAACTTGTCAGCAGTAATAAAGTCAACTGGAAGGTGTACTTTGACATTGTTCTTGGCGGCCTTTTCCAATAGTTTAACCACAATCTTTGCGCCTTCACCATCATACAAGGAGTTGCCAATCTATAATTTAAAAAACATTAGGTATTTACAGGATATTTTTTACCAAACATAACTTTTTTTAAACAGCTCTTGGTGTCTGGTGGTAAGAGTAAGTCAATATATTTACAGAGAACATTAAATAAATATTCCTAAATACTCTATCTCTCCAACAGTAACAGGTACATACACACGGCTACACATCAAGCTTTACATTTCCAGTATAAGCTGACCACGCATTGTACGGAAATCCTATACAATGCGAGATCAGCATAAACTAGAAATGTATAGCTTGATGTGGAGCAGTGTGTACCTATTGGAGAAGGTATTTTTTTTTAATAGTACAGTAGTCTCACTAATCCGGCATTTCCGTAATTCGGCTCGTCCAATAGGCACCCTCTGCCCGCGTCAGTATAAACTAAAAGCTAAGCAACTCATTCTCGCTCAAAAAAGTACCTTCTGCTGCTGTTACTTAGTTATGAATCCCTTTATTTATCTATACAATCGTAATCCGTGCATTCCAATAATCCGGCGCCCCTTGGTTTTCAATAGTGCCAGATTAGTGAGACTCATGTACATCCATCAAAACACTAGTGAATTCTTTATGTTGTATCTAGTTGAGTGAATATTAAAAAAAAAAGCTTTTGCAGTAAAAATCAATAGCTAATTAAAAGTTACCAATTTTAAATTATTACATCTTTACAACATATACTTACAGCCATACCCTGGGACTCCTTAAGGAAAGTGTAGGCCATGCCACCACCAATGATCATCTCATTGACTTTGTCCAGTAAGTTCTCAATTAGCTGAATCTTGTCAGCTACTTTAGCACCTCCCAAAATGGCGAGGAAAGGCCTAAATTAAAGACAAAAAGATTTTAAGTAAAAATAAATCCACACTCCTTGGTTGCTACTATGAACTTCCTAATGGAAAAACCCAGTAACACTTTGCCAGACCTGGGAATCGAATTCAGGACCTCATGATCAGCAGTTGCCCTTGTGACCACTAGACCAATAAGGCAGTCGATTAATATTAATCTCTAAAAATAAATAACAAAATACAACTTACCTTTCTGGCTCATGCAGAGCCTTGGCAAAGTACTGCAGTTCCTTCTTGAGTAAGAAGCCACTGGCTCTCTGTTCAAAGCCTTCACCCATCATGGAGCTGTGGGCTCGGTGGGCTGTGCCTGTGGCAATAACAACATTTGTGATAAATAAACAAAGTAATATTATTACAATTTTACTTTGTTACAGACTTTTACTACTAGCGACCCGCCCCGCAATGTTATACATATAAACCTTCCTCTTGAATCACTCTATTTAAAAAAAACTGCATCAAAATCCGATGCGTAGTTTTAAAGATCTAAGGACATAGGGGCAGACAGCGGGAAGCGACTTTGTTTTATACTATGTAGTGGTAAGTATAACATTACAACTTAGCATGCTTTCATACAATTTGCAAATGTCATCAAATTCTTCTGAGAATGTGCATCAAGATAAAATATTTAAAAGATAAAATATTTATTGCTATATGGCCTCAGGGTTATTTTATTACTCCTACCCTCATTCCATCCAGGGAATAGGGTGAGACGGTAAAGAATTTTTATTGACAGTGCCACCCCATAAAGGGTGCAACAAGACCCTTAATCAAGCCGAAAGTCACTTGTTCTCCACGTCATTGCGATCATTTTTTTGCTCTAGACCATACCTGGGAACCTTCTAGTAATTGAGATCAGGGCTTGGAACCGGTTTTGAAATACCGGTTAATATTGTTCATAAACCCGTTATAATATCGTTCTTCGATTAACCGGTTAATTACAAAAACGGTTTAGACTAAACCTAAATCATTTTGGATACCAGTTTTTGCAGAAAATATAATTTTAATACTCGCACTAACCTAAATAAACCGGTATAGACTCCATTCAAGTATTTTGTTGCACTCACGACAATTAAAACGAAACTACGAGCGCGGTCGAACACAATCTGCTTGTGAGTGCGTTATTCGTTGGCGTAGAGCGACTAGACCGAGAGCTTTATTATTGTAGATGTAGAGAGATGGCGTAGTAGGTAAAACTCTTATTTACTTACCGCCGAATCTCAAATTAACCGGTTAATTTCGCTCAACAGAATCGGAATTTGTAAAAAACGGGTTCTTCCATTAACCGGTTAAAACACCGGTAACCAAAACCTAAACCGCAATCGTTTCTGGTTTGGGGTCAATGGCCGAAACCGGTTTGGAAAATTAACCGGTTTCCGAGCCCTGATTGAGATATTGGAAGTCAAAGTTCCAACATATTATAACTTTACTATAAACACCTCCACCACCCCTGTACTATTCAATCCATCCATCAGCACAATGTTTTGAGTCTGTTACATTGAGTCCTACCATGAAACATGATTTTTCACCCTCAAAAAAAAAAGTCGTTTCGCAGCAATAATTTTTCGGTGAAGTTACTTAGTTTGATGTATATAATGCTTGGTTGACGGCTTCGTCAAGGGTCCTGTTACACCCTGTATAATAACAAAAAGAGATTCGAGTCTGTACAAAGCTTACCAAAAGCATCATTGATGTAAACATCACCCAGCTTTCTCAAACTGGCTCTGAAGGCCTTGACCTTCTCAGGGTCTGCCTTAGCTTTGGCACCAGAAGCATCCACGCCCTTGCCCTCCTCTTCAATGTGGAACCGGAGGTTTTCCAGCAAGATGATGGATCCGGGTGCGGGGTCAGCACAGGCGGCTTCAACTTCAGGTCCCGCACAATCAGTGAGGAATGTTACATCTCTGCAAATGTGAGTATGATAATGTAGATACTGTGTTGGTGAATCAAATAAGGCAAGAATCTAGTTGAAACATTTGATTATAGTATTGAATTTGACCAACATGCAAGCATACATTGGTAAAAGCTCATAGCTATAAAATATGGACACCGAAGTTAGCGAAAATAATTACGTACTATTTATGTACGTTATTATTTTCGCTTCCACATCACTATATTAATTTGTTTGCCTTGACTTTAATCATGTTAAGGAAAACAATAAACATGAATTCATAATGCCAAGTCATTTCAGACATTTACAAAATGCCTAAATCAAACTTACTTGTTTAGGAGCTTCTTGAGCTCTTCAGCGACCGGCTTCAAGGTATATTTGAGGTTCGCCTGACCATCCGGCCTGCCCAGATGTGACATAAGCACGACCGACTTGGCACCCTTCTCCAAGGCATACTTGACGGAATCAAGAGCCGCAACGATGCGCTGGTTGTTAGTGATTACTCCTTCTTTCAAGGGAACGTTGAAGTCAACTCTGCAATCATTCAATTAATTTTATTTTCGAACTTTACGAAGGTCGGTACTTAAACATCACGTATGACGCGAAATAATGCAGGTAAAACTCACCGCATCAGCACGCGCTTGCCGGCCAAGCTAAGGGCATCAATACTCAGTTTGTTTAATGCCATTTTGTTAATAGTTTTTAAAGTTTTACTGATAAATCCTACACTTGGTCAGCGGCGAATTTCAAAATGTCAAATATAACCTTGGAAATGTCAAAGAGGTCATTCCTTCATGCCAACATCAAAAAACAACCATTTATTTTATAATTGGCAACAATTGGCTTCTTGTAAAATGTAATAGAAATATTTTTATACATTATTTTTATGTTTTATTTAATCGAAAATACACGTAAATTAAATATCATTTGTTGATAATAATTCTACAAAAATAACTGAACAAAGACAATAAGCTGGCCAGCTAGAGTTCTGCGGGAGGGAATAATTTAAAAGTAGGTTGGCACTACTGTTCGTCTTCGCGAAATATGCACGCATTGGGACGCCCGGATTTAGAATGTTCTTTGAAAATCTACGTTGAAATAAATGTAAAAACTGGAGTGAGTGACAAGTTCCGTGTGTTACCTTATCCAAAGTTTAATTTAGATTGTTTTTCATTGTGTGATAGTGACTGTGTTGGGTGACGAACAAAGTAAAGCGTAGTGCGTCGAAAGTTGAAACATGGTGCCGCTAGGTCCCGGCCCAGGCCACCCTGCTGCACACCAAACACACGGTGGGCCCTCTGCCAACCTTTCCGGCCCAAATTCGCTATCACAATCCGCTCCACAGTCGAACAAGTCTTCAGTGGCGGTAAGTAGCGTCCTTTCGTTGCATTTCATTGGTTTGCGTCAGTCTAGCGGGCGGCACATGTTTATGTAACTTCAACTTGTATGAGCACGTGCGATTTGGCGCTAATTTTGATGTCGGTTTCCAGAAGCCGAATTACACGCTCAAATTCACACTTGCGGGGCACACGAAAGCTGTGTCGTCGGTTAAATTCAGTCCAAATGGAGAATGGCTGGCAAGCTCCTGTGAGTATTACACATTTGACATAAATTAGTGGTCCATGTCCATCTAACTTATTTATTTACGTTTGATGACCCCATATGTTTAGATTGTTTATTTTTTGTAAATCCATGAAGAGGTCAAGATATTGTCTAATCTGTTATTTATTATCAGCTTCTGCTACATATCAATTTGTAGGCAACTTTATTTATAAAAGATCTGAAGTATCTATTAAGTTTTAAACCTTAAGTGATAAGCATAGTGTTCCTTTTGATAAGCAAGAGATGACTATTTTGTAAATGAAATGTATCCTATTAACTCCTGGTTTTTCATTGCAACACAATAGTCATCATTACTACAAATTGTGTAAGATTTACAAACTACATACAAGCCCTTGATGCTCTGTTACCAAGCAAAATGGCTTTAAACTACTAGTTTGAGTACAGTTACAACAAAGTACATATTGTTATAGTCATCATGAATGTTGAGATTGCGAAATCCTTCATGGCTGCTTCCTGTTAGAAACAGAAACTCGTAAACTACACTATAATTATTGTAAAATGCCTGCCCCAAATCAAGGTTAGGACACTACCAACCTTAATAGACAAATGACCTATTTACAAGATTACAAATAAAACTAGCAACATCTTTTTAACTTTTTAAGAATTACTAGTCGGCAATATTGAGGCAACAGTTTAGTTTAAAGGTTGGCCTTGAATACTGGCATCCAATAGGTGGAAGTAAAATTATAAGAATAGTTTACATCACTGTTTTTTTTTTTTGTTTATTTGAAATAGTGATGTAATGTCTTGTAGTCACATAATTGAGACTAGCAAAACTCTTTTGATTTAAATAAGTCACACTCAGTTGATTTTTGGGTGTAGATATTGTTCAACATATTTTATGCAAGGTCAAACTTTAAATTGAAGAATTGTATGAAAAAAAGCTCTTACGAACAAATTGTCCAAATTCTTAAGTTAAGTATAACAAATGTGTTCACGTATCCCCAAAATGAGGCCTAATCAAGTAAAACCTACTTACTTTAGATGCACAATATACAAAGCATGTCTAATTCCAGTGACATATTTGAGTTTATTGACCTTCAATTAAATTTACAATTTAAAACAGCCGTTGCTAGGCAAGTTACTTGACAGCATTTTACCTAAATGCGTTGATTTCTATTTGTCTACTTCATACACGTCAAATGATGATGCCATTCAATTATATTTAAGATTTAGGTACTTAGCTAAAGATAAGGATAAAAGTTAAATGACATTATATTTAATATTTTACAGCTGCTGACAAACTTATTAAGGTGTGGGGCGCTTATGATGGCAAATTTGAGAAGACAATATCTGGACATAAAATGGGAATCAGTGACGTGGCTTGGTCCTCAGACAGCAGGCTGATAGTCAGTGCAAGTGATGACAAGACTTTAAAGGTAAACTTTTATGTATTAAAGCATCCTCTCAGTTTGTTTCACCACTTTCGTCTCAGGTACAATTTTTTTTTTTTTTTAAACCAATGTAGATAATTAACATCATTTACTCATATCCATTAACAACGGCAGTAGTAGCTAATACAGACAAAGATCTTTTAATCTAGATTACTGAACCTTTTTAAATCAAATATACTTAAAAGCCAAACTTTGATAACAGACATCATTCAGAAAAAAAAAGCTTATTTGTACATAATGCTGTGGCTGTACATACTCATGGTTACTTCCTAATTACAAGTACCCAAAACCAGTCCGTCGATGCGCGCGAAATTTGAACGTACGTTAATGGGAGTCGCGTAGGCGCGGTGAATGATCTCAATGGGAACTGTGAGGGCCCCCCCCTGACTAAGGAATCGCGTGAGGACCTTTTTACACACCGGAATTTCTTGTCGCCGTACTCACAATTACCGTTTGTAATTGTAAGGGAAAGGTTACTGCCGCGCCATAAGTTGCCAATTATGAAATGTATGATAATAACAGATCTAGATTCATTTATTTATAAAATACGATTGTAGCGTCGTTTACTTTTAATCTAAGCAATAAGTAATATTCTGTTGAATATCTTAAGGGTACACTAGTCGGTCGTACTTCCATACAAAACAAACGTAGTATGGCGATTACTCCACTGTTAGATGGTGTACGTTCAAAAAAAAAAAAAAGATTTGTCTCATCATTATCTAGCCCAGGGGGGTTACTATGACGTCTTAAAGCAGGGGGCAAATCGCTGCTTTATCAGAATCGTAATATGAATCACGTAAAAAATTTGAAACTCTTAAAATGGACTTTGTGGTCATAACCATAAAGACCATTTTAAGAATTTTTAACTTGATCCATATTATGATTCTGATAAGCAGCCATTTTAGGCCCCCTAGAGTAATTCCAGTGTGGGAGAGAGACAGAGCTATACAGGTCGTCTAGCGCCATCTCTTTCCCACACTGGAATTACTTCTGCTTTAAGACGTCATGGTAGGCCACCTGTATGGAAACAAAAAAGTAAAAAAAAAAAAAACAAATTACAATTTTGAAATATATGTTTTTTTTTTTACTTTTTTCGGGGCTAGATAATGATGAGACAAATTGATATCATTTTTTTTTTTGAACATACACCAAATCGCCATACTACGTTAGTTTGTTTTGTGTGAGTATGACCGACTAGTGTACCCTTAACTACCTATACCAAACATAAACAAATGTAGGTTTTGAAATGTTATCACTAAATCACTAGCCAATGTCGGCAAGTTTAATTAAGTCTTTTTAATGGTTCCATTAACTTACATTCTGTAAAAAATTACACTTGGTAGCTCCACTATTTTTCCATAGACAATCCTTCACTGATAAACTGATAAGCCAGCAAAATTGCTTAATTTAGAAAGATGAAATAGACCAAGTAGGTCTCGCAACCTTAACATGATTGATGGCCAATATTGCCACTTGCTCTAATTCTCAACTGGCAACTACCAAAGTTACCTTTGTTAAAATAGTCTGGGAAAGTAGATAAAATACTTCTTAGTTCACTGAACCAGCTGATATCTTATAAGATAACAGTGTATGTTTATGTCCACAGCATTAATAGATAAGGATCTGAAGTTTTTAAAACTTGAATATGCATAAGTGATTAAAATGTAACTTTTTTATGCGTAGCGTAATTACGAAACACATCTGCTGAGTCAATGCAGATGTAAGGTTTTTACATCTGCATTTACTCAGCAAAAATAAAATAGTTATTTTTAGACTAACTACGACGACATTAAAGTTCATAATCTCATAGACAATAATGTCTTCTTTTTTCATGTCATAGGTACAAAAGTAACAGTAATATTGGATTTCCAAATTAAAAAGCACCACACCTATACTCCCTAAAGGTGAATTAAGCACAAAATTCTGAATCCAGAGTGCTATTGTTGCTCTAAAAAATTAATAATAAAAAAACCGTAAAAATGTATTCTACCCAAGCACCCATTCACCAGTGCTTAAAAATTCAAGGTGGCTTCGGCAATAAAGAAAGCGATTAAATGGAAATAAAAGTTGCACATTGCACACTATCCTTTGACCATAATATCTGGTGTTGCAATAGCAATTCATTATTTATCTAATTATTTATGCTTTACTACGATCATTTTATTTGGTGTCAAAAGTTTTCTTGAGGTTGCAACTTCATTCACCAGTGCTTAAATATGCAAGGTGGCTTCAGCAATAAAGAAAGCGATTAAATGAAAATAAAAGTTGCACATTGCTCACTATCCTTTGACCTTAATATCTGGTGTTGCAATAGCAATTCATTATTTATCTAATTATTTATGCTTTATTACGATCATTTTATTTGGTGTCAAAAGTTATCTTGAGGTTGCAACTTCAGTACAGTTTCGTCTGTCCAATAAGGGCCAAACTGATTTGCCCCTCAATTAACTGCATGATTCTTACATTGAACGTACATAACTACTGTAGTTATCCTTCAAGTAATCCTAAACATCGCGAAAATGTATCGTGGAAATAACGAAATACATCAACAAAAACCAAACTACAAAATTCGTCAGATTTTTATGTATCGATGTGTAAAATTGGTTTTCCCAAATGCCAATTTGAGTGTTTATGCTGAACATGAAACTCGACATTTCCGCCTCATGAGAATAAGTATTGCACCATAAACCTTAAAATAGAACAGGCAACACCCACAACAAATATTTTACGACCTATTTTCATGTTACAGGTGTGGGAACTGAGTTCAGGCAAATGTTTGAAGACATTGAAGGGACATAGCAACTACGTATTCTGCTGTAATTTTAATCCACAAAGCAATCTTATCGTATCGGGCAGTTTTGACGAGAGTGTACGGATATGGGATGTAAGAACAGGTAAGATTTCCATTCAGTTGTTACCCTACTACCGTAAAACTAAAAGGATGGTTATGATTTTGATAGGCTATCTCCATCTATTTCCTCATAATTCCTAAAGTCCTAGGCGTATTCTGATAGACCGGGTATCGTTGGGGGCGTCATATTGTTCGTCGTATTGTTGTACCTCGTGCCGTTACACATGGCGCCGCAATGGCAACTGCGGCACTTCTAGGCTATTAACATTACATAAAACCCAACTATGTACAACAAAAAAGCCATATAAAAAGTAACACGACAGTATAGTTTAGGTTTAGTTTAACGTTATTATTATCACAGTTATTATCTATACAAATAAATAAAATTGAAGTATCTGTTTGTAATACCAAAATAACAGCTTTTTACTGAATGCATATGAATGTATGTACGGTACATAGAACAGAAACACGTTTTTTTCAATTTTTGTGTGTCTGTCTGTTTGTTCCGGCTAATCTCCGAAACGGTTCAACCGATTTTGACGGGACTTTTACTGGCACCTAGCTGATGTCATAAAGAATAAGAATTAGGGATCCGTGCAAAAAAAAACGATTAAAAAAGGAAAGTAATATTTTTTTAATAATAATTTCACGCGAACGAAGGTCACGGGCAACAGCTAGTTGTTAATAAATAAACTGTAACTTTTGAATTCCCCTGCGACATTAAAGGCCTTTGTTAAATAAATGAGCCAGAATATTCAGAAACATTGTAGAAACCTGTAACAGTGAAGTAGTACCCCTTGAATTGTTTACCGTTAACGACACAAATGGCATTTCAAATGTTGTCGTGCGCATGTCCGTAGTTGCGAAAAGGTTAATTCATACGCCAGTGTACGTATTATTTTTGTGATGCCTGCCTATTTATTTCCCTGTCAACTTAAAAAACGAACACAAAGAAAAATAAAATGTATAGAACTGATGATATTATTACCGTGATGTGACTCTGTATAACTGGCATGAATGCATGAATAGAACGGTCAACGATCCACATTCTGTACCCACATCTTAACATACCAATAATACATCTCTTACGTTAAACAATAAACCAAAATGTAGGCGTGACATTCAGTCACGCCCGTAGTACCTATGTGCTTCAAACGGCTAATCCGGTACTACATACTTCGCTACACAACGTTCGCCAAGCATATTAACACCTTACTGTGAAAACATTTTCACCGTTCACTACACGACTTTCGACATATTTTCACAACGATAATTTATACTTCTATTAATACTCACGTGGAACTAGAAACAATCGTAAATGTCACGCTTGCTACTCCTGTAGAAGTGGGTTAGTGCACTATTTATACTGTTAACATCCTGGCCAGATCGGTACGTCTCATTGTAGTACGGAAATCTGTTGATCAAAGAGACTAGTTTAAATTCCTATGAAGTTCTTATGAGCCGAGGTTTTACTTCCTTTTTTCGCCATTCTTCTGTGCAGGCTACCTCCCGACAATTTATTTTTGTTTCGAATATCATGTTGACGCTTAGCTTCGAGTGTTTTTACACAAACGTCTTACTAAAATACTTTATTCATGATTAAATGATTTTATTTCCAGGCAAATGTTTAAAGACTCTACCGGCGCATTCAGATCCAGTTTCAGCAGTACACTTCAACAGAGATGGCAGCCTTATTGTTTCGTCGAGTTATGATGGATTATGGTAAGGGCCTAATTTACTACATATGGTTATTTTTTCAATTCATCATGGTTTGGTAAAGTAACCTTGTACTTGTTAGTTTCTCGTTCAAGTGGTTGCCTATCTAGCACGCAGAGATTTTAAACGTATTTTTTTTTTTGTATTTTCAGTCGAATCTGGGATACAGCATCAGGTCAATGTCTAAAGACGTTGATAGACGACGACAATCCGCCGGTTTCCTTCGTGAAGTTCTCTCCAAACGGCAAATATATCTTGGCTGCGACGCTTGACAACACCCTCAAACTGTGGGACTACAGTCGGGGCAAGTGCCTCAAGACGTACACCGGACATAAGAACGAGAAATATTGTATCTTCGCCAACTTCAGTGTTACCGGTGGAAAGGTAAGATTACTTGTATCTACATAATTTCTTCGCAAAGACGTCCACTGCCTGCTAACTACGAAGCATCAGGTTCGGATTATCTTTAGACAGTCTAGTAGTCAAAAGCCCTGCAGAACAATATTTTTTTCTGAATCTACACAACTTTGCACTCACCGATTAATGGAGCTCGTTTTCAGACTCGTCATTAAATTTTTTACCTTTTTTCAAACTAACGCAAGTGCGTCAGTTTCGTCATAATAATAATAAAGATTTATTTTCTCCCACAAAGTACAATTACAATATAGAGGTGTTTCAAACATTGTAGATACAAAGGTTTGTGGGAGTCAGGAATCCAAACTAGGATACCTTGTGCTATGGACTCCTGGCCCCCCTCGCCGAGATTTGGATTATGACAATTGTAGAATGTAGGACATGTAGGACTATTGTAAGAAAAGAATAACAAGAAAAGGTACTAAGTAAATAAAATCAAAATTTAAAAATATTATTAAAAGTGCGTGTGTGTGTTTGTAAGTGTGAGTGTGAGGTGGAAGGTGTTGTGTATGTGGTGTGGTGTGGTGTTGTGTGTGAGTGTGAGTGTGAGGTGGAAGCTATCGTGTATGTGGTGTGGTGTTGTGTGTGAGTGTTTGTGTGAGAGAGTGTAAGATAGTGGAATGTGTGTTTTTACCCTTTTTCAAATTAACGCAACTGCGTCAGTTTCGTCATACGGAAGCCATTATTTCATCAGATTTGTAGCTTATCAATTGAAAATGCTCTCACAGATTTGTTAAGCTTTATCTTGCGGTAGCTAGCTGATAAGAGATTGGAAGTGTGTCAAGGCAAAAGTTGAATTCTCACGTTTTATCATACCAACTTGCTACAGTTGCTATCCAATCATTTCTTGGTCAGTACTCTTTTACATTCGCTTTCCAAAATCATTAATTGTTTATATTAGTAAGACGTAATATGATAATTATCTTACTTAGGCAATCAGTTGTGTTACGCATGACAAACAAATAGCTAGCGTGAGATCGCCACGCTGTGCGTGTTTCTAGGTAAATCTCAAAACCAGACCATGTGTATGTTGTGGCAGAAAATATTTAATTAAATTATATACTATGAATGGTAATGGCTACCTATGGTTCACTATGGTCACTATGGTTTTGCAAATTGTCATAAATGACTCAATTTTTCATTTTTAGGGTTTTAACAAAACACGAAAAAAAACGGAACCCTTATAGGATCACTCGTGTGTCTGTCTGTCTGTCCGTCCGTCTGTCACAGCTAATTTGCTCCGAATCTACCTGCGGGCCTAAAATGGCTGCTTAAAATTTAAAATTCTTTATGATTATGACCACAAAGTCCATTTTAAGAGTTTTAAATTTTTAACGTGATTCGTATTATGATTCTGATAAAGCTTCCTTTTTAGGCACCCTGACCAAATCAGGTGAAATTTGGTAGGATGGTGTAATCCTATGACCGAAACACTTTGGTGCAAAGTATTTTTTTTAATGTCGTTTTCGGGGGACATATTAGGAAATTAAAAAAAAGTGTAGCAAACCTTACTATATCATATATCAAATGAAAGGGCTCATTATGAGGATGTCAAATATATTGTTGTTTTTATTGTAAAATAAACAGTTTTAATGAAAGAAGACGAAAATTGACCTTTCCTCCCCCTTGATCTTCGAAACGAATGAGCCTAAAATTTTGAAAAATTACAAAATATAGTTCATTGCTTGTAGATTACAGGAAAACCTATAAGAATTATATCAATTGAATGCAATGCGGCAATGCAAAAAATGTCATGCCTTTACGTGAAGATGCGGACGTAAACCTGTCATACCATACCGAGCCAACATTATAACCATCTCCTTTGTCCACAGTGGATAGTATCGGGCTCAGAAGATAACTTGGTGTACATCTGGAACCTGCAATCAAAAGAGATCGTACAGCGGTTGTCAGGCCACACGGACACCGTACTATGTACTGCATGCCACCCCACCGAGAACATCATAGCGTCAGCAGCGCTCGAGAACGACAAGACTATCAAGCTTTGGAAGAGTGATACTTAAAGTAGAGTTTGTGAGTAGTTTTAGCTGAATCTTTGCATCTAATCCTTGTATTCACTTAATATTAGTTTTTTTTTAATCTAATGATGTGAATGATCTGTTATTATTTGCATGAACTGCACAAAAGAATAACTTCGTATATGAACTTATTTTTTTAAACACTTAAGCTTTCACAGTTTATAACTAAACTTGAACTGTCACTGTACGTGCTACGTATATATATTATGGAATATTTAAACAGTGTGAGAGCGAAGATAGACTGACTTAAATTTCCCTGAAAGAATAACTACCATTTAATCCTTTTGCCTGCGGCGTATGGGCTTTTGTATAGCATAGAGACTCGCACAGGCATGAGTGACAGAATAGTCGTTTTGCAAAACAGAATGTATTCTAAAACTCGATAACGGCCGCTCTGCGTACAAAAAGCTGTAAATATTTTACAAAATGGTTGCCGTCTCTGGTTCCCAATTTTCAAGGAATTCCTTTGAATTGACTGAATACTTTATCTTTAGTTATCTCTAATTACATATAGGTTGGTCTGTGCTCGCTCTTAATTAGTTCTCTTTCTTATTTAGCATACTGTTTTGTTGCAGACTTGTAACCAGACAGTGATCTGTACATCGTGGCTTCATATTGAAAGCCGGCGCCACTGGCTTGTGAATACATTTTATATTAAGATACTAGTCGAGTATCCCGGACGATGGACGCTGAAATTATGAGTGCGTTGTTTTATTTCAATAAGTTTAGTGTATCACATGGTATGAGTGGATTTTCTGTTGATATAAGATATAAATATTTTTGTATCTGACATACAAATGAGAAAGGTTCGAGTTTTAGCGATTATGTTTTAGTTAAGTATGATTTAAAAGATTCGCTTAAGAGTACTTGTTGGATATAATTAAAGATTCAGTAGTTGTATGTCGTGTTGTTTTTATTGAACCCTCGCATTTTAATGTATTTCGTTTGAATAATGTATAAAAGGACATACCAAGATTTTTTTGTTAAACTGATTTAATAATATAACACACTCTTCCGTGATGGAAATTGAGAAAAAGTGGTTTAATTTACCAGTCCTTACACTTGTCTAGACATTTATATGCACTATTCTTGATACACATACATACTGTGTTGCACTTATTCAACTTTTACACTACTAAAGTTCACATTCTGTAATAAAAATAATGGTGTTATTGGAAGTACAGCAAACTGCACTATAATCATCATCGCAGAATTTCGCTATTCTGACGGAAAAAGTATACAGGGTGTAAACGAAGCCACCAAGCATTAAGGTAACTTTACGCAAATATTATTGCAGGGAAATTACTCTTTTTTTGGAGTGAGAAATCACGTTTTACGGTAGGACTCGACTTAAAAACATGCCGATGGATGGATTGAATAGTACGGGGTTCGTGGAGGTGTTAAAAGTAAAAATCTTACATAAAAACATATATTTAAAAAAACTTGAGAAAGTTGAATTTTGACCCCCAATAACTCTCCGTAAGGAGAGGTTTCCAGGTGTAGAACAAAACAATTCAACAACGAGAACAAGTGCCTTTCGGCTTCGTTATGGGTCTTGTTACACCCTTTATTGCAGTAACGCTCTTATCAAGTAACCAACTATTACAAAATAAGTTATCACGTATAATCAGGTGATGCTATTGTCTCCGTTTTGAATGGCACCTCTGATGTTAATTGAGAATTTTCCATATATTGCTGAGAGCCTTCTTGAGTTTGAAACGATCGAGAGGAAGGTCTAGGTAGATCACTGTCTTCCGAGTGTCTTTGGTTCATAGACGGCAAATGTAGACTTTTAGATAGTTTGCTGCGTCTCCTGATATTCATCAAATATTTGAATATAAGGTTATCAATATTATTCATTAACACAAGTCTGTCATCTACATCTAACGGCTTTAACTTTTGAGCAAGAAGCTGTCCGTACAAATCAAATTCTTTCATAGCTTCTTCGTTTTCATTATGGTTAGATCTATCTTTAATAGGAAAACTTTCCTCCACCTGTCGCTTCGGAATCGTCGAATCTTGCAGTACTCGACGTTCCCTCTTTGTAATCGGAAAAGAATCGGAGAGCGGATCTACATTCGATTCTTTACGTTTTCGACTGGTTGATTCTTGTGACAAAGGCCTTTCAGTATTCGATTCACGAGAAATTGGACTTTCAAGCGGCTGTTCCTCTGTGCTTTCCTGCATAATAGCAAATGTTAGGTATTGGAAAATGGAATAAACTATCATGTTGTAAAGTATTAACCCAGGTCATAGTCAACTTATGAGACAAATCTCATCGACATATTTCAACAGTTAAAGCGTAGGTAAGTGAAAAGGTAACAGATTGAGTTAACTCTCGCATTTGAATATTAGTATGGATGTGTCTTTTATACCCTGGCGTATTGAGGTCCAATCGCATAGTCCAATCCCGATTGTTCTGAATCTTCGACGATCAGCAATTCCTGCATAGAATAAATGAGAAGACTTCGTTAAATATTCCTCTGCAAAGAAGGTTAAGAAGTCCATCATGGTACATTTGGCGCGTGGCCATAATCGAAACTAACGCCGCCATTTTAATACAAATTCCACAGACAATATTACTCATCAGGGCACACCCCGAGCAAATCTGGTATGTACATTTCGGTAACATCACCAATTCTTAACCTATCTAGATAAAGATTAATTATCAGATATACATAAATAAGTAGGTAAATAATTTTTTTAGTGACTCACCACTGTTTCCCCACTTGTTTTCTGTCGATTATCATATAGATCAGCCATATGAAAAATGAAAATGAAAAATGAAAATATAACTGTCCATAGCATCGAACGCAAACCATGATGGTCTGTAAACGTCAGCACCTGTTAGTGCAGTTTCCTTTATTCTTCTCAAATTATCCCTGTATTGCGTCAACAGAGAATTTCTCTTCTTTTTTAATTCCTCGATTGGGCAAGGAACTGAAAAGTTATTCGATAGTCGGGCCCAGGCTGCATTGACTAGATTTCTATTTTTGCTTTCCTTACTTTTATGGTTCCAAATGCATAGTTCTTCGTGGAGCAATTCAATGAATTCAAGAACAGATTCATTGCTCCAGTCCATT
Organism: Eugnorisma glareosa; assembly: GCA_947578425.1. Taxonomy (NCBI): domain Eukaryota; kingdom Metazoa; phylum Arthropoda; class Insecta; order Lepidoptera; family Noctuidae; genus Eugnorisma; species Eugnorisma glareosa. The sequence continues at coordinate 17,352,158 of OX387959.1, forward strand.
ATTATTTATTAATAACCTCACTTATACAACCGTTCCGCTCAGTGACGCAGACGCAACTGGACTTTGCACACGTGTGGCAAGTTTGGCAAACATTTGAGCACTTTATCGAGCGCTCTAAAACCAACACGACGTGATACGGCTATGGGGAAAAAGTAAATGTGTAGGTACCTATTCAATCTGTGCACACTGCACACATGCTCCAAAACTCGTGCCGCAAATAGGCTTTGTTTGTAGATAATTTGTGCTTTGTGGGTCGCTATGTGCGTCGTTTTGTGAACTGTCTCCAGCAAATTTATCAGCTAGTGATTATTTTTATTCAGGTAACGCTTTACGATGAGTCATTTATCGCAGCTCGGTTCTATTCTACTCGTGTTTAATCGCATAGATAGACTGTCCCAATTTCAAATCCTTGTGAAAAAACATACATAGTAAGTCTCGCAAAACATTCTCCCTCACTTGTGAGTTTGCGCATTTGTGCACATGTACTGTGAATGATCGGGGTCGGCATACAATGATACATAAAACCAGTTCAAACTATGCTCTGTAATATAGCGCCATCGCGGTCTCTCTCCAATCTCTATGCCTGTTTCACGCATTCTGTTTTTTGGTTGATCTCCGAGCGTACCGTTAGAAGGCGCTGTTGGCCAGAGACGTAAATTAATCCTATGGGATTATTTATTTTCACATGTAGGCAATTCACTCGTAATCTTATAAATTACTTTAGTTACAAAACAAACTGACAAGCTTTCAAACCGAGAGGGCCCAGACAAATGGCGACCGCTTTCGAAGCATTTCGCGTTTATTTAAATCGACTTTCAGCGAGATTGCCATACTATTTTTTTAAGATAATTGTACGGAACCCTTCGTGCTTGAGTCCGACTCGCATTTGGCCGGTTTTTTTACTTTTTAACCGACTTTCTTCAAAAAGGAGGAGATTCTCAATTCAGGTGTATTTTTTTTAAATTTTTGTTACCTCATAACTCCGTCATTTGTAAACTGATTTGAAAAAATCTTTTTTCATCTGAAAGGATATGCTTCTCGATTGGTCCCATTGAAATTTCATCAAAATCGGTTTAGGAATTTGGTTGTTTTCCTCACGTTAATTGTCACATCACGCGACGTCGCGTGAAGGCGCTTTGATGTACGAGTACATCACGCGACGATGCGTGATACTTGCTAGTTAAATTTGACACACCTTCCGATTTCTGATTGAGCTAAAATTTTGCACGCATGTGTATATCGCGAGACAATATAATATTATGATGACATGGAGCTGATCTGCTGATGGAGCTCGAAGGTGGCCATAGGAATCTGTAATAAAACGACGCAACCCCATCGAGTTTGGGTTCGTATAATTCATCTCGTCGAGTACTTTGTCTCTAGATGGAACCCAGGGTCTGGTGATGGAGCTGGAAGGTGGTCACAGGTAGTCCGTAATAAAATGACACAATCCCATCGAGTTTGGGCTCGTATGATTCGTCTTGACGAGTACTTTAACTAACTTCTAGTTACAATGTAAAAAATAATTCATGACAAGAATTTGTGTGGTATCTACAAATAATAAATAGATAATAAATAGTTATATTTTCTGTTTTTTTTTTTTTTTTTCTGGTTTTTATAAATATGTATGTCTTAGTCACCTGAAATAAATGATATAGGTATTATATTATTATTATTATTAAATAAAAAGGAGAAAAAAAAAAAAACAATCTGCGAAAACAAAACCGACTTCCAAAAAAAACACTAAAATAGTCTAAAATAACTTGACTTTCGGAAGTCAGTGGCAAAAAGTCAATGATAAGAACAAAGACACCGAGTCGGTTTTGTTTTCGCAGATTTTTTTTTCTAATACCGTTTTCGACTTATCGTTAGAATGTCACTTTTTTTCTAGGTCCTCAGGTAGTCTACTAAATTGTTAAGACCCAGAGATAGGTACTTATAGCAAGTTCCGAGCTACAACATTCACCGCTGTTGCAGAGCTGGCGTGCGAGGTCATCTGTCGCGGGAGCAAAGATAATAAGACCCTGAGCCATTATGATGCCATTAGTGGGGGTGAAGAAATTAGGTCGACCAACCTTTGGGGAGTTCGGGAGACAACCTAGTCAGCGACGATGCCGTCGCCTTGAACGTAATAATGCGGGTAAAGATTTTATAAAAGTAGGTTGATAGATTTTAGTAGGTCTAGGTAAGTAGGTACATACCTAGTTGGGTGACCTAAAATAAACCCTAAGGTTCGGTCAACCTATTTGGCCCTTGACACGGACACAGTAATTAAGTATTGTCAATGCCCGGTGTCCGTAGTTTGGTCTTTGTTCTTATTTTTGTCGCTCTGAAACAATTCCGACGTTTAAAAAAATACACGCTTCAACATCATTCACAGCCCGACTTCACCCACTGCTGGGTACATGCCTGTCTTTGCTTGTGCCAAGCTTCACGTTCTTGTACCAGCCTCATCCAGGATATTCCCGCTTACAGACTTAGCATATAATGAATAGGCTTCGAACCGCACCAGTCACACGCAAAGTGGAGAGATATCAAGTTAGTTTTTTTAAGACACGCTATAGAAGCGCTTAGTTAAGAACTTTCTCTTCCTTGGTCCTTTTTAGAGTTCCGTAGCCGAATGGCAAAAAACGGAACCCTTATAGATTCGCCAAGTCTGTCTGTCTGTCCGTGTATGTCACAGCCACTTTACTCCGAAACTATTAGGACTACACAGTTGAAACTTATTAGGTAGATGTATCCTGTGAGTCGCTATAAAGTTTATATACAAAAATAAGAAAAAATATAGGATTAAGGGGGTCTCCCCATACATAGAACTGAAACTAAAAAATATTTTTTTCATCAAACCTATACGTCAAAGGTCAAAGTCAATCGTTTGAAAGATAAACACTTCCAAAGTGGTAAAATGTGTGTCCCCTCCTCTAATTTCTAAAGTAAGAGGAGAAAAATCCTGAAAAAAATATAGGATTATAGAACGTAAAAAAAACTTTCAACCAAAATTAGTTAGAATAAGATTTGATGTTTATTTTTTGAGATATGGGACTTTTTTTTTGTTTTTCATTAACATACTATGAAAAATAAATTTAGTTTTGTTGATGAATGTATAACAATACAACATATGAACGAATGCCTTCAAAATATTTTTATTATATTGTATGGTGCTACGGAACCCCATGTGCGTGTGAGTACGACTCGCACTTGACCGGTTTTTTGTGTTATTTCTACTAGTCAAAAAAGGGTGGTCAAACATCTGTCCATTAACAGAGCCTGAGAATTTTTGTAAAACGGAAGACAATGTAAAAGGTGGCCCCTTTTTTGTTTTACTACTATTGGTCCGCACTCTCTTTGTGCGGACCAATAGTAGTAAGGGTGGTGAACAGATGTGGATATCGTGTGCACGGGATTTTATTTTAAAAGTGAGCAGATGTATCTTGTGCTGATGGTACGACTAAGTTTACCCGTGGACTTGTGTGCGTGTCGGAGAACGAAACCACAGTATAAGTATGGAGACGAAACTTACGTGCCGCTGATGCACTCATTCATTGTGTTGTTGTTTCAATTTTGAACGGAATTTTGAATGAAACTATCACTCTAAATCATATTGCTTGAAGGTAAGGTGCTCAGTATTTTATAGCTAAGTTTTTAGTCTCTTGGAATTAAATCATAAAAACTATCTCAGCCCTGTACATAAACTGCGTTATGGATGGAAAAGTAATTACGGCCGTGTCTCGGATGCGTTTTGACTTGAGAGCAAAGCGTTTACCACATCTGACATTCGATTAAGAATTTACACTCAGCAAAGCAAAATAAACGCGAGGGTGAGTGGTTTGTCACTCGTAGATCGTAGGCAGTCGCCCGCATGGGTTTAATGATGAGGAGGGTGCTAAATACTAGTTCACTCGGTTCTTTTGCGTGGGAAGTCTAAATAGAAACTGACTGGCAGTTAATTAGAAATCTAATAGAGAGATCTTGCATTCTTGCAAAGAGTGGTGATATTGATGGAAATTGGGATCATCGTACGAAAATTAACTGTGGTTATTAATATGCTGCAACGAAACAGCTGTGTAGGTGGCTATACAGGGTGTAACAGGACCCTTCACTCACGAAGCCGTGGATTAAGCATTCATCAAACTAACTTTACGCAAAAATTATTGTTGGGAAATGACATTATTTTTTGGGGTGAAAAATCACGTTTTACTGTAGGACTCAATGTAACACATTCATAACATTGTGCTGATAGATGGATTTAATTACAATTAAAAAAAAATAGTTAAATAAAATAACAAAAGATTCATGTAAGTAGTGTACCTACCTACTATCTATACTTAGTAAGGTTTTCACATACTTATTATTGGATATCAACCCTACGTTTTGCCTGTAGGATGTAACAGAGGTAGAGACAGTTCCTTACGGAAGCGTTCAAATCGTAAGTAATACGAATCCATTTAATTGAAATGTTTATCCGCATAAAATTCGATGTACTTTTAACATTTCCCCTCGAGCAATTTGCGGTTGAAGACCGCAGACATTGAAATTATTGTTCAAACGCCGCATCATTTCCATTAAGTTATTAAATTGAGCAAAATGGGTTTTGGCGTTTTATTTATTTCGGGATACAGTTGCAGCGAAGTGAGTGAACCAACCCATCATCCATTCCTAACACTACGTTGCTTTTCGTTGGACAATTTTACATGGAAAATGGTAATAGGAATCAACCAAAAATCTACAAAAAAATATCTAAAAAAAAGTTTATATTTGTATCCCGCAACTTTAAAATCTTATGATTTTTTATACTTTGCAGGTCAGTATCAGTTTTTATGTTGGCGTGGTCGTAACAAATAGGTATGTGTACCTATTACTTACTGAGATAACTTAAACTCTAGATATCTAGTAGAAGACCAACAAAATCGGATTCCGAAACAAAAAAGAAACATTTTCGCGGAACACACTAATTGACAGCTTGCTGAAAATTCCCGCTATATAAGCTTTCAGTTTGCTGTGATAGATAATACAGGGTTGAAGGGGACATCGACGCGTAAACGATTATCACATATTCATTACATCATTACTCCCGCACAGGCAGACATTTTTCATCGGTAATTTAAAAAAAACTGGTGTTCCCTACAAAAGTGCATTACCCACATGGTCATACTGAGTAAACTGAGAAAATTAGTGTCAATGAATGCAGTTTTGAATCTGTTTATGAAAAATTCATCACATCATCATCATCAGCCAAAAGCCATCCACTGCTGGACGACATAGGCGTCCTTAATCGCACTCCATTCAACTCGATTCTGAGAAACTCCTCCAGTTGCTACCAGCCACCCTGCGAAGATCGTCACTCCACCGAGCGTAAGGGCGTCCCACCTTACATTACGTTACGAAACATTGCTTGAACGCAAAACAAATGTGGAGAATTGACCATGTTTTCTTGCCAGATAATAAGGTAAAATGTGGAGGAAGCCAGTGTTTCTCGGCTTAAGCATTTGTTGGTGAAAAGCTTTTTTACCATTGCCACTCGAAAAAGGGCATTATATTCATCGATGACAGTGGATGAAACGCTATTTTACTCACTAAGTGAATAAAAACATTTTGAATTTGGAACAAGCACGAATTATGAACATAAAATAAATAAAACGTGCCGGACAAGAACATCTCTTTCGAAATCGATCGATCTCGAATTTCGAAAACGTTCTAATTTTACTATACATTTTTAATGTTTAAATTTTGATCCTTTGTTCTGTTATTATATTACCGATTATATAATAAAATGTGATAAATACTCATCTGCTTAGACTTATCCCAACTTTATTAGGGTCGGCTTCCAGTCTAATCGGATGCAGCTATCTGACCCAGAACACAACCTAGTTAGTACTGGGTGAGTAATACGGTACCCCTTGGTAAGACTGGTTGTCAGACTTTCGGGCCACTGATTATCTGTAACGACTGTCTAAGAATTATAAATGACAGCCGAAATAATGGCTTTACGTACTTTACGAGCCATGGAGGAAACTCGGTATGTAATGAATTAGTGGTCTCCCATCCACAGACCGACCTTGGTAAGCCCGGCTTTACCTTGAAGATCGACCCGAGTGGCTGATATTATTAACCCTCGAGAAAATAATATAAATACTATACTTCTATTTATTTTCTCGCAGTCAACGGTAAAAAGTAGAGTACACAACTCGTGAAAAAAATATTCATCTCGGTCATTGTATCCCTCGCTCCGCTCAGGATTCTACTCTAGAATCCCTTGCTACGCTCGGGATTCTACTTTAGAATCCTTCGCTGCACTTGGGATACAACTTAGTCCCTCGAATTAAATTCCCTTTTTTTCACTTGTTGTATAATCTACTATTTTACAGACAAGTAATTGTTTGTGTCTGATTTTAGTTTTTAGTTGTTTTTTTTTAAATAGTTTGTAGTTTGTATTAATCGATCGCGTCATTTGGTTTTCTAATTTATGTTATAGTATTTTTATGTTATGGTATTTTGTAGGTACCTACCTTGTTTTTGCTGTCTTTTGTGTTTCAAGTGTTTATCTGTGGAAATTTGTAAATGGCCTTCAAATTTGTATTGTTCAGGAACATTGTTTATATTAGCTGTAAGTTTCCCGACTAGAATAAAATAAATACGTATGAAAGTAACGAGCGCAGACATGTTATTGTGAAGTATCATATCTAGTTTCATAAGTTTCAATAAACAACGTGGGACTCGGCTTTATCTAATATTCTTTCAGAAAGATGCCTGGGTTAAAACTTCTTTGTTGTCTAGATGGATAAATAGGCAAGTCTACCATCAAGGGTACCTATTGTCTTGCTTAGAATAACATAACACACCTGAGTGCCGAGGTAATTTAATCTTTATCTATCTATACATTGATGAGTATTGGCACGTCAGGTCGTGTCATGTGGCGCGCCACACGAATGGGCACTTCTCCATACAATTACTTTTAATGTTGGATGCTAGTGTCACAGTGCTTAGATGGGAACAGCGCCATAGACAAAGTGACATTTGAACAGTAATAACGATGATGTGACGCCATTTTTTAACCGATTTCCAAAAGGAGGAGGTTATCAAGTCGTCTGTTTTTTTTTATGTGTATGTTCAGCGATATATTCGCCAATTGTGAACCGATTTCGATGATTCTTTTTTTGTTTGGTAGAATATTGTTGAAGATCTGATGCTGATCTTCGGAGATATACTATGGAGCTCTTCAAAAATAGACGGTAAATCTGTCGTGATTGCTGCAATCGCTTGGATGTTTATTGTTTATACAACATCATAACATAATATCACGCTTGTATGCTCTAGGGGGTACGCAGATGTGTACTGTACAACTTTTCGACAGTTAGGTATGATAACGATGTAAGTTACATTTAATTGGGGATAAGCCTATTACCATGAAAGGAGTTGTTAACAATGTAAAATAAATGTACCTATAGCAAATATTTGTGTAGAATATTGAAACTAAAAAAGGAAAAATAAAAAAATCTTTTTAGCAAAAAATAAAACCGACTTCAAAAACCAAAAAAACGTAGAAAAATAACTTTAGCTTCAGAAGTCGGTGGCAAAAATATTCAATCGAACAAACAAAAGTCACTGACTTCTGAAGCTAAAGTTACTTTTCCACGTTTTTTTGGTTTTTGAAGTCGCTTTTATTTTTTGCAAAAAAGTTTTTTTTTCGTATTCTTCTCAACAAACTGTTTTGGATCGACTTTAGCTGCCGATAAAATGATGTGAAACCTGTTGAATGAAACTTGTCGGTAGTAGAAAATAATATGAGAAATAGCGACTGCATTGAATCCTATCTAGGCCCTTGACACCTCTCAGTACTCAACATTTATCATTGACGATATTTCTTTAGTTGGTTCAAAAGTAAAATCGGTATGATCTGTAACTTAAACTAATTATATACCTTATTGCTCATTTTAAGGGTTCCGTAACCAAACGGTAAAAACGCGACCCTATTACTAAGCCTCCGCTGTCCGTCTGTCTGTCTGTCACCAGGCTGTATCTCATGAACCGTGATAGCTAGACAGTTGAAATTTTCACAGATTATGTATTTCTGTTGCCGCTATAACAAAAAATACTAAAAATAGAATTAAATAAATACAAAAAACGTGATTTTTTGCCCGTTTTTTTTTTTGCTCGATATTAATAATGGTACGGAACCCTTCGTGCGCGAGTCCGACTCGAACTTGGCCAGTTTTTATAACTCCCCAAGCATAATACATGTACTTAGGTATGTGTATGAAGGACGAAATTACCTTCTACTTTTCATTTCAAGAGACATAAATGACTTCACTTGTACAACCTAAGTATTCAGTACCCAGTTTGATAACACAAAGAAAAGGACCTCTTTAGAAACAAATCCAGAGAGAGCCCTTTGAAGTTCTATCAACCTCTAATACATGACAGTCTCCTTAACTGTAGGTAGGTACTTATTTAATTTAATTAATCCTATTTTATTATTTATTTAATTAATTCTATTTTCCTTGGAGACCAAGAACTGAGGGCATAGTGCGAGTTTTACGCCCACTTGCACTACTAGTTAGTCACTAAATGTGTTTAGTGTCAAAGATATTTAAATTATCGTTCTGTCTCTGTTATCTTCAAATTGACAGAAACAGAACCATGTATAAAATGTGTTTAGCGCTAAACACATTTAGTGATTAGTGTTGCAAGTGGGTCTTAGACTCATTCGATCCTGTCAGCCTAAGTCCTAATCAGCCTATAATGTTCCCACTGCTGGGACACACGGCCTCCTCTCTATGAGAGGGAATGGGCTATAATCCACCAGTGCGGGTTGGTAGATGTCACATGTCTTTGAATGTTTGGTTCTAGGACATGCCGGTTTCCTTACGATGTTTTCCTTCACCGTTTTGAGAGCAGTGGTGATGAAATAAATTACACATTTCGTAAGTCAGGGCCGCTACCACTGGGCCACCGCTGCTCTCACTGACTTACCTACATCAAATTTTACTATGTGCTTAGTGACTGCCTCGTTGGTCTAGTGGTTGTAATCGCGACTGCTGAGCATGTGGTCCTGGGTTCGATTCCCGGGTCGGGCAGATTGAGATTGGGGTTTTTCTATCAAGAATTTCTCATTAGCAGCCACGGAGTCTGGAATTGTGGCCGGTTGATGGCAATACCCCCCTAGGCTCGCCCCCTAATACGTGGGACTTATACATAACCGGCGAAATGTGGGTGTACTATTAGGTACACATCTGCCAAACCCTTCGGGGACTATAGGCGTGGTGTTATGTGTATTATTTACAGCACAGCTCAGTTTTTACAAATAGAAGTTACTAACAACGTGATCGACTTGATGTAGGTATACAAAGCCGTTGTGCTGGCCTGCAAGTGAGAAATAAATAAGTGAAAAATGGGTAGGTACTCCCTTTATAGTCTTTATGGTCTCTGCGGCTGCAGTGTACAAGACGTTCGATAATCCTGTGATATTTAATTGTAAGTACAGTCAGCATCAGAAGTAGATTAACAGTACTCAAAATTTCAAAGGAGGTTTTTTAATAAAAACTCGTTAGATATTACTAGTTATTAACAAGATATTGACGAGTAAGGAACATTAAAAATAATAGCTTGTCCATCAAATCATTCAAATTCCTAAATGTTAAGCTAATTCTGTTGCTGACCGTACCTTATCGACGAATTTCTTATCCTCCTTGCAAAAAAGTGACGTAGTGAGTACCTCTACAGAATTTCCTTGAAACAAGTTTTACCGATGAGCTATTAAATATCTACCTGTACTGTACGTAAGCGTCGCTCGTGGATTTTATGAGCTCCAATATACATTGGAAAATTATAACTCTGATCGGAGTGATCATAAAATATTTAACCTCGGTCATCATCATATTATCACAAAGCGATAAAAAGTTTAAGAGCATCATAAATTTTATTTTTCTTCGCCTATTGTTTTTGAATAATTTTCCTGTACTTATTCCAAAGTAGGTCCAGGTCCGCGCTCGCCTAGGTTAGTCCATGGATGGGTGACCACCCATTGCATACCGAGTTTCCTCCGTGCCTCAGAAAGCACGTTAAGCCGTTGGTCCCGGCTGTCATTTGTAGATCTTTGACAGTCGTTACAGGTAGCCAGTGTGTCGTAAATCTGACAACCAGTCTTACAAGGGGTATCGTATTACCCAATACTAACTGGTTCTGGAGGTCAGATAGGCAGTCGCTCCTTTACAATACTGGTATTCAGCTGCATCCGGTTAGACTGGAAGCTGACTCCAACATACATATTTGGGAAAAGGCTATAGGCAGATGGTGATTCCTAAGTAGGTCTATGGTACCTACACAATTATCTACACTTTTTCTAAATATATCTACCTAGTCCGTTCATCTAGGAAATTGCGTATTTTTTTGCTCTGAATTAGTACAGCGGTTAATAAAATGATGACAGCAAAAATTTGAAACTGAACAATCGAAATGATCTACTTATTGCCACTGCTTACTGCACCATGGACTAGACGATCAACGACAAAATGAACGAAGCATTATTTTCCCGCAAGGTCACCAATGTGTTATTTCCTGAGGTACTCAGTCTGGCGAGCCGGACGTGTTTCTATAAAATGCCAGCGGATTGTGTTCACCGCAATCAGATCCAATATTGTAGCGGCTGATAGATACGTGTGCAAGAGAGTGGGTGTTGTCTATTTGAGGATTTTCCCAACAATAGTACCACGAGACGGTTGCTTTTGTTTTCCCTTCTTGAAAATAATAAGATCGTAGTCGTAATGGCTGCCCATATGATTGAAGTTGTGAAAATTTCTTGCTCATATTAAGTATGTTGATGATCCTAACTTTGATCTAGAGAAAGATCTCACAGTCTTGCTTTTCACCTTAGCTTAGATTGAATTTTAAATAGATGTGTGTTTTTGCAAATTCATTTCCTATGACTTAATGACCTTTTTAACTCCCTTGCTACGCCTAACATTGATTGGTTACTTAGTTGGGTTAATCTTTCAGCTCAGCAGTCCTATTGCAGTCCACTCCTGGATAAGGGGGCTCTCTTAATTTTCACCATAACAACCTACTGTGCTCCGCCTTCCGTATCTAGCCCGACACAACCATCTTTATTTATTTATTTATTTAACACTTCAAGCACATAGTACAGAGGCGGACTTAATGCCATAGGCATTTTCTACCAGTCAACCTTTGGGTGATGCAGACACAAACATTGGTAGGTATACCTATATATAAACTACAAGGATATATAAAATACTATAAAGACCCTTAACGAAGCCGAAAGGCACTTGTTCTCCTCGACATTGCGATCATTCTTTTGTTCTAGACCATATCCGGGAACCTTCTAGTTACGGAGATATTGGGGGTTAAAGTTCCAACTTTTGCAGAAGTTTTTTTTTTTTTAAATACATATTTTAATGTAAGATTTTTAAACGTTAAACACCTCCACGAACCCCGTACTATTCAATCCACCCATCAACACAATGTTTTGAGTGCGTTACATTGAATTCTACCGTAAAAGGTGATTTTTCACCCCAAAAAAAAACTCGTTTCCCAACAATTATTTTTGCGTAAAGTTACTTAGTTTGATGTACATAAAGCTTGGTTGAGGGCTTCGTGAAGGGTCCTGTTACACCCTGTATATATCAAAATATATTTAAGGTAAATCTTTAGGTAAGGTAAGGTAAGGGGGGGAGGGGTTAGGTTATATCTATAAGGTGGCTGGTTTTAATTATGTGAACCGATTTCTAACTGTAGTCTTTGGTAGTCCGAGGAGAAGACGGCGGGATGGCTTCTTGCGAACTTTCGAGAAACAGCACACCATCGAGAGAAATGCAAGGAATATGGGCCTTTGCCCAGGAGTGTGACAATACGGGCAAACTAAAAAAAAGAAACATAAAGCTCCAATAGTATGTAAATAGAAAGTTTCATCCACTCTGAAACAACTTTACCACCAGAGGCGCGAACGGGCGTTGCCGGTGGCGCGAATTCGTGCATCGGACACAATTCATTTTTGCTGTATTGTATTCCAATCCATGAATACGTAACTTTGTTTCGAAAGCTTTTAAAATGTAAACCTTTGAGCGTTGAAGCAGTTTTATATGTGTATTGCGATTGATTTCATATTTTATTGACAAATCATTACTGTGATAAAAATAGATAAGTAGATGTATTACCGGATTCCAAGTTGAGAACATTACATACATGTGATTTTTTCGCGGCGCATGCAGCCCGCGAATTAAATTTTAGAACAATCACCTGAGTAGAGTTTGCCAAGGTCTCAAAATCAAATTCTCAATTAAGAAATAGGGTGTCCGAATTTTTGCAATGTTAAAAAGTTTTATTAAAAGGAAGGTTTCACAGGTCATAGAGGAAATAAGAGTTCTTTTTCGTCATAAATAATGAAGAAAACCCTTTTTAGAACGACAAGCAGAATCGCATGGATATGGAATAAATTGCTTAGTTTTCGGACAATTCTTGATCGAATTAAGGAAAGTTTCGAGTCTCCTTGAAACTGTCGAAATAGTATCTTCCTGTAATCAAAATATCCATCAGCCAATGTAAATCTGGTCCAAACTTAGATTATGCTGGGAGATTCATCGCTACCTGGCTAAGTGGTAAACTCAAATCTATCAAGATCTATTAATCATGGAAGTTATGCAGTGCATCCGAAGTTTGCATAGTCTAATAGGAAGTAGATTCTGAAGAGGAAGCAAGTTTTAAGAGAAATTAGTTAAGGAAATACTTTCATTATCAGGGAGAGTTTTTGAGCTAAACAACCGTTCGATCGATTAAGGTTAAGGCCCGCTTGCCGCAGTTGATCCGTGTCTGGGTCACTACTCTGTATGCACGATAAGCCGTTGGTTCTCGAAAGCTATCATTCATAGAGATTTGTCAGACGTAACCGACAGTCAGACACCATAAAATCAGACAACGTCAAACCAGCGGTTGATTGTATAGTGTTTTTCAGGTACCTATGTTATAAATATGTAAATTAAGCCTATGATATTTATGTTTGTTAACTAATTCCAATCATTTTTATGAACTTGTATGATCAAAAGTAGTTGCATTGACTTCATAATTATGATTGGTCGAGACTTTGACAGTTATCAACGACCAATCATGAGTAAGTAAAATGGTGGGGATAAAAATAACAGTCGGCGGGCATTTGAGTGATATGGCCACCATGCTCGGTCATTCGTGCTTCGACATCGGTGCTATTCACTTGCATTGTATACTACATATCACTGTGTTACTGTACTGCCGTAATTATAAATAATAAAGCTGATCTTCAAACTTATTAAAGAGTGTTATATATATATTCAAAGTCCTTATTTCTGAGTGTTGAACCAGTACGCTTCACACCTACTGGCAGGGGCGTGCCGTCCATAGAGGCAATTAGGCCTAGCCTACCCTACCATTCCTACCAACAACGCAACAAATGCATTTATTATAACTATATTAATCAAAAATAAAAAAATAAAACGCCTGTTATAATACTTAAAGCAACTTGTCGCGGCCGTGTGACGTAACTGGTCGTATATTACGACGCTCGCTCCCGGCCGTCTAGGCAAGGCCCCAGCCGGCCTAATTTCCATTGATAAATTTAAGCACACTGATAAGTATTTTCGTGTATATACACGGAAATACGAACGGCACACATAGTAAATAGGGGCGTAAACTCCTGCGAGTGTAGCTGGCTAGCTGGCCACTGATTGGCTGCCCCACAAAGTATTATCCGGCTAAAACGGTATGCGGTGATGCAATTATATTTGGTAGTGTTTTTTTCATTGACAAAATAACAATTGTATTTTTCTTAGAAGCCATAATTTGTTTCATGTGACAAGCAAAATTTATTTCGTGATCTTGAATGTTTTGATTATTATAATATCTGACGGTTGTAATTCGTTTTGAAACGTACAGTAGTGTAAATATTATTTGTTGTATTTGTTTATTTACTTAAAAATGGTGTTCTGTTGTGAAGTTTGCGCTGATAATGTGTTTGTCAGAAGTTAAAAACAATATGTATTCACGATTGTTTGATGTTAAGATTCAAGTTGTGTCTAAAGGAAAATGCGTAGATACCCGAATTACGAGAATTAACCCAAAATTCATCTCGTACTCGGTATTTCAAATGAATCTTTCTTCTGTTTGCATTGTCAGAAAATCGTGATTTGAACCTTGATTAATGTGGTGAGTTCTTGTATTTATAACTTTGGTTTTTACAGGCTTATTTTCAATGTTTGTTTTTCAAATATTCTGGTCAGACGCTCAAAATTGGGTACGGAACGAAAACTAAACTATTTTTTTTTGTTTACAGCGCCCTCTGTTTTATTTTTTAGGTTTTTTTGTAACGAAGCGACATCCTTCGTTCTTGTATTGACAGAATACCATTGAAATTCCTTATATTTAAGCTAGATGGCGTTGTTTCTCATTGGCGTTGTTGTTGCTTACTAAAAAGACGATGAAGAAGACTAGAAGACAGATGCGGGGGCCTGGGAGGGTTAGTGAATATATCAATAGATGTGACTACTTTGAGGGTCATCCTAAGTAGAGCGACGCTGTGATGTTGCGAGTTTTTTTTTTTTGCTTGGCCTGCCCGCCTTCGGGAAGCACTGCACGCCACTGCCTACTGGGTCGCGGAAGACAGTCACTTCATTTAAAACTATTGTGCATCTGGTCACACTGACAACCGACCACAGTATTGTTGAAAAATGGCAAGGCAGATGATATATGCACAGTTTTAGTTATTATGTAATAGGCTTACCGACTAGGTACTTATATTGGGTGTAAACCATTTGGCACTTGTTCTCCCCGTCGTCATTGCGATATATTTTTTTGTTCCATACATTAGGGAACCTTCTAGTTACGGAGTTTTAGATACAAGTTTTTATGTTTTAACTTTACTTCAACCCCACGACCCCTGTACTATTCAATGCATCCATCAGCACAATGTTTTGAGTGCGATTACATTGAGTCCTACCGTACGTGAAGTGAGTAACATAGTGTTATGTTTCTATTTACTAACATAATTTAGTGTTTTATCCTATGTATATTAGTCTGTAAGGTATATATCTAAGGGCCAAAGGAGCCCCGGGGCTGCGGGACTGTTCGAAAGAGATACCGTGGCCTGGCCCCGGAACACAAAGGGCGATGAAGGAACATGGATGGGTTTTAGTCAGTAAAAGTCAGACACTCCCTCCTGCTCCGCCCAGAGCGGGAGGAGTTATTTGACGATTTCCCAGCCGAAAAAAGAAATTAAAAAAAAGGGCCAAAGGAAAATAGATGGATTTTGTTGTTGTTGTAAAACATGATTTTTAAAAGTTGTTTCCCAGTAATAATTTTCCGTATGAGTTACTTAAGGTTGATGTACAGTATGCAGCTTGGTTGCCGATTTCGTGAAGGCTCTGGTTACACCTTGTATGGATTCGGTAAGTACAAGAACCGTCACCATAAACCCAAGAAATTCGCAAGAAGTGTTCTAGAATATTTATTTGTACATCCGTAGCTACGGCCATGGTAGTAAATAAACTTATGTTAAGCCTGTATCCTTGGTACTAGTTTATGGTCGGCTTAAAAACGGGACGGTGTTATCAACTCGACCTCTTTTATATGTTTTATATGCCTCCGTCTACAGTCATTCTTCACGGTTTCTTTTACAGCTAAAGCACCGTCTCCATCCGATAAATGTACCGTCTCCGTCTTTGAACTGAAGAAAGGTTCTTTCTTATTGGTGTGGACTTATGTGGTGATAGCAGTGATTGTTTTTTTTTTAATCTCTGCAAATATATTTATTTTTTATTTAAACTTCATGTACAACATAGGCAGTGGCGTGCAGTGCTTCCCGAAGGCGGGCAGGCCAAGCAAAAAAAAAAACTCGCAACATCACAGCGTCGCTCTACTTAGGATGACCCTCAAAGTAGTCACATCTATTGATATATTCACTAACCCTCCCAGGCCCCCGCATCTGTCTTCTAGTCTTCTTCATCGTCTTTTTAGTAAGCAACAACAACGCCAATGAGAAACAACGCCATCTAGCTTAAATATAAGGAATTTCAATGGTATTCTGTCAATACAAGAACGAAGGATGTCGCTTCGTTACAAAAAAACCTAAAAAATAAAACAGAGGGCGCTGTAAAAAAAAAAAATAGTTTAGTTTTCGTTCCGTACCCAATTTTGAGCGTCTGACCGGAATATTTGAAAAACAAACATTGAAAATAAGCCTGTAAAAACCAAAGTTATAAATACAAGAACTCACCACATTAATCAAGGTTCAAATCACGATTTTCTGACAATGCAAACAGAAGAAAGATTCATTTGAAATACCGAGTACGAGATGAATTTTGGGTTAATTCTCGTAATTCGGGTATCTACACATTTTCCTTTAGACACAACTTGAATCTTAACATCAAACAATCGTGAATACATATTGTTTTTAACTTCTGACAAACACATTATCAGCGCAAACTTCACAACAGAACACCATTTTTAAGTAAATAAACAAATACAACAAATAATATTTACACTACTGTACGTTTCAAAACGAATTACAACCGTCAGATATTATAATAATCAAAACATTCAAGATCACGAAATAAATTTTGCTTGTCACATGAAACAAATTATGGCTTCTAAGAAAAATACAATTGTTATTTTGTCAATGAAAAAAACACTACCAAATATAATTGCATCACCGCATACCGTTTTAGCCGGATAATACTTTGTGGGGCAGCCAATCAGTGGCCAGCTAGCCAGCTACACTCGCAGGAGTTTACGCCCCTATTTACTATGTGTGCCGTTCGTATTTCCGTGTATATACACGAAAATACTTATCAGTGTGCTTAAATTTATCAATGGAAATTAGGCCGGCTGGGGCCTTGCCTAGACGGCCGGGAGCGAGCGTCGTAATATACGACCAGTTACGTCACACGGCCGCGACAAGTTGCTTTAAGTATTATAACAGGCGTTTTATTTTTTTATTTTTGATTAATATAGTTATAATAAATGCATTTGTTGCGTTGTTGGTAGGAATGGTAGGGTAGGCTAGGCCTAATTGCCTCTATGGACGGCACGCCCCTGAACATAGGCGAACTTAATGCCACAAGGCATTCGCTACCGGTCAACCAAAGACATGCGCATGTTTTAAGGTCTTTTGTCTTTTATGATTATTTAAATTGTGTTTAACACAATATCATAAATAAATAACACTATTTAATAAATTATTTGTTTTTATCAACAATTCAATATTTGTTTGTGTTCTAAATTAAAAAATATTTGAATTTTCCATATTTAATAACATTAGGCTATTTTGCGGCTTCGTTTAGTAGGTGTAAGTATACTGGTAGGTACGAGTAATTGATATGTTATGTGTTACTTTCACCGAAATCTGCCTCATAGGTGCCTAAAGTTAGCAAAGTAAGTCTAAACAGTAATACGAAAAGTTTCCAAAGTTCCGTTCACTAAACGCTTGAACTCAATTCCCGCATTAGTACCTAGTAAAATTGTGCTTCATTTCGACAGAACCATTTTGCTATGAACGCCTAACTTTATGCGTATTAGTAAATGAGAAAAGTTAAAACCTGGGTTTGCGAGGAACACTGAATGTTTGCTAAATGTGGTAACCCTATTTTTTATAATTGAAGGCCGAAACACACCGGATCCGTACACGTAGACGTGCACGTGCACGTGCACGTACCATGACGTTGTAATATATGGAACTTTATAGAGACATGGCACACCGCTTGCGTGACGTACACGTGCGCGTAGACTACATGCGTAACGCTACGCATTGCAGCTGCCATGTGTCAAACTTGCTGCGTACCTACGCAGAGCGGAACAGCAACGTCACATTGATGCGTGCAGTAATGACGTTGTAGTCAATGGCATTCCGTATTGGACGTCACACCGAACAAGTTTCAACACGCACGTATCTTTGCTGCGCGTGACTACGCGCGTGACTTACGCATTCAGTTATATTTGTTTTCAAGTTTTACCGATAGTAAGTGATGTTTTGTTCGAAAAATTAATTGTGGCCAATGTCAATTGGCCTTAAAGGCCTGGTCAGACCAGATGCGTGGCGTGACGTACACGTGTACACGCGCGTGGTGACGCGCGTGAACCCCTGACACACCGGGTTACGCATATGCGTACGCTTACGCTTACGCATACGTGGTACGCACGCAACGCACCGTTCCTTTGCGTACCCAGCAATTCTTGTGCACGATGTCTGAAGAAGATTGGGTAAATGGACCAAGTAGTTCATCTGATAAAGAAGAAGCAATATTACTGTTATTGTGACAGAATATTCCTGGGTGTGCCAAAAAACAATGGGTTCAAGTTTTATATGACATATTTTTTACTCTTTGTTTTTTGTGTTGTACAAACAATTAGTTTTTCTTTAATTTCATTATTCATCATTAAAACCGAAACAAAACATCACTTACTATCGGTAAAACTTGAAAACAAATAAAACTGAATGCGTAAGTCACGCGCGTAGTCACGCGCAGCAAAGATACGTGCGTGTTCAAACTTGTTCGGTGTGACGTCCAATACGGAATGCCATTGACAACATCGTCATCACTGCACGCATCAATGTGACGTTGCTGTTCCGCTCTGCGTAGGTACGCAGCAAGTTTGACACATGGCAGCTGCAATGCGTAGCGTTACGCATGTAGTCTACGCGCACGTGTACGTCACGCAAGCGGTGTGCCATGTCTCTATAAAGTTCCATATATTACAACGTCATGGTACGTGCACGTGCACGTGCACGTCTACGTGTACGGATCCGGTGTGTTTCGGCCTTTAAGGTCCCATTAAAATAGATGGACAAATTTTAACACAGCATTCAGTATGTCTAACCAAAGATATCCAAGCAAAAAAAAACACTGATTAAAGTGATTTTATTTTGACCCAATGGATGTGTTTATTCTTGAGTGCCGCCGGCAATTTATTTTAGGTCAAAATAAAGTCACTTTTGCTTGGATATCATTGGTTAGACACAATATAAATATGGAATTCAATTCCATATTTATACTGTGGGTTAGACGTACTGAACGCTGTGTTAAAATTTGTCCATTTATTTTAATGGGACCTTGTTTATGTGCTACAAATAGGACTTTAGTTGATTAATGAATTTAGGTTTGAATAGAAAAACTTATTTTTTATATTGAAAAAATGCAGACTGCTGAGCATAAGATCCTGGGTTCGATTCCCGGGTCGGGCTAGGTGTTATTGGATTATTCCATCAGAATGTTTTCAGTAGCAGCCGGAGTCTGGATTTGTGCCTGGTTTACGGCAATGGGTTCGCCCTCTATTACATGTGACTTTAACATAACTGTCGAAAAGTGTGTGTACTATTAGGTACACCGCTGCCTAAGCCTTCGGGCATTATAGGCGTAACGTTATGTTTTAAAAATACAGACACAAATCAACGGCTTCGTGTATCTGTGATTGCTTTTTAAACCGGAACAAAGCAATGTTGCTTCGTACTAGAAATAGGTTTCCCGGAGGAATTCCTTCGCAAAGAGATCCACGGTGTAAATAGAGGTTTACAGTATAAAAATCTTGTTATTGTTTAGCTAGAGACATTCGTGGTGATTGCATTATTGTACTGCATAGGTTCATAATAATCTTAATCCTAATCCTAACTAATAAAATGCGAAAGTTAGTTTGTTTGTAACCTTTTCACGCCTAAACAACTAAACGGATCATCCTGAAATTTTGCATAAAGGTGTACAGAAACGGACATGGGGTATCTTTCATCCCGAAAAATAGTACTATTCCTGAGGAAGACAGCAATAGCTCTTATGATAATAGATGGCGACACTTGTCTTTCGAATCATAATTGAATTATTTAATTACAAGCATATTACAACCCGAATTAATTGCCAAATTTTAAATTAACGCGAGCGAAGCCGGGGGCAAAAGCTAGTATTTTATACAGGGCACCCTGTATATGGCTGTCTGAAATGGCCAAAGATTATAAACGGCCCAGGGGTTTTCCAGTCATCCAATTATTTCAACCAAAGACGACCGGTGAAGCTGGCTTATTCATTGGCTTTTCCAAGAATTACCACAACGACCAATCTTGCGGAGCTCAGCCCATATCCAGCCGATTCCCACAATCTTCACTACATTGTCGTTTATTTTTTTTTGCCAAACCGTCCCCTCTCCATCGTTCATAGCTCCTGAAAGCCAGAATCAGCAGAAGCGACCACCAGAAGAGCGCCGTGACTGTGACGCTCGAGGAGTTCTAGAGAAACAAATCAAAGTCTTGAATCCCACAATGAAATTAATTAGAAAAAAACAGCAGAGGACTTATAAGAATGTTCGTTATCGGACCGATAACGAACATCCTTAGTCCTCAGGGTTTTTAATGACTTGTATTGTAGAATTTTAAATTCATATCCTATGTGAGGTCTCGATATTTCAGAGTACTTGCAACAGCGCCGAAACATCGTGATGTCACAACAAATAGTATACATGATTATATGGAAAAATAAAAAACAGAAAAAAAAAGAAAAAAAAAACAATCGCTACAGAAAGAATGGTGAATATCCCGTTTTTAGTGTTAATGAGTTTAAAACTTATTTCATATCCTAATAATTAAAAGAAAGGTAGGTTCCAACATACTCCAATACTTCATAATGATCAATAGGCTTTTTTGAAACAGAGGAGTATGACGTTGAATGTTACGGTAATATTACGTTTATGGGAGGAACACGTAATGGGATTTAGTTTCACTCTCGATAATGTCAATCTTCAGGAATTTATGGTGTGACGTTCAGAATTTCATTATAACTTTATTTTGAAGGAAAGTAGGGAACTGGGGTGGGACGTATCCTTTGCAGTGATTGGCCCGTTAATGTTCATTAAAATAATATACATTGTGTAATGTATCTGTGTAGAAACAAAGTATTATCTAGATTCAGAGCAAAAAAATCACGTTTTACTGTAGGACTTTATGTGACGCAAAACTTTGTGCGGATGGATGCATTGAATAGTAAGGGGGTCGTGGGGGTATTAAAACAAAAATTGAGTTTGGAATCCTAATTTCTCCGTAACTAGAAGGTTCCCAGGTATGGTCTAGATCTAGAACAAAAAAATATCGCAATGACGACAAGACAAGGGTACTTTTACACCTATTAGAATAGATATCGTGTAATAATCAAGGAAGAGGTGGATAACTAATCTTCAAATCGTTTCTTGCAGTAAGTGGATTGAGCCCATCCAATCCTATTACTGTAGATACTATTTGAATTAATATTAGTATATTAATAATAAATATGTCGAAAACATCTAAAAAAAACTATAGTTGTATAAAAAATGAATTGGTATTTTTTCAGTACCTATGTTTTGAACATTTTTATTTAACTAGTGTTTACAAAGTTTTATAGGTGTGATCGATGAACGAAATTAGCCGGCACAACTATTATTTAATACACGAGGTATAAAATACTAGTTGGGTTTGACGCATTTGGTGCACATCTCAACTTGTACACCATGCTCAAATGGTGAACTTAGCAACTAGTGCACTTCTCATATGGTACACTTCGCAACTGGTGCACTTCTCAATTGGTGCACTTCGCAGAAGGAGCACTTTTTAAGAGGGGTGGATTTGTGCCTGCTAATTTCGTTCATCGATCACACCGGGCATAACACTACATCGACATCACACATAGTATAAAACAAAGTCGCTTCCCGCTGTCTGTCCCTATGTATGCTTAGATCTTTTAAACTACGCAACGGATTTTGATGCGGTTTTTTTTTTTTAAGATAGAGTGATTCAAGAGGAAGGTTTATATGTATGACATTGCACCCGTGCGAAGCCGGGGCGGGTCGCCAGTATGATATAAAAGCAATCAATATACTTTATAATCTCGGATAGGAAAACTATTACTTTTTATTTTAGTTTGACGATTGCCACATGAGTTTTCAGCGTAGAGAGTTCTAGAGCTGAAGTTTTAAAAAATCTCCAATTCGGTATGAAAACCTGATCGCCGTGAACTCCTATAGTCCAGGAGCTAATCGATATTAATTCATGTTTATATTGTTGGTGTCATGGCGGTATTCTGACATCAAGGTAAATGAATGTGACATGTTATGCTAAGTATTTATTGGAAACATAAATATAAAATAACGTGACATCACGCCTGTAATCTCCGAAGAGTTTGGCAGATGTCTACCCATTAGTACACGCACATTTAGACAGTTATGTTTAAGTCCCATGTAATAAGGGGCAAGCCTATTGCCACAAATCCAGACTCCGTGGCTGCAACTGAGAAATTTCTGATGAAAAAACCCAGTAACACTTTGCCCAACCCAGGAATCGAACCCAGGACCTCATGCTCAGCAGTCAGAAAATGTTTTTTTCATTTTAGAATCATAGCTGAGAGAAACACATTCACACATACTTTTTACGTTAAGTGGGACTATCTCAACGGATCAGCAGAGTGGTGTGAGTATGGAGCTGTATAACAAACTATGCTCCACCTCCTATCCTGCCCTGGGCTGCCACCGACGACGCCGTGGAAGTGGCGAAGTTCTGGGCATAATAGGTACCTACTGTCGTGCCAGTCACACGAAAAAGGAGAAGACTTGTGCACGTATTTATCTTCATTTCAGTCAGATGGATGTAACTGAATATAATACCTAGAATAATTTTATTTGTGTAAAAACAAGGTAACATTAAGGTCTTTTAACCTTTCGTATATAGTATAGTATAGTATAAACAATTAAAAACCTATTGTGTCTCGCGTAGATCTACGTTCGGCATACCGATGTGGTAAGGAGTTCGTAACATCGATGGAAAACCCATCGGGCATATTGCTTGTACTATAAAATTAATACCATAGTTCTAAAAAACTAAACAAACTACTACGTACTCGTTTTTCAAACCTCTCTTTTTCTATGAAGTGTCAACTACACAAAGCGCTGCGATGATGCTTGTAAAGGGCTGATATTGTAGTAATCATTAATTAGTTCGTAGTAGTCTGTTTTTAATAAAAGTATGCTTCCTTGTAAATATTGATTATGCATAGGTTCAAACAATCCTAGAACTTTGAATGTTTCATTTTAAACATGGAATTAATCATTTTTTGGCGCCTGGAAGGTAAAATTGATTTGTTGCAAAAACGATAGCGACAAAAATACCTTGTTGAAGTATAAAAACTCTTTGAAGGCAAATTCTAAAACCGTTTCGAAGCTCAGGGGGTCTAAAATGGCCGCTCTAGCAGAATCATAGTAGAATAATAATATGAATTACGTTTCAATTCGTAAAATGGTCACAAAGTGATAATTCATAATGTTAACTGCGTCTGTGACAATTTTAAGAATTTTAACGTGATTCATATTATTGTCTTATGTTTCTACTAAAGCGGCCATTTTAGACCCCTGCAAGTAAAAAAACCTTTAAAATATATTTTCAAATAAATTACGGTGTAAAATGCCGCCGCAAAAACCAAAATGATCTCGTCCTAGGAAGCTGTACAAAATACCAACATTTTTTCATTAAGCTCCTACAAAAAGTAACTAATGAGGGTTACTTGACCCAATTTGTCTGAGCTGCTCAATTAAAACTTTTGATTTAAAGGGCGTAAATTAATATCAATATTTTACGAATTTTTTATTGAAGTAAATTAAACGTTACTGAGGCCGAGATCATAATTAACCTAATGTAATGAGGGCTATCGTTTTTGAGCACACCAGATGGCGTAAATGTCGATTAAGGTCCTGTCAGTATTTCTATTTTATACTATAAAGTACCAATCACTTCATAAAAAGTTTACTTTATTACGTATAACAACATAGTGTAAACTTCAGGTTCATATATTTACAATATTCTCCATAAAATTAGCAAGCATGAATCATTTAAAAATCATTTTACCTCCAAGTACTGACAATTAAGATTCTAAGTTGCTACTTAAAATCTTCAAGTCATAATTAATCAGGAATGGCTCAATCTAGACAACAATCGCACCACCACAATCGTGAATATTTGTTAAAATACGTATTAAAACAGTACGCAACGCGCGAACAATCTATAACATCAGACATTTCGGTGCCCCCGCGCTACACTAGCGCCTCTAGCGGCGAATTCATACGCGATAGCCCCCATTGACTTAACACGTACACACGGCGACGTATCAAGCTATACATTTCCAATAAAACATGGCTTCGCTTTGTATAGGTTTGACAGATTCGCTTAAATATACTGGTTTTACATATCATGATTGGTAGCCGTGCGTACAGTATAACCACTATAAGTTGGCAGTTCAATGTGACGCTGCATGTCAAAAAAAAAATGCATCGTTATGTCAAACTATTTGTACATTTATTTTAATTCTATGTTTTCTCGCCTGCACAGAATGTTGGTTAAAGTGTTCATTGACGAAGACACATTTGACAGTTGTGTGACAGTAATACGAGTAGGAATAACGGTTATATACCTTGCCCTTTGAGACAGTAGTACACCTAACCTTTGGTAAAGAGCTCCGCTCAGCTCCACTATCAACCTCACTGACATTTTTTTATTTGAGCAATTAGTAATGACTCGAATAGGATGAATATTTATGAAATCTGTATTAAATATCCAAAGCCAATCACCAATTATTTATTAGGTAATTTTGAGTTCGCAATTAGTAAAGTAGCACAGCTTTTACTGAAAACAGTTAATTAGTTTTATCTCGTATCAATCATACTAGTTATTGGGCAAGTAGGTTTAATTACAAGATAGCAATTAGTGTTTGAAAATTGAACCGACTGACATGCAACACTTATGTAGCTGTGTAGCACTATAATTGGGCATCCGAATACTTCTTATAGTTAATTAGTGATGGTATTCTCTATACATGAGGGCAATGGGGTCAGGATAAGGCTACGCTTGGAGTTTTCGGCGACGCTTGCGGGAAGCCTATCCCAGCAGTGGACGTTTTTGACTTGTAATCCCCAAAAGGGTAGGGCAGAGGTGTACCTAATAGTACACCGACATTTCGCCTGTTATTTTTAAGTCGAAGATCGGAGGTGTGAGTCAGAGGCGAGCCTATTGCCATTGACTGGGCACAAATCAAGACTCCGTAAGTAAGTAAGTAAGTAATTTATTCAGAACAATATACATTGTGTAGAATTAAAAAAAAATATAATATAACAGTACCATTGAAACAAAAAAAAAAAAAAAGTCAAAGATAATAAAAATTACAATTTCAAAACGATAATAATGAGCAATAAAATAAATTAAAAAAAAAAAAAAAACGAATTGGTCAAATATACATAAAAAAGAAGATAAAAACATTTTTTTATAAAAAGTCCGTAATAATGTGTCATCTAATTGTAAAATAAAATGTCAAAGATAAAATTAATAATAATACTAGAGATAATAAGTCATAAATCTATGAGTAATACAATAATAAAACAAAAAAACATAGTAAAAAGATAAGTATAAAAATTGAAAATAATAACAACCAACATATCATTTAAAATTATTCTTTAATCTAGAACAATAATATTACAGTTGTCTCTTATCATCTAGGTACTCATCGACGCTGTAATAGCCCTTCCTCAATAAATATGTCTTCAATTTATTTTTAAATAAGTTTGCGCTATTTATGCTTTTAAATTCTGAGGGAAGCTTGTTGTACAAAAATACTGATTGGTACCTAGGACTGTGATGAACCACGTTTATTTTAGGTTGGATTGTGTTAGGCAAGTCTTTCCTACGTGTATTAACTCTAACTTGTCGCTGGTCATCAGTTTCCATTCTGTGCAAGTTCTTAACAAAACTGGTTAGCAGCACCAGTATATAAAGGCATGGCACTGTCAAAATATTAAGTGTAATGAAATGGTCTCTGCACGAATCCGTCTGTTTTAAGCGGAGCATTGTCCTTATGGCTCTTTTTTGAATTACAAATGCCGAGTGGATATTGTACTTATAGCTATTGCCCCAAAACTCAATACTGTATCTAAGCCTAGACTCAACCAAGGCAAAGTAAACCATCCTAAGCTGGGCTAAGGTCAGTTCTTCCCTCAGGCTTCTAATTGCATAGCATGCTGAGCTAACAGATTTCGTTACAGACGATGTCTCAACCTTCCAGTTCAGCAATGCATCAATGTGAACACCTAGGAATTTTACATAGTCTACCACTTCCACTTTGTTGCCACATGACAAAACCTCAAGACTAGAGTTGTTCCGAACATTCGACTTGAATAGTACACATTTTGTTTTGTTAACATTTAGCTTAAGATTGTTTGTACCAAACCAGTGTTCAAAAGATTTTAATAAGTTATTAATTTTGAATTCTAAATCATTTAAGTTATTTGCAGACACTATTGCATTAGTGTCATCCGCAAAAATAACGAGCCTAGTGTCTGTAGAGTGTTTTTTTATATACTCAATTAAATCATTAAGGAATAGGATGAAGAAAATTGGACCTAGAACAGATCCCTGAGGGACACCTCGAGATACTGTCATTAAATTGGAGTTAAATATTTTTTGTTCTTCATCCACTACCGTCTTTATCTCTACAAATTGACGTCTATTATGCAAATAAGATCGAAACAGCTTCAGAACGTTCTCTCTAATACCATAATGTTCCAACTTGGCCAGCAAAATTTCATGGTCCACCGTGTCGAAGGCAGAACTAAGATCCAGAAATACACCAGCCACCTTATGTTTGTCATTAAGATGGCAAATAACCTCGTCGACTAATGCCTCAACAGCATCGGCGGTTCCCAATGATTTTTGATAGCCAAATTGTTGTTCATTTAAGATGCTATGCATTCGTAAGTGTTTCATAAGCCTATCCTTCATAATCTTTTCAAAAATCTTTGATAGTATAGGCAATAGGGAAATGGGCCGGTAGTTGCCAGGATCCGTTTTTGAACCCTTCTTATAAATTGGAATTACTCGTGCAATTTTAAACTGATCAGGGAACAGGCCTTCCTCAATACAGTTATTATAAAGTGATGCTAGTGGAGTTGCCAATATGTCAATATTATCTTTAATGATAGCCAGGGGAATGTCATCATAGCCTGTAGACGATTTATTGACCATCTTTTTGACTATGTTGAAAATTTCAAGGGGTGTGACTGCCTCAAAACTCATGTCAGAGTTTACTCTGCTGACACTTTCAGTCAGATATGTAATTGCCAAATTATGATCACACGCTTTAAGGCGGACCGTGGCTGCTACTGAGAAATTCTTAAGGTTAAAACCGATAACACTTTGCCTGACCTGGGAATCGAACCCAGGACCTCATGCTTACCAGTCGCGCTAGCGACCACTAGACTAACGAAGCAACGAGGCTTGTTTATTATGATGGTAATGATAGTTCTCATATTTATCTCTCATCTAGTATCTCATATGTATTGTACACGAAACCTAATAATGTACCTATGTATTGTGGTGAGAAAATAAATCTTTATCTTATTTTATCTTATCTTATCTTATTTAGATACATCACGTCTGTAATCCCCGAAGAGTAGGCAGAGATATTTAGAAAAGATGTTGGTCATAGTTTTGCAAGACAAGCAAGCCGCTTACCCCATGGTAAGTCGACGATTCTGCGTTTGGCATTGTCACCTCAGAGGCCAGTAACGCTGATTGACGGTTCTCCCAGAACGGCCTACTTCACAAAAAATAGTACTAGGTGCTTCTGAACATTTTTGTAAAGTGAAGTGCAATTTTTTTAAACTTTGCCTCATACTTTAAATTTCAGAAGTTTCCACTCGTTCAGTTGCCCAGTTCAGTTAACATTTATTCAGGAGTTTCCTCCAAAGGTTTATTGCCCTTTCATAAACAGAAATAAATAAGTTATAATTTGGCGTTTACAGCGCCTTAATGTCGTAGAGGTAATGGTTTTCGTAGTGCAAGAGATCCAACAAAGGTGACTCTAATAATATGTATGTTTTGTCAAACTTTAGGAGAGTTGTTCAAACTTTTCCACGAACTTTTCACACCAACATATTTAGTGATGGTTCCTATTTATGTGGGGATGACAGTATTGAGTGAATGAGAGCGAGAGTGCGTGAGTGAGAAAGAGGAAGTAGTAAGATGGCGGAGTATATGATTTGACGTTTAGAACTGTGAAAGCGTAAAGACGACATAAAATTTAAATAAAATAGTTCAAGTTATTTAATCGTTCTAACACTTAGATTATTTATGAATTTTTTTTTTTGGTTGTTTCAATCCACTACTAACCCTACAAAATCTACATTAAGTTCAATGTATCGTCGAAGATTTTTATAATTTCCTTTTTTAGATCATTTTAAATACACACTTGCTTTTCCAATTCACTTTTGACATTGGCAGAATGGTCGACATCGGCTTTGTTTGCCATAATAAAAAATAGAATAGAAGTTATTTAAACTAAACTAATACTGCCACTTACCGAGCTTCCAATATTTCGACGCTGTTGAAAGCGCCATGATCGCGGGTTGACTGGAGAATGCGATGGAAAATGAATTGTTAGGTGCAGACAAATCTGTCTACGAATAATTACGGAAGATAAGTTTATTGTAATTGTAAAATAATAAGTGACAGTATAAGTTTATTTAAAGTGTTTTGATTTCCCGCATTTATTTTTTGTTTGAATATTTGTGCGTAATTTAGTTGTGTTGTAACTATCAAACAATTGGTTGTGGTTATAAATGTTTTGCAGAAAGCACGCTGGTAAAGAACGTTTTTTTTACACATTTCGTGTTTTCAGCAGTCTCTAAAACATTGTTATTGTCTTAATCGATCAAACACAGATCAATTTTCCAAATGTGGTAAACATTTAGGAGATTGATTTGCGTGATAACAGTGCCAGTGCTTAGTGTCAAAATATTACTATAGCATTGTACGATCTTTATCAATAGATCTTACCTATATATTATACAGCCTTTAAAAACAGTGCACGTTGCACGTCTCAATAAGTTTTTAATATCTTCTATAAAACGTTGTGTGAGTGCGAAGGAGGACTTATTTATTTTTGCAACGCGTTCTCAGAATGCATTTCAGTCCAGTTCGATTTTATAGACTCTACGGCAATTGCTCAATCAAATAGAAATGTATTTGTTGTTTTTAGTTGCTCAGTTGTTTATTGAGTTTCTGGTTGATTGGATGTACATTTCTGTGCTCGTCGTAGCTGAGTTCTGTTTTCAGAGCAGACAAAGGTTTAGTTTGATGTTTCTTTCTGCTTTCTGCATGATTTCTTGGAATTAATGAGATGTTCTTTGAAAAAGATGTGGTCCGTATTTCCCTAGTGAATGCCAGGTTTCCAAGAACTAAAAACTCACGTACTATGAGTAACTTAACATGACATTACTTGTGTATTTTCTGGAATGGTTATGCAGAGTTGTACTTGTAGTACATCAATATTTCGCCAGTAATGTTCACGTCCCATGTTATGTAATGAAGTGAGCATATTCCTATCACTCGGGCACAATGCCAGAACTATGAGCTGCTGCAGAGAAATATCTAAAAGGAAAACCCAATGATATTAGCCCGACTAGGGAATCGAACTCTTTCTAGTAGGTTGACCAATAAGACAATTCAGTAACTATTATAATACAATTGTTAGGCTCATCTGCGGGCCTGTGGACGGTGAGCTATGGGCTAGCTCGCCGTCCGTCCGTCTTATGACGACAGGCCGTGTCGACGGCGCGTTCGTGTTCCACGCGCGCCTCAAAGAGAGTCAGCAAACAGGAAGGGGTCCGTAAGGACCGACGCCTGCCAGGGTTGCGGGACTGTTCGAAAGGGATACCGCGGCCCTGGAACACAAAGGGCAAAGGAAGGAACATGAATGGGTTTTAGTCAGTAAAAGTCTGACACTCCCTCCTGCTCAGCCCAGACCGGGAGGGGGTTATTTGATGACTTCCCATCGTTAAAAAAAAAAAAGGCTCTCATCTACCTAATTTTTATTAGGGTTCCGTACTTAAGGTGTAAACGCAACCCTATTACTAAGATTCCACTCTTCGTCTGTCTGTCCGTCTGTTTGTCTGTCCGTCTGCCTGTCTGTGTGTCACCAAGCTGTATGCAATGAACTGTGCTAGCTAGACAGTTGAAAATTTCACAGATGATGTATTTCTGTTGCCGCTATAATAACAAATACTAAAAACAGAATAAAACAAATATTTAAGGGGGCGCCGATACAACAAACGTTTTTTATTTTTAGGTATTTATATTGAATCTTTCGTGCGCGAGTTGGACTCGAACTTGGCCGCTTTTTTTATTTAATTGTACAAAGGTAGACTTAATATCCCAATTCCATAATGACCTAATTCATCGGCTATTGCGTTTGTAAACACGAGAATTAGGAGTTCATAACTCCTTTAATTCAAGGTTCATTTTGCCTAAGAAAAAGCTCAGCTCGTTCCAGACAAGCCGAAAGTGTTTTGTGAGCCTGCAGCGATATTAATCATAAGAGACAATATGAGGAGCGAAGAAGAAAATCAGATTTCACATCATTTTAGCCAAGCAAAATGGATAAATTAATGGCGTTTAGCGAGCTTGCGTTAAGTCGATAATGAAGTTATTTTAGTAATGCAGTAAGCTCTTGTTTATAACAAACTTTAGTGTATTCATTATTTTTTACTAGCTTAGACCCGCGGCAACGCCCGCGCCACCGTGTTGGGTAATTATCCCACGGGGTAGTACTATCGGGATAAAAAATATCCTATAAAGGGTGTAACAAGACCCCTAACGAAGCCGAAAGGCACTTGGTCTCCTCGTCATTGCGATCATTTTTTTGTTCTAGACCATACCTGGGAACCTTCTAGTTACGGAGTTAATGGAGTCAAAGTTCCAACTTTTTTGTTAGATACATGTTTTTAACGTCAGATTTTGTACTGTAAACACCTCCACGACCCCCGTACTATTCAATCCATTGATCAGCACAACGTTTTGAGTGCGTTTCATTGAGTCCTACCGTAAAAAAATGATTTTTCACCCCAAAAAAAAAACGTCGTTTCCCAGCAATAATTTTTGCGTAAAGTTACTTAGTTTGATGTACAGAATGCTTGGTTGACGGCTTCGTTAAGGGTTTTGTTACACCCCGTATGTTTATCCTGGTTCTAAAGCAGTTTTATGCTCAATTTCACCCAAATCCGTTCAACTGTTTTAGCGTGAAAGAGAAACAAACATCCATCGTAAGATTCAAACAATGTGAGTTAAGTTATTCGTTTATTTATTTAACTTTCACATAGTTCTTAAATATAACTTCTAGTTATATGGTATGAATTATAACTAAAAGGGTGGATCAAATATCTCTACTTTTTTCTTGTTCTCGTTGTCTCATTTTGCAATTATGCTTTAATAAATCGAACATGGTCGAAAAATCTTTATACGTGCGAACAACAATTAATTAGTACACCAACCGTGAACCAAACGATCAGCCAATGCGCTGATCGAGGCGTTTTTCACCGTCTTTAATCATCATCATAATTTTTCTGCCCTTTCCCAATATATTTGTGGTCGGCGCAGCATGCCTTCTTCTTCTATACTTCTCTATTACTCGTCGTCTCAGCAGTCACCTCCTTTCTAGCCATATATCGTCCTTCACACAGTCCATCCATCGTTTGTTTGGTCTTCCTCTACTCTTATAAGTATTATGTACATAATTTCATTTCATTTTGAAGATGTGATTGCTTATATAGTAATTAAGCGAGTTGTAATGCCTAAGTACAAAATTAACAGAAACTGTCGCTTTCCGGACTACCAAAAACAAAACTGCTAAATGAATCTAAGTAGCCGTCCACCAACTCCTAATTAGTGTAGTCTATGGTCTAGTTAGTCTACTAATTAAGAGTGTGATCGATACGACACAGCATCCTCCGTAGTTTATCTTCTGCTACTACTAGCTAGCCGACTATGTCATTGTGGTCGACAGGCGAGAGACGTGGACGAAATAGCAAGATTTATTCTAGGTACAAAAATAAAATTAAACAAGATCATCAAATGGCAATAAAAACGGATATTGCTGCTTTAGGGGCCCGTAGCCCGTAGGATGCTTCGAATAAACTATAGTTGTAGTAAGTTGAATTGAAATTCAAATATTTAGTAAATAGTAGAATTATTATTGAAATTCTACCTATTTGCATCGAAACCCGGACAAGGTACTATTTTCACATTTATAACCTTTGGCATTCGGGAGATCACCCATGTTTGTTGGGACATTCAAAGTAAGTACACTACGTTTTACAAAAAACAGCTAATCATTACTTCTATACCTACTAACATTTTAAAGAAGTAAATTTTGTTTGTAAGTTTGTGGATAGGAGGTAATCTTCGGAACTACTGATCCGATTCTGAAAATTCTTTCACTAACGGGAAGCTACATTATCCCCGAGTGTTATAGGCTACATTTAAAACCTTCCTGTGAGTACATAATGGAAGCGAAACCGTGAGCAAAGGCTAGTAAAATATAAATTATTCCCACCAAAACATACGCCAACACTGTGAGAAAAAATCCATAAAGAGACAGCCAATCACATTGCCACGTAGTGAGAATTTTCAAACAAAACTTTTCCGAATAAAAGTTTGTTTCTGGAACTCCATGCAAAAAATACTTGAAGCTCGTGCGTTGTTCCGCATTTACAAGCGGATTCGTAAAAATACTTTCTTCGGTTTTTCTTATTATACCTTGGCAGAAAAATTAGAAATCTCTTACCTGTTTCATAATTGAGTTTACGTTTTATTTAATTAATCTTTTATTTTGTTTTTGAGGGCCGGTGTTCTACAGCTTCTCAGTAAAAATATCACTTAAAAATGTATTCTAATTATTTTCTGAAAAATACTCTGCCTCCCTTAAAAACATTTTACCTCAGGAAAAATTGTGTACCTATTAAATAATAAAAATGTAAGGAACCTTCAACCCACCACGTCATTTTCTGAATACATTTTTAATTCAAATCGCGATCGTGCCGTCCGCCAGTGGTGGAGACAAAAATAAAAGCAAGTTTCTAGAATATTATAAAAAGAAAGTTAGAGGTGAACGTTGCGAAGTTGCACAGGTAGGGTTGCTCATTTAACTTGATAGGGGTTGCTTAGATAGAAGCAATATTCTGCACCTGCAATAATTACAAACCTGCCCCTCTTATTACAAAACGTGGTTTTACGATAGTCTTTTATAAGAGCAGGTACGAAATATTAAGAGAGCATTTCAGCACTTCAGCACAACTTCATAAATCACTTTACTCCAAGATATCAATCAAGTACAGAAGAAAACCAAAGACAAGTCCTTCACTTTCGTGTTCAGTCAAATTGGTAGAGGGCACATAACTTCACGCCTGTACTCCCCGAAGGTTTAGGCAGAGGTGTACCTAATAGTACACCCACATTTCACTAGTTGTTCGTCTATATTTAAGTCCCATGTAATTGGGGGCGAGCCTATTGCCATAAACTGGGCGCAAATCTAGACTCCGTGGCTGCTACTAAGAAATTCCTGATGGAAAAACCCACCAAGGATAGATGGTCAGCAGCCGCGCTTGCGACCACTAGACCCACGAGGCAGTCCATTGGTAGAGGAGTTTGAGAAAATAATTATTTGTGTTGTTATGTATAGATCAACGAGTAGGTGGTACAGTGGAAAGAAGTTCCCAAGCACGTATAAGGATCGACAACATAAATAAATTATATCCTGGCAGAATGTCACTGAAATAGTATCACTATCAAACAAATCAAACACCGTTAAACCTGTTTGTTGCTTTCAAAGGGAAAATAAATACCATGGCGTCAACTCGATTAATTTAACTTTTGATTAATTTTAGAATCCAACGTAGATAAATCGTGGGCTGGTTATGTTGGTATCACTGCGATATCAAGACTGCTTGATTGTTGGTAGCATTGGTAATGTTGGTATCACTGAGAAATCAAGATTACTTGAATGTTGGTAGCAATGTGTCTGGCTGAACTATTTCAATGGAGCATTGCGTGGTTTGCTTCTACTAGAATGTTCCATTTAACTTAATTGGTTCTTACAATTTGTGAGCCGCTCTTAGATTTAAATAGGACTACGGAGGAATAGATTTGCTGGGATTAAATTGATTTGTAATATCAATAGCAGGTGTAATGGTAACTAAACTTTAGACTTTATACCTATTTGTAATTAAGATTTACTAATTTACTTAAATAATTGGGCTTTCGAAAATAGCAATTATTAGTTCTTTTTTGCAGCTTTACTGTAGACGAATATGTGTTACTTATTTAGGGATGATACAAAGCACCACTTCCATCATACTTACGTTTATACAAAGCACTGAAAACATTAAATATTTAAGATCGCAACTTCGAGGCT
This sequence comes from Eugnorisma glareosa, assembly GCA_947578425.1. NCBI lineage: Eukaryota > Metazoa > Arthropoda > Insecta > Lepidoptera > Noctuidae > Eugnorisma > Eugnorisma glareosa. The sequence continues at coordinate 17,386,417 of OX387959.1, forward strand.
CACGTATGATTCACAGAAATTCAGGCACCAAAATTCGCGCACTTGATACCTGTTGACATCCGGATATCGCCATTTTGCCGAGAGGTATGACTAGTGAACGCGGTGATGCGTGACTGCCAATCCGCCATGACAGGTGTGCAGTGTGACATCCCTAAAGCGTAACATAATGCTGGCAACATTTTCACAGATCGAAATGCACAATGGTATGTTAAGTACAGAGTTTAAAATCAGTGAAGTAATTGATTTCAAACTCCGTACGTACGTGTTCATTCACGATCACAAATATCATCAAATTACTGAACATTTAAAAGTTACTCTCATTCAGTCACTCACTCAGTCTTTTCGAATCGATTTTATACATAATAATAGGTTAAGCCGCGCTTGTCTAGGTTGGTCTGTGGATGGGTGACCGACCATTACACACCGAGTTTTTCCGTGCCTCGGAAAGCACGTTAAGCCGTTGGTCCCGGCTGTCAATTGTAGGTCTTTGACAGTCGTTACAGGTAGTCAGTGGCCCAAGTCTTATAAACCCAGTACTAGCTAGATTGTGGAGGTCGGATAGGCAGTCGCTCCATGTAAAAGAAAGAATCTACGTCTATTAATGTCAACCTGCAGCCAGTACTAAAAGCGAATTGTTGTTAGTGGGTCTTCGAAGACAATAAAATCTCCGAGGACAGAGTAGGTCTTGGGAGACACATCAGTATTCGGAGACCCACCGGTGGGTCTGCTTGGTGGGTCCTTGAAGACGAACTGAATCTAACCCACCATATATGGGAAAAGGCTAAACTAAGCTAAGATGATAATAAAAGATCGGGTATTTAGATAATCGTGAAAATCTCTTGAAAAAGCCCAATGTTTCATACCCTCATATCATTCTTCAACTGCTATATCCTACCTTTTATTGACATGGACTGACATGGATTTTGGAAATCAATATTTCGGTGATAAAAAATTCCTAACTTCAACCTTCCGTCAACACTTTGACGTGAAAATGAAATTATTGGAATAGGTACGTATTTATCGACTTTAGAAGCAGACTCGTTTGATTGTGATGGCATATTTCGATTACAATGTTGATAGCACAGAACTGTTGTAGGCTTCCTTCAGTAAAACTTTATTTTTACACATGTCTGTATTTCCTGAACGGTGTTTTTGATCGACCACATTTTGCCAGTTGTGTTTAAGTCCCATGTATTGTATTGTATAACGGGCTGGTGTCCGCAACTCCACGTCTAAATGCGTATTTTGCGTGCGGGTGGAAAATTTAAGTTCTATGTAATAGGGGGCGAGCCCATTACCATCAACCGGGCACAATGCAGGCTCCGCGCTGCTACTGAGAAATACCTAATAGAAAAATCATATAATACTTTTCCCGTCCTGGGAATCGAACGCAAGCCTAGCAGCAGTACCGTTTGCAACCACTACACCAATGAGGCAGTACGGCAGTACTTATCTATTTTCACCTTCTTGATATAAAATGTGTTATTTATATGGTTTTTGTGAACGTTTTTAGGGTATATGCTTGAATTTTTTCATAGATCAGAATGCAGAATGTTATGACTGTCTCAGGGTACGAAATGGATCAATAGACAGTATCGTAGATCTGCTGATAGTTGATGTGATCTCAATTAAGTAGTAAGTACTTACCCCAAACAGATAAGTAAAGTACATCTCACTCAACGCTTCGACCATGTAATCGATCCAATTCCAATTCCGAAGTAAACAAAGTTCCATTCGCCACTTCAGAACTTGATCTTGCAGCTTCAGATTCGGAACTCAAATATTGCACCCTACATATCTCAGATTGTCGGTCCATTTCTTACCGACTACCAAGTTCTTTGGTGACCCATTTCTTTAGTTTACTTTTAGGGATAGCGCAGACAGCAGCTAAATGCTCGAGCAGTTTTTAACAACTAAATTATATTTAAAAATAGCGTTCAAAGTTTTTATTTCGCAGTAGTCATTCATGAATGACGATGATAATGATTATTATCATGATCATATCAGCTGAAAGACGTCCAACTCTGGACAATCACACAGTTCCCCCATGCGTCGCCACATCGTCCACTCTCAGTTCGCTCATGCCCCGCCTGATTCTTTTGGGTCCAGTGTGGTCCAGTCCCCTCTATGTTTCTTCGATTTGTTGTCGGATTTGTCGTCCATAAGCCAGCATTTCCTAGGCCAACAAAGAAAATTTTTACTCAAAATTTGAAAAAAGAATAATTATGCTTCAGTATTTTGCTGCTCTGTCTGCGCTAACCCTTACAAGATGCGCGTGAAACAACCAGCTGAAACTATGAAACACTTTCTTAGATAAACACTGAGATCTTTTAATCTTTACGACGTATTTTATGTTGGAGTTAGTTTGTGTGGCGATGTAGTAATTAAAGAAGCGCTTGAAGTCAATCTAGATCGGTGATTTCAAATACAAATAGTTTATTTTCTTTAACAAGGTTTGTACTACATAGCTTGTGGTAGAAGTGTCCTTTTAAGCAAGTAAATGCCTGTATTAGGACACCCCACTCTTCCGTAACTAAATTTACGTAATGCACATACATGAATTATGTTAACTACTACTATTTATATTATTTATAATTTATATAATATCGAGGAAGAATAAAAAAAAAAAAAAAAAGATAATTAAAGTAATATAGAAATACAGAAGACAACATTACAAACTTTACATCAGCACATTTAAATTAGTGTGCGATTTGTGTATGTTATCTATATGTGTGTGTTGTATGTGTGATATGTGAGTGTGGGATGTATGTGTATGTGTAGTGTGTAATTGTACATGTCGTACAAGTGAGTAAGTGAATGCGTGAGTGAGTGAGTTATGATGGGTGCTGCAGGAGGGCCTCAGTGTCCTCGTAGGCGAGTGGTTTGATCCATTTAACTAGAAGCTTTTTACACTCATAATATTGTTTGGTGTATACATATATCTCTTTATTTATTTTATTGTAGAGTTGAGATGATCGTTTCTCGTATTGCCTGCTACAAAACATGGTTTTTGTTTGTGGAATCGGTGCTATAATATCTTTCCTCCTTTTTGATAAGATAGCGGTATCATAAGGCAGCCTTTTGTGTTTTTTCAAAACAGTATGAATTATATATAGTTTCCTCACCGAGAGCAAATCACTTATCTGATAAAGTCTCCCGGTGGGATATCTAGTCTTTTTAAAAAACATTATTTTTATTAGGGCTCGTTGCACTCGCTCCACAGCAATAAATTTGGATTTAGCTGCCCCTCCCCAAATAGGGATGCAGTATACCAAGACAGATTGCACCAAAGCGATATAAATATCCTTTAAAAGGTTTTTAGATGGGTTTCCGGTATTGGCGTCATTTTTTGGGACAATATGTCTTAATGTTTTGAAAATCCAGCTTAGTTTCCGAACCCTGTTAGTAACCTGCTCAAGGTGAGGGTACCAAGATAGTCTCTGATTTCGCTCTATTAAAACAATAGTTGTTGTTTAGTTTTCGTCTAGTTGCTGTTTTTTTTTATCGCTTACGTTGATTGCGTGTTGCTGTTAAGGGTACACAAGTCAGTCGCACTTTCCCACAAAACAAACAAACGTAGTATGGCGATTACTCCACTGTTTGATAGTGTACGTTCAAAATAAAGAAAATATATCGATTAGTCTCATCTATATCTAGCCCTGTATGGAAACAAAAAAGTAAAAAAAAACATACCTTTTTTACAACTTTCCAAAATCTGTTTTTTTAACTTTTTTGTTTCCATAAAGACTAGATAATGATGAGACAAATTGATATACTTTTTTATTTGTTGAGTAATCGCCATACTACGTTTGTATGGAAGTACGACCGACTAGTGTACCCTTAAAGCTCGGTTCTGGGGCGTTTTTGCGATGGTTCGACAAATAATCAATAATTATTTCTTTGGAAGATTATGTATCGGGCCTAATCCACCACCTAAGATGTGTTCTGTTTGCGTGTTGTGTAGCCTTATAATTTTTTTTATTATGATTGTACTACTTTTTAAGAAAAATAATAATTAATTCATTTCGTAACGTCACCTATATACTCTTGTTCTTTGGTAAGTATAAAAGAAGATCTGTTTGATTTTACAATCTTTATTATGAATATTTCTGATTATATCGACTTAGGTAACTAGAAATCAGCTTTAATCACCTTTCATTGGCGAATCTGCCACATCTTAGAATTTATCTTCGACCGCTCTTTCACAGTTACATAAACAAATATTTTTCTCGATAGTAAAACAGCCCAAACGTTCTATCTGTTGGCAACTGTTCCCTTGATTAATATCCTGACAAGCTCATAAACAAAAACTTGCGTTGATAACGTGTTTATTTTTATCTTTTATTTCGATCGCGGCACAAAACAAGGCGTTATTATGTAAAATATGTCGGCCATGATTCATAAACTGGCCAGTAATTCTTTTTGGCGGGAAAGCATCAATCACTTGGGGCGGTGTTGCTATTGTGGAAAAACTGCTTTGATCGAAGAAAAAGGAAAACCCACCTGGCAAACTAGGACTGAATTTATGGTAAATAAATTATGTTTAAGGCCTACAACATTAAGGGTTTAGTAACTCGGCTTTAATAGATTAGGCTCATGAGCTACTGAAACAATACAAATAAATTAAATTACTTCTCATAACTTTCTTCATTACTCCAGATACCTTATTGTATAGATCTTGTTCATAACTTTAAATATTACTTACAGTACCTACCTTTCTAATTTTACAGACAAAATTATTGTTCAGTAAACTTAATGAATGAAACTTTAATTTGATACACAGGAACATTAATTCGTTTCTGCTGGCAACACTAAGCTATGGAACGCACTCGACACGGCACACCTGGGTTCCGTCGCTAATTTACGTGTAGTAACGCGTAAAATTGGGTTACACAGATTATTACAAGATCTATGCGAGGAAGGGCGAGTTTTACACGCACTGTGTTTCTTTTGTTACGTTACCGTACTTAAGTACGTTTAAAAATATCTAGTTACATGTTTCTGGCGTGCTTTTAAACGCTTAAGGTATATATAAAGTAAAATTGGTAATTTTATAACACTTTGCAGGAAATTAAACAAGATATAATGCCTACCTTTATCTACTTCCTATATTAAACAAGGAATAAAGTTTAAAAATTATGCTAACACTAAAGCCTGAAAAATGCATATGGTAATCTGTTTATACTGGTTCTAACTTTACTCGCCGTTTATTACAAGTTGGTTTAGTGTCTTGTAGTGGTCATTTGATTTTCGGTACTCTTAAAGATTTCGACACCGAAATAACAGCAATTTTGGAACACAAAGAAGTGAACACAAATATTTTCACAATATAAAACATTCTTGTGTTATTTTGCCATAAAATGAATTAAGTCACGTACATACTCGAAGCTTATCCCTGTAGTTAATCAGTAAGTACTGTTAATCACTAAAAGCGTAATATCTCTAATAAAGGAAGCTCTGTTACCCATATTGCAGCCTATTTGCATCATTCACTTATCCGTTTTCTATCTCACAACTTGGTAATCCTAACTGATTTTGATTAAATTACATAAAGGTACTAAACTAGCCCGTAGCACGTACGCTATCTGAACATGTTTTTGACGCTTTATGTGAAGCAAATGCAACAGTTGGGCTATGTATACAGTACTCGCACGAGCATATTGCACCCGACATCTGAAAAGCGAGTATTATGTGAAAACGGCGTGAGTTCTGGCCTGCGCGGGTAGCAGTGAGCGACGCGAGTTAACAAAGTCAGGACGCCTGCCGTCGCGACTGTACAGACGTTCAGAACCAACACCTTGGCTTTACCGCGATAATTTAAAAAAATAACGCATCTCTGTTCCTTAATTAGATGGTGTGTATTTTTTTTAATAGTTGTGAATCTTTGTGTCTGTGGGTTTTTGTGTTGTGAATTTTCTTGTGTAGTTTTCTCACGTTTTCTGGATTTTAGTGCGGGTATGTAGATACCTATATTTTTAAATATCAACTATGTATTAATTATTTGATTCGTATGATTTAAACGACAATAATTATTAAAAATTACGTGATTGGATTTTTATACCGTCTGTAAAATTTTATTTTACCAAGTGTTTTTTTAACACATAAAAAACGAATCGAGAAATGATGAAAACGAGATTTGAAACCAATTTGCTGCTAATGTCGGACGTAAAAATTTGAATTTATCTGTTTTTATGTGTCCCTCTTTATTTCTTTTTGTTTATGGTGTGAGTATTTGAATCATCATTATGTAGATACGCACATTTATACCGTAGATTTAAACAAAGATTGGATTATTAGAAATGGAACTGAATGTGGAAAGATTCTTTTAAGTAATTTGATTTTAAAACAAAGTAAACCAATACTAATATTTAAAAAGCCATTGAATTCAATGTTGAGATTTCAGCTATAAGATTTTAGAAAAAAGTATTTCCACAGATATATAGAATTTTCGAATTTAACCAGTAATTAAAAAACACTCAAAATATGCACAAAGATATCTATCTATTCTAGTTCGTAGTTCCATAGACCCTCCGCAATGATTTGACGAAACCGAAACTTTTAAAACGTTTCTTTCCTTTGAGGATTAGAATTCTAGAGGCTAAGTAAATTGATGTTACGAACTTTGTTTCGGTTTTCTTTCAGCAACTTTTGTTTGTGAAACACGACACAGACATTGGGTTGAACAAATATCGGATTGAGATCAATAATTGAGATATTTTATCATGTCTTCCTCGCTATTTGATTGATTCAAAAATTGACATTCCAAATTCGAACAGATGACTGGTACCTAAATGAGACAAGTGAGAAAAAAAAAGAAGTTCGCTTGACCGCGTAGATTATTATACTCTTTGGTGTAACATTTTGTTCAGTCCAGAGGACTGTAGCAACTGTTTTTAGGGTTCCGTAGCCGAATGGCAAAAAACGGAACTCTTATAGATTCGCCATGTCTGTCTGTCTGTTTGTCCGTGTATGTCACAGCCACTTTATTCCGAAACTATTAGAACTGCACAGTTGAAACTTAGTAGTTAGATGTATGTCACTTACATTACTATTAAGACTAGAATCGGGATATTTACCATGTTTACTGATGATTTTGAGTTCCCGATCAGTAAACATGGTAAATACCCGTTTCTAATGTTAATGATAATATATGAAAAATTTAAAATATTTTTATTACATTGTTAGGTGCTACGGAACCCTGTGTGCGTGTGACTACGACTCGCACTTGGCCTGTTTTTCAAGTCTGCAGGAAACTGGAAAACTCAATTGGAAACTGGTAGAACAGTTTATCGGAACGGATCGGAAAGTAAATTAATTGTTTCTTGCTACTAACTTGTTAAACGATTATTTTCTCTTCCTACAGGATAAAAACTGGCTATTTATTTATTTATTAAAACTTTATGCACAAGGAAAAAAACTGTACAAAGGCGAACTTAATGCCTTGGGCATTTTCTACCAGTCTACCTTAGGGTGATGCAGAGACGACATACATACATGGTTATTTGTGAAATAACCATGTAGAAAACTAATGTTTATGTGCTTGAGCGAGAATAATATTATTAAAAGTGGGCAGGTTATATAAGATACGTCCATTTAACTAAGTTTTTTTGTTTCAAGTGGTACCGTAGTTTTTTAAATGACTCATTTGATAGTAAACCTGCTAAAAAGCCTATACAACGATTTTTACTTAGAACACGTATTTAAAACTATTTGACTCATTTAAAATATGTCTGCGACGCATGACATGGCTATTAAGACAACAACATTCCAATATCGGAACCGCACCCTAACAATGCGTACTACACGTTGTCACCTAATCAATACCATTATAGGTTAATAAGGCATTACCTTTACACGACACGTGCACTAGGCTGTATGAAAAAAATCCGTTGACTCCCTACAAGTAATAAAAAAGTCGGTCTTATCTAGATGAGTTCTAAAATTGAAAATCAAATTGCTGAAAAGGCGCCATAATTACAATCTTTTTTTGTTTGTGGTCCGCTATAGTGGCAATCTATTTACTGATTGGTATCTATTTCTTTATCTATATTGTGCAGCAACAGCATCTTTTGTTTCATGCAATTTCCATAGACAAGTCGTATTTTTTTGCTGACAATGTCAGTCAAGAAAGAGGAACCGTGCTGCGCTATACATTTTACCTCCTTTTTAGGATTCCGTAGCCGAATGGCAAAAAACAGAATCCTTATAGATTCGCCAAGTCTGTCTGTCTGTCTGTCCGTGTATGTCACAACCACTTTACTCCGAAACTATTAGGACTACACCAGTTAAAACTTAGTAGGTAAATGTACTCTGTGAACTGTATAGCGGTTCAATATAGAGGTTTTTATTAAAAAAAAAAATAAGGTTATGGGGGGTCTCCCCATACATGGAACTGAAACTAAAAAATATTTTTTTCATCAAACCTATACGTGCGGGGAGTCTATAGATAGGTCTTTAAAAATAACATTGAAGTTCCTAAAGCCATTTTCTCTCAAAGTCAATCGTTTGAAAGATAAACACTTCCAAAGTGGTAAAATTCTGAAAAAAATATAGGACTATAGAACGCAAAAAAAACTTTCAACCATGATTGGTTTGAATAAGATTTGATGTTTATTTTTTTAGATATGGGACTTTTCATCAAACTGCAGCAACAACTTTTTTTTTCATTAACATACTATGAAAAACAAATTTAGTTTTGTTGATGAATGTGAAACAATACAACATATGAACGAATGCCTTCAAAATATATTTATTATATTGTATGGTGCTACGGAACCCTATGTGCGTGTGACTACGACTCGCACTTGGCCGGTTTTTTCTAAATTGATTTAGATGCGGTTTTATTAACATTTAGAAAATGAACTGCGGAATGTTTAATAAAGACCGTGTGAAACAGGGACTGGTCTCTTATTTAGTTATAATCCTAGTTCTTGGATACGGTTAAAAGTTTTTTTGAGAAAATGTGTAACAATCTGACTCACCGTGACTTGTGGAAAAGTATCTGATAAGCATATTTTTGGGTCGCTTTGAAGGGTTCTTCTGTGATCAAAAGAAAGTGAATGGCAATGCTTGCTTGCGTTTTCTTGTAAAGGTAAATAAGAGCCTCGAGCTCGTTGACCTTTTGGTGACAGATTTACTCCTAAAAATTCATAATAATAAGCATTATCATAGCCCGGGCTGCCGGTGAGCCTGGACCTTGCTCCTGATGCCAATCGGCCATCTATTTTTTATATTTTAAATGTTTTTTATACTTAATTTTTTTTTTTATAGAAGTGTTTAATAATTTATAAAATAAGATAAATGATAAATAGAGCATTATCAGTCTATAATGTTCCCACTGCTGGGACACACGGCCTAGAGGGAATGGGCTATAATCCACCACGTACATTGAATTTTGTTGTAATAGATAATCATAATGATTGTCATATCCAACGTTTCGTATTACCGAGTAACTGGATTTTGTAGGTCAGTTAGGTAGTCGCTCCATGAAAATTACTGATATTCAGCTACATCGACAGATTTGGACTGGAACTGGATTCCAATATACCTGGGAAACGGGGTGGGCAGATGTTGACCTGGAGATCAAACCCAGGACCATGTGTTTCGCGGCTACAAAAACTAGACCAAAAAAGCTGTATTTCAGTCTGTCGGAAAAGCGACATCATCTGCCTTGCCTCGTTTCTTTACACCTGGGGGGTTACTATGACGTCTTAGAGCAGAAGTAATTCCAGTGTGGGAACGAGACAGAGCTATACAGGTCGTCTAGCACCATTTCTTTCCCACACTGGAATTACTCCTGCTTTAAGACGACATTGTAACCTCCCTGAACTAAGTTGGTGTCAGCTTCCATTCTAATCGGCTGTAACTGAATACCGGTAAGTATAGTTACTTTAGGCAGTAGTATATTCCATTTAAAAAGTACCATTCAACATCATCTGCTTAGGGTCGACTTCCAGTCTAATGGATACAACTGAATACCAGTATTTTATATGAAGCGACTACCAGAAAAAGTATCATTAAAATCAATATTTCAGTAACTTTTACACCTTCCATCGAAACAGAACCAAAGTATATCTTCCGAAGGGGCTTCCCTCGTAATGTATGTTACGGTCGGATTTGGAGTTCTAAATAGTTCCCGAGTTCATACCCCACTTGTTGAGTTACGGTTTATCTAGTTTACCAAAGGCTTATGTATTAGACATATGAGACCGGGTTTACTGTGAACTAAGTATCAGTATGCGTAAGGTAGTGTACTGATACTTATGGCAACCCTTAAGATTGATTTCGCACGTGTATATTGTTACTGCGTGGGTGGAGAGACTTCCCAAAAAATCGTTGAAATGATATGAAATCTTTTATTTGCTACAATTGTAGTAGGTACATAATAGATAGTCGAGTTTTTTTTACAGAATCTCAAACAATTCGCTAAAACTAGCATATAAATTATAGAATAGGTATATTAATAAAATAATTGAAGCAAATAGAATGAAGGCTATCGTTTTTGAGCTCACCAGATGGCGCCAGTGTCGAGAAAGGTTCTGTCAAAATTCAATTTTACACTCTAAATTACCAAAAACTTCATACAAAGTTTATTTTATTACGGATATCAACATACTGTAAACTTCTATACACATATTTTCAATATTCTCCCTAAAATAAGCAAGCATGAAACATTTAAAAATCACTGTAAATACTGACCTCCAAATACTGACAAATAAGATTCTAAGTTGCTACTTAAAATCTTTAAGTCATAATTAATCAGGAATGGCTTAATCTAGACCACAATCGTGAATATTTGTATAATTAATACGTGATAAAAAAGCCCGCAACGCGCGTAAAATCTATGACATCTGACATTTCGGTGCCCTCGCGCTAAACTAGCGCCTCTAGCGGCGAATTCATACGCGATAGCTCCCATTGGTAGGTATGATAAAATATTAATAATGTCAGTGATTTGTCAATTGTGAGTGATCGTGAAATGATAAAGTAATAATAGGAAACTAAGCAACGCCTACATTATGCGAATGCCTAAACATTATTGCACCGCGAAATAAAAGCGAGAGCGTTATTAGTCTTCTGGCTAAGATGGCAGATTATGATAAAACGCCCCCACGTTTTATAAAATGATGTGTCACTCAGTGTCGTAATAAATATGTGGTTTGTGATTTTATTTTTTGTACTGAACCAATAATGTTCTATTAGAAGGACAGGTGTGACAGCTCCATACTGAGATACAGAGTGATTATTTAAAGTTGCGCAAAAAGGGGAAATCCGTTTCCGTATGAGAAACCGGGAAACGTTCTTTGGAAAGTTTTGCTCCTTTTTTCAGAAAACAATTTTGGCATACTTAATGTTTTGGTCAAGTTTAAGTTGTCCATAAAAATTGTGAAAGTGACCAATTTGATTTTTCTGTTTCCTGTAAGGAACATTTCATTGTATGAAGTTGGTCAACTATTTCTTCTTAACCAAATTCCCCTTGATATCCAACTTAAAAGACACAGCTTGTAAAAAATACAATGTTCGTGTTTAATGTTCATGTAAGTACATACTGACACTTATAGTCTCTAAGTTATTTTATTTATTTACAAAACATGTCGAAAAACATCACGCCCGTATTATTTATTTAATAGTATTTTTATTTCCTTAATATTTTAGTTAAACGTGACTGAGGATATTTTAGTTAAACGTGACCGTGAGCTGTGGATGTTCCATAAAGGGGTATTCCTGTAAGGGTTCATCGCTTTATGCCATTTTTTCTCAATTTTTCACAATTTTTTTTTTCTTTATTTTTTTTCAATCATGCTTTCTTTTAAACAACTTCTGCAAATGACGGACAGCCATTGGCCAACAACGAAATCGTGAAAAAAAATCGCCTGTTCCATACATTTGGGTCGAGTAGATACCTATTGAAGTTTTGTACAGGACAAATTACTAGCTTTTCGTGATTTCCATGGTCGTCCCGAGAAAGTTTGTCAGTTTGATGGGGTCACACCCTGAAATATGACCACACCTCTCTGGTACACGCTGTATCTGGAGAAAAAAAAAACAATCTTAAACGATTCAGAAGTTAAATGGATTACTCACTTATTGGAATAAGATTTCGTTCTAGGAGACCTATTTTTATTTCAAAGTAATGGCTTTGTTAATCTTTTTCAGTCAGCGTTGGGACTGAACCCGTAAGTGAAACTTGTAATTTGTCTCTTTAGCACGCTCTTCGTTGCTCGCTTCTTAGCTCGGTCAACAGGTTGTTTCCGATCCTCAGTTTTTCTGATCATTTAATGTATTTAGATCCGTAAATTAAGTTGTTCTATTTATAGAAAGTAACACTATTTAGTTCTTAAACACTCAGATCATCATCAGAAAAACATAAATTATGTACACCCACATTTCTGCATCATTGCACCTACTATGTTATGTCTCTGCATCACCCTAAGGTAGACTGGTAGAAAATGCCCAAGGCATTAAGTCCGCCTGTGTACAGTGTTTTTTTACATTATGTGCATAAAGTTTAATAATAAAAAAAAAATTTCGCCAGTTTTGTTTAAAGTCTCATGTTATAGGGGGCGAGCCTATTGCCATCTTCCCGGCACAAATGCAGACTCCGTTGCTGCTACTGAGAAATTCCTGATGGAAAAACCCAATCAAATTTTGCTCGAGCCGGGAATCGATCCCAGGACCTAATGCTCAGGAAAAAAAAAAATTGAACTTTTAACAGCAATAACATCATCATAAAACCCTACTAAGTGTATAAGTATTTACGGCACAACACCAGACGGTGAGAATTTGCCACCGTCATCTTGTTGTAGTAATATGTATGTACGCATAGTCTTCGCCACTGATGTATGAACTTCAATGATTTCATTTACCGTGTTGGATTCGCGTTTTATGTATCGTAGAAAGATGCTTCAGAATCATCTGACGGTGCGCTCTGTCCGTCACTTACCTAGGTAACTCATTATCATCTCCTGCCCAGCCTATTCCCAACTATGCTGGGATCAGCTTTTAGTTTTTCGTATGCAGCTAAATATCGGTATTTCACTTGGAGCGACTGTCTATATGACCTCCACAACCCAGTTAGTACTGGGTAATGCGATACCCCTTGTTAAGACTGGTTGCCAGACTTATAGGCTTCAGACTACCCGTAACGACTGTATTAAGATAATAAGGTATGTTCCAGTCGGACTCGCGCATGAAGAGTTCGGTACCATCGGTATTATACATATAAACATCCATGACTCGGAAACAAATGTCCATGCTCATCACACAAACATTTGCTCCTACCGGGATTCGAACCCGGGACCCAAAGAACGTAAGGCAGCCTCACTACCGCTGCGCCATTCGGGTCGTCAATACATATTCTGTGAAAAAATACACATTCACATTCTGTGAAAATTTCAACTGATATCTATTACGGATCATGAGATACAGCCCGCTGACAGACAGACGGCCGGACGGACAGCGGAGGCTTAGTAATACGGTCTCGTTGGTTACAAATGCGGTTATGGAACCCTAAAAAATTACATAGAAACAGAATTATTTTACGGCTGTGCTTTATACCTAGCTAGTGAAAATATAAGTCTGTATTTTTAGTACTCGAGCGATGAAGAGCTTAGCACTCAAAGTTTAAATGACAAGATGGTCCGGTATCTCCTCGGTCATTGAACTTTGACTCTTCAATTAAGTTCTTGCAAGTGAAAATGTTCCAGAATTCGTTAAAAATTATCAAAGTTTATTTTATGGTCATAGAGTTTTAGAGCAAAATATATGACCTATATGGCATGTTGCCCTAAAACCTGGATTTCACGGTCAGATTGATAGGTTTTTATAAGAACGCATTATATTGTGGATGATCTTCTCTGTTACGTGATTTAAAATAATATATTAATTGTTTTTTCAAATGTCATTAATGGAATGGAAAACGCATTATAGGGTCAAGTCAAATGATCGTCAGATCTCGTATGTCATTAAGAGTTCAAAGAAAATTTTCAAAGGCTTATGCACTTTCGTTGCTATCGTACTTATGAATCCTATAATGACCTATTGAAGAGATATAATCTGCAAAGCTTAAAGTCTAGACGAATTGTGTTGGAAACGATATTCTTGTTTGATCTGTGCTATACTTATGATTGTATCGATATTCGCAACAAAATTTGTTATGTAGTACCCAGAACAACGACTTATCGTGGGGTCCGCGCAAGACCTTTATTTGCAGTAAGTCCTTGTCGTACAAACGCAGGCTTACGAGCACCCCGACACCGCCTTTCGAATTAATACAACAAGAACTTTGAGAGCATCGACTTCTTTTCAGTCTCTGGTACAAAACTTAGGAGTCTTATCTACAAAAAAAATTTAGGTTATAATAGTTATTTTAGTATTTACTCTCTCTCTATCCCTTTCTCTATTTTTGCATGCCTGTTTATGTTTATGTTCACTATTGTCTAACTACTTGTCTGATTTAACAGCTTAGAATAGCGCACTGTTAGATATTACTTTTAATATGTTGTGGAAAATGTCGTAGGTTTTACATTTATAACTCTTGTATATTTATAGCTTACTATTAGATTTTAATGTATAACTGTTTATTTTCCCGAATAAATAAAATAAAATAAAGAGTTATGTCTCAAATAGCATAAGATAGCAGGCCCGAACGCACCTAAGTAGCCGATTCTTGCAGGTTTCCCTTCGACAAGATAGTAAGATACAATGATCTATTTCTAATCCAAAGGTTATGTAAGTAAAGCCATATTACTCACTGGTAGCTACAATGGTCACGTCTGCCCAATATTCTTTGCCTGACTGATTTAAACCAGCAGTAGTTGTAAGTACGAAACCCACAAAGTGCAAGTGCCCTTCACACCTTTGTTTTTGTAGGTTGTTGGTATTACCATAATCCTTTCACCTTTCGACCGCTTTATATACGTATCTGTCGAAATCTTTATGAACTCGAAATGTTATGTTAGGCGCCAGTACATCAAGCTACTAATACAATCTATCAAATTTCTTAAATAGATTTTCAACTTTATCGCTAAAGTATTAGGTAAGGTTGATAGGGAAAATTTGACAGTTTCGGGTAGCTTGATGTGCTGGCGTCCGTACCTTTCTATTTCCTTTACCTAATCAATATAGCTGTCCAAAAATCTTTTGGCGTGTGACGATAACCATCTTAAAAATGCGGTATATTAAAAATAGTTGAAGAAAACAGGAAATTTTCCAAAAAAATAATTGAAATATGAATTACATGGATAATGAACAGAGTAATAGACCAAATTAGCGTTTAATGGATGCACGCAGGTCACACTATTACGCCACAGTATGAATTCGTCGAATTTGAAGTTAAGAATAAAAGAAAAAAAACCAAAGGAAATTTAAAAAAAAAAAATTGCGAGCGGCGAAATTTTTTTTTTAACTTTCGTCTCCACTCCTCTAGGAACTCAATAAAAAAGTCTCATTAAAATCCGACTACTTTAAACTACATTCCACTTTATTGTCTAGTTGCACTTGACTAAAATGCAAATACTTTTCTATGGAGATCCTTTACCGAATCAATTATCATAATGTTTCCTCATGAACGATAATATTGTTTAATAGGATATTATCATTGTTCAGAACTCTTTGAGTGAAGCACGGTAGCACTTAGCGTAAAAACATCGTAATGTTTATGATGATTGATTACTTTGATTGGTCTTTAGTGTAATTAATGAGTACCGCGTTAGTGTTGTATTACTGGTAAAGTACTTTTATTTCTTCTTTACGTGATGAAAAGTATTTGCTTGAGTTCTGTAATTGTCCGTTTTGTTAATTGTTCTCCTTTTGTACTTCACCTTAGTCGACGTAGGTACTTCAAATCTGGTAAAATTACTGTCTACTCAAAGATTGGCTTTATTCATCGGAGATGTTATTGAATTTGATGATAATCTCTCCTTCGTTCCTGTAGTAGCTTTCAGCCAAACCATGGCCCATTTCGAGTTTTCAAACCGTCCCTACACCTGCACATAAGAAGACTTAAAATAGTTGATAAATAAAGTAAAAAAAACATTTAAAAAAACAAGCTTTTAAATGTAAGTGTGACGTCATTTTTTTTCGTATTCTTCTCTGCAAAGCCAACATATATGGGGTAGCATAAAAAATATGTATTCTGTCATCTTTGGGAATCCGCACTATTGGATTTAGAATAACGGCACTTAGCTAACCATGCATGCTAATATTATAAAGAGGTATCTATACTAATATTATAAAGAGGTAAAATTTGTTTGTAAGTTTGTATGTAGAGGGTAATCCCTGGATCTAATGAACCGATTTTGAAAATTCTTTCACTAATTAAATATCGCTGGACATTACACACAGCGCCATCTAGGTGCCACACTAAGCAACGAGGCTTGTGTCGTGGACACCAGATAGTTGATACTACTACATATATACTTTTTTGTTTGTAAATACATACTTATTATACATATAAACATCCATGACTCGGAAGCAAATGTCCATGCTCATCACACAAACATTTGCTCCTACCGGGATTCGAACCCGGGACCCCAAGAACGTAAGGCAGCCTCACAACCGCTGCGCCATTCGGGTCGTCAATTGGAAGCTACATTATCCTCGAGTGTCTTAGGCTATATTTACAACGTGCCCATGGGATAATATCCGACCAAAACGCGAGCGAAGCCGCGGGCAACAGCTAGTCCAAACTAAACGTGTATCATGCAAAATGTCATCTCAATCGGTTGTGGATAGCGGTTTTAAAATTCAGTTGCAAAATTTGAGCTAAAAACAAACAAACAAACATTGTAAGTTAATTAAAAGCTTGTAAAAATGCTATTGCAGTGAACAATGAAGCAATATACTGGGCCCGAGACATTTGGTAAGTCATACCATGGATACGAAAGAACATCTATAATTTCAACCGCCTAATATATTATCTACTAAAGTCTATCAATATACCAATCATCTTTTGTTCACCTCTCAGAACTTAGTCATTAGATCATAGACAATACCTAGTTATAGTCTATGCTTACCGATATCTGTAGCTATGTCAGCTAGAAACGTCTATTGCCCCTAATGGCTACTACTATTGAATAAGGCCATTAGTCCTGCGGATATTTGGCATAATTACCTTCATTCAGCAAGGTTTTGATCTGTTACAGATTGATACTACGCATAAAGTTTGCATAGCTAATTAATAGGACTGTGTATTTTACAACCTTGTATCTTATTTCTTTTTTATTTAACGTGCAATGTTTGATTCTTTGTTTAAGTCAAATCCTTCAACTGAATTTAAAACAGTTGTCTTCAATATAAGTTTTTAATTAACACTAAAAAACCAAAAAAAAGTGCTGAAAAAAGTTCGCGAGCGGACACAGTGAGTTTCGCGTGTCGGAACTTATATACTGACATTTTATTTAAATACAAAACCTTCGGTTTCTCCGAAGCGGTGTCCAGAACGTAACCAGGCTACGGACGCTGATAGTACCTTTATTGTTATTAGTACTCTACTAATTTCTTAGTCTTAATATATAAAAATCTTTCGTACACGCAAATCTCCGAAACCACCCAACTGATTTCAATAAAATTTTGTGAATTTGTACGGTTGATTCTAGCTTGAAAGATAGAATAGTTTTGGACCCAATAGGTGGTGCCTTGCGAGGCAGTGGCGGGTTGTTAGTTCACTATAATAATAATAGTCCTCCTGACCGTTTTCGGTCACGGCGGCCGATCTCAACCCAGATTAGCCATCGGCGCGGGAGATATTATAGTGCACAAGTGACTGCGCAGGCACAGGTGCACTCTCTGTTCCTTTACTCTCATAGTCCAATGGGACGGCAATCCGACACGACCGGAGAGTGATCAGGCGCAGGACCAACGGCTTAACGTGCTCTCCGAGGCACGGGGGTATCATACCGCCAACTTCCAAACTCCGGGCTACTACTGAGAAATTTCGAATGAAAAACCCAATAGCACTTTTTGCCTGACCCGGGAATCGAACCCAGGACGCCCCGTTCAGCAGTCGCGCTTGTGACCACGAGACCAACGCGCAACGGGCCAGTCACTATACATATAGTAGTTCACTATACAGGGTCATTGGATAAACGTGTGGGCAATATTGTAACTTGAAACAATGTTAAAATGTTAATTTTACAAACAAATCACTAAGTAAATACCGTGGTACCTTCCTACTATATGCTTTTCAAGAGATAACAAGGCTTCTACTCGTATTTCATAGTATTATTATTAATGACAACCTTTATTCGTGTCAATAATCAGTTTCTTCGATACAAAAACACGCTCAGAATTTATTTTTATTCGTTGTATTGTTTTGTACGTGTATATGGTAGCATTTGTAACTCGAAATGGGAAATATTGTGTTTCAATTGGCTATCAATCAAATTGTATTGGCAATACGAAACAATACGCTCCGATTGATAAAAGAATTTCTGTAAGCAAATAAGGTTACATGTTTATGTTTTCCTCGCTTTTCATTTCCGAAGTACCTATAGAGGGGTGAAATCAAGGTAGATAACAGAACTTGTATTCCCCAAAGGTTTGAGTAGAGGTAGAGGTATATGTACCATTTTACCACGTTTTTATTAGCTTAACCTGTAACTAACAATGTAACGAAATCTTAGAAATTAAATTTGACCCACTTCCCGGTTTCCGATTGAACTGAAATTTGTGCATACATGTTTAGTTTGGATGACAATGCATGGTTAGCTAAGTGGCGTTATTCTAAATCCAATATGGAGGACTCCCAAAGATATCGGTCTAGTTATTTTTTATGCACCCTCATGATATGGGTATCAAATGAAAGGGTTTGCTCAGATAAATACATCTACATAATGTTTTGAGTGATTACTCTACCGTAAACCGGGATTTATTTCCCAAAAAAAAGTCTTTTACCTGAAATTATTTATGCGTAGGTAGTTACTTAGTTTGTTGTACAGAATGCTTGGTTGACGTCTTCATAAAGGGTCCGTTTACGCTTTGTATTTTGACGATTTCAGCCTGTAGTATCTGTTTCAAACGCGTACATAATTAAAATAGAAAAACCAATATAAGATTTGTTTAAACCGGCCTTTTTAAGTTAAACGTTTTATTTTAATTAATGAACGCTCAAAATAAATAAAAGCTGCCATGGCATTTAATTTCTGTTATCAAAATTTCAAACAACATCGCGCAGAATGAAACTCCCGGAGGTCATAATTACAGCAATTCTAATTATAATTAATCGGTATTATATACGATTTATTATATTTATCGCTCCCGTATTTGTGAAGGGTATTTATCATCTGAAAACCTGTTTATTATAATGGCTGTCGTTGTGTATCCTGGTCAAATTTAAGGAGGTATCTATACTGACGATTCGAACGGCTAGGAACAGACGGGCTGCGTTTTAATACGGTTGATTTCAACTTAAAGATATTAGTAAAAAAAAAAAAACTATCCTTTTTATAGATTTTTTTTCGTTTCGATTTTTTATAGAATCGTTAGTAGAGATACCTCCTTGAATTTGACCAGGATGCAAAACAACAGCCTGTATAGTGTTAAATTCAGGTCAATAAATTTTATAATAGTGCTTACAAAATAAATTGGCGAACTGAGGGTAACTCAAGCGCGTACACGGCGTACCTACAAATCTACATCCAATTAAATTGATGTTAGTTCAGTATTGCTTACCTATATTGTACGATAACAAAATATGCAAAGAACACTTCGTCTAAAATGATGTCGAGCTCAGCCATGTTTACCTACATGAATTTATTCAAGTTTTGTTTTTAAAAATTTCACAACTCGGAAGAAGATTCATTTTAAAGAAGACCCCAATGAAATAAGTTTATGGTTCCAAATGTCCTACGGGACTACGAAGCAGAACATGCGCATGTTCAGCTTCATAGTCCCAAACATTTCCAAATTTACAAAACCACAGCGCTGCGTTAATGTTCAAATAGCATGCTATCTGAACCTCTCTACGTAGCGCTGTGGTTTAAACAGCCTGACATTCTAACAGCGATGATGACGATAGAAAAATCTTACTAAGTATGGAATGGAGAAGATTCATGATGTTGATAACACTATAATTTTTATCTAAATAAAATTAAAATATTGATCAAAACTAGAAAATCGGTGAAAAAAGTTTTAAATTCACCAACAAAATATGACTTATAAATAGATTATTCAATTCGAACTAAATAAATAAAAAATATAAATATACACAGTATTTTATTCAAACGTATTGTCATCAAATCCGTCCTATGTTAGTGCTGTAATAAAATGAGTTTAAGCGCCTTCAAATTAGAGGCGTGAGTTCTAAGCGAGTTCCTACATATCTACCTAATCTTGGGTTTGTTTCGTTACCCACACATCACTACATTAAACTCTGACACCAGGTAAGGCACTATAACGAAGACTACATAGTATAGAACAAAGTCGCTTCCAGCTGTCTGTCCCTATGTATGCTTAGATCTTTAAAACTACGCAACGGATTTTGATGCGGTTTTTTTAATAGATAGAGTGATGCAAGAGGAAGGTTTATATGTATTACATTGCACCCGTGCCAAGCCGGGGCGGGTCGCTAGTCAAGAATAAATAACGTAATTAGATAAAGTGACGTCACTTTACCGACTTTAAGGTCTCATAACTTTTTAATTTCTAGAGACATTTTCATAATTTTCACATTTTTGCTTCTTCTTATTAAAATGATGCAACTTAATCCCATTAAAAATGGAAACTTCTGCATTGACAAACGCTACCGAAAAGCTAACATCAATCATGTTAAGAGTGTTTGTAAAAATACGCAACACTTTCAAAGTGTGTTGTGCGCTGTGCCCTGTTGATATAATAATAATAATAATGGCTTAATTGCCAAGAGCCTCAATGAATACCTGAGGAGGCTCTCGTTAGGCAGCTGGATCAAGGGCTTGATTCAGAAAGCGGTACTCCTGGACACGGCTCGTATTGTTAGGAGGTTCCTCTCTCTGGA
Source organism: Eugnorisma glareosa (assembly GCA_947578425.1). Classification (NCBI taxonomy): domain Eukaryota; kingdom Metazoa; phylum Arthropoda; class Insecta; order Lepidoptera; family Noctuidae; genus Eugnorisma; species Eugnorisma glareosa. Next base: position 17,407,391 of record OX387959.1, read on the forward strand.
GCCCTGACCGCCGGTGGCTTGGACCCTGTTCCCGATACCGGTGGGCTACTATTTTTTATATTTTTAAATGTTTTTTTTAATGTTTTAAAAAAAATATGTAAAAATATAAAGAATGTGTATGTAAATGAATAAACGAAATAATAATAATGTTTATTTTTCTTCCACAAATAATACTTATAAACTAACACATGTAAATTGATTGAAATGATCACTATGTTTATTTGTGGGAGACTGGTGCCTAAACTAAGCCTAAACTTGTATTTCAGGACACCAGGGACTCCCCCCTACAGGCAAAAATTACATTCTTCATTGGTTATTAAAATAGCTAGGTATACTGGTGTCTAGTTATTGTAATTATAGGCATACAGATATGGATATTTGATAGAAAGAACAAAACATTGTAATTTAATAGCTAAGTAATAATAGAACCTTAAATTTGTGTGAAGTGTGGTGGAGACAAGATGTGGAGAATAAGGTGCATGTGGGATGGAGGTGCGTTTAATAGGTTTGTCAGTATCTGTGTGTGTGTGTGTGCCTAGTGTATTTGATGGCAGCAGGCTTGCCCCCTATTACATGGGACTTCAACATAACCGGCGAAATATGAGTGTACTATTAGGTACACCTGTGCCTAACCCTACGCGAATTACAATTTACAGGCCTGGGGGGTACTATGATGTCATAAAGCAGTAATTATTCCAGTGCGGGAAAGAGATAGAGCTATACAGGTCGTGTAACGCCATCTCTTTCCCACACTGGAATTACTCCTGCTTTAAGACGTCATGGTAGGCCACCAGATGGAAAATGGAGACTGGGCTTACTCGCTGTCCATCCGTCTTATGACGACAGGCCGTGTCGACAGCGCGTTCGTGTTCCACGCGCGCCTCAAAGAGAGTCAGCAAACAGGAAGGGGTCCGAAAGGACCGATGCCTGCCAGGGTTGCAGGACTGTTCGAAAGAGATACCGCGGCCCTGGAACACAAAGGGCAAAGGAAGGAATATGGATGGGTTTTAGTCAGTAAAAGTCTGACACTCCCTCCTGCTCAGCCCAGAGCGGGAGGGGTTATTTGATGATTTCCGATCTGAAAAAAAAAAAGGCCACCGGATGTTATATAGAGGTATTTACCCTGTATTTAGTTGGTTAAATACAGGGTGTAAACAGACCCCTCACGAAGCCGTCAACCAAGCATTATGTACATCAAACTAAGTAACTTTACGCAAAAATTATTGCTGGGAAACGACTTTTTTTTTGGAGTGAAGAATCACGTTTTACGGTAGGACTCAATGAAACGCTATAAAAACATTGTGCTGATGGATGTTTTGAATAGTACGGTGGCTATGGAGGTTTTTAAAGCAGAGTTATAACTTTTTATACTAGTACTTAAAAAAAAACTTGTGAAAATGTTGGAACTTTGACCCCAATATTGCCGTAACTAGAAGGTTCCCAGGAATTGTCCAGAACAAAAAAAAAATATCACAATGACGGGGAGAACAAATGCCTTTCGGCTTCGTTAAGGTTCTTGTTACACCCTTTAGGTAACAATGTATGTAAACATTATTTCCATTGAAACCAAGAATTCAGGATTTATTACACTTTGTAGTTCAAAGAAAACTTTCTGTCTTATAATGTCCTCTACCCAAAATTCGAGGCCGACACAATAACAAAGCAAAATAGATAGGTATATTGATCTGAAAACGACCTTGAATTTATGAAACTGGACCTTTCGTAGTGTTTTCAATGATGAGAACATTTCTCTTTGAAATAGTCATTTCGAGTCGGTGAGCAGCCTTCAATTGTTTTGGTTCAGTTAATATGATATTTGGCAGTGACGGATATCTCTGTAATGTGGTAATGTTATTTCAAAATGTATTTGTAATATTTAAACGTGGTTTTGGCAGATGGCTGATGCACCGATGTATTATGTGGATTTTAACATAACTACCTACGTACGTTTATGTTAAATCGTTCTTATGTGACCAAATTGTGCGGGAGTGAATTTATTTACTGTTCTTTAATTTATTTATCAATTGTTCGAAAATATGGTGATTCAGTATTTAAGCACTCACACATGCAATGTAATTATCATTTTATTCGCCCAATATGTGGCACTCATGTAATCTCCGTGCAATCTCATCAAGTTTCGGCAATAATAACAACTGATAAATGTTGTTTATTTGCAAACACGTTATTAGAAACACTTTTACATGTCGTCTTTTTTTTAACCTAGTTACGATTTTAGTGGACCTATCCAGCCATTGCAAACATTTGTCAGTTATCGTGTAGCTCGACTCATAACTCAAGGAAATCAACGGCACGACAAAAAATACCAAAGAAAATTATAAAGTACCTACTCAAACTGCCAGACAATCGTTAAAATTTAAGGGAAAAAAAAACAAAAATAAAAAAAATGACCCACATGGTCCTCTCTTGTTGCCTATTCTAGCTTTGATCTCTTTAGAGATGATTATAATAGCGTACTAAGATAGCTCTTCAGGAATAAATACATAATAATGTTCTGAAAAACAGATAACACACGTCGTTTTATAAAGTTATTTCTATCTCAAAGTTAAGTAATGGCCCTTTTGAAAGTTGCTAACTTTCACGAAACGGCAGATCACACGCTGTAATGTAAGTGCGATTCGCAGAAAAAATGAATGGTTCTCTTGGGAGTTGAGTATGAAACTTGAGCACATTTACTGGGTTAAAAAAAATGTCACCATGGATTCTCGTGAAAAGATTGCCAATGGAGTCTGGTGAATAATAGGTATAGGTTCCGACAAATTGAAATTCAATGTAATTCTATTCTTGTAAAAAAATAATATTAATACTAGCCCCTGGATTCGCCGAAGTGCAAGTTGAAAAGAATCCCACGCAAAGTATCAAGTCAAAGTCGAAAAGTATCAAGTCTGTATCAGTGTTTATAATTTCAACCCAATCTGTACAGTCATTATGGCGTCAAAAAGTAAAAGACAGACATACAGATTTACTTCCGTATTTATTTAGTGTGAATAAAATTACTATTAGCAAGGATTTCTGTACGAAAGGAACGTATGTTAGTTTTGCGGTGACCGACATGATACGTGTGACAATTGCTCAGATCCGGACCATACTTGTTCCATCCTGGCTGGCTAGATATGGACCAAAGAGATTTTCACAGTGTCACGTCTTACAAATTGATTTATGCTGACACGTAGGTACCAAATACCATAAACTAGAAAACAAAGCGTATCCAACCGTACTTCGTTTATTGTCTAAATCGATTGAGGGGTAAAACCGTGAGAAGTTTCAAAGAAACATAAAACATACAAGTACCCTGTACCTACAAACGCCGGAAAAACATTACCCTCCCCAAGGATTTACCACATTTAAGGAAACCTCAACGCGATCCAAAAAAAGAAAATGGTTTACCTCACCTGACGTAAATAAGAAAATAAATCATAAAAACTTGGACTCGGTAGATGTCACTTAAAATATACAAAACATTAAATTATTTAGCGGAAAAAATATAAAGTTATATTAGTAAACAATTTGGATTTACGTGAATGTATTTGAGTTTTAAAAAGCAATTAAGATATGAGTGCCGTGAACGAAGTGTCTACCGAAAACATTTTAATAAAAGGTTCCGTACTCGGGTATGTGATGGGATTTAAACCATTTATGAGTTTATATGAAAGCTTTTTGGGCATGGCAATTGAGTGCACTGGTAAACAGAAAACCAAATTTGTTAAAAATAACAAAATAATTATAATATCACGCCTGTAATTCCCGAAGGATTAGGCAGAGGTGTACCTAATAGTACACCCACATATTGCTAGTTATGTTTAAGTCCCATGTAATTGGGGGCGAGCCTCTTGCCATCAACCGGGCAAAAAACCAGACTCCGTGGCTGCTACTGAGAAATTCCTTATGGAAAAACCCAGGGAATCGAGCCAAGGACCAGCAGTCGCGCATGGGACCACTAGACCTAGACCAAAGAGGCAGTATATTTTTTATAAATTTGTTTCAAATATAAACGGGGATAATATGTGCATCCGACACACCCAGGGCGTGTGGTGCATCTGCTAAACAAATGGCTTACTTGTTGGAGTGTCCAAAGTGTCCTTTCTCCTGGACATTTGAAGACGTAAAGAACGCTTCTGAAGCTAATGAACCTGGCAACCTACTGGCCTAAATAATCTACCTGGGTTACTGGACAAATGTTTCATCGATTCGAAAATTGAAATACTTATTATGAAGATTGAATTAAGGTTTGTCAGTATAAACTTTTCATACGATCCTGTTTGCGTGACGAATGGAAAGACAATTTTTTATTACTACTGATTATACTCGATGATTTTTTAAACGTTGGCAATAACGTTAAAAAAATCCCCTTCCTTTAAGATCAACAGTAGGTATCATTAAGTTTATTCATCGTTGTTAATTAGCATTGCCAGGTATACAATTACAATTTACGGTTATTACCATAATTTGTAATGAAAACCTCAGCAATTTATATGAAACATTAATAGTAGTACCTGTAGCATAAAATAGGTGTATAAGCTACAGCTGTTGGTAGATAATATTATGCCACTATTATGTCACAAAGTAATTGACAACCACTTTCTGCGTAAAACGAGACCCCACTTTCCCCAATTATTTTTCCACCCACGCCCGTCAAAATTTAATCGTGGTTGTCGAACAACTATATACATTTCAAAACAAGATAATGTAGGGCGAAGAAACTCCATAAGTCAAGCTTATTCCCTGAGAGACATACTAAATTACCCAGCCCCCTTAGCATGGCAATTCTATCTCTAGTCTACCAAGACTCGACAAAGCTCTTTCTATACAACTTGACATGTTTTGTCATTCATTTCATACTAACATCGCCATGCTTGCGACGATAGAAATCTTTCCACAATCTGTCATAAAATGACAATTCAATTCGACTCTTCGTCGACAAAACCCGTTTCTACGGTGGTCATGCTACGCGGGCAGGATTGTTATTTTTAATTTACAAAGATCTCGAAAAATATAGGAATATATTTATATATAATATAATATAAATATATTATAATATATAATAGGTCTGCTTTATGTTTTGTATTCCATTTTCTTTTCTTCTTTTACACACTGTGTCTACATCTCTTTTTTAAATTCTCCTTTCGCAGGTATGCTGGAAGAGATTTCTTTAAAAATAAGCATCACCTTTGTACTATTCCTTTTCCGTTCCTTCTCTGTTCCTTTTTTCTTTTCTGTATTTAGTGTGTACATAAATTGTTAAATAAATAAATAAATAAAATACTTACCTACTCGTACCGTAAGTCATTGGCAGCTTTTTCCTCATGGAGTACATAAATGCGTGGCATTCTCGTATTTCATTCTTATGATAGCTCGAGGGGCTTGTAACGTATGTTTTCGTGTTGTTTGCTCTTTTTCTTCGGGAGTATAATATAATGTTTTTTGTACAAATACAATGGAATCAACACGTTGGGGAACTGTAATGTGATCAGGCAATTTTATCAGTATAGTGTTGTTACTGTTAACGTGTGGTTTTCGGAATAGCAATGGTGCTTGTACCCGTCAATACTAGATGAGATTTTTATCTGATAACTCTGAGAAACCAACAAAAATAATCTCAGAGGTCTCAGAGGTTGGTGTGCAATATTCAGAGCGATCGGCGCTAACATTTGCCAAGCATTGGTTGTCTATGGCAACATTAAGTTTTTGATTTTGTGAGACTGGTCCCAAGAAGTTTTGTTCTCTCGGCATAATAGACATCAATAAAATAGACATCTCTTCTGAAATGTGATATTTTCATACATAAGTTTTAAATAATTTGTGGTTCTTACTTTGGCTTTTTGCTTCAGAAATAGCTCATGTATTTTTTATTACGTGACGACTATTCGAAAAGTTACTAACTTGCGGAGATGAATTCTTCTTTTATGTGTTGAATTAGTTTTGTTTTATTCGAGTTTTACATGTAGCTGAGTACTTTTTAAAGAAAGTATTATTACTAAGTTGTGTTATTTTATCGTGGCGATATTTAAATCGCGATCCATAAATGTAACTCATAGTTACATTAGATAAGCGTCCTTTCTGTTACTGTCGTACAATTGTCTAATAAAATTAACAAATGCAAGAAGGTGACAGGAATTTTATCTAAACCAACTAAATATTTTGTTGTAGATCTTGGCTGTGCCTGATGATCATTCTCAGTGGGAGGTGTGCAAGACTGGTCGCAAACAAAAACAAACAACTTTATTTGCATCTACTATATAACTTTCTAAAAACTCAACTCTCAAAAAATGTGAATTTCTTTTTCGAGAAATTATCACTCACCATTTAACATACAAATATAAAATTAAAAAAAAAACAACCTAACAATTGGCAAGACTATCACCAAGCCGTATTTGTAAGGGACTACGCAATAAAGATTGTCTCACACTCGAGTAGTTCACACGATCTTAGCCGCGGGCAAACGCTACGTGTACGTACTTACATACATCCTTTTTATTAGGTACCCGCATAATGTTGATATCATTCTGAAAGCAATTTCGATGTCTCAGATTAGTGTGTGTGTGTATTTTCATTTTGGTGATAGTGCGAAGTATCAGAGATCTATGTTTTAAGAATGATTTTATCGTCGTGCCCGTCGAAGAGCTTACAAAGAGTTCTTACCAAATAAGACCCAACGATCATTAATTCTACCTTACACTTGTCATCCCCTGGAAGTATTAGGTTTGAGGATACTTCCAGTAAATCGTGAGGAGGATAGGTGTCTTCAGCTAATGTCTATGTCTTCTCCTGGATACCTCTCTATGGGCAAAAATGTAAGTAGTAAGTGGTAAGTGGCTAGGAAATATGTAACTTAGTTTGGTCGTCAAAACCTACACAAAATTGGTGCTAAATAAATTATCAAAACGGTAATAGTACATTTTGATACAAGTGGGGAAACTTTTTTATTGCAGCCGAGACGGATTCATATATATATTCATTAGACTATCATAATTATCTACTGATTGTGAAACTCACGATATATCAACTGTTTGTGAATGTGTGATCATTGTTGGCTTTCTAGATTCCCAGATGCTTGTTAACTTTTCATCTTGTTTTAGGTTTTTTGTGTAGTAAGCAACGCCTTATTGTCGGGTCTATGCTGTCCCCCATACTTAAGTACTATTGCTGTAACATGATAATAATTGTAATCTATACTAAAATTATACAGAGGTAAAGTTTGCGAGGTTTTAGGGGGTAATCTCTGGATCTACTGAACTGATTTTGAAACTTTCAGTAATAGGAAGCTATATTATTCCCGAGTGCACTCTATATTTAATCGCGAATCTGTATCACAAGTTGTCACACATTTTTATCAATATTCGCGAGATAAACTGATAAATTATTCAAGCTTTCCTGTTACCCAGATTATTTTAGTATGAAATATATTAATGTTACGCATGTTATGAAGTGGGTCGACTAAAATGTATACAGTTGTATTTTTGCTGAATATTTTTTGCATTTACCTAAGTATAACATAACAACACACCTGTAATCCCGAAGGGTTAGGCAGAGGAGTACTTCACACCTCCCACACACACATTGTACACCCACATTTCGCCAGTTATGTTTAAGTCCCATGTAATAGAGGGCGAGCCTATTGCCATCAACCGGGCACAAATATAGGCTGATATTGAGAATATTTTAATGGAAAAACCCAATAACACTTTGCCTGACCTGGGAATCGAGCCCAGAACCTCATGCGCAGCAGTAACGCTTGCGACTATTTCACTAACGAGGCAGGCAAAATCTTGCAACAATCTAGGTAAAATCACTACATAGTATAAAACAAAGTCGCTTCCCGCTGTCTGTCCTTAAGTATGCTTAGATCTTTAAAACTACGCAACGGATTTTGATGCAGTTTTTTATTAGATAGAGTGATTCAAGAGGAAGGTTTATATGTATAACAACATTGCACCCGTGCGAAGCCGGGGCAGGTCGCTAGTGTTTGTATAATTAACTCATCACGGCGAACAATTACCCATCTCAGCCTCTGTACACTGTGGCCCATATTGGACACACGTCACCCAAGTTATATTAAACGTGCTCTAAAAGTCTGGGGCGTAATATTGCCAAATGTTTTTGTTTATATTAGGCCGCAATCACGATGGCGTATCAGACCCCTGTCAGGAGAAAGTTGGAGAAATCGTCAATACTAAAGACAAAGAGGTATTGAGTGTAATTATGCGCGGTAGGGTTGCTCCGCAGTAATTGTAGCACCAGTAGTGTTATATCGGGTAATAGAGAAGTATGGAAGAAGAAGACATGCTGCGCCGACACCAAATAAATAAAGGGTGTAACAAGACCCTTCACGAAGCCGTCAACTAAGCGTTTGTACATCAAACTAAGTAACCGCAAAAATTATTGCTGGGAAACGACTTTTGTTTTTGGGGTGAAAAATTAGGTTTTACGGTAAGACTCAATGTAACGGACTCAAAACATTGTGCTAATGGATGGATTTAATAGTACGGTGATCGTGAAGGTGTTTAAAGTAAAATTGAGCCCGACTCAGCCCGAGTTCTATTTCACTCAACTTGCATCGAGTTGAGCGAGTTACAATGCATGATTCAACACCGAGCGGCGCGTTGCGGTGGTGTAACTCGTGAACTCGTGAGACCCCGCGTATGTGCGTTCGATCGACCGAGTTGATTCGAGTTGTTAAAAACTGAACCCGAGTTGACTCTTTTACGGTTTGATTCGAGTTACTCGAATCAAATGACTCGCACATCGCTACTTTGACCCCCGATATCTCCGTAACTAGAATGTTCCTAGGTATGGTCTAGAAGAAATAAATTGTCGCAATGACGGGGAGAACAAGTGCCTTTCGGCTTCGTTAAGGGTCTTGTTACACCCTTTATAGGTACTGATATTCTACATAGTAGGTTACTGTCGTCTTGTCGTACGAAAGTAACCAGGATTGTCACCACGCTTGCTCAAAATTCATTCAATAAAACCAATTAAAAATTAAATGGGTGGAATTTGCCCAGGAGTGGGACAGAGCACGCTAGGAAATATAAAACCAGCTAATTGGGAGTCGGACTTACGCACGAAGGATTCCTCAAAATTATATAAAAAAAAAAACAAAAAGACACGTTTGTTGTATGAAAACATTTATTTCATTCTGCTTTTAGTATTTGTTGTTATAGCGGCAACAGAAATATATCATCTGTGAAAATTTCAACTGTTTAACTATCACGGTTCAGGGGATACAGCCTGGTGACAGACAGACAGACAGACAATGGAGTGATAGGGTTCCGTTTTTACCCCTTGGGTACAGAACTCTAAATAAGCAATTACAGGCACTTAGGAATTCACCCATTTCGTATCATTTCATGACACAAGGATAAGTACCATTAAGCTAAACCATTTTGCTCAAGAGTGTTGGTGAGCTATTCTGTTTAAATTATGGGTAGTTTAATTTGTGGTTTCCCAAGTTTTATAGTAAATGCAGCGACCGCACAGCGTGAACAATTGCAATGTAAGAACTAGGTAATATAGGAAATGTACAGGCGACACCGCCAAGCGGGCAGTAGCGCCGAGAACCCAGTCAGAGTCAGAGCTATCGTGTAGCGAATTGACTATATGTAATAATCAAGGTTATTGTATAACTAGTGGATAACTAAATATAACAGCAAGTGAACTTTATTCGGTATATTTATTTACTCATCCTGCAACACAAGGAACACACCATACCTACAATTGCATTCCGGTACACAAAGATGACATAGAAAAAACAGCAGTAATCACCCCATTCGGGCTATATGAATTTCCTAGAATGCCATTCGGTTTGCGCAACGCAGCCCAAACATTTCAAAAATTCAAGGACCATACTGTTTTACAGGGCTTGCTATACTCATTCGCTGACGACGTCATTATGACGTCTGTGGACGCAGTCACGCAAAAGCAACACCTGGAGGAAGTCTTCAAACAATTTAACGCATTCGGCATCACAATAAATATTTCTAAGTGTTATTTCGGACAGGAAAAACTCAACTTTCTAGGCTATTTTTGTACACAAGGAACACACCATACCTACAGTAAACATCAAAATATCCTTCACGAATGAACAGAAGCAGAACTGTTAGATTTCAGTTACAGACCACAATTTTCACGTTTCTTCGCAATTTTAACGATAATCCTAGTCTATTACGAAATAAAGCGAAAGGGCACATAAACTTAAAAAAAAGCCATATTCCTCCGATGTTTTTAACAATCAACCTCATACTTGTAAAGCAGATCCTTAAAGTTGAAAGCATCCTTTTTATAGGCATACCATAAAAATGCTATTCGAAAGCAATGCTTTTCGTATGTTTCAACGGTCTTCTGCATCGTCCATTATAAAAACCTTGAGCGTATATTTCCCAGCCGTATATTTTTTGTATTGCATTTGGCTAGAGCCCTGTGTATTTTTGTTTTTTACTACGGATGGTTTCAAAAGGGGGGAAACTGTTAGGAATAGGAAAATACTCACGACCAATAGGAGAAAGCTATTGCTTTTTTCAGTATGCTAAAAATAGCATGTCCTACTTAAGCAGAAGAGATCTGAAATTCAAGACCCTCCTACTTCAGACACCTTTTTTCTATTAGATTGTGCTTTTGTGCTTTAACCTGCAGTGCTTGTAATACTTGAAGTTAAGATAAAAATAAATAAAGATTTAATTATCTGCCCAGCCTTTTCCCAACTATGTTGGGGTCAGCTTCCAGTCTAACCGGATGCAGCTGAATACCAGAATTTTACATGGAGCGACTGCTAATCTGAACATTTCCACAACCCAGTTAGTACTGGGTAATACGATACCTTTTTTTTTTTTTCGGATGGTAATCATCAAATAACCCCCTCCCGCTCTGGGCTGAGCAGGAGGGAGTGTCAGACTTTTACTGACTAAAACCCATCCATGTTCCTTCCCTTTATGTTCCAGGGCCGCGGTATCTCTTTCGAACAGTCCGGCAACCCTAGTAATACGATACCCCTTGGTGAGACTGGTTTTCAGACTTTCGGGCCACTGACTACCTCTTACGACTGTCAAAGATCTACAAATGACTGCCGGGCCCAACTGCTTAACCTGCTTTCTGCGGCACGGAGGATATTCGGTATGTAATGGGCGGTCACCAATCCACGGACCAACCTAGGCAAGTGCGGCTTAACCGTTAGATCGACCCCAGTGGCTGTTATTACTTATGAACTCCAAAATGTCGTGAGGAAAGTTTTGAGTATGAATGTGGATGGCTATAAGAGTAGAGGAAGACCAAAGAAACGATGGATGGACTGTGTGAAGGATGATATGGCTAGAAAGGAGGTGACTGCTGAGATGACGAGTAATAGAGAAGTATGGAAGAAGAAGACATGCTGCGCCAACCCCAAATAAACTGGGATAAGGGCAGGATATGATGATGATATCCAATTAAGGAGTAGTAATTGTGATGAATGCTTAGCAGTATGCGTATACCGATTGCGCGACACCAAAGCCAGGGTCATGTTTTATTTTGTATTTTCCGGACATTTCGGTATCTTCTGGACAACTGTTTTCTTTTGCAGTCCAGTTTCAACATAATGACAACATCTATTTAGTCCCGAAGAGAGTCAGACCATACAAGACGCGACACATAAACTTGAATTGCAAATACCTGATGCCATACTCGTAGCACGAAAACGCGACGTAAAACAATTTTTGACTCTAAAATCTTACCTCCTTTTGGTTTAAAGTTTGCAACAAAATCAATGAGTATCACCGATTCATTTTAAAAAACTTAATACTATAACTTCACGTAGGAAACTACCATTTACAATTTTAAAAGCGTTGGAATTTATGTTATTGATCTCTGCTCCTAGGCTCACTTGAATCTAATTCGAACATGTATAAATACCTACACAAGCAGATAAGAATATCCCTCGCAAGGTCACAATCCGAAATAGCTCATTTGTGGCAACCCTACCCAAAATCCTTTATTGCCCCACCTAATAATATCTAATGGTGATGGACGGAGCAAAAACCGATGTCACCCGAAGTTTTCCGATTAAGTGCCGATGGTGACATCAATGGTAAATGGAGACACGCCTTTAGGTTTAGCCTTAGGTAAGGTTGGTATTATTCTGGAACTGGTCATTACGGGAAACAGCACATGAAAAAAATAATTAACCCAAAATCATAGAAGGGGATTATTTGAATCACCAGCACGTTGAAATGGTAGGCATAAAGACACCATAACCACATATTTTTTCGTGCAAGACAAGTACCATTTTAAAAATCCTCGGACAGAAACACAACGAAACGGTAGGCGCAATGGTTAAACGATTGGCTTCTACGCTGCGTGTCACGGGTGCGATCTCTTTTTTTTTTTCGGATAGGAAATCATCAAATAACTCCTCCCGCTTTGGGCGGAGCAGGAGGGAGTGTCAGACTCTTACTGTCTAAAACCCATCCATGTTCCTTCTTTTGCCCTTTGTTTTCCAGGGCCGCGGTATCTCTTTCGAACAGTCCCGTAACCCTGGCAGGCATCGGTCCTTTCGGACCCTTCCCTGTTTGCTGACATCTCTCTGAGGCGCGCGTGGAACACGAACGCGCCGTCGACATAGCCTGTCGTCATAAGACGGACGTACGTCGAGCTAGCCCCATAGCTCACCGTCCACAGGCCCGCGCCTACGGTGGCTGGTGCATCTCCCGCGGCGGTTTGGACGTGAGGTTCTCTCCCTCTGACGTTCCGCCACCTCTTTCGCTAGCATGACTGCTTCGCAGAAGGGGTTAAATTAATAATTAATACGGATTCAATCCCCTCATGGAACAAATATTTGAATGAACTCTTGACCTATATACAGGTAGTTGTTCCGGGTCTAGCTGTTTGTGTATGTGAGTTTAAATGTTTGTAAACGCACCCACGATACAGGAAAAATTCCAAGAGTCGGGCAGTTTTTTTGCAAAAAAAAATACTGTATTACTAAACTACGGAATGGCATGTCCAGTTTTTGAGGACCATTATAAATCTGCGTGCACTGCAAATATGACTCCTAAGAATTAGGCTAGTAGCCTTATGACCACATAATGACGAAGTGGTAGGATGGTGTCTCGCCTGTCTGAATGTATGAGGTTAGTGAATGTTACTACATGACTACATGCATGCACGGTGTGAGTAGAGCAAATTGCGTAGTGATGTAATTATGTTTCGTGTCGGCGTGCGCTTAGTGTTCAGATTAACTGCGACTTTGAACTTTGTTCTGCGACTGCAGATAGCTTTTTATTGCTGTGATAAGCCGTGTGTCTGATAGAATTTCCTAAAGGAAAAATTACGAACTTTCCTCTGGGGGAAATTTTCAAAGATCCTTCCTCAGTGCTCACTTTTGTTTTATTAACATTTAGGCTGTCTGTCAGTGATTTTTATTAAGTCGAAGAAGAAGAAAAGGTACTTACACAATTTTCCCAAAGAACATCTATAGTTATACTAATATTATAAAGAGGTAAAATTTGTAAGTTTGTATTGTTCCGTATGGTGTCGGACGTAAAGAATAGCACCATCCCATATCTTCCCGTGGGTATCATAAAAGACGGCTAAGGGACTTACCAGAGAATGTGCAGCAGCGTTTTCTGTGTTTTTATAACAACCGTACTGCGATCGCCAACACGCCTGCCAAGCGTGGCGATTATGGCAAAACCCCGCTTATGATGAGCGCAACACAAAGATGGCCCCTAGTACCCGGCAGCCCGTCTACTCTCGACTATGGTAGCGGTCGAGGTGACGGCGTGGCAAGGGGTGCGAAGAATCTCCGGAAGTGATCCGGCTGCCTATACCGACGACTTGACCTGGCAACATACAACACGCGTACACTCCGGACCGACGAGAAGATAACGGAGCTCGAAGAGGAATTGAGTAGGCTGCGATGGAGTGTTGTGGAATTATCTGAAGTCCGAAGAGAGGACGACACGACACGATCATCCTGAAATCCGTCAACCTGCTCTATTTCCGAGAGGGTGACCGGCAGCCCCAGGGTGGTGTTGGGTTTATCGTCCACAAGTCCCTTGTGAATAACGAGATCGAGAGTGTGTCGAACAGGGTGGCGTACCTTATACTCAGAATATCCTCAAGGTATTCGCTGAAGGTCATACAGGTCTACGCCCCGACCTCGGCACACCCCGACGACGAAGTGGAGACCATGTATGAAGATTTCTCTAAAGCCATGCATGGTTTCAAAACTCACTTCACCGTTGTCATGGCGGACTTCAATGAGAAACTGGGCAAACGAGATGGGGATGAGCTGCAGGTGGGGCAATTTGGGGTTGGACGTCGGAATCACCGGGGTCACCAACTGGCTAGTTTTATGGAGAAGCAGGGCCTCTATATGATGAACTCCTTCTTCAGAAAGCGTGAGCACAGGAAGTGTACCTGGCAGAGCCCCGATGGCGCAACTAAATATGAGATTGATCAACCAAGAAGCAAATGTTCAATGATGTCTCTGTGATCAATTCGGTGAAAACCGGGAGCGATCACCGCATGGCATTTTCAGCCTCCCGAACAAGACGGATTCCGAAAAGGCTTCAGCACCGTAGATCACATACATACGCTGCGGCAGGTTATACAGAAAACCGAAGAGTATAACCTGCCTCTCTGTTTAGCGTTTGTGGACTACGAGAAAGCCTTCGATTCGATCGAGACTTGGGCTGCACTGCAGTCTCTCCAAAGGTGCCAAATCGACTATCGGTACATCGAGGTGTTGAAGTGTTTGTACAAAAACGCCACCATGTCAGTCCGACTTCAGGACCAGACCTCGGAACCAATCCTTCTGCAGCGAGGTGTGAGACAGGGAGACGTCATATCTCCGAAACTGTTCACCGCTGCACTGGAGGATGTCTTCAAGGTTCTGGACTGGAGAAGGCTAGGCATCAACGTTAATGGCGAGTACATCTCTCACCTTCGGTTTGCCGACGATATAGTGGTCATGGCTGAGACCATGGAGGACCTCAGTACAATGCTCGATGACCTCACTAGAGCCTCCGAAAGAGTGGGTCTTAAAATGAACATAGAAAAAACCAAGGTTATGTTGAATGCCCATGTAACACCCACTCCTATCAAGATCGGAGACTCTATACTCGAAGTTGTAGACGATTATGTCTACCTGGGACAAACGGTCCAGCTTGGTAGGTCTAACTTCAAGAAAGAGGTCAACCGTCGAATCCGACTCGGCTGGGCAGCGTTCGGGAAGCTGCGCGGTATCTTCTCGCAGTGTCCCGCAGTGTTTCAAGACGAAAGTCTATGACCGGTGTGTGTTGCCAGTGATTACATACGGGACCGAAACGTGGTCGCTCACAATGGGCCTCATTCGAAGGCTTAAAGTCACCCAAAGAGCAATGGAGAGGGCTATGCTCGGAGTTTCTTTGCGTGATCGAATCAGAAATGAAGACATCCGCAAGAGAACCAAGGTTACCGACGTAGCCCGAAGAATTGCTAAACTGAAGTGGCAGTGGGCAGGGCACATTGCTTGCAGAACGGATGGCCGATGGGGCCGAAAAGTTCTGGAGTGGCGACCGCGAACTGGAAGACGTTTCGTTGGAAGGCCTCCCACTAGGTTGACCGATGACCTGGTGAAGGTTGCGGGGATCCGCTGGATGCGAGTTACACGGGACCGGTCAGTGTGGCGACACTTGGGTAGGCCTATGTCCAGCAGTGGACGTCTTTCGGCTGAAATGATGAATGATGTAAGTTTGTATGTAGGGGGTAATCTCTGGATCTACTGAAACGATTTTCAAAATTCTTTCATTAATGGAAAGCTACATTATCCCCGAGTGCCATAGGGTATATTTACAACGTGTCCGTGGGATAATTTCCGACCAAAACGAGAGCGAAGCCGCAGGCAACAGTTAGTCTATAATATTATAGACTTAGAAGATTTTTGTCTAAGTTTTCTCAAAAAGCATATCTCTCCACCTCTTTCGCACCTTAAAACTAAAATGACAAGAGTTTTAAAAATTTAAATATAATAATTAGTGGAGCAAGATATTCTTTCGTACACCATAGTACTTGTAGGTACAAAACTAGATCTTATTATAACTTCGTGAGGTCTGAAATATGAAAAAGCGGATACGTACATAGTCTAGTAAATATTCGGAAAATAACCTTTTAGTTCGGTCGCAATGTTATATCGTGGTCCCCAATGCAATTTACTAAAGGAAACCTAAATGTTTGAGGATGACGGAACCTGTATATCTTAGTACGTGTGGGCAGAGTGTACTTTATTTTGGGTTGTCCAATGTGGAGTAGCATCTATCGGTAATATTGTTAGTGGGGAAATATATTTTCAGTTTAGTATGAATGAGAATTTACGAGCGATCTAGAAAATTCTTGACAGAATTATTATTTGGTGGTACATACAAAGCAATGCAATGACTGCCTCTTTGGTCTCTGAGCATGAGGTCCTGGGTTCAATTCCCAGGTCGGTGTAATTGCGTATTTCCATCAGGAATTTCTGGATTTGTGCCCAGTTGATGGCAACAGGCTCGCTCCCTATTACGTGGGACTTAAACATAACTGCCGAAATGTGGGTGTACTAATGGGGATGTGGGTGTACCTCTGCCTAAACTCTTCCCGTATAAAATTCAAATGCCTGCAGTAGATTAAAGCAACAATGCAATTTGGTCTAAATACTCAACGATCCGATCTCTTCATTTCGTCTTATACCAACATTTGTCGGTATTGTTAGTAGTTTTGTCTAAACCTAGTGGTCATAAGCGCGATTGCTGAGCGGGAGGTACTGGGTTCGACTCCCAGGTAGTGCAAAGTGTTATTCGGTTTTGCCATCAGGAATTTCTCAGTAACAGCCGCGGAGTCTGGAATTGTGCCCGTTTGATATAGGCTCGCCCCCTATTATATGGGACTTAAACATAAATGGCTGAATTAGGGTGTACTATTAGGTACACCTCTGTATAAACTAATCTACTACTCTGTATCTACTAATCTACTATAGGCCTTTTTTTTTTTTTTTTCGGATTGGAATTCATTAAATAACCCCTTCCGCTCTGGGCTGAGCAGGAGGGAGTGTCAGACTTTTACTGACTAAAACCCATCCATGTTCCTTCCTTTGCCCTTTGTGTTCCAGGGCCGCGGTATCTCTTTCGAACAGTCCCGCAACCCTGGCAGGCATCGGTCCTTTCGGACCCCTTCCTGTTTGCTGACTCTCTTTGAGGCGCGCGTGGAACACGAACGCGCCGTCGACACCGCCTGTCGTCATAAGACGGACGGACAGCGAGCTAGCCCATAGCTCACCGTCCACAGGCCCGATCTACTATATGCCTGATGTTATATTACGTGCTTAAAATATTGAGTAAACTTACTTATGATAATAATAACAGGATTTCCTAATCGTGAGCTTACGGAAAGCCATTGATTTCTTCTTAGACTCACTGCTCTCTGTCTTTTTTCAGAAGAGACTAATGACAAAAAAGGTTGATTGATATCAAGTCAATTAATTATATCTTCACTTTATTAAAGAGAAGCGTTTGTTAATTTCTTAGTTACAGGCGTCGAATAATTTTCATTACGTAAGCGGTTGTCAAAAATTATTTAATTAATATAAAAAAAATATTTATTAAAGTATTTTTCTCAGATTTTGTTCAAAACCACAAAACGCTGAATACATTAAACGTAGTATTATTCTATCCCAATCACCTGGAAACAATTTCCAAAAACATCGATTTTTAAATATTTTTTTTAACCATGACCATGTGGTGTCTCGGGTCATGAAACCGAACAACTTTTGTTCTATGAGTTCTTGAAAATCACAAAAAATGTACTTTCTATAGGAATTGACGGATCAGCTGATCGACATGATTGTATGGTAAAACTAAAAAAAAGTATTGAATTTCCAAAAGTCATAATACAAAAGTTCTTCATTTTCACGGTCTCAGACATCATACGAGAATCAAATATAAATAAGAATAAGAAAATATTTGATTCAAAATAAGCACAAACATTACTCATTGGTCATTATGAAATGGGGAGACTTTCAGGCATTTGAATCCATATTATAAGGCATTTTTTTTGATTACCTGAAATGCCTACCTTTGTATATACTTAGTTACTCAGTGAAACATACAACTTTATATTTAAATATAAAATGATAAAAAGCGTTATGTCAAAAACAGTGGACGGATCCAACCAAACAGAGATTTTTTTTTTTTTCTATCGATGAGATGAAGAATACACTGTGTTATCATAACCTATTAAGAGGACATTTCCCTCCAATTTCCAAAAATAAAATCATACCCAATAGATCTCTACGTCGATAATTATGTGCATAAT
Source organism: Eugnorisma glareosa (assembly GCA_947578425.1). Lineage (NCBI taxonomy): Eukaryota > Metazoa > Arthropoda > Insecta > Lepidoptera > Noctuidae > Eugnorisma > Eugnorisma glareosa. The sequence continues at coordinate 17,425,706 of OX387959.1, forward strand.
TAGTTAAGGGTCTGTACACAGGAGATATGGGACCGAACGAACGAACCCTGTTCTCAGTTGAACGAATGATTGATTGAAGCTGAACTGAATTCCTAATCAATCTTTGTTTTTATCGTTTCGGGATTCCGGAATGGGTCGGCCCTTTTAGGAAGTAATAATGTTACGGTATTCGAATTTGATTTTTTATTGATAGGCGAAGGTATTTTGCTCGATTTGATTGTTGGGTGTGACTTACTGTACTGATTTGTTCCTGTCCTGGGATGTGAGACGAACTTCGCTCTCACCGATTGTATCAATGAGGGCTATCGTTTTTGAGCTTACCAGATGGCGCCACTGTCGAGTAAGGTCATGTCAATATTTTTATTTCATACTTTAAAGTACCAGTAACTTCTTATAAAGTTTATTAAATTAGCAAGTAACAAACATTTAAAAAATCATTCTACCTCTAAGTACTAACAAAAAAGATCCTAAGCTGGTACTTAAAATCTTCAAGTCCTAATTAATCAGGAATGGCCCAATCTAGATCACAATCGTGAACATTAGTAAAAATACGTGATAAAAAAGCACGCAACGCGCAAACTCTCTTTGACATCTGACAATTCCGTGACCTCACTCTACACTACGGCGAAGTCATACGCGATAGCCCCCATTATCTTGTAAGGAGGTGTTCAAACTACAGCGCACGTGACTTCGTATTCGTTATAACAATATACGCAACCAGTCGTGTATCGCATCGCGGGGTTAGCCTCAGAGTGATCAGTGCTATCATGTAACTGCAACAGGCTGATAAAGGCTAAGTTGACAGATTGAAGTAATACAGCAAGCCAGAGTAACTACACTCCTTAACCTTATTAGTCTTTTAATTATTCATCAATTAAAAGACGTAGGGTATGAAGAAAAGGATCCTCCAATCAGACGGGTGTTATGTCTGATGGGTTACTGCCCGACAGTTGTTGTTGGGTTTTCCTATATAGTCTTAAGTCGCAGATAACTTGTAACCCACCCCTGATGACCGTATAAGCGTCCTCCAGGAAAGCAGTAAGGAAACCAGTACACTTCGGCATACAAACACAGACCGCCGAGTTTCCGACCTCACCGTCGAGGCCCGTCGCGACGCCCCTGTTCAACAATCCCCTCCCCGACCCTTGCCAGAGCCAGCCCGCGATGTTGAGCCGGTAGTTTCTACACGATGTATAATTTTGATGTGAGTTCTTTATTTGTGTCATAGATGGCGCTGTAATAAATTTGGTACTATGTTGCTGTATTACTTTTTGTTGCCACTATACAGGCATAACAGGCATACTCTTAATGTATCACTAACTCAAGGGACTTAACCCCACAAGATCTACATTAATTTCAATCCAAGATTTTTATTATTTCCTTTTTTTTTATTTTTTGGATACACATTTGCTTTTCCAATTCACTTTTGACATTGGCAGAATAGTCGACATCGGCTTTGTTTGCCATAAGAAAAAATAGAATAGAATAGAACCTTCTCGATCATTTACATAGCGCAAAACTACACATAAAATATAATATAATATCACCCCTGTAATTTCCTAGGGGTTTCGTTGAGGTCATGAGGTGGAACAATAGTACACAATGGTCAGTTATGTATAAGCTTCATGTTTGTTTACGGCCATCAACCGGGCACAAATCGAGACATCTGTAATGCAACTGTGAAATTCCTGATAGAAAAAACCAATACAACTTTGAGCGACCTGTGAATCGAACCGAGCTCAGCATAAGCCGTAGCCAACTGAAACTGTAACATACATTTATCATCATCATTTCAGCCGAAAGACGTCCACTGCTGGACACAGGCCTCCAAATTCGCCATATTGACCAGTCCCGTGCGTCTTGCATTCAGCAGATCCCCGCACCTAGTGGGAGGCCTTCCAACGCAACTGCTTCCGGTTCGCGGTTGCCACTCCAGAACTTTTTGGCCATCCGTTCTGGGAGGAATGTGCCCTGCCCACTGCCACTTAAGTTTGGCAATTCTTCGGGCTACGTCAGTAACCTTGGTCTTCTTACGGGTGTCTTCATTTCTGATTCGATCACGCAAGGAAACTCCGAGCATAGTCATCTCCATACATTTATAAAATTATTATTTATTTATTTATTTATTTTACTATTTATGTACACACAATAGATTACACAGGAAATAAAATTATAATATATGAGTACAAAGGTACTGCTTATTTCTTAAGAAATTTCTGCCAGCAGACCTGCAAAAGGAGAAATGAAAAAGAAACGTAGACTATAGTGTGTGAGAAAAGGAAAAGAATAATGTGTTTATGTCTCTTACCTAACTTAATCTATAATATTAAATAAACATAAAATACACATACTAAGTAAATATAAATATATACTTATATAAATACATAGTGAAAAGATATATTAACAATAAAAATATATATGTATATAATAAATCATAATTGAGAGGAAAGGTAATGCTCTTTCACTCTGGTTTTGAACAATGAAATGGTCTTCAAATCACGAATGCTAGGCGGAAGTGAGTTCCACAACCTTACAGCATGGACTGAGAAGGAGTATGAGTAATAGCTGGATTTATGAGGATGGGATTTAAGTAGGGATCTAAGGTGCGATCTACACGGTGCGTCAATAGGGCGCAATAGTAATATTCTTATTATTATTATTTGTTAAACGAACGGAACAAAAGTTTTCTGCTGAAATAAATCGCTTGGAGGCAGGTTTCCGCATCAGAGGATAATATATTTGTCGCACGTGTTTCTGCGGTGACAGTAACTATAGTAGTCGGAGTGAACTATACCAACTGTTGGAATGAATGAATTGAATGGTGGTTGTTAAAAGGTGTTGTTATATTTTTGTTTGGTTGTGCGGCATGGCTGCTTTTTTATGTGTAAAATTTATCTTTCAAAATATTTCTGCTTTGTTTTTCGTAAGGTTTGGAGTTTGCCTGCTAAACCCTCAAAACTACTTCGGGAGATCGTTACGAGATTTCCTTTTGATACAACTATGCACAATATGAAGAAAACAATACGTATGTCCAGAAAGTTCTTTCGATATCTTATTTCGTTTTTGTCTACACCTACCAAGGTAAAACATTATTCTTTCCTGTCAAGAATGTTATAAAATATTTAACGCTGTATCAAAATTATGAATCATAATAAAAAAACGACGCTCCTAAACATAACAGCTCTCGAAAATAATTTGTGACGCCATTTTCTTTGAAACGAATTTCTTCGAAGTCGAACCAAACTTGTTATTTACGCTTTCATGGTTATACGTATAATAATTTGGCACATAGTTTTGGGCAAAATCGTAATAATTCGAAAAACTTCCTAATTCACTTCCTTTTGTGTTTCGAGTTACTGTTAGCACCGCGTGGGGTTAATTGACCACGCGATCGCATTTTGAGGGTTGAAAGAATATTAATATTTGGTTTCAATCAATTTTCTTTCGACTTCACGCCATATTATAATAATATTGCTTTTTTCTTTATTGCTTTTAAGGCTATGACGCCTTTGTGGTAAAAAATATACTGCTTAGTCAGATATTACTGGCGTGGCACGGAAAATTACGACCTAGCGGTAAATCTAATTATAATCTTGGTCAGGATACAAGCTAGTTGAATTTACGATGGCGAAGTAAAAAGTGAGACATTGAAAATTAGTCTATCGTGCGACGTTAGCGTTGATTAAAATATCAATGATGAAAATGAGCTATACCGTTTATACTTGATTGGAGAAGACTGGCACCGGTATTCTTAGTCGTGGATTGAACTTAAGTCGGACTTGACACGCCTACATTCCGCCCCATTAGACATATTGACAGCTACAATTTGTTTATAATCCCGCTTTTCAAAGGCGTTTATGTCAAATTATAAACAAACAAGAGCACTTGGCTGGTTTTTTCATTGTACGAACATGTTATATAAGGTAAGGTAGTTATAAAGTTAATGCTTTGTTAACCTCCTAGCTAGACTGTGTGATGTTTTTTTTAACGATAAAAAGCAATTTTATGTAGCTTCACATAATTTTAGAAAACTGGCTTGCCTAGAAGTTAAATTGTTGGTGTGAAACATTAAAAATATTGAAAATATCAAACTCAAAGTGGTCATTGCTAAAATGCCTCCATAACGGCCCGACAAATGACAATAACCATGTTTAATTGAACATTAAATACATAAACATCATAGATGCGTACTAATTGACGAGTGACCGCGGCCACATAGTGTATTGCTGTTAAAAGCACTCGTGCGGTATGCGGGTTCGACTTGTTGTTGTCATGTTACACGCTTCAGTTTTTCCTGTCAGTTATAGCTTGATATTTTAAATAATATATAATAATAAACCATTTATTTCAGGTAACAAAGACTCATAGATAAATACCTTAATCTAAATATACATACTGCTAACATTTTGTGTTAGTATTAGCAACTTATAAACTATGTTAGTAAGACTTCACTTGCACGATGATTTGTGCGTTCTTGTGGAATTAGTCCGCGGAAGCGACACGTCGGTATACGCACCACAAACGCCATGAAATTGACGTTTCGGCGCGACTCCAGTAGCTATACTCTGCCTTTAAAGCCTCCATTTTCTCGTTGTATTTCGGAACCAGAGAGGTGACTAATCTCAACTGAATATCAATATGACTGGTAATGTAGCTGATACAAGGTGTAAATAGACCCTTCATGAAGCCGTCAACCAAGCATTCTGTTCATCAAACTAAGTAACTCTACGCGAAAATTATTGCTGGGAAACTACTTTTTTATGGGGTATATCACGTTTTACGGTAAAACTCAATGTACACTCAAAATATTGTGCTGATGGATGTATTGAATAGTACGGGGGCAATGGAGGTTTTTACAGTAAAGTTATAACATTTTATACCTGTATTTAAAAAAAAAAAACTTGTGAAATAGTTAGAACTTTGACCCCCAATGTCTCCGTAACTAGAAGGTGCCTAGGTGTGGTCTAGAACAAACAAATGATCGCAATGACGGGGAGAACAAGTGCCTTTCGGCTTTGGTAAGTGTACTTTTACACCCCGTAGTTATTAGCGAGTACCTAAAGCTTCACGTTTTTCTCTATTTTATTTATTCACTTGAACGACTTAGTCATTAAAACCTATAAAAATAGAATCACAAATCGTGTTAGGTATCGTGAATTCGTCGCTTATAGTTAGTGCTATTACGAAAACCCTCATAATGCGCAGATAATGTATACAGGTATGTGTCATTTGAAACTATCCTTTCCTTTACCCATAATTTTCAAAAGAAAATTACGCCTATTTCAACCGATTCCCACAACCACCAGATCTTATCAGTTTTCTGACCGAGGGCGAGTGAACTTAAATACAGGTCACTGACAGTGTGACAAGAGGCTTCAAACATTTAGATACACTATATCTTTTAAATCGTGAAGTAATATAACCAAGGGCTATGCAAGAATTATTTAGGAAACAGACTCACATACTAATTGGGTCAGCTGGTATTTTGCATCGTAAGTCCATTTTGTATACGGTACACCGTATGCAGGTAAGATCTCAGTAAAGAATCTGAAAAATAATCATCATTTCTAATTCATTATTATGACATATTTAATACTTGTAATGTAGCTGATACTTTACAAAACCGATTTCCCCAAACGACGTTAATAAAAGATGGAGTGAGTTTGCTGCTTATTTACTTCTCACTTATTTTTAGCTTTTTCAACAAATTACTAATACCTATTTATACATTTAAAAAAGGTGTCTACAGATACCTAATGATGTGAGCATTGATCACCACGCTTACTACGGGCAAACTGCCTGTTTTTTCCTGAGCCAATCATATCACGCATGCCACTGGTTCACTAACCCTGCAGCAGTGGGCAAAGAAAGGTAGAACTATCAGTAGATGGCGCTAATGATCTGTGCGGTACACGCAACGATCCGATTAGATCGACCCTTGGCTTGGGGGCGCAATTTCCGCTAGATACGGCCGATAGCTGCCTTTCAACATTGTGGAGTTATTCTGGATTTCTTGGGCGATGTTGCTATTGGAATGTTTGTTTGGACTAAAGTTTCAGGGGATTATTTTTTGTAAAGAAATACTAACTCTTGCCCGTGACTTGATCTGTGCTATGTCATTTACAGGGTATGTCGTTTATAAAGTAGGTATTCTATATGTCTTGTCATGTTTATCCACTTTAGCGCGACTGCTGAGAATCAGGTGCTGGGTTCGATTTCCAGGTAGGGCAGTGTTATTGGATTTTTCCATCAGTAATTTCTCAGTAACAGTCACTGAGTCTGCATTTATGCATTGCTCGCCCCCTATTATATGGGACTTTAACATAACTGGCGGAATGTGGGTGTACTATTAGGTACATATCTGCATAACCCTTTTTTTCTTATTGGAAGTCATCAAATAACCCCTCCCGCTCTGGGCTGAGCAGGAGGGAGTGTCAGACTTTTACTGACTAAAACCCATCCATGTTCCTTCCTTTGCCCTTTGTGTTCCAGGGCCGCGGTATCTCTTTCGAACAGTCCCGCAACCCTGGCAGGCATCGGTCCTTACGGACACCTTCCTGTTTGCTGACTCTCTTTGAGGCGTGCGTGGAACACGAACGCGCCGTCGAAACCGCCTGTCGTTATAAGACGGACGGACAGCGAGCTAGCCCATAGCTCACCGTCTACAGGCCCGCGCCTACGGTGGCCGGGGGCCACCACGTGGCCCCTGACGCCCGGTGTGTCTCCCGCGGCGGCTGGGACGTGAGGTTCTCCCCCTCTCACGTTCCGCCACCTCCTTCGCTAGCATGACTATCTGCATAACCCTTCGGTATTATTTTATAAATAATGCTTCGGCAGTAAAACACAATCTATACAAAACACACATACAAAATAATTTCGTTGTATTACTTAAATTCTCCTTAGAACGACTACAGAATAAGCCTGTTTAACCCCACTATGACTGGATACCACGAAATTATATTACAAGATGGAAATACGCACACCTTTCCTTCGAATTGTTTTGGTTTTGTGAGTAAAAGTAATTTGTAAAGTTCACAAAATTGGGGGGAAAATTACCATAAGGACTGCCTTTGACTACCGCTTGGTTAGTTTGTAAACAATCAGGGCTAATGTCACAATTCTGGTTAATCTGTGTACTGTTCCTTCAAAAGAGGTCTCATTAAAACAAAGGACAGTGATCATAAATTTATCAGTGAGTGGTGACCCAAAAAAGATATTCTTGTTGATTACTTTGTTACTTTCTTTCTCTTTTAGCTCGTGGCAAAATAATAACTGCCGCTCGGATCGACCTTTAGGTTAAGCCGGGCTTGCCTAGGTTGGGCCGTGGATGGGTGACCACCCATTTCATACCAAGTTTCCTCCGTGCCTTGGACTGTCATTTGCAGATCATTGACAGTGGTTACAGTGTTAGTCAGTGGCCCGAAAGTTTTTTAACCAGTCTTCCCAAGGAGTGTGGTATTACCCAGTTCTAACTGGGGCGTGGAGGTCAGGTAGGCAGTCCCTCCATGTAAAATACTGGTATTCAGATGTAACCGGTTAGACTGGCAGCCGACCCAAATATTTATATATTATAGTTGAGAAAAGGCTGGGCAAATAATGACTTTGTTGCTTTCTTTTCAAAAGTGTGTAGTGTATACGCCTTATTGTAAAGTCAGAGTAATTAATTGTTCAGCAACTTGAGTACCGATAAAAATCACAAGAGGGTATATGCAAGAAACACAAAACTCTTTTTATTTCTTAAAAACGCACACTGGTCCACTTTGGCAAAACTATAGACATAGGAATTGATGTGAGTCAGTGTGTATATTTTGAGTTGTTTTTTTTTTTACGTATTCCTCTTTTGATTAAAAACAACTTTTTTTAGTCGCGTTTTAAAAAAAAAACTTACTATTTCCGAGAGAAATAATATTTTGTGTTTTTTTTTTGCATGGGAGGGTATGCGTGCGTGGGTCAAAATAAAACTTAGTAGTATTAACTTAGTAGTATAAACTTAGTATTCAAGAACACGTCATTCTCAAACAGAAATGATAAAGAAATGTTTTTGTATCCCTGCCGCTTTTCGAGCTACGGGCGCTCAAAGATTAGAGAGAAATAAAATATTTTGTTTCCATTTTAAAAGATCTACTGACAATGAAATCTGAGTGAAAGATAAGTTTAATTTTAAACATCGCAGCACTCAACACTCATTAAAATGTATGTATGATATTTTAATTTAGCAAAATCTTGAACATGACCTTACAATATGTGACTTTAGGAATACTTAATACTAATAAATACTCTATTATGTTCCTAGAACTTTTGGCAAACTGAGGCTCAGTGCAATAAAACATGACGTCATCATTATGGAAGTGAGGCTTGCAACTAATATAGATGAGTCATTAGCATATTGATTTCTGATTGGTTCATATGTTTGGTGCGCCGAATGCAACTCCGACAGTTGTAGTAAGTTTTAACCAGTCTCAGATAGAGTGTGCTCCTGCGTTGACGTGCTTTCCATTCTGCGACTACGTTAGTTTCAAAACATTTCGTTTTTGTTGCTTGTTTGTTTCGTTAATATTGTTACTATTCGTTGTTATTCTTGTAAACAGGGGGCGGCTAGAGGAGAGCATAAATTATTAGAAGAATAAAAAAAAAATTTACTCAAACATAAATGTTTCAGCGAACGGGTCTGTTGGTGGATATTGTTAAGCAAGGGTTCGGCACAACTAATGATGGTAATACTGCTAGAAGGTTTTTCAGGTGCTACGAAAAATCTGCAAAGATAAAGAAGGTAGACGAAAACCTGATAAAAAGATTTGCTATAATATTGCAAGCTATTTCTTCTGGCAAGAATATTAACATTGAAAAATTTAGAGACTACTGTAAAGAAACAGCTCAACTTTACATTTCTCTATATCCCTGGTATTACATGCCATCTAGCGTGCACAAATTGCTATTACACGGTGCTGATATATGTCAACATTTTTCCTTCATTCCTGTGGGAATGTTATCAGAAGAGGCATCTGAAGCCCGAAATAAAGATTTTAGACAAATAAGAGAAAGAAAAATATCCGGAAAATATCTCGCAAGAAGACAAATGAAGATATAATTCATAATGTTTTAGTAAGGTCTGATCCGTATATCTCTAACCTCAAGCCAAAATTAAAAAAAAAACACACATGCTTTTCTTTCCTGAAGTCGACCATCTCGTGGAAGATGAGACCGAAGAACAGGAGGCTGAAGAAGAAGAAGTTTGGAAATGAATTTCACTGCTGATCCCTTGACTTTTTAAATAAAATATGATACAGCAGTTTTTATGAGTGTTGTTAGGTGCTGTATGTTTAAAATTAAATCTTGAACAGCATTTTCAGCTTTCGTTATTAATAGCTCTTATAAATTGGACAAAAAATTTCGGTGCACCAAACATGAACCAATCAGAAATCAATATGGTAATGACTCATCTATTGTAGTTGCAAGCCTCACATTCCATAATGATGAAGTCATGTTTTATTGCACTGAGCCTCAGTTTGCCAAAAGTTCTAGGAACATAATCGAGTATTTATTAGTATTATTCCTAAAGTCACATATTGTAAGGTCATGTTCAAGATTTTGCTAAATTAAAATATCATACAAACATTTTAATGAGTGATTTCTTTGTCATTTCTATTTGAAAATGACGTGTTCTTGAATACCTACTAAGTTTTATTTTGACCCACGCACGCATTACATACCCTCCCATACAAAAAAAAAACTCAAAATATTATTTTTCTCGGAAATAGTAAGTTTTTTTTTAAAAACGCGACTAAAAAAAGTTGTTTGTAATCAAAAGAGGAATACGTAAAAAAAAAAACAATTCAAAATATACACACTGACTCACATCAATTCCTATGTGTATAGTTTTGCCAAAGTGGACCAGTGTGAAATGCCTTGAATTGGCCCATAAAAACATTGTGGTACGCTTGTTTAATTCTCTAATACAACACTTTTTTACAATTTAATATTTTATGTAGCGTGCTTTTGGTGAAACGGAACGCAAACATAAAACGCATCGATTCCGGTAGTGACGTCAAAATGCTGTGTCAAAGAAACACTTTTAGTTGAAAAGTACTTAAAGTTCACTAAGATTTTACTATAATATTGTTATTGCAATTTTTGCTTTAATAACTTACAATATAGTAAAACGATTCTATTATGGGCAAAAAATGTGATTTAAACAAGGCACATAGAGGGAAGTGACATCAAATGCTATGAATTGAATGGCCGCGACAGTCATGGACGTTTGAACTGTCGTCGAACATTGTAGGAGTTAATTTTTTTTTTTTGCGACAAGCAGTAGTTGAAATTAACTTTTAATTATTTTCTTGGGTTGATAGTACTGCATTTTATCGATTTAAGTGGAAAAAAAAATACATGCATATTCCCTATTGTGATTCTTTGACTGTTGAATGTAATGGATGTATCACGGCAAACTGCAGACGCATAATATCAATTGGCTTAACTTAAAAAATAATATAAAATAAATAGGACTTCAAATCATTACTGGCGAAATGTGGGTAGGTATACTATTAGGTACACCTCTGCAAAAACCCTTCGGGAATTAATTTTTGATGAATTAATTTTCATGACGATAACTAAGCTAAAAGTTTTATCAGTACACACAGCTTATAAACAAGAACAGTATTATCTCTAACAGCAATTCAATATTATTAAAAAACCACGACTAAAACAAGTTGTTTGTAATCAAAAGAGGAATACGTAAAAAAAAAACAACTCAAAATATACACACTGACTCACATCAATTCCTATGTCTATAGTTTTGCCAAAGTGGACCAGTGTGAAACGCCTTGAATTGGCCCATAAAAACATTGTGGTACGCTTGTTTAATTCTATAATACAACACTTTTTACAATTTAATATTTTATGTAGCGTGCTTTTGGTGAAACGGAACGCAAACATAAAACGCATCGATTACGGTATATATATGTATAAACAAGAACGGTATTATCTCTAACAGCGATGTCTATCAGACAATCATAAGGACGAACGAAAGAACAGTGGCGAACTCTCAAACAAATTTTTGTTGACATTTTTTTCGGCGTCTGCCTATGAAAAATATGTTAAAATATTGAATTTGAATTCCTGAACAATTTTGTCTTCAGTTATACTTTTATAGGAAGTCAGGAATTAAAGATATTCCAGTTTGAAGTTTTAGAGGTTATGTTTATTCTTGTCAACAACAGACTAATCAAAAAAGAATTATAGAAATGCATTTATACAAAATAAACTACGCAATGCGTATTCAGAATATTAAGTCCAACCGTCAGGTCTGGCACATGGCCCACATGGCCACATGAGACGTAAGTAGGTACTTATTTATTTAATAATCTTAGTCAACTATCTTAAGAGCAGTTAGTTACTTATATGATTAATTACCATCGTAAGGGTAGGTCAGGTATAGAAAAAAGAAACGTATTTTTTTTAATATTTATTCCTCATGTTCTCTAATCACAGTGTCAACAAGAAAACCTGCGGGTGCTGAGATATTTGGTTCAGCTGTAGTTAACTGGTGCTCGCCTTTTAACAATGATTCTGGTATGAATGGTTTTTGGCCACATCCTGCCAACAAAGCAATGCTATCTCTAAAACCTCCTAAAATAAAAGCCAAAGTCATTGTTTCTGAAATGCAGCCTCAGAGCAGAATTCTCATTACTAAATAAATTAAAAAAGATTTTGTAAAAGTTCAATTGTCAGTTCAGTACAGTATATGTCATTAAGCATTTTTTTTCGTTGGGGGTTTTGATACGGTGTCATTTTTATGAATTAAAAAATTATAACCGCTATATTCTTAGCACAAACAATATTTTTTATTATGACATTTGTATTCTGATGCAGAAATGTATTTACTAAGTGTATATGAATGCAATACGTAAATCCAAGCATTTTATGTAACTTGTCTAAGATTTATATTCAATGGCAACATTAAAAGTATAGCTGAGCCAAAAGTCATGAATTCAAGCCAAAAAGAAAAAAACTAAGCCATGATTATATAGTCTGCCGTCAAACGGTGAATGGCCGTAACTACTTTAAAGTATATTTTGAGTAAATGACAATTTTGTCTGAAGTGAAGTTTTAAAGCACTGTCGATAGTCTTTACTTGACTTATTTTATATGATAATTTATCTGTGGCTACGAGCGAATTGGAGCTTTATTAGCTAGACAGAAAGATAGAGAATTTCTTGCTGAATCCGCATTTATTTTAACTCATTTTTTGATAAAAATGGTAGTTACCTCCTTTCACCGTTTGACGGCAGTATTATCATCAATAATCTAGTCAATAAAGCTCTCAATTATGACGACTTTTTTTCCTGACTTTCATAGGCCTTAAGCTTGATTTGATAAAACATTGTAAATTATTTCGTCGGTATTTAACACAGTGACATACGTAGACGCTTAATAATTTAATCAGCAATTGGTTCGCCACTGTTCTTTGATTGACAATTTTTTATTTATTTTTACTGGCGTCTTTTGTGTTAAAATAGTACTTGACATCTATTATTTAATGATATTTTATATTGACCTCTATTTAATTGTTTTTTCTATAATACATGACATCTGATCTTGAATTATATTAACTCTTGCTAATTAATTGATAAATTTATTATAGGTTTCTAAATTTTTATATTTTAATTAATTGTCATTTCAGCATGTTTACATTTATTGTTACTCTAAACTGTAATGAATATGTTATAGAAATCTAAAATTCCAGTTCTTATAATTATAATAAATTCATAAGATAATAATAATAATTGCATGGAACAACTTCCTGATAAATTGTTTTTAAACTATTACACATATTTGTACGCTTCACGGCAAAACATAGAGAATCTAAACTATATTGTAACATCTCACACACCGTGTAATTACCTATGTTTACAAATAAAAGTTTCTTATTCTTATTAAACTGGACAATACCAACATTTTTTACCGTTTACCCATTTCATTTAAGCGTCAGAAAATTCATTACTATATTCTTCATCATCACCTTCCTCTCCTTGTCCCATTCTACTTGGGGTCGGCGCAAAACATATTCTTCTTCCATTCTCCCCAGCCAGACGTCACGGCATCATTTACTCTTTACTTTTTCATATCATTCCTCAGAAAATCCATCTTTCATTCTTATTGGTACTTTTTTCAATCTTTCTTATACCATAATTCAATATTAGCCCAGTGAAACTTGGTAGGATAAAACCACCTGTCAAGTAGAAAACTCAATGTAGCGTGCGGCAGGCTTCCATTAGTCACAGACGCCCAGACTCCCGGTAGAGTGAACCCACGTAATGCACCTAGTATTTGTTTGAATAACTTGCTTTATTTGTTTTTTAGTAAACGTAGAAACTTAAAATAATACTGAGGTCCTAGACGAAGTGGCGGGCAATCATCGATTTAGATGGTGTGAAAGTAAAAATGTATTGAATAAACTTAGCTCTTTATTTATCTATACTTCTATACTAATATTAATTAATACTAATATTAACTAATATAAATTAATATTATAAAGAGGTAAAGTTTTTGAGGTTGTAGGGGGTAATCTTTGGATCTACCGAACCGATTTTGAAAATTCTTTCACTAATAGGAAGCTACATTATTTCCAAGTGCCCTATGCTATATTTACAACGTGCCCGTGGGATAATTTCCGACAAAAATGCGAGCGAAGCCGCGGGCAACAGCTAGTCTATATAATAAGGAGCTTGCTTAGGTTGGTAACTTAATTACATACCGAGTTTCCTCCGTGCCTCGGAAAGCACGTTAAGCTGTTGGTCCCGGCTATCAATTGTAGAACTTTGACAGTCGTTGCAGGTAGTCAGTGGCCCGAAACTCTACAACCAGTCTTACCAAGTGTTATCGTATTACCTAGTACTAACTGCGTTATGGAGATCAGATAGGCATTCGCTCTATGTAATGGTATTCATCTGTATCCGGTTAGACTGGAAGCTAACCCCATCATTGTTGGGAAAAGGCTAGGTAGATGATGATTAATTATTATTAAAGAAACATTTTTTAGGAACACGAGCCCTTGACCTATCAGCTGTTAGCTGCATGGCGCCGTTCTGCGGCTGTTGTGTTATTCTGATAGTGAATGAGTATAAAAAAAAATGTTTCTTTGGGAAAGATGTTTGTTATCATGAGTACAATCACGTGTTTAAGTATCGGTCACTAATTACCAGTCACCCTATATAAGGTAGCTTTACAGCTGACAGTAAATAAACATAAAATGATTAATCATTACGCCAGTTACGAGTTACACAGAAAATTATAAGATTGGCAAAGAGTGACTCGAATTATTAGCATTCAAATGTTATGTTGTCAAATATGTTGTATGCTATCGGAAACCAATGGTAATCCTATTGAATGTCGTTACAATATGCCATGATTTGATAGCGATTGCCTTGCAGCTTTCGGTTTTCAAGTTGGAATATTTACATTGTCAGATGATATTTTGCTATCACTATATACGTAACGTACGTAAAATATATACGTAACGTGTTAATTAATGAAATAATGTTAATGAATTATATCAAAGTTGATAACGAGTTATGTTTCCAAGTTTTTTCTATTGGATACTCATCAAACTATGCAAGATTTTTTAAGCTTTTTTTCAAAGGTATTAAAATGGTTTTTTCTTTGTTAACCTACTTGCATTGTGTTCCTTAGCTGGACAATTATCTCCTATTTCTTCGAAACTATCTAACAATAGATTAAAAAAAAAAACACAAACCTTTAATTCAGTTTCGTAGGTCTATTAATAAAGTGGATGGGGGTACGATAAGCGTGAACTTTCACATTATCAGCTTAGCATGAAAGGGCGGTTGAAAGCAATTTAGCATAACGTTTTTAGAACAGTCTTCGAAGGTATTAAACTGGAGCCACTAAAAGAATGATTTACAGCAATCTCTTTTATATTAACCGATTTTATTCAGTTTTCCACCGTCTTGCGGTCGAATGTTTTTAAGAATCTTCTACTTATTTTATTATAAGACCGAATTGAAATGTTAAGATCTACTTGTTGAGTTGTTCGGATGGCAATAACATACTATTATGACGGTTAAGAATATGCATATAATACAGAGTGTAACAAGACCCTTCTCGAAGCCGTCAACCAAGCATTCTGTACATCAAAATAAGTAACTTTACGCAAAAACTATTACTGGAAAACGACCTTTTTTTGAGGTGATAAATCACGTTTTAGGTAGGACTCAATGTAACGCACTCAAACCATTGTGCTGATTGATAGATTGAATAGCCCGAGGGTCACGGAGGTGTTAAAAGTAAAAATCTTTATTAAAAACACATATTTAAAGAAATATTTTTCTAGACCGTGTTCTATAGCTGTCGGCCATCTTTTTTCGGAATATTGACACTGCCATCTTTTGAACGCAGTTTAGATGTGCTGATTCAGTTCCAAACGTGAAATCGGTCCTAATTGAGTCTTCGTTTGATATTTACCACACTACTGCCGAAGTTTAAAATAACCGCTTTTATCATAAACCAAAACAAAGTAATACATAATTACCTAAATCCTATACTCATGGGTAAAAACATTTTCTGCTCATAAATATTATACTCTAATTTATGATGGCTAACCCTAATTGATCTCAATAAGGTGTTTCTCGAACACCTAGGCACTGAGATATGCCTATAGCTAGATATTAGAAGATATATCTTTACATTTTGTATTGATACTGATCATGATAGGCACCGATGCCGCTTTGGCTGCGACTTATGACCTCTTTACGCACGGCATCGCAAATGCACAATTCACGTGTTTTTCTCGTAGGCACGTATATGCTAACAAAACCAATGTAGCATGGCCTGTAATTCAATTGAAACTCCGTACTTCGCTAGTCCACCTCGAGGTCAAAGTTGGTACCACCGACATAATTACGGTCAGAGGCAAAGAGTAACCACGGAGTTTCTTGCCGGTTCTTCTCCATAGAAAATGACCACTGCAAACCGTGCACATAGTTTTTGACGTTTCGGATAAAACATTATGAATGTTTAATTTCGGTCGACTATAAGTTCAAAAAAGTTTTTATTACTTTGATACATCAATGTTAATGGACATAATGCGCCCAAAGGAAATTTTCATACACCATATCTAAGTCATTTGTACCTAGCCAAATCAGTCTCCTGGGCCAGACAAAATTCAGATAGATAATAAAATTATTATATATATTTTATATTATATTTTTTTTATATATTATTTTCTTTATTCAATTATATATATATATATTTTATATTCGTCCCCATTTTAAAATACCAAATTGAAGTAACTTTGTTCTTCAATAACATGTAACTGGGTAGTTCAGATATTGTTTTAAACCTTTGTAAAAGTGGCGAAAGGGAGTATAAATATTTATTTTGAGGGTGTCGGTGACGGTATTGAATGACTCAATTTTGTTTTAAAAAGGGTTTACCTATTTCTAAAAAGGGTTTTGCATTAATTTCTAAAAAGGGTTTTATATTTTAATTAAAACACTGAAATTATTTACTTAAAAAAATTGACTAAAATAGATTAACTCATTCTGTCTGGATAGAAATCGGTCTGGAAACAGGAATCTGATCGTTCATTTCATTAGTCAGTTACTGGTAATCTATTATAACGCGTTACCTATGTAACGACTGTCAACTATCTTAGATTATTATACTTATGGAACGCAAAATAAAATGAATATGAATATGAATAGATTTAGGCTTATGTCAATATATTTTGACTTTTCCGACATCGTTATTGGTGAAAGAATGTCAGCTTGCCTACGTGTCTAGATCTATTAGGTATTGTCTTTGTGAAGCTGTTTGCTCAATAGAATTCATTGCATGGTTATGATTGAGATTAATCATCAACTGAATATAAAACTATCTGCGAAAAAAACAGACTTCCAAAAAGACACTAAAAAGTCTAAAATTACTTTACTTTTGGAAGTCGGTGACTTTGTTTGTTTCAATGATTTTTGCCACCGACTTCCGAAAGTAAATTTGTATAAAATTTACTTGTAATTGTAACTAGCAGTTATTAAAGAACCATCATGTCGTCTACCTACATAGACCAAGAAGAACAAAATAAGTACATATTCAAGGGAAAAAAAAACAAATTACTGAACCGATTTTGATGAAATTTCTATGAGACCAATCGGGAAGTATATCCTTTCACATGAAAAAATATATTTTTCAAATCGGTTCATAAACGACGGGGTTATGAGGTAAGAAACTACAGCCGAATTGAGAACCTCCTTCTTTTTCAAGAAAGTCGGTTAAAAAGAGATGATGATCTTAAACAGATTCACGTTAATCTTATCAGTTATCTTAAGAACAGCGTTAATTTGCACCCAATTCCAGTAAAAAAAACCCAATGTAATACCAAGTACGTACTATTTCTACGTAAACGTGAATATCGAACGTCGACAAATTGCGTTTTATTCATACGAACCTCACTGAATATGAACAACCCTCATTTATTATTCCACGGCCGCATTTTTAAATCGGCCGAGTGAATTCTCGAATTACGTCTGAGTTTTCCATCAATCGTTTGTGGGTGTTCTAAAATGCTGTTTGGTTTTTTTTTAATAAAGGTGATGTGTTTTTGTTTTGCTTGAACTAGATGGATATGCCAGTAGGTTCTTGAGTTATTATAAATCATGTATTTAAACATGTAGTCCTCACCTTCCTGCCCTTGTTTCATGGGTCAACGCAACCGTTTTTGTCTTCAATTCTCTCCTGTCTAATCGGCTATGGCGCTATCATCTATTTTTTTTTTCATTGGTCAAAAATGGTTGACATAACATTCAAACAAAATTATATAAAAAGTAAACAATTTACAAAAAAAAAAACAAGTGAAATAGGTCGACTTGTGCGAGGCCAAAAGGCCCCTTTCTCAGCATGATGCTGTTACAGGTTCACAGGTTGCGGCCGGTTCAGGTTCAGGTACTGTTCATAACTCTTTTAGTCACATGTATTCCATCCGTCCTCATTAAATATCCATACCAAGACACGACGACTCTCTTTCATCTTTTCTGTAACAGGCGCTATTTTCAAACTTCCTCTTAATATGCTCATTTCTTACTACAGACATTTTAGTCACTCTACACGACTGTATTACTGAACTTCGAAGTTTAAAATACCGATATACTGTATACATGTTCAATATTCTATTTTATCAAAGGCTTATGCCCGACTCGTCACTGTTCACACTCGTCATCAAAAAACAAAAGATCACGATTCACAACTACACGTAGTTTCTACATTACACTGAAGAACAGTTCCGCATACAGCTGACAGTGGCGTTTCATGGAGGAAGTTCTTCAGTTTGATGACCCCTGAAATATGACCATATATTTTTGAAACACGCTCTTTAAATAAACGTATATGGGGCGAATCTATTTATTTCTTTGAGAAGTGATTTAAAGTTTTATTTATTCTAAAATTAACTCCATTAGGCTTGTCGCAAAATTGACTTATGTGCTTTAGTACGGGCGGGACTCCACCGAAGTGGAGATGAGACGCGGGGAGAGATGTAAACCATCAATAGAATTTCGTTAAACTTTAGTGGAAACGGTTGAGCAGAGAGGAGAGATATCTCGTAATTGGTTAGGCCCGCTTCCGCACTCGGCAGCCAAGCGCACAGTGGAGGTAAGAAGAGCGGCGTGCAGTGAACGGTGTGGTGTGTGCGGCGTGCGCTGAGCGGTGTGCAGTGTGCGGCGTGCGGTGAGCGGTGTGCGGTGTGGGGTGAGCGGTGTGCAGTGTGCGGCGTGCGGTGAGCGGTGTGCAGTGTGCGGCGTACGGTGAGCGGTGTGCAGTGTGCGGCGTGCGGTGAGCGGTGTGCAGTGTGCGGTTGCGGTGAGCGGTGTGCAGTGTACGGCGTGCGGTGAGCGGTGTGCGGTGAGCGGTGTGCAGTGTGTGGCGTGCGGTGAGCGGTGTGCGGCGTGGGGTGAGCGGTGTGCAGTGTGCGGCGTGCGGTGAGCGGTGTGCAGTGTGCGGCGTACGGTGAGCGGTGTGCAGTGTGCGGCGTGCGGTGAGCGGTGTGCAGTGTGCGGAGTGCGGTGAGCGGTGTGCAGTGTACGGCGTGCGGTGAGCGGTGTGCGACGTGCGGTGAACGGTGTGCAGTGTGCGGCGTGCGGTGAGCGGTGTGCGGCGTGCGTTGAGCGGTGTGCATTGTGCGGCGTGCGGTTAGCGGTATGCAGTGTGCGGCGTGCGGTGAGCGGTTGCAGTGTGCGGCGTACGGTGAGCGGTGTGCAGTGTGCGGCGTGCGGTGAGCGGAGTGCAGTGTGTGGCGTGCGGTGAGAGGTACACATCTCCTCTCCTCGGCACTTTGCACATCTTCGGTGGAAACACCCTATCTCTTACGCATGTCCTCTCCTCTTCGCTTCGCACATCTCCGCTTTAGTGGAGTCCGGGCCTAACTCTCCAAAATCTACAGGTTTAATAAAATATTTCTTGCTTGTTCAGGAAGCTCAAAATAACTGGTTCTACGCTACGTAATCCGTTTGAAAATCAGTATTGCGAGGTAATAGGTCCAAAGGTTAAAATTGCTTCGAACTTCATGCAGAAATACGGCACGAGGTTATTAAAAGTTTTTAATAGAGTAAAAGCGATATTACAGCCTTGCAACCTTGTAAGCCTACTTTAGAAACTTTTTCAAAAATAGAAGTAAGGAGAAAGACAGGTACTACCGTGTTCACTTACGGTCGACCACTTTTCAACCTTATTAATCAGGGTATAAGACAGAAAAGTGGTCGACAGTGAGCGCGGTGGCGTGGCACTTATGAAACGTGCCAGGTTGATCGAATGTCCCTAGCACGAGCATAATCAGCCTTTTAATGTTCTCACTGCTGGGACACACGGCCTCTTCTCTAGGAGAGGGAGTGGGCGACCAATACACCACAACGCGGGCCCAGTGCCGGTTGGTAGATGTCAAATGTCTTCAAACTTTTGGTTCTAGAAAATGCCGGTTTCTTCACGATTTTTTCTTTCACCGTTTTAAGAGCAGTGCTAATAAAATAAATTACACAAAGTAATGCGCTTGCCTGGGTTCGAACCTACGACTTACTGTTCGTAAATTGGGTCCGCCACCACTGGGCCACCGCTGATGTTACTTAACGTAAATACGTCGATTTAGAAAAATAGTTACTCGTTTCACAAAGGATTAATATTTCCATAATAAAAAATAAAAATATACTTATGTGGGAGACGGTCATTGATGGTCATTGGACGGTCATTGGTTACGCGGTGGTGACATCACGCGATCTACTTACAAATCTACCCACACCACAGCTTGCTTGTTACAGAGTCAAGATGGTAAACTCTGAGCCAGGACGACAGTCAGTCAGTGTCTGATCGCGGCCGAGTTAAGACCTCTTGGAACTGTACCCGATTCACTGTGCCCCGTGTTATTTTTCTAAGTTGTAATCTCAAGTAATTCGTTAGTTTTGCTAGAAACAATGTATCGCTCAGTGTCTTTTCATAGCACGAAACCCATCGTCTGCCCACATGATGTAGAAGCCTAGCGGAATAAATCCTGCCACTCCGACACATATTTAATTTTGAATTTTATATATGTATATGTATAGATGTTACCAGAAATGTATGAAACCTAGGAATTGTACACAATCCTAGGTAATATATACAATTCCGAGTCTACTTGGGAAATGTGTGAAATAATGTTTCAAAGATTCTATATTACACACATTTCCTGTGATATGTACAAACATATATATATATGCATGACGGATTAGGTACATACTTTTTCGTTAACATAACATATATTTTAATCTGTAAATGATACTGATTGTGCGTGTTGCAAGCAGTTCAACTAAAATGCTAGAGGGTAATCGAAAATACAATTTAATATTGTATTTTCGATTGAAAAATCGTTTGCACCGCGCACTCGTGTTAGGGCCTCAGGTTGTATAATATTTTGGGTTTTTCTATCAAGAATTGGTAGTAGTACCCCAGAGGGTTGTTTCTCAAAACGCGCGAAATGTCAATAAATAAATATCGCTGGACATTACACACAGCGCCATTTAGGTGCCACACTAAGCAACGAGGCTTGTGTCGTGGACACCAGATAGTTGATAATACTACATAGATACTTTTTGTTTGTAAATACAAACCTACTATACATATAAACATCCATGACTTGGAAACAAATGTTCATGCTCATCACACAAACATTTGCTCCAACTGGGATTCGAACCCGGGACCCTAAGAACGTAAGGCAGCCACACTACCGCTGTGCCATTCGGGTAGTTAAAAAAAAAGTGTCTATGCTTAAGGCTATAAGCCCGTAAATTGTAATACATTAATTACTAACTGAGTTGTGGAGATCAAATAGACGGTCGCTCCACGTAAAATACTGGTATTCAGCTGGATCCGGTTGGACTGGAAGCCGACCCCAATATATTAGAATAGTTGGGAAAAGGTTAGGTAGATGATGGTACAGACGCCCGTACTACGATCTGTCAAATTTCTTTAATAGATTTTCAACTTTATCGCTATAGCATTAGGTTTAAGGTTGATTGGAAAAGTTTGACAGTTTCGGGTAGCTTGATGTGCGCCCGTCTGTATATAATTTTACTTGATTTTTTTGCTAGATGGCAACATTTTTATATCTGAAATAGTACTTTTAGAGAAAAACAATTAAAAAAAAACATAGCGTACTAATATTTTATTATTAAAAAATATATCGCTCTGGTTTACTATAGATACTTATTTTGTAATATTCTCTCTCTTTTTTTTTTTTTTTTTTTTACCGATGGGTAATCATCAAATAACCCCTCCCGCTCTGGGCTGAGCAGGAGGGAGTGTCAGACTTCTACTGACTCTCTGATCTCTGATCACTGATTCTCTCTTACAACATGATATTGCTCAGTGCGTATTAGGGCGGAAATAGACGACATACATTCATTTACGTTAACGTGATATGATTTCGGTAACACTTATGCGATTGAAGGGGTGAATCATAAAATCATCATACGCATAGGTATCTATCTAACTATATCGCCACACAGAAAAACTGGTGGATATTATCAAGAAAAGATTATCTATAAATAATATCTAAATAAATAAAATTAGAGTGTCTGTTTGTAACACTGTTTTTTTTTTTTTACTGGAATGTGCATATATTTGGCGAGTCTACCCTTTATAGCAGAACTTTTTATGTCATAATATTATTTTGCATAACAGCGGATAGCATAAACTTCATTTCGCAGGAAATCTTTTGGTAGACACTCAATTATAATACATACACACACAAAACTCATAATTTTGTAAGTCAGAATCTTCTTTAGGCATCATTTTATATCCATAAGAATTAAAAAGTAGAACCATCACATCGCAGAAAGTTCACAGTCAGAATCGTTTTTTGGCATACAATTCATATCGAGCATTAAAAGGCAGAACTATCATATCTCAGAAAGTTTATAGTTAGAATCATCTTTTGGGCATACGATTCATATCCATAATAATTGAAAGACTCATCTATCACATAATAGAAAATTCATAGTTGGAATCATTTTGTATTTTTTACTTATAAGAAGCATGCAAGCAAGCATGCAGCATGCAAGCGAGCATGCAACGTGCAGCAGGCATAGTTTCTGTCACGGCTT
The DNA here is from genome assembly GCA_947578425.1 of Eugnorisma glareosa. Lineage (NCBI taxonomy): Eukaryota > Metazoa > Arthropoda > Insecta > Lepidoptera > Noctuidae > Eugnorisma > Eugnorisma glareosa. The sequence goes on from OX387959.1 coordinate 17,448,343, forward strand.
GAGCGCTGCGGGGCTCCGGCGGTCCCACGCCAGTTTTTCGTCACAGACAGTTTGACGCTCACCACCACAGCTTCGCTTGCTGGCGGGCTTCGCCGGCCAGCCTCAGCTACGGCGGCTGGCGATAAAACCACCTACTCCTCAGCTCACGGGCCGCCTCGTCCCTCCACGCCTACGCGGGTTTAAATTACACTCTAGGGGTAGGGCAGACAAGACCACGTGCAGTCGGTTTTGCAGCGATTCGTTTCTGTCACTAACTATTGTAGCACAGTATATTGACTTTTAAAGACGATATTGTTATTAATATTTAAGTAAACAATTCTTATTTATACAAATGACAATATGTCTAATAAAATTATAGCAAATGAAATTCTACCAAATAATCGTCGCTCTAAAAAAACGTTATGCCAAACAAAATTATGCGAAATGTTAACTTTGCCAAGGTAATTATGCCAAATAAAATTCTGCCATCTTAAAAGTATGCCATTGTAAATTCGAACATATAAACATTCGGCCAAAAAATAATTATATTAAATAATTTTTATGCCTTAATAATATTCGTTTTTTAAAGAAGATTATGCCAAGTATGTTATGCTAAATAAATTTTGGAGCATCAAGATTCTGCCAGATAGAAGGGAACCCATGTTTGGCACTAATAACAAAAACTCTTTTTTTTTTTCAATTTTTGTCTGTCGGTCTGTTTGTTCCGGCTAATCTCCGAAACGGCTGAACCGATTTTGACGGGACTTTGAAATAAAAGCATTTGGCTCGAAAATTGCGATTCCTCAATTTGTAAGGAATTACTAATTTTGAAGATTCTGCCAAAGCAAATCAGACTTTAAGTCCATAAACATTCAAATAATTTCATATCAAAACACTCATTAAATACTTCCTTTGATTTTAATACCAATTTGTGAAATACTCAACTAAAGCAAAACGTATGAGTACAATTTGTATTAGAGACTTTAACAAAGATGTAATTATTTCAGGCAGACGCAAAGGACACCTGTTTCTTTGTACCTGAACGAGTGCCACAAGAATCTGTAATTAATTCTGAGCTGGGAACGAGAAAGGCATAGGAAGGGGTCCGCAAGGGCCGATGCCTGCCGGGACTGCGGGATTGTTCGAAAGAGATACCGTGGTCTTGGAACACAAAGGGCGATGAAGGAACATGGATGGGTTTTAGTCAGTAAAAGTCTGACACTCCCTCCTGCTCCGCCCAGAGCGGGAGGAGTCATTTGACGATTTCCGATTCGAAAAAAAAAATTAAAACATTTTGGTGATGATAGCGGTTATATTGTTACAGTGTATACTTATTTTTAATCTATGCTAATATTATAGTCTATACTAATATTATAAAGAGGTAAAGTTTGTGAGGTTGTAGGGGGTAATTTCTGGAACTACTGAACCGATTTTGAAAATTCTTTCACTAATAGTAAACTACATTATTCCCGAGTGCCATAGGCTATACCTATTCAACGTGCTCGTGGGATAATTTCCGACCAAAACGCGAGCGAAGCCGCGGGCAACAGAGTCATTTATAACGGTAGGAGGAGCTCGTGGTTAAACAATTACAGTCGCTCCGGTCGATCTTCAGATTAAGCCACGCTTACCTAGGTTGGTCCGTGGATGGGTGATCACCCATTACATACCGAGTTTCCTCTGTGATTCGGAAAGCACGTTAAGCTGTTGGTCCCGATTGTCATTTATTTTTATAAAATATCTTTGACAGTCGTTACGGGTCACTGACTATCTGTAACGACTGTCAAAGATCTATAAATCAGTGGCCCGAAAGTCTGAAAACCAGTCTTACTAAGAGGTTTCGTATTACCTAGTCTGTGCCCAGTACTAACTGGGTTGTGGAGGTCAGATAGACAGTCGCTCCATGTAAAATATTGGTAATCAATTGCATCCGGTTAGACTGGAAGCTGACTCCAACATAGTTCGGAAAAGGCTAAACTAGGCTGGACGGTAGGTATAACTGGGTCTGACCGCCTCGTAGTTCTAGTTTTCGCAAGCGCGACTGCTGAGCATGAGGTCCTGGGTTCGAATCCCAGGTCGGGCAAAGTGTTATTGAGGTTTTCTATTAGGAATTTCTCACTAACAGCCATGGTGCCTGGATTTGTGCCCGGTTGATGACAATAGGCTCGCCCCCTATTACATGCTACTTAAACATAACTAGCGAAATGAGGGTGTACTATTCGGTACCCCTCTGCCTAACCCTTCGGGGCTTGCTGGCGTGATATTATGTATATACTAGTATTTGTTTAACTGGGTCTTGCGACTATACGACTACGGTGGTGATTTTTTGAAAATAAAGCTTTAAAAAAACGCACGGGTGGCGCGTTTTTGTTTTCCACTGTGCTACGCAAAGTGCTACGGCGTAGCGGCACCGTGCTACGGTCGAACGTGCTACGATAATATAGAACCTAACATTTTGACCCGCAACGTAGACTGGTTTATTTAAAGTGCGGTCAAACGGAACGGACTGCCTGTGGACACTTGACTTTGACAGATATTTCAGTATATTATTTGTCAAAGCCGCAGTCTGTTGTCCGGACCGCTCTTCAGTTTGCTCGCTTTGACGCACCTTATATAAATATTATTATTGTGGTTTTTCTGGTGTTGTCGGTCTGTGGGTTGTAGCATCACTATACATGGTTCTTTATTCTTGTTTCGTGGTTATTATATAGATTAGCAAAGTAATCCTATAAAAAATATATATTTACAGTAAAAATGACTTCCCCACCAGATCATACACTATATTTACAAAATAATTATATTTTGTAATTTATGTTCTACAATAATACAAAATAATAGTAATATAAACTTACGTTATTATTAAGTTTTACTACAAAATAATCGGAACCACCAGCCGAAGCAACAACAAACTCCATAAAAATGTACTTATAACCAATAAGTAATAACTAAGTACGTTACTAGTGCATTATAAACAAGATTGCTTTGGTAAGATCGCCAAGTCGAGCGCGAAGCAAACACTGCCGTATCATCCTTTACTGGAACCATTTCGCCGCATTTTCAGGCCCCTATTTGAAAACCTCTCTGGATAAGACCAGAACGCAGAAATTTTCGTCATCCAGTAAACTATAATCACATACTTAAAATCCAAAATTTCAAGTATGTAGGTCATTTAGTTCCGAAATTAAGCGAAAGCAAAGTTTCGCATTTATGACGATCACTCACTTATGATCATCAGAATAGAACTAGTACTTCCCATAAATTCAGAGAGATGAAATTTGGTACAGAGTTAGGGTTTAATGGCCACATAAAGGGAAAACTATAAAACTAGGAAAATCGATGATCTGGAGTACCTGGTGACCCTGATTAGAAAACACAAGAGCCCAACCAAACTATTAGAGATCGACATACCGCCTTTACAAAAAATATGTAACTTGGTGGGCCGCTTCATTTGATGTCAAAAATCGAAGGTCTGAAGTATCTGATGAAGAACCAGCTGGTCTCAGCTGTATTAGAGAATTAGAGATATGGTAATGCCCCCTTCTACCATTGGTAGATAAAAAAATCGACTGTCATTGCAAAAATCCAGGGGAGTGGGACACATCTTCTAATATCAATATGCCCACTCTGTAAAAAACTAGCCAAGTCTCGATGGAGCTGCTTGTTTATCTCTAAAAAGTAATGAAATCTAGACAAAGTCGTGCCAAGTCTAAGGTTCCATGCTGTGATTTCTTTATTATTATAGTTAATGTTGTGTGACTTGGCCGTTGAAGGGTGCACAAGGGTACAAAACCAAGTGCTCCATGACACCATTGCACCAATCTGTCGCCAGAACCGTTACCCATTGACGATGGAAGATTGCCACTTGAAAAATGTTGATTCTATAACCAGTCAATTGTAGGCTTGATAAAGCTGCGTATTTCAATAATACTTATGTATAGGCGAGCCTGAAACAAACAGTATAAAAAAAATCCAGTACAGACGGACTTCTAATCATTGATAGAAGTCCGTCTGTACGTCTATTTTATGTTAGATCGGTGGTCGATTTGTCGCTTCAAAAAAAGAGGGCAGAAGTCAGCATTGTCAATGCTGAATGCATGTGTTGCACAATCAGCACAACAGGCTAAAATGAGACACTAGCGTCCAATTACCAATACCAGTATGGGCTATTATCTCGCTTAACAAACAAAGGTAGTTACAACAGATATAACATTACGTGTTAACAAAATTGACTTCTACCCACTAACATTATAAAGAAGGTTCAACGGCCAAGTCACACAACATTAACTATAATAATAAAGAAATCGCAATAAAGAACCTTAGACTTGGCACGACTTTGTCTAGATTTCATTACTTTTTAGAGATAAACAAACAGCTCCATCGAGACTTGGCTAGTTTTTTACAGAATGTTTTTGGTGGGTACTTATGTCAGATACTAACAGATACTACATAAAAATAAAAGTAGTCTTGAAGTACTGATTTTGCTAGTTGGGATATGCTTTATGTATGTATGTGTGTATAATATTATGTAAATGGTCCACCTTATACTCGTAGTACTTGCAGTATTATTTCTCCCAGTTTCGCTAATACATCCAAAGGTTTTCTTGAAAATATAGCTTTTAGCTATAAGATCTTCCATTGTGTCACTCTACGTGAAATCATTTCTTTTATGTAAATTGAAATTTGTGTGGTGTACATAAAGAAGAATATTCTTTCTATCTGTCTATAGATGCAGAAGCTTCTCTTCTTCTCTCAAAAAATTGTAAGAATAAGTAATTGGATTTAAAAAAAAACAGCCTGAAGATATATACGGAATTGCAACATGTGCCGGTGCCATGTGCAATCTAGCGCTATGTAGGTTGGTTGGTACAGTCGAGCCTCCGTCCGGGGGCAGGCGATGTCCAGTAAATGAATTAAAATGGCGGTCCTTTTGATGCATTTACAAAGGACATTTACGTAGTGATAGGTATTTAGTTTTTTTCTTTATGCACGTCAGCACTTTATTTTAAAACCTACACATGTTTTTTTACCCGTCTGCGGTGAACTGAGGGTTATGTGTTTTTAGGGTTCCGTAGCCGAATGGCAAAAAACGGAACCCTTATAGATTCGTCAAGTCTGTCTGTCTGTCCGTGTATGTCACAGCCACTTTATTCCTAAACTATTAGAATTACACAGTTGAAACTTAGTAGGTAGATGTATTCTGTAAACCGCTTTACGATTTTATACAAAAAAATAAAAATGATTTAGGGGGGCTCGACATAGGTACATGGAACTGAAACTTAATAATATTTTTTTCGTCTAACCTATACGTGCGGGATGTTTATAGATAGGTTATTAAAAATGATATTGAGGTTCTTAAAACCATTTTTTCTTAAAGTCAATAGTTTGAAACATAGACAATTTCAAAGTGGTAAAATGTGTGTCCTCTAATTTCTTAAGTAAGAGGAGGAAAATTCTGAAAAATGTAGGATTGTAGAAAGTAAATAAAACTTTCAACCGAAATTGGTTTGAATAAGATTTGATGTTTAGTTTTTGAGATATGGGGCGTTTTCAGCAAACTGCAGCAGTGACTTTGTTTTTTATTAACATACTATGAAAAACAAATTTAGTTTTGCTGTTGAATGTAAAACAATACAACATATGAACGAATGCCTTCAAAATATTTTTATTATATTGTTTGGTGCTACGGAACCCTATGTGCGTGTGAGTACGACTCGCTTTTGGCCGGTTTTTGTTACATGTTTCAATTTAAGATTTTTTGGTCTGAATCATACTATTATAAACTTCAACTAGGCACTTAGCAATGGCGAAAAAATGTATGAAATAAAAGAATTATTATTGTTATAGCTAACCCATATTGTCCCACTGCTGGGAAAAGGCCTCCCTCGATTCCTCCCAACGGTCACGATTCTGTGCTTCTTCTTTCCAATTCTCAAGAAAGACATCCAGTTCGTCCCACCATCTCCTTTGTGGTCTATCAAACGAATTGTGGGCCCGTAAAGATCAGGACTGGTGCCCTGAAACAGTGGTACGGGAAAAAAATATACGTACATTAAAAAACATTTAAATCCATTCATACTAAACTTGTGTCTATTGTTTCTAATTATCACAAAAAACACAACAAGTACAGTTCGTTGGAATAGCACATTTCACTCAAATTTCATCCAGATCCATTCAGCAGTTGACTGTTCTGGCGTGATTGAGTAACAAACATCCATCCATCCATGCTTTTGCATTTATAATATTACTAGCGACCCGCCCCGGCTTCGCACGAGTGCAATGTAATACATATAAACCTTCCTCTTGAATCACTCTATCTATAAAAAAACCGCATCAAAATCCGTTGCGTAGTTTTAAAGATCTAAGCATACATAGGGACAGACAGCGGGAGGTGACTTTGTTTTATACTTTGTAGAGATAGTGAAGTATGATGTTTTGAACACTGTTTTAAACTTTCAAGGTTTACAACTACACATAAACTGTCACTTACGTGATTATATCTTCAGTGATTATCTTTAATATTGAATTTTTGTTTGGCGCTTGCAACATCGTCGACATATCGGGAGCTCAAAATTAAAGACAATCACGGAAGATATCCCGTAAGTGACAGCTTATGTGTAGGATGTTTTATCCACGACAATGTTTCTGACAAAAGATCCCAAAAAAAAAAAAAAAATCGCATTCTTTAAAGAAAAAATATTATCGGAGTAAACTACGACCTTCATCAACCCTATAAGTTCGAACTCATCCACAAAAGGGTGCCGTTATTTACAGTGTGACTTTCAAGTAACCGTCTGTATCGATCGATGAACACGCTGGCGGTGCGTCGCCGTTGCATACATTGTATGATGTTGAACAGAGTAATCTCTGTTATATACGTTATGAGGAGATTGTGGCCAAATAATAACCGTTATCCATTTTATGAACAAACAATTAACTACAACTTCAATGTTGCGTTATTAAGATAATAATTGACCAATAAATCCAGTAACAGAACCGCAAAAAAAAAAAATTGTTGCCAACGGCACCCTCACCTAACTTACCTACCCACCCCCGCTAAGTGATTGCGGTCTTAGTAATAGTAACAGATGCCAAATCTGAGCTTGTCTACCTTTGCAACATCTCAATGGAATACATAATTATTTATACTAGCTGTTGCCAGCGGCTTCGCTCGCGTTTTGGTCAGAAATTATTCCACGAGCACGTTTTAAATACAGCCTATAGCATTCAGGAATAATGTAGCTTCCTATTAGTGAAAGAATTTTCTAAATCGGTTCAGTAGATCCAGAGGTTACCCCCTGCATTCAAACTTACAAACAAATTTTACCTCTTTATAATATTAGTATAGATCAGTCTGTTATTGTTGTCAAGGGCACTACAAAAGTAACTTGTAATTTAGAAATGTACAATACAATGAGCGTTGCATATTTCTATTGATCAGTCGCCAGCACATTAAGTTAACAAAAACTGTCAACTTTCTCCAAATGATTTTAAAACATAAATTGTTGACGGTTAAGTTCAAAATCGAATGAGAAAGTTTGACTGTTTGTTGTAACTTTATTCGCTGGCGATTGTACATGACGTTAACATATTGCATTTTGACGTAACATATAAAAATGGTAACATATTTTTTTACGTTTGGCTAAAATCCGAACCAACACTGTCATTTTATTTTAGGTAGATTTCGTCAGAAATTTTGAACCGTTTAACATATTTATCATTCTGAATAAGAATACGGACAACTTTTTTCGATTCAATCCCTTACTAGGAGAGCGGGATGAAATTTCCAAAAATTTTGTAAAAGAAAATTATATCTCCGAAACGGTAAACTTTTTTAGCGTCACAAATATTTTTTTTGAAAGCAAATTGTTTACTCTACAATTTTGATTTTTTAAAGTTTTGCGATAAAACTTATAGTTTTCGAAATAAAAATTATAACTGAAGAATTGAGGGTGTTTCCGTGGTCAACTCCTTGGTGGAACCTTCTTAGTTCTTCAAAATCTATCTCCTCCTGCAAAATAATAGTTAATTCAAGTTAATTCATTCAATAGTTAATTCATCCAGTTAATTCAAGAGCTACAAGATTTTTGTAGCACAGTAGCCTTCATTCGGTTAACTTATGAGGTTTCAGGTTCAAAGTTAGTAGGCGTTTAACTATACAGTAACTTGTCTTAAGTTTTGTTGTAGAAAATCCACATGAAATTGAAAGTCACACAAGAACTTCTCAGATTTTCGCCTCTAGATTATAAAAAACGAGTTCATAAACCTGCGAGTCACCATGTCAATGTAATGTTCGCAGATATTTCAGCACATGAGGGTGCTCACTAGAACGGAACTTCGCTAGGCCGCCATAATGCTTGGCCATTAATAATGCCAGCGATGTAGCTATAGATTTAGATAACATCTTTGTGATTCTAAGGTTTAATACAATTTTGCGGTTCATGCCGATGGATGGCTGACTTTAAATTTGTAACTGTGTGACTTTTGAATGTAAAGACGGATTTACACAGGGTAGGTAACGGGTCAGTAATAAAGAACTGATCATACTGTTTACATGCAGTTAGTAGTCGTCTTAATTTCTTAACGGTGCAGCATGCTACTAAAGTCAATGGGGAAAAACGCATTTTCGTTTGAATTACGACACGACGTCATCTTCTACTTGCTCAAGTTAAAGATGACGTCGTGTCGATGTCGTCGTGTCGTGTCGTCTTAAAGCCAAATTTAATTTATAATAATTTAATAAAATTAAATAAAATAAAATTAATTGTTTAATTAGTGAAAATGGGCATTATTTTATTGTAGGTATGAAAAAAGTAATTTAAGCCAAGTCAAAGTAAATCATTCTTAGCCATAGAAATAAATCTCAACATGGTAAGGATATATAACGCTTATTTGTTTATGATTCACACCAAAGATTCAAATCATTCGATCCGCTAGTCGACGTCAAAAAATGGCAACGTTCTATGTTCTATGTTAAGGGTTTGGTTTCCGCGCTTAGTCCCTAAAGTGGACCATTGTACGTGAGCCATGGTGGCCGTTACTCCAACCAGCCCACCTCCCTCCAGAAGAGATCAAACTTCCCGATGTTCTCAGGACATCCGCAAGGGATCCCGATGTTCCAAGAGAGAGGGGACTCTTGGTGTTCGCGGATCTGGGTGACGCCGGTGCACTCGAGGAGTGCATGCGCTACCGTTTCCTCCGCTTCCATGAACGCTCTGCACAGGGGACTGTCAGTGATACATAGGGGAACAAAAAATGGCAACGTACGTTAACGTAACGTTACGTTATAAATGACATTGTTTCGCTCTCTCATGCTGAAATTGGCAATAGCATCTATAGTTCCTAGTCTGATATGTTACCTATCAGCATAGCAACTTTTTTGGCGACTTAAATCATCATTCCTTCCAACGGTTACGATTATGTGCTGCTACTTTCCAATTCTGACCATTGGAACGAATTCCTCCATTCGTTCCAATGGTCAGAATTGGCGTTTGCCCAGCAGTGGGACCATATGGGCTAGCTTTAATAATATAATAAGTCATCATTATGTGCCTAGGCAGGCCTTTTCCCAACTATATTTGGGTCGGCTTTCAGTCTAACCAGATGCAGCTGAATAATAATAGTCCTCCTAACCGGTTTCGGTCACGGCGGCCAATCTCAACCCAGATTAGCCATCGGCGAGGGAGATATTAAAGTGCACAAGTGTATGCATAGGCACAGGTGCGCTCTCTGTTCCTTTACTCTCATAGTCCGATGGGACGGCAATCCGACACGACCGGAGAGAGATCAGGCGCAGGACCAACGGTTTAACCTGTTTTTCGAGGCATGGTGGTATCATACCGCCAACTTCCAAACTCCGGGCTACTACTGAGATATTTCGAATGAAAAACCCAAAAGCACTTTTTGCCTGACCCGGGAATCGAACCCAGGACCCCACGCTCAGCAGTCGCGCTTTCGACCACGAGACGAAATACCAGTATTTTGCATGGAGCGACTGTCTATCTGACATCCAGGACCCAGTTAGTACTGGTACAATACCCCTTAGTAAACCTGGTTGTCAAACTTGGCTGACTGACCTGTAACGAACTGTCAAAGATCTACAAATGACAGCCGGCACCAACGGCTTAACGGGCTTTTCGAGGCATGGAGGAAAATCGGTGTGTAATCAGTGGTCACCCATCCACAGACAAACCTAGGCAAGCACGGCTTAAACTAAAGATCGACCCAAAGGCCTGTTTTATTTAACCACGAGGTCCTTTTTTTCCGACTTAAGTACGGTGACGACTGAAATCTTTACCTCAGACGTTATCACAAGCCAGGGTTGCGGGACTGTTCGAAAGAGATACCGTGGCCCTGGAACACAAAGGGCAAAAGAAAGAACATGGATCGGTTTTAGTCAGTAAAAGTCTGACACTCCCTCCTGCTCAGCCCAGAGCGGGAGGAGTTATTTGATGATTTCCCATCCGTAAAAAAAAAGACGTTATCACAATGGCTATAACTCCTACTTACGAGTACCTTTACTCAACTTAAGGAAAATAACCAGTTAAATACAGAATTATAAGACTCTCAAACGCCAACAAAAAATCACATTCATCAATTACTAACTAAGCCGTTTTTCGTATTCCATAGCAATCTGGTAATAAAGCGTTGGGAGGTAGTGACACCAATCCGGCCAACAGTCAAGCTACTTCAAATGTGATTCAACGGGGCTTGATTGATTACCTCGACGCATGGTACACCGTCATAATGGTTCGCTGTGAGACTTTAGGCTGCTAGAGAAGCAGTATGGGAAAGCCTTTCCAAAATTGTAAACATACTTAATTCAGGTTAATTTCTGACGCAATTATACACTGAAGGGAATTAGTAAAACATTCATCTATGTCAAGAAGCTTTCAACTTTATATCTCACCTCTTTTTCAAAAAATTATTACTACTTACCCCTATTTCAAAAGTTATTATGTCTTGTGACTGTAGCTTTGCTTTTTTCGTTTTTCTGACATTCAAAAGTGTCTTTATTGATAAAATTGGAATAAATGATTTGAGTTTGAGTTTATTGTTTTAAGAAAGTTTGGGGTAGGATGCCCAACACGGTCACTGTGTGTCTTCGACGGTTTGTGGTCTAGACATTCACGTTAAAGTGGACCCAGTAGAAAGCAAACAAAACTTGAGAGCTCGATTATTACCCCTCCTGTAGATGCAATCCTCTAGGCACCCACATGTAGCGAAGGTGTTTCTCTATTTAGATCTAACATGTTGGGAAAAGTTCTCGACTAGAAATTATAAAAGTGCATTGTGGAGGGTTTGTTCTCTATACCTGGAAAGTCTAAGATAGTAAACCGTGAAACAAAATTATAGCTTGTATTAGGACCTTATGTTTATTGGAATATGGTGTATATTGTTCTAATAATAATTCAAGTCAATTTATTCGCGATGGAATTTAAAGTATTTAATTAAAAAGGTACAATGTTTCCCGAAGATTAATTGTTTCTTGTTCGGTTCTCGCGAAAAGACGTTAACTTCCAGTCAGAACAAAAAATCGATAGAGAGACATGATATCTCTTTTTCGTTTTTTTGGTTAAGAACAATAAATTATAACTTTGGTCGTGGTAATATTTGAAACGATCTCTGTGGGGACTCAGAAGCAAAATTTTCTTTTTTAAAAGACTCTCGAGAATAACAAATCAATGCTAAGGTAGTATAGAAAAATATACCTAAGACAATTTCCCCGCGAAAGACGTTTGGTTTTTGTACTGTTATCTGCTGCTCGATAAGAATCTCTCAGCGAAACTAAAGAGCCTCTCAGGAACTCTTCAAACATGTGTTAGGTTCGAGATTATCGCGAAAACTGTTCTAACTTAGTTTTACTTAGTATCTTATGTAAGTGCATGAAACTGTATCTCTTCTTATGATGTTATTAAATGCCGGTCTCTTTTTTCTACTCTTTGGGATTATGAGATAACAAAAAAAAACTCTAAAATGATTTTTCAATCAATTTCACAGATCAATTTGCCTCGGTAGTCTAGTGGCCGCTAGCGCAACTGAGCATGAGGTCCTGGATTCGATTCCCAGGTCGAGCAAAGTGTTATTGGGTTTTTCCATCACGAATATCTCAGTAGCAGCCTCGGAGTCTATTTTTGTGCCCTGTTGATGGGAATAGGCTCGCCTCCTATTACATGAGACTTAAACATAACGGGTGAAATGTGGATGTACTATTAGGTACACCTCTGCCCTAACCCTTCGGGGATTACAGGCGTCATGTTATGCTATGTTCACAGATAATTATTTTTCAACAGCGCCCCCTTGTCAGTCGAGCGCCGAAATATCCTTGCACCACTCTAATTATTGTTTAACCAAATCTGTCAAAAGTAATTTCAAACATCAACTATTCCCAACGCATTAAATGTAATCTAGCTAGCTCTATTATGTGTTTGACAAACAATTTCTATGACACGCACAGAATTACATGTCGGTACCCGAAATAACCGCAACAATCCTACCGAAACCAGTAATTTAATTTCCCTAATTCTGTACTAATACCTCGGGGATCCATGTAGACAGGTCCTAAAGGGTCTGCCTCAGAAGGGACACATCGATTTACTGACTGCCCAGATTAACCTCAAAGGTACACCTCGATTTTAGCTATGCATAAACTAAATGGTGTGTTAATAATTATATCATTGTGTCATTGTGAGCTTTTGAAGATACGGGACATAACAGAAATTATCATCTATGAATTAAGAGGTATTTTCAAATGGCTGACACTTTTGAAAATATTAACGTGTCTCAAATAACGAACCATCGTGCTTTCAAGCAAAAGGGGGCGACCGTAGCTATCAGTCGGGCACAAACCTAAAGTGCCTGCTACTAAGAAATCTTTGATATAACGACCTTCTCTACACCTTGTTCTGAAACACGAGAATAGTAAATTATACTTTTGTTTACTACTATTTTTCATTGCAGTAGCTCGTCGTCCCCGCGCTTATGTCCCTCCGTACCCGAGCTTACGTCTCTTCGTCCACCCTTACGCACACTACTGTTTCCACACGTGCTGTCATTCACAGGGCAACTTCCAGTCGTAAGCACGGCGTCGGTGAGCCGCAGACGAGTCGACGTATCGGAGCTGCCGATCCGCTTGTTTACGTTAGGTTGACGCCTGTTTGACGGCGAGGCGAAAGGCGATACGGTGCCGATCCCTTACCGAGTTGATGTGTGCTGTGATCTTTAAAGCTATTAAAAATGGATAAGCTGTACAAGCGAAAACAATGTCATTGAAAGGGTATTTCTCTCTCAAGTCTCTTGTTGAAACTTTATTTAATTAGTTATTTTTCCAAAAGTTCCACAATCATTTACTTAACTTAGTTAGTTACTCACGTTGCTTGCCAACTGCCAAACTTCGTATCATTTTCCTTTCGAAGGAAAAATATACGAGTTTGATAATTACTTTATTTCGTTGTTTTCGAGATTACAAATAACTTATTTGGATGGTGTCGGCACGTAAGTCGAACTTTTAGATAAGCTTCATAACGTAAGCCGATAGCGTTAATTTATTTTATTGCTGGGAAAATTGCAGTAAGAACCTTCTCTTGGCCATAATTTTCACCATGTTATCTGTAATCGGTTTTCCATGTGTCCTGCCAGGGTTGCGGGACTGTTCGAAAGAGATACCGCGGCCCTGGAACACAAAGGGCAAAGGAAGGAACATGGATGGGTTTTAGTCAGTAAAAGTCTGACACTCCCTCCTGCTCAGCCCAGAGCGGGAGGGGTTATTTGATGATTTCACATACGAAAAAAAAAAAAAATGTGTGCTGCGCATTCTGAAAGTCAGCAACGTTGCGAATAGCTGTCAAATGGTCCGTTGTTTTGATGAGATCATCAATATTAACCACCTCTATGTTGCACCACATTATAAGACATTATTAATTATTTGCAATAATAACACTGGATATAGTATTGTAAAAGTTCAAGGTGTTTAAAACATTCAGAAGGTTTATAAGTGCTTTTTAAACAAATACTAAATATTTAGTGTCATAATATAAGTTACTCATTGCAATTCATAATTAATTAATTAATCAGCAGAATCATTGCACTTTAAAACATAATTTTAATTTCAAGTATTTGATTTAAAAATAAAACGTTTAAAAGTCTAAAATAGTGACCCACTGGTATCGGTAACAGTGTCCAAGCTACTCGTGAATAGGGCTCCATGGAAAGAAATCTCCTAACCGATCTTTGAATCAAGCCCTTGATCCAGTTGCCCAACGAGAGTGTTGCTGGATGCTCTTGGCAATTAAGCCTGTGGCTGATCTAACTATTGGCACCGTCAGGTAAAGCTTTTTTTTTTTTTCTTTTTTGGGTGGGAAATCATCAAATAACCCCTCCCGCTCTGGGCTGAGCAGGAGGGAGTGTCAGACTTTTACTGACTAAATCCCATCCATGTTCCTTCCTTTGCCCTTTGTGTCCCAGGGCCGCGGTATCTCTTTCGAACAGTCCCGCAACCCTGGCAGGCATCGGTCCTTACGGACCTCTTCCTGTTTGCTGACTCTCTTTGAGGCGCGCGTGGAACACAAACGCCGTCGACACGGCCTGTCGTCATAAGACGGACGGACGGCGAGCTAGCCCATAGCTCAACGTCAGGTATAGCTAATTCCACATCCAACATGAACACCTCGCAAGCCAAGTCAAGATACTTGATTTTTAGCATAATTATTACTACCATTCACAATGAGGAAATTCAGCGAGTTCATGTGCACATAATAATCTCCTACATACACTCATATGCTTGAACATCGTTTATTACCTCCTATAGACGAACAACTATATTGTGTTTGTTGTAGCACTACATCATTCTTTGCAAGTCCATAGTCGCTGTGGAAAGCAGTTTATTATGTTGCTGTTGCTATGTGCACCCTGCCGGTATATAACGTCCTTATGTGCTAACCTTTGCAAGGATATTAGTTTGAAAGCTTGACACGTTTGCACCGAGAATGTCACTCAATTTTCTGTATTGTTACCATATAAAGTTTTATTCGAGGAAAAGTAGACGTCGTGATGGAAATTGTTATTTTTTTAGGGTTCCGTAGCCGAATGGCAAAAATCAGAACCCTTATAGATTCGCCAAGTCTATTTGTCTGTCCGAGTATGTCACAGCCACTTTACTCCGAAACGATTAAGCCTACACAATTGAAACTTAGTAGGTAGATGTATTCTGTGAACTGCTTTACGGTTTTTAAAAAAAACTAAAAAAATATAAGATTAAGGGGGTAGGGCACGCCACTATAATGGCGGTAAGTCCCCTCTTTGAGGAGTGGCTGGAGAGGCGCCACGGCGCCCTCACCTTCCGCCTGACGCAGGTCCTCACCGGACATGGTTGTTTCGGGAGGTTCCTGCACCTAATCGGGCGGGAGGAAACGCCCGGGTGTCACCACTGCGAGGATCGACCGGAGGACACGGTGGAGCACACTGTGCAGGTCTGCTCCGCTTGGGCGGAGCAACGCCGTGTCCTCGTAGCGGCGATCGGCGGCGGCGACCTCTCGCGTCCGGCCCTGGTTCAATCCATGGTCCGGAGCGAGACGGAATGGGACGCCGTCACCTCTTTCTGCGAAGCAGTCATGCTAGCGAAGGAGGCGGGACGTGAGAGGGAGAGAACCTCACGTCCCAGCCGCCGCGGGAGACGCACCGGGCGTCGGGGGCCACGTGGTGGCCCCCGGCCACCGTAGACGCGGGCCTGTGGACGGTGAGCTATGGGCTAGCTCGCCGTCCGTCCGTCTTATGACGACAGGCCGTGTCGACGGCGCGTTCGTGCTCCACGCGCGCCTCAAAGAGAGTCAGCAAACAGGAAGGGGTCCGTAAGGGCCGACGCCTGCCAGGGTTGCGGGACTGTTCGAAAGAGATACCGCGGCCCTGGAACACAAAGGGCAAAGGAAGGAACATGGATGGGTTTTAGTCAGTAGAAGTCTGACACTCCCTCCTGCCCAGCCCAGAGCGGGAGGGGTTACTTGATGATTTCCCATCAGTAAAAAAAAAATAAAAAAAAAAATAAGGGAGTCTGTACATGGAACTGAAACTAAAAATCATTTTTTTCATCTAATCTTTACGTGCGGGGTGTCCATAGATAGGTCTTTAAAAATGACGCGATTGAGGTTCCTAAGACCATTTTCTCCCAAAGTCAATGGTTTGAAAGATAGACACCTCCAAAGTGAAAAAAATGTGTGTCTACCCTCTCTAATTTTTAAAGTAAGAGGAGGAAAATTCTGAAAAAATATAGGATTATAGAACATAAAAAAACTATCAACCAAAATTGGTTTGAATAAAATTTGATGTTTACTTTTTGAGATATGGGACTTTTTCATCAAACTGCAGCAACAACTTTGTTTTTCATTAACATATTATGAAAAACAAATAAACATATGAATGAGCCTTCAAAATATTTTTATGATATTGTTTGGTGCTACGGAACCCTATGTGCGTGTGAGTACGACTCGCACTTTGCCGGTTTTTTTATGCTTGAATGATTCGATTGTTCCGAAACTAAGTGGCCGTAGCCTGAACGCGCGACGTTAAAGTAACGTCAATTGGCCGGTTTTTAGTCGGAAATACAACACGATCTACCCACTCAACATAAAACACAATATAGAATACAATAAGTACTAAACTAGAATTTGTGGTGTTTGCGACTAGCATGATAAATCAACCAAAGTTATGCATTAAAGCTTAAAACCAAGTAAATATGATGCATACAATCTATTTCAAAATTGGACGTACTTCATCCTGAAACCAGCAAGAAGTTGGCTAAAATTCAAGTAGGTTGGTACTTAATGTCATTACCAAAAACCTTGCATTTAATTTAATAGTGGTGTACGTGTAGTTTATGTTTTAGTATCTATTTACAAGTCAATTAACAAAACGGCGCAAATACCATAACTTATTTGGTAGTCATGTGTTTGTTCGAGTGCCAACCTAATATTTCGGGATATCGACAAACGGTTGGTCGACTCTTCACGTGACCAGAGGGCTGGCCTTTTTGTTGGTCAACGAATCAGCATTGCCATCCAAGGTGGCAATGCTGCCAGCCTTCTGGGCACTTTTCCTATTGACAGCAATGTGAACGATTTTTTGACGTCCTGTGTTTCTGTACATACTTTTATTGTTATTTTAGATCTGTTTTTAGTTTGTAATGTACGTACTGAATTCTAATAAATATTAATATATAATTATAGTGTAGTCTTATAAAACTTTCCACAGTAGAGTGGAAAATGCACGTACTGAAAATGTCAAACCACCTCAACCAATAACTTCAAGACAACTCTTATAGCTAATCAAAGTACCAACGGTACCGAAGACAGCTGCACTTCTTCCCACGTCAATCAGGTCAGAAGTGGGTCGGCACAGTGCCTAGGTGTTAACAGTTAGACTTGGCTGTTAATGGTAGCTGTCATAATGACACTCGCTTTGGTTTATCGCTTCACGGCTTGATAAGTTTACAAGTTTGTGGTTGAAGGTTTTTTGTTTGTGGTTTAAAGTAATATTGGGTATGGTTTTGTTGAATTGGGTTGTGATTGTGTTTGAGTTAGTTTTATATAATGTCACGTCTGTATTCTCCGGAAGATTAGGCAGAGGAGTACCTATACACTCACATGTCGTGTACAGTGTAGTTTTCAGCGCGAGTTCATTTTTTAACCGACCTCTGTTATGTTCAATTGTTTCGTGCCAAGAATTCGTGACGTTATACTACGACGAACATGGAAAAAATAAAAAATCATTGCAATAACTTTACTTTCGGAAGTCTTTGGCAAAAAATTCAACCGACTTCCATCTGAAACGATACATATTTTCCCGTACCAACAATTGTATTTATAAACTTGTGCACATACTTAAAGAATGCAAACTTGTTATCAATATCAGTAGCAAGCTTAATATAATATCTAATAAATGTAATTCACAGAGATTACTTCCACCAGAAAAGTTTTTTCTTCATCCTCTAAAAATAGTATATATATAAATCTGTATATCAATCATTTTTTTTTTATTTGGCGGGAACTTGTTCAAAAATTTGACCAAAGAGTTTTCATGAACTCTGGTCACATCAAATACTATCAATATTTCATGTTTATGTTTAATAATTCATTACAACAGGTCTTATTAAAATATTTAAAAATCATGACACTTCCTAAAGTAAAATTTTTTTAGTAACATTTTTGTAAATTCTGATATAAGGTAGGTTAGGGTTTACTGATTGAGTTTGAGTTTGGTTTTTAATGTGAGTTTATGTTTGTATCATGAAATCTGTAGTCTTGATTAAATAGGTTGGTAGGTTCATTTATGAAAGGTAGATTATAAATCGTAATTACTCTGCTGCGAAACACTCGATCATAAACTTTATTTAAAAAGAAAATAAAGCCCCTAAGTAGGTATCTAATGCTATTTTTTTTGCTGGCCTCTGAAAAAAAATATCAATCTAGGTATTTATTTAATTATGTACACATATACAGGAAAAAACATACAGACAAAAGAACACAAACTATATTTAAGAGAAGCCAGTCTGAAATTTTTGACATAAAACATTTAAATGCATAGGTACTGAAGAAAGAAAGACAAAAACATATTATTTATTATTTTATTTATATTTTATGTGTTTGTTTGTATTTTATCTATGTTTGTTTTATATTGGTCTCGGACCTGAAATAAATAAATTATTATTATTATAAAAAGCAAAACGTCGGGACTTTAATGCGTATATCAAGACTTTAATAAATCAAAATGGAAACATTCACAAACCTCACTTACTCAGTCCTGTGAATTTCCAGGTGTGGGTTATTACGGCTTCACGTTGCTTTTGCAACACAATCACGGTACATGTTGGTCACTCTGCAATTCCAGTTCCATTTTCATCCGATCTTGTAAAGGAAGCGTATGAGTTACATACAAGAGCTGTGTAATAGAAAATTGCAGTGTCTATGTGCCTAATGCTTGGCTTTTAGCTTGAGATTATGGTACATAAAGATTTGTAATTTTATACGGGATCGCTTATGATGTTAACATCATTTGCTCCATTTTTCTTTTTAGGGTTTCGTATACGAAGGGTAACCAACGGGATCTTATTGCTAAGCCTCCGCTGTCCGTTTGTCCGTCGGTCCGTCTATAGCTGGCTGTATTTCATGATCTGTAATGAGTAGACAGTTAAAATTTTCACAGAATGTATATATTTCTGTTGCCGCTATAACAACAAATAAAAAATTAAAGGGGAGACTGCGATGGTACGGAACTCTCATGCACGTGTCCAACTCGCACTGGGTTGGTTTTTACTTTTGAGCTCTTTAATAGGCGCAAATTATATTTTGTCTAATCATTACGACCTTTAGACGGGACAAGAAGAAGAAAATCGTAAATAAACATAGTATCCAATAATTGTTACTACTTAGTAAATACTTTGTCTAGTCTCATACGCTAGCTTGTCAGGTAGCACATGTGTCAAAATCGAAAAACTCCGGGAGCAATATTCCCAATCTTCGATTTATCACTCTTTGAAATTTCTTTGGTCTTTGATTAAAAAAAAAAAGTTTCTAGAACTTTTCATCCACTTCTGTTATATTCATTGTGCAATATATATTTACAGAATGTCAGCACTTACATTACTACAAAGATTACAACTACTGCAAGAAAAAAAGAAAATACTCGTGCATCCCGTATGTAACGTTAGATACGGTTTATACTATGAGTGATACGGAAAATCGTATTCTATCGTCCCATGCGGGACGTACGGAAGTCAAGTGAGCCAATACTATTCAAATCATCTTTTTTACAATCATTTTTTGGGGTTCCGTATCTTAAAAGGAAAACGTACCCTTATAGGATTACTCCGTCTGTCTGTCAGCCTGTCTGTCAAGACCCTTTTTCTCAGAACGCGTAGAGGTATCAAGTTGAAATTTATATCAAATACTCGGGTCTACGGTCTCTTTCAGTTGTGAAAAAATACTTTTAAATCAACGCGATCAAAAGATATGACCGTTTATGACGCATATTTTTGAATATTCAAGGGAATAATATATTAATAATATATAAGGGAAGTATATTAAGGGAATCAAAACCTAGGGTACTACTTTCCGTTGACCCAGAATTACGAGTCTTGGCAAGAAGCAATTTCTTACCGCACATGTAAACAAAAACATTTTCAAAACGGGTAACATTACGTTTGCACGGAACACTTGGTGCATGACTCCAACTCGCACTTGTTTTTAAATGTTTTTGTTAATTTAAAACTGTCCTCTGCATAGCACGTAGGCATAGTGACCAATACAACTATGTAGGTACATAACATTATCAAATATATAGCTAGACCAAGCTAACCGATGACTGTGTAGGTACATACAGAAGCTACATGATATAAATGTTAAGCCACTAATTGGAAACTGTTACTTTGATGGATATTTCGTTAGAGTGTAAAATGTGGATTGATAGTCGTACCTACATTTCTATATATTTACTGTTTATTTAACCTCTTTGAAGTAGTTTCGTTAAATTGAGTTGGTACCGAGAGCTTTTTCCTTTAAAAACTTCATTCAATTGTTTTAATAGAAAATTTTCCGTGTTTTGTTATCATCGTAGGCGGAAATTGCGAAGTTGTGATAACTTCTTCACCAAAAACAGTTGAAAGTGGAATAAATTGTAACTTGGTTATATTCAAAGAATTCAATTTGATGGACTTTAACCTTGGATGGCAAATTATGTTACATTTTAAACTCAAACAGTTAAGGAGAAGTATATTTAAGAAAATTAACTACATACCAACCATAAATGGTAAAGGATCAGATAGACCAGATTTCTGAGAAACAAAACTAGCAATTTATATCAAGAACTAGGTGTGTACAGTTCAGGACTAGTTTCAACAATGGACTGAAAGCACACACTGAGACATCATTTAAACTGCATTCAAGGGCCATTGTCGATATTTACAGCTCTTGAACGCGGTTTCATAGGTGATCGCGATAAGTTTCACATGTGTGAGTACTATGTACTTTATAACTACCATTTAATGGGTAGTCTCTGAGCTAACACGGTTTATTTTATTTTCAATTGTTGATTTTATCTTGGTACACTGGACTTTTTTATCTCGCACGTCTTTCTACATTGTTCTCACATATATAATCTCAACATGAATGATGGAACTAAGATTTTGTAACAGTGTCCATCTACGAAGATCTACGCTTTAGAATGGCCTAGTGAGTGGGTCTGTAGCTTCGTTTTTAATAGTCTAATTGAAATAAATGCTTTGAGTTTGAGTTTCATTGCTGTTATTCGCCTTAAAATACCTATTTGTAAAAGTTGACAGCTTGACAACTGCTTAGAGAAAATATAGTAGATAACTACAACATACGTAAGTAATTGAATTTACCTTATGTATTAGACGTTATTGCTAGTAATAAAAAGTAAATGGATGAGTTATTATATTCTAGATTAGATTTTGGGCTTGTTCGCTTGTGCTTTTACGATAATAGTTTCCTACGGAGAGTACCTAATCAGGTTAGAGCTCTCTTGGACTGATTCTACTAGAGGAAGAATATCTATCATGGATAGGGTTGTTGAACCAGGAATATTGTGTGAAAAACAACCCTTTGACTGCCTTAGGGGTTAGGCCTTTTTAGGTACTTCTGCTACGATAACAAATCGCTTTCGAAACTCAAAGTTTATGTTGATCCGATTAATAATCGACTAGTAGAGATATTTAGGCCAAGTATCGCCTTAGGGGTTATCTTTTCAAAATAATTCAGTTAATTTCCATGCACACAAACATAGTATTTGCATGTCCTTTTTTCATGAGGGTTAGCAGAAACTACAGATCGTACTTACAATCTTAATTTCATATGAGTATGTAAAAAAACCATGAAAATGGCTCAGTATTCATTTAATAAATCCAAAAAAAATGCTTCATTGT
The DNA here is from genome assembly GCA_947578425.1 of Eugnorisma glareosa. Taxonomy (NCBI): domain Eukaryota; kingdom Metazoa; phylum Arthropoda; class Insecta; order Lepidoptera; family Noctuidae; genus Eugnorisma; species Eugnorisma glareosa. The sequence goes on from OX387959.1 coordinate 17,470,247, forward strand.
TGTAATTTTTGTCAGTAACACAATGTAAATAACGCAATGATATTGCTGAGTTATCAAAACGAAAGCCATTGTGATTGTAAGTGCGTTAGTCAATGAGCGGCTGGTGAAACACGTGTCCTGACTTTTCTTAATGCCTCCAATCTGACCAATGTAAAAAGTGACTAAATGCCCGCACGCTCATGTATACACAATATAATAAATGTCGGCACACAACGGAAATAGAATTTGACGTCGATTTAAACAAACGAAGACGCGTTAGACAATAAATATATCTTCGAACACATCGTAAATACGTCACAACATTGTTTAAACTTTCAATACTTAAACAATCAACACCTTTGTTAAAACAACCAGGTTTCGTCTCTGGGTTCGGTCACATGAAACTATAGAAGCTTCTTCAATATTCAATCGACCGACAGGTGAAGATTCGACAAACTGAATTGAGTAATTGAAGCATAGGACTTACTTATGTATTGCATTTCGGGTGGTACATAAGATTGAAGGAAATAATAGTCTGAAACTGAACATTTGCCTTAGCATGTGTATTTTTTCTGTTGCGTAGAATCCGTGTTGCATTTTTGCCAAAAAAAAAACAACAAAAAAATTGGAGTGACTTTTCCAAAGACAAAATTAAAATGTCAACCTTACAGTAAAATTATAACCCTTCCAGTTCAAGTCATGTAGCAAATCTATTTCATCCGAAAGAAATAGCAGATGATGGTCCAGGTAAAGCCATTTTCCAATAGCAACAGGCTCATTGGAAACCTCCAATGTCCTTCTAAGAGTATTATTTTTGGCGCGAGCGCGAACGGGACGATGAATCGGGGCGGCAGGCATCAGTGTGGGACGCGACCTGTTGACGTGAGGTTGCCAGCCGCGTTGCGCTGTGTTGCCATACGATGCAATTCATAATGGCGGGACTTTTGAATTGAGAAGCGTTTTTTTTTCGGATCGAACGGTAATAAGTGCAGTGTGGGTGTGTGGCCATTTTTGTTTTGCTGTGTTGTGATGTGAGTTTTGAATTTGGAAATGGGATTTCGTGTGTGTTTTTAAACTGGTATGTTTGAAAAAAACTCTAAGTATATACCTTTTTTACTAATAAATAGTAATTGATGTTTACAAAACATGAAATTACTACGTATACCTTCATTCAGGTACTGGCATAAAATTTCTTATGCGATTTCCCTAAAGGTACCAAAGCAAATGCAGTTAATACTAATAAGGTATTTTAACTATTACAAAGTTTAACTCATACATTAATTAATATTTGGCCATCGATATTCATAATGGGCAATAAAAATAAATAAAAAAGAATGACTGTTAAAAATGCTCATTTAATAACTAAGCTGCAATGTCGCAGAACAATTGGAAAAAAATGATGTTTCTTTGCGAAAAAAACCTGATCATGTAATCAGGTTTTTTTTGTATTAGGAACCCATATTATTACGGAATATTTTATTTTCAATAAATCGGTTCTTTTGCTTCTAGGATATTCGCTAGAAAAACAACTATTTTTCTAATTATCCTATAGCATCACAACAGATGCATAAAAGTCTTTCCTTTGTATTTACCAGTAATGATTTTTGGAAAGGTATATGAATCTGAATGGCTCCTGTTTCAAAGTTGTAAGTTTCAGACATCGAATATTCTGTATGTAGGGTCCATAAATTATTATAAAGGTTTTGGTGTTATTAGTTTGTCATTCACAGGTTACAATAAAATAAAGGCATCGAAAATAGTCTAGAATACTTTTATTTGTGTAAATAATTTTATTTCTGTAAATAATTGTATGTGTGTAAATAATTTTATTTGCGTAAATAATGTTATTTGTGTAAATGCAGACACACCCTTCCTTACTTCTTTTCGAGACGCTGTTACTTTTTCGTTGAGATGGGTCCAGTAGGGGTCCAGGTTGTTGGTAACACCTAAGCCTGTTCAATCCAGGAAATCATAATTTTGAATGACATACATGGAAATGCTAAGTTTCTTTAGTTGGTGCAATAGAAATCATCACTTATTTCTTCAAATCTCGAATGAATCGGTTTCTTCTAGGCAAGCGTGCTCCACCTAGGCGGCGTCATCGCTTTACATCAGGCGAGTTGCGGCCATACGCAAAAAAACTTAAAAAAAACGTTATTTTCTATAGCCTTACAAAACATCACGCTTGTTATCCCAGAAGAGTTAGGCAGAGGTGTATCTATAAAGGCGCTTTCCCTGGGAGTGTTTTTATTTTATTTTAATTTTATCAAATAGGAAAAACACACAGCTACTGCTAGATATTCCAACATGATAACTTAAATAATAATGTAGCCCACGTCGCTGTCCAAAGATTGACATTAATGACTAAACTTCAAATTGCTAGTCAATAAGCTGTTCATGTATGACAGTTACAACACATAATTAAAATATAAAAAGAGAAAAAATAAAGTTTAAGTATAATTTAATTTCATCATTATACTTATACTTTTTTTTTCTAGAAATTATATGGCCAAGAAAAGCAATCAAAGATTCTATTTTGTACAGAAACAAGTGAATCTGAATTGTTACATTACAGGCGAATGCTCCCGGTGAGCGGAGCGCCTTAAGGTGGAAGCACAAGGGTAGCCCGCGAAATTTAAATTTTCTCAAGTTTATTGCGATTTGCAGGTCAGTGCTAGGTTTTATGTTGATGCAAATATGAATCGCGCCAGTAACACGTATGGAGTTACAGAATTATAATCATTCAAATCATCAATACAGCCCTCCAAGGTCATATAATTCCATTCAATAGCTATTTCATGAAAAAATCACTCTTTGGAATTATATGAACTTGGATGGTTGTATTGATGATTTGAATGATTATAGTTCTGTAACTCTATGCGTGTTACTGGCGCGATTCATATTTTCATCAACATACAACCTGACACTGACCTGCAAATTGCAGTAAACGTAAGAAAATTTAAATTTCGCGGGCTACCCTTGCGCATCCACCTTAACAGTAGCCATATTTTGCGAGTTATAGTTATATTTGAGTTCCATATAATAAGGGACAAGCATATTGAAATCAACTGGACCCAAATTCAGACTGAACATAAGACCACGCCTCTAATCCCCGAAGGGCTAGGCAGAGGTGTATCTAACAGTACACCCACATTTACCCAATTATGTTTATGTTCCATGTAATAGGGGGCGAGCCTATTGCCATTAACCGGGCACAAATCCAGACTGCTACTGAAACATCCTGATGCAAAACCCCAAACACTTTGCTAGCACTTTCTCAGTAGTAGTGTTTGTCACCTCTAGACCAAAGAGGCAGTATAATTTCAAATCAAATTAAATCATTTATTTTTGCAGAAAACACTTACAGTGCTGTTATAAAATTTACGTTTCAAGGGATTTTAATAAGACTACAATATTTGAATTATTTCAATGTCATTCCTAGAATTATTACAATATTTTAAGATACGGTGAAGGATTTGCCATATTGAATTAAATATATCTACAAATAGCCTTTCCATTATTTGGATACCTACAATAAAAATGATTTCCCGTACGAGAACAGATTATCGAGTTATTTCCACATGACTTAGTTAATAAATAAATCCTCTTTGTCGGTCGTTTCCGCTCGGGAAATTATTTACATCGCCATTTGTGTTGTAATTTTATTTTTTTATGCATTCTTTTTTATTTTGGGAAACAGATTTTGGTTATGGATTTATTTAGTGGGAGCATCACATGTTTGTAATTGATTGTCATTGATTTGCGACTTTGCTGATTTGAAACGTACATACATTCAAAGCTGTTTTTAGGGCGTGAAAAGAAAAGATGATATTATAATTGATACTTTCATTAACACTGAACGGGATTTGAACCAGGTTTACTATTTGTTTTGAGTTCCCGATATTTCGGCGCTGTTGCCACCATGGTCACGGATAAACTGAAGTTACTGCGGTTGGGTGTTTTCAGTGACAATGATAGTGTTAGTGACCATGTCAGTTTAAAAACGAATATTATAACTAGATGTCTCCCGCGGCGTCGCTCGCGTTTTTGTCGGAAATTATCCCACGGGCACGTTGTAAATATAGCCCATGGCACTCGGAGATAATGTAGCTTCCTATTAGTGAAAGAATTTTCAAAATCGGTTCTGTAGAGCCAGAGATTAGCCCCTACATACAAACATACAAATTTACAAACAAATTTTACCTCTTTATAATATTAGTATAGATTGGCACCTACAGATAATATGGCTCTCTCAGCTGGTTGAGGGCAACTTTTAACGAACTCGGGAACAAAACGTTATGCTTTGTTTCCTCAAGGACCTATTGTTTGATGATATGCGCTTGCAGGTTATCTGCTGTTACGGGCATTTACCTTCCTTCCGGTAAAACTCCCTCGCTAAAAGATATACACTGGATACTGTAGGCCTAAAATGGAAGCTTTATCAGAATCAGAATATGAATCACGCTAAAAATTTAAAATTCTTAAAATGGTCTGTATGGTTATGAACACAAAGTCCATTTTAGGAGTTTTAATTTTTTCTAACTACAGGAGGACTCACCTGTAGTTTTGGCAACTTTGCAAAGATCTGTCGAACATTTAATTACTACCGTTTGCTCGTGGTTTCGCTCCCGTCATGTACGGAATGTAATCACGGGCAGGTTTTTAAATGTAGTCTCTAACACTCGGGGATACTGTAGCTTCCTGTTAGTGAAAGAATTTTCTGAATCCGATCTGTAGTTCCGAAGATTACCCCCTACATACAAACTTATAAACAAATAATACCTCTATATCATAAGTTATAGTATATATAATACGTACGTCTACGCAAATATGAGAAAGGAACTCTGTCTGTCTGTTATTTTAACGATTAAAAGCGGTCAAATACGCATACAAGTATAAGCATCCCATGATCATCCTTTAACGTTCCCACTGCTGGGACACTCGGCCTCCTCTCTATGAGAGGGAATGGGCTATAATCCACCACGCGGGCCCAGTGCGGGTTGGTAGATGTCACATGTCTTCGAATTTTTGTTCTGGGACATGCCGGTTTCCTCACGATGTTTTCCTTCACCGTGGACCGTAGCAGTGGTGATGAAATAAATTACACAAAGTAATGCGCCTGCCTGGGTTCGAAGCCACGACTTACTGTTCGTAAGTCGGGGCCGCCACCACTGGGCCACCGCTGCTCTCTACTTTCAGTATGCACAGCCCTAATACAGGACAATATTTTCTGTCTAGCGGCTCCATTAACGTTAAAATAAAACTGCAAAGGTCAAGCTAAAAATGGTCAGGTTTTAATTTTTTAACCAGGTTTCAAACCATTACAACCTTCATAAAGGTGCTCTAATCTTTGTACTTGCTGCAACACTAAAAATAAAAAATTATGATGTTAGTGGTAAAAGCCGTCGGAATTACTTTAAAATTGCGTTTTAGTTTAAACTTCCACCGCACTATGAGGTAATAAGCATTGGTTTAAATGTTAGCATACATAATTAACATTATCTTGCTCAAATAATAATAATTGTCGAGTAGGGACTATTATAGCCAATAAGCCTGATATAGTGGCGGTGGATCGATCAGAGCGGCGCGCAATGGTTGTTGACATAAGGGTGAGCACGATGAGAACTTCGTGAAAGCCGAGAAAGATTATGCAAATCAAGTATCTTGACTTGGCTCGCGAGGTTGTTGACATATGGGATGTGGACTCGGCGATCATTGTGCCGATAGTCGTATCAGCCCATGACTTAATTGCCAAGAGCAATCAATACCTGAGGAGGCTCTCGTTAGGCAGCTGGATCAAGGGTTTGCTTCAGAAAACGTTACTCCTGGACACGGCTCGTATTGTTAGGAGGTTCCTCTGTCTAGAGCCCTGAACGCCTGTAGCTTGGACCCTGTTCCCGATACCTGTGGGCTACAATTTTTTAATGTTTTCAAATGTCTTTCCTAATGAAAATTTAAAAATGGAATTGATATGTAAATATATAAATAAAGGAAAAAAAATATGATCAAAATATGTAGTGCATAATATACCACTTTTTACGTTTGAGTGAAATTAAAAATAATAAATGGAGTGTTACTGTTTCTCCTATCAGGAATTTCTCAGCAGCCCAGAGTCCGAATTCGTGGTCGTTTAATGATATCTCACCCCCTATTACATTTGAAACTGGCGAAATATGGGTGGAAAATAGTACCTAATAAGGAACTGCCTAGTTGGACGAGTGGTCGCAAGCGCGACTGCTAAGCATATGGTCCTGGGTTATTGACTTTCCCCATTATGAATTTTCTCAGCAGCCACGGATTCTAGATTTGTGCCCAATTGATGGCAATAGGCTCACCCCCTATTAAATAGGACTTAAACATAACTGGCGAAATGTGGGTGTAATATACAGGGTTAGTTTCCAAAGACCAGCCAAATTCTCAGATATGATGCCATACGACATTCTGAGCCCCCCCAAATAGAAATTTTTCATCGGTTATTTAAAAAAAAAAAACTGCTGTTTCATACATTTTGACCATATAGGTATTGCACTTTTGTAGGAAACAGCTGTTTTTTTTTTAATAACCGAAGAAAAATATCTATGTGGGGGGGGGCTCAGAATGATGTACTGCATTATATCTGAGAATTTGGCTGGTCTTTGGAAACTAACCCTGTATAATAATAGGGTATAGCTCTGCCTAACCCTTCGGCGATTACCGTCGTGATTGTATGTGGAACCTAGCTTAACTCTTCGTTATTCCGTGCGAGTGCTTGCAGTCAATTAAGCGAGCTTGTTACTTTAAAGCTGTTGTAGATATCACACTTGTGTACATAGTTGTAGTGATTACTCCTCGACATGAGCACTCCAATTGTCAATATTATGCTCGTTGCACTATTGAGATATAAAGTCAGAGTGGACTAGTATTGCAATGGTATTGATCTAAAGTGCGATTCTATTGTATGAGTAAAACTTCTGTCTTGGTTTCTCTATTCATAACGTAGTCTAACTTCTTATGGAAATCAAACAGGTGTCGTCAGTGAGACTATTTGTATATATAAAACGAATTTATGAAAAATCTCAACATCTCCGTAACTAGAAAGTTCCCAGGTATGATCTAGAACAAAAAAAATATCGTAATGACGGGACGCCTTGAACCCTACCCTTTTTTTTACCGATGTGAAATCATCAAATAACCCCTCCCGCTCTGGGCTGAGCAGGAGGGAGTGTCAGACTTTTACTGACTAAAACCCATCCATGTTCCTTCCTTTGCCCTTTGTGTTCCAGGGCCGCGGTATCTCTTTCGAACAGTCCCGCAACCCTGGCAGGCATCGGTCCTTACGGACCCCTTCCTGTTTGCTGACTCTCTTTGAGGCGCGCGTGGAACACGAACGCGCCGTCGACACGGCCTGTCGTCATAAGACGGACGGACGGTGAGCTAGCCCACAGCTCACCGTCCACAGGCCCGCGCCTACGGTGGCCGGGGGCCACCACGTGGCCCCCGACGCCCGGTGCGTCTCCCGCGACGGCTGAGACGTGGGGCTCTCTCCCTCTCACGTCCCGCCACCTCTTTCGCTAGCATGACTGCTTCGCAGAAGGAGGTGACGGCGTCCCATTCCCTCTCGCTCCGGACCATGGATTGAACCAGGGCCGGACGCGAGAGGACTCGCCGCCGCCGATTGAACCCTACCCTGAATTAAATTAATAACAGATTTACCATACGAACACTTCAGAGCACAGAATCGCCGCGCTCTGTGGGAATCTTAAAAACCTGTGTGTCGTAGCGACCTGTCTTAACAAAGCATTTGCTGCTTCAGACATTTTGAAATAAATAACTAGTCTGTAGGGAAAAACAGGAAAGTCAAAGAGGAAAACCGACCTTAATAATAATAATAATAATAATTCTTTATTTTCAGATCAGAGATCCATAGGATAATAATAATTTAATACTAATATGAATATGATTTAGAAAAAACGAAAATTTTATCAGGGTGATTTAGGAAAAGTCACATGTGGCCAAAACAGGAAAGTCAATGAAACTTGTTGGATGTACAAGTACATTTTGACATACCATATTGCTAATCTTTATTGTGCTTTAGACAGTACATAATAATGACAACTTTTACAATGGCCACGATAAAATGTCAACAACACTTCATTCTCTCCGGACTTTCCAGCAATATTGCAAAATACTATGTGTATATATTTATATAGGTACTAGGTACCTATAACATAAACATAACACCACGTCACAGTAGTACACCCACTTTCTTGACTACCACGGTCTATACCAGGGGTCGGCAAATACTTTTAAGTACGGTTGGAATTTTTTATCGACGCCCCAAAAATAACTCTTATGGCTTTGTTACTGTATACTATTGTATTTTACCGGCACTACAAAAAGTACTACAGCCATAGCACAAAAAAAAAAACTTTTTTACAAAAAATAATAAACCTTTTTTTGACTTTTGTAAGTATTTTTTTTAATCGGTTTTTTTTTTGTTCACTCCATTTGTTATTGAGTTTTTCTATCTGGGCACAAATCCACTTGTTGTTAATGGGCTACATTCTATTACCTACATGAGAGTAGAATTTAACTGGCGAAATGTGGGTGTACTATATGAGTAAGTACACCTTTATCTGTAGGTAGGTACTATGTACTACATAATGATAAGTCATGCACTCGTATGATAAGTCCAAATGAAGCCTTTATCTAGAGTATTTACTGAAATCTGTTAGTGACGCAACGGTACATTAATAAAGCAGGTGATATGGCGTGTAATGTTATAACACCGTGATAAAATTTAATCTTTGGAGTGCATGCTTTAATAGGACACAGGGGCCACGATTCTCCATACAAATTTATTCCCCTTTTTTTTTCTACAACAATGCCTCTAGACCAGGGATTCCCAAAGTGGTCGATATCGACCCCTTGGGGTCGATATCGGTTTCCTAGGGGTCGACATAAACGAAAACTGATTATGGGGGTCGACGAGGTCTAAAAATCGACCCCTATTAAATTAACACAAGTTCTTATTTAAAACTTTCAAGATAGGTAGGTAGGTACTGTATTGTTTATGTTGTGTTACGTGTACTAAGAATAATTAATATTTATGTAGGAAATAGCATTGTTGTAGTAATATAAAGCCTCAAGTTCGTACAAGATGAAAAACTCGGCAAGTCAGTGTGGACAAGTTTGTGCAAGATAATGAGTTCGAGCGTACGTCTTTCAGGCGCGTTTTGACTTGCTCTCTATTTGACGCTTGCGCGATTTAACACGAACGAATTCATGATCAAGTTGCAAGTCCAAACATGTTCCTGATATTTTACTATTTAACGAGGTTGCACTTAGGTTGAAAGTTCATTTGCGTTTTGAAATTCGTTGGAGCTTGAACGATAATAACTCATATAAGTACTCATTTATTTCAAGAGATTACAAAGTTATTACATAGCTAAATTAAGTGAAGTAAAGTGACTGAAAAAGAATTTACAAAATGCTGAGCTCCCTACGCGAGTTAATAGCGTAACCACACAATATCTGGAGTTTATGAAAAATTAACAGGGTAAGTACCAAACAGTTTTTACCCGGCACAGCGCATCAGCATTGCCCCACTGCACACTGTGTGATAGTGATCAGTTGAGCTATCTGTAGATTGTTTGCAACAGTTTGCAGTTGCCTCAGTTGTTTCAATTGTAAAAATTTACCAGTAAATTTAACAGTTTATTAGGTATTGTTTTTAATTTAGGTACTTAGTTTCTTATTTTTTTATTTGCAGGATTACTGAGAGTTTTATGATGGCGGACACGAAAAAAAAATGCAGACAATACAGTTTGGACTACTTGAAGTTCGGAGTTATTGCATCTCCATCAAATCAACACTTGCCGATGTGTCTCATATGTGAAAAAGTATTCAGTAACGATGCCATGAAGCCTTCAAAAATGGATGACCACTTATCGAGAGTACATGCTGACAAAAAAAGTAAGCCCTTGACATTTTTTCAAGCACTTAAAGAAAAACTAGACAAAAGGCCATCCATAAGATCGATGTTTGCGTCATCATCTATTAAAGACGATGATGGTTTACGAGCGTCCTATAATATATCTTTACTAATAGCGAAGTCGGGGAAACCCCACACAATTGGAGAGCAGCTTATCTTACCAGCCATTGCGGAGGTCCTTAACAATGTATTGCACAAACCCGCACATGATATTTTAAAGAGAATACCTTTGAGCAATAACACCGTTCAGAGACGCATAGACGAGATGGGACGCGATGTGGAAAACATTTTATGCAAGTTCTTACAGACCAACAGATTCTCTCTCCAGTTGGACGAGTCTACATTACCCGGCAATGAAGCTCTGTTGTTAGGATATGTTCGATATATCAAAGATGAAAATATGTGCCAAGAACTGCTTTTTGCTACATATTTAGAGACTGATACCAGAGGAGAATCAATTTTTCAGGCCGTGGAACATTTTTTTACTGACAAAGCTATTCCATGGAAGAACATTGTTTCTGTTGCGACTGATGGTGCACCGTCTATGGTTGGTCGTCATCGTGGTTTTATAGCTCACTTAAAGCGACAACTGCCTGATGTACTGGTCATTCACTGCGTGATTCACAGGCAGCATTTAGTAGCAAAAAAGCTGAGTCCTAGATTGCATAAGTCTTTACAATATGTAATAAATGCTATCAACAAGATTCGAAGCAATTCTTTGAACTCTCGGTTATTTGCTCAGCTATGTGAGGAAAACGACGAAGTCTTTACTCGATTACTTCTTCACACTGAAGTTCGCTGGCTATCAAGAGGCTCTTGCTTAGAAAGATTTTCAGCCGTTTTTGAATCTGTGTTGGAGTTTTTACAAGAAAAAGATCCGAATTTGAAAGAAAATCTGAACAATTGTAAAACAGATATTTATTACTTGACTGATATCTTTGGAATGTTCAACAAAGTTAATTTGCAGCTGCAGGGTGACGATCTTAACTTGATTAAAACAAAATCAATAATATCGGCCTTCGTGGGTAAACTAATCCTTTATAAACAAAATTTAGGCAGAAAAGAATATTCGCAGTTTCTGCATTTGTCAAAATTACCAGAAACGCTTCAAGATGATGACATTTTATTATATGTCACTCACTTGGACGCATTACACAAGGATTTTACGGAGAGGTTTGAGGATCTTTTAAATGTACAAATTCCTCAATGGATAATAAATCCGTACAATACCACAGCCATAGAAGAAGCCAATGTGATAATGCAAGAAGAGTTGATTACCATCAGCACAGACGAAGAGCTTAAGCAGAAGTTCAACCAAGGCTATCAGAAGTTCTGGTTGCAACGCAACATTGAAACACAGTATCCTACATTGTGGAACATTGCTGAAAAATACCTTATCGCTTTTCCATCATCATACCTAGTTGAAAAAAGCTTCAGTGTGGTAACAAACATTTTGACGAAACAAAGAAACCGTTTGAAAATCAACGAACGTGGAGATTTAAGGCTGCAACTCACCAATATTGAACCGGATGTAGCTAGATTGGTAGATAGTCACCAGGTTCATCCATCACACTGAATGTTTTATTTTCTCTTTGCGAATTAATACTTTTTTAAATATAATTTCCTACCTACTTAAAATTCTTTAAGTACCTAATTTGTAATAATCGTTATAAATTAAACTTGATATTTACTGAATTGTATGTCTTTTTATTTTGTTAAATTTTGATACGAAAATGAAGTCAATTTTACTCACTTAACCAAGTGCAAAGTTTTCCAATTGGTACCTTAGTACCTAGGTATTTTGTGTCAATAGGAAAAAACTAAAGATAGGCCCCCTTATTCATAATAGTCTGCTAACTTAAAGCATTGCTAATTCTCACTCTGTCTTCTTCTATTGACCTAAGTCAGAATGAAAAATAACACACTGTAGCAGCTGTTTTAAGTTAGCGGACCATTATGAATAAGGGGGTTGATCTTAAAAGTAGGTAATTTGGCCATGGGGGTCTGAGGTAACAGTTCATTTTGGAAAAGGGGTCACTTGTCCAAAATAGTTTGGGGATCCCTGCTCTAGACCAATTTTTTTTTCATATGGTCAAGCTCTACTGTAGACACCAGTAGCGAAGGGTTAATTTTTGTTAAAGGTAAGCCGGAGTACATACTTTTTATGTGATTTTATTATTTGCCTACAAAATACTGACTGTGCCATTTTTCAAAAGAAAGCCGGTAGGAATTGAGTTGTATGGTACCTTCGCCACTGGTAGACATGTCCCATAATCATAATCATCATCATCATCTTCCCACCCTTGCCCCATGTTACTTGGGGTCGGCGCAACACATTTTTTTCTTCCATACTCCCCTGTCAGTCGTCACGCTATCATTTACTCCATTTTCCTTCATATCATTCTTCACACAATCCATCCATTTTTTCTTTGGTCTTTCTCTCCCTCTTCATCCATCATTTAGTCACATGCGTGCCGAGCCTGCATGGAGGTAGACGAGACAGCAGCCCACGTGCTTCTACACTGCCCAGTGATTACAACAAACAGGGCAAAGTACTTCGGTAACCCAGGTACTCTCCGCGAGATTGCCAGCAACGTCAAGGCGCTGCTGGCCTTTCTCGGGGAGTCAGGGTGGATCGAATAAATTTCCCACCCGCACGCAAAATACGCGCTTAGACGTGGAGTTGCGGACACCAGCCCGCTATACAATACAATAGTCACATGCGATTCATCCCTCTTCATCACATGCCCATACCAAGACAGTCGATTCAATTTCAACTTTTTTGTAACTGGCGCAACTTTCAAACTTCCTCTAATCCTTACTTTATCCATTCTTGTCACACCACACATCCACCTCAACATTCTCATCTCCACTACATGCAATCTTTTTTCATCCATCTTATTCACAGCCGATTCATTCAGCAACTTACATATTAAGTAAAGAAAATAATGACCCTCCAAAAACGACAAAAAATGCTCCATTCTTAAGGCCGTGATTAGAGGACTAAATTCGAAAACCCGTTCATGAATGCCTGCACAGTTTGACTGTAAAGCCAAACCGCACATGCATAACCTATCGTCTATGGCCGGCTTTACGTTCCGATCACGACCACAGGCGAAGAAACTTTGCGTCAAGCGATACGCTTGTCATTTGTCGCGTCGCGGTGTCATGTCGTGCTCCAAGCGATTGTTCATTTGTTTTATCAGTAGTTGCTGTCGCTACACGCGTGATGATTGAGTTTGTAGCCTGTGACCGGCCGTAATAAGGGCGGTCTCCACTACAATCGAGAGTAGAGGAAGAGGAACAACCAGTAGGCCTACGGTATTTTCACCTCTCTACACAATACAATAATCTGTTGGCTGTTTATGAGACATTTTTTGTTTCTTTCTAGGTGGAAACCGGCCCTTAAGCTCTGGGAGTTAGCGATTGACAAAATCATTACTAAAAATATCAATGATTCTGTCAATATTACACTCGATACACGCAACAGACAAGGATAAAGCTTGTCTGTTCCTTACGAAAATTGTGAAACAAAATATTACGATCTTCTTCTAATAGAAATCGTATATGGTTGTCTTTATTGCCAGCCAGTGTCAATTTAAATACCAATACGAGGAAATATTTTTATTGGATTCGATTTATTGGTTTCGTTTTTCCCGCCTATTTCTCACTTTTGAGTTTATAATTAATAGAAAATTATAGGTAACTAGGGACAAGGATCTTTTGCTACTTGCTTCACTGTATCTTCTGTTGAAGACAGATATTAAGCTGTGTTATATATATTTTAGGGCTGAATTTTAATCAAGAGATTTATTCAAACATTTCAAACACGGCTCTGGTCACGTTATAACCATTACGGCACACCATTCAAATTATATGTTTGAAACGGGAAATTGACAACCAGTTCAGGAAAACCACTCAATAAAACTGGTTGGCTGAAGCCAAAACCCCTAATAAACATTAGTGAACATTGATATATTATGAAACTATAAACTACATGGGTTTCAATTACGATAAATTAATAATATAAAAATTAATTTATAAAACACCTCGTTGGTCTAGTGATCGCAATCGCAACTGCTGGGCATGAGGTACTTTTTTTTTTTTTTTTTTTTACCTTTGGTAATCATCATCATCCATGTTCCTTCCTTTGCCCTTTGTGTTCCAGGGCCGAGGTATCTCTTTCGTACAGTCCCTCAACCCTGGCAGGCATCGGCCCTTACGGACCCCTTCCTGTTTGCTGACTCTCTTTGAGGCGCGCGTGGAACACGAACGCGCCGTCGACACGGCCTGTCGTCATAAGACGGACGGACGGCGGGCATGAGGTCCTGGGTTCGATTCCCGGGACGGGCAAAATATTATTGGGTTTTTCGATCAGCAATATCTCAGTAGCACCCACGGAGTCTGGTTTTGTGACCGATTGCTGGCAATAGGGTTGCCCTCTATTACTTGGGACCTGAACATAACTAACGAAATGTGGGTGTACTATTAGGTACCTGTGCCTAACCCTTCGTAGTTTATAGGCGTGATGTATTTATAAAATACTCGTGACAACATGTCAAGACGCTCCTGACTTGCATAGATGCAAATGTTGTGGACAGTTAATGTTCTAAATGATGCTCCAAACTGCATAAAAATCAATTCTGGAGTTCGAAAGACCTAAGCGGTCACGCAAACATGAAATATAACTTTGTTTTATACTTGTGTTGGTATAGATTCAGAAAACATAAGGGACACGATGGTTCTGTTTGTAGCTTTCCTTCCAACCCTAGAAACAGTTTGAATTACATAGTTCTGTGGTGTAAGTATTAAGTTAAATAGCTAATAGCTCTGAGCTAGGTAGGTATACTGGTATGGGGAAACTCGGTGCATCTCGGAAGAGCTTTCGTCGCACAAAAGACGTGTATACGTGCGATTTGTAATATAGACCCACTTACATCCTGTAAACAACTGTTTAAAAACCTTAGAATACTTACATTAACAGGTATTTATATTGAGGAAATATGTAAATTTACCAAATCTCACCCTGATATGTTTGAAAAACTGGGAGATAAATGTAAGTTCAAAACTAGATATCCTAATAGGTTAATTATTCCTGGTATGAAAACTGAACTATATAGGCGGAGTTGCTATCCTATGTGTAGTCAGATATACAACAAGATTCCTAACCAAATTAAAGAACTTCCAATGGTCCGCTTCAGAAGGGCTTTACGCAAATGGCTAATTGAGAATCCCTTCTATAATATAAAATAATTCTTTCAATTTAAATGTAAATGACCCAATTTTAATTGTACCAAAATTTGCATGTCATTATATTATGATTGAATATGTTAAGCTACTATTATATTACCTATGTAAGAACTTTTGTAACCATATTTATCTGCAAATAAATCTTTGACTTTGACTTTGAGCTAGTATCTGCCTAATCTTTTCCTAAATATGTTGGGAACGGTTTCCAATCTAACCGAATGCAGCTGGATACCAGTATTTTACATGGAGCGACTGCCTATATGGGGGTCTAAAAAGGCCGCTTTATCAGAATCATCACTACATAGCATAAAACAAAGTCGCTTCCCGCTGTCTGTCCCTATGTATGATCTTTAAAACGGATTTTGATGCGTTTTTTTTAATAGATAGAGTGATTCAAGAAAAAGGTTTATATGTTAAAATATGCACCCGTGCGAAGCCGGGGGGGCGAGTCGCTAGTAGTAGAATAATAATATGAATCTCGTTAAATTTCATAAAATGGTCACAGAGTCAGTATATAAATATTATGAATTGTCACTTTAGACCTCCACAACCCAGTTAGCACTGGGTACCGACTGGTTGTCAGACTTTCGGGCCAATGACTGTCTCTAACGACTGTCAAAGATCTATTAATGACAGTCAGTCAGTCAGGACCAATGGCTTTACCGACCACGACCGACGCACGGAGAAAACTCGGTATGTAATGGGTGGACACCCATCCCCGGACCAACCTAGGCAAGCGCGGCTTAACCTGAAGATTGATCCGTGCGGTTGTTATTATTGAGCCACAAGTTTTGACCTAATAAATACTGTTAATAAAAATAAGAGAGGAAATACATATATGTACTCATCAATGCGTTTAAATAATATGATATAACAAAATACTTTATGATTTTCGAAAACCAGACAAATTCTTCAACTTGTTCATCATCCAACACAATATTGTGTTTCTTAAAATACATCGTCTTCGTTGAACTTTACTAAAACTTGAACAACAAAAATATTATTACACTCAATTCCAACAAACTTCTCAAAGTATTTCATACCTCTTGAATGAATTTCCATTTTCCATGTTCATTAATTCGGAGCGATCGCGCGATCATCTGGAAATTACTTTCCAAGTGGCAATGTTGACATAACTGTCTCTTACACTACCCAGTAGTTTAGGAGCTAGTGAAAATGATAAAGTTCATTTAACAAGCCTGCAAAAACATGAAATTAAAAGAAGAGAATGAAAAAACTGGCCAAGTGGACAGACAGACAGACGGACGGACGGTCGGAGCAGCCTCCGCTGCTTAGTAATAGTGTCCTGTTGACCCTAAAAAGAAAACTGTTAACTAAACGAATATAAAATTATCTAATTCAATTCAAATTTATGTGGATTTTATCCGCCATCGGTATTGAAATTATCTTGCGTTCCTGTAAGGCCTCCCCTAGAGCTTGTCACACTTTCCAGTAACGGTTTAGTTAGTCTCTTTCAAGTAAGACCAGTTTTTTTTTAAATATCGACTTGCTATCTAAGACGATGGCTCCTTTTCTTTCTTTTATTATTCTTGGACACAATTCAGTTAAGTACATTCTTTTGTTTGATTACTTCAATTGACTTGCCCATCTCGACTTCAGTTATTTAAGTGAGTAATGTTTCTAGTTTTTTTGGTCTTTTGACTTAACTTTAAGCATGTTGCGTTCCATACTGTGTTGATCACTTATTTAGGAGCTAGTACTTCAAAGCACACATCATCGAGCTGAAAAGTAAGAACCGCCATGTCGTAGAAAGAAATATTATAACACAAATGTGGGCCCGCGTGGTGGATGCCCCACTGCCTTCGACAAAGAGCGAGGTTGTGGCCCAGTGATGGGAACATTAAAGAGTGATTATGCCACTTAAAACCAACATAGTAATTGGCATGTCACTATTACATATAATTTGTGGCAAACCTTTTATATAGCAAACTAAATAATTTTACGCAGTGTTTAAGCGTCTCTTTATTGAACACGATAAAAACAGAACAGCAAACGTTGGTGTGTTTTTTTCATAAAAGCATAGTAAAATTCGCAAAAGCGTATCGTAAGCATAGTAGATCATTTCAATGGAAATTTGACGATATTAACACGAACTGTAATCTGTTGTTGTGAAATCATGTAAAAGTAAAATATTTAATAAAAACATACTCAGAGTTGTGTTTAATGATGTCCTCCTTTTGTTTTTATTTTAACATTGCACTTTTCAGCTACAGCCTGTATCAGAAGGGTGTGGTCAGTGGTCAGTGTCGCAGTAGCTGCGTTTCGATGCAGACGTGTAGCTGACGCGTATTGATATAGCAAATGCGGCGGCACAAGCCATCGCTTGTAATTTTAACCACCATGGATCAACAACTTGTGGCAAATGAGTTACTGGCGTGTCTACAGCAGAATTTGGATGTGATAGCAGAGGTGTACATTGTCAAAATCTGCGCCTCGAACTTCAGTGAAGATGACAACGCTGCTGCCAAGCTTATGTTGTGCCGGTTGCTTAGCAAGAGTGACCAGATGGTGTCCAGCCGGCGTGACGGGACTAACAGAAGCATACAGGACATCATTACGCTGCTAAAGGAGGACGACCCTGACGACGACGTGAAGACGTTTGTGTTGAAGGACTTGCGCAAGCTCCCTCCCGTCACATTCGATCATGTCGATGTTAATATTGTGTTTGAAGGTGTTGTTTTGTTATTGAAGGACATTGTTCTTCTCAAGGCAAGTAACCAGTGGAGTGCAGAAGAAGTTGTATCCCAAAATGCTGTCGCTGATGCGCAACGAACGCAACTAATGGCGTCAAAAGGCAGCGGTACTTGGGTTACTGTCGGGTGCAACAGGCTTCGATGTATCGGGCTAGTTTCAGGTGAGCAGTTTTGTCGCCGTCGTCACCAAAGAATGCTGAGCTTGCAGAGTGCAATCCTCGTCCACCCCGCTGCCGCGTTCCCGTCCCAGTGGTTTCGGCCCCGACCTTCCTACCCTCGCCTATATCTGCAGCGTCTGCAATATCTCAACATGTTCGTTGAGATTTGTGGAGCTCATGTTTTCGTGACGGTGTTGGATAGGAGGCGCAGTCAACGTACCAACAAAAAACGTTGCGGCAGAGCCGCATCGGGCCTAACGTCAATATTCGACCCGCTAAGCCGAACCCTCCGGTGTACATCTCCTGCCCACACTACACCACTACAAAGACTTGGTACGTGGCGAGAATGCAACTGCCTGAGTCGCGCCGCAACGTCAACTTTAAGGCGTTTGTGGTGCGAATACCAAATAAATGCTGTGTTATGTTATACACGGTGCAAACAGACCCTTCTCGAAGCCGTCAATCAAGCATTATGTACGGTGGACTGCATCAATTGGGTACCACAGTTGTATTATAGCTTCGGCGGCGGCGACCTCTCGCTTCCGGCCTTGGTTCAATCCATAGTCCGGAGCGAGACGGAATGGGACGCCGTCACCTCATTCTGCGAAGCAGTCATGCTAGCGAAGGAGGTGGCGGAACGTGAGAGGGAGAGAACCTCACGTCCCAGCCGCCGCGGGAGACGCACCGGGCGTCGGGGGCCACCGCAGGCGCGGGCCTGTGGACGGTGAGCTATGGGCTAGCTCGCCGTCCGTCCGTCTTATGACGACAGGCCGTGTCGACGGCGCGTTCGTGTTCCACGCGCGCCTCAAAGAGAGTCAGCAAACAGGGAGGGTCCGTAAAGACCGACGCCTGCCAGGGTTGCGGGACTGTTCGAAAGAGATACCGCGGCCCTGGAACACAAAGGGCAAAGGAAGGAACATGGATGGGTTTTAGTCAGTAAAAGTCTGACACTCCCTCCTGCTCAGCCCAGAGCGGGATTATTTGATGATTTCACATCGATAAATAAAAAATAAAAAAGTTGTATTATAGCTTTAATTGCACTGTACACCAATCTAAGTAAGTTTACACAAAAATGATTGCTGGGAAGTGACTTTTTTTGGGGTGGAAAATCACGTTTTACGATAGGACTCAATGTAACGTACTCAAAACATTGTGCTTGAAGGATTGAATAGTATGGGGGTCGTGGAGGTGTTTAGAGTAAAAATCTTGCAATAAAAACATGTACTTATTTAAAAAAAAAACTTGTGATAAAGTTGGAACTTGGTCAAAGTTCCAACTTCTTCACAAGTTTTTTTAATAATAATAGCCCAATATCTCCGTAACTAGAAGGTTCCCAGGTATGGTTTAGAACAAAAAAGTGAAATCAATGACGGGGAAAACAAGTGCCTTTCGGCTTCGTTAAGGGTCTTGTAACACTCTTTATACTATGTAAGAATGTGGTATATATCATCAAACTGAACAACATTTTTCATCAACAAAACTCGAAAAAAAAAACAGCTGTCCGGTCCCATACAGGAAAATGCGATTCCGTGCTGTTGGATGAGGTTCAACCATTAAAACGGTTTTACAATGGCAATGGTTTTGTCTTTGTATGGTGTCGGCAGGAGCTATAAGTATATGAATAATTCAGTGGGGTAACGATTAGGACGTCACGCTTGTAGCGAGAAGGGTGCATAGGTATTGACACTCGTCAACGCCCTTTTCATGTACCTACCACATATCAAGTAAAGGCCAGCTTTATTTTTGGCTCGCTTGAAATAAACTCTATTTTGATGTAGGCACGTTTTAACTGAAAATCAATGTAGGAATTTCTCTCTGTGTTTTACTGGAATTTAATACATAAATAACCACTTCAGCTTACAATCTTGTTGAGACACAAACCACAAGCGAGTGGACTGCAATTCACAACGCTGATCCAACGTGGGTTGATGAATCTAACATGTTTTTTTTATTTAGTTCTAGGACATGCCGGTCGTTCAACGTTTTCCTATACTTTGCTTGTATTATCATAATATTATTTACCTTATTCATTCATATAGATTACTGCTAGGCATATTCATGACTATGGTTGTAGGCTTTCCGAGTGTCAAAAAAATTCAATGCACGATTTTTCCTGAAAAATTAAAGCCAGAGGCAACGGTAAAAGCTTTTACACAAAATCAACGTGCAATACGTATAGTAGGTACGTATCCATTAATTCATACGTACTGTTTTGGAACAAAAGAATTTTTGGTAGGTATAGAGGAGTAATTTATTAAAACTACAGAGAATATTTGAGGTATTTTAACCTGCTCATAAAATAGAGGAGGTTATGCATTCGCACGACATTTTTTACGTGATTCTTTTTTCATTTGGTAGAGAAATATCGCGTGTTATCTCCAATACTACTTACGTATTTTTTCTTCGTGTATGTGAATGATCTGCTAATAACTTAATTATAATATAAAATGACAAGAATTGACAAGAATTTGTGTGCGATACCACAACTTAAAAGAGTAGAATTAAAAAAAAACATTTTTGCAAAAAAAAAACAACTTAAAAAAAATACACAAAAAAAGAGGAAAATTACTTTCGGAAGTCGGCGGCAAAAAAGTAAATGAAATGCAATGTTGCCATTTAAGGTAGCATTTTCATAGAGTTCAATAATATGGGTTTGTAACTATACCAACATTATAAAGCTGAAGAGTTTGTTTGTTTGGTTGAACGCGCTAATCTCAGGAACTACTGGTTCAAATTAAAAAAATCTATGAGTGTGGGATAGCCCATTTATCGAGAAAGGCTTTAAGCTATATAACATCACGCTACGGCCAATAGGAGCGGAGCATCAAGGAAAAATGTGAATCTTTTATGTGACGCAAACGAAGTTGCGCGGGTCAGCTAGTAATAAGTTTATATATACAATAAGATCTAGGGCGATAATTATCGAGATCTTGTCTTAATAAATAATACCATATTGTCTGGAAAAGGTGAGATGCTAAATCGTAAAAAAACACAAAAAAAATTGGGTAGACCTGTTGGCCCTGTTGGTAAGTCGTTGTGAACTCCATTCTACGGCTGATCCTATTGGCAGACCGCCAACCGTGTGATCTTACATAGTTTTAATCTGTAAACCAGTTTTACGAGTTCGTTCGCAAACATTCTTCTGCAATGATTGTAATATCGATTGAACCGGCCGATTTCTAGTTTTCAATTTCATGTTTTCAAATAACATTACGAACTTTTGGTGCATTACGTGTGGCATGCTATCTGTACAAATAAGTAAAAGAAGAACCGTTGAATTTATTGATAGAAACTTCTGACTGAAATATTTGGACTAGCTTGCACGACTCACCAAATTCAATTTATAGCTGAACATAAAAAATAAACTATTCTTTCATCTATTTAATCGATTAGCAGAAACGCAATAAACATCATTGTTTAAAGTGACTCGTCTTGGAAGATAGTTTTAATGTATTAGCTGTGACTACGATCGTTAGAAATATTCTTTGTAATGAATAAAAATAACATTTAATCGATCAATCAAATCACGAAGTCTATACAGTAAATAAAGCCATAAAATGACTAATAACCACCCACGCTACGGCCCACCTCACTTTCAAAGCGAAGCATTTCATTTCGACTTTATGCATCTATTGATTTCCCTGAAAGCCTACCACGGTCATCAAACTCGATTGTTATCTCATTTTAAGACCGTAAAGGTGGTCAATAAAGTCGATAAAAGCACTCGATCACGCGATGTCATCGGTCGTTTCGAGTTCGTAGTTTATAGTACCACCCCATATGCCATGTATTCTTACCACCTACACTTTTACGAACCATTTATGACTGTCATAATTGTGAGTTATGTTTTTTACTGTAAATATACATTTATAGACATACGTAGACAGAATTATTGTTTTTTTTATTATCAACTAATTCGATTGTGCCACGTGTAACGAAGTAAAAGTTTGTCTAACAAAGTAATGAAGATAAAATATCATTGCTCTTGCTTAGTTATTTTAAGAATAAATATTCATCGTACTTGTGTCGAGTTTCTGATGAATATTAAGAGTGGGGACTGCTTTTTCAGGATCGTGCATGCGAATTTGCTTAAACAAGTACACTCGATGCCACCGCAAATTTAAACGTATCGGGGAAACAAACGCTTCTGAAAAAATAATTACTGTTTTCATTAAAATAATTTATTTTTTATGTTACATCCTCTGTTTTTCCATTGTTATGACGAAATAATTGAAACATAAATTCGTTAAAGTGCAGCACATTTAATTAAAACCTTTTTTTTTCGATGCTATAACGAATGAACATCGGAATTGAATAAAAATATTAACGGGTTCGAAGCCTTTACTTTATAATCACATACGAAACTCATCGTGGACGTTGAAAATGAATCCGTTTTTTTGTGTAGTGTAAAATCATAAAGAATGTACTTACTTTATTTTCTAGCCTCATTCAATGAATGAGATGCCCTCCTTTTGGGCTTCGCTACAGTCGGGTGAAAATCCTTGAATGTAATACAATCAGTCAGTTATCCCTTATACATTAAATATTCAAACTGCCTGGAAATGGTACAAAATAAATTTTCAAGAACTATGTATTACAGGTGCTTTCACTCTTCTGCGTCTTATGTCGATTTATTGGAATAATATAATCTTCTGAGCCTTACTGGACGACGGATATTTCTGGAGATCGTGCTCCTGTATGACCTCTGCAGAAACAAGTACGACTGTTCTGATATTTGCAATAGAATTTGTTATTTAGTACCCAGAAGGACACATTTGCGTGTAGTGCGCAAGCAACCGTTGTTTACAGTGAGAGCATGTCTAACAAATGCTGGTGTTCGGGCACCGTCGCGACGTGTTTTTGACAATTATAATAAACACTTTCTTGACATCGATTTATTCTGTGCGGCACGTGGAAGATTCCGAAACTCGACTCACAAGGCAATCAAGGATTTAGACATCCTATCCTTTTACTCTTAGGTTATTGTAGGATAATATGATTATTTAAAAGTTTAAAATCACTTTTTTTTTTTCATTTGTATTGTTACTTTTAACTTCTCTTTGAAGCGTGTTATTAATATTCTGCTGCTATTCTGTGAATAACGCTGCTGATTACATAATTGTTAATTTTAAATTTTATGTGTCTATGCTTTATTATGTGATTTTTAGTGGTACCAAAAAAAAAAAAAAACAGATTTCATTGAGAGTTTTACCAAGAAACATGTTTGGGCACTGCTTTTTAAACTGTTAACTTGTTTTAGTTACCAAAGAGAATAAAACGTTTGTAGTAAAGTAGATTCCGACAAAATAAGAATCGCCTCTTTTTCGAAGTCAGTTAAGAGTCCCTATCAATTTCTTCGCAGTACTAGTTTAGGTAATTTAGGAGAAATGTGCGCGTGTGAGCGTTCGAAATAACGCCAACGATCGTAGTGTGCGTAGTCTCATGCAGTTCAGCGGGAGCAAACAATCTTGGTACGTAACAGTATTAGATATACATATATTTTAAGCAAATCAATTTGCATTTAAGCTGCAATTTTTTTAATGTTTCATACATTATCAAAACCAATTAAAATAGAAAAGTTAAGACTATACAAAAGCAAATAATATTATAGGAAAAGGTTGAGTGAAAAAAATATATTAACAACTAAATATATTTTATCTATTTAGTGTTGTTTATTTTTATTGCTTGCGTATGTCTGTGTGTGTGACATCTTATTGCTGTTTTATTTAATTTTTAACTAAGGAAGTGTTTTTTCATTTCAAGTGAAAGAAAAACGAGATACCAACTTATTAATTTCTTTATTATAAGAAGTGTCGGCGACAAGGCCATATCCAGGGAGCAGGGTGCAAGTAGTGGCGGTACCTAGGTGTGTGCACTTTCTATTGCAAGTCGATTTAAGTTGATTAGTTTCAATTAGATCAACGTAAGGTTCTAACAAGAGTAAATTACTTATGATAATTACATTCTAGTTAGATTTATAGTTTGGTTTTTCTTATAAAAATAGCGGTAAGACGACTTAAGGCGCGTATAATTTCTATAAACGTTTTGTTGTTCAAATGTAAGGTTCCTGATTATGCTGAATATTTGCAATATTTATGTTAAGATTAGCTTAATAAAGGATTTTCACAGTTAGTTTTCCTATGCGAATTAATTAGGTTGAAAATTCGATCTCATAGAAATTACGTAATTTGAAAATGAGGTTTTTTATTATTAGAGATATCTAATCGAAATTAGTGTCAAATGAAAGGATTATGTGTAAAACTAAATGTGTAAAAGGATTCATGTCGATAACTTTATTAGTATAAGAAATATAAGGCAATTTGTATAATGAAAATTTGTGCAGATAATTTTGAGTTTTACCAACTGGACACACGTGTGTCCAGTCTCTCGTGTCCAGTTGGTGACTAACCCAATTTTTGCAGTATAACTTCTAGGACTTTTTTATTTTATTAAGATTTGTTAAATGTCACAGGTCTAACTTGCTAGTTAGTTTTTTGTAGAAATAAATAAAATATGGGGTTCCAACGTTTCGGCTTTAGTAAAAATGACGCGTAAAATCGATCCAAATTACGCGGTTCTCGCGATCGTAAGAACGGCCCGTTTAAAAGACCGCCCTGTCCGCTCAGTATAGTCAGTCGCAGTACGGCCACCGAAGAGGCAACAAGAAAAGGAACATGGAAAAGCCGAAGCCTAGGGAACAGGGGAAAAACTATATCAAGAAATAGTTTTTTATTCCTGCCTACCCCTCCGCTCAACGTTCCAGAGTTCTCCTCCGAGGTCTTAGTGGGTTGTGCCCAGTACCCATACTCTACGCATTCAGGGGTGCGTGGCGACGTGCGCCACTAGCAAAGTATTGTCAGCGTACGTCAAACGTAGTGGGAGATTGTCCCAGGAGTCTGGTCTCCGAAACAAGAAGTATAAATATTGATAAATTTTAACCTCCCTTTCGACGTTAATTTAATACGAAGTGCTCCGAATTTCCGAGCTTTCCTGGAATCAACGATTTTAAAATGTTTTTAATTTTGGTTCCGTTTTGTTTGCCAGAAGTCGTCGTCTTTTGCAATTCTTTCGACTTTTACAGGCTTATCCGGTCCAGTCCACACAGCAAACAAACATAGTAGAACAAAAAAAAACATTTTCACAGTATCAAAACTAGTCAGACGTAATACAAAATTACGCGCGATTCGCAAGTACTTTACGTCGGGAGCGGCAGTCGCAGCGACACAGGTCCGTCGTCGAGTAGCCCTCGGGCGCGACTGAATGGAATGAGCAAACGCATCGGCTTTTATGGCATTATTTAAATATTTTATTACAATTAAATAAGTCGTCAAAAAAAATATTAAAAAATTGAATTGGATAGATAAATACCTTAAGTTTTATAATATTTCATATTTATTGATATTTTCAACATATTCTTACGAGTAGACGACGGTTTTGCGCATTATTTTATCGGGTTTTTTCGGTGTGAATCACATTTTTTTTAAAGCACTAATTAAGTTTATTTTAAAATAAAAAATCGTAGACTTACTAATATACTATATGCCCAGTAAGTACGATTTATTTCAAATTATAATTCATTACCAGTTAGCCGAAAAAACTATTGAAAAACCTGGTGTTTCGTGCTTTCGTAAAAACGTATGTTTGATTTTTATTTTTCCTAATTTATGTTGAGTGGTTATCAAAATTATAATTCGTACACTTACTATATATATAGGTGATACATAACTTTGCATTAAAATAAATTACCAGATACCATAAGGTTATTGAGAAATTTGTACTGAAAAAAGTAGTATTTTCTGTTTTTAGACCGCGAAATTGATAGGGACTCTTAAAAAAAAATGTGTTGAATTTGTTACCTCCTGTTTTTTGAAACTAACCACCATTTTCTCCTTCCAGGTACAACCAAGTGCAGTGCTAAAATAAATACGTGTGCGTGTGTATAATAATGCGTATGCGCTGAGTGTTGTGTAGTGCTAGTGCTGTGCCGCGGTGCGCAGACCCAGGCCCGGAGTTGTCGGACGCCTCCACTATGCGGCTAAGTTGACGACGGCGATCGGCCGCGCCTCACGCCGCTGCTCCACTCGCACGACAGGTGAGATTATATCTTATTGTATACAAGTAATTTTATCATCATCATTTCAGCCGAAAGACGTCCACTGCTGGACATAGGCCTACCTCAAGTGTCGCCACATTGATTAAGTAATTTAAAATACGAAAAATGGCGGAATTCTGCGGTCTGTTGAAATTACCGAAGAATAAAGTGGAAAAAACGAAAAGAGCACGTCAAAAAACATAACTTATTTTCAATGCTCTAGGAAAACTTGCCACGTATAATTGCCAAATTACTAAACCAATTTGAGCTATTTGGAAGTACAAAAACGTTTAGTTTTAAAAGTCTTTTATACTGTAGTTACTAAGCGTGTATATTGCACAACATATGCTTCGATAAACACTATTGGCTATATTTGTTTGAATTCTGTTTGCGTAGACGTGTGAAATACGGTTCCTGCCCGCCGTCTGGCATCCCTACTACCGGAACACGGCAACAGAATCTTGTTGCTAATTTTGGCAGTAATTATGTTGTTATCTCCGTTTGTGCCGGCAACTAAGCGAATTCAGTTTGAAGTACGGCTCAGTGCGGTTATTAGGGATATATAGGATTTCATGCTCTAGGCTAGGGAAACAATTTGCTTTATGTATATGTGTGTATGAGTTTTAGTTACGGGTATAATTACGATGGGAACAATGTTGAATCAATGTAGGTGGGTTGAATGAACATCGATACAAAGTTGTATTCTAACAATATTTTTTGTACGAAACCAATTTATGGGAATGACTGCCTGTGGGAATATTTTGTAAATAATTTAAAATGAATACAATAACACAAATCATCGTCGCTTAAAATAACTGTTATCTACAATGGCCTAATCAAGTTTGGGCTTTCTAAGCTTTCAGTTTATATATAATTATATTTATACACTGTCACTTACGGGACATCATCCGTGATTTTCAGTTATTGTGAGCTCCCGATATTTCGACGCTGTTGCAAGTGCCATGATCGGGGGGAGAATGGAGAATGCGTGTGGATAGTAAATAGTTAAAAATATTAGGTACAGACAAACCTGTCTACCCTCTTTCTTAGTCGTTAGCTACGCGAACTACTGGAACTCGATATAAAGTCACGGCAAAACACAGTCACAATATGACTAGGTTTTGTGGAGTCCTTATTACGACGCCGGCTGTTGCTTTTGAGCATCGGTAGCTCACAATAATTGAAGATATCCCGTAAGTCATAGTGTAAGTTTATCTGATGACAGTCTAAACAGGCCCCTGTTTAGGATAAATTCTAAATCAAAGCACTCAATTTGTAAGTGGCACTATAACATAGTTATTGACATGAACAGTTTTCTAATCTTACTTTAGATTCCTTACCATTTCATCAGATACTTAGGGAACATACTGGCTACTTGAGAGCACACCAAAGCTCTCGACAACCACCCTAGAAAGCCATCGATTGCAGTCGCTGTGGCCGAAATCGGCTATATGGTAGCATCATTATCTTCTTGGAACATACAAAACAAATGTTGGTACAAATCTGGTCCACTTTTATTATTTATTTATTCTTTTTATTCATTTATATGCATATGATTTACATTTTTAAATATTCCTAAACAAATTAAAATAAAATAAAACATTGAAAACAATTTTTTTTATTTTAAACAAATTAAAATGAAAAAAACATTAAAAAATAAAAAAAAATTGTGGTCCGCCGGTGTCAAGAGCGGGGTCCAAGCTACCGGTGGTTACGGCTCCAGAGACAGGAACATCCTCACAATGCGAGCCGTATCGTCGTATATTTATTTATTTATTATTAGGCTTGCCAAGAGAACCTTGCCTTGAGAACACTGTGGCATTATAATTTGTACATTGCTAATTTAAGTCTAAGCGCCTCATCACTTACAGAAAAACACAGCATGCACTACATTTTGCGCAAATAATTACACCATTAAATAATTAAAACAAATAATACACAATTAGAAAAATAAAAGCTATTAAAAACTAAATCGATAACACTGAATTAAATTAATAAACATAGATTAAATTAAATTAGAATAGAATAAATTCAATTACTTGTATTAAATTATACAAGCTGTTAACTGTAAGTAAGACCCCTTTTACGTAGATTACTACCCGTTGTTCATTTGTTAAATGTAAAAGCTCATTTAGAAATCGACCGTGTGCATTATTAAATGTATAATTCCGCTTTAAAGCGATTTAACAATGTCGCTTTGCTTGGCAGGCGGATTGAACAACGTAATAGTAGCTATTTCAGGAACCAAATGCGATACATCATGAATCGTGTACATATTAAATTGTATGTGAGGATACGATGCTGTGTGAAAAATTGGTAGAGAGATATCACTAGGTACATAGTATAAAACAAAGTCGCTTCCCGCTTTCTGTCCCTATGTACTTAGAACTTTGAAACTACGCAACGGATTTTGATGCGGCTTTTTTTAAATAGATAGTTATTCAACAGGAATGTTTATATGTTAAAAATTGCACCAGTGCGAAGCCGGGGCGAGTCGCTAGTTTTTTATATATGACATTTTAACAGGAGAAATCGCGTGTTACACACACCATCTTGAGTGGCTACATGTAGTCTATGATATTAAATTTATTTTCGAAGAAGTTCACCTTTCGTCTTTGCTCTGCACTTTGATATCCTTTTGAAATATAAAATGCAGTTATTAAAAGATTCAAAATGGATTCAATCATCCATTGTGGACTTGCTCGTCTCAGTCGTGATATGTAGTCAGTGGCCCGGAACTCTGACAACCAGTCTTACCAAGGAGTATCGAATTACCCACTACTAACTGGGCTGTGAAGGTCAGATAGGCAGCAGCTCCATGTTAAATACTGGTATTCAGCTGAATCCGGTAAGACTGGAAGCCGGCCCCAACTTAGTTGGAAAAAGGCTAGGCAAATGATTATGACTTACTCGTCTCACATACAAAAAATACACTTAGAATATTTCTCAAGCAAAATAGTTAATACTGGGACGTTACCTATAATCTACTTGTACTTAATCTTAAACTGATTATATGAAGATACTACCATAGTAGTATGTTCATATAATTATAAGAATCAGAATAAGAATAATTTATTGTATAAAAAAGTACATTCCATACATTGATTCCTGAAACTCACACTACGATTCCCTGTGCCGTGAGTTCCGGGTTCCTTCGTTCCGTTTACATTTTTATTGTTACAAAAATAATATATCCGTTATAATAAATTTCTAAATCTAATGTAATCTACTCTTAATCTAAAAAAAGGAAGACACAAAGAAAACAGTAAGTTTCCTATGATATGTAAATGGTATGAATGTTGTGTGTGCGTGTGTGTGTGTGTTGGGGGGTGAATTAAGGCAGTCGTGTCAATATGATAAAGCCACATTACATACATGTCACCTTGTCATCTTCAGCGTGTATGCAATCTACCACCTAATATTCATGTGGGTGTCTAATATTTGTTCGTGTGTGTTTGTAATATAATTCCATGATAGCTACCCTTTTGATGTAAACAATATGATATACGTCAATACATTGACACATAATGTATTGCACGATCAATAGTTTATGTAATATGTACTATATCTATAGTATGTACTAATATATGGCTGGTCTACTGATATTTTGAGGAAAGTGGGCAATAGGTATG
The DNA here is from genome assembly GCA_947578425.1 of Eugnorisma glareosa. Taxonomy (NCBI): domain Eukaryota; kingdom Metazoa; phylum Arthropoda; class Insecta; order Lepidoptera; family Noctuidae; genus Eugnorisma; species Eugnorisma glareosa. The sequence continues at coordinate 17,500,045 of OX387959.1, forward strand.
TTCTATTGTTGTCACTATAACAGAATACATTAGAGTATTATTTTAATAGCATTTAATATACACATGAGCATTCAAAATTACGCCTGTGAGCCAAAAGATTAGGCAGAGGTGTAGGTATAGTATACCCACATTTTGCCAGTTGTGTTTAAGTCCCAAGAATTTCTTAATTTGAATAATTTTGAATTTGGAAATTCATCAAATTGACTTTATTATTGGTAAAGTTTATTTTAATATTGAAATCCTTTTGAAGACAACTTGGTCAAGAACTCGCATACGTACTGTAATATAACGCTTTTCCATGATAGTAAGCAGAAACATAAACTAAATTTTAAAGTATCAAATAAATAAGTAATTGTATGTTGAAAGATAAACCAGTGTATTCCGTTTTATACAGACTCCCAAAATGTAAGTAGGCACATTTCCGACGATAACGCGTAACATAAAATGATAATATAAACCCTGTTACGAGAATAATGTAACTGACATTTGATGCATGCTCTCAAAATACGATCACGTCCTATTTCAATATAATGTGTCATTCATAAACTGACAGGCGTGTTACGATTTTCTATGTTACGCACACTTAAGTACGAGTAGGTTTATTAAATATACCCACGTACATGTCATGTATGTACATACATTTAAATACGCAGTTACGTTGTTTTTTAAGAAAAATTTGCATTATTGTATGTGTGGTGTAAACTGTTAATATAAGTTGGTTATAAAAATCGGATTCGTCTATAAATTTCACATTCTAGAAATGCCAGACGAGTTTATAACGCCAGATTCTACAAATGCCAGATTCTACAAATGTCAGATTCTGTAAACGCCAGAATCTTATAATGCCGGATTCAAGCAAAATCAAGCATCATCTGCCAAGTCATAGATCTGTCAAATCAGCATGCCTGAGAAATATTTCACGACGGCGTGTAAAACCAAGTCAGAGGCATGAAAACTCTGATACCAGGCTAGGCACTAACCACACGATAAAGAAGAAGATCGTAGCGCAGTATGTGTGAGCTCACTCATTTCAGTGCAAACACTTTTAGCACGACCTACATACGGTGACGGCACATCTGACTTTTTAATTATTTGTACTCCAATAGTAAAATTGTTCGTACGATCAAAAAGTTAAATAAGGAAGCAAAAAATTTGAAATCATCAAATACATACAAAACTTGTACATATAATTATTTACAGTTAGCTATTTCCTTTTCCGACTGTACATTGTACACTTTCACGAGAAATCTGAATGTGTGGTCGCACCCTCTCTTTTGTCTCACCATAAAATTACCTACTGTTTGTAACTAACGTTAAGAAATTTTAAGTAAATAAATCATTCATTCATCATTCATTCATTCATTAATTAGTTCATTCATTATTGTTTATCGCCGAACTAAAACCAATTTCATTCGCTGACTTACTAAACAATCTCAAAAAGCCTCTATCCACTTCACATATCCTTCCAATCTACCTGTTGAGTAATTTATGCGAAACCCCGACAGAAATCGACGTACCTATTGAAATTCAACTTGGAGTCTAGTCCAGATAAAATCTCTGGGGCATATTGCGAGTTGTATTAAAGAAAAGGCGACAGAAAGCACTATTGCCTTGGGATTAGTAATAAATCAACGCTCTGAATGTGGTTTATAGCCAGTCGTAAACTTTGAAAGCTGCTGTTATTGTTTATGTTTTGTGGAACAGAACCATTAGTGATTATTGTGATGGTATGAGACTGCGTAGCTCGTAGGTAAATAATATCTGCCACTTGGGTCGATATTCAGCTTAATACGCGCTTGACCAGGTTGGTACGTGGATGGATGACTGCCCATTACACTCCGTGCCTGCACGTTAAGCCGTGAGTCCTGGCTGTCATTTGTAGATCTTTGGCAGTCGTTTCAGGTAGTCAGTGGCCCAAAGTCTGACAACCAGTCTTAACTACTATCGTATTTATTACCCAGTGCTTACTAACTGGGTTGTGGAAGTCAGATAGGCGGTCGTTCCTTGTAAAATACTGGTGTTTAGTGGTTAGACTGAAAGCTGACCCTAACATAGTTGGGAAAAGGCTAAGCAGATGATGAGGACACTACGTAGCTATATTTCGTAGACGTGCTACGGCGTAGCAGCGTAGCAGGCGTAGGCGTCTACGAGAGGTAACTTAAGTTACTACGAGTGTGGGACATGATTCGATTTCTTTTCGTATTTTTACTCCTGACTACCAGCAGTCGACATTATGATAAATTATGAGGAATAGGATGGACTATTAGGGATCGACCAAATCGCTGTACCAATATAAATTAATGACCTGCCAGTTACAGGTCCAAGAAATACTTAAGGACTTTGAAGCCCAATCTATAAGGCGAATTCTGGTTAATGGTTACCATCTAACAGAATTTGAATTAAGCAGATTTTAGGTTGCTTTTGAAGGTTAGCTAAGGCACAAGTCACACTTCCACTTTAAAATGTTTAACAGGTAATTTCAAAATTATTTCATATTAACTGTTGCCCGCGAAAAATATTACTTCCTTATCTAAACATATAGGATTTAGTTAACAATTTCAAGGGTCGTATTTTTTTTGCGCGGAACCCTATTTTTTTCTAAAATAATGTATGACATTTTCTTCTTATGACGTCATCTGCAGTAAAAGTCCCATCAAAATCGGTCTGGAGATTGACTGGAACAAACAGACTAACAACAAAAAAAAATGTTTTTTTTTGTGATATATACCGTATTAACTTTCATATGAATTCTGTAAAAAAACTGTTATTTTGATATCACAAACAGACACTACAACTTTATTTATTTGTTTAAATCTTTCTTTATCGTGTGGTTAGTGCCTAACCTGGTGTCAGAGTTTTTATGTCGCCCATGGGCCTCTGACTTGGCTTTACATGCTGTCAAGAAATATCTCTCAGGCATGCTGGTTTCCTCACTATGATTCTCTTCAAAAGAGCAAGTAAAAATTACACAATACGCACGTAAATTTGAAAAATCCCTTGGGTTCGAACTCGAGACCTATATAACTACCTTGATACAACTTGATTCAGTATTCATTATGTGGAGTGATTGGCCTTGATCTAGATTGTTAAGCCGATGACGACAAACATGCTTATGACGTCTTAAGAAATTAAATATGGCGGACGGTAGACGTCACGATGTCATTGTCAAGTTTTAGCCTTTTCAGTTCGTCTATTTTGATGTTTCAGTATATATATATTGCTCTTGGTTTAATAATGAGACTCAGATTAGGTATACATGAAAAAATTAAATTAGCTAGCAATACTCTGCAGACGTGATGGATATCTCTATCTAAAAAAAATGATTTTCTGAATCTTAGCTGTAAAAATATTATCACACTATTTTTATTTAATCTTGTTAAGATATAATACCCATCATCATCATTGAGGAGCTCGTGACTAAATAATACCAGCTGCTCGGGGTCGATCTTCAGGTTAAGCCGCGCTTGCCTAGGTTGGTCCGTGGATGGGTGACCAATCATTACATACCGAGTTTCCTCCGTACCTCGGAAAGCACGTTAAGCCGTTGGTCTGGGGTGTCAATTGCAGATCTATTTATTTATTTATTTGGTTCACCAACAAATGTTTACACTGGTATAAGCAAATGAAACAAAAGCAACAAATCAGAATAAAGTGTAACAATCACTTACAGGTACGCTCTGCATGGACACAAAACTATGACAGTGGTTACAGGTAGTCAGTGGCCCGAAAGTCTGACAACCAGTCTTACCAATGGGTATCGTATTACCCAGTACTAACTGGGTTGTGAAGGTCAGATAGGCACTTGTTCCATGTAAAATTATGGTATTTAGCTACATCTGGTTAGACTGGGAGCCGAAGACAACAGAGTTGGGAAAAGGTTAAGCAGATCATGTGTTATGATACCCATCAATTATGTCTGCGGAGTTTCGCATCCCGTTTACAGAGTTTTGCTAGCTTATTTTATTTGACCTTATTAAAAAGGGAACTTTTATCGAGAAGTATGTTTGTACGGGTCTTAGAGTAAGTAATGTTGCACATATCGTGTAATACGTGATCATTAGCCGACATTTACCGACATGCGATGGTTGTTTCTTTTCGCCATAAAAGGCAGTAAATACGTTATACACTACATTTGCACGTGCGCGTCGGTGAATTTGATAAGTTTTATGGGGTTACAACGTGAATATCGTTCATTCATGTGAGTTTATGTAGGAATTCTTGTTGAAAGTGAACCTAATAGTTTTTGTTTTGTTTATTCAGTAAGAAGCAGGTCAGAATGCCGAGGCTGCGGGACAGATCAAAAGAGATACCGTGGCCCCGGAACATAAAGGGCGATGAAGGAACATGGATGGATTTTAGTCAGTAAAAGTCTGTCACTCCCTCCTGCTCCGACCAGAGCGGGAGGAGTCATTTGAAGATTTCCCATCAGAAAAAAAACATCAAAGTAACATCACATTAACACTACTCAAAGTTTCAAAGCAGGTTTTTATTAAAAACTTGTTAGATATTACTGGTTAATAACAGGGTATTGAAGAGTAAGGAATATTTTTGAGAATAATCTTCTGAAACATTAAAAATAATAGCTGTAGTATTGTACATCAAATAATTAAAATTCCGAAATTTTAAGCTTCTTCTGTTCCTGACACATGATGGGTTATCCCATCGGAAAAAATGATTTCCATCATCATGATCATCATCCGCAGCCTGTCATCACCCACTGCTGGGTATAGGCTTCTCTTTGCTTGTGCCAAGCGCCACGCTCATGTGCCAGCCTCATCCAGGATATACCCGCGATGGCAACAATGTCGTCTGCCCATCTCACCTTGTTTCTCTGGGATTTCATCGAGCTTCATTGTGTCCGCGCTTTTCTGGGGGTCGCCACTGTTGTGGCTTTCAGGAGTTGCCGTGGTTTGGCAATAGTGTGGCGGGCTTACCCATTTCGCCACCAGAATAGCATTTTCATTTTTAAATGTGAAATAAATATCAATATCGCGTTGTAGTATATGCTATACTTACACTTTATACTATACTTACAATTATCATACTATATACCATTTATCATCCTTTTTTATTGATTTGTTTATTTATACTCAGCGAATCGATCTAAATACGATTCGTTTTCATTATATTTGCTGAAATAAAATATCAATTTTCATAATTTTCAATGTTGTGACATGTACGTCAGATTTGACAAACTGACGTACATTCTTTCTGTCATAGAGTTTCTTACTAGCTTAGTCTATGATGAATACTTTTTGGTTTATCTAATCTAAATTATATTTTTCAATGTTTAGCTGAAATATTGTATTTTATAGATAATAATGATTGTTTACTAATAACTTAATTTTAAATTATATTTATAAATTCTTTACGCACTCATGGTTTTATGAAGTAAGTCTGTTATGTCCTGGCCGACTACACTTGTCAGATGAGATGAATATATGGCCGCAAGAAGAAAATCGGAGATTCAAAAATGGAAGGAGACGACTGGAAAAACGAGCTGACGAGGCGGTCGAGAGGAGACGAGACGAGAGAGCGTTTCTTGAATGTGAGACTGAAGGAATTCTTAAAATTGGAGACAAGACAGATTCTTGAAGGTGATCCATCTAAAGATACACCTGGGACTACTACTCCCAATCTTATTATTTAAAACTGTCGTTGTGCCATCCCTGCTGATCATCTCGCGGAGCTGCCCTGGGTCTAAAAGCTGGTGATCCAACTCTAAAGATCTACCAGGACCTCAACTCCTGTTCTTACAAACGCCGCCTTCCTGTGGAGCAGACCTGATACATCGTCCTACATCTCCACCTCTACATTTCATCGTGCTTCAACAGTGCTACTTAATCGTGTAATTATACTCAAAAACTGCTTCCAGAGTGCGGGTTTGATACGTCTTTTTTATAAACACTTGTATTTTTTATCTCATTTGTAAAACCATCCATATCTCTATTAAATTTTTAAATGTACAAGTCTACTCTTATCCTTTAATTCTTAACAGGAACTAGTAGATTTGTTACAGTTTGGCGCCCAACGTAAAATCAATTCTAGATCTCATAAAATCTTCTCAAAATTCAAAAAAAAATACTTATACAAGAGATTATATTTGGTATGTAATTATTTACATCATACTTCATACTTCATCACTTCATCATTTACTTGACACTTCTTCGTACTGAACATCACCTTATACTACACCCCCACACACATTACTTTTATCCTTTGGTAATTGTCATCCATTCTTCGCTTGTGGAGTGTTCTTAAAACCATTCGTGGTCACTTACAAGTTGGGGTTTGGCTAACTCTACGACGTACTAGGAGAATATCCTATAGACGTTGCCACCTACACATAACTCTCTATTAATACCTCACTACCCTGCACCCCACACACTTACACACCACTGCGGTTACTCCTGGGTAATCGTACCCAGTCTTCGCTTGTAAGTGTTCTTAAAACCACTCGTGGTCACTTATAAGTTGGGGGCTGGGATACTCCACGACGGCTGCAGGACAATATCTTGTTGTCGTTTATACAACTATAACTAAACATTTACGTAATTATTCATCATTATTATTTTAATTTTGGCATCATAATTTGTCAGATTTGTTATTTAAGTGTTGCTAGGTAACTTGAACAGTGCGACGCGGATCTTTGTAAGATTTGGAGTGGCGCTGCTTGTATAGAAAACATACATAAATTTGGTATATTTTTCTTAGTTCCTATTTTTCCCGTCAATACGTTTATTTGTGTTAGAAACTTTTTCGTTTTTAACAATAACTTCACGCTTATAATTCTCCAGGGTTAGGTAGAAGTATATCTTTATCTTAAAATTGTTTCATCTTTTGTTGTAAATTCATGACACTATGACAGATGAGGTTTCCCCTATTGTTGTGACTCCTTCACTGTGAAGCCTGATAATTTATAGCCCTCCAATTTTCCTCACTTCTTCTGCTTTCTTCCTTCTCTATCCTCCCATGCTTTAAACTTTAAGTTAATTCTATTTAACTTCAAGAACTTAGGCTTGGATTTCGAGTTCCTTAACTGGAACTCCCTCTTTCGATTCGTTGACCTCCTAAAGTCACGACACGGTCTTTTGTCTCGATGACTCACTATGTTCTCGATGTACAACCTTTGACTTAATGTCTACTTGTGACTTAATGTCTATCTTTGGCATGAAAGTCTACCTTTGACTAAGAGTCCCTCTTTTACTCCTTGATCCTCTTCCCCTTATTTACTCTTATACCCTGTTTAACTCTCGGACCCTCTTCTAATTCTCTCTAGCACAATTTTTACCTTCTTTTGCTATCTTTTACATGAATTTTTTAGCCTTCGTATTACACTCATTATTCATCTCTATCTTCTTTCTTTCTTCTAACTGTAGAGTTCTTTTCGGCCTATTAAAACTCTATTTAGTTTTTTTTATTCAATTGGTTCTTAAACCATTAAAGAAGTTTATTTTCTTTAACCTCTCTTTTTATATCTGTTCTTATCAGATAACTCTAAGAAGTGCTTTTAGGTACATGTTACCTAACCTTCTTATAAACTATCTCTGCAAGTTAGTATTACTATTTTGTTATCAACTCTGGAAGTTGATTGGAGCGGTTAACAACTCCATAAAAATAAGCCCTTGTTAAAACTAACGTTGATTGGAGCGGCTAACAACTCCATAAAAATAAGCCCTTGTTAAAACTAACTTTGATTGGAGCGGCTAACAACTCCATAAAAATAAGCCCTTGTTAAAACTAACTTTGATTGGAGCGGCTAACAACTCCATAAAAATAAGCCCTTGTTAAAACTAACGTTGATTGGAGCGGCTAACAACTCCATAAAAATAAGCCTTTGTTAAAAGAATCTTTAGATTTTCATCTTATTAATGGTTTTAGACGTGAGCGGATAACAACTCCGAAAATAAGCCTACTGTTATTAATTTATCAGGTTGAGTAGTGATCATTGAATGTGAATCCTACCTGACCTAACTTCGTAAGATGTCGGTGTGTTTGAATGAGTTATGAAAGTTTTGTGAATGCTGTAATACTATAACCTTTGCAAAATTTTTGTTCTAGGCCAAAAATTTTCTCGGGGTCTTTGGGGAAATGTAGTATATGCTATACTTACACTTTATACTATACTTACAATTATCATACTATATACCATTTATCATCCTTTTTTATTGATTTGTTTATTTATACTCAGCGAATCGATCTAAATACGATTCGTTTTCATTATATTTGCTGAAATAAAATATCAATTTTCATAATTTTCAATGTTGTGACATGTACGTCAGATTTGACAAACTGACGTACATTCTTTCTGTCATAGAGTTTCTTACTAGCTTAGTCTATGATGAATACTTTTTGGTTTATCTAATCTAAATTATATTTTTCAATGTTTAGCTGAAATATTGTATTTTATAGATAATAATGATTGTTTACTAATAACTTAATTTTAAATTATATTTATAAATTCTTTACGCACTCATGGTTTTATGAAGTAAGTCTGTTATGTCCTGGCCGACTACACTTGTCAGATGAGATGAATATATGGCCGCAAGAAGAAAATCGGAGATTCAAAAATGGAAGGAGACGACTGGAAAAACGAGCTGACGAGGCGGTCGAGAGGAGACGAGACGAGAGAGCGTTTCTTGAATGTGAGACTGAAGGAATTCTTAAAATTGGAGACAAGACAGATTCTTGAAGGTGATCCATCTAAAGATACACCTGGGACTACTACTCCCAATCTTATTATTTAAAACTGTCGTTGTGCCATCCCTGCTGATCATCTCGCGGAGCTGCCCTGGGTCTAAAAGCTGGTGATCCAACTCTAAAGATCTACCAGGACCTCAACTCCTGTTCTTACAAACGCCGCCTTCCTGTGGAGCAGACCTGATACATCGTCCTACATCTCCACCTCTACATTTCATCGTGCTTCAACAGTGCTACTTAATCGTGTAATTATACTCAAAAACTGCTTCCAGAGTGCGGGTTTGATACGTCTTTTTTATAAACACTTGTATTTTTTATCTCATTTGTAAAACCATCCATATCTCTATTAAATTTTTAAATGTACAAGTCTACTCTTATCCTTTAATTCTTAACAGGAACTAGTAGATTTGTTACAGCGTTTGAATTGTAGCCTTAAACAAAATAAATACCCTTAAAATTCAGCTCAGCTACTAATTTAAATTAGTTCATAAAAATAACCAAAACACGAATCCACGATTGCAATTTAATATTCAGAGCCGTCATAGACCCCTGTTGGCGGAAACGTAGGCCTCACTTCATTAAACACCCTTCGCATTAAACGAAAAAGGCCTTAAGCGGCGTGCAAGGTAAATTGGCCTCTACGCTGTTCATAATTCAAGCGTAATCCGACGCAATCTGATTACAAGTGTCCCATGTGTGTAGGTAATTAGTCTTGGAAACAAAACAAGGTTTAACAAGTTTGAATCGGTTTTGTGACGTGTTGAAACAATTGAACGTCGTGTGTAATGGAATGTGTCAATTGTGTGTTTAGTTAGATGTGTTTTGGGAAAAATGACGTTAAGAAAATAAAGTAAATGAGAAAATTAAATGTCATGGACACAGGAGGATTTGATCATTTAATTTTATGACTGCTCCGAAGAAAGTTTATCGTTAAAAGCTTTGCTTCAGTCGAATTCTTGATTAGAAATATTTGAAGATTTAAATCGTTAGGTAATTAGTTATCTTCACTGTACTAATGTCACGTGAAAATGTGTCAACACTGAGAAGAGTGAACCCGCACTGCGGAAGTCGGTTTCGGTCCCATAGTAAAACCCGGTTTATCCCGTTTTTTATTATTTATTTTTATTAAGAGTGAGAGAAACAATATTGTACATATATTGTGAACGAAATAGACAATTGACGCGATTAATTATTGCTTAAGATATTTAATATTTCTAATGAATTCCCTCAACCAGACTCTGAAGGAGTAATAAACACAAACAAATGATACCACGCTTTCACAATGTGATTGAGTAAACGAATTAATAAGAACCAGTAAAATAACTTGCCCTAACATTTAGCTACAGATTAATTTCAGTAATAGGCCTCCAAGACCCCGGGGTTCATTCAATCACAATCGCTTTAGCTTATCGATACACACCTCGAATTGAGACCCGTTTTGAATCACTTAAGAGTCGATAAATCTTTTCAATTTCAACAGCTCTAGTTAAACACATTTAAAGGATCAGCCCCGAGATTAGGGACGCTTCGAAGGAAAACCTGTCGATCAGGAGAATTTATTTTCTTTCTTAGCTGTCTTTATTTTCGGTATTCAATCTGATTGACTCTGAGTTGAAAGAGGTGTCTGACGAGATGACGAGTAATAGAGAAGTATGAAGAAGAATACATGCTGCGCTGACACCAAATTAATTGGTATAAGGGCAGGTGAATGATGATGACTCCGAGCTGAGAATATCATTTGTGATCTAGTTAGTAATAAAATGAAAATATCTTTGCCAAAGTGGAGCTCGGTTTTTTTTTATCTTTGCCCCCACTCTAGAAATTTCTCTTGTATCGTGGGTGCGTTTACAAACATTTAAACTCACATCACTCATCATCACTCTGAGGGGCATACGTGAGACCTCCACTACTAGACAAAGACCTGTGAGTGGGTAACTTAAATCTTAATTGATAGCGCACATAATCTTGCCTCAAAAAGATAGAGCTATGTAATAATTTTGTGAATGCATGTGGAAAGAAATAGATTTAATTATATAGATTTTTATTTTTTTACATACACAGACAGCCAGACCCGAAACAACTACCTGTAGGCCATACAAATATTTGTTCCGTGCGGGAATTGAACCCGCGACACGCAGCGCAGCAGTCAATCGCTCAGACACTGCGCCAACCGCGCCGTCAACAAATTGTCGGATTGTACTATTGGGATGAAAAATTTTTGTTTTCTTTTTTTTCGGATGGTTAATCGTCAAATAACCCCTCCTGCTCAGCTGACTAAAACCCATCCATGTTCCTTCATCGCCCTTTGTGTTCCGAGGCCACGGTATGTCTTTCGAACAGTCCAAATTATAAACATTTTTTTTAAGTATTTAAATATTAATAATAATTGCCATTATTAACAGCCCAATTAAACTACCTCAGACCATCAATTCATAACAGTTTTTGGATAAACGATTACAAATTTACAAATTAACTACAGGATACTACTTTCTTATTTTATTTAAGTAGGAATGTAGTTTATGTAATCATAAACTCACGCCTTTGCCCTATGGAAACTACAGAACTTCGCCTATATCCTATCCTTACTAACTCCTTGTGCAGAGTCCTACCGGAAAACGTGACTTTCACCCAATAAAAAAAGTCGTTTCCCAGCAATAATATTTGCATAGAGTTACTTAGTTTGATGTACAGAATGCTTGGTTGACGGCTTCGGTAAGGGTCTTGTTACACCCTGTATAACATTACATTAATAATATAACATTATCACCCAACATTTATTCAATTTATCGGGAATACATACTACACTTACCTAACACAGTCGCAGTTGGAAGGAGCTTACTACAATAAAAAAGAATAAGCCCGACGTGAAATTCCGTGTCATAATTCTGTACGAAAGAACTTCTTTACAAGTTATTTTCTGATAACTTCAACTTCTGAGGTGCAGAATTGTTTCGAGTTAATAAGACTCCATTTTACCAAGAAACAGTGATGCCTGGGACTTGTCTTGTTCTATTTTCTTGTTACAAACAGAACACCTCATCATCGCAGTGAGTTAAACGAAATGAAAAGTGAGGAAATACTAAGCTTGTCGGATAGCTATGTTAGTGCATAATTCTTGGATGTGAACGAAATTAAATTCAGTGGAGGAGTGGTGTATTTTTATTTGAAAGTACTGCACTTTGGGCTTAGCATGAACGAATGGAGTAATTATTTTAAATTGGAAATACCTGTTTCCAGCACAATATTGGCATAGTTTTTAGACTTAATTTATGTCTATGTTGAACCCAAAGAGATTTAAAAGTCATAGAGAGGACATGAAGAATATTTTCACCCGAAAATTTTGATCCCGAATATTTTTGATTTTGACACATTTTCTTTTCTTCTTGGTTCTTATAAGAAGCTTTTATATGCACATATCAGCGAAGCTATATGCGAAGGACCCAGCTAAGCTTCAGAGGACTTAGCTCAGTTCCCCGAAGTCTCTCTCTCTCTTTGTTTGCGTCATGTTCGTGAACGGGCGCTGTCAGTTGTCATCTCTTAGTTGCCACGGCTTATTTGTTTTTTTTTTTTTTTTTTTTTATTGACTTTTTGTTTTTACTATGGACACTTTTAACGTGCACATCTTGCTACATCGTTCTCACATAATGTACCATCTCAATATGAATGATGTAACCAAGGTTTTGTAACAATATGCTGATTTAAAAGAGTGTCCATGGAGTTTCTTGCCCGTTCTTCTCCATAGAGATCTACGCTAGGGAATGGGCAACTACAGTACTTTCACAGTTTTTATGCTTTGTGACTGGGACTGTAACTACATTTCATTGTTATCTTTGTTTCGACAGTTCAAAAGTGCCTGTAACTGGCCTACTTGAAATAAATGGTTTGATTTTGATTTTGATTTTTTGAGCCAAGCATGTTCAATATCTAAAGTTAGAATATTACGTTCAACCTATATAGTTTGAATTGTTAAACGAGGGCTTTACTTATGTAAGTCTAGGTGAAGGAAAATATATAATTGCTGTGTTCATGTTCAAAAAACATAAAAACAAAAGATTTTAAAAATGCTAAAGTTATGCATTGTCATCCACATTAGTAAGAGTTGCTACACCTACAGGGTGTAACAAGACCCTTAACGAAGCCGTCAACCAAGCATTATGTACATCAAACTAAGTAACTTTTCGCAAAAATTATTTCTGGAAATGTCTTTTTATTTTGGGGTGAAGAATCACGTTTTTCGGTAGGACTCAATGTAACGGACTCATATGTGCTGATCATTGTGCTGATGGATGCATTAAATAGTACGGAGGTCATTAACGAAACGTATTTAAAAAAAACTTGTTAAAAAGTTGGAACTTAGGAGGTATGGTCTAGAACAAAAAAATGATCGCAATGACGGAGAGAACAAGAGCCTTCGGCTTCGTTAAGGTTCTTGTTCCACCCTTTATAGCCTGGCGACCACATGGGGCTGAGACCTCTAAGAAAGAAGGAAACAAAGAGGAGTTACATGATAGCGTGACAGCAACGGAAGAAAAAACTTATTTAGCCGACTCCAAGTAATATGGGAGAAGGTTAGGTTAGGTGATGAAGAAAGTTCCAAGTTTTTGCTATGTTTGGAACGACAATCTAATATTTTTTGAGATTGAGAAATGCAAAAGTAAAACCTTCTTAAATAGAGATTCATAGATATAAATTAGCCTCATCTCGTGTCCTTGTTACAGGAAATGATAAAACTGAAAGTAACGAACTCTAAATCAAATTCAGGGTTGACTGCTAAGATAAAGATTGTAGTCGAACTGACTCTACTTAGATTCATTTTTATTCCGATGACAGTAAAATCTAATTCCGTATTCAATGTTTCATCTCTAAAACAAACGAGAATATCCATTTTAAAAACCAAAGCATTAATTTGTTTCTGTTAACCGCTCAATTCTTTCCCCTTCTTGAAACACGAGAAATTATAAAACATTTTCCATTCATACCAATAAAGAAATCATTTTGGCATTTAAACGAAATTGAATCTTGAGTTATTTCGCCGAAATCCGGGTTTTTTGAAGCATTTGAATCGGGTGTTATGACGAATTTCGCGTATTTGAGAACATGTCGATGTAAATTGTAAGAATGTGTCTCGCGACGTTATGTTGCATAATGTTCCAAACGACAAACGTGTTGGCTTTTTTCTAGAGAAAACGTTTTCTGTAAGTTAAAAATGTTAGTGTCGCTTTAGATGCATGACCAAGCCTGTTGTTTTGTCTATACAAGATGTAAACGGATCCTTCATGACGCAGTCAACCAAGAATTCTATTCATCAAACTAATTAAAATCAGAATTACGAGGATATTAACATTTAGGTGCCGCAACATTGCAAGACTGTATTGAAAATTATAATTGGAAAACGACTTTCGAGGTGAAAAATCACGTTTTACGGTAGGACACAATTTAATGCACTCAAAACATTTAACATTTAGCTGCCGCAACATTGCAAGGCTTTATTGAAAATTATTATTGGAAAATGACTTTTCAGGTGAAAAATCGAGTTTTACGGTAGGACTCACAAAAATTCACAATCTTAGATAGACGAAGAACACGTTTCATATTTATTCCCAGTCAGAGATATTTGTCTACCTAAACACCCACATCTTTCAGATACCGATGTTCAGTTTGATGTAAAAGGTTCGTGTCACTTATCGGAAACATTTTCAAACTTCGACTCCGAGGAATTTTCCCTGATAAAATAACTCAGTGAAATTATGTCCGATTTGAAAATCCAACTCTAGTGGCATTGTTGCTACTTTGATCATTCGATCGATAGGCTAATTGCAGTAAAAGTAAGTTAGATTTAAATCGTTCGATTACCGCGTCACACGTGAAATTTTAATTTGCCATTGACATTTGAATGGTTACGTCTTGCTCACTGACATTAAAAAGCAAATGTCATTTCATTGACAATGTTCGAGCTCATTTTTTTCAGTGTAAACTTTACTTTACCGTGCGATCTAAGTACTGCACTTCTAACGATTTCAATCTTAGGTTTTGCAATGTGTAAACGAGCTCAATTAAGTTAATTTCTACCTTCCGTAGTTTACAAAGGGTAGAAATTACAGCCTGTACATGATTGATTACAAGCCTGTGCCTAATGCAGGTGGTAATTATTGCCACCGCTACAACAATTGATATTGATCGACGTCGCAATTACAAGCCATACACTACTAATTGAAAATCGGAGTAAAGTAGACGTCACCTGCACAAAGCTTGCTATCCATTAGCTATAATCTCTTTGTCATTACAAACCATAGTAAGGAATTATCGACCTTATTGGTAACTTTAGTGAGAAAGAACGATGGGTAAGCATAGGCCTTAACACTAGGTGTATTTTTCTTTGGACTTATTTAAAAAAGCAAACTGAACGCAGTTGGAAATTTTATTAAAAGAGCGCCATTCGTTGCACTACAGTTAATGAAGAATGTGGTTTTGGTTAACCAACCAGCGACCGAGTGCTTTAAATGGCAAGTGTTAAAACTATGACATGGTGATGTTAAATAAAACATACCTGTGCAGTAGATTTTTCATTGATTGAATACCGTCGCCTTGGCAGTAATCTTATTAGACCATCATAATTAACACTACGCCTGATTTTCTCGAAGGGTTATGCAGAGGTGTACCTAATAGTACACCCATATTTCGCCAGGTATGTTAAAGGTAGGTCAGGCCAGGTATGTGTTAAAGTCCCACGTAATAGGGGGCGATTCCATTGCCATCAACCGGGCACAAATCCAGACTTCTACTGCTAGGATTGCTGCTGAGAAATTCTTAATGGAAAATCCCAATAACAACTGGCCCGACCCGGGAATCGAACCCAGAACCTCATACTCAGCACTCGCGATTGCGACCACAAGACCAACGAGGAAGTCTCCATCATAGTTCGACAAAAAAGATCCCTGCTTTACAAAACACCCGGATTTTGATATATCTTATTTGGTAACCAGATTCACTTACACCATAATAAGATTGGGTCTCACGTCAGTCCATCGCTCACTGGCCTCTCGAAATCACGAGGGATCAAGAGATGAGTATACAGGTTCCGTGATAAATCATATTGGGTCATAGTTTGACAAAGTGGGGCGTTGAGGCACGCCCGCGTCTCTGGGGTGCTTCACTCGAGTACCGCTGATTTCGCATCCGACTCTTGCTGCTTATGAATAGGGATGGATTGGATATATCTTTAAACTTCAAGTTTCTAAACCTTAACCTTACTTAGAACCTTGTTACATTCTATGATGGAATCGGCGGCATCAAAATGTGTAGTATCAATGAACGAGTTTAATATGACAAAGTCGAAAAGTGATGTAATACGGTGATCATGCAATAGAAAGACAGAAAAATATGTACCTAGTGTCATGCAAAGAACCTGCCAAAAATAGTATCTAAGAAGATTGGAAGCAGTAGGTTCAATATATATGTATGTATAAAGCGTGTAACAGAAAGGGTATAATCATATGGAATACTGTGGTACGGACCATCAAACTGAACAACTTTCTCTATGGGACCACCATCGAAATCGTAAAAAAATAATCAGCTGTCCTATACAAAATTTCAATACCTACTCGACCCAAATGTATGGGACAGCTGATTATTTTTTTACGATTTCGATGGTGGTCCCATAGAGAAAGTTGTTCAGTTTGAT
Source organism: Eugnorisma glareosa (assembly GCA_947578425.1). Taxonomy (NCBI): domain Eukaryota; kingdom Metazoa; phylum Arthropoda; class Insecta; order Lepidoptera; family Noctuidae; genus Eugnorisma; species Eugnorisma glareosa. The sequence continues at coordinate 17,516,426 of OX387959.1, forward strand.
GGTCCGTACCACAGTATTCTATATGATTATACCCTTTCTGTTACACGCTGTATATAGGGTGACTGGTAATTAGTGACCAATACTTAAACACGTGATTGTACTCATGATAACAAACAACTTTCCGAAATAAACTTTTTTTATACTCATTCAATGTTATCACAATAACACAACAGCCGTATGAAATTCGCGCGCGCGTGCCTGTGGCCTATCAGCTGTTAGCCGCGTGACTGCTGTTGCACGGTACGATAATAATGAGACAGAACGACGTCACGCAGCTAACAGCTGATAGGTCACAGACGCGCCCGTACGAATTTCATACGGCTGTTGCGTTTGATGTACATAATGCTTGGTTGGCGGCTTCGTGAAGGGTCCTGTTACGCCCTGTATACTATTAATTCACGTGTCATCCTTGCAAGATTGACATGAAACGTGTAAAATAATAACTAAAATTAATTCGTTTCTCGGTTTTATTTAAGTTGGCAATATATTCTACGAAGTGACAACCCTATAATGGTTGTTGAAAAAGCTAGATTATGCGAACAAACTTGTGCCAAATGTGAGTGTGAAAAAATAGAATATAATGTTACACTGTATATCAAAGGATGGAATTTTTCTAAAGAGCAAGCAGTTTTAGTAATGAAGGTATTTCAATGCGAAATGAATTTGTTTTAGCAATGAAGGCATTTCAATGCAAAATAACTTTTTGGTAAAGCTGGCTTTAAATCACGTTCATAACTGCTTTACTTTTTTCTAGGATTGCCTAGAAACCTACCTACTTTTATTTACTTGTGTGTAGGATTTATGTAACTTTGAAACATGAGTAGTTTTTGATGAATGCTTATTTGCCTCTGCTCACTGGGACCAGACGGCACTTTAGTGCAAAGTGAAGTACTTTAATTTAAATCAGAAAATGTAATTGAATATTCTTGCTAGCGTATTCCATCTACTGTTTGTATTTTACCTCTAACAAATTATTAAAGGTGAGTTTATTTTAAATGTTCAATATTGAGTTTGGAATTAATTTAACTCTGTTTGAAACTTTTACCGATTGATTGATGTGAGTTTTTAAATCTGTTTTTCTTTCAAACCACTTCGAAGTTTATGGTCGCGTTTCGTCTTTATGGAACGTAAAATGCATTACAACAGTGTTGTTGTGTAAAACGTAATGATGTCACGTACTCTCCCGTATAATCCCTTGGCTCACCGTAATCCAAAAGCCATGACATGAAGGGCAACTGCCGAGGGTATTAGGTACTTGTTCGTCGAGCGGAGCGTGCATCGTATCACATTATAATATATGATCGCGCTTACACCTCAGAAAATTGATATAAATTTGCCAGCAATGGACACAATTTCTTACGGAGCCTTCGATGATACAAACACCTATTCCGCACCCCTAAGGCACTTTTTCAGCGTTTATATTTATGTATGTAGTAGCCCGATAGTTGATGTGAATATTTTATACTAGGGTCCGTTTTTACCACTACTGATAAGCCATGTGGAGTAGACAAATTCGGAACTGAACATTTTTTTATGGTTTTATCTTGAAGTAGTTATGAGGGGACGAGTCAGATAGTGGTAGAAGCCGATATAGGAAGACGTATTTTAACCTTTACACCACATATAGATGACAAGCAAGCGCGTGCCCTGTACGCCAAACGACACAAATATGTGACAAAATAGTAAGTGAAATTGTTGCTTGGCGCGGAGGGCACGTGCGTGCGATTATGCTCTGGCGGTCAAAAGGTTAAGCCACGTTTTTTTTTTTTTTTTTTTACCGATGGGAAGTCATCAAATAACCCCTCCCGCTCTGGGGTGAGCAGGAGGGAGTGTCAGACTTCTACTGACTAAAACCCATCCATGTTCCTTCCTTTGCCTTTTGTGTTCCAGGGCCGCGGTATCTCTTTCGAACAGTCCCGCAACCCTGGCAGGCGTCGGCCCTTACGGACCCTTTTCTGTTTGCTGACTCTCTTTGAGGCGCGCGTGGAACACGAACGCGCCGTCGACACGGCCTGTCGTCATAAGACGGACGGACGGCGAGCTAGCCCATAGCTCACCGTCCACAGGCCCGCGTCTACGGTGGCCGGGGGCCACCACGTGGCCCCCGACGCCCGGTGCGTCTCCCGCGGCGGCTGGGACGTGAGGTTCTCTCCCTCTCACGTCCCGCCACCTCCTTCGCTAGCATGACTGCTTCGCAGAAGGAGGTGACGGCGTCCCATTCCGTCTCGCTCCGGACCATGGATTGAACCAGGGCCGGACGCGAGAGGTCGCCGCCGCCGATCGCCGCTACGAGGACACGGCGTTGCTCCGCCCAAGCGGAACAGACCTGCACAGTGTGCTCCACCGTGTCCTCCGGTCGATCCTCGCAGTGGTGAAACCCGGGCGTTTCCTCCCGCCCGATTAGGTACGTTTAGACGTAATTTATGCCTTGTTATGAACTAATATGAATTTTGAAAATCCACCTATGACAGCCTCACGCCTGTTTCTCCCGAAGGGATAGGGAGAGGTGTACCATTGGATGGCTTAATACTACTACGCTCTATTATCTAAAGCAAATGAACTTCTATTAAACTGTTCAAAAACGAATATTATACCAATTCTTTGAAAACTAATTCAAAGATTTCATAAGTAACGTCAAATTATTCTGATGTGCCTCAAGTAACAAACGAAGTTATTCGAGGTGGATAAGATTTTTTCCTTTTTGTCGTTGAGAAACAGATGAAATTATGGATCATCCGCTTTATCCTGTTTTTAATAAGAGGTTTTGTCGCGGACCAAATCAATGGTTTTCCCTTGGGGAAGCAAATAAACAACTGCAGAAGTTTATGAAACGTTTCACGCTAGGATTTCAAAGTTCATAGATTGGACAATACAATGCAATTTCTTAACTAGTTATAATGACATCATCTAAATAACTAACATAAAACATAAAATCTTTACACATTCACAAATAAGGTTGGATTTTTCCTAAAAAAATATTAATAACCAATTACCATAGCAAATTAATATGAAATCAATTCAATATTGTAAAACATCTGAAAATTAAAGTTTTGGTTTTAACATCTACTTGATGAAACCCTTGACGTACCTCCAGCGAGACGTATGATTCTCAGTACATGTGACATTTTTATTTGTAACAATGTAGGTACATGCGCACATAGTATTGTATTGTAATTAGGTACACACAACACTGTCAGTGTAAAACTACGTTTAATTAGTAAACTGTTCTCGTTAGCTTTCATAAAATGGTCGCCGACAGAGCATGAATTGTTAGATGAAATTAATTGTACGTTCGAGAATTCATTAGAGAAACTTTGAAGTTAGGTTTTCATTTGCAATACGTGTGTTATTTGTTTATTTTATGCATGTCAGTTAGCTGTTTGTAGGTTTTAGCATTATTTTACATCAATAGATTTTGTGAATTGGTTTATCTCCTTGTCCAGTCAAATTGACAAGGCCATGTTGCAGTTTAACAAGCTTTTCGGAGTATAACTCAGTCTCTGACGACTGATTTATACATAACTATAGCTCAGACTATTAATGATTTCTTATTGTGTGTGCTTCTGAAATTGACAGAATATTTATCACTAACAGAAATTAACATAAAAGATTTTCACTATTTCAGACGTTTATCAATAAAAATAATAGAGCATCTTCACATCATCTTCACAATTGAATTGAACACTTCTCACACATTTCCAAGATAATATCTGATGGTTCTATTATAACATATTCTGTAAGCTTGCGACTTGCGACCTACATGAGTTGTAGACGTATTCAACCCCTTTGTCTCAGCAGCTCAGTACTGTTGGTATTGAAGCATGTCTCCGCCGTATCCCCTGATACATTACTTGAATACGCAATACATTGTTAAGGTTTGTTCACGTAAATTATATTGGATATATGAAAATATTGAAATACAAAGTTGTGTTGTGGTATATGTAATTATATCTAGCACTAATTTTGACAACAATATCTCTTTACTTTTCAATTGATTTCAACATAATTTTCTATGATATTCATCATCTCATCGTCTGCCTGGCCTTTTCCCAACTATGTTCTGGTCGGCTTCCAGTCGAACCAGATGCAGCTGAATACCAGAATGTTACATGATGATATATCTACTTCAAATACCATCTAGATTAACACGATCAAATTTTTCTAAATCAAGACATTCTAAGTGTCTGAAACTCTAAATCTTCTGAATTTCAAAATCGAAAGTCTACTTTTTCAACGTACTTGTATAATTAAACCAATAGAATGTGGCGGCTTTACACAATTTGGTTCAGGTATCCATTGTAAGCAGCCCGTTGCTCAGTGGACCATGCGAAGCTATTTTCACCTTTTTATGAATATATTTATTCGTTGAACGTTCCCTTCAGACGGTATTATTACCAGATTTGGTTGGAATCGCTATTCTGATCGATAATTGGCTGGAATTTGGTTTTTTCTATGAGTTGTAAGTAATTTATTTTTGATGTTGATCTAATAAGAGCACTTGAAGGATTTCAGTGGTCCTAGATTTGAGGTTTTGTTCTACATTTTATGTTTTGGTCATCACAGTCGTTAGCCATGATAAGCATAAATTTTAGGTTACAAGATTTCATGAATTAGTTGTGAAGAGGGCCAAGTGAAGTGGTAATAGTTTTCATACCGTTTCGTCTTTGAACGATTTTCAACGTTATTGATGTAACCTTTTCGGTAGGTATGTCAATCCAATATATTTTTGACATTTCCATCATCGATATCACTGGTAAAAATGTCACTTGGGCTCTCAGATTCCTACTATTTTGTATTTATTACCGCAATCCAGAAGGTATAGTTACAACCAAGTCGATTTCCAGTTAGAAATGTTAGTCAGAGCTTGTCTATCACTGCTTCGGTGAGCACAGAGACATCGTGCATCATTGGACTATATAATTAAGAGGTGACTATGACATCTGGCTTTCAACTGCCTGTGATAGGGTCAGTTTCCATCAAGCGGAAAAATCTTCGTTTTGATTTCAATGAATAAGGGACCGTATTAGTATAAAATTGGGGACTCACGCATCCTCGACCACGTTCACTTTAGTTGTCTGCTTTTTTGACTTAAAATATTTAGGATATCAAAAATAAAATATGGTCATGCTTGTGTTTTTTTTTCTCGTGTGTACAAAATGTAGCCCATGTTCAGGACATAATTTTCCGTTTTCACTTTTTAACTTTTAACCCTGCATTTACCATAAATAAAATGATACTGAAGGGGTTGAAAAGAAACCGCGCTAATTACGGGTTAATTATAATTTGACTGACGCTCAATTACCTGGCCGGAGTCGAGTTCGGTTTTAATGAATGACTGAAATGAATATTTCTGTTTTGGGCAGGAAAAAGCAAAAGGCTCCATAAATAAGGGTTTTTTCTTTGAAGTCAATGAAGAAAATTATTTTCCGCGTTTATTTTTTGTGGGTATGTTATTACCTTCTTGTTTTCATAAATGACATCTACGTAATACTTTGAAGTACTTGATAAAAGTAACCTGCATACCTGCTTATCAAATGCTCCAAAAATATTGATACAAAGTATAGATCGGTACATCTTCTGTATTTAAAATAATGATGTAACATAGTAACCTGTGTTTAGGGAATTTATACACCAGTAATAGTAAGTTTCGTTCTTGCATAATATTTATTTTTGCAAAGAAAAATAAACTACCAAAAAAAAAAAAAGTCAAATATAGAATATCTTTACTTTCGGAAGTCGGTGACGTTGCTTATTTCATTGACTTTTTGCCACTGACTTCCGAAAGTAAAGTTATTTTTCACTTTTTTTTCTGGTTGCAGTAGGTGCAAGAATTTTTAGAAGAAAATCTTTGCAAAAATAAACAATCACAACTTAACTACTTATTAACTTTCCGTAAAAGGTATATTCTGTTGTTTCAAAAGATAGTTCGTAAACTAACTGCATCCGTAGTTACAGGAAATAACAAGCACATGAAAGAATATTCTATTCTATTTGCACGGTAGGACATGACGTTAGTTACGTTTTCATATACCTACATGACATCGCAGTAGGTAAATTGTTAGTTTGCTTTAACAATGACCTATTTCTCTTGGCTGACTCTTGGCTTTTAGAGAGGGTTCTCACTGTATTTAGAATTGTTACTGCGGGATGAAGTATTGAACGTTGAGATGGGTGTGTCGAGTGGCAAGAATGGACAAATTAAGGAATGAGTATTTTAAAAGAACTTTGGGAGTGCGCTTGTTACAGAAAACACTCAAAGGGAGTCGTCTGTCTTGGTATGGACATGTGATAGAAGGGATGAAACCTATGTGACTAAAAGAGCTATGGATATGAATGTTCATGAATGGAAAGACAGAGGAAGGCCAAAGAAAAGATGGATGGATTGTGTGAGGAATAATATGACAGAAAGGAGTAAATGATGCCGCGATGACTCCTGCCAGGATAGAACGGAGAAAGAAAACGTGTTGTGTTGACCCCAAGTAGAATGGGATGCTAGGCTGAAGTAGATAGAAAGAACCTGATAGTAATAGTGTCGCCAATGTCTACCGTACGTACGTAACTAAAAGTGTTTTTTCATATTTTTGTTCGGTCTTTACTCTGGTTACAAAGATTTAATTTGAATGACTTTAATTAGGCATAAAGTAAAGAAAAGGCAGCGAAATTATAGCTTATTTATTAGAGAAACAGATTGTAAAATTTTTATTAAATATTTATTATGTGTGAATAATATAGTACCCTTAACCATACAGCCGTTAATAGCAAGTTGCTACCCCACACAAAACTTGACGGTACGAATATGAATAAAAATTTGATGGTGACCTACCATCAAATTTTTATTCATATCCCAGTGACAAGTAATCGACTAATGGGTCATCTAATAGATTGGTTTTAAAGGTTGACAATGTTTGACCATTAGACATTACGACGTGAATGTCATGGTTAAAGTTCATGTGGTTGTTATGGAGGTTCTTTGTACGTTTTAGTTTCATTTCGAAACTACTGGATAGAAAATACTGGATTCCAACGAAATGCACAGAACTTAAACTTGCTTCAGGAAAGAGCATTAATACTTTGTTCTGAATAATCATTTCCAAAAGTCCTTGTAGTAATTCCTCTTCTCTTCCTAGCGCTATGCCATTTTCTCGCAATCTCGCAATTTTCTGGCGCCAGGACTATCTGTCTTGGGTTGTCGGGTCGGGCAGTTCTTCCTCCAATAGGAGCTTCATCATGCTAGTCCACCACGTAGCCGGAGGTCGTGCTTTGCCTTTCATTAATTCAGGTAGTTGCAATGTTTTCTTCACTACATGTTCCTCGTCTCTTCGCATGACGTGACCATAACATTTGGGTCGGCTCTTGGTTAGTTTCTCTGGTATATGAGTGACTTTGTAACTACCAGGGATATGTGCTTTTCGTACTTTGTCCGGTCCAGTTGTGACCAAACTTTTAGTACTTCCTACTAGTATTATAATTTATTAATAAATCTTCAATAATCGTTTTCTTTTTTCATCTTCTCCTATCAACCGTCACGTCATCATTCACTACTAGATTAATTAAAAAATGCTTTAATTAAAAATCTAATTTTCATGCTAGCAGAGCATTTAAAATGCAATTGAATTATAATCTGAAAGCTGTCAAATGTCATGAGGCGTAATAATTATAGTTGTTATGTGCTCTAGACGTTGATTGAAGAACGTATGAATTAGTATAATTGCTTGTAACTTATATTCCTTTGCGAGTTGAGCGTTGGTACATATTGTTTTGGGTGACATAGGCCGCATTAGACTGTTGATTAAAAAAATTGGTACTTAAGGCTAGAGGCTAGCCAGGTAGCTGCAGGTACAAATTCTGAAAACGAAAAATACATTGAAAAAAAACGACTTGCATATAGACAGGAGCGCAGTTATAAAGATTTTAGATATTGTCCGTGGAAATTGAATTTAAAAACAAGATGGCATGGTTATCTCTTACTAGGGCTACGCGTTAAAAAAACATGCATTTATAAGCATAACCAGCCTATATGTTCCCACTGCTGGGACACACGGCCTCCTATGAGAGGGAATGGGATATAATCTACCACGCGAGCCCAGTGAATAAAAACATGCAATTTTTTATTTTATATTTTAATTAGGTTCTTTTTCTGGAAGACGTAAGTCGTGAGCAGGTAAGTGGTTTTAATAAGGTTTAATAAAAATACAAAGAACTTAGTCCTTTGAACTCTGTTAGAAATAATATAATTTTCATCACGATAGACGAACGAGTCTATTTTAAGATATTCATTATTTTTATTGAAAATGTTTGATAAATTCGTTAACTTTTATAAATTGAACGCAACACTTGAATCACTTCAGAAACTTTTCGTTAATATAAAAAAAGTTAAAGGAGATGAGAGAATGTTTTTGGGAGTAGACATTTATGTTACCATTTTATTTTTGTTTGCATTTTGTTTTTAAAATGAAGAAAGAGATTCAAACTTTTTTTTTGATTCGTAAATGAGTATCTACTTCCAATAACGAGGAATATAAATGATTTGATCGCGGTTTGGCTCAAAAGAATACTATACTGATTGAATTTCTCACTTCTAGAATCACGTGTTTGTTCTAGTATGTTTAGTGAACGTTATTTGACGACCCGTATGGCGCAGCGGTAGTGAGGCTGCCTTACGTTCTTAGGGTCCCGGGTTCGAATCCCGGTAGGAGCAAATGTTTGTGTGATGAGCATGGACATTTGTTTCCGAGTCATGGATGTTTATATGTATAATAAGTATGTATTTATAAACAAAACATATCTATGTAGTATTATCAACTATCTGGTGTCCACGACATAAGCCTCGTTGCTTAGTGTGGCACCTAGACGGCGCTGTGTGTAATGTCCAGCGATATTTATTTATTTATTTACAGTAGTCACATGCGTATAAAATTATGTACCGCCATGAAGAGAACAAGTACATAAATACCTATTAAGTTTTGTACATGTTCATTCCGCCTTAACAAGAAACCTCATAAGATACGAGAGCGAATCTTTCAACGACGTATCACTGCAGTAATATAATGATGTGGTACTAGTACGTCTCGGAATAGGATACTTACGGCGTACAATCTTACAAGCATGCCTGGTTTTGTCGTAATAAGGTAGCTAATATAAATTATATTTTTGCCTTCTCTACAGTCTGCCTCGGTATTTTTATTCAGGTGACTGCTGCATTCATTTTGCTTTGATATAAAATTCATTAAGAAATCTGATACTGGCCAAGACGACTGGAAAAATGTATGGAAATCGGCACGTACTGCGAAGGAATGAGGAAAATATCAAAACATGCACACCTGCTATCCCAAAGGGTTTAAGCAGAATAAGGGTACATTTCACCAGTTATGAGGAAAACTGTCGTGACTGACCATGAGATGGGGAAGACCAAATTCGATGGATGGACTGTATGTAAGATGATATGGCTAGAAGTAGTGGTGAGTATTGAGATGAGGATTTAGTTTTTGTATTTTCTAAACGGGATGATTGTTTATTATTATGTAGCTCCCGATATTTCGACGCTGTTGCAAGCGCCATGATCGCGGGTTGACTGGACAATGCGGGTGGATGGAAAATATAGTGGTAAGAGCATACAAATCTCTCTACCCTCTTTCATTGTCTTTTTCTACGAGCAGTACTGGAACTCGTCGCTAAGTCACGGCAAAGGCACTCACAGTATCACAAGGTTTTTTGGAGTCCTTATTACTATGCCGGCTGCTACTTTTGAGCATACTGAAAACTGGATTCCACGTACTGGACAATTTGAAGCCATTCTCTCGATTGAAATTTTTGTGTTTTCTTATTTCAATTGCTTCTCTTGTCAGCCTTGGTAAGTAATGTTTTCCGTAGACAAAAAAGCCGCCGAAGCCGCGAAGCCGTTGTCCGTGGTATTTTCTATCCTCACCCGGGGAAACCTGATGGCAATTTAATGAATCCATAGGTCGATGACGGTCGATCACTTGAAAAGGGGACGACCGTCAGTGAGCGCAGTGGTACCTATGTATATCTCAGTTTACCATACATGACATCTAATTATGTATATTATTAACTGAACACTCAATCCTCATTAACCCGAGTCACAGTATACCAACAGATATGGATGTAGAGGCTTATTATCTTTGACGTACTGGTCGATTAACTCGGTGCGTATATGAAATCTTGTGATGCTGTCTACAGAATTATTATCGCTTGATCATAATCTGTCTCGGTAGATTATAATGCACTTTGTGAAAAGTCGACCTTAATAATGTATGAACTACACTGCAAAGTTATATTTGTATAGCACTGTCGGGTGCGCAACCGGGCACACATCTGATCTCCGAGCTTCTATTGGAAAATTATTGGTATAAAAACCTAATAACACTTCGCATGACCCTGGATTCAAACCCGGGCAGTCGAGTCGATCATTAGCTCAACAAGCCGGTCATTCTACTTGTGACCTCCGAAATTAACTTATTTAACCAACCATGGCAAACAATATGTTCGTCATGAAAGATTGACCAATAACTCATCATCGATCATTCAATAGAATGAACAGTTCATGATAATGTTAATTGACTGAATGAATGAATGACTGCCAATAAGTAGGCAGTTGAACTTTCCAATGCTGGTTTTGAATTTGACTCGTTGCATAAATGCGAAGCCTACCGGTAAAAAGTAATCGGACGAACTGCTGTGAAGAATATAAAAACAATTAGTGAAAGAAGTACAGTAAGTGTAAAAATACTTTAATTCCTATAATACCTAATTCCTAAACTAAAATACCTAATTCCTAAACTTTAGTTATCATGTACCGACGCCAGCATATCCAGCTACTAGAATCTGTCAAACTTTAATACATTTTAAACTTTATCTAGTTAAAATCTAAACAGATAACGCATTGCTTAAACTACACAGTTTCGTTGGATGAATTTTGCACAAGAGTTTTTTATTTAACGAATGTTGGGTGCTCAAAATTCATCCCCAGAAGAGGTTACTTAAACTCAAACTCAATCTTTGAAATATGGAATTTGATAACTTTAAAGTTCATTCATCGTTTTTTAGAAACTTAATAGCGCACGGATTTTAGTTACAGACGACAACCGCACGAAAATAGATTCACAAACTTTACCTTACCAAGTTTCATATACATGTGTAGTATACGACAGACAGAGATACAGAGTAAAATAATAAAATTACAGCAGTGGGCTAACCACATCGGTCGTTGAAATGCAACCAGAGTGGTCTACCGCTAGCCACTCAACCACTCATAGTCTAGACTCATAGTCAGTTACCACGGAACGTAGGTATTTGCTGTGCGATACAGCTTTGATGATACCTGATATATAAATCGTAGGCTGCGCAGAGAAATTTGTTTGATATGACTTGGGATTTGTATTCTGTGTACGTATTTGCGGACGTGCTTTCGAATCAATATTTGTGGTTTATAGATAGGTATTGCTTGTGTGGTGTTTGTTTTACGGTATATTTATTAACTATTAGCTGTTGCCCGCGACCTTCATTCACGTGAAATTATTATAAAAATATGACTTATCGGATTTATTTTTTATGCACGAAACCTTAATAATTTTTCAAAAATAAAAGTAGCCTTGATTACCCCGTATAACATCAGCTATCTGCTAGTAAAAGTCCCGTCAAAATCGGCAAAGTCGTTTCGGAGATTATCCGGAACAAACAGACTGACAAAAAATTAAAATAATGTTTTTTTACCTTACTATGGCGAAGCCAAAACAGTTATGATTTTAGCAGTCTATGTATGTATGTTTGTATTTACGTATGTTCCTCCGTAGCGCCAAAACTATTCATCCGATTTTGATGAAAAAGGCGTCAGTTATGGCCCGGGTGACTTAGGTTACATTTTAATCGACTTCAACACTAGGACGAGTCGATTTCGAATTTAATTAGAGCGTGATTTTTCAGTAGTTATTTGTATAGACGTGAGGTAGTTGGTGTACATACATGTGTAGTTACTTTGGTTGTGATCATGCACTTAATTTTGTATCGACCGATCGAATGCGGCCGTTCAATGAATCGTGCCGACGACGTGCAGATTCATTATCTGCAAGATTTCCCACCTATGTTTAGGTCGGCTTCCTGTCTTACCACTTGCAACTGAATAGGAACATGAAACAGGCTTCCCCTTGGTAAGACTAATAGTCAGATTTTTACACTTGTTCAGACAGATTATGACATTTAAATCTAATAAATTAAATATTCCCACACAATTTAACTTCAATTTTTCACAAAAGATTTCCAATAGAATTGTATCTGTTTATTGTATTATTATAACGAGCTCGCTGGTCAGGTGGATTGTTCTCAACAACGCGGATGACGGACTTTGAAACTTTGTTCGTAATATTATTACCACCTGTTGTCCGCCTCGCTCGGTGTTTCGCTATTTTTGTAAAGAATTCTATGAATTCCTTTTTTAATTTAATTATTCACACTTCGAATTAAATTACCAGGGGTTTTTTAATAGCGAAAGTACCTAGTTGGTAATTTGGTAAATTATGATTAAGGTGGATGCGCACGGGTAGCCCGCGAAATTTAAATTTTCTTACGTTTATTGCAATTTGCAGGTCAGTCCCAGTGGATGTTGATGAAAATATGAATCGCGCCAGGAACACGTATGGAGTTATAGAATTATAATCATCCAAGTTCATATAACCCCATTCAATAGCTATTTCATGAAAAAGTCACTCATAATCTTAATTTAAATATTAATCTTATAATGTATTTTTATTTTAATTTAGATATTAATTTTAATTTTGATTGTGATTTAAATTGTTATTTTAATTTAGATTTTAGTTTTATTATTTTTCTATTTTGTTGTGTCAAGGTTTATTTTGTTCTATTGAATTTTACTTTTACTGTTAATGATAGTTTTATATTCCATCACGTAATTATAGATTAAAGTTGTTAATTTTAGTTAATTAGACATAAATTTTATAGCACAGTGCTTGTGGCACATTTAATATGTTTATGGGGCATGCGGTGCTAACCTGTAAGAAATTGTTACACTAACCTCAGATAAGGGTAGATAATTACTTAAAATATTTACAATATAAGCAATTGTTGGTTGGCCAATAAAAGAAAATAAAAAAATAAATGGCCCAATAAAGTAAAGTAAAATAAAACATCATTTAAATAATGTTACGACGGAATATTGATGCTGTCAATGTCTAATTGTACTTCGAAGTGTAAAAGTCACTACTGAAATGCGGCTGACTGTACAAATAAACATAACTTCGTGAGGAAATCAGCATGCCTGAGAGATAGTTCTCGACGGCATGTAAAGCCCAGTCAGAGGCCCATGGGCTGCATAAAAACTCCGACACCAGGTTTATGGGCACTAACCACACGATAAAGAAGCAGAATCTTAGAAAAAATCATAACATATTATCAACATCACCTCAACATCACACATCATTATTATATAACATTATTTTTAAGTGTACTTACTAACTAAATTATGGATCTTTGTGTCTGATGCAAATAAATTATTATTATTATTATATGGAATGCGGTTATCCAATACAGAGCCAGGATTCAAAAGCAGTTTTTTTTAGAATGATACATTTTAGCTATATGTATAAGGATTCTTGAGGAACACTCTTTACTTATCATAGGAAGCCATAGGCAGCTATCGGTTTTGCCATAATCTGTTAGATGACATCATCATCATCAGGAATACATTTTAGATAGGCGTGCGTACCTATCTGTAAAGAAACTTCCTTTAATGCCAATTTCGATTTATAATACTGTATAGAGAAGTAAGCTAAAGCGGTTACAAAAATGACCCAAAATTCTTCATAGACGTATCACATGAGCGGTTACAAAAATGACTCAAAATTCTCCATAGACGTGTCGCACGAGCGGTTACAAAAATGACTCAAAATTTTCGATAGACGTGTCACACGAGCGGTTACAAAAATGACTCAAAATTCTCCATACACGTGTCACACGAGCGGTTACAAAAATGACTCAAAATTCTCGATAGACGTGTCACACGACCGGTTACAAAAATGACTCAAAATTCTCCATATACGTGTCACACGAGCGGTTACAAAAATGACTCAAAATTCTTCATAGACGTGTCACACGAGCGGTTACAAAAATGACTCACAATTCTTTAAAGACGTGTCACACGATTTCAACATGACTCAAAATTCTTCATAGACGTGTCACACGATTTCAACACTGTTTTCTGTTGTGCAGAAAACAAAATGCGTAAGAAATCCGCAAAAGAAGAACAGGAGCAATTATATTAGCTATTTATGTTCAAGCCAACCGATGAGTCTTAAGTACACCATAATAAAATGAGAAGCTAAAAGATTAATAAATAAGTTATTCAAATCACAAGTCTAGATTTGTGCCTAGACAATTTATCTCCACACCTCTCTCTCCCTACCCTTTCGGGAAATTGGGCGTGATGTTATATCGTGTAAGCTTTGAGTATGCACTTGCAAATCTATCTTTTATACATCCAGTCCAGGTTAAGGTAATTCTAACATATATCACCTTAGACATCAAAGTGGCTTCCTTTAGCCGACTTTTACACCTTCCGCCAGATGAGAAACAGTCGGTTTTCGGTGTTTTTCTTCCGTTGCCTATTTCTTTGAAAGTAGTTTCTGATTTATTTTGTAAATTTGAAACACTAGTTCGCACTGGTTGTAAAGTTTTTTTCCGGTAATTCAGATTTACCTACAATTAAAGGTAAAATTCTTAATTGAAAAAAAAATTTGAACGCGAATCAAATTGTTGTAGCAGTACAAGTATAAGCCGAACTCGCATTCTATACAAACTACGAACTACGCTAGGCCAGCTGAATAACAAAGTGGTGTGTCTATTGTACAGCACCTGGCCGTGAAAAAGAAGAAATTAGGTAGGTACTACCCCATTTACTGAAAGTCGACCACTTTTCAACCTTACTACTCAGAGCATATGGGTGAAATCTTTCTACTTAGGGCATAAGGGTGAAACTTTACTACTTAGGGCCTATGGGTGAAAAGTGGCGGCGCTCAGCGAACTCGGTAGTACGCACGACGCCCAATCAAGCTATACATTCCAGTTTATGTTGATAATCATTGTATAGAAAAAAATTCTAAGAAAATCTATAAAAAGCGAGGCTAAGTTGTACTGTGAATGTACAGCTTCATGTGCCGCCGTGTGTACCTACATCGAGTTTTAGGAAAAGTTTGGCATAGTAGAAATAGTAGTCTCTGCTTCTTATACTCGATGTGTTATACAGGGTGTAACAAGACTTTTAACGAAGCCGTAACCAAGCATTATGAACTATGTAACTTTACGCAAAAATTATTGCTGGGCAACTACTTTTTTTTGTAGTGTGAAAATCACGTTTTACGGTAGGACTCAATGTAAAGCACTCAAAGCATTGTGGTGATGAATGGATTGAATAGTACGGGGGTCGTGGAGGTGTTTACAGTAAAAACATGTATTTAAAAAAAACTTGTGAGAAAGTTGGAACTTTGACCCCAATATCTCCGTAACTAAAAGGTTCCCAGGTATGGTTTAGGACAAAAAAAATACCGTAATGATGACGAGAACAAGTAACTTTCAGCTTCGTTAAGGGTCTTGTTACACCCTTTATTATATCAGTACCTTAGTTCTAGTCTAGTATTGGTAGGTACGTCTCTTGGGCCCTCATTTCCATTAAACATGTCTTCGTCGGTAGACTCCGGTCGTCTGTAATTCACTTTGTAAACTGATAGAAGTCACATGCAGGACTTTGTGCCTCTTTAACTATTAAAGTTCAGTTGCATTTGGTACTACTGGCAGTGCACTATTTACTTCCTTATGGTAAATAGATGGTCAGAGAGAAAGAGAGAGAGTTATTGGTTGTGTTTTTGCCTTTAAATACATCAATTGCATTATTATGATTTGTGTACATAAAGGGTGTAACAAGACCCTTAACGAAGCCGAAAGGCACTTGTTCTCCCCGTCATTGCGATCCTTTTTTTTTGTTCTAAACCATACCTAGGAACCTTCTAGTTACGGAGATATTGGGGCCCAAAGTTCCAACTTTTTCACAAGTTATTTTTAAATAATATATGTTTCTCCACGACCCCCGTACTATTTAATCCATCCATCAGCACAATGTTTTGAGTGCGTTACAGAGTCCTACCGCAAAACGGGATTTTGCACCCAAAAAAAAAGGCGTTCCCCAGCAATTTTTTTGCTTAAAGTTACTTAGTTTGTTGTACATAATGCTTGGTTGACGGCTTCATGAAGGGTCTTGTTACACCCTGTAGGTATTTTTCACGTGAGCATCTACTGTAGATTAGGCAGAGGTGTACGTACCTCTGCCTAACGCTTCGGGGGTTACAGGCGTAATGTTATTTTATGTTCCTCCAGTAAGTTCAAGTCGGCCAAGTAACAAACTATTAGAAAAAATCTTTTTTATTTGAACTAGAAAAATCATTATAAAGCAACATTGCTATTTGCTCAAATATTTTTGTCCATCACTCATCATGCCGTGGACTCAACTGAGTGAATAATTCGTCAACCCCGCTGCCTGTTATTAATACCGTTATAACCTTCTTTTTTTTTTTGGATGGGAAATCATCAAATAACCCCTCCCGCTCTGGGCTGAACAGGAGGGAGTGTCAGACTTTTACTGACTAAAACCCATCCATGTTCCTTCCTTTGCCCTTTGTGTTCCTGGGCCGCGGTATCTCTTTCGAACAGTCCCGCAACCCTGGCAGGCATCGGTCCTTACGGACCCCTTCCTGTTTGCTGACTCTCTTTGAGGCGCGCGTGGAACACGAACGCGCCGTCGACACGGCCTGTCGTCATAAGACGGACGGACGGCGAGCTAGCCGGGCTAGCCTAGCCCATAGGTCACCGTCCACAGGCCCGCATACCGTTATAACCTGAGATTCAATTTACAAGTCCTGGTTGCAGGCGACGCGACGATGCCGGTCAGTCCACCGTGCCTTATTAAATATTAAATTTTATTTAAGTTATGGTGCTAGTTATTTTTAGGGTTCCGTAACCATGACCGTCCGTCTGTCTGGCTGTATCTCATGAACCGTGATAGCTAGACAGTTGAAATTTTCACAGATGATGTATTTCTGTTGCCGCTATAATATCAAATACTAAAAACAGAATAAAATAAATATTTAAGGAGGCTCCCATACAGCAAAGGAGTTTTATTTTTATTTACTGGTACGGAATCCATCGTGCACGAGTCCAACTCGCACTTGGCCGGTATTTTAATAACGTCATCTGTTTTAAAGGAATATAATATTCTGTACTTACTACTGCCTTGACCGGTTTTTATTAGCCACGAATGTTTCGGGAGCTTTATCCAATCCCATAACTACGATGACATACTTTCGATGAAATTGTATGATATTGCCCTGGACAAAAATGAAAAATCGTTATAATCAGGTTTTAATTAGCAGTGCCAAAATAGCTCACACATCTAAATAAGTAAGTTGATAATTCACTTTTGAATTGTAAGCATCAATATTCAAGTCCATTTTTACTTTTTATTTGTTCGCGTATATTATATACATATAAATAAAACTAGCTGTTCCCCGTAACCTTGGTTCGCGTGAAATTATTATAAAAAAACATTACTTCCCTTTTAATTTCAAGGGCTATATTTTTTTTTTTTGCATGGAAGCCTTATAATATCAGCTGCCAGTAAAAAGTCAAGTCAGTCCCGTCAAAATCGGTCCAGCCGTTTCGGAGATTAGCCGGAACACAGACAGACAGACCAACAGACAGACAGACAAAAATTGACGGAAAATGTATTTCGGTTACAAGTGCTCTATATATTTTTATATGCATTCATTAAAAAGCTGTTATTTTAATATTAGAAACACACACTTCAGTTTTATTTATTTGTATAGATTATGTGAATGTGCTAGAACTTTCTTACACCACTATCGAACGCCGATTGAACTTCAAAGAATCTAAGACGTGCCTTGCGGTTATTGATAAAAATCTTATACGTAAATAAACTTGGTTGGTCTGGGTGTGTTTATTTACACGTAATGTAGACAGCAAAGTAAATAAACTCGCCACGCCATATTACGATAGCTAAGAAAGCTTTCATCAACATTATTGCCGATACCCTCATTCCTGTGCCCATTACTGCTGAGACCACCGCTGACACGTTCGGCCTTTATTTAATTTACGAGTAGCATGTCATCATTTAAGACATTGTGAGAGGTGTGGTCACTTTGTTTGTCGTGTCTTTTATCGTAACAGAAGGTAGGGATATTTATCGATCAGTGGTTAGTATCGACAGTTTAGGAGCTCGTAATCAATCTTCAGGTTGAGCCGCGATTGCCTAGGTTGGTCTGGATGGGAGACCATCCATTACATACCGAGTTTCCTCCGTGCCTCAGAAGCAGGTTCAGCCCTTGGTCCAGGCTGTCATTTGTAGATCTTTGATAGTCGTTAAGTAGTCAGTGACCCGAAAGTCTGACAACCAGTCTTATTAAGGGGTATCAGGGGTTTTAAATTTCACTTTGAATATAAATTCATTTAAAATTAAAATACTGTAATTTAAAATTAATAGGCTAAACAGTGTACAATTAATTATAATAACATTCTACAAGACTCAATAAAATGAGTAATATTTAGTTTATTATAATTTATAGTATTAATAATGTAAATCGTGCAATATGTAATACAAAAATACATAAATGTAACTTAAAACCAAATATATAAATACTTAATAAATACCATAAAAGCAAATAATACTATTTTAATTACTGTTTCGGTTTAATATCTGTTTTTTTTTATTACCAAAAATCGCCTTTATCCTCTCTCCTATTAAAAAATAACTTTGCTTTGCCCGACAGGGTCCATAATTGATTCGATGTTTTAACATACCAACTGTTATATGTACACATTATGGAATGCAATAAAGTATATTGAGCATCATATTATCACGTACTAACTGGGTAGTGGGTAGTGGAGGTCAGATAGGCAGTCGCTTCACGTAAAATTCTGATACTAAGCCGCATCCGGTTAATTGATTTAATTTACTTAATTGGGAATAAGCTTGGCAGATGTTGGTTAGTATTGACAGTTCTGTTATCATGGTGTTGATGATTTTTTAACGTTTAACCTTTTGAACGCCATTGTCACATATACGTGACAAGCAAGTGCGTGCCTTGTACTTCAAACGACAAAAATATATGACAAAATGGTATGTGAAATTGTGGCTTGGCGTGAGTACGCGCGTGCGTTTATGCTCTGGCGGTCAAAAGTTAAAGGTTTGGATGAACCATTCCACCAGGTCATTGGTGAGTCACTCCTAAATGATAACTAGGAGCAAAATTTTAGTGCCTGCTTGGCACTAATGGCACACCTGTTTCGTCCATCTTGTGGTCACGATTTCATAAAAGTAAAAAAAAAACGTGTATTAATATTGTGTATTCAATATTGTAATACCAAATGATTATTTTGAAAAGAGTAATCATGGAGTTTTTTGCCGGTTCTTCTCCATAGGAAACGACCAACCCGAACCGTGCACCTTTTTGTCGACGTTTTATGTGCCCATCTAGGACTATGTGTTTTTTTTTTGTTAATTTGTCATAACAATGAAATACAATGTATATTTTGTTTCTCAAAGCCCTGAGTATTATATCCTTTATTGTATTTTTCCGTTTTCATCTTATTTCAAGATGCAGTTTTATCATCTTCAGCACAGTACCTACGTAGCATTCAATCTCCATTCTTACTTGCTCCGATAGATCCATCAAAATGGCGTCCAATCCATCAGTGTATCCCACCTACGCTGAACCAACAGGTTCTATTGTGTACTCAACTAAATCTCTTCTTACCTATGTACGAGTACTCAAGTATAAGAGTATATTGTGTATGCTGACATGACTTCTTAAGTTATCTTTTTTGTCCTTATTTAGTCAACAAAAACAGAATGGCAATTTTGTTTTAGTGTCAGTAAATACTTTTTGTAAAACTGTCTTCAGCCCGTGGTTTTGCTCGCGTGGAGATCGGTAATAGTCTCAAGGGGTCGTACTACCGAAATTAAAAGTAGCCTATGTTAATCCAGGTTATAAACTATTTGTGTAACAAATAAGACCAAAAAATGATGGATGGACTGTGTAAAGGATGATATGGCTAGAAAGGAGGTGACTGCTGAGATACCTAACAAAAAATAGAGAAGTATGAAAGAAGAAGACATGCTGCGGTCACAAATAAATTGAGATAGGGTCAAGAGAATGATGGTGATGATTAATAAGAAACATACTTCCATCCATACATTAATACATCCTCACAGACTTTCGCATTGATTACAATATAGTAATCGTGGTAGCTCACAATGGGCCTCACCAGAAGGCTTAAAGGGCAATGGAGAAGGCTATGCTCAGAGTTTCCTTGCGTGTTCAAATCAGAAATGAGGACATCCGCAAGAGAACCAAGGTTACCGGCGTAGCCCGAAGAATTGCCAAACTTATTGGCAGTGGGCAGGGCACATTGCTCGCAGAACGGATGGCCGATAGGGCCGAACCGGAAGACGTTGCGTTGGAAGGCCTCCCACTAGGTGGACCGATGACCTGGTGAAGGTTGCGGAGAACCGCTGGATGCGAGTCGCACGGGACCGATCAATGTGGCGGCACTTAGGGGAGGCCTATGTCCAGCAGTGGACGTCTTTCGGCTGAAATTATGATGATGATGGTGACAATATAGTAAGAAGTAAGATAAAATATTTTTGGAATGTACTAAGGTGCAGTGATAAGGTAACCGCAGCCGCAAACCGCAGTGGCAGAGCTGTCAACCGAAAAAACACAAAAACAAACAAAACAGTCAAATGGAAAATCCAAAGCCGTCTAGAAACTGATCGATTTCTATGTGGATATGAAAATACCAACCAGTAGCAATTTCCACATCTACGGAAGCGTTTTCATAGAGTTTAATAAGAACTAGTCGTGTCTCTGCTTCTTGTTCTTGAAGTCTTGCAGTCAGTTGGTTATGCCGCTACGGTTTGCGGTTGCGGTCACCTTCGGAATTGGAGCTCAATGCAACGGTATAAATTTCAACAAAAACTCGCAACAAAATGAAATATTCCAATTTTTTTTTTAATATGTTCAACTTTAAATTAAAATTCTTTATTGCGAACTAAGTGTACAGTCTTTTGAAGATGTTAACAAAGAACCTACCTAGTTCTTAGAACGTAGTTGCCTGTTTAGGCATTGCAATTTATATGGTTTTATAAAAATAAAATATACATACATAATATTACTGCTAAACAGTTTACATTATTCATACAGTTTATATTATTTCATACTATTCTTTTAATGAGTATCATTTTAATACTATATAACTATTTTTCTTCAAGGAATTATTTTACAGTAAGTATGCCTTTTTAATCAGGAAGTCTTTTAGCGTTATGTTACCTTAATAATCTTTGTTTACTTAGGAAAAGCGAGGCAAATATACTTTACATATTAGGTATAAAGGCACAATATGTATCACCCGTAAGGTTGTCCAATTTTCTCCGAATTATATCCCCATTGTTAAAGTACGAGTGTGACCCTTTTCAAAGCTTTTCTGCGACAAAAGCATTCGTCGAAGTTACTTCATGAAAGAGCATTTCAAAGGACTGAGAATGGTTATATATATTTTTCTTTATTCTCACATAATTTTATTATTTGCTTATAAATTATTAATGTACGTGTACTGGCGAAACATTTGCTTACAATCGTGTTGTCTGATGAGGTAGCAGAGATAGCTTATTGGTGTGACCGTCGGACTGCCAAGTCATAGGTCTCGAGTTCGAACCCAAGACTCGCACCTCTGATTTTCCGGATTCATGTGCGTATTGTATAATTATCACTTGCTCCGGTGAAGGAAAATATCGTGAGGAAACCAGCATGCTTGACAGATATTTCTTGACGGCATGTAACGCCAAGTCAGAGGCCCATGGGCGGCATAAAAACTCTGACACCAGGTACGCCACACGATTAAAAAGAAAGAAAGATGAGGTAGAATAAGAGACAAAAGCATACAAAATAAACATTATGTATATAACAGAAAAATACAGATTTCATCAAGTTTTATTCAATTCTCTATCAATCCTATTAGTGATGTTCTTCAAAATGGTCCGAGAGTCTCGTAAATCCTAAACGGATAAACCGATTTCGATAAATTATATTATGTGTCCGACTGCTTCGTTGGTCTAGTGGTCGCAAGAGGTCCTGGGTTCGATTCCGGGTCGGGCAAAGTGTTATTGGGTTTTCCATCAGGAATTTCTCAGTAGACTCCGTGGCTGCCCACAGAGTCTGGATTTGCACCCGGTTGATGGCAATAGGCTCGCCCCAATTACATGGGACTTAAATACAACTTATAGGCGTGATGTTGTGATGTGTTACTTATACGTTGTTAGATTCGTTTTGTTGGCATCATCATCATCATCATCATCATCATCATCATCATCATTTCACCCCGTTGTTGTCCACTGCTGAACATAGGCCTCCCCAATTTGTTGGCATGAGTGGAAATAAACATTTAAGGCGGATTTTAAACGCCATGTGGGATTCGATTTTTTTTTGTTCATCTATCCCCATCGAGTGAAACAAAAATATAAAAATCTTATAATGTTTAAAAGTAATAAGAAATGGCAAATCGTGTAAAAACTAAAAAAAAGTATAATAAAAAGTTAAATCATCCGTAAAATCTTTCTCATTATTAAACTAAAAAGATGGATCTCAAAAAGAAGTTACTAAATAAACTAAAAACCCGACTTTGATGCCACTTTTTTTATTTTTTACTTTTTCGCCAGTGAGAACGCACAGATACTATGCATAGCTATGTTGGTCATAGACGTATAATTTCCTGGAACACTGATGTCGGCCGTCGCATGTTCATAAGTCTTGAAATATTGATTTTGCATAAGTAACACTGAAAATATTACTTCGTATTTGTTGTTGTGGCTAACAACTAGATATTTTCGAGATGAGTTTCTTTTTTTTATTGGAACTTAGGTACATCACTTTGTTAATCCCCAAAAGAGTTAGGTAGAGGTGTACCTTATAGTACACCCACATTTAGCCAGTTACGTTATTTTAATTCACATGTAAGGGGGCAAGCCTATTGCCATCAACCGGGCACAAATTGCTGCTACTGAAAAAATTCTGATGGAAAAATGCAATAATACTTTATCCGATCCGGGAATCAAACTGAGGACATGATGTTCAGCAGTTGCGCTTGCCACCACTAGACCAGGGCAGTACA
The DNA here is from genome assembly GCA_947578425.1 of Eugnorisma glareosa. NCBI lineage: Eukaryota > Metazoa > Arthropoda > Insecta > Lepidoptera > Noctuidae > Eugnorisma > Eugnorisma glareosa. Next base: position 17,539,685 of record OX387959.1, read on the forward strand.
GTTTAAAAGATAAACATGTGATTTTATTTACATTGGTTTCATAAAGACAAGTTTGACTAGAAAAGTGTTAAGTATGAATGTGGATGGCTATAAGGAAAGAGGAGAAAAGATGACATAAAACAATTACAGATGACATAAACACACATTAAACAATAAACAAACCGAGAACATCGGAATCCGATATTGCACAATTAGTTAGTAATTAGCTTGCCATTGCATTATAACGTCTGTTAATTTACACAACATTGGAGGGTACGTTTATTACTTACAACAGCCATTGTTTAATCAGTGAAGGGTGATGACGGTGTCGAGATGAACACAGTCCAATACTCGCTGTTAATAACCTGCGAATGCGTACGCTCGGCTGCGCGGTTCAATGTAGGAGGAAATTGTGAACGACGATAATGTTGAAGTTTGATTTAGTAGGGGGGCTGCTTGGCAACGCTCCGGGCACCTGTTGCCCGGGCTTCCTCCCTTCTCACCCCCTTTCATCCCCCCTCGGGATGCTAGTACTCGTCTGTCTGCGACCGGGGGACTAATATGGCGCTTAAACTCTGTAAGTCTCGTAACTACACGGAAGCTTACGTCTAGACCTCGTTGCAGTGAGTTTGTAAATGAGTTAAGTGTTCAGTGAGGTTTAGAGAGCATGTGATGCATATTGCCAAGAGATTCGGCAATGTACGCGCACTTTGAAGTAGCTTCGTGTTGTTCGTCTTTGAGATGAATTGGTTTAGAGTAATTGGATTTGTGTTTACTAATTGTAGGATTTGCGGAGTCTGTTACGACTTTAGATTTAATCAAAGATATTCTGGGAAATCTAGCTTGTTGCTTATAGGTACATTTCCTTTTTAATTTTCTTTTTTCACAAAAATTATGTAAAACATTATGCAGTGCAAAAACTTGGATAAAAGAACAAAGGACTGTTACTCACGATACTTACTTAATGGCCACTCTTGGAAGCCAATGATAAAAAAGTGTCAATTTTCCCAAGTATTTTATGATATGTGGGCGAAGAATACTCTACTTCAACCGCAAGTCCATTTACGCTACGCTACGTAATAATTCTCACCCACGCAGTATTAACGCCACCATATGCACGACAAAGCGGATTACCTGCCAGTTTCATTCAGTGAGACAATAGATTTCATGTCATTCACCTCGCGGTCTTGACATTTGCAGTAAACCTGCTGCGTTCCGGTGATTTTAATAGTGCCACAGGCAAAGATTTACTCACAAGCCAAAAAGTAATAACCCAAAAAAAATCTGAAAATTCTGTTTTATTTTTTTATACAAAACGCATCAAGCCGTTAAAGACGGTCTTTATTGGAGCATCAAACAAACCACGAAGAAAAATATTTGTACCTCATAATTTTTAAATTCATTTTTGTACTCGTAAAAAAAATTTCCAATAATCCCTGTTTTCTCGAAAAATACATAGATTGTTGAGTTACCGCTTTTCGCTCATGAGGGTAGTATAAGTGCCGTCGGTCAATGCTACTAATTTGAATATGCAGGGAGGCGGGCTAAAAAGCTGGAGTTGATTGAACTGTAACATAACATCATCTATAATAATTTAAAATATTAATTATGCAATATTTCCTTGGCTTCTGGACATGTGTTTCTACTCTGTTAGCGAATTCATTGATCATACGTTTTAATAATTCATTTATAATTCCATTAATAGTCTAAATTACGTAAAGTACTGTAAATGTATAATTTTTTATTTTATTATTTCGCTATATAAATTAACATTGGTATATTAGAGTCACATTAAAATTATAATATTTCTACACCGGCAACGGTAGTATATGTGAACTATATATAAATTGTAAGACCTTTATGTACCTACCATATACTCAGAAATAAATGATATTCTATTCTAATCTATTCTATAGGTAGTTACTGGTGCAGATTGATTTTGAACCAATATCAAGCATGTGGGTGTATGTATACCTATGGTTATCTAGCGAGTGACTAGAGACGCACAAGTAAATTAATCAAACCTAAGCCACTGGCAGTATGATGATGATGCCATGTAGCCGATTTCGGCTAGTGACTGCATTCTATGGCTTTTTAAGGTGGTTGTCGAGAAATTTGGTGTGCTGCTCTTTTATGTGCTCTCAACTGACTAGCATATCCAACTTTAGCCAAAAACTCCGGGCACAAAGCCGACATGTCTAAACACCATTCACGGCGTTGTAACTAATGGCTGTATATTATAATATATTTTTTACCATTGCCACTCGAAAAGGGGCATTTTATTCATCGATAACAGTGAATAAAACGCTCTTTTACTCACTGAGTGAATAAAAACATTTTGAATTTGGAACAAGCACGAATTATGAACAAAAAATAAATAAAACGACAAGAACTGAATTTCGAAAACTGTTCTAATTTTTTTACTATACATTTTTAATGTTTATAAATATTCCTTTTTTAACTTATTATATTACCGATTAGGTATATAATAAAATGTGATAAATACTCATCTGCTTAGACTTATCCCAACTTTATTGTGGTCGGCTTCCAGTCTAATCGGATGCCACTTAATATCAGTATATTAAATGGAGCGACTGCCTTTTTGACCCAGAACACAACCCAATTAGTACTAGGTGGGTAATACGGTACCCCTTGGTAAGACTGGTTGTCAGACTTTCGGGCCACTTATTAGCTGTAACGACTGTCAAAGAAATACAAATGACAGTCGGCTCAACGGCTTTACGTACTTTCCGAGGCACGGAGGAAAGTCGGTATGTAATGAATTACCATCCACAGACCGACCTTGGTAAGCCCGGTTTAACCTTGAAGATCGACGCGAGTGGTTGTTATTAGTAACCCACGAGAAATATAAATAATATACTTCTGTTTATTTTCTCGCAGTCAATGGTAAAAAGTAGAATACACAACTCGTGAAAAAAATAATTTATCTCGGTTCTTGTATCCCTCGCTCCGCTCAGGATTCTACTCTAGAATCCCTTGCTACGCTCGGGATTCTACTCTAGAATCCTTCGCTGCTCTCTGGATCCAACTTTGATCCCTCGAATTAAATTCCCTTTTTTTTCACTTGTTGTATAATCTACTATTATTACTCTTATGTAAACCATTTCTTTGTTTGGTTTTTAGTGTCTAACACCAAAATTTGGTTTTGTTTTAATAACACTTAATTACCAAATTTAATGCTTGTTTCACATATATACTGTGTACATATTACTTTCACCATCGTTTGTACCACGTTTACTGCAAATAAATAATTTATACTTTGACTTTGACAGGTTGAATATTTTGTATGAAGAATGTAAAAGAAAGCGGGATTTCTTTTTTGGTCACGCGCTAAAAGATCTATAAATACAACATCAATCATCAAGGCATCAAGCAACCACCAAATGACAATTTTTCTCGTTCAATTTTGAACTTAAACAACAACATTTTATGGTTGAAAATCATTTGTAGAAATTTGACAGTTAGTGGTATGTTTTCTTTTGGTTAACAGTCGTCAGCGCATTAACTAACCACCAAATGACAAATTTCTTGTTCGATTTTGAACTTAAACAACAACATTTTATGGTTGAAAATCATTTGGAAAAATTTGTTGACAGTTTTTGGTAATTTGATGGTATAACCAATAAAAATAATGGTTTTTTGTGTCAAACCATCGAACAACATACATGTATTATAGACTGCTAAAATCATAATCCTTTTCTTTAATTTATTTTTCGTTTATTTAATTATTTAACAATTGACGGCACGTTTGGCGCAGTGGCTAAGCGATTGGCTGTTGCGCTGCGTGTTCGATCCCCGCACGGAACAAATATTTGTATGACCTACAGGTAGTTGTTATGGGTCGAGCTGTTTGTGTATTTGAGTTCAAATATTTGTAAACGCACTCACGATATAGGAGACATTCCTAGAGAGATATTTCTAAAATTATTTATTATGAATGTGATGTAATTATTTATTACCTATCTACTGGCACTCATTATCATATTTTCTTTTGTTAATATGCGGATAATGTAGTGGGCTGCAATATTGTTAAAAGTTTTGTATTATCTGTACTCTGTTCCATCACGTATTGTAGCTGTTTATTGTTCCTGAATAAATAAATTAAAAAACTTCCGTATCGTTCAACGTTCGCAGCCTTTATGTATCGCATCGGGAGATTGAAACGTTTTAATATCGAAAGCTGAAAGTATTTTTAATAAACGAACGAGAACGTAGAACGACTGTTTATGGTATAGTGAATGGAGGTTTTATGTTTCATAACATGCTCATATCCCTGCCAGGGTTGCGAGACTGTTCGAAAGAGATACCGCGGCCCTGGAACACAAAGGACAAAGGAAGGAACATGGATGGGTTTTAGTCAGTAGAAGTCTGACACTCCCTCCTGCTCAGCCCAGAGCGGGAGGGGTTATTTGATGATTTCCCAACGGTAAAAAAAAAACATGCTCATATTATACAACGGAGAATCAATGAATTAGAATTATGAAGAACTTTCATACAAATATCCATTTTTACGAAAATCCTTCCTGAAGGTAAATGCGCCAGGATGTCCCGCGAAATTCAAATTTTCTTAAGTCTTTTTGCAATATGGCCGGTCAGTGTCAGACTATTTTATGAAAAAGTAATTCAATGGCATTCAATGAATATAAAGGGTTGTATTGATAATGTTAATGATTATAACTCTGTAAAGTCATATTTGTTACGACCGCGAATTATATTTTAATCAACATAAAACCTGAAACTGGCCTGCTGATTTGAAAAACCTGGTTCTTACACCAAAAGAAAGGAGAACACCTTCGTTACAGAACTCTAGTGTAACTAGACCCAGCGGTTTCGGCTGTGTGTTGCTTGTTAGTGACTTTTATTAAGTACCTACATTGTTAGTTAAAAAATTCACCATTATCACATCAAGATGGCAGGATGACGCTTCGAAACCACAATAGTTTACAAAATGTTGCAACATATATCTTAAAGATGTTACCGTAAAATTGTAAATACCTTTAGTTTATAATCTACCGAAAAATAATACGTTAAATTGTAAGCAGTATGTTACGGTTCTCAATCTTTCGACAGTCTCTCAAGATACATTATAATCTAACGGTATTTACAATTTTACCGTGACATACATATTATACGGTAAAAACGCTTAATCATATGCAGGTATGTATAAAGGGTGTAACAAGACCCTTAAAGAAGCCGAAAGGCACTTGTTCTCCTCGTCCTGGGTCAAAGTTCCAACTTTTTACAAGTTTTTTCTTAAATACATGTTTTTAATGTAATATTTTTACTTAAAACACCTCCAAGATCCCAGTACTACCCAATCCATCCATCAGCACAATGTTTTGAGTGCGTTACATTGAGTCCTACCGTAAAACGTGATTTTTCACCCCAAAAAAAAATTCGTGTCCTAGCAATAATTTTTGCGTAAAGTTACTTAGTTTGATGTACAGAATGCTTGGTTGACGGCTTCGTGAAGGGTCTTGTTACACCCTGTATGTTCCTAGAATATTGAAAACTTTCTTGCGAAAACAAAACCGACTTCCAAAAAAACACTAAAACGTGTAAAATAACTTGACTTTCGGAAGTCGGTGGCAAAAAAGATACAAACAAAGACAGCGACTTCCGAAAGTCAAGTTATTTTAGACGTTTTAGTGTTTTTTTGGAAGTCGGTTGTGTTTTCGCAAGAAAGTTTTTCTCGCATGACATCAGAGTACAAGAAAGTTGAAGACACACACTTGAGCTGTCACGTAGACATAAAATCGACTAGGTAACGAACTTCAATTGAACTCTATTATTATCTTTCATTGTTTTTCTTTTCTCCGAATGGATATAAATAACTAATTCTAACCTTTAATAGAACAATATTTTCTTCAATCCATCATGTGTAATAGCTTTATAAGAGTGCCTATAATGGACCATGTTGACCTCATTTCGATGTCAGAAAGTTTTTGGTTTGTTTACATACTCTTTATTCTTTGGTTAATGCAATAAGTCATCGTCATCTGTTAGCATTTTCCTAACAGTTTTGGGGTCGGCTTCCAGTCTAACCAGTATTTTACATGCAGCGACTGCCTATCTGACCTCCACAACCCAGTTAGTACTGGGTAATAGGATACGCCTTGGTAAGGCTGGTTGTCGGACTTTAGGGCCACTGACTACCTGTTATTGTCACATGAACACATAAATTATATTTTCCTTCACCTAGACCTACATAATTAAATCCCTTGTTTAATAAGTCAAACTATATAGGTTGAACGTAATATTCTAAGGTTAGATATTGAACATGCTTGACTCAAACAAAGCTGCTGAGACTTCGGGGAACTGAGCTAACTCCTCTGAAGCGTAGCTGGGTCCTTCGCATATGACGGCACGGTTGGCGCAGTGGCCGAGCGATTGGCTGCTGCGCTGCGTGTCGCGGGTTCGATCCCCGCACGGAACAAATATTTGTATGATCTCCAGGTAGTTGTTCCGGGTCTGGCTGTTTGTGTATGTGAGTTTAAATGTTTGTAAACGCACCCACTATACAGGAGAAATTCCTAGTGTGGGGCAATGTTTAAAAAAAAAATATATATATATAGCTTCGCTGATATGTGCGTATAAAAGCTTCTAATAAGATCCTTGTAGGAAGAAAGCGAGGGTTTTTGACAAACTAGATTTTGCTTGGCTGTTAGTAAAATATGAAAACAAAAAACTACCAGTAACGTCTGTCAAAGATCTACAAATGACAGCCGGGATCAATGGTTTAACGTGCTTTCCGAGGCACGGAAGGAAGTCGGTTTGTAATGGGAGTCTGGATTTGTGCCCGGTTGATGGCAATAGGCTGACCCCCTATTACATGGAACTTAGAATATAACTGGTGAACTATTAGGTACACCTTTGCCTAACCCTTCGAGGATTATAGGCGTGATGCTATGTTATTGTGACACCACAAGATATTATTTACAAAAATAAATTAGGTGGCTCACTTGCCAACAAAACTGAAATAAGTAAGTATCAAAACTTTACCTCCTAGAAAACATTTACTCAGATTACTTCAAACACGACAAATAGTCCTAAACTGTGGACTTACGGAACATCACTGTAAGATTGACTTTCTGATTGCTATTTATTTCATTAAACTCAGTCCAGACGCAGATTAAATAAGTTAGATTTAGTCGAGTCACGGAGTTTGTAACTTTATGGCACGTTATAGCTCCTTCGAGATGACGACCGTTTATAGACTTTCAACTTTAGCGGAACGGTTGGCGCAGTGGCTGAGCGGTTGGCTGTTGTGCTGAGTGCCGTAGGTTCAATTTCCGCAAGGAATGGCTTACAGGCGGTTGTTCCGGCGGCTGTTTGAGTATGTGAATTTAAGTACCCACGATACAGGATCAAAAAAAACTTTTTAGGAAAGTTTTAGGTTTAGGATTTTTCTCACGTTGTTTCAAAGGTCTCGTAAATATAATATTTAATCTACGTACCTTCAACAGTCAAAAAACCGAGTTAAATTATAGAAATAAACTAATGTGACAGACGGGGACGTTAATATCATATATGTAGTTTCTTTTTTTTACCATTTTGGTATGGGACTCTAAAAAGCTACAATTACAACAGTCAAGACAGTTTGGATGACTAAACGTAAAAAAGTTATTGCAGATTGTCCTAATAATTAACTACTTAACTGTTGAACTGAACTATTGAAATTAATGAGGTCTCAAAAGAACCTGCGTATCTTTTGAGACCTTATTAATTTAATAAATTATTTTAGTAATTATTAGTGAGCTACGCAATGTTTATTTATTCTCTCTAAAAGAATTACTTATTGTGTCATCGTAAGAGCGTTTTCAGATTTTCCGATCCGATATTGGTATCGGACACCGATACGATATCGGGGCAAGTAAAATGTATGAAACATGTACCTGTCTTCCACATTATCCGCTCCGATATCGGATCCGACACCGATCCACACAGAGAGGAGAGTAATATACACAACAATACCGAAAAAGCTAACTATTCTTGTTGCGTCCTTTCAATTTCCAACAAAGATACTCCAGAATCGATCCGGCCCGGGCACGTGACGGACGAACCGGCAACAAAAGAAACCGACTACCGTACGAATCACCGGGACGCAATATCTGCGATTTTGATTGTACTCGACTGAGTACATGGTCAATAATGCGATGGATTTTAATAGGATCGAGGTACTTATACATTGTGGATGTGCTTCTACGCATTCTATTGTTGTTGATATGTACTTTAGTACTTAAGAATTCCATGTTGATATGTCATGGCAAGTGTCTTGGATTTTCTGACAGTTGTGACGTTTCATGGTAGTATAGTATGACCACTTTAAGTCTGCGGTTCAGTCAAAAAAAGAATGCAACAATATGTCAAACTTTTTTTTTGGTTCTGTGTTTTCGGGCCAGCACAGATCCATTTTTTGAAGTGTACACAGAGATGCACGATTCTTTGGGGGCTTAACCATTATCGGATCGTTTCTGTTTTTTTTTCTGTACATTTCACAAAACAATTTCACAGACAATTTCACCAGCAGCGCTCCCCTAACAACGTGATTGGAGCACGAAAAGATCCGTGTAGCACATTACCTATTACTCTAATGCTGTTGTTGATATGTCACATTGTGTAGCTAAGTGATTGGGGTGGTCATTAGAGGGAAGTGGTTCGGGTGGTATTACGGAAAGCCAGTTAGGCAGGTCGCAAAGAGTTTCATTCAGCAAGCGTACTAAAGCAAGACCCCAGGGTCCCCAGACATTACCAGACTGGCTATACATAAAATCACGCAATTTTTTTACGAGCTTTCAAACATCTGGGTATATCACCACCAACGCATGGGAAGTGTCTGGCATTGTTGATTATTATTTTTTAACAATATCCTTTACAACATAAACGAATATCAGCACTGAAACTTTAAGAAAAGTGGGTAATAATAATGTTACGTAAATTTATAAATTGCTACCTGTAAATAGCCCACGCTAGCAGGAACACATGTATGAACATACATTCACAGTAGGTACTATCACTCCTTGATCCCAAAAAAAAATGTGCTACTGCGATGGCGTCACGCTGCGAGTGTCATGTCCGATTGCGGGTGATGCGGAGAGTTTACGATTATAATCAGACAATAGGTAATGTCTGGTGGCCCTGGATGCCTGCGATGGAATCTTCGAATATGCAGCAAATGTTTAAAGAAAAACTAACGCGCACATACATACATTCAATTTTAGAATATTTCTGGCTGTGGGCTTCTCTGGTGTAGAGCCTGCGTTATCGTGGCTTGTCTACGCTACGTCGAATTAGGCACAGTATTGTTTGGTGAGATTCATGCATGACTAAGCGAATATCTGTTTATATTCAATGGTTTGAGCCGTGCCTGTTGGGAAATCAGCATGCAATTCAGCAGTACATACTGCTGAGTATAATGTTATGGGTATCCTATTGCCTTAACTAATCCAAGGCAGCAGTTTTTTGTATTATGTCAGGTGTTAAATCTTTTGAATTAAAATACTTTGTTTTTAGGGTCTTATAGGATCACTTTGTTGTCCGTCTGTCTGTCTGTCAAGACCTTTTTTCAGGAATGCGTGGCGGTATCAAGCTGAAATTAATACCAAATACTCAGGTCTGCTACCCCTTGGAGCAATGAAAAAACCAAACTTGTAAGTCAACGCGATCAAAAGATTTAGGACTGTTTATGTCGCATATTATGCGAACAAGGGAATCAAAACCTATAGGGTACTTCCCTTTTATCTAGAATCATGAAAGGAGATGTTTCATTTTTGTATGGGATTCCGGCCATAACATGTACAGTTTATAATAGCTGGGAAAGAAACCTCTGAATAGAATAAAGTAAATTTTTTTACTTAATGATATATGGTTTTTATGCAAGCAATAAAAGTTAAAAATGTTTGAAGTTTGTCGTGAGTGTTATGACAGCTATGCCAGGTTGTAGAGATGACGTTTGCATAACCCAGAAATTGTTATTTGATAATAATTGTACAAAGCTAAAGTCGTAGGAACAAAACATAAATGAAGGAACGTAAAATAACATCGAAAACCACGAAAGTCGAGTCGAACGAGATTCGACTGACAGACACTGATGGGTATTGTCAAAACAAAATGTCATTTTGAATATTTCGTTCAGAAGTACACTACAGAAAAGTAGTACCTATTATATTTTTTTAACAATGAAATCATCACAGTTGCTTATAATTAGTCGAAAATGATGTTTATGAGTATAATAATGATTATTTATTACAAGCACACATACTTTTCGTATTTAACATCGACGTGAGATTAAGTTTTTATGTGACATGATTTCGGAACGAAAGAAGACAATGCAAACAGTAAGACGCCATGATGATTAGAATATGGCAATAATTGAAAAACTATTAATTTTCAGGCACAACAAATCAGGCTTAAATTCTCTAGAGAATTTTTTGATAACTTCGTGGTATTTTTTCCTCTTTTTCGATAAATGTACATCTTATGGCCGAAAATGAAACATCTCTTTTAGCAAAAAGCAAGGCCTTACAGCACAATTAATAAAGGAAAATTTAAAAAAAAAAAACAAAAAATTAAGTGTGTCCCGATACATAGATACTTGACACCAATTAAGATTTTTTTTTTAGTTAATGTTATGGAACCCTTCGAGAACGACTCGCACTTGGCCATTTTTTCCTCCCGGCTCCGATTTCCTGATGTCCTTAACAAAGAAAACCGCGTGCGAGTGAGGCACATAGGTTTCCGTAGCACCTAACAATATAATAAGATATAAAATATTTAGAAGGCTCATTCATATGTTGTATTGTTTTACATTCAACAACAAAACTAAAATTTTGGGTTTTCATAGTATCTTAATAGTTACTGTTGCAGTTTGTTGAAGAAGTCCCATATCTCAAAAACTAATCTAATTCAAACCAGTTTTGGTTGGAAGTTTTATTTACGTTCTGCAATCCTACATTTTTTCAGAATTTTCTTCCTCTTACTTTAGAAATTAGAGGGGGAGGACACTCATTTTACCACTTTGGAAGTGTCTATCTTTCTATCTGGATCTACAGAACCGATTTTGAAAATTCTTTCACTGATAGGAATCTACATTATCCTTATGCTATATTTACAAAGTGCCCGTGGGATAATTTCCGATCAAAACGCGAGCGAAGCTGCGGGCAACAGTTAGTGATCAATAGGTATATTTTTTGCATGGGGCAAAGATGCTCTTTCAATCAGCTTCAAGAAAATATGGGCCTCATTCACCGACGCCACATGGACCGATCCCCCGTTTACTTGGGGTGACCATAACTAAATTGAAGTTCACCTTCAATAGCCTCAAAATTATCTCCGATTTTATAACATCACACACTACACTCAACCACTGCTTTTCTCGGAATTTCCAAAACACTGATCTATTTCACTACGATTCCACCACACCCTAGTAACATCACACCGTCATCACATTTATAGGGTGTAACATCTCTGTTTTCGAAGCCGAAAGGCACTTGTTCTCCCCGTCATTGCGATAGTTTCTTTTGTTCTAGACCGTACCTGGGGACCTTTTAGTTATGGGGATATTGGGGGTAAAAGTTCCAAATTTTTCACAAGTTTAAAAAAAAAACTTGTTTATATTCGACCCCCGTACTATTCAATCCATCCATCAACACAATATTTTGACTTCATTACATTGGGTCCTACCGTAAAACGTGATTCTTTCCCCCAAAAAAAAAGTCGTTTCTCACCAATTTTTTTTGCGTAAAGTTACTTAGTTTGATGTACAGAATGCTTGGTTCACGGCTTCGTGAAGGGTCCTTAATACACCCTGTATGTACCCCTACCTGTTCCATTCTATACCCGGTAGCAACTCGGCCTTTGAGATGCCACTAATCGCCTTAATTGCCATGCATAATATTAGTAAATGGCTTCCGTTCCTAGCTACTCGTATCACCGTATATAGGTTTAATCATGCAAATTGCCATCTCTTAGTGTGCTTGCTTGATTTGAAGATTGATCTCGACCTAAGCTATTAACTGTGAGTGGAATGTGTAATGCTACTAGTGTATAATTATCAATTTGTTGTGTTTTCTTGTATAAAACAAAAACCCCAAGCAGCATATTAGCTAGAATTACATCCATAAACAAGCTATATTACAGTCAAAGGCTCTTATGTAGCTGTACTAACGGATAAGACGATTCTTGAGGCTGTTTAAGGAGTGATCTCTACACTGTTAAACAGCACAGCTGGCTAATGGCTGTATAATGGAGAAAAAACAACAAAATGCATTTTAATAGAATTTGATAGAACTATTGTCCAGTCTTTGGACACGTATAATGCTTCTAGCTGCTTAAGAAGACCAAAGCTTGTAAACGATTGTTTACCGCGATTTATTCACACCTATTTCAAGCTGCGAGCTGTAAGCTGTAAGCTTAATAGTAGCTGGTTACAAGCATTTAAGAGTGCATTAGCTGTAAATAAGTGTAGCCTTACTCCACTTTACATCCAAAGCTTATAGTGTAAATATAAGCCATTTTACAGCCTCTAGAATTATTGAAGAGTAAAAATAGGTTAGTAGTGCTATGATAACGTCAATTTTATCATAACCTCGCAACGCGACTTAATTATCGTGCGAGAATGAAATACCATTCAAAATTAATTCCATTAATCATGGAAAAAAAAAGGAAAAGAACTGGCGCAGTTAAAAATAAACTTTCAAAATAATACAATAAGCAAAGGAGCAAGGATAGTTAAAATCTATCTATCTATAATTTAACTAGCTGCAGTCAAGTGCCAGTGTCGATTAAAAATGAGGGTTCCGGACACATCAATTTTGATTAGATTATTAGTTTGTTTTTACCAATGTAATCATAGTTCGGTACAATTAATGGATTCGGTCAGTGACCTTTCTAAAGAAATGATTGCAAAAAAAAGTAGTGAAAGTTTTGAATCAAACAAGTTCTGAATAAAAAAAAATATATTTCTTCAACATCTGGGTAATCTAAGAACATGTCACTATGGTTTAACATGACACTTTATTCTTTTTCTGCAATGTTATATGTTGCAATGGATGACCGTTTAACTATGCATTGCATTTTTTTCCAATCTGTATGAAGCTTTGAATATTCTAGTTTAATCATCCATCCTTTTCCCAAGCACGTGGTATGCTAGAGAATTTTTCTCTCCCTCTTTTTATTGTCTTCACTATTTTGAACGGCATTTCTATTTTCTGAAAACAATAATAATTACTTAGCAATAACATTAGCATCGAGAATAAGTAGTATTTGTTCTCTTTAATAATGACATCGGCGAGTGTTTCAAACATTCTAAACACTTAATGTTTGCAGATGACATGAAAATCTTTATATCAGTTAAGAGTCTAAATGACGCTATGCTTTTGCAGGCAGACATATCTAGATTAGTTAACTATTGTAGAATAAATAAATTAGATCTTAATATATCTAAATGCTAAGTTATCACCTTTGCCCGGAAGAACCAATCAATAATATTTAATTACTCAATCGCAAATCAGCCTTTAACTCAAACTCATGTCACCAGAGATCTTGGTATTTTTGTGGACAGTAAGCTCACCTTTGAGTGTCATGTTGACCATATTGCCAAAAAAGCGTCCAAAGCCCTGGGATTCATTATCCGTAATGCCAGTTCGTTTAAGTGATATAAAACCTTGAAAATCCTGTATTGTGCTTACGTCCGCAGTCACCTCGAATATGGTAGTCAAATTTTGAATCCGAATATGCAGTGCATTCTGACAGATTGGAACGAATACAAAGGAAATTCACAAGATACTTAGGTTACATATTTAAAATCTCTTACCAGAGTTACAAGGATCGATGCGTTCGAGAAAAATATCTGACATACGGTTCCTAGTTAAAATAGCACAATCAAGGATCGAATGTCCTGAACTTCTTTCTAAGCTGTCCCTGAATGTTCCATCTCGACATTCTCGCTTGAGAAATCTTCTCCATGCTCCTTTCGCTCGCACAGTTTACCGTACCAATTATTTTTTGGTCCTCTCAATCAAAATATTTAACCAAGTTGTAATGAACGAACACCCCTCAATTGATTTGTTTGCAAGCAGCCTAGCGACAATTAGTTCTGCCTTGTCTAAAAGCTGTGTTGCTTCTTATGATCTTTAATAGTGGTTACGCATGCATGCCTGCTTGTGCAGGTATTTAATTTAGTATTATATTTAGTCATATACTTTGTTATTACATTATGCTTAGTTATTCTTATTATGCTTAGATATTGATTCTGTACTTAGTTATTAGTTTGTGCAACAATAGTTTATTGCTAACTGTGGAGGCTTGTAAATGGCTTGTCGTTGATTGCCTCACTATACTTTTTGTATTGTTAGCTGTAAGCCACCCAAACACAATAAAATAAAATAAGTAGGATCACAAAATCAAGTGAAGTGCCTAAGCTACTTGAGGACGAAAAATGCTCGAAATGGTTTTCTATCAAGATTAGAGATTCCTAAGACGCTGTTGTGTACTTTTACTTTACTCCTTTTACCAGTCGTTAGAATAACTGAAAACCATTGTAAAGCTAGCGTACAGTTATCGCTGATTAATAGAATTAAATATGGCCATTGAACAGAGAAGAGTGGGTGAAAGGAACTTAGTGAGGATCATTGCTGGATAACAAATTAACGCCATTTTAAAGTAAACAAGCCGATTAGACATTAATAAAATCTCTGATATCTGTTAAATTTTCATGATATTTGAGAGCTATTAAAATAAAAACACTTTATTTCATTGTTACAAACAGATATTAATGCTTATTAAATGGAAAAAAAATGGATAATGCATGAATAATTCGTACGGTGTACGAATTATTCATGCATTTTCCATTTTTTTTTCTTTGTTATATATTTTTAGTACTTAAAAATATGTTATTTCGAAGGCGCGTGATATATTTGATAATATCACCTAATGTATTAACAGTAAAGTGGCACCCGCAGTACAATTTACCAATAAAGATATTAATTACCAATAGAGATATTAAACAAACGTGAAAAATAACTTACCTTAAATTAGAAATTATTATAATTGTCCACAGATTATAGTTTATACTATCTATTGATGTAACACTTCACATAATTCACTTCTAACACTTGCATTGCACAAGTAGATTTTTGTTGCTATTTCTTTGTAGAATTAGCAATAGCCGTTACTAAGCCATGAACCATCTTTTGGCTATCTAAGAGAATTAAAAGAGGTGGATAGTGGCCTATTGACAGCTGTCTAAGCCATTGTATAGCCCATGTACAGCTCTTACAATGCTCTGGACAGCTATTAACAAGCTACTGTATTGCTCAAGGCTTGTTAATTTGGGGCCAAATTTTGAATTATCCTTGCACAGACAGCATAACAGTCTCGAGTTTTAAAAAATCTGTTATCCAGTGACTATACAGCTATGTGTGCTGTTTGCTGATGCGTTGGTCCATTGGGTCCCACGTCAGGCAAACTGTAGTAGGGTTTTTCAAACAGGAATTTCTCAGTAGCCGCTACGGAGGCTGGATAGGCTTGCCCTCTATTACGTGAGACTTAAACATAACAGGTGAAATGTGGGTGTACTATCAGGTATACCTCTGACTAACTCATCGGGGATTACAGGCGTGATGTTTTTGAATGTAAGGTATGTAACATCGCCATTTAAATTGTTTAGTAAGAATGGGTATGTAGGGTTGCATCCCAATATTTATGCTTTCATTTTGTTTGACCAACCTGAACGCGTTTGCAGATCGCGATCCGGTTTACCGGCTTAGGCTACGACGCGGGTATGAATAGTAAAACTTAGGAATTATAAACTCCCAGTTTTTCATTGTTTTTGATGCGTCTAATTGAAGCCCCGGAGAATAACAAGGAAGGACAAATCCAGTAAATTTAATCTAAAAAAAAACGAAGTATTTAACAGGCCCGAAGGTAGAACCCGATTCCTACCAGCTTCCTTTCGGGAATAAAAATACGATTTGATTACTCAGTAGACGTAGTGTCTACTGAGTAATCAAATCGTATAGTACATTTTAATGATTGTATTTTTGCAACAGAAGAATTCTATTTCATAGAAAATTATGTTCATGAAGTGACACAAAAGCATTCCTGCGAACATGAAGCGTAACTTACAAAATAAAACCTATTGAGCATTGTACATACGCCAGCATAATTATCAAGCTATTACAATCTGTCAATTTTCTTTATTATATTTTCAACATAATGGCTAAAGCATTAGGTTTGGGAAAATTTAACAGTTTCAGGTAGCTTGATGTGCTCGTGTCTGTACAAAGCGAAAACGCCACTACCCAACGTCAAACCCGCACTACTTTCTTTGACGCAGCTCACTTTGATTTTCAAAGATAAAATATAGGTCGTGCATTAACTTGTATCGATTGATGTCCGTTTATCGATTTCTGCAATACAACTGACTGACTTGGTGAATATTTAATTTAGAAATAACAAATGTATACTGCATTACATACATACCTACTTCTACTTTACGCCTTTTTCGTATGGGGGTAGGCATAAACAATGGAACGTCTGCATCTGCTACAATCCTTACATACATTTTTTGCTCCTTTTGTATGTGTTGCGACTAATCATTGTAAGTTGATAATATAACAAAAATGTACTAGTTTTATCGATAAGTCAGAGGTACTAACTAAAACTTAAGAAGAAGAAGCCCTGTCCGCGTAACCTGTGTGGCACCGCACCGAGTGGACCCAACATGCTGCTGCGCCCTGCTGTGCCTACGACGCAGCTGTACGTTTCACGTCTGCACCACTCCACGACGATTGAGGAAGTCGTACAGTACGTGAAAGTGAAAACCAACTGGATTCTTAGGGTCGAAAGGTTGAAATCGCGCCACAACATCAACTTTAAGTCATTTGTGGTACGAGTTCCAACCCACCATCTACAGACCTGTTTGAAAGAGGACTTTTGGCCGAAAGGTGTCGTATATCGACGTTTCCGAGGACGGTTACGCGACACCACGCTGCGAAACACGACGCCGACAACGTGTGTTTAGTTATAGTTTTATATGTTTTAGAATATGTATTAGTTTATTATTGTTGTAAAATGTAATTTTGTGTATTTTATCTATAGGCCTTAGATGCCTGATAATAAAATGATTATTATTATTATAAAACATTAACATTAGTAGATATTATCAGCATTACTCTCTTGCCCTTCTACCAATTCATTTGAGGTCGGCGCAGCATGTCTTCTTCTTCCACACTTCTCTATTACTCGTCATCTCAGCAGTCACCTCCTTTCTAGCCATATCATCCTTCACACAGCCCATCCATCGTTTCTTTGGTCTTCCTCTACTCTTATAGCCATTTACATTCATACTCAACATTTTCCTCAATACATTCATAGGTATATTACATTAGTATTACATTACCTAACATTAGTAGGTATATTCCGGTACATTTCGGAAGAAACTTAAATTGAGAAGCAGTTCCAATCTATAGAAATGAGTGGTGTATGCAGATAGAACCCTTAACATTGTAACCAAATTTTAAATCGGACCTTTAAGTATTCTGTATTTTCTTATTAATGCATTTTTCTCGATAACTTTCTCTACAAGCCTCTTTTAATTAACTTTGTAATCTTCAATAAAACCTGAAAAAAATTGAAGCCATGACAACACGAAGTAAGCTTATTGACGGCTTACAAAGGAAGATGAGAAACACAATAGATTATAAAATTGAAGCGGCGACGGTGATGTCCGATCTTCTTTTGTTATTTTGTTAGTAGTACCTTTGGAGTTGGTTTTCATCTGCAAAGCAAAGCCAAGGAAGGATTATGATTGGCAGTGTTTTACCTCGCGATCACAAAATGATTTACGTCAAACACAACAAAGTGATTTGTTTTCGGAATCGACAGTTAATTTTGATCATAATACTTAAATCGACATACCAAATGTAGAACAGTCACCAGCCCGCGTAGCATGACAATACTATCTCTATTCTACAAAGAATCGACAAAACTCTTTATATACAGCTTGACATGTCTGTCATACATTTTTAAAGTCGTCATGCTTGCGACGATAGAAATCTTTCCACAATCTGTCATTTTTTTCGATTCTTCGTCGACAAAACCCGTGTCTACGGTGGTCATGCTACGCGGGCAGCACTATAATGTATATTTTACAGCATCTTCTTCTTCTTTATCGTATGGTTAGTGCCTAAACTGGTTTCAGAGTTTTTATGCCGCCCATTTGGCCTCTGACTTGGCTTTACATGCCGTCGAGAAATATCTCTAAGGCATACTGATTTCCTCACGATGTTTCCTACACCGAAGCAAGTGATAACTATACACGATGATGATTATTATATTACGTCTAAAGGGAGAGGGTGAAAGCCATGGGTTGCGGCTAAACCTAAGTCTAGCCAACTTTTTTCTTACCATATATGCCACAAAATGAAGAACATACATCAAATTCCTAAATGGCAACATTCAAGTTCTCCGCGACTTAAGACCATACAGAAAAACCTGACATCAACTGTCAGGCAGTAGCCCACCAGACATAACACCTGTCTGGTCGGAGGATCCTCCCTTTTATATGGTGGATGAAGAACTTTACACCCTATTCTTCATAGCCCTATTTGTTACGAAATTCATGAAATACAGGGTGTATCAAGACCAATAACGAAGCCGTCTTCCAAGCATTATGTACATCAAACTAAGTAACTTTACGCAAAAATTATTGCTGGGAAACAACTTTTTTTTTGGGGGTGAAAAATCTAGTTTTACGGTAGGAACGTAAAAAAAAAAACTTATGTTCAATAATCCTATAAAGGGTGTAACAAGACCCTTCACGAAGCCGAAAGGCACTTGTTCTCCCTGTCATTGCGATCATTTGTTTGTTCTAGACCATACCTGGGAACCTTTTAGTTACGGAGATATTGGGGGTCAAAGTTCCAACTTTTTCACAGGTGTTTTTTTTAAATACGTGTTTTTATTGGAAGATTTTTACTTTAAATACCTCCACGACCCCCGTACTACTCAATCCATCCATCAGCACAATGTTTTGAGTGCGTTACATTGAGACCTACCGTAAAACGTTTTATTTCATCCCAAAAAAAAGTCGTTTCCCAGCAATAATTTTTGCGTAAAGTTACTTAGTTTCATGTACATAATGCTTGGTTGACGGCTTCATGAAGGGTCCTGTTACACCCTGTATTTTCTTCAGAATTTTCCTCTTCTTACTTTAGAAATTAGAGGGGGTACACACACATTTTACCACTTTGGAAGTGTATATCTTTCAAACGATTGACTTCGAGAGAAAATGGTTTTAGAAAGCTCAATCTCATTTTTAAAGACCTATCTATAGACACCCCGCACGTATAGGTTTGATGAAAAAAATATTTTTTAGCTTCAGTTCCATGTATATATGTAAAGAAAATATACTTTCTTTATTTAGAATTAAGGCCGCGCTACTACCGCCATTACGGTAACAGACGCAATGTCGCCCGCCTTTATTCTATCTGTGGTCGTGTTAGAACATCTGTGAAAACTATTAAAGCTGAGTAATGGTTTATTAGGAAATAAGAATTGATATTGTAAATAAAAGCATTAAATGTCGTTTCTTTTATTACAGGTAAGGTTTTAAAGTTAATTTAATATTATATCTGGTAATAAGTGTTGAACAAACGTGTAAATAACAAATATAAAACTTTTATTACAGAGAAACTCAATTGTGTTTTCATTGACGGTATCATCTCACCTACCTTCCGAACAAATACCATTATATATATTCCCCTTTAGTCTTATTTTTTTTTTGTGAAAAAATCGTAAAGCGGTTCACCTAATACATCTACCTACTAAGTTTCAACTGTGTAGTCTTTATAGTTACTATAAAGTGGCTGTCACATACACGGACAGAAAAAAAGACTTGGTGAATCTATAAGGGTTCCGTTTTTTGCCATTCGGCTATATACGGAACCCTAAAAAATGATCGCAATAACGGGGAGAACAATTGTCTTTCGGCTTCGTTTAGGATCTTGTTACACCGTTTAGCTTTACCTCGGAGTTACAATATTTATTTCACTAAAAAATCATTTATCTCTTTATGTAAGTGTTTACATATTGCTCGTGCTCATTATATTCTAGGTACAAGAAAATCACAATTTAATTTCACAAAGCTAAAAGCCAATCTTATACTCGAG
The DNA here is from genome assembly GCA_947578425.1 of Eugnorisma glareosa. Lineage (NCBI taxonomy): Eukaryota > Metazoa > Arthropoda > Insecta > Lepidoptera > Noctuidae > Eugnorisma > Eugnorisma glareosa. The sequence goes on from OX387959.1 coordinate 17,559,856, forward strand.
AGAAAGTCTAGACTTGAGTAGATACTCGTACTAAGTACTTGCAGTGCTTAGGTATAAGTACTTACAACCCACACTAGTCGTATTGCTGGCGAACAAAGGAGTATATTAATTAAAGTTAAAATGAACCAAGCTGTACGGAGCAGGCTTCTGTAGGGAACTTTTTTTAGTTTTAAGTTCTAAATTAGTCTTTAGAGTGTGAGTGTGAGGTTTAAATGCATTGAAATCTATAGTACACATGGTAGTTACTAACGGCCGTTTTCAATAACTTACTAACAGTTAACGGAACGTTGCTAAACAAACAAACAATTAAAGAAACATCAACTGTCAACCCTTCGAGAGAGAGATAAGTTACGTGGATAGGGTAGGTATCCCTGTCAATTCATTGCTAACTTTGTTTATAGAAACACCTATAGCTACTAGAGTAAGGCATATTAACTAACTGTTATACGTAAGTAAGTTATAGAAAACGGCCATTGTAGACAAGACAGAAACTTTTTCTTTTTCTAATCCTGGTATCTATAGTCAAGTCTTATGCAACCATTTTTATGCAATAGACAAGAATTTGAACAAAGTAAGACCCGTCAAAGAGAGCAAAGATAAGAATGCTACATTTTAACAGTTGTGAGTGACTTCAAGCAACTACTAAACTATGAAATAAAAATCGTATTTTAAGTAATTAATTTTACTCAAGTAATCACTTTGACTTGTCTAAAGATATGGGTGTCAGTGTAGTACATGCATGTAAACATGCTAACATGGTACGATTATTACAAGCATTCTGGCTCCCTCACGATGTTTTCCTTCACCGAAGCAACGATATTACACAATACGCACAATCGCTCATGAATCCGAAAAATCAGAGGTCTTGTCTTGGATTCGAACTTGAGACCTTGGCAGTCCGACGGTCACACAACCTACTTTTTTTTTTTTTTTCGAATTCGAAATCATGAAATAACCCCTCCCGCTCTGGGCTGAGCAGGAGGGAGTGTCAGACTTTTACTGACTAAAACCTATCCATGTTCCTTCCTTTGCCCTTTGTGTTCCAGGGCCGCGGTATCTCTTTCGAACAGTCCCGCAACCCTGGCAGGCATCGGTCCTTTCGGACTCCTTCCTGTTTGCTGACTCTCTTTGAGGCGCGCGTGGAACACGAACGCGCCGTCGACACGGCCTGTCGTCATAAGACGGACGGACGGCGGGCTAGCCCGTAGCTCCCCATCCACAGGCCCGCGCCTACGGTGGCCGGGGGCCACCACGTGGCCCCCGACGCCCGGTGCGTCTCCCGCGGCGGCTGAGACGTGAGGCTCTCTCCCTCTCACGTCCCGCCATCTCCTTCGCTAGCATGACTGCTTCACAGAAGGAGGTGACGGCGTCCCATTCCCTCTCGCTCTGGACCATGGATTGAACAAGGGCCGGACGCGAGAGGTCGCCGCCGCCGATACGGTCACACCACTAGACTATCATTGCTCTTGACTAGCTATAGAAGTTAAGTTTATAGAACCATTAATAGAAGAAGTAGAATATACACAAAAATCTATTCATTTTAATGAAGACGGAGACCCAACAGTTACATTGAAAAGACAGTGGTCATACTCGTATTATCTTTCTTTCAATACATCTATTGTAACAAGCCATCGAGCCATCATTTAATCTGCACAAGAAACCAAGATTATGAACCAGAGAATACTGCTACTAATGTCTTCAAAAAAATCGGTTCAATTGAATCCACACAATTTTCATACTTAAGTACCTTTATCATAGAGGCTTCGCGTTTTAATTTTCTGTGATGAAATGAAAAATAAATTACGTAGGTACGTTAGTTCGTATACTTGTAATGCCTCACTGCTTTTTGATAAAGAGCGTCTCCAACTCGCTGTCTTTACATTACGGCTTATTTAGCTGAGTGAATGGTACAGGAGTCTTTAGAATTTAATATACAGATACTGTCTCTTGAGATTCATAGACAGATTTATTTTGGGACCAGCGACGTTTGATTGGCTGCTTGCCTTGTGGCTGGTATGAAGTCAAAATAGACACCTATTTATTTTGTCACGAAAGTTTATTTTTAGAAAGAAGAAAAGCTAATTCTATATGTTATTTTCCAAAGAAATAGAATGGCCATGTTCATCTATGTTGATGTTAACTAGGAAAGAAAGAAAGAAAGAAAGAAAAAATGTTTATTTGTCGCAGGGACATGACGTGCGTACAAGAGATAAATTAAAAATAATCATTCAATACATAACATAATTTTATTTCAATCAAGTTATTTACATTATTTACAAAGTACAAATCTATAATAGTAATAAAAATATGTACAAGTATCAAAAGGGTTACAGGGCGTCAAAAAATTCGTCCACATCGCTGTCAACAGGAAAAGTGCCCAGAAGGCTGGCAGCATTGCCACGTTGCATGGCAATGCTGATTCTTTGGCCAAAAAATAGGCCCGCCCTCTGGTCACGTGAAGAGTCGACCAACCGCTTGGCGATTTCCCGAAATACTAGGTGGGCACTCGGACCCCATGGGCCTAGTGTTTCAACCCCAAACGGCTTAAACACGTAACTACCAATTAAATTATTGTATTTGCGCCGTTTGAGGTTTTCAGCACCTGCAGCAGCCGCCCCAGCGCAGCTCACTGTGCTAGGAAGATGGGATGGCGCAAGGGTGTCGACGCAAGTTGCATCCCACACCAAAGGCCTACCCAACTTCCAAGGCATTATGGTCATACCATCTGGTCTCTTCCCATCGACGCGTGCCAAGCCAGTTGGTTCTAAGACAGCTGGCACCCCGGCGGTGGCAAGAGCACGACGGATGAGATCATTAATGCTAGTGTGCCGCGCAAGCCGACCTGCACTCTTACTACAAGAAAGCCCATGGTGTCCGAGGCAGTCGACTGCTTCACCACATTGACAGCGATGTGGAGCCCCGCAAGGAGCGCCCAATCGCAAACAAGTAGCGAGCCGGAAGGTTGTGTCACCTAACATAGTGCCTATATTAGGTGACGGTAGTGCCTGAAGCCAGAGGCCCGACTCCCACTCACCCACAGCCAGCAGGCGGGCACGCTCAGCAGTATTGGTAGACGTATTAAGAAGTTTATTCCGTACCAACCTGCAGAGCGGCTCATCCCACTGTCTCTGGGAAAACGGGTTCTCGGGCCGATCCGTATCCGGGCAAGCCACTTTCCAGGCGTTCTCTGCGTCGGACAAGCACGGCACTTCAGAGTCAACCAGGGAGAGAGTTAAAATTTTCCTGGTTAGCTTTTCAGTGCTGTGGACAGAAGACAGGAACGCCGGTAAGCTTACACTAGAAATTTTGCGGACGCCGAGGCCACCAAAACGAATTGGTAGGGTGGCTTGCAGCTGTCCTCGTAGCGGCGATCGGCGGCGGCGACCTCTCGCGTCCGGCCTTGGTTCATTCCATGGTCCGGAGCGAGACGGAATGGGACGCCGTCGCCTCCTTCTGCGAAGCAGTCATGCTAGCGAAGGAGGCGACGGAACGTGAGAGGGAGAGAGCCTCACGTCCCAGCCGCCGCGGGAGACGCACCGGGCGTCGGGGGCCACGTGGTGGCCCCCAGCCACCGTAGGCGCGGGCTTGTGGACGGCGAGCTATGGGCTAGCTCGCCGTCCGTCCGTCTTTTGACGACAGGCCGTGTCGACGGCGCGTTCGTGTTCCACGCGCGCCTCAAAGAGATGTCAGCAACAGGAAGGGGTCCGCAAGGGCTGATGCCTGCCGGGGCTGCGGGACTGTTCGAAAGAGATATCGTGGCCCCGGAACACAAAGGGCGATGAAGGAACATGGATGGGTTTTAGTCAGTAAAAGTCTGACACTCCCTCCTGCTCAGCCCAGAGCGGGAGGAGTCATTTGATGATTTCCCATCCGGAAAAAAAAAAAAAAAAAAAGGGTGGCTTGCAGCCACGCTCGGTCGTCCAGGGCCACATTAAGAATGGACGTTAAAGTGTTGCGAATAATTTGGTCAATTTTGTCCAAAAGTTGTGGTTTCTTCCAAAGAGGAGAACAACGCAGATAATACATAAAATTTGGACCAAAACAGCAATATCTAATAAGGGTGAATGCCGAATGTAAAGTTATTTTGGAGAGTCTATCGGAAATATCATTAAAATGTTTGATTTTGTCATCGATGAAAGATGAAAAACTTTCTTCTAAAATAGGGGAACCTAGGAGGTGAAGGGAACTTTTTTCTAAAATTTTGATTTGCTTGGGGCTATTGCATTAAATTTATCTATAATCGATTGTCTGTCAGTAATGTCAGAGAGGTAAATTTCGCACTTTGAGGGGTTAAGATCCAAGCCAATAGATTTAAATTGTTGTTTAAGGAGTTGTAGGTCATCCAAAACGGTGTCAACATCACCTCCTAATGTTCCATCATCTAAATACCACACGTTAAATTTTGAATTTAGTTGTTGAATTATGGGATGAATAGCCAAACTGAAAATGACAGGCCCGAGAGGGTCACCTTGTTGGCAACCAACTGCTGATTCCAAAACGTTGTCCTTGAAAAGTAATTTTGAAGGGTGCCTATAACATTGCCACATAAAACCATAAATTTCGGGTAATACTTTTTTGACTTCAGCCAACAAAGTGTCCCTGTTCACGGAGTTAAAAGCGTTTTTCACGTCAACCTTGAGGATGACCTCACCTTTCTTTGAGTTTAAAAAAGAGGATAAGGCATGTACGGCAGCCTCACAGCCCCCTCTGGAACCAAAACCAAGTTGAAGGGGCTGGAACATAGTTGCAAGCGATTCGCTATACAATTGCAACATATTTTCATAAATACACAGGACATATAGGTACAAAGAAAAATAAATACAAAATTAACAGCTTGCACGTCGTGACCGCGACAAGCAGGTTACCACTCAGCATTATGCTGTGCTATGGGGGGCCCACAGCACAGCGCTGGTTTTCAGTGGTCACCCGTTATCTAGTTATTTTTGTTTTAATTTATTTCAAACCAATAGTATTAATTATCATGTGACCTTAAATATTGAAAAATAGCTGTTGCCCGCGACCTTCGTTCGCGTGAAATAATTATAAAAAAAATATTATTTCCCTTTTTGAATAGGATTGTGTTACCAATTTCAAGGGTTTGAATTTTTTGCATAGAACCCTAATTGTTATTCTTAAATAAAAGTAACCTATGTTAGACCTTATAACATTAGCTATCTGCCAGTAAAAGTCCTGTCAACGTCAAAATCGGTCCAGGCGTTTCGAGATCAGCCGGCTCAAACGGATAGATTTGATCCGTGTTCCTTAGGTTAAATTGGCACGGTGTAAACATAAAGTCAGAAGATTTGAAAATTAGCACATTACATGTATTGAGTTCTAAGACTTTTATTCATAAATACGATACTAATTTGTGCTTGTTGCAGAACTTTTAACCAAAATAAAAATACAACTAGGTAGCAGATAAAACGAAAAATACAACTAGAAATAAAGAAAAGTATTTACGTGGCGCATTCAGGATCAAGTATTCAACCTCAGGGCATCAACTGTACAGACACCAGGTAAAAATAATTTTAAATCCTATTTTAAACTGTTATAAAGAACATACTCATATCCATAAAGTATCCAAACAACACAGAACGATAAAATACCCAAAGTACACATACACTTATCAATTAATTTTAATCCACTCAAACAAGTTGGGCGCCATCTGTCAAAACCTTTGAACGTTTCGACAGCTTGCGCGACCTGTTGATAGCAGACCCACGTAATAAATAAGTCACGATTTATTGGAAAACCGGTTACGTGTGGAGTTTGGTGACGTAATCGCGCTGTTGACTGTCCTCCTTCATCTGTTGCTTTTGTTTGTTGTTTAAATTGTTAAGGGTGTGAGGTGGGTGGCTAGTAATGGACGTTTGGCGTCGAAAAAGTTAAGGAGTGGGTATAAAGGGTGTAACAAGACCCTTAACGAAGCCGAAAGGCACTTGTTCTCCCCGTAATTTTTCGTTCTGGACCATACCTGGGAACCTTCTAGTTACGGAGATATTGGGGGTCAAAATTCCAATATTTTCACAAGTTTTTTTTTAATACATGTTTTGTATGTAAGACTCTATTCCCGTTCTATTCAATGCATTCATCAGTACAATGTTTTGAGTGCGTTACTCCTAGTCCTACCGTAAAACGTGTTTTTTACCCCAAATAAAAAAGTCGTTTCTCAGCAATAATTTTTTGATTACAGTTACTTAGTTTGATGTTACATAATGCTTGGTTAACGGCTTCGTTAAGGGTCTTGTTACACCCTGTAGACATGAATATTCGTTGGTTTAGGTAACTCAAGCGTGACTACAATTTTATTAAAAGTCACAGTAACCGCTCGGCTATAAAGCTTCAGGGCCGGACTCCACCGAAGTGGAGACGAGACAAGAGGAGAGATGTGTTGTAAGCCACCAATAGACTTTCGTTATTTACAGTTCTCGTCTCCGCGACGTTTGAGCCGAGAGGAAAGATGTCTCGTAATTGTTTAAGCAAGCGGAGACGAGGTGAGACGTGAGCGGTAAACGGTGTGCTGTGTACGGTGCGCTGTTAGCGGTGTGCTGCGTGCGGTGGGTGCTGAAATGTGTGCTGTTTGAGGCGTGCCCTGGTGTGCTGCATGCGACGTGCGTTGAGATGTGTGCTGTGTGCGGTGTGCGGTGAGATATGTGCTGTGAACGGTTTGCGGTGATCGGTGTGCTGTGAGCAGCGTGCGGTGAGCGGTGTGCAGCTTTACGCATCTCCAAAACTGCAATACCTACACGGTCAAAATGTTTGCAATAGCTGTTTTTTTTTAATATATAACCTATAAAAAATAACTATGTGGGGGCGTTTAAGGGGGGTTCAGAATGATGTACTGGACACTGATGTTACAGTTTTAGCGTCGGTGTCCCTTCTAGCTTATATAATAACAATTTATCAAAAATGGAGAAGTTTTTCATTTTCAATTGGTGAAGTCCATTTGCAAGGACTTTGATAAGAAGAGTTTGTTTCTATATTTCGGATATAGGGATTTTTTTCGATTTGAAGTATTTGTATGAATTTGGTTTGTTTTTTTTTCTCTTGACGTCATGCTGGATAACAAATGAATGGAAAGAATGAGCAAACAGTTGAGATTTCATTAATGTCAAACGTTATTATTAATTTTGTGCTTTTACTTACCTTAACAGTATTGTGAATTTTCCTTGCTTTGCAAACGTTATTTAGACACATAATAAATGAATAAAAAAAACGGCTGAATGCGAGTTGGACTCACGCATGAAGAGTTCCGCACCATCGTAATAGGGGGAACCCCTTCTAATTTAAATTTTATTTTTATTATTTGTTCTTATAGCGGCAACAGAAATACATTTTCTGTGAAAATTTAAACTGTCTTCCTATTATGGATCATGAAATACAGTCCGCTGACAGACAGACGGACGGACAGCGGAGATTAATAGGGTCCCGTTGGTTACTCTTTGAGTACAGAACCCTGAAAAGTCTTTTCATTCCATTAGCTTTTACAATTAAAAATACTAATAATACAGTCATACGAAATTAGAATTGATTTTATGTAATAAAACATTTGCTGGTTTTAAATTAATTTTTTCTTAAACTCATATTTAACAACAACATTCATGAATAATAAAGTCACATAAACATTTAAATGTAATGTAGTTGCTGTCTAACCCATTGCCATTAGTTGTTATCTAAAAGCAAAGAATGAATTTATCACTACTAACATTCAATCTACCTTTTCCTTTCTCAAAGGTAAAGGTAATATTATACCCTCAGCAATCGAAACCGGGAGTATCCATTGTTACTTCCAGCTTTTTGTTTCGTTATTGTCAAAGAGATGTAAGTAGGAACTCTTTTGTGTTTCTATTTGAGGCTTATGAAGAATAAACAGCTGTCTTTTGTAGCTTCGTGGACGGGTTTCAGGGTTCTGTGGGTTTTTTTTAATAAAAAGCGTTTCCCCACACTAGTAATTTCTCCTGTATCGTGGGTGCGATTACAAACATTTAAACTCACATACACAAATAATCAGACCCAGAACAACTAACTGTGGGCCATAAAAATGTTTGTTCCATGCGGGGATCGAACCCGCGACACGCAACGCAGCAGCCAATCGCTCAGCCATAGCGCCAATCGTCGCAAAAAAATGAACCGAATGAAAGCGTTATCCTGGTTTAGTGGTCACAGGTCAGGTTAAGTGTGATTTATGAACCGGTCGCTTGATCACAATAGTCTCGCCCTTATTACTAAGGACTTGAAGACACAATAAAAAATCTTCTAATAACCAAATCCTACGTATAGCTGAGTTTTCAGTAACTCGGAAAGTATTGTGAAAAATTACGAGCTACCTTACCATAAATGATGTTAGTTTATAAAGACAATCCCTCTTCAAACTATTTATCCAACACAAATATTAATCCAAGATTAATCACACCGAACTAACAGAAAATAAGATAAATCAACAACAATATTTTAATATCCGTTGAAGTCGAGCAATTGTTTGTAAATTCTGGTTGAATCCGTTTCTGATTCCTTGAAATTCTCGCGGAGATCGTGTCTTGTTGACTCTTTGAAGGAATATTAATTCAATTCTGTATATCATAATTCTATATCTGCTGATAATAAACAAATGAAAATCACCACCTGTGTATATGTATTCTCGTACATACAGTCAGTAGCACTAATGTTCATATACGAAGCAACTTTTAAAGTGATTTACGGCCGTTTTATATAACTTACTTACGTATAACGGTTAGTTAAAATGCCTTACTATAGTAGCTATCGGTGTTTCCATAAACAAAGTTAGCAATGACAGGAATATCATATCCACGTCACTCATCTGTCTCTCGGAGGGTTAACATTTGATGTTTCTTTAAATGTTTATCTGAAATACTAACGTTCGTTAACTGTTAGTAAGTTATTGAAAAGGACTAATCTATGAATATTAAAATGGATGTAAGGTATATTTGTATATTATATAGGTATACAAGGTGTAAACAGAATCTTTACGAAGCCGTTAACCAAGCATTCTGTACATCAAACTAAGTATCGAACTAACTTTACGCAGTTATTATTGCTGGGATAAGACTTTTTTATTGGGGTGACAAATCATGGGTTACGGTTGCACTCAATGTAATGCACTCAAAACACTGCTGAATAGTAATGTTTTTGGTCATTGAGGTAAGTAATAACATTAAAACTTGCATTTAAAAAAGAACTAGTGAAAATTTTGGAACTTTGGAACCTCAAAAATCTCTGTAATTTCTCAGGATCTAGATCTAGCTCTCTATCTATATGCTCCAGAAAAAAAAAACGATACACAAATAACAGGCAGAAGAAAGCAAAAGAAAGAAGAAGAAGGCAGAAGAAAGGAAGGCAGGTGTCATTCGGCTTCATTAAAGTTTTTTTTACGCCCATTGTTTTCTAGGTATGTGTCTATGAATAATGGACGTCGATACCATTTGACTGCAGATCAAATCAAAAGTTGGCTCATGTACAGTATACGAGTAGTATGTATTTTTTCAGCCATATGATTTTTATGCCATATAAAAAAAATAAAAAAACTAAAAGAACTAGGTAGCAGATCAGGATCAAGAAGGAGAAAATATCAGATAAGTACTAGGAGATCAAAATCAAGAAGATGAGTGAAGACAAAAAAAAAACACCGGGATCGAAGTCGCGGGCAACATCTATTTATGTGTTTCTCATAGTAGTCGTACACTGAATTATGATGAGGCTTTCGACCTGCCTAGAAAACTGTTCATGGCTTAATTTAAAAGGAAAATACGAGCTAAAGAAAGCCACGTCGACGTGTGGAATGCAGACGGGATTTTATGATTTTTCTTGCGTGAAAGAGCAATGGCGCGCATTTTATTTATTCTAATTGCATTTGCATATGGCTGACATTTTTATAACTCCGTCAACGTGGTTGTAGTTAGATTTATAGTGCCAGTATTGGAAATATAATTTGGTACGAGCTATTGTTTGTTTAATTGCAGTCAGAATTTCACATTTTCCGATTTTGTGAACATGAGAAAGTTGACAACAGAGAAGTTGAGAAGTTGACAGTTGAGTTGTTGTTGTTGTTGAAAGTTGAGTTGTTGGTTGTTGTTGTTGTTGATTTCGTTGTCGTTGTTGATGTTGTTGTTGTTGATGATGTTGTTGTTGTTTTTGATTGATGTTATCAATCGGAGGCAATAGTAAGCCTTTTTGTGAATAGACTAAATGTTGTTAAGAGCGTTAACGTCTTACAGCATTTGGAACTCACTTGTTTTCAAAATGGCTGAACAAATTTTAATTAAACTTCATACGCATATGCACGATACATATGCCTAAAATGTTGAATGAGAAGATTTTCGAAAAATAGTGTTCAAGCTAAATTAGGCCCATTTTAGATTTTCACAAAAAAACTGTAATTTCCATTTTTTTTAATGGTCTCTGTCAACTTTTTAAATATGTCATTTCGTAAAGTTCTCTCAAAAAATTGTAGACAGATGTATCCTGCTTATGCTTATGAAGTTTCACTAAAATCGGTTCTGTCATTTCGAAAATAAATGAGTTCAAACTTTGTATGAAATGCCGTAAGACAATAACTCTCTTAACAGTTTTTTAGCTACTACTTATAAGCTACGAGATTCAAGTGATATTCTGAACTTTTCGATCAGCCCTCAATTTTTATTCAGCATGTTCACATCCATATAAAGCTTAGGTAATTATTCACTGGCTTACCTTATCATAAACTTATCTAATCTTAAGACTGATCGAATCGTAAATCAAAACTATTTCTACTAAAGACCGAAAGAACGACACCTACCGTAGGGAAAAATCTATCTTCATGTTCAAGTTTTTAAGTCCTGCCCACTTAACTAACTTTGAACCTCAGGGTAGTTATGACTTTGTAATGGAAGTTAGTACACTTGAGACAAACTTAATGAAATCTCTATCCGCCAGTATTAAGACATTTGCGACATTTGACATGCCGCCTGCGATAGTTCTTTAATCTGGTATTAGTATTAGTATTCAGGCATCGAACTTTGTTATTCCAACATTATTTCTAAGATTTAAATTGTATTTGCTGTTCCAATTCTAATTTTTGAAAAATATATTATATTATATATTATTTGAAGTTTAAAAACTAACGTAAACTTTAAGAGCTATTTTTTCCTGTGTGTTGTGATTTTTAGATGACGTGTCAAAGATACTTCTTAGAAATAATAACAGTGGCACGGGTCGGTATTATGGGTTTCACCGGTTAAGCAATGTTTGCTGAGCTTAGTCAATGGATAGGTGATCATCCATTACATACCGAGATCCTTCCGTGCCGTGCATATATCTTTGACAATCCATACCGAATCGGTCCGTACCGTATCCGTTCCGTTCGTTTTACAGGCTGTACAATCAAAGGGGTATCATGTTTCCTACCAACTGGATTTAGGAGGTCAGATAGACAGTCTCGAAACATAATTGTGAAAGGCTAGGTGGATGTATCGAAGATTCTTGTGTTGGATATTTCCGTTTTTCCTGCGAATTGGATGGTCTTTGTGGGAATAAATTTAGAGTACGTCATAGGGCTTGAGGATCAGAAACTGGCGTGGGCTGCACTTGTCGATTGTCTGGCTTCTAAAATCGATGCCGGAAAACTGAAAATAGATCATTATTCGCAATATTTTTCTTTAGGAATTTCCTGTTCTATGTATTTTAATGGTTTCTGCGCTCTTCATTCATTGCCCGTAGACTACATATAATGGTGTTTGTCTCTTTTCCCTTACCTACCTCTTAAGGTTAACAAAGGGAACGGTTTGGCTTCCTTTGGATTTCAAGTTTTAGGTACTGTATTGCTGGTCTGTTTGGACTTAGGGATAAGATGTACTTGGCAGTTTTTCTGTTACAAGCAAGTCAAATGATTTATTCGCAAATAAGGGTGTAAATTGACAGTCCTGTTTGGTTTACTATTACGCAAGCAAAAAATTGCTATATTCATTCTAATTATGTTAAATTCTGAAATGTTCGTATATAAAAATGGGCTAGGATGCACTAAAATTAGATAATTTATATCAAGATCCTAAATTTTCTAAAAAAAAAACTGATTTCCCGAGTTATTTCTGGAGATTTTTGAAACAGAAAAATATTCTTATGGCTATTACGATCCTAATTTATAACGTGATAATGTGTCGGACCGTTATAATCACAGGCCTAGCTATTACGGCCTTGGACGAGGCCTGATTATTTTTATAGGTGCTTATTATAAGCAGCGTGGAAAATTATAGTGCTTGGAGGTAGAAAAAGGTACTTGTAGCATGGTTTTTCCGAAAAACTGGAACTTTCTGACAAGCTTAACGAATAAGAATAAGAATAATTTATTTTAAAAAGTAGATATTACAAAAGTACATTTAGGTGCTGTAGTGTAATTTCTTAAACAATTTTATAATTAGCGCTTAGTAAACTATGACTCAAATTTATTAATAGGTGCAAGTAATGAAGAAGTCGAACTCAAGTGTTAGGTAGCGACCTGCCTGATCTAGGTTTATTTAAACCTGTGTTTCAGGCCATCACTTACAATGCATCATATAATTAGTACATTAAAAGTTTTGAAATAACAAAAATCCAATTGGTACAAAAACATTAAAACTAACTTAAGTAAATACGTGCAATTAGATACCAGGGGATAAGATAATCAAACTAGGACTTCTAGAAGTTTTTCTGTGTCCGTGTAATCAAGTATTGCTAAATAATCTGATAATACAAAAATACATTTCCTATAACTTAGACCATAGAAGTTTAGTTTCTTGTTGAGTCTATTATACAGAAAAGGTCCTAAAAAAATATAAAATCGACTAGCAAAAGCATGCCTAGTTTGAGGCATTGGGCAAACTAGGTCCTTCCTTCTCCTATCGGAAGGAACAGGGTCATAGGGAAGGGTAGAGTGCTGCTGTAGTATAATGTGAAGAATAAATAATTGCCGTACTGTGAGCACATTACATGCTTTGTAGAGCAGTCGTGTAGGAAATCTAACGAGTTTTTGACTATTCAAAAGTATTTAAGTTCTACAGGGTTTTTTGGCACTAGGCTAAAATCGGAACTATATGTCATAACACTACGCCTTTTATTTCCGAAGGGTTAGGCAGAGGTGTTCCTAATAGTTCAGCCACATTACGCTACTTCTGTCGAAGTCCTATGTAATAGGGGGCGACCTTTTGCTGTATCCGGGCACAAATCCAAGCTGCTATTGAGAAATTCCTGATGGACTAACCTAATAACACTTTGTCCGATACGTGAATCGAACCCAGGACCTTATGCTTAACGTACCAAGCAGCCACCAACGAGGCAGAAATATCACCGCCATATTGTTTTTTAATTAAAATTTATCAAAACAAAACAATTTCATGCAAGCGCTAAAATATCCTTGGCAAAATTAAAATAAAAGCTTTGAGTTTGAACTATTTTACAAGGAACTGAGGTCATTAAATTTTACTATTCATTCATAACTTAGGACGAGCAGAGGAACTTACAGAAGTCCTGTGTACGTCAAAGGAAAATAGCGCGAATTGCGTTGGTGGATGTCATTAAAGCAAGAATTCCAAGTAAGACTTCCTCACAGCATTTATATGATGGAGAATTTTATTTTTTTATTTGCATAAATAATGAGCTGTTCGTATAGTCTTTACAATTCGTTTTCTTTATTCTTTTATTTAAAACTAGCGACCTGCCCCTACTTCGTACGGTATTTTAAAACACCCAGATTTTCTTATTAGTTTAGTACAAATCAAAAACAATCATAAACAACAAAACAATCATAAACATTCCGGAATAAATTCTGTCAATGCTTTTGATAACCGAAACAAGATTCGTAATTTAAAATAACAATGTGGTCACCAGGTCAAGATTGACACGAAAAGCGATTTATAATCTATAGTAGGTATGTATACACAGTAATTTTTGCCATTATTTTGATCAAACGTCGATCACATCTTATCGACCTGTTAATTATGTGAGAAACCTGGAGCAGCAGTCATAGTTATTGATCAATTGGTTTTATTGAAATCTCTTGTTCTTTCTCCTAACTGTTACGAGTTAAAGCTTTCAAGTACCGTAAAACAGGGTGAATATAAGGTCCCATTAAAATAGATGGACAAATTTTAACACAGCGTTCAGTACGTCTAACCAAAGATATCCAAATAAAAAAAACACTGATTAAAGTGATTTTATTTTCACTTAGTGTGTGTTTCTTCTAGAGTGCCGCCGGTAAGTTATTATTTTAGGTCAAAATAAAATCACTTTAATCAGTGTTATTTTTGCTTGGATAGCTTTGGTTAGACGTACTGAACGCTGTGTTAAAATTTGTCCATATATTTTACTGGGACCTTATACAGCGTGTAACAGAAAGGGTTTAATCATATGGAATACTGTGGTACGGACCATCAAACTGAACAACTTTCTCTATGGGACCACCATCGTAATCATAAAAAAATAATCAGCTGTCCTATACAAAATTTCAATACCTACTCGACCCAAATGTATGGGACAGCTGATTATTTTTTTACGATTTCGATGGTGGTCCCATAGAGAAAGTTGTTCAGAAAGGTGTTCGCGAGGATAAATGGGGATAACGCTTTGAACGATATTTCATCATCATCTTCTTGCAATGCGTATTTTTGTTCCACTCTCCTCTGTCAACGTCACAGTATCATTTACTCCTTTTTCTTTCATAACATTCCTCACACAATCCATCCATCGTTTCCTTGGGCTTCTTGTCCCTCTCTGTCCATCAACATTTATATTCATCACTACTATACTAAACTAATACTACTATACTAATACTAGGAATAAGCACAACCTCGCTGTACATCGCACTCGCCTCCACAGAATAGGCAACTCATTCATGGGCCAATGCATACGCTTTTACAATAAACTTCCCATTGACATTAGAAATTTATCAATCAATCGATTTAAAATTTGCATTAAAACCAAACTATGTAAGAAAGGCTACTATAAAATAATTGATTATTTAGATGACAAAAAGGCTTGGGATTGAACTGCTCGCTCTGTTAAGCTTTGTGTAATTCCTATACAATATTGACATAAAAATCTGATATGATATCCTATTGTTTATTTCCTTTTTATAATTAATTCTTTTACAATTTTTGACATGTAAATTTGACATTACAATTATTATCTTATTTTGTATGTTCAAATTATTATTTAATTCATTATAAAACATGAAACATATTGTACATGCTTTAAAACAGACTTTGATCCCTGAGTTTGTTTCGCCATTTCTTCTCAGGGTAGTCAGATACGAAATGTCGACCCCATCTAGCTTAAGTTTAAATTGTGATGACGTGTAAAAGTGATACCTACATCCTATTTACTGAATAAACAATTTCATTTCATTTCATTTCACTCTTTTAGTCACATGCGATTCGTCCCTTCTCGCATACCAAGACAGATTCCCTTTCAACTTTTCTTATACTGGCGGAACTTTCAAACTTCGTATAATATACTCATTCCTTATTTTACCTTTCTTTATACTTGGTCCTTAATATTAACGGTATTTCAACGTTGGATATAATCAATTTGTAGGTAACTAAAAAGATATTTGATTTTGTTATAATAGTTTTAAAAAACAATGGAGACCTTTTAGTGTACTTACCAATAACATCTAAGTGACGAAAAAATACTTTTCAAAGTCGTCCCAATTCACCAGCATTTTGCCTTTAAAGGTTGCGATAGATAAAATGGGTAAGATTACAAATAACAAGCACTTAGTAAGAGGTAGCTAGGTATCAACGGTTGCCATGGTGAGGACCTGTTGCCTCCTCTGGGGGCATCGATCGGCGGTAGGGTTGTTATTAGATATTATAGATAGTTGAAATGAAGGACCAGTATGAGATCAGATTACTTTGTTGCATATCGTTAAAATTTTGCTGGGACTTAAAAATGGGTTATTGAATTTTTTTTTATGATGTTTTGCCTTTCTCCTTCATAACCTATCTGTTTTGTGCAATTTCTGGCCACGTTTGCCTCGCGAACATGTTCAGATCGTCACACCACCTTCGCCGCGGTCGACCTCGACAGCGGCATCCACCCTCAGGCATCCAATGACTGACGATCTTTGCTCACCTTTCCAGGGGCCTTAGTCTGCTATTGCAATAGTGTCAGAATGGTCTATCATTGATTTAATAAGGCCCCTAGCCCGCGGCGTATTGAAGCGCGTTCGAAACTCGTTTGACGTGCGTACAAAGGGTAATTCGTCTGCGCGGGGCCTTATTAAATCAATGATAGACCATTCTGACACTATTGCAATAGCAGACTAAGGCCCCTGGTGTATCCGTGCAACGTGGCCAGCCCACAGCTGTAATAATGTCTGATAAATCTGATAGCAAGAATATGAAAATAATGTGGTTTATGTACTTACTACTTACTTGTCACTAAAATAACAATATAAAATACTTTGTAAAAAAAGAGTTTCAGTTTATTTTTTAACGTTATCGATGAGAAAAGTAAGATAGTTTAGATGGTCATAAATATACCTAGCAGCAAGCGTCTTCTTTTTTTTTTTTTTTTACCGATGGGAAATCATCAAATAACCCCTCCCGCTCTGGGCTGAGCAGGAGGGAGTATCAGACTTTTACTGACTAAAACCCATCCATGTTCCTTCCTTTGCCCTTTGTGTTCCAGGGCCGCGGTATCTCTTTCGAACAGTCCCGCAACCCTGGCAGGCGTCGGCCCTTATGGACCCCTTCCTGTTTGCTGACTCTCTTTGAGGCGCGCGTGGAACACGAACGCGCCGTCGACACGGCCTGTCGTCATAAGACGGATGGACGGCGAGCTAGCCCATAGCTCACCGTCCACAGGCCCAGCAGCAAGCGTCTTAAGACCTTAAATAATAAATCTGAACCCCAAAACCAACTACCTATAGTAGATATAGTAACCCCAAAACCAAGCAATTCATTTTCTTCTCCGAACCTCTCATTTACCAAGCATATTGAACTTATTTAAAGGGAATTAAGGTACGCCATTAAGTAACCAAGTGACCTGGAACAGTTTATATAAGAGTAATTAACCTGGGTATTGGGTATTGATTGAGGGGCTGCCTGTTTGTGTGGCTGTGAGTATTAGCTTGTGCAGTAAAACTGGCTCATTGGTTTTGTGGTCGCAAGCGCGACTGCTGAGCCCGAGGTCCTGGGTTCGATTCCCTGGTCGGGCAAAGTATTTCCATCAGGAATTTCTCAGTTTTTGCCCGGTTGAAGGCAATAAGATAGCCTCAGCCTCATATTACATGGGGTTAAGTACAACTCTGCCTAAACCTTTAGGGAATTACAATGCGTGATGTTATGTATGTACGTGCATTACAGATAGATGGATATAATAGTCAGTCAGAGAGTTATCATCGAGAATTTAAGGGGGTAACCATTCTTATCTACGCGGAATGAGTGTGAGTTGACGAAGTCAGCATCTGCTTAGCCTTTTCCCAACTGAGGAGGTCACCCGGTCACTGTAGGCGCGGGCCTGTGGACGATGAGTAATGAGTTAGCTCGCCGTCCATCCGTCTTATGACGACAGGCCGTGTCGACGGCGCGTTCGTGTTCCACGCGCGCCTCAAAGAGTGTCAGCAAACGGGAAGGCGTCCGAAAGGACCGATGGCTGCCAGGGTTGCCGGACTGTTCCAAAGAGGTGAAAAAAGAGGGGGTCGACTTCCAGTCTCAGCGGATGGAGCTGAATACCAGTGTTTTACATGGAGCGACTGCCTTCACAGCCCAGGGACTCGGTAACAATAGTCTTTGGTAAGACTGGTTGTCATCTTTAGTTCAAGCCGAGTATTGCTGGTCTGTCTGACTGTGGTTTTTGACTTTATTTGTACACGTGGTTTACATAGATAGAAGTTTGGTGGTGTTTGGTCCTAATATTTTAAACTGTCAGTTTAAATATTCTTTTCTTCCAAAAACTGTTACTTACTTAACTAGCCATAGGTAGACAAACTAGAGTTTTCAATCATATTGATAGCAAGAATTTGAGTGCTATACTACCACTAAAAACGAACCGACTGCTGAAAAATCACGCTCTAATTAAAATCAAGTTTTTCTTTTTTTTTCGGTTTGTAATACCATCCGGTCTGGGCTATAATAACGAACCGATTGACACCAATGACACCTTATTCATCAAAATCGGATGAATAGTTTAAGAGCCACGGAGGAACATACAAACATACATACATAGACTGCTAAAATCAAAATCCTTCCTGCTGGCTTCGCCGTAGTTGGGTAAAAATAAAACATCAGTCTGTATGTGAAAAACGCCTTTGCCGTCGCGCAGTGGGGTAAAAAGGGGTGATCCAACCTTCTCTGAACGGTACACGGCAAATAAACCTTCAACGGTACAAAAATAAATAACAACCAACCTTATCTATAAGCGTTACCAATATTTACTCAAGGGTCTCAACATAAAATATTAATATACATAAGAAAAACATTTACTGTACTTTTCTATTAAGGTGGAAGCGTTCAAATCATCAATACAGCCCTCCAAGTTCATATAACCCCATTCAATAGCTATTTCATGAAAAAGTCTTCTCTTTGGGATTATATGAACTTGGAGGGTTGTATTGATGATTTTAATGATTATAATTCTATAACTCCATACGAGTTACTGCCGCGATTCATATTTTCATCAACATACAACCTGCCACTGACCTGTAAATTGCAATAAACGTAAGAAATTTAAATTTCGCGGGCTACCCTAAGTGATGTACTTTAGTTCAATACACAAAAAATATGTATTCCTACACTGTGAGGATGATTTGACAGCGATTGTAGAAATCTGGATGTTTTCGAATATTTAGTCCATAGGTTTAAGGATTAGAATTTCTAGAACGGGACACTACGGACTGCATTGACTTACCACTTTGCCATAAGAGACACGCTCAAGCGACAAACAAAAAGTGTTGCGGTGGCGCTTGTCTGAGAATAGGCCAGAAGTCACCGCTACGCGACTTGAGAAGCTAAACAAGAAAGTTATGCACGCTCGGCTGTTGACGCAAATCGCGTCTCAATTAGCATCGCCTGAAGTCCTGGCCCTAGCACGAGCACGCGATGTAAAAGCAATGCTGCCATATGTACGGATTTGTCCGGACACGTACGGGAGTAGGTATAAAGTACGGATAAAAATTGCGTACTGTTAAGTGTTCGGATTTTCAATGATACGTAATAATAATAATATAATACGTACACGCTTTAAAATTCAATACTCAAAAACATCGATATATCAATTCATCGATACTTTTTTACTTTCGACATCCCTAAAACACATATTTAACACAGTTCTGTACTAAAAAAAAATAAAGAACGTGGTTGTCTATGACAGGGAATTGCCGTTTCATCATGGATTCATCTGAAAGATAGCATGTTACATGGTTGACGTTAAAATACCCTTTTTTTAGTATTTTTCTTGCTTTTAATTGTAAGTTTCTTTTGTACGGAGTTTTAGATTTATTGCACATACGGAATATGCACGGATTTTGAGGTCGGATGTACAGATTTCTAGTCCCTCCAATATGGCAACACTAATAAATAAATAATAATCTTTATTTTTCTCGCCAGAATACACATTAAAAACATTATTTCTATGGGAACAAGTGGATACAGTAAGTATATTGTATACTGGTGCCTAAACTAGGCTTGGGGCCTTTATGTCAGGACACCAGAAACACTGTGTAAACGTTAAGTAAATACGTCGATTTATGAATCCATACAAATATAATATAAGTTTCTTTGTAATTTCAAAATAACAGGTTTTTACTGAATGCATATGAAATACGGTACTTAAAACAAATACACTTTTTTATGATTGTCTGTCCGTCTGTTCCAACTAATCTCCGAAACGGCTGGAATACTTGCTAGTAAAAGTCCCGTTAAAATCGGTTTTATTTAAGAAAAAGAATTAGTGTAAAATTTTACGCTGGCGACGGTCGCGGGCAACAGCCAGTCGAATATACAATTAATATCCTATAGCATTGTTTGCAGCAAGCACAGCAAAAAATTTTTTCGAATAAATTCTTAAAATTATGAACATATTATGAGTTGAAAAGAGTGTTTTTAATTTAAAAATCAACGTATTTAACAATTTATTATTATTTATTTATTTTTTACGTTACGTTAACGTCACGCGCTCGTGCTAAACGAGCCCCTGAACGGAAGATTAGTTTTAAAGCAAACACGATTTTCTCCTCCTTCAACGCAGCAAGATTCTTGAGATCCTTGAGTTTTTGGTAGGTGTGTTCGGTTTATATTAGGCACTAACTGTTGCCCGCAATATTCTTCCGCGTGACATTATAATAAAAATTATACTTCCCTATTTGAATCTAATTTTGTTAACAATTTCAAAGGTTTTGATTTTTGAACGGAATTTTTCTAAAATGAAAGTATTAATTTTACTCCTTATAACATCAACTATCTGCCAGTAAAAGTCAGCGTCTTTCATATGCATTCAGTAAAAAGCTATTGCTGTTGTGTGTGCTGAAATTACTAACAGACACATAAATTTTATTATTTTTTATCTAGATGTTATTTATTTATTTATTTAAGCCTCTTTAATTCCTTAGAAATAATACATAAACTTTTTATACAAACATAAAACAAAATAAACATGATTTTAACTAAGGACCTCTCGACGAGTATACCCAACTAGCAAAATATGTCATAAAAAAGCCAGCATTACGTTTCTATTTCAGCTATTGGTGGTGAGATAGATCTTTAAAATGTTGAAAGAAAGATCTGTGCACGTTCTCTCAACGGGATTTGGGCGCACTTCTCTCAGCTTGAAATGCTGTAAATATCGTAAGAGTATCGCATGAATAGCCAAATAGTTGAAAGAATATAGAGTAATCGAAACTTGAATGCTACTAGTTCTATGATAGACATCTGTATGCCATTATTCCACACATTAGCCTTATACAAGTCGGTATAATCTCTTTCATTCGACTTACTTATGGTAATATAGCAGCGCGGCTGCAATCATTCGACTCTCTGGTCGTGAAAGTGCAAGCAAACGGAACGAACATAGAACGGGCATAGAACGTTTATTATGTTGAGATCGTTTGCAAAACTTGGAGTAACAGAAAAAAAAAGTAATAGTATTTTGCTCATGATGTTATATTTTATACCAGCCATAAATTATAGGTCGTAGGTCTTACTTTCATGTACGGATTTAAAATTTTCGTCTACATTTCTTAAATTTTAGTTAATATTTTCATGGGCCGCAAGATTTTTCAGCAGAAAATTGGTCTGAAATAATATTAATTATAAAGTTAAAATTAATTCGCCATTATTATCATCTCACTCGTCATCCTAAAGCATTCACTAAGCTTTGAGTGGAAAAATAGAATTGAGAATGCCTTTTTACGACTTAAGTAGTGCCATTTTGTGTTAGTTTAGGGGTCTTTAGTGGTGAATGTTAAACAATTATCATTTTATCTTTTTTATGTGATAGTAAAATGGTAGTTTACTTTGATGTGGACAAATTCATAAATACTCGTAAAACTGATTTAAAGCAGCTTGAGGAATATAAATTGGAGCGACTCATCATTCAAATTTTGAGTGTCTTCGGTTTCTAAACCACCTTTGCTTTCAAACTCTGATTTCTCACTGTCATTATCAGTACTATCAATTGTAGGATCCGAGTTTTGATTAATGGGGATATTTCTGGTACAAGAACTAATAGACGTTTCAAAAATTTCATGTTCAGTAGAATCGTGAATATTTCCTACTGAACCCTCGTTAAAATTATTTGATGACACTTCACCCGTGGCTGAACCCGATGTAGCTATTGTATGACGTAATACAGTGCTGTAAAAGATTTCAAAGAACTTTCATCCCACTATTACGCTGTATGATAGCCGTCCAATAGTATTTACAGCACCTTTGGCGCTGTAATAGATCAATTGAAGGCGTTTTCTCAACTTCAATATTCAAGTCGAAAGAAAATCTTGCAGACAGCTATTATATGATATTAAGTGCTATAAAAGTAACTGAAATGCTATTTTGTTGAATGAACCACTTTTACTCAGCAATTGTGCTGTAATAACTGAATGTCGAAATATGGTGCTGTAAAAGCTAGTTTGACAACAAATTAGTAATTTGGTTACTTTTATAGAACCGTCATAAGACATACAGTCGTAAGAAGGCGATCGATAGATATCTTTATACAATTATCGAGTACATGCGATATGACTTTGTCGAGAGCACGTTTAATAGTCAAGTTTAAGCAGCAAAAAAGCGTTCAATGCTAAACAATCTAGAGAGTTGCTTTAATACGGCTTTTTGATAACGATAGATCTTTCACACTAGCGTTTTTCGACTTACAGTCGTAAAAGTGAAGCTTATACGGTTTAGTTTGCTAGTTGGGTAGGCCTCCTCCATCTTTCTCCACTTCTTCTTATCTTGGGCTGTTCTCATCCAGTCGTTGTTTGTCAATTTTATAAGTTCGTCTTCCCATCTTTCCAGGGGCCGACCTCTTTTCCTTTTTCCGGGGGGGGCCAGCCCATGTAGTAATTTTTCTAGTCGATCTCTCTTTGTCCTGGAGTGCAATGTGACCAGCCCACTTCCACTTCAGTTTCTTGCAGTGGGTTAATGCATCAATAACTTTTGTCCTTTATCTTATTTCGCTGTGTCGTTTTTTGTCCCTGAGTTTCACGTTAAGAATGCTTCTCTCCATGGCTCTTTGGCATTTTTCAATTCTATCTTTCGTGTGCGTATTATAGATCCAGGTTTGACTTTCATATGAGAGGCAAGGTAGAAGACATGAGTCTAGGACTTTCTTTTTTAATCTTAAAGGAAGATCAGATTTTAGAACTTCTTTGTGGCTCCAGAACTTGTTCCATGTCATTTTTATACGTCTCTTTAATTCGTGAAAGCAGAGAAAGATAAACAATTCAAATATCTAGATTTGGCTCGCGAGGTTGTCAACATGTGGGACGTGAGTACAGCAGTCATTGTGCCGATAGTCGTGTCGGCCAATGGATTAATAGCCAATAGCCTCGACGAACATCTGAGGAAGCTCTCGCTAGACAGCTGGATTGATTCAGAAAGCAAAAGAAAATCTTATACTATTAAGAGAAATATTTGTTCAGATATATTATAAAGGGTGTAACAAGACCCTTAACGAAGCCGAAAGGACTTGTTAACGCCGTCATTGCGATCATTTTTTTGTTCTAGACCATACCTGGGAACCTTCTAGTTACAGAGATATTGGGGGTCAAAGTTCCGACTTTTTCACAAGTTATTTTTTATACATGTTTTAATGTTTGACTTTTACTTTAAACACCTCCACGACCCCCGTGATATTCAATCCATCCATCAGCACAATGTTTTGAGTGCGTTACATTGAGTCCTACCGAAAAACGTGATTTTCCCCCCAAAAAGTCGATTCCCAGCAACAATTTTTGCGTAAAGTTACCTTTTATGTAATAATGCTTGGTTGACGGCCTCGTGAAGGGTTTTGTTGCACCCTATATTTGTAATCACATTCCTGAAAACGCCTGTAACGATTTCGATGGCAGTTGGAATATGAGTTTCATGGGGCCGAAAAATTGATTTAGCTAGGTCGTCTATTTTTACCCGAGCAGCGGGTGCGGCACTAACCACACGATAAAGAAACATAGACCCGAGCAGAACTCTATAGCCGAGGTACTGTTTAATCTATTATCGACAAAATTACAGTTAGAAAAAAAACATTATCATAATCATCAATTCACCAAGCACAAAAAGGAATTGATGATGAAGGAGTTGAATGAAGTGTCACTCGAGTGGATACCTTTAGAATTAATTCAAACACAAGTATCTCTCATACCTTTGAAGGTTCACTTCAACCTGTAATAGACACCTTTGCTTTGTTTAGGTGCCGCTTAGAATTCTAAACAATAAGACAGTCCCATAAGATGTAATATTGTATTTCATTTATTATTATATTGCAACAAATTCCGAACACCTTACACAATATTTATCTAAAATACTCTAAGGAGCTCGCGGTTAAATAGTTACAGTCGCTCAGATCAATGTTCAGACTAAGCCAAGCTAACCTAGGTTGGTCTGTGGATGGATGACCACCCATTTCATGCCAAGTTTCCTCCGTGCCTCGGGAAAGACGTTAAGCCGTTGGTCCCGGCTGTCATTTGTAGGTGTTTGACAGTCGTTACAGGTAGTCAGTGGCCCGAAAGTCTGACAACCAGTCTTAACAACGGGCAGCCCCGGATCTAGGGGGGGGGGGGGGGCAAACCGAGGCACCCGCCCCGGGCGGCAGTTTCTGGGGGCGCCAAAATCATAGTAGAGTATGATTAAAAATAAAAAAAACTTGCTCCAAAAAGCGCCTAGTTACGAAAGCCTGGTTGGCTCACCGACAACTTGTAAGAAAAAGGCGCCACACAGGCCCACACCACAAGTGAACCAGTGGACTCGAGATGTCGATTTGAGATTTGCCGTGTCAACAAGTTGTGACGTCTTTTTACTGAAATTAAAAAGATAAAAATGCTGAGACATAAAGATCGTAAATGTCTTGATTGTAAGTATGTCGTCTTTCCTAGTTATACCTATAATATTTATTTATTTATTTATTTATTTATTTGCCCTCATGCACATCACACATTTTACAATATAACTGTCGGTTTTTGTACATGAACCCTGTCAGGGCACTGCAAAGCACAATGCTGGTTTGCTGTTGAGTTAGTGAACATTAAATTAACATAATAAATTGAGTTGTGCGTGAGAGTATGTTTGCATAGCCAAGAAAAAATAGAGTAGATCTAAGTAAATCTAAAAAAACCGCCTAAGAGCGAGTCGTACATGCACTCAGGGTTCCGTAGCATAGATATATTTTCTTATAATAATAATATACTTAAATTATTATTTTTTTATCAATTTTTTTTTCTTTTTTTGTTGTGAGTTTTCTAAGTAATTTTACCCAAATGCTGGAGAGAGGGGCGCCACGATCAAGTTTCTGCCCCGGTTCGTAAAAATCGTAGATCCGGGACTGACAACGGGTACCGTACTACTCAGTACTACAGGATGTGAGGTCAGATGGGCAGTCGTTCCAGGTAAATTACTGGTATTCAGCTGTATCCGGTTAGACTGGTAGCCGACCCTAACATAGTTGGGAAAAGGCTAGGCAGGTGATGGTATTTGGTGTACTTACACATGCCGCGGGAGACCCGAGGCATGTAAACTGATGGGTTTTCGTCAGTAGAAGTCTGACACTCCCTTCCGCTCCGCCCAGAGTGGGATGATTTTGACATTTAATGATTTCCAAACCAAAAAAAAAGGTGTACTTACTCATAAATATACATAAACTCATGCCTCCTTCTCATGGGAGTAGGCATAAACGACGGAACGTCACCTATCACGATCTCCACATTCCTACTCTCTTCACCATGTCCACGATCATGCATTTGTCATACACGCTCGGAGGAGTAACAGCCTATTAGGTAGGTAATTACTTATTCACCGTTCAATCATCACCATCATGGAAGCCTAATTCTACTGCTGGTTATAAGCCATCACCTTTTTGTGTCACACCTTGCATGTGGCTGAGATGAGAATGCTGAGGGGGATATGTAGTGTTACGCGAATAGATAAAATAAGAAATGAGTCCATAAGAGCAAGCGGAAGTCTTAAAGTGGCGCCGGTGACTGAAAAGTTGTGTGGTAATCGGTTGTCGTGGTATGGACATGTGACGTGGAGGATTAAGGAAAACGTTGTGGTGTGTATAGTTTAAGTTCGATTCTAAAGATATGATATTACTGATAAAAAAACGATACGCTGCGGTAACCTCAAAAATGGAGGGGTGCTGATTCGAAATAATATTCTGCACATTGCAACAGCCTGACGGTGAACAGTTAGAAAACCTCTAGGTAGGTACTTAGGGAGGGTTACCTTGCTGGCCACGTCTGCGATCAGCTCCAGAGGGACTGCTTCAAACCTGCACTCGAAGCCCACTTCACACACCAAAGTTCATTGTTCAAAATGTTATTCCACATGCGATGGGCCAATAGACCCGCGGGTTTTAATTATGGCGAAGATATGGACAATCTCAGCGATAATTTAGCTTGAGGCGCGATGACGCGGCACACCGACGATCAGAGACGGATCCTTTATTTTTAAGGATGGTCAACGGACAGCACGCGCGGCGAAGAGATTATGAGCAGTCGCCATCTTGACTTTTTACTTGAAGATAGTCACGAAATGCGATGCGGCCAGTAAAACTTCATACTGGTTGAGCTCCTTAAGCCGCGGTAGGAATAGAACCGCTGAGTGATTGCTGGACACTTTCAAATAGGCGTGCCATCCCGTTTTCGTACCTAACCTAATCAGTTCAAATGTCCAACGTCAAGCATTATAGTTATTTATAAGTAGGTATTACACGCAAACACCATGTTGGCGTAACCACGTTGTGTGGTAAGTTTTGAATGACCTCCCTGTTTGCACGAGCTCTACCAGATCTTACTCACAAGCTTCTACATTTTCATTAAATAATTCGTTCTAAGTATTTTTAACATAACATCACGGCTATATATCCAAAAGGTTCAACACAGGTTAGTTCCTATTAAACACTAACCACTAACCCAAAGTTTCCTAGTATTGTTTAAGTCAAATGAATTAAGTGACAAATCCTAGTTCCTGGGTTACAACAAAAAATTCCAATTGATTTATTAGTCACTTCCATTACGATACGAAAATTCTTCAACCTTCAACCTTCAACCTCTTCTGAAAGTCCCACACTCTTTGCATGGCATTGAGCCGTTTCGAATAGTAATAAAAAAACTTTTTTGCAAAAAATAAAACCGACTTCAAAAACAAAAAAAACGTGGAAAAATAACTTCAGCTTCAGAAGTCTTTTGTTTATTCGATTGAATATTTTTGCCACCGACTTCTGAAGCGAAAGTTATTTTTCCACGTTTTTTTTGTTTTTGAAGTCGGTTTTATTTTTTGCAAAAAAGTTTTTTATTTTTCCTTTTTTAGTTTCAATATTCTACACAAATATTTGCTATAGGTACATTTATTTTACATTGTTAATAACTCCTTTCATGGTAATAGGCTTATCTATACTAATATTATAAAGCTGAAGAGTTTGTTTGTTTGTTTGAACGCGCTAATCTGAGGAACTACTGGTTCGAATTGAAAAAATCTTTTAGTGTTGGATAGCTTATATATCGAGGAAGGCTATAGGCTATATATCATCACGCTACAATCAAAAGGAGCTGAGCATCAATGAAAAATGTTGCAAAAACGGGGAAAAATTATTATCTTTGAGAGCTTCCGTTGCGTGCGGTTAAACGGTTAAAGTTGCACAAAAATAATGTTTGAGGGAATTATTCCTCTTAAAAATGTCTAAAAAAAAGTCCGCGACAGCACATGCCTATCTTTTAAGGTTGACTGACAATAACTAAATTTTAAATCATAAAATTTTTATGATTTAAAAATTTGGTCAAAAATAGTGCTTTATTTGCAAAGGTATTTTTACTGACATAGTATTAATCCTTATCAAAATAAATATGTTAGTCATCTTTAGCGTTCAATTGTGACCAAAATTGCCCTTTACACCATTCAATTTAGATGAATATCTTATGAGATATCATAGTTTTAAAATAACTCCGCATCAAAATAATGACCCGCGCGCGCTGCGAGGCGGGCGTTCATGTTGTTGGGAAAACCAATGTGATAAGATTCAATGCACAAATATTGTGGGGAACTTAGAGAAGGTTTTAGTTTTTGTTTCATTGTAATCAGTGCTCTCTATCAAAAGATTTATGAATTTAAAGTGTTCAAGGAGAACTTACCATCATTGTGTAAGATACATGCAACGACATCTATTGCACCAAAATGGTACTAATTAATAAAAATGTGCTCACAAGATAACTTTTAAATCATTGCAAAAAGTACTCTAGATTAGTCTACATGACGCTATAACCCTGTAGAGTGTGTGTTCGATCGCTTTACATGCATTATATTTTAGCGGCTTAATTTCGTGCTCGATAGATGGCGCTATTAATTTCACTCCATTTTCTGAATCGGGGTGTTAAGTTTTCCGTGAAAGAATGACCCTCGCCCGTGTCAAATGTTGAAGCTTAGTTTTTTAACCAACGAAACAAAAAGAGGAGGTTCTCAACTCGACGCGTCTATATTTTATTTTATTTTATGTATGACCTGACGACGCATAACTTTTTACAGAGAAGTCCGTTAAGCATGATCTTTTGTTTTTTAAATTGAGAAATCGTGTTTAGGCTCATTTCCTGCACCTTGATGAGAACTTTAGATCTAGCTGGAGTATAACGTCATCGAAGGTCTGACGATGGAGACGGAAGGCACTTGCAAGAGGTCCCCAAGAGTTTGCAGCAACAATAACGTGTTTGGGCTCATTTCATGCACCTTGCTGAGAACTTTAGGCCTTGCTGAAGTATGACTGTCATCGACGGTCAAACGATAGAGACGAGAGATAGGGTTGCGGGACTGTTCGAAAGAGATACGGCAGCCCTGGAACGCAAAGGGCAAAAGAAGAAACGTGGATGGATTTTAGTCAGTACAAGTCTGACACTCCCTTCCGCTCCGTCCAGAGTGGGAGGGGTCATTTGATGATTATTCATCGGTAATAGTATATAATAGGGATTTACTCCTTTTGAGAGCTTCCGTTGTGCGTGAACGGTTAAAGTTACGCAATTATCATGTATGTCGGAATAGTCCTTCTTAAAAAGCTCTAAAAAAATATCCGCAATGGCCATATGTCTAACTTTTAAGGTTGACGCACACTCTCTCTAACCTCTCTTTCTTTTATGTACGCACGCACGCAGACGAAGTTGCGCGGGTCAGCTAGTCCCCAATAAAATGTAACTTATATCGTTATCATACCTAACTGTCGATATCTGGGTGTACTGTACACATCTGCGTACTCCCTCAGAGCATACAGGCGTTATGTAATGTTCTAATATTGTGTAAAAAATAAACATCCAAGCGATTGCAGCAATCACGACAGATTTTCTGTCTATTAATGAAGCGTTCCATTGTATTTCTCCGAAGATCAGCATCAGAACCTGACTTATACCTTCCATCATCAGCTCAGCAACATGAGAAAATGATTATCAGGTACAAATATCGTTAGAAAGTACCTATATGAAAAACATTGTAAAATGTCAGGGTTGCCCTCGATTTCCCTGGGATCCCATCATCAGATTCTAACTTTGTCACAACGTGACCACCTTAGTCAGTAGTATAGTATGTATAGGCTTTCGAATAAAAACATAATTTTGACAATCGGTCCACAATTAGCGGAAAAATCGGTGAACATGCGGGCCACACAGTCAAACCTAGAACCTCCTCATTTTGTTTGAAGTCGGTTAAAATATTGTCAAAAGAGTTTTGGTGAAACATTAGTGAACCGCTAACAATACATTTCATGGTAATAGGCTTATCCCCAATAAAATAGAGCTTAACATACCTAACTGTCGAAAAGTTGTACAGTACACATCTGCGTACCCCCTAGAGCATACAAGCGTGATATTATGTTATGATGTTGTATAAACAATAAACATCCAAGCGATTGCAGCAATCACGACAGATTTGCCGTCTATTTTTGAAGAGCTCCATAGTATATCTCCGAAGATCAGCATCAGATCTTTACCAAATTTAAAATGAGACCACCGCGAAACAATATTCTACCAAACAAAAAAGAATCATCGAAATCGGAACATAAACACAAAAAAAAAGAAGAAAAAAAAATCAGACGACTTGATAACCTCCTCTTTTTGGAAGTCGGTTAAAAACCCACCGGTAGATTTGAAATCCTCATAAAATCTTCTTACTTAATTATCATAGAATAGGTTCAATCAACATGAACCATCAACATGAAACGTTTTCATCTGCTGCGATCATTTGCGAGGATAATAAAGGGTGCCGTAAACTCTTGGGATTGGTTGGAACCCCTACATAGCCATGTTTTATGATGTGAAGGCAATTTATGGTGCTCTGAGCTTCGTTGTAATGCTAAGAATAGAGGACTGATTATGATAATGTAGTAAGTGTTTTTGTTTTATGGTGGGTGGTTATCAGTTCAGAATCAGATCTCTATTTGCTTTGAATGTAGGTACAGGTATAAGATGTTGTACATAAATTAAGAGATCGGCTACAGTCTACCTTACGGCGTGCAAATTGTTACATAATTAAATTATTAATAAAATCAAAATAATGTCAACAAAACAAAACAGAAATACACACACAGTATGCTGACTGTATTTTTTATGGTTGTCTTCAAGTCGGTTTTTTTTTTATCCTGGGATTAAAAGCAAGATTTAAATTAGAATAATTAGAAGAGAACGAAGCAATCGATTCAAAGAGGTTATTCATATCCCTTTAGGATAAGCAAAAACTGCAGAATGCCACCACCAGCTACGAGTATATCAGTTGCATAAGTCGATCCAATACATTTTCGACTTTTGTTGAATAACTTTGTCACACTTTGTCTAAGCCCTCAGATCATTTCAAGATTTGCTAATCTTATCTCCTCTTTTAGTCGTTCACTCTTGACAGAGTGGTCGTGGTGATGGGGGTCGTCCACAACTGCGGTCGCTGCCTTCGCGATTCTTTTCCACTGGTCTCTACTAGCTGCAAGGCGAGCACATTCTGCCACAGGGATCTTGGTGACTTATTTGATGGAGTCTGCCCATCGGGTTGGTGATCGATCACGTGTTCTCGTGCGTTAGAACCCTGAATCACCAAACGCTCCATGGTATCATTGTTGCGGGTCACGTGAACAAAGAATCTGAGGATTCGTAATTGCACAGGCGAGGATAGTCTTTGCTAAATTTTGAGTTCTTTCTTGTCGAGTCTAGCTTATATCAGCTTTAGTCTTATTTATACCACGAAAATTTAAAGATGGAGAACGGTTTAACTTCCAATCTTTTTAACAAACTATACATACAAGGACAGATCGATCGGCGTGAAATGTATATGCATCAATTTTGGCAGTGTCGTCGTTGCGGATGAAGATAATAATGCCTTTTCTCGTTTACAAAACTTGTGTAAATGTTCCTACCTTGTGTAATGTTACTTAACTTCAATTGAATTTTATAGTTTGTTCACTTGACGATACTTTAGCATCGATGACGAATCGGTACTCTGAAAAAAAAAAATTGAAACAGTTGTGAATCGTGATCTTTTGGTTTTCGATGACGAGCTGAAACAGTGATGATTCGGGCATAAGCCTCGTAACACACCTAATCGGGCCGAATTAGGCCTGATGACATGTTCTCTTTTTTATTCAAAAGATTCTAGATCTAAATAAAGGTCTAAAGAAAATACGTCTTCTAATGTTATTTTAATCGCTACTCGTAAAGTTGCGGCAAATGGTCTTTATTTGCATTTATATTATTATGTGATTTAGGGAAAAGATTCCTTTACTTTTATACTGAGTTTCTTGAACTTTACCTGTTCATGTTACAATCAGAATATTCTTTATGTCATGAATATTCCTTCGTAGCTATGTTTACATGGTGATTGCTATACAATTTGCTCTAGTATCACCCATTTCAAGGAATGCACTTAATCACCAATCACCCTGTATAATATTAGCGAAGCTGAGAAAGTCTTATATTGTTGATATAATATATCTTCATCGTCAATCTTCAGGGTGATCTTCCGATCTCCCTGAAGCGCGAACTTATCGACATGTGCATCCTGCCCGTCCTAACCTATGGTGCTGCTGGTGATCTGGTCACTCACCGAGTCTCAGAAGTTCCACCTTGGAGTTTGCCAAAGGGCAATGGAACGCATCATTCTGGATGTCAAAAGACAAGACAGGGTTCGAAACACCACGCTGCGTTCCAAAACATGGGCATAATGGACGTTGGCAAGAAGGCTGCTAAGCTAAAATGGGATTGGGTGGGTCACGTCAGCCGATGCACGAACCGCCGGGCAAAAGTCTCCACACGATGGTAGCCGAAAGACGGACGCCGAGGCCGGCCCAGAAAGAGGTGGTGAGATAATCTGAAGGCGCACCACGAAGGCTGGTCCGAGGAGGCACGAGACCAGAGCACATGGAAGGTATTGGGACAGGCCTTTGCCCAGCAGTGGGACAGTATAGGATAATATATGTATATATATATTAAAATCAAAAAAGTAAGCTTATTAGCAATTAAGTTTAATAACTTTATTTCAGCCATTAGATACTTATAAATTTCATAACAAACAAAGTTAACAAAGAACTATTTAATTCTAAAAAATTCTGTTTGTATTTATAATATCGCTCATCGACATCAAAGCGGTAGGCAAAACTAATTTACTTTGTTACTAAGTGACTTTCTATGAAAACATAATTTTCAAACATAATTTTGATCTAACGCAATTAAATTATAATTTGGTCATAGGAGCTGCTCTTTTGCTTTGTTTTTTAGCTAAAACAAAATCAAATAAGCAAATAGAAAGAAAGAAGAAAAGAAATAAAGAATATTTATTTGTCACAGGAACATAAAGAACACAAAGAATAAAGACAGGAACGTGATTTGCATACAAAATGACAAAAAAAAGACGTACAATGCATAACCAATATGTATAAATACAAAAGGACGGACTAAAAAAAAAAGGTGACAGCTTGCACGTCGTGACTGCGACAAGCAGGTTACCTCTCAGCATGATGCTGTGCTATGGTGGCCCACAGCACAGCGCTGGCTTTCAGTGGTGTGCAAAAAAAGGAAAAAAAACTATTAAAAAAAAATCCACATTTTGTGAACATGCAAAGTCTCGTCAATCCTCCTATTGATAAGTAATATGGACCCTTATAATTGTAATGCTATGTTCTACAGATTTCTGCTAACCCCATAGGGAAAATCAGAAATGTTGTTAAGGCGCGGACTGACTACGATTTTTATCGCAACTAGACCTCGTCAGCTAATGTCACCACTATGGAGCGTGAATAAGGTTGAATATCACTACATAGTTTAAACAAAGTCGCTTCCCGCTGTCTGTCCCTATGTATGCTTAGAGCTTTAAAACTACGCAACGGATTTCAATGCGTTTTTTTTAATAGATAGAGTGATTCAAGAGGAAGGTTTATATGTATAACATTGCACCCGTGCGAAGCCGGGGCGGGTCGCTAGTTAAAAATAATATGTATTGTGTTGACATGGGACTAAGCTGCGAATGGCATTTATTTTACAGGTTTTTTTAAGAATTAGAATTAGAGATTAGAATTAGCAAATTTTTAAACTTAAAGTTTAAAAATTTGCTAATTCTAATCTATGGTACGGGTAACCGTTGGTTTTTTTTTTAATTCTTTAAAAAAAACTGTTTTATCGCTGGAAATACAGATATGTTCGACGTCAAAGTTTATTTTTGTGCCGCAACTTCCCAATTTTTTATTGGGAATATCAAACTATAACTAACTAAAAATTTTAACCGAACAGAGGTTCGGTTAAAATTTTTCTTTAAACCCTTCTCTGTCCACTGTATTTTTTTCGTTAGATATTTTCATTGCATTACGTCATACTCGACTATCTAAGAAACCAATTTTTTGGGAATATTGAGGTAACACTGCGCCTTAAGCTATGTTTTATAAACATTTTAAAATTCCATTACACCACCCTCCAAGCATAATCGAATACATAATCATCAAAAAGTCGAAATTACTTTTTGAAAACACCTGTAATGAGATACGGGTCTGCCTTTGCAAAATGTATACCTTAATCCTTCGTTCACCGACCCATCTGACTGAATCCTTCAAGACCCTCAAAATGGATTAGAAGAGATCCCTCTAATCAAATTACTTTCTAACAAGAGCTTTCCAGTTTTTTAATCTCCACGACTGAGTCGATTAGAAAGGGGGCGTAAAAGATAACCGTAATATTGCTGCCAAGGGGATTATTAAGTAATCAGGGGGTGAAACAATGTACTAAGTACATTTGGAAGGAGTTTCAGTATTGTTATAATAGTTTAAGGTATTGAAACATAATTATTATAACTTTACAGCGTGTACTAGAAAGGTGTGGTTATATTTAAGGGCGTGGTTTAAAGCATCTTTTCTCCATTGGATCTCGTAATCGCCAAAAAACAGCTGTTCCATTAAAACTTCAATAGGACTCGAACCAAATGTATGGACAGCTGCTATTTGTTTCGCGATTTCGATGTGGTCCCACAGAGAAAGTTGTTTAGTATATAGTCTGTACCACATCCTTATCTATATTTGATATTATAAAGAGAAAAAAGAAAATTTGTTAGTAAGTTTTTTATGTTAGGGGGTAAATCTTCGGAACTACTAATACGATTCCGAAAATTATTTCACTAACGGGAAGCTACACTATCCGTCATAGGCTACATAAGAAACCTTCCTGTGCGTTTATTTCCGTACATAACTGTAGCGAAGCCGTGAGCAAAAGCTAGTCATATATAGGGTTCTCAATTATTGGCACTTTTTTATCATTTAATCTCATGAAAAATTATTTGAAACTTTAGAAAATAAAAAAATATGCACTATCAAAATATTACCCCGATAACCCCAACTATCGCCATGTTTCGTTTGACCCACGATTTTTTACCCAACCTTTATATGACCAAATCTTTCTGGTACACGCTGTATACTTATGTATCGTTACAGAAATTCTATAGAATCGCTACAACTTACCGTGACGTATGTATTTATTTGTTTCTGCGTATTTTGTACGGTTCTTTAAAAAACCGTACGTTTTACCAACGCCCGACTTCTTTAGCAAATATAGTATGTTTCCATCACTCCTACAAAATTGTTTTCCAGATAAATTAGACTCTGGGAAAGGTAATCAACATTCTTGCTTTCTTTAAACTTTTCAGACATGACATAGAAAGTCACTTCTCATAATATGTAATTGTAAATGTAGCAGTACAACGCTAGCGTTTTCTACGTCAAAGAGATTTAAGATATTATGGAGAGGCAGAGCTGAAATGTCAAAGAATCACACTGTGATCCTCTCAGTGGGGCCAAAAAGCAAGACCATCTAACTTTGATACGTTACACTTGTAGCAAGTATAACGTCAAAGATTGAAAGGTGTGGTGATATTTAAGGATGCTGTACATACAAGGAGTGTAAAAGTACCCATAACGAAGCCGAACGGTACTTGTTCTCTCCGCCATCGCGATCATATTTTGTTCTGAACCATACATGGGAACCTTCTAGTTACGCAGATATTGGGGGTTACAGTTCCAACTTTTTCACAAGTTTTTTTTAAATACTACGTTTTACTGTAAAACGTGATTTTTGACCCCGAAAACAAGTCGTTTCCCAGCAATATTTATTTGCACAGAGTTAAGTTTGTGTACATGTACACAAACTTAACTGTGTACATGTACATGTACACAAACTTAACTCAATGCAAACAAAATATTGAAATAAGGAGTAAACGGACCTTCCGTTTACACCTTGTACATGCACACACATGCTTAAATAAATGATCACTGATTTAGCATGCTGCATGTATTTTAATGTTTGTGTTATAGACATTTCTCATACTCATTCCATTAAGACGAGAAACGTTGCAGTACAACACTAGTCTTATTCTTCTACACAAATACAATTACGGTCTGCTCTCAGACGGAGATTAGCGGTTGGCTGGTTAGTTCAGGCACGATACGAGGTTCCACCTCAATGTGTGTGCTTAATTACTCAGTGCACGTCAAGTTTCTCACAGGACAGGCAGCCGACGGACACGGAATTTAATGTATCAAAATAGGTAATGTTTGGTAGCATGCGAAAATAATATTAGTCAAAAGAAAATCATCAATTTGTGGTTTTGAGAAATGATTTTTGGGCGCTAAATGATTATACAGCTAGTTATTATTATTTATGTCGTAAGCGCAACTGCCGAGTATGAGGTCTTGGGTTCGATTCCCAGGTCGAGCATAGTGTTAATGAGTTTTTCCATCGGGAATTTCTCAGTAGCAGCCCCGGAGTCTAGACTTGTGACCGGTTGATGACAATAGGCTCGCCCCCTATTACATCGAACTTAAACAACTGTTAAAATGTGGGTGTACTATTAGGTACACCTCTGCCTATAGGATGTGTGATGACGTGATGTTATGTGTGATGTTATGTGTTAGTCTTATTTCCTGGTACCAAATTGACCAGAAAAAAAATTGACGAATTGTTAACCTCCTCCTTTTGTTTTTCATTAATATACTAAGAAAACCTAATTTAGTTGACTAGACTAAAACATAATGAAAGAAACGTGTATCCCATAACATCGAACCTAAAGTAACTCCTTGGGGAACTCAAGGTGCCATGTATAGTGAAGGTGATATTCCTAAGTAAGCGATCCGGTCATAAACTGATCGTAAAATGACGGTAATCCATAAACTTATTACCATTCATGACACCGCAATGTCAAACATGTGTTCCCAAAAAGTTTTAA
This sequence comes from Eugnorisma glareosa, assembly GCA_947578425.1. Lineage (NCBI taxonomy): Eukaryota > Metazoa > Arthropoda > Insecta > Lepidoptera > Noctuidae > Eugnorisma > Eugnorisma glareosa. Next base: position 17,596,239 of record OX387959.1, read on the forward strand.
AACAGTATCAAAACTGTGTTGCAGAAAACTTTTTGGTTCCATTTTGTTAAATGAAATGAAAGTATCAATAATTGTTTGAATACAAACCTGAAACATACATGCTAGGAAAGTGAATCGTAGTGAAAAGACAATATGAATCAAAATCTAATATTGGTGCACAATATTTTAAATCAAACAGTAGTATGTAATATTGCTGCTTAAGTAAACACGAATCTGCAAACAAACGAGTCTGTTTTAATAGTAAAATGGGTGGGATGTGGGCAGTGTACCTACAATGATTTGTAGGAAATTATCAATCTGTGGGTTTGTGTTTTCAATTTGTGAATTTAATATTATGTTTTATTTTGATTTGAAAGTTTTCTATGGTTTGTTCCTGTTTACGAATCTATACTGTACTTTGTACTTTCTACCAAGTACAGTATATCTGTGCGTAGTCAATACTAGTATCTATAATTAACTCAACTTGACTCATCATCATTCATCATCAGTAAAAGTAATTATTAAAGATACGATTTTTATTCTGTAGTTTACTAATTACTTGAAATTAGAACTGTCAAAAGTTAGATTTCTTAGCTTTGCTTTCTTTGACAGTTCTGACTTCGTTCATATTCTTGTCTATTGCATGTGTTTGCCATAAGTCTTGCTCTCAAATAATGCTTAATTAGCCTATAATGTTCTCACTGCTGTACCACAGGCTCCTCTGTGAGAGAGTGAGGGCCTCAAGCCACGACACAGGCCTACGAGAACCTGCGAGTTGGAATTTAAGCCTTAGCCCTCAAATAATAATAACTAATTACGCCAGTCATCATCCTACTAGGTTTACTTAAGAATATCTATTTAATACATAACTTCAATTTTCTTTCTAGGATTATTTCAATCAAATACGTTGGTAAAATGCTTAGTATTTACGTTTTTCCATTATTTTTTTATTACGTAGGTGGATAAGTACGAGTAGGTGGTGAAACCAATGTAGATTTTTATTTATTTCTTTGGCTCAAAACGCAATATTTCATCACAAAATTTTCTGCTACTCAATGAAAAACAAAATATAGTAAAACGTTGAGCCATTTCAAAGAACACCTCAGGCTGCAAAAATAAGACGACGCTAAGATAAAAGAGAGTGTACGATATACTGATTGCAATAACACCATAAGGTTATACCAAAGTGTTGCGTATATCGAAAATTATAAAGAGGGCTCCACACTAGTTCGGGTTGATTTATTTGAATCGGCAGTATAATTGTGTTGAAAAACAGCCGACCCAATGCAATAACTACACGTGAACCCCTACTATGACGTCGTAAAGCAGGAGTAATTCCAGTGTGGGAAAGAGACAGGTCGTCTAGCGCCATCTCTTTCCCACACTGGAATTACTCCTGCTTTAAGACGTCATGGTAGGCCACCAGTTCGGCTTTCATTCTGCTGGTGCCAATCGGCAAACCTCGTTCCGCATCTCAATCAACACAGCCCGTGGCAGACAACTGCTGCACCTATCTAGGGCTCTTCCATTCTGTGCCAAAATACCCAGATTTACATCCAGTCTCACTAGCAACCTTTTTAAGGTCATCGTCGTTTATCATTGGTGAATCATGTATGGGTTGACTCGTCAAAATTGGGGCAAAGCCGAGCAGCTTTCCCGAACGTATATCTACTGATATTTGATGTGCCGCGCGGCTATGTCGCCGAATATTTGTGTGTGTGGCCCCTAACACCTAGATGGATAAATATGACAGGATGTAGTACTGAGTGCCAAATGGCGTTTATGAAGAATAAGAAAACAGTTGTATTTTAAGTAATACGTCAGGAGAAAATGATTTGATGTTTTATTCGATTATGCTGTTACGTTTTGCTGTCTTGAGTAGAAGGGGGTGGTTGTTTGTTTTTACTTTGACCGTAATTAGCATGTCAATTATTTGAGATGTATGCTCTCGATGACACGGGTATCGCAGGCAATAAGTAGAGAGTTTTATTTTAAATGAGCAGAACGTGTACACATTTATGTAATGTTGTATATTCGTCTGTTATAACCAGGATAATTACATGTCTTAAATAAGATTCTGCTCCAACTGTGTGCAGCCATTAAAACCATAAATGTTAGTTATGCGTTTATTATATTAGAATGAATTATTATGAATAAATATTCATAACTGATCCGACAACTGAGAGTCAGCCTGAAAGTCTGACAACCAGTTATTCATACCAAGGGGTATCGTATTACCCAGTTGTGGAGGTCAGGCAGTCGCTTCATGTAAAATACTAAAGTTAGACTGGAAGGCGACCCCAACATAATTTGGAAAAGGCTAGTCAGATGATGAGTCCTAATTGATTTTTGGCAGCTGTAAGCAGAGTTGGGAGGTGGGTATAATAAGGCATTTGCCCAGCAGTGGGACGATATGGGCTAGTAATAAGATGATGTGTATAAGAATAGTCTTGGCACAGACTGGGATTAATAATACTACGGATATCAGTCAATTTGCATGGATAAGCGTGTTGTTGCTTTATGTACTTTTCTACCTGCGCTGTTAAAAGGGTTAACATGTTTGCTCGATGCATTAAGATTTTTGGGCCTTCTCACAAAGTACAGGATTATCCCATCAAAACAAAATGGCCCCTGCGCGATTACTTATGCAAAGAAAACATTTGAGAAAACCCTTGAGAAAGATTTAGTATGGAAACTGTACAAGAATAAATAGTCAAACAGAGACTGAGCCTTATGAACGTGATGACGATTTCCATTTTTTTTTTTTGTGATTTAGTTATTTTGCTGAATTATTATTCCGTTTATTAATTATGTTACATATACTTTTTATTATTAAGTACTTAATTATTTAAAAAAAAAAAATTTAAAATAGTAGCCCACCGGCATCGGAAACAGGATCTGTGAATTTGCTGATTTATTATAATTATAAAAGAAGTTGCTGTGTGCAAAACAGAGACTGACCACTTCTTTCTTTATTATGGCTGTATTTATTGTTCACTCGACGAACTTTGACCATAAACACTTTATGACACAACATACGAGAAGATTTTAACAAAAACCAGTTTCGTAGGTTCATACAATTACGCTGGCATAGCTAGACTCAATGATATTATAAATAAAAAGAGGTAGATATCGCACCAACGCGCGCAAATTGTTGCAGAAAAATTCATACATTTGTCATAATTTAAGTACACTACAGATAGCCATCTCTTTCTGTATCATATGTTTTCGTATTATCTATCGCAGTCGGAGCAACGCAAAGACATTTGAACGCCGCTCGGTATGAACCTACCTTTCTTAATAATATCATTGGCTAGAGTTCTATATTAAGTTTAATAATACATATCACACATACACCGACATACATATACATAATTTGGCAACGCCTAGTACAAGTTGTGTAACTGTAGAAGCTTGGTCTCTGTTACATATCTTACTCCATGTCTTAGACCACCGTAATAGATTTTTATCGCAACGTTTCTTCTGTGATATCAACGAATTTTGTTCTATTTTATAGTTTTATGTTTGTTTGGATCGCGGTGTAAATCTTAAAGTTGTAAATCAATCGATAGAAATAATTCATTCGTCGCTATTTTGATTTCGGAGTATTTTTACGATAAATGTTTTAGATTTTTGTTTTAAGTGCTTTAAAAAGATATTGTTGTTTGTGCTAGGTATACGATCTATGGAATGCGAGTAAAATATTAGGTTAAAGTCTATACTTCTATAGACTACAAACTAGTCAAAACAGCGAGGTAAGCGAATTTTTGGTTATGTATAGATTTGTACGGAGGAAATCGTGGCTAAATAAAACAGCTGGTCGGGTCGATCTTCAGGTTAAGCCGTGCTTGCCTAGGTTAGTCTGTGGATGGGTGACCACCCATTAAACACCGAGTTTCTTTCGAGCCCCGGAAAACACGTTCAGCCGTTGTCAGTGGCCCGAAAGTCTGTGTGGTGGCTGGGCACATGTTGATATTTTAACTTTTTTACCATCGACTCGTAAGAAGACAAAGAATTTGAGCACCACGCCCAGCCAGGAGCAAGCCTCACCCGGACAAGCCGGACACTCCAGGAGGCACGATTTTGTGAGGAAAGACATGCTCTGGGATGGGAAAGGAAGCCCGACCAACCGCAGCCAGTCGGGCACAATTAGCCGACTATGCAGCCTAGAGCCAATAAGTCCTAAGATGGACCACTGTATATTAATCTTATTAGGTTAGGTACACAATAGAAACAGTTAATACTGTCACACTTATAATAGTAGGTACCTAAAATTGAATTTACCACCAAATGCTTTGACAAATATTCCAAATCACATAATGTCCAACTTCATAGTGCTTTTGACAGTTACGACAATAAATGGCCGACCATAAACCATTCCGGTAGAACCAACAGGTTGCCATAGAGATAGGATATCAACAAACGGAATACCAGACGTAACAGTACTTGAATAGAACAGAATATCGGTGTAATACTTATTTTGTTTTAGGCAAGACAAGACCGGTAAATCTTTATATTTATCATCATTTGCCTAGCCTTTTCCGAACTAAATTGGGGTCGGCTTCCATTGTAACCGGATGCAGCTGAATACCAGTATTTTACATGGAGCAACTGCCTATCTGACCTCCACAACCCAGTTAAAATAAATAAATAAATATAAAGAAGAAAGAAAGAAAGAAAAATGTTTATTCGACGTCAGTACATCAGGCACACACACAATAATATTTAAAAAAGTTACAAAAAAGAGAAAATACATAGTATGACTGTACTGTGTGCCTCACGGCTGCGCCAAAAAGGTCCATTTCAGCATTAATGCCAGACAGGTGAGGCTGTCTGACGCTGATCTTCCAATGAACCTTGAGGGGGTAAGTGACATACAGAAAACAGTTTCAAAGATAGTATATGACCCTCACACACACACGCACACACACTCAACACACACACACACCACACACACACCACACATGCATGCACTCACACTCATAAAGAGAAGTCATACCAGTATCTCTAACTTTTCATTCATTGTGTACTTACTTGTTTGTAATTACTTAAAATAGTTTAGTTATATAACTACCTAAAAATATGTTGATCCGAGGGAGGAGCAGAACAACCCAACACAAGCATTACTACATGCTTCCTAGGAGGTTCTAGCCACAGAATAATATTGTACAAGAAAGTTACAGAAATAAACTATTTTGATTTTTGATTTTTGATATGAATAGGTATGAATATCGCTGGACATTACACACAGCGCCATCTAGGTGCCACATTAAGCAACGAGGCTTGTGTCGTGGACACCAGATAGTTGATAATACTAAATAGATACTTTTTGTTTGTAAATACATACTTATTATACATATAAACATCCATGACACGGAAACAAATGTCCATGCTCATCACACAAACATTTGCTCCTACCGGGATTCGAACTCGGGACCCTAAGAACTTAGGGCAGCCCCACTACCGCTGCGCCATTCGGGCCGTCAAACAGTCAGTCAGTTAGTACGATACCCCTTGGTAAGACTGTTTGTCAGACTTTCGAGCCACTGACTACCTGTAACGACTATCAAAGATCTACAAATGACAAACGGCTTAAAGTGCTCTCTGAGGCACAGAGGAAACTCAGTATGTAACGGGTGGTCACCCATCCACGGCCCAACCGAGCCTTAACTTGAAGATCGACCGGAGCGGCTGTTACTATTTACCCACGAGCTCTTCCCTAGACACAGTATTAAAAGAGCCGTACTCCAAAAGCTTAAAACCGTAAACAAGCGCTGTTATTTTTATAAAAATTTCAAGCGTAATCCCATTCTTGTTTAAATCTAGAGGTTTAAAAGCCAGTACTGAGCCTCCATAACGTTAATGTTAGGTACTATCGCTCAACACATCACAAAATTGAGTTTGCTCTCAATGTTTCATTTTGGGGTTAGATTTTTATCAATTCCACAACAATACTTCGAAAATGAACCTTAAGTGCAAAGCAGGAACGTCGATTTTAGAATATATTGGTAATCTAACCTGGAGGACGCAACAGGTCGAGTAGAATAAATATTGAGTAATTTTGTTCGGAACTAAAACGTAGTCCTATGAGAATAAGAGGTTTTAATGAGTGTTGAATAGATATTGGTTTGGTTTCAAGACAAAGACCTAGAACAAAGATACTAAGTATTTTCGTATAGAAATTAGACGAAAATATAACATTATAAAACGCATGTATTTCCCAAATGGATAGACAAATACATTGAAGGTGCATTTCGCCAGTTGGCCACCTAGTATTTAATTGCATCCGGTTAGACTGGAAGCCGAACCAAACGAAAAAGGGCGACACACCTTTTTGCAACTCATAGGCAACATCACCTACCAGCCTATTCCCAAGTATGGACTAGTATCCTATACTCAGCAATACTCGTATTTGTAATCAAGTTCTCGAAAATGGTTCTAACGATTTCGATGAATGTTGCAAAATATCATATCTGGGAATATTCACTCGGTCGCCCAGGTTCTAGTATTTGATATGAAAAATAATGGGTAAGCATCTACTAAAGCGGATCAAGTAATATAACAGAACACATCACAAATATTTATCCCAGTCGCTGTCGGAATGCCTCGACACTGAAGCACACATTCTTCGAATACATTTCACATACGCAAATGCACACAGCAAATTGAGTCAACAAAAAAAAAATAAAGCCGTAGCGCCTAACTCTAAACTATTCATCTGATTTTGATGAATAAGGGGTCAATCGATTCGTTATTATAGCCCGGTTAACATAGGCCACAAACCAAAAAAAACCTGATTTTAATTAGAGCGTGACTTTTCAGTTTCAGTAGTTGGGTTTTTAGTGGTAGTATACCACACAAATTCTTGTTGATCAACACGAATAGCGGGCAGTCCATACATAATGGCCCGATGTGTGACCACTACAGCGTGTAACAGCAAGGGTATAATCATAATTATGGAATACTGTGGTACAGACCATCAAACTGAACAACTTTCTCTATGGGACCACCATCGAAATCGTAAAAAAATAATCAGCTGTCCTATACAAAATTTCAATACCTACTCGACTCAAATGTATGGGACAGCTGATTATTTTTTTACGATTTCAATGGTGGTCCCATAGAGAAAGTTGTTTAGTTTGATGGTCCGTACCACAGTATTCCATATGATTATACCCTTTCTGTTACACGCTGTATAAGCCACTATTGAAGTTATTGGACTCCCTACGTGTGAGGCTGAAGTCTCAAGAGTACGCAATTAGTCCTAAATTGCCAATGTTCGGTATTTGTTTAAGCAGCGTAAATGTCTTTATTTGATGTTCCGAATAAAATGTTTTTCCTACTGTACAAATATTTTTGTGTTGCTTGTATTTGGAAGAGACGGTTGGGATATGGACGGGATTTTAATATGGTTTGTCTAATATTGTTTGATTATATTTGGCATCACATATTTCGTGATTAATATATCTATTGATTTTTTACAAGCCACGGTTGTCGTTGAATGCGGCTAAGTTGTTAATAGCTGTGTGAGTCCTATGGGACCCGTGAGCAATCGTTTTTCTTTTATGACTACTGCATGGGGAGACATTGTAAAGGAATTTCCTTATTTTGTTGTTAAATGTGTAAAACTCATAATAACAACAATTTGGAGGAACTGTAGCTAGGAGTGGACAGGTTCACAATTAAAGATACCGTAGACAAGAGTCAACTGGTTGCTGTCGGTTCCAATGTAACGAGACAAATTAGATCAACAAGAACGTGTTACTGAGATTTGGTTAACGTTCTTTCTCACACATACATCTTTTTAAATTTTATTTATAATATTTATTGCATTCATTTTCCATGGAGGGAGGCAGAAACAAAACAACCACACCTGGTGCAATGGTTACATATTGCTTTTTAAATGCTTTTTTTTGTTCGGCTGGGAAATCATCAAATGACCCCTCCCACTCTGGGCGCAGTGGAAGGGAGTGTCAGACTTGTACTGAGTAAAAACCATCCACGTTCCTTCTTTTGACCTTTGTGTTCCACGGCCACGGTATAGAAAGAAAGAAAGAAAGAAAAAATGTTTATTTGTCGCAGGGACATGATGTGCGTACAAGAAATAAATTAACAATAATCATCTCTCTCATAGGTATCTCCTTCGAACAGTCCAGCAGCCCTGGCACATATTGCTTATGCTTCGTCCACGTTCATACAGCTTTTCGTACACGCCCGCCGGTTGCGAGTACTACGCACCTGACCTTTTAGATGAACATCACCAATAAGGTCAGTGAGAGATTCATAGATGACTCTGCCCTGGAGTGTAAATTTGGTGTTGCCCCACAAACGATGGGACACTTGATATAGTGTTCTGCCTGTCCTGAGCTGGTGCTACTGGCTACTGAAAGTACCAAACTCATCGCCCTTGGGCTGACTCAATTTAAATTGTCATCAACACGCTAGGAAGAAGAAGGTCAGTGTTTGATGAGAATGTTGATCAATAAAGCTTCGCATTTCAAAAATATAACGAACAATATTCATCACTTCAAAGTGTTCTCGTACAGGAAAATAGCAACACAACAAAATCAAACTCGACGAGTGCACATTTCAAGCAGCTGCAGCGAAGCTCAATAATTAACTCGTAGAGCGCGAACGGCTTGCTTTCCGTCGTGCAAATAACCCTTTCCAGGCGCCACAAAAGAAAAATACAAATGACATTCATCGTATTTTTATTAGGCAACATGCAGCAACCTTTTCAGAGGCCCGAATGTAAAAAATGTGAAGAACATTTAGATGAAGATCCATCTTAAATATAGGTAGATAGGTTTCACATTAAGAAAGAAAACGAAGAGAATGCTAAGCGTTGGTCAAGCAAGAATGCAGTGGATAAAATAAGGAATCCTATCGATGAGGAAGCCTGATATCGTATTACCCAGTACTAACTGGGTTTTGGAGGTCAGACAGGCAGTCGCTCCATGTAAAATACTGGTATTCAGCTGCATCCGGTTAGACTGGAAGCCGACCCCAACATATTAGGAAAAGGCTCGGCAGGTGATGAGATAAGAGGAAGTCTGAAAGTGACACTGGTGATTGAAAAGATGATTGGTAATCGGTTGTCGTGGTATGCACATGTGATGAGAAGGAATGAGGAAAATTTTGAGTACGAATATGTCCAAAGAAACGATGGATGGACTATGTGAAGGATGATATGGCTAGAAAGGAGGTGACTGCTGAAATGGCGAGTAATAGAGAAGTATGGAAGAAGAAGACGTGCTGTGCTGACCTCAAATAAATTGAAATAAGGCCATGAGAAAAATGATGATGGTATGAGCATGCATAACTTAGAAAAGGACTAAAAACGAAGATCGGAAGTGGAATAGGGAACTTAGACGTCTAACATTTTCTAATCTATTCTAATATTATAAAGCGGTAAGGTGTTCGTTTTGATGTAGGGGGTTATCTTCGGAACTACTGATCCAATTCCGAAAATTCTTTCACTATTGGGAAGCTACATTATTCCCGTGTGAATTAAAGCGTTCTCATGGGATAATTTTGGCCACATCGCGAGCGAAACCGCGGGCAAAAACTAGTAAATAATACCTAACTACAGTTACAAATATCAGCAGAGCAGAAGACTTGTGAATTTATTGAAATGGAATAATAATTTGCAGATCACGAGTTCTTTGATGTTACAGAAATATAACTCGCAAATATAGTCCTATACTTTATGAGATAGGTTCACGGAAACTTATGGAAAGTTCCATCAATTTAAAAACCTATTTATCTTCGTACTCAACACAACATCACGCCTGTAATTCCCGAAGGGTGAGGCAGAGGAGTACCTAAAGTTACAGCTACCAAACGAAAATTGTATCTAAGTTCTATGTAATAGAGGGCCAACCTTTTGGCAATAATTTAACATGAATTCCGCGTCCAAGCTGCTCCTGATGAAAAACCCAACAACACACAGCAGTAGGGAAAATTCTGACAACCAGTGTAACTAAGGGATACCGTATCACCCTAGTACCTCACCCCAGTACTAATTTGGTTGTGGAAGTCATATACAGTGTGGGATTTTTAACGCCACCTGGAGGGAAAGTACTCAAACGAAACATTCCTTTATTTTTAAAAAGAAATTTTGCTTCAAAGATTTTCGAAAATTTGCTTGCCACAGTCGGGAAGCGAACCGGCTAAATTCCAAAAAGTAACATCCTATACTGTTATGACATCAATCGATAGGGTCAATCATATGGATCAAATCTCTCTTACAAACATGTCAAATTAAATGAAAGGAAAATAATGAAATCTAAGCTTTTACATTCAATGGGATAAGAAAAAGCACTTTTACTTAAAGGTTCATATTATTACTTGTGTTAGACGGATACCTAATTAATAAATTGAAGAAAAGAGATTTGGACGTGTTTGCTTGTGCAAATTGCGATCTTCTTATCTAAATAATTCTTCCACATTTTAATAAATAAATAACGTCAAAGATAATTGTTAATTAATACCAACATAAGTAATTGAATAAAAACCCTGGGTGGTATAAAAACCCTGACGACAGGTTAGGCACTAACCACAAGAAGTTGCAACTCAACGCAACTAAGCTGTAATAATAATCTGTAAAGTAACTACACTATTCATCTCCTAGAAAAGGACAGTTAAAACGTGCTCAAAAGCTTAGAAATATAGCTAAATATAGCGATTGTAATACCGCTACAGAAATAATTATTCTCCAGGTTCGCGTGCGCGACTTGTACTAGCTTTCCTAATTGAATACGATTTGTAAGTGTAATGCAGTTGGGAACGATAATAATTCAGGTCATACGGTGAAATGTCCCCGGAGTGGTATAGGTTCTTGCTACTTGAATTTATACATACCAATTTGATCAAAAACATTTGCTTAGAGATACTTTGACGTGCCTTGTTTCTGCTAACAACGGCCGGCTTAGCACTGTTTTATTCTTCTAACACGACTACCAATTGTTTTTTTGTGTAACTGACTGGTTCTCTCAAGTTTTCATGAGCATCATCCATAGACCCACATCACCCTCTGCTGGGTATAGGCCTCTCTGTGCTTGTCCACGTTCTTGTGCCAGCCTCATCCAGGATAATCCGGCGATGGCAATAATGTCGTCTGCCGATCTCGTTTTTTTATTTTACGATGTCTGTTATTCCCCAGGTCATCTTCAATGTGTTAGAACTAATTTAATCTAATTAAATATTTGCATAATGTTCTGTTCAAGATCATGATCATATTAACTACTTACCTAGATTTTTAGTGACTCAGTAATAAATAAACACACTTATACAAGAAGAACTTCCTTAATTAATCTAATATAAAACTATACAACTGCACAAACATGTTAAGTGTAGTAAGTATCCTACCTTGAGGAGACTTAGCGAGTAGCTTCGGATATGACTATAATTAGTTATGCATGTATGAAAATCGCAATAAAATAAAATGCGCGTCTAGCAGGCGCGAAGGTACCTAAGAAGCCGATTCCTGCCGGTTTCCCTTCGGGAACAAGGCAGGGTCCTGCCTAGTCGAATGTCGTGTCATATTTTGACCTATATTACGAGGAACTTAAATACACCGTGATTTTTTAGTAGTCTTACAAAGGTGGTCCATTCAATGTATTTAACATAAAATCCCTCTAGGCGCGATTACATCTTATTTTATTTTACCATTAATTAAGATACTATGTGAGAAGAAAAATAAATAATACATTAGGATTATGAAACATCCTGTTAATAATGTTTACGTGTCAAACGGTAGAACATACCTACCCAGCGCACGAGTCGAGTATTTCATCAACATGCGTCATAATAATGACTAATATTTAATTTTTAAGTATTCAAATCTCATTTTTTTTTTTGTATGAATGTTATTGGATACATGAAGTGGGCTGCTGTTGCTCAAGTTTTACTCAGTGACGATTATTTTTAACCGAACATTTGTATTTGATGAGAGCAGCGGTGGCCCAATGGTGGCGGCGGACGTACAAGCAGGCGCACTACTATGTGTAATTTATTTCATCACCACTGCTCTCAAAAAACTGCGATGGAAAAGATCGTGAGGAAACCGGCATGTCCTAGATCCAAAAATTCCAAGAATTGTGTCATCTACCAATCCGCATTGGGCCCGCGTGGTGGATTATAACCCATTCCCTTTCATAGAGAGGAGGCCGTGTGTCCCAGCAGTGGGAATATTGTAGGCTGATTATGGGACGCTTATACTTGTATGCGTAGTTGACCGCTTTTAATCGTTAAAATAACAGACAGACAGAGTTCCTTTCTCATATTTGCGTAGACGTACGTATTAATGTACTTAGACACTATTGTGTTTTGTACCATAATAGTTATTATTGTACCTTCAATTGAATTATTTCTTTTTGATCATCAAAAGAATGCCAACCGTTTTTTGTAAAAAGAAACACATTTGTATCTCCATTTTTTAGTAGTCGTTTTTATATCAACAGTCTATTTCTGTATCAATAAGTTCTTTACGAAGAAACTCGTGAGATATTGCAAACAAATATAAAATGTTATCAGGACGAGTGGAGGGGGAGCCCTATTCCTCTTGTACGGGTCCCCAAGTAAAAGGATACGACGGAACGATACGATCAATCAACATCTCAAAGTTGTTTGGGTATGTACTATCTACTGAGGTATCATGAAACACTTCCTCTAATTTTTTTTTTTTTGCTACGTATTTTTTTTAATATTATGTACAAAAGAATCTGAAACACACTGAAGTCTAGTCTGTTCAAGGCATTTATCAGTTACCAGTTGTAATAAAGTTAATTAAAAAAAACTATCAGCTGTTCTTTCTGACCGTGTGGGTATTGCAGATTTTATTAAAATTATCAATAAAAAAAATATATGGGTCGTTCTAGGGGGTTACTATGACGTCTTAAAGGAGTCATTCCAGTGTGGGAACGAGACAGAGCTATACAGGTCGTCTAGCGCCATCTCTTTCCCACACTGGAATTACTCCTGCTTTAAGAGGTCATGGTAGGCCACCAAAATGATGTACTGAATTCGTGGTAACCGTTCTTGCGTCGTCCCTTCCAGCCTGTATCAGCCTGTGGCTTTCATAGGCAGTCGCTCCATGTAAAATATTATTATTCAGCTGCATCTGGTTAGACTGGGAGCCGACGTCAAAATACTTGGGAAAAGGCTAGGCTGATGATAATATTCGGCGTTCATTCGGCTCGTGGTAATTCGTCCGGCATTTACCATTACTTAATCTTGTTTGAGCCGGCAATGTGCAATATGAGCTAACCAGATCAACTTTTTCCAGAACGTATACGTATAACGCACATCAAGCTACTACAATTGTCAAAATAGATTTTCAACTTTATCGTTAAAGCATTGGGTGTAAGGTTGATTGGGAAATTTTTCAGTTTCGGTTAGCTTAATATGCTGGCATCTGTACATTAGTTTTTTCCACCAATCATGCCTCCGACTTGCACATGATGTTGCACCCCAGAACAGTTTCCATGATGACGTTTCCAAAGTACAGAGTTGCTACTAGCATATTCTCTGAAGTTGATTGGAAGTTGGTGTGCAACGGTTTAATCTGATATCACCCTAAATAAACATAAATATATAAATAATATAACGCCTGTAGTCCCCAAAGGGTTAGGCACAGGTGTATTTGATAGTACACCCATATTTTCTTAGTTACGTTAAGTCCCATGTAATAGGGGGCGAGTCTATTGCCATCAACCAGGTAAATTTCTGATGGAAAACCCAATGGCATTTTGCCCGACCTGGAAATCGAACACGGGACCTCACGCTCAGCAGTCACGATTGCGACCACTAGACCAACGAGGCACCCTAAATATAGTTTTCAAAATTTTTAACTAACAAATAAAGATCGATTGAATATTTTCTTTCTACCCACCGGCGACCAATCGGAACAGTCAGTCAGTCAGTAGACTCGGGCATTAAAAAAAAAAACTTTTTTTTTTTTAATTTCTATTAACCCTTCGTAGATCCACGCGAGACACAATAGGTTTTTAATTGTGTTTATATACTCGGCATACGAAAGGTTAATTTAAAAAAAAATGGTGACCAATCGACACAGTGACGAGGGCTTATGCCAGACTCGTCACTGTTCCGATTGGTCACCAAATTTTTTTCCATTCAAGAAGTCCCGATTCGTCATCATAAAAAAAAAAAAAAAATGTGTTTAATTTTGATGTTCCCGATTCGTCATCAGTATCCTACCTATCATTAATTTATTACTATCACCATAAATCACCCAGATGTTTTACTCTTTAATATTCTTAAACCCGCTCCGTAATAAACCCGTCACTCAAACGTATATGTTCCAGACGTGGTAGTTCAATTAAAATGAAAAATAAAAACGCATGTTCAATACTGGAATAAAAAATAAACCGTCACCGCGTGGGTTCTGAACTGTCGTTACGTACATTAATTCTACTGCAAATGAGTGGGTAGGACTTTCTCTACGAAAACCACTCTTACTGCTAAGATATAAGGTGTAAGGGTGTAAGAATACCTTTAACGAAGCCAAAAGGTACTTGTTCTCCTCGTCATTCCGAGCATTTTTTTGTTCTAGACTATACCTGGGACCTGGGAACCATCTAGTAGTTACGGAGATATTGGGGGTCAAAATTCCAACTTTTTCACAAGTTTTTTTTTCAAGAGATTTTTTTTTTTACATTATAACTTTACTTTAAATACCTCAATGACCCCTGTACTATTCAATGCATCTATCAGCAAATTGTTTACGTAAACCGCGATTTTTCACCTCCAAAAAAAAAAGTCATTTCCCAGCAATAATAATTTACGTAAAGTTCCTTAGTTTGATACACAGAATGCTTGGTTGACGGCTTCATGAAGAGTCAGATGACACCTTGTATGACACGCACATCGAATATATTAGAATCTTTCTTCTTTCTATTTTGGTTTTTGTGGATAGTGCCTAACACTGGTGTCAGAGTTTTTATGCCGTCCGTGGGCCTCGTGGACTTGAGTTTACATGCCGTCGAGCAATATCTCTCGGGCATGCTGGTTGTCTCACGATATTTTCCTTCACCGAAGCAAACGATAATTACACAATACACACATGAATCCGAAAAATCAGAGTTGCGTGTCTTGAGTTCGAACTCGAGACCTATGACTTGGCACTCCGACGGTCACACCACTAGGCTATCTTTGTTTTAGAATAAGCGAGGCGCTCTGTCTCTCATATCTGAATGACGGTTTTGTCCAAGCCTCGAACACTTGGGCTTGGTATGCTAGGTTCCACCCGACTCCGAGGAACCTCCACAGAATAGTTCATCAAGTAGATATATGAGGTTGTTTGGTGTTAATTGAGATGTACGACAATATCGGGGGCCGTGACGTGATCTGATTTATAAGTAGGTAGCTGCTGAGGTTTTCTGCTCATGTTTTACGTGCTTGTTGATGTGCAATTAAATATAAACGCTATAATTATAAGGTCCACAAAATAGATGGGCAAATTTTTAAACGTCTAACCAAAGATATCCAAGCAAGAAAAACACTGATTAAAGTGATTTTATTTTGACCTAAAATAATAAATTGCCAGCACTCTAGAATAAACACATCCATTATGGGTCGTAAGTAGGTACTAGTCAGTCAGTTCTGATAACAGAATTGACTGGGTACCTACTTACAAGAACGTACGCGTAACGTGGGGCGCGAGTGCAAGTACCTACCCTTATTGGATTGCACATTGTAGGATAGTTATTGGATACTAAGAAGTCATGAAGTAGGTATTAGTTTATTTTTACAGTTATGTTTGAGACTATAGATGCAAAATGAATTTTAAACGTTTTAAACCATTTGGTTTTAAACGGTCTTTTTGGTTTAAAACGATTTAAAACCACACTTAGCGGTTTAATATGGTTTAGAATGTTTTTTTTTTGGAATGCACTGAGGCTTTACACGAAGTTATCTAGACCACACCTCCTTCCTGATTTAGAATATATAAAAGGAAAATAAAATAAAAATGTTTTAAAATAACCTTCATTAACATGACAGACAAACATAAAATCGATCCCTACCTGCCCCATCTCTCCCCGTTGCGATTTTGATAGCAAAGTGAAAAATATAAATGCGGCATTGCCGTTTTATTTTAATAAATACCCAAAACATGATTGTTTTCAGTGTCTAATCCTAAATAGTAGTATAAATATGATATATGACTTCACATATATTAATAAAAATGGTAAATGATTTCAATTAGCCTTTTAAACTATTTTTTTAAGTAATTCGTAATCAATGTACGGCCCACGTGGTCGTGGTTTTAAACCGTTTTAAACAAATTTAAAACGGGTTTTAAACCACTGATTTTGGTTTAAAACGGTTTATTTACAACTATATTTAAGACCCATTTAGTAGGCGTAATGGGCATGCCTATTGACATCAACTTTGCACAAATCCAGACTCCGTGGCCACCACTGAGAAATTTCTGATGGAAAAACAATAACAATTATCCCGACCCGGGGAATCAAACCCAGGATCTCATGCTCAGCAGACGTGATTGCGACCACTAGACCAACGAGGCAGTTTACACTCTAACCTAACACATAATCTAGTTATTAAATCCTCAATAAAATGACGTAACGGTTTCTCTATACCCATTACAATGTAGAATTTCATAACGCAGTGATTCCGCGAAATCCAGACAGGCTGCAAATCGGCAATCAACAACATGACCTAGGTGAACTTCCAGGAATCATTTCAAGCGCTAGAATGATTCAGATTCCGCTCCACGTTTTTCTAAACACCTACGTCTGAGGTATTTGGGTGGATTGAGCCATTTATGAGTTAATTTCGCAAACAAATAAACAGACACATAGATGAAAATTCCCAGAAACACTGTTTGTACTTAGGTCAAGGTAAACAGACGAATGTTATATTATTTTGGAGTCTCAATATTTATTTATAAAAGATAAAGAAGTTTTTTTATAGCTGTTTATATTTGCGAAGACTTTTTGATTTTATTTATAAACACTCACAATGACAAGAATTTCTGATATTAAGACATATTAAGTCAATCCGCAGATTTATACAAATAATGGTACAGTTTTCCCTCCACAAGGCTGAACATATTATTATTTGAACTATTCTTTAAGATATTAATAATAATATACTGTACCTAAAGTTGGTATCGCTCCATCCAAGATTTAAAAAAAAACCAAGCCCTGTCAAATATTCCATCTTAACAAAAAACACCGAACTCGAGAAATGTATGCAATATTCAATTTTTTTTACAAATATGCATGCCAGCATTCCGCTATCCTGTACATTTTAAACTAGTGTTTACATCCGAGCATGTGCCATCGGCCTCATACGGTAATTTACATTTATATTGCCGAAGTTCCGCTGCTGACGTTTTGACTGACAGGTAAACAAACATACAATGTTCGAGAATATTGCTGCGTCGGTTCGGACGCTCGAATAAAACAAGCTATTATAAACAGCAATGGTTCCGTTGGTGGTTTAATTTTTGATTTTGTTTGTTGCGTTGTAGCTGCATGTTTTAACAGAGATTGAGGTGAATCGGTTACTGTACTTGTGTTGGAATGTTTTCGGAAATAACTACGAAGAAATGCACTATTTATATACCTATTTACAACAGATTGAACAAACTGGTAATCTTCGGAGGTCCACGTGTTTAAATGTATTTATATCTGTAACTTCCCTTTTACATAACAAAAACCTTGAATTCATTCATTTACTGATATCTAAAGCACAGTCTAAACCACAGGGTCTGGAAGCATGTAATTTTGCACAAGAGTTCTTTTTACATAATCTGTTACTTACGGGATGTCTTCCTTGATTGTCTTTAATTTTGAGCTCCCGATATTTCGACGCTGTTGCAAGCGCCATGATCGCGGGTTGACTGGAGAATGCGGGTGAATGAAAAATAAAAAGAGAGAGAGTAAGAGCTTTTTTTTAAAAAAAAGAATCCCGCAGGAAGGATCTTTTTAAACAATCATTGATTTAAAAAGATCATAATGGGCGCAGAGTGTGTACATAGAAGTCATGGCACAGATAATTAAAAAAAAAATGCTGTTCACGGTCAACACTGTATTGGTTTAGAATGATGTACAGTCACAAGCACCAATAAGTATACACTTTCAAAAAATTTAAAGAAATTTTCGCGAGGACCAATGATAGTAACTTGGAGATAGAATCTTGTTCATAAAAATATGAGTTCCAGAATACTATGTTTGTAACAATATGAAATTTTAATCGAAACAGTAGGAGAAAAACACTTATAAAACTTGTTAAGTGATTGTATTGGTGATTGTACTGAATACGTGGTAATCGGTTGTGAGACGGTGCCCCTTACAAGTTGAAAAAAAAGAACAGTGTCTATAAATCAAACGTATTTTTATTACGTACATCTATGAAGCTGTGTAGGTGTTTTAGGTCACGTCTTACTAAGCCCGGATCGTTAAGGAATGTGAAGGTTATTCAGAAATGCATAGCAGAATTCCAATCAATTTCAAACTTCATGATGGATTATGAAGGTGTTCGTACCTATATAAATAACATAATAAATGCTTCACAACTAATATTGACTTAATTATTTTATGTTTTGTTGATAATTTCTTCAAACCATGAAAATATCAGAAAATATCTTTTTTTAATTTTAACCCTAGCTAAATGGTACTAACAATTTCCAAAAAAGGTTCATGATCTCCTTTGTAACATGGTCACAAATATTTGCTGTTTATGGGAAGCTCATCCAAACGTTTAGATTAAGCAACACGTCCACAGAGACTTGCATAACTTTCTTTGCAAACATATTATGCATGTCTATATATGTAATTTACTATTTTGAAAAATGGAAAAGAAGAAAATTCGGTTTATCTATCAAAATTGAATGCGTATACGAAGTTTCGCGTACGTGCAATTAAGGGGGCCCTTCCCGGTCCGTCTATCGTCAACGCGAGCAGGGTCGAAAAGCTTAAATATTTGTCTTGTTCTTAATGACAAATATTTATTACACACATTTGTAAGACTTATTCAAAAACACGTATTTCCTGGAACAAGTTTAAGAAATTTTCGAACACAATTTTTCGTTCAATGTCATCCCGTTAGGCGGTAAGAGGTGCGCGGGAGACGAGTTGTGCGGGGTCGGGGCAGGGTAAGACGGGGGTGTTGAAAGAAAATCGCCGCTGTGGCTCTGGATGAAACAACAAGCTTTTTGACCATGCTCGCGTTGACGACAGACGGGCCGGGAAGGGCCCTCTTAAGAATCTCCATAACATGTACAAGGTTTCTATCGTAGATGTTTTCTTTACTCTTACAGTTTATGAGTACATTATGAACGGCCAAAGTTCAGTTAAAATTTGTGCAAAACAAATTTTTGGAGGTTTACACTAAATTTGTTTCTACAATTTTTTATTTTTTGCTTCCATAGAAACCTACATATAGTGCACAACATAACTATTAGTTCAAAAAATTCTAAGACAGATGTGTAACAACTGCATAATCACGTACGAGCGTTTGTATGAAAAGTATCAAGGGTTGGCCGCTATTAACAACCGTTGAGGCGTTCTCTCAAGAGGAGGCGATCCTGGCTAACTTGATCCTGCAGGATCAAGCCATGTCTGACAGACAGTTGTATTGTCACCAGTACCAAAGGTGTATGCAATATTTCAGCTCAATCGGTTGGGGGGAACTGCTTTGAAATTCAGTTGCGAGATTCGACCAATGCTTACTTCCTATGACTAACAAGGCAATTTAATTAAAAGCTTATAACAAAGGCCATCTTGACAGAAATCAATAAAAAAATAATCTATTTATGTTTCGACTCTTATTTCTGGCATTCAAAATAATCTTGTTGTACTAAAACTATCGTTAAATAGAACAAAAGTATGCGAAAATGAAAACAGTTTTCATCGTAATTCGTGCTCCAAATAAATTATTCTAAAACATACGATACGTACATTAACATTATTTACTAGTGCTAGATAAGACACGTTATTAAGCGTAGGCGCGTAATAAATAGCGTTGTTGCTACTTACACGTTTCATAGCGACTAAGATTTATTGTAATTGTTTTTATTATAAGTACCGGATATACTGTCATATACATTCAGTAAAAAGCTGTTAATTTGATATTAAAAACAGAGACTTGAATTTTATTTATTTGTATAGATGTATAGATATAGTAAGAATCCTATTTCCGAAGGAACTGACGCCCCGGAATTGTTTTAATCAAATATCAAGCGATTACGATTGTGTAATCAGATAGCGCTAACTTAAAGCGTGTCTCGATTAATTACTATCGATTGGCAGGTGAATAAGGGATCCTCAGGGTTATTTCCCATAATTACAGGTTAAGTTATTCAAGTATGTTAATATCATAGGTTGAATATTCTCACCCTTCATCCTGATATAATCGTTTGGCAACTATTTACAACCCACAAGGGAATCTATGGGGCTTATCCTTAAGCAAAGCCACTACATAATTATCCAGGTATTTTCAAAATATTTGAAATTCATCCGACATTTTCCGCTCGAGTTTAATGAATTATTAATTACAGAATGAACGCTTACCTTTCCACAAGTTAAGAACCATGCCATTGTGTCAACTTTAAAAACTAAAGTTGAAAGAAAATCAAGTTCCAAAGAACTGGAGAAAGTGTGCCATGAAACATTTCGCGTAGCACGCTTTCGTAGCATGTCGTAGCGCGTTCGTAGCTGGTAGCGCTCGTAGCACATAGTTGTTTTAAATTATTCGTGTTCATTTATTAAGTTTACACGTGTAGATTATAATTATGTTTTAATAATTTATGTTAAAATAATGAAAATGGAGTGTTTTTTTTGTGTTTTATGAGTTAGTTAATGGTTGAAAATTGTTTATTAAAGTACGTGTAGGATTATACAGACACGTGTAGATGGAAATTAATACTTTTGATATTGGAGATTTTTTTCAACAACATAACATTACGCCGAAAAAATATCCTCGAAGGTTAGGCAGTAGTAGGTTTGGTGTACCTACTAGTACACCCACATTTCGTCAGTCATGTTTAAGTCCCATGTGATAGAGGGCGAGCCTATTGCCATCAATCGGGCACAAATCCAGACTCCGTGGCTGCTACTGAGAAATTCCTGACGGAAAAACCCAACAACACTTTGCCCGACCTGGGAATCGAACCCAGGACCTCATGCACAGCATTCGCGCTTAAGACCACTAGACCAACGATGCTGTCTTTGTATTTTTTTCTAATCGTGAAATAAATAAGTTATTTGGGTTGGTTTGTAGTTCATGTTTATTTTCTGGGCTGCTGCTGTGGTATCCCTGATGGAAAACACCACACTTCGCCCGACCCGGCAATCGAACCCAGAACCTCATACTCAGCATTCGACCACTAGAGCAACGAGGCAGTCATATTGTCTTAATCAGTATTAAAGAACTAACCACCTAACGCCACGTATTCCAGTTCGTCCCACTTCATCATAGCAGCTACACACAACACTTTCCTATCTCGACGCTGAATAATGGAACCGCGAAACTTTCATCTAAATAATGCGGGAGTTGGTAAAGTTAGGACTTTTTACAAAAGAATGTTAGCATAGTGATAACAATCCTTGTGGGCTTAACATCAACACACACAACATCAAATTCAAGTCGTTCGTGGTTTGAGTTCCAACTCACAATCTACAAACCTTCATGAAAGAGGAGTTTTGGCCGAATGGTTTCGTATACCGACGATTCCGAGGACGGTTACGCGACACCACGCAGCAAAACACGACGCCATCAACGATACGTGTCTAGTTATAGTTTAATAAGGTTTTTTACATGTGTTAGTTTATTATTGTATAAGATTAATTTGTGTATTTTATCTATGGGCCTTAGTTGCCTGATAATAAAATGATTACTATTATTTTTAATTATTATAAACGTGCGAAGTAAATGGGACAAAATTGTCATTGTGCCCTTAATTTTAAAATTAATATTTTTTTTAAACTTTCCCCAATAGGGGGTCATCCATCTCTGGATGGAGGCTTCCTCCATCTATCTGTTTTGGGCCGTTCTGGTCCACTCTGTGTCTGGCAGTGTGACGATATTATCATCTTGCCATGTCGTTGCAATGGTCTCCCGCGGTGTCTGTTTTCGTGTCGTGGATACCAGTGCAGGACGTGCTCGCTTCACCTGTTGTCTGTGGTCCTCGCAATGTGGCCTGCCAAATTCGACATCAGTTTCTCGGTTACATACGAGGCATCAGTGACTTTGGTCTATAGAAACTCGTATCGTAATTTATTTTATTTTATCAAGTCGACTGAATTATTTTTTTTTATGTTCAGCGATATCTTCGCTAATTGTGAACCGATTTTAATGATTCTGTTTTTGTTTAGAAGCATATTATTTTGCGGTAGTTCCGTTTTAATTTGGTGAAGATCTGGTGCGGATATTCGGAGATAAACAATGGAACTCTTCAATAATAGACAGCAAATCTGCCGTGATTGCTGCAATCGCTTGGATATTCATTGTTTATACAACACCGTAACATAACATCACGCCTGTATGCTCTAAGGGGGTACGCAGATGTGTACAGTACACTCGGATTTCGACAGTTAGATATGTTAAGTTACATTTTACTCTTCAGCTTCAGAAGTCGGTGACAAAAAAACTGAATGAATCAAAGCTAAAGTTACTTTTCACTTTTTTGTTTTTTTGAAGTCGGTTTTATTTTTTGCAAAAAAGTTTTTTTGTGTTTTAAAGGCCTACTCTACGAAAATTTACTGCCCATCCGAAATATTTACAATATTTTTGCTTTACAATTAAAATCATTGCAGTTATTTTTATTGCAAAATAATATTGGTTTATTTATTTATTTATGTACACACAAAATACTTAATAGGACATTACATTAAGATAAAAGAGCACAAAGGTACTGGTTATGCTTAATGACTACGTATTTTTTTAATCTAATTAATTAAGTTTTCTTTGATTATATCTATGGGTGATACAAATTGTATTTAACGGAAAAAAAATAACCAAAATGATATAGAATAGAATGTGTTTTCGATTTAATCGTTCATGTTTACGTCGCAAGTTCGTGCTAGGGATAGTACTCACAAGTTGGTAGCCTATGTTCGAATTTGTATTAACGAAAGGTACAAGTGCTCATGTTGGTGGTAGAGTGACATGGTTTAGTAACTTGGCTTATTTCTAAAATTGGCTAAAACTTGGCAGTCAGGGTAATAATATGTAAGTTAAACACATAACATCACGCCTGTAAACCATGACGGGTTAGGCAGAGGTACGTGTACCTAGTAATACACTTACTGCCCCGTTGGTCTCGTGACTGCAAGCGCGACTGCTGAGCTTGGGGTCCTTTTTTTTTTTTTTTTTTTTTTTCTGATGGGAAATCATCAAATGACTCCTCCCGCTCTGGGCTGAGCAGGAGGGAGTGTCAGACTTTTACTGACTAAAACCCATCCATGTTCCTTCATCGCCCTTTGTGTTCCGGGGCCACGGTATCTCTTTCGAACAGTCCCGCAGCCCCGGCAGGCATCAGCCCTTGCGGACCCCTTCCTGTTGCTGACATCTCTTTGAGGCGCGCGTGGAACACGAACGCGCCGAGCTTGGGGTCCTGGGTTCGATTCCCGGTCAGGTCGGGATTTTTCCATTAGAAATTTCTCAGTAGTAGCCCGGAGTTTAGAAGTTGGCGGTATGATACCCGCGTGCCTCGGAAGCACGACAAGCCATTGGTCCTGCTCTTGATCTCTCTCCGGTCGTGTCGGTTTGCCGTTCCATCGAACTATGAGAGTAAAGGAACAGAGAGTGCACCTGTGTCTGCGCACACACTTGTGTACTATAATATCTCCCACGCCGATGGTTAATCTGCGTTGAGATTGGCCGCCGTGACCGAAAACGGTCAGGAGGACCATATAATACACCCACATTTCACAACTTATGTTTTTTAAGAACCACTTTTGGTTATAATTACAGACAAAACAATTGCAATTATTACATAGATGCGTCGGAGGAGTGCAAAACCTAATTAACAAAAGATTAAAAAATTGTAATAATAACGGATTGGTATCTCAAAAAATAATAGTAAACAGAGCAGGGCAAAACCATTAAGGAGATGGGAGGATGAGATAAGACTTACAGCGGGACCTAACCGGAGGAGAGTGCTTGAGATAGAAAGTAATGGAAACAGATACAGTAGGCCTTTGCCAAGAGGCATGCTGAATTTAAAAACATACTTAGACAACACACAAAAATAAGGAAACTCAAAATAAAAGGGCTTATTTTTTATATAGAATAGAATAGAATAGAATAAACATTTATTCGCTAATGGACAGCAGCAACACAATAGAGCAGCACATACATATACATATACTAACAAACAGCTTAACAATTAATTAAAACAGCTCAACTGCGCTGAGCATGCCCATAACGAAAGGGTCACCTACTCAGCATATGCTGGGTGTAAAACACTCAGCGCTGGTTTTCAGTAGGCCCCCCGCAGTGACACACGGATGAGGGTAGTAGGTAGTAAATAAATAACGTTATTCTATTAAATGGGCATTTCTAAGTGTGTAATAAATAAATAACATAAAATAAATATTTCTGTCCCAGAGTCTAACATAATTATATCACTATTAATAGGGCACGAAAATACCTGCCAAATAAATAAGAACTTATCCGAAAACGAAACACAGTTGATTGACATGACGCACTTCGCGCGGCCGATGCCGCATCGACCTATGCATTATATCAGCTTGCTCTGTCACACTGCTGCGCAAAGGCCTCCCCCATCGCTTTCCAATCCTGTTAACAATTTGTCCTCTCAAATAATGAGAACGAATCAATCAACCAATCCTTTAAGAATGAGACCAGATCGTCACGCCAGTATTTCTTGGGCTTGCCTCTATTACGACGGCCGTCTTCAGGCACTCACTGTGTGACTATCTTTGCTCATCTGTCCGGCTTCAAACTAGAAACGTGACCCATAGTCCCATTACAGCTTCGCAGACTTATTGGCCAACATCGACGATGCCTGTCTTAGACCGTATTAAGGTGTTGCGTATTCGATTGGAATGTCTAATATTTAGAATGTTACGTTCCATCGATCATTCAAAGGGCTTAAAGATAAATTAATAACACACACACACTGACTGACACTACTTAGTTGCTATAATAATTATCATTACTAGCTATATACTCCAAAGTGAACTCGTCTATATATACTATGTAGGTAATATACGGTCAGTGGTCTCACCACAAAAGCTCGACAGAGTATAACTTGCCAATTAATAGCCAATCAGAGCACGAGCCTTTGAAATGTCGTTTGTCGCTTCAATTAATATTATTGGCACTGGACAGCTGTTTGTTTTGTTGTTCACCTGCCCTTAGGTCAGCAGTTCGCTTGCTGATTCAATAAGTTAGACTTGTGATAGCAGATTCTTGTGACCAATTTTGTTGACTTTTGCTATATTTTCGGAAATCTCAAAGAAGGCTTGCTACTTGCTACTTGCCGCTACATGCAAAAGCATGAAAAAAATAATGTTGAGGTGGATGTGTGGAGAGACAAGAATAGATAAAGTAAGCAATGAGTATATCAGAGGAAGTTTGTAAGTTGCGCCAGTTACAGAAAAGTTGAAAGGTATAGTCGTTTGTTTTGGTTTGGACATGTGGAGAGAAGAAACGCATGTGACTAAAAGGGTGCTGGACATTCATGTTGACGGATGCAGACGGAGACGAAGGCCAAATAAAGATGGATGGATTGTTCGAGGACTGATTTGAAAGAGAAAGGTTTAAATGATGCCGTGACCTCTGACAGGGGAAAACGGAAGGAGGAAACGTGTTACGCCGACCCCAAATAGAATGGGACAAGATGATGATGACAAAGAATGTAAGGTTTGCTTTAATAACTGCCATGAAAGTGTATGGGATAAAGGTGCAATACAACAAATTATTTGCCAATACGTACAAACTCATGCACTATGCTGACTTTTTGTTTCGACTCTGCTGTTTTTCTAGACAAACAGTTTTCTTCTTCCATTAATGTGGGATTTGACGAGTAATAAGTAATATCAAATAATTAATACCTCCACTTATCCAAAACTCCTCGTCATCATTCATAATTTTCCTGTAATTATTCTAATTAACTTGGGGTCGGCGGAGCTAGTCTTCTTCTATAACTATTTCTTTACTGCCTCGTTGAGTCGTTGGTCCAGTGGTCGCGAGCGCGATTGCTGAGCATGAGGTCCTGGGTTCGATTCCCGGGTCGGGCAAAGTAATTTTGGGATTTCCCATCAGGCACTCTCAGTAGCAGCCACAGATTTGTGCCCGGTAAATGGCAGTAGGCTCACCCGATATTACATGGGACTTGAAAATAACTGGCAAAATGTGGATGTACTATTCTGTACACCTCAGCCTAATCCTTCAAGAATTACAGGCGTGATGTTAAGTTATTACTTTAAAATAAAGGTAAGTAAATAAAATCACCATTACTGTCTACCAGTGGCGAAGGTTCAATATAACTCGATTCCTACCGGCTTCCCTTTAAAAAATGCCACAGTATACAGGAGAGTATTCCATAAACAAATAATATAATCACATTAAAGATACTAATATGTACTCCGGCTTATCTCTCACAAAATTTCACCCTTCGCTACTGCTGTCTATCTTATAATAACCCACTTCAAAACCCTCAGTTTATGTTCCTAGTATCAGACAATAACAACAACTGTTGCACTTGTACTTACATACTAGTCGCCGGGGATCGAGTATAAAATAAAATAATGTGGTAGCTGTCTTACTAACAACGTAACAACGTGTGGGGACCACTTTAATGGGCTATTTATTGCTTCGTTGGCGAGCGATGCTGTAGTTTCGTTTGAGAGGGAATGTATTGTTTATTTTTGACGTGTATATGGAAAATTTAGTTGGTATAAAGCAATTATTTTGTTGCATTTTGTCGTTACAGTTGATAATAGTATTTTTTATGACTCACTAGCTGTTGCCCGCGACTTTTGTCCGCGTGAAATGATTATAAAAATATTATTTCCCTAATTGAATTGGATTTTGTTAACAACTTCATGGGTTTTAATTTTTTTTCACAGAGTTCCATGTGTAATCCTTTTTCTAAAAAAAAAGTAGGAACCGAGTTACGTTACTCCTTATAACATCAGCTATCTGCCAGTGAAAGTCACGTCAAATTCAGTCCAGCCGTTTCGGAGATTAGCCGGACCAAATAGACCGACTGGTAATAATTCAAAAAACGTTTTTTTTTTTTGTTTTAAGTATACTTTCATATGAATTTAGTAACAAGCTGCTATTTTTAAATTACGAACAGACACTTCAAACACTTGTAGACTTTAATTTACTAAAGAATTTGTCCAGCCGTTGTCACAGTGTGTACTTATCGAGTCATTTGCACAACTACAAGGTTTGATCATAAGTAACAAACTAGTGATACTCTAACCAAATGCGTAGCCTCAGTATCTTTAAAGCTGCATACGTCGCTTAGTGACATGATTGTCATAGTGGCATGATTGTCATAGTGACATGATTGTCGTATGATAGTAACATGATTGTCATAGTAAATGATAATGATAAATGATGTTTATTTTGCAAATAGGTTTTTAAAAACACTTTTACACGTCTCTTTTTCACACTTTTACACGTCCGTTTTTTTAAACCAGATGGGGCCGGTGTTTCGTACCTGACTACTCTGAGAAGAAACAGCCGAAACAAACTCAGAGGTCATAGTCTCCTTTAAAGTCCAGACTCTTGGTTAACTCACTGAGGACTATACAGATTAGTGTCTGAGATGGTCTCCTGAAGAAAGAACCACACAGATTTGAGTGGACCTGTCCAGTCAGTGCAAGCATTTGTCAGTTATCGTGTAGCTCGACTTATAACTCAAGGAGCTCAAGTGATAATCGATAGCGATTTTAATAATAGGTATGGAGTTGTTTTACTCCTTCCGGATTCCTTTCGTTCTCGTGCAAAGCAAACGTTACAACTATAAGTTGAAGAGGTATTTTCTTGACCATTTTACAGCCATAGACTATGTTTTTGGGTCAGTCAGTGTGTGAATTGACCATGGCATGGCTTAAGTGCATTATTTAACATTGAAGAGCCACTAGGGAATACCTTAGCATTCCCTAGTGGCTCGAGCGGGTACTTATACCCGCTGTCGAAAAATATAGAGAAAATATGAAAAATACGGGATAAAGATATATTATATCCCAATGGCGGTCAACCATTTCAATTAATTAAAACAACGTGGAAAGGGCGATAAAGATGAATTTACAAGATTAGATTTATATATTGTATTTTCTACATAATCTTGTTTATATCTTTATAGTTTTATCTTGTTTTTAGCTTTTATGCAGTCAAGTTTTTCTATTAGCGGTGGTCGTCGTTGAAGGACTTTGCATTTATGTGAAACTGTATATTAGGATTAAAACATTGCACTCATGCAAGTGGATGGCGAAGCTGCGAATAATGATGAATGCGATTAGAATAAATACGTTAAATTGAATTTAAAATTCCTGTATTCCTGTTTCTATGTTACTTAGTATGTATTCTTTCGGATTTTTTTAACAATAAACTAGCTGTATGGATGTTGATTTCCAATTTAAAATGATGGGCAGCCATATAATTTCAATCCTACTTCTTTTTTTAACCACAAGCTCAAACTTAGAGTTAAACAACGAAGCAATTCATCCTCTAACTTTTATAAAAGAGCTCTGTGTATGACTCAGGCCTTAATTTCACCTGTAAAGACATTTTCACGCGCTAGATTTTTTATATACTAAATAGGCTTGCGTTCAGCCCACCACTCGCCTGCTGTGAAGCAGCCTAGGGTGGAGCACGCTTTTCTAGAAGAAACCAATTCAATTGAACTTTGAATAGATCCAAATTATAATGGCGAGCAGCGGTGGCCCGAGAGCAGCGATAGCCCGAGAGCAGCGGTGGCCCAGTGGTGGCGGCCCCGACTTACGCACAGTAAGTCGTGGGTTCGAACCCCTGCAGGCGCATTACTTTGTGTAATTTATTTCATCACCACTGCTCTCAAAACGGTGAAGGAAAACATCGTGAGAAAACCGGCATGTTCTAGAACCAAAAATTCGAAGACATGTGACATCTACCAACCCGCACCCGGGCCCGCCTGGTGGATTATAGCCCAATCCCCCTCATAGAGAGGAGGCCGTGTGGCCCAGCTGTGGGAACATATAGGCTGATTATGTATTCTTATTCTTAACTTCATTCTTATTCTCTAATGCACACAGAATATAAAATTAGCACACACAAAATTACAATATATAACTTATGTACAACGGCACGCGGCGGCGGCGGGTTATGCTATGCTTATGCAGATTATAATGATCAGAGAACAGAGAAGCCGGCAGTGAAGCATACCACTGCGGCAGATTACCAATGTATTTATATCTATGGTATGGCACAAAACTCGACTTTCACTACAGTTACGTAAAAGGGACACACCATTGTTGTGTAATGTAAAATGGTAAGGATCTTTATTCATCATAACAAAACTTGACTTCAATGAGCATTTGATAAGAATCCTTGATGTGTTAACAATAGTGTAACTGTCACAGATACGAGTATGACAAAATAAAATCTGGGGACGGGACTGTATTCTTGTGACTCAATTGTTCACATTCGCTCGTATACCGCGCACAACCAAAGCAATCGGTCGCGCGCAGACGCGTTCGTCGCGTTCACTCATTTGTTCAGCAAATGGAAAGCCCCGAAACCTGAAACCGAAAGCACTACAAATAGACGTCTCTCAGAAATGCAGCCTTGTCACAAGAAATAGGACATAATATTTTACTTTTTATTTAGACAGGTAAGAAGTCAGGAGCAATGCACTGTAAACTTAGAGCAAAATTTAAAAGCGATTTTTTCGTGAAATATCGGTTCTACTTTGAGTTAAGACCTATTTCGTAAAAGTATGGCTTCCAAAATACTATGTCCGTGAAAACGTAAAATGTTAATCAACGGGAGACAGAGAATTAAGAGAAAATCGTTTTCGATTTTTTTCTTAGCGTATACATTTTATTGCTTGGGACTGTACACAGCTGAATGTAGTTAACTTGAAATAGCTTATAATTTACATACCAAAACAAATCGTTTCTAAGACTAACTAACTAAGACAATTTCTGCAAAAGTCAGCGTAGTTTAAGTTTTACACACCAATAAAAATATACAAGGCAGATTTATTTATTAACAAACAACTTCAAGTTGTAAGGTATTTGACCTTTTGACTTACCCTTCTTAAATTGCAACATGTTCCGATTTTGATCAATAATTGCGTGACATGTTACACTGCACTGCATTCTTGAAGGCATGTCCGTTTTTATTATATTTTAGGTGATTTATCAAATGTTTTCAGCTTCATTATATATTTTGACCACGTGGGTTGCACCTTTGTATAAAACAGCAGATTGTTTTTAAATAATCTACGGTATCTCTACGCTAGTTATTAGAATCAAAATCATCAAATATCTTTACGGAAAAAGTTTTAATTCATATTTTTGCAGTGGTGAAGAAGAAGTGCGAAAAATAAGCATGCAATATGCATTACACATGCTCCAGAATTGTGTTAAATTCATGGTAACAGTTGTGCTTCTATGTCATAATCTCGAGGGTAATTTTGGTAACCGAATAATAATTTAGAAATTAAAAACCATGAAGATTTGAGTAGCATTCATTTGAAGTTGATAATATTTCTGAGTACCTACTTCAACTATACTCATTCATAACCTTTTTTTTTACTCTTAAAACTTTTATTTCAATCAAGATATTTACATTATTTACAAACTACAAATCTATAATCTATAATAGTAATAAAAATATTCGTCTACATCGCTGTCAACAGGAAAAGTGCCCAGAAGGCTGGCAGCATTGCCGCGTTGTTTTCATAACCTTATGTTTGGTACATTGATAAGACTGATTGCGGCAGCAACAAAGTGACCTAAACAACCAAATATACTATAACTGTTTCATAGAATATCGACTTACTATACAATACCCCATAATATTCACTCACATGGAGAAACGACCGGAAAAATAAGTGCAAAATTCCAAAGGTCCCTTCACGAGTCTTCATAAATGTTAGGAGAGGACGATGACCCCACGGCACGTTGACGTGACGTCATAGGAACACCTTGGTCCGACCTTGAGTCTTTGACAGCTATGATTGATGCCATGTTGTACGGAAAGAGCGTGATTTTTCCCTGGTGGTGGAGTTTTTGTTGGGGAATTTAGTCGCCGTGATTGTATCCGCAAAATTATATGACTTCTACACATATTGGATAAACGTGCGTGTTATAGAATTTATTTTTATTTATTTATTTATTATATTAGGTCTACCAACAATTGTTCACACTGGATACAGCGACATACTTCATTCTTAAAATTAATTTACAGCGCAACAATTACTTATAGGTAAACACCACATGCACAAAACAATAAATTAGGAAAACAAGCTTAGTAAGTAATAAGCGCCAATATTCAATTAAATAAAATTAAAATTAGAAATAGTGAAAAACAGAATTATGACGAAATTGATTAAAAATAAAATTGATTAATTTATGACAATTGCAACATTGGTAAATATAAAAATTAAATTAAAATTGTATTACATTGGTGAATTAATAAAATTGATAAATTATAAATAAAGGTCGACATAAAATTAAAATTCATTGAATAAAATTGGTAAATAAAATCGATAATAAACCTTTAATAAATTGGTAAATTGATTAAACATTAAAAACATTTAAAAAAAATATATAACATTGATATAATTGGTAAATTGTTAAACATAAAGAAGTAAAAATAAGAATGTAGGTGTGTTGTAGACGTACTGAGTTCTTTTTTATAGTTCCTTACCCAAGGGGTACAAACGCAACCCTATTACTAAGACTCCTCGGTCCGTCCGTCTGTCTGGCTGTCTGTCACCAGGCTGTATGTAACCGTGATAGCTAGACAGTTGAAATTTCACAGATGATGTATTTCTGTTGTCGCTATAATAGCAAATACTAAAAACAGAATTATTTAAGGGGGCTCCCTTACAACAAACGTGTTTTTTTTTAGATAATGGTACGGAACCTTTCGTGCGCGAGTCCGACACGCACATGACCAGTTTTCTTATGAATTATGTGTCTTTTGAAATTTATATAATATGCTGATTATTTCTGATTGTTGTAGCCTCCTTCTCAGGAGCTCGTGCCAAACTATAACAGTTTGTGGATGGGTGACCACCCATTACATACCGAGTTTCCTCCATGCCTCGGAAAGCATGTTAAGCCATTTGTCCCGGCTGTCAATTGTAGATCCTTGACAGTCGCTAGTCAATCCCCGAAAGTCAACCAGTCTTACCAAGTGGTATCATGAGTATTACCCAGTACTAATTGAGTTGTGGAGATCGGATAGGCAGTTGCTCCAAGTAAACTACTGGTATCCAGTTAGACTGGGAACCGAAGCCAACTGAGTTGGGAAAAGGCTCGGCAGATGATGTCGTAGCCTTAAACCTCCTCTATCCTCTCACTGGAACGCATACATAAGCTATTACACTTTCTTCCTTTGTCTCGTGGTTAGTGCCTAACCTGGTGTCACAGTTTTTAGGCCGCCGCCTATGGGCCTCTGACTTGCTATTACACTACTTAAGTACGAGTATCCACCATAAAATAAAACGGCTTCGCAAATTAAAATGCATGGTACGGTGGAGCATTCAATTCAGAATACATCCATGCGATATTTATTTACCATGCAACAATAGCAAGCTTTTCTACCGAAGCAAAACAAGCCTTTTACAATATTTTTCCACCAGTTTTATTGAAAATCAATCAACATTTTCTTGCGAGCAAAGCCCATACAATCCTTTTGACAGCATAAAATCAATTGCTTCAACAAAAGAGGTGTCTAGCATGGACAGGTACAATCAAGCGCTGCAGCTGAAAAAGTGCTGAGTAAAATTTCTAAAACACCGAAAACAATGGCCGAGGTTCTGTGTTGAAAGTTCAGGCTAAATTTTCATCAGTTCTGTGTGTGAAAGCCAGAATACCACAAGCCTTCTGTAATCTATACTAATATTATAAAGAGGTAAGGTTTGTGAGGTTGTAGAGGGTAATCTCTGGATCTACTGAACCGATTTTGAAAATTCTTTCACTAATAGCAAGCTACATTATCCCCAAGTACCATATGCTATATTTACAACATGCCCGTGAGATAATTTCTGAGCAAAGCGCGAGCGAAGCCGTAGGCAAGAGCTAGTACTACATAAACATACATAACATGCCTGTAAGTGTTGGTCAGATAAGTGTACCTAATAGTACACCCACATTTTGGCAGTTATGTTCAAGTCACATGTAATAAATAGGAGGCCAGCCTATTGTCATCAAGTGGGCACAAATCCAGGCTCTGTGACTGCTGCTACTGAGAAATTCATGATGGAAAAATCTTGTAACACTTTGCCTGAATCGAACCCAGTACCTCTCGCTCATCAGTCACGCTTGCGACCACTACACGTCTGGCTTTTACAGAAGTCATCCACTTATCATTATTCTCCTGCCCTTATATCCCAATTCATTTGGGGTCAGCGCAACGTATCTTCTTCTGCTGACAGATTTTCGAACTCATGGTAACTGTTGTGATTGGCTAACTGAAATAACAGCCAGTCAAACCGAACTGGACCAATTGAGAATTGGACAGTTGGACATTTTGCAAATTGGACATAATGCGCCCAAAGGAAACTATTTGCATTTCAGAAACCACTACTCAAAAAGCATTTCGTATTTCTGCTATGTACGACAACTTTCAATAGCCATATATTATACACTAACTGTTGCTCGCGACCATCGTCTGCCTGTTAAGATTAAAAAAAAAAAACAATTTCCCCGTTTTTTGCAACATTTACCATTGATGCTCCGTTCTTGTTGGTCATAGCGTGATGTTGTATAGCCTATAGCCTTCCTCAATAAATGTGCTAACCAACATTAAAAGATTTTTTCAATTCAAATATGCAGTTCTTGAGATTTGCGCGTTCAACCAAACAAATTCTTCAGCTTTATAATATTAAGTACAGATTAGTTTAAATAAGCCTTTTGGTGACTTATATTAATCTAATACCATGTTTGGCTATTAATTTTTCCATCATAGTGTAGTGATTTGGGACCACTGGTCATCAAAAAGAGTTTACCGAACCGAAGTTTTTTTTTATTCCTACCAAAAATGTGCAAGTTTTCTAAAGTACAGACACATTGTAGACAGCAAAATAGAACTGAATCTGTAGACGACGCAATTGCTCAAGTAGGCAGTCCTTGCGCCACATCCTTCCGCAAAGATCCGTGCATATCCTGCTCGCTTTGCTACAAAACTACTTACGAGAAAGACACATCCTCACACAGCTTAGGTTTCCTCGCTCAGCTTATCCCTCTGTTGGAAAACCCAGTCTTATTCACCATACCTCGCTCAGTGTTGCTCGCAAGCCGGTCCAAACTCCCAACATTTCTAGAGCATATTCTATTCAAAAGATGAGGTATATTTTCAAACAGTGTTCTGAAGCGGGAACAAATACATATATTCATGAGGATAAATGCTTGTCTGTGAGTGGTTTAGCGTTTTTTCGTCTCAATATTATGGAGGTTGCCTGTTGAGTTTTAGTTTATTTTGAGGTTGAGGTCCTTGTTTTTGTGAGTGAATAATAAAAGACAGAAATATTGCGTGAGTTTATGTTACGGGAATGTAGGTATTGTGACGCCGGTTGCCTTACAGAACATTCTAGATTACGTGCGAGTCTCGAATATTCCTGTAAGGACCTGTTTAGTAGATAAGAGTCTACAATTTTCCACTATAGAACTGTCTAGAACAGGGATCCCCAAACTATTTTGGACAAGTGACCCCTTTTCCAAAATGAACTGTTACCTCAGACCCCCATGGCCAAATTACCTACTTTTAAGATCAACCCCCTTATTCATAATGGTCCGCTAACTTAAAACAGCTGCTACAGTGTGTTATTTTTCATTCTGACTTAGGTCAATAGAAGAAGACAGAGTGAGAATTAGCAATGCTTTAAGTTAGCAGACTATTATGAATAAGGGGGCCTATCTTTAGTTTTTTCCTATTGACACAAAATACCTAGGTACTAAGGTACCAATTGGAAAACTTTGCACTTGGTTAAGTGAGTAAAATTGACTTCATTTTCGTATCAAAATTTAACAAAATAAAAAGACATACAATTCAGTAAATATCAAGTTTAATTTATAACGATTATTACAAATTAGGTACTTAAAGAATTTTAAGTAGGTAGGAAATTATATTTAAAAAAGTATTAATTCGCAAAGAGAAAATAAAACATTCAGTGTGATGGATGAACCTGGTGACTATCTACCAATCTAGCTACATCCGGTTCAATATTGGTGAGTTGCAGCCTTAAATCTCCACGTTCGTTGATTTTCTTTGTTTCGTCAAAATGTTTGTTACCACACTGAAGCTTTTTTCAACTAGGTATGATGATGGAAAAGCGATAAGGTATTTTTCAGCAATGTTCCACAATGTAGGATACTGTGTTTCAATGTTGCGTTGCAACCAGAACTTCTGATAGCCTTGGTTGAACTTCTGCTTAAGCTCTTCGTCTGTGCTGATGGTAATCAACTCTTCTTGCATTATCACATTGGCTTCTTCTATGGCTGTGGTATTGTACGGATTTATTATCCATTGAGGAATTTGTAAATTTAAAAGATCCTCAAACCTCTCCGTAAAATATTTGTGTAATGCGTCCAAGTGAGTGACATATAATAAAATGTCATCATCTTGAAGCGTTTCTGGTAATTTTGACAAATGCAGAAACTGCGAATATTCTTTTCTGCCTAAATTTTGTTTATAAAGGATTAGTTTACCCACGAAGGCCGATATTATTGATTTTGTTTTAATCAAGTTAAGATCGTCACCCTGCAGCTGCAAATTAACTTTGTTGAACATTCCAAAGATATCAGTCAAGTAATAAATATCTGTTTTACAATTGTTCAGATTTTCTTTCAAATTCGGATCTTTTTCTTGTAAAAACTCCAACACAGATTCAAAAACGGCTGAAAATCTTTCTAAGCAAGAGCCTCTTGATAGCCAGCGAACTTCAGTGTGAAGAAGTAATCGAGTAAAGACTTCGTCGTTTTCCTCACATAGCTGAGCAAATAACCGAGAGTTCAAAGAATTGCTTCGAATCTTGTTGATAGCATTTATTACATATTGTAAAGACTTATGCAATCTAGGACTCAGCTTTTTTGCTACTAAATGCTGCCTGTGAATCACGCAGTGAATGACCAGTACATCAGGCAGTTGTCGCTTTAAGTGAGCTATAAAACCACGATGACGACCAACCATAGACGGTGCACCATCAGTCGCAACAGAAACAATGTTCTTCCATGGAATAGCTTTGTCAGTAAAAAAATGTTCCACGGCCTGAAAAATTGATTCTCCTCTGGTATCAGTCTCTAAATATGTAGCAAAAAGCAGTTCTTGGCACATATTTTCATCTTTGATATATCGAACATATCCTAACAACAGAGCTTCATTGCCGGGTAATGTAGACTCGTCCAACTGGAGAGAGAATCTGTTGGTCTGTAAGAACTTGCATAAAATGTTTTCCACATCGCGTCCCATCTCGTCTATGCGTCTCTGAACGGTGTTATTGCTCAAAGGTATTCTCTTTAAAATATCATGTGCGGGTTTGTGCAATACATTGTTAAGGACCTCCGCAATGGCTGGTAAGATAAGCTGCTCTCCAATTGTGTGGGGTTTCCCCGACTTCGCTATTAGTAAAGATATATTATAGGACGCTCGTAAACCATCATCGTCTTTAATAGATGATGACGCAAACATCGATCTTATGGATGGCCTTTTGTCTAGTTTTTCTTTAAGTGCTTGAAAAAATGTCAAGGGCTTACTTTTTTTGTCAGCATGTACTCTCGATAAGTGGTCATCCATTTTTGAAGGCTTCATGGCATCGTTACTGAATACTTTTTCACATATGAGACACATCGGCAAGTGTTGATTTGATGGAGATGCAATAAATCCGAACTTCAAGTAGTCCAAACTGTATTGTCTGCATTTTTTTTTCGTGTCCGCCATCATAAAACTCTCAGTAATCCTGCAAATAAAAAAATAAGAAACTAAGTACCTAAATTAAAAACAATACCTAATAAACTGTTAAATTTACTGGTAAATTTTTACAATTGAAACAACTGAGGCAACTGCAAACTGTTGCAAACAATCTACAGATAGCTCAACTGATCACTATCACACAGTGTGCAGTGGGGCAATGCTGATGCGCTGTGCCGGATAAAAACTGTTTGGTACTTACCCTGTTAATTTTTCATAAACTGCAGATATTGTGTGGTTACGCTATTAACTCGCGTAGGGAGCTCAGCATTTTGTAAATTCTTTTTCAGTCACTTTACTTCACTTAATTTAGCTATGTAATAAC
Source organism: Eugnorisma glareosa (assembly GCA_947578425.1). Lineage (NCBI taxonomy): Eukaryota > Metazoa > Arthropoda > Insecta > Lepidoptera > Noctuidae > Eugnorisma > Eugnorisma glareosa. The sequence goes on from OX387959.1 coordinate 17,633,698, forward strand.
TTTGTAATCTCTTGAAATAAATGAGTACTTATATGAGTTATTATCGTTCAAGCTCCAACGAATTTCAAAACGCAAATGAACTTTCAACCTAAGTGCAACCTCGTTAAATAGTAAAATATCAGGAACATGTTTGGACTTGCAACTTGATCATGAATTCGTTCGTGTTAAATCGCGCAAGCGTCAAATAGAGAGCAAGTCAAAACGCGCCTGAAAGACGTACGCTCGAACTCATTATCTTGCACAAACTTGTCCACACTGACTTGCCGAGTTTTTCATCTTGTACGAACTTGAGGCTTTATATTACTACAACAATGCTATTTCCTACATAAATATTAATTATTCTTAGTACACGTAACACAACATAAACAATACAGTACCTACCTACCTATCTTGAAAGTTTTAAATAAGAACTTGTGTTAATTTAATAGGGGTCGATTTTTAGACCTCGTCGACCCCCATAATCAGTTTTCGTTTATGTCGACCCCTAGGAAACCGATATCGACCCCAAGGGGTCGATATCGACCACTTTGGGAATCCCTGGTCTAGAAGATTCGAGAGAGTGGTGAAAGTTTCTCGAAGGACAATGTACTACTATGGAACTTTCTAGAACATCATCCTTTGAGAAACTTCCACAAGTTTCTCGAAGGATGATGTTGCACTATGGACTGTGAAGAACGTTCGAGAAGGTTGTAGATCTTTCTCGAAGGATCGGTCGTCATATAAATAGACGTCGTGTTTGCGGGAGCAGTCAGTCTGATTTTGGCTACACAACGAAGCGAATCGAAGTGAACTAGAAGTGCGATATCTAAGTGAATAGTGATCAGTAGTGTATTTGTAAGTTTGAAGTGTTTTGTAATTAATAAAGTTATTTCGTGTTTAATCGGTAGTAATTAATTTATCCCATACCCAGCTCGTAACAGTATTATAGATTTAATTATGTATTACGAGCCTGATGTGTCTCACTACAGAAGAAAGGCCTCTCTTCCCCCTTTCCATGTATTTCTGTCTTTGGCTATTTGGGCCCAATCCTTTCGATAAAAGTCCAGCTCATTGCGCCATCTCCTTCTGGACCGACCGCGTGGCTGAATTCTGTTGTTTGGAACACAAGCTGTTACACTGAAAAAAAATGCACGCCAATGAAGTGACTTTTTAGCTTGATTGACGATATCTTGTTTAGATTAATCAAAATCTTAGTTGAGTTGATCACATCACGACTTGATCGCAGCAATACTAGTTCAAATGATTGAACGCTCAAACAAGTTTCTTGATTACCCTTAACATGACATCATTGTAGAAGAGAGAAAAAAAGAGACAAGTTAAAAAAATGTTAAATGTAACAAAATAAGTTAGTATTGTCAATCAACCACTTTGATTACTTCAATAAAGATCATTTGACTTGATAGCATCTATCATTGCAATTAATTGTATTAATCATACAACTTGATCAAATCTTGCGCTAAATAAGTTTCTTGGTTGTGTTTATCACTATTTGGTTGTGTTTATTACTATTTGACTTGATTGCTGCAAATAGGTTTTGTGATAACTCCAATCAAGATCTCGTTTCAAATCTCAATCAAATAAAAGTAGTAGCTATGATCATTGTGCTTGATAGGCTCAGATGCAAACAAGTTGCTTAGTCAATCTAAACAAAATCTTGATTGTGGCAACTACTTTTTTTTTCAGTGTAGCACTTTGGCCCAATTTATAATTATGTAACTAAATAATTATTGAAATGAAATGAAATGATTTATTTTACAAATAGGATATTAAATCACTTTTACACGTCAATTTTTTTTTTAAGAGTGCTTGGGCGCCGGCATTTCCTAAATGACTACCCCTGAGAAGAAATGCCGAAACAAACTCAGGGATTGTGGTCACTTATATACTCCAGACACTATTATTTGAAATTATATCAATGTGAGTGTGATCATGTAGGCATTGTCTGGTATGGTCTTTTGAGGAAAGAGCCAATAGCAGGTTTGAGTTGACCCGTACCGACAGACGGCACGCATGCATCAGTCATCGTGTAGCTCAACCACATTTTAGGGAGCTCAACGACCTGACACACGACACTACCAGATCTGCAGAACATTTGAGTGGGCCACTTGAAAAATACTCAAACCCGTCAGACAGTCTGGTGTCACGTAATAGATATTGAGTCGTTAGCATACATGATACTCACATTCATTAAAAGAGACCTAAGCCCTCCTATACATACACTTACAACGCTGCCGGCGAACTCTACTGTTTTAGTTGTGACCGGGTATTCAAAAGCAAATTCGGTCTGGCCAGTCATATAAGGGCACACGCAAGGAAATAATAGCTTTAAAGGGTCGCCGTTACCGAAATCGGTAAGGAGGACTATATATACTCACATACACAAAAAAAAAAAAAAAAGTTGCAATTGTCTTTGAATGTAAGACGATGAATTGAAAAAAAAAAGATTGTCTGTATCGTGTACCTTGTTACGCATATGGAATGGGGATTTAACAATTTGGAAAATGGTTTTAAACTAGATTTTTTGTAAGTAAATGCATCAACATTAACACAACGTCTTATACTATTCTTACTATAAATAATGTTATTGGCCCAATGCTACTCCACTACCGCGGCATCACCATTGACAACGCTGAGGTCACATATTGCACTGTAATAAAACAAAAAAAAAGGGAGAAATATCCTTCAGCACTTGAATGTGACATAACGATGATGCCAAATTCGAATGCATTCAACACATACCTAATAAAACGTTGACCTAAGCGTGATAGAGTGGAGTAGCGGTGACCCAGTGGTGGCGGCTTCGACTTACGAGCAGTAATACGTGGGTTCGAAACCAGGTGCAAGCGCATTACTTTGTTTAATTTATTTCATCATCACTGCTCTCAAAACAGTGAAGGAAAACATCGTGAGGAAACCAGCCTGGCCTAGAACCAAAAATACAAAGAAAGTCATGTTGTGAAATCTACCAACCCGCATTGGGCCCACGTGGTGGATTGTAGCCCTGAGTCCCAGCAGTGGGAACATTATAGGCTGATTATGTTAAGCATGATCGTATTATATTTAATAATGTACATATCTTCAGCATCCATCAACATACTCTATTTACCTCCTGGCAAACAAACAAAAACAGCAATCGAAACGAGCACAACCCACATTATTTTTATAAAATGTGATTCACACATCCACTATGATATTTCACAAGTGAAAATTACAGTACATTCTCACTACATACAGGCGACGTGCACAATGATTGCAAACCGTTTGTTCCTGTCTGGGTTCTGACGGGGACGTGTGTGTAGTATCTTGTTCAAGTATTTTTTATTTAAAATAATATGAAATACTACGCGAGTGTGTTTTGTTTTATGTAAATTATTTTTTTCTTTTGTGAAGTGTTGGTTGGTATTAGTTTCTGCGTGTTTTGGGAAATGATTTGTTGCTGTTTGTAGTTATGTTATTGTTATAGTTTGATCAGTGAGTAGTGGTGGCCTGTAGGCCCCACATAGACCCAGGCCCTAGGTCAGGTAATGCCCCTACTTACGCAGTGTAGATCAGGGGTTGGAATCAAGACCGTCGAAGAGCCTGTTTGAGTAGGACTTAGTGAAATTTATTTTATCAACAGGCAGACACAAAAATATATATATATATATACATAATTATGTATATTTTTTTTTTTAAACCTAAAATACTTTTATAATATTAAGGTTTTTTTAAAGAAATTTCAAAATAACAGCTTTTTTGAAATAACAAACAGACACTACAATTTTATTTACTTGTATAGATAGTACCATTATAATAAAGAAACTTCTATTCAATTGTCACATTAAAATAACTCAAACACGAACAAAGTAATATTTTCTTCGGTTTGAATTAGTTAATCCAAATAACACGATTTATTTCCCAGACGGAAAACACAGATCTGCATTGCTGAAACTTCTCGTCATCAAAAGTTCTAGACTAACTCTGTAGCAAAACATCGAGTAGTAACTTTATACTTGACCAGACCGTAATTAAAATGCTCATCTTAAAGAGCTCTACTATAACTAGTAAATGTTTTAAAATTTATTTTTCAGATTTATGTAGATGGCAACTACCTATTTATTTATTTTATAATTTCTCTACACCCACCACAGAGACTATAAGGAAACATAAAACATAACTAAGAGCACACACGGTGGCACATCAAGCTACACATCGCCAGTATAACCTGACTTCGCTTTGAATGAGCTTCCCGTACGATGAGAGATCAGCTTAATTTGGTTTTGTATAGCTTGATGGGGCGCCGTGCTTACAAAGGCAAAGCTTATAATATATTATATCTCTTATATTACATGTTTATTTTTGTTGTAAATAACTGCTTATACCCCCTGAGGGCTTCACCGAGCCGTCTGAAAGCCATCCAATACTTTGCTGTGGTCGGCTAGGAAATCTCTAAATAGACTCCGAACTCAAGTCAGCCGTAGCAAAGATAATCTCTGCAGATGGAGGTTCATGGACGGCTCAGATCTCAAGTGTGTTTGCGGTGAATCTATACAGGCCCACCTACCATCTTGCGCTTCGAGTCCTGACACCTGCGCACTTGACGTCCTTATGAGTTTTGGGCCTAATAATGAATATTTGCCATTGACACGCTAAGAAGAAGTCATCAAAGTACAAGTCACCGCGCGTTCACATCGAGGTATAAAACATGAATTCTATATGGTATAGTTCTAGTTTTTTTTTTTTATAATTTACACCTAAATTAAATTTCAATGCTACACGCAATATTGTCAAAAATACCGGTATCAAGACACTTGCGCGAAAGACACTTGCGCGAACCCATTTGCGCGAAAAGACATAAGCGCGAATGGACTTTTACGCGATTGGACATTTGCGCGTCGGGACACATGCGCGAATGTACTTTTGCGCGATTGGACATTTGCGCGAACAAACATTTGCGCGCCAGGACACATGCGCGAATGGACCTTTGCGCGACTTAATGGTCAAAGAGGTTTACTCTGTGGAGTAAACATAACATCACGCCTGTTATTACTTGAAGGCTTTTTTTTCTTTCCGTCGTGGGTGTCGTTTTCATGGTTTTGGGGTCGCTGATTACGAAAATGAGGTCAAAATGAAAATACAAGATGGCGCCGAGGAATATTTTGGATTTTTCATCATGGGTGTCGTTTTCATGGTTTTTGGGATCGCTGATAACGAAAATGAGGTCAAAATTAAAATACAAGATGGCGCCGAGGAAAATTTTGGTTTTTTCATCATAGATGTCGTTTTCATGGTTTTCGGGGTCGCTGATTACGAAAATAGTGTCAAAATGAAAATCAAAGATGGCATCTAGAAAATATTTTGGATTTTTCCGTCATGGGTGTCGTTTTCATGGTTTTTGGGGCCACTGATTACGAAAATGAGATCAAAAAGAAAATCTAAGATGGCGCCCTGGATTTTTTTTTGGTTTTTCCGTCATGGGTAAAAATTTAAACGACACCCATGATGAAACACACAAACATACAAACTTACAAAGAAATTTTATCTTTTTATAATATTAGTATAGATAATCTCTTTATAATATTGGTATAGATAATAAGATATTTTGTGTTTACATTGTACCTATACGATTTCTGCCGGTTCCCCAAGCATACCTTTTGTAATGAAGTCAGTTAAAATCCGACCGCCTCATTAATAAGTCGGTCTTTAAATCCGTTCAAATCTCATTAACAGAGTAAACAGACCAATTCCAGTTTAAACACCCTTTTAATTACAATTTTAATTAATTAATAAAATTAATTTTCCGGAATTAAGTTGATTCGTAGAAATCCTTACCGATTAAAGCTCGATTATTCTGGTACGGATATATTGTGGACGAGGCTCTGGACACTCCGGACACAACACTATAAGCCGTGATAGAAAACGGCTGCAGCCATCGAATTTTGATACTATAGTACCTACATTATCTGTCAAATCCCGGAGTCCGGTAGTCAATCAGTCCGTGTCGGTTTCACCGCACCGCTACAGAAGTAGTCAGTGTGGCTATAACATAAGCATAATCAGCCTATAATGTTCCCACAGGTGGGACACAGCCCTCCTCACTATAAGAGCGTAGGAGGTAGCTAATTATTGTTTTTACCCGACTGCGCCAGAAGGAGGGTTATGTTTATCGAGAGTATGTATGTATGTATGTATGTATGTATAATTGTTTGGCTCGCTCTGTGGCCTGAACGGCTCGATGTTTGATGGCTTGAGAGGTGTCGTTAGATTCGTATTTACTGTGAGAGTGACACTGGGTATATCAAAATTAAATAAAATAAAAACGTTAATTTAAAAAAATTAAAAACACAAATGCGTAAAAAAAAAGCATAGAACATAGCGACTTAAACAGTCGGGACCCATTATTGGGACGATTTAAGCCGGTCTATATATGTTAATGGGTCCCGACTGTTTAAGTCGCTATGTTCTATGCTTTTTATTATTTTTTATTTTGTTTACGTAGTCGGGTTTTTTAGTTTTTTAAATTATTATTATCAGCCATTTGTATTCCACTGCAGGGCAAAAGGCCTCCCTTCCCTTCATCCTCTCATCCGTATCCATTGCTGTTTTACGCCAATTCTTGTCAAAGGAGTCGAATTAATAATTTATGTAGCTATTAATGGGGGTTAATATAACCTTAAAGAAGCCAAAAGCCACAAAACATCTTTATTAAAAAAAAACAGTGTTTTAGGTATGGCGCCTGTAATCTATAATAAGGTTCCAAATAGCATAAAGGAGCAACCTCTGAGAATTTTTTAAAAACTGGTACCAATAATTACTGTAACAACTCATGTATGTACCTACATTAAATGCAAATAAATTATTTCTATTCTATTCTATACTATTCTTCCCATCATGGCGAAAATTTTTTTATTCTTGACCTTTTATTCTTGGGGGACCAAGTGCCAACTTATTTTTTTTTTTAATACGTCATAATTTTAATGTTTTAACTTTGAATACCTCCACGACCCCCGTACTATTTAATACATCCATCAGTACAATGTTTTGAGTGCGTTACATTGAATCCGCCGTGCACCGTGATAATTATTTCACCACAAAAAAGTCGTTTCGTAGAAATAATTTTAGAGTGAGTTTTGAATTTGGTAAACAGAATGTTTGGTCATCCAAGCATTTTGTTTCGGCTTCGTGAAGGTTCCACATACACCTTGTGTAGCCAAATATATAAAAAGACCAGCAGCGACATCTATGATAAAATATGAGTACTAAGAAATAATTATACAACAATCCGAATATAATGATCGGGCCATTGCCTTAGAAGTTCTTTTTGGCTCCTGGGTTCGATGCCCGGGTCGACCAAATATTCTCAGTTGCAGTCACGGAATCTGGGTTTGTGCCTGACATACAACTGGCGAAATGTGGGTTTACTACTAGATACACTTGTACCTTACCCTTTGAGAATTATAGGCGTGATGTTATGTAATTTGTTATGATGATTTTACACAAAGTTCCTCATATTATCTCTAAATCGCTGCCATTTCGCAATTTGTCCGGATCAGTTCGATTGATGTTTACATGATTTGCACTCTTCTTATAAATAGAATAAAGAATATTTTCTTTCGCTCGCTGCACTAATATTTCTAGAATGAAATATTCAAAGATGTTCTTTAAAACGCTCTCAAGTAGAACCGAGTTTACTGATGCATTCCCATTGAATTATTGGTGGCTGTTAGTTCTCAGGGGAAATTTCAATGGAACTAGGTTTATAATCCCCTGCTTATGTAGGTACAGTCATGAATACTGTGTAAATGTGAAAATAAACTTATGTGTAGCCGCAACCCTGTTGTGTGTGGCTGTTTTTTTTTTTAATTTTGTTTTTATTAAACAATCAGGACGTAAGTTCTTTTAAAACTAAATGATTCATTCTCCTGCCCTTTTTTTTTTTTTTTTTTTTTTTTTTACCGATGGGAAATCATCAAATAACCCCTCCCGCTCTGGGCTGAGCAGGAGGGAGTGTCAGACTTGTACTGACTAAAACCCATCCATGTTCCTTCCTTTGCCCTTTGTGTTCCAGGGCCGCGGTATCTCTTTCGAACAGTCCCGCAACCCTGGCAGGCGTCGGCCCTTACGGACCCCTTCCTGTTTGCTGACTCTCTTTGAGGCGCGCGTGGAACACGAACGCGCCGTCGGCACGGCCTGTCGTCATAAGACGGACGGACGGCGAGCTAGCCCATAGCTCACCGTCCACAGGCCCGCGATTCTCCTGCCCTTAACCCAACTTATTTGGGGTCGACGCAGTATATCGTCTTCTTCCATATTTCTCTATTACTCGTCATCTCAGCAGTCACCTCCTTTCTAGCCATATCATCCTTCACACAGTCCATCCATCGTTTTTTTGGTCTTCCTCTACTCTTATAGCCATCTACATTCATTCTCAACATTTTCCTCATTACATTTTCCTCATTCCTCCGCATCACAAGTCCATACCACGATAACCGATTACCACACAACTTTTCAGTCACCACTTTAAGACTTCCTCTTATGTACTTATTCTTTATTTTATTCGCATTCGCGTTACACCACATTTCCCCCATAATATTCTTAGAACTAAATGATTAGAGAAATAAATCAATCTGAAACAAAAATCTACTAGATAAGTGAATGAACATAGCAACGTTTGAAACTAATTTTCTCTTAGTGTTTTGATTGAAATTGTGTGTACATTATTACGAACATATTATTTTGAAATCTTAACCGAAATAGGTCATAATCTAATAAAAGTTGCAATCGTAATTCTTAAGACTCACTCATGAATCTCGCTAAATGCTCCTGACTGTACTCCTATATAATTTATAGGAAATAGAAAAGCAAGCATAAGGACTCCTTTGAGAAAGTTTCGCTACGTTTAATGTGCAGTTCTAATAGTCGGTATGTATTTATAAATTTACATGTTTTCTGGAGTGAACCTAGGTTTGTAGTTAGGAATACGATTTCCGTGGTAAACAAGTTTCGAAATGCGGGTATGGCTTTAAAGGAAAAGTTGTTGTTTGTAATATACATATACAATATACAATAAACATGGAAGATGAGAATTTTAACATAGAGACTCTTTTTTGTTTTCCTAATAAATTACCTAAAATTTTTACTAAGACACAAATTTATCGTGCTTTAAGCCTCAATATGTGGCACAAATGTGGTTTAGCACTAGCGACCACCAGCTCCGGATTCGCACGGGCTAATGCAGTTTTTTTTAAGAAAATAAGAAACGCGCTTGTAAAAAAAAAAACAAATTTTCTTTCATACAAACCTTGTTGACTATTACAAATGCAACAAAACAAAAACAAATCGGCTTTTTGCGAGTCACGCACAAGCACGGCAATATTTTACTATAGATCTATTGTATATAAAAATCTCGTGTCACGGTGTTTGTGGTCGCACTCCTCCGAAACGGCTCGACCGATTTTTATGATTTTTTTATGTATATTTGGTAGGTATGAGAATAGGTCGTAAATATACACACCGTTTCAAACCGTCAGGTGATTAGGGTGTCCCTATCCAGAAAATAAAACTGGCAGAACAACATTTGCGGGGTCAGCTAGTATTTGGTGTTCATAACTTATATACACAGCTCACCTACTATGTACTTAATTATAGCAAGCAATTAACTTTCATGTTTACAAAACGAAATAACATGATAACAACGAACTAAAGGTTTAACTTTTAACCAGGAGCTAGGTTCGTTACTGTTGCGTCTAACTTCGAGTGCTGCCGGCTCCAATTACTGTTCGTTCGTTATTGTGAGCTTTAGGAATATCCCAAAACATATTCCACCTACGAATGTTATGTTGTTGATATCAATTGGTACTGGCGTAACTACAAGATTTAAAAAAAAAAAAATATGGATTTTTTCGACATGTGAAGATTTTTGGCGACACTGGGGGAGGGTTATGTCCAGCAGTGGACGTCTTTCGGCTGAAATTATGATGATTAAGATTTTTAAGGACTACAGTCATTTTGGTAGAGGTATAGAGGTGTAACAGAACAGGGTGTAAAGTCCTTCATTCCCCATAGAAAAAGGATCAAGGATCCTTGAGTGCTGCATCTGGTGGGCTAATGCGCGACAGTTTTTGTCGGCTTTTTCTATATAGTCTTAAGTCGCGGATAACTTTAACTGCGTGATTTAGGATTTTGATGTTAGTTCTTCATTTGTGTCATAGATGGCGCTGTAGTACTTTTTGTACTATGTTGCTGTAGTCAAGGAAATTATATAATTGGCTGTAGTACTTTTGTAGTGCCGCTACAAAGGAACCCAGAGAGTTTTTTAATAAGCGTATTCAGCATGAAAACTTGATAGATGAGTAGGTGGGGCGTGATGATAGAACGCTATAACTGTAAGTACTATGAAGAATTTCCCTTCGGGCAGAGGCCCACTTTCAATTTTCAAAGAGGGCCAAAAACTAACAAAGGCCTGTTCAGCAATGTTTATTTGCACCAGGCAAATAAACATGAACCGAAACGACGTAAACAGGCCAAATAAAATTCTCGAAGAATTTTACATTTTTATTTATTGATATTTGACGCTGAATATATACTTTCTGAAAAACCCTCGGAGGTCACCATACTAACGTAATATCATCACGCCTTGTAATCCAAGAAGAGTAGGCAGAGGTGTTCTAATATTAAACCGACATTTCGCCAGTTATGTTTCAGTCCCATGTAATTGGGGGCGAGCCTATTGCCATCGACTATGTACAAATCCAGACTCCGTGGCTGCTACGGGGTAAAACTCTATAACACTTAGTCTGACCTGGGAATCGAACCTAGGACCTCATGCTCAGCAGTAGCGCTGGCAACCACTACACGGACGAGGCAGTCAAAATTAAGGTATTAAATGTCTTTCTACTTCATGTAACAGAAAGGGTATAGAAATGAAAGACTGTGGTACGGGCCATCAAACTGAACAACTTTCTATATCGGACCACCATCGTAATCGTAAAAAAATAATCAGCTCTCCCATACATTTGGGTCGAGTAGGTATTGAAATTTTGTAAGAGGCAGTTGATTATTTTTTTGTCATTACGATGGTGGCCCCATAGAGTAAGTTGTTCAGTTTGATGGTCCGTACTACAGTCCTCCATATGACTATACCCTTTCTGATACATGCTGTATATTACTTCTTTGTTCCCGATGTGTAATATTTTTTTGCTTCACCATGGCATCGTCGTCACATACTTATTTATCTTCCACTACACGGCACAAGAAACTAGTTTTCTTTACATATTTATTCCTAAAAATATTGCCAGTATTCGCTTTGCTGTGGATACGGTTCATCCTGAGGGAAATCAGGCTCTTGCAGTATAAGATTATCAGTTGATAGGATACTGAGTACTATTTTCACGAGCAACGGGAATAGTTGAGGTGGATGCCTTCTTGACCTAGTACATAATGAGTAAGAGCTTAGGATATTACCGTGGTGTTTTTCCATGTTTATGTTGTAGTACTTGTTGAAAACAAGGACATAACAGTATCATCGCGTCACTACGAAGTTATGCTGTGCGAAACTAATAACAAACAAAATTTTAGTGAAATCCGTAGAGCGGATAAGGTGTGTCACACCACACAGTTACTTTCGCATTGAAAGTCATCTCTTCTGCCTAGCCTTTTTCCAACTATGTTCAGGTCGGCTTCCAGTCTAACCGGATTAAGCTGAAGACCAGTATTTTACATGGAGCGACTGCGTATCTGACCTCCACAACCCAGTTAGTACTGGGTAAGATGATAAGACTGGTTGTCAGACTTTTTGGGCCACTGACTACCTGTAACGACTTTCAAAGATCTACAAATAACAGCCGGGACCAACGGCTTAACGTGCTTTCCAAGGCATGGAGGAAACTCGGTATATAATGGGCGGTCACCCATCCACAGACCAACCTTGGCAATCGCGGCTTAACCTAAAGATCGACCCACGCGGCTGTTATTAATTTGCCACGAGCTCCTCTTTCGCATTTATAGTATTAGTGTAGAATGTTCTATTATCCCTAGTAAAACAAAAGACTTACAATAATAAAACTTATAGGTACTTCCAACCTGCCTTTGTTAAATACTTTCCTGCTAACCGTGGTATTTTTCAGATTTATGATTTTGATTGTATAGAACCAATATTCAAGAGTACGTTTTTTTTTACAGAACAGGAAGAAATCATTGATTTTTATCGTGTGGTTGTACCTAACCTGCACCCTTATTCAGAATCATTCGATTCGATTCCGTACCGAATCGAACGTCTAAGATATCGAAGATGTCCTCCAAACGCAATTCACAAATCCGAAACCGAATGATTTTGACAGTTCAAATTCGATATGAAGACTCAAATCTTTCCGACAGCTGTTTGCTATCGGGAGTCCTATCGAACAAAAATAAACGAAGAATTTCCAGCTTATTTCAGTGAAATACCAATACTGTAAACTTTTTAAACACTGCCTGAAGTAAGTAAATAAAGTTTTATTATTGTATTGACCATATTTCATTGATGTATCCGCATTTACATAAATTAAAAGTGTTTAAAGAAATGTGATATTTGTTCTAGATTTTAGTTAACATTATTGTTTTGGAAGATGTAGTATATTTTGATTGTGCGAGCCAGAGACCGTCGGCGTGCCGCAGGACAACAGAGGCAGGAGACGTTGTCTCTTCATAGAGCCGTAAAGAATATAACGAATCCTTTTGCCGACCCGCGGTTTCAGTCGGTTTATAGATTAACACCTACACTTCTATGGCCAAGGAAGTTACCAAAAAGCAGACGGGAGGAATGCCTGTATTAGTTTAAGCCAGCCATCGATTTCTAGGGCTATTGCGGAGACCACTATAGCACTTAAAATGCCTCAAGTACTTTGCAAGTGGATTCAATTTCCTTGTGAAGTAAATAAAAGGCAACAAATTATACAAAAGTAAAAAGTCATTTTTACTTACATGTTACATATCCATTAACATATTATTTTTGTCCCAACCCTATATATTTTTAAGCAGAGTGCTTTCTCCTTGACGTCTGATTTCCAGTCATACCAACTCTGAAATACAAGTAGGTAAGATTACCCAAGCTCAAAGAGGTATTGCTACCATTATATGTTATTAAACGATTTTCATTTCCAAAACAAATTAGTACCGATTAACAATAACCTACTTTTAACCATTTTTCTGGGGTGTTTGTAGCCCCAGGCCCCAACGCATGGGGTGCGATGTCAGAAGTCCTCCACGTGTGCCTGGCGGCTGCTGGTCCCTCTAGATACGTCTGCAGGGAAGAGCAGTTGCTGGGCCGGTGCACCCTGGGCGCGGCGGTATCCTTCCCCGGGGAATGAGAGGAAATGAGAATTTTCTCTTATCCCTCGGGGAGTGTTACTGCCGCGGCTAATTATTCTGACATGGGTGGGGTCCATTCTGGACCAAAGGTGCGTTCCTCTGCGTGACCCTCTGAAAAGCAGAGGGCATAGCAGAGGAGTAAGGGCGGGCTCGGTGTGCACTTACCCTGCCTCCGAGCAGACAGAGAAGGATGCGATGGATCCTCCTCTGTCACCGTCGATATCGTAATCCCACCGTCGAAGTGCCGTGGATCACGTCTCGCGACTTCGATAGGGACCGAGGGTCTTGGCTTAACCGCCCGGACCGCGAGGTAGAAAACCTCTATAAAAAGTTACCCCGAATCCCAAGTGGCGGAGCACCGCGAGGGGATGTATGGCTGACGGGAACGTTCTTTGAACAATCAGTCGCTAGTGCTTTCCACCGCCAGGGTACCAGCCGACCCTCTGGCGGGTTATAAATGTCAAATGGCTTATCTGGGTACAGGGGGCACGCCCAGATGGACATTTTATTTCCCCCATACTCGTGGGAACAGTATGGATAAACAAAAAACCACCCAAACGACGGCCGTTACAGGCAAAGATAGGGAGAGGAAGGATGCGGGGTCGGAGTCCGACACCGCATCCAGTGTGAGCGCGGGAGGCTCAGAGAGCTCCCGCTGCGAGAGGACTGGGGCTGCTGCTGCGGAGAACAGTAAGTTCTTCCGCAAGCGGTCCAGACCGGAAGGCGACCAAGGGTCGTCTACTGGAGGTGAGCTGGCTTCGGCTCGTAAAATCCCCACAAGTAAGCGTGGCGGGATCCGAGGCAAGGGGAGAGGGCTCCCCGCGACCGAGAATTCGGTTCGGTCTGCCGAGGAGGGGCGCCACCTGGTTGGGGTGGCCGATCGCGGGGCAGCCCGTCTGGGCTCCTCTTGCGAAGAGGCGGATGCAGCTGGCGGCTCCGACGCGGAGCGTAAGGCCAGGTTTGCTAAGGAGGTGGAGGCCGCTATAAGGGGCGTAGCTATGAAGAAGTTGCCTTCTTCTAAGCTACGGGCCATACCTGCGGCTTCCGCCTCCATCATGGCCGCAGCGGAGGCCAATTACGCGGGGCCTCCGCCAAGTTTAGTGGCCAAACTGCGGGCGGAGGTTGCCCGCCTTACGGCTGCCACAAAGCTTCTCCAGGAGGAGAATGGGAAGCTCCGAGCAGACCTGACCAGTCTGCGTGAGTCAGGCTCCCGCCAAGCGCCCCAAAAGGGCCAGCAGCGACCAAGCCAGCCAGTGCCGGTGGAGAATCAGGTCCTGAACCTGATTCGGCAGGAACTGGCTGCCTTCCAGGCACGGTTCTCCGTCCTGGAGGGCATTGTGCTGCGCCCCCCCCTGACGGCAAACAAGGCAGCCTCGGGCCCAAGCCCGAGAGTGTCATATGCGGCTGCTGCGGCTGCCGCCTCTGGACCTGGGCCGTCCAGCCAGCCCTCCGGCAGGGCTGTGTCGGCCCCCGAAAAGACGGCTCCGGTAAATCCGGCGCCGGCTAAAAAGGCGGCGGCCCGCAGAAAGAAGAAGGGCAAGGCGGTTCAGCCATCTTGCCCCTCGGTGGCGGCTCCCCAGCCCCCTAAGCCTATCGTGGCCGAAGCCGGGTGGCAGGTGGTCGGGGAGAAGCAAAAAGGGAGGAAGGCGGCCAAAAAGGCCCGCAATGAGGAGCGGAGACGCCAGCACAAGGCGCGAAGCGTCGCGGCTAGGCTCCGCGCCCCGAAGACCGCGGCTGTAGTGATCACACTGCAGCCGGAAGCGGAAAAGAGGGGCGTATCCTACCGCGACGTGCTTGCGAAGGCCAAGGCTTCGGTGAACCTCGGCGAGCTTGGAATCACCGGGGGCCTCCGGCTTAAAGTCACCGCGACAGGGGCTCGAGTACTGGAGATCCCCGGTGAAACCAGTGGCTCGTCCGCTGACGCTCTAGCTGAAAAGCTCAGAGCGTCCCTAGATGCGGACGAGGCCCGAGTGTCCAGGCCCGTCAGATGCGCAGACCTGCGCATCCTGGGTCTGGACGACTCGGTAACCGAGGAGGAGGTGGTGGCCGCCGTCACTAGGACTGGTGGGTGCCCTGCCGAGCAGGTTAAGGCAGGCACCTTACGTCCGGACCTATCGGGCATGCGAACCATCACGGTAAGCTGCCCGGTGACGGCGGCGAAAAATATTGTGGAGGGCCGAAGGCTCCTGGTGGGATGGGTGTCTGCGCAGGTGAAGCTGCTGGAGCCCAGACCTCTGAGGTGCTTCCGCTGCCATGTGGGGCACCACGTGTCAGTGAAATGCACCTCGGAGGTGGACCGCAGTGGGCTCTGCTTCCGCTGCGGTCAGCCCGGTCACAAGGCCGCGGCCTGCTTCGCCACGCCGCACTGCGTCTCATGTGCGGCGACTGGCGGGCCGGCTGAGCACCGGGCAGGGAGCAAGGCCTGCGCTCCACCCGCCAAGGCCAGGGGCAAAGGAAGGCCCTCAGCCACCGCCCCCACCGTCGCCACCGCCACAGCCACCGCCAGTGTCGCCGCCGCTGCCGCCGCCACCGCCGTCGCTGCTCCTCCCGCAGCGGGGCCCTCGCAGGGGGCCCGAGTGGAGACCGTGATGGAGTGCCAATAACGGCCCCATTACGCCTCCTTCAGGCGAACATCAACCACTGCGCCTGCGCTCAGGATCTGTTGCTCCAGAGCATGGCGCAGTGGTCGATCAATGTCGCCGTGGTCTCTGAGCCCTACTTTGTCCCGCCCAGGGACGACTGGGTGGAGGACCTTAGCGGCTCAGTGGCCATAATTTCGTCGGCCGCCGCCGGTACCCCGACCCATGAAAGTGTCAGGAAGGGTCGGGGGTGCGTAGCAGCACGGTTCGGGGAGATCGTTGTAGCGGGAGTCTACTTCTCCCCGAACCATACTCTCGCCGAGTTCCACAACTCCCTCAGGGAGTTGAGTGTCGTCATCGGAAGCCATTCCCTCCCCGTGCTTGTGCTCGGGGACTTCAATGCCAAGAACTTGGCTTGGGGTTCTCGTTGTACAGACGTGCGGGGAAGGATGGTGGAGGACTGGGCTCTGGAGGCAGGCCTGGTCGTCCTAAATAGGGGTTCTGTTCCCACGTGTGTGCGGATGCGGGGCGAGTCGGTGGTGGACATCTCGTTCGCTAGCCCCGCTCTGTCACCGCGTGTCGTTGACTGGCGCGTCATGGAGGGGGTGGAGACCTATTCCGACCACCGGTATATCCGGTTTGACGTCTCCGCCCAGACCCCAAGCGCGCCGGTCCTACAGGCCCCGAGTGGTCCGCGTTGGGCGCTGAAACAGCTGGACCGGGAGCTCCTCCTGGAAGCCTCGATCGTGCAGGCCTGGGTGACATCACCGGTCAGGCCTGCCGACGTCAACAATGAGGCGGGTTGGTTCCAGGAGGCCATGTCCGATATATGTGACGTGGCTATGCCCCGGGTTCGGTCAGAAAGCGCCCGGCGTCAGGTGTACTGGTGGTCGCGAGAGCTGACGTCTCTGCGCGAGGCGTGCGTCGATGCGCGGCACCTGTACGCCAGGCATCGCAGGCTCCGCATCCGCCCTCCGGATGCGGCGGCCATTGAGGCGGAGCTGTATGAGGGATACAGAGCGGCGAAGACCGCCCTCCAAGAGGCTGTCCTGCGGGCCAAGGATGTGGCCCGCGAGGAGATGCTGGAGACTCTCGACAGAGATCCGTGGGGGCGCCCTTATAAGATGGTGCGGGATAAACTCCGCACCAGGGCCCCTCCGCTGACGCAGAGTCTCCGGCCTGAGCTCGTGGAGGACGTGGTGAGCGCTCTGTTCCCTTCGCGAGGGGAGCACACTCCCCCGCCTATGGCTCCGCCGCTTGCGGTGCTGGAAGCGGACCACCCAGAGGACGATGACGACATTCCGGAAGTGACCGGGGTAGACCTGAGAGTGGCGGTAGGCAGGCTCAAGGCCAAAACTGCCGCCCCGGGACCCGATGGCTTACCTGGCAAAGCCTGGGTCCTGGCCTTGGAGGCTCTCGGGCCCCGACTGGAGGGGCTCCTAAGCGCATGCTTGGAGAGAGGCCAGTTCCCGCTTCGTTGGAAGACGGGGAAGCTGGTCCTCATACGGAAGCCGGGGCGCCCTGCGGACTCTCCGTCCGCATACCGGCCCATCGTGTTGCTCGACGAGGTGGGCAAACTCTTTGAAAGAGTCATTGCCAACCGCCTCGCCGGGCACCTGGCGGAGATGGGGCCGGATCTTGCGGAACACCAGTTTGGTTTCCGCAGGGGGCGCTCGACGGTGGACGCCATCATGCGCGTGAGAGCCCTCACGACGGGGGATGCGGTGTCCCGGGGTGGGGTGGTCTTGGCGGTGTCTCTCGACATCGCCAACGCCTTCAACTCCATGCCCTGGAGCTGCATCAGGGAGGCACTCCGGTATCACCGGGTGCCGACCTACCTTCGTCGTGTGGTCGGGGACTACCTGTCGGACAGGTTTGTCATTTACCCTAGTCACAGCGGAGAATGGAACCGGCGAGAGATGTCGTGCGGTGTTCCACAGGGATCGGTTCTAGGGCCGCCCTTGTGGAACATCGGGTACGACTGGGTGCTGCGCGCCGACCTCCCTGACGGCGTCAGCGTAGTTTGCTACGCAGACGACACGCTGGTGCTGGCACAAGGGAGGTCGCACGAGGCGGCGGCCGAGCTAATGACACGCGGGGTTGCGATGGTCGTGGAGAGGATCCGGCAATTGGGTCTCGAGGTGGCATTGCACAAGTCCGAGGCCATGTGCTTTCATGGGCCTAGGAATGCGCCACCGTCGGGATTCATGCTCACGGTAGGAGGGGTTTCCATCGGCGTCGAGCCGACGTTGAAGTACCTGGGTCTCGTCCTCGACAGCCGGTGGAACTTCGTGGAGCACTTCCGACGTTTGGCCCCCAAACTGGAACGGGCCGGGGCTGCCTTCAAGCGGCTCCTGCCCAACCTGGGGGGTCCAAACGCCTCCTGCCGGAGGCTCTACGCGGGGGTCGTGCGGTCCATGGCCCTTTACGGGGCCCCGGTGTGGGCGCGTTCCTTGAGGCGGCGAGCCGCCCACTACCTGAACGCGCCCCAAAAGGTGGTAGCCGTAAGGCTGGTCCGGGGATACCGCACGATCTCCGGCGAGGCGGCGAGCCTCCTTGCCGGATTGCCGCCATGGGATCTGGAGGCGATAGTCCTCGCGCGCCTACACGAATGGCGCGTGGAGGCACTACGCCGGGGGGTAACTCTGCTACCGCGGCAAATTGTCGCTCAGCGGACAGACCTCCGGCGCGATCTCATGGCGACATGGAGAGAGCGACTATCGCAACCCCGTGCAGGGCACGCCACAATAGTGGCGATAAGTCCCCTCTTTGAGGAGTGGCTAGAGAGGCGCCACGGCGCCCTCACCTTCCGCCTGACGCAGGTCCTCACCGGACACGGTTGTTTCGGGAGGTTCCTGCACCGAATCGGGCGGGAGGAAACGCCCGGGTGCTACCATTGTGAGGATCGACCGGAGGACACGGTGGAGCACACGGTGGAGATCTGCCCCGCGTGGGCGGAGCACCGCCGTGTCCTCGTAGCGGCGATCGGCGGCGGCGACCTCTCGCTTCCGGCCTTGGTTCAATCCATGGTCCGGAGCGAGACGGAATGGGACGCCGTCACCTCCTTCTGCGAAGCAGTCATGCTAGCGAAGGAGGTGGCGGAACGTGAGAGGGAGAGAACCTCACGTCCCAGCCGCCGCGGGAGACGCACCGGGCGTCGGGGGCCACGTGGTGGCCCCCGGCCACCGTAGGCGCGGGCCTGTGGACGGTGAGCTATGGGCTAGCTCGCCGTCCGTCCGTCTTATGACGACAGGCCGTGTCGACGGCGCGTTCGTGTTCCACGCGCGCCTCAAGGAGAGTCAGCAAACAGGGAGGGGTCCGTAAGGACCGACGCCTGCCAGGGTTGCGGGACTGTTCGAAAGAGATACCGCGGCCCTGGAACACAAAGGGCAAAAGAAGGAACATGGATGGGTTTTAGTCAGTAAAAGTCTGACACTCCCTCCTGCTCAGCCCAGAGCGGGAGGGGTTATTTGATGATTTCCCATCGGTAAAAAAAAAAAAAAAAAAAAAAGGCCCCAACGCATATAATTCTTCTGCTAGTCGAACTAGCAGAAGATGCTTCGAGCGGGCTGCGTCAGGGCCTAAGATACGGCCCCGAGCAAAGTCGTCATGGCCTTGCATGAAAGCAAACATTTTCACACAAACATATTGACACTCTTTTCTGAAATTATGCATATTTACGTGTTATTGCTTGACAATGAGCTAATTAGCAAGAATTGTGTAATACTGATATCAAATACTTACAACCATTTTTCCTTTAGATACAAACTTATGAAAAAAGAAAACTACAGTTTACGGTTTACCCTTCCTTACGAAGATATCACTTCAAATTCAAAACACTTTTTCCGCGCTTTGCCAGTTTGACAGACGGCTGTTTACAAACCAGGTTTATTCGAAATAAAGTTTATTTTGGTTAATAATAAAATCATTTTGTATCGTTTGTTGTCTATTATATTACTAGCTGTATATTCCCTATTTAAACGGAACGAAATATTCAAATAAACCAATTTTATTTACTACTTTTAATTTTCTACCAGGATCATCTATTTACTACCATTTTGTAGCGTTCCCCATAAACACAACGGTCTATCGGATAGAAAAAAACGCATCCGTTCGGATCTGTGAATAGCGTTTTGACAGCTTTCGGCTCGGAAATGACATTGTCGAATACGGTTCCTTACCGACACGGTAACGTATCGAATAATTTAGAATACCCCTGCTAGTATCAGAGTTTTTATACCGCCCATAGAGGCCAATGGCATAAAACTTGGCTTTACATGCCATCGAGAAATATCTCTCAGGTATGCTGGTTTCCTCACAATGTTTTCCTTCACCGAAGCAAGTGATAATTGTACAATACGCACATGAATCCGAAAAATCAGAATTGCGTGTCTTGGATTCGAATTTGAGACCTATGACTATGCAGTCCGACGGTCACACGGACTAGGCTACTGCTTATAATCATTGTATTCTCAATAAATATATTTCGGTAAAAACGCAATCCAAGAACAATCGGACCGTGTTGAACTCACGATAAAATATTACATCAAACCCCCATAAGATGACAGAATTCGTTTCACAAAGTCCAACGTGGCTTGAAATAAATTTCACGCGACGTGATTCCGTCGGCAATTAATTATAATTATTATCATCCTTGGGCGCTGACACCCAAATGATTTTAAAAGTGATGTTTGCAATTCTTGAACCTTAAAACTCTACTTTTATTGCTTTGATTTCATATTATTTTAATTTCGATTTTAATTTTATTATTTTTTTATTTTGTTGTGTCACGGTTTGTTTTGTTCCATTGAATTTTACTGTTAATGTTAGTTTTATATTCCATCACGTAATGTTAATTTAAACTCGTTAATTTTAGTTAATCAGACCAAATCAATTTTGTAGTAAATTGCTTGTGGCACATCCAATAAGTTTATGGGCATGCGGTGCTAACCTGTAAGAAATTGTTACACTAACCTCAGATAATGGTAGATAATTACATAAAATATTTATTTAGACAATTGTTGGTTGGCCAATAAAGGAAAATAAAATATTGAAGGAAAGTTTTACAAGGTTATTCACTAATTTGTACAGGAATATTTTTTATTCAGTGCGCAAACTTTGACAAGTTAAACTTAAATAAGTACAAACTTAGTACAACAAAATTAAGTTATCGTTAACGATGACGACGCGGGAAAGATTGGACGCGAAGTCACGACAGCGCATGCGATGAGCGACTGTCGGGCCACGGGCGTCGGCCCTGCCCGTGCCGCCCGGGAAGGGATTTCACCCCCGCTGTACAACAAAGCCACGTGCGCCGCACGGCGCACGCCCCTCGATATTAATAGGAATAAATAGTGTCTATATTTTGCTGATTTAAAGGCGAATAAAAAAATATAAAAAAAAAATTGAACAAATAATAGAAATGTGTTCGTTCTATTACTGATACTGAAACACCAACATTTTTTTGCGCACTGCTAGAAAAATATACCGATATACTCGTGTGACGAGTATACCGGTGTGTCACCGTACGAGTATGATTGCGAACATCGTTAGTTTACCATCTATCTATGTATCTACCTACCGCACTATTTTTCGACAGAACGCACTTTACGCGCTGATTGGTTGAACGACAAATGTTCCGCGCCGCCATCACTGGTTGGTTACAATTTTACGGGTGATATAATTGGTCAGATTATGAACCTTTTTCGAGGCGCAATAGACTGTAAATAAGAGTGCAACAATAAGTATCTTTCATGTTATCTTACAGTTCACTGAATGATGGACATAAGTGTACACTTTCTCTTACAGTGGGTAAGAAGGTCGTTAACCTAGCCAGCTCTCAGACTAAATAATAATAAATCCTAAGGTACATGACTTTATTAGGACTTATATGGGGATTATGAAGCGCAGACACAAGTTTTATCTCCCTAAGCATTTTATATATAATCATGTTGTGTTTTTTATGTAGAGTACATCAAAAGATTAAATTTTTCTTATTTATATTACTCTACTAGCGACTCGCCCCGACTTGGTACGGGTTCAATTTACTAACAACAGCATAAGCTTTGGAGTCCTATCTTCTAATTATTTACAGAATTTTATTGAAAACGGTTGGGTGGTTTCGTAGATTATGCCGTACGAACATAGTGACGCATGTGATGTTAATATAAATTAAGATAACAATACCATCATCAAGTGCTAGGACAAAACGTGATGACCTTCTGCTCCCACCTTTAATGCTTTTTTGCTTTACTGTAGTACAATAATAGGTGGTCACCCATCCACGGATTTACCTAGGCAAACGCGGCTTAACCCGAAGATAAATCAGAATGGCTGTTATTATAGCCACTACCTTCAATATAGACCTAAACTATTATTACTCCTTTAACATGACACGTGCTTTGTGAGTCATGAATCTATCACATTGTAGCCAACAATAGAATCAATTCGTCACCTCCGAGAATTTGACCCCAAAACCGCGGTGACCTGACTAATCTGACCTGACCATTAGATATGTATATCAAATTCGTGTCCATCTTTGTTACCACTAAAAGCTTTTTTATGCACTAATCGCAATGCATGATGATTGATGACAATATTAAAGGTTTCGAATGGAAAGCATAGTTAGCTACTAAAATCGCTAATAAAAGCAAGTATAGCTACTAGAATCGCAGACCGAAGTTATTTATTAATATATTTATTTATTTACCAACAATTATAACATCTTTACAGACTTGTCCAATACGATGCTATAAGACATACAATATTAAAAAAATATATATAAACAGTTACAATAGAAAAACATAAAATATAGACACGTGAGATTACACACAGAAAAAAAAAAAAAAATAACTTAATTAATTGAGCATGACAATGTTTACAGTTGCACACCTCTTTCAATAATGACTTGCGCTCTCTGGACAAATCTCGGCAGGTTTCGCCCAAATATATCTTCCGATACCGTTATAATATTAATAATACGTGCAGCTCGCGACATAGGGGCAAACTTGAGTAAGTTAGTCCTAGCCGCTGGCACTTCTAATAATGCGGGGCAGCGGCGCGCTCCCACGCACCCATCCGGCGCGCGCAACCGCAGCGCCGCCAGCACCTCGGGGTGGTGCAGCAGCCCTAGCAATACGCTCGCCACGACCGACGTTCGTTGATTCAACGAAACTTGTAATGTTTGTACGTTTGTATATGTCAAATCTTGGAACTGGATTTTAGAACAGTTCATCATCATCTAGCTTTTTGCCAACTATGTTGGGGTTGGCTTCCAGCCTGACTGGATGCAGCTGAATACCAGTATTTTACATGGAGCGACTGCTTATCTGACCTCCACAACTTGACCTCGACACCTCTTGGTAAGTCTGGTTGTCAGACTTTTG
The DNA here is from genome assembly GCA_947578425.1 of Eugnorisma glareosa. Classification (NCBI taxonomy): domain Eukaryota; kingdom Metazoa; phylum Arthropoda; class Insecta; order Lepidoptera; family Noctuidae; genus Eugnorisma; species Eugnorisma glareosa. Next base: position 17,656,988 of record OX387959.1, read on the forward strand.
GGCCACTGACTTCCTGTAACGACTGTGAAAGATCTACAAATGACAGCCGGGACCGGCTGGGAGGGGGCGGCGGTAACGGCTTAGCGTGCTTTTTGAGGCACGGAGGAAACTCGAAATGGAATGGGTGGTCACCCATCCACAGACCAACCTAGGCAAGCACGGCTTAACCTAAAGGTCGACCCGAGCGGCTGTCATTATTTAGCAACGAGCACACAACACAACCGAACACAGAACAGTTATCCCCAACCAATTTGGATGACAATGAGCAAAAATGTAAGCTAAGTGACGTCATTCTAAATCCAATATGGCGGATTCCCAAAGATGGCGGATGGTATTTTTTATGCACCTATGATAATATGGGTATCAATTAAAAGGGTTTGCTGAAAAGAAAACGAAAAAAAAATGCCGTCACAAATTAATAAATTAAAAAAAAAAACTTACTATAAGTTTTATCGTGGGCGATAAAATGTTTATTTTTTACAGGTTTTTCAACAATTTTATTCCACGGATAAAATGTATCTGACTAAAGTCAATCCTAATAAGGCTTTAGCATAATTCGCCGAGCGCTCATCCCTTTTACCCTCATTTACCCAGATTACCCTAAAAATCAGTAAAACAGTTTCCGTAACGTTGGGTCATAAATAAAATTAATTAAGGGAAATAATTGCAAATCATTTATAACAAGCATTGTAAGTCACCGTGGGGCCGGAAATTCGTTTCGCACGAAATGTTTAGCCGTCTTATCCCGGTTTATTTGATTGGACTTGTAATTATGAATATTGAAACTGTTGTAAAATTTTATTGAAGACAATGTTTATGATTTTCTATGTTGTAACGTAATAGTAATTTTGTTTGTAAAAGTACCTACTTTTACAGTTCAATTAGGTACTTTTTATTTATTATTTTTTTATTTTACTTTTTATTTGGCGAATTTGGGCCGTGATAATCTTACTCCCGCGAATGTATGACGCAATTTCGTATATCATATAGAAGCTCTTTTTTTTTTCCTAACAAGTACAGCAAATGAACTATTTTGTAATATTAATATTACTGCGGACCTGCTAGTGATATTCTGCCGAGAGCTGAACAATGTATATAATAACAATAAAATCCATTTATTTTCAGGCTACTTTGGCCTATAGATATATTACCTTACATACTAACATACATTTGATAAAATATGAATTGTGTTAGTAAATAGAACCTTAAAACTATGTTAGTAACACTTCACTTGCAATGTATGCAGTTAACGTCCTCAAACGAAGTGACCGTAATGTGACGTTTGTTTAGTCATACTAGGCACCATCACTGCTTGCCATCCGGTTAGCAAACTAAAAAGATATAGGCGCCTATATTTACTGTAACCTAGGAGTTTTTCTTTCATTCAATTCATAATTTGGACCAAAATCACCTCACCTCAGCTGCAAGACATCGTCTACTGAATACTCTCAAAGATTTTCCACGAAATGCGTATATTTTTATATCAAATACCAATGCAATTTCACCTGAACAATTTTCCTCATAAAATAATGGAAAACGTGGGCGTGAGCGGAAACATATTATATTACAGTCGCCTTAATACGTTCGTCACCCCAAAACGCCTTGTCTCGTCCACATTCTGTCATTATTACGACCGCCGCGAATCGGGAATCTACAGAGTTTTCAGTATTCATTTACCTCCACCTGCATCGCTGCCAAAATGAAAATGATCTTAATAGTTTTCGTGCTAAGGTTGATTTTGGAATGCGGTCAGTGACACATCTGTCAAAATCATAATGACCTTTATGCTAGTTCCGATAAGATTGTTGTTGGATCGCAGCTGTCTGATGTAAAATGTCAGCAAAAGGAAGGGATCCGCAAGGGCCGATGCCTGCCGGGGTTACGGGACTTTTCGAAAGAGATACCGTGGCCCCGGAACACAATGTGCGATGAAGGAATATGGATGGATTTTAGTCAGTAAAAGTCTGACACTCCCTCCTGCTCCGCCCAGAGCGGGAGGAGTCATTTGATGATTTCCCTTCGGGGAAAAAAAAACCAATATTAGGCAATAACGCAGATATTTCACCACTATTACTATTTTTAACTATGCTAAAGAATTTTTTTTGGTAAATTATTCATGTTTTTCCTATCTGTACAAAGTATGTCAAATATTTGTTTTCTACTATAAACTTTTGGTGTAACATATTTATTCTCTTGTTTCAGGTAGTGACGCTGATCATATTACAACAAGTTGACACTTTGATGTTATTCCAACAACTTCTATTGACGTCGATGACATTGATACAAGTAGGTACCTGTATACTAAATACACTTACATACACAGTAAATAATTTGTAAGGTGACAGTATAATCGATGTTTTCATTTAGGAGCCGATAAAAGAGTACTTAAAATAGAAAGGCTGTCATTATTAATTTAGATACTTATTTATGGAATTAACTAAACATTTGGCGACCCATCATATCAATAGCTTCTCATCAATACTATTTAAATATTACTATAGGTATTCTTCATCCCCACAAGTAAATAAATTTGAAACACGCAGTAGGTACTCTACTTAAAAATAAATTATAGTAATCACAAAATTTCTTTACAGTACCAACATCAAACTTTTTTGGTATGGTACTGTATTATACGGTATTTCCATGGTACTGTTTGGTCATTTTAACGTCAATAGCGACTACAATACAATATGGCCGTACTGGTAAATGAGGTGTATTCCCGTTGACCCCACCACCCGTGGCCCCACTGGTGGGGTCAGCGGGAATTGATTAAAATAATTTAAAATTGTTCCCGTTGACTCCACCAGTGGATCCACGGTCGGTGGGGTCAACGGGAATTGATAAAATTGTTGATGGTATGAAAGTTTGTGCGTTGAGTATGAATGTGGATGGCTATAAAAGTAGAGGAAGACCAAAGAAACGATAGGTGGACTGTGTGATAGAAGATATTGCTAGAAAGAAGGTGTCTGATGAGATGACGAGTATTAAAGAAGTATGGAAGAAGAGAGCAGCGGTGGCCCGGTAGTGGCGGCCCCGACTTACGAACAGTAAGTCGTGGGTTCGAACCCAGGCAGGCGCATTACTTTGTGTAATTTATTTCATCACCACTGCTATCAAAACGGTGAAGGAAAACATCGTGAGGAAACCGGCATGTCCTAGAACCAAAAAATCGAAGACATGTGACATCTACCAACCCGCACTGGGCCCGCGTGGTGGATTACATAGCCCATTCCCTCTCATAGAGAGGAGGCCGAGTGTCCCTGCAGTGGGAACATTAAAGGCTGATTATGTTATGTTATGTTATGGAAGAAGAAGACTAGCTGCGCCGACCTATAAATAAATTGGGGTAAGGGCAGGTTGCGTCACTTGTTTGTCCGTATTTTATAGGGGACTAGCCGACCCACACTAACTTCCCCTGGTGAGGGGTTTTCATACCAACTTTCAACCCCTATTTCAGCCGCTAAATGGTTGAATATTCCAAAGTACTTTATCTTAACGAATGCCTTCATTATAAAAGCTATCTTTATACCAAGATTTAACCGGATCCGTCTTGTGGTTTGAGCTGTGCCTTAATAGTCAGTCAAGAAAGCCGATTTTATAACTACAAGGTGTAAAAGGACGCTCCACGAAACCGTCAGCCAAGAATTCTGTACATCAAACGTAGTAAACGCAAAAATTATTGCTGGGAAACGAAATTTTTTTTTTTTTGGGGTTTATAATCTCGTTTTACGGTAAAACTAAATGCAACACACTCAAAGCATTGTGTTGATGGATGCATTGAATACGTATACATTATTTAAACGGGTCATAGTAAAACGGTCAAATAAAAAAATATTAATATTAAAAAGGTTGGAACTTTGACCTCCAATATTTCCGTAACTAGAAGGTTCCCGGTAAGGCCAAGCCACAAAAAAAAAACGTAATGACGGGGAGAACAAGTGCCTTTCGGCTTCGTTAAGGGTCTTGTTACACCCTTTATAGAAGATAATTATCTTGAAGATACTATTTAAGGTTTCAGTTAAGATTAAATTTGATGATAAACCTATTAAAGAGTGCACGGTGGTCTCTATTTCATCCAGTTGAAACTCATCAAAGTTGCAGCGAGCTTCTCGGCATTGGTGTTTGAAAACGTTGTGAATGGAGTGGCCTATTTTTGAGTCAGGCAGTCAGGCTACAGCTCGTACTAGCAAAGTGATTTTAAGACGTCTTAAGTCGAAATGGAAGGATTTTTCCTGGGCTACTTCATAGAATAAACACTGAAGAAAAACTTTTAAGATTTTACTACGGACTTAGTTTTAGCTTTTGACAAAATATGAAGCTTAACGTAAGTAGTGGTAAAGGTTTATTTTGAATGGATTTTGTAGCTACCATGAATTGAGCTCCTTGGATTATGAGTCACAAATGCTTGCACTGACTGGACATTCACACTCAAATCTGTGTGGTTCTTTCTTCAAAATAACATCTCAGACAATTATCTTCATGGTCCTCATATGACTTGACCAATGTCTGGACTTTAAAAGAGACAGTGACCTGAGTTTGTTTCGGCTGTTTCTAGTCAGGTACGAAACACCGGCCCCATCTAGTTTTAAAACATATCATGAGTGAAGTGTGAAAGTGTTTTGTAGAACCAATTTATAGAAATAATTATGATATATGATCTAATGAACTTAGAAATAATAAACACACTGATAAATCAATATAAATCATTAATCATTTTTCAATGTCGTGACGAGACAAATGAATACTTTTTCTTTCACTGTTATGTGTTTTTAACACTCACAACGCCGTGAAATTACTAAGTTCATTACACTTTACATGCTCTAAAAAGTCTCGAAATCGACTCATCGAGTCTTAAATTTGTGTCTAAAGTCCCACTGCTGGGACACAGAAACACAGAGGGAACCAATATAGAAAAAGTTAATTCTATACTAAATCAACAAAAAGCAATATATCTAAACTCCAAGCAGTCTTTTATATGCGGACGGAACCTTTCAATAATAGACTTAACGCAAATCAGTCCGAACCAATATCTTTGAACCCGTCTTCAGACATCATAATAGTAGGTTGACCCTCGTCAGGGTAAGAGGACGTATCTATCACGACACTACAAAATTATTCTAGATATTTCTTTGAGGTATAAGAAAGCGGTTCTCAATTTTTTTGAGTTTTCGTTAACTGGCTTTGGCCTGCGTTTTTGTGAGGAAACGTACTACGGGGATAATAAAAACCCTTTGACCTAACCCAGATCATAATTTTCCTGTATACCAATTTTCATCGTTCAGTTGTCAGAGTACATAAACTAAAAAAAAAAAACTCTGACACTAGCTTAGGCGCCAACCACACGATGAAAGTAAAACTTGTTATAGCGTAAAAAAGTAATAGACAGAGAGACGGGATTACCATCGCATTTTTAATATTAGTATGGATTTTTTTTTTTTTTTTTTTTGTTGAAAGGAAAAGAAACAGAATATTTAAAATGTAAATAAATGCTAATAGGTTAATGTTACTTGAAAAGTGTGGTTTTCTGAATTGTTTAATATTGTTGTTGTTTTTATTAACTCTTGTGTCGCCGTGAATTAGGGCTTAAGAGGGCCCTTCCCGGCCCGTCTATCGTCAACGCGAGCATGGTCGAAAAGCTTATTGTTTCATCCAGAGCCACAGCGGCGATTTTCTCTCAACTCCCCCGTCTTACCCTGCCCCGACCCCGTACAACTCGTCTCCCGCGCACCTCATACCGCCTAACGCGATGACATTGAACGAAAAATAGTGTTCGAAATACTTGTTTTTTAATAAGTCTTACAAGTTTGTGAAATTTAATTAAAAATCTCCATTACATGTGCAAGGTTTCTATCATGATGTTTTTATCATGGCCAAAGTTCACGTAAAATGTCTGCAAAACCGCAATTTTTGGAGGCTTGCACTGAATTTGTTCCTACAATTTTTTATTTTTTACTTCCATAGAAACCTAGATATAGTGCACAAAATACATATTAGTTCAAAAAAAATAAAAGTAGATGTGTAACAACTGCATAATCACGTACGAGCGTTTGTATGAAAAGTATGACGGGTTGGCCGCTCTTAAAGTGGATTCCCATTTCCTGTAATACAATTCAGCAAATTGAATATTTAAGGGACGTTGGCTATTTAAAAAGGTAGGCATAGGCAAGTACTTTGTATATTAATGAAACGTTTTTAATTAAACGTTGAGTGCTCAAATTATACATATAGAAAAAATTATAACTTTCAATCAAAAAGGATATTTGGAAAATCATATAATAAACTTTTTTTGTTAATAATATACAGTCTATTTCTTTTATGTCCCACTTCTGCTGTTTTTTTTTTGTGCCGGTACAATAAATTAATATTCTCACATGAAACAGAGTCAAATGGCATTCAACAAAAATGAGGTAAATTTTTGAAATTGTTATGGACAGCTCGACCAGAGATTTATGCCAAAATTGATTTCAAGAAGAGCCTGTAGAGCGCTTTATTACTGGCTGAAGGTCTTACACTCAAAGCACCCACAGAATTGTCCGGTTAAGCAGTTGACAACCTCCTAGGTTGAATTTCAAGATGCCATTAAAAAAATTAATAAAATACTTTATTACAAAAAGTACAAAAGCGCCATCTATAACGAAAATGAAGAACTAACATCAAAATCCTGAATCGCGCAATTAAAGTTATCCGCGACGTAAAAGTATATAGATCAAGCCGACTATAAACGTCGGGCAGTAGCCCAACAGACATACATCCCGTCTGATCCGAGGATCCTCTCTTATATTACAGGGGATGAAGAAATTTACACCCTGTTCTTCATGCCCCTAAAAGCCAATGTCACAGTTAAAAGAATCACACAACAGATCAAACTCAAGTAGTTAAGCTTTTGTTTTCCTTTGCTAGATATATGTCGGCGGCATCATCATGGCCGTCGTCGTCAGAGTCACACAACATATTGGTTTGCACCAATATATACAACCTGTTTTTTTTGATATCCCATAACTCTAGGGTTATATTCTGTAGGTAAAAATAATACTAAAACTCCTAGAATAGGTGGTCCAAAAATGCATCGTTTCGGAGATATCATCAATCATAATTAAATTAGGTCAAAAATTGTCACCAGTATGACGAATCTTTACTTTTGCGAGGTTGCCAAACTTCGCAGTAGTGTAGTAAAATAAATAGTAAAATAAAATATGTAGGTAAGTAATTCATTTTTATTCAAACCAATCATTCATACATATTTAAAGCTAAGAAAATGCGACGTTGTCATATTTCACGTAAGGGTGTTTTACATTAATAATCGTGACTTTGCCGAATTATTTTGTATGAAAAATGAAAAAAAAAAAATAACGAAGGATTGGAACATAACTCATATGCCAGTTGATTCTTTGATATGGCCTCAATCATACCCTAGAGCTATGGGATATCAAAAAAACACGTTGTATACACAGTCACGCAATTACTCAGCAAATAGGAAACAGTAGGAAATATTAGCACTAGTTTAAAGAAAATACCTTACTCTAGTTCAGGGTGTTTATTCTCGGCGCGTTCGTGTTCCACGCGCGCCTCAAAGAGAGTCAGCAAACAGGAAGGGGTCCGTAAGGGCCGACGCCTGCCAGGGTTGCGGGACTGTTCGAAAGAGATACCGCGGCCCTGGAACACAAAGGGCAAAGGAAGGAACATGGATGGGTTTTAGTCAGTAGAAGTCTGAGACTCCCTCTTGCTCAGCCCAGAGCGGGAGGGGTTATTTGATGATTTCCCATCCGAAAAATAAAAAAAAGGCCACCAGGGTGTTTATTCTATGATTAGCGAACTAAGAATCACCTTTCTTTCACAATACAACTGCTTTTATACACAGAACTTCAAGGCGAGGTTGGTAGCGACAGGTAGAATAAAAATAGCAATATGTAATGGCGGGAGAGATCAAAATAACTACTTAATAATCATCGCTTTAAACTAGACTTTTAAAATAGTTCTAGACATATCAAAATAAATTCCTAATAATTATGCAAACAGAGGTAACCATATTTTACATAAATCAAACATAAATCCTTATTATGAAACAATCGGAAATCACAATTACTTTCAATCTAAATAAACGGAAATACGAATTTAGTTCAGTAAATCAGCACATGTCAAATAGAAAACTACCCTTAAATTATAAATTAAATTAAAATTAAAATCAAATGATGGTTTTGCGCCCATATATATATAATAATATATTTGACGGCGGGAGCGTGGGCGTAACGATAACAGGGTCGTCATCGTTCCTTGGTACGGATTCCATGAGGAAGGTCGCTCCTTCCAGCCTCCAAGGTTCAACACAAATCACAGTTACTTTTCTTACACGGTAACTTACAAAAAGTAGCAACTAAGAAACTAAGACTTGTACGGTGGACGTGACAGGTTCGATCGTATGATGTGATCAGTGTGGTGTCGGCTACAGCAATGCCTGTCTAGAATTCTGGATTGACTTTGTCCACGTTTAATTAAAGCGCCACTCACAGTGTCCACTGTACTAACCATTGAGAATCAAGTTAAATTACAGTTCGACTAATATTAAGAAATTAACATCAGTAGAAATAATAATTTGAAAACGTGCTCGTCTTGAAATCGCTTGTGACGAAATGTTCTTGTTATTGTGTTAATTCATAACTTTTAAACTGCTGACTCCTGAGCCAAGTTTCTTTCATTCAGATTTATTGTACCATTTAATTTTGTAAAACTTGTAATTAGGATTTTTTTTTATTAAACATTTCGTTACCTTAAGTCTCCTGTTAATTTTAAGCCCAGTGGGATGTTTTTATTTATTTAAGAAAACTCGAGATTTACATAGTGTCGTGAAATATTTTAATTAACGTTCTTGAATGTTGATTAAATTGTATGCTTTTCTTACTGTTTTATGTTTAGCATTCTTATAGTTTCTACCTTTATTAAGTAGATAGCTGACGCTCTTAATGTGTTTTTTAAAGTGAAGTTCTTTCGAGGGATTTTCTTTTCTTAGGTATTTTTCATTACCTTGCCTGTTGACAGAGTTAAACCTGCTAAAGTTACCTAACCATCTGTAACGATAGTTCTGGGTTTGATTTCCAGGCTATTCTTTCTTTTTCGTGTGGTTAGTGCCGCCCACGGGTATTAAGCCACCCATGGGCCTCTGACTTGGCTTTACATGCCGTCGAGAAATGTCTCTCGCCTGCATGTTTAGTTTCGTCACGATGTTTTCACAACACCGAAGCAAGTGATAATTGTACAATACGCACATGAATCGAATATCAGAGGTGCGTTTTCAGGTTAAATAAAGTACACAAGGTGTAGACGGACCCTCAACGAAGCCGAAAGGCACTTGTATTCCACGTTTTTTTAATTTTATTTTTTATTAATATGACATAATATAATTACCCTCACTGCCAAGTAGTAGCCAATTGTAGAAATAAGCCAAGTAACTACAACCATCTCACTCCACCAACAAAATGAGAACTTCTTTTTCCGAAACGCAAACTAGACCTCATGCTCATCAGTGGCGTTTGCTTAACTTCAAGATCATTAATTTGTTCTACAAGATTGCCTATACGTTTGTCAGATTATGTAAATCAATGTCGTTACCTCATGACTTGCTTACCTTTGACTAAAGCATTCGGCAATATGGCCCGATGACCCATTGTTTAGTAACACGACTTTTAGAAATTGGGTCATGGAATTATTACGGATAGGTATCTACTAATGTTTTGATGCTTTTGATAAGGCACATTTGCCCTTTATTTACTTTGTTTCGAGCTAGAGTGATATAGGTACCTATTTATCGCATTCCCACTTTATTGCAGCAAAAATATCATGTTTTATAAATAAATAAATAATAAATATCGCTGGACATTACACACAGCGCCATCTAGGTGCCACACTAAGCAACGAGGCTTGTGTCGTGGACACCAGATAGTTGATAATACTACATAGATATTTTTTGTTTGTAAATACATACTTATTATACATATAAATATCCATGACTCGGAAACAAATGTCCATGCTCATCACAGAAACATTTGCTCCTACCGGGATTCGAACCCGGGACCCTAAAAACGTAAGGCAGCCTCACTACCGCTGCGCCATTCGGGTCGTCGTCGTCGTTATGTACGAAATATTTTAGTAACAATAAATGAATGAATAAATATGTAAGCAGATATGCTAATAAAAGCGTAAAACATACTAGGTTTTGTTGTAATTTCTAGGAAAAATACGACTTAAAGATGTGAAAATTTATTTGAGAGTTACCATATCGTAAGAATCAATAACATTTTAAACTAGTATTTTCTTCTTTAACTTATCAGAGAGGTTTAATAGGTTTAGAATAGTTTACATTTACAACAGGTTTAAAAAGACTCTCAACGAAACCAAAGAAAGAAAAGAAAGAAAGAAAGATGCATTTATTTGTTAAATAATGTGTGACATGATACATGAATATGCACATATGGATGGAGATCGAGAAATTGTTGGTTCAACATGTTTTGCCATATTCGGCGTACAAAATAGTTTACAATACTTTATTAGAAATTAAAAATAGTTACATTACATAATAGTCAAAATTCATTCAATTCAAGTAAGTCAAGTAAATCATTCAATTCATATAAATTACAATGTCAAGAAAAGATAAAATTATTCAGTCAAACAGAAAAATCAGTTTCGGCAAGAAATTCGGAGATACTATAATATGCCTTTTGCGAAAGAAACATTTTTAATTGGCGTTTGAATGCCTTACCATTCAGCTCCTTCCAACATTTAGGCAATTTGTTAAATATAGTAGGCGCCATACAGACGACACTTTTGCAAAAGCAATGGTTCTTCCTGTCATTGCGATCATTTTATGTTTTCGTCTTTACCTGGGAACCTTCTAGTTACGAAGATATTGGAGGTGAAACTTCCAGTTTTTAATGTTGTTACAGCCAAAACCACAATTTTTTGAGTGCGATACATTGAATCCTACTGGAAACCGTGTTTTTTCACCGCCCAAAAAAATCGTTTCTCAGCAATATTTTTTGCCTACAGGTACTTAATTTGATGGACAGAATGGTTGACAGCTTCGCAAAGGGTTCGTTTACACCCTGTATTATAAAGAAATAAAAAAATGGGTTAGAAAAACAAAACTACATTGTTGTAACTTCACACAATTGAAATAATTACAAGTTCAAATTAAATGATATATTTTTTTTTATCAAACACATCTTAATTAATTAAAAGAATAGTATCTAGCTGTAATCAACCTACCAAAAGCTGTCAAGTTAAGTGGCTCAAGTTAGTGCTAAGTTCTAGTGTTTTAGGTTAAGTGCTGAAACGCGGTTAAAACTAGGTTCAACTTAGGAACTTCACTTCCACGCTTAAGTAAGTAGGAGTATCTGCATTGTAGGTAGATCTCAACCCTCGATTATAATAAATTGAATTTGACGACATAAACATAATCAAAATTGAATAAAAAGCTTACACTATCAAAATACTTTATCCGATGCAATTTATTATGGTTCGTCATTTCGATTTAATCCTTTTTTCCCATTAAAGTTGTGTGGGGCTGAAGTTTTTCATACGCTTGAAAAGCAAGTACTCAATGAAGTTGAGTACTTGCTTTTCAAGCGTATGAAAAGCGTCTCATCTGCACGAGCATCGGTAGAAAAGTAAACCTCGTAGTGATTGAAAGTATTAAGCCCTTTTTTTCGCCATAAGCCATTTTACGAATAGGTCCTATATCTACTAAACCATATTTTTAAGCTGGCATTAATTCCTATCATGCGTGAGGAATGGAATAGGTACTCGTACAATGGTATTTTTATTTCGTACAGATCTTTAGCATAATAAAAGGACAGACCGGGAGCGCTTGCGGTAGCATCTGCTCTCTTTCTCACTCTAGCAAATTACGGTTCTTAGCTATAGAATGGGATGGGAACATGGAAAACTGAGATTCCGTGCCGAGAGATGAGGCGCAACCCGAAAAATTAATTAATTCAGAATTACAATGAATTTCTCTTAGTTACTAAGGGCCTATCGCCTAAGGTGGAAGCGCCCGCGTGGGTAACCCGCGTAATTCAAATATTCTTACGTTTTTTGCAACTTGCCGGTCTGTGTCACGTTTTATGTTAAACAAAATATGATTCGCGAACGTAATACGTATTTACAAACAGAATTATAATCATTAAAATCATCAAAACAACCGTCTGAGTTCATTTAACCCTATTGAATGACTTTTTCATGAAATTGTCATTCATTGGGGTTAAATGAACTTTCAGGGTTGTATTGACGATGTAATGATTATAACTCGGTAAAGCCTAATTTGTTACGGCCGCGAATCATATTTTAATCAATATACAACCTGACAATGACCTGCTAATTGCCAAAAACGTAAGAAAATTTGAATTCGCTGCTCCCGCGAATTCAAAGGAGATGTTTCATTTTTGTACGGGACTCCGGCCATAACATGTACATTTTATAAAAGCTGGGAAACAAACCTCTGAATAGAATAAAGTAGGTAACATTTTTACATAATAATATATGGTTTTTAAGCACGCAATAAAAATTTAAAATGTTTGACGTTTGTCGTGAGTGTTATGACAGCTATACCAGGTTGTAGAGATGACGTTTGCATAACCTAGAAATTGTTATTTGATAATATTTGTACAAAGCAAAAGTCGTAGGAACAAAACACAAATCAGAGAACGTAAAATAACATCGAAAACCACGAAATTCGAGACGAACGAGACTCGACTTACAGAAGTGCCAGACACTGATGGGTTTTGGCAAAACAAAATGTCATTTTGAATTTTTCGTTCAGAAGTACACTACAAAAAAGTAGTGCCTATTATATTTTTTTAACAATGAAATCATGACTGTTGCTTATAATAAGTCGAAAGTGATGTATAAGAGTACAATAATGATTATTTATTACAAGAACAGATACTTTTCGTATTTAACATCGACGTGAGATTAAGTTTTTAAGTGACTTGATTTCAGAACGAAATGACAAGACAATGCAAACAGTAAGACGCCATGTTGAATAGATTATGGCAATAATTGAAAAACTATTACTTTTCAGGCACAACAAATCAGGCTTAAATTCTCGAGAGAATATTTTTGGTACCTTCGTGGTATTTTTTCCTCTTTTTCGATAAATGTACATCGACCTAAAATGAATCTGATCACCTTACGGACTATTTTTGCTTGCAGCATCCGGCCGCTATAGAAGCGCTTAGTTAAAAACTTTCTCTTCATTGGTTCTTTTTTGTGTTATTCCTATTAGTCAAAAAAGGGTGGTCAAACATCTGTGATCATTAACAGAGCCTGAGAATTTTTGTAAAACAAAAGATAATGTAAAAAGGTCGCATTTTTTTTATTGTTTTTCTACTATTGGTCCGCACTCTCTTTGTGCTGACCAATAGTAGTAAGGTTGGTGAACAGATGTTTTAAAAGTGAGCAGATTCATTTTGGTGTGATGGTACATCTTATGACCGAAAATGAAACATCTCCTTTCATGGGCTCCCAATTAACCGTAATGTTTCACGTTGTGGGAGGAATGTTGACACCTGCCAGCGGCTGAATGATAGAGTTCTCACTACAGGTCTTCAGAATCCCCTGCAGCACTCAGTTACACCATCTGAGTTAAAGGTAGTTACAATCAATATAAAGAAAGATTTGATTTTTTCAAAAAGTACATCCAAATGGATGTACTTTTTGAGCAAATCTCCAACACTAGTTTGTACCCTCTCCCTGCAAACCAAAATGAAGTTCTCACCTCAACAGAAGTCCGTCTGTCCCAAACTAAAAATACACAAACAACACGTGAACTGTAATCAGCTTGTTGATACAGGCTACAAATTAAATAAGTTTCCCTCCAATGGAGTTTGATCCTCTGGGAGGGTCTGATGCTTTCACTTTGTTGGTAGTACTTTAGAAGTTGAGACAGATATTTTGTTAGCAAAATAATGTGAGTATTAGTGGGGTGGAGTTTGCTGTTTTTTATCAGTAAAGGTGTTGTGAATGGTTAAATTGAAAAATCATTTTTTTTTTTTAATATTTTAGCTGAACCTTGTTTTTATTTCTGACATTTGCCAAGTCGCTTTTTGTAAGTTATTTATTATTTTGAGGCTGAAATTGTGTCAAAAGGATAACGTTTTGCCAAAATATAAGAAAATGTAAACAGTAATGTCTGATGCGTGTCCATCCGAGCTCCCTCAAAAATATTTACAGACAGATAATAGTTGAGTTTATGTATATGTGTGTGTGTATGTGTGTGTTTGTGTTTATGTATGTATGTTGGTTATGTGTATGTGTTTATATGTATGATAAGTATGTATTTACAAACAAAAAGTATCTATGTAGTATTATCAACTATCTGGTGTCCACGACACAAGCCTCGTTGCTTAGTGTGGCACCTAGATGGCGCTGTGTGTAGTGTCTAGCGATATTTATATTTATATTTATATTTATATTTATACAGCCTGTAACGAAAAGGGTATATACATACCAAAGGTACGACTTCTTTGGATGATAACAAACGATATGGCAAGGGTTTTTTAATCCCATCTCAACTTGTTCGGAAGTTATGATATTTTTTAAATCATTGATACCAGATACCGAACTTTTCAAATCAAATAAACACATCACTAGCAATAAGTCAGCTGACCGGTGTCAGCCAACTATTTGTAAGTAATAATAAACCTCTTACTCCTGGTAATTCTGAATAAAGGGTTCCGCATGTTTATTTTTTGTTTGCAAAATAATTTTAATGACTCTTCCTAAACTTAGATTATGTCTGTGTACAAGCTACAATTAATTTGTCTAGGAATCTAAATTACTTATATTGCTCAAATAAATAATTTTAATAACAACGATCGGTAGTACTTTGAACTAATTGTCATACAAACTTTTAATATGTTTGTGCTATTAAATATATCATGTTTCAGCCCACTATTAGTTTTTGCTATTAAAAGCTATTAAGTTTATGCTCTTCAGAGCATAAACTTAATAGCTTTAATAGCGATTACGTTCGCCTTTGTATGTTTTTTAAATAATAAAAGTTTAAAATGCCCCTGGGATTTTCATTTCACTAATTAATTAGACAAATTTTTAACATTACCCAGCCAGAGTTGGGTAGACCTAGGAATTAAAATTTATTTTACTTATTATTTGGACTTTACCCAAGAAGCTTGGGTAATATTAAGTCAACCCGGGTAAACCTAGGTTTACTCCATTTGTCGTAACATACCCGTAATATACTAGCTGATGTCCGCGGCTTCGTCCGCGCCGAGCTCGGTAAATATCTATTTTTGCTTGAAAGAGGAACAAATATCCATAAATCCATCCCCAGAAACTTTCATATTAATTTATAATATTAGTGAGACGTAGGATTTGTTGAATAAGGAATTTGAAATCAATAAGTGTGTAGCGGCACTACAATAAGTACTACAGCGCCATCTATGTCATCTATGATGTTGAAATTCTACATCGCGCAGTTAAAATTATCGGGAGTTTATAAAAGAACCCGACAGCAACGTCGGGCATCATTCCGCTCTCGGCAGCCGCAGAGTGCACACGTGCGCTCTGTCGTTGCGATCGAAAGCTCCCCCCTCCCCCGTCGCTCTGACGCGCACATTGCGCTCAGTGCTACACCACCGCATGCCGGTCGTCTAGCTCCGCCACCGTGGTTTCGAGTTAGACTACGTCATCGTAGCAGATCGGCTACGAGTGCTTCAGTGCTTGTAGTCGGTTTTCTACGTTCGCGTATCGCGTCGCGTTCACTTGGCTTCCTAAGAGCAAAATCCACCAGTTTCGGTGGTACTTGGGTGGAAACCTCACGGTGCCAACGATCCCAAGTGGGTGGTGACCCGCCACACCCGCCGACCCTCTTCAAGGGAAAGCAGTCAGTCGGAAGGGCTCCGACTGTGGCCTTGGGGGGACTCCTAGTCACAGTCTGGTAGTACCTAACCCACGTTTGTCCACAGCTGCACCCGGGACGTCTGGGTGTCTCTACCCCAGCGGCCCGGATCGGTCGCAAGACCCATAGGGCCCTGTCGCACATTAAGATTGGCGACAGGTTCTCAAGCTTAGGGCACACCTTAGGCACTCACCTCCCTGTGTCACCCGACAGGGAGTGCACTCATCCCCGGGCTATCCCTCCCGGGGAGTTAGGTTTAGCGGCCCCTCTGGCCAGGACAACAGTGTAGCTGGCGAGTTTGTTTGTGCCTTTCTTCTCGCCAGTATAGCACTAGGAAAGTCACACGGGTGGGTTCGTTTTTGTGGGAATTGTCCGCCCGGGGGGTTCACGATTTTCGTGTCTCCTCGGGACTAGGGCTAGGAGTTTTTCCCCCCTCCCCCACTATATATTAGTCAAGATTAGTCCCATTAGATAATTAGATAGATATGATTCCTACCCTCGCATCGAAGGATGCCTGGGCTAAGTCCCTCACGGACCTCCTTAAGAGGCTCCTTAGTGACCCCAACCCTCATATAAGGGAAAATTATATGACTATCGCGGAGCCCCTTATGGGTATCCTATCCGAGAAGGTATTCGTGCTGATCTCGCCGGCGAGTTCCGACCCACCCCCGTTAGTGCACTCTCAGGCCTCACCTGCAAGTCCCGATGCTTCTCCTATGGAGATAGCGGACGTGCTTTCCGAGGCCTCGGAGTACTCTGGAGCCTCTGACGCTACCTCTGACTCTGAGGAGTACACGATGGTAGGCAAGGGCAAGCGTAGGAAGGGCAAGGGCGCTAAGGCCAATAAGGCCAAAAAGCCCGTAGCGGCTCGCTCTACCCCCACCCCACCCTCCCCTGCCCCCTTATCTCGCCCCGTTTCTCCTGTCGCTTCGACAGCTCCGGCCGCATCTAGCCGCCCCGTTAGCCCTATGGCTACCGCCCCTACCGCCCCCTCTGCTTCTTCTTCCAAGAAGCTAAAGCCCCCGCCGCCTATCTTCATCCAAGATAAGGCGAAATGGACCGATGTGTCCAAGATGTGCACTGAGTTGCGCATCAATTACACCTCAGCCAAATCTACCCTACAGGGTATAAAGGTCACCGTCCCTTCGTCCTCGGACTTCAGGGACCTTGTCCGCAATCTTCGTGGGAGGCACGTCGCCTTCCACACTTACTCTCTCCCTGAGGAGAAGCCCACCCGCGTGGTGATCAGGCGGATCCCCAAAGAGATCCCATCCCAGGACATTCTGGACGACCTCACCTCCCAGAACGTCCCAGTCTCCGCCGTCCACCGCCTGCACAAGGCGAGGGGAGGTGACGAGTACGACATGGTGCTCGTCATCTGTGACCCCGTCGAGGGTCATCACCCCATTTTTAAAGTAAAGACCGTCTGCTCCTTATCGGGCATCCTCATTGAGCGGCCTCACCGCAACAAGGTACTTTCCCAGTGCCACGGTTGCCAACTTTACGGCCACGCCCAAAAGCACTGCTTCGCTCCTCCCCGGTGCGTCAAGTGCCTAGGCGATCACGCCACGGCCGATTGCTCCCGTCCCAAGGACAGGAACCTCTGTACCGAGCCACCCAGTTGTGTGCTATGCGGTCAGTCAGGCCACCCGGCCAACTACAGGGGTTGCCCTAAAGCCCCCAAACAATTTCCGGGTAAGCTGGCGAAGCGTTTTAACGCCCGCCAGCTGAGGGAAGCCCCCTCATCAGTCCCAATCCCCTCTGCTCAGTTGCCTGAGCGTCTCAGTCCCCAGAGACCGTCCCCCTGGAACGCGCTGAATCATCAGCGTGCCTTTCCAGCACTTGGTAGCCCCAAGACCACCCCCCCATGCCCGGGTTATTTGATTACCCGGTCCCTTGCCCTGCGCCCATTCCAACGGCCGCTCCCCTAGCCTCACCAGCGCGCCCTCCCTCCAGGCCACCCGGCCCAGAGTCTGAGGATGCCGAAGAAGGCTCCTTCGACACAATCGCTAGGTTCGCGATCTTCGAATCCCCTGAGGCCGACCGCTTAGCGGCCGAGCTCAGAGGAACGAATGACATGAAAAAGATCAACATGATCTTCAAATCGTATCCTAGGATACGTGCAGCTCTCCGCGCGCTCTCTCACAACCAGACCGATAATGGATCTAACTAGGCCCTTAACGAGTACCCAACCCCGATCCCTTAGAGTAGGCTTTTACAATGCCAACGGCATTAGTGGACAACGCGATGAGATCGCCGCGTTCCTCCGCGATCATCAGATAGATGTCTTTCTTGTCCAAGAGACGTTCTTAAAGCCCCATCTCCGCAACCCCAAGATTGCAAACTTTCATATAGTTCGCAATGACCGTTCCCGCTGCCACAGAGGCGGCACGCTCATTTATTACCGTAAAGAACTGCACTGCATCCCAGTAGACTCACCCCCTCTAGAATCACTACTTGAGGTTTCAATCTGTCGGCTAGGTATGACCGGCCATCAGTCGGTCCATATCATCTCTGCCTACATGCCCCCCGTAAATTCATCTGAGGACCATTCCCTGTTAGAGAAGGATCTCACCTCTCTCTTCGGCTTGAGCGAGTCCGTTATCATAGCGGGCGACCTCAATGCCAAACACCCTGCTTGGAACAGCATAACGACCAACCCGAGAGAGCGGGCGTTATACGACCTAAGCGACTCCCTTTCCTTTGACCCTATCGCTCCTATGGAGCACACCCACTACCCCGACACTGTCGGTTTGCGCTCCGATGTGCTCGATATAGCGCTGCTCAGGAACGTCAGCCTCAGGCTGGACTCGATTGAGACGCTACACGAGCTTAACTCTGACCACCGTCCGGTAGTCATGCATCTCGTTTCTAGCTCGGGCCTCTTTGACCCCAGCCAGCCCCCTGCCCCTATTTTGATAACAGACTGGAAGAAAGTAAGCGATAAGCTGAAATCCGACATGTCTCCTCTCACGGACGGTATCCCCGATCACATAGTCTCAGTCGCAGACACGACGGCCGCCATCAACTTGTTTACAGATCACGTACAATCCGTACTGAAGGATTGTTCACGGGAAGTCCCAGCGATGAGCGATCACCGCTGGAAACTACCCGATGACATACGTGATCTGATAACCGAGAAGAACGCGGCCGTTCGTGCCTATAGCGTCTTTCCCTGCTATGCGAACAAGGCTCACATGCGCAGCTTGCAGCTTGCTGTAAAGCAGCGCACCAGTGAGTTTCGTTCGAATCGTTGGGACAAGGAGCTTAGCGAACTCGAGCCCACTCACTTAGCTTTCTGGCAACTGCAACGGAAGTTGCGTGCTAGCAGCGACGAGGTTACTATGCCTCCTCTCATTCGCCCCGATAAGAGCGTCGCCTTTGACGACTCTGAGAAGGCTGAATGCCTGGCCGACAGCCTGGAATCTCAGTGCACGCCCAGCTCTCTACCAGTAGACATGCGACATCTCGCTGAGGTGGACGCGGAAGTCGAACGTAGAGCCGCTCTCCCCCCAGTAGAAGACCCCGACTGTCCTCTTCCTTCAGTCACGCCCGACGAAGTGAAAGACATAATAGATAGGCTACAGCCTCGGAAAGCCCCTGGCGCCGATGGCTTCACCAATAGGGTGTTCAAAGTCCTCCCCTCTCAGCTCATAGTCTTGTTGGCGGCCATCTTCAATGGCGCCTTGAGCAATAACATCTTTCCCCAAGTGTGGAAAGAGGCCACCGTCATAGGTATTCCCAAACCGGGTAAACCTAAATCCGAGCCGACTAGCTATCGGCCGATCAGTCTCCTTAGCGCGCTCGGTAAAATCTATGAGAGGCTTATTTATAAGCGCCTCAAAGACTTTGCCGAGGCTAAGAGCCTCATTCCCAACGAGCAGTTCGGTTTCAGGACCGAACACTCGTGCGTCCAACAGGTCCACCGCATCGTAGAGCACTTGAGCGCTGGCTTCCAGCGTGGAGCGATGATCGGTGTGTTATTTTTCGATATAGCGAAAGCGTTCGACAAAGTCTGGCACAACGGGCTGATATACAAGCTGTATCAGCTCGGTGTGCCAGATCGTCTCGTGCTCATCTTGCGAGACTTTTTGGCGAATCGCACTTTCCGCTATCGCATAGGGAAAACTCTTTCTTCCCCCCACCCCATTCGCGCGGGAGTCCCTCAGGGCTCTGTCGTTTCCCCCCTCATATTCACTCTATTCACTTCTGATATCCCCAAGAGCAAAAAGGCTCACTTGGCCCTTTTCGCCGACGATACGGCAATCTATTATACTGGGCACGGCCAAGACGCCATCGCCCGTCAGCTCCAAAAAGCAGCCAATGCTTTAGGAGCCTGGTTCCGTAAGTGGCGAATCGAGGTCAATCCCGATAAAAGCCAGGCAGTTCTATTCCATAAGGCGCGTCTCAAACGTCCCGTCCCCTCTCCGATCACTATGTTCGGCAAGCCGATCCCTTGGGAGAAGCAAGCCAAATACTTAGGAGTCATTCTCGACAACCACCTGTCCTTTGCTGCGCATATAAGAGCAGCCCGCGACCGGGCTGCCTTTGCCATGGGTAGGCTCCATTTTATGATCACGGCAAAGAGCAAATTGTCACTTAAGTGCAAGTTGCGACTCTATACCGCCGTCATCCGTCCCATTATGACATACGCTTGTGTCACTTTTGCCCATGCCCACCCGCGTCATCTGCACCGAATGCAGACCCTTCAGAACCGTTTTCTCCGTAAGATTACCGGTGCCCCCTATTATGTCCGTAATGACAGTCTCCACTTAGACCTTAGGATCCCCACCCTAGCTCAGTTTATGAAACGTCTTTCCAAGCGTTTCTTCGATTCCGCTATCAAGCATAGGAACCCCCTGATCGCATCGGCCGCCCGATACGAGCCCTCGCGTATTAGCATGGTTCGCCGTCCGCGACATGCTCTCACCACCCCCGATGACCCCATCACCCTCCTCCAGGAGAGCAGTAGGGAAACCAGCACTTTACGTATATACAAATACAGACCGCCATGTTTCCGTCCTCGCCGCCGAGGCCCGACGCGACGCCCACGTTCAACGAACCCCCCCCGACCCTTGCCAGAGCCAGCCCGCGATGCTGAGCCGGTAGTTTTAAACCAGCCCCTAATTAATATCACTCAGATCCAGCCTGTCCCTTTGCTGCCCCCCCCAGCGACGCCCTAAGCCGAGGCCCGTACCCCACAGGGGGTGCCCTTAGCGAGTGGTCGCTTAGTTTTTAAGTATAGTTTAAAGCCCCTGGCTGGAGGCCTTAGATTCATTTTTAAGGCATCCACAGGGAATAGTCCGGTTAAGCAGTAGCCAGCCTCAGAGGCTGAACTGCGAGATGCCATCTCAAAAACAACAAAAAACGTCGGGCATTAGTCCACCAGACACAACACCTGTCTGGTCGGAGGATCCTCCTTTTTCTCTAGGGGATGAAGTAGTTTACACCCTGTTCTTCATTCCCCCAAAGTGAATAAATTTTTCATTACTTTATTAATTTAAAGGAACATAAACAGTGTAAACGCGACCCATTAGAAACCAAAATTGAAATATATTACCAACAACCAAACATTCTTCTTTTCAAAAGATAAAGAAAACTTCACCGTATCTTTTTAGAATATTTATGTGGTAACGTACCAACACATTGTGTCTTATTAATAATTCCGAGACTTCGATTTATAGGCAACGAGTAGAAAGTTCTTCCTTTTTTAAAAATAAAGAGGGGAGGAGTTATATCTTTCTTTTCATAAAAATATCGCAGTTGTTACGGTCTCAACTTATAAATAGTAGGTCCTGGGATCGAACACAGACAGATACTTTCAATAAATTATTTCATCACCAGTGCTTTCAAAAAGATCTAGGTAATGAAAGTGATATATCCTAAAACTATTTTTTTTGACGGCCTTTTTGGTGGAGGCGCAAGCGCGACTGCTGAGCATGAGGTCCTGAGTTCGATTCCCGGGTCGGGCAAAATGTAATTGGGTTTGCCATCAGGAATTTCTCAGTGGTAGCCAAGGACGGATTTGTTGATGGAAAAAGCTCGCTCCCTTACATGGGACTAAAAATATCATACCTTTGTGCTCTTTTGTCAGTACCCTCTCCTAGAAGGAAATATTACAGAATCTTATGCTTATCTAAACTTATTGATTAACAAAAAATAAATAACAAAACATCCGGTAAAAAGAAGCCTGTACTGAATTTGAGAGTATTTACGTGTGTGTTTGTGTCTATGGGTGTGTTTGAATTGAATCATCAGGGAGGGTTTTGAGCAATCGTGAATGAGGTGTGAAGTTGAGTGCTTATTTAATAATGGAAATAAAATTAACTTAATATCTCCACAAATTCATTACAACCAACTCATCGCAATCATTCTGACAAATAGAACAATACATAAATTCCAATCAAATACATATAGTAACACCGTCTGTGTATACCCCAGATGCCGATAACAATTATCTCATATCACTATCACTTATACGGTCATCAAGCAAAGCCTATCATGAATCTGCTAGCGCCACCTGACGGTGGTCGGTGACATGAAGATTTTCTTTGTGTCCCACTACGGAGCCACCGCACCGTGCCCACCAAAGAGCATTATAATGAAGAAGCAAGCCAATAAAGCAACGACATTCGCTATTCACACAAGACGGATGTTGTAATAGTCAATTTTATTTGTTGAGATTGTTGTTGAGGAAATGGAAAATAAAGATCACTGGATAGAATTTTACGTTGTCGTTTCGATACGAGATCACGCAATTGAATATTATCCTTATCTTCCAGATGTTTTTTATTAAAAATCCACATGGAGTGAATGGAAGGAATGCATCTCGTTTCTAGCTCGGGCCTCTTTGACCCCAGCCAGCCCCCTGCCCCTATTTTGATAACAGACTGGAAGAAAGTAAGCGATAAGCTGAAATCCGACATGTCTCCTCTCACGGACGGTATCCCCGATCACATAGTCTCAGTCGCAGACACGACGGCCGCCATCAACTTGTTTACAGATCACGTACAATCCGTACTGAAGGATTGTTCACGGGAAGTCCCAGCGATGAGCGATCACCGCTGGAAACTACCCGATGACATACGTGATCTGATAACCGAGAAGAACGCGGCCGTTCGTGCCTATAGCGTCTTTCCCTGCTATGCGAACAAGGCTCACATGCGCAGCTTGCAGCTTGCTGTAAAGCAGCGCACCAGTGAGTTTCGTTCGAATCGTTGGGACAAGGAGCTTAGCGAACTCGAGCCCACTCACTTAGCTTTCTGGCAACTGCAACGGAAGTTGCGTGCTAGCAGCGACGAGGTTACTATGCCTCCTCTCATTCGCCCCGATAAGAGCGTCGCCTTTGACGACTCTGAGAAGGCTGAATGCCTGGCCGACAGCCTGGAATCTCAGTGCACGCCCAGCTCTCTACCAGTAGACATGCGACATCTCGCTGAGGTGGACGCGGAAGTCGAACGTAGAGCCGCTCTCCCCCCAGTAGAAGACCCCGACTGTCCTCTTCCTTCAGTCACGCCCGACGAAGTGAAAGACATAATAGATAGGCTACAGCCTCGGAAAGCCCCTGGCGCCGATGGCTTCACCAATAGGGTGTTCAAAGTCCTCCCCTCTCAGCTCATAGTCTTGTTGGCGGCCATCTTCAATGGCGCCTTGAGCAATAACATCTTTCCCCAAGTGTGGAAAGAGGCCACCGTCATAGGTATTCCCAAACCGGGTAAACCTAAATCCGAGCCGACTAGCTATCGGCCGATCAGTCTCCTTAGCGCGCTCGGTAAAATCTATGAGAGGCTTATTTATAAGCGCCTCAAAGACTTTGCCGAGGCTAAGAGCCTCATTCCCAACGAGCAGTTCGGTTTCAGGACCGAACACTCGTGCGTCCAACAGGTCCACCGCATCGTAGAGCACTTGAGCGCTGGCTTCCAGCGTGGAGCGATGATCGGTGTGTTATTTTTCGATATAGCGAAAGCGTTCGACAAAGTCTGGCACAACGGGCTGATATACAAGCTGTATCAGCTCGGTGTGCCAGATCGTCTCGTGCTCATCTTGCGAGACTTTTTGGCGAATCGCACTTTCCGCTATCGCATAGGGAAAACTCTTTCTTCCCCCCACCCCATTCGCGCGGGAGTCCCTCAGGGCTCTGTCGTTTCCCCCCTCATATTCACTCTATTCACTTCTGATATCCCCAAGAGCAAAAAGGCTCACTTGGCCCTTTTCGCCGACGATACGGCAATCTATTATACTGGGCACGGCCAAGACGCCATCGCCCGTCAGCTCCAAAAAGCAGCCAATGCTTTAGGAGCCTGGTTCCGTAAGTGGCGAATCGAGGTCAATCCCGATAAAAGCCAGGCAGTTCTATTCCATAAGGCGCGTCTCAAACGTCCCGTCCCCTCTCCGATCACTATGTTCGGCAAGCCGATCCCTTGGGAGAAGCAAGCCAAATACTTAGGAGTCATTCTCGACAACCACCTGTCCTTTGCTGCGCATATAAGAGCAGCCCGCGACCGGGCTGCCTTTGCCATGGGTAGGCTCCATTTTATGATCACGGCAAAGAGCAAATTGTCACTTAAGTGCAAGTTGCGACTCTATACCGCCGTCATCCGTCCCATTATGACATACGCTTGTGTCACTTTTGCCCATGCCCACCCGCGTCATCTGCACCGAATGCAGACCCTTCAGAACCGTTTTCTCCGTAAGATTACCGGTGCCCCCTATTATGTCCGTAATGACAGTCTCCACTTAGACCTTAGGATCCCCACCCTAGCTCAGTTTATGAAACGTCTTTCCAAGCGTTTCTTCGATTCCGCTATCAAGCATAGGAACCCCCTGATCGCATCGGCCGCCCGATACGAGCCCTCGCGTATTAGCATGGTTCGCCGTCCGCGACATGCTCTCACCACCCCCGATGACCCCATCACCCTCCTCCAGGAGAGCAGTAGGGAAACCAGCACTTTACGTATATACAAATACAGACCGCCATGTTTCCGTCCTCGCCGCCGAGGCCCGACGCGACGCCCACGTTCAACGAACCCCCCCCGACCCTTGCCAGAGCCAGCCCGCGATGCTGAGCCGGTAGTTTTAAACCAGCCCCTAATTAATATCACTCAGATCCAGCCTGTCCCTTTGCTGCCCCCCCCAGCGACGCCCTAAGCCGAGGCCCGTACCCCACAGGGGGTGCCCTTAGCGAGTGGTCGCTTAGTTTTTAAGTATAGTTTAAAGCCCCTGGCTGGAGGCCTTAGATTCATTTTTAAGGCATCCACAGGGAATAGTCCGGTTAAGCAGTAGCCAGCCTCAGAGGCTGAACTGCGAGATGCCATCTCAAAAACAACAAAAAACGTCGGGCATTAGTCCACCAGACACAACACCTGTCTGGTCGGAGGATCCTCCTTTTTCTCTAGGGGATGAAGTAGTTTACACCCTGTTCTTCATTCCCCCAAAGTGAATAAATTTTTCATTACTTTATTAATTTAAAGGAACATAAACAGTGTAAACGCGACCCATTAGAAACCAAAATTGAAATATATTACCAACAACCAAACATTCTTCTTTTCAAAAGATAAAGAAAACTTCACCGTATCTTTTTAGAATATTTATGTGGTAACGTACCAACACATTGTGTCTTATTAATAATTCCGAGACTTCGATTTATAGGCAACGAGTAGAAAGTTCTTCCTTTTTTAAAAATAAAGAGGGGAGGAGTTATATCTTTCTTTTCATAAAAATATCGCAGTTGTTACGGTCTCAACTTATAAATAGTAGGTCCTGGGATCGAACACAGACAGATACTTTCAATAAATTATTTCATCACCAGTGCTTTCAAAAAGATCTAGGTAATGAAAGTGATATATCCTAAAACTATTTTTTTTGACGGCCTTTTTGGTGGAGGCGCAAGCGCGACTGCTGAGCATGAGGTCCTGAGTTCGATTCCCGGGTCGGGCAAAATGTAATTGGGTTTGCCATCAGGAATTTCTCAGTGGTAGCCAAGGACGGATTTGTTGATGGAAAAAGCTCGCTCCCTTACATGGGACTAAAAATATCATACCTTTGTGCTCTTTTGTCAGTACCCTCTCCTAGAAGGAAATATTACAGAATCTTATGCTTATCTAAACTTATTGATTAACAAAAAATAAATAACAAAACATCCGGTAAAAAGAAGCCTGTACTGAATTTGAGAGTATTTACGTGTGTGTTTGTGTCTATGGGTGTGTTTGAATTGAATCATCAGGGAGGGTTTTGAGCAATCGTGAATGAGGTGTGAAGTTGAGTGCTTATTTAATAATGGAAATAAAATTAACTTAATATCTCCACAAATTCATTACAACCAACTCATCGCAATCATTCTGACAAATAGAACAATACATAAATTCCAATCAAATACATATAGTAACACCGTCTGTGTATACCCCAGATGCCGATAACAATTATCTCATATCACTATCACTTATACGGTCATCAAGCAAAGCCTATCATGAATCTGCTAGCGCCACCTGACGGTGGTCGGTGACATGAAGATTTTCTTTGTGTCCCACTACGGAGCCACCGCACCGTGCCCACCAAAGAGCATTATAATGAAGAAGCAAGCCAATAAAGCAACGACATTCGCTATTCACACAAGACGGATGTTGTAATAGTCAATTTTATTTGTTGAGATTGTTGTTGAGGAAATGGAAAATAAAGATCACTGGATAGAATTTTACGTTGTCGTTTCGATACGAGATCACGCAATTGAATATTATCCTTATCTTCCAGATGTTTTTTATTAAAAATCCACATGGAGTGAATGGAAGGACTCAAACAGTAGTAGAAAATGGTACTGACCAGTAATTTCATCGACTTTTCACGTTATATTAATTATGCGCAAAGTAATTATAATAACAAGGGTAAAGTCAACTAAAAGACTGTATTTGTAAGGTTAATAATTTTCTTTGTTAACCAGAAAATTGAATTCATCCCAAATCTTGGATCTTAAAAGATATTAAAAATCTTTGAACCCGTAGATAACTTCATTTATAGTAAGTTTACTAGAGGTAAAATATAATTTCTTTGCAATTTTCAGGTTCACCAATGCCTTTTAAATTGGATTAAGCGACTAAATTTGAAAAAAAAAAAAAAATAGATTTGATAAAAAAAAAACTAAATTAAACATCATCACACATATCACCATCATCATCACATCATTATTATTTTTTATCTAATCTAATTTTTTTTTTTGTTGTCTCTGCATCACCTTAAGGTAGACTGGTAGAAAATGCCCAAGGCATTAAGTCCGCCTTTGTACAGTTTTTTCACTTGTGCATAAAGTTTTAATAAATAAATAAATAAATTGATTATATAGATATTGTCGTAATTGTGTATTCAACTACATTTCACCCTTATGCGCTGAGGAATAAGGTTGGTAAGTGATCGACCGTCAATGAGCGCGGTGGTTTTCAAAGTGTTTCATTATGGCTGTGTATTAACTCTTTAACCAGTTAATACACAGCCATACGGTTCCGGTTCCGGTTCCGGTTACGGAGGTTCCTTCAATGCTGAGGATCGCGACGACATATGAAACGACTCCAAGCCATGCGGTCTCCTACAGTGTGAACCGCTCGGTACAGGCTGCCTCCAACAGTCTTCTTGATTGCGTCTGACTATCTTAGCTGTGATCTGTCTTGCGCGCTCTTACCCTTTACCGGGCATAGTAGCCTTTCCAGACAATGCCTAGGCGAAGGCATTACTTGTTCGAAGAAGCTGAGGGCGCTCCAGGCAGATTGTGGAAATCCGTTCGGTAATGTTGAGTTTGACATAAGCTACAGAATATATTTTTGGTTATCGCTGAGCGAATGTCACATTATCAAGGCCTCACGACACAAATACCTCACGACATAAAGCAGTGATAGCCTAGTGGTGTGACCGTCTGACTGTCAAGTCATAGGTCTCGAGTTCTAACCTAAGGCACGCACCTCTGATTTTTCGGATTCATGTGCGTATTGTATAATTATCACTAGCTTTTGGGTGAAATAAAACATCGTAAGGAAACCAGCAAGCATTTTTTTTTCTTTTTCGGATGGGAAATCCTCAAATAAATCCTCCCACTCTGGGCTGAGCAGGAGGGAGTGTCAGACTTTTACTGACTAAAACCCATCCATGTTCCTTCTTTTGCCCTTTGTGTTCCAGGGCCGCGGTATCTCTTTCGTACAGTCCCGCAACCCCGGAACCAACATGCCTGAGAGATATTTCTTGACGGCATGTAAAGCTAAGTCATAGCATAAAACCCTCTGGAAACAGGTTAGGAACTAACCATACGATAAAGAAAGAAACAACAACACAAATAAATAAACAACTAAGTTACGTCAAAGTTAACCATTCAAAGCACATACTTTTTAACTGGGTTCATCATCATTATCAGCCTGCAACAGTCCACTGCTGGACATGGACGATGTTCGGCAACTCTCATTCAGTTGCTACCAGCCACCCTGCGAAGATCATAGCGCCACCGAGCCTGAGGGTGTTCCGCCTCGCGCTTGCCGATTTGCGGTCTCCACTAAAGAACACGTCAACCCCACGGGTCATTGGGTCTATTATGGCAATGACAAACAGGAAATAATCTATGTCTATTAATGTCAACCTGCAGCCAGTACTAAAAGCGAATTGTTATTGCGTCTTCGAAGACAATAAAATCTCAGAGGACCCACTAGTAGGTCTTGGGAGACACATCAGTATTCGGAGACCCACCGGTGGGTCTGCTTGGTGGGTCCTTGAAGACGTAGTGAATATTTCAGCTTACTTATTTTGTGAGCTATGTCGACTGCTCTGATCAATTTATCTTCACAGCTGATCCACAATCGGCCCGTACCATTTTGACGGAACCTTTATATTGTCAAAAGTAACCACAAACTTTGGCAAAACGGAATCCTAAAAAAACGAGATTTAAAAAGTAATAATTTCACACACTTACTTGGCTCGACCGCCGAAGAAAACTTCGGAGCAATTTCAGCTAACTTCACGGAACGTTAGTGCCAACAAATAACCCATATTATTATTCTAAATGTTGCTCAACTTCGCGGGCAATTAAAAGAAAAACTTCTCATGAATATTAATTTTAGAATTGGATTTTCGTGGTTTTGACATTTATGTCATTCTTTGTAAGGTAGGCGTTTCAAACATTTTGTAATCAAAGTAAATAAAACTATATTCTTATTATATTGACTGCCTCGTTGGTCCAGTAGTCGCAGGCGACTGCTGAGTTGCGGTCCTGGGTACGAATCCTAGGTCTGGTAAAGTGTTATTTGGTTTTGCCATCAGGAATTTCTCAGTAGCAGCCACGGAGTCTGGATTTATGCCCGGTTGACGGCAATAGGCTCGCCCCCAATTACATGGGACTAAGAAATATAACTGGTGAAAGGTGGGGGTACTATTAGGTACACCTCTGCCTAACCCTTCGAGAATTACAGGTATTAGGATATATAACTATATACTATATTCACTCGTTCCGTTCAGGTGAACGAAACCATCTCAGTCAGTTAATATTGTACTTTGTACATAATTCCAAATACACTCCACTATAAACTTCTAATTTATGTGGTTTTATTACCAGCGACTGCCACACTATAATAAAAACTATTTACTACCTCGGTTCTGATGATATTCGAAAATTGTCAGAAAAAAACTATATCAATACTCCTTTTTAATAATATTTAGAATTTAGTTTTGTATTAAAGATAGGTTATTTTTCCCGGCACACTTTTTTTGTGAAACATTATGGGATCAAGAATTTAAAAAATACATTTATTTCACATTCCAGTTTTTTTTTTTTTTTTTGGTTAGCTACTGGCCAAAAGACAGTGCTCCAGGGTCGATAATTTACTATTTTATTCCTTTTGTTGTTTTCGTTGTCAATATTGTCATTCAGATTATTCTAGTCCTTGTCAGACGACCGATCTCGAAAGGGTTTAATATTTTGACAGATGGAATAGTTTGACAGCCGCCAGCGCTGTTAAGAACGTTTCTTTGAACGCAGTTACGATTCGAGGTAGTGTTTTTTAATATTCTTTTATTTCTTAATCTATCGAATATTGAAGGCTTTAAAATACTGCTAATAACACAATGTATTGGAAAGAATTTAAATAGTAATTTGTACCTCGGTACATGTTTTGGCCGAAAAAAAACACCTCCTTTATCTGAACTTTGGTCGTTCATAATGTACCTACTCATAAACTGTAAAAATAAAGAAAACATCTCAATAGAAACCTTGCACATGTAACGGAGATTCTTAATGACAAATATTTATTTCAACACTTGTAAGACTTATTCAAAAACACGTATTTCCTGGAACATGTTTAAGAAATTTTCGAACACTATTTTTCGTTCAATGTCATCGCGTTAGGCGGTATGAGGTGCATGTGAGGCGCCGCTGTGGCTCTGGATGTAATAACAAGCTTTTTGAAGATGCTCGCGTTGACAATAGACGGTCCAGGAAGGGCGCTCTTAAGTCTCTACAGTACTCACGCGAAGGAAAAAATAACGCGAGTCCTAATAAGTCGCTTCACCCGAGACTGTGATCGGAGCCTAATATATGAGCTCTTCTCAAACCGTTTTGTTGCCTGGGTGATAAGTAGGATACACATTTAGTAAATAGCAACATTCTACTAAACACAAGTAGGCTTTACAATAATAAATTGCTATTTGGTTTACGTGGGTTTGGCGCTGTCTCGACAAATTACTTATTTAAAGAGGAGGTACCTTACTAGTTATTTTTATAATTAAATTTTTGCTCTAGTGAATAAAGCCGCATGTCTGTGGTAACACTAGCAAAAAACCGGTCAAGTGCGAGTTGGACCCGCGCACCGAGGGTTCCGTATAAAATTGTACCGTAGGTATTTTAAAACTACATATTTACGGTTTTCAGATTTTTTCCTTAACATGTGTTGTAAGACATTGCTTCTTACACGGTGGAGCACACTGTGCAGATCTGCTCCGCTTGGGCGAAGCACCGCCGTGTCCTCGTAGCGGCGATCGGCGGCGGCGACCTCTCGCGTCCGGCCCTGGTTCAATCTATGGTCCGGAGCGAGAGGGAATGGGACGCCGTCACCTCCTTCTGCGAAGCAGTCATGCTAGCGAAGGAGGTGGCGGGACTTGAGAGGGAGAGAGCCTCAAGTCTCAGCCGCCGCGGGAGACGCAACGGGCGTCGGGGGCCACGTGGTGGCCCCCGGCCACCGTAGGCGCGGGCCTGTGGACGGTGAGCTATGGGCTAGCTCGCCGTCCGTCCGACTTATGACCACAGGCCGTGTCGACGGCGCGTTCGTGTTCCACGCGCGCCTCAAAGAGAGTCAGCAAACAGGAAGGGGTCCGTAAGGACCGACGCCTGCCAGGGTTGCGGGACTGTTCGAAAGAGATCCCGCGGCCCTGGAACACAAAGGGCAAAGGAAGGAACATGGATGGGTTTTAGTCAGTAAAAGTCTGACACTCCCTCCTCCTGCTCAGCCCAGAGCGGGAGGGGTTATTTGATGATTTCCCAGCGATAAAAATAAAAAAAAGACATTGCTTCTTGCTAAATTTTACGATTCTAGGTCAACGGGAAGTGCCCTATAAGTTTTGATTCTCTTGGGAAATCGCATAATATGCGATCTAAACGGTCATATCTTTTGATCGCATTGACTTACAAGTTTGATTTTTCACTGCTTCAACGGTAGTAGACTTAAGTATTGATACCTCCACGCTTTCCTGAGAAAAACGGTCTTGACAGACGGACAACAGAATAATCCTATAAGGGTTAAGTTTTTGCCGACTGAGATACGAAACTCTAAAAACTAATATAAAGGGTGTAACAAGACCCTTAACGAAGCCGAAAGATACTTGTTCTCCCCGTCATTGCGGTGTTTTTTTTTTGTTCTAGACCATACCTGGGAACCTTCTAGCTACGGAGATATTGGGTGGCAAAGTTCCAACTTTTTCACAAGTTTTGTTTTAAATACATGTTTTAATATAAGACTTTTACTTAAAACACCTCCACGATCCCCATACTATTCAATGCATCCAGCAGCACAGTGTGTTGAGTCCGTTACATTGAGTTTTACGGTATACAACGTGAATTTTGGCCCCAAAAAAAATATCGTTTCCCAGCAATAATTTTTACGTAAAGGTACTTAGTTTGATGTACATAATGCTTGGTTGACGGCTTCGTGAAGGGTCCTGTTACACCCTGTATGCTGGGATCTGATTCTATTGACGCTACACTAATCTAGCCCAACTGAAAGCCATAATACTCTTACCAAGGACGGAGGTCGACTGTATCCCTAAGTAATTATTTGCTTGATGAGTATTTTTCTCAACTGAATAAAATAAAACAAATTTTTAGAAAAGAAAACAGAAAATTCTATTAATTACTCGATTTTCTTAGAAAAAGGAAAAACACAGAAGGAACCGTTGCTTATCTTGAGCTCGTTTAATATAAATCAAGGGTACATCGCCTAAGGGGGGCACCATTAGCCGGTAGATACGGCGATACCTACCTTAGATTAATTGACGCCAAAAACAAAGATAACAAAACTAATGGAAATATCCTTTGGTAAAACATGTTCTTTAATCTAAAATCAAATTGCGACAAGCCTTTTATTAAAGGGCTTAAATAGAACGGAAGAGAAAGTGGTTTAGTGGATAAAAGCCGCGACTTACGTTGTAGGTTCGAATCAAGGCAAGCACATTTTTTTTTTTTATATATTTAACACTTCAAGCACAGAGTAGGTACAGAGGTGGACTTAATGCCATTAGCATTTTCTGCCAGACAACCTTTGGGTAATGCAGAAACAAACAGTGATAGGTGTAAATCTGAAAAAAAAAAACTGTGAGCAAAGGTTGCTGTCGGCGTGAAATTATTATTAGTAATTTAACTATTTCAAGGGGTTTTTTTTTGCACGGATTCCTAATCCTTTTTTTTTAATAAAAGCCGAATAAAATGTCAGCTATGCCTGTAGAAATCCCTTCAAAATCGGTCCAGCTATTCCGGAGATTAGGCGGAACAAACAGACAGACGGAGAGGCAAAAATTAAAAAAAAACCTCGCCGTAAGTATAGTCTACCTATTTGCAAATTTCATGGAATTCAATTAAACATACAAAGCATAAATTAAAAAAAAAAGACGTTCGTAGCTTGCACGTCGTGACTGCGACAAGCAGGTTACCACCATTTGCTGACAGAGTAAACTTTTGCATTTATAATAACCTATAACTAATATTTTCAAACAATATGGAAAACCATATTTATATACCAAAGAGTCCACAGCAATATAAACTTCATTTTTCAATTCAAAACTCCTTAACTCTAGCCAAATCGTTTAATGAATGGGTCTCACGAAATGAGTTTAATACAAATGGGACGTTTCCTATTTACACTCGAACAAAAACGTAATGAGATTTTGAGGCGCTTCAATTTATTTAATAGAATATCTGATTACAAACTGGTTGTGAATAAAATATTTGTATTTTAGACTGTATTATTCTTGTGAAACCCCTCCCCTATTTGTGAGTGAGGTGAAAGATACTGAGACGTCTAGAACCACTAACCATTCACCCAAAGTTGGTGTTATTCACAATGTTCTCACTTTAATTTTAGATCGTTTTTTGCGTCGGTCATTGTGTCTTCCTGTCTATTAATCTTGGGAGCATGATCCGGTAAATATGATTGAGGTAACTATGGCTGTGTAGCCAATTTATATGCTTGTCGGATTGTCAAGATTTATTTAGGCAGGTTCTTACATCATGTGGACAGACGATGGGTTTCGTGTAATGAAAAATTTACTGGGTGCGATACACTGTTTTTAGCAAACTAACAAATTACTTGAAATTTGCTGTTTGTTAACACAATAACACGAGGTACAATGAATTGGGTACAGTTGCAGGACGTCTCAACTCCGATGCGATCAGACACTCGATGTCGTCCTCGCTGCGAGCTCAAAACATCAGGGCTCTGTGGAAGTACGCTGTGCACCACTGGCGTACTTGCGACTCATTTTATGTCCGTACCAATGACCGAATCCGACATAATCGTACTTATATTCAGCAGAGTCATTTTATGATCTTTGACAGTTGTTATGGGTAGTCAGAGGCAGAAAAGTCGAGGAGTGTTTGAAGAAGTCAGTAAGGCAGTCGCTTCATGTATTTATGTATTCATGGTGCGTTGTTTTCATGTATTTCATTTTCATTTAATTTAATTAAGCTGCATGGTTAGACTAGAAGGCGATCCCAATTGCTTTAAGAAAATGCTAAGCTTGTATTCAGCAGTTTTATTGTGTTCACTCTTGTATTGCCTTTTTTTTCGCTTGGGAAATCATCAAATAACTCCTCCCGCTCTGGGTTGAGCAGGAGGGAGTATCAGACTTTTACTGACTAAAACCCATCCATGTTCCTTCTTTTGCCCTTTGTGTTCCAGGGCCGCGGTATCTCTTTTGAGCAGTCCCGAAACCCTGGCAGGCATCGGTCCTTTCGGACCCCTTCCTGTTTGCTGACATCTCTTTGAGGCGCGCGTTGAACACGAACGCGCCGTCGACACGGCCTGTCGTCATAAGATGGACGGACGGCCAGCTAGCCCATAGCCCACCGTCCACAGGCCCGCGCCTACTCTTGTATTGCCTTCAATGTTCTTCGTATCCACACATCTTATCATACACCTTCTGTATTTTTAACGAAGTTTTTTCCCAATATAGTAAGATCGCCTAAAAGTGGATCTCATATTCTACTTACACAATGAAATGAACTCACAAAGCAATTATTCTGGCTCTTGATCGAATATCAAGGAGACGATGGAAATATTTCGATCAAAATAGAATGAACGAGGAACTCTTGACAAAAATCACCCCTCAGAAAAGACTTTATTACGTAAAAGAAGAAAATCTCTGGACTGCGAAAGCAATTTCTGTCGAATTACTGACATAAATTATGTGCATGAGCCACTCACCTATATCTATAGGGAAAATGACTTGCGACATGGTTCTGAGGGAGATTATTTCACGTTAAGTTTTCCTTCAGTAATAGCCACTAGTTGAAATTGATTTGTTTACCGAACTAGTGGGTTCTGCAATCATTTCCAAGCAGTTTGAAGGCCAAAAATCTAATTTTACAACTTGGGTAAAACCTGTTGACTATATCAGCCTATAATGTTCCCACTGCTGGGACACACGGCCTCCTCTTTATAAGAGTGAATGGGCTATAATCCACCACGCGGGCCCAGTGCGGGTTGGTAGACGTCACATGTCTTTGCATTTTTGGTTCTAGGACATGTCTGTTTCCTCACGATGTTTTCCTTCACCGAGCAGTGGTGATGAAATAAATTACACAAAGTAATGCGACTGCCTGGGTTCGAACTCACGACTTACTACTGTTCGTAAGTTGGGACCGCCACAAAATTTTAAGAATTTTCATATAGCTATGGATGATAGTGATTGTGCTTGTTGTTAACAATTTAATAGTAACCTTATTGGTAACTATATTTTCGAGCCGTTTGGTGTTGAAACTCTAGGACCGTGGGTCCAAGTGCTCACAGCCTTTTCAAGAACATTTCAAAACGCTTAGTTGACACTTCCCGTGACCCAAGGGCTGGCTTTTACCTTGGCCAAAGGTTTAGCATTGCCATACAACGTGGCAACGCCGCCAGTCTCTTGGGTACATTACCAGTTGACTGCGTTGAGGAGGATTTTTTTGACGCCATTTTTTAAATTTATTCATAAGTTAGTAGTTACTTAAGGTTATTTTAATTTATAAATTTTAATGTATTCATGAATAAATTGAATTCTCTATTATTATTTAATTAAAATGCTGTAGAATTATTGTATTTTAGATTCTAATAATATGTTGTGTAAATCCGAGTAAATCAAGATTAAAATAGCTCTCATTCCTTTTTAATTTTCCAATGAAACGTTAGCGCCTTTACACAACTACGAGCTTTAAAGACGACATTCAGAACAAACAAAGGTTGAAACAAACAGTAAATCCAATTTTATTCCGGCACGAAACTGTGCTATCTATTGGAGGACAGTCGCCGAACCTCGCGTTATCCTTAATACAACAGACGGGATGAAGCTCACCACTTCGTATTATGGTGACGACTGTGATGTGAGAAGTTTTGGCGATAGAATTAGGAGCCCGTTTAATGTTTAAATGTGCCTGGGTTAGACTGAATGAACTGAATGAGCGAAGGAATGTCTTGGCGTGGCTTTAGAGAGGCTATGTCTAGTATTGTCTAGCAGTGAACTGCGTTAGACTGAATTCATTGATTGTTGATTAATGACTGGTTAGTAATGTTGTTAGTGGGTTATGGGTGTTAATGGAAACGTAGGAATGTTTAATGCGTGAAGAAAGACGTAAATACAAAAAAATGTATTTTTAAATTAATGTCTTAATTATTGAAAAAGAATGAGAGACTACGATATGACACTATTCAATACAGGCAGAGGTAATTCTGGTCTTTCAAATCATAAAACTCATGATCATTGAAAGTTTATTCTGAGCTGCACTCATTATGTCTTGTCTAAATGTCAGTTATGATTATTCAAACTAGTGTGTGTTCACTGTGTTCATTCGTAGTTTTAGTTCTGAACTCATTTGAAGCCTATGAAAATAAA
This sequence comes from Eugnorisma glareosa, assembly GCA_947578425.1. Classification (NCBI taxonomy): domain Eukaryota; kingdom Metazoa; phylum Arthropoda; class Insecta; order Lepidoptera; family Noctuidae; genus Eugnorisma; species Eugnorisma glareosa. Next base: position 17,693,487 of record OX387959.1, read on the forward strand.
CGCAAGTGTCAGGCTTCTTTAACTTTATTATTGTCTTGATTCAAACAACACAAGGCTTCTTTAACTTCATTATTGTCTTGATTCAAACAACACAAGCCTTCTTTAACTTCATTATTGTCTTGATTCAAATAACACAAGCCTTCTTTAACTTCATTATTGTCTTGATTCAAATAACACAAGGCTTCTTTAACTTCATTATTGTCTTGATTCAAACAACGCAAGGCTTCTTTAACTTCATTATTGTCTTGATTCAAACAACACAAGGCTTCTTTAACTTCATTATTGTCTTGATTCAAATAACACAAGCCTTCTTTAACTTCATTATTGTCTTGATACAAATAACACAAGGCTTCTTTTACTTCATTATTGTCTTGATTCAAACAACACAAGGCTTCTTTAACTTCATTATTGTCTTGATTCAAACAACACAAGGCTTCTTTAACTTCATTATTGTCTTGATTCAAACAACACAAGGCTTCTTTAACATCATTATTGTCTTGATTCAAACAACACTAAATCCTAGATCAGTCAAACCGGCTGTGGACACCGGATCCGTCTCTCATCAGAAGCCGCGTCCTCAATCAAATTAGTCCTTACCGATTCGACAGAACCTTGTGGCAGTGCCTTGTTTAAAATTAAAGTAAATGTTCTACTGTGAATGAAAACGGATTTGCCAACTCCACACAGATCTATATTCACACTTCCACGTCAAGATAAAGTTAGAGACCGCGGCTCCGACACTAAGCTGCGATCCGCAGAACTCTCCAAATTGATCTACCTGTTGATTCGGATCGCGCTCGTCTTATGTGGGATTTGTACGATATACTCGTGTGGGATTCATTACTGAGATGTTGCCTGTTGCTTTTAAATGAATGAGACAAAAGGAAAACCCAAACTAAAAGTTCTACTATTATGATCGGCCGACCCGTCATACTTTTCATACAAACGCTCGTATGTGATTAGGCCGTTTTTCCACATCTATCTTTGATTTTTTTAACTAATAGGTATCTTGTGCACTCTATCTAGGTTTCTAAGAAAGAAAAAATAAAAAATTGTAGAAACAAATTCAGTATCAGCCTCCGAAAATTGCTGTTTGGCACAAATTTTACCTGAACTTTGGCCGTTCATAATAAGTAAAAAATAGTACATTTTGATACAAGTGGAGAAATTTTGTTATTGCATTCGAGGCGGAATTTACACCCGAGCCGTAGGCGACGGTATTATGGAGCCGAGAACTGCAATAACAAATTCCCACGTGTATCAAACGACGTTTTTCAATACACTTTCGAAGAAATAAAATAAAAGACCGAAAAGTATTTTTGTTATTAAAATATTTAATTATTGAAATGTTACTGTATTATTAAAGGAGTAATTATGAAAATGATACACAGCAGATTTTGTTGGCATTTTTACGGTTTGTGAAATGTTATTGTTAACAATTTCATTGATTTCACTGTTTTGTGTATTAGTGAATGTTGGAGATGACGGCATGTAGGAGGTGGAAGGGTGTTCTAATTGGTCTTCAGTATTTTTATGAGGCACCAAATCGCTATTGGCATATGAAGTAGAAGGGTGCGGTTCAAGGCAAAACTTCTTAGTGGCTGGCTCTAAATATATTAAGATTATTTTATTAGCATAATTAAATTGATTGCTTGTGTTATTTTGGCAATGTTTGACTTGTTGTGTATCGAGTCTTCGATATAAGATTCTGCAACTGTGCTAGACCGCCATCCGCCATGACGCTTTAAAGTCAATATGTCGGCTCCAGCATCAGCCAACAATGTAGCTGAAGTTCTTCGAAAGCTATGTCCGGTGCAAGAATCAGCATCTGGTAATCCTAAAAACTTTGCGATTTCCTTTGGCATAGCACCAAATTTGTTCACACCAATAGGTTGAGCCATACATTTACCCTTTTGATAATTTTGAAAAAAACGATCGTTCGTTGTTTTTGAGGAACGTAGAGCTTCGTATTACTTTACTATGTCATAAAATGGACCGTGAATTGTAAATGATCGTGGAATATTGGTTTTAGTATGGGCAAGCAATTTGCCATGATTCTTGATATCTTCTGTTGTTATATTACAAAGTTCCTGACGTCTACATGCACCATTTATCCCGAATATTAAAGCAACCTGGAAAGAGATAAAACACTGCTTAGATAGGTATAGATCGTTTAGCGTACGGACGTAATTAGTTCAATTACTGACCTTTGTTGCCAAATACTGACTATCCGGAGCATGTTTCAAAAACTTTTCAACGTCATTTGGTGACAATACCTTTGATTTTTGTCCAATATAACCGACTGAGGTCTTTTTAGAAACGCAGTCAGGTTGGAATATGCTTTTATGTCAACACCGTGTGTTTGCAGAACTGTGCTTTTTAACATGGGATGGATACTCCATAGCGCGTTAGTAGTATGCTAAAAATACTTGCTCCGAAAATTATGACGCATGTTTATTGATTTTCCACTGAAGAAAATTTTGCAAAGTTGCATTATATTTTAACTTGGATTTAGATGGCAACAGGCTGTCGCAAGCATTTTGTGCCTCAATCACAATACCTGGTGGCGTAGCATCTAATGAACTTGACGACCCGAATGGCACAGCGGTAGTGAGGCTGCCTTGCGTTCTTAGGGTCCCGGGTTTGAATCTCGGTAGGAGCAAATGTTTGTGTGATGAGCATGGACATTTGTTTCCGAGTCATGGATGTTTATATGTATAATAAGTATGTATTTACAAACAAAAAGTATCTATGTAGTAGTATCAACTATCTGGTGTCCACGACACAAGCCTCGATGCTTAGTGTGGCACCTAGATGGCGCTGTGTGTAATGTCCAGCGATATTTATTATTTATTTATTATTATAATTCTCTTCAAAACTTAGATTCGACATTTGTTCGCAAAAACACAAATTAATTAGACTCAACTTTCTTTTTTTCCCGCTTTTCTTTAAACCTGCGAAGGTATCGCAGGTTTAAAGAAAAGCAAAGGTATAAACCCGCTAAACAGCCTAATATGAAAACAGAAAATTCAAATATTTTTGAGTTTAGAACACAAATAAATGTTAATTTGTCCATAAAAGTATTTTTTTTAAATTATCATGTTTGTTACTGATATTCTATTTATAAAACATAATTTAATAACTAATTATTAATAATAATAATTATTTAAATACTCATAAAATATAAAAGCCGTAAAGACGGTTAACACTTTGTCGAGATTTTAAAAAAAATCACCACCGACTGTAGACATTGCACCCATTTGGACTTAGTTTATGTATAGTTATCATCTGTGGAAATTTTTATTTCCGCACGTGTGCGAAAAAATACTTAAAAAAACACGCGTGTGAAATACATTGCATGTTGAACCTAATCGTAGTGCGATAAGAACCAGTTTTCGAGAAAGTGTATTGAAAAACATTTTGATAGAAACCTTGCACGTGTAATGGAGATTCTAAATGACAAATATTTATTTTACAAACTTATAAGACTTATTAAAAAACACGTATTTCCTTCAAAATAGTGTTCGAAAATTTCTTAAACTTTTTAAGAAATCGAACACTATTTTTCATTCATGAGGTGCGCGGGAGACGAGTTTTGCGGGATCGGGGCGGGTTGAGACGAGGGAGTTGAAAGAAAAACGCCGCTGTGGATCTGGATGAAACAACAAGCTTTCCGACCATGCTTGCGTTGACGATAGACGGACCGGGAAGGGCCTTCTTATAGGATGGTCGAACTTTTAGTTAGGGTTGGAACGATTTTATTTTGAACCCTGAATTGGGATCGTGGCTTCGCTTTCGTACGGGTTTCTTCCGGATTAAAATTAGCCAACGTCATACCGAAGTATCAATTTTATTAACTATTAAGCCATACAAAAATCAATGAGCAGACTGTCACATGTACTTACATATTAGTTGTTATATGGGCTCTTTATGTTAACAGTTATAATTTAGTCCCTCGACTGCCTCATTGGTCTAGTGGTCGCAATCGATTCCCGGGTCAGGCAAATTGTAACTGTTTTCCATCAGGAATTACTCAGTATAGCAGCCACGGAGTCTGGATCTCTGTTGATGGCAATAGGCTCGCCCCCTAGTACACGGGACTTAAACACAACTGGCTAAATGTGGGTGTATTATTAGGTACACCTCTGACTAACCCTTTGAGTTACAGGCGTGATGTTATGTTACGTTGTTTTAATTTTATAAACATGAATAATTTTATTAACAGTGCTTTTTGAAAGACTTCATTAGCGACTGCGGAGCGTGCTCGTTCCTCAATAGATTCAAATACTAGATACAATTATGAAAAAAGTATTACCTACAAGACTTCCTTGTGAATGGTTTGAACTATTGTAGCGTGACATGAACCTATTAACATTAAAATTACGACCTATTACCGTTTTCTTAATTTTACACGACACTTTACGATAAAATTAATTGACAGGTCCCCCTGTTTAGCGAAAGTTAATTTTCTAACGTTACGTTGTTACATCGTTAATGAGCACGAAATAAAAATATTTCTACTCAATTTTACAAAAAGGTGCGAAGGTTTTTTTTTCGTGTTATCACTCACAGATATGAAAGAGAAAGGAGTAAATGTTGCCGTGACGTCTGACAGGGGAGAATGGAAGAAGAATACGTGTTGCACCAACCCCAAATAGAATGGAACAAGGGCAGAAAGATGATGATTTCATCACTTACTATTTCGTATTACAATTCGTCAACGAAGTATTCTTAACCTCCAACTACGCAACACTGGGTACACATGGGTTCAGAATACTTCGTTTTAAAGGTTCCTTTTCATCCTGTCAGTGTCGCATAAGCGTTAGTCGCACTTGGGTGATATCGAACTGCTGTCGCACAAGCTTTTGTAGATACTATGGTATCATTTTTTAGATGTTTTTTAACGCTTGCAACACTGTGAAGAAAGGTAATATACTCTATGACTGCGAACTAGCACTGCAATAAAAGGACTTTTACAAAATGGACGCGTATATTTTATTTTGACAAAATCATGAATCTTACGAAGATAAAATGGTGATTAACTGGTGCTTGCGTCTCCCTCTTCTCAGCCGCTCACTCTTCGATCCATCACAAAGTATTTGTTGGACTAGCGTGATGTCGAGCATCAGTTTGTCGCACAAGCGTGCATTCGATCTATGGTGAGTCGCAGTACAGTTTTGTCGCACAAGCGTTAGTCGCACATCCGTTTGTCGACCTCATGTAGTGCACTCAATGTGAAGTCCATCAACCCATGCTGGGCTTGGTTGGTAGAATACGGTAGGTTATTTTGTGGTATCCTGTGTTTTCCCAGTGAAAACAATATAGAATGTTTATCCTGTACTATTGGGTATTTCAGCTGTTTAGTTATAAACTTCAGCTAATAAAATCCAAAGGTTAAATACATATAAACCAGCTGACTCGACATTCTTGATATATCACGTAGGCGGATTACCTATGAATATGCAATTACTGTATAAAGGTTTCTAAAACAATGAAACATTTCGATTGAATTATTTATTAGATTAATAACTTTTTGAATTAAACTTATCAGAACAGAGGTGAGCCTGTGTTAAGGATTGTTGAAAATCATTTCACTATTGTAAACCGCGAAGGGTTCAGCAGGGGTGTTCTTATACCCACATTTCGCCAATTATGTAATGACAGTGATGAACGTACCTCTGATTTTTTGGATTCATGTGCGTATTGTATTATTATCACTAGCTCCGGTGAAGGGAAACATCTTGAGGAAACCAGCATGCCTGAGAGATATTTCTTGACAGTGGTTCGAAATCGACGCTCCGTGGACATTGAAATCAAAATTTCTTTAGGCGAGAAATAAAAATCGGAACGGCTTTATTTTAGTATTATTTATAATAATTGGTAATATGACAGCTATAGACAGAACCATCTCCGAAAAAAAAAAAAAAATGTTGTATGAAGTAAAACACAAAAGTCGTTTTTTCTCACAACTTAATGAAACTTAAAGCCTGCGGCTTACATGGGGTGTTGCCCCACATGAGGGGATTCCGAAATGCTATAACACGCACACCCATCCGCTTCACTCACAGCAGAGTGTTGAATTTCGAGAAATTGAGTTAGAGATTTTTACGTTCATTTAGGTGTGATTTTGAAAATACACAAAGTAATTGACTTTAGTGTGCTAATTTTATTAATTATAATGAGAAATAATGGAATATACAATATAAAAATACAAAAAAAACACTCAAATAGAGACTCATTTACAATATAAATAGATTTTGTAGTATTTCTTATGATAATTTAATTCGTTGTTAGTAGATTATGTTAGTAGACACAAAGTTTGACTTCATAATTAACATTAAAAAAAAACAGTATCTTCTCAGGACACTGGAAAATTTTTCTAGCCATGTTGCCATCATTCGTGGTTCCAGCACCTTTATATAAAAGTATTGATATGAGAACATTATTAGATAAGTTTTATAATATTACGCTAACTAAAGGCTGTTATGTTTAAGTACCATGTAATAGCAACCTAGCATATTGCCTTAAAGGCACAGCAATTGAAAATCCACCATTAAAAAACCGGCAATGTTACTTTGTCCAACCGGAGAATTGATTCTAAGATCCCATGCTCAGTAGACTAACGCGCAGTCGAAGGAATTAATATCTCATTAACTGCCTTAGCCTTTTTTTCAACTGCGTTGGGGTCGGATTCCAGTCTAACTGAATGCAGCTTCAGAAAAAAATCACTTTACTTGGAACGAATGCCAATCTGCACAAGTAAAACTGGTTGTTAGACTGGCCACTGACTACCTATAACGACTGTCAAAGATCTATGAATGACAGCCGGGACCTACCGCTGAACGTGCTTTCCAAAGCACGGGGAAACTAAGTATATAATCAATGGTCACCCATCCATGAACTGATGTTATTATTTAGCCACAAGCTTGCTCAACTAACGCCTTGCTTGACGTCTTTGAAGCTCAATCTGTGTAAAAAATGGAATAAACTGTGTTGCCTCTAATATAGTCTGTATCTCAATTTCTTTGATATACTGTACAGATGTCTATCTCTCAGTGATGTCCTGTTAACTCGGGATTTCGGAAAACGTTATCAAAATTGTAAATGTACATTAGTGAAAATGAGATACTGCGGTTCTTTTGTGTGAGAGGTTACTGAATTGGCGCTGCCTACGAGTTATAATTTAATTAGCACAAACACGAATGAACACCTAAAAAAATATCATAAGCGGCTTATAATGAGTGTAAAAATACCCTAAACGAAGCCGAAAGACACTTGTTTTCTCCGTCATTGCGATATTTTCTTTATTTTCATATATTACTTACTACTAATATTATAAAGAGGTCAAATTTGTTTTGAAGTTTCTATGTTTGTATGTAGGGGGTAATCTCTGGATCTACTGAACCGATTTTAAAAATTATTTCACTAATAGGAAGCTACATTATTCCCGAAAGCCATAGGCTATATTTACAACGTGGCCGTGGGATAATTTCCGACAAAAACGCAAGCGAAGCCGACTATTCAATGCATCCATCACTACAATGTTTTGAGTGCGTTATATTGAGTCCTGCCAAAAAACGTGATCACCACCACTCACCTTAAAAAAAAAGTTATTTCCCAGCAATATTTTTTGCGTAGAGTTACTTAGTTTGACGTACAGAATGCTTGGTTGCCGGCTTCATGAAGGGTCAGTAAACACCATGTATATGGATGTATTTTAAACTAAAAGCGATCCCATATTCTGAACCGTTCATGATCGTTTTCGGCCAAGTGCCAAAGCCATCATCAAAAATGTATAAATGTATAAATATCCCAAAAGACATCAAAGGAAGCCCATTCCGATTGCCATAGAAAATTAGCCTTCCCAATCCTCAGTCAAAGAAGGCCAAGGCTGCGGTCACTCTAATTAGAATATTGATGGCTTCCTTCAATGAGCTCAGCAAACGGCTAAGGGTCAATTCACACCAAGACGCGACGCTGCGCGCACATTTTAATAGAGCGACTCAAAATATAAGTTTATTTACAACACGAAAAGATACACATTTCATTGTGAGAACTCGCGGCAGCGCGCGGTGCTGCGCGAAATCTCAGGCCTATTTCAGTATCGTCGCGTCGCGTCGCGTCTCGGTGTGAACTGACCCTAAGCTGGAAAAGGTTGGAAGTAATTTAATTTTCGAAGTAGCGGAAGGTTTCTTCTCGATTCACAAAACGGAATTTAAAATGGGTATGATTTTATGAAAATGATACTGTGTACGCAGTTTAAGTTGTTATGGTTTTTCTGAATTATGTGGAAGTGATTACTGAAACAGGTACATGTTCCTCGACTGTTTTGTTGGGCTAGTGGTCGCAAGCGCGACTGCTGAGCAAGTCCTGGGTCAACAAAGTGTTATTGGATTTTACCATTAGGAATTTCTCAGTATCAGCCACGGAGTCTGAATTTGTGCACGATTAATGGCAAAAGGCTCGCCCCATATTACATGGGACTTTACCATAACTGACGAAATCTGGGTACTATTAGGCACACCTCTACCTCTACCTTTGGGGACTACAGGCGTGATGTTAGGGATACATTCCACAGTTTATAGAAAGGATTTTGTTATTTAAATATCCTAATCCTAACAAATATTATCCTAACTATAATAATATAATAGTATAAATGCGGAAGTAAGTTTGTTTTTTACCTTTTCACGCCTAAACCACTGAACCGATCATTGTGAAATTTTGCTTATACGTTTTCAGGTGTACAGAAACAGACATAAACCTTTAATTCCGAAAAATGTACTGTTCCCGAGGAAAACAACAATAACGTTCATAAGATAACAAGCATAAACGTCCAAAATCTATACGACTGGAATAAATAATTAATAAGTCCAAACAAAACCAGCACACTTGAAACTCTTAGTGCTCATCTACGGAGACGCGACGCGTAGGGCTGCGCGTTGCGCGGCGCGGCCTGCCCTAAATTTAAACATATGGCGATGAATGAGAGCGTTTACGGAGAAGTGATTTACGCGCGTTTGCTTGAGATGCAGCGTTGCCCGCAGATGATATCGCCGTGCACCGCCGCGTATGCGGCATGTAACGCGGCGGTGCACGCGGCGTCACAGGAACATTTTTTATGGCATATGACTCGCAACGCACCGCGCAACGTGCCACCCGACGCCCCGCGTCTCCGTAAACAACACATTACATTACATTACGTACATTGTGTATGAGCGTGCGGTAACGCGAGCCGCTGCACGCACCGCCTCTCCGTAAACGGAAAAACGAACTTACACGATCACAATTGTTCGTCTCTGACAAACAACTGAAATTAAAAACAAATGATCCAAACGGAACGATCTGAGACATTTCTTGTAAACAAAACTAACTTTATTTCAAACTAGCGGTCGCCCGCGGCTCCGCCCGCGTGGATGTCGGTTACCGCTGCAAAAAGCCTATATATACCCAGGAAAGACACGGTCAGCAAAATGATTCCCAGGTCAATTCACAGACACCGACAGTAACATCAATTTCGCCATAACTTCAAAACCAAACGTCCAATTTTAATCATTCACAGACCAAATATTATCTACATAAACTGTACTTAGTGATGAAATAATTTATTTTGATAAGGATTAATAGCATCAGTAAAATAAACGCGTTTAAATGTAGTCCAAAAAAATTCAAGATTTTTAAATAAAAAAACGGTTGTTGTGCCTCACTCGACATAGATAGGTATAGTGTGTCGCGGAATTTTTGTAGATATTTATAAGATCTACAATTAATTACAACATTTTATGGTTCTGTCTTTTATAGTTTAGGCAGCGTACGCAAAATAAGTAACTTTTCTGGTTGATTTTTTACACCTTGTGTCCGAAAAACCCAAATATCTTACGGAACCCTATTTTTTTCCAAAATAAAATATAGCCTATGTTACTCGTGGATAATGTAGCTTTCGAATGGTGAAAGAATTTTTAAAATCGGTCCAGTAGTTTTTGAGCCTATTCATTACAACCAAACAAACAAAGTTTTCCTCTTTATAATATTAGTGTAGATGTCACTACTTTCGTAATAGTCGAGGCTCTGATATCCTCAAATACAGGCCTTACTCCTAGTTTAGGCACCAACCTACCACAGGATAATTTAAGTTTGTTATGTATTAAACTTTTAGCCCATTATCTTGCTGACTCATCATCTGCCTAGCCTATTCCCAACTACAACCAAGGTACCCTATGACCATTTCTGTACACCTGAAAATTTCAGGGAGATCGGTTCAGTGGTTTAAGCGTGAAACGGTAACAAACTAACAAAGAAACTTACTTTCGCATTTATAATATTATTTAGGACGTCAAAATACATAGTCATTAGTAGTAGGTATCATTTCGTAAAATACGTATAAAAACCTTTATTTTCTTTCTATTTGTAGAAGCACTCAATATATTATCACCTGCATTTTCCAATTATGTTTGGGTCGGCTTCCAGTCTAACCGGACGCAGCTGAATAATAATATTTTACATGGAGTAACTGCCTATCTGACCTCCACAACCCACTTAGTAATGGGTAATACGATAACAATTGGTAAGACTGGTTGTCAGACTTTCACGACGGGTCACGGGACTGCCAAAAATCTATAAATGATAGCCGGAACAAATGGCTTAACGTGCTTTCCTAGGCACGGAGGAAACTTGGTATGTAATGGGTGGACACCCATCCCCGGACCAACCTAGGCAAGCACGGCTTAACCTGAAGATTGACCCGAGCGGGTGTTATTATTCAGCCACAAGTTCCTCTGTCACCTGTATTGTCTTGCTGACGGCTGCATTATTTTCAAAATCTGTGAATGTTACAAAAAGACAATTAATAAAATATCGTTTACCTGTCGCTACAACGGTTAAGGTAACTGCCTTTACTGCCTCGTCTCAAAATCCACCCTGTTTACTGTGTTGAAAAATAAACCTTTCTTTATTTTTTTTCCTTTCCAGGATGCTGGGCGGCGTGGGAGGGCGGCACGCGTCCGTGCGCCGACGCGGCAGCTCCCCGGGCGTGCGCCGATATGCGGCAAACGCGGCCGCCGCAGACGAGTCGCCGCCGACGTCGCCGCGCCCCGTGCGCAGGCGTCGGGCCGCGCTCGCTGCGCAAGATCACAAAACCTGCGCGCTCATACATACGAGGCTCAAATTGGGTGATATTATGTGAGTGCTTAGGTTAATATTACTTACTTAAGACCCGTTCCGGCCCGCACGGATGCAACATTTTTAGACAGTTTCATACATATTTTCGACTTTATCTGCTGAACAAATCTTTCATACAAACCTTGCCCACGTAGCCAAAACGTGTATTGATTATGACTATTGATTTCTTTATAGGCAGTTTTTTTTTATTAATTTATTTCTTATATATTTCTCTCACCAGATGAAATTTTACTTCCACAGGCTAATCAGTATGAAACTCACTAAAAACATACACAGCTTTAAAAAAAAAATATATATATATAAATATTTCTTATAAAGTCGTTCCACAATTATTCTACCTCTGAAGGCACACTAGACACGAGCTCAAGGCCCCGCAATCCAAGAGGCCCCCAAGTTACTGTAACTGTCCAAGCTAGAGGCTGTCAAAAGAAACTTAACTTATCCGAGGCAGGACGGGAGGTTACTAAAATTTTCAAGCCTGTCAAAGTCCACAGCTAAGTTACCGCAGTAAGCTTATTTTCGTTGCATTAAGTTGCTGTTGGGTTATTTTCTGAGAAGAGGCTATGAAAGGACTGCATTTGATTTTTTTATTCCACGGAACTCATTCTGCGTCAAAAGTAGTGTCAAATGCTATTTGTATGAAGCAGAATTCAATGTAACGCATTCGACAACTCAGTTTGATATCCTACAAAACTAGACTAAACAGGTTAGTGCATAAGATATTTAAATGAACTAGAGATTGGTATTCCGCATCTACGGAGTTCTACTATATCAGGTCCCCAGCCTGTTCCTTTCAAGCGTTTCTTGAACATCATAATTATTAGTTTTATCTACGCCTGTCGAGGATATTCGTTTGGGAGAGCAAATAATAGTTTCAGCTAAGGACCCTGTCGAAAATTTTGATTTGATCATTGTTGTTATTTTCCTCGGCTGTATGAAAATGTATAGATATCGTATTGATTCATTTACGAACGACGAACTTATAGAAATCTTACTATTTTGATTTAAAAACGAATAGTCTGAAGTTATAATAATTCTTTAAACTTCAACAGTAATTTCTAAATAAACTCCTCCTAGCTGAGTTGAACAATCTCTAATGAAATTTCGTGAAACATGTTTGTTGACAAACTCAGAGACACATTTTCAAAACAAATAAATAGTTGAAACTCAGGCGCCCTCTCACAATTCCTTGTAGAAGCTTTGAACATCAAAGCATTCGTAGCGCCACCGTAGCCGCGTAGCAAGCGGAAAACAGAGGAACTTATTTCATAACTGCGATGTACGAGCCGTCTAGCGACAGTCACTCGCACCTCTAAAATTATCTAGTAGCGCCATCTAGTGCACTGGCACTAATAGCGAGAAAATGTGGACCTAAAATTTGTCCTCTGACATCGGCGCTCAGTACGGGAAAATCTGTAACTGCAATATGGCGACACCAGAGCCATCTAGCTCCAACAGTTTGGCAGGGAAAACTCCTGTGTACCGAGACTTTGTAATTTCAGAGGGCGGAAGATAAACTCGGGTCATCTATGTTTCTGTTCGTAGCCGATAGATGTCTGTACGAGTCTCACACAGACGACAATGGTTGAAAGTCTTTGACTCGTGCTTAGCGTACTTGGCCTAATTTGTGTTTAAAGAAACGTGCAACGTGGCTTCTTGGTAAAACCTAATTGAATAACTAACACCTAAATTAAATGTGGTAACTATCTAGTATTACAATTATCTTGAGCAAAATAGACTTAATTTGATCTAGATTAGGTCAGTACAAATATCAAGCGTATACAAAATCGGAGTCAACATTCGCCCGACTACCGCAACATCGACAGAGGCCTATTCGTCGAAGTATTTCGCCCGATGCTATCGATTGGAAATTCAATTTCCATTTGGAGTCCAAAACAGAAGACGGTCGGATTCAATTCTGTAATAATGGAGTCTCGTGAAGTCGTCCGTTCACCAAGTTCGGCCAGTGTAAATGGAGCAGACTTGCTTCCTGTCTCCACGTGGTGAGATGCCATTATTGATTTCCGGCGCGTGAAAGAGACAACGCTCTACCACAATTTGTTGCACTATTTTCCGTCCCATTCTTTCGCCAATATATGACCTATTTTTATGCCGCTTTTCCTATATTAATACAGCCTAAGTAATTAGGTGAAAAGTTCGGTTAGCGCGATGTAATCTAAGCAGTGGTTCGGTTATAATGATGTGTTTGTTTTTTGTATATTTGGTTTACGTGTTATGTTGAACTACAATACTGGTTCGCGGCATTGTGTACGGAATAGAACCTTTACCGAATTTGCTCGAAATTGTAGATTGAATAATAAAGCGGTTACGGTATACCTTTACGTTTTGGAGCCATTGTGTTTTGTTACATTCGACGATGGCCGTCAATATTTAGATTTTATAAATCGTTTTCTAATTTCCAGAATGAATGTATTTAGATGGCATGCTATGGCGTTAGGTAATTTTATTTGTATTTTATACAACATTCTTACTTAATTTACACGATAGCATCAATAAAACGTTTTTTTTTCATTGACCGTCCAAATAATGATTCAACTAGCTTACAACCGCGGCTTCGCCTGCGTGAAGTTGGATTATTGCCCCTGGGATCAGATTACCGAGATAAAAAAGGTTATAAACTATTTCTCTGTACGTATATCCAAATCCGTTCACTAGTTTTAGTAACAAACATCCATACATCCAGACATACGTACATCCTCACAAACTCTCGTATTTATAATATTAGTATAATAAACTATATATATTATATATAAACGTTTTTTTTTAATCTTCATCAGCTTATAGAAGTCCACTGCATAACATAGGACTGTCCAATCGCTCGCCATTGAATTAGGTTCTCGGTAGCTCCTGTCGACGTTCTAACTTACTTATCGCTACATAGTATAAAACAAAGTCGCTTCCCGCTGTATATGTCTATGTATACTTAGATCTTTAAAACTAAACGGATTTTGATGCGGTTTTTTCAATAGATAGAGTGATTCAAGAGGAAGGTTTATATGTATAACATTGCACCCGTGTGAAGCCGGGGCGAGTTATTAAATAAATTAAACTTTTTGAAACCTCATCAATAATAACACAACAATCACCATACTCAGTAATCACCAACCCGAGCAACAATTGTGGGGTGAGCAGTAAATCAGCGGATTACCGGTGGTCGGCGGTTCGACGCACCTGCACCTCACGGCTTACGGGAATAAATACCAGGGAATTAGCACCGCGTTAATTAGACTTATTTTATACATGGATGTACGGAAAATTTCAGAAAACATTCAATTTAATAATTTAGTAATTTTCATTAGAACCTTTTAGTTAGAATATTTTTTTTCTTGGAAGTCAATTTTTTTTTTTTGCAAAAAAGGTTTTATTTTTATTAATTTAAATAATGTTAATGTACAAGAGTGGCACATAGGCGTACTTATGCCACAGGGCATTCTGTACCAGTCAACCTTTGGGTCTGTTAAGACAGCATAGCATTGTAATACAGTACAAAAAAATAAATAACTTTATTTTACCCTTGTTAGTTGTGATATAGATAGATAGATAGATAAATTATTTATTTAGTGAACACAAAAGACACAACACACGGAAGTACAATTAAATTATACAATTTACAAAAAGGTGCCAATATACAAAAACGGAAACATAATTTATGAAATGAGTATGGTAACACCATGACAGATTTCAAATAAAATAACGAGTATTTAAACAAGGTGCGGTGTGCGCCTCAAGGTTGCACCAAATGGGAGTCCAGCTCAGCATGTGTCAGGCATGCACCTGACGCTGATATTCTGCTGGATCCCTGTAGTGACATACGGACGTCGAGCAGACGAGATAAATTGGTGTCACCCAAATCCTTGTCAAGCATCAACTTTGCATCGTAACTAGTAAATATCACACGATATAAATATGATATAACATAATCCACATGGACGAAGAAGAAAAAATACATATTATAGGGGATAGCTCAAAAACTAAGCAAAGTTAATAAAATGTATATGGGTGGTCCCATATATTTTTTTTTAACTTTGCTGTTCCCTCTACCAAATGAAAAAATAATCATAACCTCCTTCTTTTTTTGAAGTCGGTTCATCATTTGTCTAGCCTTTTGTTGGGGTCAGCTTCCAGACCAACCGGATGCAGCTGAATTCCAGTATTTTACAAGGAGTGACTGCCTACCCGACCTCCACAACCCAGTTAGCACTGGGTGATACGATACCCCTTGGTAAGATAGGTTGTCAGAATTTTGGGGCTACTGACTACGCGTAACGTCAAAGATCTACAAATGACAGCAGAGACCAACGTCTTAACGTGCTTTCCGAGGCTCGGAGGAAACTTGGTATGCAATGGGTAAACCTGAAGTTCGATCAGAGCGGCTGTTGATATTTAGCCAAGAGCTCCTTTTTCCTTTTTTTGAAGTCGGTTAAAACATAAAGGGTGTAACAAGGCCCTTAACGAAGCCGAAAGCCACTTGTTCTTCCCGTCATTGCGATCTTTTTTTTAAACCATGTCTGGGAATCTTCTAGCTACGGAGATATTAGGGGTCAAAGTTCCAACTTTTTCACTTTTTTTTTTTTTAATTCCTGTTTTTAACGAAAGATTTTTACTGTAAACACCTCCATGATCTACTATTCAATCCATCCATCAGCACAATGTTTTGAGTGCGTTACATTAAGTCCTATCCTAAAACGTGATTTTTCACCCCAAAAAAAAGTAGTTTCCCAGCACTAATTTTTGCTTAAAATTACTTAGTTTGGTTGACGGCTTCGTTAAGGGTCTTGATATACCCTGTATAAATATTATCAATGTTTTGGCCCCACTTTGACCACTTTATGTTTCTAATATATGGGTCATGTGAACCATGTCAGCGATATAAGAATATTCACGGGCTGCAACTGACTCTTAAATAATTAACTTCATCGTTACGTTAGTCCCAATTCTGGTTGTTATTTTTTTGGTCGCATTGATCGGTCAATTTCTTCATATTAAAATAGATTTTAAAAAACCGGCCATGTGCGAGTCGTACTCACATGCACACAGGGTTCCGTAGCACCAAATAATAAAATGAAAATATTTTAAAGGCTCATCAATAAGTTGTATTGTTTTACATTCAACAGCAAAACTAAATTTGTTTTTCGTAGGAAGCTAATGAAAAACAAAGTTACTGCTGCAGTTTGTTGAAAAAGTCCCATATCTCGAAAACTAATCATCAAATTTTATTCAAACTAATTTTATTTGAAAATTTTATTTACGTTCTACAATCCTACATTTTTCCAGAATTTTCCTCTTCTTACTTTAGAAATTAGAGGGGGGGGCACACATTTTACAACTTTGGAAGTGTATATCTTTCAAACGATTGATTTTGAGAAAAAATGGTTTTAGAAACCTCAATCTCATTTTTAAAGACCTATCTATAGACACCCCGCACGTATAGGTTTGATGAATAAAATATTATTTAGTAGTTCCATGTATGTTCCCTTTATCATTTTATTTTTGTATAAAATCGTAAAGCGGTAAACAGAATACATCTACCTACTAAGTTTCAACTGTGCAGTCCTAATAGTTTCGGAATAAAGTGGCTGTGACATACACGGACAGACCGACAGACAAGGCATAAAACGGAACCCTTATAGATTTATAAGGGTTCTGTTTTTTGCCAATCGGCTACGGAACCCTAAAAACAACACCATACCAGCATTCATCGAGCTTTCATAATACAACGTACAGTAGCCAGTTCTGTTTATTTTAGCATACAAAATCCCCATAAAAAGTAATCACCGTTATTTAACTTACTCACTTATCCATTATGAGGCTACTGCAATGTATAACAATCATCGCGTTGTGATAGGATTACTGCTGGCCAGTGTTACAATGCATCGCAAAATATTGATGCGAATGCTACATGCCTTACTTAAATACCGGATAAATGTTTTTTTAATTAGCCTATTTTGTCCCACTATTGGGCAAAGGCGGGAGGCCTTTGCCCAGCAGTGGGACAGAATAGATTCCATTCCTTTCCACCGGGATAAACGATTATATTTAACTAATTAAATTCACATTCAGAACAGCAAAAAACCGGTCAAGTTCGAGTCGTACTCACACGCATATAGCCGTATTCCGTAGCAGCAAACAAAATAATAAAAATATTTTGAAGGCTCATTCATATGATAGAGTTATGTTAGGTTTTAAGGGGTCCGTTTTTTGCCATTCGGCTACGGAACCATATACAACACAATTACATACAGGTAAACAGGTACAGCAACATCGGGAACATCAGTGTTAATGCTATAGTAGAATACAATGCAATACTTATTAAGTGATTATTTTTGTTGCATCGTTGAATTACTGTAATACTATGACTGTGGCTCAACTAAGGCTACTTTTCGATTAAACTTTACTTTACCATGGTATTAGTTACATGATGCTATCTACACATTTTAAATGCATACAATAAGTACACGGAATTCCATTGAAAAGTAGTAGGTAGGTGGTAGGTAGTAGTAGTATCATTTGATTCTACTGTTAATGGTTGAAAATCACCACATCGTTATCTGAATAGCCTTTTGCAAACCATGTTGGGGTCGGCTTCCAATCTTACTGGATACAGTTGAATACCAGTAATAATAAACATGGAGCACGTTCCTATCTGACCTACACGACACAGATACTAGGTCTTACGACCCCTTGGTAAAACTGTTTTCAAAATCGCTTTGCAAATCCATACATATAAACTAGTTTATACTAATATTATAAAGAGGTAAAATTTGTTTGTAAGTTTGTATGTATGGGGTAATCTTCGGAACTAAACTCGACTTGAATGTGCCCTGGCGGTTGAGAGTATGTCATGCTCACTCAATGTCTCGCTGATGGTGGCGCGTGTGTCGGATCATTTAGTTCCCTTCAAAATGGTTGAGTTGAATGGTGCTGATCCATGCGTCATGTTCGTGAACGGGCGCTGTCAGTTGTGACTGGTCATCTCTTAGTTGCCACAACTTATTTGAATGAATTATTTTTATTTTTTATTTCGTCTTTTTTGTTTTTACTATGGGCACTTTTAACGTGCATATCTTGCTACATCGTTCTCACATAGTGTACCATCTTAACATGAATGATGTAACCAGGGTTTTGTAACAATATGCTGATTAAAAAGAGTGTCCATGGAGTTTCTTGCCCGTTCTTCTCCATAGAGATCTACGCTAGGGAATGGGCAACTACAGTACTTTCACAGTTTTTATGCCTTGTGACTGGGACTGTAGCTACATTTCATTGTTATCTTTGTTTCGACAGTTCAAAAGTCTGTAACTGGCCTACTTGAAATAAATGCTTTGATTGATTGATTGACTAGTGATCCAATTCTTAAAAAGCTTTCACTGGCAGAAAGATACATTATTCGTGGGTGCTATTAGCTATAAATTATATTTATATATTATGCGAGATATCACCATTTTTGCGGAAAAAGTCGAGGGCGAAATGGTAGTCACCTATAAACATCTAAAAGCATGGTAGTTAAATTAAAAGCTTGTTCATTAAACATTTATATACTCAAGATTACTTACTAACCAACTCAAAGATTAAAACACCAATTTCAGCAAACAATCTCATTAAAATTCTAATTTAAAAACAGAACGAGGAAAGAAAGAAAAAACAAAAGAAGATAGCAGCAGTGTTGTCACAAATCAAAGAAGCTGTAAATGAGTGCAATCCTTTACGGCAAGGCGATAACGAAAGAGTTTGTAAAATAAACAGTTTAAGGTGGAAGCGCAAGGGTAGCCCGCGAAATTTTAACTAACTAACTAACCTAACCTAACCTAACCTAACCTGACACTGACCTGCAAATTGCAATAAACGTAAGAAAATTAAAATTTCGCGGGCTACCCTTGCGCATCCACCTTAAGAAGAAAACGGAACTTAAAATAATTGAATCGCGAAACAATGCGACGACTACGTTTCGTAATGGTCCTGTTAATAAATTACATCATAGTTCATCTCACCTGTAACCGTCGTAGGGTTTAGTAGAGGTATACCGGTCATTATGAATAATGCTATGATATCGACGGGCAATTTGATAATTTTGGTATTTTTGGGCAGGATGCGGGGACTAGAAACTACCAAGTGACACGCACTGAACAATAAGACCGCACATAGTTATTAACACACCAATATTATGGTATAGTTCCTGCACGGCACCCACATTTCACCAGTTGTGATGGCTAAATCCCATGTAGTACAGGGTAACCCTGGGCTGCCTCTGAAAAATTACTGTTAGAAAAATCCAATAATACTTTGCTCGACCCGGGAATCGAACCCAAGACTTCAGGCTCAGAAGCCGCGCCTGCGACCACTAGACCAACGAGGCAGTAAATACTCAAAAAATATAAAATGATACTCACTTATGAAACGGCACACGGTTCGAATTGGAACTTTCCTATCGAGAAGAACCGACAATGAACTCCAGGGCAACAATATCAAATATTTGTCTTTTTACATCGTTGTGATATGTCACTGTCAACGCACAGTATCGTCAGTTTATACATATATAAAATGAATCTCGGGGTACGTTATAAGCTATCGAAAAGTTACAACCTCTAAAAAGCCATTCAAATTTTAACGCATTGATTTTCGATAGTTTTTAATCTATATATGACAAACGGACAAATTGTACCGAGCCGACACCCGAGCTACCACCAAGACCGATCAATCAGGAATGGTTTACAATTTTACTGGTGATAAAATCTTTTACTGGTTATAAAATCTCACAGATAACCCTGTCGATAAGTGTACGTTTGTTCACAATTTGACTTTCACAGATTATAAACTTTATTTTTATTGCAAAATTAGCCTGTTCTTGACCTCGATCACGCCAGATGGAAAGCAATGGAAGAGGTCTATGATGGAACGAACGTGCCCAGAAGAGGCCTGTCAAAACATTGCGTATAAACTCCAAAAAATATAGGCGTTATATTGCAAGCTGCCAATTTGTTTTGTTCCGTCCTGTTGTATTTATAAATATTTATTATGCGATGTTACTGTTTTTTTTTTGTAATTTTATGTGCACGTCATGTCCCTACAACAAATTCTTTTTTTTCTATACCTATATAAGTAACAGTTCACAATTTTTTCGACAGCCTGTAATTTCGCAAGATAGTTTATAAACAAACGGTGTTCAGAATCTTACGGTGACATTACTATTTTATATCAGAGAAGAGTATAGGCCTTACAACAAGTAGATACGAGGTACTTAACATGTGCCGCCTTCCATTAAATAAGTAAAATGTTGCCATAAATTAGTCTAGTCATAATAACATAGCCTCGTACACGTGCAGATAATATCCTTAAGTCTCATATTTATTTCCGCTTCGGAGGGCCAAAAACAAGTGGGTATATTTCCACCACACTACGCAATGTGGTGGAAAATCATCAACATCTTCCTAGCCTTGTTCCCACCTGTGGACGGTGAGCTATGGGCTAGCTCGCCGTCCGTCCGTCTTATGACGACAGGCCGTGTCGACAGCGCGTTCGTGTTCCACGCGCGCCTCAAAGAGAGTCAGCAAACAGGAAGGGGTCCGTAAGGACCGATGCCTGCCAGGGTTGCGGGACTGTTCGAAAGAGATACCGCGGCCCTGGAACACAAAGGGCAAAGGAAGGAACATGGATGGGTTTTAGTCAGTAAAAGTCTGACACTCCCTCCTACTCAGCCCAGAGCAGGAGGGGTTGTTTGATGATTCCCCATCGGTAAAAAAAAAGCCTTGTTCCCAACTAAGTAAGGATCGGCCGGATGCAGCTGAATACCAGAATTTTACATGCAGCGACTGCCTATTTGACCTCCAGAACTCAGTTAGTACTCGGTAAAACGATACTTCTTGGTAAGACTGGTTGTCAGACTTTCTGGCCACTGACTGCCTGTAACGACTGTCAAAGGTCTACAAATGACAGCCGGGATCATCGGCTTAATTCGCTTTCCGAGGCACGGAGGAAACTCGGTATGTAATTGGTGGTTATGGTTACCCACTCACGGACCAATCTAGGCAAGCATGGCTTATCTGAATATTTACCCGAGTGTTTTTATTTAGCTGCGAGCTCCACCACACTGCGTATGTTGGTTGAAAAATGAAGGACTTGACAGAGCCTAAATGTTTTGTTAGCAGTTGTTTAAATGACACATAATTAATCATTATGTGTCATACAAAACCTATCATTATTAATGATAGGTTTTGTAGTCATCAACCACAATTCAACATTACGAGTAATGCCCGCGTTAACAAAAAAACCGATATATGATTGCCTAAATAAAAGCTTGTTTTTGTTATTTATTTTCAATATCTTGGGTGAGAATTTAGTTATTTTCAATATCTTGGGTGAAAATGTTACTGGGCTTTCATAAGGATCACCCAACAATCACGCAAGTAATCCCAGAAAAGTTAAGCAGAGGTGTACGCTTACCTAATAGTACACCCACATTTTGCCAGTTATTTTTGATTCACATGTAGGTAATATTGGGCAAAACTTGGCATCAACCGGGCACAAATCCAGCCTCCGTGGCTGCTACTGAGATAGAATAACCCAATAACACTTTGCCCGACCTAGGAATCAAACCCAGGACCTCATGCTCAGCAGTCGCGCTTGCGACAACTAGACCAACGAGGCGGTCACGTAGTGCCACCTAGTGTTCGTGAAAACAGATTTACATAAAAAAATATATCTGATAAGCACATGTAGATACTTCGTCTAGTTACCTGCCTATACCAACTTTTTTACCAGGTGACATGATAATGGAACAGTTTTCAATGGAAATGGAACTTAAAATAATTGTTAGTCGTGAAACAACGACGACGATACTACGCTTTGTAGGCCTTCTAGTTTTTGCTTTGAGTCGTACTCGCGAGGCAGAGTGAAAATGCAAACTTCGTACTGTTCATGTATTGTATACTTTACGAAATGGTAAGATTAATATTGGACAAGATATCATCAGAGGATCGTTGGACAAGGGATAGTGCGCACCAACCGGAAACCTGAACAACAATAACGCGAAGTCAAGTCTTCGTTTATACCTTCGTTAAGCTTTTCAAATTCTTTCCTTAATCCAAGGCAGTCTACTGTGTGCCATTCGAAAGGCCTTGTTGAAGCAGTCTATTCAATAGAAAAATTGTTTTAATTACTTGACCACAAACCTTAAAATAGCATACACCCATGACCAGTGTCGAGTTGACAGCGACCCATTGGAATTGAAAGTTCCATAAATTTAGTATGGATGAGTGTTTTACAGACTGCAATGTTCAACTCGTGGAGGCTCCGAGCTCTGTGGTCATTGACCTGCTTATCTAGTGTGCACATTTTGTGGAACACATCCGTTGGGGTTCCCAAAGGAACTAGAGTAAAAACGAATGCTTCCCAACTCATTATGTCTATAATTCTCAAATGGTTATGGCAGAGAGAACTGGATTCAAATCCTCAGGGTGCTACTGAGGAATTCTTGATGGAAAAGCCAATATCACTTTGCCCAACCGGGGTGTTGAACCCTGAACCTCACACACACACTTAATAGTTGCGCTTGCGATCACTTGATTAGTATATCTTAACCCTTCGTGTGCCGGGAACGTGGATATTCGCGAGACACAATAGGTTTTTAATTGTGTCTATTTACTGCATACGAAAGGTTAAAGTTTTTGTCGTACACGCGGCTACATATCAAGCTATACATTTGCAGTATAAGCTGACCTCGCATTGTACGGAAATCCTATACAATGCGAGATCAGCATAAACTGAAAATGTATAGCTTGATGTGTAACCGTGTGTACATAGGTCTGGCAGACTGGTCAAAACACACGAAATGATTTATTTTTCGGAGAAAAAACTGTACTACCTAGTCTTACTGGCATGTGTTAGTACCTAAATGCTAGCAGAGCTCATGTTGGAATTTTAATTACTACAAAATGATGTATTATGTTTGTTAATTTTAGTTTGTTTTTGATTCATAGACATGCAATCATGTAAAGTGCCTGAAAGGATCTAGTTATGTAATAAGCGCACTTAGAACCTACTCGTTTTTATTTTGCTAAACATGAAATCTATTTGTGCCCTGCGGGACCACACACTGGCATCAAACCACGTTCCGTAACCGCGATAATTGCTTTAGAATATTGACAGTGACAGCTCTTGAACGACGCTTAGATGCATTGGTCGCATTCAGTCTCACTGGAGAAATACGCTCTAACTGCTTTTAATATGGTAGTTAGTAGGGAGGAATGTTAGATACTCGTATTCTCATAAATAAAATTGATGAGAATCAGCAAAAGGAGTATGTAAGGATCGTAGCTGGTGGCGTTCTGTGGTTTCTGCCTATCCCCATATGCGAAATATGCGTAAGTTTATGTACCTAAATAAAAGTCAGTAACCCAAAATAACTTCAAACAATGTGTTGTTTGTTCAGCGTCTGCGCAACCGTGTTTCACCACTACCTTCTAAAATGAGGGCTATCGTTTTTGAGCTCACCAGATGGCGCCACTATCGCTTATGGCCATGTCAATAATTCTATTTTATACTTTAAAGTACCAATAACTTCATAAAAAGTTTATTTTTATTACGTATAACTACATAATGTAAACCGATCATTTATTTACAATATTCTCCCTAAAATTAGCAAGCATGAAACATTTAAAAATCATTTTATCTCCAAGTACTAACAAATAAGTTTGCTACTTAAAATCTTCAAGTAATAATTAATCAGGAATAGCTCAGTCTAGACCACAATCGTGAATATTAGTAAACATACGTGATAAAAAGCACGCGCGTGAACTTTCTATGACATCTGACATTTCGGTGCCATCGCGCTACACTAGCGCCTCTACCGGGGAATTCACACGCGATATCCCCATTATTATCATGGGTCAACCCAAAACAAGCATAAGACACACACCAAAAGAGACTGCACTAAAGACACACGTTCACGTGCCCTATATACCCCCCTTTTAATTTATGGCAGCGGCAGCTTTGTGAACACGACGTGTGAAATTATTTCCCTCTCGTCGTCGGGGCGTAGAACGACGTCCATTTCACCCCTCCCTTGTGACTTCGCCGGTGCAACCGCAGCCTAATACCCGCTGGCTTTTTGTTTTATTTGCGTTGGTCCTGTTTTCTATGTCGGCTCGTCCAATTTTTGTCAAAGTTTGAAATGTCCAAAGCTGAAAATGGGTCACTTAGGTACTTCCCCCTTTTTAATGTTTTATAAAATATGGTAATAATAACCACTCTTTGCGGACAGTTGTGTTCACAATAGCGCATTGCTATTTTCCTTTTAATTCTCACTTATTTCTTTGGTGCTTTGTCCCGTTGATTGGTGAAACCGAAAAGGCGTTTTTTTTTTCTTCAAATTGCGTATTTTTCCTTCTTTCTGTTTTAAACCATCTCTTCTATAATACATATCTCGCGACGCGTTCTGTGACACAACCGGTGAAATTCAAATTAGCCGTGAAAACGTTTCTAATGAAGTGTCTATATTTAACACTAGCTGTTGCCCGCGGCTTCGCGCGCGTTTTAGTCGGAAATTATCCCACGGGCACGTTGTAAATATAGCCTATGGCACTTGGGGATAATGTAGCTTCCTATCAGTGAAAGAATCTTCGGAATCGGTTCAGTAGATCTAGAGATTACCCTTTGCAACCCGACGAACTCACAAAGTTTACCTCTTTATAAAATTAGTTTACATAACCACTTCATTACACTATTATACTTCATACAATCGAACAATGATATAAAACTACATATTATGCACTCAACTACCAATCACAGAAGGATCTATGTAAATGCACTAACTCAATCACTTACACTATTAAGACGTTCAATATTTAATTAGCAATTAATTCCATTTCTTTGGCACCGGTTCCACCGTCCGCGATTAGCGAGTAGAGCTAGCAACTAATATCTAATTGTTTCTTTGATAGCGTTCTCACCAGCCGGCATGAACAATCAGTGATCAATGAACAGGGTGATTGGTAATTCAATGAATTCCTTGAAATGGGTGATACGAGACCTAATTTGCAACAATTTTGACCTGGAGTCTAAACTGGGTTGTTTTTGGAGAAATCGAACTATCAATGTTTTTTTGGAAATTTTTCACTTCTACACCATAAATTGCTGTGTGTGTAATCTTCGCTTTTCATGACGTTAAGCTGAGTTTCTCATAGCTCGATAACAGCCCAGTTAAGACTCCAGGTTATCAGGGTCAAGATTATTGAAAAATTGATCTTGTACCTATCACCTACATATTTAAGAAAGAAAGAAAAGAATGAAATAAAGAAAACTCGTTTATTTTGCACAGACTACAAACGCGCAATAATAAAACACAACCTTGTAAAATACAAAAAGAACATGAAAGCTAAAAAACATAAAATAAAATCTAATATTTCCTTCGCAGAGAATACTATTCTCCGTCTACGATTGCCATTGATTGCCTTGAGATCCCCTGTGGTCACACCATAGAGAACCCTAGAAAGTGCACGTCCTTGGCTTGGTGACACCATAGACGAGCACTTTCGACGCGACATTTTTTTTTTCATTAGTTCAAGGAATGCACCGAGTTACCCTTTTTTTTTTACCGATGGGAAATATTCAAATAACCCCTCCCGCTCTGGGCTGAGCAGGAGGGAGTGTCAGACTTTTACTGACTAAAACCCATCCATGTTCCTTCCTTTGCCCTTTGTGTTCCAGGGCCGCGGTATCTCTTTCGAACAGTCCCGCAACCCTGGCAGGCGTCGGTCCTTACGGACCCCTCCCTGTTTGCTGACTCTCCTTGAGGCGCGCGTGGAACACGAACGCGCCGTCGACACGGCACCGAGTTACCCTGGAATAAGCATTCTTTTATGTAAGTCGTGGGTTCGATCCAAGGCAGGCGCATTACTTTGTGTAGTGGAAAGTGAAAAGTGGATGTTCTGTAGGTATATCTCAGCCTAACGTTATCTGAGATGATAGATGTGACCTTATGTTCAATGTTATGCCAGTAAATGATCCATTTCAGGGTAAACTACGCTAGGATATTCTTGCGATTTCAGTTCACAAGTCTGTCTACCTAGATTTGCGGCTACAGTTGTTACAAAATTTCCTTCATATTAACAAAGAGAGAGCAGCGGTGGCCCAATGGTGGCGACCCTGACTTTCGAACAGTAGTACGGGTTCGAACCTCGGCAGGTGCATTACTTTGTGTAATATATTTCATCACCACTGCTCTCAAAACGGTGAAGGAAAACATCATGATTAAACCGACATGTCCTAGAACCAAAAATTCAAAGACTTATGACATCTACCAACCCGCACTGGACCCGCGTGGTGGATATAGCCCATTCCCTCTCATAGAGAGGAGGCGTGTGTCCCAGCAGTGGGAACACTATAGCTTGATTATGCTTATGTTAAGCATTCTTTTCACGCACACGGGAGTCACAATCTTTTGTTCGTTTCTTGAGCGTGAAAATCGTTGTTATAAATCGCTTTCTCGTTGGCTGTGGGACCAGTACCTTAGTACATTGACATACTAAGGCAGGCTTCAAACCGTACAGTGTTGCATTGCCAACGGAGTTCAAAGGATCGTTTAATGCAAATTGCTTGCACTCACGTTTGAGTGAAGGAGTGCTAATAATGTAGAAGATGTAGGTGAAGTGTGCAAAGGGCTTTGATTACTCCTGGGTTTTAGTTAAATATTATAGCCTGTCGCTTCTACAAATTAATAACAAATGAAAGTTCGTCCTAACCTAATCTAACATATTTTAATAACATTATTTCGTTTATTCATTTTTATACACATTTTTTATATTTTTACGTTTAAAAAAAAATTGAAAGATATAGCAAATAGGTTGCCGCCAGTATCGGGAGCAGGGTCCCAGCTACCGGTGGTTAGGTCGGATCCAGAGACAAGAACCTCCTTACAATGCGAGCCGTATATTCGTATTAAGAATTGTTGATTGTGAGAAAGATTATGATTTAATACATTACCTACATGCGTATGCCAAAATCATGAATGAATACTGCCCCAGGATTTTACACTTTGTATCTCACAATATTTCTGCCGTCATAGTGCCACATAGTAACATAAAAACTTAACAGAAGAAGACTGTGAATTAACAACATGCTATTTATCAAAAAACATAACCCTTCCTTGGCAGTCGGGTAAAAAGGCATACAAACAAAATTTCAGAATGATGACAGTAGGATTCAAATTGTAACAACTCCCTATTTCTGTAATTAATTGACCCAATTTTTATTTAATATTAAAGAATTAAAAAAAAAACGAATTCATTTAAATATTCACATCTTACCGTTCAAAACGTTTTACCATTCCAACTCTATCTGAAACTTCACAAAAGCAAATAGAGAAGAAAGTGGCATCCGTACATATGTACCATGAACCTGTGTAGTGTCAGCCAATCACTTACAAGTACTACCTACCATCCTTTTCCGGAGCCAACCTTTAAGACTGGCGTGGGATGAAGCATATGTGATGCACTTAAACTTTTACTGTACATTCAAATTGAAAACGTGGAAATGAGTGAGATTTCAATGAATTCTTGGCTGACTGAAATTCCTCGTAACATCACGCCTGTAATCCTTCAAAGCCTTAAGCAGAGGTGTACCTAATAGGACACTCTCAGTTAGCCAGTTATGTCTCTCAAAAAAACATTTCCTATTATGATTATCTGGTAAAGGGGTGATTTTTAACTGTGAAGGCTTTGGCCTGAAACAATTGACATCATCATTGACTAGACTTTTAGGAAGACCAGTATAAGGCATGTATATATCACGGTAAAATTGTAAATACCGTTAGATTTTAATCTATCTCGCGAGGTTGTAAACTGTCGAAAGATTGTGAACTGTAACATACTGCTTACAAGTTAGCGCATTATTTTTCGGTAGATTATAATAAAATTACAGTATTCAAAGAATTTATTGTAAGGATTATATCGAATTTTAGGATTGGTAGGAGAGGTATTTAGAATCGGACGCAATTTCTGAATATTTACATTAGAATGAATCGCAAAATCTTCAACATAACCACGTAACTGATAAGTTACACCGTGTACCATCAGCAAATATTCAACCTAAGCAAATAGTACATTAACGCGAAAATTGGCCCTCAAACAGACAAAAATAAGCAAAACTTGTACAAAGTACACGGAGACGCGGTCCACTACCCCCTGAACAGAAGTACATAGCCACAGCGGCGCACTGCAGCTGTCATTACTGTCGAGGTGTGGCCCATGTAGTTAGACAGTGTGAATGTGCGTAGAGATGTGTGGGAATATGCGGAAATTAACGGTTTGTTCTTATGATTCGTTGACACATTACAATTAATACCAGATGCCCTATAATTCTTTCAGAACGTGTCTTTGACCCCTTAACAACTATTAAGGATGATACAGCCTATATTTTGTACGTGTTTGGAAAAAAATGTTTTTCTTACAATACCATATTTACTATTTACATTAATAAAGTTTTTAACTTAACCAAGTGTATTTTTATGCCTAAAAGTATGGCCAAAGAATTAGAGTGTATGGCCTGAGGTAGTTTGGCGGCACGGTTGGCGCAGTGGTTGAGCGATTGGCTGCTGGTTTGATTCCCTCACGGAAAAAAATATTTGTATGGCCTACAGGCAGTGCTTCCAGGTCTGGCTGTTTGTGTATATGAGTTTAAATGTTTGTAAACGCACACACAATACAGGAAAAAATCCTAGTATATAAAATATAAAAATATTCTTGTTAAGATGCAGTTGCGAGGGAAAGCAACATTATTTTTCCGCCAGAAAAAGTTTCAATCTGGAGCTTGAAAGATTTTAGACAAAAGAGAAGAAAAACGTGATGTTTTTTGGCTAAATAGTGTCTTTTGAAACGAATAAATTAATGTATAATGTACTCTTGATATTCAAAAAAACTCACTTTATTTATTACAGTTCCATGTTGTTAGTATGAACCGTCCATTGTTCGACGTTGACACTTTTCTAGGTCCGTAGGTCAATTGCAGCGAGTCAGGTCACGGCACCTTCATCTACCAACGCCTTTGAGAAAATGCACCTTTTATATATATCTATGCTCCTAGTACTTTGTTGTTCAATTAAGTTAATGTTAAGCGCGTGGAAAATTTTACATGTTTTTTTTTGTAAATTCTGAAATGGGGATGAATTATGGTAATTATTTACATTTTCTTTTAGAGTAAAAACAATTACAAATGATCTCCGCGTATCCATTACAACGGAGTCAGGTCACGGCACCTTCATCTACCAACGCGTTTGAGAAAAGTTCCATCCTTTACATATTTACGCTGATAGTACCATGTTGATCAATTAAGTTAATTCTGAACAAGGCACTAGTAACATAGAGTTGAATAAGAATGATAACGATTTGTAGTGGTTTTTGAAGTTAGAACAATCACAAAAATCCGTGGGTCTATTGCAGCGGAGTCAGGTCACGGCACCATCACCTGAGAAAAAGCACCTGCTATACAAATCTACGCTCCTGGTACCTTGTAGCTTGCTATTCAATTAAGTTAATGTTAGCACGAAGAAAATGTAGAATTTTTCCTAGCTAATTTTCTAGAATGGTGTGTTGAATAGAATTACGATAGTGTCTTGTAGGTATTAGAGTAAACACAAATTATTGGCAATATGGCTAGAAAGGAGGTGACTGATGAGATGACGAGTAATAGAGATGTAGGTATGGAAGAAGAAGGCATGCTGCGCCGTCCCCAAATACATTGGGATAAGGACAGAGGTATGATGATGATGAAATGATTATCTAGGGCCCACGGGCACCACCACAAGACAATAAATTCGTAAACATTTTTTTATCTGCCTTTTCTGTCCCACTGCTGGGCAAAGACCTACCAAATTGATTTACAATTTGGTTTATCATCTGCCTTCTCCGACCAATCCGTTAGGAAAGACTCCAGATCGTCACGCCAGTGTTCCTGGCCTGACTCGGTTGCGGCGGCCGTCGTCAGGCACCCACTGTGTGACTATCTTCGCCCATCTGTTCGGCTTCATCCTAGAAACGTGGCTCGCTCAGTCCCTGTAAAAATAAATATATTTTAATCATCATTCTGCCTTTGTCTTCCTTTAGATTGTTGTTAGAAACAGAACGACGCATGTAGCCATTTGTGGTGGCAACGCTTAAAAGTAATAAATTAAAAAAAATAGGGAATACAAAAATATAAATGCTGGAATGTTATGTAGCAGACTTTAGTTATTGCCACACCATTAAACACACTCACACAGACACTCTCTCTCACACACAAACACACTCAATAACCCACTTGCTTAAAATGTGATCTCTAAATCATATTGATATTGAAATAAACAAATTTATTGTTTACTATTTGTTGCCCGAGGCTTCGCTCACGTTTTGGTTAGCAATTATGCCACGAGCACGTTGTAAATATAGCCTATTTCACTCGGGGATAATGTAGCTTCTTATTAGTGAAAGAATTTTCAAAATTCGTTCAGAGATTACTCCCTACAACCTCACAACTTCACAAACTTTACCTCTTTTTAAATATATATATATATATTAGTATAATTATTATTTTGCCACCAATGCAAAAGGCGTGTTTTCTTATGTGAAATGTATCATAGCAATTACTGGCGCCGCAATTTTTTACCTACCTCGATGAAAATCAATTTAAAGTCAAACTTAAAGCCTCCTCTCAGACTCCGAAGACTAATCAACTGGCTAAACAGCTAAAGGAACACAGACCCGCTTTAGTAAAGTTAAGTAGTAACTTGAGCGTTCAAAGATTGCAACGCTACAGTGCGAGCCAGTCGGCTGCTGACCCATTTCTGTAGTTAACTTTAGCTTTTTAACTACTTTTGACCTGATCATGTTTTTAGTTTTCTTTGGGTTTTGTTTTTTTTTTTATTAGTCGAGTGCCCAAAAATTAGTGTTACGTTCCCTAGACCCTAGACCCTAGATGGTATTTTGTGATGAAAAAAGGGCGTGATTTTATGTCTCAATGTTGTTAAAATTTGTAAATATTTACATATCGATAATAATACCTATATTCAGTGACATACTGGTATATCTTAGCAGGTTAAGATTGACGCACATAATTTGTCAATATAATTATCATGGGAATTAATAATCCATGTTTCGTTATTCAATAGATAGATTTATCATGACCATATTCCGTGTCAAAATCTTTTTGGGCATAAATAACGCTTATTCAAAATTATCCAAAAAGTACGAATCCTAATTATGTTCCCAATTAAAATACAAAAGTAATAAAAAAAGCAGGATCACTACAAAACATCAGTGTACACCCTCCACAAAAAAACAAAAAAAAAAACAATTCACGCAAAATTCAAAACTCGAACACAAAAAAGTCCCTTCACACAATGCAAAACACACGACATGAAAACGGCCGCCCACACGGGTAGCGAGCAGCGAGCGCGTCTGCTACGTTGCACGTTGCACGGTTGCAGTGCACCGGTCGTCGACCTCGGTCAGTGGGTCAGCGCGCCGCGGCAGGACACTGCAACCCCGCTTACGTACCGTACTTGAACTTTACGATTGACGGGCTCTATAACTGGGACGGGTGTAGGGAGACTGGTAGGGATGTACTGATGTCTGAGTGATGTAACAACGACCAACGTATAGTATTATAGTAAATAGTTGTGAATTTCGGGAAAGTGGCTTGCAACTGGTTTATTTTACGTTTGTGTTTACAGAGGTTTGTTTATGCGTGTTTTTTTTTTTAAGGGTTTCTGCAGATAAAATAAATGTAGGTCAGGCTTTTATTAGTTCATTGATTTATTGTGGAGTTTTTTTTAAATTAAGTATGCGGTCTTCTTATTGAATGTGAAGCTGTAATTATAAACATATAGACATTATTTTATATTTATTTTAGTGGTTAGGTAAATGCAATCAACCTTTTTTATGTATTCTATACTATTCAATGAGCAATATTTGATGGACGCGAAAACGTTTACCATGTATTCATTCAATTTTCCATCGGTTTTTAAAAAACAGTTTTTATAGGAAACAGCTGTTTTTTTTTATTAACTTTTTAATTAATAAACTTAAAAGACAAAAAAAATCTAAAGTCGTAGCAATCGTGTAAATAGTCTATTGCCACAAAACAAAAGAGCATCAGCCCTCCATCACTCAGGTAGTCATATAATAGTTTGATGCATCATATAACTGGGTTACCGAGCACTCATCTTTTATAAAGTATTGGACGGCATTGTCAACAACGCGCCCTGTTCATAGTTCCTATGCTTCAACTAGACGAATGACGGAAAATTGTGTTTGCGGGGTAGATAGAAGAGTGGAATCGTGTGATGAGTATAATTGAGTACGTATGAATAAAGTGTACGATATCTATTTGATATAAATACAAGGTGTAAGGGCTGTCCCTGACACCCTGTATGTCTATCAAATGATGGCAAACTGATGGGGTGAATAAGATGACCGGTACAAAAAATTATTTCAGGAACGTTATGGGACTCCAATAAATTTGATTTGTTTTATTTACCGTAGCAAAACGCACGTAGCGAACGGCAAGCGCGACGACGAGTTCGATGAACTCTGTAGCTAGGCAGGAATTGGCCAATTGATTTCACGCGTCGTTCGTTAGAGTATTTCAACAACCACTGTTGGTTTTTTTATTTTAGCCGTATTATATAAATAAATGGAGTGCTGCATACACAGAATTTAGTTTTACATTGAAATAGTGGAATAGTAATAGAAAAAACTGAAAAATTCTGAAGGAATATGATTCAAAATAAGGAGCTGAATGCACCCTGTGAGTTTGCGGAGGGCTGTCCCTTATACCCTGAATCAGTTATCCATATTCCGTACTTAAACTATCAAAAGAATTGTTTAAACAAAGATACGGTTTTTACGTTAATCGACTAGAAATAACGATTTCGTAGCACGATGCCTACTTTCGCACAATGCCTACTTTATTGTACTTTTTTGAAACCACCAAACATTAGATCGCACGATGCCTACTTTTTAATTTTTGTCCCAGTTACATCGCAGTTTGCCAACTTTATGAAAAATGTAATCTGACGATAGCATTATAGTATTTACGTTGACCGATTAAAACATTTTTCTTTATTAAAACCTAGGGACATCATCAGAATCATTATTTTCCTGACCTTTTCCCAAATATGTTGGGGTCGGCTTTTAGTCTAATAAGATGCAGCTGAGTACCAGTATTTTACATAGAGCGACTACCTATCTGACCTACCTCCACAACCCAGTTAGTACTGGGTAATACGATACCCCTTGGTAAGACTGGTTGTCAGACTTTCGGGTCATTGACTACCTGTAACGTCTGTCAAATATCTACATTTGACAGCCGGGACCAACAGCTTAAAATGCTTTTCAAGGCACGAAAGAAGCTCGGTACCTATGTAATGGGCGACCACCCATCCACAGACCAACCTAGGCAGTTGCGGCTTTACCTAAAGATCGACCCAAGTGGCTGTTATTATTTTGCCACGAGCTCCACAACATTAACTGCATCTAGCCTTATAATATTAACACAGACTATATTCATATTCCGGGACACAGGCTTAGAAGAGAAGTAGTGGAGCACAATCACCACGCGGGCCCAGCAGGGCTATATATACAACGACAGTTCTGCACGAGTAGCGTCAGTTGAAACCAATTAGAACTTTCATCATTGTATATCAAAACTCGCCAAATGATGATCACTATGAACTGTCAACAGAGATACGCAATAGCCCTGCTGAGCGGCTTGGCTGATGCCCCATGTCTTCGATTTATTGGTATATATTTATTCATTTTTGGTTCAGGTCATCACGAAACAAATAATGTCACCCTGAAGACGGCCCTGTAAACAAAAGAAACCGCAAACAAAACAGACATTTACAATTTAAATGAAACTATAAAAACGCGTTATCATCCATTATTACAAGCACAAGATAATAAAAAACTGCAACTCACACGTAAACATAAAACACAACATGACAACACAAGTTACGGTGACATGCAACTGATAAATACGGCGTTTTTATTTCATATTACTGTCGTAAATAACTTACACATCACTTGCTTTACATGTAAAAGGCCACTTTCATAGAAAATGCACTATACTTAGAAATGAAAACAGACTAAGGCCTATGAAGGCTCTAGGCCTTTGTAATTTATAGATCTTAGCTTGTTGGTACTATTAAGACCATTATTCAGAAGCGGATCTATCATACAAGCCGAAAAGTCCGTACAATAAAACTCAACAAATAAAAATAAAAATAAACATTCTTTAGGTTTCTTTAGAGGTTTCGGCCGGTGCTAACGCTTTCTCTTTCACACCCGCTGGCTTGCATCTGGCTTCTGACCTCTCAAGTTCTTCTAACACATTTTTAATACATCTGCAGGTACTTATTTGGAGATATTGTACTTCATTTATTGTGGTAATTGGGCTTTGCCTCCCTTTCAATTAAAGGGAGCGGGCACGCCACTGCCATTATTGTAATTATGCTTGTAGCACCAAAACCATGCCCAAAGAAGAAAAAGAGCAGAAATGAGCCTGGAACAGGATCGTGGAGTATCAGGATATCTCAGTCTCTATAGCAGCCAAGGAGTCCAGCAATAGGCTCGCCCCTATTACATCAGACTTAAACATACAAAATGTTGATGCACTATTCTATCTATTCTATATCTTTCTCCATGCATATGTATATTTGTCCACTAATAATTATGAACAATTTGTGTAATGGAGTGTATAGTTGTACGCAACAGAATTGCGTGACTACCCGCTGTTTGAGCCCCCGTAGGAACGCCGACGAATTGTTAACTCATGTCGTTGTAATGGATTGGCATCGATGGAGCGAAACTTTTAACGTGAATTTGTAGTGAGTTTGTGAGTTTAAATGTTTATTCGAAAATATGATGTGTGAGTTTCCGTAATTATTGGGTAATATGTAATTGTAGTGTCAGATTGAAGCCCAGGCAGCCATTTTGCTTTGTGTGATGTATTGTTATTGTCATCTTCTGCCTAGCCTTTTTCCTTCTCTTGGGGCCGGCTTCTAGTCTTACCGAATTCAACTGAATACTAGTATTTTACATGGAGCGACTGCCTATCTGACCTCCACAACCCAGTTGCCTAGGTTTGTCCGTAGATGGGTGATCACCCATTACATACCAAGTTTCCCTTGTGCCTCGGAAAGCACGTTAAGCCGTTCGGCTGTGCCCCTATTGTGTGTGCACCAATTTTCTTTTATAATTGTGTTTTGAAATTTGACTTGTTAGAATTTAACAAGTCAAATTAGAAAAAACACTTTTTTTTTTAATGTCAGTTATTAGGTTTTAAAATTGCACAGCCGCGTTGGTCTCGGTTGTCATTTGTAGATCTTTGACAGTCGTTACAGGTAGTTAGTGGCCCGAAAGTCTGACATCCCGTCTTACTAAGTGGTATCGTATTAACCAGTATTAACTGGGTCGTGAAGGTCAGATGGACAGTCGCTCCATTTAAAGTACTGGTATTCAGCTGCGTCCGGTTAGACTGGAAGCCGACCCAAACATAATTGGAAAAGGTAGGTGATAATATATTGAGTGCTTCTACAAATAGAAAGAAAATAAAGGTTTTTATAAGTATTTTACTGAATGATACGGCAAGGCAGCGTTCGGAAAGCTGCGCGGTATCTTCTCGTTCAACTTACCGCAGTGTAGACGAAAGTCAGTGTGTGTTGCCAGTGATTACATACGGGACCGAAACGTGGTCGCTCACAATGGGCCTCATTCGAAGGCTTAAAGTCACCCAAAGGGCAATGGAGAGGGCTATCCTCGGAGTTTCCTTGCGTGATCGAATCAGAAATGAAGACATCCGCAAGAAAACCAAGGTTACCGACGTAGCCCGAAGAATTGCCAAACTGAAGTGGCAGTGGGCAGGGCACATTGCTCGCAGAACGGGTGGC
Organism: Eugnorisma glareosa; assembly: GCA_947578425.1. Classification (NCBI taxonomy): domain Eukaryota; kingdom Metazoa; phylum Arthropoda; class Insecta; order Lepidoptera; family Noctuidae; genus Eugnorisma; species Eugnorisma glareosa. The sequence goes on from OX387959.1 coordinate 17,729,596, forward strand.
CGGTGGGGCCGAAAAGTTCTGGAGTGGCGACCGCGAACCGGAAGACGTTGCGTTGGAAGGCCTCCCACTAGGTGGACCGATGACCTGGTGAAGGTTGCGGGGATCCGCTGGATGCGAGTCGCACGGGACTGGTCAGTGTGGCGACACTTGGGGGAGGCTTATATCCAGCAGTGGACGTCTTTCGGCTGGTTCGGATGATGACTGAATGATACTGCTGATGACTATGTATTTTGACATCCTAACTGAAGGGTTTGGGTAAATTAAACACTTGTATATCAATAATCTAATATATTTTATGATGTTTTGATACGACAATGCAATCCGTGCTAGCGACGCGACATAACCACAAAACTTACAAACTACATAGTTAGATGGCACTGCTCGCTGCTTCGTCATACCTTAACACCTCCCCTCGAAGTCGTGAGCAGATCTCGAAATTTACATACATTCATCGATCATCCCTAAATTACGCAGACATTCATGATGTTTTGTTCCACTCAAACCTTTGGTCAAAACATCAGCTGGCATTCGATCAGTACACAAATATCTAAGATCAATTACACCTTGTTCGCACTTATCGCGAATAAAGTGGTGCCGCACATCAATGTGTTTTGTTCGTGAATGGTAGTTCTTACTTTGGGCAAGTTTAATCGCACCCTGGTTATCATTAAATAGTATCACACACTCACACTTAACATCAATGCTATTCAAAACATCACGTAAATACATGGCCTCTTTAGTACATTCAGATATAGCCATGTATTCGGCTTCGGTGCTGGATAAAGCAATAGTCCGTTGCTTTCGCGCTTCCCAGCTGACTGGAGCACCTGCTAAAATTAATGCGAAACCAGAATAGGACCTACGATCTACCGCATTCCCTGCCCAGTCTGCATCAACCACACCAAAAAGAGGCAAGCCGGTTCTTTCATACACTAGCCCGTAATCTGATGTACCTCGCAAATATCTTAACACACGTTTAGCAGCCTTCCAATGATCAATGTCGTAACTTGTATTGAATTGACTTAAAAAGTTAACGGCATACGCGATATCTGGTCTGGTTGACACCGCCAAGTGCATTAGAGCGCCAATCAAACTCTGATACGGATATTGTTCCATTACATCATTTTTAATACAATCAGGTTTCCCTAATTTTACGTTTACATCTATAGGCGTGATAGCAGGTTTACACTCACTCATGCCAAAGCGTTCCAAAACTTTATCAATATACGATTTTTGACTTAAGTACACTCTATTTTCATCATCACGGCTAAATTCAATTCCTAAACAAGTAGATATTTCCTCCATATCTTTCATTTCAAATGCATTTCCTAACTGTTTCTTTACATTTTCCATCCATACATTATCATTTGCCGCTAGAATCATGTCATCGACATATATACCTATCAACATTAGTCGTTCACCCTTTCTCGCAACAAACACACAAGGTTCCTGTGGCAATGATTCAAAACCAATATCATTCAACATTCTCGCTAACCTTTTATACCACTGCAATCCCGATTGTCGCAAGCCATATAAAGATTTTTTCAATAAACACACACTATCCACACATTCATCAAGAGTTTCATGCCAGCGTTTAGCTGTCTGTAGTATATCCTTGTCTGTTATTATATTCTTCTGCGAACCGACCTTTTCTTTTGCAATTACTTTCTTTAGAATGTCGCTTAACTGATCTGGTATTTCCATATAGACTTCTTCATCCAGTGAACCATTCAGGTAAGCCGTTACTACGTCCATTTGATGCATTTCCAATCCTAACTCAGCCGACAAAGCAGCTATGAGTCTTATGGATGACGATCTAACAACAGGCGAAGACGTCTCATGAAAATCCTCCCCTGGCCGTTGTGAACATCCTTTGGCGACAAGGCGTACTTTCTTGCCAGTACTTTTGGTACTAAATACGAATCTGCTTCCAATAACCTTGCGTTGTTTTGGTCTTGGTACAATTTCCCAGGTTTTGTTCTTTATCTGAGACAGATACTCATTTTCCAGAGCAGATTTCCACAAATTCGAGTCGCTTCTCTTCTCTATATCTTTCCACGTCGTTTGTTCTATCATTGCTATCCCTGCACTTATCTGTTCATTTGATTCATCTGAGTCATTTGATTCATTTTTACTATCTGTAGTATTATTCTCTTTCACTGTGTGATATTCTTTCCGCGGTCTACCCGCTTGACCAGTACGAGTTAGGCGAGGTCTTCCTCTTCCTCTTTTAGACGGTTCTATTAAATTTTCCCATGAAACAGTTGACTTCCTTTTTCTATATAATTGACCTCTGTCTCCATCTTCTTCTGGTTCATGAACTCTTTCAAGTGGTCTTCTTGATCTAGCAACATTTTTGTTGGCTTTTAATATCTTACAGTTATCTTCCTATCGTTTATTGTTCACAGTAGACTCATTAAATTCTATTCTCACTTCTTCTTCATCAGTATCTTCTTCGTCATCAAGTATTTCTTTATATTCGTGCCTAAAAGCTGTCTCATCCATGAACTTCACGTCACGAGTAACGATAATCTTTCTTGTTGCAGGGTCATGTATCCTATAAGCTTTAGATTGAATATCATAGCCCACAAATATTCCTAGCTGCGAACGTGACTCAAACTTTCTTTTCGGTTTTCCCTTTTCTTTATAATATGCCTTCGAGCCAAACACATGCATATATATAACTGTAGGTTTCTTTCCTTTCCACAGTGTAAAAGGTATTTGACCATTTAAGGCTGTTGTTGGACACCGGTTTCTTACATAATTAGCAGTATTTACCGCTTCAGCCCAAAATGAAGGAGGACTTCCGGCTTGATGCATCATACATCGTGCCATTTCGACCAATGTCCTGTTCTTTCTTTCGGCAATCCCGTTCTGTTGAGGCGTATATGGCGCCGTCAATCTTCTTCTAATTCCAGCGTTCTTCAAATAATCATCAAACTCATTATTCACATATTCTCGACCGTTATCAGACTGAAGATTCTTTATTTTCTTCCCAGTTAAATTCTCTGCATAGGCTTTGTAAGTTTTGAACACGCTTAAGACGTCACTTTTACTCGCAATGAAGTAGATTTCACACCATCTAGATTTATCATCAATGAAAGTAACAAAATATTTTTTACCGCCATACGACTGATGATTCATGGGGCCACAAACATCACTGTGCACTATTTCTAGTAATTCGGTGGTACTATCTTCTCTTTTCTTTGGAAAAGGCGTGCAAGTCTGTTTTTCACTAATACAAATCTCACATTGGGACAACTTTTCGCCATCCTTGAATGTTAGCCCGTGTACTAAACTATTGTTCGCCATAGCTTTCAGGTCGCGTTCGTTGAGATGTCCGAGTCGTTGGTGCCACATGTCTATTGAATTCTTAACTGCTTCAATATTATTAACAGAATTCTTACCCATCCGAACATGGTATAGATTTCCAACTCTTTCTGCACGCATATGAATTTTATCATTGTCATCAATCACAATCGCATCATTCTTCTTAAAATGGACCTCGAACCCGCGATCTGTCATCTTAGCCACTGATAATAGGTTTGTTCGTAAGTCGGATACGTAGAACACTTTTTCTATATTAATCTGGCGTTCTTCACTGCCCGTGTCTACGGAAATCTTGACCTTACCAGTCCCAGTAATTTGTGTTCTGTCGCTATTAGCTAAATTTAGCTCTGAATCTAGATGCGTAAAATCCTCGATCATTTGCTTCTCATTGCACATATGACCTGTGCATCCACTGTCAATGCACCAAATAGGATTTACTTTCTCACCTTGCATAACCTCTTCGGTAGTACTCAATAACATTGTTGTCGTTTTCTCTTTGTCGTCTTTATTCTCCAAACTCTGTGCACTTTGTTTATGCTTGTTGATATGCTTAGTTCTGCAGTCTCTCGCTAAATGCCCACGACGACCACAACGATGACATTCGAAATTATTTTTATAACCGTGGTTGTCCTTGTCATGATTCTTCTTCAGATTGGCATTTTTATTTTTATTGATACGTTTGACCAACATAGCCCCCTGATCAGTTGTCTTGGATTTACGAGCTTCATAATCCTCGATAATCTTCACTTTTAACGTTTCCGTTGATGGTAAATCATCACGTGATTCCATTGCCGTTCTGAACATGGCGAATGAATCCGGTAAACTGTACAACAATAATATGGCTAATAGTTCGTCTATAACAATCAAACCGATTTCTTTCAATTTCTTGACTGCATCAAAGAAGTCCGCGATGTGTTTCTTCAAATCATCATCTTCTTGCATACGAGTCAGTACGAGTTTCTTCAACAATGAGGCTTTTCTAGCAGGACCGCTCGACTGATACATAGATCTCAGTTTTTCCCAAATGGCCTTGGAGCTTTCCAAACCATCCAAAGCGGCCAATTCACTTGGACTTACCGCTAACAGTATGTCGGCTTCGGCTTTTCTGTCCATTTTCAACCATTCAGCATACTTTGGATCACTTAACTGCGGTTTGGGTAATAAACCCGAAACAAACTCCCATAGGTCATTTTTAATTAATATAGCCCGCATGTGAATTTTCCAGGTATCATAATTATCACCAGTAAGGCGATCAATCTTTATTGATGTAGCCATAATGAAGTTTCTTCAACTCCAAAAACAAATCAATAGCAATGAATTATAATCTTCGTAACAGATGTGTAGTAAACAAAACGGCGACGGCGAACGTAAACTTGCAAGTCCGCGTTACACTAATTAACTTTCACTTAACTACACGCGTTTATAACTTTAATTACGACGAACTGTTTTGGTTCTAATCACTGCAATTGTTCACTATTATGTCCTGTTTTTCACTCACTGACTGTCCTGGGCCCATAACCTGAAGGGTTTGGGTAAATTAAACACTTGTATATCAATAATCTAATATATTTTATGATGTTTTGATACGACAATGCAATCCGTGCTAGCGACGCGACATAACCACAAAACTTACAAACTACATAGTTAGATGGCACTGCTCGCTGCTTCGTCATACCTTAACACCTTAATACCTTATTATAAATGCGAAAGTAAATTTCCTTGTTTGTTACCTTTTCACGCCTAAACCACGGAGCCGATCATCCTGAAATTTTTACATTCACGTTGTCAGGTGTACAGAAACGGACATAGGGTACCTTTCATCCTCAAAAAAAAATACTGTTCCCGAGGAAAACAACAATAAAGTTCTTATAATAATAGATGGCGCCACGTGTCTTTCAAATCATGATTGAATTATATTATTACAAGCAGAGTACAACACGAACTGATTGTCAAATTCTAAATTAAAGCGAGCGAAGCCGCCGGCAAAAGCTAGTAATGTGCATATTGAGACCACAAAATTAACAAATACTGTTGTGGAACTAATTATGGTGTAAATGACTACCAGTTAAATGATTGATGAGACAGTAAATATGCAACATACAGAATGTATGAACGTATAGTTTCACCGTACAAACTTTCAAAGGAATCGTTGCATCCACTCTGAATAAAAATCTTTAAAAGGTCAACGTACGAACACTGTTGCAGAAAACTGAAATAGACAATGAGATTACTTCTGTATTAATTTTAATCTCTAGCAGATGATAGTTAGAGTCATGAGAAAAAAATTAAACTGATAAAAAAGCAGTATACTACTCATTTTCTGAATTGATAAATAAATCAAGTAGATGCATATTTGGTCAAGGGTCTTAAGAGCCAGACCAATATTGACCAAATGTTCGTGAGGAAGCCAGCCTCTCCTTGAACCAAAGAATCATTCGAATGATGATGATGATGATGCTATCTAGCCGATTTCGGCCACAGTGACTCCTCATTTAATAGCTTTCTAGGGTGGTTGTCGAGAGCTTTGGTGTGCTGCTCTTTCATGTGCTCTCAAATGGCTAACTGGCTAGTGGCTAGCATGTTCTGACATGTCCGATTTGTGCTTGGAGTTTTTAATATTATCCAAGCACAAATCGGATATGTCAGAACACCATTGACGACATTATATAGCTGAAGGTGGTCTAGCTTAAACATAACTGCGAAAATCTTCTCTCTTCAAAAGCATTGACCTGCTGCCCGCGTGATGGATTACAACTAGGGCTTTGCACCAGGTTCTACAAATTCTTAAAAAAGAACCGGGTGCGCCTGGTTCTACCCAGTTCTCTCATGGTAATTGTAGAACCGGGTGCTTGCCTTAATTACAACCCATTTCCTCTCATTGACGGGAGTATCACCAAACGTTATCACAACAAAATCGACAATGGAGGACGCATTTACGATAAGCAATGCCTCTTACGACTTTTGCCACCGTCGATGTCTATTTTTCAGTACTTTATTCACTTAGACAAAACATAGTTCACCAGTTCCACTCACATTCCAGCTCGAGGATACAGTAAACATACTCTACTATTAATATTAATGATTTATACCGGCGCCTGCTCAGTTCTGAATTACAAATTCTCAATTGTTTGCCAAACGCCACGTTGAGCGGTGCCTACATTATCGCATAGTTTACCACGGCTTATTATTAAATCATCTGGCTATGGCAGTTGGAATTGCAATGGAATGCAGTGGAACCAAGTTGGATGTATTTTTATGATGCTTATGTAGCGTTCGTTTAAAAGTTGTGCCAGTTACAGAAAAGTTGAAAGGAAGGACGAATCGCATGTGAGTAAAAGAGTGATGAATATAAATGTTGATGGATGGAGAGGGAGAGGAAGACTAAGAAAACGATGGATGGATTGTGTGTGTAAGGAATGATACGAAAGAAAGAGGAAAATGAATGATAACGTGACGGTTGACAGAGGAGAATGGATGAAAAAAACTTGTTGCGCCGACCTCAAAAAGGCAGCAAGACGATGAAGATGTGCAGGGTTAGAATTAAGGAATGTTTTTGTTATAAATAGTAGTAGCAATTCTAAGTAATATTGTAGCCAAGCAGGTTTGTTGTTTTTTCGAAAGGAACCTTTTGTGCCTCTGATACTATTGAGAGGTGTTATGTCCGTGACTGATATGGTTTAAAGCTAGTAGTGAAATCACAACCAAACTTTCAAACTGTGGATCCTAAGGTTGTTTTGAGAATCATCGATAAATGGCAGACCTGTTGCATGTCAGGGGATTTCGAAATTTTTCTCTTTTTTACCCACGACGGAACGGAGACGGTGTATGCGTTTGGGGTGAGAGGACGTTTGTTTGTTTGTGCAAATACATGTTGTCATTTTTCTCCAAAACTACTAGTCCGATTTTGATGTAGTTTTCAGTTATGGGTTCGGGTTTGATTGGTGCATGTTCTTTGATAGGTGTTACGGTGACAACTCACCAGAGGGGCTGCTGCAAACATTTTTTGTGCTAATCAATGTTGCTATTTTTCTACAAAACTGGTAGTTCGATTTTGATGCAGTTTTCAGTGATGGGTTAGGGTTTGATTGGTGTATGTTCTTAGATAGGTGTTACGGTGACAACTCACCAGGGGGCGCTGCAGTAAAAATTTGTTTGTGCAAAACCAAAACTACTATTTCGGTTTTGATGCGGTTCGTGGTTTATTAGTGAGTGTTCTTAAATAGATGTTTTGGTAGTAGTAACACTAGAGGGCGCTGCATTAGTATATTTTGTATTAGTTACTACATACTAAAGGGGTCATTCATTCGGGCGAATGCCCGGGGCGGTGCGTTATGTACATAAACATAATATCTACGCTCTGAATGCTCTCTAAAAAGATTAAAATAAAATGTTAAAATTAAAAAAAAAAACCCACGACTTAAAAAGTAATTGAAAAAGAATAAAATAATCAAAAAGCCCCCAACCTGAAATAAACGATCTAGAGTGAGCATTTTTTCGCCAGACACCCGACTTAAAAAAAATAAAAAACCCAAGAATAGTCGTCGGGGGCTGAACATTGCAAAACTGCACATTTCATGGCAGCCCCCGACGGATATCCTTGGGTTTTTTATTTTTTTAAAGTCGTTTTTAAATTATTTTATTCCCTTTCAGTTATTTTTTAAACGTCGTGAGTTTTTTCATTTTTTTTTTTTGGCGATCTTTTTTGGCGTAACACTGGTTGGTTCTACTTACGATTTCGGAGCCTCTTAAAATGTGCAGAAGATGAACATCCACGCCTTTGGTTATGATTGCAGTCCAACAAATCCTCCATCTCTTAAAGAAAACTATGCATGAACATAACTCAAGTTTACACAAAAGCAACACAAACTTTGGACCTGAGTCAACGTTCTACAAGTTCTGCGCTGCCATTTCCCGGGTCATTGTATTTTACGTAAGCGGAAAACAAACACTGTAAAATATTCTCCACTTTAAGTAGGTACGTACGGTACGAACTGGTTTAATAAAAAGAAAACTGTCCACCTACAACGTACCGGCTATATATTGAAATACATTATTCAAAGACAGTGTACGATGGAAATGAAGAAAACAGTCAAGATCGAGTGGTTAATGTTGCTGTTAATTAATGCAGTAGTATTATATAACCTGATTGTGAATCGAGTATTTACGTTTTTTTTAAACGTGACTTGTATAGGAATTTCTCTTGTATCGTGGCTGCATTTAAAACATTTAAACTCACAAATACAAACAGCCCAGACGCGGAACAACGACCTGTAGACCATACAAATATTTGTTCCGTGCGGGGATCGAACCCGCGACACGCAGCGCAGCAGTCAATCGCTCAGCCACTAAAACACACACAGACACACACCGCACACACATAACACACACACACATACACCTCACACACATCACACACACATACACACACATGCACACACACATTATCATTCGTCATTCAAATGTGACACATGTTACATTTAAATGACTTCCTAACGAGTGCCTCGTTGGTGTAGTGGTTGCAAACGCGACTGCTGAGCTTGAGGTTCTGGGTTCGATTCCCGGGTCGGGCAAAGTGCTATTGGGTTTTTTCCATCAGGGATTTCTCAGTAACAGCCACGAACTCTGGATTCGTGCCCGGTTGATGGCAATAAGTTCCCCCCTATTACATAGGACTTAAAACATATCTGGCGAAATGTGGATGTACTATTAGGTACACCTCTGCCCTAACCCTTCGGGGACTACAGGGGTCATGTTGTGGTATGACTTCCTAAAGAAATGACTTAAACAGTAACAGGCTAACTTACGTGTATTAAAGAAGTAATTGCAATTACAGTTAACTTTTCTGTAACTATGTAAACTATTTTATTGTCAGTAGCTCCTCTTTTGTCTGAGGTATTGACTCTTCATAAACTTAAGACAGTCACCTAGCTCGAGATTAAAAGGGCATTGCCCCCAAACAATCTTCTAAGCAACCCAGATATTAGGACATCTAACAAAAAACACAAAAACGTTTCCTACAAGATTGCACATCGTAAAAACTACAAGAACAAAGCAAACATCGCGTACGCAATCCGAAAAAGCAGTCCAATACAGCCTACATGAACAAAGAGTTGGTTGCAAAGTGCAATATTCGCTGGACATAGATCTCGGAAACGCGGACATGGCTCAAAAATATTTATACGTAGATTTGGACTTCGTTCTCCGGTTTTGAATGCATTGCGGGTTATGTATGCAGTGTAATAACGGGAGCGTGGAGCGGTGATGGAATGAATTGTGAAGAATGATGGCTTTTTGCAATGTCGGAATTGGATATTGTGTTGTGGTTGCTTTTGTGGACAGGTTCTCGGGTACTGTTGTTGTTGTAGAGGGGGTCAGTGTGCCTATCTTTTTGCTTACAAATGAAAGTGGTGGTATTTACTCACAATATATTGGATATCAGCACTAGTACAGATAGATACAATTGTTTTATAATTCCTTGATCTCTAAAAATACATGGCGTAGGGACTTCATGGCAAACTTTTGCCTTGAATTATGAACGCTTGGGAGTCTCAAATCATGTGTGTAATCATCACTCAATCACTTGGTAAAATTTTGTTTCGCGATGTCCCTATCTGTGTAGTGACTACAAGTTAGTACCTTATTTGGCACGGGTAAAGCCCGGAACTATTAATAATTTGGTTTAGGCTTAAATAAACAGTGAAGTCGTAGTAATCAGGTTCCGTGTTTGCCCCTTGGATACAGAACCCTAAAAAAAAAAGGTTCAGCTTTTTAAAAACTTAGGTTTTTTTTTTAAATTCATGTACCGTCTATTATTTGGCACAGAGAAAAAATTTTTAAAGCTCCGTGTAATGTAAACTGGGACCCCTTTTAATCGTGCAAGCAAGGCTTGCTTCTAACGGGGTACGCTTGCGCCCCACTCGCGTCCAACGGGGTACATTTGCGACCCACTCGCGTCCAACGGGGTACGTTTGTGACCCGCTCTACTTTAGACCGGCTGGTCAAGTACCTTTGGAAGTTCGGGGTTTACTCGTTCCCGATGCAATTTTTCAATGTAATAGAGCAGGGACGTTGTTCCGAGGTTTGCAATTCAGAGGGTGATTCGTATGATGAGGTAGCACTAGTATGTATTTTTTCGTTTTATAATATCAACGGCCTTACTGTACTTCAATAACTATTTCATGAAAAAGTCACTCAATGGGGTTAAATGAACTTGGAGGGTTGTTTTGATGATTTGAATGATTATAATTCTGTAACTCCATACGTGTTACTGGCGCAATTTATATTTTCATCAACATACAAACTGACATCAGTGTCAGCGGCCTTAGTCTGCTATTGCAATAGTGTCAGAATGCTCTATCATTGATTTAATAAGGCCCCGCGCAGACGAATTACCCTTTGTACGCACGTCAAACGAGTTTCGAACGCGCTTCAATACGCCGTGGGCTAGGGGCCTTATTAAATCAATGATAGACCATTCTGACACTATTTCAATAGCAGACTAAGGCCCCAGGTTGTATGTTGCAATTTGCAGGTCAGCCTGCAAATTGCAAAGGTAGCCCGCAAAATTTAAATTTTGCGGGCTACCTTTGCGCATCCACCTTAAAGAGTTTAATATAACATAACATCACGCATGTAATTCCCGAAGGGTTAGGCAAAGGTGTACCCAATAGTACACCCATATTTTACCAGTTTTAAGTCCCACGTAAAGGCTACTACTGAGAAATTCCTGATAAAACCCAACAATTTGCCCGATCCTGGAATCGAACCCAAGACCTCATGCTCAGTAGTCGCTATTGCGACCACTAGACCAACGACGCAGTCAAAGTCAAGTTAGGTAAAGTCAAGTGTTTAAGACGTCAGTTAAGAATAACAACAAAAAGGAAACTGAAATAACTAGTTTGAAATTAATTTAGCTTTACATTAAAAATATTTTATTGGTTATTAAACTAAACTTAGTTTTTAACAGGAAACAGAAAGCTATTATGAGCTAAAGGTCAACAAAAAACAAACACTGATTACCAGTTTCTGAAAATCAGTAATATTTAGTGTAAAATAAACATTTCTTCGTATCAGTTTGTTGACTAACATTTCTAGGTACGCCTAACATTTCTAGGGAGACAGTGCACATGACGTCATCCTTTATCATCATGATGCATCGTTTAGGGGTGATTTATGGGGGTTTTACGGCAGAATATTAGTCATCCCTCGAGTTAGTCGTAGACGGTGACCAATTAATTATTTCCACTCCGTGTATATCAACGCATTATGCATATAATATGGGGGCGAACATTGCCTACTTGCCCAGCAGTGGAACAACACAGGCAAACATACAAAAGTTATTATTATCTGTAGTAGTTTGATTGATTGGAAGTCCATATTCGACTGTGCATTTTACGATGGGAGATGGAGACGTTCCTGCGGGAGTTACAGTTAGCAGCCATGGAGTTTCATGCCGGTTATTCTCCATAGGAAACAACCAAAACGAACTTCGCACTGTTTTGTAAGTGTCCATATAAATAAACCCTATTTAGGTGCAATAAAATTTACTGTTTGTTTTTAATAATTTTTAAAGTTCTTTAATGTATTTATTTAACACTTCAAGCACAATGTATGTACAGAGGCGGACTAATAAATAAAATAATAATGTGTGTTTAATGGTTCGCTGTTATGGACCAAAACCATTAGCAATGGTCATCATCTGCTTAGCCTTTTCTCAACAGTATTGGGTTCTGCTTCTAATCTAACTGGATGAAACTGAATACCAGTATTTTACATGGACCAACAGCATGTTTTACCTCCATAATCTAGTTGTTACAAGGTAATAGTTTTACCCCTTGGTAAGACTGGTTGTCAGACTTTCGGGCCACTGACTACCTGTAACGACTGGCAAAGATCTACAAACGAGACCAACAGCTTATCGTGCTGATGAATATTCTATAGTTCACTGAGCTAGGAGTAAAGCATGCGTTACATGAACTTTTATTGTTCAATACATATTTTAGAAACCGGTAATTTAACCGACTCTTTACCTATTGCAATACCTATAACAGGCTGACTCAATTCTCAGGAAACTACCCTTCTTGGAAAACGTTGACAACAAATGACTATTTTACACCCACCTTCGTTACCTATATAACGATCCAGCAATCTGAAATACATGGAATAGATTCATTTTATATGTCCATAAGTTTAAGGTTCTTAGTAGACATCGCTACAACATCTGCGATCAGCGATTTCATAGTTTTTTTTGGAAACTTGACATAGGTATTTAAACACACCGCTTACATTCAGATTGATTCTAATCTGCAATTAAGGGCGAATTTAACCAGTGAAATTGAACACGATCAGCTCATCTAAACCACGTTCAGGACCTGATAATGCTGATTGCGCGCGTTTTAGATGTATCGATCGTGCTTTCATAGGTAAAATTCGTCCTGAACGTAGCGAGTCGCATTGAAACCCATGTTTTTGTCATCCCGTCCGAAAGCATATCGCTGGAACCGGTAACAACATCGATGAATTTGCGAAATTTCCTACTACTGCTCGCTTTTGCTGTCACTACTGGAAATAGAACCCGACTAAACACATTGCAGCGTTGATTTTTCAAAATGGCCAATGCTTAGTAATATGTCGTACCGCAACCACTAGGGCCACGACCTACACGCATAGACTTGCTAGAGCTGGTGCGGAGCGACAACGAGAGCGGACAGCGGCCCGCCGAGCACCGCGTCTTGTCGCCCGCTTGAGTAACATGAAGTGTGCAATGAACAGCCCGCCCCGCTGTCCGATTGGGACACCTCTGGTAAGGACGCACCCGTTCGCCGCCACGCTGCCGGCACCCGCTCCCATCTGGGCCGCACTTAAAGCCACGAGTAACTGCGACGACGCTATCTCCGGAGCGACGGTACTCGCATGAAGAAAAGAAGTGAACCACGCACTTGTCGCTTGACACAGTTACTGTTGTAGTTTCGCCTGAGGTCGTGAAGGGGGCGTTAGTCGCATAATCGTCAATCCTTAAAGTAGCATGTCTGCATCACCCTAAGAACGCATTGCCTATCCACGTGCCTTATGTCTGAGTTGCTGGTTATAACTGGGTCGACGAAACTTAGTACTGTTCTTTGCCAGCTAGGGTATGGGGGCCAATAAACTTACGGGTGCACTGAAATGAGCTGTGTTCGGAGGATATAAAGTATTTTTAAGCTTATTCGGTTTTATTGTGGGAGATTATCTGATGGTATTGTTGTGTAGTAAAGCTTTATTACAGTGTGGTGTATGTTTGCATTGTGCAGTGTAGAAGTTGGCGTTGATACCTGACGAGGTGAATTGCTTAACACCGTCAGCGAACAAACAATCAAGTAGCCATAAATACAACCTACTTTTATTATACCTCCGAGTTTATATGATCACTCAAAATTACAGTACTGTTTATTTTCGATTCGATACAACAAGGTTGCTGCCACTGTTGTTCGATGGTTATAATGGGGCTCTTGGATTGCTACTCTCAGCGTTGAATTCTGTGAAGGAACTGTACAATACATATTTTCCGCTGTCATAACATCTATAAACGGTGTAATAACATAATAAACGCAAGTCCACTTGCGTGTGTCTCGGGTCATGAAACTGAACAAGTATTGTACTACGAGCTCTGGAAAATTGCAAAAAAAAAAAAAATTGCGCTTTCTGTAGGAATTGACGCTGATGATTCCCATACATGGGAACGCTAAAAAAAGTAATGAATTTCCATAAGTCATAGAAAAAAAGTGTTTCAGTTTCTTGATCTCAGTCACACGACGGTCTTACGTTCATTTTGTTACAGCCTGTATAATTGATTTCTCAAATATTGATAGGTAGCTTACTCGCCTATCTATAACTCACTTTGTTTTCAATAAACAACGTATAAACCAGATAGGTATGCAGGACAGTGAGTACGTACGTACGTAGACGAGGCGCTGCAGCCACCGCTACTTTTATGGCTTCGTCCTAATAGCCGTAAGTTGCCAGCTTCTGACCCGGAGTTTGCAAATATCATCTTTACTATGCACCTTTAATATTATCCAATTGGTTATAAATCGTATGGCCTTCTTATTATTATCAACTAGCTACCCGCCCCGGCTTCGCACGGGTGCAATGTAATACATATAAACTTCCTCTTGAATCACTCTATCTATTAAAAAAACCGCATCAAAATCCGTTGCGTAGTTTTAAAGATCTAAGCATACATAGGGACAGACAGAGGGAAACGACTTTGTTTTTTGATGTAGTGATATATTCCATTTGCTCCTACAACTGGTCCATGAACTTTTCCATACCTGAATTAATATTGGAGACAGATTTACTGAATAGAGAAGATCTCCTCTACCTCTTCAAGATATTTTTGGAAGTTATTTAAATACCGGCTGACAACAAATTTAGCTGACCACTGGTTCGATTCCCGGGTCGTGCAAGGTGTTATTGGGTTTTTACATGAAGAATTTCTCAAAAGCAACCACGGAACCTGGATGTGAACCTGGTTGATGGCAATAGGCTCGCCCCCTATTACATGGAACTTTAACATAACTGGTGAAATAGGAGTGTACTTGTTAGGTACACCTCTGCCAAACCTGTGATGCTATGTTATGTTATTAGAATAGCAGAATTTTATATGAAGCGACTGCCCATCTAATTCCAAAACACAGTTACTGGGAACACGATTTGGTAGGCTTAGTAAACCGCAACTAAAGAAATAAGAAAAAAAATAAACCAATAACGCTCTTCCTGGGGATTCAATCCAGGTGTTCACGATATGTTTCCTTGCGGATACTAGGCCAATGAGGTAATTTCCAAGACGGAGTGAGCTGTTGGGGTTAGTGGGCGCAGTTTGCGAAACGCCTTCATAGTCATACAATATTCAATGCTGCGACGCGAGGTGCGACGTTGATGTTCTCGTCCTGACTGTGTTTTGTTGACATGTGAAGGCATGTAGGGTAGGTACAGTGGGTTTGGTTTAAATTGTCTTAATTGGCGTACTGAAATTGAATTATTATATTAAAAAAATCGTTTTCGATGTTATTTATAACCAAGATCAAGATTATACAGTATCTTATTTGACGTTTGTAAAAAATGAGTTTTTCCTATTGTTGTATTATAAAGCCTAATTGTAGTCCACTGTTGGACATAGGCTTATCCGCAGCTGCGCCAGAACCCTTAAGGAAAACGCACTAAGGCAGCCCACGAAACGTTTTTCTTACTTTTTTTGCAAATTGCAGGTCAGTGCCACGATTTTTGTTGAACAAAATATGATTCGCGACAGAAACAAATATGGCTTCACCGATTTTAATACCTAAAATCACCAATGCAACCATCTAAGTTCATTTTATCCCATACACTGACTGATGACTTTTTCATGAAATAGTTATTCAATGGGATTTAGCCTGACACTGACCTGCAAAATGAAAAAAACGTAAGAAATTTTGAATTTCGCGGAATATCCTGCCGCTCCCTCCTTAAGCGCGCCTACTTTGTTATTGTTACATTTATAAAGTCGCCAGTATTAACCTAAATTTAGTTTTTCTGGACTTTCAGAAATGGGCATCGGACACCTTGAACTCGCTCGACTATATTCAAATCTCTTTGGAATTTTATACAATATTAAAATTCGCTACACACCATAACTCGGAAGTAGGCATGTAATTTAAACCATGTTTCAAATGTAACCTGAGAACATTCGACGAGCATAATTTATAACATTTCTCTTGCGTATCCTTTTGAGCAAAAATAGGTTACATGAGACTTCGAAATGGGCACCCGTTTCATATAGAAACATACATAATGTGATATACAGCGATAGAATTCTTTATGTATGACATTGCTTCAGTTGCATTGAACAAAAGACACATTTAATACCATAATTTTATGAATTAATGTTCACATTTCCGTAAATTATTATCGTCTATATTTCCAGATGAATTGAGAAACCAGACTGAAATTGCAGAGCAAAACGGCTTTGAGACTTGTCCGTTAGTTGACCTCAAGGTAAAATTCTGGTGAAAACCAATTTGCTTTAGAAACAGTGAATACAAATGACATATTGCTGTCTGATATTAAAGATCATAATCATTTGCAAATTGCTGCAATACAAGTGTCGGTATTTTAAGATTAAAATATCAATCAGAGTTAGTTAACAGCCTTTTTATATATCGTATTTTTTCGCAATCAATCATTTAATTTCAGGCAGCTAAAACATTTTAAACGGCTCCTACGTCTTATTTCACATACTTTTGCTGTGTACTAAGCCAATTTTGTTTTCTGGGCTTTAGAGCTAGACAATATTACTATCAACATCATCATTTGCTTAGCTTTTTCCCTAATAAGTTGGGTGCAAGTGTTAATGCAAGAAGACATGCTGCGCCGACCCTAAATAAATTGTGATAAGGGCAGGACGGACGTACTCATGTACTTCGATATTTAAGCCACGTTTTTTCCGTTGTAACCATTCGACATTATGAACTTACGTTATTTTAATTTTCGGTTTTAAGGTCGTTCGATATTTAAATTTTTGATGTTTTGAACTTTGACATTTTACCCATAGGTATTTTAATGTTCGAAACTCAAATATGTACCCGCATCATCTCATCTAACTGAATGCGTCTGCATACCAGTATTTCCCTGCACCCAGTTACTGGTAACACTATACTCATTGGAATGACTGGTGGTCTGAGTTCCAAACCCAACATAAGTCATAAGTAATTTATTCAGAACAATATACATTGTGTAGAATTAAAAAAAAATATAATATAACAGTACCATTGAAACAAAAAAAAATGTCAAAGATAATAAAAATTACAATTAACACATAACATAATTGGTAAAAGGCCAAGCAGATGATGCTGATGGCTGCCAGATCTTGAAACAGCAACTCTAACTCATCAGGGTCTGACTGCCTCGTTGGTCGAGTGGTGGCAAGCGCGATTGCTGAGCATGAGGTCCTGGTTTCGATTCCCTGGTCGGCCTAAGTGCCATTGGCTTTTTTCATCAGGAATTTCTCAGTAGTAGCCACGGAGTCTGGAGTCGTGCCCGGTTGATGGCAATAGGCTCGCCCCCTATTACATGGGACTTCAACATAACATAACGAAATATGGGTGTACTATTAGGTACATCTCTGCCTAACGCTATGAGGCTTACGTGCGTGATATTATACAGGGTGTAACAAGACCCTTAACGAAGCCGTCAACCAAGCATTATGTACATCAAACTAAGTAACTTTACGCAAAAATAATTGCTGGGAAATTACTTTTTTTTTGGGGGTGAAAAATCACGTTTTACGGTATAGATGGATGGATTGAATAGTATGGGGGTCGTGGAGGGTTTAAAGTAAAAATCTTACATTAATAACATGCATTTCAACAAAAACTTGTGAAAAAGTTGGAACTATGACCCCCAATATCTCCGAAACTAAAAGGTTCCCAGGTATGGTCCAGAACAAAAAAAAAATCGGAATAACGGGGAGAACAAGTGCCTTTCGGCTTCGTTAAGGGTCTTGTTACACCCTTTATTTTGTTCTATCTCATCAGGCTATCTTCTTAGCCTATACCAATTTCAACCAATACCTCCGAACTTTCTTCTTACACAACATATACAGCATGTATCCTTGTAATACGCAGCCCCAACATTGCATTTACAAGCTTACAAAGATTTATAGCTTAGCACCCGTCGTGAAATCGAGCCAGCTTTCGAAACCACGTGCTTCGGAGATTAGATAGCACTAAACAGGGAATGGAAGCTTGCTCAAAAACAAACAATGTCACTAACTTTGAGCTCAAACATGATGTACTGCAGACAACTACTGACACATGGTCTGTTACTGAACCAGCACGCATATATAAGGTCCCATTAAAATAGGTGGACAAATTTTAACAAAACGTTCAATACGTCTAACCAAAGATATCCAAGCAAAAAAAAAACTGATCGATCGATCGAAATCGATGTGTTTATTCTAGAGTGCCGCCGGCAATTTATTATTTCAGGTCAAAATAAAATCACTTTAATCAGTGTTTTTTTTGCTTGGATATCTTTTGTTAGACGTACTGAACGCTGTGTTAAAATTTGTCCATCTATTCAAATGAGACCTTATATTGATATGCATGCTGGTTACTGTCATGTGTAAATTCAGCTTTAGTAAAGCGTGGTCGGAGACATACGAAGGTTTTCGAAATTCGAAATCGCGTTATGGAACTCAAATGGAGTTGGGCAGGACACATGGCAAGGTGCGATGATGGCAGGTGGAGTGAAGCTATGACCGAGTGGCGTCCAAAAACTGGAAAGAGAATAGTTGGCCGTCCAGCGGCGAGATGGGCAGACGACATTGTTGTCATCGTGGGAATATTCTGGATGAGGCTAGCACATGAACGTGGAGCTTGGCACGAGCAAATAGAGGCCTATACCCGGCACTGGGTGAAGACGGGCTGTGGATGATGATGATGAACGCGTGGTCATTCAAACCGTACGTATCTTAATAGCATAATCCTATTATGTTTCCATGGCTAGAACAGACCTTTTTTATGTGAAAGGGAGTGGGCTGTAATCCACCAAGCGGGCCTGGTGCAGCTTATGAATGAATCTATGATTTAGATTTTTTCATTCGAGGACCGTGCGGTTTCTTTACGATCTTTTTTTTATGCTTACTTTTGGCCGCAACTCGCCTGATATAAAGCGATGCCGCGGCCTAGGGTGAAGCACGCTTGCCTAGAAGAAACAGATTCACTGGAACTTTGAAGAGATCTAGATTATCGGGAAACAGAGAAAACTGGCAATGTGGCAGTGAATTCCACAGACTGGTAGTTCGAGCAATAAATGTGGAAGCATGGCGCTTTATTCGGGTTCGTGGAACTTGGTGATGCTTCGCCGTATCTCTGCTCATCGGATGGTAGAATGGGAATGGGGCTTTGGTAGTGGTGACGAAATAATCTACACAAAGTTTAGTGCTTGACAGGGTTCAAACCTACTACCAAACCGTAAGTCGCGGCCATTTCTACTGGGCCACTACAACTCACTTAAGAAGGTCTCTGGTTTATTATAAATAGTGACTATGTCGTCCACATATTGTCGCCACTTAGGACAAACCTTATCAGGTATAATAGCTTTTCCAGAAACACGATATACCTTCAGCTTCTTAGAAAAGTCACACCTTATTTGGAATCACAGTGACTAAGTCAGATTTTCTGGGACACTTTTCTGATAAGCTCAGTTTCTTGAATAATTTAATGGATTGTTGTTTTAATTTTATGGTTCGCAGAAAGACTGTTTTTAAATTATTTATTTTAACCCATTACGTGACCTTAGATAATGAACATGTGGTTCTCAGTAGAGAACAGAGCAGCTAAACAAGTAGCTATTACGTTTTCAAGGTTTTCATATTTCTACGAGTTTCAACAAGATTAATATACGCTTTTCGACAAGTACCGTTATCATTTTTTTACATTTTCGCCATAGTTACATTAGTTACCGCTGATTATAGAATGTCACTTTGATTATGTCGTCGACGTGAAGGTGTATTGCAGTGACTCTGCTGACTGTCATAAGACATTAAGGTTCCAACTGGCTTGTTACTTATAATACCAAGATCTGTTACCATTAAAATCGACGAACATTTTTCTGACATGATTTAAATCGGTGGTGAGTTTATCGCATAACATAACCTATTCGGAGTTGGAATCTTAGGAAATACAATTAGATGAATTCTGTTAGGCGTCTTTGCAGCTTGTTCACATCTATCCCGGAAACTGCTGCCATATTCCTGTTTTTCGTATCCTACAGGATCACTTGAGGAAATAAGAACAGTGCGCGATTTGATAACAGTCACAGCGTACAAAACCGGGTTTTTAACACCTTTATAAAGGTTCGCCATATCTTATAGAAAATGTATCAGCCGTAAACATACATAAACAATGAAAAGAGAGATGCAAATAATATTTTTCGAGGAGATGCTATAAGCGTGCGACGCTTAAAATAACAGGATGAAGGGATAAGCAGAATATAAGATAGAGCGGGGAAGCCGATTTAAAAGAATTGTGCCAAAAGGTGCGCTCGTGTCAGCTGTAATTGGCTTAGTTCTAGGAACTGTTTAAAAGTTACTTCGGTTTGTTGAACAAAACTAATATTTTCATTGTAAAACTATCTTAATGCTTTTAATATCTAATAAAACATAAGTACATAGTACAAAATACAGGTTACATAATGTTGTTATGTTTATGAGTCATTTGTGTGCATAGCTACACACTTTTGACAAGATAACCTAAACAAGATCCTCCATAGATGCCGCATATGAGATGATGAGGTGCTCAGCAGCTAGCAGGAAGGAAATCCTGCATAGCATTGTGCCAGATAGAATCTGTTTGGGTTAGCACACTCGAGTGAAGTCGTAAAATTTTGACGACGCGGCGACGACGTGTCTGGTTGCAAGGCGAACGGGATTCAGACACCAACACCTAGCGATGTATACCTACTGATTATGTGTATCGTAGCTATGTACAACCACTCAGCTACACCTTTATTGGGGTCAATGTTACTCGAAATGAAAAATGATGCCACGTACTCCGATTGACCAAGTTCAGCTAGGCCAATAACACCAATAATGAAGAGCCACGTCGTTACGTCAATCAGTCTGCCTGCCGAGTTTATTTACAAATGTCAATCTGCCTCTAAAGGAGAGTGCACAGGTATGAACTGACGACCTTTCGTAAGGTGCAGAACCCTAGTTTACAATCGATTGCTAGCGTATGTTATGTTGCGTGGGCCGTGTGCGGTGTGGTGCCGGTGCACGCGGTGCAGGCTGGAGGCCGAAGGCTCGGTCGGCGCGGTGCGGCCGCCGGCGGTGCGGGCGTGCGCGCGCAGCGGCGGCGGCGTGGCGGGCGCGGGCGGTGCGCGGGTCAGTGGCGTGCAGCGCGCGCCGCGGACGCCCGCACCGCAGTGTCGAGCAGGAGCCCGCCATGCCCGGCCCGCGCCTATCCCGCGCCGCCTGACAGCATGGCCCACCCGACCGCCACCATCACACGCAGCCACGCTCTGACGACGGTACGCATCAGTGAACGCATTTTACGAAACGTGACCCCCAGACCCGCAGCGCAACGACCACCCCCAACCGCGCTCCGCGCTACCCCCGATCAGTGACAGTGTTACCGGAGTCCGGTTGGCCAGTGAGGGTCGGTCAGCGCAAAGGTTCCGTCTCAATTCGATCGTCCGCAGACCGAAAGGAGTAGGCGCGAGTGGTCGCCGCGCGCCCGCTAGATGGCGCCTGGAGTCGCTCCTGCGGCGAGCGCTCTCCGCCCGCGCCCCGCCGTCGCCGTCGCCGCCTTTTGTTTCGCGCCGTTCGTGTACATAAAATAATAATTGGCAGGCCGGTGGTGAGCACCGCCGCTCCGTCCGCGGCGCCGAGCCGTCGCTGACGTCAGCGGAGCCCGGGCTCGCGCCCTGCCGGCCCGGCTTCCCCGACCTTCCGTCAGCGCCGTCTACCACTCGCTCGACACACGACACTGACACGTCAGGCTCTACACTAACCCTCCGCCCCTCTTACGTGCCAAATCCAAAACGAGACGTTCACGTTTAATCGACTGAGTTTTGAAGACGTTTACAAAATATTCTGTAATTTTAGTACAATCGTGGCGTATCTGAAGGTCCGCGTCGGGTGCGAGCGATATGATAGCTATGACGCACCGAAAATGTGTAGGTTTCATTCATGTAACCTACAAGGGTTGGCAATTGATCTGCACCTAGCAACAACGGCGGCGGCGAGGGCGACCATCTTCGTTGAGTCTTTAGCTAAATGTTCGGTGGTTTTATTGAGAAAATGGCGAGAATCGAAGCAGTAAATAGTCGTGGATTCATTTAGTTAAAGGAGTGCGGTGGGTGCTGAGTCGCGCCGCGCCCATGCCCGTAACTCTGGTGAGTGATAGATTGTAAGGCTTCGTGTGCCATTTTCGCGAGAAATACCGCGTAGGTGGCTTTATCACTCTAAGTCAAGAACTTAGATGTTTCGAAACAAGGTTGGAAGAAGTGATTTGTATTTACAATATTGTCTGCGTCGATACGTAATGTTGTCCTCGGGACTGCGTGTGAATCCTACCAACACCGTAGTAATTATTTAGCCATTTCACATCCAATTAATTTAATTATAAACACCATTCCTCCTTTATTTAATTTACTAAAGTAACTTCATAGCTCTGCTCAGTTTTATACGTTACGATTTTGTCGACTATTTAATGTTATTTTATTCATCGCGTGAATAAGAGCTGCAATCATACAATGGAGGTCATACACGTGAACATTAAGTGATTAGATAAAAATGAGATAGTATTCATCAAAGTGTTTTCTATCTGAATATGATCAATAAACAGAATGTGACAGAAACAAAAAACAACCGAAAACATAAGGTAATTGAATCTAGAATTCTCATTCAGTAAAACAATTCTTTAGTATCACAGTTAAAGCCTATATTTCTATACATATACCTGTAATAGTCCTAATCTTTATTATAACGTAGCTAACTTCACGGCCCTCCGAAAAACGTTTCTAAGATTCGGCTAAAGATGGCGGTAGGATACATAGCGAAAAGAGTACGAACGACGACCAAAAATATATGCTTTTATATACAGAAATGCGTACAAAAGATTTTGGTATACTTTAGGGCTATTTTTGTTTAACTAAAGTTGTGTGATACACCAAATTCTACGGCATTTTTGTGTGTTGGGTTTTTTAATAGAATTCTTAGTTACGCATGCTTTGTAGGTTAATGTGGCTTAAAGTTCAAATGTCGGATAAAAGTGATCAATTATTGTGTAATTGTTGTTTTCAGCTGTATATTTATTAAGGACCGTGTTTACCACGGTTTTGACATTCGGTTTAGAAATTTACAATCGTGGCATCATTTCGATATATTGACTCAGAACTCTGTGTTATGTTTTAAGAAGAAAAGATGGTGAAATAGGCCTATAAAATGATATTGAAAAGTAACAATAACATTACTAAGGCTAAGCCCAATTTAGAGCAAAAATGAATCTTATTATTAGTATGTGATGGGCCTCTGTGTTAGTACTAGCCATTTCTAGTGTTTATATAATAATGAAGAAATTCTTTTACAAAACCACAATTAATTAATATTCCTTTGATTTAATCACTAGACTAAAACTCAAATCTACCAAGACATAAACGACCACATACTTCCATCACATTAAACAAATAACTCTGATGTTTTATTGCTTGACTGTGTCATACTGATATGACTGAAACTTTCCATAAGAGCCTGTAGAATTCCATAGACAAAGATAGGCACTCCCAACTCAAGTTATAGGAAACCTAAGATTTGTGATAGGCAAAGGTTTCAGCCGAATCATACTAATATTAAAAATGCGAAACTTTGTAGTGACGGATAGGTGTTTGTTACTCAACCACGACAGAACGGCTTAACGAATCTAGATGAAATTTGGCACGGAGATAGATTATAGTCTTGAATAGCATATAGGTTTTTTTTTCCACACATACACATCAAAATTTCCACACGAACGAAGTCGTGTGCAACAGCTAGTGTAACCATAATTATGAACTAAGAAAGTTATATTTTGGCTCGGCTATCGCTGTCTTAAGATGACAATGTAAGCTGGGAGATCAATATTTTAAAAGTCTTGTGACAATAAATCATTTAATTATTGTCATAGTCCATCGATATTTTCAGTATACATAGTTGGTTTTCTGAAAAACATCATCGGATCAGACGAATCCGTTGCGTAGTTTTAAAGATCTACATCTACATAGGGATAGAAAGCGGGAAGCGACTTTGTTTTATACCATGTAGTGAAGTAGGATTATTCCAATAGATTCGTATTCTTAACTTACCGATGTGTGTAATAGACCAAATGTTTTCAGATACAAAAACAAGCTAACCGAATCAGTATTAATATTAAAAGGTATTCAACAATTCACTCAGTTAGCACTTAATAAACTCTCTTCAAAGAGCTATTATGATATTCAACTGAGAAATGCTGGCCCACTGAAAACACATTTTAGCCCACAGCGGAATTAGGACAAGATGCAACTTTTACGAATTGGGTCAGCTAAGTGATATTGTCTGTAGACAAAGTGGAGATACGCTCGTTTAGTCGTTTATCGATTATGGTATCGATTTTGGCTTCTGTTGAAGCCACGGATCGGTTTCAGCACCATTAAATACTGAGCTAGCAGTAGGCCGGCTAATTACAATCCTGTAGACTGTGCTTTCAAAACCTAGTCTCGTGGACCTTCGATATGTAGAACAAAATCTAACTATTCAACAGAGACAATGAAGAGAAACCATAGACCCACATACAGCATTCAGAAACTCCTTATTATAATTATTAAAGTTTTCTTATATATAAGTGACTGTTTTGCGGCACGTATGCAATGTCTTAAAAGGCCATTGAAAATCGAGAAGTGATGGTCATAATTACTTACAATTAATGTTCAACTTCTTTACTGTTAACTAATATATTATTCTGAAAAGCAAATAAATTCAGACTTGTACCTAAAGGTACTACTTTGCTAGTCTAGTGGTCGCAAGCGCGACTGCAGAGCATGAGGTCCTGGGTTTGTTTCTCGAGTTGGGTAAAGTTTAATTGGGTTTTTCCATCAGGAATTTCTCAGTAGCAGCAACAGAGTCTGTATTTGTGCCAGGTTGATTGCAATAGGCTCGCCCTATTACATAAGACTGAAACATAACTGGCGAATTGGGGGGCTTACTTTTAGTTACATCTCTGCCTAACCCTTCGACGATTGCAAGGCGTCATGTTATGATGATGTTATGCATTACCGAGTTTTCACCCTTATGCACTTAGTAATAAAGTCAAAAGTGCTCGAACGTCAGTGAACTCGCAAACCAGCAAAAATACAAAAGTGTGATATCCTACGAGAATTGATAAACACTTTCCACAATGTCTGTTAAATTATATAAAAGAAACCAATATTATCAAAGGACATTAACGTTCGATTAAAATCATTTATTCAACCAAATAGAGCAATATCAATAGCAGCTACACTCCATAACAAACAACCATACGTAATAACTCCGTATATCCCTGCTGACCTAAATAATTTCACATGAATTCTGTTCCACCAATCCCTATTCACTTCACTGGCGAGAACAATGAATCACCTGTAACCGCATAACTAACAAACGAACAGCGGAATAAAATGCATAATGGTAGCATTACGATCTTAATTAAAATTAATTAATTTTAATTTTACTGTTTAACGGCACAGGAAACATTTCTGTGTATTTAATTATTCCAGTTTCATAATAGTTTTGGTTGTGGAATACTTCGTGTGAAATTCGTTTTAACGGTGAGGAATTAAAGGAAATAATTGGGATTAAAAAATGAGGTTCAGTTGTTTTAAAAACAGGCCAAGTCGAAGAGCGAGTCAGACTCGCTCATGAAGAGTTCAGTACTATCTTAGTAGGGGAGCGTCCTTTAATTTTAATTATTTGTTGTTATAGCGGCAACAGAAATATACATTCTGTGAAGATTTCAAATGTCTCCCTATTACGGACGGACAACGGCTTGGTTACAGGGCCCCGTTGGAAACCCTTCAGGTGCGGAACCCTAAGAATGGATCTTCTGTATTTACTTTTGTTGGTTTCGATGAGTCTTTTGTTGGTTTCCGTCGAATCCGACTCGGCTGGGCAGCGTTCGGGAAGCTGCGCGGTATCTTCTCGTCCAACTTACCGCAGTGTCTCAAGACGAAAGTCTATGACCAGTGTGTGTTGCCAGTGATTACTTACGGGACCGAAACGTGGTCGCTCACAATGGGCCTCATTCGAAGGCTTAAAGTTACCCAAAGGGCAATGGAGAGGGCTATCCTCGGAGTTTCCTTGCGTGATCGAATCAGAAATGAAGACATCCGCAAGAAAACCAAGGTTACCGACGTAGCCTGAAGAATTGCCAAACTGAAGTGGCAGTGGGCAGGGCACATTGCTCGCAGAACGGATGGCCGGTGGGGCCAAAAAGTTCTGGAGTGGCGACCGCGAACCGGAATACGTTGCGTTGGAAGGCCTCCCACTAGGTGGACCGATTACCTGGTGAAGGTTGCGGGGATCCACTGGATGCGAGTCGCACGGGACTGGTCAGTGTGACGACACTTGGGGGAGGCTTATGTCCAGCAGTCGACGTCTTTCGGCTGAAATGATGACTGAATGATACTGCTGATGACTATGTATTTTGTCATCCTAACTAATATTATAAATGCGAAAGTAAATTTCCTTGTTTGTTACCTTTTCACGCCTAAACCACGGAGCCGATCATCCTGAAATTTTTACATTCACGTTGTCAGGTGTACAGAAACGGACATAGGGTACCTTCATCCTCAAAAAAAAATACTGTTCCCGAGGAAAACAACAATAAAGTTCTTATAATAATAGATGGCGCCACGTGTCTTTCAAATCATGAATGAATTATATTATTACAAGCAGAGTACAACACGAACTGATTGTCAAATTCTAAATTAAAGCGAGCGAAGCCGCCGGCAAAAGCTAGTAATGTGCATATTGAGACCACAAAATTAACAAATACTGTTGTGGAACTAATTATGGTGTAAATGACTACCAGTTAAATGATTGATGAGACAGTAAATATGCAACATACAGAATGTATGAACGTATAGTTTCACCGTACAAACTTTCAAAGGAATCGTTGCATCCACTCTGAATAAAAATCTTTAAAAGGTCAACGTACGAACACTGTTGCAGAAAACTGAAATAGACAATGAGATTACTTCTGTATTAATTTTAATCTCTAGCAGATGATAGTTAGGTCATGAGAAAAAAATTAAACTGATAAAAAAGCAGTATACTCCTCATTTTCTGAATTGATAAATAAATCAAGTAGATGCATATTTGGTCAAGGGTCTTAAGAGCCAGACCAATATTGACCAAATGTTCGTGAGGAAGCCAGCCTCTCCTTGAACCAAAGAATCATTCGAATGATGATGATGATGATGCTATCTAGCGGGAAGCTGCGCGGTATCTTCTCG
The DNA here is from genome assembly GCA_947578425.1 of Eugnorisma glareosa. Lineage (NCBI taxonomy): Eukaryota > Metazoa > Arthropoda > Insecta > Lepidoptera > Noctuidae > Eugnorisma > Eugnorisma glareosa. The sequence continues at coordinate 17,756,953 of OX387959.1, forward strand.
TTCAACTTACCGCAGTGTAGACGAAAGTCTATGACCAGTGTGTGTTGCCAGTGATTACATACGGGACCGAAACGTGGTCGCTCACAATGGGCCTCATTCGAAGGCTTAAAGTTACCCAAAGGGCAATGGAGAGGGCTATGCTCGGAGTTTCCTTGCGTGATCGAATCAGAAATGAAGACATCCGCAAGAGAAACAAGGTTACCGACGTAGCCCGAAGAATTGCCAAACTGAAGTGGCAGTGCGCAGGGCACATTGCTCGCAGAACGGATGGCCGATGGGGCTGAAAAGTTCTGGAGTGGCGACCACGAACCGGAAGACGTTGCGTTGGAAGGCCTCCCACTAGGTGGACCGATGACCTGGTGAAGGTTGCGGGGATCCGCTGGATGCGAGTCGCACGGGACCGGTCAGTGTGGCGACACTTGGGGGAGGCATATGTCCAGCAGTGGACGTCTTTCGGCTGAAATGATGATGATGATGAGTCTTAGTGAAATTTGCACGGAGTTATTTGCGAATATTCAGTAGCTGGATAGTCACAAGAAACATTTTGCCAAATGTTTGTAGTCACCTAATAGTATTAAGAACTACCATTTAACCTTTTCCCAACTGATTGCGACACCAGCACATTAATGTCAGAAACAGTACTTTTTCGTACTAAATAAGATGACCACCGTAACTCCTATAATCTAGTCAACATTTTTCAATCAGAAATGATACAGTACGGTATCTAGAACAAACGTAAGGAGATAATGGTTGTCGAGTCAGGGAACAAATTATACCATGTTGGGCCCGTCATTGTTCCAGTACAAGAAAGAGATGGCTCTATGAGAACAGTTCCATCCCTTTTTCGCAATAATACGTTCATAGTATTAACACTTCAAAGTCCTGGGGCGATAAAATCGCAGGATGTGAGCTATCACACTTGCTCCGTGAATGTGGATGCGTTTATTGTCGGTCACTTTGTAGTATTAAGAGAGTGTATAAAGGGCGTTTGAAACGGCGATTTTAAACAGGATATGTTGGGGTCAAGAACCGTTAATACCCGCGTTCACTGACACTAAGTAACAACCAAATGAACGCCTAAATATTTTAGTACTGTTGGAATCGCTGTCAAAAAATCAACCGCGTTATTAAGATTTCGGCCTAGTGACTGTTAGTGTATAAATGCGCATAAAAGTATTTTCATATTGAGCGTTTGTCGAACGGTTACGCTGCGATTATACAACGCTTACACTGCGTCAACGCGACGTTCGTTTTTGTTCGATTCAAAAGACCGCTTGTTAAGGTTTTTAGCGATGTCCAAAATGACAGTTATAGTTAGTTAAATGTCATAAATCCAAGGACTAACAGTAATTGAATCCTTTAAGAATCACTAAGGTTCGAAGATTGACAATATTTAAATATTTCACATAGTTTTGCCAAGCGTGTACTGGTATGTTTATTTTTTAAATAACACATTGTCCCCCACTCTTTTATTTGGCACAAAGATCGCTATCGAACGTCCTGTATATTGCAGCCGTACCTCGCATCCATCACGAATCGGAATTGATACTCGTGTTTTGACAGTGTAGTTTGGACTGTGCACTCGATTTACACGTAAGGTAAAATTTTATTGTTGCATGATATTTATTTCTCGTGTTTTTGATGTAGGCCTGTAAGCTGTGTTTGACAGAAGTTGTTTTATGTGCCTTATTCAATATTGTGTTCCATGTATTATTCAATTTATTGATTAAACTATGTGCACTCGCTCCAACTTGGAGTTCTGTGCCTCGTAACTGTCACATTTAGGTCATTGGACTCAATTCAAAAGACATGCATTGCTTCTTTTTTTCTATTCTATCAGAACCAATTGCGTGAACAATAGATCACTGGATTACCAGCATATTCAAGTTTAGGGCTATAGATGATTTATTTTTGTTTTCATTCCAAATTTTACTAAAAACTAAGACTTCGCCCGTGACTTCGTCCGAAAAAATTGTGATAGCTCGGCTAATATGCATGATTTAAATATAATTTATAGCCTATACACTCACGAATAATGTAGCTTCTTTAGAATTGGATGATAAGTTCCGGACCCCTAGATACAAACAAATTTTACCTCTTTATAATATTAGTATATAAGCAGAAAATTCACCTTCCGTGGATATCGTGCATTCACACAATTTGAAATGGTTGCAATACCGTGGAATATCGAAATACTCCACAACATTTTGATATTAAAAGCTTAAAAATATTTCAAAATGATTGATTGTATCATTGACTTCTTCATAATCGATCCATTCATTCATTCACTGATTCACTAACAACTTCAATAACTTCCTATTGTTAAGAGTGAAAGTAATTGAAGAAGGATACGTCTCGCTTCACAGACGGCTAGCCGAGCTTTCTAAGAAATCTGTTAGGTACTGCACTATCATAATAAACAAAGGATTTCTATGTCAAGTGCAGAGCTCTGTCTGAGTGCGTTTAGCTATGGCTAGACAGAGGCTGTGAATGTAGGTCATAATATGAGATTTTTTTTATTTTTGAAAAAGTTAGCCATTTTTAAACTGTTTGTGTATTAAATGTTATAGGCTAACATAATAAGGTTCAAATGGCTAATAACATGTTTGTTTTTAAGAATTTGATATACATTTTTCTCTTTTTTAAGTAAATTTGCAGCAATCACTATTATGAATCTCTGCTTAAAAAAATCGTAAATAACTACTAATACTACACTACTTGACTCTAACCTATTCTAGGAATATTTTCTGTGATATATGTACATAACGTGAATATATTATGTTATTATACCCTTTTTTTTCGGATGGTATAACATCAAATATCTCCTTCCGCTCTGGGCTGAGCAGGAGGGAGTGTCAGACTTTTACTGACTAAAACCCATCCATGTTCCTTCTTTTGCCCTTTGTGTTCCAGGGCCGCAGTATCTCTTTCGAACAGTCCCGTAGCCCCGGCAGGCATCGGCCCTTGCGGACCCCTTCCTATTGCTGACATCTTTCTCGCATACACGGGTATAATAACATCCTGGGTTGCGCCCAGGATGTTATTATACCCGTATGTGCACTTACATGTACATTATTCTAATAAAACACCAAGAAATTCCCAGAATCAGCCACGGAGTCCGAATTTGTACCCGGTTGATGACAATAAGCTCGCCCCCTATTACATGCGACTTAAACATAACTTGCAAAATGTGGGTGTACTATTAGGTACACCTCTGCCTAAGGGCGTGATGTTATGTTATTCCTATAAACCAGAAATAAAATACAAACAGAAATGTTTTCATGACCTAAATAAATCTGCAATTGACCAGTCGAAATTAATTTATTACTTTTCAAGTGGCTTTTCATTTTCCATATTTGCCATCCAGTCTGTCCACAAAGTGTCGTATAACAAAAGCAATCAAGGGAGCATGTTGTGTTTACAATACAAAAGAATGAAGTGTTGTAATTAACCCTCTGAACTGCATTGTATGAGCTCAAAGGTAACCACAGGGTCTACGATGCTGTTAAAGAGAAATATTGAGCTACATGATCATTTCGGCGCTTGTCTTTAAATGGTATTAACGGCGCCATCTTGTTTTTTTTTTGAATATACAGGGTTGGGGTACAGATTAACTAATAGTTTGGGGCAACAACACGACACGACGTTCATATGAATATTTGTAACCTATTAAATAAATCCCAACAACGAAATTAATTTAAAAAAAATGTTTGGTGATTGTTTTTCAATTTACACGTTTGCTCCATGTGTTTAATTTTTATACCGAAGTTTACCTGTCGGCACAAGCCTATTTAGCTATCATTATCACTGTCCTGTGACTAAACTATTAAATATTTTCGATTTAACTTTCTTAAGTAGGCTGAGAACGTCATGAGGTATACGACGTTTAATTTTTTGTCGCATTGTCGTCTCCACCTTGTATATTCCATAGACAATTTCACAAATTAATGTTTACCAACAGCGCCCCTGGATATGTCAATCTATATTTAAAGAATTTTGTCAAATTCAAGAAATGATTTATTGTTGAAGTGGCAAAAGATTATACAATGCATGAATCGATAAAGACCAAAAAAAATGTTCAGTTTTGGGGCGTGAATTGAGGTAAAAATAACATTTGAAATGTGAGTATCACTGCTGCGGACACCGTTTGTTTATTTATTTATTTAACAATCATTGAAAAGTACCGTGACGCGTGTGAAATTATGAAGTGTTCTGTCGAAATAATAAAAATACAATCTCCGTTTTCCACATTACATTTTTATTTGGTGGACAGAAACAGCTGGTGTAAACACACATTTATGATGAAGAATAGTTTTATTATTTTCAATGTAAAGGCCCGAAGTCATAATTTATACTTTTTTTTCTTGTAGGGAAATTCATAGACAACGTGTTACAGAATAAACGCAAAACCTCTTTAGGGTCATTGTACTCATCATTATGAACAACTTTCACTATGGGAACAAACCGAAATCGCGACAAAAAAATCGGCTGTTCAGTACATTTTGTCAAGAAATGTATGGGGCAGTCGCATTTTTTTCGCGATTTCTCTGTTGGTCCCTTAGTGAAAGTTGTTCATAATGATGAGTACAATGACCCCTTAAGAGGTTTTGCGTTTATTCTGTTACACGTTGTATAAGGTAATGTCGGAAACCTATCGATTAAAACAGTATTTTAAGCAGCTATGAGTCGGGAGTGAAAGATCCGCTTCGTGTGCTTCGTGCCCCAATCTGCAATGATACCTACACAACTCTTGCCTAATCTCTTATCAGTGCCAAATAAGGCATCATCGTTATATGCATAGCGTCTTCCCTAACCATGCTGGGATCAGCTTCAATATTTTACATGGAGCGCCTGTCTATCTGACCTCCACAACCTATTAAGTTGGTAACATGGAAAAACTGCTTAGACTTGCGGGCTTTTGACCACCCGTAACGACTGTCAAATATCTAAAAATGTCAGCCGGGACCAACAGTTAAAGTGCTTTCAGAGTCCAGAGCCTAATTAAATTCAAATTCAAATGTTTATTGCTCAACACAGTACATAATCATACATTTCCAGATGTCAAGTGAATGCACAGTCCACTGTGTTGTACCAATTCAGGCGTGCATAATTTATCATTTAAGATAGACAATTTCATAAATTAAAATTCCATAAACATTAACATACAAACACACAATAAATAAAATAAATTGGAATTAATACCATAAACAATAAATTCAAATAGAATACCTTATACAAACACATCAATTCAAATTAATAAGTATCTAAGTAATGTCATAGATTCAAATCAATAAGTAAATAATGTCACAATATCTAAGGTCCCATTAAAATAGATGGACAAATTTTAACACAGCGTACAGTACATCTAACAAACGATATCCAAGCAAAAAAAAAAACTCATTGAAGTGATTTTATTTTGACCTAATGGATGTGTTTATTCTAGAGTGCCGCCGGCTATTTATGAGTTGAGGTCAAAATAAAATCACTGTAATCAGTGTTTTTTTTTTGCTTGGATATCATTTGTTAGAACGTACTGAATGCTTTGTTAAAATTTCTCCACCTATTTTAATGGGACCATAAATATGATGTCATAATATTTAAGAAATATGTAATATAGTCAACACATACAAGAATACAATAAAGTTACTCTGACTACCTATACAATTCCCTTGTATGTTCCAGAACATTTAAATTACCCAACCATTCTAAACTTGTGCGCTTCGTTATCAAGAAAACTTATCAGAAGTTCACAATAACAGCCAAACAGTGCGGAAAACATGCGGATACTTCCCATGCAACGATGATTCGCAAGCTCCGCTTTTTTGCAATAAATGCCGACTGGTTATACGCTGACCTAGTTCTGTCGCTGTTTGTTTTTCCGTGTAAACATGTATAGAATCGAAGCTCTGAGGATCATGGGGCAATTTGTTGCAGTACGGTTTTTTAATAACATTGTTTGGAGTGATTTGAGAGGGATGTAGTTTATTTAGGAAACTGTCATGATAGTAGTGTCCGACCGAACCTTTGGCTTCGGCTTCGACTTCGGCCACCTTCGGCCTACTTCGGCCAAATCTACAGCTTCGGCCAAAATTGGTTGAAGTTTTGGCCGAAGCCGAAGGTTCCTAGCAAGGCCGATATTACACGAACTGTTACGAATGCGCATGGTTGTTTGTGTTTTTATTTTTGTTAATTTGCAAGGTAATTTGAATCATTTTATTACGCATGGAGGTATGCATTTTATGGATTCGAACTGACATTTAATCAGCGTTTTCGATGAAATGAAATATCACAAACCACCAAATGAAATGTTGAAATGCCACCTTTATTATATAGCTACGGAAAACCTTATGTCAATTCTGTTAAACGTCTTTGTGGAAAAACATTACCCTCCTTCTGGGTCACTCGATCCAAGATTACACGCTTTGAAATGATGGTCAGTTGTCTAGGCCCACAGATTTTCATTACTCAGCAATTGAATTGTTATGATCAGGTGGCTTACCATGAAGTTTTAAAGCAGTACTGTTTTAATCTTATTCCACAGTGGGAAAGAGATGCAGCTAGACGTCGTATATAGCTCCATCTCTTTCCCACTCTGGAATAAGAATATAAAAATACTATTTTAAGACGTCATGGTATCCCCTTTCTTGTGTCAGACTTTTACTGACTAAAACCCATCCATGTTCCTTCCTTTGCCCTTTGTGTTCTAGGGCTGCGGTATCTCTTTCGAACAGTCCCGCAACCCTGGAAATGGTAACCCTCCTGAATTAAGTATATTTGCATCGTATTTTAGTACCGAAATGTTTCCCACAGTATGTTTTTTCGATAGCCTTTTATGGTCCACTGCTTGCCAAAGGCCTCTCCCATATCCTTTCAGGTTCTCTTCTCCTGAGCCATCTCGAACCAGCCTTCGTCTAGATCATATCGCTACCTCTTTCTAAACCGAAATCGTATTATTAGTAACAATAAAAACGACAAGTCACAATACAACAGACTAATAAATTCGATACTGTTTATCCAAATAGGAACTCAAGTGTTAAGAACCCTTGCAATCACCCACTTAATAATTTGCAGCGCTTTATTCAGCGACCGCTTACAAATTCCGCTGACGCTTGAAAATCAAAATGCACTAAAATCTATTCCGGTATTCTGTTTTGGGCTAATGGAGCGAGCACGGACAATACGCCCGCAGTCTTTGGGCCAATTAGCCGATAATGACGGCTCTATAAGCTCTGGTCTGTCTGTTGACGCTCACTGGCCGTTTAATTTATTGACTAGAATTGATGTTCTGTGAAGTCTTTTGTTTTATTTTGTAAAAGGGGGTAAGCCTAATAGATGTGGTGTGTGATGATTAGGTGCCTAGGGTTGGGCTTAAGTTAAACTACCTAAGTGAAAAGTAAGTGGAAAAGAGTTACAGAATGCAATGTACTATGTGTACTGTTTTACTGTTTATTGTAGACTTTCTTTACACAAATAATAGGTTACAATGTTTGAATGGTTACAGAAAAAAAATATTTTTCTAAAAAAAGTTTTTTTTTTCTTATGCCTAACTAACGCAACACATTACGGATCGTACAAGAACGATCCTTAAGTAAGCAATGTATAGAAATTCATAAATATGAAGTCATAAATCTCTAGATGCGATCGAACGTGTTAAAAATACTGCAAATTACTTAATTGACGTTGATTGTATAAGAAAATAAGATAAAGAAGAACTACATATATTATGAGCCGTACTTGAAAAACAGAATATTTTCTGTAGCTACAAACATTGAATTTGCCTCGTTCCAGGGTAAAAACCGTTTAAAATATACATACAGTTGAAAAGTACATCATATTGATATATCGCATTTTGTTCCCTGAATATACCGCAGCTTCATTGGCAACATTATCAAATCATCACCTCACCAAAACCCTATAATATTAGGCATTCAAGTATGAAATTGATTGAGTGATATTTCCATGCTATTTTTTTTTTTTTTTTTCTTGGAATCGTCTGAACAAATTATGTATGATGCAATTGCAATAGTTAGAGTATAAGAAAGCTGCGCTGCACTGCGTATTTTAAATTCTCACAACACAGTCTTTGACAAAAACCTACTTGAAGTAGTGAGACCGGCGACGGCACATTGAAACAGGTGTTTTGACACACTATCCTATGAGGTAATATGCAAATAATAGTACGGTTTTTAAACTATAAAAGGTACGTAATTTAACAATTAATCCAATAAGATTTGGCACACGAGGTTGTCGACATGTGGAATGTGAACTCGGCTATCATTGTGCCGAATGTCGTGACAGCCAATGGCCTTATGGCCAAGAGCCTCGACGACCATCTGTCGAGGCTCTCCTTAGGCGGTTGGATCAAGGGCCTGATTCAGAAGGCAGTACTCCTCGATACGGCTCGCATTGTGAGGAGGTTCCTGTCTCTGGAGCCCTAACCACCGGTAGCTTGGACCCTGCTCGCGATACCGGCGGACCACTATTTTTTATATTTTTAAATCTTTTTATATAAGTTTTTTTTAAAGAAATATTTAAAAATGTAAATGAATAAGTTAAAAAAGTGAATAAAGGAAATAAAATCCAATAAAAAAAGGAATTAGGAAAAAAATATGATATAGTTACTAACAAAACAAAATGTAAGAAAAAAAAAGTGTGAGTTCGACTCGCGTGGAGAGGGTTCCGTACGTTAATTATCTTAATTTCGTAAGTTGTCTCAAATCTTACTCTTCAGCTCACAATGGGTTTTTTCATTTGATAATATGTAACACGATATAGTTTGCAAAACATATTTTTTTCTTTTTCTCATTTACCCCCAAAAATGGTCCACATGTTTAAAATTCATTCATTTACGTTACACATCCGTCTTTGGGTCACCGACATACCTTATGTGTACCAAATTTCAACTCAATCGGTTCTGTAGTTTTGGAGTAAATTGGCTGTGACAGACAGACACGCGAGTGATCATGTACGGGCTTTCGTTTTTAAAAAAACGAAACCCCTTACCCTAAAAACGGCAATTTCATAGTTAAAGACTTATTTTTAACATGCTCCATGATTCAGTTAAATACTAACGAAGTACCACACAGGTCAGCAGGCAACATAATCCGATCAGGCCGCAACACCCACCGATTGAGGAGAATATTAACTGGCCAATCGATTTACACTCTAGTGTGGTCGATGTACCCGGTGCACTGATTGCTGGTCAGTGTGATAACTGGGAGTCAATTGATAAGCGGATATTGCTGATATTGATACTAGGTATAAATAGGTAGGTATATATGTATGGTTTATGGAAAGTTGTGCAAAGTTATTTTGTAGATAACTGAAGTCATTTAATGGGCAGTGTATTGCATGGATTTTGTCTCCCATTCAGCTTATTGAAGAGTTCTTCTGGAATTTAAATAAGGTGTATTTTGGAACAGGAGGTATGTGTTCGTACATTTTTAAAAGAAAAACATTGATAATCAGCTTCCCAAAGAGCACTTTTGGTCCAAACGTTGCTTTATTAACCAAGGGTCATAACCAAAGTGACTTTTATCATCAATAATGATGATAGAATATTCTTTGACTTTTCTTTGACTCCCAAAAAGAGCTTAAGTCAGTCCTGTTGTGAGGTGTGTGCCAGTTGTCTAACAACCCACCAGATTCCGATAAACTAACAATTTCAAGATGTAACAAACAACCAAAAAATTAATAAACAAACTACTACATTGAATTCATTTTCCAACCACGTATTACACTATTACAATTTACCAACGAGAATTACTAGAACTAGAACTTCACTAGAAGTGGCAATCAACCAGCTGCGCTCATTAAAAGGTTCCTATTCTAATGTAAACAGCAGATGGCCGACTCGCATAGAGAACAATTATCGAGCGATATCCCGGATTACATGACCCGAGTTAGTGACCGAAGTTAGCGGCGGATTCTATTTGCATAAATTGCGCTTTCAATTAAACTTAGATCCGTGACTGATGCAGCGATGAGTCTCTATCCTGATTGGGACTGAATGAGAGCTGTGAGTGAATGATTCTACTTACTTTTAGGTCAATCCATGAACTTTTAAAATAAGTAAGGCTACATTCATTAATGACTCTGCCCTGGAGTGTAAATGTGGTGCTGTTCCGCAAACGATGGGGCACTTTATATCGCGTCTTGCGTGTCCTGTTATTTCGAACTGATGGACGCTACCGAAAGCGCCAAATTAGTGTCTCAGTTCTGGGACACAATTTAGATTGCCATCGACATATAGAAGATGAAGGTTACAAAATACTGTTGGTTTCTGTCAAACTATCTGCAATCCGAATAGCCTTTAACCAACAACGTTCGGGTCGGCTTCCAATACACCGTGATTAGTTTTTAGTCGTCTTACACCGGCATCCCATTTCATGTATCCAATGACTACTAAACATTCATACAAAAAAAACAGGCAACATTTATGAGATTTGAATATGTTCTAACGTTTGACTCGTAAACATTATTAACAGGATGTTTCACAATCCTAAAGTATTATTAATTTTTCGTAAAATAGAAATGATCGCGCCTAGAGGTATTTTATGTCAGATACGATTACATTGAGTGGACCACCTTTGTAAGACGACACAAAAGTCACGGTGTATATGCGGATGCATCTGAATAACAGTATTTTCCATGGTTGCCTCACCATTGTCATTATTGGTTTTCGTGTCAGTTTATTTTTCCATAGCTGATGTTTTTAATCTTTTAAGGGCTGATTTTTCACTTATTAGATAACTGTTACCTGAAGAGAAAACGTGACGTTTAGTCCGATAAAAGTTAACTGGCCATTGAAAAATCGGCCCTTAAACCAAAGATAATCTGCTACTTTAAAATATTTATTTTACTTTCTAGTATACAGTCGTAGAACATGGTTAAATATAATAAGCTCATCGAGGTTATTTCTTGATAAGCGAATGCCAGCTTTCAGTAATATTAGACAACACCTAATTATATGCCTACACAAAAACACCCTGTTGGAATTTCAATTATCGCCTCAGCGTCGAGAGTTGAAAACGCAACGCACAACAATATTTATGTGTCGGTTAGTGTTGAAAATGGACAACCTATATAAATGACTAGGCTGTTGCCCGCGGGTTTGCTCGTGTTTTGGTCGGAAATTATCCCACGGGCACGTTGTAAATATAGCCTATGGCACTCGAGGATAATGTTGCTTCCTATTAGTGAAAGAATTTTCAAAACCGGTTCAGTAGATCCAGAGATACCTCACAAACTCACAAACTTTACTTCTTTATATTAGTATAGATAAAAAATTTGTTTGTGTGTTTGACTATTATAAGATAGTCTGCCTCGTTGGTCTAGTGGTCGCAAGCGCAACTGCTGAACATGAGGTCCTGTGGGTTCAATTCCCAGGTCGGGCAAAGTGTTATTGGGTTATTCCATCAGGAACTTCACAGTAGCAGCCACGGAGTCTGGATTTGTGCCCAGTTGATGGCAACAGGCTCGCTCCTTACTACATAGGACGTAAACATAACCGGCGAAATGTGAGTGTACTATTAGGTACACCTCTAATGCCTAATGTTTATGTAGCATACCTACATAATGTCATGTTATAACGGTCATATTAATAGAACCAACACATGTTGTAGACAACAGAACTTACCTACGAGTATGTCGCCATTGAAATGACGTCATCGATCATTGATCGTACATACTTAGGTATAAACATTTTACCCTTACGGAAAAGCGGTGGTTATAAGTGTCCCTAAGACGTATAGGAATCGATTGAATTAAATGGCTGAACTTTCCGATGTTAGATGTATATAGGCTTCGTTGCGTGGGCTGTGGAACCTAGTGACACATTTATTAGTAGCTAGGTAGTAGTATGTCTGCAATTGTTCGGTGAATTGTAGACTAAACTAAGGATTTATACACAAAAGTTAAAATATGATTATTGTAACTGATCTATAACTACAAATGTGTCTGTTTGTAATTTCAATTTTTCAATACGGTACCTAAAACAAAAAAAAACTTTTATTTTGTCTTTCTTTCTGTTTGTTCTGGCTGATCTCCGAATCGGCTAGACTAGTTTTGACGGGAATGGCTTATTTTAGAAAAATGATTAAGGTTCTGTGCAAAAAAAACCTTGAAATTGGTAACAAAATCCAATCAAAAGAGGGGAGTAATATTTTCATATAATAATTTAACACGAAAGTAGGGCGCGGCCAACATGTATTTGCTAAATGAAATGATGAGCTGCTGTCATAATATGTAGTTGTTGTGGGTTATTTACTGATTAGTCCAACATAGATACGATATCTAAGACGAGACAGGCACTTGGTAGATACATTTTTAAAATTACAAGGTTCAAAATAAATATTACATAAAAATAAAATTACATTATTATTGCACATTAAATTAAATAAAAGTAAGTTAAAAATATTTTAAATTAAATAATTGGGTAATTACAATTGCATTTAAAATGATTAAAAATAAAAATATTAAAATTGTTATACAAAAACAAAGAAATAATTAGCTTTATATATGGCGTTACACGCTTGTTAGTTGGCAAAGTCAAAATACCTTAAAAATCTTGATTACTCAAGTACCTAATTAAAGTCTAGTTGAAATATGAATAGCCCAGTAACATATGTTACATCTGATACTGTCATGATGTCATCGCAGAGTTGTGACGTGTAACTGTTGTTGTCTGGTGTTCATGGGCATGTTGTTGTTATTGCCGATATGTTTTTGATATCGAGGCGATAGCAGCGAGTAATAAGTAGCTTTTTTTTACAGAAACGGCGATATTATTTTGCTCCGGTTTTCTTCTTTACCGTGTGGTTAGTGCCTAACCTGGTGTCTGAGTTTTTATGCTGCCCATAGGCCTCTGACTTGGCTTTATATGCCGTCGAGAAATACCTCTCAGGCGTTTTGGTTTCCCCACGTTGTTTTCCTTCACCGAGGCCAGTGATTATTATACAATACGCACATGAATCAGAAAAATCAGAGGAGCGTTTCTTGGGTTCGAACTCGAGACCTATGACTTGGTAGTCCGACGGTTACACCACTAGGCTAACACTGCTAAAGATATATTTTTTGCTCCATTTATTGAAATGGAGTTGGTTACGTAGACGGTGCTTTCAATCTTCATGGACATCAGCGTAAACACGCGATATCCGAAATCATGTGTAGATTTTTTATTGTAATCGATATTTGCACACCTATTAAGGTAGGAATGGCTAAAAGAACTTATGTTAAATGTATCACTTCATGTACCTACAGCAAATAAATATTTTACGTTTCAGTTTATTCTTTTTTTAACTTTTAATACATTTTTACAAGTTTAATAAACCATTTACTAAATATCGTATCATTGCAATTTAACAAAAACAATAAATCGGTTTAATTAAACGAAATTAAGATTGTATGTTTCTGCATAATTTTAGAAACAAATAGACGAATGTAAATTTAAACATCAAACTATCACACTTTGTCATGCTTGTGTCAGTCGTCAGTTGTGTTATGTGATTCTTAAAAACACTTACTTAAAGTTCAAATAAATTTGATGGATGTCATCGCCAAACATAATAACTAACAAGTGGTTTACAACTTATAGAATAATAAATTCTGTTTTGAGTTTCGTAGCTTTAGCTTATGGAGACCTTCCTTGAAATTACAAAAGAGTCGTAACTTAACGCGCATATATAAAAAATCCTAAAAACAAGCAAACAGACATTGGTCTATTTGAAAACAACCCAAGAACTTTGAATTGTTCTTCAATAGCTTATCGTATACTTTTAAATGAGGAATATTTGTATGTAAATATATACATATATTGTTGTCACGTAGGTACTCAGAAACGGCTCTAACGATTTCGATGAAAATTGCAATATCGTGGTTTACGGGGGCGTAAAATCGATCTAGCTAGATCTCATATCTAGTAAATTGAGCAGAGCTCGGTCGCCCAGGTACTTCGTTCTAATGTATCTAAAAATATTGGACCTAACTTTGTTTTGTCGCTCATATCATATCTATATTTAGTCTATAATGTAAGTTGACTCAAACATTATGGGTGCGAAGATGAAGACTAAATCCATAGACATTTAGTAAATCACATTTACGTACTACCAAACTGGTCCCAATATTTGTCCAAATATTGGAACAAACATTTGCTCGGTGCCAATACGCTTGGAGCTTCGAACGTTGCACTAGGACAGTTGAACAGAGTCATATACGTTTGTATATAACTCTGTGATGTTTGGAGAAATCTACGGGTTGCAGTCAAACATTAGTTTTGAAATGGATGGAAACTCGGCCTAGACAAAGTGACGCTCTCTCAGCATTAACGATGAAGGAAAAATCTTATATGTCCCTTAGCCCTTATGCCCTTAGTTATAAGGTTGAAAAGTGGTCAACCGTCACTGAACTTGGTAGTACCTATTGGGTTGGCATAAACTACCTTAAAGCTTATGCGACACTGTTTAAAGTCTGTTATTGAAAAATGCAAAACCTTTGAAAGCTGTTGCCACCTAAGGGGTTGAAGAAAAGTCTTATTTGATGTGGATAATTTAGGAAATAGAATACCCACATAATAAGTTTAGACACCATCACTACAGCAAAAAAGTTCATAGTTATCTATAAAAATTGAATACCCATGACACGGTAACCAACTGTACAATTTTTCAACGCACAAGGGAGGCACTCGGTAGGATTTTCACCACTCGGCTCAGCGTGGAGAGATGGAAATCCAGTGCGCGGTGGAAAATCACCCGTAGGCTAAAGCATTTTACAGTTATACGTGTAGGTTAAGTGGGGTAGCAAAGGAAAAAAAAATCTGTCTCATCACGAGAATTTTCATAGAAACTATCAATATTCAATACTTAACGTGTATTCCACGTGTGAGACGGATGAGCACTTTGACTCAATCGCAAACTATTTCCTATAGGCATAGTTTTATTCAGTGCTGTTTCGTACACCTCAACCAACTTATCTGTGCAGGCGGGAAAACACAGAACTAAAATAAATGTACCAAGTTTGACATATCAATGCATGTTTTCTTGACAAGCAGCGCCACCTTGAATTGCACACTTAAAGTGGTCATACTATAAGTGTAAACTTTACTTGTTTTCCTGTCATATTCGCAAGACTAGCTTATTGAATGGTGAAGTTTATTCCATTCTGCAATGTGATTTTGTATCGTGTAGAGAACTTTTAAGGTTGTTTTTTCTTTTTCATGCACTGAAGCTTAGTGACACGTCTACCGAAAACTAAGCAAGGAAAATTCCTTGTGCAATATTTTGTATAAAAATTACTTAACATGTGTCATACTGGCCCCGTAAACCAAAAAGCAATGAATCTATTTTCCGAGTGAAGTGAGTATTTTTATTGTGAAAATAGATTTCTCTTTTTGAGTAGAAAAACGAAATAATTATGCATGTTTTTATTCCTGTTTTTAGTTCAAGTTTCTGTAAATATAAGTATGATTATTTTGATGAGTCTAACTGATGCAAAACACGACTTTCGACTACATTCAAATACTCAGTTTTAAAAGTTACATTCTAGGACTGACAGTCAGCAGACGCGTTATTTCAAAATACTCTAGTGTCACACCTCACCACTACACGAAGGCCAGTTAGTAGTAGTGCACTAACTACATTATAATCACCAACATAGAACATCACCAATGCGGTGCAATGATATAATTGTCCCCCTGATGTCTTTGTCTATTCTGCAACAACCTTCGCCTATTTATTGGCGAAGTATTGATCGGTATCTGTAACTTTCTATGTTCAGTCGCGGAATGAAAATAATCAGGTCACATCTAAATGTTGATATTAGATGGTCATTATGCCATTTTTTGTGTTAAAGCTTTGCGTGGTTTTTATGCCACGGAGTTTCGAATTGCGCCCGGTTGATGACAATAGGCTCGCCCTCTATTACACGGGACTTAAATATAACTGGCAAAGTGTGGCTTGCTCGAGCCAGCCCGCACAGCTGAGCCTGTAGTCCAAAATCAGCCCCTAAATAGTGACTCCATTCAGATCCAGCCTGTCCCTTTGCTGTCCTCCCCCAACGACGCCCTAAGCCGAGGCTCGTACCCCACAGGGGGCGCCCTTAGCTTGTAGTCGCTTAGTTTGTAAGTTTTTTGCCCTGGCTGGAGGCCTTACACTCAAGGCACCCACAGGATTGTCCGGTTAAGCAGTCGCCAACCTCCTAGATTGAACTGCGAGATGCCATAAAAAAAAAAAAATTGGTTGTACTATTAGGTTAGTACACCTCTGCCTTGCCCTTTGGGGATGGCAGGCGTGATGTTATGTTAGTTTCAAGTTAACTTGCTGCGCCCTAGCAGGCGAGCAGAGCACATAGCCCATGTGCTCTGCTCGTTAGTTTAGCCTAGTCTATTAACTGTGTGTTTTCGTGAAAGAAATAAATAAATACTTTGTCTTTATTATTTTAACGCACCACTGGAGTCCTAAAATGTTCGCTTTAGGAGAATCAAAATCCAAATCAAAGCATTTACTTCAAGTAGGCCACTTACAGGAACTTTTGACTGTCGAAACAAAGATAACAATGAAATGTAGCTTCAGCCCCAGTCACAAGCTATAAAAACTGTAAAATTACTGTAGTTGCCCATTCCCTAGCGTAGATCTCTATGGAGAAGAACGGACAAGAAACTCCATGGAAACTCTTTTTAATCAGCATATTGTTACAAAACCCTGGTTACATCATTCATGTTAAGATGGTACACTATGTGAGAACGATGTAGCAAGATGTGCACGTTAAAAGTGTCCACAGTAAAAACAAAAAAGACGATTTAAAAAATAAAAATAATTAATTCAAATAAGCTGTGGCAACTTAGAGACCAGTCACAACTGACAGCCGCCGTTCACGAATATAACGCATTAATCAGCACCATTCAACGCAACCATCTTGAATTAATAATAATTAAATAAACTAATCATTTGATTCATATTATTATCCTAATAGGATTCTGCTAAAGCGGCCATTTTAGGCCCCCTCGTATTTAAAATGGAAACCGTTAAAAAGTTTGGGTAAATAGATGTTTTCTTGTCAATAATAATTGCTTAACCTTTTCATTCCTTGACTGTACGACTTACCTATCCGATCAACAGCCGGCAAATGTGCTATGGCATATCGACCTCAGTACTACGAACGTTCTTTGCCGCGCAACAGTATAGGCACCAGACCAGACAATTAGAATATCTTGAAATAAAACAGTTTTTCTTCAGTTTTTTTTTGTAACAGCCTCTGCCTAGATTTGTGTCCGGTTCAGGGCAAAAGGCTAGCTTGAAACGCATTTTAAAATTACTGGCTCAATAAAGGTACTCAGTTGCCTAGGTCGTCGTGAATTACAGGCGTAATTTTATGTTCACACAATACAACACGTGACTCTGTGATTGAAGTATTTATATTATCTAACACATATTTTACATTTCAGAACCATATGCATTTTTTTTATCTTCCATTTTTCATACCAGTCGTGTGCCATTTGTTTGAAGTTAGAACTGTGTTTACCCTCAGTTAGTTCCCTGATATCCTTACCAAGACAGCTGGTGTCGGTGTAATATCTGCGACTTATCCATATACTATTTAATATAATGCGAAAATAACTCCGTCTGTTCCTGTGTGTGACTGCCTCGTTGGTCTAGTGGTCACAAGCGCGACTGCTGAGCATGAGGCCCTGGGTTCGATTCCCGGGTCGAGCAAAGTGTTATTAGGTTTTTCCATCAGGAATTTCTCAGTAGCAGCAACGGAGTCTGGATCTCTGCCCGGTTGATGGGAATAGGCTTTAATTTAATTATAGGCGTGATGATATGAACTCCGCATGTCTGTCTGTTGACTTTTCACACTTTCACGGCTTAACGCATTTTGATTCCATTTTAACTGCAGAAACCATAACCTGCGTATGAACATGTGAAACTTTTTACCCGATGGTGGGTAGTACTCGTATACCATGTTCACTGATAGACCACTTTCAACCTTATTACTAAGAGTATAAGGTTGTATAGTGGCAGACCGTCAGTGAACTCGGTTGTACCTCTGGGCAATATCCCCATTTCGAAGTCACGGGCAAAAGCCATTGTTTTACAAACAAAATCAATGCCTAACATCAATTCTGTTGTTGATTCTGTACAAGAACAACATACAGAACTTGTGTTTATTTTGTAACATGTTGTACTCGTATATCAACTGGTAACTGTTAACTAGACGTATATATGCATAATAACGGTTGGTTGTCCGGTATTGAAACGGTGTAAAGTTCTTCGTAAAAGCGATCGATGTTGCACACATGTATTTACATAATAGTCGTATGACGTCTATTGCTGTATATGGGTTTTAAATGTGTACCTTTAGAAACCTAGACACAGATCCAAGGCTTATATATTTGTTAGTCTAAGTTAAGTTCCAAACGCTTGGCAGTGAAAAAAGGTATAAAAATATAATTTTGAAAGACACCAAAAAATAATCTTGAGGAGATGTACTTACTAAAACAAAACCTTTTTTTTTTGTTAACAAATAAATTGCTTTTTATGATGTTGAAACAGCTTTTGCGCGATTTCTCTACATACGTTTTGACAGCACAGACTACATACTACTTGTCAATGCGCGTCCAATCATTGTTTTTACAAAACGATACTGCCTTAAAGACAGCTTTTACTATGTCTATTAAAAAAACATACAGCCAGACAAAACATACTTTCTAAAAACTTTCCATTACATAACTAACACTCCCAACAAGTAACCGTAGTGTTAATTGATTTTATAACGACATAAAACCTTTATTGGTCGACCGGTGACACAGTATAAAGGAAACTAGTAAACTAACTAGGCCGATTCTGTGAAATAAAAAGCGACTGTAAGGCTTTCTGGTAGCGATTTTGTGAAACTATGTGTAGTTGAGTAGTGCGAGAATGCGTTACTTTTCAAATCTTTTTTACACTTTTTGCACCCTTGCAAGCATTATTAGCTAGCTAGGAAAATGAAGTAATTTTAATGGTGTTTTTTCTAGCTAGCCTGCACATCTATTCTCTTAGTTGACACGCAGCCTAAGGTTGCCAACTGAACTTTTTGTTATGTTGCACTACACATTTAAAACGGGTACTTTTCACTAGTCTCAATGCGTTTAATCACCAACAATACCAATAGTTGGAGTATACTTCGAGTTCGTATAGAAGCTTTGCATTATTATGTGCGTTAGCTGATTTCTGCTATTTGTTCCTAGTTGAGATACTGATTGTTATGTTACCAATAATGATGTCTTTCTAACAATGACGTAGACTACACACGTTATGGCGACGTCAATCTATCAATTAGAGCAATAAAGTGTGCGTTGTTATCTCGTCTACCGCACGTATGCAGTATGGCGAGTGGTGTTCAATTGTTTTTTGGGAATTCACTTGATTTCGTGTTTTAGACTTTTTCATTGCAAATTTGTTTTTGAATAGAGATGTTGATGACTTCTAAAAGGAATTTAGAAATAGTTGGACATCCATTGTGTAAGATTTGTTATAATAACTTATATTTGCCATTCAATTAATTGGCTAAGTATCTGGATAAATGTTGTTGTGCCCTACAGTAGCGAAGGGTCAATTTTTGTAAGAGGTAAGCCAGAGTACATGTCTTTAATGTGATTTTATTATTCGACACAGGGAATCCTAGTGTGAGTTTCAGGAATCAATGTATTGAATGTACTTTATAAACAATAAATTATTCTTATTCTTATTTGTCTATAAAATACTGACTGCGCCATTTTTCAAAGGGAAGCCGGCAGGAATCGGGTTGTATGGAACCTTCGCCACTGGTGCCATATAACTTTGCAGGGGAAAAGCTTTTTCCTTACATTTTGTATGCACTTTTTTATATGTTTCAAGCTTTCTGTATTAGTCAGGATCATCCCGCCATTTGCTCCCTTATTAAACACTAGCGACCCGTCCCTGCTTCGCTCGGCGCCACCTATCGGATCCAAAACCAACTAATGTAGCCTATATTTTAAGTTAAAACATCTAGCAGTAGAGCGGTGAAAACTGCGTTCAAATCCATGCATTAGTTTTTGCGTGATATTCGTACAAACATACAGAAAGAAATATAGACAGACAGACAGAAAAAATATCTAAAAATTGTTGTTTTAGCTTGTGTTGATCTAATAAAGTCCCCATATAATTTTTTTTTAATATCTTCAATTAAAAGATATCGGCTTTTTAAAATTGTATAATACTAGCGACCAACCCGCCTTTGCACAGGCGCAATGTAATACATATAAACCTTCCTCTTGAATCACTCTATCTATTAAAAAAACCGCATCAAAATCCGTGGCGTAGTTTTAAAGATCTAAGCATACAAAGGGACAGACAGCGACTTCGTTTTATACTATGTAGCTAGTACAGATTGCTAGTATACTCATATAGAAGTCGCTGTTGCAAAATTATAAAATTAACTTGATTTACTTTATTCTATTTGTCTAACTCTCTTAAGCTTATTTAAACCCAACGGCACCAACTGAATATTTTTCTCGTATAAACTTTTCAAACATACACATTTGCTTCAACTTTAAACCGTACATAATCACCTGATAGCGTGTTCTTACCCATAACAGTTCGTTTTAGATAGCTACGATATATTTTCCAAATTCTAGACAACATAAAGTTTAATTTTCAGTATAGATATTACTCTTTTTGACAACAATCCTAGTACTTCTATTTGAATTAACAAATATTACATCACTTCTGTAATCTATACTAATATTATTCAGTGGTAAAATTTGTTTAAAAGTTTGTATGTAGGGGTAATCTCTGGATCTAATGAACCGATTTTGAAAATTATTTCACTAAAGGGAGCACATTATCCCCGAGTACCAGCTATATTTACAACGTGCTCGTGGGATAATTTCCGACTAAAACGCGAGCGAAGCCGCGGACAACAGCTAGTATCTGATAAAGTTAGTCAGATGAAGTGCAATGTTTTTCAGTCACCAGCACAACAAATTGCCACAAGCTTTCATTTTAGCGTTTCGATCGACCGATGAAAATCATGTTGGTTACGCCATAAACCTCGCCACTGAGTAAAAGATTTCATCGTCCTCACCCACAGCCCGACTTCAACCACTGCTGGGTATAGGCCTCTCTGTGCTTGTGCCAAGCTCCACGCTCTTGTACCAGCCTCATCCAGGATATTCCCGCGATAGCAATAAGTGAAACATTTAGGTGTTTTTAATAGGGATGATTCCTTACTAAAAAATATGATTCTATTTATTCCGTCAGCAAGATTAATTATCGAAAAATATTGGATCCGATTTTTTGTTTTATCAAATCAATAAAAATTTACGAAGATAATCATCAAATAATCGAATTGGGGGCTTGTGACGTCACTTCTCTCTAAAAAACGTACGGAAATCTGTCGTCACACGAGTTTTCGACGCACTGTATCGTCTTCATTTTTTATTTAAGTGAACAAAGAATAAATACGTATCCAATTTTTTGACGGACTTATTCGATTCTTTTGGTCATCTACCCTATTGTAGCATCATACACAAATGTATATTTGAATGAATGTTGCTAACATTAAAACATAAATATTGCAATTTATACCAAGAAAAACATTATAAAAAGCATGTCATTAAAAGCTAGTTAAAACAGAATTTCAGCTTTTTATAGCTTAGAACTATTAACACCAGTTTAATTCTGTAATGCGACTTTTATGCGTTCATAACAGCGACCCATGGGGTAGTTATAAAATATGTTGATGTGCACTATTATACCCTACGAAGCGTTTAGTGTTAATTACGCTAATTGAATAAAAAGGTCGCGAAAATTAGTTCCAGAGTGAGACAGGTGCTATGTTATGTTAGCCTGTATTTACTGCAATATTTTTTTACTTCAGGGTATAACTATTACTCTAATGCTACTGTGCCTTCTAAAGGAAGCTTGCCACATACAACACTTGCTCTTTTAACATACCAGCTGTTGCCCGCAGCGTCGCTCGCGTTTTGGTCGGAAATTATCCTACGGGCATGTTGTAAATATAGCCTATGGCACTCGGGGATAAAATAGCTTCCTATTAGTGAAAGAATTTTCAAAATCGGATCAGAAGATCCACAGATTACCCCCTACAAACCCACAAACTTTACTTCTTTATAATATTAGGATAGAAGTACAGATTTAAGCCTCTCGAACACATTTTAGGAAATATTTGTAAAAAAGATCAATCAAGGCTAGGAACTATTAATATTCAAATTTTTAATTGATATTATTTTTGTTAACTTTACGAGAGAATTAACCAAGTTATAACCTTTTTTTTTAAATCACACGTCTAGGAAGCTCAGACCATTTATGACCAAGTTCACTTAAAATTCAATTAAATTACCTTAAAATAATAAAAGTTAAAACTTAACAAACATTTTCCTAATTCACTTTACACCTACAAAACACCGAACTACCCTCGTTATCCGATATTTTTAATGCCCAAATATCGGAGTAGCCTTCCGTCATGCGATTGCGTGTACTTCACATTTTTATTCGAAACAACGAGGAAATCATTGTATAAACAGAACTCATTTATACCTCCCCTATCCAGAGAAAGCGAGTTTCTTAAACCTGGTTGACACGCACTGTAGTGTTGACTGTTTGACTTGGCACCTTTGGTTACCAACCGTATAGGTTTACGACAAAACTATACATTCGTACATACCGACTGGATGGGACACCGAAACAATTTTTTTAAAATTACCATTAAGAAATTTCTATGTAGGTAGGGTTAGAATAATGTACTAAGTACGTGGGAAACATAAACATTGTTAAAGCCACTAATCGAATCAATTATTAATAAGAGTCTGTACTCTGCATCTTAAATTATTTTTCATTCTCCTGAAATTTAAATGAATCCTTAAAAAGTCCTGCCGATTTCATCACGTCTATCCGGGCCTTTTGTATTGACGTTTCCTGACATTTGAGATCCACTAAATATATCAAACCGATATGAAGTGAACCTGAGGTGAAAGTGTTTTTTTTTTGTTTTCTATTTACTAGTTTTTAAAACTTTATTTGAAATAATGTCCCCTGCACTTTTTAACGCATTCATCAGGATAATGTTTTGTTGGCGATTGAGTCTTATCGTAAAACATAATTTTTCACCCAAAAAAAGTCGTTTCCCAGCAATATTTTTTGCATAGAGCTACTTAGTTTGATGTACAGAATGCTCGGTTGACGGCTTTGGGAAGGGTCCGTGTACACCTTATAATTGTGAAGGAACTGTAAGACTGTATAGCCAAGATAACGGCCAAAATATTGATCACAAAGGCGAACAAAATTCAATATTTACTCAAAAAACAAAACAAACCCGCCTACAAGTGGGCCCTATACACAATCCGCAGCACCGCTCGTGCCAGTAAAACGGAATAACATCGTCTATAATATTAACATGGACCAATTAAAATGCGGCGAGGGCGCCCTCTAGCGAATTTTAAGAGGTTTACAGCCGTACCGGACCGGACGCGCTTAAAAATTAAACTTATGATATAATCTCTATTATGAAAATGTATCATGAATGTGTTGATTGTGAATGGTCGTTTGGTAAATGGGTCAAAATAAACAATATAATGCCTGTAATATCCGAAGGGTTAGGGAGGAGCTCGTGGCAAAATAATAACAGCCGTTCGGGTCGATCTTTAGGTTAAGCCGCGCTTGCCTAGGTTGGTTTGTAGATGGGTGACCCGCTTGCCTAGGTTGGTTTGTAGATGGGTGACCGCCCATTACATACCGAGTTTCCTCCGTGCCTCGGAAAGCACGTTAAGCTGTTGGTCCCGGCTGTCATCTGTAGATCTTTGACAGTCGTTACAGGTAATCAGTGGCCCAAAAAGTCTGACAACCAGTCTTACCATGGGGTGTCGTATAAGCCAGTACTAACTGGGTTGTGGATGTCAGATAGGCAGTCGCTCCATGTAAAATACTGGTATTCAGCTGTATACGGTTAGGCTGGCAGTCGACTCCAATATAATTGGGAAAAGGCTAGGCAAATGAATAGCCGAAGTGTTAGGCAGAGGTGAACCCATTATTACACCCACATTGCGCCAGTTGTGTTAAAGTCCCATGTAATAGGCGAGCCTATTGCCATCAACCGGGCACAAATCCAGACTCCGTGGCTGCTATTGAGAAATTTCAATCAAAAGAAATATGTGTAGTAGCTCACGCCTTTTATCCATGAGGTTAGCTAGAAGACTGACAGTCTAATATATAGTTAATTGGTCTTACTATGGAACTGCCACGTTGGTGTAGTGGTCGCAAACGCGACTGCTGAGCGTGAGGTCCTGGTTTCGATTCCCGGGTCTGCTACATGTTATTGGGTTTTTTCCATCAGAAATTTCTCAGTAGCAGCCACGGAGTCTAGATTTGTGCACGGTTGATGGCAATAGGCTCGCCTCCTATTACATGGGACTTAACGTAAGCGGCAGAATGTGGGGTGTTTTGGTACACTTCTGCCTAACTTAACGGGGATTACAGGCGTGATGTCATGATGACGATTTATTTAGTCTTACCAAGGAATACTCGTATTATCCAGTACCGTTTTGTGGAGGTCAGATAGGCAGTCACTCCGTGGAAAATACTGGTATTCAGCTGCATCTAGTTGGACTGGAAACCGACCCCAACGTAGTTTGGAAAAGGTTACGCATATGATGTACAAGTCAAAGAGAATTATCTCTCCTCTATACTGTTATATTCTGGGTATTATATTGTAGGTATATATGTATTTTTTACCATTG
Organism: Eugnorisma glareosa; assembly: GCA_947578425.1. NCBI lineage: Eukaryota > Metazoa > Arthropoda > Insecta > Lepidoptera > Noctuidae > Eugnorisma > Eugnorisma glareosa. The sequence continues at coordinate 17,781,704 of OX387959.1, forward strand.
CCACTCGAAAAGGGGCATTTTATCGATAACAGTGAATAAAACGCTCTTTTACTCACTGAGTGAATAAAAACATTTTGAATTGAGAACAAGCACGAATTATGAACAAAAAATAAATAAAACGTGCCGGACAAGAACTGAATTCCTAAAACTGTTCTAATTTTTTTTACTATTCATTTTTAATGTTTATATTTATTCCTTTGTTAACTTATTATATTACCGATTAGGTATCATCTGCTTAGACTTATCCCAACTTTATTGGGGTCGGCTTCCAGTCTAATCGGATGCAACTTAATATCAGTATTTTAAATGGAGCGGCTGCCTTTCTAACCCAGAACACAACCCAGTTAGTACTAGGTGGGTAATACGGTAACTCTTGGTAAGACTGGTTGTCAGACTTTCGGGCCACTGATTACCTGTAACGACTGTCAATGAAATATGAATGACAGCCGGCTCAACGGCTTTACGTACTTTCCGAGGCACGGAGGAAAGTCGGTATGTAATGAATTAGTGGTCACCCATCCACAGACCGACCTTGGTAAGCCCGGCTTAACCTTGACGATCGACCCGAGTGGTTGTTATTGTTAACCCAAGAGAAATATAAATAATATACTTCTGTTTATTTTCTCGCAGTCAATGGTAAATAGTAGAGTACACAACCCGTGAAAAAAATAATTTATCTCGGTTCTTGTATGCCTCGCTCCGCTCAGGATTCTACTCTAGAATCCCTTGCTACGCTCGGGATTCTACTCTAGAATCCTTCGCTGCTCTCGGGATCCAACTTTGTCCCTCGAATTAAATTCCCTTTTTTTTCACTTGTTGTATAATCTACTATTTTGTAGATGTTCCTGTTCCTGTTCTGTCTTTTCTACACACTGTGTCTTCATTTCTATTCCAACTTTCCTCTCGCAGGTCTGCTGGAAGAAATTTCTTTTGAAATAAGCAGTACCTTTGAGCTCTGCTATCTTAATTTAATGTCCTGTTAAGTGTTTTGTGTGTATATAAATAAATAAATAAAAATAAATAAATGATGGGTGGCAGAAACTGCCGCATGCTTGCTACGATTGCTACACACTCCATTTGCTTCGACCACGATCAAAATATTTCCCACACTCATATAAAAATGGAATGAAATAAAGTATTGGTTGGCTGAAAAATAAATTGGAATTTTTGATGGGGATTATGGTGAAGTCTGATTGCACATCGAAGCTGTGAAATTGCGCTTTTATAAAATAAATATTTCAGAGAACTGTGCTTCGATATTTCGATACAAATATATTCGAGCCGCGAAATTAGCAATTGGTTGAATTGATGTAATACGGAGTTATAGGAAGAGAGATTAACGAAAAATTGTGTCAAACATATTTATTTTATTGCAGTATTTGTACTTTTGACTGCCTCATTGGTCCAGTGGTTGAACGTGCGACTGCGGAGTGTGAGGTGCTGGGTTCGATTCCCGGGTAGGGCAAACTGATATTCGGTTTTTCCATCATTAATTTTCTCAGTAGCAGCTACGGAGTCTGGATTTGTGCCCGGCTGATGGCAATAGGCTTGCCACCTATTACATGGAACTTTAACGTAACTGATGATATGTGGGTGTACTGTAATTCGATACACCTCTGCCTTACCGTTCGGGGATTACAGGCGTGCTGTTATATTATTTGTACTTCTATTAGTTGTGAAAATAGTCTGCACCAACTTTAAATTATTTTCAGGAAATAAATTAAATAATAATTAATAATTGTGTAATTTCCTTACTTCAAAACTTATTCAGAAGTAGTAAAAATAACGGCACCATTTAAATGCATGCATTTTAATTAAATTGTAAGACTACTCGTAATGTTTCCAATTTCCTAAGCGTGCATTACAAAAGAAAGCTTACGTCACATTAAACTACGAGTATTATACTACGAATGACCTAAATAACACAATAGAAAAACCTTCCCTTTCTATAAAGGCCATATACTTAATTTCCATAGAGGGAAATATAAAACTCCCTACATTTTTTTCCTAGAACTCTATAGATGCGTCGGATTTAAAAAGTTTTATTTCACTATTTTTTGCATGAAAGTGAAACGCTACGTCGCTACGCCGTAGCTCGTAGCTCGTAGACGGTCTACGAGTTCGTAGCGTACAAATTAATCATCGAGCTGTTAATTCATTTATGTTGGGTTATTTTCATCGATTCACTTTCGTTGGCAACTAGTTAGTTGGTGTACGTAATAACATCGTTTAGTATGTGTTACTTTGTGACCTAGAGACTTGTAATGTTACATTTATAAATGGTTCTTCGTAAATTGTGCTATTGTCGATTCTTTTCGTTTTTGCGGATAAAAATATTTACATAAATTCACTTCAGTGCCTCCCATATCTTAATATGAGATCATAATCACTGAATAACATGTTTACGTTGCTTACAGACGTACATAATACTGTGATTCAAACACCAAGAGCACAATGGCACACATCCTCCCTACAATAGTTGGTTTTCATATCGAACTGTTAATGGCGTTCATTCTATACAAAAATATAGTGACAATTCTTTGAACAGAGTCAAAGATGACGAGACGGGCGTCTGACGTCACTCGCGGCACTCTGCGGCTGCGGCTATCGATCGGATAAGCTCGTGTCATCTCGCTCGCTCCCGTGATCTCATCTCGCGCTATCCCGCTCGCACTCGCGTACCGTCGCCTCAGTGAAAAGCTGCGTTCCGAAATACGCTACTAATATTTATTTTAACGCAACCACCCGGGCCTATACACGTGGTACCCTAGTCGGTATTACTTTATTTTTTTACAGAATTTGAACATAAATGGTAAACAATATTCATTACACTACAACATACTTAACTTATTTTAGTCTCTTCAAATATAAAATTAAAATGATATTTCAAATTTTGCCATTTACATTATTATGCCAATTCCATTTAATTAATTGTTGGTTAATAATGCATTATTCTAGGAAACTTTGAATGGCTAACTACGGCGAACGATGACATAATCGGTTTGGTTTGAACGCGATGACCTGTGTATAGATGACCTTGGTTTAGAATGTTGGTATAGTATGTATAAATACACTTGAATTTTGTGTGTATAGGGACCATTGAATGTTGGACGTAAAGATAAGCTTATTTGTATAGAAACATGATATTTTATTGGATGATATCACAAAGCTAGTGTAATTTTTTTTGGGTACAGTCTCAGTTTTTTTTTTCAGATGAATTTTGTAAGTCATCATCATTCTTCTGCGCTTATCCCAATTTATTTGGTGTCGGCGCAGCATGTCTTCTTCTTCCATACTTCTCTATTTCAAGAACTACTCTACTTACACTTTCTCTATTATGGGTCTTCTAACTTCTCTTTGTTAGCATAAGTATAATCTTGTTGCTTGTAATGTTCCCACTGCTGGGACACTGGGCCTCCTCTCTATGAGAGGGATTGGGCTATAATCCACCACGCGGGCCCAGTGTGGGTTGGTAGATGTCACATGTCTTCGATTTTTTGGTTCTAACATCGTTCTAACATCAACACGATTTCCTCACGATGTTTTCCTTCAACGTTTTAAAGAGCAGTGGTGATGAAATAAATTACACAAAGTAGGGTTCGAACCCACGACCTACTGTTCGTAAGTCAGGGTCACCACCACTGCTCTCTCTTTGTTAGTATGAAGGAAATTTTGGAAGAACTGTAGCCGCAAATCTAGGTAGACAGACTTGTGAACTGAAATCGCAAGAACATCCTAGCGTAGTTTACCCTGAAATGGATCATTTACTGGCATAACATTGAATATAAGGTCACGTCTGTCATCTCAGATAACGTTAGGCTGAGATATACCTACAGAACATCCATTTTTCGCCGTTTAAGTTCAAGTCCCATGTAATAGGAGAGAGCCTATTGCCATCAACAAGGCACTAAACCAGTCTCAAGGCTGCTACTGAGAAATGGGAAAAACCCAATAACACGTTGCCTGACCAGGAAATCAAACCAGGACGTCAATAAACAAGTTGATCATTTAAAGTTAGATTCTTTTAAATTGCAGACCAGCCTAAATAAAAGTATAAATCCATATTAATATTCTATAGAGGTAAAATTTGTTTAAATTTTTTTATGTAGGGGGTAATCTTCGGAACTACTGATCGGATTCCGAAAATTATTTCACTAACGGAAAGTTACATTATCCCCGAGTGCCATAGGCTATATTTACAACGTATCCGTGAGATAATTACCGACTAAACGCGAGCAAAGTCGCAGGCAACATCTAGTAATATTATAAAAGTATAGTAGGTAGGTATAATACTGACTTAAAACGTTCGCCCGATAAGCTATTGTAGTGGAGCCGCCGGTTATATAAACATAACCATAGGTACTAGCAATAGGTATGTATACTGTAAAGGCTACCGGGCGTACATAATATACGGAAATAGGTACCGGTTATGAACATTAGGCTTCATCAATGTTTAATAGTCGAAGCGTTTAGAATTACCTAGTTCCTTTCTTGATAGATTACAGCAATGGAGAAGTTTCATGATGTTGACAACACTATTTAAAACTAACACTGTTTAAAACTTCTACGGTTTACAACTACACATAAACTCACTTACGGGATACGTCTTTTGTCTTTTTTTGTGATCGTCTTTGTCTTTTTGTCGTGATTTTTGAATATCGGGAGCTCAAAATAAAAGACAATCACGGAAGATATCCCGTAAGTGACAGTTTATGTCAAAACTAAATGGAAAAAAAAATATAGATCTTTTCTAGAAAATCGTTTTTTTTTTTTATTCAAAAATAAATCACTGAGAAATAGGTAAATTTATAGTCGAACTAAATTAATAAAATAAAAAAATGACGAATACACAGTATTGGACGGTTTTGCTTGAAATCCGTCTTTAAATTATTGCTGATATATTAGGAGTTTAACTTTCTAGTAAGTATCATCTTTTGGCTTTGTTTCGTTGGCCACAAATCGTAAGTAAATAAAGTTATGAGGTAAAGTGACGTCACTTTGAACAATTGCATAACGTTTTCATCTTTAGAAATATTTAAATGTTTTTTTTACATTTTTGAAGTTTTTATATAAAAACAATATATTAACTTTTCCATTTATAAAGTGTAAAAATTAACGTTCTAAGTGTCTAAACAAACTGATAACGATGATTGAAAAGTCAAAATGTCATAAAAACTAAAAATATACACGTCTAATTGAGAACCTCCTTCTTTTTTGTCGGTTAAAAACTGACATCTAACGTAACGCTTATGTCTAACCTGTTCAGTCTTTTAGATCGTTTTGAAAGCGGTTGAAATGTGACTCTCTAGGCAGTCAAATCTGCTTGCTGTTTTATGACATAACATAATAAAACAATATTCTTTAGAAATTTTGTCACGAAACTGTTTGTACACATACATCAAAGTATGATTTATAGCAAACACATATCAAGCTATACATTTCTAGTATTACATGGCCTCGCTTTTTACAGATTTCCCGTACAATGAGAGATCCGTTTATGTTGGTTTTATATAATAGCTTGGTCGCCGTGCGTACACCACAAGGGAGTTTTATATAATTAATATTTTTGATTCACGCAGAATTGCACGACGTACCCCGCTGATAAGTGAAATTCACTCCAAAAAAAATGAAAATTGCAATGCGAGCGCCTCGCACTCAGAGCAAACCAACGAGTATATGTGAAAAAATATGCATGGCTCTAACATCGCTGGAATAGCAAAAATCATAATGAATTACTGCCCGATATGCCCAAATGCCAGGTTGCATGTTTTAAGACTTATTCTATCTTATGTTATTCTGGGCTCACTGCCAAACTTCGCTTTTCAACTAACCGCAATTTCTGGAAGCTTATTCAAATCGTAACAGATTTTGGTTCTGATATGATTAATGACTCTGGACTCAGCGAAATCACAATATGGTTAGAATGAAGATTTGACAGCCGATTAACTGATTAAAGAGTTAATTAGGCTTTCGGAAACCGTGGATGAGACTCGGATTTTTTAATTTGGTGTTTATTTTGTGTGTTTTCGGATAAATATGCACAAAGTTTCTGTGAGAATTAAAAAAAACAGTCAAACAATATCTTAAAAAACAAGCTTCTAACTAAAAGCTCAAAAAAGAAGAAAATAAACTTTAAATTAAATCAAGCCCATCAATTTATTTCATTATACCATTATTAATTAGTTTCGTAATCTTCTCAGCAAACCCAGTTAATAGGGAATATGCATGTAATTTTTTTTTCTCTTAAATCATTAATATGCAATACTATCAACCCAAGAAAATAATTAAAAGTTAATTTCAACTACTGCTTGTCGCACAAAAAAAATAATAAACTCCTGCAATTTTCTACGACAGTTCAAACGTCCATGACTATCGCGGCCATTCATGTCAGGACTTTGATGTCACTAGCGTCAGACAGCCTCACCTGTCTGGCATGAATGCTGAAATGGACCTTTTTGGCGCAGCCGTGTGGCACACAGCACATAAATACAATCTATTTTCAATTTGTTTTTTTTTTCTTAGTTTTTAATTTGTTTTATTTTTTATTTTGTATCTTTTTTGTATTATGTGTGCTTATGGAACTGTTGTCAAATAAACTTTATTCTTTCTTTTTCTTTCTTTCACTTACCTCTATCTGCCTTGTTTAAATCTAATGTTTTGCCCTTAGTAGATTAGTTTTACTAAAATGTAAGTGCTTGATTTAAGCAAAAATTGCAATAACAATATTATAGTAATATCTTAGTGAAACTATAAATACTTTTCAATTAAAAGTGTTTCTTTGACACATGGACTTTGACGTCACTACCGGAATCGATGCGTTTTGTGTTTGCGTTCCGTTTCACCAAAAACACGCTAAATAAAATATTAAATTATAAAATAAGAGAAGGTATTAGAGAATTAAACAAGTGTACCACAATGTTTTTATGGTCCAATACAAGGCATTTTAAAGAAATAAAAAAAGTTTTGTATATCTTGCATATACCCTATTGATACCCATATCATGGAAGTGCATAAAAAATATCTAGTCCGCCATCTTTGAGAGTCCGTCATGGACTGTCATCCAAACTAAACGTGTATGCAAAATTTCACCTCAACTGGTTGGGAATAACTGTTTGTTAAAAATCTGAGACTCAAGAACTATTGCGAATTCCTAAAGGGCCTAGACGAAGTGACATTCTACCAGCAAAAACCATGAAGTAAATGTGACTGACAAAAGCTCTCGAAAAATTAATGTGAATTCTGAAGTCGTTGTAGAAATTTAGAACGCTTTAATAACGATTTTGATTGGTCAACAGAAACGTAGATGTGCTATGTCACTTTCTGCCTGTACCTTCAAAGAATTCAGGGTGATATTACGATGCGTTAAAAATTGGTGATCTTCTTCTTATACCGTCAATCATCAGCCTAGCCTTTTCCCAGCTATGTTGGGGTTGGCTTCAGTATTTTACATGGTGCAACTTCCTCTCTGACCTTCACAATCCAGTTAGTACTGGGTAATACGATACCCCTTGGTAAGACTGACGAATCTGTCAGAATTTCGGGCCACCTGAAACGACTGCCAAAGATCTACAAATGACAGCTGGGACCTTACGGCTTAACGTGCTTTCCGAGGCACGGAGACAACTAGGTATGTATTGAGCGGTCACCCATCCACGGACCAACGTAGGCAAGCGCGGCTTAACTTAAGATCGACCCGTGTGGCTGTTATTATTTAGCTACGATCTCCTCCTGGCACCTTCTTCAACCGAGACGACCCAAATTTAATTATCATATATTTAGTATCGACATATTTCCCTGCTACATTCATAATGTCATACTTTACCGCATCAAGGATAACTTCGTCATAAAACGATTTCCTCCTGAAAAGGTGGCAAGGCACATGAACTTTCACATTCTGATATAATTTTTCGCTCCATTCAAATATTTCGGTTTATCATTACATTCGATATATAAAATTAAATAAATTCGTGACACAGTAATAACACATCCTGCAAATGGTTAGAAATGGAGTTATTAAAAACCGCAACTCCATAAATTGATGCAATTCATCTCATGACAATAAAATGGCAAATGGTTTAAATTTCACTATTAATACCCTTGTTCATTGCTCTTTTCAAAGGAACTACAAATTGATGGATTCAATCATGACGTTGAAGAATAGTGGATTTGTATGAAATGCACTGTACAGCAATTCACGAGAACTTTTTGAGTAGAGAAAACGTAACTTTCTTTAAACTTTTATTAAAGTATTAACATTTATGCTTCGACTTGATATTGACTGTAATTATCTGTTTCTATTTCTATAAGTAAGAAGGAGCAAAGTTAAATAAAAAGCTTTTAGTGTAACATTCAAATCACACATTTATTATCATTTTAACATGATTTCACATAACCGTCTCACCTATACCACACAATGCTTTGGAATATAATGCATTATACATTATTTCTACATAAATTACAAAACTAGCAATAGTTACACCATAAAACTCAACACATTCGAACAAAATAACGGTCACAGTTTATAACATAGCATGATATTTTAAAGAATAGATACTTATTAAATCAGACTGACTTACAGTTGGTCCCTTCACTTGATACTATTCGACTTGTTCTCTTGGTGGTCCGGGCTCGAATAATCCTCAGCCCCTACGTCCTCAACCTCTTTTTTTGAGCGTTGAAACCACAGGCAAAAATTACAAACGATCGCTGTCACGTGACAGGCAAAGGAAATATATTCAATCAGCCAAATTCACAGACAAAAATTAAAAATGTAGTAAACTAAATGAACTTCTTGCAGAAATATGTTTAAATACAACCTTAGTTCCCTAACACTTTACTAGCTTTTTTCCGCGTGGATGGGTGACCACCCATTACATACTGAGTTTACTCACTCACTCACTTTATTTTAAAACAACTTTTAAATGATATTTCATGGTTTATATTCTATTCTCTGAATTTCAGCAACATGCTGAATGCATGCTTCATTGAACAACTCTTAATTAACAATATTAACTCTCAATTTTACACCGATAAAGTAGAAATGCGCAATTTATGATTGCTTTGTTAATCCTCTTTATTTGCTGTAGTGCATTAATGGCAGAAAAAGATTTAAAACGTATTTTGTATATTGTAGTTAAAAAAAAATGAAGGTATGTTCGCAGATACCGCGGTAGCGATGTATGTAATAATTAAAATTCGGTGTTGTTTTGGTCATTGAACTATCGGTGGGGCAGGTGTAGTGATACAACTTTGACATATTTTTTGAATTGTGTTTGAAACTTTGTTTTGTACAAAACAATATCCTTTCATTTACTCAACATAGCAACGTACTCGTCGATTTGTTTCTACGTTAAAAAAAAAGTTTAAGGTTGTATTTTTTTAATTTGTTAATCTTTGGCAGTCTACAAGGTGTAAACGAACCCTTCACAGCAGCTTGATCTATCGCAGCATCATGCTGAGATAGGAGCCTTTTTGGCCTCGCACAGTTCTTTTTTTATTATTTAGTTTCCGTTTTTTTTTTTATTATTATTTTTCTTCTTCCTGTGCTTGTCCCAAATAAATATTTTTCTTTCTTTATTTCTTTCTTCACGAAGCCGTCAACCAAGCGTTATGTACATCAAACTAAATAACTCTACGCAAAAAATATTGCTGGGAAATGACATTTTTTGGGGGTTTTACGGACAGATTTAGAAGTTATGAGGAGAGGCTTTGCCCAGCAGTGGGATGACACAGACAAACAGTAACAGTAGCTGTTCGGTTAGACTAGAACTCTTAGTTGGGACAAGGATTGGCAGATGATAATACTTCGTCAACATACATGATATCCATATTCGTAGCGCAGACCAAACTGATGCTAAATATCGACAATCTTTCAGCTAGTTTTAAAAAGATCCAAGCAAAAAACAAAATGTTATAATTTTTATCAACATTAGAACCAACTCGCATGGACATGTGGCTGATACTCGTAGTATCGATATTTAGCATCAGTTTGGTGCACTTAAGTAATATTTAGCCTTGTTGTGGATTTGATCCTTTTTAGGGTTCCGTAGCCGAATAGCTAAAAGCGGAACCATTATAGAATCGCCATGTCGGTCTGTATGTCTGTCTGTCCGTGTATGTCACAGCCACTTTATTCCGAATCTATTAGGACTACACAGTTCAAACTTAGTAGGTAGATGTATTCTGTGAACCGCTTTACGATTTTTATACAAAAATATAAAAGATAACTTACATGGAACTGTTTTTTTTAACTATTTTTTTCTGTCTTTAAAAATGTCATTGAGATTTCTAAAACCATTTTTTCTCAAAGGCAATCGTTTGAAAAATAGACACTTTCAAAGTGGTAAAATGTGCCGCCCCCCCGTAATTTCTAAATTAAGAGGAGAAAAATTAAAAAAAAATGTAGGATTGTAGAACGTAAATACAACTTTCAACCAAAATAGGTTTGAATAAGATTTGATGTTTAGTGTTTGAGGTATGGAACTTTTGTGTGCTTGTGAGTACGACTCGCACTTGGCCGGCTTTGCTTATTGATTGAGCCCATCATAATAAATGTTTTTTTTTTCACTGTTTTAAAAAAAATATAAAGAATGAGTATATAAATGAATAAACAAAATAATAATAATTTCATTTATTTCAGGTCCGAGACCCATATAAAACAAACAAGATAAAAATACAAACAGACATAAATTATTGCAAAAGCCAAATTTCATTATTATCTCATCAATCACCTCTGCCTTTTAGCCCATTACTGACCACAATGCACTCCACCTCCATAACATTACAACCAACACAAATTATCGGCGCATAGCCCACAAAAGCGTTGCACAGTTGATAGCCTTCTCCCCCACCTCCTCTATGTTGCCGTGCAAGGTAATGGTCTTAACTCTGGACACCCCCAACCTCCCCTGTTCATTTCTGACCCGGTTTAATTCATGTTAGACAGGAGAATTTTTGCGTTCTGTTGATGAATTATCTGAACTGTAGTTTTTTAATGTATTTTATGGTTTTAAGTTACTTATGGGGAGTTCCATTTGGCCAACAAACTTTTTCACTTATAAGCTTACTAATAAAATATTATAAAGTTTATCAGAATGTTTGTTTGTAACTTTTTAACGCAAAAACGGTAGAAGAGATTTGGATGAAATTTGGAATACATAGAAGGTGTAACAAAACCCTTAACGAAGCCGTCAACCAAGCAGTATGTACATCAAACTAAGTAACTTTACGCAAAAATTATTGCTGGGAAACGACTTTAATCACGTTTTACGGTGGGCTCAATGAAACGGACTCAAAACATTGTGCTGATGGATGGATTGAACAGTAGGGGGGTCGTGGAACTGTTTAAAGTAAAAATCTTACATTAATAAAATGTATTTTAAAAAAAAAATGGTGAAAAAGTTGGGACTTTGACCTCCAATATCTCCGTAACTAGAAGGTTCCCAGGTATGGTCTAGAACAAAAAAATGATCGCAATGGCGGGGAGAACCGCCGCGGGCCTTTCGGCTTCTTTAAGGGTCTTGTTACATCCTTTATAGTTTATAACCTGGATTAACACAAGGGATATTTATATAGGGTTAGTCGCGGTTGTCATTCATAGGTCTTTGACGATACGGGTAGTCAGAAGTCCGAAATTCTGACAACCAGTTTTGCCAATATGTGTCATGTTACCCAGATCAGATCAAATTTATTATTTATTTTATGAAAGGTAGCTTCACAGCTGACAGTACATTAACACACCACACATACACACACAACATAAAACATACTTGTACCTATTAATTATTTGTAGCGATAAAATACTTGTACCTATTAAAATCTCCAAATAAAATACTTCTACTTCTTCTTCTATTAAAATCTCGGTATAAAATACTTGTACCTATTCAACTACTTCCTATTAGAGTGGAAGCTGCTGCGCGATAATTTAGTTAAGGATCTCGACACTTGACCAATAATAGAGTTATCTTAAGTGAAAATGGATAAATCCGCATCGCTGTTAAAAGGTTGAGTATTATTGCACTTTACAGCAGTTTTACTCAATTTAAAGCGTACTTCTTTTTTTATATTCGTCGAGTTAACTACAATATAAATCTGAATTAGTTTAATACTTCAGACCAGTTGACTGGTTGTATTGTTATGCGTTTATTGATGATATGTCGATATCCTGGATCGTATCCAGGATATCGACATATCATCTTACTTCTAATCGACTTACTTTTAATAAGACCTAAAATATGTGTAGTAGGTAATGCCGTTCAAAGAAGTATGTTGCCATTATGGACATGGCCTAGAAGTACTAACAATCGTAATGTGTTAGGATCAACTCAAATACTCCGTACATTTAAACTCAAGTCCTATTACACGGCCATACACAAGCTGCATCACATTGTAGGTCACAAATACTGTTCTGTATTTACTCGTAGTCCATTTCGACGCGACATACGATGCCCAACCAAACTACAATACGGAGCAGATTAATGTACAATGGCGTCCACAAGTATTGTTAACATAAGGCCTGCTTCCCTTACGGGTTAAATAGAAGTACACCCACATTTTGCCAGTCGTGTTTAAGTCCCATGTCAATAGGGGGTGAGTCTAATGCCATTAATCGGGCACAACTCCGCTACTGGAAAATTCCAGATAGAAAAACCAATAAAAAACATTGACCAGGTAATCGAACTTTGTCAGAATGATGAAGAAGTCCAAATTATGTTGTTTCTTACTCCTTACTGTTATATTTAGATTAATTTCGTTGCGTCATCCAAGACTGTTGAATCGTTCCTCCAGGATTCCTGAAGCTTCATATCCTCAGCACTTTTCTGGTGGTTTCTACAGTTGATTCTGGCTTTGAGAGTTGCAGTGGTTGGGAAAAGTGTTAGAAAATATCAATGAGGCCAACGAGTATTATTAAGTTGAGTAAACATCACGTATGACGTCCATGAACACTCGAGTCGCCGCTGAGTACTGTAATCCACTTTACGCCGTCTGACTCTCGTCGTGTGACGCGAGAGAACAGCTGATGGCTAAACAGTGGCGGTTATGGGTTAAGTCGTGTTTGTTAGCTGCATAGAAACGTGTTTGTAGGTCGGTGGGTTTATTGTGATATTAGGGTGATGTGAGCGTTGGAAAATTTTCAAGTACTACAAGGATATTTTGGCGCTCAAATGACATCGACAAATATTTTGTAGCATGGCGCTGTTAGTTTCAATTTTGGCCCCGCTCTAGAAGATCTTTGTAAAACTATACGTAGTGGATTTTGTTTAATAGGTTATTGGCCCATAGAGATCATGGAAACTTTATTTAGGAGAGGTATATAGGTCCTTAAAAATGAGGTAATATCAATATTTACTGCCACTATACGACCCCCACTTCTGCCATCAAACACTTAATTGAGTGTTGACACTTTTTAACTTTGTTTCTGATTAGCATAATCAACCTATAATGTACCCACTGCTGGGACACACGGCCTCCTCTCTACCAGAAGAAATGGGATATAATCCATCACGAGGGCACAGTGCGGGGCTAGGACATGCCGGTTTCCTCACGATGTTTTCCTTCACCGTTTTTGAGAGCACTGGTGATAAAATAAATTGCACATAGTAATGCGCCTGCCGGGGTTCAAACCCACGACCTACTGTTCGTAAGTCTGGGCCGCCACCACTGGGCCACCGCTGCTCTTCCTGTTTCTAGTTGACGGGCGCAAATAATGATACATACACTGCTGCAAGGTTTTGGCGCTTGAATAACATTTTCAAAATATCACCAACAATGATCAGTAACAGTACCACTGTTGGTGGTAGTGGTGGAAATTGTATTGAAAAAACAAGATAGTGGCGTAAGTTTTCATCTATGGCCACGCAAATGCTGAACAAGAGGTCCTTGATTCGATTCTCGGGTCGGACAAAGTGTTATTGGGTTTTTCAACCAGGAATTTCTCAATAGCAGTCTACGGAGTCTGGATCTGTGCCCGGTTGATGGCAATAGGTTCGCCCCTTATTACATGGGACTTAAACATAACCGGCAAAATGCGGATGTACTATTAGGGTACACCTCTGAATTATGTTATGTATGCCGAATACTTTGCGGTCACTATAATAAGAAAACAAAAAAAAAAATGAACACTCGTGTAACTCATTTTCACTAACCCTTTATCTCCTCGTTCTAAAATCCAAATTTAAATAAATTCAAAAAACCCATTCTGTAATCTACAATCCGTCATCCCCGCTGTCAAAGATTGGCGCACCTACCCTCACCTGCCGGTATCGTTGGCAGCTCTGTAGCGGTCATTTTTAGCGGGAAATTGCTCCATATCCGACGGTCGTCGATACCACGACTCGACTCGTTTTGTCAGTCAAACGTTGTTTGGATACTGCGCCTAGTCTATGAATTTTTCGTGCCGTGATTGACATGTTTGCTCTAGTGATGTTTTTGAGCTCAGGATTTTGAATTGAACTTGTTTGTGTTTTGTTTTTTAACTATCAATGGGGTGTGGATGGGGTTCTCGTTCCCTTTGCTTACGGTTGAAACATCGTGTTGCATTTGTTTTGAAACATCATCATGATTTATGGAAACACTCACTTAGTTTTCAACGTGACCACCTTCTGGGCCCGACAGTTCTGCATAGTGCCAGTACAACTGATCTGCAGATTGTCGACTTGACATTAAAGTATCAAAAACTCCTTTTTTTATTTGAATGATTTATAATGAAACTTTTCCATACCTATTTTGTGCGTCAAATCACCCTGAAAGTCCAGTCGTAAAATGTTATAAGATCAAACTTTAGACAAATATAACAATAAAAGTTCCAAAATGCACTTTGTCAAATCAATATGGCGAATTTTGAAGGTCAAACTAAACGCATATTGTTTGAAAACTACAATATTTTACTCTACTTTCAAATTAGCTTGTAATATAAAACAAACACATACCTTCAACTTTGTGAAGTAATCCCCGATTCAACAAAAATAATTTTGTTTTGCAATGTTGGCACTAAACGGTCCGATCAGACACCCAGAGTAGACTAGAACGTTAGCAATGCAGATGCTGTAGCCTACATGGCGACGTGTTTACAAGCCCGACTGGCGTGCCAACCGACAATAAGTCGCCTGGCAACGCCAGCGGCCATTCACTAATGGCAACTTAACGTAAAACTAACGACGTAAAACGTCACATAGATATTATTACTTGCTTGTCTTCAATGTTGATGGTGATTTTTACCGCATTTTATCCAGACTTTGACATGAATTAATCCACTGCAAGAACCAATACCTCGTCAATATGAAACTTCTGGTCTCACTTTTGGGCCTTCTTTAGTCGTGAGATCTTCGACTACTACTACTACCAAGAAAAAAATCCGTCTATAAGCTGCTTTTCGAAATTAAATTGC
Organism: Eugnorisma glareosa; assembly: GCA_947578425.1. Lineage (NCBI taxonomy): Eukaryota > Metazoa > Arthropoda > Insecta > Lepidoptera > Noctuidae > Eugnorisma > Eugnorisma glareosa. The sequence continues at coordinate 17,797,089 of OX387959.1, forward strand.
AATATTATGTTTTTTTGGATGGAGAGGGAGAGGAAGACCAAGGAAACGATGGATGGATTGTGTGAGGAACGATATGAATTAAAAAGGAGTAAATGATAACGTGACGGTTGAAAGTGGAGAATGGAAGAAAAAAACGATGATGAAGAATTTTTTTTAATTATTTGACGTTTTGTAAATACTGTGCGAACCTATAACCCAAAAACAAAGTATTCAACTTGAAATAGTTACTTACCTATTTATTCTAAGCAAAGCATTAGTTTTATTAATTATGCTTTGCAATTAATATTTAAATTACATTAGAATTTATGTGAGCAGGGAAATATTGCGTGAACAGTAAACGTTCACTGCATGACAAACATCTATTGACTGTTTCTATGACAAAACTATGGGCAATTCAAATTATAATAACAAAATGGAATGAGGATAACTAAGGTCTTGACAATTAATTACAAAGGTATTTACTACACGGTATACGGCGCGACCGCTATAGGTCCGTTCTTATTTTAATTCTCCTGACCTTATCCCAATTTATTTAGGGTCAGCGCAGCTTCTTCCATACTTCTCTATTACTCGTCATTTTATTTTATTTTTATTTTATACAAGAGGAACAGCAAACAGCCATAATATATAGTATAAAAAAGAACATAAACATACAATTTTAACAATATTGTAGCCCACAACGCTGTTCATAGAATAACTGTGGAGTGGAATATAATAAAAAAATAATTAAACGCTAGGGTAATAATACATAATAATATTAAAAATTAAACTTACTTAACTAACATGCTCATCTGTACTTTTACATTATCAATCAAAAGAGCTCCTTGAGTATAAGACTTTTAAACTTACTGGGAGAACATGCAAAAATGTCAATAGTTTCAAAAGTTCCATTGTAGGCATCTATTATTCTGCGAACAGGTGAGCGCAAACCAGTGTTAGAATGTCAGATACGCGTGGAAAATAGTTTGTCAGCGCGCACCTTTCGCTTGTACACTGTTCTAGGGACAACATAGCACAACATGTTTGTTTTGTTAGCTCAATGCAGTCAAATCTATTACTAACAATGTTGTAAAGATTCATGGCTTCTAAGTACTAATCATCTCATCAAACACCTCCTTTCTTGCCATATCATCCTTCACACAGTTCATCCATAGTTTCTTTGATCTTCCTCTAGTCTTATTTCCAAATATTATCTTCATTCCACCAAGCCGTACAACTTTTCAGAATTATTTTTATGTACTCATTTTTTATTTTATCCATTCACGCACCACACATCCCCCGTAGCGTGCTCATCTCAGCCACAAGCAAATGCCTTTCAGTCCACAGTTAAGTTTATATCTGATGTTGCATCAATATCAAAAATCACTGTGTAAAGTATAGCAACTATGAAAGGACTGTTCCATATTCTACACAAAAAATGTAATTAAACTTATACTGTCACTTACGAAATATCTTCTGTGATTGTTCATTATTTTGAGCTCCCGATATTTCGACGCTATTGCAAGCGCCATGATCGCGGGTTGACTGGAGACTGCGGGCGGATGGAAATAAATTGTTAAGAGCAGGCAAATCTGTGTACCGTCTTTCTTTGTCTTTTGCTACGCGCACTACTGGAACTCATGGCTTCATCACTAACACCGGTATTCTTAGTCGTGGATTGAACTTAAGTCGGACTTGACACGCTTACATTCCACCCCATTAGATATATTGACAGCTACAGTTTGTTTATAATTGGACATAAACGCCGTTTATGTCGGGTTTATACGGGCGTTTATGTCAAATTATAAACAAACTGTAGCTGAAATGTAGGCGTGTCAAGTCCGACTTAAGTTCAATCCACGACTAAGAATACCGGTGTAAGTCACAGCAAAACACACTCACAGTATCACAAGGTTTTTTGGAATGCCGGCTGCTACTTTTGAGCATACTCAAAACTGGATTCCACGTACTTGACAATTTGAAGCCATCATCTCTATTGAAATATCGGGAGCTCAAAATAATGAACAATCACGGATGATATCCCGTAAGACACAGTATAAGTATAGTTGTAAACCGTGAAAGCTTAGCACAGTGTTTAAAAATGTCATTGACTACTGACTGATTCAGGCCGATTCATAACAACCTTTTTTGTACTAATTCAAATTCGGAATCTGATTTAGACCACTATTATCCTAAAATACCGAATTCCCTAGAGTTAACTAAACTAAATAAACAAATTTTTATATACAATGTGTAACAGAATTAACGCACAACCTCTTAAGGGGTCATTGTACTGATCATTATGAACAACTTTCACTATGGGACTAACCCCGAAACTTGAAAAAAAAACAGCTGTTCAGTACATTTTGTCGAATTATGCGCACAGAAATGTATGGGGCAGTCGATTTTTTTTTTGCGATTTCAGTTTTGGTCCCATAGTGAAAGTTGTTCATAATGATGAGTACAATGACCCCTTAAGAGGTTGTGCGTTAATTCTGTTACACATTGTATATCTACGTAACTACGAGCAGGAGTTAATTGCAGTAGTACAGTGTACAAAACAAAACATTAATCTGCGGTTAGTCTAACCCAGGCTTAATGTGAAGTCGATGCAAACGATACCACGACGTCTAGACCTAGCTTAGACTACTACTTACTGAATGCACTTGGACTTGTGTTGTGCAATAAATAAGAAAAGCTTTATGCACTAAGATTATGGTCGACGATGGTTTAGTGGTCGCAAGCGAGACCGCTGAGCATGAGGTCTTGGGTTCGATTTCCGGGTAGGTCAAAATATTCTTGGGTTTTCCTTTAGGAATTTCTCATTAGCAGCCACAGAGTCTGGATTTGTGCTCGGTTGATGGTAATCGACTCGCCCCGTATTATACATGGGACTTAGATATAACTGGCGTAATGTACACCTCCATGTGCCATGTGATGGCACTTTTAGGTACACCTCTGCTTAACAATTCGGAGATACAGGCTGTGGCTGTGGCTGTGGCTGTGGCTGTGGTGTGTTATGTTATTAGGCAAAGATGAGTTTTAATATTTTATTGCATATTGTTTTAAGGTTTGAATCGTTCTACGCTTTGGAATGGGCAACTACAGTACTTTCACAAGTCAGTACTTTCTTTACAGTACTTTCATTAACTCAGTTAATTCCACTCGAATTAACTGAGTTGTTTCTGAATCATCTCGTAGTCGTTATCAGTCTACGCGTGCTACGCCGTAGCATTTGCAACTCTATGAGTGTCTGGCTACGCCGCTACGTCGCTACGCCGTAGTAATCGCACCGCTACTATATAAATATCAATTCTGCGAACTCGGATTCGACGTCAGACTAAATATTGTGGGATTTTCCATTTCTCGGAAATTTCGAAAGGGAAACCACACAACAGGTTTTAATTCAAACAAAATGAATTTACGCTATGGTTTTGATTTGAGGTTTATATTGAAGGCCAAGTTTACAAACACTACCAGTTATTAAATATGGCGTAGTCAATTGTGTTTTGACGTCAGATGCATTTATTGTTTTAACTATAATTTGGTTTTTGTTTGGGCGTTTATCTGAACACAATCCCGTGTTTAGATAAAATAAGAGAGCTATTTATTACCAGAGTTTTATTAAGTCTGACATCCAGTGTTACTAAAGGGTATCGTACCCAGTTACTGGCTTGTAGAGGTCAGATAGGCAGGCGCTCCATGTAAAATACTGGTATTCTGCTGCATCCGGTGAGACTGGAAGCCGACCCTAACATAGTTTGGCAAAAGGCTAGGCAGATGATGATGAGTGTTTTATTAAGATCTAATTTCACGAAGTCTTTAGCTTCTACGCCCGCTACGCCGTAGCATTTGCAACTTCATACATGTCTGGCTACGCCGCTACGCCGTAGTAATCACAACTCTATATAAATATGAGTTCTACGAACTACGATTCGATGGCAGACTGGATGCTGTTGGATTTCCCATTTCATAGAATTTCCAAATGGAAAGCAGACTAAAGCTTTTAATACGAACAAAATGATTTTACGATACGGTTTTGATTTCAGTTTTGCATTAAAGGCTTTAAGGCCAAGTTCACAAACACTATCAATTATTAAATGTGGCGTATTGAAGTGTGTTTCGACGCCCGATGTATTTATTTATTGAACATGATATTCGTTTGTTTGTTGTTATACGAAATACAACCAGCATTAAACAATAATATATCGTAGATTACGATTTTTTTATTATAAAATGTTTAGTAATTTTGCATGGTCGGTTCCGCGTAATATTTTTCTACAAAAGAGAGTCGCATTTTTCACCCTTATGCTCTGAGTAATAAGGTTGAATAGTGGTCGAACGTCAATGAGTGCGGTGGACCTACAAGATGACCCCTACAATACGACAGTCATGCCCATTTTCACGACCATCAGGCGACACCTAAATAAATACCTAAATAAAAGCTCACTGTTGGATGTTAAACTTTCCAACAGTTCAACATTGTACCTTGTATTGCATAGCTATAAAAACAAAAATCATTTATTTTTAAGGATCATGCCACCTACTACAACAGTTTATGTGAGATTTACCAATCAGTTATTCAAAAACAGTCTTTCAAAGGCCAGGACTAAAACAGACAACATCTTACGTTGTATTTTATCGAACCAGTCCACCCAATTCGGCGCTCCACAGTCTTCGAGCGCTATGATACTAAGAAGTGACCCATACGGCACAGATTCTATGCACTTGTACCCGGAGAGCACCTATGTGTCTTTTAGGCAAGCGTGTTCCACCCTAGGCTGCGTCGTTGCAGGGCCGGGGGGGGAGGTGTGGACGGTGAGTAACGGGCTAGCTCACCGTCCTTCCATCTTATGTCGGCAGGCCGTGTCGACGGCGCGTTCGTGTTCCACGCGCACCTCAATGAGATGTCAGCAAACGGGAAGGAGTCCGAAAAGACCGATGCCTGCCAGGGTTACGGGACTGTTCGAAAGAGATACCGCGCTACGAATAAACGTAAAATAATATTAATTTATTTGCGTTATTGTGGTCTCAAATCTTTTGTAAGTATACGAGATTAACTCATTACTGACTTGCAGTGCCTTTCAAAAGTGGCTAAAACAAACTAAATCCTCCACGTCGCATATTATCGAGCTGTTTCACCCAGTTCGGCGCCGCGTAGTCTTCGCTCGCGTTCGGCAGCGGTCATTCCCCCCAGTTTCACAGCCCCCAGCAACGCCTCATATAATCTGGCCTTCACTTGTAAGATTTCTTTGCGCAATCATTTTTAGTATCGCTGCTCTAGTAGTAACGTGTTTAGTACTTGTTAAGGAGCTGTAAACTAGATATTGGCTGTTAATATTTTTGGCATTGTTTTTGGAGTTAAGCCTTTTTGTTGTTTGGTAATCTATTTGCCTCTTTTAGACAATTGTTTGCGCAAGATTGATGTCTATAACTTAATTAATGCAGGACTAGCTGTTGCCCGCGGCTTCGCTCGAGTTTTGGTCGGAAATTATCCCACGGGCACGTTGTAAATATAGCATATGGCACTTGGGAATAATGTAGCTTCCTATTAGTGAAAGAATTTACAAAATAGGTTCAGCAGAACCAGAGATTACCCCCTACAACCTCACAAACTTTATCTCTTTATAATATTAGTATAGATTTAATATAGTATATCATAGCTATTGATATTATGATATTATATTAGCACCCTTAGTATCTATCGTTTTTAGAATCTATGTGATGTAACCAATGGTAAAACTATTTCTTGAAAACATTACCAATCTTGGTTAATTTATGAACAGTTTTATTCCGTAATAATATAACCTTTTTTTTCGGTTGGGAAATCATCAAATAACTCCTCCTGCTCTGGGCGGAGCAGGAGGGAGTGTCAGAACTTTTACTGACTAAAAACCATCCATGTTCCTTCATCGCCCTTTGTGTTCCGGGGCCGCGGTATCTCTTTCGAACAGTCGCGCAGCCCCGGCTGCAATATAACCTCACTACTAAAATCGAACTTTTAAGAAGGCAAGCCTTTGAACTGCTTTATACCATAAGCGAAAGTACACTAATACCAACAAATGCTAGCGCCACATACAATGTACATGCAAATCGTAACTTAGATTAAAAATAGACTAACTACATACATTACCATACTAATTCTAGCTTAAGACCGCCATGCTTTTTCCACTCTAGCTTCAGAAGTATGATGTAGGACAAGAAATCCTTCTTTCCTTGTATTATTAGAAGACACTAGTTTTACGATTTTAGTGACACTAAAAATATTCAAGGTACGTATCATTTAGCCTTGACCATGATACTGATATTAATGATACTACACATTACACACCTAACTAGAAAAAAGTCATTTCGTTCTAGGATTTTTTCTTTTTCGTGTGGTTAGTGCCAGGTGCCAGAGTTTTCATGCCATCCATGGGCCTTTGACATGCCTTTACATGCCGTCGAAAAATATGTCTCAGGCATACCGGCCGGCAACAAAACCCGCGCGGGCGGTGAAAAGACACCAAAATATCGTGAAATACGACTGCTAGTGATACAGTGTGGTGATCTCCTGGCTCCCAGCATCCCGTGAGTACCTGACCTCTTTCAATTTACATCGTTTAGCCTGTTTCTGAGTAGGAAACTTCAAAAAGTGTGTTAGGCTATACGCGAATCAAATCAAATCAATAATATTTGTGGTTTATTGTTTAATCATATTTGATGTTTCCTCATGATGTTTCTCTTCACCGAAGCATGTGACAATTATACAATATTTACATGAATCCGAAAAATCAACGGTGTGCCAGTCAAGATGTACAACCAACTTTCCAATTCTTTTAACAATATTTTGTATGAGTGTACTGAGTAGCCAGTTTTGTTACCTCACTGAATGCCGTAACCTAAAAGTTATTTTATTTATTATTGACCCTAATAAACTATTAAATGCGCCATTTTTATATATTTGTAATCACGTTCTCGAAAACGGCTCTAACGATATCGATGAAAGTTGCAATACGAGTATGAGGGTTTTATGGGGGCGAAAAAACGATGGCTAGGTCTCATATCTGGGAAAATCGTTTTAAAAGGTACTATATTCAAAAAGGAATCCCAATATTAAATAGATGATTAACACAATAAAAAATAATAGTTGCAGTACGAGGAATGCTTTGCATTTTATTTATTTCTTTGTTCCCTATACCTATACATCAATTACTAAGATTAATACAAACCAGCCTTAAAGTAAACTAAGCATATTTCGTCACCGAAATGTTACACTTATTAGTGCACGCGCAGTATTTCATGTGTTGATAAGAGATAACAGCTGTTGCACGTAAACAGTGACGAGCCACCCACGTGCATCGAAATAATCGAGTACCTACCGATAGTAACTCGTAGAAGCTACACATTTAGCACTTTAGTACGAGTAGTATTGATGTTTTTGTTACTTAGACAGTTATCTTGTTTGTACTGCTTTATTTGATAAGGCTTTCTTTCTTCGCAATACATTTGCTAATTGCTCGAGTGGCTTATGGCTAAATAATAACAGCTACTCGAATCAATCTTCAGGTTATGCCGCGCTTGCTTCAGTTCATTGATGGATGACCCATAACATACCGAGTTTCCCATTTCTATTTATTTTTGAATTAAATGATTCGCTGCATGTTAATCTCACTGTTAATCTATCAAAACAGAGTTCATTTAAGCACAAAAACTCACGGTCTTTTTCCATGTGGGTAGCTAAATAATACAGAACCACCAGCTACGATGCCTGGATTCTCATTTTTCTTCGTTCACTTTCATACATCAATATCATCGTCAAAGCTCATTTAAAACATTTGCAACCATCTAATAATCAAGTAATAATCCATTCTAAAAAACCCACATTAATCCCCCCAATCACATAACCGCACACGTATATCAATATCACCTATATTTAAACGCCGAAGCCCCGACAGGCCCCGCTCCCTGTGCCTATAAATACAGCGGCAAACCCGGTTAACCATGGTAACTGAGTTACTTACGCCTAACTGGGTAACGCTTCATAGTCACCTCTCTGTATCAATGCGGTTGTAAAGTTGGTTGCACACAGGATTGGCTCGTAATTTTGTGTAAGCCTCGCTACAATTGGTAGATAGGAGCATGACGTGATTGTGTCGCGATTCGACCGTGATACGTGGGGAATTAAGAGATGAAAATATGAATTTTAGTGGTGGTCGACGATAACGTTTTGCTAATTTTAGTTTGGAATTCTGACTTGTTTTAGAGGTCGGACTCGCGTGTGAAGGGTTCTGTACCATCTTAGTAGGGGAGCCCCCTTTAATTTTACATTTATCTGTTGTTATAACGGAACAGAAATACACATTCTAGAATGAGGATGACTAAAACTTGACATGTTAAATTTACTTTATTTTTTTGTACCTATTTAATGATAATGTAAATCGCATGACCGAAATAATTACGTCCATTAATTAATGTTTGATAAGGTTGACAAAAATTGACAATGTTAAACTTATTTTTTTATTCTTATTCTCTTTTTGACTTGTATGTCTTTGTATGTCCCTAATTATTGTGTAAGAATGAATGTGTAATATTATTTTTAACATAGCCAATAATATTGACGACATACATGATATAAATATTGTACACCCCATGGGTATGTTAAAGTGATACAATAATACTAATTAAGAGATCTTCTGTTCACCTGTGACAAGCAATAAATAAAATGAATTATGAATTATTATGAATTATGAATTACATTCTGTGAAAATTTTAACTGTGTAACTATTACGGATCGTGAGTTACAGCCAGTTGAAAGACAGATGGACGAACGGACAGCGAAGGCTTGAAAATATGGACCCGCGTTGGTTACCCTTCGGGTACGGAACCCTTAAAAGGTGTTTCTGTTTACGCCGTAAATCTACGGAAAATACTTGACGGAAGCTTACGCTTGCAATGCTTTTCAAATTATCTACGATGTCATCATGTCATTGATGTCATTGTTTGTCTGAGCTCAGGTTAGTCGTCAGATTTTCTGATCTTCCGTAATTACGACGTAAGCCGAATATTTGTCTTACTTTGTCTTCATATCGTATACCTTTGGTAAAGGTTGCACATCGGATTCGCTCGTCAATTTGTGTAGACTTACACGGGAAGTAACGTGGTTCTATCATAATTCGACCATGATTCGTAGTAGATTAAGGTTGTTGGCTACTTGAGGAGTATTCTGTGTCTATGATGTCAATGCTTCTGTTTCAACTATTATAGTAACGAAATACAAAATAAAGGAATGTTCTTTCTGTCTGCTTTCTTTGTCATAATTACCATCCATTTAGACTTTTAGCGATACGATTTTATTTACACAATTTTGTCATGCGGTTATTTCTGTTACAATTTTTATGATTTTAATTCGTAATTATAAGTACAAAAGTACTTTAAACATCATCAAGTCTTAGTTACTAAAAAGCTGCGCTTAAGTATTTACGTACTTTATCACCGAAATATGTTTTCCTAACACGAAACTAGATAGATAGTATATAAGTATAATTACTTAATTTCAAACTTGTTAACAGTTTCAACGGCAGAAAACAATCATAAATACAACTGCGATGGCCCAAGTCATGTCCACAATAACTTTTTAAACAGGCTAATTAAGCTAGAACAGGTATAAATTAAAAATAGGGGTGTTCATAACATTCTTTCTGAGTGATGTTACTAATGCGGGTCATATATTGTGTAACAGTTGGCGGCTCCATCATTTGTGATATTTTTTATTTCCGTCGGTGTGCTCCGTACCATAAAACATTGTGTGTATGATGTAACGTGTACGTAAAATTAGCTGGTTTGAATAGTGCTGTGGCTGAGAATCTTTGTCCGAAAGTCCTCTTCAATAAATCAATACTATTTTTGTAAACATCTGTAATTTATATGACCTTTTATCGGTTAAAAAAATATATCATCATTCAGCACCAAAACATATCACAAGTACGATTTGACTTTAAAAAGTCATTCAAACACTAAAATAGACACCGACTTTCAAATGTCTGTGATTTTCACCGTACTTCATCGTCTTCGTACGTCACATGACTCATCACCCAAAAAACAGCATCAAAAGCCTCTCAATCCCACCCACACATTCCCGCATTCGTCAGAATGCGGTATCACAGCACTATTCCCGGGAACTTCAGGGTGACCTCGAAAGCGCCATAACGCTATGGCGCCGCGCCGTCGCCCCATCTCCCGCCAAGGGCCGAAGGACAAGCCACTGGCTGTTTTCCAGACAATGCAGACTTTGTTACGTCATCACGCGTTATTGGTCCTGGAGAGGAAAGAATGTTACGATTCTGCGTGTTTGTAGATTGGTCTGTGACTAGTTTTTGGTTTAGTTAGCTTATTATTTACGGTTTTTGAATTTATATTTTTTTTCTATATTTTTATATAGGGCTTTAATACCAGACCATGTCAGCCCTATCGTGTCAATATCGTGTAGTTAATATTACTTGAAAACAAGAATACTTAACAATTATACCAGACTACATTTCTTAAAAGAAAAATTAACATTTTTTTTTATTCTAATAGCCTTACACTGACATGGTCATTAATATTATCACTAACACTAGAAACTTCAGTTTATCCGTTGCTTGCAACAGCTCCGAAATATCGGGAACTCAAAGCAAACCGTATGTACATGGTAAATATCCCGTTTCTAGAGTTAACGATTATTCTAATAGCTGCCAAACTACATGGCCTCGGTGAGACTTTGAAAGCACCTAGCTCTAGCCTATTGGTGTTTAATTCGGCCATCAAAGCGTCTCTTTCTCTGCTATTACACACATACACTAGCACACAGATACAACAACAACAACAACAACAACCATTTATTTTCAGGCTTCTTTGGCCCATAGATATATACCTTACATACTAACATACATATGATAAAATACAAATTGTGTTAGTAAATAGAACCTTAAAACTATGTTAGTAACACTTCACTTGTGCACTATGTCTTTGTGCGTTCAGGTGGCACTTGTCCGTGGAAGCGACGGAACACCACTCCTTGCGGCCAAAAGTCACCCACACACACACACAACAACACACATACAACACACACATACACACACATACGACTAGCAAGTGATGCACATCCTCCACAGTTCTGCACCGTTCGTAATTTGGGCTTCTTACTTTTTTCATCAGAAAGCCAAACTTGTTAAGTTTTTGAATAGTTGTACCCAATTGGCTAGGAGTCGTAAGAGGACAAAACATTGGGAGCACGTATAGAGGTATGGTTCTATTGAACGTATGTCCAAGGCTATACGATACCAGTCGTTTTCTCCAGGCTCAACGTTAGTTTTTTTTTTACTTTTCGGTCATCCTTGTCGCTGACAGAATGTTACGTTGTGTAAGCCCTCCGGTAGCTAAATATCGTTTAATATTCCATCAGGACACCGGTTATTCAAATAAATAAAAAGCTGATAAAAACAGTAGGTCGTGGGTTCGAACCCCGGTAGGCGCATTACTTTGTGTAATGTATTTCATCACCACTGCTCTCAAAAACGGTGAAGGAAAACATCGTGAGGAAATCGGCATGCCCTAGAACCAAAAATTCGAAGACATGTGACATTTACCAACCCGCACTGGGCCCGCGTGGTGGATTATAGCCCATTCCCTCTCATAGAGAGGAGGCCGTGTGTCCCAGCAGTGGGAACATTAAAGGATGATTATGCTATGCTATGCTTATGCTATGGTTGCGAACAAGTTCTGGCAGTTCCACGATCCCGCTTTCATTTTAACTGTAACTAACTTACGGAGTCAATTTCTAATTCTCACAACTCCTGGTATCTTCTTTGCATCTCTACAAAAGCTAAACCACTTACAAACTATCCAGTCTGTTTATCCCTAGCCCCAGACTTCCTGACTCACCGGGAAACCTCTAAAACAATACGCCGGTTGTACAAAACTTAGCCACCGGCTTCTAAGAAAATCAGGGGCCAAGTTTAAAATGAGAACGCATTCGAAATAATAACTAATCACAACAGCTAAAGTGCAACATAATTCGAAGCTTAATTCGAACGATATTTGTACAGAAAATACAACTATCGACAAGCACAGTTTAAATAACCATAGACATTAAAAAAAACGCCCAAAACTGCAACGGAAATCCTAAAACCAAAAATTAGAGACATACACATAATATAAACCCGCACTGGGCCAGTGTGGTATATTACAGTCACTCCGTCTAATGGCAGGGCAGCAGTCATAGCCTAGTGATCTAGGACTGCCAAGTCTTAGGTCTCGAGTTCGAACCCAAGACACGCACCTCTGACTTTTCGGATTCATGTGTGTATTACATAATTATCACTTGCTTTGATGAAGGAAAACATCGTGAGGAAACCAAACCAGCATGCCTGAGAGGCATGTAAAGCCAATTCAGAGGCTCATGGGTGGTATAAAAACTCAGACACTAGATTAGGCACTAACCACACGAAAAAAAAATATTAGAGAGGATTTCTGTGTCCCAGCCGTGGGCACGTCATAGGCTGATTTAGCTTATGCTAAATTTAGAATTCAAACGTATTCACAACCAACAGCTTTATTACCTATAACATAAATAAACATGAAATCCCTCCACCATATTAGCAGACAATTCACACATTTGACAGTTTTGCCTCAACGAGTGACGCGTTCCCGTTCGTACGACACCCACGCCAGTAATGCGTCACAACTTAACTACTTCTGTACTCTGTGCTGTACTAACAGTACAAAGTGATATTTCATAATTTCATTCGGTAGATTAAAACATCAAAATGTTGAAATATTTGACAGTTATATGCGACGTTGCCAATTTTCAGAATGGACCCTCCTAAGTTCAAAAGGCGAATGCACCCTCCTAAGTATGCATCCACAACTAACAGCTGTACAAATTACTACAAATCTATACTAATCAATAAAATTGATGTGACTATTTGTAATTTTAAAATAACAGCTTTTTACTGAATGCATATTAAATGAAAGTATATACAGACGGTACTTATAACAAAAACACATTTTTTTTAAATTCCGGTCTGTCTGTCTGTTTGTTCAGTCTAATCTCCGAAACGGTTACAAAGAGTAACATACGTTACTTTTAATTAAAAAATAATTAGGGATCCGTGCAAAAAAAATCCCATGAAATTGTTAACAACACTGATTCAAATAGGGAAGTAATATTTTTATAATCATTTTACGCGGATGAAAGTCGCGGGGCACAGTTAGTTATATAAAAGCATCAAACCCATCCACTATAACACATTTGACAGTTTCGCCTCAACGCGTGACGCGTTCCCATTCTTACAACACCCACGCCAGTAATGCGTCATGGATACACGAGTTGGCCGCTTCAGTCAGTGAATGGTTGCTTCGTTCCATGAATAGACTTGTTGTATTCGATTAAATACCGGTAAATAGGCCTTTAGTGTAATGAAACTTGGCTGAAATGTAATGAGAAGATGGTGTTTTTTTGATTGCCTTTTAATTTTGTCGTGATTAATGAAAGTGCTGCAGCCCTTAAGACAAAATTTAAACAATCAACACTAAGCAACATCTATATGAAAGCCTAAATGTTATTGCATAGTTGGAATTCCAGTCTTGAAATTTAACTGTGCTCTTTAACTAAACTGAAAAAGTTTTTGAAAATATTTTCCTTTTGTTAACATTTCATGTTTGCCTGCATTGTTGGTCGAGTGGCCGCTGAGCATAAGGTCCTGGGTTTGACTCCCAGGTAGGACAAAGTGCTATTGGGTTTTTCAATAAAGATTTTGTTCAGTCTGGATTTGTGCCCGGTTGACGGCAATAGGATCGCCCCCTACATGTCACTTAAACATATAATTGGCGAAATGTGGGTGTACTATAATTGGGTACACCTCTGACTAACCCTTTGGGAATTACAGACGTGATGATGTTATGTGTGTTTTCGTTGGGTGATTTATAAAGTTCCATAATATACTAACGCCGGCTTTCACATTGGCGGCATCTAAATGAATGCTGGTCATTAAAGCACAATATTGGATTATTTATCAACAAAATCAAACTATTTTTATTTCATATAGGCCTAGATGGGCACTTATAAATTGTTGACAAAAAGGTGCACGGTTCGGGTTGGTCGTTTCCTATGGAGAAGAACCGGCAAGAAACTTCATGGTTACTCTTTTCGAATCATTTCGTTCAACGTTCGACCACCGAGAGCTGAAATTTCAACAGTGCAACAAAACCAAAATGAAACTGATTTAAATAATAACCACTAACTCACTGAATTCAAAGCATATACGAATATAGAACAAAAGCTTAAACTATTCACATTCCTAAAATACTATCTCTTCAATTTTAAAAATAATATTTTCTAAAAATCGATTTAATTATACAGAGTGAATTTTCCAAGTGGGCGTGAATGGCCAAATCAGAAACTATGAGGAATAGCGAAAAATGCTCAAAGGAGTCTCGAGCCCGATTTTGATTAAAACTAAAACTGCATCATTGGATTTTGGAAAAAATAATATTCCTGGCTAATCGAACCTGTTGGTTTTGAAAAAACACACACACACTGTATTTTTATACCAATCGATAGTGTCGCTAATAAGAATCAAATTCTGGGAAGTAATAACATGCGGCTTTACGGAAAATGTAAAATTTTATGTTTTATCATATTTTAAATTAATGGCATTGATTGATTGCACCCGCACCGCAGTCATCTTCTATACATTATGTTCTAATTTATTTTTTTATCTCTTTGTAGTTGAAGTCCTTCAAGTTCGATTCCTGGCCAGGACACAGGACATTGATTTTTCAAAAATCCAATGATGCAGTTTTGGTTTCCAACAAAATCGGACTCGAGATTCCTTTGAGCATTTTTCGCTATTCCTCATAATTTCGGATTTGGCCATCCATGTCCACTTGAAAAATTCATCCTGTATATCTTTGCCTTTGTACATTTACTATCTAATATTGCATCTGCAGATTCCGCCACTCTCTTACATAATCTTCCATTATATTATAAGTCAATTCGGTTCACAACCATTTACAAAGTTCAACTCGAACGCCGAACGGGTTCAAGCAATAGTTCTGTCGCCAAAATGAAACAGGGTATAAAGCTTTGAGGGAGGTGGCCCAATTCGGCTCGGCGCCCGTTCGGCGGGACGTTGGCGCCGTCTCGTCTACTTCATCTCCGAAAAAACCAGATAAACCGGCGCCTTTGGAAGAGACCCAGAGATTTTTTGCCTTTGGATGTAGGCCTCGAGGTCGGCCGGCTGTTATGTTAATGGGGCCGGGAACACCCTATGGTGTACGAAATATTATAATTTGTCAGTGTCGTCGCGTGATAGGTCATTTTTCTCGAGTTAAGGACATTTTTTGTTTGTTTGTGTTTTCATCAGCGTTAAGTTTGTTGTGTCGGTTTATTTTGATGGCGCGAAAGTAAAAATTATGGTAATGATATTTTGTTCCGGCGAAGTGAGTGGCGTATCGTACGGTATCGTATCGGTTGGTCCTTTGTAGATACTACTTATGTTTCTAGACAAGACAATATTGCTCGTTGCTCTCTAGTTTTCATGGTTTCATTTTCATCATTCAGCCAAACTTAATCTAGGATTCAGTACCTTAAGGCGAATTTTACTAATAACAGAGAGCTGTCAATGTCATAATTGTTATGGAATGCTGACGCTGACATCTGCTAAAATCATTTTCGGGGTGCTGATCGCCTTCAGTTTCAAAAGTAAAATTCGTCCTAAACCTGCTTAGCTGTCGTTCTGCATACAAAGGTATGCAAAACGACAGCTAAAAAAAAAAATTTCTAAGTCCCGCGCCATAGCGCCCCTAAGGCTACACTCCAACCAATTATTTTTTTTCTATTGCATTATTGTATAAAAATATTGAGTTTTTTTGTAAATTTCATGCTCCTCCGTCCGCGTAATTTTCGTAAAAAGAGGTAAACAGTTTTTGCTTTACGTATAATAATCACTGAATAATATAAAACAAAGTCGCTTCCCGCTGTCTGTCTCCCTATGTATGCTTAGATCTTTAAAACTACGCAACGGATTTTGATGCGGTTTTTTATAATAAATAATCATCAAGAGGAAGGTTTACATGCATGAGATTGCACTCGTGCGAAGCCGGGGCCGGTCGCTAGTATATTATTAACTAGCTGTTGCCTGCGACCTTC
This sequence comes from Eugnorisma glareosa, assembly GCA_947578425.1. Classification (NCBI taxonomy): domain Eukaryota; kingdom Metazoa; phylum Arthropoda; class Insecta; order Lepidoptera; family Noctuidae; genus Eugnorisma; species Eugnorisma glareosa. The sequence continues at coordinate 17,813,239 of OX387959.1, forward strand.
GTTCGCGTGAAACTGGCTGCGGACATTGGACACTTAGATACTTCAGTAACCATTAATGTGTAGGTGATCGAGTCGCAATTTTTCTGTGCTAATTTGACCGAATCTTAAAAGAATTGACTCACACTCTTATTATAAAATTCTTTAAGTAATTACAAGTTAACGAGGACTATCTACATACCAAATACCTTGCTTGACTATGCATGTACTTTTACATATGTATATGTTTTCAAATGTGTTGTACATATCCGTTACCACTGTTTCGTTGAGACTTCACCAGCTTTACAGAGTTCAGTGAACTCACCGTGAAATTTACTTACAAGATTGATCACTTCTATATAACTGTTGCCTTTATTAGTGTGCGAAGTTGCTTTTATTCGTGTGGTTCTGCAGGTGGAAACAAAATGTCCTGTTGAGCGTGACTAAAAATAGCTCTGTACTTTATTGGTCGTAAACGGTCTTTAAGCGACATTGGAATGTACTTTTATGGGGAAAGAATTATAGAATGGGTGGATGTGGAAGTCTGTAAAGAGGTGGATTTGAGACTGTGATTAAGCTTGTGAACGAGAATGGCTAATGTTTTCTTGTCCTGAGGATCTAGAATCTGGACAATGGAGATGTTTCATTATGTTGGTAATACTATATTGAAATTCACCAATAAATTACTGAGAAATAGATTAATAAAATCTAACTAAATAAATAAAATAAATAAATTACAAATGCATACTATTGGACGTTGTTTCTTTCAATACGTTTTATGTTAGTGCTATTAAAAAGAGTTTAACTTTTCAAGTTAGTAGTTACCTACTTACCTCCTCTTGGGTACGAAGCAATCGATAGCCACACATCACTAGTTATTATAAAACAAAGTCACTTGTCTTGCTGCTATGTATGCTTAGATCTTGAAAACTACGCAACGGATTTTGATGCTTTTTTTTGTTATAGATAGAGTGATTCAAGAGGAAGGTTTATATGTATAACATTGCACCCGTGTGAACCCGGGGGAGGTCGCCAGTCAAGAATAATTAACGTAATGAGATAAAATGACGGCACGTTACCTCATTGCAAGCGCAACTTTAAACTCTCATAGCTTTTCTCTATTTCTATATTTCTTGAGATATTTTAATGCTTCTATCATTATTTTTTTATTTATTTTTCATAAATAATTTTAAAAAAAAATGGATACTCCTCGTCTTGTATTTTCAAAATGCCTTTTAACAGAATTGTTATAAGGTTTTTTGTAGAGTATTCAGTCCCATACATTTTTAGCTTTCCATCATCATTTTCAGTCGTTTTTGCTGACTGTTCACTGCCAGCTTAATGGAGCTGATAGAAGGTCAGTTTTTTTCAGCGTTGCAATTGGACTAGGTGCTAGCGATAATAACATTTCACGCCATGATTCGATTGGTTTTCAGTTATTTTAAATTATTCATATTACATAACTGGTTTTAAACAAGCTTTTAACTTGCACAGGGGGGTTACTATGACGTCTTATAGCAGGAGTCATTTCAGTAAGGGAAAGAGACAGAGCTATACAAGTTGTCTAACGCTATCTCTTTCCCACACTGGACGTCATGGTAGGCCACCTGTTCGTATGTATAAGTTGTCCGCTTCAAAATTTGCAAACCATTTTTCAACCACTTGTTGGTATCCGATTGAGCTGAAATTTTGCATGCAGCTTTGGTTCTGGTGACATTACATTTTTATGATAGACATGACTACATCCTGCAGCTAGGATCGCCTCCTCACGAGAGAATTCCTCAATAGTAAGTAGCTCGGTTGCGAAAATTTGTATACGCGTTCAATGTTGATATTATATAGACCTAGTTTTCTTTTTTTCATTTTAATAAACGCTTGTTTTTTTACATTAAATTGATTGTACAAAAATAGTTAGATAGCCTACTTTTTTCATACATTTTCTTAATTTATGTGCTGTCTACTATTACTTTGAGTATGAAAGACACAGCCAAGGGCTCTTTTAAACCGTAGCGGGCTACCGTACAGCGGCGTCGAAACAATATGGCGGGAGACTCGAAACGTTTATGAAATTACTGCGATTTTATAGAAATGGACCAACTATGGACAGTCAGCTAAACTCATATTCGCTGCCTAGCCTTTCCCAAATTACGTTAGTCTTACCGGATGGAATTGAAAAACAATACTTTACATGGAGCAAGTCCCTATCTGAACACAACCCAATTATTACTGGGGAATACGATACCCTTGGTTAGTCAGCTAAACTATAAATCAAAGCGATCAATCAATAGATATTTTTTCCACAACACTTCAAAAATTCAAGGGCAAATCCATCAAAACTAACCACCATATTGACTTTTTCTTTTCTTTTCTGTCATCTTTGTATTTATTGTGTAATCTTAAGCTACCCACTGTTGTTGTAAGTGTTATTTCTGCACTATATTGTATTTTTTTAATGTTTTAATTTAGTTTTTTTGCATGCTGTGTCTATCGCATCATATTGTGCACTATGCTTGTATCTTATTGCTTGTATTATTAGGATAAAAAGTGTAGATAGGCCAATAAATAAATAAATAAACAAAGCTAAAAGTCATTTATTCAGATGAGAGTGAGAAACAGAATTTTTTTGTTGGTCTACAGTAACGTAAGACACTAGACAGACCTCAAAAATCCCGCCCATTCGAGTGTTAGTGTTAAAGAAGCAGCACAACAGACGGGCCCGGGAGCCACGGTAGCCGGTGTATTCCCGTTGACCCCACTGCCATGGCCCCACTGGTGGGGCCAACGGGAAAAATCAAAACCGTCGTTTCAAATTCAATGGGATTAAATTAACTTACAGGGTTGTATTGATGATTGTAATGATTATAACTCTGTAAAGCCATATTTGTTACGGTCACGAATCATAATTTTAAACAACGTACAACCTGACCGGCAAATAAAAATAAAAATCTAAGAAAATTTGAATTTGGGGGTACCGCGGCGCTTCCACCATAAAATGTCGTTAGCTATCCATTTGTCCAATTAAATTCACAATACACACACACACTACTCCATAATTATAAATCCATATTAAATATTTTGCGGATTCTCAACAGTCCAATGCGGTTACACCATAAATTAATCCATAACATGAATTGACTGAGTTGCCAAAATGTAACGTTGCCTCGTGAAAATCAGGCTAAATGGAAAGTGGCCAAGTACATCTCATTGTAAATCCTTGAATAAACGAAACTTGGCGATACCATGGCCGCTGTACGCCATAACCAAGCATTATCTATAATACTGTGAACAACTTGGCACAAAATCTTATGTGTAAGTAATTTTGGTATCTGGGATACATAGCTGACCTCGATTTACGAAGAAATTATTGTAACTATTTTTATTACGTTGATATATTATACGCATTGCCGTATAAGTTCGTTATGGCTTGTTTTATTTATTGTAGTGAATAATATAGTTTTGATTCTTCTTTTCTCTACGTTTATAAATGTACAGCATCATCATCAGTATAGTATGATGATGCTATGCTGTTTAACATAGTGAGAGCTAGAACCCAGGGGGTTATGACGTTACGACGAAAGCAGGAACATTCCAGGGTGGGAAAGAGATGGCGCTAGATGACCAGCATAGCTCTGTCTTTTTCCCACACTGGAATTGCTCCTGCTTTAAGACGTCATGGTAGGCCACCTGTTAGAAATATCCAGTGAAGTCATAATACCAGTATACTTTACTTTATAGTAAAGGAGCCCATGGGGGTTTGAAGCAAGCATAAGTATTCAGCATGAAAACATGATAGCTGAGTTGTTATGGCGTGATGAGAGAACGCTCAAACTACACATGAAAGTTTCAGACAGGAGCCTTTTGTCTGGGACCACTTTCAGTTTTCAAAATGGGTCAAAAACTAACAATGGGCTGTTCAGCAACCTGAATCCAAAAGACCTAAACAAGCAAAACATCTCGAGGATATCGTGGCATTTAATTAAATCTGAGAAATCTTATTGTGGGTCAAACATTTTTTTTAGCACATTCATTGCGAATACATTTGAGTTTAGTTTATTTATTAAAATCATCAAAAATTACAGATAAGATTTAAAAAAAAAGTAAAAACATAAATCATTATGCAGTATAAAGAGCATCAAACACAAATTATCACTAATTTAAAAAAAAATATCTTGTGTGCTCCTAATAGCAAATGTTGCTAATAGGGACATTAGCAATATTTGCTGCAATATTTGCTTTTGCTGCCTTTAAAATAAAATCCATGTTTAAATTTTAATAATCGTCAAATTCTTCAGAATTAGTTAAAGGCCACAATATCTTCGACAAGGCGGCGCCCTGTCTGAAACGTATACTAGCTCCTAACTATAAGTTACCGAATATAATGAAAAAATATATAATGCTTTCAATAATATATCTGTTTCGCTGGCAACACATCACCACCTGAAACATTATTTCCAAAAGCTAGTTAGTTAACCAAATCTCCGATTTTTATTGCTATCACCACATTGAGGGTATTTTAAAAATAATAAGATAAACTCGTGTCATACTCTCGTAAAAAGAAAAGGATCTTGTATTTAGTGATAAGTGAAGTATTTAAACAACTAATTAATATACAGATTAAGTAATGAAGTAAACAAAACAACAAGTGACGTTATGATATATGATGTGTTAGTTGACAAATGAAGGATCAGATAATATGTCGTGAGTGGATTTATTTTAATTTTTTTATTCGTGAAACTGTGTCTATAGTGATTAGTGAATATGATTGAGTTGCTATGTAGCTTTTTAATCTTTCCGTTTAGACTATGGAGATTTCAAACGCAGATACGTTGGGCTAAATAAACAATTTTTGTTACATAATGTGGAGAAACGGCCTTCGATATCAAAGGAGTTTTTATGATATTTTTGTTCAGACCCATATTAAATATCTAATATATTTCAATAAAAAAAGTGCAAAACAAATTTTACATTGACAGGACCGTGTTCAATTTTGTAGTTCGTAACAGTATGACTAATTTTACAGTTTGTGTTGTCATAGACATGCAGTAAGTAAGCCGTACATCATTCATCAACTTAAATACCGAGTAAAACGGGGTGAATATAGACGCAGAGATAAATCGTGAATCGAGTAAAACTTAGAAAGGTATTTCAACGTCGAATGAATATGGTTATTTCCTTTATTTATATCTTTACAAATCCATTACATTTTTAAATATTTCAAAAAAAGAATACGATAAACATTTAAAAATATAAAAAATTGTAGCCCACCGGTATCCGGTGGGAACAGGGTCAGCAACATTACGTGCCGTGTCCAGGAGTACCGCTTTCTGAATCAAGCCCTTGATCCAGCTGCCTAACGAGAGCCCCCTCTCTTGTATTGATCGAGGCTCTTGGAAAGTAAGCCATTATTTAAAGACCTTGTTGGCAACATACCATATTAATTCAACATTAAAATCCCTTCCCAAGTTTTTTTCACAACAGTTCTATTCACAACGTTTTACGGTACAATCACCATCACAAGACATCAAATTACCACAAACTGTCGATTTTAAATCTTTAAATGTTGGTGTTTAAGTTCAAAGTTACAAGCATTACCATTTTCATTCTCATGTCATCTATTAATCTGGTCTCCTTATTGTGATCGACAACAAAAGATAAATGAGTCCAGTTCACAGTTGTTTTATAGTATGACCACTTTAGGTGTACAGCTCAAGGTGGCGCTGCTTTTCAAGAAAATTTGCATCGATATGTCAAACTTGGTACATTTATTTTAGTTCTGTGTTTTCCCGCCTGCACAGATAAGTTGGTTGACGCATACCTCTAATTTTGCATACTTTATTTGCATCAAAATAAGGTTGGTATTGGTTTGCACCGACAGTTCACACTGACAGATCTTTATTGCCACTACAATAAGGTTGATGTTCGGTTGCGGCTATCTGCATAACTGTGAAAGGACTGACAGGTATCCAATCATTGCAGACAGCTTCTGCAATTCGATTTTCAAATTACATTGTGATTGTACTTGTCAATTTTTGGATATTGATTGTGTGACTAAGCACCCAATACTCAATTACAATGAATATAAGCAAAATAGTTCACTGGTATCATATCTATCACTTTTTTTTGATGAACTGATCGCCTGTATAGTACGTACAGACGCCAGCACATCAAGCTACCCGAAACCGTAAAATTTTCCCAATCAACCTTGAGCCTAATGATTTGACGATAAAGTTGAAAATCTATTAAAGAAATTTGATAGATTGTAGTAGCTTGATGTGCTGTCTGTACGATAACATTCGGTGGTTGTGTGAAGCTCCAAACCAAGTTGTTATTTTTTATTCAGCCATAAATGTACGAATTGACTTGCTTGATACCTGTGTTTGTTATTCCTAAAAGAAGGTGAGCGCTGTCTTATTTTCTTATCTAATTTATTGGCCACTAAATTACATTGTAGTTTAGGGATAAGCGACTTGTTTGTTCACCTCTTCTTTCTTATACTCCAAATACCGACCAAGTGCGAGATTTACTCGCAGATGTTGGGTACCCATACCATCGTATTAGGGAAACCCCCTTTAATTTTTATTATTTTTTGTTAAAGCGGCAACAGAAATAAACATTCTGTGAAAATTTCAACTGTCTACCTATGACGGGTCATGAGATACAGCCCGGTGACAGACAGACAGACAGCGGAGGCTTAACTCAAAATACTCAAACTCAAAAGCATTTATTTCAATTAGACCATTACAGGCACTTTTGAAAGTCAAACAAAAAAAAAAAAGCTAAGCTACAGTCACAGTCACAAGACATAATAACTTGAGAAAGTACTGCAGTTGCACATTCCAAAGCGTAGATCTCTATGGAGAAGAATGGGCAAGAAACTCCATGGACACTCTTTTTAATCAAAATATTGTTACAAAATCTTCGTTACATCATTCACGTTGAGATTATACTTAGTAATTGCGTCCTGTTGGTTACCCTTCTGGTACGGAACCCTAATAACTAAATACTTTTGATTGGTAAAGTTAAGGTGGATGTGCTAAGGTAGCCCGTAAAATTCCAATTTTCTAACGTCTTTTGCAATTTACAGGTCAGTGTCAGGTTGTATGTTAATTAAAATCCCATTGATTTATTTTTCATGAAATATCAATTCAGTGGGATTAAATGAACTTGGAGGGTTGTATTGATGATTTTAAATATTATAATTTTGTAACTACAAACGTGTTACGGTCGCAAATCATATTTTGTTCAACAAACAGCCTCACACTTACCTGCAAATTGCAAAAAACTTAAGAAATTTTAAATTTCGCGGGCTATCTTGGCGCTTCCAGCTGAAGCTGTTGGTTTTATTCGCAATGATGTTGACCACTCCCATACAGTTCACCTTTGCATGATAGGACAAATTGCACTCTGAGTCCAATAAGACAATCCCAACCAATGCAGCAATGTAGATATGAACATAATGTATCCAGCATTCAATCTAACCACCTATGCCGCTGTTCGTTGACGCAACTATCGACAGCAAAAAGGCCAGCACACACTCTACCGCTGTGCTAACACGACCGGCCCAGTAACATAAGACCGCCACTACCATTTCCCCCTATTCTCATATCTAGACGACAATAACTCGAGTGTTCTGGCTAATGAGGCGGGCGAAGGGCAAGATGCGCCGATGTCCTTAGTCGCGGCCGATCACTCGACCTCCCTACCTACCCTCTATCCCTCCCCCCTCGTACCGCACCCCGTGCCTCTCTATTGTGTTCATGAGGTTTTTGGGTGCCTGTTCTTTCATCAAAATTGTGTTAAGTTTTCATAACATTAGGTTCGGACGAGTGTGATTGGTCTTTTACCTGTGATTTGTTTTGTGTGATGTTTGGGATTTCGTTTAGTGTGAATGTTTCTTGATCTTAGACGAAATCATTGAGCATTTATATTCATATTGAAGACGGTTAGTCTTCAATACAGAATTATCATCATCTCAAATCTTGCTGCTTTTTAGGGTTCCGTAGCCGAAGGACGGGGACCTATTACTAAGCCTCCGCTGTCCGCTGTATCTCATGATCCGTAATAAGTAGACAGTTGAAATTTTCACAAAATGTGTTTTCTGTTCGCCGGTTTTTAATTACTTCTCTTCTTCTCTTGTTCTTCTTCTGGTTCATTTTATTGATTTAAAATTCTTAGCCGAGTCTAATTTTTTTTTTAGTTTACGGAACTTTTAGTAAATTATAAAACTTTTTTGCTCCAGCTAAAACATTGAAGTCACTCCAGTAATTTAGTACTTAATTAGTACTAATTATGATTAATAATTTGAATCATACCTATCTACGAGCACCATTATTTTGATGATGCATTGCCGATAACTGCAGGTTAGATAGGTATTTTTATTTTATTCCATTTCATTTGAAAGAAAAAACAATTACCTAATAAAGCTTATAGATATAAAAATTAACAATTATATAATCAGCAGCGTTATTCACAGAATACCACCACCAGCAGAATATTAATAACACGCTTCAAAGAGAAGTTTAAAGTAACAATATTACCTAATGAAAAAAAAAACGGTGTTTTTAAACTTAAGAAGTACGAATAACTTCATTTGTCACCCTCTACTGGCATTAAATATGTCTTGTTTTGTGTACTATCAACAAATACAATTAACTATACTATTAACTTATGGAGGACATTGGGAATATTTTCATACCAAAATTTTGATCCCGACAATTCTTGATTTGACACACACACACACAAGACAGCGGGCAGACAAACTGGCGTATGACACTAGACAGACCGGTTAGTTACTAAGTATTAACCAGTATTGGATTACGATTTTTTTCGGCATGTCCCGTCTATCGCTCGCAAATATTTGAATGTCGTTGACTATCAATGTACAAAAAACCAGAGCACACAATATAGTATTCTCAAACTAATGTCGCTAAAACTACAAAAATCTGAATGGCTCAAGTTGAACCGATACGATGCCGAATACAAATGGATGCTAACCTTTATTAGTTTGTTCTTTATTTAGTTGTTGTGTTGACCCAGATCTGGACAAGTCAATGGGTCAGTCACATTAGGTAGATGCGAGACACTCCTGGTTTGGGGGCCGATGTGAACGCATCAGGAATTGTGTTCTGAGAACTGGCCTCCCTTTGTTTTTATTGAATGAATCGTTTAATGATTGTTTTGAGTGGTTTAATAGTCTACGGCCAAGTTCTATTTAACGATACTTGACACAACTTTCGAATTATTCAATAAAATAAACGGTCATATTTTTTGATCTAGTGACTTACCATTTTTTCACAGCTAAAAGAGACTCGAGTATTTGATATAAATTTTAATATCTTTAATCTTGACAGACAAACAACAAAGTGATCCAATAAGGGCCCCTTTTGAGGTAAAGAAACACGTATACCTAGTGCTAGTAGTATGTTTATTTTAGCTTATGGCTAGAGTCAGAACTAACATCGCAATCTTGACAATTTCCACAGACAATTTCACATTTTTTTACCAACAGCTATCGAACTGGAAGTACAAGAACAAACAGGCACATTTTTATGTCAAAGCACATCCTAACTAAAGTTTATTTTATAGACTTCAGCCTCTGTGTCTAGTTGTTATATCTAACAGGCATAAGAATAAACTAATAAAAAGAGCAAACTCCTAACTAACCCAAACAGTATTGCTATTAATTAATTGAGTGCAATGTACCATTGTTTATAAGCCCAAAGCTTCCCTTTAGATGGCAACCCTGATAACAGTTGAAAACTGGCGTATTAATTAATCTAATGTACTGAAACCGTGGCTTCCTTTTCTGCCGTGACGTGTTGGAATAGATATCAACTACGTACTGACACAGAATAGTAATACCACAGAAGGTCAGCTGCATGCAATTAGCGAAAACTGAAACACGTACAGGCGAAGTTACCACGAACTGTCAAATTTCTCCAAATGATTTTAAACCATAAAATATTTACGGTTGAAGTTCAAAATCGAATGAGAATATTTGACAGATGGTAGTGATGCACTGGCGACTGTACATAACTATTAGCATATGTACAGCCATCTCACACTCGGTATTTAAGCCGAAAATAAACGACATGTCAAAATTAAACTTGTAAAGTAATCCGATTGGCTGTTACGAGTACTTATTCAGTCCGAGAATCACAACTATTAACATATTAACAACCGCAATGCCATTCCGCCGCAAAAAGCCGGCTTTTCTGTTCCCTGATCATTACAATCTGTGTCTATTCAGAGTTCGAGTGAATCGTTTTCTTCTAGGCAAGGGTGCTCCACCCTAGGCCGCATCGTCGATCCTATTTAAAAAAATAACATTTCGATAATACGTTTTTCAAACATGAGAATGTAGATTTAGACTTGTTAGGAATTCCCTTCAAAATCATTCGGATTGTGATTGAAAGAGCTCCAGTTGGATGTCTGCTTCGCAGTACGCTCGCATTCGCTCGCTGTGCGTGAAGCGTGTGCGTTTTGCCTCGTTTTATAGGGAAAACCTTCTGTACTATTCTGTGGTACTGACCTAGATTTTGCATGTCTATTCAATTTTGCTACACACGTAATATATTGTAAGTCAGTACAAGTTGTAATACAATTACCATTGTGAAGAAAAGATTCCGGTTTCCGCGATTTTCCGATTATGCTGTGGTTGTTTTGAAGGCCAATAAGCAGTTTAGCGAAAAGGCCTTGCATTTACGAATTTCCTCGCAATATTTGGTGCGATATGTCTGTCTAGGTATATTTAAACCCCTAAGACACATACTAGAATTCAACAACGTGCTTTTAATGTTACTTCCATCTCCTGAAACACAGGATTACCTAGTTCAGGCACAAATCATGGGTGAACTTGACAAATATTTAAGAAAAACTGTAAACGTTGTACCTTATATTTTTGAATAAATTTTATTATTTAATATTATTTTGCGTCGAAATAACGATATTGAATTTTACAACTTCTTTTCGCACTTTGATCCTATAATAAGTGTTCCGTTTTTGCCGACTGAGCTAAGGAACCCTAAAAACAGTGCATAATCAGCCTTTAATGTTCCCACTGCTGGGACACTTGGCCTCCTATCTATGAGAGGGAATGGGCTATAATCCACCACGCGGGCCCAGTGCGGGTTGGTAGATGTCACATGTCTTCGAATTTTTGGTTCTAGGACATGCCGGTTTCCTCACGATGTTTTCCTTCACCGTTTTTGAGGGCCAGTGGTGATGATATAAATTACACAAAGTAATGCGCCTGCCTGGGTTCGAACCCACGACTTACTGTTCCTAAGTCGGGGCCGCCACCACTGGGCCAGGGCTGCTCTCAAAAAAAAAAAAACAGTGCAATTATCATCAATTTAAAAATGAAAATTATCATCTAAAAGTCTAAACATTCGCTAAGTGAAGCTATTAATATTTTATAATTTAACACAGTTTCATATTTAGCAGGACATTGGATTTTAATTGATAATGATATCATTAACCGCTCGAGCCTTCCCCGTCATGCACAGAACTGTTTAATGACGTCGTAACACGCTACGGCGGAACGAATTAATAATACTACTAGGTTATGCTGCCCTAGTACACCAAGTTCTTGATAATTCAGTTTGCTAGAACTTTTCGTAGTTTGATCGAATTGTATGTCACTTAATTACTATTGTTAAAGGAAGCAACATAACATAATATCACGACTATAATCCCCGAAGGGTTAGTCAGAGGTGTACCTAACTAATAGTACACCCACATTTCGCCAGTTAAGTCATAGTTGTGTCCCATGTAATAGGCGAGCCCATCGCCATCAACCGCACACAAATCAAGAATCCGTGGCTGGTAACGAGAAATTCCTGATGGGAAAACAACACTACCCAACCCGAAAATCGAACCCAGGACATCATGCTCTGTCGCACTTGAGACCACTAGACCAACGAGGCAGTAATAGTTGAAAAATGTTTCAGCTACCTATGGTCCATTTCTAGGCTGCTAGGTTACCTGCACAAGAAATATGAAAAAAAAACACATAATTTTAGTTCGTCGTAAATTAAACATTAGTGTACGTAAACCTGTTTAGCAAAGTTGTGACGATTTATTCAAAATAATATAGCCCCAATTTTTTTCTCAGCGGTCCATCTCAATTAGCCATGTACGCGGGATATATTACTATAGTGCACCAATACAACCTCTTCCATCACGTTCTTATCCCCGTTTCTGAATCGGAAATGATCAACGCGTCAAAATTAAACGCCGGTCAAATGGTGCGATTTACTCTTTATATATTTCGTTCAACAAATCAGACGACTTGAAGTGAGTTTACTTTTGAGCCGTCGATAATTTTCGTTCCAAACTGTAGGATAGTGCAATGGGAACGCACTCCGAGGCCCAAAACCGATGACTTAACGTCCACTCCGAGGCAAGAGGGATCACGCATCGCTAATTTCTAAACTCCGAGTTACTACTGAGAGCTTCTATGTACTAGGATCACATATAACTTAAGAGGTTCCATGTTACTCATTCTACGATCTTATTCTAAAAAAGTTCTGCAAAATGAAGAAATATCAATACAAGAGAAGTCAGCGCCCATGTACCAGGCGCATATGTCCCAAAGGAGGTTCCATGTAACTAAGTGTACGGCTTTATGTTTCAGGTTGGCGGCAGCGCAGGAGGCGGCGGGGGCGCAGGCTCGCGCGGCGCCAGCTGATACCATGGGCGGCGCGCACCAGCCCGCTATTCCAGGGCCCAGCTCACTCTTTATATTTTCCGACGAAAATCCTATTCGGAGGTTAGTACCGTTCGCTTTGCCTACCCATGTCAGACGACTGACAATCATTTTTAACATTGGGGCATTTAAAGGCGAAATATCAAAAGCCGTGAAACAGTTTATAGGGTCTATCTATTCATACACGAAATCTCATAAGGGGTCATTGTACTCATCATTATGAACAACTTTTACTATGGGAACAAACTCGAAATCTCGAAAAAAAAAAAGCTGTTCAGTACATTTTGACGAGTTAATGCGATCATATTATAAGGAATAGCTGATTTTTTTTTCGCGAGAGATTTCGTGTATGAGTAGATACACCTTATAGAAGATGTGTCCTCCAGTGTTTGACATCTTTATTTCACTAGAAGAGTATAAAGTTGCATGGATCTTATTGCGGCTGCCCAAAATCGGAAATTACCGATTTTTTCAATACAATTTCACAAATATGACCACCAATAACGACTGTGTCAATGTCAATCGAGCGCCAAAAAATCTTTATAGACTTCTAATATGTTTGATCAGTGAAACTGTAATTTAACGTTATAGTATGTAAACCTCGTTTCAATTTCCAGACTAAGTTTAACGATATCATTTCCCTATCTCACACATATAAAACAAATGCAACCAAACAGACAGTACTGAATTACTCACAAGTCAGTCGGCAACTGTGTCAAACTAAGCGACTGTACATAATCTCACCCTATTAAGGAAGTAGGAATAAGTTAAACGCTAGCTAATGAGCACACTTATGGGTCTTGGAACAATGGTGTTTCGCTTGGAAGAGACTTTTTTGCGTTTTTGTAATATAGTGCATATTAAATGGCAACACCATGATATTTTATCGCACTGGTAGTCTCTGATGTTATTTCAAAAGTAGGTAATACTTATTAATGAATGTTCTCTTCTCTTATTCGTTAAACACGCAACATCATTGCAAACACATTCCGTCTCTCTCATCTTCAAACGATTGACAGAAAGAGTACAATGTTTTAAATACCTTTTTCGTATAACATTAATCGCTTTTAGTTATTTGCAAACTGGCCTTATAACAATAAAAAGATCAGTGTACTATTACTGACAAAAAACACATAACATAACATCACGCTTGTGATCCCCGAAGGCTTAGACAGTGGCGTAGGTCCCTAATAGACCCACATTCCGCCAGTAATATTTAAGTCCCATGTGTTAGGGGGCGAGCCTATTGCCATCAACCGGGCGCAATTCCAGAATCCGTGGCTAATACTGAGAAATTACTGATGGATAAACCCAATATCACTTTGTCGGTCCTGGGAATCGAACCCAGGACCACAAGCTGAGCAGTCGCGCTAAAAAAAAAACAAAAACAGCCAAAAAAACTGCAACACAATTTATCAGCGACAACTGCGTTCAAATTGAAAATAAACCGTGCAAACTGTGAAAATTCCATAATAAAAGAAAATCAAGGGCTATTTGCCCGCACCTCGTAAAAAAAAAGAAAATAACACGCCACGATAAATGGATTTGGAACGCCAAACAACCGGGAAAATGAAAGGTTTATTTTATATTTTTTAAAGGTAGGCGTAAATAATTGGGTGTCATTCAACGGAACATAGTTTGGCATCCGATATGCGTGGTGCCAATCCATGCGGATCGTAAATGAATACAAACTGGAAAGTTTACAACGAACTGAACTGTAATTCCGTTTTTGTTTATTATGAAAAACATTCTTGATGAATATTAACATCAACAGGCATATTTTATACGTGCACAGAAGACTTGCCTAATAGGTTTTGACAAAGTATTTAATAAAAGCTGGATGATTCAGAAGGAGTATAATGGGCATATGACTTGTTATACAAATAATGCGATAAAACAATCTTTCCGCTCAAGAACAAATACTACACTATTAAAAGCATGACGGTGACACATTTAAAGACCCAAAATCTTCATCAATTCCGAATTTGAACGAACATAACCTACCTCAGACATTCGATACTGCAGAGGGAACTTAAATCAACCCCAAAAGCGTCCACTACCGTGTTCATATTACTACTTAACCCTGCGCAACATCTGGCCAGAACTTAGCATGGAGCATGCGAAGGCGGGGTCGCTATTGCCCCCACTTATACATATTAAACGCACACCTTATTTGCCCCCCTTATGCATTTGTAAACAAGAACGTTCTTACACTAGGTATTCGTAATTTGATAACAAAAAGAGATCGTGTTGCGGTACGGGGCAGTCTCGTTATGTTTTTCTTTGTATGAATCTGTTTAGATTGTTTTAGAAAATTGTTTGGAAGTTAAGGCAATGTAGTTTTCCGAAGATGAAAAAGTTTTCGATGTATCTTTGCACATCCGTTCAGTAATTGGAATCAATAGATATTTTGATGGTTGACAGTTCACTACCCTAGATTCCATTCTATACAAATGGAACACCATGAAAGTCATCTAGCATTTAATTAGGTTAATAATCTGACTCATAAAGTTGCCTATGAAAATTAATGCACAATTACCACCATTTGACTATTATAAAATTGCTATACTATTAGTGCGTTTACTGCTGTCTGAGTTTTTATGACTACGATATTTTAAAACATAATAGTTGCAGACAAAGCTAAACTTTCATTCAATTCCATTGAACGCAGCTCCGAACACATCAGTCATTTAATTTTGAAACCTTCGTCGTTTCAAACATTTACGTGTCGTCACGAAATTCATGATGGTAACTTTAAATTATGTATATAGGACGCGGCAAAAGGAATATATTCTTGATTAGTTGAAGAACTCTTCCTTCTGGTTTCCTATTTTGTATTTAATTTCATTAATAAGGTATATTCAATTCAAATTAT
The DNA here is from genome assembly GCA_947578425.1 of Eugnorisma glareosa. NCBI lineage: Eukaryota > Metazoa > Arthropoda > Insecta > Lepidoptera > Noctuidae > Eugnorisma > Eugnorisma glareosa. Next base: position 17,828,799 of record OX387959.1, read on the forward strand.
CCTTGGTCGGACTATAATTTTGGTTAAAATAAAAATCGACGTTCAATTTTTTTTTGGGTTTGACAAGCGAAAGTTATGTATTAGTAAACAGCAGTTTTTTTTTTTTGTTTTCATGTTTTATGTAGTAGCTTTGTAGGGCTATATGCTGGCCAGTGTTACCATGGCTTTTCTCATGAATTGATACGATTTATTTGAAAATAACATCTACATATTTGAAAGCTATTTCAATGCACCTTAACATATTCACAACAAAGACTGTTGTCTTTTCTATGAAATACGTAAAGTATGAACTGCATAAAAATGCTTGCCTATTCGACAGCATATTGCATGAAAACCTTTTAAAATTGTGCAACTTTTCACACCTGGCGAAGTTTCGTTGTAAAAGGTGTACAGTGCACATCGTTCGCCGTCGTAGATTCTAGTAGTCAACATTTTACTATAAACATTCCTTCATGCATTGCTATGGAATTTTCTGTAAAATGTGTAAATTTGTTAGAGCAATATGTACAGTATGGGAGTTCGTTCGGAGTTTAAACGTTTTGGTTTTTTGAGATATTCATTTGTTTTATTTTGAAATGCGAAGATATGACTTTTGACAATCGTTGACACTTTCTAATGTCATCATCTCGGAAGAAATTTCGAAGTTTCGGCCATTTCAGAGTATGTATGATTTTTTAATTCCAGTGTGGGAAAGAGACAAAGCTATACAGGTCATCTATCGCCATCTCTTTCCCACACTGGAATTACTCCTGCTTTAAGACGTCATGGTAGGCCACCAGCTTCCCAATTCCCATCACATTTGCTACCCGTTGAGTGGTAGAATAAGCAAAAATCGATATTCGTTTAGGTACTTATACTTATCTAATGCCTGGCATTCAAAAGCTTTATAAAATAAATATAATGTAGGTACACTATCAAAGTTTATCTCGAGAGTGGAGATTTGCTGTTAATTCCACTACTCACAACTGGACTGGTTATTGAATGATTTTGCAAAATCAAAAAGTTTGTAAACGCAGACTTCTTCACCATTCTTTGAATCAGTCAGTCTCCTAGTCAATCTACTTACTAAAAATCTAAAATTTCTTCACAAACAGGAAACGCACAGCACGAAACGTACAATTTTGCACGGAAGTTACCATTATAACATAGACGGATTTTTCATCTTTGAAAAAGCCCATCGAGCACACAGCTTGCTGGTTATAAACACGTACAGCAAAATAATGAACCATCTCGTACATAATTCCTTACTACACAGTTTGACACAAATACCAACAAACACAAAAAAGACCTCATGATCCCACTTTCGCCAGCAATTTTACGTGAAACTACATAATTGTACTCGTGCGAGGTTTAAAGCTAACTGCATTATCGACACAGTTTATTATCATGTTAAATCGGGACGGTAACGCGATAATGTTTGATACTATGATGCTAGCTCCTTGCCTAGTGAGAGTAAATTGTTAAAGTGTCATCAAAGTGTCTTGGGTAATTGAGATAGGTTTACTTTGAAGCTTTTTGAGGTAAAATGCTGTTAGATTTTTTGCTCTATTGTAAACCAATATTACACACACACGTCACACAAACCAACACACATTTATGTGATGCATTGGTATGTTTTTCGTATTGCTCATAATAAATAAAAGCACTATTGTTTCTAACATGAAATATAGAATAAACCCTTATTAACTGCATTATCTAATAATTGCTTACTAGTCCCCTACACTTCCCTATTATCTTGTCTAATCGAAACGGTAACGCGATAATATTTTGTATTATGACGCTAGCTCCTTGCCTAGTAAGAGGAAATTATTAAAGTGTAATTAAAGCTAAACGCACAAACACAGCCGACGGAAGAGAAGGAGCCGAAACATTGAATTTTAGAATGACTTGTATGATGAAACCCTATGAAACCTCGCACACTCGCACACCACGCACCCGCGCCGAATCGGACGAATAGAATAGATAACGACGTTATACGTATGATAGAACGTTTCGTTCGACGTCGTTGATTCTTCGGCTTGGACAAGTGTGCGTTACCCTTAAAGTGTCTTGGGTAATTGAGACAGGTTTACTTGGGACTTAATTAAGATAACATGTCTGAAAGTCTTTGGTGCACATTATAAGTAATAAAGTAAGGGAAAATAATTGACAAACAATTTGACATTCTTGGACAGGGTCAGTACAGTAATGAGGGCTATCGCGTATGAATTCGCCGCTAGAGGCGCTAGTGTAGCGCGTACTCGTAGTCACCGAAATGTCAGATGTCATAGAATGTTCGCGCGTTGCTTGCTTTTTTATCACGTATTTTCATTAATATTCACGATTGTTATGAGCCATTCCTGATTAATTATGATTTGAAGATTTTAAGTAGCAACTTAGGACCTTATTCGTTTGTACTTGGAGGTAAAATGATTTTTAAATGTCTCATGCTTGCTAATTTTAGGGAGAATATTTTAAATATGTTTCTGAAGTTTACGTTGTTATATGTAATTAAGTGAACTTTTTATGAAGTTATTGGTACTTTAAAGTATAAAATAGAATTATTGACATGACCAAAAGCGACAGTGGTGCCATCTGGTGAACTCAAAAACGATAGCCCTCATTGAGGTGTGTGTGCCAATTTGCCTTACAATTCAGTGCATTGGCGCTTCTTTCGTGTTACTGACAATTAAAAGCGCTAAGCTTGAATTGTTTCCCAACTGAGATGGGTTAAGGAACCTATTGATAAATTAATTCGATCATCCGTCAAGCAAACTATTTTCTATTCATTCAGTTTTAAAGCAAATATGTATTCTATTTCCAGGTACACAAAGTTCATCATCGAGTGGCCGCCCTTCGAGTACGCGGTGCTGCTTACCATCATCGCCAACTGCGTGGTGCTGGCGCTGGAGGAGCATTTGCCCAACGGCGATAAGACCATCTTAGCACAGAATCTGGTAACTTCAACCTTATATTTATTACGCTAAAGTGTGTTACTGCTAATATGTTTTATTTCTAGTTGTGATAAATATTTACGCTTTAAAACTACCTGTAGTACACACGGCTACACATCAAACTATACATTTCCACTTTATGCTAATCTTGCACTGTATAGGATTTCCATACAATGCGAGATCAGCTTATACTGGAAATGTATAGCTTGATGTGTAGCCGTGTGTACGTACTATAGTACACTTACAGGTAATTTTTACACTTACAGGAAGTTTTAACAATTAAACATTGGAATGTTTCCTGTTTGTTTTGAGTTCCCGATATTTCGGCGCTGTTGCAGGCACCATGATCACGGATAAAATGAAGTTATTACGGGTTTATGAGCAGACAAATCGGTCTACCCTCTTTCTTGTTCGTTTTTTGCACTCAGTACCGCTACCACTGTCACTCGCAACACGTTTCGGTTCCCGACACACGAAATTCACTGCGTCCGCTCGCGAAATTTTTTGAGCACTTGTTGAACCACTGGATCTGCCCTCAACAGTCGAAACCCATCCATAACTTCAGTTTATCCGTGATCATGGTGCTTGCAACAGTGCCGATATATCGGGAACTCAAAACGAACAGTAAACATGGTAAATATCTCGTTTCTAGTGTTATTGATTATGTTTCATTTCTATTTTGTACATATTATATATTTTTCATAGTGTAAGCTGTGCGATTTTGTTTTACCTATAACAAGTTGAAACTTGACATTCTTAAAACATAAACACACGAAATCATTTTCATCATTACCCAGTCAGTACCCTATAAGAATTGACCAGTTTGCCCCGCTTCTGCATTGTGTAAAATCAAATAATGTAGGCAACTGTTTTCCACAGCTACATAAAGGTTGTAACAAGACCCTTAAAGAAGCCGAAAGGCACTTGTTTTCCCTATCAATGCGATCATTTTTTTGTTCTAGACCATATCTGGGAACCTTCTAGTTACGGAGATATTGGGGGTAGTAGTTGGAAAGTAGTACAGTAGGGTTCCAACTTTTTCACAAGTTTTTTTTTTTAATTTATGTTTTTAATGTAAGATTTTTGGAGGGACACCTCCACGATCCCCGTATTATTCAATCCATCCATCAACACAATGTTTTGAGTGCGTTACATTGAGTCCTACCGTAAAACGTGATTTTTCATCCCAAAAAAAAAGTCGTTTCCCAGCAATAATTTTGGCGTAAAGTTACTTAGTTTGATGTACCTAATGCTTGGTTGACGGCTTCGTGAAGGGTCCTGTTACACCCTGTATCTATTAAACTTTACCTGTGTAGTCCGATTTTCCACTCATATCACCTTCACAATCCAGCTCTCATAATTACTTTGGTTCTTCCTCCACTATCAAAACTACCTAGAATTCTAGAGTCATCCAACGTGACTATGCTGCCAGCGCCTGGCCTACCATGACATCTGAAAGCAGGAGTTATAGGGGAGGAGAATAAAAATCTAATTAGTCTGTCAGATAGATTTTCAAAACATATTGGATACGTATATTTTCTTTTTTCACGTAAACAATAAATGAAGACGATACAGTGCGTCGAAAACTCGCGTGACGTACACTGGTATGTACACATTTTACGTATAAGTGACATCACAAGCCCCCACTTCAATTGGTGCGTTTTATCTACGTAGTTTTTTATTGATTTGATAAAACAAAAAATACGTTTCCAATATTTTTCGATAATCTAACTGACTGAATAAATAGAATCATATTTTTTTACTCAGGCATCATACCTATTGGGATGGCACTAGACGACCTGTATAGCTATTGCAAGTAGGCGTAATTCCAGTGTGGGAAAGAGACACTTTCCCACACTGGAATTACTCCTGCTTTAAGACGTCATAGTAACCTCCCCGCGGACTTTTCCCGTTGACAATATAGATAATTTTTCTGACGTCCTGTAATTCATTTTTCACCACTCCTACACGAAAGAAGTGTCTTTCCTCTACGAAAAAAGGGAGGAAAGTTGGTTTTACCTCACTGTTTGAACAGTGAGGAAAGTAATAATCCCGTTCAGAAACTAACCTTGCCTGATTTTTTTATGTTAAGTTTAAAGATATTTTAAAAAATAAATAATTTTATGCTTAGAATAGAAATATTTATAAGTTAATATTAATGTTTTTTTATAAAATTTATCAAATTATTGTCAAATTAGTTCAGAAACATTAAAAAAGTTTAATAAAATATTGAAAAATTACATCGTCAAAGAAGAACGGTCATTTGTGACCCAGACCCGACACGAATGAGACATATCTCAGTTTTTTTGTTATTTTAAATATAGCTAAAAAAATATTTACCTATGATGACTAATACTTTCTTGCTGGGAGTGGTGAAAAGTTTTATATGCAATATGTGAGCAAGTTCATTTGCTATTCGTTTTGTTGAGTCTTTCGCTTACTCAGGATTGAAATTTATAATCACTCGCCGTGCTCGTGATTCTATTTTTCAATCCTTCGTTCGCTCAAGACTCAAAATCAAAACTCATAGGAAAAACGAACTTTCCTCACATGTTGGATAAATAACTATTCCCCTTTTGATGCTTGTACAGACGCCAGCACATCAAGCTACTACAATCCGTCAAATTTCTTTAATAGATATTCAACTTTATCGCAAAAGCATTAGGTTCAAAGTTGATTGGGAAAAATTGACAGTTTCAGGTAGCTTGATGTGCTAGCATATTCTATTATAATACTGTACATATTTTATTATTTATTAAAGTTTGATTATAATTTGTTCCCAGACTATCTAGATTCAAGCTTAGACTCTTCATCACATGAACCCACCATAAAAAGTCATTTCAATCAGCACACTTTCATACCCTCCTCTTACATACATTTCTATGGATGTAAATTCATCAGTGAATTCTAAATCCCGACATAACAAAGCTAGATTATAAACGTTACTTGCTCGTACTTCGGCTTAGCATTATATCTGTCACTATAGCACAACTGTAAAACTACAAATGCAAGCCAGAGGCGAGAGCAACATCTTCAGGTCTAACCGCACTTGTCTAGGTTGGTCCGTGGGTGGGTGACCTCCCATTAAATACCGAGTTTCTTCCGTGCCTTGGAAAGTCCGTCCCGGCTGTAATTTGTAGATCTTTGACAGTCGTTACAAGTCTGACAACAAGTTTTACCAAAAGGTATCGTATTACCCAGTACTAATTTGGTTGTGGAGGTTATATAGGCAGTCGCCCCATGTAAAATACTGGTATTCAGCTGCATTCGGTTAGACTGGAAGCCGACCCTAACATAGTTGGGAAAAACGCTACGCTGATTGTGAACGATGATTGTGATCCATACAATCCTATTGCAATCTTTCAAGTATGTAACAGTATTATGTCATATGGCATACCCAGACCATACGTATTCACGTAACCTCTCAAAGCAAACCTACCTCACAAAACGTCGCCGGTCTCAATTGTATGTGTTAAATGCACTTGTGCATTGTAACAGTATGCATAAACCCAGGAATACTGCGTATTGACCGAGCTCAGCGTAACAATACGCACGACTGCGTACATTTACAATTCTACACACACAGTTAGGACCAACTACGGTTCATGAGATAAACGTACTACCATACCAGATTATTATACACATACCTGTTTGAACGCGCTTATTTCTGGAATCACCAGTCGTATTTGAAAAATTACAATTATTATATATTTTTAACATCAAGATATGACCCTAAAACTGCCGGACGCAGCTAATGGTAGATAAAAGCGATACGAATAGCGTGCTGCGTAGTTGTCCTGGCTGGAGGCCTTAAATTCAAGCATCCACAGGATTAGACCGATTAAGCAGTAGCCAGCCTCATATGTTGATACTGAGAGATGCCATTACCAAAAAGAAAAAAAAAGTGCTGCTTAGTACACGATGCTTGTATTAGCATGCAATCAAAAATGTATTAACAGCAGCCTAAGTGGTATTTAATATACCGTTATTATTATGATACTCGAGTACATTAAAACTAATGATTCCTGTACAAATACTGACAGCGAAATCGTCTTTTATTTGATCTCTGTTTACATTACACAAAACCTACCATACCGATGTTTTCTAAAGTCAAATGTGTAGTACTCGCAACCGGTTTGTCTGTACGTGTATTATATTCCCTTATCTTAATGTATTTTGGGTCTGCGCAGCATGTCTTTCTCTTCCATACTTCTCTGTTTCTCGTCATCTCATCAGGCATAACCTCTTTTCTTGCCATATCGTCCTTCACACGGTTCATGCATCGTTTATTTAATCTTCCTCTACTCTTATACCCATGTACCTTCATACTCAAAACTTTCCCCACGGCATTTTACTCATTCCACCGCATCACATGACCATACCACGCCATCCGATTACCAAACAACTTTTCAGTCATCGGCACCACTTTCAGACATCCTCCTATGTGCTCATTTCTTATTTTATCCATTCACGTAACACCATACATCCCCGTGAACATCCTCATCTCAGTCACATACAAATGCCTTTCATTCATCCCCTTTGTGGCCCAACATTCTGATCCAAACAAGACAGCAGGTCTAACCATTGTTTTATAAATATGACCAGGTGGCCTACCATGACGTCTTACGACCTCTAAAGCTCTGTTTCCTTCCCACACTGGAATTACTCCTGCTTTAAGACGTCATAGTAACCCCCCAGATATCACGAAAAACGAAATAAATATTTAGGGAACGTAGCAATTGGCGGTCTACAGTTTCTAAGTACACCCATGTCATAAAGGCGTAATATACAAAATATTAAACACTTTCTCCATTGTTACAGGAAAAGACCGAGGCGTACTTTTTAGGAATATTTTGTGTAGAAGCCTCGTTAAAAATCTTAGCCTTAGGTTTTGTTTTACACAGGGGATCGTATCTTAGAAACGTTTGGAACATCATGGATTTTTTCGTAGTAGTAACTGGGTGAGTTATTTTTCATATTTGTTCATCTTTATTAGTGTTAAGAGGTATTGATGGGGTTATGTAAAGAAATTACGTAAAGAATCAATTGGTTTCTGAATCTTTGGTCAAATCTCGTTGTTTGGTTGTTGTTATTTTGGCCAACCATTAATGGTTAAGCAACGGATTCGATCAGGCTTTCAGTAACCTGAAGTAAAACGAAAGTATAATGAATTCTTTACATAACTTTTTTATCACAACATTATTTTTCACTGCAATAAAGCATCCTCGATTGCTCAAACTAACATTATCACCCACAAAAACATCGTAGCACCGAGGCTGCTTACAGTGAACCGTCTTATTGTAATCTAAATTAAACAAATTACCATTTACAAAATATTAGGCCACACAATTGGTTGACACTAAAACGTAGGACACTAGGTTTTGTCAAACAAAGGAGAGTTGACATTATTGAATATTCGATAACAAAAACTAGGTCGATGACGATATTCGCCGAATACAACGTGGACGTTGACCTCCGGATGCTGCGCTCGTTCAGAGTGCTCCGACCGCTCAAGCTCGTCTCGCGGATACCAAGTAATTCACAGTAATTGGCGAAAAGTTCACATAATACCTCTACCTTATTTGTTATAGACGTTACTCGCTAGATGTTTTCGAATTTTGAAACTTTTTTGAATGTAGAACTACAGCTAGTTATGGACAATAGAATTTTTATAATTATTAGTAAAAAAATACGTAGCATCGTATTCTCGACATGTTTATTGACATACTTAACATAGATTAGAAAATGTGTGAATTTTAATTAATATGTGATTTATTGAAAATGTTTAATGTTTTAAAGCTACGTGTTGCATAATAGTAAAGATTTGCTATACATTTTGTGTATTGTGTAGGTTTACATCAAATATAAAAGCTAATACGTAAGAAATTAGATAAAGAAATGGTTTTAGGTGTGAATAAATATGGTGTATTTAGATTAAAATGCGTAAAATTAACATGATTACTTAGCATATAACAATCTAACTAATTAGATACACGATATTTAGATTGTAGTTATTTTTTACATAAAATTAAGGCTGTGCTTTGTCACCTACGTTTTGGTTAATTACTTTATCGTTTACATTCATGGAAGTCATAATTTTTTTTATATTGTTTTCGTTCGAGGCCTCATGGATAACCAGCAGAGTATAATCATGTAACACACTCGCGATCTGAAAGGAACTAATTGTGATTTATCTGAGCAAAGATCTATACAACTTCCGTCAAGCATTATCCCATGGACACAGTTATTTGCGAAAGTACTTACCGAGTCCATGGTAATGACGCCTTGCAGAAGCTATGTTGACACTCAGAAAAATCACTCTAATTGTTCGATTGCAAGCGTGGTTTTTTTTTTTTGGAAAATTGTAATTGTTTTCGTTTTGTTAGAACAAAAGCACAGTCTTCAGTAGTAATTTATTACTCAGCTAGTTGCTAGTTCAAGCTATAGTATCGAGTGATATGTGTTTGGCAGTATCATCACGCAGCTGCCGATCGCGCCAGCCGACGTCGACTTCAGGACCTTGCGTGCCATTAGGGTGCTGAGGCCCCTTAAATTAGTATCGGGCGTTCCTAGTGAGTTCTAGAACATTCATAGATTAGTTAATCGTATTGTAGTTCACTAGTTACTGCTGCATAATTTTATCACCTTATAACACTGGCTGGACAGAAAAAAAGTATTGGACAAATAAATGAGCTGGCAATTTTGTTGAAAAAGTTTTATGCCAAAACAATACTGGCCATCTATAATGGTGTTTGAAAAAAAGAAAGTCGTTGGCGCCATTTTAAATTAAAATTATGCAACAGTGAAAATCATTGTGCACGATAACTTTTTGATTTTATATTGTGTTACCATTGTTCTGATGTCTTTTTCAATAAATAGTTAATGATTTTCATCTCTAGATATATGGCATTTAGTCAGAAAATCTATTTCTTGTTGTCTGTATCTTTATTAAAACTTTCTTTTAATGTTATCATCGATAAAATTAGCAACTAACGTCGAGAAAAAAACGACACATTTGGTAATTATCTCTTGTTTTATCTAATTTAAATTATGATGTCAAAGATAAAATTAAATTATTGCCAAAATACTATAAAATCTCTTCTTCAAAATTTAATTTTACGAACGTATAATATTATTGCCCTGTAATTTATATTCACTGGATAAAATTATTTTTGCTTCTCATATTATTTATTTGTTTCTCTTTATTTTATCTCTTGAAATACACTGCTTATTTTCTAATACCAATTGGTACAGTTAACGTTGGTGAATAAAATGTTATCGCACGGTATACGAGTGCCTACTCAGTCATTTAAAACTAACGTTCCAGCTTCTTTTGTTTCAAGAAAATTCTGCTTCCATAAAGTTTATATCACACTTCATTGAGCAAATTGGTAACAAGAGGAACTCTTCGATTTCCAAATATCATGCATGAAATGGCTTTTCAAACTCAAGCGACCAATTCACCAAACAGCTAAAAAGGTTATAAATTACAGGGCAAGCTACGCAATATTGAACTTTATAGAATAATACAAATAAATACCATTTCCGTGTAGGTCTGCAAGTCGTATTGAAGTCCATTATAAAGGCGATGGCGCCGCTGCTGCAGATCGGTCTCTTGGTGCTTTTTGCGATAGTTATCTTCGCTATCATCGGCCTCGAGTTCTACTCAGGGGCGCTGCATAAGACTTGTTATAATTTAGAAGATATTAGTAAGTATTTTACTCACATATATTTTTAAATTTAATCTGTTAATGCCCCTGGAAATATTGTTTAAAGATTTGACACCGTGTTTACCACCCTCTCATATACTTTGTGATCCATTGTTTGTCTTTGTGTGCACATTATCTACATATCGATTTTTGACTATGTTGGTTAAATGTAGATAAGAAAGTTTGATGTGCCATCGTGCGAAAAGATAAAGATAACATTAAAGTCATTTTATGTATTAAATTCGAAGATTTTCTAGAGGAATCAAAAACTGATTAACGTGTGACCCAAGCGATCTATTGGTAAATTCAGCCGTAGGTATACTACTCTCAATTGTAACAAACTGTAAGTTGTTCACAAATAAAACCATGCATTCTATTACCAAGAAACAAAAGCTTACTACATGAATTCTATCAAAACTTCATAGAACCTATCGGTAAATACGGACTTACCTACCATAAATAACAGCAACCCAATTAAACTTTGTACGACACCAACATGCAGTCACAAGCTCACGAACAGGCGACAGCATTGCATGAGGAAATTTAAATTAACGGCCAAACTTCAAAATGTAATAAGTAGAAGTTTGAAACTTTTCAACGTTTTAATTATTGGCTATAAAAGTTAATTACCACTGCCTTTGGAACTAGTCTTTATGTTGCATTTTGAGAATGTGGGTGAGTTTCTATGTAATCAGTGATTTTATCAACGTTATGGGTTAACTATTTTTTTTGATTTTTTTAGGAAAATGCTAAGCTCAAGAAAAGTTACAAACATTTCAATGCATATCATCTATTACAATTTACAACAGCTTGAAACAAGTTAAAATAAGTTTCCTTTAATCTTCCCCGTTAAAAGTTTCCATATGTGTCAGGATTTCTGATCGGGACGCTTACTGGATACATGACTCTTTCTTCTTTTACTGTCGTCAATTTTAATAACTCCATGCTCAATAATATGTGCCCAAAATTAGCCATTTAGGTATAGCAATAAATATCTCATAGTTCTAATTAAAACTAGTATTCCGAAGCTGTCACTAAAACTTTATTTAATCCTCCAGGTGAAATAGTAAATGAAGGCGATAGTGCAACACCGTGCAATGCGGACAACGCAACCCTAGCGCCGTTTGGCGCGAACGTGTGCGACTACGATAAGAGCACGTGCCTAGAGAAGTGGGAGGGGCCGAACAGAGGCATCACGTCCTTTGACAACATTGGCTTCGCTATGCTCACCGTCTTCCAGTGCATCACCATGGAGGGCTGGACTGCTATCCTCTATTGGGTATGTGGTTTTGGTTTCAGTTTTTTCTATTTCTGCTTTATATACTTCTATGGCGTCATAAACTAGATTATCTACTCCGTCTGCAGCCAGTTCAGGAAATACAGGTGTTTAAAGATGCCTTAATCTGTCACGTGAAATTAACGAACTGAATTCTACTCATGGAGGTTTTTTTTACCCCTGATACTGTGCTCGTCATTATGAAAACCTCCTATGCAACAATACAGAAAGTTTACAATCTTCTATTCGGAATTCTAATGACGATTTTTTCTTGCAGACGAATGACGCGCTAGGTAGTGCGTTCAACTGGATTTACTTTGTGCCTCTCATAGTATTGGGTTCATTCTTTATGCTCAACTTAGTTCTCGGTGTTCTTAGCGGGTAAGTCTGAACACTTTAACATATACACATTTCATATACTTTCATTTTGTTTGTTTTGTTTTATATTTTCTTTATTACCATTGGTATTCAGAGAGTTCTCTAATGAAAGAGGACGCGTAGAACGAAGGGCTCAGTTTGTAAAAGAAAGAGCTCGTGCAATGTTCAACGCAGACTTCAATGCATATCTCAACTGGATTACTGAAGCAGGTCTTTTGAATAATGATGATGTGTGCTCAAGTAATGCTAGAGAAGAAAGTAAATTAAATGTTGTAGTATCAGATTTAGTTGAAGATGTTGCAGTGGCACATATTTAATCGTACTCAAAACTTATGTGTACAGCTAGTGTTGTATACTCACAAGAGAGTTTTCTGTGTTGGGTTTTGTGATGATTTCTAAGTATGCTAACTCAAACAGGATGCGGTCTCTAATTGCGCTAGATAAACCTACAGTAGATTAAATAACAGACATAAGTTTTATACATTTGCATTACTTGTATCACTAGTGCTAGAGTAGTTCAATAAGCGTAATTATGTTTGCAGTGAGTTCGCTAAAGAAAGAGAGAAAGTAGAAAATAGACAAGAATTTCTTAAATTAAGAAGACAGCAGCAACTAGAGAGAGAACTCAATGGTTATGTTGAGTGGATATGTAAAGCAGGTAAGTGAAGAAAAAACACCAAAACATGACCTAACACAAATATTGTATGAATAAAATACTATATTCGAACATACAATAATGGAGTAAGAACAAAAATACAATGTTGAAAATAGAAGGAGTAGCTTTTAATGACTAACTTTGCTTACAGAGGAAGTAATATTAGCAGAAGAACGAACAACAGAAGAAGAAAAAATGCACATAATAGAAGGTAAGCCCACAGTTACGCGTTTTGAATTTCTTTTAAGACAATATGATACATTCTACAAGAATACAAAAGATATAGTTGGATAAAAAGCTTCAAACATTATTTTACTTAAGTTTGTAGCTTTTCAATGTATAATCTATTTTATTTTCATTACTAGCGCGGAGAAGAGCAGCGGCCAAAAAGAAGTTAAAAAATCTTGGTAAAAGTAAAAGCACAGACACAGAAGAGGAAGAACAGGATGAAGACTGCGGTGATGACGGTCAGTATCATCTTCCTGTCACATGAATGTTACATATTACGTAATATGAGTGTCGTGTTGTGTGTATACCTTCTACAGATAAAGATTTACTCAACATTTCTATTAAAATCACAGATTCATTTTCATTATTCAAACAAGAACCAAATTCTAGAAGCATGTTTTAATTTTCTTTACATTTGTTTACTTTATCGTATTTTAAACTATTATTAATAGTCAGGTTAGGTATCGTTAAAGTTTTCAGTACATTAGTCACATTTGTAATCATTCAAATACTATCCTATTCTTTTCACTCAATTAATATTATTGTAAATTCATGAATGTTGCATGATATTTTGTCAATAATTAACTCCTTTGTATCATTTTCACCCATTTTCATTGCGTATTCGTACTCTATTTGTGTGTTGGTTGTTTACAGTTCCAAAGAAAAAGCAAGGTATGGGATCAAACGTGATGCTGGTAGAATATTCCTTTTCATCTTCTACAGTAGTCAAACTAGTCTAGCCTTAGATTTAGGATTAGTACCTTATCCGTATCCAAATTATGAAAGCGTTTGTACGTGTTCCCAAAATTATGTAAATGTAGCTGTGAAATGTGGGAATGATGTTCTACTTGCCTTGTGTGATTCGGAGCCATCGTTTAACCGTACAGACGTCAGAATACCCTCTGTATTGTCCCCTGCTACTCTTCTACCTTTAGGTCTGCTATTTCCACTGCCCACACCCAAAGCTTGTACAGCGTGTGCTTCACAAAAAAGTTACCATAAAACGTAACATGTTTTTCTGGGGATAACATGACGGTATCTCAGAAGAGGGTTGTTAGTGATTTATACGAGCGAAGTATCGGATTGCGACCCCGATTGAATTTCGATGCCGTTTCCATACCGTCCAATTACTTCGTGTTATAAAACTTAACGATCAAAAACCAGCTTAAAAAGCACAAGAGCATTTATGTGTCGCAATTCTGTGAACGTAGTAGGACTGCTAACGTGTCGTGCGTACGCTAGAGTTAATAATCAATTAGTTGAATGTTAAACCCGAATCCTTTAGTTCAATCCAAATGCCGTTGATCATGCAATAAACATTAGACCCTTTAAATTGCCGATATTTTGTAACGAACACGACTATTTACACGCGATGTATTTAATAATGGAAACAGAAAAGTGGACCTTAAAAGTGGCTCATATTTTTAAGGCACCAGTCGCATAATAAAGACCTGATTAATGAAATAAAGCTTAATCCTTTTGTTTAAAGTGTCAACAATTAATTGCAAGATCAAGGGTTGCTTTAACATCAAGACATCTACTAATATATTTTTTATTACAACAGGTTTTCTGAAAAGTAAAGCGCGGTCCGCCGGGAAATTCGCGGACTTCTGGCGGGCCGAGAAAAGGTTCCGGTTTTGGATTAGACATACAGTGAAGACTCAGTGGTTCTACTGGTTTGTCATTGTCTTGGTGCTCTTCAACACAATATGCGTGGCTGTGGAGCACTATAGACAACCGAAGTGGCTGACTTCGTTTTTATGTAAGTAAAAGATATTCTGTAGTAGCAATTAGGTCTCCGCTGGACCGATGCTTAATGTGTTTAGTCCTGCTGTTCGTCATTTCAGTGACCAGTCAGGTTTTCCAGTTATACGGTTGAGATTTACTGTCACGTTCATTGAATTGTATTGGTAACTTAAGGATCGTAGATATCGATCAGATGGCAAATATAAACCAAGAGAATTTAAATGTTGAAGTTGTTCTGACTTATTCTCGATTTCCTAAATAAAATTTGTTTTGAGCACACCCAAGTTTCTTTTTTTAAAGTTTCTGTATGTTTTTATCTAGTTCAGAAATAAATTGTAGAAAATGAACTTGAACCTAAAAAAATGTCTCATAAAAACTTCAAATAAATAACGACATGCTCCTCCCCAGACTATGCCGAATTTGTGTTCCTGGGGTTGTTCATGATGGAGATGTGGGTGAAGATGTACGCGCTGGGGCCGCGAATTTACTTCGAGTCGTCGTTCAACCGGTTCGACTGCGTAGTCATTTCCGGCTCCATCTTTGAAGTCGTCTGGTCCGAGGTCAAGGGTGGCTCCTTCGGCCTATCTGTCCTGAGAGCTCTAAGACTGCTGAGGATATTCAAGGTAAGGATTTTTATTGCAACCTTGATTAGTTTGTTGATTGAAGCTTCGAATTTGATAAAAGATTAGAATAGAATAGTTTTGTTAATAGTTCGTCATGTTATCATGCAGCAAATGAATCATTAAAATCTAAATATTATTTAGTAAAGGTTTCAAATGTAATAATCAAAAATTTCTCTCTACTTGGTACACAGTTTTCTCAAAACACAGGTACAACAGGTAGTTTCTTTAAGGTGTACAGTGATTTGATATTCCTATTCTGGAGCAACTAATAATCAGATTATTAAACTTTATGCTAATAACATTATTTCTGTTTTCCAGGTCACCAAGTACTGGTCATCACTTCGGAACCTCGTGATATCTCTCCTCAATTCAATGAGATCCATCATCTCGCTGCTGTTCCTCCTCTTCCTCTTCATTCTCATCTTTGCACTGCTCGGCATGCAACTGTTCGGAGGACAGTTCAACTTCGAGGATGGCACGCCGCCGACCAACTTCAACACCTTTCCTATCGCGTTGCTAACTGTCTTCCAGGTAAATAGGATCTGAACTTACTTTTTTTAAGTATTAATTTGCCTTCTACTCGATTGTATGTTATTGCCGGTAATTGTTGCCTTCATCTCGTATATTTTTGATGCATAATGTACACATACACATACCCAAGTTGTGAAAATTAACCGTCAATTTGTTCTCTTCTTTTCAGATTCTAACAGGTGAAGATTGGAACGAAGTGATGTATGATGGCATCCAGTCTCAGGGCGGAATCCAGAGAGGCATGATCTACTCGCTGTACTTCGTCATCCTCGTCTTGTTTGGCAACTACACGCTGCTAAACGTGTTCCTTGCCATCGCTGTCGACAACTTGGCTAATGCCCAGGTGCGTTTCTTTATCTGTGCTTTGTTCTGCGTTACTTGGTCTTATATGGTTGGGATTATCTTCATGGTAAGATATCAAATTAAATGATATCTCAAAGTTTATTGTGTGTGGTTTTTGTAATAAGATCAACTAACGCAAAACATTTATCAATGTGTGTGTACACAAAGAAGACGTTCGCCAATTTGATGTGTGTTGAAGTCATCGCGCTCTTGTAAATCTGACGCCGCTTTTCGTGTAAATGTTGCAAATCTGTATTTACAGGAATTGACAGCGGCAGAAGAGGAACAAGTCGAGGAAGACAAAGAGAAACAGCTTCAAGTAAGTCTCAAGCTTCTATACGTTTATAGTAACCTAGTATTCATCCTCTGATGCTTTGGAGTTTAGTTGATAGTATCACAATTTCAAAGCCATAGCATGTTCAACCACTCTTCCACAAGCATTTACTTTCAAGCGGTTGTACTAATTGGTTTAAGCTGTTGATTGGAACGAAATTTGTACATATTTCATACATTATTCCGGATAATTAGGAATTGGAGAAAGAGATGGGTGCATTACACGCGGTGGACGGCTCTCCAACCGGAGTAGACTTAAGTCCCTCTTCGCCGACGAGTAGGAAGGTAAAAAGAGCTCGGCATTGGCAAAGCTATGCTTCAAAATGTATTGGTGTCGACGACTTAAAATATTGTTGATATTTTAAACTTCCACTATTCTCATTGAATTCTTCTAAGATCTCATTCTGCAGCTTCTCTTAACACTGCATGACATTGCACGCTGTCTGATGTGTTGTTGTTTTCTATGTGTGTTCGTTCATAACTTCGATATCAACAACATTTTAAGTTCGCTAGACGGTTCGATGTCGCTTATGTGAGCAGAATGTCATGATAGGTGTTTTTATCAAATCTTTATGATCTTTATCTCTAGATGGCTAATGGATGTCAACATCAACTTGACTTTTTACGTTAACTTCAACTAGGTGGCTACTTAATTCACAAAAAACACATACTGATTCATTAATTTCAATACATGATTTCTTTCTAGCTTGAGGATCATTCTTTCCTTTCACTTTTTTAGATTTTTTATTTCTATTTACGACATTATTTGGAACGCATGTTTTACCACGACATTCATCAGTAATGGCTTGTGTAATAGTCTTTACTTTTAAATCTAAATGTGAAACTTCTAGTATTAAGTTATTATAATTTCATTTGTGTACTTATTCATTGAATAAGTCACAATAGTGATCACTTGCTATAAAACATCTTCATGTAATTTATCATAACTCTGTTACCGAATCTAGTGTAGTTTTCTTCGATATTTTGAAGAACTCTTATAGAGCCAGAGCAAGAACATTAGAAGTAGTGGAAACAACGTAGATGAAAACAGTTAAGGGAACGTATAATATTATGGGTTTGTAATATTTCAGAACAAAAAGAAAGAAGAGGCCAAAAAAGACGATGATGATGAGGTACCAGATGGACCAAAACCAATGCTGCCATATTCGTCCATGTTTATTTTATCACCTACTAATCCGTAAGTAAATCTGAAAGCATAATATGAATTTCATTTTGATGAACTTTTTCCTTTGTATGACTTGATGGTATTGAAACGAAATAATGTTTTTGTTACAGAATTAGGCGAGGCGCACACTGGGTTGTAAATTTAAGATATTTTGATTTTTTTATCATGGTAGTTATATGTATGAGTTCTGCGGCTTTAGCGGCTGAAGACCCTGTAGTGGAAGAGAGTGACAGGTATGTGTCGTAAAATATCATCTATCCTAAGTATCCTAACGATACGAACAAGGTTTTGCCAAACACCTATCACGTATCATAATTATAGCACTGTAAATTCTCATTGCTGAGAATGTCATCCTTTCGTCAAAGTAATTAATAATGCCGAATATGTGGAACTTTGGTTGTGAATTGTGTTGTTGAAATGTTATAATAAACATTCACAATTCTATATATTATTCGGCCTTATTAATCTTAAGAAAAGGTTTACTATTTCAGCAGATAAGACTGCTACTTAATTCTTACTTACCTATTAATTTGTGTTCTCCCAAATAATAGGATATCCCAGATACTCACAATACTACAAATGTTTCTTTAACGTGTTCTCCTTTAAAAACAGGATACCATAATTATTCTACTAATCTTACTCTGTGATCCACAACAGGAACAAAATCCTGAACTACTTCGATTACGCGTTCACGGGCGTATTTACCGTGGAGATGCTGTTGAAGATAGTGGACCTCGGCATCCTGTTCCACCCGGGCGCGTATTTGCGTGACCTGTGGAACATCATGGATGCCGCCGTCGTCATATGCGCCCTTGTCAGCTTCGGATTTGAGATCGGGTATGTTATTAACTTTAGTGCTATATTTATCACTGGAATAACTAGCATGGCCTTGTGCATCGCCCATAATTACATGGAAATTAAATTTAACTCGAGTAATGTGGGTACGCTATAGGTACAACTCTGCCTAACCTTTCTGGGGAACAAGCGTGATTTTATCTTACTATGTGCATCTATTAACAAATTGTACATTTTATAAAATGCGGCCGCACCAAATTATTATTATCAGTACCTATTTGAAACAATATTATTTACCTCGATGACATATTCATTCATTATTGGTATGGATATCACGCATGGATCTGTAAATCACTTATAATATCACGAATATCTTTATCATTATTTGGTTTTCTTACAGTTTCTAATTTATTATCACGATTGATACGTTATCATGTGTAATCCAATAGTCAATTACTATTTGATGATATCCCAAACGTGTATCCAAATGAAAATACTCACTTTATTCCTTAACAGCAATATGATTCCCTAATTTTCTTGTTACAGAGGCGTGAAAAAGGGCGCAGGGCAGAATCTGTCCACAATAAAATCGTTACGAGTGTTACGAGTGCTCAGACCTTTGAAAACTATAAAACGAGTTCCAAAGTTAAAAGCAGTGTTTGACTGTGTTGTGAACTCTTTGAAAAACGTCATTAACATTCTCATTGTGTACATATTGTTTCAATTCATATTCGCTGTAATTGCAGTTCAACTTTTTAATGGTAAATTTTTTCACTGCAACGATATCAGTAAGAATACTTTTGAAGACTGCCAGTGAGTATTGAATTTTATATTTATTTTAGCTTGTGTAAATATTTCCATATTATTATGTATTCTTCCAATCTAAACTGTGCTCTGATTTATAAACGTAAGGTGAATATTCTTTTATTTGAAAATCGTCTTTTGCTGCAACGTTAATGAAGGTTCTAAAAGAGATAGAACCAATTATCCAAACATAACCCACTCGTCTATGCTACTCAATGTTAAATTCTAATGCAAACTTTATCGTGTGTGACAGAGGGTCGTATTTCGTGTACGAGTCAAACACCTTACTGCCGAAAGTCAGCCAGCGCACGTGGACGACGCAATCCTTCCATTACGACAACGTAGCAGTGGCGATGCTTACGTTGTTCGCAGTACAGACCGGAGAGGGGTGGCCACAGTGAGTATAATGCCTTCTAACTAGAATCTTTTTTAACTTTTGTCTAGCCGTTTAGGAATTTCATTATCTCTCAATAAATCCAATATCAATAAACCTAAATGCAGTTAGACGTTTGGTAATTAAAAAGAATTTCAATAACTGTAACTTAATTCTTCTTTCTTTTTTATTTATGTCTTGTCCTGTTGGAATGAGATTTTATAAACAAAATTAGAATTTCTTATTATTCCCATTACGACATTTTGAGATTCCGTCATTTAACCTGATTCCAACTAGATCGTTGTCTGCTTCGGTTTAATTTTCCAATTTTGTCAAGTATTCCAGTATTTTAACATTCCAAATGAGAAATTTTTTATTCAGTAATAAGTGGCTCCAACTAGATCTCAATTTAATTCAAAATCTGTTGTTCTCTCGTTAGTAAAACATAACATATAAAACATACTAATACTGTTTTTTGTTTACAGAGTATTACAAAATTCAATGGCCGCCACCTACGAAGACAGGGGACCCATACAAAATTTTCGAATAGAAATGTCCATATTTTATATCGTTTACTTTGTGGTGTTTCCTTTCTTCTTTGTTAACATATTCGTAGCTCTGATAATTATCACATTTCAAGAGCAGGGCGAAGCTGAACTGCAGGATGGTGAAATTGATAAGAATCAGGTGAGTCTAAATGTAAAGGCTAGACTCAATGCAGTTTCTAATGATCTGGCAATACTTCAAAGTCAACTCAAAAAGAATCTATAGAGTTTTTGCCGGTTCTTCCCTATAAGAGACGGCCGAACCGAACCTACATTTTCTTTTTACTTTTTATAAATGGCATGTAGGCTAAAATAATGATTCTGGTTTCAATCGGGATGATTGACCGATGAAGACATGATCTCTACATCTCTTTGTTTACAGAAATCGTGTATAGATTTCACGATAGAAGCGCGGCCTCTTGAGAGGTATATGCCAAGCAAAAGGACGAGTTTTAAGTACAAAGTGTGGAGAATAGTCGTCTCTACGCCCTTCGAGTATTTCATCATGACCCTCATCGTTCTCAACACATTGTTGCTCATGATGAAGGTATGTATCACCGACGCTTCTGACTGTCCTAGAATAATTAATGTAAGATCAACTAATACTAATCATAATTTTATAATTATAAAGATGTGTTTACTTTAAGTACAAACACTTTTTCAAAAGTGATCATACAAAATACATAAACAAAAGAAGCACTAAATGTGAAAAGTAGAAAATGATCACTTAATTAAGGTAGTTGCTGAAGAACCTAGCCTGTCTCACAAGGCACTCAAAGTGACGATCTAGATTAGCAACCAATCCTTGAAGCCTGCACAGTACCATTCTAGAGAGCTCATCAAATGTATAATTATAAGCTCTCTAGTTTGGCAAAACATACTAAGATATTACCTTTGTCGTATATGCGTCTAATATATGTTCGCACCCGATAGAACCTTTTAGTGAATTATTTTGTTAGTTGTGTAACGTCTTAAATGTTTTAAATGTTAAACTTTACCTGGATGACGACATGATACAACAACATTATTGGCACAACATTAGTACTGCCTACTAATTTAGGTTTTTCAAAAATCACAACACACACATACACACAACATACAGAGTGTTTACGATATCACTGTACTTATCGGCGTCAGTATACACTGCATCGGAATGCGCCGTATTTAAAATTATTACCGAGCCCATCCCGTCAAATGTACCTACCGCCAAATATCATTTTATTTTCTCCTGTGTTTCGTTGGATAATCCTTTCGTTACTCCTCGCTTGCTATTAATTAAATATGTATGTATCGGTGTTTACTGCACGATATACCTGTCCTTCCAGCACATTTATGGCACAAGATACACCAAACATTTTATTCGGTTATTCGTGCTTGTGAATGCACAACATTCTCTGGGTACAGATAGGACGTGGCATGGGCCATATATGTTGTTCGTGTTGCATGATCTTATTTAAGACCTATTCCTTATTGTCTTTATGTGGATATTGTGCATGCTTGGTGGAATGGCCTACTGCCAGGCGTGATCTGTTGGTGGCTATGGGCTGCTTTGTATATTTATTGGAAAATTGACAAAATTGATCATTTTTCTAATTGAGACAAAAGAACTAAAGTTATATTACGTGGTCAAAATTCTAACACTATTTTTTCTGTTCTTCCCGGTTTTTTGTTCGATGTTACGTTCTTTTGTTTTTAAAATCTATATGTTTACTTTCCTATATATTCCTATAGTATTACAAATCTGGTTAGCTTTAATTTTACTGTGACCCTATCTAATTTTATGTTAGTATAATTTAATAAGATCTTCGCACATGTCCTCACCAAACTCTTATCACTTATCCCCTTGTTATATTTATCCTTCTACTATATATTATGTATTACTGTTAACCGTAACATGAACCGTAACATAACTAATTACTTACTTACATTGATTCCATACAATTTCAATTTTGTACATCACATTAAAATACTAATTCTTGTTGATGAGGTAATTTATAAAGTAACAATTATGTATTTTCATTGCCATGGGTTTATCCATTACGTCCGGCACTTCATCACAAAATGGCAGTACTATAATCAAAATGACATCTACGCGGATGTCCTCAAGTATTCGAATATGGGGTTTACTGGAATGTTTTCTGTGGAAACCGTGTTGAAAATCATCGCTTATGGTGTCAAAGTAAGTACACAAACACAAAGTATCGACCGACACATAGTACAAGTACATAATGAAATATAAATAAACGATATAGGTACAAATGTACTCTTTCTGCTATTAACGTGATTGTTTTATCTATTTACATGACTGTATGGGATTATTTCCAGCCGTGTTATTACTATCCCTTCCCAAGTATCCAGTACTAGTTTCTCTCTGACGACGATGATGATTGTAAAGGTTTATTTGCAATAATTGTAAAGCATGGCTTCTTCTCCTGCTGCATGTAGCACTATTTGTATGTGAATACACGCGTTATAATGTTGTCTTTCTCCCGATTTTACTAATCCATACTTGCCGAGCGTTTTTATGAGGTAAGTACTGTGATCTTTTAAAATCTGGCGGAGATCTGCGGTTTCTGAGGTCAGTATAATTTTATATTTGTTCCTGTAATAAATGTTGTCCGTCATAACACCTAATAGCATGTTTGTACATTCGAAACAGCATGACGCACGTGCACCCTATGCCACAAGTCTCGCAAATACATCTCAATAACATGATACTCATCGACAATGAAGGAACAAAACACAAATACTAACACACTCACTTCTACATGAAAAATGTTTACATAACAAAACATTATTTTATTAGATAATAATATCGGCTAGATAAAAGTATTTTTAATCATACAAAGTTAAATGCTAGAACAAAATATGTCCATTGACGAAATGGATATTTTTGAACATTTGATTAAAAAGACAGTTATACTGGTCTTGCATTTAACTTTTATTAATTTGATAATGTTTTGAGTTAAGGTTTAAAAAACTGGTATTGATTTTGTGGTAGTTTCACGAGGCTCCACCACTACTCATGGACATGTTAACATTCATGAACCTCGTCTTTACGATCTTCTTCCTTCTCGAGACCGTATTGAAGCTGATCGCCTTCGGGTGCACGGTAAGAATTTGACACACTTTGAATTTTTAATATTATCTAATTAATTAAAACTTATTTTATCACTTAACAAGAACATGATAGCTTTATTTTTATAAAAATTTGCAAGAAGCCATGGGTATGTAAAGACAAAAATCAATTTGTAGGTGTGAAAATAAGCTAAATAAGTATTGAATCATTTGAGATTATTGTATGACTTTGTGCTGCAAATGTATTTAAAATACCTAATACGAATGCATTATGGAATGTGCAAAACAATCGTGTGCGCCTAACACAATACACTATCATTATTTTATAAATATTTTAGCCTAGCTATTAATATTCAATATTGACTTGAATATATTCAATTTAGAACTCATTTTTATAGAGAATTTACGAGATAACGCTTTTTAATTGACATAGGTTTTAAAATGCATTAACTTTTCTTAGATTTATGAATAACATATTTTTATGTATTTGCATAGATTTTACAAAATAAAGAGAGATTTCCTAATTCCTTTCCTCATTCATAAAGTCCTTTGATCTTAAAACAGTCTATGAATGGAAAGTGTACATTTGTATACAGTTTTCCCTTGAAATATTATTGTACTCGTTTTCTGAAATTCTTTTAAAATTAATTATGATTTTTACAGAATCTTTGCTAACATAATGGTCTGTTTCCAGAATTTTTTCAAAGACCCTTGGAATACATTCGATTTCATTACGGTCATTGGAAGTATTATTGACGCCCTCATTATGGAGTTTGGCGTAAGTATTATCATCGTCTAATTAATCTTATCTTTCTCAGCTTCTACTTACATTTGTTCTACTAATTTCATCTTTGCCTACTCGATCCTTCTTTGCTGCTGGCAATTTTTGTAATTATTTTTATGATTTTGAAAGTGAATATAAAGGATCTATCCTGATTACAGACCGACCTTGCTGAAAACTGTGCTGACATATCCTGTCAGCAGGTAACAAATCAACTATTTGATTGCTAGGAATCTTAGATTTTTGTAACGGATTGGTCGATGGTTTAGACAGAGTGTGTACATACTATTGGACGGTGGTCTAATATAATATTAGTAGTGCTAGCGAATATTTTTAGAATATTAGGATGTATAGAAGTTTTGTAGTTTATAACGTATGTACGGTTGTTCGCTAGGGACCAATTGTTTTTGGGGTTGTTTTAGATATTATGACAATTATACATTGGTGTGTTAATTTTCCATAAAACCCTAGAATATTTGAATTTTTCTCGTAAATATTGCTAGATTTTTCGTATATACTTATTTTAAATCGTGAAAAAGTATTGAAGTTTGTTCAATGCTGTACAAAGAAGTAGCTGGTACAATTATTATATTTATTACATTTTAAATTTTCATATTCTTCATTACGTAATCTGAATATAATTTATTTTCCTTAATTTCGTGATTTTATCTAGTAAATCTTATCTCATTGACTAGTTTTATTTTAACGTTGTCGTTAGTTTTAAATGATATAATACTAGAATATTGGAGTATGCCTGACAGAAACATCAGCTTGTTTGAATACCAGACATGTTGTCCAAGACATTGGTTGTTTTTATTAAACGTGTGATCTTATTGAATTGTTTGGGGCTTTTATAAAGGGATGTGTATGTAAATGAGTATCTCATTCGCAGGAGAACACATTCAACGTCGGTTTCCTACGCCTTTTCCGAGCCGCGCGACTGATCAAGCTGCTCCGACAGGGATACACTATTCGGATACTTCTCTGGACATTCGTGCAGAGTTTCAAAGCCTTACCCTACGTGTGCCTTCTCATCGCGATGCTATTCTTCATCTATGCCATCATCGGGATGCAGGTCTGTTGGAATTCCTCCTGTACCTTCTCACATGAAATTCCTAATAAATTTTTAACCTGATAAATATTTATAATGTTACTAACAATTTACTTAAAATAAGACTAATATCTAATACTTAATTTATGGCAGGAAATATTATTTGAATTGATAGGTACTTTTATGGGGATAAATTTTGTATTTTAACTGAAAATAGTTTTTTCTATAGATTTTTGAATACGTAATTAATTGTTCACTAGTGAAACTAGTTTTTGAATAATAAAGTTTCCTAGTTCATTTGTATAATAATAGAATATCAGTAGAGATAGGGTCTAATAACCATAGGTCTTAGTAACATTAGCGTAATGCTAGGAGACGGACTTTTGATAGAAATATCATGAGTTCTAATCCTTTTGTGATGTCGTAATTCCCCTGGTACAATAGAATATTTTTGAGGGGCTAGTTAAAATTATCAGTGTAGCATCAGATATTTGTTAGAATTCCTCTTTTCATATGCTTAGAAAAACATAGTCAAGTTTAGTGTAAATTAGTCTATTTACTAATCCTAGTATTAAATAATAGATAACAACTAACAAATTCCTAGATAATCCAAGTATTGTCAACCTTAATCCAAATTTTGTTCCAAAATGTAACCGTATTTAGTTGTGTAGAACAATTTTCTAAAATTCAAAAATATAATAAGCCAGTCTAAGATGAATTAGCAAAATTCATCTTAGACGGACTCATAATAGTTATGAGTAGTGAGTACATTATAAGATTGGATTAAGAAAATACAAAACACTATTGATAAGTTTCTAATGACAGGTTTTCGGAAACATACAATATGATCCAGATGATGCCATCAACAGGCATAACAACTTCCAATCTTTCGTGGCGGCACTCTTGCTACTATTTCGGTGAGAGTACAAAAAAAGTAGCTGTTACTCAGTCTTGCGGCCACTGCCGAAAATCTGTCTCTACTATCAGTGTTACATATGTACTTACTATCATTATCATTGGCAATACTACTATCATCAATATGTATATTCATATAATCAGAACGTAGATTTAGAAGATCCTTAGTGGTGACAATATCCTGATTGGTGTCCTTAACTTGAGATTGCTTCTTATGTTTGTATCTCTAGATAGTTTGGTACCCTTGTTTGATATCGTTTGTCGTATCCCTAGTGCTAGTTTAGATAGATACGTCATTAGGTAGACTGTTTATTTTTTGTGGGTGAAGCATAGGAGTCGGGCTACTATTATAATTTGCATACAAAGCTGACGTTCTGTGTTGTATCTGCTTGGACACAGGTGTTTGGCAATATAGAATTAACACCAGAGTCTGACATGAACAGACACAACAATTTTCGAAGCTTCATTCAAGCACTCATGCTACTATTCAGGTAAGGAACATTGAATAAAGTTACCAGCCTGAGGATAATAATTACTGTAAAATTTTGTAAACATAGGAAAATACAAACATTTATTAGAACACCATTTAGACTGCTCTAATAAATTGAATCCAGAAGCAATCTAGTTGAAATGTTCAGAACCCGTAGAGTAACGAGTAAGCTTCTCAATGGAGTTATGGGAGTACTTTAGAATGAGTTTCATTTGTGTATCATCGCGCACGTCTCATGCATGCACTTCAACTATCAAGAGTTACTTCATCACTCACTCACTGTTACTTAGTTGTGAAACGTGTAGAACAGTCTGTTTTGTGCATACCGAATGTGTATTTTCCCATAATTGATTAATACAAAATCAATCAATACTAATAATTCTGGAAATGCTCTTTTTATAGTATCTTCATTGCATTTTGTAAGAATTTTTTGAATAGGCTGTTCTCTTTGGAACGGTTTCTGTGAGCCACTGTATGTTTAGATGCGCGACGGGAGAGTCGTGGCCCAACATAATGTTGGCTTGCCGCAAACCCGCCAAGTGTGACATAGCAGCAGGAAAGTCCTCCAACGAAGAATGTGGAAGTACGCTCGCCTACGCCTACTTCGTATCTTTTATATTCTTCTGTTCGTTTCTTGTGAGTATACCATTTATTACTTTAAACATCCCTCCTTTTAATTTGTTACACATCTTTAAACGAGTGATTTGCTTTCAGATGTTGAATTTGTTCGTTGCCGTTATTATGGATAACTTTGACTACCTAACGAGGGACTCGTCCATCCTCGGCGCACATCATCTTGATGAATTTGTTAGAATATGGGCAGAATACGATCCAAACGCCACGTCAGTACATTTTTCTAGATATTATTAGCCACACAGATGTTCTACGGCTCTCGTGTTTTGCTGGTTTTTAAATCAAAGAACTAAAACAATAATATTTTATAATTTCAGGGGTAAGATCCATTATACAGAAATGTATGACATGTTGAAGAATATGGATCCGCCACTGGGGTTTGGTAACAAATGTCCAAATAGACTAGCATATAAGAAGCTTATTAGAATGAATATGCCGCTAGACGATGAGGGGAAAGTTAATTTTACAACAACACTATTTGCCTTAATACGAGAAAACTTAAACATCAAAATGAGATCTCGTAAGTATCATTCTGTTATTATTTTCACTTTGTTAATTTATCACTTTGCAGTAGACAACTACGATAAAGACCATATATGCTTGCAAAGACATATTTTGCTCGCCTTAAATGAAGGATAACCGAATAATAGCTTGTTGTCAAGACACAACATAAGGTTGAACCTGGATTCTCCGCATAATACTAAGAGAAATAAATGTGAAATTGCAGCCGAGGAAATGGACCAAGCAGATGAGGAATTAAGAGAAACGATAACCCATATATGGCCATTACAAGCGAAGAAAATGCTCGACTTGCTGGTGCCTCGAAACGATGTACTCAACGCTGGGAAACTGACAGTCGGGAAGATATATGCTGGACTATTGATTCTCGAGAGTTGGAGATCGACAAGGTTCAAGCAGAACGGTGTTCCGGTAAGTACAACCGCCATTTTAACGCACCTCTTGAGTAAATTTGTTTTCAACACTGTATTTATGTATAATAATGGAAATTATGATGAACATACAAATATAGTAACTTTAGTAGATCCAAATGAAGCCAGAGTAAATTTCGTGTGGCTTACGCCAGTATGTATATATGTACACTTTGAGCAAAATGTAACTATTACGTGGGTAGGTAATACTACACTTTTACAAGTAGTGTTTGTTGATGGCCCCCTATAATTCCCCCACATTAGATTACAATTTGGAACATTATAGTTAGTTCTATAGAGTTGGTTGTGTTGTCTACCTGTGGTTGTATTGTTGTGTACATTTACAGAACCAAGTTTCAAAAATCTTTTCAATTCTGTCGAAACCCATTATTCCTGTGTTCAATAAACATAACGTCTTGTGATTGGCTCCCTATAAACAAATGTCTGTATAACAAAGAGTACAACAATACAGAATCACTTTAGTTGAAATCGACTCTTAACGAGTCGACTACATTGGTGGTTTACTTTTCAGGCATTCAACGAGAATAGCCCTTCGGCCATTCAGCCGGTAGTATTAAAATATTTTACGGAACGAAACTTTGAATACTTTTTTCTTGCACTGTTCTAGATATTTTTCTTTATCATAAATTTCTTCTCGCATTGTGTTTAAATAAATTTATTTAAAAAGAAACGTTAAATAATACACGATGGCCTTATAGACTAAATGGATGGTCAAGAAATAAAATAAACAATTAAAAATCGTAGTTTAGAGATTGAATTGATTGAAGAATTTAGAACTAGAACTAGTGACGCACTTGATAACACATTAGTTTGGCAAACTGGTGCAAATCTGGCACGTTTGTCTGTCAAGTGTCCGTCAGGGCTTTGTAAACCACAACATGAATACCTGTCCTATAGTTGCAAAATAAATTAGTAGTTTTACGAATGCCTGTGTTACAATGTTTGGAACCGTGTCTCGTAGATAGAAAATCCTTCTGTTCGTAGATTTGTTTGTCTTACCAATGTGTGTCATATCGTCCCCTTTGCCTCTTGCTGCTACTTCCTATAAAAGAATATTATATTAAATATTATACTCATATTGCATTTTTAGATTACTGTGTTCCATTTATTTTTACAAGTTTTAGGTAGCCTGCATGGTGAACTGTTACAAACTATTCAACAGAATATGTATTTCATTCTTTCGCTTTTTAATAATTATCGTACAATTCACTTTCGATTACATTTTGGCTCAATCGATATTTATCATTTTAGAAGCCTGGTGATATAAGAAACGTTAAAATATTACGCTTTCTTGCTACCTACGCTCTTATTTGCCTCCTGTTATTTATTTATTATATAATAGCATAAGTTATTAAAACTAAAAATCATTATTCTCAAGTCTGCGCATGCTGGAGAACCAAATTACTTAGTCACTCGACTACCGCATCATATTTCTGAGATATAAAATGCAAACGTGAACTCGCAACCTCCGCCTCTGGCTTCAACTTTGTCGCACATTGTTTTATAATTTTAACAGCACCCGTATCAAAACAAAATTTCAAGCTTTGTAATTTCAGCTCTTTCACGATTTTACCGACATGGACTGAACAAAATTTACTCGAACATAATACAACTTAAGTGTGATAGTTGTTTTCTCAGATCCTCAGCCGAAATTCCTCACTTACACTACAGAATATACATTTTCAATTCGATTGTATGTCCAATTGTCCATTAGTTGGATCTCTTACACAGACAATACACACTTACACAATTAAAGAGAACTCCAGCATGGACATGATGTATGGGATGTTTGCGCAAACTCATGTAGGCTTTAGCCGTTAGTGACTATTGAGTCCTATGCGCTTGGTCACTGTGTGACATGAGCATGCGCAAGAATGCGTGTGTGGGGGTGACGCGTGATGTGGGGTGCGTGTGTAGAAGGCGTCGCTCTTTAACTGCTTGATGGACGTGGCGGCTGGGCTGGGCCCCGGCTCGCGCGCCGGCTCGCTCAGCCACGAGGGACCCGTCACCGCTGATGGACATCCTGACGACCCGCATCTGCTTGCCAACCTCGCCAGACGCGGCAACAGAAAATCGCTCAAGTGAGTTGTTTTGTATAATTTAAAAACTAATATTTCATGAACAGGTCTCAGGTCTCTGAAACAGCTAGATCTGAACATTTTTGAATGAAATTAGTGATTAGATGACTGAATATGCAAAATATATATAAGTGGTTATATTACTCTACCTCCGCAATAAAAGTAAAGTAAGTAAAGAACTTTCACAGAACTAATGTCGCAGTGTCAGCTGGAAACTAATCTGGCGCATTGTAGAAATATTAGTGATCGCAGCGTAACAAAAATAAATATATTGAGAGAGGCCGTTGTACATCTCATTGGCGTTTGCCAATGAGATGGTGGATGAGGGTGTTTACCCTGGGTGTTTACCCTGTTTGATATTATACTCCCTTAGGGCAGACAGAGATGACTATGCAAAACAAAGATAGCAAAATATATCTTGCCTTTCATCATGTTTCTCTTTTGTTTCAGGAACAATAAAAAGGTGTGTGAAACCTTAAGTGAAACGGTGATTATATTGACTCGATCATTACTGTTGTAAACCTGATCAGCCAGAGCCATGATAGCCATTGTCTAGTGCAATCGATGTTCCCACCAATATCATTATCACAAACAAAATTATTTTGTAACAATTTTATACGAGTAAAGTGACAATTGGACAATTTACCCCATACAAACGTGATGTTGGTCGAAAATGTGATGTTATATGTATATCCGCTAAGTGGGTTCCCCCCTTTTAGTACATATAGACATCGATGCATTTTCTTAT
Source organism: Eugnorisma glareosa (assembly GCA_947578425.1). NCBI lineage: Eukaryota > Metazoa > Arthropoda > Insecta > Lepidoptera > Noctuidae > Eugnorisma > Eugnorisma glareosa. The sequence goes on from OX387959.1 coordinate 17,859,980, forward strand.
ATATCATAGATAGTCGATGTTGTAATTTTATGTTCAGAGCTTTGTTTTGGGTGTTACTAACAAGATCATAGGATACTAATGTTTGTTGTTACAACTTAGCCCTTAATATTAACCGTTTTTCTAGGTATTATTGTCGTAATCAAAGTAACTTAGGGCCTTAGGCTCATAGTGAATCAACTTATGTGATGTACATTCGAAAGTATTAATCGTACAATTTAAAGTTTACAGATGGTTGTTGATGTTTAGGTAAAGAATTTCAGTAATAGATGATTGTTTTTTTTTAATGTCAATCTTGTAGAACTTTTGTCTTTTCTATTTCTTCGATAGGGAATGGTTTTTTAAACGACTCTTCTGTCATTAGGGATGACTATTTGAAAGTTTCCTTAGACATAGCACTTCCACTATCAATACATGAACATACTAACATAACAGTCATAATATCTAACATGACACCAGGACATGTCGTTTTTCTTACCGGGATACATTTTGCATGCAAACTCAACAAAACCTAGCATGTTTCTAGAAATTTAAATTTAGATTTCCCAAACAGAATGGGTAAGTAGCGTACAGTATAATATTGCACAAGCACGGACTGTTGCATGGAATGCAAAGTTTGACACTTTCGTGTGCATGATTATTTATTTTATGGCAATCTAAAATTTTGTAAATATGGGACAGTAAGTCTAATGAAACGTAAACTAATCTAGCTTGCAGACGAACGCTTTGTCTCTGGTATGTTTGTGTGGGTTGTTAATACAAGGAATGTTGTAGGTATTGGAGCTGCAAGGATCGCACCACGCCTCAATGGAGTCATTAGAGGATGGGCGATTGCAAGCACCCCACACATACCAGAACGGTCACCACCACCACGGAAGATCTTCCAGTCTAAGGTAAATACACATAAATCACAAACAAATACCACGTTTTGTTTTTTTTTATTATTCAGTTTGTTATTTCCTTTTATGTTTATAGTGTCATCGAAGAAGAGTCCATTGATCTCAAAGTAATCGTAGTGAAAAATGGTATGTGCCATGATACACATCTTCTACTAACCGAATGTACTTTCTTCAGGACTAACCAATTTCATTCCCCGATTATCTCGGTGTTGCATGATTGGTAACATGCATGGTAAACGAACGTGGCCATTGATTATGTCTTTATTAAGCTAGGTTTATTTACAGACGAACACCGAGTCCGAGAAGACGAGGCCACTACGGAGGTTATCATCACGATATCGGGTTCTCCGACACCGTCAGCAACGTCGTTGAGATAGTAAAGCACGAACATCAAAGACACGGGCGAACGCACAGAGCTCCTCACTACTATCACCCGCATGGTAAGCGATTATTTCATTACTCCGCTACACAAGCCAGAATTAACCATTACCAACTATACTAAAGACTAATGTAAAGTTATGTATTACAGGCAAATCTGGTGATAACCTTTGAAGGAATCTTATAGATAATCTAGTTACTTAGATGCTCATTCTAGAAATCTAGATCATACCGTGTGTTTCTATTTTGTTTGATAGCAATATCAACAGATTTGCCATCTCGCCAAGTATTTATGGCTTAACGCTATTGCAATTTTGAAATAAATCGGCGTTTTAAAAATATACTATCATACTTATAAAAATATATAGCCTTTAAACGAGCTACATGCTATTAACTATTTATTCTTTTGTTATTCCTGTAGTATTATTTATTCATACTAAAACATTAACCGTTAACATACCAAATATATTTTATTTAGCTTCAATTAACAAATTGAAACAGTTTTGCAAACATTTTTCTTCTCATGAAGGTACTCTGAAAGTTTTGTGAGAAGATGGGAAATCTAGCTTAACAGTAGATGTAGTCATTCATGTTTTTCGTAGTTGTAGTTTTAAGATGTCAGCGAGCGAAGCAGTTATGCTGCAAATAGATAAGATCATGAACTTAGATGATTAGATTGTAATATCTAGCTATAAATTGAACATTCTCACAAGGCTAGTCTTTTAACATTATATTTGTAGCTAATTAGCTATGATTTGATAACTGCTCATATTATGCTCGTGACGTATATTGTTAGCGGTACTTATCATTAATATTTTATTCACCAGGCCACTCATAATACATAGTTATAAGTACATTACAGATTGGCAATAGATTGAGCCGCAACATACTATAATGAAGCATTATATAAAGTTTATATAAATTGGCCTGTATTATAATATAACAACTGAAACTAATTTGCCTGCTGCATGCTAAAATATTGGTGCCCAATCAAACATATCTGCTCCTATTTGCACATAATCTAACTGCTTAATTAATCATGGGTGCCTCGCAACAGAGGTGCCTGCATGCACTTCAAAGATATCACATGAATCATGCAGCATGCAAAAGCTTAATAATGGTTTTGTATTTATTTTTGTATTCTCTGCTATAGTCTGCTATAGTCATCAAGAAGTTTATCTCATATTGTAATGTACAACTTCTACGTATTGTATCAAAGTAATATGCTCTCGGTTCTCCTACAACTGTAGTAACAAGTTTGGACACACAGCTAATCAACCAATAAACCTATCCCTTTCATTCCAATTCCGTGTCCATGAAACCTTTACATTTGGAACCACGTAGGACAGACACCCAAAACTTTTAGAGTCACCTTTGTGAGTAAGGAAATAAGGTCGGTAGTCCGACGGGCTTAGGGTAAACCGTGGTGGAAGGTACATGAAGGTATTCCTGACAGCAGGGAAGGAGTGGAGGGCGCCGCACCCCACGACCAGCCTGAGCCAGCCCTCGCGGTCGCCCAGCCCGCCACACCACACCTACGGTGAGATCCACTCGCCACACACTCCGGACCTCACATACCACACTGACTATCATCACGATAAGCGCTTTGCGACAACTAACATTCAGTACAACTTAGGTGTAAGAACAGGCACGTTACGGTAACTTATTCCGCTGTTATTATGATTATAATAATAAGGTAAAAACTCGCTAAAAATAAATTGTTAACATTAACATAACCAACCATCACAATCAACTAGGGAATACATCTTCAACCCGAATTTGAAAATGAAAAGCAGCCTTGAGCAACATCAACATATAATTCAAACTGTTTTCAAAATTTTCAGTCGGGCGTTTTATTTGTATTCAGTGTCATTGATTGTAAAGCAAAGGGTCTGAATCAAAATTCCAATTGGCATCTACGTTTAAAATTGTTAGACCCATAAGACCCTTTGCTGTAATAGCAATGTGTCTAAATTATTAGTTAATCGATGTTGATGCGATCCGGCTTTGCACGTCTGTAGATGTATGAAAGCGGCGCGAGTGTAGACGGAGAGCATGGTGGACATCCACGAGAAAATTGTTTGCACATCTGTTTATTGTTCATCTGAATAGGTATACTTATACTTTGATTATGACCCCTGTTATTTTCCTTGATTTGATTCGAACGTCCTGTTATTTACGGATTATTATATCATATTTATCATTACCGCATAGCTCGATATTATTGTTGGTTGGGGTGTAGAATATCAAATCATTCAGAGAGCAGTTTGGGCCCCGATAGGTGAGCGGGATCGGGAGCGGGACCGCGAGTGGCGGGAATGGCGGGACCGGTCGTGGGAGCGCGAGGGCGCGCGGCGCGGCCGCGGCCGTCAGTTGCCTCCCACGCCCACCAAGCCGTCCACGCTACAGGTCAAGCAGCAGCCACCCTTCACCAGAATCAGCCACAGCCCTTCGCACGTGAGTACCTAACCAAGGAAACCTGTGTTTTTATTAGATATGTCGCATTACGAGCGTTCTAGCAACGAGATCACAAATGGCTGTCTGGAACAAAGGGCTGCATTGATTGGTGGCTAAGCAGCATTTTTTGATCTTTCAGTACTTTGGTAAACTGCCTTTTGTGATAATTGATGTCGAAAATAATCAATCGGCTTTTTTTGGAATCCTGAATTTCGTCCGAAACATATCGTCAACCTCAATGATCAGAAAATGTAGAAGTGTTCCAACGATTGTTGCAGTTATCGCTGAGGCACACCGTCAGAGAACCGGTGGAGCCTCAACACGATGAGTACGAGTACGGCCGAGAAGTTGAAAGACTGATACACCGAGATTATAGATCTAGAGAGAGGTACGTACTTCGAAAAACATCTTTTACTTAGTGGAAATACCGGTGGACTTATCAAGTTACATAAACCAGCAAAATGAGGTCCACAAATATTTCAACCAGAAAGTATTAAATATTCCGGATTTAAAGCGCGCCTAACACAAGACTTGTTTCTCTGCTACAGTATTTTATTAGTTAAATTATAATATTGTAATTTAGTTAGTTCTGCTACTTATGCTAAATGGCACACTTGTACATTTATTGTTGGCCATGAGCCTCGTAATGGTGTCAAAAAATTTGGTGATCACTGTATTAAACCTGCAAAAGCTAGAATCGTTTTTCTAGCGCCTATCAGCGGTCAGATCCCCGTCAGTGCCCGGATGCACGCATGCAGCTAACATTGACGTAGATGCAGAAAACTGGGTAATTAGAGCTTTCCGCTTTTGCTAACCTCCTTTCAGTAAATTGTAGCTCTTTTGTTTTTACTGTATTGTGGCGTCCCCGCATGCAATATAGCATCGAAACAAGTGCTGTGTGAGGATGGCTTAATCGCTGGGCGTGTGCAGACGCGGCCGGGGCTACGACGCGGAGTGGGGCTCGGCGCGCGCGTACGAGGCGCCGCTGAGCTACGAGGCGGCGCTGGCGCTGGGCCGGGGCGGTGGCGCGCGCGCGCTGCCCTCGCCCGCGCCCGCGCCGCGCCTGCCCAACGGGTACAAGCCGCGCGCGCGCCACTCCGACTCCGACGAGGACGACTGGTGCTAGCGGCGCCGCCGCGCGCGCTCGCAGCGGGACGTGCGCGCGCCGCCCGCGCCCCGCGACCCGCACTCCCTCTGACGCGCCCGCGAGCGCCCCGCGCCTCGAACGATCTCGTTTTATACTCGGCGACCGTGTGTACATAGACGACTCCCGTTGCTCAGCGGTTCGGACGTCGCTACCGGCCCGCCACGGCCCGCCTCCGAATTCTAGTATTTACGAAGTTTTGGAAAATTTAATTTTTAATTCGCTAAAATTTTACTCCTTGATTTGTATTACGGTTAGGGCGATCGAGGTATGAGACGGTGCCGGACGACTCGTTTGCGCTAGGATTTTTACATAAAATGAAATTACTAGTCTGTATTGTAAAAGTAAACTTTCTATATTAAATTTGCACTACGTAAAGTCTACGTTATATCGCGTGGTGGAGGGCGCGGGCCCCGGCCCCTACCCGCCCGACGCCGTTTCGTATTCAAGTTACACGTTGGGAGAACACTAGCGATTCATCGTCAGACAAATTAATACTAGTATTGTATAAAATATTTACATAGCGAATAATTTTTACTTAGTTAATATATACTAAATAAATAATTAAACATTTTTTATTGAATTTGCTGTCCTTCCCCCAAGTGCTTTATACCTACGTTATTTAAATTTAAATACGATTAAACTAAATAAAGATGACATGTGTGTAAACTTTGAAAATATATTTCTGCATTAAATGGTTACCCAAATTGTTAAATCGTGTACTGAGTATTGTTTAAAAGATTTTGTCGCCTGGATTGTAAAGTGTTACTACTTGACATAGAGTTACTTTTCATGTAAACGACGCGCAGTTTTGTACCGAGTGGGAGTATCTTATTGCTTTGTGAGTTAACTCTAAATATACCTCAAAGTAACATTTAGGATGTAAATTAAAGACGAGCCAAAGTTTTGTTGACTATAATTATTATTATACTAAGGAAAAACAGGATACTCCCACTGAAGAATGATACAGTCATCGACATTTTGATTATTCGCCTTTAACGTTAGCGATATTAAAAGTAGGTTATGAGCTATAACTACTTGTAAGTCTCAACAGTTCAAATATGAGTGACTTTCAATTAAAATGTTAAAAGTAGGTAATTCATAGATTAAAATATTCATTGAGAAGATACATGCATTACCAAATACGTATAAGGAATCTATTGTCGATGGCCGATTATTAAATGCGAAACAAAACAAACAGGTGTCGCCAGGCACAAAATCGAACTATTGTTTGTACACTCTACATCAGAATTGGTTTACAACTTTAGTATTAAGCATTATTAAATAAATAGTAATAGTAAGAAAACGTCTAACCTTGATAAGAATCACCTTCATTTGGATCAACACCTATGCAAAAGCGGTGAAACCAATTCTGCGAACGAATGTACCGTATATTATAAATCCGATATTCGTCCTAATCCCACTTGATACTACTTCATGCCATTGTCATACTAGTCACTTGTTAGCTGACATCTTTGCTGCGACTATTGTGCTGAAGACGACAAATATTGTGCAATTAATAAAAAGGCAGCTTTCTCTAACACGGAGCAACATCTTGATGAGTGCCTAAATATTTTTGCACTCTTGGAATTGTAACTCTCGGTCGAGCAGTGAACATTCAACAGTACACTTTTATTCAGGCATTCATTAAGTGTATCCTATACCTAAGTGTTAATGAAAACATGTATTAAAAAATGTTAGAAATAATTACATGTAATTCGGTCAATCTTTCAATACGGTTCACTCATTTTAAAATCTACACAACGTTATATAACGTCACAAGTCACTGATGACTTGATGCGCAACAATAGTCGCAACAGGGAGAAAATCGATCAACACCATCAAAACACATTTGTTGCAAAGCATGATGTAGGTTACTTTAGTACGACAAAATTGTAAATACATAATTTTCTGTGATAACATGAGGAAAAAATGAGAATAATTATTAGAACTGTGTGATTGCATAGGGGTGTTGTTCATTTCTCTAGGGGACGACGCGTGTTTGGCAGAAACGAAGAAATGTTAAAGATACTCGATTTTTAGAAGGATATTAGAGCGTCATTTAATAATAAAGTGTTATGCCGAGTTAAAGAAATATATAAAACTGAGATAAAAATTATATTTCATACGTTATTCAGTTTTCTTAGATGTATACAGTACAGGCGGTTTCAAAATGTACCTACATACCATACAGTTGCCTTTCAATATTCAATAATTATTATAAAGTATTGCGGTCTGAATATCGGAAAGGTTCGGATGAGGCGATGTTTTACCCGAGGCGGAACAAACCTGTTGTTTCCAAACACGCGGCGCGTCTGACAGTAGATACCTTTAGTCGATTCGGATATTACTCCCTCAATATTTTGATCGTTGATGTTTGTTGCGAAGGGCAGGAACGAGTTATAAGATAGCTTTTATATTTTACCTCTGTTATAGTTAATAGTACAAAGTGTCTACGCTGGTACGCGAATCGTGTCATTTTTGTGCAGTATATTGTCCATTATTATAGTTAAATACCTATACTTTGTTAATAAATATGCCTGTTTTCATAATTCTGTTTTGAACTACACATATATATGTGATCGATCGTTTTGAACAATTGATATTATTAATGTTATAATTACAATGCTAATCTAGTCGTAATAAAAGAAATAAATAAAAATTGTTTTTTAAAAAGTGTTCGCAAAGGAATGCATGTCTCACAAAATATAAACTTGTTGCCCTCGATTTCAGAGTGTTAGATTTCTTCTATGTAGTTTTATTATTTGACAAGATTGACTCAAGAGAAATATTTATATTGTTATTGTATAGACGTATGGGTATTTTCGTTTTGTCATTTGTAATCGGGGTGTTAGGATGATATCTACAATAAGCCGATGGACTTTCGATGACTGAGTGGTATTATAGAGTACAGAGTGCGTCCCGCTTTAGCGTTTGACTCCCTCGTATTGACTACGACGATGTTTCACTAACATACGTGTATAAGATGTGTAAATATTGTAAAATATAAAGCGACCGTTGTGTAGAGGTCGCATGTGAAAATGTCTAGTGATATGTTACTAGTTAATGTTAGCTAGGTAATCTCGTCCCCAACTGTCCTTCAATTTAAGTTGGGTGTTTCACTGCCTTAAAGTAATAATGAAAGTATTCGATGTAATAGTTACTAAACTACTACAAATAAGTGGCATTTCAATTGTTCTAATGCGTTTTAATGATCCGTGTTCACGACACAATAGTATTGAATAACAATCAACAATGCAGTTTACGTTCAAAGTAATTAGTTTGATGAACGAATAGAGACAAATAATACAATACGAACACTGATATGACACCAGCAGCTAAATAAACAAGGTGTAATAAAATTGTTAATAAATAAATTGTAACTAATATAAACACTCTCTTAGCTCACTTCCTTCATTTAGGACGTTGCAGACGAGCCGTTTATTTGCGTTTATTCAATGTTGAGCCTGAAACTTCATATTATAATAGTCCTACGATATAAATAAGCTCGTGTGCTCGTTACCTATAAATTATCTAATAAATTGAACTATTGAAGTGAGATGAGAAAGTCTGAGCCAAGATGTCATGCCTGCCTTGTATCTGTGTAATCGCTTCACGACGATCATGTTTTATATTAAAAGTTATAATTATAATTGTATATTTAGCATAGAAAGTTCATCGGCGTCGAGAGAAGCACCATAGAATGTTTTTTGGTACGTTCCAATAACTTTACAGGATAGTGCAATCCTAATGATATTGTATTAATAAAGAACCAAACTTAAACTAGTATTTAAGTAATTTATTATCCTAAAACTAAAAAACTATACGCATGTTTTCACTATACTGGTAAAATGGTTATGTACAATACGAAAGAGCTACTGTTTTATATATGAATTCTTGCTCGCCTGTAAAATTTTGCAGAATGAATCATATTATAAGATTGTACAATATGAATAAATGCAAAAAAGACATTTCCTCGATAATACGTGTTTTTATTTGATTGATTTTTGAATAGCAAAATTAAATTCATCCATTTATTATTAATTCTAAACTCAATCTTATCATATCCCTTTTTCAAATACTGTCCCTTCAGGAAGTAGCCGATAGACTGCCATGCTTGAGACTAGACTAACAATAAGGCTAAACAACACAAACAGTTAAATGAAATAGGTTATATGTTCAGAAACGATTGTCGTAACGATATTAGGTAGTAAATAAATAACCTATGAAGTAGGTAAACTTTAACAATAACTGGTGAAATGTGGGTGTACACATCTGTTTAACCCTTCGGGGATTGAGGCGTGATGTTGTTCTATTAAGTTACCTTTTAGCAAAAACCATTTACCATTAAAAAATATGTAGATCCAAATAAATACCAACCCAACAACTGATATCCACTCTATGCATTATCACGGCCGTAAAACCATTGTAGCAACAACCGACGTAGCCAATAGCCATTGCTGTGGCCAAAGCGCAACGTCGTCGTAGTAACACGATAATTTGCATTAACAAACAAATACCTAGGTGTTTTTACATTGACCGACAAGGCATAGCGAGAGCGACGGTCCATCAGAGATTCAGGTAAAGTGCATGAATTAGACCTGCAGGAAGAAGCACAAGTGAAAAGACACCATAATCTAATGTGATACGTTTTACTTACTTCAACTGCCAGGCAGTCGAGATGGCGTTGTTACACAGTGGAAGAACATTTAATGACCCAATCCAACCCAACAACGTAAAACCATTACGTCGTAGCAGCGTTCGTAGCACTTTTGCTACGTCGTAGTAACTTTCGTAGCAATTTAACTACGCTCTGTAGTTACAAGGCAGCGTTCTGTTATACGGGACCCCGAAAAGAACGTTTTAAAAAAAACACTTTTATTAACACGATGGAAACAATTTATTTCGGGGTTTGACCTTGAACACTTTCGGTTAACAAAATATTGGAACTGGCAGACACAACTATAAAATAACGGAGATGGTAGAGGTTCGGCGATCGGGAAGAGACTCGTGCACCGCGGGAGCGGGAGGCAATGCTGCCCTTAAAATGATGATGAGACAATTTAGAGAATATCTTAGTAATGGATTATTATTGATTATTAAGGGTTTTCCCTAGCATTGGGAAACTGTAACAGCCCCCCGATTTAGAGTAAACTACACCCTTGAAAGTGAAGTTTATGTTTAAGTTAATGAAACATGAGTCAGCCAATTCGAAGAGAGGGCCCCGTGTTAATGTTTGAGGGGTTAATGTCATCTAATTCAGTCTCATTATTTTCAGGAGTTCTATTTTCTCTAGATTTCATTAGTCTCTTGTGTATGCCAGTTTTATACACCTTATAGATAATAAAGAACGTAATAGAAATTATAATTACAATTGTTACACCTGAATAGTACTTTTGATGTAAAACAATATGTGGTTTTTCAATTATGTTATTAAGGCTTTTCAGGATTTCAGGATTATCATAAGCTAAGGAATCTAAGTTAACATTCTTAAGATTAATTACAGGTAAGTTTGATACAATATTATTATACGCTACAATGTTACAACATGAATCATTTAAAATATTAAAATTAGAAACAATCGTTTTCAGCAGAACTTTACGATTTTCATGCGGAGTTAAACGAATGTCCTTGCAGTAGGCGACACATTCAGAAGGTAAGTACAATATACCATTTCCACTAAATTCTATTTCGGTAGATTGGGAGTTATTACATTCAATACTTATTTTAGTTTTTACTGACATTACAAATAACCATCTATTATGGCGTAGTGGCTGCCAGATGCTAACGTGACCATGAATAAATTGGGTTTCACAAATCGAAGGAATTGAGGTAAGTACTTTTGTAATAATTTCCGTTTCACAAGAAGGCGTCGCGGAAGAGGAGTACAATATAGGTGTTTCACAAAGGTAATGGTCATTATTAATTATTTTACAATAGTCTAGATTATCTAACTTACAGTACATTGACCTATCTCTGCTTATACCAATATATTTGGATGATGGAATAATGGTCGAGTATGACTCTGGATTATTTTTATCATGAGGAACCGGTGAAGGTAAGTTATGATATACATTTAATTGTATAGGGTTTATGAGAGGGATTTTTACTACAAACACTACTTTTTCTTTATTGAAGTAACTAGATATTTCTGATATATTTAAAATAGTATGCATGTTATCAAGGTTTAAAGGAACAGGAAGTTGCTTAGTTGTGGGTAAGAATCTGTAATTATCCACCAGTTCGGTGTAAAGTTCCTTAGGTGTTAGGATTGTGGGGTACAGGACATTTGATTTGCTAAACATGATAGAGTTAATTATGTCTTCGACTTTGAAGGACAAGGCTAGGAGACTGTTTTCTATCATAGAAGTTATTTCCAGCATGCGAGACCTAATGCCTAATTCTTTTGAAACATAAGTCAGATTTAGAATATCTTGGGACAGTTCATCGATTGCATTTTTCAGATGCTTTTCATTTAGTTTAATTATGGACAGAGTTTCATTGAAAGATTTAAGCAAAGAAGTAGTGACTAATATATTTTCCTTCATTAGAAGGGCTAGTTTCTTTTGATCTGTTTCTACTTCTCTAATGGCATTGTCGTATCGGATGGCATCGTCTTCATCCATTGTACCAAATAATTTATTTGATAAAGTGCCTACAAATCCGAGAAGTGCAGATCTTCTCGACTGGCGAGATGTTAGGTGAAAAATAGCCTCGTTGTCATGGGCTATATCATTATAACGGGTGTTCAACGGTTCAAAGAGGTTTGTACATTCCAAATAATCAAAGACTTTACCATTGTCACATGCTTGTTTGGATTTATCGAGAATAAGACGGAGATTTAGAATATGTGGATTTATAAAAGAGACATCATATGGAATAACTATACTAAGGTGACTATCAATTAGACTTAAGGAACCTAAGGGATCGAAGTAGATGCCAGGACTGTTCGTCAAGGACGTAATGAACTCCTGACCCAGCGCAGAATTACTGTAATAGAATATTATAATTAAAATTAGTATTAAGAATATTATAAACTAGGACTACGCTACAGATCTAGGAGCTAGTTTCACTTCGTCATAGTGATGCGTCACATGACGTCTATTTATGAGTAAGGTCAAGGTGCTTTTACCTTTGATCTTTACAACTTTATACGGGCCTTTCCAAATTGGCGAAAGGGCCTTACGCAGACGTACATGATTTTTGAGATACACGTAATCTCCGACTTTATACTGAACAGGTCGCGAATGGTTGTCATAATACTGTTTAGATCTTTCTTTCGATCTTTGTATGTTTTCGATGGCTTTTTCGCGTGAAAGTTTTAGGCGATGATGCAGAGATTTGAGGTATTCTGGATATGTAAGGTCTGATTGTAATTCGTAGACGGAATCCGGAATAAAAGGCTTCTGACCAAAGAGGAGCTCGTATGGCGTAAAGTTAGTGGTGGAATGAGTAGCAGTGTTATACGCCAACATAGCAGTATAGACATACTTATGCCAATCAGAATGATTTTCATTGACATAAGATTTAAGGTATTCCTTGAGTGTGGAGTGACTGCGTTCAAGTGCACCTTGAGTTTGAGGATGGTATGGGGAAGACCAGATTTGTTTAATTTTCAGGAAGCTGCAGGTTCTTTTAAATAAATCTGCGGTGAAGTTTGTGCCTTGATCAGTTAAAATAGATTTTGGGATGCCGAAAACAGAAATAAAGTGCACTAGACACTCACATGTTTCTTCTGCAGTCGCATTAGCGACAGGGTAAGCAAGGGAATATTTGGTGAGGTCGTCTTGTAATGTAACAATGAACTTGAGCTTAGTAAGACCAGCTTCCGGAAGGGGACCCACAAGGTCGAGGCTTAGTCGTTCAAATGGCTTAGTGGAAGTGGTAGTTATTTGCATTGGTGATTTATTAATTTGTCTTAGGGCTTTATTACTTTGGCATTGGGAGCAATTTCTTACGTAAGTTTCGATATCTGTCCGCATATTTTTCCAGAAATACCTTTCTTTTACTCTGTGAAACATTCGCGTAGATCCTAAATGTCCGGCAATAGGGATGTCATGGTTTTCGCGGAGTATTTTAGGTATCTCTGAAGGTGTAGGGTAAATTATAGTATTATGATAAATATAAACTGAAACTTGAGTATTGTGAAAGATATAGCAGAACATGTTATATATTTTTGCCCAGATATGTTTGTCGAAAGGATTTTGGAAATCAGTAATAGCTAAGTTTGGATTGGGGTCAGTAGAATTGTGTAGTATATCGGATCGAAGATTTAGTATACTTTTATAAATGTCTTCATAAGAACAGTTGTGAAAGTGGTATACTTTAGTGAATAGGAAATATATTGATTTTCCCTTATGATCAAATGAGATAAAGGAGTAGAGAGTTCTTTCCTTATCTAGGAGTTCCATAGAGTTTTCCAGGTTGCTCAAGATTTCTTCTACGTGAGGATTGGATTCATCGAGATCGATAGAGGTAGGTATGACAATGATTTTGCAGTTAGTTTTCAGGATGCTTTCATTGTGTTCTATGATTTTAGCGTTACTGTTAAAATCTTTGTTACTCATTGTTTTCAGGAATTTGCTATAGTTATCGTCGCGAGATGGATTTGTTGTGGGATTCAGAGATTTGTTAGATGTGGTCGATGTGGAAGGGTCATCGATTCCTGGTGGTGAATCATCGTTGTCCAAGAGATCTACAGAAGGTAGTTTACCGTCAAGATCTAGAGAACCAGGAGGTAGCTGGATATCAAGATCCTCGAGAGTTAAAGGGCTGAATCGAGGTGATGCATCATCTGCATTTTGGTTAGAAGTGGATGGAGTAGGGTCACAGACTGATGGTTGAATTGGGTTTACAGGATATCGGGATAAGGCGTCAGCAGCGGCATTAAGTTTTCCTTTCTGATAATCGATTTCATACTCGTACTCCATTAGTTTGAGGCGCCACCTCTGTAATTTACTACTAGGATCTTTATGATTAAACAACCACTTTAATGGTCTATGATCAGTTATGATCAGGAATTTTCGTCCATAGAGATACGGGCGAAAGGTTTTGCAACCGAACAAAATAGCAAGAAGTTCTTTTTCAGTGGTATTGTAGTTAGATTCGCTCTTGTTGAGGGTCCGAGAGGCATAGGCTATTGGCCTATCTTTACCAACTGGACCTTGACTGAGTACGGCACCGATGGCATAATTAGAAGCGTCACACGTTAAGATGAAAGGGGCAGAAAAATCTGGATAGATGAGGATAGGAGCAGAGGTAAGTTTGTGTTTGAGTTCGTCAAAGGCGATTTGTTGTTGGTTTTCCCATAGAAAGGGAACATCCTTTTTTAAAAGTTGAGTTAGAGATTTTGCAATTTTTGAAAAGTTAGCAATGAAACGGCGATAATAGGATACAAGTCCGAGGAAGGACTTAATGTCCTTTGGAGATTTGGGAGTAGGAAATTGGGTTACTGCTTTTATCTTTTCAGGGTTAGGTTTTACACCATCTTTAGTTATTTGATGGCCAAGATATGCGACTTCACGTCGGAGAAACTCGCACTTGTCAGGTTGGAGTTTTAGATTGTAATCTCTAAGCCTTTGGAATACTGACGAAAGATTATCGATATGAGAATTCAAATCATGAGAGTATATAACTATGTCATCAAGATAAACAAAACACCGTATGCCTTGGAGGCCTGTGAGGGCGGTATTCATTAATCGTTGGAAAGTGGCGGGTGCGTTTTTTAAACCAAATGGCATTCTTGTAAATTGGTAATGTCCTTGAGGTACACTAAACGCAGTTTTAGGCGCGTCTTCCTCATTAATTAAAATTTGATGGAAGCCAGATGCAAGGTCAAGGGTCGAGAAGTATTTACTCTGACCCAGCTGATCTAAAATTTCGGATATCTGTGGTATAGGGTAGCTGTCACCAACAGTGATATCGTTTAGTTTTCGGTAGTCGATAACTATGCGCCATTTTTGCTGACCGGAAGCGTCAATCTTTTTTGGGACAATCCATATCGGTGAAGACCATGGAGACTCTGAATGTTTTATGATTCCTTGGTCAAGCATTTGGTCAATTTGTTTATTGACCTCTTGTTTGTGAACCTCTGGGAACCGATAAGATTTGACATTTATTGGATTTTGATCGCTTGTTTTTATGTTATGTTTAAGTGCATTTGTGTGAGACAGTTTATCACCCGGGATAAAGAATATATCTGAGTATTCAGAGCAAACATCGTGAAGAGCATTTGCTTCTTCAGGATTGAGGTGAGAGATTCTAAGAAGATTTAATACTTCTTGTGTTCGGAGGTAAGAGTTGGTATTTTTAAGATGACAAACTGTATGAGCGTCTACTGGATCAGAAGGATTGATGAAAGAACTTAAAGGAATGAGTGTGATATCCAAATTTGACTTTAAAGTTATAGGAGTTTCGGAAGTATTAATTACTGATAAATTAATTCTTTTGTTCTCTTTGACTGCAACTAAGCAATTGGCAATCAGTAAGTCTTCGTGATAAAATTGATCTAGTACGAGCCCTTCTTTCACCTCAGGGTTGGAGACAGAGCATTCTATGACAGTTTCGGACCTGGGAGGAATTACATAAGTAGGTTCATTGAAATGTAATTTTATTTCGTATTCACCTATTTTCAAGGTTTCACGAGTGTAGTCAATTGTGCAGCCAAAAGCGATCAGCATATCAGTGCCAATTATACCATCATAAGGTAAGTGTATTTTAGGTATTATGTGGAATCTATGTGTGATACTATTTTTATCATTTATTTTTAATTTCAGTTGAAAATGACCCATGGTTGGTGAAGCTTGATCAATGGGGTCAATGCCTTTCAAAAAGATTACTTCTGTTGAGATATCAACTGGTATTTGTATAGAAGATCGCTTCAGTAGGCTTACAGTTGCGCCAGAGTCTACAAGAAGAGATAAGGTAGTATCTGACACTGAGGAATAGACAAGGATGTGAGGTAAGCGTTTTTTAAATGGACCAATATTAATTTCATAAATTTTTGTTTCAGGATTTAATTTATGTTCGGCGGGAGCGGAAGATACAGCGGAAGCAGAGGATACAGAGGGTACAGCAGATGCAGAGGATACAGTGGATACAGTGGATGCAGTGGATACAGTGGATGCAGAGGATCCAGTGGATGCAGAGGATACAGTGGATGCAGAGGATACCGAGGATACAGTGGATACAGTGGATGCAGTGGATACAGAGGATACAGTGGATGCAGAGTTGTGATTTGTTCGCGAGTCCCTATCATTAGGGGATACAGAGGATATAGCGGAAGCAGAGGATACAGTGCTATGTTTTATTCGCGAGTCCCTATTTTTAGGGGATACAGAGGATACAGTGGATATAGCATTGGTGTCTTTGTTATGGCGAAGTTTAGGAATTTGAGGTCTGGGTCTCACGAGACACCGCCGTGAGCCCTTTATTCGTTTAAATCATTGTTTGAATTATCCTGAATATTTTCTGTGTAGTTATAGCCTTCATTATTATTTACCACGTGAATTTGACCTTGATTGTTTTGGTAACGCCTTGGAAATTGTCTTTGATTATTTTGGTCTCTGAAGCGATTATTGTTGAACTCCCGTTTTTTACATTCTTCAATGGTGTGGCCCACATTTTTACAATAGCGGCACACCGGAGGACCTGAAGTAGATGGTCTCTGACTATTAGGATCATTTGGATAACCTTGCTGTTGGTTTCGGTTTTGTTGGAATCGGCGTTGAGGCCAACGTCCTTGATTAGGTGAGCTGGTGTTGATAGCTGATGGATTACGTTTAGAAATTGTCTGAAAAATTTTTTCTTCGGACACAGCGAAGCCAATGGCTTCATTTAAAGTTTCAGGGTCACGGCATCTAACTACAGTTGATAATCGAGAATTCAAGCCACTGATAAATGTATGCAATGCCAAATCTTGCATTGCAGCGACACGGCCAGCCAGTTCACCTTTCTTTTTAGTGGGTATTGAAATATTAATTTCAGTTAACAGTTTCGCTAAGCATGTTTCTACGCGTAGTGCGAACTGGTTGACATTTTCGCTATTAGATTGATAGCAATCTTGGAGGTCCGAGAGTAGTGCAGCGTAGTGTTTTTTCTCACCGAATTGATTTTTTAGGAACTCTTCTAGCTGCTGCCAGGTTTCAAACTCTTTAATTGAGCACGCGCTTTCGGCACGTCCTTCAAGTTGGCTCAAGATGTATTTTAATACTATGTCTTGCTGATACGATGACGCAAGGCTTATTGCATTTCTGCAATTATTTAGGAATGCATTGAGTTTTTCTCGGTTTCCGTCGAATTTATTGATAAATTTGCTTATGAAGTTCATGTCTATTTCTTTTGTTTCTTTCGACATGACACAAAGCTCTTCTTTAGGCATGGCCAGTTAGACAAAACAAAGATAACGCGCAAGGTACGGAGAATTTGCGATAAGAAAAGTATGTTGCACTAGTCTCGGAGCTTCGGAATGTAACGATAAGAAATAGTACACAGGAACAATTTGATTAACTGGATATTATAAAGCACTTTAGAATTAATTTGGAACTAAGATGAAACTTGTAGTTTTAGATCACTTGCACTATTTTCACAACACGGATACGGTAAGTACTTACAGGAACATTGCGACTACGACGGCACCACGAATCATTTCGTAGCCAGGCGAGATCACCCAAGGTGAGTGATAGATGTTTGGAGTATGCCTAACAGGGCACGTGAGGGTCTGGTAAGACCAGCAGGATACAGCGATGAACGAAGAGATACAGCGATAAACGGAGAGACACGGCGACACAGAGGTGAGATTGGATTTCGGCACTTTTCACTGTCACAATCACAGCACAGTATGGTTTTTCTTTTGTTTAATTTGCACGAATTTGAGGCGTTCCGAGGATTTATTTATTTAAAATCCCTTAAGCTGCCACCAATGTTATACGGGACCCCGAAAAGAACGTTTTAAAAAAAACACTTTTATTAACACGATGGAAACAATTTATTTCGGGGTTTGACCTTGAACACTTTCGGTTAACAAAATATTGGAACTGGCAGACACAACTATAAAATAACGGAGATGGTAGAGGTTCGGCGATCGGGAAGAGACTCGTGCACCGCGGGAGCGGGAGGCAATGCTGCCCTTAAAATGATGATGAGACAATTTAGAGAATATCTTAGTAATGGATTATTATTGATTATTAAGGGTTTTCCCTAGCATTGGGAAACTGTAACAGTTCGTAGCAATTTAACTACGCTCTGTAGTTACAAGGCAGCGTTCGTAGCACTTTTGCTACGTCGTAGCAACTTTCGCAGCAATTTAAGAGCGTTAACGTCGTTCGGCATTTCATACAAACTTTCAAGTAATTTTTTTTTTCGAAATGACTTAACCTAACCGATTTTAATGAAACTTTATACGCCTAAGCAGGACACATAATTGTGTCTAAAAATTTAAGAGAGAACTTTTTGAAATGTGTTTTTTATATTTAAATAAAGATAATTGGATTTTAGATTTTCTATAGAAACAGAAATTTCCAATTATCTTTTTTTTAAGACATTTCGAATAGATCCCTCTCAATTTTTTAAACTTAAGTGGATTCCTGCTTATGCGTATGAAGTTTCATTAAAATCGGTTCAGCCATTTCGAAAAAAAATGACTTGAAAGTTTGTATGAAATGTCGTACGACGTTAACGCTCTTAACTACGTTGTAGCTACATGATAAAATTTATCAGGTTTAGAGAACAGGAAATCAATCAATCTACCGGCAGCCTGCACGGCGAAGGCCTGGCAATTGACAAAATGAATGAAAATGTCATTGTCGGTAAACGGAAACACGTAAGAAAGAAACAACAAATATAACAATAAAAAAGAAACAACGTACCACACATAATCGAGTACTGCTTCAGTTGAAAGAGGCTCAGTCTAATCCAATAGCGTAAAACTGTTTTGCCAGTTATTTGGTAGTAAAAGTTTATTGGACAACATCCAACCCAGTTCGTAATAAAATAGATTTAAATTGGTATAGGCCGGTTTTTAAATCGCTAGTTATATTTTATCCGACGAATCAGTTTGACATTTTGACAGTTTTTGTATGGACATTCTGTCAAAACACCACATTTACTCTGTAATGATTGAGAACATCGGCCCTAAGTAAATTTAAAAAAATAACCATAGAAGTAAAATATAACCGATTAATAAAAATCTATTTTTATTAAATCAGATTCATTCAAGTTTTTTTTTTTAGGGCTTGTACGTTCGCTATCCACGATTTCTAGAGATATGTAGACGAATATCGTACCGATAAGGACAGAGCAAGGTATATTTCAGGGCGATCGTTTTAGACCACTTTGGTTAAGCACACTATTGGGGATTCACTAGTGGAAGAGACGTGGTCAGGTTTATATCTTACTTCTTTTAATGGATGAACTGAAAATCTTTGCCCCCAGCAGTTTGCAACTTATGGAGCTACAGAAGATAACTAAAACTTTCAGAGTAGCGACATCAGGGTAGAAATTGGTGTGACAAGTGAATGAAATTCATTTCTATTATATGTTTAATACACATAGCGTATAAGATGTGGCCATAGCGAGCGCAAAAGCCCAGGACAATGCTTTATGACGCAATGGATAGTCCATCAGGCCAAAAATACCTATATCGGCTTGCTAGAGCTAGAGAAAGAAAATCGAGGGATGTATGCCAGATACAATGCGTAAAAGATGAAGGTGGAATGGTTCTTTCTTACACTAATAATTTTTCTAAAGTCTCTGAAAATTTAAACTACGTACATACCTAGAAACCACATCATTAAACTATAGCCCTAGCATCAAACAGAAAAATAAAACCACTCAAGACCGGGATAACAAATAATTTATTAAAACGCTAATATCCACAATACGCCGAAACGGCGCACAGAATTATCACAAGTATAATTTTAAGGTGTAAAATTTCGCCCACTGCCTCAAAATTAACCATCGCCAGTCTAAACTTATATCACTTAATCCTCAACACACTGCACGATCAGCCATAGGCCTATGGCTGAGATTCGCAAAAAAATATGAAATAGATATTATGGTATAAAGATTTCTAACAGGTAATTTGTCTGCTGGCTTAAGGTGGAAGCGCTAGGATAGACCGCGAAATTCAAACTTTCTTACGTTTTTTTGCAATTTGCAGGTCAGTGTCAGGCTTTATTGAACAAAATATGGGCAAAATGTGCGGCCGTTAAAGTCTATCCACACATATCAGGGCCGTGGCCGAATGTATGTAGGCACTGAAGCTTCTTCGCCGGCACGGGTACGGACGTGTGTGAACGAGTTCATATAAAATGTACACACCGATATTTTTTTGAGGGCACGGTCCGTCCACATCCCGGGCACGGCCCTGATATGTGTGGATGGAACTTTATACTAATAAAATTATAATCATTAAAATCATCAATACAACCCTCTTAAGTTTATTTAATGTCTATTAAATGATTATTTCATGAAAAATCATTCAATGCGATTAAATGAACTTAGAAGGTTGTATTTTATGATTATAATGAATATAACTCTCTAAAGTCATGATTTGCTACGGCCGGGAATCATTATTTTAATCAACATACAGCCCGATGCTGACCTGAAAATTGTAAAAAACGTAAGAAAAATTGAATTTCGCGGGCTATCCTTTCGCGCTTTCTACTTAAGGAGGAGGACAGCCTAAAAGTTTCAAATACATTGAAACCGTAGCTTATCCAGTTTACACCCCATAACTCAGATAAGTACTCAACGATTTATCAGCTCACACAAGGCACTACGACTTCGTACAGTGTATGATATGATATTCAGTTATCAGAAAGATCCGGGGCGTCGGTACCGATAGAACTAATATCTGCGTCGATATCACTAACCCCGGTTATCGTTCTCCGGGTGTCGCGAGAGCCACTCACTGTCAGTGATCCGGGGCCACCTGCAATATAAAAGAAATTTATTCTGGAGTTTTAGGCCAATATACAGCCTAGTCCGGGAGGTAGCGTTGCAAATGAAAAAATCATAGTAAGCCGATCGATAGTTGATCTTACATGACTAATAAGTGAACCGACAGTCATGCGTCAGCTGCACAAGTAGCGGTAAAAATTAAGTCATAATACCGGCTGACTCTTTTTTCATAGATAATTTTACATTTTTGATTATTTTTCAAATTTGTTTTTGGCCTTTAGCTGTGAAAAGTCAACAAAATTGAAATTAGAACAGGATGTTGTGAAGACCGACTGCGCTGCGGGTGTCAACAATTGGTTGCTGGCGTCCTCACTCCCTACAAAGGGTGTAACAAGACTTTAACGAACCTGGGAACCTTCTAGTTACGGAGATATTGGGGGTCAAAGTTCCAACTTTTTTTAATGTAAGATTTTTACTTTAAAAACCTCCACGACCTCCGTACTATTATTGACTCAAAACACGCACTCAAAACATTGTGCTGATGGATGGATTGCCATCCATCAGCACAATGTTTTGAGTGCGTTACATTGAGTCCTACCGTAAAACTAAATTTTTGACCCCAAAAAAAAAGTTGTTTCCCAATAATCATTTTTGCGTAAAGATACTTAGTTTGATGTACATAATGCTTGGTTGACGGTTTCGTGAAGGGTCTTGTTACACCCTGTATACGATTTTTCACTTCGAATTACTTTTATTTATATAAGTTGTATACATTTTTGTAACCACCCTTTAAAACCCTTAATTTTGAC
Organism: Eugnorisma glareosa; assembly: GCA_947578425.1. Lineage (NCBI taxonomy): Eukaryota > Metazoa > Arthropoda > Insecta > Lepidoptera > Noctuidae > Eugnorisma > Eugnorisma glareosa. The sequence goes on from OX387959.1 coordinate 17,881,564, forward strand.
TTGATAGTATTGGAAGAAAAGGAAATTCTAGCTCCACGATATGGCACCCGAAATCCGCCATTTTTCTTTGTATTTTATTTCCATGTAGCCAGTGACACTTGCGCCACCAAGACAAATCTAACGACGTATAATCTGTCCAAATCCGTTCATCCGTTTAGTAGGTTACGAGGGAACAAAGAAACGGACATACATACATACCGGTCAAACACATAACCCTACTTATGGACTTCACCGCAGTCGGGTAAAAATAGGCCCGTTGAGGCTATTCACACGGCGTTGTCATCAACGCCACTCAACGGGAAGTAATGTACGATATTTTTTTTAGATCACATGGCAGTTTTTTCGATAATTTAAAAATTTTATTTGCATGAGCTTCGATCAGAACTTTCCCACATCAACAGTGTTGACACTAGCTAGTTCCACAAAGTGTGTGCCGCGACGTACTGATGCACTGTGGTCATTAGTTGTTGTGCCTTGGAAAAATAAGGTTATCTCTGAAAGTTAAATAGACAGACGGAAGAAAAATACCTACTTAAACAGCTGCAAAACTATATTTTTATTTTTAAATATTTCAATTCTAATATTATGTAAAAAAATATTTTTCTTTTATGGTGCACCTTCAAATTTTTTCTCGTTCCTAGATGTACCGTGAACACAAAAAGTATGCGGACACACTGGACTAGAGGACTTAGGACAGGACCCCAAAGTGCAGCTGGAGTTATTCAAAGTGCGGAACAGGAATTGGGTCATCGTTTGTATGAGTTTCATACTGCATTTGTTTGGCCAAGATGTAAACGTAAATATCGCAAAAAAAAAAAATTGCTAAATATTTACAAAAAGTCATGAAAAGCGAACGATATAATTTTTAGAAAATGTTTTACCTTCAACTTCATAAGTGCGATCTATGGAGTGGCGATGGTCAATCATTGGCCCCACCGCGGAACTGGTCATGGGATCCCGAAGTTGTTCCATCTGGGGCGAAAGGTCAATTAGGAGAGTCTGTACAAAAAATGGAAAATGAGAAAACAACCATAAAGTCCGTTAGCAACTCACTTGGTGAAACCTTGAGTCTCAAAAGCTGGTTTTATATCCCACCGTCATTGTTACAAGCGTATGCCCATCTATAAGTTCTTGGCTAGTAAATGTTATAGTTTATAAAAGTAAAAATAGGTACCTAACCAGTAATAGGGAATATGCATGTAATTTTTTTTTCACTTAAATCATTAATATGCAGTACTATCAACCCAAGAAAATAATTAAAAGTTAATTTCAACTGCTTCTTGTCGCACAAAAAAAATATTAAACTCCTGCAATTTTCTACGACAGTTCAAACGTCCATGACTATCGCGGCCATTCATGTCAGGACTTTGATGTCACTTACCTCTATCTGCCTTGTTTAAATCGAATTTTTTGCCCTTAGTAGATTAGTTTTACTAAAATGTAAGTGCTTTATTTAAGCAAAAATTGCAATAACAATATTATAGTAAAATCTTAGTGAAACTTTAAGTACTTTTCAATTAAAAGTGTTTCTTTGACACATGGATTTTGACGTCACTACCGGAATCGATGCTTTTTGTGTTAGCGTTCCGTTTCACGAAAAACACGCTAGATAAAATATTAAATTGTAAAATAAGTGTTGTATTAGAGAATTAAACAAGTGTACCACAATGTTTTTATGGTCCAATACAAGGCATTTTAAAGAAATAAAAAAAGTTTTGTATTTCTTGCATATATCCTACACAATAAATAGTACTCACGCTGACCTCGCTCTGGAGTCCAGAGGACGTATCACTGGAACTGAGCGATGTGCCTCTCCCTGAACTATCCTGCGAGTGGTCACTATGCATGCCTCGTCCGTCACCTGCGCCAGCGGCTACACCAAACAAGGACGGTTCTACGACGTTGCCATTCTCGTCAAAGTTCTGCTCATCAAGAGGCTCAGCTAGAGGATCAAGCACTGGCTCTTCTTCCACCTATTTAAAGTTCAAAGTTTAGTGTGCAGCGTCCGAAGTATATTTACATATTATCAACTAGAAGTAAAGGTTTGATCGTGACTGCAGTCGCCCAGGCTTTTAACAATTCTTTATGCTTAATGGAGTACCTGAAAAAGAAACGAAAACGATCTAGGTCCTCCATTCAGCATAAAATAATATAAGGGAAGAGGATTTGGACTATCAGTTCTTTTTATACCCTCGTTTTACAATTGTTTAAAACACAAAATTAGCTCAGAGAGAACAAACAATGAGAGTAAAGACAGTTTGAAATTCATCAACTCACCGAGTGTTGATGACTGATCAGTTGAAACAACCAATTTGGGACAACGGTATCGTCATCTAAGACACAGGACCCGTAACTGTCAGATGATCTGCCCGATATAAACAATTCTTCTGACGTCTAGAAAAACAAAGTCAAATTTTCACAACCTTCTATGGAGCCGTTATTGAGAACAATTTAGACCGCAAAATAATAATTCATAAAATATACTTTCAACTTTATGAAAGAAGTAGAGTTTCTTTAAAGGATAACCCTATTACTTGAAATGAACATAAGCGCATACTTACGGCTTGTCTGTTAATTTCCACAGCCATACTGCCGGTTTCAGAGTCGACAAGAGCGATTGAGTCCGGTTGGTCACCAGCTACTGGTTCAGCGTCCAAAGAGAACCCACTAAATGCTTGAATCGCAAGAGCACCCGGTTTACTCTACAATTTGGTTTTAGACATTTGTGTATTTTATGGTTGTTTTGAGATTAAATAACGTAGTACCTACAAATTCCCAAAATTACCTGAATCGAATGCGGTTCTTTTCGCTCAAATATATCCTGCACTGAAGTCTTGTCTTGAGTTTGTACCAGATCAATTTCTTGAGAGGTATTAAATTCGTTATCAGCCAAATAATACTCCGAATATTTTGAGTCTGATGTAATGGATTTGAATGAAAGTAAATCCAAATCAGTAACTGTTAACCTGGTGTCGTTTAAACTAAGCGTGGACTCGCCGCCAAGGATGGAATCAAAGGTCCGATTCAAAGTATTTTTTGGGTCGCTTTGGCTGGTTTCTACAAGACTAATGCTTGTTTTAATTCTTGGCGATGTAATTTTATCAATACTAGCTTTCTGAACATCATCATTACTTAAAACTACAGTATGCTGAGAAGTGAAAAGATCCGAAGTAAGAACTCGATCTAATGTTTCTTCTAAGATCTGCCTCATGGAATCCAGAATTATGCTGGCGTTACTGTTTAAACTCGACTTATGTACCAACTCATCCAACAGAGTATGGTTGCTTGGAATAGCAATCTGTGCCGATGATTTTCGTGAAATATTTCGTGCCTTTGTAAGATTTTCATAATTCTGTTGTGGCTCCAATACTAGAACCATATTCGAAGAATCCAACGATTTAAAAGTTTCCGATTCATTTTGGATAAACTCGTCATAAATTGAAGAAGTGTTAGATTTTAGCTTCTTCGAAACTGATGGACTATTTGCTCTTCGTTTCTCATCACTATCTTTTCGTGAAGGTATTTTGACATTAGATTTGTTTGATACTAATTGTGCTTTTTGCGTTAAAGGTGGTGACGAACATTCCTTTTCTACTTGTGGAATGCAGATACTTTTGGGTCTACCCGCAAACGACGATTTAATATTTTTTTCTTTATCTTTATTTAGAAAGTTCTTTGTGGACTCGGGAATATTTTCTTTGTTTACAATATCTTTGTTTTCAGGCTTTTTCGCCACTTTATACCTTTTGACAACCTTTTTAATCCTTGGTGGTGAAAGATTATCTGATTCACTGTTAGTGACAGTAACCTTGTAAGGCTGAGCGGAATGTCTCTTTGTCGTTACTTTAGCCCTTGTGGAAGCAGCTCTAACTGTAGCAATACTGTTCGGAGAAGAACAAGTAGAACTATTAACAGAATGGCTTGGGCTATGTGACCGCTTAAGGATGTCTAATGGCTTAGAGGTACTTTTAATATCTTTACTGTTTTCGCTAGCCTGGTCGTCAGGTGTTTTAATCTTGTCTTCCATGTCATTACGGCAGACGACGTAACTCATATTCACACGCATGTCATCACCAAATTTGAGTAAATCTCTTTTGATCTCATCTGTATTTGATCTCTTTAGGGGAGGAATTTTGTCAGCTATATTGGAAGTATCCTTACTGTCCCGCATGGCGTCAGTAGCAGAATCTAAACTTTTGTTTAATTTATCTTTGATTAAAGCTTTCTTTAGGTATAGAGGTATATAACTCTTATTGAGCTTCTGTGGTTTATCGATTTCTTTTTTGGCTTTAACATTTACAGACATTCCAGATCGTTTGATAGTGAACGTAGATTTTACATTTTTTGCAGTATTTGCACTAGAAATAGAAAAGTATTGCAATACCTATTCATTAATTTAAATATTGCTTATTATTATGAAAAATAATATTATGATAGAAAAAGGAGTACTTAAATGATAACGTGACGGCTAACACGGGGGAATGGAAGATAAAAACTTGTTGCGGAGACCCAACAACCTATACCGCCTGAGGTAATATGGGACAAGGGCAGGAAGGTGATGAGTATGAAAAATAATAATACCTTATTGAGTGTTTTGAGGCCACCTGTAATATTTAAACAATTTTAATGAGGAAAACTATGAGAACTATGTTATATCTTAATATCGGTTTTGTCATTACCTTGGTAATCATTTTTATAGGTCTAGGGATCCCCTGAGGTTTGTTTGACATTTTAACAACACTTTTAGAAACATGAGGTTTCTTAATCTCGGCACTCTTTTCTTCCTGACTTACTTGACGTAGCTTGACATTTCGAATTTGTGTAGCCGTCTTAGACTCCGCCTCCATTTCTTTTGTCTCTTGACTTTTGCTACAAACCTTTCCCTTGGAACTAACTTTCTTCGCCTTTAAAATTTCATTACGTTTCCTTGTAACCGATTCGCTAGTTCGATTTCTTGACTTCGTAAAATTAATACTCTTTTTCAGTGTATTTTCATTTGGCTTGTATCGTTGCCACTCACCTTGGTAGATAACGTTCTCAGAAGCTTGAGTATCTTTATAACTGTGAACATTTACAGGTCCACAGGATAGTCTTAACGTTTTGGAAGGCGATTCTGGTCTTGGTATTACATCTTTGCTCTCAAATACCTCCATCAAAACATTACTGGCCGTTACAGAGTCAGTTATTAAATAAGAGCGCGTCTTTGCTGTGCTAGCGATACTTCTTGAACAAAAATCTGATCCAGAATCCATATCCTCTATTTTTAAAGTACTTGATATTGGCTTAATAAGTTTTGTTCCAGTGAGTGACACTGGAGTATGTACTATTGGTGTACTATTGCCCGTTGCAAACGTTTGAGGCACGCAGTCAGGTACAGTCATCGTGGAACATTCAGTGTTATTGCATAAATTTTCGTCAGAATCTTTTATTTTGATTCCTATCGTTCTTAATCTTGGTGATATAGTTTTCAAACAAATAGTTTCTTGTGTAGATGTGCCAAAATCTGTCCCTTTGATTTTGCTGTCGGCACCCACATCATTTATTTTAATACCCGTAGAAAACACCTGAGGTATCTTGACTACGGATGTAGCCGGAGTTATTAGCGGATAAGCCGCAAGAGAGTCGGGGCCACATTGTACATCCGTGCTTATATTGTGACGGATTCCTTTTGATGTACTGGGTTCATTTATATCTAAAAGATAAAAATTATGTGATTCAAAATGATTCCACAATTTCAACGCTTTAACATATTATACTGAATAAATTATACAAATTATGAGTAGGTACCGTTAAGGAAAATTGTTTGCGCCTGCACATTTTCTGTGCTGACTTCATGCTTAGTACATAGTTTTTCATCAAAATCATCGCATGAATTTCCAACATTATGTGTTTTTTTTATTTCTGGCGCTACTTTTGTGTCAGTTGCTATCGTTCTACGTAAAGCTATGGTTTCCTTATAGTCTTGCGTAATAATATCAATGTGCTGACTATCTACAGTAGCAGATATGTAACTAGGAATGCTATCAACAGTGATTTCTTCGTCAATATTGGATACTTTAGCCGAATCGGTGCCTTTTTTCGCTTTTAAATCTGACTGACAGAGTATTATTAAACTTTCTGGAATCTAAAAGCAAAAATTAATCATAAAAGGAAAATGCTATGCTAATTCAATTTTTGGAGAGTAATTTAGTGAATAGATAACTTGCCGGCTTTGTTGCCACCACATTCAAAGTGTGACGCTCGTTAATTTTTCTTCTTGACTCAGCTACATAGCTGTCGTAATCAGCAGACGAATATTCACAGTCAGCATTCTCAACTATATTTTTGTAATTAGACCTCTTCCTTGTCACTTTTTTAGTAATCTGAGTCTTACTATGCTTTCTATATTCAGGTTTAAAATTAAACTTGCAAGATGTTTTGCTTGAAGATGTCTTGGCTGGAACTGCGACTGATTCTCGAATATTTTTGTTACTTATCTTGTGCTTTTTGATAGATTTCTTTTGTTTAATCTTGGACAAGCTGTCTGTATCGCCAGAACTAGCACTCTCATAGTTCATGTCGTGTTTCGAATACGGCTCCACTTTAAGGTCTTCGGCTAGCCACGCTTTAGTTCTTTCTAATGGGTTTGCATCCGGACTTGATTCTGGAGTTGCGAATGCGTCCGCGCTGAATACAGGCCGTGGAATGACTAGACTAGGGGACATTCCCACTATATATTCGTTTTCTGAAAATATTATATAATCAGAATGAACGAGCTGTAGCATAAACATGATAGCATAATCTAGTTAGCCTTTAATATTTCCAACGTTGGGACATAGGGGTCCTCTCTGTAAGAAAGAATGGGCTGCAACTGCAAACCACCACGCTGGCTGGTAGATGTCACATTTTTTTTTGCTCTAGGACATGATTTCCTCACGATGTTTTCATTCACCGTTTTGAGAGTAGTGGTTAAGAAATAAATTACACGAAATAATGCCGTTTCAATTATAGATACTTCGACAATTGAATCGGCAGACTCGACTTCTTTGGATTCAATTATCGATACTTCGACAACTCGTTAATCGTTACGGCTGGGCCATCACTGCTCTCAAGTAGCCATAGGCCTATCGTTTAACTGGGATGGTGTCTCGAGGTTGTTGAGCGGGGCGGGAGGGGTGCGGCTAAATCGTCCGTTCACGAGTGTCAACAGCCCTCCCGCGCCGCGCAGCAACCTCAAGCACCGTCTAAATTAAGTGGTAGATCTGTAATTCACATGACTCTGAGGAGCTTGTGGCTAAATAAAAATAGTCGCGCGAGTCGATCTTCAGGTTAAGCCGCGCTTGCCTAGTTCCGTGGATGGGTGACATTACATACCGAGTACCATGCCCCGAAAAGCACGATAAGCCGTTGGTATCGGATGTCATTTGTAGATCTTTGATAGTGATTACAGGTAGTCAGTGGCCCGAAAGTCTGACAACCAGTCTTACAGACGGGTATCGTTTTACCCAGTACTAGCTGGGTACTGGAGGTCAGATAGGCAGTCGCTCCATATAAAATACTGGTATTCAACTGCATCCTGTTAGACGGGAAGCCGACTTTACCTTATTTGGGAAAAAGGCTAGGCAGTATACAGCGTGTAACAGAAAGGGTATATTCATATGGAATACTGTGGTACGGACCATCAAACTGAACAACTTTCTCTATGGGACCACTATCAAAATCGTAAAAAAATAATCAGCTGTCCTATACAAAATTTCAATACCTACTCGACCCAAATGTATGGGACAGCTGATTATTTTTTTACGATTTCGATGGTGGTCCCATAGAGAAAGTTGTTCAGTTTGATGGTCCGTACCACAGTATTCCGTATGATTATACCCTTTCTGTTACAGGCTGTATATAGTCTAGTTCATAAATTGCAGTTTACATACCTTTCGTAAAGTCGTTACTGGTTGTACTTAAGAATTCATCTTCAATATCCACGTCCCGTGTACGATCATTGTCGTCATCAGTGTTTGTCATTTTCTCTGTTTAAAAAAAAAAAACAAAATCCCATTGCCGTTACACGAGTCACTTCCCTACTTACTTTAAATACAACTTACCTACTGGCTGAATAAAATGACGATACTTATCAACAAGTTCCTTCCTGAGAACAGAAATAATATTGGGTTATTTATTCTCATAATTTATAGGTTAAAATTATCTGAACTGAGTCCAGGTAGAAAGAACCCTGCATTAAAAAGATGTCTGCATTTTAAACACACGTCGCATAAATATGTGATAACAGGCCTACAGTTAATATTATTAGAGACGGTTTCTGAGGTAGCTACGCGGTTCGGGAGGTTTGTTGACATCCGTCAGAGAGCCCAATGACTGAGCTAGGTGACACAAAAAAAAGGAAATGGCCTTAAAAACAAAAGAATGGGTATTATGGTTATACGAGTATCACGCATATGTCTATATTTTTTTTTTTTAATATAATATATTTTTCATATTTATAATCTGTTCGAGACATAAAGACTTAATTCAAATAAAATTAAGGGAATAGGTACAGTTCGGGTTGGTGGATGTGACATAAGTTAAGTACTTATCTTCGACGTTATATGAAAATGCTGTCAAAACGCTACATACAAAAAGTGTTAGGTTTCCATCTCTATAATAAAATTAGAACTCACACTCTAGTATCTTGCTCACGTAAATCTGGTTTATTATCTGAAAATTAAAAGCATTAAAATCAATCGGTTAAGATAGCGATCGCAAAACAACCGAATTCGGTCGCAAAGCCATAACGATGCGGATTTAAGGTAGACGCGAGGCGGAAGCGACCCGCCGGTGTCGGCTTCCACCTTAATTCTTGTTACTAACAACTTTGTCTTGCATATGGACTTATTTGTCTGAAATAAATGACTTTTATTTTAATTAAATTCGCATCGTTATGACTTTGCGACCGAATTCGGTTGTTTTGCGATCGCTATCTATGTCGAGATTGCAGGATTTTTGAAAAACGTGGCGTGATGTTATTTTATGTTAATTTATCTTCAACGTACCAATTTTCAAAGGAAAGTTCTCGATGAAATACTTCTTGCGTCTTCGTATGGCCTTTTCAGTGAGTGTGAGCAGATCTAGCAGTTTGCACTGCATCCACCTAGCAGGGGGGGGATTCTGGCGTCCCATGCTAGAATGCAGTGCCAACTTCATCAGTCGACATACAACCTTGTCCAACTCCGTAGTTATATCCTCATCGAATGACAACATCTTACGAAGGTTGCGGACTTTTTGGTCCAGTGCGCGGCGGAGACAACGCCCTTTGGGTAGGAAAATAATAAAATATTTCTACATCAGAATTAGTGGATGCTGAAATAAAAATCTGTGTAAACTTATTATAGTACCTAAGTCTAACTTAGTTTAGAGCCGATATTAAAAAAAAAACCTATTAAACATCATTTTGAACACAACCCGACTTTTTTTAAATTAAAAAGTCATGCAAATGGTTCCTATTTGGTTGCGTTTTGAGTGCGTTACAGTGAGTCCTATTTTACTCCAAAATTTTACAAAAAAAAAGTCGTTTCCTAGCAACCAAATAACAAAAACGCAACCCTTATTTTTTTGTTCTTTTCTAGCCAACCATACCGAAATACACAAAAAATCAAACCAGTTTGATCCGGTACGGTTGCGCTGCCATCTGATACCGATTGTGAACGAATATCTGCGGTGTCCCACTGCAAATAAAATAACACAATAACCAAATGCAAGCTAAGGAAGAAACTTGCTCTGAAACACGTAGGTTTGATCCCAAAGCAAATGCGTCAAACTGGCACTACAGTCCTTGGACAAGGTACAGAGGTAGAATCTGAAAAGGTTACAAGCTCAACTCGTACGAGCGTTGGCGCACCTGCCGCAAGAGACGCCTCCCCGCGGGCCCACACTTACGACGCGAACACGCCGCGGAATAAACGCATTCGACTTTTTGAAGCGCAACATGTGGCGCGCGTGTATGCGCGTAAGCCGATACGAACTTGTACACGCCGAAAAATACGCTAGTCTGAAACCGCTCTAATTAATAGCAATGAGTGTGTCAAATCGTCACTAAATATGCGTGAATGAATTCCGAACAACATTCAAATTGACAGCGACCGTTCACACGGTGATGTCCTGTGCAAATGACGGTTAAAAGTTGGTACCAAAGACGAACATTCCACTGTGCCTACTGCAAATTAACAATGTCGTATACAAACTCATACCTCCAACCCCCGACCCCTCTTTTTTGCTGACCCACGCCGTGTGACTATGGATATGCACCACGTTAGGAAAGGAAAAATAATGAATGTAATTTATTAAAACGACTAAAATTCATACAAAACTTTAATAAAAAATTTCGCCCACATTACACGTGATCACTTATTAAAAACTAAATTAAATGCAACATGAAAACTTAAATTGACTTCTACACACAAGTAGTTTAGCATCAACAAACAAATTGGCCTTAACACCTACTAACTATGGGCTAAAATGTAATTGTGACATGAAAATAACGGCTCCCAACTTTTACAAACCATATCTTACTACAAGCTTAACGTTTTATTGAGGTGCCTGAGGTAAGCTGCGCAGTGCGGGAGGGATATACTATAGCGACATCTCACCACACACTTCCTCAATGCGCAGCTACCTAAGGGACCCTTAGGCACCGTCTCAATCAAAAGGTAGGCCTGTAGCATTATCAAGACACAGTTAAGGAAAATTACATTTAGTGAACACAAAATTAAGTAACAATATTCATGAATGTACTCTACGAGAAACAAGTTATTGAGTAACTCAAAAATGGGTACGTTTATACCTATAATTAAAATCTACAAACTAACCATCAATGCTTAGTGTTCATATCAATATATTAATTGCTTATAACTACGAGTACTTCTTAAGTTTGCTATTCGAGAGCAGTGATGGAATGGAAATATATTAGTTACAAAAAAAAGTTCTAATATTCTCAGACATGGCATATTACAAGTAAGAATATCAATCATACATGTCTGTATAAGTCATCAAATGAATAATCACTAGGCTATACCAACAGACAATCTAAACCACAAGTAATTGATTCTTTGGTATTAATATCCCGATGAGAGATTCGCGACTCGGATACGACATTATATTACATGCACTGGTTAAAACCAAAACAAATCAACTCACATAAATTCAAATAAAATAATAATTTCTAACTAATGTTGTCTGTTAACCCTCCTGATGAAGGCAACTGGCCTAGCCTTGTTTATAAATAAAACTGCAATTCCATTAAAAAAAAAACTATAGTTAGTACCTTTCTACACGCCTGTAACTGGATGCAATTTTTTTTGCCAACAAAAACCGCACTGCGTTTCACCAAATCTGTGCCAACCCTAATAGCCGAGTGCAATTAGACAAAAAATACTCAAAAGGTGGAACGAAATTTATAGTGCTCGGATTTTCATGGGACTTTTTTTATTGAGTTCCTAGAGGAGTGGACAAGAAATTTAAACAAAAAAAAATTCACAGCTCGCGACCTTTTTTTTAATTACTTTGGAGTATTATTTTTTCGTTTATGAATAACTTCAAATTCGACGAATTCATATTGTGGCGTAATAGTGTGACCTACAAAGTGTGCATCCATTAAATGAATTAAATATTTTTCTAGTTATTATACTCTCATTACTCATTAGATAGCTAATAAAATGAGGATTTGGATAATAATTTGCACATTGAGTTTCATAGCAATATTTAAAAAAGAAAACCTTCAGCATAGACGATTTTCTGATAATTGTGAATTAATTTTTAGTCACTTCACTCGTACAAGTGGTTTTCTTGAATATTTTTACGTCCAGTATGTGAAAAAGCATTAGTTACCAATTAAAAAAAAAAATCTTAATCTTAAAATTAGATATTTTAGAAATAATTGAAGAAAATAGGAAATTTTCATAAAATACTTGAAATAAGCATTACATCGACAACAATGAACACAGAAACAGAGCAAATTGGCGTTTAATGGATGCTCACAGGTTACACTATTAAGCCCGTTATGAATGTCGAATTTGAAGTTATTCATAAACGAAAATAAATATTCAAAGTCCGTTCTCCGCTCCTCTAAGAACTCAATAAAAATTGTCCCATGACAATCCAAGCACTATAAAGTTCATTCCACCTTATTATCTACTCTGCACTTGACTATAATATTTGGTGCCAATAACGAAAGCATTCCCATACAAAATAATCCCCCCGTCCATAAATGGAAATTTTTAATCGGTATTTTTTTTAAATTGCCGTTCCATCCATTTTGACCGTGTAGGTATTGCACTTCTGTAGGAAACAGCTGACTTTCTTTAATTACCGATGAAAAATTTCTATGTGGGGGTGTTCGGAATGATGTACAGTCTCGAGCACCAATATGTAAACACTTAACAACTTATAAAAGTGTTTTTCTCCTACTATTCTGATTAAAATTCCATGTTGTTACGAACATAGTATTCTGGAACTTATATTTTTATGAAAAAGATTCTATATTTAAGTTCCAATCGTTATTTCTCACGAAAATTGCTTTTAAGATAAGATAGGTTCTTGCGTAAAACATGGTAGGCAGAGGTGTTATAGGTAGGATAGAGGTGCATATGAGATCATACAGGTTTTGCATAAAATTATAAATTTATATTTATTTTAAATTTAGGAAAGTATATTGGTGCTCGTGACTGTACTGGATACGTGGTAAGTGATTGTGCTTCGGCGTCCCGTTTAACCTGTATAAGTATTTAGATAAATACTAATCCATACTTCATCACCGACTACCCAAAAAGCCCTGTAGCTGAAATATTATATAAAAAAAATACTAACAAATGAAATGGTTATTCCAACCTATTCGAGTCAAACAAAATAATGAGATGGTTGTTCCACCCTAATTGAGTCGTCTAACAATACAGTGCGACAATAATCTACACGACATTACAAAGTTCAATCTGGTACATTTACATCAGAGAAGTCGTTTTCCTGCCAGTCTTCCTCGTGCGAGGCTACTGAGGTGGCGTCTACGACCAAGCGAGAATGGATCACCACATCGTTCACGATCTCATAGCCATTCCATTCCAAGAGATCCCTGTGAAAGAATATCAAATTAGGTGGATGTGAGAGCGTTAAAAAAAAATTGTGTTGGATGAAGGCGAGCGGTTAGAACTTTACTTTCGGAAGTCGGTGGCAAAAAGTCAATGAAACTAACAAAGTTACCGACTTCCGAAAGTAAAGTAAAGTTATTTTAAACGTTTTTGTGTCTTTTCGGAAGTCAGTTTTATTTCGCAGAAAGATTTTATCTCGAATGTATATAACGCTTTTTTTTTCGGATGGGAAATCATCAAATAACCCCTCCCGCTCTGGGCTGAGCAGGAGGGAGTGTCAGACTTTTACTGACTAAAACCCATCCATGTTCCTTCCTTTGCCCTTTATGTTCCAGGGCCGCGGTATCTCTTTCGAACAGTCCCGCAACCCTGGCAGGCGTCGGTCCTTACGGACCCCTTCCTGTTTGCTGACTCTCCTTGAGGCGCGCGTGGAACACGAACGCGCCGTCGACACGGTCTGTCGTCATAAGACGGACGGACGGCGAGCTAGCCCATAGCTCACCGTCCACAGGCCCGCGCCTACGGTGGCCGGGAGCCACCGCGTGGCCCCCGACGCCCAGGGCGTCTCCCGCGGCGGCATGTATATAACGCTAAAGTGGCGATGGAAGTAAGTTGTCTGAGATAAACATAGCATAACATCACGCCAGTAATCCCAGAAGAGTTAGGCAGAGGTGTACCTAATAGTACACACACATTTCGTCAGTTATGTTTAAGTCCCATGTAATAGGGGGCGAGCCTATTGCCATCAATCGTGCTCCTACACTCCGTGGCTGCTACTAAGAAATTTCTGAAGGAAAACCCCAAATAATAATTTGCCCGACCCGGGAATCGAACCCAGGACCTCATGCCCAGCAGTAGCTCTTGCGACTACTATACCAACGTGGCAGCCAGATATTATGAAGTCAATTATAGTTGTTAGTCTTCCTTTTTTGCCCGACTACAGCGAAGCCAAAAGAAAGGTTTATGATTTTAGCAGTCTATGTATGTATGTTTGTATTTACGTATGTTCCGCCGTAGCGCCTAAACTATTCATCAGATTTTGATGAATAAGGTGTCAATTGATTCGTTATTATGGCCCGGGTAACATAGGCTACAAACCGAAAAAAAAGGATTTTAATTACAGCGTGATTTTCAGTAGTCGGGTGTTTTAGTGGTAGTTTAACACACAAATTCTTGTTTTCATACAAGGCTTTCTTAAGCTATAAAATAAATACCGTATACTAACCGAACTCTGTCAATATCGTCGGTAATGTTCGACAATACGGTCATGAGATGCGTCAGAGGGATCTCCAGTCTGTCCACATCCACTGAGAATTCTTCGTCGTATTCAGTATCTATGAGACGGTTGATCTCTTCAGACACCAGGTCTAGGATGCGTGCCTCCTCTGATTTGGTCTGAAATTGTAGAAAAAATAAGAACTATCTTATTAGAAAATACTAAGCATGTGCACAATGGGATTTTACATCGCAAAAATAAGGAACTTTGATACAAAGTTTCATCCCAAAAGTTTAAACGCCTGTAGAAGAAATGGTTTGAACGTTTTGGTCTTGCCTGTCCGGCATTTCATTTTCGAATCAAATGTGACAAAAAGAGTGATGAATATAATTGTTGAGGATGGAGAGGGAGAGGGCGACCAAGGAAACGATGGATGGGTTGTGTGAGGAATGATATGAAGGAAAAAGGAGTTAACGATAGCGTGACGGTTGACAGAGGTAAATGGAAGAAATTAACGTGTTGCGCCGACCCCAAGTAACATGGACAAGGACTGGAAGATGATGATGGCCTGTCCGGCATTTTTTTTTAAATTAAGACCAGCAGGGCTTTGCGTATCTTTTTTGACAGTTCATATTCAGTTTGTGTGTGTGTTATTGTTTGGCGACCCGAATGGCGCAGCGGTTGTGAGGCTGCCTTACGTTCTTAGGGTCCCGGGTTCGAATCCCGGTAGGAGCAAATGTTTGTGTGATGAGCATGGACATTTGTTTCCGAGTCATGGATGTTTATATGTATAATAAGTATGTATTTACAAACAAAAAGTATCTATGTAGTATTATCAACTATCTGGTGTCCACGACACAAGCCTCGTTGCTTAGTGTGGCACCTAGATGGCGCTGTGTGTGATGTCTAGCGATATTTATTTATTTTGATTTATTTATTTATATTGATCATCACTTGGCGAGTTTTGATATACAATGACATTTCTACATGGGTAGCGTCAGTTGAAACCAACAAGAACGGTCATTGTATATCAAAACTCGCCAAGTGATGATCACTGTGAACAGTCAACAGAGATACGCAATAGCCCTGCAGGTCCCATGACGACTTAAATCAGGAGTAATTCCAGTTTGGGAAAGAGATGGCGTAGATGACCTGTATAGCTTTGTCTCTTTCCCACAATGGAATTACTCCTGCTTAAACACCTCATAGTAACCCCCATGAATTGTATTGCATTATAATGTAACAAAACATTCTAAAGCTACTAAAGTTGTAAATGTTAAAGAGATATTCGATTTAATGGCTTATACCTCTGAAACGTGACGCTATAGCGAGCGGAGTTCATGTAACTGATTTTTCAGCCAATACTCTAAGAAGTCTAAGAGGTAGAAGAAAGTCTGACACCAGTCTTACCAAGGGGTATCGTATTACCCAGTACTAAATGAGTTGTGGAGGTCAGATAGGCAGTCGCACCATGTAAAATACTGGTCGATCCCAACATAGTTTGGAACAACGCCTAGACAGATGATGACTCTAAGAGGTAGAAATAAAGTACGTACCTCAAAGGGATACGCGTACTCCCTCACGATCTTATAGTACTGATTCCAGTACGGTGCGTTGTCCCCCCAGTTGATGTTACACCAGATATTACCCCCCTCATCAGCCCGACTGAAATTATTAAAATTCAACGCCTTAGTAAGGTAACGGATTTCATTCACAACCTCTCGGGTGTGAACTAAAGAGTCGATTCTGTTTTTTGCCATCAAATTTTGTGTTATCTTTGAGAATTTTCTCACTTGTAACGTCGTGCAGTTCAACCTGAAATGTAGAATACTAAGTTATGAACTCATCAGTTTTGAATACTACTTATTCAAAAGTTACAATTACATTGTACTATACCTACATTGTTAGTTTTAGATTCATATTGTATTTTACCTTCTGGGATTCTGAGTAAAGATATTTTTTTAATACCGGTACAGCTGTTTTCTGACTATAAAACCCAATATAGCATCATTTAGGTGGGGTTATGCAAGGGAAGCGCGTGAAATTTAAAAAAAAAAACATTTTGCAGTTCGCAGGGCAGTATCAGATTGTAAGGTTGAATGCATTTACTGAATTATCAAAAAAAAACTCTATGAAACTTCTATCTTAGCATCAGCATACTCAGTTAAAGGAACTGTTATAGATTATACAAGTTCTAGATTACACTATAACAAAATCTTCCACAACCTGCTGTAAACGTCCCCAATTTCATAAACTTTATGGCTGACCCTCCTGCGGGGAATCACCACATTATAGTAATCTTGACAGTCGAACATCATGAAACTCTTTCCTACTTCCACATCTAGGTTGCATTGCAAAGTCTTGTCTCGATACGTAAAAGCCTCCATGGAGAACGTTTTTTCAGTTATAGGCACGTAGGAGTTGCACAGAGTGGTGGAGAATACGAGTGTCATGCGTGACTGATCGTCGGGGTAAAGCATCTTGGTCATGGATTGGCTGGAAAGGTTAGTAGGAGTTACTGGAATGTGCTATCATAGGTGCCTACTTTATATGGTGGCTGCTTGTCCTCAAAGAAGAAAAGAATGTTGGCCTAGCTTGCTGACACTGGACATGGTGAAGAGGTCTGTATATGCTGGTTCATCGACGTTTATTTTACTCTTTAGGACCGTCTAACTTGCAAACTATCTTATCTTACATATCAAAAATGAACTATTTCGTTTAGTTTGCCGTATATAATTATCCCAGAATCCTATTAGTGAAACTATCGAATGTCAGAGTGTTTTTTTTTTTAAATCAACGGGTTCGTTTCCTGGCCAATTGGCCTGGCCAATATTCCTAATATTGATTTTCCAAAAATCCAATGATGCAGTTTTAGTTTTCATCGAAATAGGGCTCGAGACTCCTTTCAGTATATTTTGCTATTCCTCATGGTTTCGGATTTAGCCATTCGCACCCACTAAGATGTGAGTGGGAGGCTCTCTCCGAAAATTTCAAGTAAATATCAAGTCCTACTGAATTGGCAGCTTTGGAATCGTTTTTTTCCCTCATAACACAAGATATCATCACGCCTCTAACTCCCGAATGGTTAGGCAAGGCCATACCTAATAGTACTTTTACATAACTGGCGAAAAGTGGCTACACCCACTTTTCTAAACCCGATATGTAATAGGAGGCGAGCCTATTGACATTAACCGGGCACAAATCCAGACTCCGTGGCTACTACTGAGAATTTTGTTAAGAAAAAGCCCAATAACACTTTGCCCGACCTATGAATCAAACCCAGGTCCTCATGCTCAACATTCACGCTTGCGACCACTACACCAACGAGGCAATCCCATCCATCCAAAAGCAGCAAAAAGTTGTATTATTTGAAAGATAAAAAAAATCTCGTGAAAAAAGCAATGTTCTTGGCCTCATGGGGGTTTGAGAATTTATTTATGTTCAAGCTAGTTTCTAGTTTATGTCGACAGTAGGTAGAGGTCTAGTTTGTTGACTTACACAGATTCCATTGGTGGCAGTGGTGACATACATTGTAATCCATCAGGGGATTGATGTGACCCCGAACCTTCCCAGCACCCGGCAAAGATCTCGTTGAAGTTATTGAGAAGCGGGCCATCTGAAGACAAACATTAACTATATTATGCACTTTAGAGGAGAAAGATACTGCATCAGGGGTTGCAGTTAGAAGTTGTAGTTCCTTTTAATCTTTTTACATTGAACAGCATGCATTGCAGCTGTGTTCATCATAAATTGAAAACAAAATAGAAGAACAATTGCAAGCATTCAATGAACTTTTGCCCTCCAACCCTCCTTCCTCCTTCCTCCTTTATCCTTTACTGATTTTGAATTGTAGTCAGTATTCTCATTCGATTTTGAACTTAATCGTCAACCTTTTATGGTTTAAAATCATTTGGAGAAATTTGACATTTTGTGGTAACTTGATGTGCTGGCGACAGTACCTTCTTGCAGCCCAAAAACATGTTACTCAAACAATGTTGCACAACATTGTTTCCCATTAAATATTGAGGCAAAATACTTACTTTCAACAATTTGAGTAGCTAGAGCATTCATGTTTAGGTCAGCTTGCTTATTGTACTCCTTTGCAACGAACAGCGCCAACTGACTGCAGGAGCCGTAGTGCAAGGTCCCAGGTGGTCCGGGGCCGATACCCTTGCAGGTTACCGTGTAATTAGGATACCGCGATACTATGTTGCTACACCTGTAAAGATAATTATAGACATTTATGTACTAGATGGCAGTAGCGAAGGGTCCATTTTTGTCAGAGGTAAGCCGGAGTACATACTCGTATCTTTAATGTGAGTAATTATTTGCCTATAGAATACTTACTGTGCCATTTTTTAAAGGGAAGCCGGTAGGAATCGTTTTTTTTTTTTTTTTTTTTTTTATTTAATTCACAAAACTGATGTACAATCTCAAAAGCAATAAAACAGTTGCAAAACAATATTTCTGATTGACATCTACTAGATGTGAATCTAACATGCTAATATGTAAAACACTTACTATTTAAAAAAAAAAGAGACAATCAGAGAAAAAATTATAAATCGTGAACTTTCCCCAAATTAACTAAATTAACTAAAATGTTAAAAATTAAACATAAGAAGTATATACAAATAGAAAGAAACAAAAACGGATTATACAATTAAGACTCTAAGTTTAGTCCTAACTGAGGCCACGGAACCAGCAAAGATATCGATTTCACTACGAATGGAGTTGGCAAGAGAAAGCATGCGGTAAATGGGTGAAAAATTACCTATATTAGTTCGACTGTGAGGCAGGACGAAAGTTCTTCGGTTAATTAAGCGGCTACTACTACGTGGGACACTAAATTTCACCTTTTCTAAAAGCTCAGGAGAATCCATTATACCATTTACTAATTTAAACAAAAACATGAAGTCTAGAGATTTCCTTCGTGCGCTCAAGGATTTCATTTTATAATGACTCAGCCTAGAGTTATACGAGTTCAAACTACGACACTTGTTATCTGAGAAACTTAAGTGGTATAAGAACCTCTTTTGAACACGTTCAATCCGATCAGAGTGCACCTGATAAAAAGGGTTCCACACCGTACTACAATACTCCAAAATACTTCGAATAACGCTGTTGTAAATGGAAATAGTCAGAATTGGTTCTTTAAAAATTTTCATTTCTCTGACAATGAAACCCGACAATTTAGATGCTCGACTAATAATTTGGTCGTAATGACTCCTAAAACTTAAACTACTATCTATTAAAACACCGAGGTCCCTAATAGTATCAACTTCTTGGAGCGGGCTGTTATTAATCGAGTAATAATATTCACTTGTTTTCTTTTTTCTGCTAAATTTTATGAAGTAACATTTGTTTTGATTTAATGACATTTTATTTTTTATGCACCAATTATGTACGTTATTTAAATCTATCTGAAGCTGAATAATATCGGATTCGTTGTATACAGTTCGATATATTTTTAAATCATCAGCAAAAAGTTTGTATTCCGAATTAAGTTTGCAACCCAAATCATTTATAAAAACTAAGAAAAATAGAGGCCCCAAGTGTGAACCCTGCGGCACCCCTGATAGTATGTAATATTGTTTGGATTTAAAACCCTTGAGATATACCAGTTGTGAGCGATTTTTTAAGTACGATTCGCACCAACGCAGCAACGACCCATGAATGCCCATACTTTCTAATTTAGCAATTAGTAAGTCGTGATCTACCAAATCGAAGCCTTTTTTAAAGTCTGTGTTTATTGCATGAACTTCTCTACCGTCATGCAATGCAGATGATATATATGAAACATACTCGACTAGATTAGACAGTGTCGACTTTTTGGGGCGAAAGCCGTGCTGGTTATCATCCAGCACACTTCTAAAATGAGAAAACATTTTTTTTTGAACAAGTGATTCAATAATTTTACCACAAGCGGATAAAATGGACACTGGTCTGTAATTTGCAACATCATCAACACGACCAGATTTAAAGATTGGCGTGATGTGTGCTATTTTCCACTGGTCAGGGAATAAACCCTGTGCCAAAGAAAAGTTGAACAATGTTGTTAGAGGATCAGCCAGGTTCGCTGCACATTTCCTAAGGAAAAGAGCAGGGATTGAGTCCGGCCCGGGTCCTTTATCACAATCTAGGGAAGACAAGTAATCAAAAACTTCTTTTACCTCAAGTTTGCACAAACTGAAACTATTATTGTTACCGGGAGTGGGTTCAACTGGCGTTGAAGTGAGAGTGTTACTATTTATTCTATATATGGACTGAAAATTATCCGAAAATAGGTCACAGATTTCTTGACCACCCCTGGCCAACGTAGTGTTATTCAAAACCATTTTGTTGGGAATATAATTGTTACCTATCCGTTTATTTTTTAAGTACCTCCAGACATGCTTAGGATTGGTACGGAGATGTTCAGCTATATTCTTTTTAAAATTAGCATAGCAGTGTTTTATCAACTCACTGCAACGCTTTCTTAGGCATTCAAACGTAATTTTATCTCTGGGATTCCCGTATTTTTTATATATATTGTGATATTTAGCTTTTTCTTTAATAACTTTCAGTAAAGCTCTACTGTACCAGACAGGATAACGTTCATCTCGTGGTTTTGTAATCGGAGTATGCAGTTTAATAATTGGCATAAGAATTTCATAGAATTTTTGCAACATGTCGTTAATATTATTTATAGAATTCCATTCATCAGACCAAGCAATTTTCGCAAGTTCAGCGTTGACCGCTTCATAGTTACAGAGATAAAAGTTCAAGTATGGCATTTTATTTTGCACAAGAGGATTGCTATTATTAGATGCAAACGAGATCTCCAGCGCTGGATGATGAAGATCAATTGGTATAAGCGGAATTGAGGCCTGAGCCACCAGCACTTTGTTGTTACTACTACTAAGAACTAGATCTAAAATACGATTTGAAGCATTTAGTATCGTGTTGCATTGATGAAGATCATTAAAGGCTAGCATGTCTAGAAAAGTGTGTTCTATATTACTACTGGATCCTTTGGGGACCAATAGATCAGAGTCCGCATTATATTCCCAATAGATACTACCCATATTAAAATCCCCGATTAGTAAATTGATAGAATTAATTTTGCTCTTTTTGTTAACTACTTCTGTAAAGTTTCGAAACAGTGCATCGATATAGTCTTCTTGAGTTGTATGGAACCTTCGCCTCTACTAGATGGTTATAACATAACGATCGTGGAAATTTGAAGTAACGTAAAGGACATTAAGCGTGACGTTCGAATTTCCGCGCTGAGACCAGCGTTACTTATTCAACAGAGAGCTCTTGTTCCTTACGACATTTCAAGTTTCCACAGTTGATAACATCACGCCTGTTCCCCGAATGGTTAGGCAGATGTACCGTATAGTATAGCCATATTATTAGTTATGTTTAAGTCCTATAAGGGGTCCTATTATGACGCGTCTATTGCCATAAACTGGGCACAAATCCAGACTCCATGGCTACTACTGAGAAATTCCTGATGGGAAACCCAATTTTACTTTGCTCGACCTAAATTGACCACGGGACTTCATGCTCTGCAGTCAGGCTTGCAACCACTAGACCAGGCATTAATATGGGACCAATTTTATAAAAAACTAACGACCCGCCCCGGCTTTGCACGGGTGCAATGTTATACATATAAACCTTCCTCTTGAATCACTCTATCTATTAAAAAACCCGCATCGAAATCCGTTGCGTAGTTTTAAAGATATAAGCACACATAGGGACAGACAGCTGGAAGCTACTTTGTTTTATATTAGGTAGTGAAAATTCAATGAACCATCGCGGGCTTTCGCAAATATTGGACAGAGACCTCTCCTGTGCTGCGGCATCCTGTCCTCCGTCTTACACATGCAGCCCGTCACAGACACTCGGTCGTTGGTCCATGTAGCTGTGGCACATCCCACATTGCTTGCCGATACGCGTCCTTCACTCGAGGACGCGTTTGCTCCATCGGCCAGCGGTCTTTCGAAAGACATGGCCAGCCCACTGCCATTTCAGCTTGGGCCATTTAATTTCAGATCTTATTTATATGTAATTTACTTTTAATTAAAAATGATTACCAATCATTAAACTGTTCTCTGGTCCACTCAAAAAGATGATCCCAACGTCGGAGTCCATTCTTCTCTAACGCTTTGAATAGGACGTTGAAATCAGCATTGGGTGTAGTGAAAACGACAATCCAGGGTTTTATGAAGCCAAAAACAGTGTGAATGAATCTCTCCAGGTCATGGGGGAGCATGTGTTCTATCATCTCGATGGCAATCACCGCATCGCAGCCGATGAGCCGGTAGTCTGGATCAGCTGCATTACCTTGGAATAACTGGAAATAAAACATATACTTATGTCGGATCCGGTCATTGGTACGGACATAAAATTAATCGCAAGTACGCCAGTGGTAACATCGCGCGACCTACTTACAAGTCTACTACTACAGCGTGCTTCTACAGAGTCTTGATGTTTGAGCTCGCAGCGAGGACGACATTGAGTGTCTGATCGCGGCGATTGAGTGTCTGATCGCGGCGGAGTTGAAACGCCCAGGAACTGTACCCGATGCATTGGGTCGCGTGTTATTGTAATTTCAATTAATTTGTTAGTTTAATAAAAACAGTGTATCACACCCAGTGTTTTTTCATTGCACGAAACCCGTCTTCTGCCCACATGATGTACGAGCCTAACGGAATAAATCCTGACAATGTGACATTTATTATTTGAGATAATATTTTCAGACATTATTTATTTGTTTTTATTAGTTTATCAAATGCTAAACCGCGGCGCCTTTAATTTGGTCCTAAACTATCCTCCTCCTCATCATTTCAGCCGAAAGACGTCCACTGCTGGACATAGGCCTCCCCCAATGTCGCCACATTGCCCGGTCCCATGCATCTCACATCCACCGGATCCCCGCACCCTTCATCAGGTCATCGGTCCACCTAGTAGGAGGCCTTCCAACGCAACATCTACTGGTTCGCGGTTGCCACTCGTCCGTTCTGCGAGCAATGTGCCCTGCCCACTGCCACTAAGTTTGGCAATTCTTCGGGCTTCATCGGTAACCTTGGTTCCCTTGAGGACAACTATCTTATCTTTGTATAATAATTTTATTATTTTAATTTTAAAGCTATAGACTGGTTAGTCGGGATCACACAAAAGCAGAGATAGAAAACCAAAGTAAAACAAATAATTTTCTTACAGTAACATGTAAGGGGCTCTCCCTCTTAGGAGAGTACTCATCACCACCCAGCAGGTCAGAGGAACATCGGAGAGGAATGGTCTCGATATCCACACCAAGAATGCAGCGAATACCGGGAACTTCCTTCAAGTACTTGATAAAGCTCATATCATGGTGGCCAAAATCCACTACCTGTTACACAAAGTAGTAAAAAAATCTATTGAAAGAAGCAACTGTTATAGTTAGGTTTACATCTGCCCACTTGTATGGATTTTAGGGGCCTTCCAGACTCTGACTCCAGAACTGAAGAACTTGAAAAAAAAAGTTTCTGAAAAAAGCAAGATTAAATAGTAAAAGAAAATAAAAAATAAAAAAAGCTTCTATTTATAATGTATAAAAAGGGACAATATTTTTTCCATGTAACAGGTTTATTTTGTGGGGATTTCTTTAAATTATAATTTTATGCTTTTTAAGCTCATATTACTGGTAGACCCACTAGCATCGACTCGCAAAGAAAGCTGTTGAATAGTACTCATGACAGATCGACTTTAGCAGAACTGCAAGGACTGAGAAGCCGTACTTCAATACTTTAATTTTGCACTAAGCGTTGAACATCAATGTTTACATTTAGAGTAACCTGCAGTATTAGCATGTACTCATCAAAACTAATTTTATGAAGCCAAACACAAGATAGACTCCATACACCATTGAGAAGTTTTTCTGGCAGATTGGGTATCCTGCATGATCCTGGTGATGCTAATGCGCATCAGGTCAAGGTTAGGATACTTTTGTAATATCATTCACATTTCATCAGATCTGTGGAAGTTGTTTATATCTCTTTATCAACTAAAAAAGAGGTGATGAACGTCAAAAAGCTGATCAGATCTTCTTGAAACATAGCTAAGAACACTCTTGATTAAGACACCTTTCAAACAAAAAAAACAATCAAAATCGGTTCATCTGTTCAGCAGCTATGATGCCACAGACAGACACACATTCACACTTCAAACTTATAACACCCCTCTTATTTACTTGGGGGTTCACAAATGTAAAGGCAGATGTCTGACTTTTCTTCTGGATTTTCTAAATTTGATCTGGATCTGGATTTCCACTCAATTGTTCTTTAGCCCTACAATTTTACTTGATAATGAATAATGTAAACTTTACACTGACATATCGAATTTGTGTTCTGGATTTCCACTCAATTGTTCTTTAGCCCTACAATTTTTACATCATAATGAATAATGTAAACTTTACACTGACATATCGAATTTGTGTTGTCAAGTCAGTTTGTGAAGTTAGGGTAAAATCCTAATCTGTCTCCCCGAACAAAACTTGTTGTCCTGATCCTGCTATCAACCACAGGCCAGCAGCTTAATCAATATTTTAGGTAGTTTTTAGTATACCGATACCTTCTCAATCTTCCCAGCCCAGCAGTTATCCAAGAGACAGTCGCTAACTGTTGCATAGCGTTGCGCGTACATCGGTGGGTAGAACGTGACCCCCTTCTCCTCGTCAAACTCCGAGAACACTTGGTCATCAGCATCATCATCCTCCAGATCGCTCCCACTTCCGTCGAAAAAACCTAACGTTAATTGCTTATAATAAGGCCGCACTAAACGGTCTAATGCAGAAAACAAAGATTCACGGAAAAAAACTAATGTCTGAAGAGCAACGATCATGATTCACGGATTGGACTGGAGATTTCAAGGTATTGCCTATGTATTTAACTTCCAACGAGATGGTGAAAAGCGGAAAGTAGCCGACAATGCCAAGATGTTCACATGTTTATTTTCTTTTTCTTGTTTTGATTGACTTTGGATTTGACAGTGACATTTAACGGAGAAGAATATTCATAGACAGTATTTTTAAGGTTCCGTAGCCAACGGCAAAATCGAAACTTATAATTTTAATTTCACATCACATTTCCACCTCCCTTAAATTGAAAAATGTGAAGGACCTTAATTACAATTATGATCGTGAAAAAAGCAACAGAAAAGTATTGCATCAAAATTTATACGAACTTTATGTAAGATAAATTTAATAATACGAAAAATTAAAAAAAAACGAGTTAGCTTTACAGTAGTTGCTTAGTAAGATGTGTAAAATCTAACATTTGAAGTACTAAGCAACATTACATTCGATCCTGAAAAAACATATTCAGTTATTATTTGACATGATTTTTCGTAGCGAAGACCAAATATACAGCCTGTAACGGAAAGGGTATACACCGTGTTCCGGACGATATAGGTATTCAAAATAATTGATTAAATTAATCGGAAACCCAATAGCAAATTACAATAAACAACAAATCTGACAGTTAAAATCATGCATGACAAATAACAACTTATGTATCCATGGAGACCAGTTTAATCTCCGTTATCAAAAGTGATCGTACTTCTTCGCTATCTCTAAGGTTCCTCTCGTACGTGCAAATGACATGCAAATAGTATTGATAGATTTGCACTAAGCGGCAACATAGGCCAAATTAAGACCCTTTCATACTGCATAGCTCAATTAAATTTCATTAAATCAAATTACAAATATCTTTGTAACGAAGCCTTTTAAGTACTACTCTCTTTGTTATATTTGATTTGTAAAAGCTACAGAAGCGTTTGCCAAAGTTTATGGATAACGTGAAGAACACGGTGTATACATACCAAAGGTACGACTTCTTTGGATGATAACAAACGATATGGCAAGGGTTTTTTAATCCCATCTCAACATGTTCGGAAGTTATAATATTTTTTAATTCATTGATACCAGATACTGAACTTTTCAAATTGAAATCAACACATCACTAGCAATAAGTCAGCTGATCGGTGTCAGCGAACTATTTGTAAGTAAGAATAAACCTCTTACTCCTGGTAATTCTGAATAAAGGGTTCCGCATGTTTATTTTTTATTTGCAAAATAATTTCACTGTCTTTTCCTAAACTTAGATTATGTCTGTGAACAAGCTACAATTAATTTGCCTAGGTATCTAAATTTAATGAAATATTGATACCACTGCTTGCATTGTCACGGTCGTATCATTACACACTTGTTTGTTTTTACGTAGTTTTCTTTTGTAGAAGATTACTTTGTAGATAATTATTTAGTATCATCATCTGCCTAGCCTTTTCCCAACTATGCTAGGGTCGGCTTCCAGTCTAACCGGATGCAGCTGAATACCAGTAGGTATTTTACATGGAGCGACTGTATATCTGACCTCCACAACCCAGTTAGTACTGGGTAATACGATACCCCTTGGTAAGACTGGTAAATAATTATTATTTAGATAATATTCCACCCGCCACCACC
Source organism: Eugnorisma glareosa (assembly GCA_947578425.1). Classification (NCBI taxonomy): domain Eukaryota; kingdom Metazoa; phylum Arthropoda; class Insecta; order Lepidoptera; family Noctuidae; genus Eugnorisma; species Eugnorisma glareosa. The sequence goes on from OX387959.1 coordinate 17,908,376, forward strand.
TTACCATCGTACCTACAACACAGTAATTACCTAATTTAATAACAATATTCCTGTAAATTTCCGAAGGTTATTCTTTTATTTTGGTGGCCATATGGATCAACGATGTTTTGCTTTATTTTTTTTATCGATTCACAGATCGAATACCGTGATCTTGTTTGAAATTAGATTGTTTTGTTGTTCTTGTTTGGATTTAGATTAACCTACCTATTCGCTGTTTATTATTGTCAGCACAATACTTTGGGCAAAGAACTCGAATAACTAAATTATACGCCTTTTTACACTACGATCCAAAAGATTTGATTCACCTTACTATTGAAACAATTTATTAAAAAAAAACATTATTGTTTGCCATTAAAAAAGGATTTAGTAACATAATTTGTCCAACTGAACCCAAAACATCATCTTAAATGCAACTTATGCATCTCCTAGTACTAATAAAATCACAGTGGGTTCCGTTCATCATTTTAAATTCACGCTCTGTCAAACGTTGCTGTTTGAGTGGTACATGAGTTTTATTATTTACATCAGAACGTTCGGCCAGTCGAGATAGGGCGCTGGCTGCTACTCCAGTTTTTAGTGACGATTTTGTGACGTATAAAGATGCCAGCCAAAGAATTTGTGACAGAACAGTTCGAGAGTTAGAAGCATTTATTTATGGCCGAACGACCTGATATCAGAACGTTCGGCCAACCTGAATCTCCATAACTGAAGACCTTAGAGAAACTGTTACTGAATAAAGATTTAGTGACGATTTGGTGACAAACAACCAATGCTTTACTTTTACTCGTAATGCCACCGGTTAAAAGTAAAATGAATGTTGGTTCCTGGATCATCAGGACGTTCGGCCAACGTAATCTCCATAACTGAGGACCTGAGAGAAACCGTTAATGAATAAAGATTTAGTGACGAGACTGAAACGAATTTTTATTGCTTTATTTTTTTTGTGACGGCCCCTTTAAATAGTAAAATGAAAATTTAACATATAACCTCAAAATATTGGGATTATAGATTCCTCCACAAGGAAGAAGCCCAGAGAAACCGTTAATCAATAAAGAGTTAGTGACGACTCTGAAACGAGCTTTTATTGTTTTATTTTTTTTTGTGACGGCCCCTAGTAGTAAATTGAATATTTAACATATAACCTCAAAACATTGGGATTATCGATTCCTCCACAACGAAGAAGCCTAGAAGAATCGTAAAACTCCTGATGTGTATAGGTTTTCAGTGCAATGGTGTCAGTATTTTCGTTGATTCAAGATTAATCTATAAAAATGCACTATGGCGGATGGCGACTGAAATAGGGTGACCATGTCTCCCAACAAGAAACAAGTATCTAAGTAGGTACCTAGGTATTTATCTACTGAATGAAGAGAAACACGTCGAAATAGTTGAAATAAGGTGATGATGTAGGTATTACATCAAATATATTACATGGAATAATAACCTGCACGTACATAGTAGACTCTATAATTACGTTTGGTTTAGACTACAACAATGTACACAGTTTATCAGAAATGCCTCCTACGATTTTAGTTAAGAACAAAGTTTTTCATATACTGGGTGTAATTGAATACATTTCGTCTGTGCTAGGCAAAATCGGCCACTACAAATGTCATGTTTACGATAAAAATAAATGGGTATGTTATGATGATGGAAAGTGTGAACTACATCAAAGCTCTGTTGACATAAAAATTACAATGCACACTATAACATATGTCATATTAGAAAATGACAGCAATTACTCAAATAATTTAGGTACTTAATCTAGTAGAAACTCATGACAAGAGACTGATTTGTATATATGTAAGTACTTACCTACTATTGTTAAGTTTTATACAGTTGTTAAGTTTTTTACTTCTATGTAGATGGACACTTTTAAAGGGATGACAGTACCTACCTACTTGTTAACACGACCAATTTTAAACTACTACCTAACTTATTATAAGTCAATTTAATTTTAAGCAGTTTCTGATTATAAGAATCAAGCGCTTTTAATGTGTTAAAAAAATATATTCTCTATTTACAAGGTTAATGGTAATGTAAAAACGTAATATGTACATTTAATTTTATTTTTAGTGCATCTCCGGGTTTTGCTGCGTTCCTTCCCCCGCAACTTCCTCGCGGCGCCTTGCTCTCTCTCGCTCGCCAATCATGTCACTGGTGTGACGTCATCGAGGTCAGGCGCAGAGATCCTTTGGTACTTTAATAGTACCAGACAGGACTATCGAAAATGGGTAGCCTAAGTTCTGGCTGACCTTACCGGAAAGAAAGCCGTAATGTTGTCTGACTAGTATTTTTAAGAGTTCATTTGGTGTAGTTATTGTATAATCTTACTGTGATTTATCTATAGAACTGTTTTTTAATTGTAAAATGTATAATCTAGTTTATCAAACTAATAATAATATTGTCGGGCCACCACCGAAAGAAATCCGATTTGACAAGTTTCAAGTCAATCACCTAGCAATAAACACAAGACGCTGTCAAATCTATCTATCTTCTCTCGTGGTGAACCAATTTAACTGTAATTCTAAAAAGTAAAAATTATTATGTACCTAACTACCTACCGCTTTTTTTGGATGATTGATTAAAAATAAAGCATGTTTTAATTTGTATACCTATTTATTTAAGTATATTTGTACTTAGTCAAATTTGCCAATGTCCAATGTCAGTCACCTTTCCACTTTCGTTTGCTTTTAGCCAAAATAGACTCGACTAATATAACAAAAACTTCACAAGTGGACACTGGTATGCAGGCATCAGGTCAACGTTGCTAGTACCTATATATATATAATTTAATATAACGACGTGCTTCATATACTTGTTTCGTTGGAATACATGGTCACCCTATTTCAGTCGCCATCCGCCATAGTGCATTTTTATAGATTAATCTTGAATCAACGAAAATACTGACACCATTGCACTGAAAACCTATACACATCAGGAGTTTTACGATTCTTCTAGGCTTCTTCGTTGTGGAGGAATCGATAATCCCAATGTTTTGAGGTTATATGTTAAATATTCAATTTACTACTTAAAGGGGCCGTCACAAAAAAAAATAAAACAATAAAAGCTCGTTTCAGAGTCGTCACTAACTCTTTATTGATTAACGGTTTCTCTGGGCTTCTTCCTTGTGGAGGAATCTATAATCCCAATATTTTGAGGTTATATGTTAAATTTTCATTTTACTATTTAAAGGGGCCGTCACAAAAAAAATAAAGCAATAAAAATTCGTTTCAGTCTCGTCACTAAATCTTTATTCATTAACGGTTTCTCTCAGGTCCTCAGTTATGGAGATTACGTTGGCCGAACGTCCTGATGATCCAGGAACCAACATTCATTTTACTTTTAACCGGTGGCATTACGAGTAAAAGTAAAGCATTGGTTGTTTGTCACCAAATCGTCACTAAATCTTTATTCAGTAACAGTTTCTCTAAGGTCTTCAGTTATGGAGATTCAGGTTGGCCGAACGTTCTGATATCAGGTCGTTCGGCCATAAATAAATGCTTCTAACTCTCGAACTGTTCTGTCACAAATTCTTTGGCTGGCATCTTTATGCGTCACATAATCGTCACTAAAAACTGGAGTAGCAGCCAGCGCCCTATCTCGACTGGCCGAACGTTCTGATGTAAATATTGGTTTGAGCACGTTTACATAATCCAAATGAAGTCAGTAAAAATGTCTTAAAACAGTATCTAACTAAAAAAAGAAATTAAGTACCAGGACCGCATGAGTAACAAGTAGTATTATTGCTGAATTGAAAATCGTTTGCTCGCAGAACCCTGATTTCGTTGTTACACATACATAGTCAATCATCGTTGTGTATGTATGTAACCAGGTTTAGGTTTTAGGGTAAACGTACCATTGCAGTCCTGTAGTTTGAATTACTCCTGGTAAATTAAACTTCTAATCAGATTTCAAATCATCTTAGGTGAGTTAATATTTTGATCAAAGTTTATTATTTGTTATTTAAAAAAAAAAGCTCTGGGTGTTCAGATTCTCACGTATAACACACGTACAACATAATTATGATCAAATTACCACATTAATGATCTGTAATGGATTGAAATGATTTTTCAATTTTGAATTTGATTTACGTAGTTAACTCTTATTTTTAAAACAATTTTTTTTTAATAGTTGTGGACACTAATTGGGACAGCTACCCTACTACCAGGATACGAGTAGCAAGGAATAGGAGCTTTATTTTGCATTATTGTTAATAATTTATTTGCTCGTCAGTCGTCGACTTCTCCGCGTGTGGTGCACATCGTTCCCATCCGTGTGATACGCGCATAAGTTCTAATTGTTTATATTGTTTTCGTTGTGTTTGTTTCGAGCTTTCCGCAATGGACCGGGCGTGGTAGTAGAACCGTTCGCCCGCCCGTCCGGGCTGGAGTGGAGACCACGCATTGGAAAGCGCAGCGTGTGACGGCCACCTGCCAGATGGACCGACGACCTTGCTAAAGTTGCAGGGAGTCGCTGGATGCAGGTGGCATTGGAAATCGATTGGGGAGGCCTATGTTCAGCAGTGGACAACAACAGCCCTTCCAAACCCAGACCTTACCGCGTTAGACTTTTATTTGTGGGGTTACATTAAAACGTAGTGAACGCAGTGCCGTGTGATACAGTGGACCAAATTAATGAAAGTGCGTATTGAGGCCGCTTTCAGGCCAGTAACACCAGAAATGCTACGCAATGTTCAGGTGTCCATGAACAAGCGAGCGGCCTCGTGCATACAATACCATGGACACCACATCGAACCCCACCTTTAAAAATGTAAGTAAATTTACAAAAAATTAAGCAAAACTGTAAGATTTTACTGTTTACTCTTTATTAAATAATAGGATGAAACTAGCTAACCTACCTAACCTTTGTTTCGATTTTTTATTACGTAACTTTTATTATGTATCTCAGTTTTTACATGAAATTTCTGGCTTGATATTAACGAGTAAACGGTAATTGTAAATCAATAATTAAATTACGCATTATTCATTTTTACGTCACGGTCAAGTAGGTACATTGGGCGGCGAGGCGCGCGGCCGGGGCGCGGTGGCTTGTTTGATTTCGTCAGTTCGCGCCAACAAAGACACCGCCTGCTAGGCTTCTAAACAGTATGGTACTAGGCGCGCAGAATTACGGAAGAGATTTGATTTATTTATTAGACAGAGAGAGAGTGATATTGGCAAGTAATGTGGAAAGTCATTGACCCCCGTAGTGCGGTGACACGTTTTTATGATTTATATTTCAGAAACATAAGAAACCGAAAATTTGGTATTCATTTCTTGAGTATTTTATTTTGAGCTGAAACTTTGTATAGTGATTCTATACCAGCTGTAATATTTAGTGCTTAAGGATAGTAATACCCTTTCCGTTACACGTTGTATATCTAAATCAATTCGACACATTGCTGACATCTCTATAATCAAATCTGTTCATCTCGCATTGTGTCAATCTTTGCTGTCCTGTCCTATTGTCCCTAGTAGCAATTACCGTTGGCTTTCATATGCCAACAGTTGGGAATGTATTGGCAGACGGTTAGTTATTCCGCCAACCTAAACTTAAAATAGGCCCATTGTCGTAAACATGCACTATTTGCCCAACAGATAGCCAACGGCGGGCCTGCTGCTTCTGTTCCTACTGTTGGGAGATTTTAGTAGGGATTTAAGTTATTTTAACAACATCGGTCCAACTTAAAAACCCTTCAATGGCCCTGTTACAGCCACTCCTACCTACGGGTTGATAGCGGCCTAGCGGGGTGCGCGGGGGGCGGGCGGCGGCGGCACTGTCGCCCGACCCGCCCGCCATTTTGTTATTCATTCGTTGTTTGTTGTTGTGCACCTGCAGTTGCGGAGTACCTATTTGTTTTTTTCGCGATCGCAAGATAACATTAATGTATAAAGTTGTGGAATTTTTCGACAATGATGGATGCGGTGGGGAACTCGGTGTGGTACGTAAAGAGTGGATGACGCCGAAGAAGACTCACTGCATGTGGCCTCCGTTTAAAACCACAAATAAATTTAACAAATGCCTTGCCAGTAACGAGTCTCCCAATAAGCTAACGTGGACATTATGTCCAATAAAACGTTTATTCTATGAAACGGGTAAGTACCTAAGTTTTTCTTGTGGTAGTTTAATTAGTTATGTACCTAAAACCCGTGCGAATAAACTTGAGACCTGGGATTATGATGCTATAGGAAATACAACAGATCTGTTCCAACAACAATATACTATTTTGTTCATATTAAATAATCTCTGCAAATCTCTAAAATTTCATATAAAAATAGGTACTACGACGAATCATTAACCAAACTTTAATTGAATTTAATCCTCGGCCCGGTCTCAAGTTAATTCGCACTTAACCAGCTTGCGTGAAGTTCACATTCTAGCGCCGAGAAGTCGTGAGACAATCAGTGAACTGCTAATTATGTACCTAACTTTAAAGCTATAAAGCAAGGAAAATTGAATCTTGAAATAAATATGAGCGTCATTACTCATTAGAAAACTTATACCTAGGTAGGTACTTACCTGACTAAAACGCTCAATAAGTCAATTTTATTTTTAGATAACCTCTTAAAGGCGCGCCAGAAGTGTAAAATGGCAGAAAGTGATTCAGAACTGACTACTGATGTAGAAGAAGGTAGTAGAAAAAGAAAGAAGAAGAAAATTGTTTTTGATAGTGATGGTGAGACCGATGGAGAAAAGGAAAATGAAAAGTATGTAAAAATAAGTTATCCGAAACCACCTCACAGATCACTGGCTAGTAATGGTAAGTACCTAATACTTACTTAAATAAAATGTTGTGTGAAGTGTGAAGATTAATATTGTATTATCTTCACACAACATTTTATTACATACATACTAAAGTTATTGAGAAAATATTAATACAGTTGGGACCACGCCAAGCTTGACACTATAAACTTTGGACCGGCCCTGTAATGTATGGCATGTAGTACAAATCAGTGATCAACTTAAACTTGTAGGTAGTGTCTTGACGTGCTCCCAACTGTACCTATGTACCTAGCTATTTATTTAGCGCTGATCTACCTATTTAGTCGACCAAAAAAAAAACTAGATGAAAAAATAAAATCAGCATTTCAACATCTCTTAAACAAATAGGCATGTGTAAGTATGGTACCTACAGTGTAATTTTGTTTCAATAATTTTATAAGTGACCCTGTTGATGTTAATATTTTGTTCTATTTATGTAGGTACCTACCTATTTTTGTAAATAATTAAATAACTATTTAATCTTCTTACCTACAGTGCCTTGGATGGCAAAGGCAAGTACAAAACTGTATTGGTAATGCATCTGTTACTATCATAATAATAAGATACCTAACTAGGAAAGCTAATTATGAAAGATTAAGTTTGGATGTCTGGATGGATGTTTTTTACTCAATCACACCCAACAAGCTCATAACCCATTGATCACATTACACCAGAATAGCTGAATGGATATGGATGAAATTTGGCACAGAGAAAGATTATAGTCTAAATAGCACATAGGCAATTTTTTATCCCGGAAAAATGCACAGTTCCCGTGGGATAAAAGAATAGTAGTCCAAAGCAAAGGCAAAGCTGTGGGTGTTCACTAGTAATATTAGGTATTTCTCATAAATTTTATGTGTAAATAATATCATAATAATTATCCCAAAAAAGTGGGAACTAGAGATTTAGGTATGAGGATCGCACAATTCAAAATTTGATTGTGGTGCATGTTTCATTGTGATTTTATCTTTGTTTCTTCTATAGATTCTTCCTCAAGATATGACTATGTAAGCAAACCCAATAAAAAATTAACTCAACACTTTAATGTTGATGGTAAGCTTTTTTTTCTCTATTTTGACAGAATTAACTTCCACCGTTTTACAATTTAATCTAAGTAGTTCTATATGATTGCTTGTTTTTAGATTCTCCAATGCCAAATAGCCCACACAGTGTGGACACACAGCAAGACAGTAAGTGTACCATGTAATATTAAAATTAGGTATTTCTCATAAATTTTATATGTAAGTAAACTAGCTTTCTGCCCACGACTTTGTTCGTGTAAAATTCGGTTGTCCGCAATGACCACTTTAAATGACCTCCTCATTGTATAAAATTTAGTACTATGGATAGGTCCAGCTGTAGCTCTGTTTCTACCTACCCGAATGAGACCAAACTCCCTTGCAAGTGCACACCAAGGGCCTTCTACCACTGCAACTATGAATGGGTGGCAGTGGGTGGTCATGGAGAAAACGCTGGAGACAATAACAAACACTTTCCTATATATTGATAATATATTGATTTAGCACGAAAAAGTGAAATAAAAATTTAGGAGCATACAATTTAAAATTTCATTAAGGTGCATGTTTCATTGCGATTTTATCTTTTTGTTTATTTTATAGATTCTGCCTCAAGATACGAGTATATTCCCAATAAAAAATTAAGTCTGCAAGATTTTAATGTTGATGGTAAGCTTTTTTCTATCTTTTGACAGGATTACTAAACGCGTCATTCATTGTCGTTGAAATGTCAGTGCAGGTACATTGAGTGACAGTTATGTAATATTCTGTAATTTTGGTTTGATAAATATGTGAACGTGTATTTTATTTAAGTAAGTAAGTGAACGTTTACTAACATAGGTATTATATTAAAATGCTACTTTGTAGCTAATAATCCCAAAACTATTTTATGAGCCAACAAGATATTCGTCGGAAGATTTCATCTGTCAAAATTGAATGAACAATTGAAAATATGAATTTGACTCTTTTACAATGAAATATGGTCTTGGAAACATTAGTAGCAACCTAAGAAATAGTGATAATTCATTATTTCATGTTTTCGAGGCATAAATATTCATATCTAAATAGATTTCAAGTATTTTCAATTCAAGGTTTCCAGCGCAGGATTGGCATTGAAGTGTCAATGCCCAATGCCCAATGCCCAATGCCAAATGCCAAGATCCAGTGGGATCAGGCCGTTTACGTTCAGTCCAGTAGACAGTCTTACTGTGTTGAGGTACATTACGCGGCGACCACTGACACGCGTTGCGTTTACACGGATCCAGTGCCCCTGGCACATGGTGTACGGGGGAGGACACTGGATTGAAAAATAGGAACGTAGTCTATTCCAATCCAGCGCTGGATGCTGGACGCTGTACTGGACCAAGTGCTGCAGCCTTGAGAGTTATTATAAGTGGAGCGATAGGCATTTTTGTGATTTAATCCTTGTTTTATTTATAGATTCTTCCTCAAGATATGAGTATGTAAGCAAACCCAATAAAAAATCAACTCTGCAAGGTTTTCATGTTGATGGTAAGCTTTTTTCTCTTTTGACAGAATTAAGTTCCACCATTTTACAATTCAATATAGGCAGTTCTAAGTTATTGCTTGTTTTTAGATTCTCCAATGCCAAATAGCCCCCCCTGCAGTGTGAACACACAGCGATACAGTAAGTGTCAAACTCATTTTGATGATAAAATTATGAAGTCAATTTTATTATTCTTATCATATTACTGTCTTAATTACAGGTCCAGTATTATCAACACATTCAACACCAAGCCAGCCACTAATACTGACAGAAATCAATTCTTCTCTATGTAAATATGATTACTTTTCAAGTACATAATAATGACTAGCTTATGCTTGCAACTTCCTCTCTACTAGTTAAAGTGGACAGCCAATAGTATAAACACACTAAAACTCAGAGCTCACATAAAAAAAATAAAAAAATATATTAACAAAGATTTAATGTTTCAGCTAAAATTGCAAACTACCTAGGGGAAATCACGTCTGCAATAAAGGAATTACAACTGTCCCAAGGGGAAGTTTTATCAAGATTATCAACCACATCTGCTGCTATACCAGAGCGTTTACCAGAGAATGTATCTTTACCATTAAAATCAGGAACAGATATAATCAGTTTGGAAGTTTGGCTGGAGAACGAAGAAAACAAAGAGCTTTTGGTACTTATTTATTTGCAACTCAAAATTTGTATATAATTTATCGTTAAGTACTGGCAAATTTGTTGCTTACTGGCATACTTACTATAGTGGGTTGTTTTGTGTTTGTTGCAGATAAACTACTTGACCTACATTGGTGGGAACAAAACTGGTCCTATCACAAGAAGAATCCTTGAACGAATATTTGACAAAAACTTAGCTACAAAGTGTAACTGGACAGGAAAAAATAATAAAATTGCTTTAAAAGATTTACAGCTGATTAAAGTAATTATAGGTAAGTTAAGCCTTAATTATGTTTTTTCTAAGAGAGTGATAAGATAAAAAATTAAGTACCTAACTGTAACTATCATACACACTCATAGCCTAGGAAGATCCTGTATTGTGGGTGCCATGGACACACAAAGAGATATGCAAACTCAATATCTGCTCTAATCGGGAATGAACCCGGGTCCTTCAATAACATTTGGATGATTTAAATAAACTGCACACTGGTAGAGTGATCAGGTTACTGTGCGAGTGGTCACAGGTTCGATTCCTGCATTAATATTTGTAAAGACTAATTACTTATTACTTATTTTTGTATTGAAGTGTATTTTTGTATATTTTAGGTGCAGTACGTAAAAACAAGGCTGCAGAGAAAGAAACTGATCATGGAATAACTGAAATTATAGTTAGTTGGTTTAGATTCGCCAAGGACAGGGATGGAGGACGTGAGAGTCGTAGAGCAAGAAGCAATTAATTTTTCTAGTTACTCTGGTGTGTCAGAGAGAACAAAATCCCGCCATCGAAGTGCTATTAAAAATAGTCTTACACGTGAGTTACAAGTTGAGGTTGAACGTATTTCGAATAACTATTTTAGTTTGAGTCCACCCTTAGTTTTGTATAATGTTAATAATGATAGTCCTAGTGAGATTGAAAGTAATTTGGAAAATAATAATGCACCGCTTATATCTCATAACAATAATACAGAAACGAATTTTGCTACATCTCTCATTTCGTGGTCTCATGACCACAATATTTCGCACTCAGCTTTAGATGCTTTGTTAAAAATACTAAAACCTTATCATGCATCATTGCCTAAAGATTCACGGACATTGTTACACACGCCAAAGCAAATTAATGTTAGAGAATGTGATGCCGGCTCTTTCATATATTTCGGACTTTTACCTAATATACTAGAAAGAGCTTCTACTGGGTTAATTGACAATCAAAACTACCCTATAATTGATTTAAAAAAATTAGAAATTAATAGTGATTTATTGACTGTAACTGTTAATGTGGATGGCTTACCCGTACATTCTAGTACAAATTATTCTTTTTGGCCCATTTTATGTATTCTAGATCAGTGTATTAACAAAAAGCCTTTCATTGTCGGGCTTTTCTATGGTGAATCAAAACCAAATAATGTTAATAATTATTTACGACCCTTCGTTGACGAGTGTTTTGAGTTAGAAACAAATGGTATAACCATTCAAGGAAAAAAGTATGCATTTAGATTGAGTTGCATTGTAGCTGATGCACCTGCACGTGCATTTATAAAATCCATTAAATCACACAATTCTCTACATGGTTGTGAAAAATGCACCCAGGAAGGAGTGTACATTGGTAGAACCACATGGCAATACTCACGAAACTTAAATCTTAGAACTGATCTTGACTTTAATAATGTGCACTATGAAGATCACCAGATTGCAAAATCTATTCTTACAGAACTGGAAGTCGGTTTAGTGACACAAGTACCCTTAGACTATATGCACTTAGTGTGTTTAGGTGTAGTAAAAAAATTAATACGTGTTTGGATTGAAAATGGACCAAAAAAGTGTAAGCTTAATTTTTTAAAAGTGACTACAATATCACAAAGGCTATTAGAAATTAAAAAACATTATCCAGCTGAATTTTCTAGACGACCAAGACCTATACAATTATTTAAACATTGGAAGGCTACGGAGTTCCGATCTTTTGTTTTATACCTCGGCCCTGTAGTTTTACTGAACATCTTGTCTAAAAATTTGTATGAACATTTTCTAGCATTACATTGTGCAATATATATTTTATGTAGTGATTTTTTTTCAGTAAGCGAATGGCGCACGTACGCCAATGACTTATTGCATTGTTTTGTCCGTAATGTTCCAACCCTGTATAGTAAAGAACTTCTGGTATATAACTTTCATAATCTTTTACATTTAACAGCAGATACTGAAAAATTTGGTAATCTAGATAACTTCTCTGCTTTTCCCTTTGAAAATTTCATGAGTAAAATTAAACAAATGGTTCGATCTCACAGTCACCCTTTAGAACAGGTTGCAAAAAGGATGGGTGAATTTAAATGTTCAAGTAAATATTCACAAAAGAAAACAGTGATAGTTAGAAAAAAAAGAATTGTAAAAGTAATTTTAGATAATAAATGTATCTTAAGTGTCAATTCTTGCTTTAATACTAAAGAAGGTGATATTGTGGTCATAAAATCTATCAAAGAATTTCCTGAAAGAGGGTCTTACAAATTGGAATGTGATAATTTTTTGGATAAGGTTGATTTTTATACAGTACCAGTAAGAAGTAGTCTGATAGGCATATATAAAGTTAGTCGTACAGAAAAAAAATATATTTCTTCATCAACATTAAATAAGAAGTGTTTGTTGCTACCAAATTTTATTGAAAATGATACTTTTATTTGCATTCCATTTGTAAGTATGACACTTAGTCATTAAAATGTTAACGTACTTACTTTATAGATATTTTTAGTTCTGTTTTTTGTTATTATAGAGAAGTTATTTTTAAGTTTTGTTTTTTTGTTATTCCAAAGAAGTTATTTTTAAGTTTTGTTTCTTCTTCAGCCGTGGTGTAAAATTTGAACTGTACACAAATATACTTATTCAATTACTTAACATAATTTGTATTTCATTTAATTTCAGCTAATTAACTGACAGAAAGTAGGTCAATGCAGACGACACAACGTCCTCTCATGTACTCATCACTTCAAAGTGCAAAAGAGAGACAATACTGTATCGGTGACGTTTGTATGTCGTCGTCTGGGTTGGCCTCGAAATTTTTCAGCCTCAAATATATACTATTCCTAATTGCATATAAGGCCTCGGGGCAAGGGGCTCATTTATTTCAGGCTCCGTCTATACGTATAGGTCGATCGATGCAAAAATCCAATAGGAGTGCCAATCCAGAGGTACAAGCCTTTTTGATAAATGTTTTTTCGCAGGTTTAAACAATATCTTAATCACAATCACATAAGATTCCATTTTACGCTAATTTATTACGTACAATACCAGTCTATGGCATCAGGCAGGGAAAGCTATAACTTTTAAAAATCCTGAGCCTCTAGGCTGGGGCAGCTGCCTCCTCTTGGCGACGCCCAAGACAATATATATATAATACTCAACTAGAATAATTAGTTTTAAACTAGTTCAAGCTTGGCTAATGACGTACCTATTTGGTCCAGTTCAGGGGGGGGCAATTGCACCCATTGCCTCCCCCCCCTAACTGTATCCGCGCCTGCGCCGGCCGCATGCACGTCTCTGCAGATGTACCTTATCTGCTTGAAAATAAGGTTGGTTTTTCAAAACACATCGCTAAAACCAACTTTATTTTGAAGCCACTATGGTTCATGTACAGCGACGGCCGATACGGCCGCGGTACGAGACGCGTCGCTCTGAAACCAGCCATAGAACCAACCAACATACAACCGCTTGCCTACATGTAATATGTATCGTTGGGCCTACCCATAACACGTTGTTTTTGGGCCTTCGTAGGGCAATGCACGTTGGCCCCATCGCAAGTTGGGCCTTCGTAGGCAAATCCACGTAGGCCATCAGTGTTTGGCCCAACCCGCAAACTGCCCGCCAATTGTATGCATTTGCCAACTAACCAGAGGTATGTGGCCCAACTAAATGCCAACAAAAAATGCTACTAGGGGTATAACTTCTAGCCCAGTCAAATTAGCAAAAAAAGAGGGTTCAACCGCGGAATGAGAGATAATAAGCTGTAAACTCGTATACACCTTCATTTTGGTGTTCTTAAAGTTGCCTCAAACTCTCATACAACCTCGTGTCTGCGACGTAAGTTATTCAAGGTCAAAGGTCACAAAAAACAGTTTCTCGCTATTATCTCGGTTTCTGTAGCTCCAATGATGTTAACATGTACTATACAATTGTAGAACATACATTTTGCGACAAATTTTTAGTTGATTTTTTTTTCACACGCCCAACCGTTTTTGAGATAGAGCATCTTAGGTCGTATTTATTACCAGATTCAAAAATGGTTGAAAATGGCATGATTTAGAACCCCAGGAATGGGGTTGGATGCTGCAAAATGATATCCTGGAGCCAATAACAACAATATAACCACCAGCTCCTGAGGAATTACTTAAGGGCGTTAACGTCTTACGGCATGTCATACAAACTTTGAACTCATTTGTTTTCGAAATGACTGAACCGATTTCAATGAAACTTCATGCGCATAAGCAGGATACATATGTCTAAAAAGTTGACAGAGAACATTTTCTAAAAATAGTGTAACAGCAAAATTAGACCGATTTTAAATTTTCCGTAGAAACAGAAATTTCCAATCATCTTGTTTTTTAACCGACTTCAAAAAGGAGAAGGTTCTCAATTCGCCGGAGCCTTTTTTTTTGTATGTTACCCGATTACTCGAAGATGGCTGGGCCGATTTGGATTATTTTTTTTAGTTTAAAAGGGTATACTTCCCAGGTGGTCCCATGATCATCAATTCAGGATCTGATGATAGGATTATTGAGAAATAGATGATGGGATCTTCAAATTTTATAGGCACACTTGAAGTGATTTGGGTAGATTATGGAAGAGTACTTTCTCGGAGTGGTCCCATTTCAATTTGGTGAAGATCTGATGAAGAACTTCGGAGATAGGCAACGGAACTCCTCAATAAATGATAGCAAATGGACTGGGATTGCTGAAATGTCATTCTTGTCTATTGTTTACACCAGTTCATAACATAACATCACGCCGATACGCTGTGAAGAGGTAAGCACATGTGAACCGCTTAAACTTGAAAAATAAAAATAAATTGCAAAAAATTAAACCGACTTCAAAACACAAAAAAATAAAAAGTAACTTTAGCTTCAGAAGTCGGTGACAAAAAAAAACAAAATCAAACTAGCAAAAGTCACCGACTTCTGAAGCTAAAGTTACTTTTTACTTTTTTTGTGTTTTTGAAGTCGGTTTATTTTTTTGCAAAATAGTTCTTTTTTAAAGATATTTCGAAATTAATATTGTTGTTATTGGCTCCAGGAGCTCATTTTGCAGCACCCGACCCCATTCCTGGGGTTCTAAATCATGCCATTCTCAACCATTTTTGAACCTGGTAATAAACACGACTTATATATTATGCTCTATCATAAAACCGGTTTGGGCGTATGAAAAAAATTTCAATCCAAAATTTGTCACAAAATGTATGCTCTACAATTGTATAGTACATGTTAACATCATTGGAGCTATAGAAACCGAGATAATCGTGAAAAACTGATTTTTGTGACCTTTGACCTTGAATAACTTACGACGCAGACACGAGATTGTATGAGACTTTTGAGGCAACTTTAACCACTAAAACGTAAAAAAAAGAAAAATTAAGAACACCAAAATGAAGGTGTATACGAGTTTACAGCTTAATAACTCTCATTCAAACTCAAAGCATTTATTTCAATTAGAGCATTACAGGCACTTTTGAAAGTCAAACAAAAAAAAAGGTAAGCTACAGTCACAGTCACAAGGCATAATAACTTGAGAAAGTACTGTAGTTGCACATTCCAAAGCGTAGATCTCTATGGAGAAGAATGGGCAAGAAACTCCATGGACACTCTTTTTAATCAAAATATTGTTACAAAATCTTGTTACGTTTAGATTATACATATATGTGAGAACGATGTAGAAAGATGTGCACATTAAGAGCGCCCGAGTAAAATATTAAAATAATCAACACTTTCAAAATAAAGTAATTAAAATAAACCGTGGCAGCTAAGAGATTACCACTCCCAAACTCCCAACTGACAGCGCCCGTTCACGAACATGACGCATGGCTCAGCGCCATTCAACTCAACCATATTGAAGGGAACCGAATGACCCAACACACGCAACACCATCAGCGAGAAATTTGAGTGAGCATGACATTCTCTCAGCCACCAGGCTACATTCAAGTCAATGAAAGATAAATAAATGTAAATGGTTGCTTAACAGTACATAGTACTCACACATGTGCTATGCAATTATATAATATTAAGAGATGGAATACGGTGCTATAGTCTCAATAATTGAGGTACAAGCTTTGATAGATATACCCCATAGATCTTCGGTTAATTTGATCTTGATTTGCTTAAAAGCTTTTATGACTGCTATGGGGTTTATATGCTGAAATTTAAATTCATTCGGACAGGCTGAAACGTTCGCTTTCAATAAATCAATAGAAAGCAAGGGTGAGGAATTTAAGGTTTCTGTAGTTTTAAGTGGGATACTGGTAAAGAAATTTACAAATTCTTGAGCAACTTCATTGTTAGAACTCACGAGGCCACTGGTGGTGTGAAGTCATTACTTCGTTTTTTATTTCTATTTGTTTCACTGTTGATAATTTTCCAAACCGTATTTATTTTATTATCGGCTGATTTAATCTTGTTGCTAATGAATAACGATTTGGCTACCTTGCAAGCATTTTTAAAAATTTTCGAGTAAGTAGCAACATATTTATTAAAAGTTTCTGTGTTGACAGCTCAAATATATAAGATGCTCTGTGGCTCAAACAATATAAGATGCTCTGTGAATCGTTCCCTACTTTTTCTAATACCCTGTGTTGCCCAGTCACTGAAAATAAACTTTGGGCCAATAGTTTTAGTTTTCTGTTCTATAGTATTATTGAATTCGGTGTGCACTACCGAAAAAAAATCTTCATACAATTCACTTACATTATTTAAAATATGGCCCGGTATAAATAACTTACTAATTAAATTATTATTAAATTTATCTGAATTCCGAGGTGAATTCTCTCTATTCCGAGGTGAAACCCCTAAATTGACTGGGCTATTCCTGGGGCGAACAGATTTGAAGTAGCAGATAGTTTTTTTTACGAAAGGAAACTGCAGAATGAAGGCTCCCCCACATAGGTGCGTTATTATCGGTAGATAATACTGGGTGCGTTATTGCGATAATGCGTCCCGATTCCTTGCACATTACTGCGTTTTTATCGTCCGATACTTTCTATTTCGTATTCGTGTTTTTGGCAATGGTTTTTCGTATTGTCTTTTTTTGCGTCTTCGTCGGTTATCTTCCCTGGTTACAGTTAGTAATATAAATTCTTCGTCTGATGATAAATCAATATCGTTATAAATTATGTTAGATATCGATAGCAATCTAAATTTCTAAAACACTCGACGTAACTGTCAAAACCAAATTTCGTCCTTGACGTATTATTACAACTAACGATCTTGCAGCTGTGTGGGGGCGTTCCAATACAAAATGTTTTATGAACTCATATCGGAATATCGCAGGACGGAGGAACGCAAGCGTCCTATTCTTCTTCTATTGCGTCGTTAGTATCGCAGCACTGTGTTACTTCGTAGCCATCGTAGTACATAATGTACTTAAAACAGATACCGCAATAACGCATCTGGTATTATCAACCGATAATAACGCGCCTATGTGAGGGAGTCTTTAACCGTTCTAGAGAGCACCCTTTTGCGACTAGCGTTGCCAGGCGTCCGGATAAAGCCGGACATAGGTAGGCTTTTTGATTGTGTGTCCGGCCAAAATAAACGGCGTCCGGCTTGTCCGGCTTTTGTTAGGCTTTTTACATTTCGCAAACGAGCGGGCGCCGAGCGTGGCCGAGCGCAGGCGACGAGAGTCGACTTCGGTCGCTCACGCAGACCGAAGTACCGCCCGTCGCCCATAGTACAAAATCCTCAATAATGTAGGGTGTCCGGCCTTTCTACCCAAATGTCCGGCCAAACTGGTTGGTCTGTCCGGCTATTAGGTTTGGCGACCTGGCAACCCTATTTGCGACTCAAAACGATACCTACACAATGGCGGAGATCAGCGAATGAATTAGATTGTATAAAGTGTCAAATGGCCAATATGTACTTTAGCAGAAATGTAAGCCCAGATACGTCCTCTCTAAAGTTTAAATATTTCTCTAAGTTATTTTATGATAAAAAAAAGTTTCGATATTCGATTTATAAATCGCTAAGATTCTTTTTACTGACTTTTTCATCTGTACCATATTGTGTCACGCAAATGTCAAAATGGTTGTCATGTCAAAAAATATCGGTGTCTCGATGAAAAGGAAAAAGTGCATGAAAGAAAACTTGTGTACTAAATAATCTTAGATTTTTATTTTAGTTCTATGTGTATATCTAAATGTAGAAAATTCAAGTTTAAGAGTTAACTATATTTAGGTAAGGTCCGTTTGTAGAAATAGTATAAAGTTTTTATCTCAGAAGTACCTAGAAGTATGTAACCTTCCAAACGTGATCACAAGTTTTAGCTTGTTATTTAGGTCCATTATGATATCATATGATTTGATTACTATCATTTAACAATAAAACTATTTTTGGTATCTTAAGTTTACATAAGACCTCCACCTGATATTCTTTTTTTAGTAAGACAGGTATCAAACACCCAGATGTATTCTTGAAACAGTAATACTTGTTTTTTTCCAGAAAAATGGGATTTGATAAACATTTTAATCAAGACCACTGTTATTTGGATGACCCTGGAGACAGCGTGGCAATGAATGTAGAAATCATGGCTGAGAATTGTCAAGTTACTCAGAACAATGTTATCCTTGAAAAACCTGTTGTAAGGTAAAAATAATTGTGCATTCATGACCCTGTAGGGCTAGGCAGCAACTGCTGAATGTTATTATTACCCTTGCATGTTATGTTGAGGCTAGAATGGAATACTGAAAGTTTTATTGTAATCTTCTTCTTAGCGTTTCAACAGCAATCTATATATTATTTATTTTATTGCATGTTTACAAATACATAAAACGTAATTTTTATAGTGTTTTTGCATAATTGTATGCTCGCAACTCAGAAATCCATGAGCACATGGAAATCCCAACAATCCTAGAAGAAGCGAAGCGCTAAAGAAACAAATGTAGATTAGCCAACTACCCCACACCCCCCCATCAATAAAATTACCTTCAGGATAAACTTGTACATACCATTGTAATAAGATTTTTATTTTGACTTCCAGGTATTTAGATATATCAGGGAGTTCTAATACTTCTAATAGCAGAATTATTGTTAGCAGTGAAGATAGCAACACATATTCCAAAAAAGGTAAAAAGAATCACATCATTCCACTTGCACCAGAAATAACAAAATGCGTTTACTGCTAAATATATTCGAAAACAATATTCTTTCCCATCTTGAAAATTAAGAAAAAATAACGTGGTGCAAGCGGGCCTTTCAATTTGTTAAAAAAATTGTGTTCATTTTTTTCCCACAAATATAATTCGTACTTCATTTGTTTTTTTGTTAGCGCTTGTGTACCTGCCATTCAGTGAATACTGTTCAGACCACCAAGGACTGTTCTTGCATAAAGATGAGAAACTAGTGAAGCCTGGTGACAAATTCGCCTCCCATGATGATTTTGTACAATACTTGAATGAGAATGCAAAGAGATGGTGCTTTTACTACAGATGTTCTGATTCACGTAAACCTAACACAGGCGGTGAAACTTATACATACAATTGTGTTTATTTGAGAAATAAGGAGAAGTATAAGAAGAAGGGGTTGAGAAGGAGGTTTGTACATAAAAAATAATAATAAGTCTAATAATATATAATCCTGCATCCTAACCAAAGCAAGCAGTTGTATGAATCCACGGACACCCGAGGGTGCCCTCTGCCTGCACGACCATGCCTTCATGTTCGCTGGGCGAACTGAACGAGATGGTCACGTGTTTGCATGACAATAGCTTTGGTAGGGTGTGGTTTTTGTGTATTTCTTTTAAATGGGTTTTGCTACCTTACCATTATATGCCAGGGTTTAATCAACATACTATAAGAATTAGCTATCCACCTCTATAGACCCGTTAAAGGCAGTCTCAGACCCTTACATCAATTATATAATGATATATGTAAATTCCAGGAACAAGAATATGAAGACTGATTGCCCATGCAAAATAAAATTAAGGCATCTACCCAATGAGAAAGAACTGACGGTTGTCTATGTTTGTAATCATCATGATCATGAATTATCTATTCAAGAATTTTACAAGCTCCAGCATGGCCGTCGATTGCCGCCCTACGTCAAAGAAGAGGTAATCTTTACTTATGGTTTTACTAAATAGTAATTTTTTTAATTTTTTTTTTAATTTTAATCCTATACTTACTTTTAAATGAGCAATATTTGTATATTTGTAATCACGTTCTTGAAAAGCGCTCTAATGATTTTGATGAAAATTGCAAAATAGGTGTTCACGCGAGCGAAAAATTAATCTAGCCAGCCCGCGTAGCATGACCACTGTAGAAACGGGTTTTGTCGACGAAAAATCAAAAAAAAAATGACAGATTGTGGAAAGATTTCTATCGTCGCAAGCATGGCGATGTTAAAAATGTATGACAGACATGTCAAGTTGTATAGAAAGAGCTTTGTCGATTCTTGGTAGAGTAGAAATAGTAATGCCATGCTACACGGGCAGGACTCATAACTGGGAAAATTCGTTTTCTCTATTTTCACCCTTATATCATACTTTCATTCACTCTATTTTCATACTTATATTTATTGTAAGAAGGTTGTACAAACACTTTTACATGTCAACTAATTAAAACAAAAAATTGTAATAACTCCAGAGCCAGATCCATTACTTTGTCTATGGTCAAATATCCCTGTGATTTATGTCTTAAGTCTGTTTTACAGTGTTACTTTATCTAAAAAGTCAAAAGTTCGTCTCTTATTGGTTTATGTTAATTTAACAAAAATTTCGTTCTTTTTTTATTTTCAGATAAAGGACTTCTTGCAACTCAAAGTCGACATAATGAAAATCAGAGCGTATGTTGAAATGGAAACGGGGTTCACTATGACTCGGGCATTTTTCTATGCTTTAGAGAAGAATTTGAAGAGCAGAGAAGTAGAAAGGCATATCAGTGAGCAGAGATTGATGTTGTTGAAACAAAAAATTGCAGGTAAGTCATTTTAGTAAGTAATTTCATGTAACTGAGAACAATAAAGCTTAGAAACAACTTGGCAATAGAAAACATAACTAACTACCTGAGTAAGATATTTCTAAGTCTCTAGTTACATAGTTTTAGTCTGTCCGTATTATTTATTTGCAGCCGTAGACGAAATGTACGCAAACACTTACGAAGAAAACGGAGACGAACAGGCCGAGCAGTTGCAAGATCGTAAGTACTTTATCTTTTGAGAAGCTGCCACTTTTAAGCAGACTGTGTGGCTGATGGGACCAAAGCAGCTAACTTCTTGGGCTACTCTCAGCATATACTGATATGCTGAGAGTAGCGCAGTAGATCAGTGTATGATGATAAATAAACCACATCAATTTTAAACGACGCCAGAAAAGTTATGATGACTGCGTCGATATTCGTACAACTATGCACTTTAAAACACTGAAAATAAAGTTTCAAACTCAATATTACGATAACATTCGCAATTCGGCGCTCTTCTCAATCTGTGCTGAGCACAATAAAGTACCTAACTGAATGTATAGAACCCAAGTGTCCCTCAGATACTGATGATGATGCACTAGAAGCAACTAAGAAGATAAAGCGCAGGCAGGCAATTCAAAACCTGGAAACAGTACAAAACAAAATTCCTCCACCATTAAAAAGACGTAAGTAACATGGCGGTACCAAGTACCAGAGTTATTTAAATACTGGTATATAGTATAGCAGATGCCCGCGACCTTCGGTTGCGTGATATTATAAAAATACTAGCATATGCCCTCGGCTTCGCCCGCGTGGAGTTCCAGTAATTGTCCGACCGGATCATACTACCGGAATAAAAAGTATGTGTGTGTAAATGTGTTAAACCAGGTTATAAATAATCTGAGTGCCAACTTTCATCCAAATCCGTTCAGTAGTTTTTGTATGAAAGAATAACAAATTTCTATCCATCCATCCTCCCAAACTTTCGTATGTATAATATTAGTAGTTTCCTATTTTAATTAATCGAATTTTGTAAACAATTTCAAGGGTTTAATTTTTTTTTGCACAGAAGTAATCTTTATTTTTTCTAAAATAAAAGTACCCTAGTTTCTCCTTATAACAACAGCTATTTGCCGGTAAAAGTCCCATCAAAATCGGTTCAGCCGTTTCGGAGATTAGCCGGAATAAACAGACAAAAAATAAAATAAAAACAGTTTTTTTTTTATATATAAGTACCGTACACAGGGTGAATTTTCCAAGTGGGCGTGGATGGCCAAATTGGAAATTATGAGGAATAGCCCTGTATACTTTCATAAGCAGTCAGTAAAAAGCTGTTATTTTGAAATTACAATCAGACACTTCATTTATATTGATCTGTGTATATTATTTACACTGCAATTAATACTTGATTTCAAATTCACAGGATCAAAAACAAATGAAGAAGTGATGTCTTCTGAATATGCCAAAAGAATAAAAATTAAAAAAGAACCTATGGAGTGCAACTACAGCAATGAAACATTGCAGAGTGTTAAGCATTTACAAGATTCCATCAAATGTGGAATACAAAAATACCCATGGATTGCAGACCAATGTGTACCAGTATTGCCTAATAGGTAGATGATTAAATGATGAACTCTTATTTTAACATAATAACTGAACTTTAAGTAAATTACGGCTATTTCTTCTTAGAATAGTTAGATACAACACCGGCCACATCTGGTTTTTAAAAAATTATGTATAAAACAGTTTGTAAAAACCTATTTGCAAAATAAACATCATTTATCACTCATTCTTTTGTTTTCAGGACTGCAATACAATCTGAACCTGGTGATGAACCTGCGCACATTCACACAGTTGAAAATTTAGACGAAGACATACATTTGTTGGCACAAAATGCAATCGAAAACTTGAGCTACACAATAGAATATTGTGAAGATGATAATCATGAAAACATTAGTACTCAACTCGTTCAAATCATGAATGACGGCCAGGTTACCGAAGTTGAAGAAAACAATATTGACAACATTGCGTACGAAACGGTCGTCACTAATGATATCGATGAAACGCAAAACTTAGTGCAAGAATATACAGAACATGATCCGACTATGGAAGAAGCTGTTGAACTGCAAATTATCGAGCAAGGAGATGAGAATGACCATAGTGAAATTCTGAACGATTTTGACAATACTCAGGAAATTGTTGAAAAAGAAAATCATGAGGAATGTACAACCGAAGTAATCGGAGAAAATTATAATGAAGTAGAATATTTAGATGACGAGGTAAATGAAGAAAGTTCACAAGAAGCTGTGGCTCAAACTGAAGATAACGGGAATGGCAATGCTAGTACAGCACATTCATTACTGCCAGTTTTCGATGTGTACATGAAAGATGGAAATGTTACAGGTTTTGTTGTGAATGATAATTTGATCACGGGGCTCAAAGATGGTGTAGATAAAGAAATTCAAACTAGTGAAGATATAACAACTAGGTAAGAATTATACATATTCTAAAACCTATTTTATACATATTCTAACTAGAATCTAGTCTTAATGTTTTCGTAGTCTATGGCTGTATTTATAGAATACCTTCGCAACACGATCTATCGAAACTTATGTACTTACTTTCACTTTAAATCTGTTACAGCGACTCACAAGATTTAGGGAACGAAGATTTCGACGTGGAGATAATTCATGACATCTCTAACAGAAAATCTGGTGACACATACACAAAACATGAATACGTACATAAATACAACATAGACAAATATATGACGCAGCCCCACTTCCCGAAATACGTTGAAACTCTTGCAAAAGAGACGTATATGGACGTTCTTCATATGTTCACAAATATATACAATGAAAAAGCCATGTTCAAAATAACTACGACACAAAGAGGGAAAGAGGGGAACACGAGAATATGGTACATAAAAGATGGTCATCGATCAAAGAGACGCAGAAAAGATGAGACCCAAAGAGAAAAGTTGGGGCAAAATCTGCAAAGCATCTTCATTTTGAAGGAAAAACTGCGATATATGAAGAAAAAGAATAATGAATTGTTGTCAAAGAATAAGCAGTTAGAAGATGTCGCTTTAAAACTTGTGGAGATGACAGAGGAGACGTAGTTAATTATAATTCTTCTGTAAGAGATTAATAAAAAAGTTAAGTTACTGTTATCTTGTGTGTTACTGTTTAATAGAACTACGGAATTATGAAAACAAATCTTCCTTTTTCCTTTTCAAAATCCACTTCACTTAAAATATTTCTCCGAGTATTTTGTCATATCTGCTAAAACCAAATAAGGGTTCAAGCTCGAATAAACACGTAGTTTCTAAACTTTTAGAGTTTCTCAATTCGGTCAAAGATTCGTCAGGTGGTTTTCTCATATGGTTATTATCGTAAACATAAATGGACCTAGTATTGAACCCTGAGATACGCACTTTGAACAGGCAGCAGGTATTTAAGCAGATATCGGTTCATTAAAATTGATGTAAGTAGCTTGCAAGTCATATTATGCTGCATTACAATTAGTAAAAAATTTGCTTTTATGAGACGTGAGTACGGTCTACATTACTTATGCTGAACGCAATCGAATGCTTAGGTAAAATCTACAGAACATTTCTATGGTACACCAAGATTTCTCCAAATCAATCACTTGTTCTAGAAGCGATCAAAGACTGTTTATTTTATTCAGAAGTTTTGGGCCTGTGACCGAATGACGAGACCGTGCAAGCAAAAACAATCGATGGATTCAATGGGAGCTATCGCGTAGGAATTTACCGCTAGAGGCGCTAGTGTAGCGCGAGGTCACCGATATGTCAGACGTAATAGAATGTTCGTGCGTTGTGTGCTTTTTTATCACGTATATTTACTAATGTTCACGATTGTGGTCTAGATTGAGCCATACCTGATTAGGTAATTATGATTTGATGACTCTATGTAGAAACATAAGATCTTATTTTTTAGTACTTGGAGGTAAAATTATTTTTAAATGTTTCATGCTTGCTAATTTTATAGAGAATATTGTAAATATGTATCTGAAGTTTACTATGTTGTGTTATGTAGTAAAATAAACTTTTTATGAAGTTATTGGTACTTTAAATAATAAAATTGAATTATTGACATGACCTTACTCGACAGTGGCGCCATCTGGTGAGCTCAAAAACGGTAGCCCTCATTGCGATGCCTTCCCGTCCAAGACATCAAGGTGTGAATAAATAACCAGTTGTTCTAGTCTCATCATATTTAACGTAAACACAGCCTTTGCCACACCAGGGTGGCGGGCTTGGTGGGGCAAAGTGGAATTACTCAGCTTTTCGATAATCTTTTAAATAAGGAAACTGCATAAATGCTCATAGTGATCTTTGAGTTGGTCACACGGGTGACACATACCAAGAATGCCGAGACTTCTTTTAGCCGAGAAATTTGGAGAAGATCTATCTATTGATTTAGCTTATGTTCTCAATTCGAAGCTAGGCTACAGATCGTCGCGTCGAATTCTCGAAAACCGTCCCTTTCACAATGTCAGCTACACAGAGAACTTTTAAAACCAACAATAAAAACAATAGTAGAGAATGTAAAGCCACTGTTTGTTTAATTTTTATCGACACTCCTGCGCTTATGTAGTTGTGACCTTTCGGTAATTGACTCCGTCGCGTCGCTATGCTACGCGTGGTTATGCAACGTCGCCTTTGGACTCATCTGTGTTTTGTTGGTGTCTGTCAGTTATGCGACATGGAGTCAGGTCAGGACAACCAAGCGGACATTCTCTTTGGTCAACATTGAAGATTTCGCGAAATATGTCTTTCCTGGGGTGTGGTTCTTCCACGAAACCCTTTGCGAAGTATCTCTCTCTCTCATAGCTTGGTTGGACAATATTTCTTGAAACCCTTCCTGTTTCAGCGACGTAATTTCAAACAGTACACAACTCGTCATGTTTTGCCTATTCGTACTGTTAGGTACACGCGTCACGCTTGCAATACTCACTAAGCAGCGGAGTAACAGTTATGTTACTATTAGGTGCTGTTGTAAGCATAGAGCCCAAGTGTAGGTATAAATATTCGCACATTGCATCGACACCTACTCAATTACCTTCCACACCTTATAAGTAAGCAAACAAAACCTACTCATAATCTCGCCTCAGGAATCTTATGATGGGCACACTCCCTGCGTACACCCATTCACCCATACCTACGCAAATACTGACATAAAATTAATTACGCGATTGCACGCTGGGTATATGACCGAGCACCTCTTGCCCGCGGCTAAACTCGCGTCGGTGTCGGTAGGTTACTGTCCAAAATCTGAAAAAGAACCTAGGTATCCTATTTTTAAGCCCATGTTCATGGCCTACCTGTACTTAGGTATGCCAAATTTCATCGAAATCCATACAGTTTTCAAGGCGTGGCAAACAAACAAACTGAGTTTTACGTTTTGGTATGATATTAGCTCAGACCAACAAAAATTTGTTGGTCTAAGGATATTAGTTAGAATTTTGCGTTTGCACTAGTAGTCCAGTCATTATATACATATGGAAATGCATGTGAACCGAGAAGGCTTAATTTTAAATATAGCGTGGTCTAGAAAAGCTTAACTTCAAATTGTCGACCAAGAAATCCTATGTGCATTTTCCGCCATCTTGAAAGAAAGAGGTTAAATTCAGTTGTTTCACATTAACTCGGTTCTCCGTTGAGATACGAAAATTTTGATTCAACACTTTTTTGTTTTTAACCGACTTCCAAAAGGAGGAGGTTATCAAGAAGTCTGTTTTTTTTTTTTTGTTTGTTCAGCGATATCTTCGCCAATTCTGAACCGATTTCGATGATTCTTTTTTTGTTTGGTAGAATATTATTTCGCGGTGGTCCCATTTTAAATTTGGTGAAGATCTGATGCTGATCTTTGGAGATATACTATGGAACTCTTCAAAAATAGACGACAAATCTGTCGTAATTGCTGCAATCGCTTGGATGTTTATTGTTTATACAACATCATAATACCACGCTTGTATGCTCTAGGGGGTACGCAGATATGTACGGGGATGTGTACTGTACAACTTTTCGACATTTAGGTATGTTAGGTTCTATTTTATTGGGGATAAGCCTATTACCATGAAATGTATTGTTAGCTGTTCACTAATGTTTCACCAAAACTCTTTTGACAATATTATAACCGACTTCAAACAAAATGAGGAGGTTCTACGTTTGACTGTGTGTCCCATATGTTCACCGATTTCTCCGCTAATTGTGGACCGATTGTCAAAATTCTTTTTTTATTCGAAAGCCTATACTACTGAGGTGGTCCCGTTGTCACAAAGTTAGAATCTGATGATGGGATCCCAGGGAAATCCGGGCAAACCTGACATTTTACAATGTTTTTCATATAGGTACTTTCTAACGATATTTGTACCTGATAATCATTATCTCATGTTGCTGAGCTGATGATGGAAGGTATAAGTCAGGATCTGATGCTGTTCTTCGGAGATATACAATGGAACGCTTCATTAATAGACAGAAAATCTGTCGTGATTGCTGCAATCGCGATGTTTCGATTTTTATTTTTTACACAATATTAGAACATAACATAACGCCTGTATGCCCTGAGGGAGTACGCAGATGTGTACAGTACACCCAGATTTCGACAGTTAGGTATGATAACGATTTAGGTTACATTTTATAAGCATAAGCTTATCCCCACGTACAATGGTCCACTTTAAGGACTAAGTGCGGAAACCAAACCCTTAACATAGAAGCTTATCCCCAATATAATGTAACCTAATATAATACACATATATTTGCTATACATTTATTTTACATTGTTAACAACTCCTTTCATGGTATTATTACCATGAAAGGAGGAAAGGAGTTGTTAACAATGTAAAATAAATGTATAGCAAATATTTGTGTAAAATATTGAAATAAAAAAAAGGAAAAATAAAAAAAACTTTTTAGCAAAAAATAAAACCGACTTCAAAAACAAAAAAACGTGGAAAAATAACTTTAGCTTCAGAAGTCGGTGGGAAAAATATTCAATCGAACAAACAAAAGTCACCGACTTCTGAAGCTAAAGTTATTTTTCCACGTTTTTTTGTTTTTGAAGTCGGTTTTATTTTTTGCAAAAAAGTTTTTTTACGATCTACAATTAATGTCCTTTACATTTTTCACCTACTGTTCATCGTTATTGAGATATCGATTGAAAAAACCAAAAATTTCGGTTTGTGTCTATAGGTAGGATGAACGACTATCCTAACTACTTTAGCCCGCAGCCACGCCCGCGTGAATGTTGGCAGGTGAAACGGGTATGCAATGATAAACAACTATTTATTAAAAGTAATATAATTCTACAGACAAGGGCAGACTTTCGACTTAATTAATATTCAAAAGCTGAATTCCATCTGCCAAACCATGCGTGACGCAAGTAGTCCAGTCATAGACTCTCCGGCCGTCGGATCTTATTCCTAGTTGTCTTTGGCTGGCTTGACTTACAACTTTGACTCCAAATTGTCGTAAGATGGCGTTGGCTTGGCTCGGCTTGGCTTGGCTTGGCTTGGCTTGGCTTGGCTTGGCTTGGCTTGGCTTGGCTTGGCTTGGCTTGGCTTGGCTTGGCTTGGCTTGGCTTGGCTTGGCTTGGCTTGGCTTGGCTTGGCGTGGGCTGAACACTACCGTGGCGTTACAGTCGGCCATCCTGTAACAATTGCTCCCGCAATGGAACACACAATTTACATTAGCTTTCTAATAGATCAATTAAGTCTTCCGTCTCCAGCTGCTCATCAGAGCTGCTGGCACTGTCAGATATAGGAGCTATGCTACGATAGGGTCGCAGTGAGTCTGCTGAAACAAGGCCCGTAAAGTTTTTGTAACCCCTTAAACCCTTAATGCTCCTGATCCTGTATCTATCATTGCCAACAACTTTAGTTACTATATAGGGACCTGAATACAAGTCATCTAGCTTTGTATTGACTTTAGCAGCACTACTAGTAGGCGCCTGCCTCCATAGAACCAAGATAACTGGAGAGGCATAATCTGACTCTGATTCTTTAATAATATTGGCATCTAGTAACTCATGAACTTTAGAATTAACTATTTGTTGTTCAGTGTGCGATAACCTATATGGTCGACGATATATTGGCTGCTGCGAGTTAAGTTTTATTTTCATTTGTAACAAATTGGTACAACCGAGATCTTTTGTGTTAATTGCAAAGGTGTGTTTATATTGTAATAACAAATGTATTAAACTATCACGTTCGTTTTCATTTAAATTCCCCATACTGATTTTTGATATAGATACCCCGCCTATACGAGTATTATCATCAGTGATTTTAGTAGTTGTTAAAACCGAAGCAAGCGGGACTGTAAGGCCACATGTATTAGAATAATTAGTGACTGAACAATTTGGCTTATTTGGCAAAATGTTGGGCAAGTAAGATAGTAATGGCTTGGCTGAATTCACCTGGTTTGATTGGATCGTCGATTCGTCGCAGCTAACTGCTCGCGCGAGGATCTGGCCGGCTTCCCACTCAATATCTTTGGTGCCGGTGTTGATGACCTTCATGAAGCCACCTCTACCTCGAAGTAACGTGGCTGGTAACGAATAGGAAACTCCCTGCAGTTCATAGTGACGAGGCGCTGTGCAGACATCATCTTCCCCGGCATTGTCCAGCACCTGCACTTTAATTATAGAGGCGCCAGGAGGCAATGATTCTTTGCTTGTCGTCACTACGTTGAATTTCTGAATATCTTTGACTACTTGAAGTTCAGCAAAAGGGTCAGGATTGAATCTTAACGTAGCAGTCCTATTAGTCACCTCAAGTGTCACGCGATCCGCGTTGATAACTGGCTGACCAATCAGTAAATGAATGTCCTGCATGTCAGTCTCTGTTACATGTGCAGTACATCTCACGTGAATTTCATCAATTTCTAGGTCGAATTCTACTTTTCCGCGGCTTGTAAGTAAACCACCAGAAAAGCCTTTTAGGATAGTGCTCGTAGGTATAACTTTGAGTCCCAAAAGACCAACAATATGCACATTTAAAACATTTACCTGGCTTCCTGTATCGACGTAAGATTTCAAAAAAATCCCGTTTACCTTCACGACCTTTTTGTAAATCTCATTGTAATTTTGCACTAGCTTAATTTCCTTGACATTTCTGTTCGATTCGGCAGACGACTTGGCATATTCAGTTGAAGAGCCAGGGCAGCGCGTGGCAATATGACCTTGTACACCACACTTGAAACAAATGCGTTGATCAGGTAATAAGCAATTCCGCAAGATGTGGCCAGTCTTCTTACAACGCGGACAGGGGTCGGTCTCAGGGTTCACTTTCTTATCCGGGTTCAGCAGCTGTCTAGCATCCCTGCTCGGCTTGTCACGTACTTCGAACGTCGGTAAACGATAATCGTCGAGGGTACAAAGGAAGGCCTCGTACAGTTCATCTGGACGCTGGCATTGGAAAGCCCGTGCGTTTGGTTGTAATGAAGACGGTAATCCTCTGACTATACACGAAACACTTGCAGTGTCAGACAGGTTACAACGAAAGCACATGGCGATTTTATCCTGGTAATATTTAGTCATTGTTTCGTTCGGTAACTTCTTCCTGTTCATCATTTCGTCTAACAAAGCGCTGAAGTCACGATGTTTGGGAAATGCTCTTACAAGCATGCATTTCCATTCGTCCCAGGAATAGTTATATTCATCGAGCCTATTATACCACTTACGTGCTTGACCACGGAGTTTATCTTGAAGGTGAAATGATTTCACTTGGTCGCTCCAGCCATGTATATCTCCCAACTGGTCAATTTTCTTTAACCATACCGACACTGTACAATCTTCCCCTTCAGGGTCAAATTCCGGTATAAGAGACGCCGCACGATGGCCTTTAAAATGGTTGAGCGGCAAGATTTCGTTATTGAGTTCGTGTATCGCCCTACCTACTTCGTTTTCCAGCATACTTTTGAGCAGTTTCCTAGCTGGTGGTGGTGGGAATTCTTCATCCTCACTAATATGGCCTTGCTCTTCTTCACTCCAGCCAGGCGGACGGACTCTACGGCCAACAGATGCAGTAGGGCGATTACGCTTCATATCCCACTTCTGAATGAAACGGGTATGCAATGATAAACAACTATTTATTAAAAGTAATATAATTCTACAGACAAGGGCAGACTTTCGACTTAATTAATATTCAAAAGCTGAATTCCATCTGCCAAACCATGCGTGACGCAAGTAGTCCAGTCATAGACTCTCCGGCCGTCGGATCTTATTCCTAGTTGTCTTTGGCTGGCTTGACTTACAACTTTGACTCCAAATTGTCGTAAGATGGCGTTGGCTTGGCTCGGCTTGGCTTGGCTTGGCTTGGCTTGGCTTGGCTTGGCTTGGCTTGGCTTGGCTTGGCTTGGCTTGGCTTGGCTTGGCTTGGCTTGGCTTGGCTTGGCTTGGCTTGGCTTGGCGTGGGCTGAACACTACCGTGGCGTTACACAGGCAATTATCTCACAGAAACGCACCTACTACCGGGATAAGAAGTATCTTATGCCCTATCATAGGTCATGGTCTATACATGGTCATGTGCCAAATGACTCCGAAATCCGTTCAGCCGTTCTAGCGTGAAAACGTTACAGACAGACAGTCATTTTCGTATTTATAATATTACTAGCTAATGTTCGCAGCTTCGCCCGCGTGGTTTTCGGTACTGTCCCACGGGATCGTAGTACCGGAATAAAAAGTATTCTGTATGTTAATACAGGTAATAAACTTTCTGTGTGCTAAATTTCAACCAAATCCTTTCAGTAGTTTTTGCGTGAAAGAGCAACAAACATCCATCCACCCTCACGAATTTTCGCATTTAATAGAACATTACAATTAGGACTAGCCGTTGCCCGCGACTTCGTTCGCGTGGAAATTTTGATGTGTATGTGTGAGAAAAAAAGTAGCCTATGTTCTAATTCAGACTATTCTATCTCTGTGCCAAATTTCATCCGTCCGTTCAGCGTTTTGGCGTGATTGAGTAGGCCATCCATCTAAATATTCGCATTTATAATATTTGTATAGATTTATGATTATTATATTACTAATATTATAAGTATGGATAGATTTATTTTATTACTAATATTATAAGTATGGATTTCGCGATTGCACTGTGCACCTACTTAGATATAATATGAACCAATCAAAGATACTCGGCATCAAGATGTGAAAGTTTATAACTATTGTCTGTCACTTACATTGTCTGTGATCTATCTTACAATCTTGTCGCGCAACCGGTTTCGTTTATGCAAATAAGCTGTTCTGAGTTCTGATGAAATTATCGATCTGGATTGTTGGTGTTGCTTGTTCCGTATACCGAGAATGTGTCATTGATACGGTTTGAAGTTACCTAAATATTGTACAGTCACAAGCGCTAATAAGTAGGTACTTAGAAGTCACAGTCAAACAGATTTAAAAGAATTTTATGCGGCCATTGGGAACATTGCCATACAAAAATTTTGATTTCCAACATTTTCGGTGTTGACACACGAATTTTACCTCACAAGGCAAGCGGGCGTATGACACCCCTATAATGTACTGTGTGCACTAAAATAGACAGACTGAATTGTTACAAAGTAGTAGCAAATATTAGATTACGATTTTCTTCGTCTTGTCCCTTAAATCGCTTGTAAATATATTTGAATGTCTTTAAATCACAGTCAAACTGTACCTAAATCATTTGCAGACTGAAACCAGTCAGAACTGCCTTTCTCGATGAACAGTTTTGACTGTAATAAATTGAAGAAATTTTTAAAACGGTGTTTTTCCTACTGCATTGATTCTAATTTTATGTTGTTACGAACATGGTATTTTGAACCCATTCTTTTAAATAATGGGTTTTTTTTCAAAATTGCAATCGTTATTCCACGATAAATGAGACACTTGGATTCTTTTCTCTCTCAATCACTTTTGGATTTTGCGCAAGTCCCCGTGACTGCAGGTACTGAGGTACTTCAGAATGTGTCCGTTAGGTTAAGACAAATACCAGCGTAATTGTTAAACGTCTCTATGTGGCCTAGAGATTAATGGTCGCCATTAAAATGTAATTATGGTGTTAGGAAGCAATAGAACTCGTATTAGTCAGTGATTAGTCGACAAGCAGACAAGACAATTAACGCTTCGATTAATCTGTGATTTAAAAAGAAAAGCTTGGTCTTAATCAGAGAAAGCGATTCATATTGTTGGCATTGTATAACGGTGGTTAATGATAATGAATGAACTGGCTCGCCGATCAAAAATCGGTCTTCGAAGTAAATACAAAAGAACTAAACAAGTAAGAAAACATATCGACACGCTACTAATAGGTACGCTTGTAATCCCTGAAGGGTTAGGCAGGGGTGTATTGAAGTATGTATACCGTCTTCTGGACATGTAAGATCTAGATTTTGAAAGGTTATTGCATGAATACCATCACCCCAGGGGCTTAGGCTATAATTTCAAACACAATGTGAATTGTTATATGAATAAATAAATAATTAGGCTAGTAGCCCTTTAGCAGAATCTTAATAGGATAATATAAATACGTTACACACGTTAAAATTCTTAAAATGGTCACAGACGCAGTTAAAATTATGAACTGTCACTTTGTTACCATTTTACGAATTGCAACTTAATTCGTGTAAATCCTGTTATGATTCTTATAAAGTGACCTTTTTAGACCCGAGTAAGTGCCGACCGTCGTTTGATTCATAATCATAACATACTGCAAGACTAATATCGAACAACAAGCAATAACGAGAGTTACCAAGATTTTCTCCTATAGGTACAGCGACCAGCCAATCTACCAACCAAGCCATAAAGTAATCAAACCTATTATCTTAATCAATCAGCTCCAAGCAAGTTCTCTTGATAACATATTATCTCCGACCGATCGGAACAAGCTGATAGCGACAACCTGGCAGGCGAGGTCACGCGATCATCTAGGAGCGTGTCGGAGGAGATTGTGCGAAAGTGCGCACGCGCATGGCCGCTGTTTTTGTGCGCAAGTTTGCGCGTAACGCGGGCTATTTTCATTATGTAGCTGAATGTATATCCGCTGTTTGTTTTTGTGAGTATTAACCTAAGTTCCCGGAAAGTTAAAACAATGGGTGGGTAGCTATTAGTAAATGTTTTGGTGAATGCTTTGACGGGAAAATTATGGACGGATTTAGACACGAAAGTGAGGATATAGGTATTTGGTTGTTGTCAGCACGATAAAATTGAAAATAGTGTTTGCCGCAAATAACACTATTCCAATATTTAAATATGAATTCAATAAGAAGGTGTCTTAACGGTGCTAGTTGGATTAAAAAAATATATTGTCGTAGTTAGTTGTCGATCACATTTCGAGAAGGCTACATGCATATAGGGTTAAACGAGAAGATAAAGCAAACTTTCAAGGATCATCAAACTCCTCTAATTAGTAGGTTCCTACTTGAAATGTACTACATACAAAACACTTTTCTTTTTCTTTTTGGCTTTCGAGTGGTTTTTTTTCTTTTTGGCATCCGACTCGCTGTCTGTATTGACTATTCTGCCAGCGTACCAGTGTATTTTTTTGAACATGTGCCTGCATTGAACACTTTACCTACACTCAGTCAGTGCACATTATGTAATGCCTTTAAGAAGTAGGTATTACATTAGGCAAATATTTTTTACTTCCGCGTTGTATTACACTGAACGATTTTGCAATCAATTTATTGACATATCGTTTTGTACAGGATATTATACTTAGGTAATTATCATTATGTTGATATTACTGTAAGCTCATATTAGATAAGCAGGTACTTTATGAACTTTCAATCGAAAAGCAATGTACAGGCGCCTGCACATAAAGCTTCCCAAAACTGTCAAAGAAATTTGACAGATGTTAGTAGTTTGATGTGCTGGCTTCTATACGTAATTATTTTTCTTCTTCATCTTCGTGTCACTGCCGCGACACTATTTTATATTTTGTTGCTCAAGAACTTCATGACGTCTACTGCGTCTTCGGTCGTCACTCGTCACCGTTAGTATTTATGACTAACCTTTTGCTCGCGGCTTCGCTCCCGTTTTGTACGGAAATAAACCCACGGAAACGTTTTAAATGTAGCCTATTTCACTCGGGGATAATGTAGCTTCCTGTTAGTGAAAGAATTTTTTTGGAATCTGATCAGTATTTTTGAAGATTAGGTACCCCCTACATACAAACTTACAAACAAAGACCTCTTTATAATATACGCTAACATGATAAGTGCGAAAGGGGGGTCCTGTCTGTTAACTTTTCACGCCTTCACGGTTGTGGATTTCGATGTTTGCATTCAGCCCGTGGAACCTAGAACCTGGTTTGTCCCGGCAGTACCTTCGTTCCCGTGTGATAATTTTCGACATAAATGCGGACGAAGCCGCGGGTAAAACCTCGTGCATGATAAAACACAGTTTTCACCCTACAAATCTCTTAAGATTCCTTACACAACTCCACTTCTATCCATCGCAGCATTTTCTCTTTCAACTTGGCCGAAGTCATTCGTCTTTATACAAACTGTTCACTACATGCATACGACACGACAGCATTAAATTAGGGTAAAGTCAGGAGCACCAATATGTAAACATGTCGCAACATTTATCAGTACTTTTCTCCTGTACCTAGTGTTGCCCAAAATCGGTCTTGGTCTTGTTCTTGCATTTTTGCAAGACCAAGACCGACTTATTGTAGCAAGACCAAGACTGAACCCTGCAAGACTTGAGCAAGAACAAGACTAAGCCTGCAAGACTCTTGCGTCTCGCAGTTAAGTCAAACTGAGATTTGGGCGTTATAGTAGGTATTTAGTTTCAATCCCGATTTTGATAGACGTTCCCCAGTATCAAAACCGTATGTAATAGTTAATAAGTCCTACTTACTGGCTTATGCGCGCGGCTTTACCCGCGTGGAGTTCGGTAACTGTCCACGGAATCGTACTGCCGGGTTATCCAAGTCGGAAGATGTTACTCCAACCTCGTTAAGCGGACCTACCGCAATAAAACATACGCGGGTTGTGGTTGTGGAGCTGTGTCACAAACTGCTCCACCTCCTATCCTGCCCTCTTAGCCCAAAAACATGTAGCCCAAGTGACCTCTGCGCTGCCACCGACGATGCAGTGGAAGTGGCGAAGTTCTGGGCTAACAAATTATAAAAATTGTCGTGCCAGTGACACGAAGAAGAAGAAAATCCAGGTTATGAACTATATGTGTGCCAAACATCAAAATCCGTTCAGTACCTAGTTTTGGTGTGAAAGAGTAATAAACATCCATATCCATCCATCCTCACAAACTTTCACATTTATTATTGTTAAGTTGTTGCAAATTTGAGTTATTCTACGAGAAAATTGTTTCTGAATTTAGGTAACTATACTAAGTGAATAGATATTTATGCTCGTGATAGTACTTGCATATTGAAATGCGTATCGTACGAGTATCAGCATACGGACTGATTTTCGGAATTGGACACATTGGACAGTTAACTTGCCGAAACGTGCTCCAGTTCTTTTGTTTTACTTCATATTTTTTAATTATGTTCCTGTATGTTGTAAGTGGTACGAGGTGTTGCGAGGAATAATGTTGAATTGATTTGCTTTTATGTATTTTTATGACGCTACAGTGTGGTAGCTGGCACTTAAAGTAGCTGAGAACTGTGTATTCGTGGTTCGTGGCTTCACATCAGGCAAGTTGCGGCCAAACGCAAGCCTATTAA
The DNA here is from genome assembly GCA_947578425.1 of Eugnorisma glareosa. NCBI lineage: Eukaryota > Metazoa > Arthropoda > Insecta > Lepidoptera > Noctuidae > Eugnorisma > Eugnorisma glareosa. The sequence continues at coordinate 17,945,151 of OX387959.1, forward strand.
AATATTATTATTATAAATAAGAGCGATGGGTCGATCTTCATAGCCGCTTGCGAGTCCACTCCGTGCCTCGAAAAGCACGTTAAGCTATCGGTCTTGGCTGTCGTTTGCAAGTCTACGAGTATGACTGCCTTACGGATATTCAGAAGTTGTTATCAAGTATGCTGGGCTGTACAGTAGTTACACGTAATAATATAGGTACTAGTGTTCAGCTATATCCGGCTAGATTGGAAACCAACTCCAGCATAGGTTAGGCATATGTCATAAGCGTGTGATGCGTCGGCTCAATATTCATAGCTGTTATCTTTCTGTACCTACACGTCGCACCTTCAAGAAGAGACTGTGATGTCTCCTTATAAGGTCGGCAATGCAACCGTTCCTCTGATACAATGTGCATGGGCGTCGTTGATTGCCTAACACCAAACGACCCACATTATCGTGAGTTGGGATTGATAAGAAAAGAAAAATTGTATTTCGTACTAAACAGACTTCTTTTGTTAGTCAGTCTGTGACTATTCTATACAAGGTGTAAACAGATCCTTCATGAAACCCTCAACCAAGCATTCTGTACATCAAACTAAGTTTGTGTACAAACAGAAAACATGGTAAATAATCCGTTTATTGTGTTATTGATAATGTTAGACTTTTTTTGGTGTCAAAAATCTTGTTTTACTGTAGAACTCAGTGTAAAGCATTCAAAACATTGTACTGATGAATGCATTGAACATTGCAGAAGCCGTACAGTATATAACATTAAAAACTACTTAGTATTTTTTTTTACTTGTGAAAATTTGAACTTTGACCTTTAGTATCTCCGTGCAGAACAAAAAAAAATAACGCAATGACGGAAGAATCAATGGCTTTCGGCTTCGTTAGTGGTCTTTTTACACCCATCGGCGAATTCAGTCAGTATAAACCGGTGACTATGGTAACATAGAGCTATCCATGTTGATTGGATACTTCATCATCAGCCTACTGCAGTCCACTGCTGGACATAGGCCTCCCCAATCGCACGCCACTCAACTCGATTCTCAGCAGCTCTCATCCAGTTGCTACCAGCCACCCTGCGAAGATCGTCGCTCTACCGAGCCTGAGGGCGTCCCACCTTACGTTTACCGATTCGCGGTCTCCACTCAAGAACACGTCTACCCCAACGGTCATCGGTTCTACGGCTAATATGACCGGCTCATTGCCACTTCAGCTTGCTTATTCTGTAAGCTATGTCGACAACTCTGGTTCTCTGTCGGATTACCTCGTTCCGAATGCGATCCCTCAGAGAAACTCCAAGCATAGCCCGTTCCATAGCTCGCTGAGCGACCTTAAATTTATGGACCAGCCGCACCGTGAGTGTCCACGTTTCGGCTCCGTAAGTCATAACAGGCAGGACGCACTGATTGAAGATCTTAGTCTTTAGGCTTTGTGGAATACGTGACGAAAAGACCTGGCGAAGCTTCCCAAATGCTGCCCAGCCCAGCTGAATTCTTCTGTTGGCCTCCCTCTCAAAGTTGTTCTTACCAAATTGCAGAGTTTGCCCGAGGGAAATAATATATTCTCGAACAACCTCGAGAGGACCTCCATTGACAACAATAGGTCCTGGGGTGACGTGTTCGTTGAACATAACCTGGGTTTTGTCCAAGTTCACCCTGAGACCAATGCGTATTGAAGAATCAACTAGGCCGTCCAGCATCTGCTGCAAGTCGTGCAGCGACTCATACACGATTGCGATTGGATACTTACTGCTAATAAATGCCTTTAAAAATCTTTTGTACATCACCTTATAAATATAATGGACCTCCATGGTAGACCCCAATTCATGGCAATAAGTAGGTACCTATGTACATAACTATAATAATATAGGTACAGTTAAGAAAATCAATCATGTTACAAGTCACCGGTGGCAGTTACGTGTAGATTATAATAATTGCATGTTTAAACAATGTCAGGGTACTAAAACATGGATGACGAGCGGAATAATAATGTCATATGCTAGTTACTGTACTCAGTCGGCTTTTGACAATGTTTTTTGGATGGTTAGACATATATAGCGCATTTTCGTAAATATGTAGGTACTTCGAATGTGTATAAAAGGTCTAAAACTTAAGTGATACCGTATGTTATTGTAATGTTTTAAGTTTAGTTTTGTACATGCACTGATGTGATGTGAATGTTTTTGTTTTGGGATCTCCTTATGTCAACGTTGTGTCAAAATGTCGCGTCGAAAGTGCTTGTCTATGGTGTCACCAAAGCCAAAGACATGCACTTTCTAGGGTTCTCTATGGTGAGACCATAGGGGATCTCAAGACAAAATCGTAGATGAAGAATAGTATTCTCTGCGAAGGTAATATTAGTTTTTTATTTTTTTTTATTTTGACGTTCTTTTTCTATTTTTTATGGTTATGTTTTATTATTGCGCGTTTGTAGTCGGTGCAAAATAAATGATTTTTCTTTCTTTCTTTCTGTCTATGTGATAGTGCCTTTGCCCAGCAGTGGGACAGTCCAGAATAATATAAAAGAAAAAGCATAGGTAACCCTTCCTGAGCAGTCGGGTAAATAAATAAGTGATACATCTTCTACATAGAGCATCATCATTATCTGCCAAGCCTATCCCAACTATGTTGGGGTCGGCTTCCAGTCTAACTGGATGCAGCTGAATACCAGTATTTTACATGGAGCGACTGCCTATCTGACCTCTACAACCCAGTTAGTGCTCGGTTACACGGATACCCCTTGGTAAGACTGGTTATCAGACTTTTTGGGCCATTTGCTACACAGAGTATCATATATAATACTGTAGTATCATAATATATAATACATATCTACCTATTTTTAGTTGGTAGTATTTCTAGTATTGAAAGCTAAAGCTTTCCTGTTCAGGTATTTTATAGCTGGTAGGAAGTTTATGTCAACTTTAAAAAATATATACCTTTCAAGTAAGAATTCAAAGTATTTTCAATGACTGAACTGTCGAGGCACCAGTCAATCGAGATTTCTCCATTATATGGGAGCATCATTATATGTGAGCAAGAATCTCCATCATATAAACAAGTAGAAGCTAACACCTCACTTCACACACTTCTGAATTTTCAAACTTGATTAATTTTCTTACACATTGCACTGTGCACGTGTTGACCCACAATTTATATTACGAGGTTAAGCTTAGAATATAGTTAAACCCGGTTTTATTTTGTAACCCACGATTACGCATAACAAACAATAAAGCATTGAACAAAGACTGAGTCACTCCAACCAACATTTCATAGACATAATATTTACATAGAGTGAGACTTTTCTAACTCTCTGATCTTTAAACGTAAATGTATTAAAAAAAACTTTGTCGAGAAATGAGAGAAGGAGCGACAAAGGTGAAATGATGGACATAATAAGGAAAACGAAAAGTTTTTGCCAAATCATTCAGAGAACTTGCAACACTCCCAACTCGACATGTGATATAAAATGGCAAACTGCGTGTGATGGAATCGAACATGCGAATTTATAATTAATCACACTCAACTTTTGTTGCGGCCAGCAAATAATCTGTTTTGAAAATACATAGAGATTGGATATTGTTTTTTTTTGTCTAGCCCATAGGTGCTATCCCACTGCTGGGCAAAGGCCTCCCCAAGTCTTTCAAAAAGCTCTTACCCCGCGGTATGCATCAGCACTTCTCAAGTTAGCCTCTTCAGAGAACCATGTCATCTTCATATCAGCGGAAGACGTTCACAGCTGAACATAGGCCTCCCCCAAGCGTCGCCATCGCTCATTCTTGTGCGTGTCGCCTCTAAAGTATTGTCACGGTCTTCACCAGGTCCTTCGTCACGTTGAAGGAAATCATGGTAAAAAAAATATAGGTTATCTAAACAACAAACAGTTATGAACCTAGTTTTTCTAAATACGGTCCATCTGGTAATTAAATTCACTATCGTAAAACTACAAGGCAGGCGTTTCATAAATGCTAAATAATTCTGTCTGATTAATTAATTAAATACCTGATTGAGACCTTGAAATTAGACATGCATATTGCATACAGTACTTTTCCGATTGTATGCACATAAGTGCTATTTCGGAAGCATCATTGGAATTTTGAACAGGGTGAAAAAGTGAGAAGTTTGCATTTCCAAGGACACTTCAGCCTGCGCGAGAGCAAGTAAGAAAACTATTCAAATAATGTGAAGCTCGAGGCTGTTGCACCATCGGTTCGTAATCCCCCGGATTCCAAGGATCTCATTAGAATTAAAGTTAACATAATCAGCTGATGATGGGGCTTTGCAACCGCGTAATGTTATAACAAATTATTATTGTTTCACTAATAGAAGAATTTGTTAAATCACGCCTAAGTCTTACCGGTTCCAGCGTGTGCGCAGGCGAAGAAAAGGCGCGCGCGACGCCCGAGTTCGTCAGTCTCGCCAGGGTCGCCACAAGGGTCGGACCACAATCTAGTCATTAAAAACTTTTTTTATTATTGTATTTTTTATAATTTTGTAATCAAAAGGCCATCATGAAAGTGTTCATCGTACTAACAGCAGTCACCGCGCTAGCGAGTAAGTATACTTGATATAAGTTTTATATATTTGTGACAATATGTTAGTAATATTTAAATAATTTTTTGTGGAAGAAGAAAATTGATAATTTATGTGGAAAAACTGCTGTTATAGATCGAATATTCACCCATAAAGATAAAGAAGGTGCCGCATCCATTAATTCTTAATTCATTCATTCTGTGATTAATGTTAATGTTCCCAGTGTTAACCATATATTCAGCCACGTAGTCGAAATAAGACTCAAAAAAGTTAATTTGTAATATTTCGTTTACGGTCAGTACAAAAGACTTCAACGAGTGCACCTTTTTTATAAATCCGAGAGAGATTTATTTTTTAAACTGCTTTTAAGTATACTATACTCCTTTAATACTATTTTAAAACGTTTTTATTAATATATTCGAAACATATTATATATTAATAATCAGTCCCTTGACAACCACAAACTTAAGGCATATTTTCTGTTATTATTACTATGGGAATAGTATATATTTACTTGACATAACGCAATTAAAGTCCCTTGTTATATACCACGCAACAATATATGTAAGGCTATGTAACTATTGCGAAAATATTATACAACCAGCTGTTGACCCGGCTAATTGAACGTATATATAAGTAACTGTTCACACGTATTTTTTTTTTTTGACAAACAGTATAAAACGAGAAACCTATCAATCACTAAAGAATCAGTCGAACTGGTATGGACATATTGTGGACCGGTTGTGGAAATCGGACACTCAGATAGTTCAGTAATATATGTATGAAGGTGTCCGTGTCAGGAGCCACGTCCACAATGTCCGTATCGGTTTGACCTTAAAAGAGTTTTCTTTCTTTATCAGTCAATAAAGCTCGATTCAATATACAGACTCTGAAATTATAACATTTATATTAAACATAATCGTTACTAGTTAGTCAATGCAAGGCAATAGACAATGCTGAAACACCTATATTCTTACAACCTGTAAAAGCAATTACCTTTTAACCAAGAACATCCATTTTACATGCTTTTACTAATAAAGCAACCAATTTTATGCACAAATATTTCGATCAAAGTGATCCAAATCTTGTCGAAATTTATTTCAAAATGATTTTGTAATCGATTGTAGCTGATATAAATGTGTGTCAAATATATCAAAAATATTTTGAAATCAGAATTAAAACAAATTTACTTACATTTAGTACTTCTGATCCTAAAGGTGTGATACGACGGGAAGTTTACTTTCATAGAGCTTGCTTATTAGGGAGAGATGAATCTCTCTAAACCAGTAAGTTATATGACATTGAAGACAAATTATTTATTACTAATTTTGGGATCGAATAGCAAATAATACAGATAGAAGCTGTCAAAGAGAAAACTATGTTTTTAATCTAACAGTCCTTCACACATCATGGGTCATAAAAGACCGCATAAGCCAAATTATCTAAAACTATACTCAGTATAGAGCTGATCCTGAAGCAGCTGATATATTCCTTTGAATTTATCGAACATTCCCATCACGTACTTTCGGGTTTAATTGCCTAGTCATAGCCCGCTAGGCCACCTCGCTTGCATTCATAAAATATGTGCAATCAATTAGTAGGCCGGCCATGTGTAATGGCTGTTTGCAATCAGGTTTATGTGCCGATATTAATTGTTATTTCTCCTTATCAAAATGGGGGCAGTTCTCGAGGACCTTGATATAAAAAATACCATCACGCCTGTAATCCCCATAAGGATAGGCAGCTGTGTACTACAGTAAACCCACATTTACCTTGAAATGTGAGGAATATTACAGACACGCCCTTTATAGTTGCCTAATGTCAATGATATATAAAAATACCAATACTTAATGGAAACAATATGGATATCAGTGATGGACATTAACATTTGAATTATGAATAATTTAAAATCATCTCTTGACTTGACAACATTTATTAATTTAATTAATTCTTCGATTGAAAATAATTAATTAAAGCTTAGAAAGCAAACTTAAACCAAATTATCAAATATATAATACAATCATCTTTATTTGGCTGCCCTCGTCCCATTCTACTTGGGTTCGGCGCAACACGTTTTCTTCTGCCATTATCCTTGTCAGACGTCAAATACAATCACTGCCCATATCAATAAAAACTTTTTGAAAAAAGCCCCCATACAGGCAACTTTGTTCAATTTATTTTTATTTTCAACAGACTACATTTTTTTCTTCTTTTGTATATAATACAATATGGTCGCGAAAACTTCTATGTATATAATACAATATGGTCGTGAAAACTGCTATAGCAAAAAGTAATTATTTCAGGACACTAAATGTCCGAAACAAAACTATCAAATTACTAAAGAAATACTCGACGCCACAAGTTTCACTTTACAATAAGTATATAAAATCATAAAATAATAACAAAACGTAAAGAAAATAAACAGAAAATTGCGTTTAAATTCACAACTGAGTGATTTCGTTGTAATTCGACATTGACATTCGCTCGCTACGAATATTTTTTATCGTGAAATAAAAAAAAAGATCACGCGTTTCCCCAAAGTATTGCGTGAACTGTTTTGACACCGGTGATATTAAAATTTACGCAAATATTGTAAAGTTTTGTAATAAATGTTGCGGTGAGAATATGGATTTATGTTTCTGTAATATATTGTGCTGAAACAGTAATGGTATTGGAAATTTATTGACTGGTATTGTTAGTAAACTTGAGCCGCAACAATAGATATTGATTCATTTCCATCACAAATTCAGTCAGCAGTCTCGATTTGTGCTGGCAATAGTTTCATACATTTAAGTCCTCTGTAATATGGGACAGAGGACTTAAATGTAACTGGCAAAATATGGGTGAGCATAGGTACACCTCTACCTCATCCTTCGGAGATTACAAGCGTGTTGTTGCGTGCTGATGATAAGTTATTTCAGTTAAAATTACATTTTCTTAAGCTATATATTTTTAAGCAGTTTATATTCCTCGGTCATCTTTAGTCATTCGTATTTAAGTCTATTTCCAGTCACCTCTAATTATAATATATTTTTATATCTTTGTGTAACATATCCATATTTCATCATCAACTTCCAGCCCCGGTCCCACTTTACTCGGGATCGGGGCAACACGTTTTTTTCTTCCATTATCCTCTGTCAACCGTCACGCTATCATTTCCACCTTTTTCCTTCATATCATTCCTCACACAATCCGTCCATCGTTTCCTTGGTCTTCCTCTCCCTCTCCATCCATCAACATTTATATTCATCGCTCTTTTAGTCACATGCGATTCGTCCCTCTTCATCGCATGTCCATACCAAGACAGCCGATTCCCTTTCAACTTTTCTGTAACCAGCGAACTTTCATTCTTCCTCTAATATACTCATTCCTTATTATATCCATTCTTGTCACACCACACATCCACCTCAATATTCTCATCTCCGCTACATGCAATCTTTTTTCATCCATCTTCTTCACAGCATTCCAACATATCCATATTTGTCTATTGTAATTATCGTAAAGTTATTAGTGTATGACAGTCATAAACATTTAAGTAGATTAACGTAATTATTAATTAAAATAATCTTAATTATGACAGATTAATGATAATATTACAATAATTATGATTAATATCTTGTATAATGCCTTTAAACTATAGTAACTAATTACATCCAGTAATAGTGTTCATTTCGAGTTGGATTTTGCGAAACCACTTTAAATTAACGTAATATGGATGTAAGTTCTGAAGTCTGTCAAGGAAATCCGAATCCTACACATTTATTTGGAAGAAGAAGACAAGTAATTAAATGCTTAAACATGGAAACTTACAAGTTGTTTAAAGTAATCTTTTGAAAGGTAGTAAGTATTCAATGTGTCCCTAATGCTCGTTTTCACTAAGTCTGAGCAAAACCTCAATCACGGCTAAATATTATTGCGCTATTGGAAATTCAACGCTTTTTGCTGACTAAAGCGTAGAAAATCGAACAGTCTACTTTTATTTAGATGTTTCTTTAGTTGTCGCCACTTTTGTATGATTGTAGGTACAAAATATTTTACACATTTACTCAGAAAAGCAAAGATAAATAATTAATTTGGTCGTAAAGTCACTGAGCAAATAAATGTCAAACGAGTTTGCCGGAATGTCTCTAACCACAACATATAAGTCAGTTATTTTCGTATGCCTGTCACTACCTGAGAAAAACGTGATTCTCAGATATGTCCGTGTTTTAAATATATTTCGCTTTTTTTTATTGGATAACAAATTATTAATATTCAGGGTTAGGTCTCAGAATAATCTTGGAGTCTGAGCCTGTTCAAGATGTTTTTTTCCTTGAGAGACTTTCGTTTATCTTCGATCAGCTGTAGCTTATTATAATGACTACAATTACTCACGATTGAGCTTCTTTTATTGCATAGTTTTGCGTTTAAATATGTTAATGTTATTAATATAAGCGGACATAGCAACAGCTGATAGACCATCTAAGATTGTAATAATGAATCATGGCAGACAAGTACATGCTTAGCCGACATTATCTGAATAATTCTTTTATTAATCAACCAGTCGAGCATCTGATACGGATATGACTGTTTAATGTTCTTGTAAATTCATCATAGTTTCCATAACAACTTTTAATGTGTATTCGTCCATTTCATTATTATCCTCAGCTTTAAGAGTAAAAAGTTTCTGTTCTGTCTTCATCCTATTTCTTCTTGTTTTATTTCATACATTTCTTCAGCAGCTCCTCCCCTGACTAGATTTATAACAGGTCACTTTACCTCTTCTGTTATCCTTCTTCTGATATCTCAATCATTTGCCAGTTTTTCTTCATCATCACTTTCCTCTTGCTCTAGAATTTTATGTTCTACTGCTAGTCCCAGCTGATATTCCTCAAATACCGCATTAGATAATTCTTTAAACACATCTCCATCATCACATAATACCGCCAATATAACAGTATCATCATAGGTCAGTGTGATCTCGACCCTTGCTGCATCAGCGCGATGCACTGGTGTCGTAAGTCTCGAGTGACTTTCACTTCTTGCGTCACGCGGGCGTTTGTTCGGGTACGTCTTGATAATCATGTGTTACATTACGCTGCGAGCTTTTGTTGATGTGCTGATCGATTGGTGAGGTTTTGTGTTTGGTAAAGGTTGGGTTAAAGTTGAATGAGTAATAGATTGTAATAGGGGGTAGTAACAGATCTTGGATACATGGATCGAGCTAGAGATCAAGACTATGAGAATGTATGGCCCCTTAATGGGTAAGAATAGGTTCAGAATAATGTGACGAGAGTCTTCAGTCTTTCGTCTTTTGAGTTCTGTAGGTTACAATATGTTAAAAGTCCTTTATGTAAGTACCTATTTTGATTCTGAAAAATCGAAAGATAAATATTGGTCTACTGCAAAAGTTATAACGAATAATCGTTCCTCTATCAGTTGTATACATATTTTCTTAATTACTTTGCATTTCGATAGTAAACACAGACAATTACCGATTTCCTGGAAGAGATTCTTCTTTAAAGATCTGATGTTCGTCGGCAACATACTCATTTGTAGAATTAATAATTACTCTATACAACACCGCGAAACGATCCCACTTCTGCAGTAGATACAAACTACGCGGGTTATTTGAATGCAATTACTTTCATTGCGTCGTACACGTTACATGATCTCCGGGTCGTGTGAGACTGTTTTATAATATCTGCTACTTAGGTCACTTGGTGACACACTTTTCTTAGAACAGCGGTAATGTTGAGACTTAAAAGATATTTTAAAAGAAAATAATGGTAAGGGTTTTGCTGTACACTTTGTCTACATACCTAGATTAAGCAATCAAATAGAGAATATTTCATGAACTTGAAATGTCATTTTAATCTTATTTTTCGTTTGAAAAACGTTAAGATGAGTTTCAAAACCATTTGACATGACTTTATAATGTCAATCTCTCATCTATAAATCATTAGCATATTGACAATTTTGTTTCTACAGACATTATAATTTTTATAAGGTCTAGCAGTGAAAAGGTCAAGATTAGATTAGATAATGTATTTAGTTTACTTGATACTGATAAGGTCAGATTTCACATACGACTTTGTTAACATAAATTCATAGATTCTTCGATGACCCAGACAATTTTATGAATTATTAATGTAAGGTTTAAGTGCCCATTCTTGTGTATTTTAAATCACCAATTTATGTATAATAATAGATATTTAAATAAAGGCGAATTAAATGAATAATAACTTTTTTGTAAAACTACTAAATATGCTAATAGTATACGGCCTTGACCATTAGACTTAATTTAAATTGCAAAAAAACCGCTAATCCTAAAATGTCAATCTAAAATTGTAAATATTCAGCTAGTGATGTGGCGTCAGTGCGTCATCCTTACAAATCTTTTGATATTAAATATTCACTAAAATCTATTTGTAAACTAATATATATGCTGCGATTAATAAGACCTATATCAGAGACTTCCTTGTACTAACAAGCATGTCCAATCCAATAACTGAATATTGGAAAACTCATAGCACCCTCAATTTTATTAATTTCAACTTAATTGTGAATCCACTTAAGTTTACTATTACTTAAATTTCATCACTGTACAACCAGCTTTATTTTTAATATTATAACAAGAATGAAAGTGAAAGAAAAGACTTCAAAGAAACTCGGGCAAAAAATATTTGCACAACTCGCAAAGAAACCGATCACAACACTATTCGTAACATATCGAGCGCTCGAGAACAGAATGTGTGTCACCTCTTATATAACAGTACATACTTATGTAACAGAAACTCGATTCGTATCTCAGAAGAAAAACTTGCTTATTTACCTAAATCGGCTTTCACTGACTGGTCCGATTTTTGGGTAAACCTGTCGTACCGGAACGGTTTCGGCCGATCGATTCTGTAACTAATTTAATTATGTAGATAATGAGTTAATATTGAAGTAATAAGTTTATAAAACAATGATGGATGTAGTACTTTGTAATTGTTTTGGGTCAACGCTTCTTAGCATGCTGTAATGTTCGCGTTTAGCGGTAATTAACACATGTTAGTAATCATTTTTGAAACATATTGACGAAAGTGCTTTCATATATGATTGCCCACTGGATGTTAAGAAAGATTTGAGTCCAATTAAAAATAGATTGGAAAATGTGTTAGTATGCGGTTGCTGCCCCATATTTTACGTTTTTAGAAACTAAATATTGTAAAGAGCCTTGCCCTACCGTCTTAAAAAGATTGGGAAAATTGTCAACTTGTTTTCACTTCTTCTTTCACAAAGAATACTTAACTGTAGCCGTGTATAATGAGGAAAGTTAATGGGCAAAAATGAGTCTTACTAGATCCACCTTTCTTGTTAATAAGGCTCATTTTTCTTTACACTTTTTCAGCATATGACACTTCTAGAATACTTTCGAAACTAAACTCTCCGTCTTTCACAGGTGCACAATTTAAATGCCCGGCAAAGGACGGCCAATATGAGGACTCAGTCCAATGTGACAAGTTCTACGAGTGCGTGGATGGTGTGGCCACCACCAAGCTGTGCCCCGACGGTCTGGTGTTCGACCCCACCATCAGGAAGATCAACAAGTGCGACCAGCCCTTCAATGTTGACTGTGGAGACAGGACTGAGCTGCGTAAGTATTTAAGATTATTCGTTTTGTAGATCCAGGGCTATATGGAATTGTCATGTAGGTGTCCTTGTCTATGACCCACGCCTTATGTTAAAAGGCAGGGCTACCAACCTGAAACAGCTCTTGTACTATAACCAGGTTTCGCTACACATTTGACTCTGCATTGAATTTCGAAGAGATCGTTTACTTAGAAAGAAAAAGATTTCGAGTTTAAAAAGGATAAATTTTTTAACACATATTACCTTTATAAAAACAACTAAAGGAGTTAAAAACAAACCAAATATTCTCGGAAGCAAATTAGAAAAACGACAGGAGGAAAAGTTACCAACTAAATGCGTTGTCCAACTGCAAGTTAGATCAAATGTCAGTATGAGGTCACTTGCGACAATTCTCATAAAGTGAAGGTATCCTGTCTACCTTTGACCGGCTAGGTCGTGGCGACATGCGCCTGACTTTCTAGGCCAACCAGTAGACAATTCTAGACATTCATATGTGCGTATTTGAAATGTGCGCTGTAGTAGCTCCGGGTATGACATTATTCTATTTATAGGTTGTGTCGAAACATGGAAAAGTTTTCTGAGATTTCAGCTTGAAGATTAAAAATAAAAACTTTTCATGGGAACATTTAAACAAACTTACAGTAGACATGGGACAGTGAAAAAAACGGTAATTTACTTACAAGAGCCAAATAGTTACTGTCCATACAAGTAGACTTTTCAGAAACCCTGTCATCATGCAGAGTAGTCGATTATAAGGCTAAGTCAATCTTTTAGGCATCTATGAAAATATTGTCACTACATGCAATTGCAACGTGGCAAACTTGGCAAAAATGACAGTTTTTTAATTGGACCTTACGTCAATTCACACCGAGACGCGACGCGACGCCAGGATGCTGAAATAGGCCAGTGATTTCGCACAGCACTGCGCCGCCGCTAGTGCTCAAAATGAAATGTGTATCTTTTCGTGTAGTAAATAAAATTATATTTTGAGTCGCTGTGCGCGCAGCGTCACGTCGCGTAGCATGTCGGTGTGAACTGACTCTAAGACAGGACCACATACATATCAACTAAGACATGGGTTCACAGATTTTCTAAGACATTTCTTCTAAAAGCTTCTATAAAGTGTCTTCATTCCCTTTGGGAATAACCTTTTCATCGTTCTGATTGTCAGCTGCTATTTTATCAGTTTATCACACACGTTTTCTAGTTATTTTTCATGTTGACCGTTACCTTTCCCAATACTTTAGTAACCGAAAACGATTCTACCGCATATTCTAAGTAATAACATTTACATTGGAATGCGTAATGTTACGGAGTTCGTTCAAATGTGTGGAATGCAACAACTTAAAGTTCGTGACTTGGAAATTGAGTAACTTTGTCAATGTCAGCTTACTTAATGTAATTCTTCGGATTTTATGGACGAAAAACGGTGGAAGTCAGTAAAATAAGAGAAAGAATAATCTAAAAACACTATCAAGAAGTTTAACTTGAAAAGTCTTACTAATGTGTTTGTTACTCTTTCACGCGAAAACTACTGAACGGATATGGTTGAAATTTAGCACACAGATAGTTTATAATCTGGATTAACACAAAGTGCACTTTTCATCCCGGTATGGTAGTACGATACCGTGGGACAGGTACTGAACTTCACGCGGGCGAAGCCGCAAACATATGCTAGTTATCTAATAAATCTAGACGAAAATAATGTCACGAATGACAAAGTTAAAGGCAAAAAACCTAAACACTTAAAAATGTCCGGAACAGGCATATAACAGGCGTAAATAATTAAAAATAGCTGCAAACTGTAGAGCTCTTGGCATAATTGAGAGAAAGATACCAAACCAAATTGACTTCCTGAACAGCGTAATGCAATTGTCGTTTCCTAGGTTAAATGACCAATGACCATCTATAATCAAGGCCGTGTCTCCAACATTCCTTTAACAATTATTTTGCCTCTGTAATAACCTTCATGTCAACGACAATATAGATTATACTGCAAAATGAAGTAAAATAACAATGTACAGACAGTATACCCAATGCCAGACCAATCAGACTCCTTGGATTTCTAGACGAAGAGACAAAACCAAATTATTAAATAATTCGAATTTCAAAAAGTAGTTTGCATTGGATTTATGCAACCTGTCTTCATCTGTCTTATTTAATTTTTTTGATGTGCAACCACTATATTTATGGATGAATGTAATTAAAATGCAATAGGTCACGCGAAATGATATTGCTATTATTTTTAGATTGTTTATTTTAGTTTGCATAATTGGTTTTATGTTCTGCATGTTTTATGATCTTTGCATAAGCTTTGGATTGATGGTTAATTGGCGTTGCAAATGAGTTTGGAAAGATGATTTAAGACTTTTCTTTTTTTTTTCATTTTTGTCAAATAACTCTTCAGTATCTTAGTTTTCTCTAGCAGATTTTATTTGTCTATGCATACTTGAAGCAGGCACCTTTTCTCTTTTCGTTTCACATACTCACTCCCATTTCTTTTTTACAGAGCTTGCCAAGCCCAACGATCGGTGCCCCCGCCGCAACGGGTTCTTCGCCCACCCCGACCCCACTGTCTGCAACATCTTCTTCAACTGCATTGACGGAGACTCCACTGAGGTCAAGTGTACCGCCGGTCTCCACTTCGATGAGTACTCCGGAACCTGCGTGTGGCCCGACTCAGCTGGCAGACAAGGATGCCAGGCTCAAGAGAGTGAGTATTTTTTTTCTGTTACAGTTTTAGAAATTTATTCTTCGAAGGAATTACGATTTAGCATAGAGAGAAAATATAAATAGGTTTAAACAATATTTTGTGTCCGTAAGCGTAGCTAGCAGTAGCGTAGGTACCTTATAATAAAACAAAACAAATCAGTATTAGCAATTATTTTCTTTTGGATAATGGCTGAATTGCCAAGATGTGCCAACATCTATTGAAGCTTCATCACTCATTTTGGCTGTTTGATGTATATTATTATATTCTCGTATAAAATATTATACACTTTTTCTGTCATCGTCTTATTTAGTCAGTCACCAAAACACATTCCAAAGATACTTTGTATTTCTAATCCAAATTCTAACGCACCCCATTCCTATTACAGAGAAAACCAAAGACGGTTTCGAGTGCCCCGAGTCTCCCAAGGTCGACTCCCAAGGTCAGATCGTAGCCCACCCCAAGTTCCCCCACCCCAACGACTGCCAGAGGTTCTACGTGTGTCTGAACGGTGTGGAGCCCCGTGACCTTGGCTGCACAGCTGGAGAGGTCTACAATGAGGAGACCGAGAGGTGTGACGCGCCAGAGAATGTGCGCGGATGGTAAGTTAAAGAGTCATGATATTTTGGATTTTATATGTAGAGGCAGAAGGGTTACTTTTCGCCCGTTAATTTTGGTTCCCATTTACCTAGGTCATAGTGTCTTTAGGGCCATTTCTATATCATTTACATCTTGAATATATACTACTGAGAGCGCTAGATTTAGATTCTGAGAAACAAATCGATTCAAAACACGAACATTTTGGTCATGCACTTTTTCAATATACTCGTATATTAATTATACTATTATTTTAAATCGTGTTTGGCTTTTTAATATTTATTTGATGTTAATTAAACTTAGATTTCCCATTTAATGCTTTAAGCACAATCAAATACACGTTTTTTTAAGCACTATCCTGGAGATTAAAGTTCCTGAATATTTATTTTTTCTAATATTTCTTCTTACTTCTGTGGTATCTAATTCTTGTCTTTCTTTGTTTACAGTGAGGACTGGTACAAAGACTCCGAGGATGCCCCTGCCGCACCCAAAGCGAGATCTTAAGACCTAGTGATACCGTAATATAGTTGTATGTTAAGACTTAATAAGTTAAATACATTTTAAGTTAAATTACTGCCTTTTATTTTCCTTTGTGAACTGATGATTTGAAATGGTATTTATTTATTTATTTGTTTAAATAGATACTTGCTGCACTTACAGTTTACACCAAAGCGTGCAGCAAGCCCACATAAAATAACTATTACTAATAACATAAGACTAAACTAAACTTTATGCAATAAGAAAGCATAGCTTTACAACTACTTATAAACATATCTAAATCCAGCTCCTGAGCAATCCGGGCGTTTAGCAGATTCACCGCCTGGGTTGTGGGCGCATATCGAGCAGTTTGGGTACGCACAGAGGGAGCCGCAAACAGGCCTCGCAAGGCTCAGGCCCGCGACCGCCGCAGTCGGTCCGGAGCAAACAATGAACAACGAGCTAAAGTAATCTCGTCGTCAATTCTATTATTTAGTAGTAAATAGTAGTGCATCAACAGCGCACACTTACGTATTGATGAATAGTTACCACCATATTGGTTATAACCACTGAGTCAACTCCTTATTTGTGGTTTATGTCGCCATTTTGTTCCCTACAACAGAATGCTGAATCCTACCATGCATGTAACAAGACCGCTAAAATAAATGCAACTAAGTGAACAGTCCGTCTGTTAACTCTGCTTTGCATTTTGAGCTTTTCATGTAATATGTTGAAGAGATAATCATACAAAAAATATTGGACAGAAGCTTGATAACATAGGCATCAGCCAACATGGTTCCTCTGGCCATTTCTCTATGAGGGCAAGTGGGCAATAATTCACTACCCGGGCCAAGTGTAGCTAAGCATATAATAAATCACTATCATTACAGCAAACAGAGTTCGTTTTCGTTTCAATGATCGCTGCATTAATTGACTGCGTGAGCAGACGTTACTAACAATAACTTTAATATTACGTAATTTATAGATGTTTACGTAACGAATAAAAGCAGAAACAAAAATGGGCCGAGGATAATGCCTTGTGAAACTCTCATCTTGTCCATATAAGAAATATAGAAAAAAATAGGGTTTCACTAAAGCTGCATGAGTATCTATTGAAAATAGAGCTTGGTTTTTTTAGGTGTTACAAAATTAATATTGGAAACGAGAGCATAAAATATAACATAACACCATGCCTGTAACCCCAGAAGGGTTAGGCAGAGGTTTACCTAATAGTACACCCACATTTCGCCAGTTATGCTCAAGTCTCACGTAATAGGGGTCGAGCCTTTTGGCATCAACCGGGCACAAATCCAGACTCTGTGGATGCCACTGAGAAATTCCATATAGAAAAACCCAATAATACTTTGCCCGACTTGAAAATTGAACCCAGGATCTCATGCTAAGCAGTCACTAAAACAACGAGAAAAAATAATAATACTATGGCAAAAATAATTGCATAATGTCCTCCCGATAGAATGTCTGTACCAGCAGCCAAGCGGATATTAGCCAAGTCATCATCATCATCATTTCAGCCGAAAGACGTCACACTGCTGGACATAGGCCTCCCCCAAGTGTCGCCACATTGACCGGTCCCGTGCGACTCGTATCCGGCGGATCCCGGCAACCTGCACCAGGTCATCGGTCCACCTAGTGGGAGGCATTCCAACGCAACGTCTTCCGGTTCGCGGTCGCTACTCCAGAACTTTTCGGACCCATCGGCCATCCGTTCTGCGAGCAATGTGCCCTGCCCACTGCCACTTCATTTTGGCAATTCTTCGGGCTACGTCGGTAACCTTGGTTCTCTTGCGGATGTCTTCATTTCTGATTCAATCACGCAAGGAAACCAAGCTTAGCCAAGTACCTAGTAGATATTCTAGTGCATTGGTGTGGGCACTCTATATTCCTTTATTCTCGTACTCCGATGGTGAGGCAATCCAACATAACCGGGCGAGATCAGGCGAAGGAGTATTTTTTGCGTGTCACACCACTAGTTCCAAACTCCGAGCTGCAACTGAGGAATTCCTAATGAAATTCCCAATCGATTCCCAGATCGGGTAGTATAAGCGTTTAAGGAATCGATGTCATGATCAAAAATTCAGCTGTTCAGCCCTTCGAGATTTTTGTAACGTTTTGCTAGAGCAATCCTTTCATCTACCATACAAAATTAATATTCTTTAACAGTTTGTGCTACGCAACCTTTCAATAACGGAACAGGTCCAATTGAAAACCAGCGGGCACTAGCTACCAAGACCCTTAACGAAGCCGAAAGGTTCTCCCCGTCATTGCGATCATTTTTTTGTTCTAGACCATACCTGGGAACCTTCTAGTTACGGAGATATGAGGGGTCAAAGTTCCAACAATTTTTTTTTAATACTTGTTTTTAACGTAAGATTTTTACTGTAAACACCTCCACGACCCCCGTACGATTCAATCCATCCATCAGCAGAATGTTTTGATTGCGTTACATTGAGTCCTACCGTAAAACGTGATTTTTCACCCCAAAAAAAAAGACGTTTCCTAGCAATAAATTTTGCCTAAAGTTACTTAGTTTGATGTACTGGCTTGGTTGACGGCTTCGTGAAGGGTCTTGTTACTTCCTGTATGTTTTCTTTCTATAACTTTGTTCTTTACAGTATTGGTGTAGTAAGAATGCATCGAAGAACTAAATTGGAACAATTGTTGGTCCTCGCATAACCATGAGTTAACCTTGATCACTACCATCATCTGCCTAGCTGTTTTCCAACTATGTTAGGGTCGGCTTTCAGTCTTACCTTGTCTTGAATACCAGTATTTTACATGGAGCGACTGCTTATCTGACCTCCACAACCCAGTTAGTACTGAGTAATACAATACCCCTTGGTAAGACTGGTTGCCAGACTTATGGCCACTGACTACTTTTAACGACTGTCAAAGATCTATAAATTACAGCCGGGACCAACGGCTTAAAGTGCTTTCCGATGCACGGAGAAAACTCGGTATTTAATGGGTGGTCACCCATCCGCGGACCAACCTAGGCAAGCGTGGCTTAACCTGAAGATCGACCCAAGCGGCTATTGTTATTTAGCCACGGGCAGCATCCTCTATCTTTATCTATCTCCAGAGAGGACTCTTCCGTATTTCTATATTAACACTGAAACATTATACAACTCAACCACACCATAATGTGGCTATCGCGTGTGAATTCACCGCTAGAGTCGCTAGTGCAGCGCGAGGGCACCAAAATGTCAGATGTCATGGAAAGTTCAGGCGTTGCGTGCTTTTTAATCTCGTATTTTTACTATTATTCACAATTGTGGTCTAGATTGAGCTATTCCTGATTAATTATGACTTGAAGATTTTAAATAGCAACTTAGGATCTTATTTGTTAGTACTTGGAGGTAAAATGATTTTTAAATGTTTCATGCTTGCCAATTTTAGGGAGAATCTTGTAAATAAATAACGTATAACAATATGTTGTTATACGTTATCAAATAAACTTTTTATGAAGTTTTTACTACTTTAAAGTATAAAATAGAATTATTGACATGACCATAAGCGACAGTGGCGCCATCTGGTGAGCCCAAAAACGATAGCCCTCATTAACGAAGACAGAACATAATTATAATAGTCTCATTGTAATGCATCATATAACTTAAGCGTCAGATAATTATAAAATCAGTCACATCCTCTCACCAACGCTTTGTGCATTTTAACTTGTAACTATGTCAGATACAATGAGCTTTCAAAAATTAGTTCCCACTGCACGTAGGAAATATAATGTAATAGTGTAGCAGACAATGTCCATGTGAATATGTTGGGGAGTACTGAGAATTGGCCACCCTACTTGTGGTTGAACGAGGTGAGGTGTCACGTTTGAAATCTATCAACGCAACTTGTGTTGATTGATTTCAGTCAGTTAGTCGCAGTATAGAATGCTTTATTTGCTAAGAATGTAGGTATTACAGATCAGGTGTTAAAATGCTTAGAGATTCCATGTACATTCTGCCTTTTAGGCATGCAAAATTAATATAATATAAACACATTAAAAACAAAACAAAAATGAACAATATATTAAAAAAATCATGCAATCTAATAAATATTTATTAGACATTTATTTAAAGTTGTTACTTCAAATAAATGTTTTGGTACATCATACACTCTAAGGCTACAATTTTTATAGTTCAGTAAAATTCTAAATCTAAATGATTTCTCAATTAAAGTGTCGGCTAAAAAATCTGACACAGAATAATAACATTTATTTTATACATTTATTTAGTAGTAATGTGATAAGTTGCTTTTTAAATATTCTAAATGATTGCTCTTTAATGTTGTCAGGATCTTTGTGGTGTGGAGGTCTTTGATGTTGTTATTTTATTAAACACAGTAGGCGCCATACAAATAACACTTTTTTTAGCAGAAATTAATAGCATTAATTTTAATGATATTTTTTATCCGTGGTGCTAGGCACCTGGGCTTATCCCAGTTGTAAACGTCTCTTTGTCCCTTTTGACCTTGTTTTGTTCTGTCTCCTGCTGATATGAAGGGAAGTGGAAATTATTTTTATTCTCACCCCTCCCCTTTTCTTTTCTGATTAATTTTGTTGCGGGATCAAACACAGTTAAATTGTTTCGTCGAACTTCATTGTCTCTGCGCTTTTCTGGTGGTCTCCGCTGTTGATTCTTGCCGTCAGGAGTTGCAGAGGTTTAGAAATCGTGTGGCTGCTTGTCCCATTAAAAAGTCGCAGTCCACAACTGAACAAATACCGCTCGCACCCGGTCCACATCCAGTATTATCATAGCCACCTTTTCTCCCACTACGCTTGTCGATACGCAATCTCCACTCTAAGAGTCATCTCCTCTAATCGGTCCTTCGAAAACATGACCAATTTGATAGCTTGCTTGTAAATGTCACTAGGTCTTCTACCCAAGCCTTAATGGGCCCGCTTGGTGAGTCCCAGTAATGCGAATCTTATGATAAGATTCGCATAACTTCGCCCATGTGAAGTTCGGTAATGTCCCTCGGGATCGTAATACCGAGATAAAAAGTATCCTATTATGTTATAACTTTATAAGATATCTGTGTGCCAAATTTTATCCAAATCCGGTCAGAGGTTCTTGCATGAATGAGTATCAAACATCCATCCATCCACACAAGCTTTCGCATTTATAAAATTAGTAAGAAGTAGGATGGACACATCGTATAAAGGGTGTAACAAGACCCTTAACGAAGCCGAAAGGTACTGGTTCTCCCCGTCATGGCAATCATTTTTTTTTGTTCTACACCATACCTGGGAACCTTCTAGTTACGGAGATATTGGGGGTCAAAGAATTCCAACTTTTTCACGAGATTTTTCATAAATACATGTTTTTAATGTAAGATTTTTACTTTAAACACACACACAGGAAAATCTCCGAAAAACTGAGAAAGAGACTCCCGTAAAAAAAGTGCCCCCGCCACCGCCAATCATAATAGACGAAGTTAAGAACTACCAAAAGTTCTATGACTCTCTAATTGAAACTACACCAGCGGAATCATTTACTGCAAATATGTTAAATGGCGATTGTGTGAAAATTAACGCCAAAACAGAGGACTCATATAGAGTAATTTCCCGGCTTTTAGCAGAAAAAGATCACCATTGGCACTCGTACGAGGATAAGCAGGCTAGACCAATTAGAGTTGTTGTGAAGAAGTTACATTCTTCTTGCCAACCTGATCGAATCAAAGACGACCTAACAACACAAGGTCTGAAAATTGAAAAAGTAGACAGCAAATTGAGCTGGAAGAGTAAAGAACCACTCAACATGTTCGTTTTATCATTTAATAATGAAGAAGATGTAAATAAAATCTATGGCATAAAATACATTTTAGGGTGTAAAATTGAAATACACCCACTCAAACATCCCAAATTAATTCCCCAATGCAAGAGGTGCCAGGCATATGGGCATACTCATAAATACTGCAGAAAAGAGCCCAGGTGTGTAAAATGCACTGGCAAACACCTTACAGCCAACTGTACGAAATCTCCGCAAGAGAAGCCAAAATGTGTTCACTGTGGTCTGCCTCACCCTGCCAACTATAGAGGGTGTGAAGTAGCTAAACAGATGCAGAATTTGAAGAACAAAAATATTAAAAAGAAAATTGTGGCACCAACTACCCAGCAGTCTTTGCAACTAAGAAATTCAGACAGAAACAACACACAAACACAGGCACAGAAAACGAGTCTCCAGTCATTTGCAAAACCCATGCAAGTAAACAAAACTGGTTCCTACGCGGAAGCTGCAAAATCAAGATCTCAGCCTGCAAATCTAGAGGATAAGATTAACCAGATTTTAAAATGTATTACTTCATTTGACAAGAGATTAGAGAAACTAGAGTCCAGCACTAAAACAGCTGTTTTAAGTCATCAAAAATGAATAACACCCTTAAAATAATGGCGTGGAACTCTAATGGGCTCCTCAAACATCAAAATGAGTTGCAGGCGGTCCTGGACACAGAAAACATTGACGTGTGTTTGGTCTCCGAAACGCACTTCACTAAACAATCTTTTGTGAAATTTAGAGGATACATGGTATACAATTCGCTGCACCCTGACAACTCTGCCAGGGGAGGCAGCGCGGTTATAATCAAACACACCATAAGTCACTACGTGCAATGTAAATATGAAGAACAAGACATTCAAGCCGTGGCAGTATCTGTTAAAAACAAATCTTGTTCCATGTCCATTGCAGCCATTTACTGTCCCCCACGGCACATGATAAGAAAAGAGCGGTATTTACATCTCTTTGAATTGTTAGGCCAGAGATTTATCCTAGGCGGCGATTTTAATGCTAAGCATACGCATTGGGGATCAAGACTTACAACGACTAAGGGAAGGCAGCTCTTAAGCGCAGTAAAAGATACCGGTTCTGAAGTTATGAGTACAGGAAAACCAACATACTGGCCCACTGACCACCAGAAAATACCGGATCTTATAGATTTTTTCATATGCAAAAACATATCCGCCAATTATGTCAGCGTGGAGGAAGGTTTTCATATGAACTCGGACCACTCTTCGCTTATACTAATGCTAAGTCAAAAAATCCTACTGAAAGAAAGCCACTTAACCCTGGTTAATAAGTTCACAGATTGGGAAAGCTTTTCTTTTGATCTAGAAAATATTATCGACCTTAAAACTCCGATAAAAAAGCAAGATCAGCTTGACTCAGAAGTAAACAAGTATATTGTCAATATACAACAATGTGCGTGGAACAACACACCACAATTAAAACGTAAATATAAGGGATTTTCCTATCCTAAGGAAATTGTGGATTTACTTACTGAGAAAAGGAAACAAAGGAAACAGTGGCAGCAAACACGATGCCCGCGAGATAAAACATCACTAAATAATTTAACTAAAAAATTAAAGAGAAAAATTCTACAATTTGAGGATACAGCTCTGAACACCAACCTTCTGCAGCTAACCAATGACAAATCAACAGATTACTCCCTCTGGAAGGCAACAAAAAATCTAAAAAGGCCAATTAAACAAATACCGCCCATCAGACATAGCGACGGAAAATGGGCCATAAGCAATGATCAGAAAGCTGTAAGGTTTGCTCAGCACCTAGAAGAAACTTTTAAGCCCAATGAAAACCTGGTAGAATTACTTGAGAGTGAAAACTTAGCAGAAAACCAGAGAATTAAGCTTGTGACTCCTAAAGAAGTAATGAGAGAAATTCAAAATAACATTAGTGCCAAAAAGTCTCCGGGTTACGACCTCATTACAGGTGAGATTCTAAAACACCTCCCGCGTAAGGCTGTAGTTAAGCTGACCAAACTTATTAATGCTGCATTTATTTTAAAACACGTACCTGCGCCATGGAAGGTCGCTGAAGTCATTATGATTGCGAAGCCTGGGAAACCACCACATGAAGCATCATCATACAGACCTATTTCTCTGTTGCCCGTGCTATCAAAGTTATTCGAAAAACTATTATTGAAGCGATTAAAACCAGTAATAGAAGATAAAGACCTTATTCCAAATCATCAATTTGGCTTTAGGGAGAAACATTCTACAATAGACCAGGTTCATAGAATAACTAACATCATTGAGAAAACACTAGAAAATAAAGAAGTCTGCGCCACTGTATTTTTAGATGTGGCGCAAGCTTTTGATAAAGTTTGGCATAAGGGTCTAATATTCAAACTCAGGCGCATGCTCCCAGAATTTGCAGATATACTAGAGTCGTATATAAGTAATAGAATGTTCAGAATACGGCAAGAGGATGCATATTCCGAACTAAAACATATAAAAGCTGGGGTACCACAAGGAAGTGTGCTAGGCCCGATTTTGTACTTGTTATACACATGTGACATTCCAGAACTGGAAAACAACACCATTGCGACCTTCGCAGATGATACTGCAATTATGGCTACCGGTTCAACCCACAGAGAAGCAGTAGAAAAAGTTCAACTAGCTGTGAACAAAGTTTATGACTGGACACAAAAATGGAAGATCAAACTGAATGAATCTAAATCAATTCACATTGACTTCACAAATAAACACCTGGACTATCACCCAATCTATATAAATGGCATGCAAGTGCCTTACGCTAATACAGCCAAATACCTTGGCATGACTCTCGATACCAAGTTGCGTTGGAAAGCTCATGTCAAAAAGAAAAGACAGGAACTCGACATACGTTATAAAAGTATGTATTGGTTACTTGGAAGGAAATCCTGTCTATCAATACATAATAAAATAACCATATACAAGCATATACTGATGCCAATTTGGACGTATGGTATCCAACTTTGGGGCTGTACTAAACCAAGCAACATCAAAATTATCCAACAATTCCAAAATAAAGTACTCAGGGATGCTGTGAATGCACCCTGGTACATAAGAAACGACGACCTTCACCGTGACCTTAAAATGGAATTCGTCACCACAATCATCAAAAAATTTGCTGAAGCCCACGAACACAGACTACACCGACATGTGAATGTTGAGGCTATCCAGCTGCTAGACAACACAGACTTAGTGCGTAGGCTAAAAAGAACTAAACCATTTGAATTAATGTAGTGTAAGTAAGTACTAACAAAGTGAGTGAATATAGTAACATTGTGTGCTATACATATAACACATGAACATAGTGTTTTAATATAATATATCAGACTCTAAGAAAGTGCTACGGACTTGTGTAAAAGTGCAAATAGACACTATTCTTAGTATTAACATTATTTATAACGTAGCATATTAAGTTAGAGTTAAATTACTTATTAGTCTTTTTAGGCTAGATTGTAATTAATTTATTAAGAATTCTGTTCTTAATAACAAAGGAAAAAAAAAAAAAAACTTTAAACACCTCCACGATCCGGGTACAATGCATCAGCGCAATGTTTGAGTGCGTTACATTGAGCCCTAGCGTAAAACGTGATATTTCACGCCAAAAAAAAGTCGTTTCACAGCAATAATTTTTGCGTAAAGTTACTTAGTTTGATGTACAGAATGCTTGGTTGACGGCTTTGTGAAGGCTCTTGTTACACCCTGTATTTGGGAAACAAGAGATGGCTGGCGTAGTTAGTATTGTTAATGTGACCTCACTAAATCCTACTTGAGCTTTATACAATGCTACCCAGCCTCTTCACTAGTTTTTCCACAACTTTAAAACATCCACCAATAAAATCTTAACGCTGAATCTATGCAGCAATCGATTTGTCAACGGAATTGCTTCAGCTCCCACGATTCCTACAAAATTGAAGACTGGCATCCATCAAACCACAACATATCACATAAATTCACGATAATCTAGTACTTAAATTTTCCATAATTGGTATTAAAATGAACATGATTCTCGTTATTTCGACACGCTCAGGAAGACAGTGTCGCTGGCATTTGACATGCGTGTATCTATAAGCGCAGCATTTGACTCTCATTTGACATTTACGTGACCTTTAACTATCGTCAATGTGAATACGTTTATGTAAAAGCTGTTATGTGTAAAGGTAGTTTGGTTTCTGTCGTACGTATAAGACACTAAAGTACCTTCGGAGAAAAACATACATAACATCACGTCTGTATTCTCAGAAGGGTTGGGTAGAAGTGTACCTAATAGTACACCTACATTTCGCCAATGTTTAAATACCATGTAATAGGGAGCGGGCTTGATGCCATCAACCGGCCACAAATCCAGACTCCGTGGCTGCTACTGAGAAATTTCTGATGAAAAAATCGACGCCGTTTGGACGTTATAATACTGTATTTGTGAATACCTTTTTTTTTTTTATCGATGGGAAATCTTCAAATAACCCCTCCCGCTCTGGGCTGAGCAGGAGGGAGTGTCAGACTTTTACTGACTAAAACCCATCCATGTTCCTTCCTTTGCCCTTTATGTTCCAGGGCCGCGGTATCTCTTTCGAACAGTCCCGCAACCCTGGCAGGATTTGTGAATACCTACAGTGATTACATTTTCTCCTTCTTCTTTATTGTGTGGTTAGTGCCTAACCAGGGGCCTTAGTCTGCTATTGCAATAGTGTCAGAATGGTCTATAATTGATTTAATAAGGCCCCTAGCCCACGGCGTATTGAAGCGCGTTCGAAACTCGTTTGACGTGCGTACAAAGGGTAATTCGTCTGCGCGGGGCCTTATTCAATCAATGATAGACCATTCTGACACTATTGCAATAGCAGACTAAGGCCCCTGGTTTCAGAGTTTTTATGCCTATATGACTCTGAGTTGGTTTTACATTCTGTCGAGAAATAACTCTCAGGCACGCTGGTTTCATCACGATGTTTTTTTTCACCGCAGCAAGTGATAACATTACATATACGTTTTAAAATAAACTTTTTATGAAGTGTATTGGTACTTTAACTTTTCGTATGCCGAGTATATAGACACAAATAAAAAGCTATTGTGTCTCGCGTGGATCTACTTTCCCGGCTTACGAAGGGTTAAAGTATATTAAATAAAATTATTGACATGACCATAAGCTACAGTGGCACTATCTGGTGAGCTCAAAAACGATAGCCCTCATTGTTACTACTTTGACTACTTTGTAACAAGTTGGTCTGAGTCTAGTGTCACACACCCGCTTGGCAGGTAGCATTCGTGTGTCAAAATCGAAAACGTTCGAAATCTAAATTTTTGAATGACAGTATTCCGAATGTCCGCTCTATATGTTTTTTAAATCTCTTTGGTTAATTATAACATCATATCGGTTATTCTGAAGAAAAACCCAGTGTCTCAGAGTGCAATAAGACCTTAAGTAAACCATTTCTCATGATGACGTACGGAATGTAAAAAAACCCTTTCAAATCCATACATGAAGTGGTTTGCAAAGGTCGACAACCTTAATGTTCCAATCTAAACTCAGGTATTTATTTTTTTATTTTTAGTGGCCTCCAAAAGCGTTCACCTTGTAAACTGGAAGACCTCTGGCTACTGCGGATTGCCGTTAGGGATCCGTAGAGGTTAAAGCAATTGTGTTGCTTACTTTCAACTTGATGTGAAGTAAGTAAGGCTGGTGTGCTTGGGGGAGTCAGCAAGGCTAGCGACCAGTGGTAGTAAGTAGCTAGTGACAAGTGAATATCTTAGTTCCTCGTATAGCTCTTTTTTTTCTTTACTTGCTCCCGCTGTACGTGTAGGTCTGTTAAACTACGCAATGGATTTTAATTCAATGGATTTTCAGTAATAGATAGAGTGATTCAATAGGAAGGTTTATATGTAAAGCATTGCACCCGTGCAAAGCCAGCTTAGGGCGGGATGCTAGTTTGATATAAAACCTCTTTTAAAGTTCAAAAGGACCCTTAAATTATCCTGTGTGTAACTTCTAGTTCTATATTTATTCTAAATCTCCTGACTGATAACAAAATAGAATATCAAAGCGTTTCCTTTAATTTACCCTTTTAGCGAAACATGGCAACTCAGAAATTAATTGCAACATGCATCTAGAGTTTTATTTATAAAAGATGGCCGCTCGTAAGATGGCGTTCTTTTTTTGGTAAACGGAACCCGATGATTCGTTACAATTATACACAAACACATAATCGTTATTTTTATTGTATTGAGAAAGGAGTACGTACAGTCATGATGAGATTTTAATGATAATATCACGATTCGGTTTTATTTAACTTGCCGTATCTAAACACTAATTAAAGCGTAATATAATTTAGATAGATATCTAGGTTTTGAAACGAACGAGAACAATAATGTATTATTATATTTTTGTGTTTCAATTGGTATATTTATTTATATTAGTATTTGTAATACAGATCAATAGTACCGACATCATTGATGCAATGAATTTGATTCTGAAAGTTGATCAACAGTTTTTTCTTATTTATAGATGATCAAATCTGAAAAAAAAAAAAATAAAAAAAAAAAATAATAGTAATTATATTATATTTTATTATTATTTATTTTATTTAAATTATTTTAGTCATTATTTTTGTAGAAGCTATAGATTATTTTGATACAATAACCAAATCATAACAACTGAGAGCAAAACAAAAAATACCAATATGATAATGACTGAGGTCTACCATCACCTGTCTAGCCTTTTCCTAACTTTGGGGCCGGCTTCCAGTCTAACCGGAACTAAATACTAGTATTTTACATTGAGCGACTGCCTATCTGACCTCCACAACCCAGTTAGTACAGGGTAATACGATACCCTTTGGTAATACTGGTTGTCAGACTTTTGGGCCACTGACTATCAGTAACTACTGTCAAAGATCCACCAATGACAACCGAGACCAACGGCTTAACCATGCTTTCGAGGCACGGAGGACACTCGGTATGTAATGGGTCCAACCGAGGCAATCGCGGTTTAAGCTGAAGATCGACCCAAGTGTCTGTTATTATTTTGCAACGAGCTCCTCTTGACCAAGATGAATAATTACATTCCTTTATTAATCTTAATAATATTCGTAAAATGCAGGAAACAGAGCCTTGCCACCGTATATGGAAGTTCCAGTTTCACGAAAAAAAATGTCAACCAAGAACAAATATTTTATTTGTTGAGTTCAACAGTACATATAGGTAGTATAAGTACCTACATATTTATTTACTTAAGTCATACTTTTTGGCATTTGTAAAGGAAGACTTCGAGGAGAAGGGTCCTTAATTACAATTTATTACATCTCCTTGGTAACTGTTTTGTTGTTAATAAGGTTATTATGATCTTCTTTTGGAATTGGTCTTTTCAGTCTGGAAGTTTGTAGAAAAAAACAAAAAAAAACAAGATTAATAATACGCTAAACGAACACGTCTGAACTTGGGCAAAATTGTCTTAGTACACCTAAAAAATAATTTACATAGATGAACTGATTTTGTACCAAAACCATCAACAGCTAAAATTCAAATTAATATTCAAAGCCTTTCTAGTGTAACATAATCTTAAGCATAACATCACGCCTGTAGTTCGTGAAGGATAAAGCAGAGGTTTACCTAAAACTACACCCATATTTCACCAAATTTAAGTCCTTAAGTAATGGTGAGCGAGCCAATTGCCATCAACCGGGCACAAATCCCGACTCCATGGCTGCTATTAAGAAAACCAAATAACACTTTACCCAATCTGGGAATCCGACCCAGGATCTCATGCTCAGCTGTCGCGCTTGCGATCAATAGACTAACGAGGCAGTCAAGACGGTCGTTTTTTTGTATATTGAAGCATTTTTTTACATAAAGAAATGAAAGAAAAAACTGCTTGAAATCAAAATAAACTGTTAATTAACCGTCAAACGCTGAAATACAATTACACCGAAAACAAATGAAAAACAAATGCGCGTGCCAAATCAAAATTCAATAGTTTTGAAATTCTCTCATGTAACATTTAAAGTGAACTTTTTTTATAGCACTATTAAATATTTATTTATCCATCGTGCAGTGTAGCAAATGGCGTGCTGCAACAGGCAGCAATGTGTTGTGTAAACATGTACTGGTTAGTTTTTCGTTGCGCTTATGACCTAGCGCTGACTTAGGCTTACAAAATGTCTGTCAATTAAATTCTCTAATGCATTTTTGGTTACAGTCAAGTGATGTAAAAATGTGCGAATGTTTTCTTAGCATGAAGGTGTTTTAACTTTTTTCAATGAAAGCTGGTAAAATCACTCTTTCACGAGTTTTATCGTACTTAACTTTGCAGAAAAATCTAAATGGCGATGGACTGTGCTTCACTTCGGCTATTGCTTCGTTGGTAGTGGATAACTCATGGCTAAATAATAACAGCCTCTTGGGTCGATCTACAGGATAAGCCGCTCTTGCCTAGGATGGTCCGTGGATGGGTGACCATCCATTACATAAAGACTTTCCTCCGTGCCCCGGAAAGCTGTTGGTCCCGGCGGTCATTTGTAGATCTTGGACAGTCGGTACATGTAGCCAGTGGCCCGAAAGTCTGACAACCAGTCTTACCAAAGGGTATCGTATTACCCGGTACTAACTGGGTTGTGGAGGTCAGATAGGCAGTCGCTCCATGTAAAATACTGGTATTCAGCTGCATCCAGTTAGACTGGAAGCCGACCCCAACAGAGTTGGAAAAATGCTAGGTAGATGATGGTAGTGACCAAGGTTAACTAATGGTTATGCAAGGACCAAATATGAATAAGCAATGAATAAGAAGAATAAACAATTCATATTCATTTTATTTTGCGTTCCATAAGTATAAAAGGTGTTACAAAAGGCTTAGAGCTAAGAACAATTTATGGACTCTGTTAGGGCACAGCAAATATACAATATTAAGATAAAATATTAAGTAGTTAATAATAAACAACCATTTATTTTCTACTTATTATTTACAAATGAAGGGTAACACATAATTATAACAGAGTAACATACTTGGTACAACTACACGATAACAATTATAGAAATAGCAGTAACATAAAGTAACATCATTATAATTATCAATATTATATAAAACTGAGATCAATAGTATTATTTTATTGTACATATTTATTTATAAATCTGGACAAAGCACTATATTATAGTAGATATTTATATATAATTATTGAGATCAATTTATATTACACTAGCGACCCGCCCCGGCTTCGCATGGGTGCAATATATACATATAAACCTTCCTCTTGAATCACTCTATCTATTAAAAAAAACCGCATCAAAATCCGTTGCGTAGTTTCAAAGATTTAAGCATACAAAGGGACATAGGGACAGAGAAAGCGACTTTGTTTTATACTATGTAGTGATTCAATACGATACGAATTATCACTGAAAAGGTTCCATTATTGAAAGGATTGGTATTTATTAAACATCTTGTATGGTAGTTGAAAGGAAAATTGCTCCAACAAAAGTTAAAAAAAAAACTCGAAGTATGTCTTCTATTTTAAAACTCACTACTGAACACATATATAATGGAGATAAAATAACAAATCCTCATACTTACCTCGGATAAAGTGATATACATATATAGTTCAGTGAAAGGACGTCGGAAGTCTTCAGATCAGTCTCATCGTTGAGATGATTGATGTTCAGTGTTTCAACACGCATAATTATGTAACATTATAATCATAATATAATTTTATTGCTTGTATTATTGGCATATCTTTCTGTTAGAACAAAAAACTTTTTTGTAAAAAAATTAAAAAAAAAAACAATAAATTCATCCTATTTGGTTGTGGTGTGATGGTACCTCACACGAATTCTTGTCGAGTATTAATTTTCCGTAGTTACTAAAAGTTTTTAGCACATAGATAGAAAATAAATACATGGACATAGTAGAAAAAATATGTATTACAGAAGATAACTCATTAACTACCCAATCATTGTTAGCATATAGTATGATTCCAAAGAAACTCTCATATTGATGACGTTAACAAGGTAGCTGCAGGAATCAGGGGCCTTAGTCTGCTATTGCAATACTGTCAGAATGGTTTATGATTGATTTAATAAGGCCTCTAGCCCACGGCGTATTGAAGCGCGTTCGAAACTCGTTTGACGTGCGTACAAAGGGTAATTCGTCTGCGCGGGGCCCTATTAAATCAATGATAGACCATTCTGACACTATTGCAATAGCAGACTAAGGCCCCTGGTCAGTATTATGAGGAAACAATTAAGATCAAATTCTCTTGTTTTAAATGAATGTAACTCGGTTGCCTACACCATAGCATTTTCAGAGATATTTAGAGCGTGTCAAAGCCCCATAAACTCAGTTCAGGCCAAGCATAATCCATAGTATACACAACCCTCAAAGGTCAAACTTTCCAATTATGAAACACAGTTAAGAAATCAGTTCAATGGCTGTGGACTGTGAAAACGCACAAAACTAGGCAATTGAGGCTAATTATAATTAGCGTGTGTACTAAAATTCTTTCATACACTCAATTAGTTTGACGATCAATATCTGTGTTAGGACTTGCATACAAGTTCGGATAGGATAATTATGCGTTCGTATTTTTTATGTGTGAAGCATGTTTAAGGTTTCGGAGAATGTTTATTGTGTATAACTAGTGTTACCATCGACTAAAAGAAATGTTTTTTTCATTGTTTGGGAAGATGACGTATAAAGGGTGTAACAAGACCCTTAACGAAGCCGAGAAGGCACTTGTACTCCCCGTCATTGCGATATTTTTTTTGTTCTAGACCATACCTGGGAACCTTCTAGTTACGGAGATATTGGGGGTCAAAGTTCCAACTTTTTCACAAGTTTTCTTTTAATACATGTTTTTAATTAAAGATTTTTAAATTAAATACCTCATAAAATCGTGATTATTCACCCCAAAAAAAAAGTCGTTTCCCAGCAAACATTTTTGCGTAGGTACTCGTATAAGTTACTTAGTTTGATGTACATAATGCTTAGTTGACGGCTTCGTTAATGGTCTTGTTACACCCTGTATGTATATGTATGAGATGAGAATCGACTTCGTAATTGTTGTATCACTTACCATTAAATTGTAACTGAACTAATTTTGAAATTATGTAATAAACACACATTATTGTGTTTTTGACATTATCATATTATGACAAGCAAGTAATACTTAAACTTGGGTGGTAAAACTGTAACGAGGTCAACAGTAACTAGCTGATAACTTCAGTTATTAATCTTTTGGCAACAGTTACTAATATTGTAATACAATGACGAAAACAATAAAGTGGATAATCTCATTCACTAATGGCTTCTTAACATGGAAAGCCAGTAATGTTCACCAAATGCTATTACAATTATTTCTCCAACCTTTTAGATTACAACATTATTAAATTATCTCACCTATGCGTGTGATGCAAGGCTCTTGACAACCAGCTATCGTGCTTGTTGGCGCCGGTAAAGCCTGTTCCATATACCTAGACTATAATCATCCTATAATTTTCCCAGTGTCTGACTGTTTGACTGCCTCGTTTAACTAGTGGTCCCAAGTGCGACTGCTGGGGATGAGGTCCTGGGTTCGATTCCCTGGTCGGGCAAAGCGTTATTGGATTTTTCCTTCAGGAATTTCTCAGTAGCAGCCACAGAGCCTGGATTTGTGCCCGTTTGATGGCAATAGGCTGGCCCCCTATTACATGGGACTTAAATTTAACTGGCGAACTGTGGGTGTAGTTTTAGTTACACCTCTGCCAAACCTATCGGGAATTACAAGGCGTGATGATATGTGATGTTAATTTTTCTGCTGGGACATAGAGCTAATATATGTGAGAGGAAGTGGGCTGCGGCATTCGAGCCAGTGTGGATTGGAGGATTATACAGTCTTCGATTTTCTTCGGTTCTAGAACATGCTGGTTTCCTCACGATGTTTTCCCTCATCACTATCAAACAAGCAGTGGTGGTGAATTAAAGCTTGCAGGCTTGTTTTCGTATAAAATGGGAATGAAAATGGCCTACAAAGTAGAAGTAGGATAGCAAGACCAACGTCAAGATGGTAAGGCGATATCGAGTGGACTCGTGGACAGCGGGACTGGCTCGACACGGCTCTCAGTAGACAAATGGAAATCTCTGGAGGAGGCCCGAGAGGTATTCTTTTCCACATAGTCAATAAACACAATTATAGATTCTTATTGTACTACCCATCATTGTGGAAAGCAATCTTATTTGGGTTTGTGGGTACGACATACAACTCCTAAGTCATATCAGTGGACCGCGACTGCTCTTAATGAAGACCAAGACCATGTAGGCACGCAAAGTCGTAAAAAAATGTAGTGGCACGATCGTGGTTTCCATAACAAGGGAAAAGTTCTCAATAAGAAAAAAGTGTACACGTGGAAATATGAAGAAATATTTTCAAGGTCTAGTCTCCTATTCATTTGAATAAGGATCTTACGACAGAGGAAGGTATTTCATGTGTTTTTATACTTTTCAATCAAGACTTCCATTTTCATAGTCATATTTATTTTTGTCATCGCCGTCATGAAATACTGGCCACTATTATTTTATTAGGTATTCCCGCAACTCAAAACCATCGTAAAAATAAATAAGGATAAGTAAAATGTTGGAGGAACACGAGTCCAAGTGCAAGGAATGGTCCTCCGAACCGGAGACAATAGCTTTCATCGAAAATAAATGGAGCTTTAAAAAATAAATAAAAGGAGGTTGTGGATCTTTTATCTCCCTGTAGATTTTATTAAAAATAGCTCACTGTGTCTCCTCGAAAGTATGATGCAAACTGTATAATAATAGGTCTTTTGTTCACATTTGAAGGTATTAAGTATACTAGGCTCATGACCGAAGCCTACATGTAGTCGTGACTGTATCTCGTCAAATCACATGGTGGCTACGGCTAGATACGAGTCATTGACTGAAGAGGTAAAAATACTTACCTAACAGATTAAATTAAATAAGCCTTCAGCTTTCGCTTTGTGTAAAATCAAATATGACTATGTGACTAAGAACGGTCAACCCGCACATCAGGAAGTAACACTTCAACTACGAAAATCGCACTACAAAATAAAGATGCTATCTATGAAAATAAATTTACACCACAGATTATAACCGACTGATACCTATTCAATAAAACATTTAATATTTTATCATTTCTTTGTATTGTTACAGTATAATCTACATCCTTCCCTACAAAGGTGCTTCTATGCATAAAATGTGTGGATACATTAGTCGTGATCACGACAATCAACTCATGTGACCACAACCTAAAGCCCTATACACATGACGATGACCAGAACGATAAAAAACTGGGTTTATCATCAAAACAAATGCAGTACGTATATTCTACGTGATCTCAAATTTAACATTCAAATATTGTGTTTATGGTCGCCGTGTGAACGGGGCCTAAGTCGCGATCGTGAATATGCACACGCAACGTTAGGACCCTGTGTCTAGTTCACAATGCCTAGACCAGTTTGCCAGGCATGCTGTTACCCAACTATAAATGTGCTAATATTGCCTAATATCGACTTATCAGTGAATCGAATTGTATCGGTCTTGGCATGGGACAGTTTTGAAATGTAGTTGACACAATTTAGTGGGTATCATGTCAAAAGTCAAAGTTGAGGAGCTCGTGACTAAATAATAACCGCCGCACGCGATCTTCGAGGTTAAGCCGCGGTTTCTTAGGTTGGTCCGTGGATGGTGACCGCCATTTACATACTGAATTTCCTCCATGCTTCGGAAAGCACGTTAAGCCGTTTGGTCCCGGCTGTAATTTGTAGATCTTTGACAGTCGTTACAGGTAGTCAGTGGCACGAAAGTCTGACAACCAGTGTTACCAAGGGATATCGTAATACCCAGTTTTGACTGGGTTGTGGAGGTCAAATAAGTAGTCAGAAAGGTTGGCTATTCCTAGGGTGATTTCCATTTTATACATATTAATAACTGGCTTGACTACAATGGCAACAATTTCTAGTCCTTAGGGCATATTATAGCATCGAATAATAGATTCGTTATTTAAGCAATCACTTTCACTGATTTATTTATGCGATAAAATAAATTACAAAGACGGTTCATGACTTAACTGCCGTTTACTTCTGTGCTTAACAAGAAGCATTCTGTTTAACCTTTTAGCTTGGTTTCTCTTTGTTTATGAGAGTCACAGTGTAAATCAGTAGTACTGGTAGTATTAGTAGTATATATCAATAGCGTGGGAAAATAACTTATTACGTAATACTATAATAATATAACAGTAAAAACGGAATTTTACCGTTTTTATTATTTGTTTTGAGTTCCCGATATTTCGGCGCTGTTACATGACATATCCGTGACGTATATTACGTGATCTGAGGGTCAAGCAGTGGCACCTACACAAAATTATACAGTTATGTCTCGTAGTTCGACTGAATTTTTATGAATGGGGCACAAATCCAAACTCCAGCAAGCCTGGCTAGACAAGACGTAAGCGACAATAGTTTTCAAAGTGTTTCGTATTCGACTCAAGCTTTTCGGTAAGTTGCTAGAATTTGCACAACTTGGAGATCGGACTCTGGGGACACTAAACATCATTAGTTCAATTTAACTTAAATAGGCTGTCTAGTCATATGACTAGATGATGGTGATGATATCATCACCATCATCTGCCTAGCCTTTTCCCAGCTATGTTGGGGTCGGCTTCCGACCGGAGGCCGCTGATTACCAGTATTTTACATGGAGCTGTTGCCTATTTGACTTCCACAACTCACTTACTGCGGGTTATACGATACTTACTTTGGTAAGGACTGGATTCACACTTTCGGGCCACTGGCAAAAAGGCAGAATGTACATGGAACCTCTAAATATTTTAACACATGGGGGCCTAAAATGGCTCCTTTATAAGAATCATATTACGAATCACGTCAAAAATTTAAAACTCATAAAATGGACTTTCATAACCATAAAGACGATTTTAAGAATTTTAAATGTTTAACCTGATTCATATTATGATTCTGATAAAGCTTCCATTTTAGACCCCCTGATCTGTAATACCTGAATTCTTAGCAAATAAAGCATTCTATTCTATTCTATTCTGACTACATGCAACAACTGTCAATGATCTACAAATGACAGCTGTGACTAGGCTACATCATGTATTTCGAAGCATTTAAACTTAACTTGATCCGGATGTTTTAAGAAACCCAACCTTTCAATTAACAATTTTAAACCAGTGAATGGACTGCAAAAGATTGTTCATTCTTTACCTCAAATCCTTGAAAAAGTGCGCATTTTTTGCTGCAATTGACAAGGTCTCAGCATAGTTGTAAACACAAGTTGAGGTACGAAACGAAAGTATTTGAAAGTAGTCTATTATGTTAATTTAAGTAGAGTACTATGGTAATGTTTAGATGAAAGTTTTGTATCGGCAAGATTACTTCGCTCAGGGTGGGCAGAAGAGCAGGTAGCAGTGGATAATATTGTATGTACAAGGTTTTTCATAAGTTGGAACCGGAGTTTCGATATACAGACATGTTTATTTATTTATTTTTATTTTATTGTTGAAAGGAACAGCAAATAGTTACATTATAAGGACATTACAACTAGTTTATCAAAGTAGCAATTGGTTATAATGTAACCCACAACGCTGTCCACA
Source organism: Eugnorisma glareosa (assembly GCA_947578425.1). Taxonomy (NCBI): domain Eukaryota; kingdom Metazoa; phylum Arthropoda; class Insecta; order Lepidoptera; family Noctuidae; genus Eugnorisma; species Eugnorisma glareosa. The sequence goes on from OX387959.1 coordinate 17,982,480, forward strand.
AGTAGACAAAGAAGTTTAAAAAAAAGAAGGACTAATCGCTAGGAACATTGATAGCAGTACGTGTAGCAATTACTTAATTAAAATTAGATGGCTTAATAACGACTAATAGAAAATTTGTTAAAAATGTAAGTTAATAGATACCTAACATAATTATATAATATTACTTTAGTTAGGAGCACTTGTTATATTTAATAGGGAACGGCAAATGAGGTTTTTAAATTTACTTAATGTGCAATTGAAGATGTCAATGTTTACAAAGGTACTGTTATATGTGTCAACCATACGGCGGACAGGTGAGCGCAGGCCTGAATTGGTTCGGCAAGTGTTCAAAGCGAAAAGAGTACCTGCGCGTACCCGCCACCTGTAAATGGTTCTAGGTACAGCATAGCAAATCATACTGTTCAGATTTGTACAGTTAAACTTGTTTCTGACAATTTTGTATAAAACAGTTTTATACAAAATTGTCAGAATAAGTCTTCGAGATAATTCCTTCGAGAGCTAAGGGGGAGGAGCTTGTACTTGCTGAGTAGTTGAGGATATGTTAAGTAGGATTTATGGCATCTGTAGTGCATAGCACGCAAAAATTTGTACTGTACATTTTCAACCATTTCAGAATATTTTTTGTAGAAAGGATTCCATACTGACACAGCATACTCTAGTTGCGAACAAACGAGGGCTTTGTATAAGCTTAAATATGACGAGGTTCTCTTGAAATCTAGGGTGGACCGCATGATAAAACCAAATAGCTGGAAAGCTTTGCTGACAATTTTGTTAATGTGAGAGTCTAGGCGTAGTTTAGAATCGAGTATAACGCCAAGGTCGCGAATTGAATTTAAATGAGATAGAGGCACGTGACAAAGGGTGTAGGTGAACTTAATAATATGCTTGTTTTTAGTAAAAGTAAGGTTGCTGCACTTCGGTAAACTTAGCCTTAATTTGTTACTGTGGCAGTAGTCTGTAAGTCTATCGAGGTCTTTTTTTTTTTTACCGATGGGAAATCATCAAATAAGGACCCGCTCTGGGCTGAGCAGGAGGGAGTGTCAGACTTTTACTGACTAAAACCCATCCATGTTCCTTTCTTTGCCCTTTGTGTTCCAGGGCCGCGGTATCTCTTTCGAACAGTCCCGCAACCCTGGCTGGCGTCGGTCCTTACGGACCCCTTCCTGTTTGCTGACTCTCTTTGAGGCGCGCGTGGAACACGAACGCGCCGTCGACACGGCCTGTCGTCATAAGACGGACGGACGGCGAGCTAGCCCGCGGTCTATCGAGGTCTTGTTGGAATAAAATGCTACGGTTAAACGGTACGGTTACGGTAAATCTACGGTTTTGATAGACTTATAGACCTTCAGATCATCGGCGTACAATAAAAACTCAGTGTTGCGGAAACAGCAACCTATATCATTTACGAATATGTTAAATAAGAGCGGCCCAAGGATAGAGCCTTGTGGGACACCAGATGTGACTTCGATAATATTTGATCTGTATAATATACGAAGCAAACCACCGTAGTAAATTGCCACGAATTCCGTTAAAGGCAATTTTACTAAGCAGCAGCTCATGGTCCACCTTGTCAAAGGCCTTGCAAAAATCAGTATATACAGCGTCTACTTGCAGACCATTGTCAAAGCTGTCAAATAAGAAGCTGGAGAAAGATAGGAGGTTTGTAGTAGTAGATCGTTGTTTCACGAAGCCGTGTTGTTGTTGAATAATGACATTGTGTAAGGATGGATATATTTAATTATGGACGAGTCTCTCAAAAACCTTTGACAAAGTGGAGAGGATCGAGATTGGACAGTAGTTCTCCAAATTACCCTTCGACCCTCCCTTGTGCACAGGTGTGATGTTTGCACGCTTCCACTCATTTGGAAATACTCCCTCAGTAATGCACTTATTATAAATTATGACTAACGGTTTGCAGATCTGAGCAGCAGTATAGCGCTAGAAAATAAGCAGGTATGCCGTCAGGTCCTGGACCTTTGGCAGGATCCAGAGCCTTGAGTTCTTTTATAATCTTGTCTTCATCAAAGCATAAGCTAGAGATAATATCACAAGCTGAGGAAGTTTCCATGGGTGGTTGCCATTGTGACAAGAGTGGCGACGCAGGTTCGTAAACAGAGTGGAAGAAATTCGAAAACATATCGCAGATTACTTCTGGTTCACTGGATTGAGTATTTTTGTAGTGAACTTTTGCTGGGATGCACGGTTTGTCTTTCCGGTTAGAGACGTATGTCCAGAAGTGTTTGACATTTGCGTGTAGGCTATCTTCTACCGAGCTAATATACTGAGAAAAGCATTTTCCGCACATTTCCCTACAATTGGCTCTATGTGTTGAGAAAGCTTCGTAATCCGATATGTTTCCATACTTCTTCCACTTGATCCAGGCCCTCTGTTTCTTTTTAGATGTATTGATCAAGGGACGCGAGAACCAGACTGGATAATTGGAAGATCTAGAACAAGTAAGAGGAGTGTATGGCTTGATGATCTGGTCTAGTTTGTCATAGAACAACGATAAAGCGTCTTCAGGTGTTTCGTGTGTAAGGAGTTCCGGCCATTCGGTTCTCTGTAACATGTAATTTATTTTTTCATAGTCAGCTTTGTAGAAATTGTATTTTTGTAGCGGTTTCCTGGGGGATTTTTAATTTTAATATTTATATCACAAACGAATGGAGGGTGATAAACGTTAGCAGGTAAATTACCTACTCAGTATAGCTGATAGTACTACCTTCGATGAGAGCCGTAGGTACACCTAAGGCTTATATGTCTGCCAGGGTTGCGGGACAGTTTGAACAAGATACCGCGGCCCTTGAACGCAAAGGGCAAAAGAAGGAACATGGATGAGTTTTAGTCAGTACAAGCCTGATACTCTCTTCCACTCCGCTCAGAGTGGGAGGGGTCATTTGATGATTTTCCATCGGAAAATTAATAAAATGCTTACATATGTGGCAATTCCTTTGATAGCTTCTTCTAGTTGCTTCTAGAATTCCGAAAATATTAACATAATATGTGTTTTGGTGTCAATCCTATACACTTTTGTCATTGTTACCGCTGATTGCTCATGGCTAAATAATTATATCCGCACGTAACTTTCGAGGATATGCCGTTTTCCAAGGCCGGTCTGTAGATGGGTGACCATCTACTGCATACAGAGTTTCCTCTGTGCCTCGGGAAGTACATAAAGCCATTGGTCCATACTGTTATTTGAAGAGCTTTGAAAGTCGTTACAGGTAGTGAGTGGCTCGGAAGTCTGACAACCAGTCTTACCAAGAGGTATTGTATTACCAGTGCCAGTTGTTGTACCCAGTACTAACTGGGTTATGGAGGTCAGATAGGCAGTAGATCCATGTAAAATACTGGTTGTCAGCTGCATCCGGTTAGACTGGAAACGAAACGGGAAAAGGCTAGGCAAATGATGATTATCGCTGATAGAATTTTAATATGTCTAGATCCTCTAACCCAATTATTCAATGGGATTAGAGAATCTGGGTCTTTGGTGTGAATACAATGATGGATTAGGTGTAGGTGAACCTATGTGAGTCTTAAGTTTTTATTTTTGTTGTCGCTTTTCATGGCACCATCGACAAAATCGTAACAACACTATTGTGAGCTTTCTTGGAAGTAGTATAGTAGGTATCTAGGCAAATGTGTGGGAATGCCTAGCGAGAAATATCACAATAATACAACGTTACATACATCCGTATTGTTCATACTAAGTTTATCTAAAGGGACGTTCAAAAATCTGGTTCAGACCGAATATGAAACAAAGTTAAATAAATACAGCCATTATAGTATCTTCAGTTCATCGGAAGACATAAATGGTAGTGTGTAAAACTGCCAATTACCCATTAATTCGAAGCACCGAAGTATTTAAACGATCTGTACAACCTTCATGTGCTTACAAGTTAATAATAAAAATTAACATTCCTTTTTGCCCCTGTCACCGAGAAGTACCTAGTTGCGGTTTTTTCATCTATACTAATATTATAAAGAGGTAAAATTTGTATGTAAGTTTGTGTGTAGGGGGTAATCTCCGGATCTACTGAACCTTAATATTTACAACGGGCCCGCGGCATAATTTCCGACCAAAACGCGAGCGAAGCCGCGGGCAACAGCTACTCAATAATAAAATTAAATGGTGGTGGATTTTCGTTTCAATTGGATCGGAGAACTAGTATGAATTACTGTCATTTTCATCCCTAGACAGTAATCAGGAACCTGGTAACCACTATATTTCTGGTTAGAGATTCCGACGCGTCCTATTGGGGTAAAAACAAAAATAGCAATACTATGTATTGCTAATTTTGTTGCTACCGATTCGATGTTGGATGATGACAGCGAAACTACATCAACATTGATTGCTCATCTAATTTAATTTCCTAATCTAGGCTAGAATTTAAATACCAGTTACGTTATGAACAAAGATCGGGATTATTTAATGTCATCGTTGTGATAGATGATACTGTCTATCATCATCAAGTGCCTAGCCTTTACCCAACTGTGTTGGGGCCGGGTTCATGTAAAATTCGGGTATTAACTGCATCCGAATGCAGTGCGCCGCGGATGCAGTCGCATACGAACGAACTTTACACGAAACGAACTTTACATGAAACGACTGCTTATCTGACCGCCATGATTTAGTTACTGGGTAATACAGAAGGTATAGTTAGGTAACACTCTGTGAGCCATCAAGTGGTTTTTTTGAGTCCCGCGAAAACCTTCATAATTTGATGGACATTAACAACTCCATTACAACGCAAGCCTACAGCGATGCACCCTATAAAAATTAAGTACCTACCATTCCAAAAAAGCAGGATACGGTGGCCATCAAATTAATGCATAATAATAAGATACCAATTGGCTGACAAACGGCATTAAATTCCATGAAATTGGCCGTGACGTGGCCATTTTGGAGGCTATCGTGTTTGGACCTCGACAATGTGGCCATACATGTGTGTATACATGATGTATAGACACTGCTGTAGGTAAGTGTCGTGACTTTTCTGGGTGACTTGATACACTCACTGTAATGAGAGGTCGTGCACTAGATTAGGGTGCGAGCATAAATATGTCAGAGAAATAGATCACTTTCTGGGATCGCATTAGTCGTCAGTTGCCGTCAAATCAAATGGTGGCCGTCTATTCCCCGCAATAGCACTGAACTCCTCAGTTTCCCAGTTCCTTAGTTCCTGGGGCCTTCGCCTTGGCCAAGCGTCATAAGTGTTTTGGATTGCAATAATCTGCTCGAAAACTGTCGTCAATTCTTTTTATAGTCGTTTTGGAAATTCGAAACGGTTTGCTAGTGAATGGCTTTCGAGTACCTCATAATGACATTCAGCGACTATTCGCAAAGGCGTTTTCATAGTCTTTTTATAAGGCAGAGAGGTCTCTAAATTTTTATAAACTATTATGTCAAACATTGATTAATTGATTCAAGTGCCTGTCTACACGAATATTATAAAAGGGAAAGATTAGATTTTTTGTATGTTTTAACAAATAAACTCAAAATCTACTCGACCGATTTCAAAAAATCTTTCATACCATTATAATGCTATATATTATGCCTGAGTAACATAAGCTATATTTATTACTAGAGAAATCTACGAAGCCAGGACGGGTCGCTAGTTCCGTAAAAATTGGTTATGTTTTACGAAACAGAAAATTGTCATTTCACTATGATAGGTCACACATGCAATTATTTGTCCTAACAAGCCGTTGGCACCAAAACACACGTATCTATATCAATCATTTCTTCATACTCGAAATTACTCTATAATAAATTACGTTCCTCTTCTAATAACCTGTCAAAATAGACAAAGTAATTGATTTCCTATATTCAATAACAAAACTAATGAAGTAAAGACAAGCAAGTGAATGATATAAAGATTAATCACGTACTCGTACTACATACTCAAAAACTTACAACAGACAAATAACAAACATGGATTCTAAAAATACATCTCATGTCCAAGCTTCATCAGTCAATGTCTTTTTTTTAAACTTTCATTCACTTTCATCGGTCGTGCGTGGTGTAGTAAGCTGCGCCTGCGCAGGCCACAATAGTCCCCGCTCGCAATACAGAGCAACCTTCGGAAGGAAACGCACGTACGAACAGTTTAATTCTATTTATATTTTCTACCTCAAATAAATTTAATAAAAAAATAAAAATGAAAAGTTTACTTCTTGTCGCCGGTTTTGTGTGCGGATTAGGTAAGTGCTACTTTTTTACTTATTTTAAACTAAGTTTTAAATTAAGTTAGTGTACGTGTTAACTTGATATTGTTAGAGAGATGTGTTGCCAACGGGAATCGATTGAGAAATTGGGTGATTCAATTTTAGTTAGAGTTTTTTGTAATAGTGCCTACTTACTGCTTTATGAACTGCTATTTTAATATAAGTTGTTGTTTTATTGTTTTAATGCGAAAGTGCGTTCAATTATTTTAAAGTACGTATGTTCGTAATACTGTTACTGTTAGCCAGCGTCATCCCACTGCTGGGTAAAGAAAATCCCTATGACTTCTAGTTTTTTCGATCCAGGGTAAATGTGGACTACTGATCATTGGTTCGTAATATTTCTGATAAATTCAAGTTCTCATAATGGAAAATTAATGGAAAAGTTTAGTTACCTACTATGTGACATCGTAAAAGCTTTTTCCGCCATCGTTTACATAAATCTCACCTTCTATTTCCTTCTCGAGTATAATAAACTCGTTTACTATTAGACTCACATAATATTTACATGTCCATCAACAGTATTTATTTTACGTAACATTTGTGGGCAAAGAGTCAATACTCCAAGTACTCCAACCCCTTTTAAAGTCGTACAAACAGTCGATAGTCATGCAATTTACCTACTTACTACTACGAAATTTCGCAAGAACTATCTTATGACTCAATCGGAATTGCACCGACAAAGGTGGACAATCAATCAGTAACACTTATTTAACCGTCGATTATTCACAGTTCACACTTTATTACGTGGCCCATTTGTGACCATATAACTTAAAAGTCTTCGTGTATAATGTGCCATAAATGACCAATTTGACATTGTATGCAGTAAGCATAGTTAGGTCGGGTTAGTTACCATTTTAGTCAATGAATCGAATATTTCTGTCACACTACAGTACCGTTAGTTGTAACGGTCATTGACCATATCGATTTGTAGTCATGGGTCCAATTATGATTTTTATTCAATTATAATTGTAAGTAATAATATTCATAGTGAATTGTTCCGGGCTGGGGTAGCTTAGTGCTTGCTCTAGATCCTTCTACTTGTATAATCTCTGATACATGGTTTAGATTTTACCGATTACGACAATGCCTTCGTAGGGTTTTGCTTTCGCAACGCATGGAACTTCTAGAACATTTCTTTGCAAGTTGTACCTATGAACTCAATGCTGCGCTTTTGAAAATAGAGTTGAGACTTGGATCTTAGGATTCAGCAGAAATAAGATTTCGTTTCCGTATTTCGGATTGCAATAAGTTTAGATTTATTTCTAGGACAATTATTGAATACTTTTGTCTGGCTTACATGCTCATCATCATTAATATCAGGCTGCAGCAGTCCACTGCTGGACATAGGTCTATCCAACCGTATGCCATTCATCTCGATTCTTGACATCCCTCATCCAGCAGTTACCTGTCATTGCCTTTTATTAGGGCAGGTTACTTCTGGAAATATATTGTCAAGGGATTATTGCATTATATTCTAGTATGACGTCAGAGGTTTGTCACACAATCTCGCAATAAGTTTTGTGTGAAACTGGAACTGTTGTCTTGTTTGTTAGTCACTTGTTACGTATTTAGTTATTTAGGTTTCCTAGCAACCGTTGATTTGTCTTACACACTATTGTTAGTACAATTGAAATATATAACAGTCGTTATATTAAACATTGAATACAGTTTTTGCAAAACTGTTCTCTAAAGGTGATGTTGAAAACTATCTGTATTCAATTATTTTCCCTCTGGAAAACCAATTTTATGATTTAAAATTCATAAAATGATATTATATTTTATTTTAAAATAATTCTGCTGTAGTTGTTTCTTTATCTTTTCATTTATTTCTTCGTAGTAATGCGTAGTTGTAAATGTAAAATTATAGTCAGTATTTTAAGTTCTACTTTAAATAATAAATAAATAAATAAATATCGCTGGATATTACACACAACGCCATCTAGGTGCCACACTAAGCAACGAGGCTTGTGTCGTGGACACCAGATAGTTGATAATACTACATAGATACTTTTTGTTTGTAAATGCATACTTATTATACATATAAACATCCATGACTCGGAAACAAATGTCCATGCTCATCTCACAAACATTTGCTCCTACCGGGATTCGAACCCAGGACCCTAAGAACGTAAAGCAGCCTCACTACCGCTGCGCCATTCGGGTCGTCAAGTGACAGTGACTTTGTGACAGTTGTAATTTTTTATAAATAGACAAGCGCATGAATCGGTCAATCATCTTTATTGGTCATTGAGTCTTTAAAATATGTCTTTAGTACATATTTTTGACCGACACGCACTGGGCCCGCGTGGTGGATTATAGCCCATTCCCTCTCATAGAGAGGAGGCCGAGTGTCCCAGCAGTGGGAACATTAAAGGCTGATAATGATTTTGACATATTTTTACTTAGTTATCCCGTGTTGTCCCACTCCTGAGCAAAGGCCTCCCCCCATTCTTTCGACTTCACACGATAATGTGCTTCTTCTCGCAAATTCGAGAGAAAGCCATCCAAGACGTCTCGCCATCTTCTCGATCTGCCGCGACCCCCAGTAATTAAATGTCTAATTATGGCCGGGGGGCCTATACAATTGGAATCATTCAACTGTTTCATATTTATTGTTATAAGTTATGAGAGTAATATATCTACGAGCACATGTAACAAGTTATGAGCATTCGGATATCCTTATTTTCGTTCGCCCTTACAAATTACATAATTGAAAACAATTACTTGATTGAATTAACATCATTTACGTAATAACATTCCTGGTTTTAATAAGTCTTATTATAGGCATATGTATTGATTTCCGATTCTCATTACATTTGGTAATTGGTCTGTAATATATGTGCATTATGCTGATAGCTGTTATAATTTTGTAACTAATTACGTAGATGGTATTCTTAGGTTTCTTCGAGAATAGAGTAATGACTGAATATTAGAGTAATTTTTTGGTAAGGGTAGGGGAACTGGGATAAATATGAATATAAATGATAATGGATGAAGAGGGAGAGGAAGACCAGGGAAACGATGGATGGATTGTGTGAGGAATGATATGAAGGAAAAAGGTGAAAATGGTTGCGTGACGGTTGACAGAGGAGAATGGAAGAAATAAACGTGTTGCGCCGACCTCGAGTAACATGGGAGAAGGGCTGGAAGATGATTATGGTACGAGATCAGGGGGCCTAAAATGCAAGCTTTATCAATATATAATCATAATATGAATCAAGTTAAAAAATTTAAGCTCTTAAAATGGACTTTGTGGTCATAACCATAAAGACCATTTAAGAGTTTTAAATTTTTAACGTGATTCGTATTATGATTCTGATAAAGTAGCTATTTTAGGCCCCCTGGGTTCGTATGATAAGTGAGAACCAGAGTGTCTTAGCAACTTAGTAAGAAAACAAATATAGGGTGTAACAAGACCCTTAACGAAGCAGCAGAAAGGCAGTTGTTCTCCCCGTTATGGTGATAATATTTTTGTTCTGACCATAGACCATACCTGGGAACCCTCTAGTTACGGATATATTGCGGGTCAAAGTTCCAACTTTTTCAAAAGTTAAAAAAAAAATATCTACATGTTTTTAATGTAAGATTTTTAAGCACCTCCACGACCCCCGTACTATTCAATCCATCAATCAGCACAATGTTTTGAGTGCGTTACATTGAGTCCTACCGTAAAACGTGATTTTTCACCCCAAAACAAAAAGTCGTTTTCCAGCAATAATTTTTGATTTATTTTCGTAAAGTTACTTAGTTGGATGTACTTACACAATGCTTGGTTGAAGGCTTCGTAGGTGAATTTTTGTAAATGCGTCTAAATTGAGAGCACTATCTTTCCTTTGATGTGATGTGTTTTTCAATCCTCTAGGTTAAACTGGTGATTATCCTGATTGAAAAGCTATGGGTATATTGACTTTCCTCATCCAGGTTTACTGGTTTTGTGTGCTAAATCTTAAAATAAATGTTCTATTCTATTTTGTACACCTATGTCATCGATTGCAGCCTCGTCTTCCTTTCACCTCAATGTTCGATGCTCCAGTTAATTTGAATAATACACATGTTGCAAGGGCATGGAAGCTAGTCACGAGTGCTGCTCATAGGTTATTTTGTTAAGCAGTGTAATTTGTAAGACAGATGAAGAGTGATGGAGTAAGAATAGTAAGTGTTTAAGCTTACATCACGGTGGAAGCAACCGAAGTTAGAGGTAAATCTAAAAGCAGATTTCAATAAATTGTTAGTACGGCAGGGGGAGATGAAGATATAATTATATTCATTGAAGAACATATAGCTACTGTGTCAATTCTAAAATAATAATAAGCAGTCATAGCTCATAGAGCAGGATTATGATTATAGAATTTAACGTAATTTATTTATTTATTTATTTTGATTTACATCAGGTAGATTACCCATAGATTTTGTTAGTATTCCTTAACCTATGTTAGTATAATTTACACACACACAACAATAAGTTATAGTTCTATGTTCATTTCTGTAAGTAAATAAATTGTACATCAATAAAGTAAAGCTACTTAAAGAATAATTGAAACTAAATATTTACAAAAAAGGACTAATTAATATATAAAATAAATTAACTCACTAAATAAACAACAAGACACTTAGTCGTCTAAGTATTCCTCCACATCGCTGGGAAACGTGCCCAGAAGACTGGCAGCATTGCCACGTAGAATGACGATGCTAATTCTTTGACCAAAGACAGAGTCAGCCCACTAGTCACGCAAAGTGTGTGTGTAAGGCAACCAGTCTGCGAAAAATTTCCTTAAATAAGAGACGGTCACTTGGACCCCACGACCCGAGCGTAAGCCATAGTTATTTTTTAAGTTCTGACATTTTTTGTTTGCATTCTATAAATACTTGTTAATTATCACAACTCCAGGGTCGTGGCTGAATAGCAATCGGTCCATCGAGGTGTAGTCATACCTCGGTCAGTGTAAGCCAGCAGTCACGGCTGTTATCAGGAATGAAAGCTTATTTAAGTAACCGGTTGAAATTATCCTGTATTTAACATTTGGCTGCAAAGGTCGAAGTTAAACATTATATTCTACTGCACTTTACTAGACTAGATTGCATAATAGCATAATCGGTCTATAATGTTCCCACTGCTGGGACACTCGGCCTCCTCTCTATGAAAGGGAATGGGCTATGATCCACCACGCGGGCCCAGTGCGGGTTGGTAGATGTCACATGTCTTCGAATTTTTGGTTCTAGGACATACCGGTTCCCTTCCGATGTTTTCCTGTCCTGTCACACGTCAATTTTCACGACATGCCAATTTCCTCCCGATGTTTTCCTTCACCGTTTTGAGAGCAGCGGTGATGAAATAAATTACATAAAGTAATGCGCTTGCCTGAGTTCGAACCCACGACTTACTGTTCGTAAGTCGGGGCCGCCAACACTAGGCCAGCGCTGCTCTCAGGCCACCGCTGCTCTCAGGTCACCGTTGCTCTCAGGCCGTCGTTGCTCTCGCTCTCGATTCGCTCTGCGACAGTTATTTGGCTGCAAAGGTCGAAGTTAAGCATTCAATTGTACTACATTTTCGTAGACAAGATTGGGAGACTAACTTATTTCAAAAATAGTCTGAACTTTTTGACTAATGATCAGTTTTGAAAGGTCATTACAAAAGGTTAGTCTATTCAAATAAATCAATTCAAACCAAGATTGTGATACCTACACTTAACAGTTGCTAATGGATTTATTACTAAATGTAAACACTACTTGTTTAATATTGATTTCTTTATCCATACTAAAACGAATAAATACTGTCTACACTTTAGGTTTTGTAACTTAGTAATTATATTTTAAAAGTAATGACATGTCAGCTTGCTTGTTACGACCTAAAATATATCTGAACGCATTTCGAAACACCTTTTTTTCGGTTTGGTAACACTGACAACGTAAAGTAATGAACCCAACCGACTGACCAATATCTTATTTACACAATAAATATAATAAAATATTGTGTAGTATGAACAAAATTTCCGAGCGATTGTGTAAAATTGATATGTTTTTTCTAAACTTTCATCAATGGCTCAATGAAAAATAGAGTAATGCATCATTACCATCTATCTGCCTAGCTTTTTGTCAACTATGTTGGGTCGGTTTCTAGTCTTACCGGATGCAGCCGAATATCAGTTTTAACAATAAGTAAGTCTGCCTATCTCACCTCCATAACCCAGCTACCCACCTACTAGGTAATAAGATACCCCTGGTTACATTTATCAGACATCTACACATGTCACCTGCTCAACGTGCTTTTCGAGACACAAGGAGTTCTCGATCTGTAATGTATGGCCCCCATCCACGGATAGACTGCTGTAAGCGTAGCTTTACCTTCGATGTACCCGTGCGGCTGTTAGTCAACAGCCCCAAGATACACAAAAAAAATATTGAGTACTTAATGACGCAGGTTTATTTCTAGTTTACATACAAGGCACTTACTTAAACTTATGTAAGATGGCCAATGTCAATCTCGTCATGTCATTGGTATTAAAGTACCTATGACATCAGAGCTTTACATAAAGTAAAAATAAGCGACATAAGATCAATTACTTTTATGACTCTCTTTAAAGAAAAACCTGTTCGCTTGCCAATGTTCTAGAATGAATGTGAGGTCAATTGGTGTTGATTGTAATCTCACAATCTTTCTGCCATCGTCTCGAATTGTCTGAATGCCCCTTCGTCGTCATATATTCCGTTGCTAGTATGTTGATGGTCATTCTTCAGTCAGTCAAGTCAGTCTTCATGGCCAGTTCTCTCGTCCTTAGCATATCGATGGCGATAAGTTCGAATGCGTTTAACCCAAAAATCAGTTGCGCGGGTTCCGTTCACTGATGCAGTTATTATGTAGGATCATTTAGGAGGACTATTGTTGATATTTTGTTGATATGAACGATGGTTTCTACGTTTCTATGCACCTATTAAGGTTCACAACACTTTACTGTTGGTAGTCATTTTTGTTGTTTGACAGGAGATAGCTTTGAGTCAGGAAAAGAGTTCAGAGTATTAAAAGGCAGGCTGTGAAATTTAGTATAGTATGACCACTTTAAGTGGGCACTTCAAGATGGCGCTGCTTGTCATGAAAAAATGCATCGATATGTCAAATTTGGTACATTTATTTTAGTTCCGTGTTTTCCCACCTGCACTGATAAGTTGGTTGAAGTGTACATCAATACTATTTACTGTTTGTGGTCGTCAACTCCAAATATAACACTGTCAACTGTCAGTTACCTAATCCAGCAGAAGTCACACTTTGTCCATTTTTAACACTTTCTACTCTCACCTTACTTATCAAGTACTAATGATGCAACAAGTGGTTTGATTGCCAAATGCAAGGCTAACTCAAGTCGCTGTCACTTCGGTCTTAATGCTTTGATTGACAATTTTATTGCCGGGGTCAACAGCTTAGCCTAGAATTCTATGGAAGTAATTTAGCTCTTGTATGTGGAGGTACAGTCAACAAGAGATACGAGAAATTAAGGTTATAAGGTTGCGTGTAAGCTAGTTTAGTATAGGTACATATTTGTAATTTAATTGTATGCCATCATCGGGGTGACATATTATTAGAAAAAACCCCGTAAATAAATAAAAATTAAAAAAAGAGATACGAGATTTGCAAAATATTCAAATTATTCATCGTTTGTCTTAGTCATTATCACCATCTGCCTAGCCTATTATGCTGGAGTCGGCTTCAACTGTAACCAGATGCAGCTGAACACCAGTATTTTACATGGACCAATTGCCTTTTGTACCTCCAAAACCTTGCTTCTGGGGAGGCTTATGTCCAGCAGTGGACGTATCTTGGTTGACTTGGCCTGTTTAATGATGTTGGCCTTCGTATAATCATCGATGGTTATAGCTTCCTTGTATACTACATTATTTTGTCGACTATACAATATTCTCATTAGTCAAGTAATTTTGTTCAAGGTTGGTCTTGAACATTAAAATTCTAAGAAACTATAAGTCAGAATTTTAATGTCCCCAGTTTCTTATTCGGGTAATATAAAGTACTCTTGTGTATGTAATCAAACAGAATGAGTAATTAAGCTGGTCCATTAAATTGATTTTTGTAATGTATTCCACCTTTTGCTAGTCCAATAAATAATTGTATTTTTATTTTTTGATCATTTGCATCTCAATTAAGTAACATGAAGGCTTTATGAATATAAAGCCTAAAAATAAGCACTGTATTGACATGAATAAATCTATACAGTGTTTAATTTTTTATTTAGACAAATTAGTCTCGATCGACAAGAAACACCGATGTTCATGAAAATATTACGTACTAATATCATAGTAAGTACTCTATACAGTCAATTCGAAGTTCATAACTTTCAAAATATATTAATACAATCATCAATAAATATTTCAGAGACGATATTAAGCAACAGGAAACAATACACCACCTACACAGGCGGAGTCACCGGCGAAAGCCAGCTAGGCAATTTTATATCACTCTGTATAATAGAATGAAGTGAGCGTTAACAATAGATGGTAACAAAGGAACGTTAGGCAATGTCTCGGGTGTATTGTGCTTTGTTTTAGAGCCGCCTGTATAGCCTGAGATAGTTCGTTCGTAGCTAAGTTCTTCAAGTAGGTTGTATTCTTTATAAGATCGATTCGCATTTGTTTATAATTTTTTGTAAATGGAACATTTCTTTTTTTTTTCAAGACATGAAAATATATGAAGGGTGCTCTCAAGTAGTGCCTAAACGAAGTGTGTTGTTTCTTGTAACTTGAGTTTTTTTTTATTTCTATAGATATTAATTTTAGAAAACTTGACAATTATTGTAATTTCTTGTGTTGAAATTAACAATATTCCTTGACTTTGTGAATATCAATTGCTCTTACATAAATTCATTGTTATGAATACGATTACAATTACATTAATGAAGTGCAAATCGCAATTAGCGTTATAGATGATATGCTTTATGCATTTTTTATGCAAATAATGATTGATAAAGTAAATAAATGGTTACAAAAATGTTAATTTGTAGAGTCGATGTTTTTTGTGAAACTAATTTTCTTTTCTCTCATTAAACCACTTCTAACGTGTTTATCATAGTTTTATCCAATCAACGTTAGAGTTTGTCAGTCAATTTGCCCATGTATGTTTGTTCGATCGTAGCTCAAAAACTAATAATCCGATTTTGATAAATAGTACGATCAACAGAATAAGTGTTTCCAGTCAAATGATAGTAATAATTTAGTGATAATAACTAATACAGTTACTGATTGGAATTAGTTCAAAGACTTAGCAGCCTTGGTTTGGTCGTCAAGTTACTTTCTTGTTTGTTTAATGCCGCTGGTCTTACTGTTGTTAACTTCGAGTGTGTTCAATATTTTGATATTGCTTACATTTAGAAATTCAATGTTAAAAAATAACGTAACAAGTTGTGTTGATTTTTGTTACTCAAAATAATCTTTTTGACGTTTTTTAAGCTATTTTAAATTAAATCAAAAATATGTTACAGCATTTTATTACATTGGATTATCTCAAAAGATGTGCCTATACGTAATTGCATTTGTTAACCCACTTTAGTTGTGAATCCGGAATCACCCAATTTTCAGTATTTTCTCAATTTTCTGTCTAATTTATTTTGGTTTTTTTCCAGTGTTCTAACTACTTTTACTATTTTAATATCGCAAAATAGGTTTCTTTGTATCTAATATAAAATTATTTCAGTTTCAGCACAAGAGTTCGACTGTCCAGAGAAGAGTGGTTTCTACCCGGATCCCTACCAATGTGACCTTTATTACAAATGCACCAGAGGTCAGTACAAAACTACAAAGGTTAACCGTACAGTTCATAGGTACTAACTCTTATGACGTCATAGGTGCATACAAATGATTGCGATGTCGAAGATTGTTTCTTGTATTCCGGGTTTCACTTTTTACAAAGGTTTTATTTAACAGTTTTTTTTAAATATTATTTAATTATGTATTTTATGCGTACCAAAATGTGAATGACAGGCAGATTTAGTGTGGGAAAAAGAGGCTGGTATATTTTTTATTACTACTGTTTACTATGAAGTTTTCACTCGTAAAAATGCTCTAAAAAGTTACGTTTAAATCGGTCTATTTCACATCGTTATATTTTTATTATAGTCCAAATTAAAAGCGGTACTTCTAAAAGCATTACAGTCTATGAGTTTCAATATTTTTTAAACAAGCAAGGTTACTTCATTATTTGCGTTTGAGACAGCACCAAATCTTTTAATTATTGAAGCCTGTGCAATAGAATTTGTAAACCAGTTTCGTTGCAAATAATTTTCGCATCTGCAGCTTGTACATTTACTTGGACAATAGTAAACTTTCTGGTATCGTGAAATAATAATAATACCTCAACCATCACGCCTATAGTCCCAGAAGAGTTAGGCAGAGGTGTACCTAATAGTGCACCCACATTTCGCCTGTTATGTTTAAGTCCCATGTAATAGGGGCGAGCCTAAAAAAAACATAAATTAAAAAACAAATGTGTAAGTATATTAATTACACAAGTGGTGGTTTGGAGTCACTTTATGAAAAGGAATTTCTTGTGATGGTATCCACATTTCCATACGACATTATAAATTGTCTTCTCACATAATAACCAAACTACAATCTCAAACAACAAACTCAAACTTTAAACTTCGGGGACGTTCTAAGCTGAGTCTGTTTTTTTTCCCAAATAAACAATTTCCAGTGACGTTCGAAACCAAGACACGCACCTCTGATTTCTCGGATTCATGTGCGTTTTGTTTAATTATCACTAGCTTCAGTGAAGAAAAACATCGTGAGGAAAAAAGCATGCTGGAGAGGCTTTTTCTTCAACATATTAAGCCAAGGCAGAGGCCCGTGGGCGGCTTAAAAACTCTGACACCAGGTTAGGCACTACCCACACGATAAAGAAAGAAGATTAGAATGTAACATTTTCACTGAGTGACATAGTGCACAAGTGAAGTGTTACTAACATAGTTTTAAGGTTCTAATTACTAACAAAATTTATATTTTATCCTATGTATGTTAGTATGTAAGGTATATATCTAGGGGCCCACGAAGTCTGAAAATAAATGGATGTTTTTGTTGTTGTTGTAAACCATGGTTCGGAGAGATAATCATCTTGATAATTTGGAACCCTGGTGTAAACACTAGACAGTTTAAAATAGGTACAAACACACCAAAATGTGCCTTTTACCAAACGTCATTCAATTAACCAATAGGTCCAATTTGACATTGGCAATTTACCGCCAATACGCGTGCTTATCTACTACGATTTCAATCAACGAGTAGACCCATTGTAAAATGTGACATTACTACACAAAGTGTCGTGACTACTCGTATTTTTTGCCAACATTCGGCCACTCTCGTTAGTATCGCAAGTAGAGTGTAAAAATTCCTAATATTTCCACATTATGACATAGCGTAGTGTTACGAAGGCGACCATAACTGGGTAATAAAGTGCATGAACGGTATTGCCCAAAATATCTTTATCGGCAATCATGTGTGCATGCAAAAATTGTTTTTATGAGCAACCTAGACATGTCATGTTATCGAGCAGCGAAAATTACACATCATATCATAATAACACGGTTGTTTACTATGACGGGGAACTGGGGCCCAAAATGGTCGCTTTAGCAAAATCAAATAGGATATTAATATGAATTACATTACAATTCGTAAAATAGCCACAAAGTGATAATTCATAACTTTAACTGCTTCATATTATTATCAAATTATGATTCTGCTACAGTGGCCAGTTTAGACCCCCAGACTTGTGGTTAAAGTGCACATTTTTCCTTTTGCCATTATTACGTTGGTATCAAATCCAGGACCATAACAACAACCAAAAATTCGTCTTAAGATATAGTCATGCTATAAATAATTATTACCAATCTAGTTTAAAGCTTTGGAGTTTATTAAATGCTATAATTTATTAGAAGGGGAGGATACCACTAACGTCGTGTCAGCGGAAACTTTTGACTGCAATCCGATGACCCGTTATTACATAATAATATATCATCAGTTTTGCAATGTCAAAATTTATATTTATAGATTGGACCTTTGAGTAATTATTGCAACATAATTATGTTGAAACTACACCAATTCAGTTGGGATGGTAAAGATCTAGCTCAAACTCATAGCACACTGAGAAACACCGAATCGGTGATCAGCCATCACCACACCTCATTTTCAATAACTACGATGATGACGAGTTACGATGCTTATTAGTTTGGATAAGCATACATATAAATAAAATTGGAGTGTCTATTTATAATTTCAAAATAACAGCTTTTTACTGAATGCATATGAAAGTTTATACGGTACGGTACTTTTAATTTAGAAAAATAGAAAATAAAACCCATGAACTTGTCAACAAAATCAGATTCAAATATGGAGGTAATCACTAGATAGTATAAAACAAAGTCGCTTCCCTCTGTATGTCCGCTGTATGCTTAGATTTTTAAAACTACGCAACGGATTTTGATGCGGTTTATATGTATAACATTGCACCCGTGCGAAGCCGGGGCGGTCGCTAGTATTTTGATAATAATTTCACGCGGACGAAGGTTGCGGGCAAGCGTGAGTAAGTTATAACTTTGTAAGTTTGCGTTGCAATATGGAGTGTCATAGATAGAATGTTAAACGAATCGAGTTGAAGCGATGCTGATATCTTTGTGTTGATCTTAATTCCGTATGTAGACATCTGTTTTATATAAGATCCTTATTATTTAACACAGCGTTCAGTATGTCTAACCAATGATATTCAATAAAAAAAACACTGATTAAAGTGATTTTATTATGACCTAAAATAATAAATTGACGGCGGCACTCTAGAATAAACACCTAAATTAGGTCAAAATAAAATCATTTTAATGAGTGTTTTTTTTGCTTGGATATCTTTGGTTAGACGTACTGAACGCTGTGTTAAAATTTGTCCACCTATTTTAATGAGCCATAGGTGTACGTGTGAACGTGTTTTGTTTAAGGATTTTATAGCTCAAAAACTAGAAAACCTATTCAAGTACGTTGCTACACAAATAACCTATTAGGTAATAGAATTTTCTAATATATGTATACAAAACAGCACTTCTCTCAATTTCAATAGAAACTTACAGAAGAAAATGTAAGACAGATGCAGCGAGAATATTAACAAGAATGAAGATTTCTATTATCTTGACTTTTCATGACGAATTTTAATTCGTACGAGTATTATACACGCTTGCAAGTAAAAGCATTGCGCAAAGAGAAAGTTTAAAGTCATTATGCTTTACTGTTTTTAAACAATTATAATTGCTGTCTTTAATGATTCGTAATTATTCATCTCGTTTTTTTATTTTTTTTTCATTATTTCTAATAATAATTAAATTACTTGTTGATAGTTTCTATAAATTAATGCCTTTTATTTAACTTTAGAGATCGTTGTTTTTTGAGGCCGCCTCGTTGGTCTATTGGTCGCAAGCGCGACTGCTGAGCATGAGGTCCTGGGTTCGATTCCCTGGTCGGGTAAAGTGTTATTGAGTTATTCTATCAGTAGTTTCTTAGTAACAGCCACGCAGTCTAGATTTGTGCCCGGTTAATGGCAATAGGCTCGCCCCCTATTACATGTGAGTTAGACATAACTGGCGATTACAGGCGTGATGATAGTTATTTTATATATTTTTTTAATTTCATATTATCTTGAGTATAATCAGCCTATAATGGTCCCACTGTTGGGACACACGGCCTACTGTCTATGAGAGGTATTGGGCTATAACCTACCACGCGGGCCCAGTGCGGGTTGGTAGAGGTCACATGTCTTCGAATTTTAGGTTCTAGGATATGCTGGTTTCCTCACGATGTTTTCCTTCACCGTTTTTGAGAGCAGTGGTGATTACTGGTGATGCAATAAATTACACAAAGTTATGCGCCCGCCTGGGTTTGAACCCACGACTTACTGTTCGTAAGTCGGGGCCGCCACCACTGGGCCACCGCTGCTCTTCTTATATTATTATCTTGAGTATCTTTTAGTATTGACTCAAACAAAGTAACATTCTATCAGCAAAAACGATGATTCAAAATCAAAAATGTATTGGATTGAGCTCAGAATCGAATTGCCAGTTGTTTGAGCCTAGTTCAATAAACTGAGAATCAACTGTTACAATATCTATAATTTGTCTTATTTATGTCGTATATTTGGCATGATTCGACTTTGTGCACGTTCGACGGATACGATTCGTGTTACCAAACATTATGAACATTATGAAGAACGTGATAGGCCAATCTTGATCATAGGATATCTGGAATGTATCAATGATCGTAGCTTATTTTATCAAAAGTTAGTGATTAAAGTATATAGACACATAGATCGGTATTTTATTGAGATTTTAAGACGAATATGGATATTTAAGTCGTCTCAATAGAGTTAGTTCAAATTATTTGGCACCAAGATAGTCTATGTACCTCAATGCTTCAGTATATTATAATGTGGGACAATCCTTTAACCGTTTTTATTTATTTTGGAATCATACATTTTATTGGAAATCATTACATAATCAATAGTAAACCATGTTACAATTATAATTTAGCCTTATCGTGATCAAAACATTTTCAAAATACCATTTGGCTGACTATAGCTGTTCTACATAACCATATAAAATTAAGCCAACACCTCATAACATCTAGAAATAGTAGCAATATTAGTTAGCCTTAATATACGTAAGTAGTTTCACAGTAACATTTTGTAATGCACCAACATATGCATTCTTGTATTTCCGTCAGTAATACAAGTGAGCGGTATTTTGTGGTTTTGCAATGATTTCGTATGTGTCTATATAGGTAAATGTTGTAGTAGATAGATTTATAGGTTTATATATAGGCTTATTTATATGACAAAGTGTCGTCAGTACAAGTCAACCGTACAGACGCCAGAACATCAAGCCATCTGTCAAATTTCTTTAATAGATTTTCAAGTTTATCGCTAAAGCATTATGTTCAAGGTTAATTGCGAAATTTTAACAGTTTCGGATAGCGTCTGAATATGCTTGCCGTTTGGCGGGTCTATGTCGTGGTAGGTATACTACGGACGCTACCAAAGCTTTGTTGGGGTAGCGGACCCACCATCAAGCTTGGAAGCAAGTGATAGCAATTGATAACTTCAGTGTTTCCTGGATGTAGTAAATTACAAGTTATATACCCGAGTAGGACCCATTTCATTGTGAGAATTGTGAAAACATGCCAACTGAAAAAAAAATGGTCAAAAGTAATGGAAGTAATATACAAGGCATTTTATCTAAAGGAAGTTGCAAATGTACTAAACAAGGTCTCGGTCACGGTGAAGTCTGTTTCTAGAGTTATCAGGACGCGACGACTATAAGGCAGTTATCACACGTACTGTAGTTATCGTACGCCCGTCCGCGTTGTCGGGCCACGAAGCGGAACTCATGTCGTATTGGCTTGTATGAAATCCGTTGTTGCCTAACACACGTATAACCATCTCTCACTACGCAAACATCCGCTTCGCACCTCGGCGGTGCCGTGTGAGAATTACCTTATTAAAGCCAAAGAGATTAGCAGCAATCAGAACTTACTTAGTAACAGCTCAGCGTCTGGATTTGTGCCCGGCTGATGGCAATAGGATCGCCCCCTATTCCATGAGACTTTTACATAACTGGTAAACTGGGGTGCATTGTAGCAACATTTCTGGCTTGTCCTACGGGGAATAGGCGTGATGTTATGTTTACAGCAATATATTTTTTACTTACTCATGTGTTATCTGTATTTGTACAGGTGTATCGGAAGCGAGGCTGTGTGCCGATGGTCTGGTCTTCTCGGATGAGAACCCCAACAAGGAGAAATGCGACATCCCTTCCAATGTCGACTGCGGAGACAGAAAAGAGCTGCGTGAGTAATCTCTATCTGTACATTCAATTAAATCAATTCAGTTTAATATATTTGTATGTAACAAATCAATTAAATTGAAATGTCTGTTTGTAATTTCAAATGACAGCTTTTTACTGAATGCATATCAAAGTATATACAATACTTATTACCTTCTTTTTTCAATTTTTGTCTGTCTTCCTGTTTGTTTCGGGCCCGGCTAATCTCCGAAACGGCTGCAAAGATTTGGACGGGACTTTTACTGGCAGATAGCTGATTTTATAAAATCAGAAGTAACATGCTACATATTTTTTTTAGAAAAAGGATTAGGGTTTCGTGCAAAAAATTAAAACCCCAAGAGCGGCCAATCCGTCATACTTTTCATACAAACGCTCGTACGTGATTATGCCGATGTTACACATCTATCTTTGATTTTTTTAAACTAATATGTATGTTGTGCACTATATCTAGGTTTCTATGGTTGTAAAAAAATAAAATAAAAGTATAAACAAATTCAGTATAAGCCTCCAAAAATTGCGGTTTTGCACAAATTTTACCTGAACTTTGGCCGTTCATAATGTACTCATAAACTGTAAAAATAAAGAAAACATCTCGATAGAAACCTTGCAAATGTAATGGAGATTCTTGATGACAAATATTTATTTCACACACTTGTAAGATTTATTCAAAAACACGTATTTCCTGGAACAAGTTTAAACAATATTCGAACACTGTTTTTCGTTCAATGTCATCGGGTTAGGCGGTATGAGGTGCGCGGGAGACAAATTGTGCGGCGTCGGGGCGGGGTAAGACGCGGGAGTTGAAAGAAAATTGCCGCTGTGGCTCTGGATGAAACAACAAGGTTTTCGACCATGCTCGCGTTGACGATAGACGCGTCGGGAAGGGCCCTCTTAAAATTGTTAATGAAATCCGATCCAAATAAGTAATATTTTTATAATCATTTCACATGGAATAAGGTACAGCTAGTTCATTAATAAGAATTCATTGATCAATGATTGGAAGTTGTTTCGACAGTCTTATCAATTCCCTGCCCTTATTCCCAGTTTACGCCAAGTCAGAGGCCCATGGGCGGCCTAAAAACTCTGACACCAGGTTAGGCACTAACCACACGATAAAGAAAGATCCCAATTTACTTGGAGTCGGTGCAGCAAGTCTTTTTCACGATAATCACATTTTCTATTAGTGGTAATTTCATGAGTCGCTTCCTAGTTTGAACAGATAAGCTTACTGATAGGCTTTTTAAGAATTAGGCATTTCCAGAAATCGGTATTTTAAGAACTAGTCCTTTTTTAAGCTGTTGGGCATTTTACGAATTGGGCATTGTTCGACTAAAATGGCCACTAAAACGCCAAATGGTCGAAAGATGTAGTGAGCGGTTTAATAATGACAGAAAGCTGACATTACAGAGATAAATAATTATTATACAAATATTTTAATACAAGCTCGACATCTAGCGGTTTTTTATTTCTGGTTTTTATTTTATCACCAAAAGCTGTACCTAAACCAAGTTTTGAAAAGATAGTTTTTATAAAACCCAACCGTTGGCCCCGTAATCTTTTTTAACTTAACCTATGAACTCGACTCACCTAACCAAATCCTAAATTCTTATCTATAATCTTTATTAAGATTATATGTAAAAAAAAACGCGAAACAAAATATGAAAAAATGCGAAAGTAAGCTTGTTTGTTACCTTTTACGCCTACTAAACCGATGATCCTGAAATTTGGCCTAAACGTTGTCAAGTGTACAGAAACGGACATAGGGTATCTTTTATCCCGAAAAAAAGTACGTTTCCCAGGAAAACAACAATAACGTTCTTAAGATAATAGATGGCGCCACGTGTCTTTCGAATCATGACTGAATAATTTTGTTACTAGCAGATTACAACCCGAATTGACTGTCAAATTCTAAATTAACGCGAGCGAAGCCGCGGGCAAAAGCTAGAACACAATAATCTTTATCTTTACTAACCAAATTTGTTTTCCACAGAGGAGCCGAAGCCGTCTAAAGGCTGCCCCAGACAGAACGGATATTTCAAACACCCCGATCCCCAGGTACGTTGCAAAACCAACCAGTATTGTAACTAACATTTGTGTGCCTTCTAAGGTTGAGTAAAGGGCATTGATAACCGTGCTCTCAATTAAATTTAAATTACAAGGTGGCATTTGAAAAGCATAGGGAAGTTATAAAACAATGACCAAGGGATGAAATTATCCCTGCCAGGGTTGCGGGACTGTTCGAAAGAGATACCGCGGCCCTGGAACATAAAGGGCAAAGGAAGGAACATGGATGGGTTTTAGTCAGTAGAAGTCTGACACTCCCTCCTGCTCAGCCCAGAGCGGGAGGGGTTATTTGATGATTTCCCATCGGTAAAAAAAAAAAAAAAAAAGGGATGAAATTAAACCGAACAAAATACTCCAACATTATAATCCAACTGCATATTGAAGCGGCACTTTATGGAGTACTACTGCAACAGAGTACAAAAAGTACCTACTACAGCGCCATGTATGACACAAACGAAGAACTAACGTCAAAATCCTAAATCACGCAGTTAAAGTTATCTGCTACATAAGACTGTATAGAAAAAGCCGACAACAACTGACAGGCCCATCAGAGACAGCACCCCAACTCCCTTATCTAATATGTTCTTCATAACCCTACACACATAATACTTATTCGTGTAAATAAATCGAAAAATTAACTCCCTCAAACTCGTCTCTCAAAAAACACAATGAAAATTTTTAGTAGTTGAGTATACTTTTAATTAAAACTGAAAAATATAAAAAAAAAACTTACGTATTTACAGGCCTGCGACAAGTTCCACTACTGCTCAGACGGCACACCCAACGAGATGCCCTGCCCTCCCGGCCTGTACTTCGACGAGGAGTCCTCCAACTGTGACTGGAAGGAGTCCGTCAAGAGGCAGTGTGATCAACTCACCAAGGGTACGTTACATTTAGTCGATTTCTTGAGAATATTAACAAGACCATGTTACTGGCTGATTTGTTACATATTAATTGGTACTTGGAGATCAAACAGGCTTAACTTATAAATTAGCATACAATTGTATCCAGCTAGATTGGAGCTCGACACTAGACCCCCAGTAGGAAAAAGAGTATGGCAGCTGAAACCAGATACCTGTCAAGATCAAAATCCCGTAATAATATAAATAGCCTGTTTTATGTTCATAAATTCAATGAACACGGTGTCATCATTACGAAAACGATCCAATACAGGCCTTTTCAGTTTTTTTTATAAAAGATTTTCTAAATAGTGTTACTTTTAATAGAAGAAAGCCTTTATTAAATTGGTATAATGAGCGCAAAAAAAAACAGCAGTTCTTGATAACTTGTAGGCACTTAATTTATTTCAAAAGGTATTGAGCTTTTTCTGACCAATCACCTCTTTTTCCAGACCTGCTTGACGACGGTTTCTCCTGCCCCGATGGTGAAGTAATGGGACCCAACGGCCGTGCCCTCCCCCACCCTACCTTCCCTCACCCCGAAGACTGCCAGAAGTTCTACATCTGCCGCAACGGAGTGCAGCCCCAGAAGGGACTCTGCCCTCTTGGCAAGGTCTACAACGAGGATACTTTCATGTGCGATGATGCTGAGAAGGTTCAAGGATGGTAAGGACATGGCTTGATAAATAAGATTAGCTAAACTTAGAGTGATTAACTACAGGTCTTGACTAACTGTTCAAGGTTGGTTTACTTCGAGCTCTAGAAAGATAAGGCGTTATAATAATCTAAGAAAGTCTCAAATAACGATGGATCCATTAAAAAAATGTATCTCACCTGTATAGTTTCGTCTCTTTCAACCTCTGGTCACAAAGAGTGCTTATTGATTTTAAAAAAAGTTCAAAATCTCATCCTGTATAGTTTCTTCTCTTTCAACCTGTGGTCACAAAAAGTGCTAATTGATTTTAAAAATAAGTTCAAAAATGCAAGTAGCTGCCGAAACTTTTAGTTCTAGAATCATCTGATTAGTTAACTACATTTGAAAACTTCATATTTTTTAACTCTGACACTTACTGTTAAATCAGTGATCAAAAGGCGGACAAAATATAAAGATATACACCCTTTATACCTGGTAGTGTTTGTAATTCAATGATCTTTGTGTGTTTCAGTGAAAACTACTATGAAGGTCAGACGTTTGAGAAGCCCAGCAAATCTAAGAAGGCGTAAAGTGTGTCATACTTATTAAGATATTAGTTTTGTATTAATAAATATTTAATAAGTCACTGTTTGTTTTATTTAGCCCTTTCAGCACCTGTAATACTAGTCATAAGAAAGAAAATTTCTATTAGCAGAAATGTACCTATTAAAAAAAAATCGAAGCTTAATAATAAGGTACTTCTAGGACTAAGGCCCCTCCGAATTATGACATAATAATAATTAAAAAAAAAAGAATAAAAAGTTATTCATAGAAACTTCGCAATAAAGATGTCAATTGTCCAAATAATATAATTGAAAAAAAAAATGGACTGTCTTTATTGATGCAAAAACATTTCACATTGCTTATGACTAGAATACATATTGATGCAAAAACATTTCACATTGCTTATGACTAGAATACATATTGATGCAAAAACATTTCACATTGCTTATGACTAGAATACATATTGATGCAAAAACATTTCACATTGCTTATGACTAGAATACATATTGATGCAAAAACATTTCACATTTTGAAAATTTAAGATCTAAATAATTAAGTTTTAAATATGCTTATTAAAGATCGTAAAAGTCGGAGATCACTATCTTCCAACAGGAGATCCTAATCGTTTTTATGAAGATACTAGCTGTGCCCGCGACTTTATCCGCGAGGACTTAGATCTAAATAAAAATAAATTGTCCGTCTTCTGGTTCTAAGCTACCTCCCCACCAATATTCAGCCAAATCGGTTCAGCCCTTCTTTACTTATCAATAGTGTAACTAACTGGACTTTCTTTTATACATACAGATTTGTTGTGAAGCGCCCTGTATAAACGACGGAGCAACATATTAAGACACATTTGCTAAAAGCGACTTCGCAAAAAGAATGTATTACAAGATCTGCCGGAGTCTTTGCTTTAAGCTTGAACCGTTCCAATCCCTGAACGTATTCTGATGTGTACTCAACGACCTCCCATGGAATGAGCTGAAGATAATATACATGACAAAGTAACAGGTTAACACTGTATCGGTTAATCCCTATAATTACCAACTTAACTCTCATTACGATTCCGTATCCGAAGGGTAACCAACGGGGCCCTATTAGTAAGCCTCCGCTGTCCGTCCGTCCGTCTGTCCATCTATCTGTCAGCGGGCTGTATCTCATGCTTAGTAATAGGAAGACAGTTGAAAATTTTCACAGAATGTGTATTTCCGTTGCCTCTATGAAAAAAATGCCCTACAACGATGGTACTCTTCATGCGCGAATCCGACTCGGTTTTTGTATAATTACATACAAATTGTCCTGCTAATTTTACTTGAGCAACAAAAGCCGTTGGTTGCAGGCAGTATTGCAAACCGATTACAGACAATAATTGTAGCAGTTGCGCAAGCGTCGTCGCACTCGCCTGTACTTGATACATCGATGTAGGAAAGCTTGAGTAGACCGCTTTTGAAGGGATTCTCAAGGAAGTTGCACAGCACCTTAGTTGATTGTTCCCTGTATACTGATGGCGATAAGTAATAAGAAAATAGGTAATTTAAATTTAAGAATACTTATTTTAAATACAAAGCTTCAATGTAAAATTTGTGGGTTTCGTAAGAGGCGATTAAGGGACTTACCAGAGAATGGGCAGTAGCAGCGTTCTCTGTGCTTTTTTAACCACCAAATAAGCGATCTCCAACCCGCCTACCAAGCGTGGCGATTATGGCAAAACCCCTCCTTTGGAGGGGGGGGGGGCTATATCCAGCAGTGAACGTCTTTCGGCTGAAATGATGATGATGATGAATTTAAGAAATCCTTTTCTTTATAAATAATAATATAATCTGACTACGAGTATTTTAAATGCGTAAGTTTGGATGAATGGATGGTTGTTACTCAATCACGCCAGAACGGCTGAACCGATCCAAATGAAATTTGGCACAGAGATAGATTAGTCTGGAATAGCACATAGGCTACCTTTTTCTTTCTGACACATAATACATAAAAATTTCTACGCGAACGAAGTCGCGGACAATAGCTAGTTTACTATAACCTTCGTGTCTGACGACGACTGTCGGCGCTCTAGTGAACTTTTTGTTCCAGCATCACTCCGTGAGTAGTTCTTGTTTATCAAGGATAGATGGCACTACATATGATATCGTAGCTCGCAGTGTCTACAGAATTCGTAGAGATGGAGTTTTTACTTTTGCTCTGTCTCCGATAAAAAAAAATCTTAAATGTTGATGTCATTCTTAAACTATCTGGAATAGTGTATAAGGCCATTAAGCATTACTTTTTCTAAAAAAAAATATTATCATTTTTTTTACGTATACATATATAATTATGTAGGTACCATCTGGACCTCCAGAAACAGGCTCTAATAGGTTACATCAAAAGTATGTTTTGTTGGTTAACTTGTGAACCGTATAAATCTGACACGCCTTATTTACATTTCAATAAAGTTACAGGTTACATTTCACAACCCTGTACCAACAATTTGTAACAATTAGGTTTCATGTTACATCACCTTCAAGTTATCAAATTATAATTATGATTTTGTTTAAGAAAGCTTCAGGTTACATATTAAATTACATGCTTGTCATAACCAATGGTTTGCTACTTTCAATGAGTCAATAATCGAATTGACATCTAGGTATACGGTATCAAGGAAATACGCAGATATTGATTGATATGGTATGGAATATCAGGTGGAAATTGAACAGATAATCAAATAAACCATCGTATAATTATTAAGTATCAAAGAAACGATGGATGTACTGTGTGAAGGATGATATGGCAAGAAAGGAGGTGTCTGATGAGATGACGAGTAATAGATGGAAGAACAAGACATGCTGCGCCGACCCCGAATAAATTGGGATAGGGGCAGAAGAAAGCAATAGGCTTGCCCCCTATTCCATGCCGTGGTTAACAAAAGCAATAGGCTGTTTTTATTGATACAGTACCAGTATATTTACAACTAGCTGCTGCCCGCGACCTTCGTTCGCGTGAAAGTATTACGTCGCTATGAATCAGATTTTAATGACAATTTCAAGGGTTTTAATTTTTTTTTCACGGAACCCTAATTATTATTTTTAAATAAAAGTAGCCTATGTTAGACCGTGTAACATCAGTTATCTGCCAGTAAAAGTCTTGTCAAAATCGGTCCACCCGTTTCAGAGATTAGCCGGAACAAACACACAGAGAAATAGAAAGACGAAAAATGAAAAAAAAAAAAGTGTTTTTGTTATTAGTGCCGTATTATATTGTCATGTCCATTCAGTAAAAAGCTGTTATTTTGATATTACAAACAGAAACTTAAATTTTATTTATTTGTATAGAGCAAGGGTCGCCAAATGGCGGACTGCGGTCCGCATCCGGACCGCCGACTCATTTTGTGCGGACCCGCGAGAACACAGTAACTTACACTAAACTTTAGTGTTTCAAAAAAGGTTCGCAGATTTTAAGAAAATTGAGAATGTTGTAGAAATCCTCAGCAGAATTTACTCTCTGCATCCTGATGGTGAATGGAGCAATGAAGCTGCAATTGTTTTCGGAAGTGATAAAGCTACTCTGCAGATGGAAATGATCGATTTCCAAGAAAACACAGTTTTAAAACACAAACATTCGGAAGTTACCAGTGAAGAGTTCTGGATAAAATTTGTGTGTGGTAATAAATATCCAGAATTACAAAAATTAGCTTTGAAACTTCTTACTTTGTTTGGATCAATATATATTTGTGAAGCAGCATTTTCGAAGATGAAGTTCATTAAGAATAAATTTCGATCTCGACTTACTACTGAACATCTCCAGGATTTAATGTCAATAGCTTGCACCAATTTTACTCCAAACTTCAGACAGATAATTCGCAACAAAAAATGTCATTTTTCGCATTGATACCTATGTAACAAAATACCTTTGTTATTTCCTTAATTACATTTGTTTAATAAATATTTTTTCTTATAAATAAAATGTGCGGACCACGATGGTCATTTCATTTCTTAAAACGGACCCCGAGCGAAACTAATTGGAGACCACTGGTATAGAGTATATATTGGTTTGTCACTAGTGCTACGGAAACCAGCTACAACAGTTTCTCAATTTATTGTTTCCGTAAGCAATTCCACATGAATGAAAACCAACCTAACATCATCATCTGCCTAGCCTTTTCCCAATTATATTGAGGTCGGCTTCCAGTCTAACTGGATGAAGCTGAATACTAAAATGTACAAGGAACGACTGGCTGTCTTACCTCCACAACCCAGTTAGTACTGAGTAATACGATACCCCTTTGTCAGACTTTCGGGCCACCGACTGTCAAAGGTCTAGAATTGGCAGCCGAGACCAACAGCTTAACGTGCTTTCTCGGTACTCGGTAACTCGGTATGTAATGGGTGGTCACCCATCCACGGACCAACCTAGGCAAGCGCGGCTTACCCTGAAGATCGAACCGAGCGGATGTTATTGTTTAGACTCGAGCTCCTCCAATGAATACCAACTTTAAAGTAGGCCTAAAAGCCGCAGGGTGACTGCGACTTCATTGATTATTGATCCATACTATAATATCATAAAGAGGTAAAGTATGTGAGGTTGTAGGGGTAATCTCTGGATCTTCTGAACCGATTTTGAAAATTCTTTCACTAATAGGAAGCTACATTATCCCCGAGTGCCATAGGCTATTTACAACGTGCCCGTGGGATAATCTCCGACCAAAACTCGAGGAAGCCGCGGGCAACCGCTAGTAAAGAGGTAAAGTTTGTGAGGTTGTAGGGGGTAATCTCTGGATCTACTGAACCGATTTTAAAAATTATAATTAAATTAATTACTAATATGCTAAACTCTCTTATCTTAAATGCTCATTCAAATAATATCTTAAATAAATAATAAATAAATAAATATCGCAGGACATTACACACAGCGCCATCTAGGTGCCACACTAAGCAACGAGGCTTGTGTCGTGGACACCAGATAGTTAACAATACTAATACATAGATACTTTTTGTTTGTAAATACATACTTATTATACATATAAACATCCATGACTCGGTAACAAATGTCCATGCTCTTCACACAAACATTTGCTCCTACCGAGATGCGAACCCGGGACCCTAAGAACGTAAGGTAGCCTCACTACCGCTGCGCCTTTCGGGTCGTCAAAAAAAAAATGCATAAAACCCATGTCATCATCATTTATCATTATCCTGCCCTTCTCCCAATTTATGTGGGGTCGGCGCAGCATGTGTTCTTCTTCGATACTTCTCTTATCATTACTTTTCATCTCACCACACACTTCCATCCTTGCCATATCATCCTTCACACAGTCTATCCATCTTTTCTTTAGCCTTGCGTTTAGCCTTATACCCATCCACATTCATATATACAGCGTGTAACAGAAAGGGTATAATCATATGGCATACTGTGGTACGGACCATCAAACTGAACAACTTCCTCTATGGGACCACCATCGAAATCGTAAAAAAATAATCAGCTGTCCTATACAAATTTTCAATACCTACTCGACCCAAATGTATGGGACAGCTGATTATTTTTTTACGATTTCGATGGTGGTCCCATAGAGAAAGTTGTTCAGTTTGATGGTCCGTACCACAGCATTCCATATGATTATACCCTTTCTGTTACAGGCTGTATAATGCATATTACCCACAACATGTGAATGTGGAAATACTATCATCTATACTTCTATACTAATAGTAAAAAGGTAAAGTTTGTGAGGTTGTAGGGGGTAATCTCTGGATCTACTGAACCGATTTTGAAAATTCTTTCACTAATAGGAAGCTACGTTATTCCCGAGTGCCCTAGGTTATATTTACAACGTGCCCGTGGGATAATCTCCGACCAAAACTCGAGGAAGCCGCGGGCAACAGCTTGTAGTTTATACAAATCTTATACAAATAGATTTTAATAGAAACGTCAATCAAACATCAATATTTAGGATATCTTAGGACTATAGACATACATATGTAACACATTCGTGACTATCATATTCTTGGTCAGATATATGATATATGTTTCGCTTAGCTGGTAGAACACGACTTGCCATTTTTCGTCGACTCGTATTCAAATGTGATGTTACATAAACGTCCATTATGTGCTATTTATCTTGTGCTAATATGTAGAGAAAGTATGTGTTTGTTCGCAGAAATGTCTGTAGTTATCAGAATTATATATACATGAATTTTGTATAAGGATTAGGAGAAGACTAGACTGGTTCGTTGGTCTAGTGGTCGTAAGCGAGACTGCTTAGCATGAGGTCCTGGGTTCGATTCCCAGATCGGGCAGTGTTATTGGATTTTTCCATCAGGAATTTCACAGTAGCAGCCACGGGGCCTAAATTTGTGCCCGTTTGATGGCATTAGGCTCGCCTCCTATTACTTGAAACTTAAACACATCTGACGAAATATAGGTGTACTATTAGGTACACCTCTGACTAAACCTTTGGGGATTACAGTCGTGATGTTACATATAAGTTATTAAGAGAAGACAAATAAAAACAAGGACGAAACTTTTGTGGTTGTACTGTTAAGGGAATCGTCAGTAGGTTTTTGTGTTTTATTCAAAATACAGATGTTCTGTGATTGTTGCATAAACAAGATCCTCTTTGCAGCATCAGTCGAAGCTACCATGCTTTGTCAAGAAAACCTGCAGCTACAGACAAGTTTAATTATAACTTTTTTTTTTGGAAAACCTGAACCTAATTAGCTTAGACTGAATAATGAAATTAGGAAATATTAAAGAAAGTGTTTGTAGGTCATTTCAGTTCAGCACGAGTTAATCTATACTTATATTATAAAGAGGTAAAATTTGTTTGTAAGTTTGTATGTAAGGGGTAATCTCTGGATCTACTAAACCGATTTTGAAAATTCTTTCACTATTAAGCTAAATTATCTCCAAGTGCCATAGGCTATATTTACAACGTGTCCGTAGGATAATTTATGACCAAAACGCGAACGCAGCCGCGGACAACAGCTAGTTTGCTATAAACAGACACATGCACTTCTGACAGCGTGAGGAACAAAACTATTCAGCACTTTTGTAAATTACCTTCTCCGTGTATTTCTGAATTCCAGTTCACGTCGAGTGTCTTTACAACATAACTAGTGGAGCGACTGATAACAGATAACGACAACTTTTTGTCGGGCACTCGAATCGTGACTGATTTGTGCGCGTACGCAACTTGTAATAATATATACTTGACTAGCTTATGCCCGCGGCTTCGCCCGCGTGGTGTTCGATAATTTTCCCACGGGATCGTAATGGGATAAAAAGTGTGCTATGCGTTAATCCAGGTTATAAGCTTTACCTTAGTAGGTTTTGCGTGAAACAGTAAAAAAAATCCATCCTCACAAAATTTTTCATTTATAATATTATGTAGGATTAGTAAGATAATATTGTGGTAATATCGATAAAAAATAACTTTGAAGTCATTAAAAAATATTACAACAAAAAAATAAAAATGTCAGACTACGTGAGTTTCGAAGCCCTATTTGACTAGGTAGGGGATGATTTTGGAAAAACTATGATACATGTGTCTCATAATTTAAATTGAAGAGTGTGTACACCAATTTTCGAGTCGGTCAACCCTGAGAATATTAATTATCTCAGAAAATTTAACACCCCTTTTCACCATCTTGAGAGAAATTTCGGAAAACCCTTTCTTAGTAGATACTTATTGTTCACAAAGAATACACCCTTTAAATATCATTTCTTTAACACCAGTGACCACCTGACTGACTGATATATCAACGCACAGCCTAAAAGGGTGTGCGTTGATATATCAGTCAGTCAGGGGGCCAAAAAATTAAAACTCTTAAAATGGTCTTTGTGGTCATAACCATAAAGACCATTTTAAGAATTTTAATTTTTTAACTTGATTCATATTATGATTCTGATAAAGCTTCCATTTTAGGCCCCCTGGACTTGGAATTTTATATGTATCGATTGTTTTATTAGTCAGATTTTTTTCGTGAACTATAGTGATAATTGTTGTTCATGATTGATAGATTTGTTTTAGTATAAGCCTAATATGTGCTTTTAAATAAAACATAATATCACGTTCGGAAGATGTTTATCTTATAGTACACTTACATCTCGCCAATTATGTTTAAGTCTTATAATATGGTAGGCGACGAGCCCATTGCTTCAACCGGGCACAAATTCAGACTCAGACTCTGGGTTGTTAGTGGAAAATCCCTAATGGATAAATGCAATAACACTTTGCCCAACCCGGGAATCTAACCCAAGACCTCAGGCTTAGTATTCACGTTTGCGAGCACGAGAACAATGAAGCAGTTATTAGATTATTGTATGAAAGAAATACTGAGAATATTTTCGCATACCATATTTTTGTTCAAATTATGACCAGCTTTTGTTAGGGTGATAGTTTTTCGGACGAAAAAAATTACAGGACTGTCAACTTGCCTACAATGAGATGGTTATTGGTTGCCTCATTTTTTGGCCAAAAAAAGGTCACGTGAAGTAGTTAGTTTCTCCTAAGTTTTTATTGTATTTTACACAACTAAGTTCTTATACTGCAAAGACTCTTTCAAAACAATGTATCGATCCCAATATGTCCATTTAGTTTAGCCACTAACTTTGTCTACCAGGTCCAGTATTCCGAAATAGAGAGCGTATTAATTCAGAAGTTTTCGAAATGAGAACAATTCTGTATAAATTGTGTGTATTGCTGCTTGGTTCCGGCAGTTAGTAAGGTCTACAAATAAATGGGCTGGCGAAATTAGAACGTGCTTTACTGCAGATATACAGGGTGGAAGGGCACTGAGGTACAAACGTCTACGACATATTTGTTGTGACATCACTATTTAGTATGTAATTAGTATGTACACCACTAGTAGCTATCGATGATTGTCTATACTTCCGGGAGGCTACTCCGTTCACTGTCCTAACTGATCCCGTCTGGATACGTCTGTGTCTGTCTATATTAATTATAATGTGTCTGCTGCTGTAAATAAATCAAGAGTACCTTTTTTTTTACGGCCTGTCGTCATAAGACGGACGGACGGCGAGCTAGCCCATAGCTCACCGTCCACAGGCCCGCGCCTACGGTGGCCGGGGGCCACCACGTGGCCCCCGACGCACAGTGGTGCAGGTAATACGGGCATGCGGAAAATATTATTTTTAAATGAAAAGACGTTGCGTTTCTTCATAATACTTTATTAAAATGATATAATGGATGTACCAGTTTACAAA
Source organism: Eugnorisma glareosa (assembly GCA_947578425.1). Classification (NCBI taxonomy): domain Eukaryota; kingdom Metazoa; phylum Arthropoda; class Insecta; order Lepidoptera; family Noctuidae; genus Eugnorisma; species Eugnorisma glareosa. The sequence continues at coordinate 18,017,936 of OX387959.1, forward strand.
GAGAAAGATATAACACGTATTTTTTTTTTATTAATATGAAAATATTCATCAAATTTTTTCACATGAATTTCATATAATTAAATCAGCATTTTTAAATAAATAAATATTAATAAACTAAATATGTACTAATATGAATGTATCTCACGATTACTTGATATTATGATTTCCACTAAATCGGCATAGACAATAGTAAAGCTATCCATCACTATAATAACACTGTTATCGTAAGAGAAAATAATTGTAAGTGAAGTTAAAACTACCATTCAATGCTATTTATACTTACACGATATGATAAAATGTTAATTACCCTCATTAGAAACACTTATTAATATAATGCACTTTTTCTTAATTACAGAGCGTCATTAGTTAAGGACCTGGTATTTCCAAGATCGCAGGTTATCGCAGCCAAAACTAATGTATTCTTAATCTATAGGGTCTAATTAATCTCCGAAAGTATATTATTACGTATCGGTCGATAACGGAGATTAGTTATGATCTCATGATTGAAAACAAAAGGTTCCAAATGACCTTCTTCACTAAAAATGTAATAGCAAGTAATTATTCATTATATTATAACATTATGTTTACTATTTTATTAATACACACAATAAACTTATGACTAAACTAAAAATGAAAGTTGATAATTATAGTATTTTGGTTCTATTCATACTTGAAATAACAATATTTTTTGCACGAAATTTGTAAATTCTCGATCACCCTACTTTGGCATCATATAATTAAATACTGTATAATTATTTATCCGTATTAATTTTAGGACTTGTTTCTACTAACATTCTAGTATGTGTGTACCAAATTGTAGACATTTTAAATAAGGTTGAAACAAAGGATTTTTTTCCGCCCTTGAACCAATGTGCGACGCCCGGTGCGTCTCCCGCGGCGGCTGGGACGTGAGGTTCTCTCCCTCTCACGTTCCGCCACCTCCTTCGCTAGCATGACTGCTTCGCAGAAGGAGGTGACGGCGTCCCATTCCGTCTCGCTCCGGACCATGGATTGAACCAAGGCCGGAAGCGAGAGGTCGCCGCCGCCGATCGCCGCTACGAGGACACGGCGGTGCTCCGCCCACGCGGGGCAGATCTCCACCGTGTGCTCCACCGTGTCTTCCGGTCGATCCTCACAATGGTAGCACCCGGGCGTTTCCTCCCGCCCGATTCGGTGGAGGAACCTCCCGAAACAACCATGTCCGGTGAGGACCTGCGTCAGGCGGAAGGTGAGGTCGCCGTGGCGCCTCTCTAGCCACTCCTCAAAGAGGGGACTTATCGCCACTATTGTGGCGTGCCCTGCACGGGGTTGCGATAGTCGCTCTCTCCATGTCGCCATGAGATCGCGCCAGAGGTCTGTCCGCTGAGCGACAATTTGCCGCGGCAGCGGAGTTACCCCCCGCCGTAGAGCCTCCACGCGCCATTCGTGTAGGCGCGCGAGGACTATCGCCTCCAGAAATCAAGTGTACCTAACGGTATCTTTTATTCAAACATCCAATATAACATGGTGTCAGAAGTGGGATACGAACCCACGCCCTCACAGAGGAGTTTAGCAAACGATAACAATGCACGCACTTTAAACGCCAATATGTTCCAGGCCAAGATACGAGGAGCCACAATGTGTAATCCCTGAAACAATCAAAAAGTGTCGAAGCAGAACCTGTACATGATCGAGGGAGGGCTTTAACAGATCAAAAAATCGATGGTCCACATTATCCAGGACAGCCCAGCATTTGCCATATTTCCTTATCATATCATATTTCTTATTACCAGCATGTAAATCCGATTTTTAGTCACAAATCCCCTCGATTTCGAGTTTTCTAAAAAGATCGACGAATAGCTTTATGTATTCCGAGTATTGTTCTTAGCCTGTGGTTAACAGCATCAGTGTCAAAATTAAATATTTTCACTGGCATCTGGATTCTGCTTCCATTCTAGGCCCCCAGATGGGGGCCTAAAATGGAAATGAAGATTTAAAATTCTTAAAATGGTCTTTATGGTTATGATCACAAAGTCCATTTTAAGAGTTATAAATTTTCAACGTGATTCGTATTATGATTCTGATAAAGCAGCCATTTTAGGCCCCCTGAACTGCACTTCCTCACGTAATCCTTTCCTTTATAACATAACATAGCACCTGTAATCACTGAAGGGTAAGGCAGAGGTGTGCCTAAAAGTACACCCACGTTTCGCCAATTGTGTTTAAATGTTTAACTCCCATGAAATAGGAGATGAGCTTATTGCCATTAGTTGGCCACAAATCCAGACTCCGGTTTTTTTCAGTAGCTGCTAGTACTGAGAAATTCCTCACGGAAAACCCAATAACAATTTGCCCGACCCGGGAATCGAACCCAGGATTTCATGCTCACCACATGCGACCACTAGACTAACGAAACAGTTTCCTATTAATATATCCTAGAAATTCTTTAAATAACATAAACAAATATCCGTTGTTAAAATTCACACTGAACATAGGATTAGCATAAAGAAAAGTGATTGCGAAACATGACAAGCTGACGACCTACCACGCTCAGGCTTGCAAAACGATCACCTTTTATCTACTGTTACCGTACACGTTTAACTGAGCAAAGCAAAAGGAAGCAGATCTATATTATGAACTAAAATTAGTATTTTTAGTGGCGCCAGTGACTGAAAAGTTGTGTGGTAATCGGTTATCGTGGTATGGACATTGTGACGCGGAGGAATGAGGAAAATGTAGTGAGGAAAGTTTTGAGTATGAATGTGGATGGGTATAAGAGTAGAGGAAGACCAAAGCAACGATGGATGGACTGTGTGAAGGACGATATGGCTATGGAGAAAGGAGGTGACTGCTGAGATGACGAGTAATAGAGAAGTATGGAAGAAGACATGCTGCGCCGACCTCAAATGAATTGGGATAAATACAGGAGAATGATGGTTCAGGTTAGGTTTAGAGAGAGAAAGATAGAGATGAATATTAATAACAGAAAGAGATTCTTTAATATCATCATTCTAGTTCAGTCTTCTCATTTATTTGGGTAGGGATCGGAACAGCATTTTGCTACTAGGATTTTTCAATTTAGTGGGTATTTTTTTCCTCCGGACATTTGTATTTTTGTATCAGTCGTAGACATTACACACATTTACAAAATCCAACCTTCTTTTGTCGTAGTAATCCACACTTAGACTTTACTTAAATTATCTCATATTCTTCATTGCTAGTCAAGCTACCCGGCCCCCAAATTCGCATGTGTGTAATTTCCTAATGACAAAAATAAAAGAGCATGTAGTAAATTAAAAAAAAAAAAATCTCACACACAAATCTAGACCTGAAAATAACGAACACCAAAAAAAAAATCGCGATGTCGATCGAGCTGTTCTCAAATAATGATCCTTCATATCTTTGGCCTTTGATTGTTATTTATAAAGAAAAGTCAAAAGGTCTAAAAATCTGGCAAACCTGAACAGATGGTCTGGGTTTTTGGGGCTTTTAGGCCCATTGTCCGATTCATCCAGCCTCGTCGATTGTCGGGATTTTTTAACATAGTTTACGTTTGAGAAAATGGAATAAGTTAACTGTTAACTGAGAAAAAAAACCAGCCAAGTGTGAGTCGGCCTCGTGCATGGTTCCGTATCATTGTAGTAGGGGAGCCCCTTTAATTTATAATTATTTTTGATGGAACCTTAAAACTTAAGATTAAAAGTGAAATGACCATATTTTTGGTCATGGATGACTTTACAAGTTTCAAAATTGTAACCGCAATTACAAAAATGCTAGCCACAAAGGCCACATTCATTCATTGAATGCAATCAGCTTGTTTACATTATTTGGTCAAGCAATCATAGACTAATATAGCTATTTAACGACGGTAATCCTCGTTACCAGAAGTTTAAAAAACCTGTTGAATGACTCAATAATAAGTACCACTGTCTCATCACATAACTATCTTGTTGTATGTTGCTATGTTTATTCATTTGTTTTTTTTTCACGCAATTTTTTGAATGGTTGTTGCATGAAACATAAATGCTGTAACCAGAGTTTGCCAAAATACGATAATCATTTTTGGTTATGTAGTCTATTCTTACCTACATATCAAGAATTCCTAAAATTTTCGTGTAAATCTATACATCTATACTAATATTATAAAGAGGTAAAGTTTGTATGTAGGGGGATCCAGAGATTACTCTGGATCTACTGAGCCGATTTTGAAAATTCTTTCACTAGTAGGAAGCTACATTATCCCCGAGTGCCATGGGCTATATTTACAACGAGCCCGTGGGATAGCTTCCGACCAAAACGCGAGCGAAGCCGCGGGCAACAGCTAGTGTTAAATATACTCGACAAGTTTTAAATTAAAAAAAAAAATACATAACATCATTAGAATCAAAATATTTTTCATGAACTTGAAATATCAGTTCAATTGCGTGTTTTCAGATAGTTTCATTGAAACAAGTATAGCCACTCAATAAGTAAATGAACTGTTTTTGATACTACCTACAGAACAACATAAGTTTGTTGCACATAGGGTTCAGTAGACCGAGACAAAAAATAGACAACAAAACGCGTGAAGTGACATAATCAGCTGCGACAAAAGTTACAAAACTAATAAGTCTTAGCTATCTATGTACACAATTAATCTCTCCACTATCTTAATTATATATACTGATAGATATTCCTGTCACATACACCGCGAGTTTCTCTCACGACTTTGCGCAACAGATTAAAGTTTAATTTCGATTAATTGCCATCACTTCCAAGCGTGTATGTATGTATGTCTGTGTGTGTGTCGTATTGTCAATCAAAGCATGCCGCGTGAGGTGTATGGCCGTTTTCGTAAGAGGTGACTTGAGACCGATACCGACAGGTGTTGTATTCATAGTCTTGTTGCCCAGGATCATGTTTTATAAATATTACCTGAAAATGTTGCCGAGAATTTTCTGACGGATTTTCTGTTATGTTTTCGAAGTTTTAATATAAGTAAATAATGCTCTATGTTTTAAAAAAATCTGTAGATCGGTAAGTGTCATCGTATTAGCAAGACCACTTTCCTAGATCAAGATTCTTAGACGTTGAAGTTAGCCACCCTTCCGATACCGTCAAAAATAATACGCCAAATAAAGTTTTTGGGTGCGGAAAAAGTGCCCAGAAAATTGAAAACATGTTTGGGACAGGACAATCGCCTGTTGTTTCAGCGACACCTACTACAAATGCAGAAGGCTAACGGCTAAGATAATACCACATTTAAAAAGTATGAATTGTAATTGCTATCATAACTAATCCGGATAAACCATGAAAAGTTTTGTTTAAAAAAGCAATCATTTTCGCTAACTATCTGATAAATAAAAGAAAATCACACCCACACTATAGATACCTCCACTAAACCGCGTTCGACGGGCGGTCGGTGGTCTGCGCGCGCGCCGCCAGTGCTACCGGGCCGAGTACAACGCGCACACGTCGCGACAACCATACACACACACACAAACAAACAAGCAAACATGAGGAGTAGTGCACAGTTCGCGGTTTTGTTCGCCTGCGTGGCTTACGGTAAGTTTTAGAACTATATACTTAATTTACGAACTAAAATATCTGGTCAAAAACCAAGTTTATTATAATCACTGTTAGACCCCTCTGATTGTAAATCATCAAATGACCACTCTGGGTGGAGCGGAAGGGAGTCTCAGACTTCTACTGACTAAAACCCATCCATATTCCTTCTTTTGCCCTTTACGTTCCAGGGCCGCGGTATCTCTTTTGAACAGTCCCGCAGCCCGGCAGACTATTAAACCCCTTCAGGACTGTAAGCATCATAAATGAATAATACAAAATAATGTGTCAACCTTAAAGAAAATTCTCGACAAATCAAGACCTAAACGAGCTGTATAAAATAAAGATAATAAAACCAGTCTTAGCTAATTTGTCCTTTGACAAGTCAAAGCTGCGATTGATACTACCGAATGCTCTTAGAAGTAACCAGTTTATAATTCTAGAATATTAATTTCTAGTATCATTGTACTGTTGACTTAATAACAAGCGACAAGCAAAACAAGTTTAAAGATAAATGTATAATTAAGTGCTTAATATCACTGCGCCTAATTCATTGATATAATGCATATATATCAGCTTTACATAAATGACAAAGATTGAATTTTATACGTCACCAGCTATTTCTTAAAAAATACCAATCGCCATGTACAAATATTTGCATGTATATACTTGGGTAGAAACAGGTATACATAACCAGAATTTATTTTAGATCCAACGATTAACTTTTCACGAGTGAATAGTCTCATTTTAGTAAACATGCTAAACTTGTTTGCGTACATAACAAATGTTATCCACATATGTAACACCACGACAAGATGTCTAGTCTTAAATGTCTTGATAAGGCATTATGCATGATTTTGTAAAATCAATATTTCGAAAAACATATTATTACCTAATTGACAACATTTCTCCAATTTTTTGATTTCATCGTGAACGGCCAGACGTTTTGTTTTACAATTTCGAAAATAATCAAATCCAATATTCAATTAATTCATATCTCTTTGACAATCTGTCTAAAGAATATTGGTCGCATGATGAAAGAGACACTGCTTAAATATTCAAACAAACAAACATTTAGAATATTATTTGCAATAGTCTAAACTAAAGTTAATCATTGATCTTTTTTATTGAAAGGTTGATTTAATCTGCCAATCAGGGGGCTCGAAGACCAACAATATAGGTATATAATTTTGCTTAGATAGGATCTTTTATCATTTGTTGGTACTCACTCCTTCGTTAAATAGGCTTTACCTAACATAACATGTTGTGTTACGTAAGTGCTTGCTGCGACAAGTTATGTTAACATTCCTGTCAGTTTTTGTTCAAATTCTTGACACGAATACCGATACACTGAACTGCACGCACGAAAACATTAACCCGAATTTTAATTACATAATTATCAAGTTTAACTTTAACGATGGTTTTATCAAAAAACAGGCCAAGTGCGAGTCACGTCAAGCACGAAGGGTTCCGTAACATTATCAAAAAAATTATAGCGGCAACAAAAATACATCATCTGTGAAAATTTCAACTAGCTACAGCTCAGGTCAACTAGCTTCAACTAGCTCAGGTTCATAAGATACAGCCCTGTGCGGACAGCCAGACAGATAGACGGACAGTGGAGTCTTAATAATAGTGTTCCGTTATTACCGCTTGACTACGGAACCCTAGAAAAGCCTTACGGTCTAATAATTTAAACAAAAACTGTAGCAACTTTTAATGATTGCCAAACAAAATCACCACATAAACTAATAACACTATTTCAATTAGTACCCAATCTTAAAAAAATATCAATTAATACTTAGTTCACGTACTTATAATTGTATAAAATAGAGTTGTTTCCTGCAGTTGGTTACTCAACCAAACCAATTGGAAAGGGAGCCGGAATCGGACCGTTTGTACGAAACTCAAGGCTCACACCTGTTTCTGAGCGACATTTAAAAGTATATTATATTTGGGCCGACCTGTGGGTGATTTATGTGCTGGTTGTGAAATGTTAATGGTTATTGAAATGTCTGATGTGTTATGACAAAGTGGGTTTATGTGATTGCTTCTGGTTTAACTTGATTTAACGTCTATTTTTGCGTAAATAAGTTGAATTGATTGACTCAGACTATTTTGTTAATTTGTACTGTGCTACGTTGTCCTTGCGTCAACATTTTTAAGTTAGATTTATTTAATTATTGACAAAGTGGTGAATTGTCTGAGTATCTCTGAAAACTGGCTCAAATTGGGCCCCTTTGGTGGATTATTCCTCTCGCAGAGAGCAGACGTGGATCCTAGCAGTAGGAACGTTTTAAGTTGATCATGCTTATCCATGGGAAATATACTATACTCTCTTATCTTAAATGCTCATTCAAATAATATTTTAAAGGCATAAAACCCATGTCATCATCATTTATCATTATCCTGCCCTTCTCCCAATTTATGTGGGGTCGGCGCAGCATGTCTTCTTCTTCCATACTTCGTTCATTACTTATCATCTCATCAGACACCTCCTTTCTAGCCATATCATCCTTCACACAATCTATCCATCGTTTCTTTGGCCTTCGTCTAGTCTTATACCCATCCAAATTCATATAAAACCCATGTATATTACCTAAAATGAATATATAAAATGCATGTTACCCTCAACATGTGAATGTGGAAATATTATCATAAATAAAAACACAAGAATGCACGTAGTTGTATAATTCCCAACGTGCACTGAAAAGTTAAAATTATAATGTTAATCGTGAGATAAGGATTAAATAACCGTACGGTTATAATCTGTAATTGTTGGGTTTATATTGTATAACAGGCGTAAGATAATACCGCTCATACAAAAGAGTTCAACGCGCTACTTACACAATCCATTGTACGTGTTGTGATTTTATCTCTCAATTAAACTCGTAACCACCTGCTTTTGCTCATAACACTAATAAGCACTGAATTTTATACTAATTTAAATTCCGTAAAAAGGATGTTATGGAAGCAATATTTTTGAAATATTTGCTAAATGAGTCGCGTCAACTTAAACGTGAAACATTCGCCTGTTTATTAACCAACAAATGCGAGTTCAGGAAAATGTACTAAAGAATTCAAGTTCGTTCTTAATTCTGTCTCGTTGGTCTAGTGGTCACAAGCGCGCCTGCTGAGCTTCAGGTCTCTGGTTCGATTCCAAGGTGAGGAAAACTGTTTTTGGGTTTTTCTATTAGTAATATCTCAATGGCAATCGGCTTCCCTCCCGATACATTGTCCTTAAACATAACCAATTAAATGTGGAGTACAATTAGGTTCACCTCTGCCTCTGCCCTCTGGGTTATTAGAATCTTGTGTTATTTTTGAAATATTTGCTAAATGCGTCATGTAAAGTTGACGCATTGAGAATGTTTAATGGTAAACAAATGATATGCACTTAAACCATTCAAGTTCGTATTTCACTAAGTACGTACTTACATTTTTGCGTTTGTAAGGTTATCCTTACCGCTTATTTGATTATTTTGTATTCATAAAAGTTGTGTCATGACTAACAATTTTATTTTCATACAAGTTTTTGGCCGCGACTACGTCCGCGTCTAAGACACATACCATAAGGCACTCGTTAATAATGCATCATAATATCAGTGAAATATTTCTTGAAATAGGATTAGTTTTGGAGATCAAATCCTACATCCAAACTTAGGTGTAACATAATAAATGCAAGACTTCACGTAAGGTTTCTTGGGTCATGAAGCTGACTTTTCTTCTACGAGTTCTTCAAACTTGCACAAAAAATGTATTTCTATAGGAAGGGACGAGATCAGCTGATCGACATGTTTAATAAAAGTAAAAAAAAAGTTATGAATATCTAAAAGTCAAAGAACAAAAGTTTTATAGTATAGTGGTTCTGAGACACCACACACGAGAGGTCTTGTGTCTATTATGTGACACCTTGTAGATACTGTACAAAACATAGAAATAAAACATCCTTGAATATACGTACACAAAATAAGGTAACAAAGAAAATAATTGTGTCATTAAACTTTAGCACAATCAAGGCTACCAATTGTAGTCACTGAAGCAGCAAGAATAATATTCAATTACAATGCACAATGGTTAACAAAAGTGAATAAGGTTACAAAAAATATTCACACATAGCGGAACCAATATATAATAAAAAATATTCACACATAGATATATTCATAAGCAATTACTCAAGTTCTTACAAATATAAGAACACGTGTTGAGTTTATTAACGTCATAAAATAAGACTAGCCTATTTTGCTTTCAACTTGGCAATGTCGACCCAATTGCTTAATGTGCCACTGGCAATATCTTTTTGCCATAATATTTAATATTTGTTGCAGTTCAAGTCACCTCTTGGCTTAGTTTGAATTGCTTCTGTTTGATTGTATTGCTACAAAAACGTATTGGAGCATAGGAAGAGATACAGACGCCAGCAAATCAAGCTACTACAATCTGTCAAATTTCTTTCATAGATTTTGAGAGCTCTCTAGGTTCAAGGTTGATTGGGAAATATTTGACAGTTTTGGCGTCGTCTGTACTACGCAGAGCGGAAAGAAGTCGTCGGTGAAACGGAAAGTAACATATAACTGATACCCGATCCCTTTCTACTGATTGTTCTATTGTATCTACATGAACAATATCTGTAATCTAAGAAAATGAAATACGATTTTGACTTAGAACCCAATGGGAAAAAAACAAAACAAACATCGTTTGCTAAATCATGAATAAAATAAATAAATTCGTAATCATATTTCGTGGTTACTCTGAAGTGCATGTTTATACAGTCTGTATGTTCGTCTGTCCATGTACAGTGTACAGTATTGATATGTGAACGAGGTTAACCTTGTGACAGCCGCATAAGTAGCTGATTAACAATTACGCGGTCAAAGTGTTCGTTTGTTAGTTACGATATATGATTTTAATGTGCGGTTGTCTAGGAGTTCAGTTTCTCAACAGCCAAAATAAATAGTTTTTTTTCAAGTGTTTTACGGAATATTGGTACAACAACTGTGTTATACGTTTTTTTTTATAATTTGGTTAAGTTTTAGTTGGTTCCCGTATTTTCGTACAATTTTTCTTATACCAAACTATGAAAGTTTTGTTAAAATTTGCTCAAAAATAAGGAAAATAAGCTTGCGTTCGGCCATAGGAACGACATTAGCTAATCAGCCTGTAATGTTCCTACTGGCAAGACTAATAATACATAACAATCAAAGCTTTTGGAGAGCAGCGGTGGCCCACGTTACTGTTCACGGTACTGTTCGTAAGTCGGGGCCACCAGGCCCCGACTTACGAACAGTAAGTCGTGGGTTCAAACCTAGGCAGGCGCATTACTTTGAGTAATTTATTTCATCACCACTGCTCTCAAAAACGGTGAAGGAAAACATCATGAGGAAACCAGCATGTCCTAGAACCAAAAAATTTGAAAACATGTGACATCTACCAACCCGCACTGGGCCTGCGTGTAGGATTTTAGCCCATTCCCTCTCATAGAGAGGAGGCCGAGTGTCCCAGCAGTGGGAAAATTAAAGACTGATTATGCTAAAGCTTTTGGTTAACCACATGTTCCAAATAATTTTTAGCTAAGAGTAATTCTTATAAAATAATTCGTGTCAAGTTAAGTTCGTGTTAAGGCGTGAACGACAAAAAATAATACGACTACTTTTCGATTGATATCAATTACAGTAATCTCACTTTTCGATAGCAGTAAATAACTTTAGTTATGTGTGACTGAGTTTTGCTAATAAACAACGATATCCATATTCGTAAACCGCATGTTCATTACTGTCTAACTTGCTTTTGTCGAATTGGTTTTTCAAATTCAAATTCAAAACCCTTTATTTCAATCCATTTTAGATTATATAGGCACTTACATACATTCAAAATAAAAATTAACAATTGTAAAAAAATAAAATTTCAATCACAATCAGCATAACAAAAATAATCAATTCAATAATATAAATTAAAATTCCAAAAATGTAATGCTTATAAATAAAATAACAAATAAGTATAAAAATTAAAATCCCAACCACATTAACTTCTAATCACATTTACAAAAAATAATTAATTAAACCACCACCACCATTTTCTTTTTATTATTATTTTTTGTTATGTACCAAAAAAACATACAAAAGTAATGCTACTGTTTTATGAATAGTAAAATTAAATGTAACGACACTGACTTTATTTTCATGATTATCATTTCGGCTGTGTTTTCAAACTTGAACGACTATGATTAAGCAATGGTGTCTACCACGGATCTGCAAGATATGGAATAGGCTTCCTCTAGGGTCTTTCTGTATGACAATAACATGATGTTTGAAATAACATAACATCATGTTTATAATCCCCGAAGGGCTAGGCAGAAGTGTACCTAATAGTACACTTAAACTGCGCAAGTTATGTTTAAGTCCCATGTAATAAGGGCGAGCCTATTGCTACCAACCGGGCACAAACCTTCCGTGGCTGGCTGCTATTGAGAAATTCCTTATGGACAACCCAATAAAAATTTGCCCGACCCGGAAATCGAACCCAATGTTTGCAATGTTTCTTGAATGGCAGTTATCATAAGCATTCTGACCATTTCCCATCAGAAGAGTCGCATGCTCTCTTGCCATTTTACGGTAAAATTCACAAAAAGAAAAAGGTTTGTTGCATAGATCAGACAGCTCTCTAGAAATAACCATTATGTGGAGGTATTAGGAATTTAGAAACCGGTGTCACCAGTTTGCCAATTGTTTGAGTTGTAGAGGTCAAATATGCAACCTCTTCAAGTTTAACTAGAATCTGACCACAAAACATTTATATATAGAATTAGAAAACAGTGATTTTTACTAAGTGCCCCATATAGGACGGTCTGATTCGATCCCTAGGTTAGGCAAAGTATTATATCTACTACGTATTTCTCAGAGGTAGTGCGTAGTCAGGATTAGCTAGCCCATTTTAAGATACATTTGACTAATAAAGGGTGAAACAAGACCCTTATCAAAGCCGAAAGGCACTTGTTTTCTCCGTCATTGCGATCATTTTTTTGTTCTAGACCTTACCTGGGGACCTTCTAGTTACGGAGGGGTCAAAGTTCAACAAGTTTTTTTAAAATACTTACTTATTTTTGATGTAGGATTTTTAAGCACCTCCACGACCCCCGTACTATTCAATCCATCAATCACCACGATGTTTTGAGTGCGTTACATTGAGTCCTGCCGTAAAACGTGATATTTCGCTCCAAACAAAGTCGTTTCCCTGCAATAATTTTTGCGTAACGTTACTTAGTTTGATGTACATAATGCTTGGTTGATGGCTTCGTGAAGGGTCCTGTTACACCCTGTATGTTCCAAATTTTGTTTATTTCTGGTTACTGGTGAAATATAGGTGTGAACTACTATCAAATAAAGAAAGAAAAAGTATTTATTAGACTCGCACAGGATATAACAATAAAACAAAATTAAACAATAAGCAAACAACAAAAAATTAATTAAAGAAATCTTATCTATGACGGACTTAATGTTAGTAAAACACTCTGTGATTTTATGTTTTGCTGAATAGATAACTGTAGCGTAGCACTTTCGGGTGATTTATGTGTAACATTATAAGCTAGTAGCAGTATAATACCAACAGAGCCATTAAAACTACCATAAAAACCGATAAAAGCAAGTCATCAATAAACTTTGCGAATCGGTTTCGCTCGTAACGCGAGCCCGCCACGGATAGTCGCGTCGCTTACGCAATGGTGCGCTCATCTTATCACTTATATTAACATCTGTTACGCAGCGCGTACGCACAATAATGAGCTTTCTTTTATGTCACACGTCATTTTTACGCGTATCATTCATGTCTGCGATGTCTTATGTGAAGTTTAGGGAAATGAGGGAAAAATACATATAATTAGCATGTATTTGCATAGATTTGTATACATGGTCGCAGGAAGTGGAGACGATTTCAAGACTTATTTGCTGACAAAAGGAAAAGTAGTGTGTTTGGTTTAACATAATACTTAAAAAGATTAACACGAAAAAAAAAATGACTGCACTGTTGGCTCTGTGGCTGAGCGATTGATTGCTTCGTTGCGTGTCGTGGGTTCGATCCCCGCACGGAACAATTATTTTTATGGCATACAGATAGTTGTCTCGCTGTTTATGTATGTGAGTTTTTATGTTTGTAAATGCACCCACGATACAGGAGAGTATCCTAGTGTAGGGCAACATTTAAAAATAAAACACAACTGAGATCATTCACCTGACTACCATAATTATGAACACATTCAAATGGCAGTTCGATCTGTATTTGCAGAAACCAAAATATTATAACACAACGTGGTTTGTAGCATTTTCAAAACGCTCCATTACCTACGATTGCTTTTGATAAGGTAAAAAACCTGTACATGGATCCTTTAGGTGGAAACGCCTGGGTAGCCCACGAAATTGAAATTGTCTCACGTTTTTTTTTGCAATTTGCAGGTCAGTGTGGAGTGGTCAGGGGCCTTAGTCTGCTATTGCAATAGTGTCAGAATGGTCTATCATTGATTTAATAAGGCCCCGCGCGGACGAATTACCCTTTGTACGCACGTCAAACGAGTTTCGAACGCGCTTCAATACGCCGTGGGCTAGGGGCCTTTCTGACACTATTGCAATAGCAGAATAAGGCCCCAGGTTGGATGTTGTTTAAAATATGATTCGCGACCGTAACACGTATGTAGTAACAGGATTATAATTATTAAAATCATCTATACAACCCTCTAGGTTCATTTAACACCATTGATTGCCTTTTTCATGGAATAGTTTTCAACAGGAGTCAATGCTAAGTCAATAATAATCTTTTCAGTACCTATATATTTCAATTTGCGATTATCTTTCTATCTTGTTAAAAAGAGGGTTCAGAAAAAGTGAAAGTAAAATCTTATTTCACCCATGGGAACTTAGTTGGTCGTTTCCTATGGAGAAGTACCGGCAAGAAAATTATATGGTTACTATTTTAAAATGATTTGGTTTTACAATGTTATTGATATGTCACAGCTTAACGTTTTTAACAAAGAGGTTTAAAATACTTATAGAGCGGTCATTAGGAATATTTTAATACAAAAATTTTGATGCCGAACATTTTCGATTTTGACACACGAATGACAAGCGTGTAAGTATATGACACTAGACATTTACAAATCGTCAGTAACTATCTGTGCACGAATATCGTATAATGGAAGCTCGTTTGTAGCTCGTTTTCATTCTTCATAATAATTTTGATGCCTCATTTAACACTAATGGGTTAACTGCCTGCCGATTCAAATTAACATAACCCAGTTTCTTTGGTGGCTTCCTCAAGTTTCCGTTAAGAATTTTATATCATTTTTTGCCATTTATAACATATTTTTGGATGCAATATCAAATAAAAGATGAATCGATGAATATTTTATATAGTAAATTATAACTGTGAAGAAGAGAAATCATGGGCGACATAAATTGGAAAGGACTCGATTTTCGTAACTTATTTATTAAAGTCTCTGACTCGTTTTTATTACGCTTTTATGATTAAAATTTACTAGCACTTCGCCCGCGACTTCGTTCGTAGAAATTATGATAGCTCGGCTTAAATATCACTACATAGTATAAAACAAAGTCGCTTCCCTCTGTCTGTCCCTACGTATGCTTAGATCTTTAATAGTATGCAACGGATTTTGATTTTTGACGACGGTTTTTTTTTTGATAGATAAAGTGATTCGAGATGAAGGTTTATATGTATAACATTGCGCTCATGTGAAGCCGGGGCGAGTAGCTGGTATGCTATATATAATTTATAGCTTTTAGCACCCACAAACAATGTAGCTTTCTGCCATTGAAAGAATTTTTAGAATGGATCATTCGTTCTGGATATTACCCCTACATACAAACTTACAAACAAATTTCTTCATAATATTAGATTCGTGGGTTTAAAGAGTTTTTAATGGGTTTACTAATGATCAGTATCCAATATAAGCTATACTTAACACATCACTTCTGTTTCTCTGAAAGCTCAATCACACTTTGCCTGAGCTAGATTTGATGGAAATAATATTTTATTATTATTTTATTAAATAAGTTTTTTATTATTTCACTAAAATGCACAAAGTTATCTTAATATCAACATTCGTTTTGACGTGATTTTGGCACTTACAATTTATGCCACTACTCAAATCATACTTTGAGAAAGTATATGATTCACACTTGAAAACATACCTATTGAATGCATTCCGTGACATCAGCAATAACATGAATGAGCAAAGTATCAATGATTTACAAGACTCGGGTGATGAATGGATTGTTACCGAACCGCGGAATTTCACATTTTATTAATGTTGTGACTAAGTCGTATAGTAACTACTACGTACGTAGTTTACACGACCACGATTGTTAGTGGTTTGTAGTACCGTTGTGTGTTTAGGAAGTATGTGTCATTCAAATTAATAAGCTTCTGGTTATGGTGGTAATAGTTAAAATGATTGTTTTGATGGTCGATGATTATGAAGATTGATTGTTAGTTAGCCTATAACGTTTTCTCACTGCCATAACAAAGAAGAGAGCGGGTTGATAGATGTAACATTCTTTTATATTTTTGGATTTTATACCGTTTCCTCACTTTGGGAAAAGTGAGAGGTATTTAGACGTTGCCTTATGTTAATAAAACAGGATTAAATAACATTGCCTTTTGCAGACTGGTTGACGAAATTAATGAACTTTTACATAAAGGGCGGCCATGAATCATGGAAAGAACGACAGGAAAGGGAGGCCTTTGCCCTCCAGTGGGACATTCAGGCTCATAAAAAAAGAATCATGACCATGAGGGGCTGTCCTCTGGCTGGAGGCCTTACACCCAAGGCACCCACAGGATAGCTAGGTTAGGCGGAAGCCAGCCTCATAGAATGTCCTGCGAGATGCCATGTAGAGAGAAAAAATACAAAAAAATGGTTTGCTGTGGCTGCAAATTTCTTTTCCTAAGCATTCTTTTACGTATACGTAACATCCTAGAAACTCAAGGTTTCTACGAAAAATGTTTCGCGAAGTATTTTCTTTACTAAAATATTTTATTTAAGAAATATTCATAAATAGTAATTTATTACAATAATATATCAGCTTTCTACCACTAACTGTTATTTAAGCAAGTGGAATAAGGATTTAATACCGTTAAAAATCAATAAAAGACATTTCGAACTCAAAATCTAGTTTTTAAATCTGGTGATATGAAATAAATCTTAACTTCAGACTAAAACTTTTAAAGCAGAGTTTGTAGATTAAAATGTACAAAAAAAATATTAGAAGCAGCCACACCTCGAAACATAAAATCTAGATTTTACAAACTAGAAGAAGCAACTTACAGCAAAAAATTAAAAAAAAAAACAGCACCCATATTCTAGATAGTTCTACGCCGAAATCGATTTATGTCACTTTCTACTCTAGGTTAGTAGAAAACGAGACCTGCCGTTTGTTTAAATGAATTTGTGAAGCAACGAATGGCTGATAAGATGTCGATTTCCTATTTATTCGATAATAGGATTGCAAAACCGCGGAAGGCTCGGAGAAACCGGCTCTGAGCCATCTCGACTTGCGTCATCCGAGGAAACGTTTGACATATTCTGTGTGGCGAGTTTGAGAAGACATTTTTTATTACCTTTAAGTTTATAGTTGGAAAACCTAGTTTTAGAGTCTAGTGTTAAGTCATATTAGTGTATATTAAACTTTGAAAATACCATATTAGTTTAACCACTCGTATGTCGAGTATATAGAAACAATTAAAAACCTATTGTCTCGCGTAGATTTACGTTCCTTATGAAGGGTTAAACTTCGTTCCAGGAATTACTATTAATATAGAACTAATAGCCAGTAATCAAAATCATAATCAATTAATCATTCTATTTTCAGGCAACTTAGGCCCATAGAATAAACAAAATAATCTTACATAATAATAAACTAAATCATTTTTAGGGTTCCGTAACCGTAGGGTAACCAACGTGACCCTATTACTAAGCCTCCGCTGTCCGTCCGTCCTTCTGTCTGCCAGCGGGCTGTATCTCATGATCCGTAACAGGTAGACAGTTGAAATTATCACAGAATGTGTATTTTTGTTGCCGCTATAACAAAAACAAAAACAATACGGGGAAGCCTTCTTTAGTTTTTAATTTATTTTGTACTACGATGGAATACGGACGAACCCTTCGACGACCCTACGACGGTCCCTTCATGCGCGAGTCCGACACGTACTTGTTTTTTTTTTATAGTGTATTTACCACGTTGGGTCGGCAAATAGTTATATATATCAGCAGGTTAGAGCATTACATTTTACACTGAGCAGAAACCTCCTAAATTCTTTTGTTTGGATTAAAGTCGATAAAAAAGGCAATCCCATCATACTTAGTTAGTAGACAGTCTGGTGCCTGCCTTTTGTTGTTTTAGCAATCAGAAAGACGGCACTCCTCATACTACCACACCCTATGAATTAGCCCATCTATCACCTGCCTAGCCTATCCAACTATGTTGGGGACGGCTTCCAGTCTAACCCGATGCAGCTGAATACAAGTATTTTACAAGCAGCGACGACGTCTGACGTCCACAATCCAGTCAGAGGTCAGGGTGATTGTCAGACTTTCGGGCAACTGAGTACCTGTTACGACTGTCAAATATCTACAAGTGACAGCCCTATAACTATTCATATTGCCCTACTTATTGCCTCACTTATTGTTTCTAACTTAGCTTAATAGTCGGTTACTGCAAGCTAGGGATTGGCAAATGGTGGTAACAAAGACGGACAGTTAACTGTTGGTTAATAGCGAATAGGTAGTTTCCCACAGCATCGATGTACTTATAGATGTTGTAATCTTAAAGTTAGACGGGAATAAAGATTAACAATTTTATTTGATAATATATAAAGTTGGTTCCTTTATTGTTAGCTACTCCTTGAAGTTGAAATACTTCAAGTATGACTTCCAGAAAATGTAAAGGCTTCAGGAATTATGCACTAAAAGTGTGTCCCATTATTTAAAAAATAAATAAAATACATTTATTTCAGACCAAGTAATTGTGCATAATTAAAACAAACTTTTCAAATTCATGTTTAATTATATCAACGGAATCCTTACGATGTCCCAAGATTTAACCTAAGCAAAAAGGCAAACATTTTTGATTTGAAAAGAAAAGTATTATTTCAAAGTGAAAAGTGCTTTACTATTAAAAACAAACCAAAGCACATCAAAGGCACATACTATATTAATGTTCACATCAACAGCGATCATATTATAAGTAACATTAGTTAATGTCATAATTACGTCTACGTCAAGTGACAGCATTGTTAATATTCATACAATCGCACCTTACGTTAATTTAATCTCATTCGCATTGAATTCATGAGGAAATTGTGGCATTGGCAATGAGATTGTGATCAAGGATTATGTTATAATAATTAAGTAAAAAAACAACCGCATACAGCTACAAAAGAGCTGAAAATGTAAGAAAGAAACTTGTGAAAATTTCAGCGGTCGATTTTATTAGGAAGGCCCTGGAAACCTATTTAGGATATAATGGAATGGAACACGTAAAAGTCTCACTTAGTCTGTCTGTTATACCTTTTCACGGCATAAACGCTAATCGGATTTGGGTGGCTCTGGTTGCTACCAGAACTTATACAGTCAGCATCAGAAGTAGATTAACATTACTCAAAGTTTCAAAGCAGGTTTTTTAATAAAAACTTGTTAGATATTACTCGTTACTAACAAGGTATTGAAGAGTAAGGAATATTTTAAAGAATAAACTTTGGAAACATGAAAAATAATAGCTGGAGTCTTGTACATCAAATAATTAAAATTCCGAAATGATAAGCTACTGACCATACCAAATTTCATCCAAATCCGTTCCCCTGGGATAATTTCCGACCTCCAAACGGGTGAAAAGCAATTAATAATTAGCCAAGGAACTCAAAATATAATGATTACAATTTATTACTTCTCAAATTACACAAGCAAGGTCGAGTATTACAATAATTTGAAACACAATTACGGCCTCTATTTGATTATTACCGAGTTCCTATCATATTTTAAGCCTTACAAAGATTTCATGCCAAGATGCAATTTAAATTACAAGACCATTTTAATAGTAGAAAAAAACAGGAAATATTTTACGATCGTAAACTTAAAAATGTAAACATTTTTAATGATCAAAGTGTCTAATACAGAATGTATGCGTAAGTATTTATATCTGTGGCACATATTCCAAAAAACAAAAAAATAAGAAGTAAATGATTTTTTTTATCTTAATAAATGTGTACTATTCCTTAATATTCCTTATTAAGGAATAGTACACATTTATAAATTAAGTCTAAGTACCTGTAGTCTACCAATGGCAAATTTAATAACACCTAAAGTTAGACTTAGTTATCTCATTTGCAAAAAATTCAGCTAACTTTGTGCACAAAAACAATAAATAACTCAAGATTAAAGTAAATCATTTTTATTACTTGATTATGTTTGTTCAGATACATATTGTTATACACCTACTTTGAAATAGTTTGCGAATCTAGGCGCCTTGAGTAACTACTACTTACTACCTTTATAGATTCTGCTTTCAACTTATAAGTAATTTGATCACCATTGATTACTGTAATAATTATCATCAATCAAAATAGTCACTTCGACCGATATTGCCTTTCGTGCGTAAATCATACTAAAGCTAAAATATTTATTAAATAAGTGGGGGCATTTTTTTTTTTTTACCGATGGGAAATCATCAAATAACCCCTCCCGCTCTGGGCGGAGCAGGAGGGAGTGTCAGACTTTTACTGACTAAAACCCATCCATGTTCCTTCCTTTGCCCTTTGTGTTCCAGGGCCGCGGTATCTCTTTCGAACAGTCCTGTCAGGCATCGGTCCTCACGGACCCCTTCCTGTGTGCTGACTCTCTTTGGGGGCATGTATAAGCATTCTAGCAACCCCTTTGTTGGCGGAGACTAGGATGCTGTGTCGGCTGTTGATGGTTATTTACCAGAACTTATGAGGTCATAATTATAATAATAACTCTGTATTACCCATTGATTGGTTTTAAGTTCTTGAATGTATCCGTCATGGGGGTGACATTATTACTAAGTGATAGAACTCCCTAAAATAAAGATTTAAAAAAAACCCGGAGGATTCGCACATGGAGCTTTAGCTAATATTTCTGATTTAAGTCGTAATATAATTTGTCAAAAGCCTGCTTAAGTATTACGCCATATAAAACTATCCAATAAGATCGCTAAACAATGTTAATTATAATAATTACATAAGATTGTCTGCTAAACCATTGTTTAATGTAGCATACGAGTATGTACGATCTAATCTGAGGCAGTTAGTCGACGGCGACTGCGCATGACCATCAAGGCTAGCCACTCGCAAGCAACTACTTTCGCCTTTTAGCCACCCAGGCCGCTAAAATGTTGCACACACATTTTATGGTACAGATTTCTGTACAGATATTTTATTTCAAGTAAAATGTAGTGTTTACAAATCGAAAAGGATGTGGTCTCCAAAATGTTGCAAAATGTTTTACAATACAGATTTCTTTGTAGATATTATTTATGACAGTTGGTTCAAGTAAGCTCAAAATGGGTCTTTTATGGTCTCCTAAATGTTGCAAAATGTATGGTTTTGTTGCAATCGAAAAACGAGTTATGGTTAACTGCACTAATTATTTATTACCATTTATTGCTACACACTGAAACTAGTTGTATATATATTAATAGTGAACCAATTGCGTCTTGCCAAGACATTTTCCGGCTTTCTGATTTATTAATTAGTGATACTTTGCTTAAGTAACTGGTTGATATTATTGGAATACAAAAATACTATAATATAGCTCGTGGGCACAGCTTCGTTCGTTGAAAATTATTCCACAGGAACGTATGTGATGTTTGTGTCCTGACATGAGACAAGTTTAAACGTATTTTTATAATCTTATATCTTCAACAAAAATTCATATCTCCATCTGTTATGGCGTGAAATGGTAACAGATATATCGAGTTACTTTCGCATTGTAACATAATTCTGAATTTGCATGCACGTGGCTTTACAAAATAATTAATCATCTATATAAATCAATCATGGTAGATATCATAAATTCAAGAGGCGCGTTGGTTTTCTGTCACGACACGAGTACGCGACACTGCGACTAAGATTACATCGAACCAGAGTTAAAGCATGAATTATTCATATTTGTACGAGTAATGTTCGGATGCATTAGAATGTTGGTGCATAAAAGTAGCGATGAGCGGAGCAAGGTTTATGGAATATAACTATTATGAGACCTTTTTGACTGACTTCAAAAAAGGAAGCTCTCAAATCATCAGTTTTTTTTTGTATGTTTGTCTAGCGATTTCATTGTATTTTTTTATAATTGGATGTGTAAGTAAGTTGGTTGGTGGAAGTTGTCGTTTTAACGCAGTTGTACATTGTACTGCCTACGATTGATTGGATTAGAAACATTTAGTCATAATGTCAGGTATTTTGAAATATGACAGTTGCGTGTAATAACAAATTGTTGTTACTTTTTTTGTTAAATTAATAATTTTCTTAACAAACACTTTCACTAGTACAATTTTGTTTATCATGCCAATTCATTAAAACTTAGTTGGAATTAAATAATTAAAAATGTAACATTGAAATTAGCCTTGTAGTTTAAATACCAACAATAAACAAAAAGGAAAAAAATATATGTAAAGCGAATGTATTTTGATAAATTACAGAGCAGCAACAGCCATTAAATCTAATTCTGAATTATGCACTCCTTCTGGTGAACTCTGTAGTTAGGTACGGTAACTTATTTTATACATCGCAGATATAAATGAAAATCAATGAGTACGAGTATCGTCCAAGAACAGGCAATAGTTACGTGATAACTAGCCAATAAATAAAGCTTTAAAAGCCCAAAGTATCTCTTTAATCTGATCGCATCATAATCATCTAGCGTTTAATAACAGGTTTACCTAACAACTTTTCGGTTAATTACTTATAAAATAGTTATATCCGTGGGATAAACTCTTTGAGGTTCATTCAATTGGGGGAAATCCCGCTTTAGATAAGATAAACATTACACTATGTTGTTTTGTACATAGCAGAGCATATAATCCTGTTTTTAGGGTTCCGTAGCTTAATGGCAAAAAAGGGAACCCTGTGAACCCCTGTATTCTGTGAACCGCTTTACGATTTTTATACAAAAATAAAAAAAAAGATTAAGGGAGGAGCCCCCCTTAATCTTTAATTTTCCCATACAAGGTGTGAAACAAAAAAAAAAGATTTTTTCATCAAACCTATACGTGCGAGGTATTAGATAGGTGAATAGGTCTTTAAAAATGAGATTGAGGTACCTAATCAATTTTTCTTAAAATCGATCGTTTGAAGGATAGACACTTATTCCAAAGTGGTAAAATGGGTGTCCTCTAATTTCTAAAGTAAGAAGAGGAAAATTCTGAAAAAATGAAGGATTGTAAATAAAACTTTCAACCAAAATTGGTTTGGATGATTAAATGGAGATGCCAGAATATTAAATGGAGCGACTGCCTATCTGATCTCCACAACCCAACTTTTTTCAAAACGAAAAAGAAATCCAGGTGTTACATTTTAGAGGCCCAAGACACATTATCAGTCTGTAATACCATTTACTATGTATCGCAAGGTCACGGAAAGTATAACAGCGGTTCTTTTATATAACGTTTAGTGTAATTAGTATTCTCAATAACTGGTTGCACAAATGCACATGTTACATTTTTTTTTTTTTTGTTGATATGTAATTGACATTACAATGTTAGACGACATTGACTTCTGATTCGATTTTAGTGTCAGTCTGTTTTTAATTTATTTGAATGCAAAGACATTCAAATATTTTTTTGAATGTCAATTTTATTTATCTAATTTTTTTTTAAGAACTTTGAGACTTTTTGACTTTGGGACTTAGAGACTTTGGGATTCTTTCAAAAGTTGGAGGAGAATATTCAATCAACAACTCTATGAAAGCTCGCTGTTGGTAATTTTAAAGAAGGGAATGACCTTCGTCTTATTCCTTGGAATAGACCAACAACAGAAATAGAACACCAAGAATACAATTACTGTTATAAAAAGCTCGTACTGTCAAAGAGCTCCCATACACTTTCCACTTGTCTCTTGTGATAGCTTTAAGGATTAGTTGTTATTGAAAGAATCCAGCTCATCCCTGCATGCTTATCATTTCCAGTAGCAACCCCTGTGACAGCAAGACCACCAGCCCACCCACAAAAAAATGCAGTACAAAATCAACTGCAACAAAATTGTGCATGGTAGCCAATTTTGACACTTCAAAAATACACATCCTAATCTAAATAATGACCTACACACTGCATATAAAAAACAAACCGCTACAATTGAACGAAGATGTTCCCCTAGTACGTACGTTCGCATCGTAAAAGTAAAAGTGCTCGAGGTTATTGCTTCGGTGGCCGACATCTGCGATGACGTTGCCTCACTCACGACGCTATTCATCTGGAGCGAGATAGACGCAATCGGTGTGCTATTGTTTTGTAGTAGTTTTGAGGTTTTTGTGCGAAAATTGGTGCTTTTGTATATATTTTTTTTTTTTTATAAAGAACCATGGATGTCTCACTTCTGGGCAAGGGTCTCCCCCATATCTCTCCAGATACTCTCTTCATCCACCAACTCGAACCAGCCATTACACTGCGCGTCCAGCTATAAAGCTTCCATTTTAGGCCCCCAGGTCATCTCGCCACCTCTTTCCGAGCCAGCCTCGCCAGCGACGACCATCCTCAGGCATATATTGCTTGGAGACTTGCCCAGCGGTTGTTATGCATGTGGCTCACATGACCCGCCAAATTCCGTATGAGCCTAGCAGCCTTTTTACCTACGTCAGTAATTTCTGTTTTTTAGCGCAGCGTGGTTTCGTACTCTGTCAGATTTGTTTACACCCAAAACCCTGCTTTCCATTGCTCTTTGGCACACTCCTGGGCGGAACTTTTGCGATTCAGTGAGTGACCAGGTCTGAGCACCGCAGGTAGTATGTTTTAGGTTGTATTTTTGGTCTAGCCTCACATAAACACCAGTCTTTATCAGATTTCTCGTACTTTTTGATTTCGCATCTGGACTCATCTTAACTGTTCTTCGTTATCGTGTGTTGTAATCAATGGCAACCTCTTTTCTTTTAACATTCAGTTTGCTTGAAGACTCTCACCTCTTATTCGTTGATGTAATATTGGTCGAAAACTTTTACCTAACGATAAAGAAACTACTCGAATCCGTGGTAGGTATTATTGTTTCCAACTCTGCTGTCTTACAATTACCACATTCTCGACTGTTTTCACGAGATAAACGCAATCTCTATAACGATTGTTTTGTATTGCCAGTTCGTGTGCACAGATTTGTGCTTCCTATATTCTTATAAAATGACTTCCTATATTATACACGGTCAGCTTCAGGAATATATTTATCGTAGTTACCAGACATTTAAAAATTATTGACTTCTAAATGAATATTGACACCACAATCTTCTTCTGTTGTATTTACTGAATTATCATCAACCTCGTAGATTATTTATTGTTTACAGTACCCACAAATAATAACTCCGTTTGTGGTAGTAATTATCCTTTTTCAATTCTTGATTGTTCTGGGCTCAGTACATTCAACCACATTATGAAATGTATGATGAGCCATATAACCATCACTTAATGATATGCATCATATAATTGTATGATTTCGTTTATTTCCTGATCGGAAGTATGAGTAGGAACTGTACCATTTGAAACTGTATAAGTGAAAGATTCCATTATGCTGGTACTTATAGTTAACAGAGTGCTATCTAGGGGAAAGTGCTGCCTTAGGTCGTGGAGTAAAGCTGACCTTTCACGATTAATCTGTTGTGTCTAAAGTAGGTGCAGGTTAATGTATTACAGGAAGCGATGGAACCTTTATTTTGGTTCTGTTGTGCTAATTAGAACTTAGAAACGAGAAATCTATTTAACTTTGTTGCTTTGTGTGATTCTTTATCTTGTAGTTAGGGGCTTTATTGCCAACAAGATTGCGGTCGGATTTCTGTGCACCTGCCATTGCCATTTAATCTGACCTTAGTAGTTCAACTAATGCATATCCTACTTCTCCACATTTATTACGCGCACTACTTAAGTGCGTCTCAAGAGAGTTGTATTGATGTTTTTTTACGATTATAAGTCGGTAAAGCAGTGTTTCTTACGGCCGCGAATCATATTTTAATCAACAAAGAACATGACACTGACCTACAAATTGCAAAAAACGTAAGAAAATTTGAATTTCGCGGGCACCCTGGCGTTTCTACCTTAAATCGGAACAGTAATCGCGGAGAAATAGGTGAACATACATGAAAAAATAATTGTTTTAAGCTTTAAGGTTTACACTTACGGGATATCTTCCGTGATTGTTCATTATTTTGAGCTCCTGATATTTCGCCCAAACCCGATATTCCCGATATTTCAACCCGTGATCATTGCGCTTGCAACAGCGTCGAAATGTCGGGAATATCGGAAAAATCATAATTAAAAAAAAAAAGATTGTGGAATACATAAGCTCCTTCTTTTTTAGAAGTCGGTTAAAAAGCAAAACAACCATGCAGCATTTTATCCTGACATTTTACAGATGACATTTATGCTTGACATTTATGACACAAGACCTATCCCACCTTCACTCATAAGAACAGATTTCATTTACCCACCTAATCATTCATTCTGCCGGAGTGTGAACCAATTAGCCTAAGTACTAGCTCCGTCAGTATTTCATTTACAGGCAATTGTCGGCGACCTCACTCAGTTGCAGAGTTGCAACACGTTATGCTTCAACGCACGTTACACACGCATGTTATTACATCGAAAGTGCAACCTCGAATTAGCTCTTGCCAACCCTTGATCGTTGACTCGGCGGTGATTGGTTAATGCGTGTCGAAAATGTCGTTATGGGTGTTTTAGTATGGGGGTTAATTGAGATGTTAGGAATGGTTTTGACTGAGGTTCAAAATATTAATGACTAGCTTATGTCGCCGTAATCATCCCACAGGATTGTACTACTCGCGGGCCTGTGGATGGTGAGCTATGGGCTAGCTCGCCGCCCGTCCGTCTTATGACGACAGGCCGTGTCGACGGCGCGTTCGTGTTCCACGCACGCCTCAAAGAGAGTCAGCAAACAGGAAGGGGTCCGAAAGGACCGAAGCCTGCCAGGGTTGCGGGATTGATGGTCGAAAGAGATACCGCGGCCCTGGAACACAAAGGGCAAAGGAAGGAACATGGATGGGTTTTAGTCAGTAAAAGCTGACACTGCCTCCTGCTCAGCCCAGAGCGGGAGGGGTTATTTGATGATTACACATCCGAAAAAAATAAAATATAATATTGTAGTAGCCAGAATAAAAAAATAAAGTTAAAAAACTGTTACCCGACTACGTAAAAAAGGGGTCTAAAAAGGATGAAATAAGAAAATAATTCAAGTAGAAATCCAAAAATGCATAGGTACAAAAATGGTCAAGGTAGAGTCGTGGACGCACCCACTGTATACCTACTATGATTATGTGCGTACCAGGAACACCTCTATTAAACAGACACGGTATGTCCTTCCTTTTGGCTTCGCCGTAGTCGGGTTAAAAGTCCTATCTGTTAATCCAGGTTTTAAACTATCTGTGTGCCAAATTTCATCCAAATCCAGTCAGTAGTTTTTGCGTGGAAGAGTAACAAACATCCAGCCATCCATCCATTCTGACGTCTCCCCTATAAAATTGTTCAAAATTTAGGAAAATTGAAATTGGCCAGATATGTCTGGCAAATCCAAAATAAATAGCCTATGTTAATCACGAGATACATGTGTATTCTCATACATATCAGATACATGTATATCTCGTGATTAACGTACTTAGAAATAATGAAAAAGGTAATAGTGAACGGTAGATATTTGTTTTTTTTCCCATGAATTCATTAAACTCAGAAAATAAATAGCTTTACAGGAGCGATAGCAAATTTAGAAATCTACCAGGAGACCTCCAGTAATTAATTACAAACGACTTCTATCAATCAATCAATCGTAATCAGTATCTACTAGCAACTCGAGTTAATGACTCACCGACTTCACTATACTATTTAAACATGAACTGCCTAGCAGCACCATCTTTTGTCCGTAATGAGAGTGTAATTTTTGAATAACGAATTAATGTTGATCGTCTTTTGTTGCAGCAAGCGCTGGTATCGTCCTGGAGCATGCACCTGCGTGCCCTGAGCAGCATGGAGTTCAGGTACTTTTAAACACAATATTTACCAGCCACGGAGTCTGTATTTGTGCCCGGTTGATGGCAATAGGCTCGCCCCTATTACTTGAGACTTAAAAATAATAGGCGAATTAATGTGGGTGTACTATTAGGTACACCTCTGACTAACCATTCAGGGATTACATGCGTGATGTTATGTTATGATAAAGTAGTATTTGTTATAATTGGCCTAAACGAAACGAAAAGGTATTGGTGAACAATGTTTGTTGGTATTTACTGTAATCAAAATATGCACTTGGCATAATAAATTGATACCTATATAGGAAATTAAACTATCGACGCAACAGGGAAATTTATTTTGACCGAATATTCATTGTTACTCCGGTTCCCCCGCAAGTATTGCCTCGAAAGGCTTTTATTTTTTATTTTTTTAAAGGGGCTTGTTCAATTTGAAGATGTCGCCCATGTAATACAAATTACAAAATCCAACACATATTTTAAAAATAATACGTGGATTCACTTAAGCTATATTCTTTTTAATGCCTATCTGAGCGAGCCTGTACAGCAATCTGGCCTCCTTCGACAAAGGGAAGGACAACATTATGCGATGTCTACACTACTCAATGTTATAAAACATTACCCTCATCAAAATTTTCAGGCATACGCCCACCCCGAGCTCTGCGACCAGTTCTTCCTGTGCACCAACGGTTCGCTGACAGTGGAAACATGCGAGAATGGTCTCCTATTCGACGGCAAAGGCGCCGTGCACAACCACTGCAACTACAACTGGGCCGTCGACTGTGGTACCAGGAAAGCAGACTGTGAGTAGCACCTTACCATGCTTGAATTAGTCTATCAGTGTAGTTTATAAGTTCCGTTCAGTTTGTAACAAATAAATAGAGGCCTTCTTTTGAAAACGGAATTACGTGTACAGAAGACAGAGGACTTCAAAGCAGTAGACCAGCAATTAGCGGTTTCCATTTTTCCGTAACTGTAACTATCTCGTAATTCGAGTGGTCGTAAGCAAGACTGCTGAGCATGAGGTCCTGGGATCGATTCCCGGGTCGGACAAAGTGTTATTAGGTTTTTCCATCAGAAATATCTCAGTAGCAACCACGGAGTCTGGATGGTTTTCGTGCCCGGTTGATGGCAATAGGCTCGCTCTATTATACGTGGGGCTTAGGTAAATCATAACTGGCGAAATGTGGGTGTACTACTAGGTACACCCGCCTTACCTTTTAAAGATTAAAGACGTGTTGTTATGTTATTTTTTCGTGTTTTAGTTTTGGCTCTAAGAAAATATGGTGGTTACTAAATTCTCCACTATCGGTGATGTTACTGTCCATTCAGGGGGATACTATGACTTCGCAGGAGTAATTCCAGTGTGGGAAAGAGACAGAGGTATAGAGGTCGTCTAGCGCCATCTATTTCCCACAATGGAACGACTCCTGCTTTAAGACGTCATGGTAGGCCACCAGCTGTTCCGAATGCATATACACACTTTTGTAATCGAAGATGCGTAAAGCTTTTCGGGAATAAAAATCGATAGAATAAATGCGAGCTTCATACAATTATTACAACTAGTGTGGAAACATTTGGACAACAAGTCTTAACCCAATTTTATTTTCTATTTCCAGTGGCCCCTCTATCAACACCCGGCTGCGAATACCAGTTTGGGATCTACCCAGACAGCAACGAGTGTTCTACCAGCTACATCAAGTGCGCGTACGGCATCCCCGAGCAGGAGCCCTGCACCCCCGGCCTGGTCTACGATGAGCGCATCCATGGATGCAACTGGCCCGATCTACTCCAGCCTTTCTGCAACCCTGAAGGTAACCAACCGATCTAGTTACTTTTTTAATCTACGAATTTTTGATTTTAGAATCAAAAATTGAAATTTAAGCATTTTTACTTTTAAACTTATACTGTCACGGGATATCTTCTGTGATTGTTCATTATTTTGAAGTCCCGGTATTTGGAGGCTGTTGCAAGCGCCATGATCGCGGGTTGACTAGAGAATGCGGGTGGATGGAAAATAAAGAGCAAATAAATCTGTCTACCCTCTTTCTTTGTCTTTTGGTACGCGCACTACTGGAACTCGACACTAAAACACACTCGCAGTGTCATCAGGTTTTGTGGAGTCCTTAATAAGATGCTACTTTTGAGCATACTCAAAACTGGATTCCACGTACTTGACAATTTGAAGCCATCCTCTCGATAGTTATTTTATTTCTGTTGTTTTTTTTTTAATTTATTACTTCTGTTCTTTTGCTAATATCACTCAGAATTATCACTTAGAATCAGTCATTCTTTAATTATAGTTATATTATAGTAACGACATGTAGCGAGAGAATGAAATTTTTTTTTCAAGCTCGGTAATATAGAGGGCGCTGATACCAGTTAAACACAAATTAACATACTTCTACTTCAGTTTTTAACCAAATTCTTTGCCCAACAGCTGTCGTCGGCTTCAAATGCCCAGCTAAAGTGCCATCCAACTCTCAAGCGGCAAAGTTCTGGCCCTTCCCCCGGTTCCCCGTGCCCGGTGACTGCCACAGACTCATAACCTGCGTGGAAGGACACCCCCGTCTCATCAGCTGTGGTGAAGATAAGGTGTTCGATGACCAGAGCCTGACCTGTGAGGACCCAGAGCTGGTCCCTCACTGCGGACACGCGTGATTGAGTGATGGAGATCGGTATCATAAGACGAAAACGAAATTGATGTAGTACATTAAAAAAAAAAATAGAAAGAGTATTGCAAATCAAAGAGACAGAACAAAAAGTAAACAACCTAATTGTTGCTTTAGGTGCCAAATTACTACTAAACTTCTATGTCAGCCAAAATATTGTTATTAAAATACTGTTGAATCACATTTTCTTACATCTTAATATTGCTAATTGATTTGCCCACAATAGAATCAATTAGTCCAATCGATGGCAATCTTATAAATCCCTAATTTATAAAACAACCGTTTTCGTTTTGTGATACACTATTTTTATAATAATTTAATTTCACTGAATGATTGGAATATATTTCCACCGAGTCCTATTTATTCCTAAAACCTAATTAACTCCGTGTGAACCCTCTAATCTCCCAAACACACACTGAAAACGAATGATTTGCCTTATACAGCTAATTCGTGAGTGATATTAGTTACCATAGACATATATATCGTTAACCAATAAAAACGTCAATTGTATGTATTTTTTCTGTAAATATTGCTGCTGAAATAGTGGAAATGTAAATAGAAAGTTATGTGAGAAGAGAAATATATTTAATTAATTAATCTGTTGTTTGTTTTCGTTTATTAATTACTTGGTGTATGGAACGCCTACGATTGTAAAAAAGCATTCGGTTGTAGTAGCTGAGAAAGTAAGGTATTAAGTATGTAGGTATACGAAGAGCATAGCTTTAACGTTGAAAAAAAAATATTTTTTAATATTATTTATTATATTATTTTAGTTTGCACTACTAAAACTAGATAACTTTACTTTTCTATGCCTTAGTTATGTAATAAATTCCATACACCATAAATCCCATGATCTGACGTCATTTAGCGCCTTTAACCAGACTACGGCTGAGCTGAAGAGGAGTGTAATTTTTAAAAACTTATAATAGCAGTGTGCATACCATGCAGCTGTTCTAAACTGCCAACTCCATCAAAGTGCATTGCCAATCTACTACTCTGAGGATTGCAGGATTGCTATCAGTGGCGAAGGTTCCATTCAACTCGATTTCTACCGGCTTCTCTTTGAATAAGGACACAGTCAGTATAGGCAAATATTAAAATCACTTAACATAAAAGATATGTACTCCGGTCTATCCTTTACAAAAATTGACCCTTCGCTACTGATTGTTATACAGGGTAGAAACACTGTGGCACAAAAATGTTGGCACAATCATCTGGCAACAAAGAAAACTCGGCAACAAGAGAGCTAAATAAATGCTATAAAAAAAGGCCTGGCAGTCTCCCTTTGGTGAGAATTTGTATACAAAAGGGAATTTCTTGTGTCCCCGTTTAGACGCTGCTAGGCCACGCCCACGCGCGTGAATGTCTCCTATCCAGTACTGTTCCGTTTGGCCTCATATGCCTCATACGATGATATAATTTCCGTCTCGCTGTCTATTCTACGTTTCAAGATATAAAGCTCGCAAAGTACAGTCTAATTGCCTTAATCGCATTTCTGACATGCACCCCCAATTCACTGCGAATAGAGGTTCATACAAATTCACGTTAAAACAGAAAATCATGGGCTGATAGTAATAATAGTTAAAATCAAACAAAAGTTAAACAAAAAAATACTTTATTAATCTAGCCTACATTAGATGAGCTACTCGTCGACCTCAGCCGCCTTGCTGCCTTTGTGGGGCCTGTTGGGCTTACGGCGGGAGCCTCCGCTGCCTCCGGGCTTGTGGACGGGAGGGTTCTCTAGCGCGTCCAGCTCGGAATCGGTCAGCTGGCCCTTGTACCAGTCGGCGCTGGAAATTGAGATACATGATGTTAATGGATATAGCACAATATTAAAGTTCAGACTTAGATAGCTTACAAAGAATCCCACCCGTCAATCAAATTAGACCGATTCAATCATCAAGAGAACTTACCATTCAGGCACCTTCCTCGCCCACTCGCACTTCTTGTGGACATCATCGAAGGCCTGTCCGAGCTTGCAGCCGGAGCGTCGGGGAGTGTTGCCGTTGATGCACACGTAGAAGAACTGGCAGTCGTCTGGGTCAGCGTAGCGGGGGTGCGTCAGACCGAACGTCTCGTTTACAGGCGGGCAGTCGAAGTCGAATACATCTGGGGAGGAAGTATAATTAAATGATAATGTTGTGAGCTAAATGTACAGACAGCACATCAAGCTATTACTATCTGTCAAATTTCTTTAATAGATTTTCAACTTTAACGCTAAAGCATTAGGTTCAAGGTTTATCCGCAAAATTTGAATGTTTCGGGTAGATTGATGTACTGGCGTCTGTAATACCGCACTCATTGACTATTGCCCGCTTTTCACCCTTACGCACTGAGTAATAAGGTTGAAAAATGGATGATCGTCAGCGAGCACGGTAGTACCTATGAGGATGTTGCTATAGGTTATAAAAGAAAGGGCAAGTAGTGAGTTTTATTAGATAAGTAATGTAAAAAAGTTTTATAGTGTTTAGGGGTCATGTCAACTTTTGAGTAAATTTTAGACAAATCGACCACCACAAGGCTATCCTGAAATAAAACTTTTGCAATAATTGGAACCTTAACTATTTATAATAATAATAATTTTCACATGGCTTCATATTTGTAAGGGTAGCAAAAAAAACATAAGTTTTGCTATAGCCTATGTCAAATTAACTCACTTTTAACTTTTCAGTCATTATCACTGATCTTTGTCGCACACGAATGTCTGGTAGAAAATGCATTAATAAATAATAAAATAAATAAAATATTAAAAATAAATATCGCTGGACCTTACACACAGCGCCATCTAGGTGCCACACTAAGCAACGAGGCTTGTGTCGTGGACACCAGATAGTTGTTATTACTACATAGATACTTTTTTTTGTTTGTAAATACATACTTATTATACATATAAACATCCATGACTCGGAAACAAATGCCCATGCTCATCACACAAACATTTGCTCCTACCGGGATTCGAACCCGGGACCCTAAGAACGGAAGGCAGCCACACTACCGCTGCGCCATTCGGGTCGTCGCATTAAGTCCGCCCCTGTACTGTCCTTGAAGTGTTAAATAATTTAATTTAAAAATAAGAAACATAATTTCGGTTACTCACCAGCAGCGCCACAACCCTTCTTCTTAGCCTCATCAGGCCAGGTGCAGATGCCAGTCTTGTCGTTGTACACCAGGCCGTCGGGGCAGGTGATCATGTTGAACTTGCCATCCACGCAGTAGTAGAATTTGCCACATTCCTTAGGATCCTCGTGAGAGAAGTAACCGTTCAGACGTGGGCAGTGCAGTTGGGGGATTGGAGTTTCTGTTGATAAGAATAAAGGGTCTGTTAGATAATACGAGGTTTTAAGTAAGGTTGCTGTACACTCAACTCGGGACGAGTAGGTGAACGTAAGCATACGGAAATACGAACTAGAAAATCTTAAGTAAGATGGCAGCATCTTTGTTATAGATGTCATCAACTAATAGCTTGATTTTTGATTAGGTGTAGCTGTTGCCCGCTACCCTCGTCCACGTGAAATTATTATAAAAATACGACTTTTCCCGTTTTTGCAACATTTTTTAGTAACACATATATCTCAGAAAATGGGCTATCCAAGACTAGAAGATTTTTTCAATTCGAATTAGTTGTTATTGAAATTAGCGCGTTCAACCAAAAAAAATTTTGTGGTTTCTATAATATATGTTTCTATAATATATTAGTATATAAGGTGTATCTGTTCATACACGAAATCTCTTAAGGGGTCATTGTACTCATCATTATAAACAACTTTTACTATGGTACCAACCCGAAATCGCGAAAATAAATCAGCTGTTCAGTACATTTTGACGAGTTAATGCGAACATATTACAGGGAACAGCAGATTTTTTTTCGCGATTTCGTGGTTGGTCCCATAGTAAAAGTTGTTCATAATGATGAGTACAATGACCCTAAGAGATTTCGTGTATGAATAGATAGACCTTATAAAGATGTTGAAATGAAGATATCTAACGGCTGTCTAAATTTAGCAGTGACTGCAGTTTAATAAAACTATTACTTACCTGGCTGAATTTAACAGTATTTTTATAATCTGCAGCATTTTTTGTAAAAGTAGTGAATTTATTTGAAATCGCAACAAAAGCGTCATTTGACAAGGTTGCACTTCCCTTGAAATTGGAAAGTTGTTATAGATAAACATTGTAGGAATCGGGAAAACCTATGCTTTCAAGTGAGATTCCCTAACTTCCTTAACTTACGTCTTTCCTTGTATTATTACTGAAAAAGAAAAAAAAAAATTGTTTTGCATATGCAAGCGGATAGGATAAAGTTTAAGTGCTCAAGGAACTATAAAATAGACCATCATCTGCGCCATCTGCCTAGCCTTTTCCGAACTATGTTGTGCTCAGCTCCCAGTGTTAGCGGATTCAGCTGAATACCAGCAGTTTACGTGAAGCAACTGACCTCAATGCAACCTGACCTCCACAACCCAGTTAGTACTGGCTAATACGATACCCAGAAGTGCTCAAAAGACCATTGTTTCTAAACGAGGTAGTTACAACACTGTTTTTATCACAATGCTTGACAAAGATTTTAATCCTTGCCTTTCTATCTATACATAAACATAAGCACAATCAGCCTATAATGTTCCCACTGCTGGGACACTCGGCCTCCTCTCTATGAGAGGGAATGGGCTATAATCCACCACGCGGGCCCAGTGCGGGTTGGTAGATGTCACATGTCTTCGAATTTTTGGTTCTAGGACATGCCGGTTTCCTCACGATGTTCTCTATCTATACATACATACAAATCAATCAAATTGAAATGTCTGTGTGTCATATCAAAATAACAGCTTTTTTTTGAATGCATATGGGAAAATATATGGCTCTAGTGAAAAATACACATTTTTTTAAATTTTTGTCTGTCTTTCTGTTTGTTCTAATCTCTAAAACGGCTGAACCGATTTTGTCGGGACTTTGACTGGCAGATAGCTGATGGTATAAGTTCTAACATAGACTACTTTTATTTTAAAATAAGAATTAGGGTTCCGTGCAAAAAAAAAACCCTGAAATTGTAAACAAAATCTGATTCAAAGCGAAGTACCTTATATATTTTATAATAATAATTTCACGAGAACGAAGGTCGCGGGCAACAGCTACTAGAAATTAATTTTACGTCCAGCCTCCAGCCATATTTAACGACAGTTAATATTCAATCCATCGTACTCGTTTAAAGATCCGTATGTATAATTCGGACAGACAATTAATTCCGCGTCGTGCCGCCAAGGCCGCGCTCCCCTTGAGATGTGAAAGTTGTTCCAGCGCTGTGACCTACGGCATTTATGTGTAATCTGTATTCTAATGATGTCAATAACCAGTCACTCTGAGTTCACCAGTTAATCTAGGGTTGACAGTACTGAGGTAAGCATTGTTGTTTATATTACGTCAGTTTTGATCTAACCTCAAAAGCGCACATCGGCGAAAAAGTATAAAGAAAAAAAAAAAACGACCAAGTACAAGTCGGACACACGCATGAAGGGTTCCGTACCATCGTAGTAGGGGAGTCCCCTTTAATTATTTATTTATTTTTATTATTTGTTGTTATGGTGGCAACACATAATGAACACAATGAACACATAATGTGAAAATTTCAACTCTCGGATCTGAGATACAGCCCGTTGGCAAATAGACGGACGGACAGCGGAGGCTTAGTGATAGGGTTGGTTATGGTTAGCCAAACATCAGGTACGTAACCCTAAAAATCAAGCCTAACTAAACAAAAAGGCTCATATAATAAGCCTTATTTTTCCCCTCTCTTTCCACTCACACTTTTTCTTTTCCTCTCTCTTTTTTTTGTGGCTAATACTTCGTTGGTCGACTGGTCATAAGCGCTACTGCTGAGCATGAGGTCCTGGGTTCGATTCCCGGGTCGGGAAAAGTGTCATTGTGTTTTTCCAATAGGAATTTCTCAGTGGCAGCCACGGTGTCTAGATTCGTGCTCGGTTGCTTGCAATAGGCTCTCCTCCAATTACATGGGATTTTGAAATCACCATAAATTTGATCGCGTGATGCCGACAGTAGTACCTGGAGTTTAAGCTGTCTAATTTTATGTTGAATTTTATGATCCTGTGTTGATTGAAATACATTATTCTATTCTGTTCTATACATATTTTGTGTTACGATAATCAGACAGCCAATCAGCCAAGTCTAAAGTGGAGCAATAACTTTTGTGGTAGATACGAGTACAAAATGCAATGGGCTGGTAAAGAGGCAGCCCTATTCAATTACATAACAGCAAACACGTGTTTTAGCAGTGCACGTGTCTTTAGTCGGAAATATAAGCTAGTTCACTATTCACTTATTGTCATAAATCCTGTAGTCTGTCCAAAACTAACTAATAATATAATAATACAAGCTGTTGCCAGCGACCTTCGTCCGCGTGAATCACTACATAGTATAAAACAAAGTCGCTTCCCGCTGTCTGTCCCTATGTATGCTTAGATCTTTAAAACTACGCAACGGATTTTGATGCGGTTTTTTTTTAATAGTGATTCAAGAGGAAGGCTTGCATGTATGACATTGCACCCATGCGAAGTCGAGGGGGGTTGCTAGTTTATTATAAAAATACAATTCTCCCCGTTTTTTTGCAACATTTTTCATCGATGCTCCGCTTTTTTTGGCCTTGGCGTGATGTTATATAGCCTATATATAGCCTTTCTCAATAAATAGGCTATCTAACACTAAAATATTTTTTTAATTCGAACCAGTAGTTCCTGAGATTAGTGCGTTCAACCAAACAAACTCTTCAATTTTATAATATTAATTATATAGTATAGATAGATTATCATGATGTAAAACCGAACCGGGGTAATCGAATAAACCAAGAAGAAAAACCTAGTCATCTCATGATTGAGATCGCAGGTCTTGATGAGAATAAGATGTAATACCACGTAGATGCTCTTTATTGATCCATATCTTTTCGACAGGATATCACTATTCAGCTTGAAGATCTCGCGGATAAAGAATAACAGCTGCACGGGTCAATCTACTCTGCAGTACTTATTGGTTTGTGGAGATCAGATAGGTGGTTGCTTTATGTTAAATACTGGTACTCAGCTGTATCCGGTAAGACTGGAAGCCGACCCCAATCAATTTGGGAAAAGGCTAGGATAATGATCGCTATTCAGTTTTGTCAAATAAAACATCGCAGCCTGGTTATTATTAAAGATAGCAGCACATATAAAGGGTGTAACAAGACCCTTAACGAAGCCGAAGGGTACTTGTTCGTCCCGTCGTTGCGATCATTTTTTTGTTCTAGACCATACCTGGGAACCTTCTAGTTACGGAGATATTGGGGGTCAAATTTCAAACTTTTTGACAGTTTTTTGCTAAATACATGTTTTTAACGTAAGATGTTTACTGAAAACGCCTAAACGACCCCCGTACTATTCAATCCATCAAACAGCACAATATTTTAAGTGCGTTACATTTGAGTCCTACGGTAAAACGTGATTTTTCCGCCCAAAAAAAAAAGTCGTTTCCCAGCAATAATTTTTGCGTAAAGTTACTTAGTTTGATGTACATAATGCTTGATTGACGGCTCCGTTAAGGGTCTTGTTACACCCTGTAGCTTGTTCTTAGGCGTTTCGCTGTCTGCAAGATTGATCACTCCTCTGTCCTCATTACTTCTCTTCATCATTCTCTTTATTCAAACAATATCCGTGTTCAGATTGTTTTTTTTTGTTATGAGAAACCTATTTCAAAATGTAGAAGCCATAGTAAAATAACTTACGGAGTTTAGGTCTAGCTGAGCAGTCTAAGTTGAAGGGCAGGTCGCACTTCTCCTCCTGTGCGCTGTAGTCGTTGAACACCATACCGTCGGGACACAGTTTCTCGATTATGGTACCGGCTCTGTAAAAATAAGATGAATGTTGGAGAAATAATACCAACTAGCTGTTGCCCTTGACAGCGACGTGAAAATATTATAAAAATCCCCATTATTGTAGGCACTTCCCTTTTTGAATCGAATTATGTTACCAATTTCAAAGGTTTTAATTTTTTTGCATGGAACCCTAATTATTTGTCTAAAATAGAAGTAGCTTGTCTTAGACCATAAAACATCAGTTATCTGCCAGTAAAAGTCCCGTCAAAATCGGTCTAGCTGTTTCGGAGATTAGTCGGATCAAACAAATCGACAGAGAGACTGACAAACATTAAAAAAAAACGTGTTTTTGTAATAAGTGCCGTATATATTTTCATATGCATTAAGTAAAAAACTGTTATTTTGATATCACAAACAGAAACTTAAAGAAGATCACCCAGATTGGGCTATTTTCAAAAGTCGGCCAACGAACATAAACTTATTATTTAGGTAGATACATAATAAACATTTTTTTATGATTACACCGAATTCGTAAGTCAATTCACCTAGAAGTTATTCTTGGTGAATTTATTCTTATGTTTTAGTTATAAATATTTTCTAGTCTTTTTTTCTGTTATTGCACCTACTGTATGTTGTCTCTGCATCACCTTAAGGTAGACTGGAAGAAAATGCCCAAGGCTAAGTCCGCCTTTGTACAGATTTTTTACTTGTGCATAAAGTTTTAATAAATAAAAATAAATAAAATACACATATCGATGAGTTTGGCTTATGAAAATAGCCCGAAAATGTATGGAGGCTAGGTGATCTTCTTTTATTTATTTGTATAGAATAGCCAAAGATGTAAAGATTGATCATTTTGTACTTTGGGATAGGTAGACCACCTATTTATTTATATGCTAAATAATGAATTCAAAGCCACATACATTTTTGACTCAATAAATTAAACTCTTAAAAAAAAAGTGTGTGTGATAAGTAAAATTGCTGTTTAGAACTTTACATCAGAAAATTACTTCTTCCTTTGGTTTTTCACTGTATTGGTCAAGTGTAAGGGAAATAAGACAGCTTATGCTTACAAATAAACATAACACCACGCCTGTAACCGAAGGGTTAGACAGAGGTGTACCTAATAGTACACCCACATTTCGCCACTTATGTTTAAGTACCATGTAGTAGTGGGCGAGCATATGGCCGTAAAGCGGGAGCAAATCCAGACTCCATGGCTGCCACTGAGAAATTCCTGACGAAAAGAACCAATGACACTTTGTCCGACCCGGGAATCGAACCCAGGACCTCATGCTCAGCAGTCGTGCTTGCGACCACTAGACGCAACGAAAATAACGCAAATAAATAAATGCTTTAAAATAAACTCATCCTTTTCATCCAGCAAAACGCACTCAAAGTGCAAGTAAACAATCACCTCTTCAAACCACTCACTAGTTCTTTGTGATCATCACTTCAACAAATATCCTTGACTTTTAAGCTGCGAGTCAACATCCTTTCTCCGTTCAAGAAACTTTTTGAACAAATATTTTGCAAGAGTAATGTATTTACGTACATATTTCTCGAAATATCACAAGGTTGATGACCTAACGAGGATAACCACACTGTAGTTGGTCGTTTTAGGCTTGTAATAAATTATGCGAAACTGAAGTGATTAATTTGAGGTAAAATTATTTTTTGCCAGTGAGATTTAGGCACTGGTTTCACTTGTATTTTTTTTTTTTGAAGCTTTGGTAATTTCAAAACTGCGAATGAGTTGGCAAATGAAATAAGATTTTTAAGTTTATGAAATGAGTAGGACATTATGATAGGAAGACTGCTTCGTAAGTCTAGCGCGACAGCTGAGCATGAGGTCTTGGGATTGATTCCCAGGTAGGGTAAAGTGATATTTGGTTTTTCCATTAGGAATTTCTCAGTAGCAGCCACGAGCCCGGTTGAAGGCAGTAGGCTCGTCCCAATGAACATCAAATAAACTTAAAGGGGTTATTTTGATGATTTTAAAGACTACATTAATTTGAATTTTGCGGGCAACTCTGGTGGTTCCACTTTAAATAAAGACATATTTACCTGCACTCATAATACTTGTCGCACTGCTCAGCATCGGCAAAGAAGCCGTCTTCAGGACAGTCACTGGTGATCTCTGCTTCAGCCTCGGCTTTCCTCTCATTGTCATTGATGGTCCGGGTCGGATAGTTCACCGGTTTCCTACCTTTCGCCTTTGGCACTGCTGATGACGCTAAAACTGAAACGAGAGAGGAGATCATTAATGATAATGGTTTGTTTTACACATAGAGATGATGTTAAACATATGTCAAATGTGGAACTGTGGAATATGTATGTGGAATGTCGTGATGGCCCAGAGGTTAAGGCCGCTTAAGGAGAGAGAGAGGTTAAGGCCTCGCCTCTCATGCATGAGGTTGTGGGCTCAAATCCGGGCAAGTACCAATGTGACTTTTTCAATTCATATGTACTTTCTAAGTTTATCTTGGACATGACAGACATCGGTGAAGGAAAAACATCGTGAGGAAACCTGGACCTATAAAAGTCTGAAATCGCCAACCCGTCTTAAGCAAGCGTGGTGATCAATGCTCGTGCCTTCTCTGTTTAGACGAGGCCTTTGCCCAGCAGTGGGACCGTAATAGGCTGGTAATATATATGTCAGCGATAGGACATAGACCGTGAGATGTACTGGAACAGCAAAAAAGAATTAATTCTTTCTGGAAAGTGTGTAGAGCTTGTATTACTAAAATAAAAAGTAGTCCTTGATTGAATTTGATAGATACATTTGTTAAAATATTGCACTATTATAAATGCACAACGAAACATGTTATAATAAATCCGGTATGTTAGCTGTTATTTAAAAAGAAATCAGCTGTTCCATACATTTTGACCGTGCAGGTATTGGGGAATGCAGAACCGGTTCCGTTTTAAAGAACCGGGATTTTGGGACCTTCTGGCCAAGGAAAAAAAGAAGAAGCTAAGTTCGCACTTAGCTTCTTCTTGTATTTTGTCCCGAAAGTTCCGAAAAAACCGGGATTTGATTTTGGAAATCCCGGTTCCCAAAACGACGCAAATTTCCGCGATTTCTCGGTACTTCGTGTCCGGGATTTCCCAGGTATTGACTAGTACTTACTACTACCACTACTACTACAAGGTATTGTACTTTTGTAGGAAACAGCTGGTTTTTTTTTATAACCGATGTAAAATTTCTAGGCTTTTTGGCTTTATTGGCTTAGAATAATGTACCGGTTATTGCGTGGGTGTCCCTCCACCCCGTATTTTTTGTCTCTGCACTATCCTTTGAAGATATACGAAAATAAATGAACAAATATTGCTTGAAGAGCGCTGAAATATCAAATGTGGGAACAATTTCGTCTTCGGGAAATGTAACTGATTAAACCACGGCCTTTATCTTAGAGGAATATAAGCCTTTTTTTTGTCCTATGTGAAATCATCAAATAACTCCTCCCACTCTGGGCGGAGCAGGAGGGAGTGTCAGACTTTTACTGACTAAAACCCATCCATGTTCCTACTTTTGCCCTCTGTGTTCCAGGGCCGCGGTATCTCTTTCGAACAGTCCCACAACCCTGGCAGGCATCGGTCCTTTCGGACCCCTTCCCGTTTGCTGACATCTCTCTGAGACGCGCGTGGAACACGAACGCGCCGTCGACACGGCCTGTCGTCATAAGACGGACAGACGGCGAGCTAGCCCATAGCTCACCGTCCACTGGCCCGCGGAGGAACATAAGTTGCTTAGTGAGCCTGAAGTGTACCTAATTATTGCTATTAAAAACTTCTATAGGCCATACAAATTAGCATCATAACTTTACCTTTTAAGTGTTACCTAACATGGCCTCAATTGATAACAGAACTCGTTAAGCTTTACTTATGTAATATATACATTGCTAATTTATGTAAATGTGTTAGTGTTACTTAAGACTAAGATCGTTCAACAAATTTGTGTATGTTTTAAGTTTTGTCATCAGCGGTTAATGGTATAAACATAGCATCTGCGACGAAACTTGGACTACTGGGAATCGTCCAATGCTTTATTTAAATCTGCCTCGTCACAGTATTGTTATTTTTGCAAAATGTTTAAAAAAGGAAATATAGTTCGTTATATTTCCCACAGGCAAGAAATTTTAGGAACTTTAAAAAAAAAGAAGGTGGTTTTTCATTACGAGGAAAAAAAAAACAAAAGAAGAATGGTTATTAAAAACGTCGTGACGATAAATATTATCGACGAGTGTTATGAGTAGTTTCTACAAAGAACAATGGGTAAATTTGTATGGCACCCGTATCCACTCTTATAGCATTATAGACTGGTTGACTCAAAGAGACCGAAAACCGGCCAAATACAAGTCGGACTGAAGGATAAGAGAGACTGAAGGCGCATAAACGATTCAGTACCATCTTAGTAGTGAGCCTAGATAATAAAAATAAATTAAAAAAATAAGGATTTTTTAATTTATTTTTATTATTTGCTGTTACAGCGGCAACAGAAATACACATGCTGTGAAAATTTCAACTATCTACCTATTACAGATCATGAGATACAGCCCGCTGACTGACAGATGGACGAACAGACGGTCAGCGGAGGCTTATTAGGGTCCCGTTGGTTACCCTTCGGGTACGGAACCCTTAAGAAGCAGGAGGTTTTACATTACGAGGGAAAAAACAAAAGAAGAATGGTTGTTGAAAACGTCGCGACGGTAAATTTATAGACGAGTAGTTTCTTTCTATTAACGAAAAATATCTCAAAGAGACTAACATAGGACCTTTTATACACATCAGTTAAGACCAATGACACGCGCTCTACATTTCCTGCGTGTGCGCACGTTGACAAAAGTAGTTCACATTGAGTGCGGCTACTTCCTTAAGTTCAATGTTGCTGTTAACTGCAGTAAAGCTAAATTATACTTCAATGTAATTAACTTTCTAAATTGGATACTTAATTATTTGTTAGTTAATTACAAACAAACACAGTCCCAGTGTGGAGTCCCTCTACTACAGTATATGCCCCACCTATCCTACCCAACCACCAGCACCTTCCAGGTTTTAAACAAACCCAAGAGCTGTGCAAGTGGCAACATACTACTCGGAGAAGGTTTGAGTAAAATCAACTCGTAAAGAAGAAGTATGCTCCACTGAACTATAAGAAAATTGGATATTTGTAAGTTATAAAGCTTAGTTTTGAATATATTACTGTAGTTTTTTTTTTTTAATAAATATCGCTCGACATGTCACACAGCGCCATCTAGGTGCCACACTAAGCAACGAGGCTTGTGTCGTGGACACCAGATAGTTGATAATACTACATGAATACTTTTTGTTTGTAAATACATACTTATTATACATATAAACATCCATGACTCGGAAACAATTGCCCATGCTCATCACACAAACATTTGCTCCTACCGGGATTCGAACCCGGGACCCTAAGAACGTAAAGCAGCCTCACTACCGCTGCGCCATTCGGGTCGTCAAAAAATATGAAAAAGATATAAATAGAATTGTCTGTGTCTGATTTCTCTGAAAGCGGATGTTATTCAACTCTGTCTAAATATGAAATTCTGTATGTCAGACGGCAGTCAATAAAACTACTAGTTATTCGGAATAAATATTAACTAGGAAGTATTTTTGCATGTAATTCAATCACGCTTAAATGACTGATTGACTTGGGATGAAACTTCACACATGTATAATAATCTTTATTTCACAAAAATATGATACCTTAACATATTAGCAGAAGTAGCTTAGTATACTAGTTTTTAACATGGAATCCTCTGATGATGAACTAGGACAGATCCTGTATTTCGGCAACAGCCAAATATTTTTTTAAAATATTTTATAGATTGAGACTGATAACTTGCAGAACTTCAACTAATTAGTTTTTCTATAAAATGAGAGAAGCCCCAGACAATAGCTAGTTTATAATATAGGACTAAAGTCGAAACTCTCATTCAAAAGTCATGACCCGTGGCGGGGTCATGGTTGACCGTATACGCGCATGCCTACATTTTCTTTCGATAACAAAACAAACCTTGATAATGGCTTGGAAAATAGTAAAAAATAAAAGTCACTGAAGTTTATCAATGAAAATACTTGAAATACCTAACCATATTTCACGAAATATTTTCAAAAGATTTTTCCAATTGGATACTTCTCATAGTGGTATTAGCAGTAATTATTTAGTTTCCGTGGGAATGAAAGGTGGTGTGATGTGCACTGTCATGTTTATTTATGTAGCTACAATACAAGACCAGAAGGCATCGACCAACTGGCATTCTAGCAGCTATAATGACTACCGAGTTTTGTGAATCCTGAAAATTGAACAGAATCTCTGAGTTTGTGGAAAGTTTTTCATTACATACTGAACAGAAAATTAACC
Organism: Eugnorisma glareosa; assembly: GCA_947578425.1. Classification (NCBI taxonomy): domain Eukaryota; kingdom Metazoa; phylum Arthropoda; class Insecta; order Lepidoptera; family Noctuidae; genus Eugnorisma; species Eugnorisma glareosa. The sequence continues at coordinate 18,062,617 of OX387959.1, forward strand.
TGAACACTGTTTTAAGCTTTACTAATAGGTATAGCCACAGGCTCCTCAATTTCCTAACAGCTAAATTAATATCTGAAAGTTAATTAATTATATACATTTAAATTTATAAATGAAAATAACCTAAAGTAACTAACTTAAGAATAAACTTAAAAAATGGCGTCAAAAAACTCCTCCTCAAGGCTTTCAATTGGTAATGAAAATTTAATTAGCTCAGCTAAATTGTCATACTTGAATTCCTAAATTGAAATATTTCAATTTCGCGTTGCTATGCGTTAACAGAAATATGAAATTAAAATGATTAAAATCAAATTAAAACGTTGCCTTGAATATTAAAAGCATTTTTCAAAACAAGAATGTTGTAATTTTAGTTAATAAGTAATAACATTTATTTTTGGTTGAGCAAAATATTATTCCGATAACGTTATAAAAAAATAACTGACTGCCTCGTTAGTGGTCGCAAGCACGACTGCTGAGCATGAGGTCCTGGGTTCGATTCCCGGGTTCAGCAGAGTGTTATTGGGGTTTTCCATTATATAAGTAACGTGTTATTCAGGAATTTGTGAGTAACAGCCACGGGGTTTGGATTTGCGCCCGTTGACTTCAAGATGCTGGCGAGCCTATTGTAGTCAATCGGCGCCCTATACATGGTACTTCAAACATAACCGGCGAAATGTGTGTGTACTATTAGGTACACCTCTGCCTAACCCTTCGGGAATTACAGGCGTGCTGTTATGTTTTAAAAAATAATTGGTCCTGCTTCGTAAATTCCCAACTTTATGGTTCTTTAACCCCTAAACTTTACTTTCAAATCTCGATTTCACGGAGTATATTTAAAAAAAAACATTTTTTCAACTTCAAATTCACAAACGGATGAAAGATAACCAAAACTGTGGTGTAACAGCTGATTTCTCTGTTACCTAACACACGTAGCTTTGTACGAGGTGGTATGGCCAAATATTAGTGCTGTGTTAATGTTCCAATCGATAGCCTTCACTGTACAAAGTAATAAGTAGCTGTATATATGTAGGTAGCGATACAATCAGTACTGTTGAAATATAAGACCGAATATAGTGACGTAGATTCAGCAGAAAATAAGATAAAGAAAAATTAAGAAATATGGTAGTTTATGGGAATGAAAAACATTCTTCTTGACAGAGATTCATGAAAATAGAAACTGTGACTGATTTATGATGTCACAGTAGCTCCCCTGACCACTGGTTCCTACTCCAAGATAGAGAGAAGAAAAAGAAGAATAGGCTTAGAATAATTGACAACTTGTCTCTAGGATTGAGATTACGAGTAGCAATAAATAATTCCAGCATGCCACGATCCCTAGACCCAATGTCTTATTAATCTTAACATACAGTAACACAAATCTACATTAATATTATTATAGAGGAAAGATTTGTATGTTTGTAGCGAATAAACTCAACAATAAACTACTGGACCGTTTTCAACAATTCTTTCACCATTAGAATGTTGCAGTGATAAGCAGTGATAGATAGCCTAGTAGTGTGACCGTCGGACTACCAAGAAATATGTCTCAAGTTCGAAACCAAGACACGCACCTCTGATTTTTCGGATTCATGTGCGTTTTGTTTAATTATCACTAGCTTCAGTGATGGAAAACATCGTGAGGAAAAAAGCATGCTGGAGAGATATTTTTCTTCGACATATTCCAAGTCAGAGGCCCACGGGCGGCTTAAAAACTCTGACACCAGGTAAGGCACTAACCACACGATAAAGAAAGAAGATTAGAATGTAACATTTTCACTGAGTGACATAGTGCACAAGTGAAGTGTTACTAACATAGTTTTAAGGTTCTATTTACTAACACAATTTGTATTTTATCATAATTATGTATGTTAGTATGTAAGGTATATATCTAGGGGCCAAAGAAGCCTGAAAATAAATGGATGTTGTTACATAGACTATATTTAAAAAAAAATATCCACCCGTGCGAAGCCGGGATGGGCCGCTAGTGTTAAATATTTTCCAAATAAATAAGAGAAAATAAGGGTCTTATGAAAGCTAGCACAAAAACGTAAGAAACAAAACACTATCCAATATAAGAGACGTTCAGAATTAGAATACATAAACTATAGTCAGTTATCTGTGGTTAAGCTCAACGCCAAAGGTCAAAGTAATTATCTAGCTGCCCACCATTTACTAATATTCCCATAAAACGATAACCTCGAACCCATTAAAGCCTGTCTTCCCAACCTATCTGTATGCAGGTATTCATATTTTAAGTACCTAATTGCACTGATAACAGGTTTAGGTTATGCGAAAGTGACCCTAAGGTATTAATAACTAAACACAGACTCAATAAAGCATTTGGAACCACAGATTAGCGAATAAAATTGGACGCTGTAGTTGTGGTCCAGAATTACGTCAATCAAACTTGACTCAAAGCATTTATTTCAAATATACCATATCAGAAACTAAAAGATGGAGCTACAGTCCCAGATACAAGGCATATTAATAATAACAGCCGTTCGGGTCATTGTTCAGGTTATGCCGCTCTTGCCTAGGTTGGTCCGTGGATGGGTGACCACCCGTTACACACCGAGTTTCCTCCACGCCTCGGAAAGCACGTTTTGCCATTGTTCTCGGCTGTCATATCTATATATATTACCTAGTACTAACTAGGTTGTGGAGGTCAGATAGGCAGACGTTCCATGTAATGTACTGGTGGTCAGCTACACGCTGTTAGACTGGAAGCCGATCTACGTAGATGGGAAAAGGCGAGGCAGATGATTATGACTTTTAGTTATTAATAAGAAATACTTGAACGATTGAATCATTTATTATTATCTTAACCTTTTCTTAAAAGTTAGTTACCTGTCCAACCAGTTGAGTTAGCTTATTATGTTTTTGGCATTTGTTAATATTCTATTGATATTTTGCTTGGTACTAAGCAATTCTGGTTATGAGAGTATGGAAAGACAAATAAACGATGGATGTAATGAGTGAAAGATTAACATGGCTAGAAAGGAGGTGAATACTGAGATGATTTAGTAAGGGGTACTATAATGTTACGGAGTTTTTGAATGAAAATTTTTGAATTTGGACTATTTAATATGTGATTTTAGTATTAACTAGCGACCCGCCCCGGCTTTGCACGGGTCAATGTTATACATATAAACCTTCCTCTTGAATCACTCTATCTACTAAAAAAAATCGCATCAAAATCCGTTGCGTAGTTTCAAAGATTTAAGCATACAAAGGGACATAGGGACAGAGAAAGCGACTTTGTTTTATACTATGTAGTGATAATTTTTATTGTTTTAATTATTCATATATATATTTTTTTTTTTTGACTTTATATTTGTATGGACTGTAATTATGTACTTGAATTGATGAAATTTTGACTATATGTAATTTAATTATTTCTTAATTTATAATTTCCAATTAAGAATTGTAAACTATTTTGTACGCCGAATATGGCAAAACATGTTGAACCAGCAATCTAAACTCGTTTCCATCCATATGTGCATATCTATGTATCATGTCACACATGTTTATACAAATAATTGCATCTTTATCTTTATTTTTAAAAGAGAAGTGTAGAAGAAGAAGATATCACGCCAAAGAAACTGAGACAACAGCAGAAGAATAATAGGAATGAGGGAATCGACTGTCTTGGTATGGACATGTGATGATTGGGACGAATCGCAGGCGACTAAAATAAAAATAAAAATATCGCTTGACATTACACACAGCGCCATCTAGGTGCCACACTAAGCAATGAGGCTTGTGTCGTGGATACCAGATAGTTGATAATACTACATAGATACTCTTTGTTTGTAAATACATACTTATTATACATATCAATATATAAACATCCATGACTCGGAAACAAATGTCCATGCTCGTCACTCAAACATTTGCTCCTACCGGGATTCGAACCCGGGACCCTAAGAACGTAAGGCAGCCTCACTACCGCTGCGCCATTCGGGTCGTCTAAAAAACCCGAAAAAAGAGTGTTGAATATAAATGTTGATTGATGGAGAGGGAGAGGAAGATCAAGGAAACGATGAACGGATTGTGTGAGGAATGCTATGAAAGAAAGAGGAGTAAATGATAGCGTGACGGTTGACAGAGGAGAGTGGAACAAAAAAATTTGTTGCGCCGACCCCAAGTAACATTGTACTAGGGCAAGAATGATAATCTTGCTTGGTACTTTTCTTACTATTGGATAATTGGTGTAATTCAAGTACCAAGGCCCCATTAAATTGTTTATTGATGTCACCATCCTTATTACAGATTCCAAACATAAACAGTACACGTGTATCCCTATCTATATTGTACTCGTTTGAACTTTAATGGAAATCAGCGACGCTGCGTGCGTCGAATAAGTACGCCATTTCTCCGTTACTTTACTTAGAAACGTTTTCTTCACTGTTATTTGAACTCGAGTAATCGCTAGGTAACTACTCAATTGTTTAATAAGTATAGCTGAAGTTCGCTCGTGTTTTGGTCGGAAATTATTCCACGGGCACGTGGTAAATAAAGCTTATAGCACTCGGGGATAATGTAGCTTCCTATTAGTGAAAGATTTTCAAAATCGGTTCAGTAGATCCAGAGATTACCCACTACATACAAGCTCACAAACAAATTTTACCTCTTTATAATATTAGTATAGACATAGATTAGTCAGTTAAAATTTAAATTTTAAAATGTAATGTTAATCTGATAGTCATACTTGTAGACATTAATGAATTTAAACAAATCATTACATCGCGCCTGTAATTCCTGAAGAGCTAGGCAGAGGTGTACCTATTATAGTACAGCCACATTTTGCCACTCATGATTAAGTCCCATGTAATCCTGTATTACTATCAACCGGGCACAAAAATAAAATCCAGAGTGCTTCTAAGAAATTCCTGATGGAGAAACTCAATTCACCACTAGAGGCGCTAGTGTAGCGCGAGGTCACCGAAATGTCAGATGTCATGAGAGTGTTCGCGCGTTGCGTGCTTTTTATGACGTATTTTTACTAATATTCACGATTGTGGTCTAGATTGAGCCATTCCTGATTATTTATGACTTGAAGATTTTAAGTAGCAACTTAAGATCTTATTTGTTAGTACTTGGAGGTAAAATGATTTTTAAATGTTTCATGCTTGCTAATTTTAGAAAGAATATTGTAAATATGTATCTGAAGTTTACACCCTGTTGTTATACGTAACAAAATAAACTTTGATAAAAGTTAATGGTACTCTAAAGTATAAAATTATTGACATGACCGTACTCGACAGTGGCGCTATCTGGTGATTTCAAAAACGATAGCCCCCTTTGCACTGCTCGACTTAAGCTGCACCAGAACAAAGAGGCAGGCAAGAAATCCTGTCTAATAATTATAAAGAATGACTAGATTCCGTTTATTGTTATGCAAAACAATTGAAATCCATTAAACATTGAGCGATGTTATTTCAGAAAACACGATTACTTTCTCTTTTGAAAAAGTGCTCGCGCGTTGATGTCTTTTGTTCCTAGACGTAACCGATGGCTGTCGTTACGACGCGAAATCATTAGCTAACAGATAAACAAGCATTTTTAAGCTTTTAACTGTTAATTAATTGCAAAAAGGTTGCTTTATACACTAGTTAGTTACTGAGACTTTGGTCACACAAAACCTTTAAACCCAACATAACCCTATGGCGCTATTACATGAGTTAACTGAGAAAAAAAAACTTCTGTGGAGTTACTTCTTGTCTATATTCTCGACGTTCAATATCGTTAATGATTTTTTTATAATTTTTAGGTCGTGCTATATTTAGCAATCATTAGTGAAACGGTATTTTATTTGCACATAAGAGAAAATTTGGAAATCAAAGGTATACTATATCCTGTTCCTGTTGTCTTTTCCATCAGTGGTTTAGTCTGATCTCTGTCAATCGGCCTCGAAACTGTTCTGAAGGTGTTGTTTAATAATACAAACCATTTCTATTGTCATAAAAAGTAATCAAGCAAATTATAACTTTATTACCATTGCTTACAGTCTAGCATTCAAATAAGAGAGGAATTGTAATTCTAGGCGTCAAGGCTAACGTGTGCCCTGACATATTGTAATAGTTACTGCTTCATTGAATATTAATTTGTTAAAGGTTATCTAAATAGGTCGTAACCGAACCGTGTAGTATTGAAAGTACATGATTCGAATTTTAATATATATTTTTTTAAAAGACGGCCTCTTTGAAAAAAAAAAATTCAGGAACAGAACTTTCGAATCCTTTGTTTATAGGTGGATTTTTTTTTTTAAATAAATGGTTTGTTTTTAAAATGGTAAAAGAAAACTCACCCACTAAACAGCCCAAGAAAACTACTCCCACGCACGATCGGAACGCCATCTCGTGATATCACTACCCTATCACTTATTTACTTAAATGTCACTATAAGTGACTTTATTAATGTCTACCTGACGTCCGCACCGCACTCTATGCCGCACTGACTTATTCACTTTTTGTTATCCATTCTTAGCTGTGCCACAGCTCAGCGAAAGGTTACGCTAATTCTCTATCTCTCTCCCCCATCACACATTTTCATATCTCGATCTTTTTCCCTCCGTAAACTCTTTGGATCCTGTTATTGTTCTACGTGTTCTGCAAGAATATTTACAAATGCCAAAATGCAGTTATCCGGTTTACAATGAAGTTTTAAAAGTTAAGTGATGTTAGAAAATTAGTAATTACTCGTAATTGATTGTTGCACTTGCAAATTATTGCATATTGAATAGAATTTATTGCGAAAATTAGGAAAGTAGTGCATTACTGTGTTAATGATGAATAGTTAGTATTAATGGCCATGAATAGGGTAATTTATTTATAAGACGTGTTCTTTTTTCTTAAAATTGAATTCGTTTGTTTAATTCGTGCGTTTTCTCAAGGCATGCATTTTAGTAAAATACAAGATGTTGTCGAATTACCATCGAAAACTTAAGGGACATTCTAATCTTTCAGCACGAATGGAATTTATAATTAAAATATTTTTGAAGAGACTAGTAGGAGCATATAGTTTCAATATTCTATTTTATTTTGTGATCCCAAATTGATCAAATTCAATAGTCTTTTTATAAACTTAGTAAGATGAATTGATAATACACCTCTGCCTAACACCTGAAGCCTAAGCTCAATAGCACTATTTATTGTCTAGTTTATTGTTGTTTTAATAACCTGAATTGACATTAAAACTCCTTAAAAGCAGTGTAACATGTCTTGCACATCGTGGAACTGCCTCCTTATAATGCATGTGTCACCTTTTTATGTATTTTATTTACGTCGAAAGAACGTTGCGTGTGGGGGACACGGCTCGGTGCGTGGAAAGATGGACGGCAGTTATTAAAAGATAAATTATGTACTACTAATAAAAAAATAGAGATCAAATACAGTCAAAAGAAAATGGGGTTTTCTTCTTATGGGACTTACTTTCTGAATTACTGACGATCTCGCTGACAATTTGAAAGCATTACCATCATCATTGGCTATTTTTGTCCCACTGCAGGACTGACTTACTCGTCAGCCTCGTTGGTCTAGTGGCAAGCGCGACTGCTGAGGCTGAGGTCCTGGGTTCGATTCCCGGGTCATGCAAAGTGTTATTGGGATTTTTCATCAAAATTTTCTCAATAGCAGCCATGGAGTCTAGATTTGTGCCCAGTTGATGTCAATAGGCTCGCCCCTTATTATATGGGACTTAAACATAACTGGTGTAATGTGGGTGTATTTTTTAGACACACCCCTGCCCAACCCTTCGGGAATTACAAGTCGTGATGTTATGTTATGCAGGACAAAAGCCTCTCCTTTCCCTCTCTTCACTTCCTGCTCAACTGCTCCGTTGGTCTCGTGTTCGCAAGCACGACTGCTGAGCGTCACTAGGGTTCGACTCCCGGGTCGGGCATAAAGTGGTTTTTGGTTTTTACCTTTAGGAATTCCTCAGTAGCAGCCCTGTTTGGAAGTCGGAGGTATAGGCTCCGAAACTCGGAAAGTTATACCGTTACAGCTAAGGCATTGGTCATGGGCCTGATTTCTCTCCTCAGTCGTGTAAGATTGCCGTCCCATCGGACTATAAGAGTTTGGAAATAGAGAGTGCCCCTGTGCCTACGCACACACTTGTGTACTTTAATATGTCTTGCGCCTATGACCACTGAGGACGTGAATGTCCGACGTGAACAAAAGCGGTCAGGTGGACTATATTATATCAGAACTATATAGTCCCCATCTCCACATATCCTTCTTTTGCCGACAGGGTCCACGATTGTTTCTTTTGTAAAAATGTTTACCACCTAAGCCTACATTGTGGAATGCAATAAAGAATTGAGTATTGAGTATATCAATCTATTTCTCGAAAAGATTGGAATTAGTCTCGCCACCTCTCACAAAGACACCGCAAATATGGTTTTATAATGGGTGTATAAATACCCTGAACGAAACCTCCGCGACCCCCGTACTATTCAATGCATCCATCAGCAGTGTTTTGAGTGCGTTACATTTAGTCCTACCGTCAAACATGATTCTTCAACGCAAAAAAAAAAAAAAAATTCAGCTATATTTTTTGCGTACAGTTACTTAATTTTACCATTTATAACTTGGATTGGTTTTTGAGCGTTTGAAAGATTTAGCTCTAGTTAAACAATGTCCTATCTTCTATCTTTAAGACATCTAGAAAATGCGTGCGTGCCTGCAGAGGAGATGAAAAGAACACACTACAAAAATAGGGAGTTTTTTTATTATTTAGTTACAAAATGTGACACCATACGCTTCGATAATAATCCATATATAGAAAGTGCATGCGCCGTGATGCGGGGTTTCCTTTTAAATAATCCGAAATCCTGAAAAGGTTTCAGAAGAATATTGGGAAAGATAAGGCGGAATATAAGAATTGTAGCGCTTAATTTAAAATACTTTTTAAGAAATATCAGAGAACCAGTATCAAAGAAGTTACATCATGATTTTAAATTCAAATCATTCCCATTCTACAAAATTAACATCAAAAATCTTGCCAAGTTGTTTGCTAGAGTTGTAAGGTATTCTATCAACGTCTGGCGCAATTTGAATATATCTCAAGTACCGGTTAAGATATTCTGTAAGCTTTTTGGGGTCTCTAAGTAATAAAGAGGTATATTTCAGTACTTCGTGACGTGCAACCTTTTTGTTTTGTTCTAACACTCTTAGGGAGTCTTTGTACTCAGCGTTATGAACTTTTCATAATGTAGGGAACCACTGTTTTTTTCCCGATTTTAGGGTTGTTACCTCAGTAAAAGTTGTTTAAAATAATACTAGCGACCCGCCCCGGCTTCGCACGGTAACCGGTATACATGTATATGTCGGATCCGGTCATTGGTATGGGCATAAAATGGATCAAAAGCACGTAGTGGGATGATGCGACCTACGTACCAGTCTACCCACACCACAGCGTGCTTTCTACAGAGCCCTGATGGTGGCAACTCTGAGCCAGGACGACATACAGTGTCTGATCGTGGCGGAGTTAAGACCTCTTGGAACTGTACCCGAGTTGTTGTGTTAAATTGTAATCTCAAGTAATTGGTTATTTTCGCTAGAAACAGTGTATCACGCTCAGTCTTTTCATAGCACGAAACCCATTATCTGCCCACATGATATTTAGCCTAGCGGAATAAATCCTGACGTCTACTACATGTGGAAACTTGTAATCGGCCATATTTTGTTTAAATGATTACTCACTGTTTGTTTAGCTGTAAGTTTTCCTAAAAACGAAATAAATAAATAAATATACATGTAAACCTTCCTCTTAAATCACTCTATCTGTTGCTGAAAACTGCATTAAAACCCGTTGCGTAGTTTAAAAGATCTAAGCGTACAAACAGCGGTAGCGACTTTGTTTTTTTTTTAAGTGTACCTGTGCGTTTATGCGCAGTGGTGTAATTTCTCATACAATGGGAATTAGTGTTTTTACGTAAACTATAACTAAAATATATTCAACAGTTGCAGTTAATACCTATGTAATATAGGAAGTTGGTATTTTTTTCTGTGAGGAGCTCACTAAGTTTTAAATAAATTATTCTTATGAACAGTTTGAGCTGTGGTGAAAATAGCCAATCAGAAAAGTTATCGCAAGGCTGACAGTCCGAGATGTGCCGAACAGTGTAGAACTGTAAGTAAGCAATACTTACTTTTCTCCAAACGCTCTCGCCTGTTGTCTTTTTGGTTTATGACTTTAGAGCTATGATTTTTTACAGTTAAATAAATATCAACCTTTTTTATGTCCCAAAATAAATAATTACAATTATTACTTGTTTTTTTTTCTTGTACATAAAGAAAAACCAAGTCCCTTAAATTATTATGAACCATTTATGTAAAACTATGTATTTGTTAACTTTAATGAATAACATTTAACTAACGATATTTTTTTGTACATTTAACGCTTAAACTTAACTTTTTTAGTAACGGATTAGCGATCAACGAAATTAATTATTTGACTAACGGTGCCCAGCTATGGTCCCTATTTTTTTTTTTTGATGGTACATAATCTGTATCAGCAAATGTTCTAGACCTAATGTCCTAGACCTTTAGAAAATGCAAAAAAAGCCAATTTGGACCGCTGTCAACAGAGGCCTAGTTTGAAATCTAAATTTGTACAATTTGACAACTATTAATGAAAAAAGAAAAATATAAGTTCACAGTAACTATCTTTCCTATTCAGTGCATGAAATATATTTTTAATTGGTTGAATATTGGAGGAGGATATAGTCGAGAGCCAAACCTCGAATTATGACTTTTTACTTGTCGGATCTGTAGTTGTCCTTATCGCACCAATGTCGAAATCGCGCTCGTAGAGGGACAGCGATAGTTTATTCAAATACCTACCGCATTTCCTCCTAAATATGCTACTGTTATTTCTCTTGGGATTTCCCGACATGCAAAAAACTCGTTGGTTTCATAAATTAAATTAAGCCTGACATAAAATTATAAAGGGCATAGCAAAATAATCGACGATCGCAATTTACCCTCCCATCTAGATACATTCTTGGACCGGATAGAAAACCTTCACCTTTTCTCGAGATGGTTGAGAACAAACGAACAAAATTACTCGTGTTGTTTTACTTTAATTTACATGGTGATTAAGTACCCAGGATATGTCAAAAGATATTCGCACTCGTCATTATCTTGTCCAGTGTCCGTACACTTAATAAACATGTTATATATAATAGCCTATTATAGGAAGGTGTGTTTTATTCTGACTTTACATGCAAAAGAATACTTGTTATTGATTTATAAGAATTGATATTTATTGATATTTCCAATAATTATCATCTCGAGGCTCTGAGCCAATTATGGTTGGAACAATAATCGACAAAAAAATTAACTGTTTCGTAAGTTGCTAAAGATTTTTTAATGAGTGTGTAAATCGAAGGGAGGTATGTGTTATAACAGAAGAATTGTAGTCAATTAAAGAATGCGACGAAAAAGTAATATTTGGGTAATATTTCTAGTGAAACCATTGATTTTATTAGAGTCTTTTGTTTTATTCGAATTATACAGGCTGTCGTTTTGCATCCCGGTCAAATTCAAGGAGGTATCTATACTAATGATTCTATACTATGTATAATTTAATCACAGCAAAACTACCAACGACAACTACAAGGGGACGAAAACTGGGCCCTTTTATCAGAATCATAATAGGATAATAATTTAAATCACATTAAAATTCCTAAAACGAACTAATTGTAATGTAAATAACGTAATTCAATTTTTTTTCAGGTATGGTAAGTTGTGTTGAATGCTGAGCTTCGTTTTGCAGTTTCTGTATGATTTTTGGTTTTGATTCTATACTACTGTCGTAGTTTATTTAATTTAAAATTACTTTTGTATTCGTCAATGTTCATGACCGTTTGATGGCTGCGCTCATGTATTTTGTAGTAACTTTATTTTACAATATATCTGATGTACGAGTTCTTCAAGTCTTTGATTGCATCGGAAAACCTTCTACAAGAAGTTAACAAGTTGTTCCCCTTCACTAAAAATAATAATAAATCAATAATGGTGCCGATTCCCTTGGTTACAAACTAAACCAAATTTAAGTCAGTGCATCTTTTTCTTTCTATTTCATTAAGAAAAGGACAGAAGATACATTTTAGTTTAGTCCTGTCAATTTAATCAGCGCTTATTACAAGTTTAGACGCGATTAAAAAGTTTACCACTAAAATTACATCAAATTACGTCAGGTGCCGACTAATTTGACAGGACTAAACTAATATTTATCTTCGGTCCTTTTCATAATGAAATAGAAAGAAAAAGATGCACTCAACTTAAATTTAGTTTAGTTTGTGACCAAGGGAATCGGCACCATTATCACAGAATCAAAATAGCCCCGACAAAAATACATTGATGCATATATCAAAGGTTAAAAGAAAAAACAAAAATAACAAACCAAAATACAACAACTTGGTGTACAGTTTGGTGTTTTTGTCACCGGCTTCTGAAGCTAAAGTTATTTTTCACTTTTTTGTATTTTGGTTTATTATTTTTGTTTTTTGGAAATGGAAATCTGGGTGTATTGTATACAACTGCGTACCCTCTCAGAGCATACAGGCGGGATGTTACGTCATGATGTTGTATAAACAATAAACATCCAAGCGATTGCAGCAATCACGACAGATTTGCCGTCTATTTTTGAAGAGTTCCATAGTATATTTCCGAAGATCAGCATCAAATCTTCACCAAATTTAAATGGGACCACTTCAGAAGAATATTCTTTCAAATAAAAAAAAAGAATTTTGAGAATCGGTCCCCAAATGGGGGAGAAATCAGGTAACATACAAAAAAAAATACATACACACGAACATATTATAACCTTTTTTGAAGTCGGTTAAAAATAAACGTTAAGTGCTCAATCTTTTTCGTGAGCAAGAATGAAAGGTTTTGAAATAATAACTTCTTTATTTTTGATAGTATGTAATGATAAAAGTTAACACAGGAATACTTAACACGTGACGTATGGGTGCGGAAAAGGAAAATTTATAATTAAATAAAATTCAAAGTATAAGATTGAGTATCTGTGCTAATGTAATTTTATCCTTTTACGTGTCTTCAATAATTAATTATGTTTATTAACGTAGTAAACAGTAAAATTAACGGTTTTAATTAAGTGTCATCCTCCATGGCAAAAAAAGATATGACCAAGAGCTTGGCGAACTAACTTACCCTTTAATATTTCCTTTTCGTGGAACTTTGAATGCCTATAAATAAATGTCTGGCGGAAAAAATCAAATAAGTGTTATTTTTCTTACTTAACTCTGCCCTAATAGACATTTGACATAGTAACTAGGGCATGCGAAACTCGGTTTCGGTCTCATAGTAAAACCCGGGAAAACCGGTTTTGCTAAGGGATCGAAACCCGGTTCCACGTGCCCTAATAGTAACTAACGCTACTGCTAATGCCATCTACCGAAAGAAAGCCGATCTAGCTCGTAATGTAGCATCCTATCACACGACTCAACACGCCCTCTATTGGCAAGGTTAGTAGTTAGATCGTGTAAAAAAAATGTCTTAACTCCAACGTAGCTCACAGCTGGACACAGAGCGCTTCCAAATTCAGGCAACCCGGTGTGAGTATTTCAGTTTGAATTTTAAATATTAGTTTGTTAGAGATCTGTTATGATCGGCTCTACGGAATAGATAGTTATATTAATATCCAGTAGAAACATTTTTTTTAATAATTACTGGTTTCGCCCGCATCTTCGCTCGCATTTTGTTCAGCATGAGGTCCTTAGTTCGATTCCCGGGTCGGGCAAACTGTTATTGAGTTTAACCATCAGGAATTTCTCAGTAGCAGCCACGGAGTTTATGCCCGGTTGATGGCGATAGGCTAGCCTCTTTTACATGGGACTTAAACTTAACTGGCGAAATGTGGATGTACTATTATGTACACTCTGGCTCACCTCTCAGGGATTGAAAGCGTGCTGTTATATTAGTTATTATTATCAAACACAGTCAATTCTTCTCTCTCGGCCCAGAAAACTAGCAATGGAAGGTTTATTTTTATTGTTTAGTTAGCTGGATGGTAGAAAGTAGCTTTGAGTATGATGTTTAGTTGAATGCTCTCTCTTGAAAAACGCTTAAAAAGTGCTGTTAACACCTTCACTGCGAATCCAAACAAAATCGGCCCGATATGATGCTGCGTACGGTGAAAAACTATATTTTTCTCGCTGGTACGGAACGATTTTATCTATCCTAGTGGTTTCAGGTCAAAAAGGACTGATACGCACTGTCGTAAAGGTCGCTGGATGCGCGTTCTAACCGCCACCGCACCAGATGAAAGTTTATGATTTTTTTGCCGCGTTTATTGAAAATTGAAATAACGATTACATTGTGGTGCCAACTCTTGAGACAGGGCTTGAAACACTTAATCAAACACATGTTCGGGTGGCCTTGATTGGGCACAGACTGACCCAAAGCACTGCACGCCTGGCTGGACCAAAGAGACGAAACTTTTTATTTTTCTTATATACCATACCAAAACATAATCCCCGAAGGGTAGGCAGAGGTGCACCTATTAGTACACCCACATTTCGTCGGTTATGTTTTAGTCCCTTGTAATAGGGAACGAGGCTATTGCCATCAACCAGGCACAAATCCAGACTCCGTGTCTGCACCTGAGAATTCCTGATGGAAAACCCAATAACAATAGGCCAGACCCGGGAAACGAACCCAGGAGCGCATGCTCAGCAGTCGCGATTGCGACAACTAGACCAACGAGGCAGTCAGTTTTTCTCCGATACAATCGGTATTTACATGTTCTACATATCACAGCAATTAATAAAATCCACTCTCTACCGATTTACGCATATAATGAGCGTAAGTATAACATAATTGTTGATTTCGTGCGCATCATGCTAATATCGCTTTCATCGGCGCACGCGCAGTAGAAAGTGATCTCCTCTGAAGCAATGGTTTCACTTTATCACAGATTTTATGTCATTTTTAGAGCATTTGGTCTAAATTTAACTCTAACAGATATAGTTAAAGTGCGTTTTTCGTTGGCTGATTTTGATTTTATGATTAGCTCTCAATTCTTTAATGTTGGAAGCTATATCATGTTCAGGTGCGTGTCGGATAAATAGAAGATAAGTTTTTTGGAGCTGCCTTAGCATAATCAGCCTATAATGTTCCCACTGCTGGCACACACGCCTCCTCTCTATGAGAGGGAATGGGGTATAATCCACCATGCGGGCCCAATGCGGGTTGGTAGATGTCACATGTCTTCGAATTTCTGGTTCTAGGACATGCCGGTTTCCTCAAGATGTTTTCCTTCACCTTTTTTGTGAGCAGTAGTGATGAAATAAATTACACAATGTAATGCGCCTGCCTGGGTTCAAACTTACGACTTACTGTTCGTAAGTCGGGGCCGCCACCACTGGGCCACCGCTGCTCTCCAGGTAATTGGCCAGGCTGCCTTAGGTAATTGTAAAATATGTGTAGGTACTTCATGATAGTTGATGCTATTCACTTATAATTTCACGTTTTCATCTGCTGAAAAACTTGTAACAACTCTCCAAGAAATTTCATACGATGAAAAAAAAATTGACTTACTCAATTCCAGAACAAACTCTCCATATCCGTGACTTCTTCAATGATTTATAAATATAAGGAAGTAGAGAATAAATACATGGTATTTACTGTACTGACTACCCCATGATTAATATGTGTAAAAGTTCCCATAACGAAGCCGAAAGGTTCTTCCCGTCATTGCGATATATTTTTTGTTCTAGACCATACCTTCTAGTAGGAACCTTCTAATTACGGAGATATTGGGGGTCAAAGTTCCACAATTTTCACAAGTTTTTTTTTTTTTAATATCTTCATCTGCCTAGCCTTTTCCTAATTTTGTTGGGGTCGGCTTCCAGTCTAACCGGATGCAGCTGAATACCAGTATTTTACATGGAGCGACTGCCTATCTGACCTCCACAACCCAGTTAGTACTGTGTAATACGATACCCCTTGGTAAGACGGGATGTCAGACTTTTTGGGTAACTGACTACCTGTAATGACTATCAAAGATCTACAAATGACAGCCAGGACCCACGGCTTAACGTGCTTTCCGAGGCACGGAGGAAACTTGGTATGTGATGGGCGGTCACCCATCCACCGACCAACCTTTCTTTTTAATACAGGTTTTTAATTTTATGACTTTACTTGAAATGTCATCCATCAGCACTATATATAATATTTTGAGTGCATTACATTGAGTCCTACCGAAAAACGTGATTTTTCAAGTCTTTTCCCAGCAATAATTCTTGCGTAGAGATACTCAGTTTGATGTACAGAATGCTTGTTTGACGGCCTCGTGAAGGGTTCGCTTACGCCTTGTATTTCCATTGGCAGATATTTTGTAATCAAAAGTTAATAAATACTAGTAATAAAATTCGGAAACCCTAACTTTTGAAAATGATATTTGCATGTAGACTGAGTCATCGTGACAGTAGATAATTCGAAGTTAGAAAGGATAACAATCATGCGTAAGTTGGTAAATACTGTCTTCGTAAGACGATGACTCAATATTGTATTATGTGAAACACAAAAGAGAATTGTTACAAAAATAAACAAGATATCTCTTTTACTTCCGTCACTTTCTTAAGAAACCTCTTCCCATTTCTACATAACCTACAATATATTCTTTAACACATTTATAGCTCTGCCTACTCCTTCAGGCATAACTTATTTATTTATTATTCACTAAATCCACAGCTCTTTACAATTTTATCTTAAACTATATTAATTAATCCTACAGCCAATTACGGATTTACAATTAAATAGCTATACAAAACATTGCTAAGAGTACAGCGTGAATGAGTGTGTAGGAGTGTGCATGAAGAGTTGCAAATGTGTGTGTGAGTATGTCATAGTAGTGTGTGGTGATTGTCTGTATACCTTCTGTTTAAATTATATTTATTTAGTTATTTTTATTTGTCAATTCGTCACATACTGACATTATTAATTGTTTCCTGAATATACCTTTTGTAGTATTAAATATATAAAGATGAGACAATCTTTAAATTCATTAAAAGTGTTAAGCGTCCTACCAATGACTGAATAACAGGCGTGATATTATGTATACAGAGCAAATGAGTGGGATTCAGACTCCCAAACTCACAACAGTATGTCGCCCTCGCCCCGTGGAGCTATTGCCGCTAACTAGTACCGATACTTTTTAATATACAAATAATTCTTCTCTGTTTATATTTTTTGTCTTATTTTTCCTTTAAGGTCCAGGGTGGTCCGTGAAATTCAAATTTTCTTATTTTTTTTGCAATTTGCAGGTCAGTGTCAGGTTGTATGTTGATGAAAATATGATTTGCACAAGTAATACGTTTGCAGTAACAGAGTTATTTATTTAACACTTCAAGCACAAAGTACAGAGGCGGACTTAATGCCATAGGCATTTTATACCAATCAACCTTTGGATGATGCAGAGACAAGCCGTGGTAGGTATAAATCTGAAAATTATTGAAATTCCGTCAGCCAGCCCTCTAAGTCCATTTAACCCCATTGAATGACTTTTTCATGAAATGTTTATTGAAAGGGTTTAAATGAACTTAGAGGGCTGGCGCCTGGACCTTAAACTAAATAAGTCTCGTGAGAAACAATAAATTGTAATGATCAATTGCTTAACGCTAGCGGCTAAACATGTCATGCGGTTCTTTCAAGAGCAACATTAAAAAGCACTTTGACTACTCTGGGGCCTCTGGAATACCAAGATCGCGTGAAGGTATTCTTTTGAAGGTCTCTTATCTAGGAATTTCTCGATAAAAAGGGATATTTTTTAAAAGTGTTCTCAATTAATTATACATGCGGTTACAAAAAGAGAACTACGTTTTAGACTACACTCTAGACGCTCTGCAAAGCCTTGGTGTAAATACACTGTTAGCACTCATTGTATCAATTCAAGATTCCAATGGTTTCTACACCGATCTGAAAAATTCTTTTTTCATCTCAAAGGATATGCTTCCCGATTGGTGCAATAGAAATTTCATCAAAATCGGTTTAGGAATTTGGTGGTTTTCCTCACGTTAATTGTCACATCACGCGACGTCGCGTGTAGGCGCTTTGATGTACATCACGCGACGTCGCGTGATACTTGCTAGTTAAATTTGACACACTTCCCGATTTCAGCTCAATCAGACAATGCAATTCTTCGCCAGACAATGCAATATTATGATGACATGGAGCTGATCTGATGATGGAGCTGGAAGGTACCCATAGGAACTCTATAATAAAACGACGCAACGCCGTCGAATTTGGACTCGTTTGATTCGTCTTGACAAGTACTTTAGTCCTAAAATAACTTGACTTTCGGAAGTCGGTCGCAAAAAAGATACAAAAAAAGACACCGACTTCCGAAAGTCAAGTTATTTTAGACTTTTTTAGTGTTTTTTGGAAGTCGGTTTTGTTTTCGCAGCAAGTTTTTATACAGACGAAGCTGAGAATACCTTGGACGGCGAAACGCACCAATGCATCGATTCTGACCCAGCTCCGAATAAAAACTCACTTGTCCACCATATGCCGACAACGTATTCTTTCGTACTTCGGCCACACAGTGCGCAGAGGCGACGAAAGTTTGGAAAAACTTATTGTGGTTTAATTCCGAAGACAAAAGATCGCGCGGTCATTCACCAACAAGATGGACCGACCTAATTCAAGACTCGGTATCCAAATTCTACATGGTAAGAGACGCGCTGGACAGAAACCGGTGGAAGCAGAACATCCGCTCCAAATGCAATCCTAATGCTGACCACGATCCTCAGACATGAGGGACCGACGGAGAGAGATAGCTTATTTTATTTGTATCAATGAAAGTTAGTGGAGAGTTTATGGCAGCGACTAGCTGAAATGTCGTCTTAGTTCTCGGCTTAACGATGCCACTCAAGTTAATCAAGTGACCCATGCCCATGACCAGTACCCATGCGGTCGGTTTATTGGCACTTTTTTGCATGATCACTTTGAAAGTAACCTTGAAATAGGCTATATATTGCCATTATCATAAACAAGCTAAAGTACAGGGTCCCCTGTACCGCAGTCCAATTTGATTGATCATTAGATATGATCACCATACCAAAATAACTCCATTAAAATTGTTTTAAAAGTTAGTAATGCCCTAAATGCATAATAGCGTGACAGCTGTCAAAGAAAATTTCAAAATATAAAAGAAAACGATTTGTTTGTACGGGATTACCCAATACAATATTTTTTTACCATCAAGTGCCAGTGATAGTCATAGATACTGTCAAATTTACAATTATGGTGTAAATGATACTTTCCTGTACTAGTGCGTAAGTACATTTGGCCCCCAGGTACCTTACAATTTAATTAATAATAATTAAATCCTTATCTCAATAATTCTTCTTATAGAGAGATTCATTAAGGTTGGCGGAAGGCGTTGGCGCGTGTTCTGCCGTAATTAACTAAACTAAATACAATAAAAGCATACATTCGTGGAAATCCTACGCAAGGATCGCTACAATGGTCGTTAAAAGCTGGTGGATTAATTATTTTTGAGCAATGGAAAATGTATTTTTATTTGTAATTAAAACTTCAATGAAATCAAATTAGGAGCTTGTGGCTAAATAATAACAGCCGCTCAGGTCAGTCTTCAGGTTAAGCTGCGCTTGCCTAGGTTGGTCCGTGGATGGGTGACCACCCATTACGAATGCACGCTAAGCCGTTGGTACCGGCTGTCATTTGTAGATCTTTGACAGTCGTTACAGGTAGTCAGTGGCCTGAAAGTCTGACAACCAGTTTTTCTAAAAGGTATCGTATTACCCAGTACTTACTGGGTTGTGGAGGTCAGATAAGCAGTCGCTTCATGTAAAATATTGGTATTCAACTGCATCCGGTTAGACTGGAAGCTGACCCCAACACAGTTGGGAAAAAGGTAGACAGATAATGATGTAATGAAAACTTCGCAGCATTAGCATAGTCAGCCTATAATGTTCCCATTGCTGGGGGACACAGGCCACCTCTCTATGAGAGGGAATGGGCTATAATCCACCACGCGGGCCCAGTGCGGGTTGGTAGATGTCACATGTCTTCGATTTTTTCGGTTCTAGGACATGCCGGTTTTCTCACTATGTTTTTCTTCACCGTTTTGAGAGCAGTGGTGATGAAATAAATTACACAAAGTAATGTGACTGCCTGGGTTTGAAGCCACGACTTACTGTTCGCAAGTCGGGGCCGCCACCGCTGGGCCACCGCTGCTCTTGCAGACGTGATGGATATTGATAACTTAACACGATAAAATAGGTTATTTTATGGGGCAACGACCGCAGTAGTGTAGTTCAGTTCCCAAAGTATACCATTGATTATGAGACTTAAATAGACGACTATTATGAGCCCTTGATAAAAACCTTTTTATTAAACCATTAACATTTCAGCCATCGTTACTTGAAAAAGATCTCGATTGCACTTTCCACCAGGTGAATTTGTGGTGAGGTACGTATGACGACAAATCAAGCTATCTTTCTATAAACTGTTTTCTTTGAAGAAGAAGAGAGATCAAGCTATACAAATCCAGTATTATTCACTGTACGAAAAATTTATACAGGGTGTAAAGCCCTCCACAAACTGACAGGGTGCAATCAGCTCCGCATTTTGAATCATATTCCATCGGATTTTTTTCCGGAAAAGTTTATAGCAGTATCCACCTTCTCTTGTCTTGTAAAACAAACAAAGATGAACAATCAAAAGAAGAAAAAAAAAAACAAAAAACAAAAAACTGTCTGCAAAGCAAAATCAAGTTTAACCGTTCATTGTAGCTCTTATCGTCATATATTTGGAAGAAGCAATCTCCCCTTTGCCCAAATATTGAACCGTCTGTGTTGATAGCCACATCATCATCATCAGAACATCACGCCTTGTAATCCCTGAGGGGTTAGGCAGGGGTGGACATAACAAGTACACCCAAATTTCGCCCGATTTTCGTTTATGTTTAAGTCCCATGTAATAGGGTGCGAGCCTTTTGCTATCAACCGGGCACAAATCCAGATTCCGTGGCTACTACTGAGAAATTCCTGAAGCTCGACCCGGGAATCGAACCCAGGATCTCATGCTCAGCAGTCGCGCCTGCGACCACTACTCCACTAGTCCAATGAGGCAGTCAATGTCCACATCTCGTGATTAAGATTGATTACACTCTCTTACCAAACACTTGTCTATATAAAAATCAAATCAAAATTAAGCGTCACGCTTAATATCGTCAGCGAATTGATAACAAGACTCATCTCTTAACAAGATATTTGTAATTTATATCTCAGGACATGTAATAAAGCTTCAAAATGGAGACTGATCAGACGGGTTTGATTAATGGGCCTTCGGGAATGTTCTATCAGATCTAAGGCCATAATTAATGATGCAACCGGGATGCCTAGACTTGGACAGGAATCGGGTAAGTATGAGTTATGGTACCTAAGCTAGTTGTTGTGGCATGTTAAATAGCATTTTAATAGTGGTACTTGGAGTAGATATTGTAATAAAGGGCCTGTATTTTTAACCGAATGCTCATAGACCAGGTATGAGGTATTCAAATTTTTTGAAATATTGTATCTAAATTTAATTTTCGAATAATTGGCTGGTTTGAGGTGGCGCAGTAGAAGAGTACCTGGAAAGATATGGGGAGGCATTTGCCCAGCTGTGGGACAAACAAAGGATACTAAAAAAAAAAAATTGCCCAAAACTGAAATTCGTCTTGATGATAATGTTATAATGAAATGTGTATTGTGCTGTTGTCAAATGCGTAGGCGACTCCTTGAACACTTGAATTGTTTATTAATAGAAAATTGTTCATTATCCAGATAATATTAGCCGCACGCAAAATACGCGCCTGGACGTGGAGCTGTGGACACCAGCCCGTTATACAATACAATACAATATTATACACAAGAGATGTTACAACTGGCTTAAAATATTACCCAAAAACTAGTTAACCTAATGTCGTTGCTAGTGAGCCTCAAACTCGACAATTAGTATATCTCCTTAAAAGGCTTAACTGCAATCAGACCTAGAACTTTACCAAATATTGGTCTATTGTTTGTAGAACATGAGTTACAATTTAAAACTCCAATACTTGCGCACATATTAAAACAAATGACAATAGGTCTGTACATTTTCAGCCAGTTGTTTATTTCAATAACTCAACAACCAACACGACCAAGGAGCAACACCTTGTAAGTAAGTAAGTAAAAGTAACTACAAATTGTATTATGTACCTATATATATGTATATATTTGTAATCTCCTTTCCATTTCCTTAATTTTGATAGCCTATTCGATAGGTTTGGTTGAAACAAAATCATTTACGACTTACAATCCGCCATTTTGTTTTTATTTTCAAAACACCTGTCTTAGGACACTTGGGTTTTTAAGACAAATTTAACGATACCTTAATTATCAAAATGCATAGAACTGATTGGAAGATACAAAGTTATAAAGAAATTTACAAACATACAAGATACCTACGCGCGAAAAACATAACCCTTCCTTAGCAGTGGGGTTATAAAGAGGACAATAATAAAAACCGATGACTAAATTTAAAACAATCCGCGAACAATAAAAAAACTTCACTTATTATAGCACAAACGCACCCTTTTAGGCTTCCTTTAGTATCCTGACTAAAACTAGAACCCACGTATGCATAGCCGAGTACTTGTTTTCGTTCTCCGAGAGTATATAAGCTAGGTTTTGCTTTTAGCCCTGACATTGTCCTGTACGTTCACTGGCTACAAGGATCGAGATGAGAATTGTTACTCTTGCCGTTTTGGTTTGCGTGGTGTGTGTGAAGGGGGAGGCGAGTGAGAAAGATTCGCGGCAGAAGAGATTGTTGTGTAAGTAAATCAGGTTACTTTGTTTTTGGGGTGTTAGAAGAAATTAGGGAATAAATTAGAAAGTATTAGATGAAATCTTTTAATCAATTAAGGGGGAAACACCAGGGTTGCGCGCGAAATTCAAATTTTATTTAGTTTTTTGCGTAGCTCCCCGATAGTGAAAGAATTTTTGGAATCAGATCTTTAGCTCCGGAGATTACCCCTACATACAAACTTACAAATACCTCTTTATAATATTATCTTAGAGATTTCTTCTATTTATGCCTCTACGTTGTAATTATTGGCTAACCCAGAGGTTAGCCAATAATTACAACTTATATTGTTGTGCTTGTCGGTTGTCGTAAGCACGTTAAACCGTTGGTATTAGCTGTAATTTGAAGATATTTGACAGTCGTTACCGATAGTCAAAAGCTCGAGAGTCTGACAAATACTCTTACCAACTCATAAAGTTTCGCATTTAAAATATTAGTAAGATTACTATTCGGTTAGACTGGAATTCGACCCCAACGTATTTTGGGCAAAACACAAAGCAGATGATGAGAGTTGCAGTTGTCAATTAGGCCCCAGTGCTTAGATTCTTCAGATACATAGGATGATTGATCAATTTGCCAACCAACTGTAGAGGTTCATAAAACTTTTAGTGTTCAACTTCATATGTTCATTTTTTTTTACTAAAATCGTGTGATGACAAAAAAAAACACTTTAACCAAAAACTGCTACGTTTCGGGGTTTTAAATTTTTTCAGCTCAGGGTAAATATATTCATCTCTTGCTCACCTATATACCTGATCACCTATATGACATTCAGTGAGTATAAACTTTTCTATTATATTCTAAGATATATAGAAGAGGTATAAGACCCGGATCCTTCGATCCTTTGAATTACCCGCCCGTCCAACTTTCCTGAGTGAGCGCATGCACTTGACATTTAAAACTCATTGTCACCTGATTCTTTCAATTAAAATTATATTTTTTATAATTTATTTACATGAAGCACCTGAGGATATAATAAAAAGACGTAAACACCAATTAAGTGCAAAATGTGAGGTGCGATTGACGTGTTGAATTTTTATTTATAGTGAATTGTTTTCTTGATACTCGTTAATAACAAAGAAAATATTGTTTTAAACTTTAATTAATTCGGATGGTTGTCACATCCAAAAGTATCCAATCTCCTTGAATTTTAATTTATTTTACACACCTTTAGTCCGCGTTAAATTATTATAAAAATAATAATATTACTTCCATATTTGAGTCGGATTTTGTTATCATTGCAAGGGTTTTTTTTAAGGAACCTTAACCCTTCGTATGTCTGAAGGTAAATCTACGCGAGACACAATAGGTTTTTAATTGTGTCTATACAATGTGTAACAGAATAAACGCACAACCTCTTAAGGGGTCATTGTACTCATCATTATGAACAACTTTTACTATGGGACCAATCCCGAAATCGCGAAAAAAAAAAACAGCTGTTCAGTACATTTTGTCGAATTATGCGCACAGAAATGTATAGGGCAGTCGACTTTTTTTTCGCGATTTCAGTGTTGGTGTTGGTTCGTAAGAGGTTGTGCGTTTATTCTGTTACACATTGTATACTCAACATACGGAAGGTTATTCCTTTTTGTAAAATAAAAGTAATCCTAAGTTATTCCTTATAACAATTATAGCATCAGCTATCTGCCAGTAAAAGTACCGCCAAAATTGGGCCAGCCGTTTCGGCGAATAAGCGGAATAAACAAATGTTAAAATATATTTATTTTTATTTTTAGTTTCTGTATTTAGTAAAAAGCTGTTATTTTGAAATCACAGACAGACTTTTCAATGTTATTTATTTGTATAGACGGATAATTACGTCGATCGATGGTTTTTCAGGAAGTGATTATGGTCGCAAATATGAACCGAAATTATAATGGTACAGTCAATTATAGTTGGTCGTAAATCAGTCAGTAATCGAAAGGATGTTGCGTAAGAATTGACGTATAATGCTTTGATTTATTTATCTGTAGGTTTCACTTAGATATTGTTTGTGAAAAGTCAAAAGCGTAATATCTTTGTTAAGAACTCAATTATTTTTCGATATTTACTCAACACATCGAGTTAATATGATCGTATTACCTCAATTCATGGTTAAAAATAGAGCATAATGCAAACCAGTAAAGGTTCAATAAACCATTGCAGTCATTGACTACAGTGGTTTGTGGTACTGGACTTACAATCTTTACCAATGTTGCGATATTTCTTTGAAAGCATAACTTTAATGTATGATAAGCATTTCTTTTTAAAATTCTGCCCGAGAACTTGGGTTTTGTAGCTCTATCGACAAATACCATGTCTAGCAAAGGCATTTAGTTTAATTGGAGGTGTTAACTGGAATACTGGCTACTCAGAAATGGTGGCTCGAAGCTAAACAAGAGCTCGGGGCTGAATAATAACAGCCACTGGGCTCGTTCTTCAGGTTAAGCCGCGCTTGCCTAGGTTAATCCGAGGATGGGTGACCCGTTTCATACCGAGTTTTCTCAATGCCTCGGAATGCACGTTAAGTCATTGGTCCCGGCTGTCAATTGTAGATCTTTGACAGTCGTAACAGGTAGTCAATGTCTTGAAAGTCTGACCTACAGTCTTTCCTAGGGATACCGTATTAACCCGTACTAACTGGGTTGTGGAGGTCAGATAGACAGTCGCTCCATGTAAAATACTGGTATTCAGCTGCATCTGGTTAGACTAGAAGCCGACCCAACATAGCTGGGAAAAGGCTTGGCAGATGATGATGGCTCGAAGCAACATTAGATGCCAATACACCACCAAACACCAATAGGTATAGGATCGATTGATCGTTACATCGTTATCGATTCGTTTCGTTCGTTGTAATCGTTACATCGTTGCGTTGATTAATTAATCAAGCACTCGATAAGCTCGATGCAAATAGAAATAGCAATTCAGTATGCCATAAATAAATAAATACGAATAGAGATCGAAAATAGAAATGTTATTTGTACCTAAGTGTTGGAATTTTCTCATTTGCATTGTATCTTCATTCAGGAACAACCTTCGCCCACGACTAGCCATTTAGTATCGTTCAAAACAAAATGGTTTTGTTATTTTCTAGGTACAGTAAAAATCGAATAAAATACTCAACAAAAATAGGCGATATATTAAAAGTGGCTTAAAAGTTTACAAAACTCGACTACCTACATAATTATGGTCATTTATTGGCGTTTACTCGTTTTGTCTCAATGACTTTTATTTCTGTTTGTATATTTATACTTCAGTAGGTCTTTAGAGGGAAACTATATTAATAAAATACATTGCAATGTTATTCCCCTGCCCTTGTAAACACCATATTATTTATTTCTTTACTAGCTGGCCTCGTTTACGACACATAAGAGAGCGAGAGAGCGAGTTTCCGCGCGCGGTACTTGATCATTAAAATCTGGTGGTGACAACTGGGAATAGACAAATATAGATGGTGCCAATTGTACAAAAAAGCAAGTTTGGTATACACAAAAAATATGGGCCGTAGAAGGTATATAAAATAGGACGAAGCGGGGATAAAATAATTAAAATTATATTTTGGGACGAAGGAAGCATATTGTTTGGGACGACCCAGGAATTTTGTATGTGGGACGGAACTCAGTGGGCCGACAAAGACTAAATCTTATTTTGTTGCGGAGTTATTTAAAAACTGGTATATCTCCTAAGATATTCATCACAGTACTAGGTATTTTACTGTTTAATTTTGAGATCACGTGGCAGTTCCGTATTGTATTGGTTTTTTACCGTATAAAAGTGTATTGAAGATGTGTGATCCCAACGTTGCGTCTTAAAATATCGTACAGATCTCTGCAGCTCAGCAACAAGGACTACATGGCTATTCCTGACAGTAAAAAATTAAATTCTATTCACAAGTATTAGAAATGATATATTAATGGATGCATGGCAAAGACCTGCCTACATTTTAATATTAAATCCAGGCGCGCCGGCTATCCTGTCATCTTTCAATTACGGGTAACATGACAGGCAGTAAGGATATCTCATATAATGCGGTGTTCGTTCTCGGTCAGTGATCTCGGGCGATAACCTTAAGCTTTATTATATTGCTCTCGGTGCATAGTTAACTATTTGAAGTTATAAGTAACATTTTTTACTGTGGGTACTCAATAGTACCTAATTGTTTTAACCTTAGCTGTATTTTTGACTAATTATTTACCATTATTAGATGAGAAGCTCGTGGCTAACTAATATCAGCCACACGGATCGATCTTCAAGGCTAAACCGCGCTTGCCAAGGTCGGTCTGTGGATGGGTAACCATCATTAGATACCGAGGTTCCTCCGTGCCTCGGAAAGCACATTAAATCGTTTGTCCCCGTCTATCATTTGTAGATCTTTGACAGACGTTACAGGTAGTCCGTGGCGTGAAACTGACAACCAATCTAACCAAGTGGTACCGTTTTACCCAGTACTAACTGAGTACTGGAGGTCAGATAGGCAGTTGCTCCATGTACAATACTAGTAATCAGCTGTAGCTGCTTGTAGAACTGGAAGCCGACCTCAATTAAGTTGGGAAAAGGCTACGCTGAGGATGATTTACCTTTATTTGTATGGTGTTGCTACAGTACAAAAAGAAAACACTTAATAATTTTAAGGCGCGTCGCTCACACGTCAAGTCGAGGCGGCGTCAAAGCGCGGGTGCAGAATGTGAAGGAAGCATAGTCGCCTGCGCCTCGACTCCAAGTAGAGACCTAACCTCGGCCGTCGTCGTCGTCGCCTCGACTTATCAGTGAGCGACGCGCCTAAGAAATAAATAAAATTGATTTTAGTTGTAGGTGATCGCAACGTCTAGATAGTGACTGAAAGTACGGGCAAAGTGGTCCTTGGTTTTCCCATCAACTTAGGAATTTACTGTAGCTGTAAACAGGTTATATGTGCCTAGTTAAGGACAATAGATTTACACCTATTTCATGAGACATTAAGCAACTGTCTGTGATTCACACGCTAATATTCGCTTCAGGGAAATATATCTCTACTACAGGGCCGTTATTCCGGGTCCGAAAGGACCGATGCCTGCCAGGGTTGCGGGACTGTTCGAAAGAGATACCGCGGCCCTGGAACACAAAGGGCAAAGGAAGGAACATGGATGGGTTTTAGTCAGTAAAAGTCTGACACTTCCTCCTGCTCCACCCAGAGCGGGAGGGGTTATTTGATGATTTCCCAACCGAAAAAAAAAAGAAAAAGAGCCTTAAATCCCATTAAACTTTACAATCCTAATCCTAACTTCCAACTATCCTATCCTATGTTAGCTAATATAATAAATGCGAAAGAACCTAAACTGTTTGTTTGTCTGTTACCGATCATCCTGAAATCTTGCATATACGTTGTCAGGTATACAGAAACGGAGATAGGGTACCTTTCATCCCGAAAAAAGTACTGTTCCCTAGGAAAACAACAATAACGTTCTTATGATAATAGATGGCGCCACGTCTTTCTAATCATGATTGAATTATATTATTCTAGAAACTTTACTAGTATATTAAGAGTTTAATGGTCAAATTCTAAATTAACGCGAGCGAAGCCGCGGGTAAAAGCGAGTTATTTATACGAAAAGTATCTGAATGACGGACGAAACACTTCTCCCTTATTTATTAGTGCATGTGTTCTCTTATTGAATTTATAGCTCTGTTCGAACCGTTGAGAAGGTCCATACGTCATCAAGTCTTATTTAGACTGCGGCACGTTAAGGGCGATTCATACGTCAACGCACCACAGACACGACCGAGATGTATAGTGTTGCTTCGCGGTGCCTTTGTGTGTCTTTAATGCTGTCGATATTTGTCAAGTTTGTTTGGAAAAGGTGGCGGAGTAGTCGTGTGAATTTACATTTTGCTGTATCTAGTGTTTTACGTGCCTTTTGAGCGGCGGGGACTTGTTCGCCACTTCCTTTAATATGTCTCATGTAACGTTCAATTATGGTCCAGATTTTCAGCCTAATTTGAACAAATCACTTTTGAATTTAGTGATTTTAATCGCGATAATTAATCATCGTCAGCCTCAAAATCAAAACATTTTATTTCACATAGGTCTACATGGTGTAGTATGTTTAGTAAGTCAACATCACTAGTGTTTAGTGACGGATGCATGGACAACACTATGATGGGAGACTAGCTGAAGTAATGGCGTGCAATTAAAAACTAGATATATTAAAATATAAGAACATGTGCAGTGTTAAGTTGTTTTATTTTATTTAACATGATACACATGGGCACTTATAAGATGTCGAAAAATGGTTCACGGTTCGGGTTTGTCGTTTCCTATAGAGAGGAACCGGCAAGAAACTACATAGTTACATTTTTCCTCGGAGCCTGAACTGCATAGACATCAAGAAATTGTCCTAAATACTTTGATGTTTGAGTAAAAGGAACGTTTATGTATGAATTGTCTTTTAAACCACTTTTTTAATGAGAAAATCAACTAAAATAAATACTATGTATTTTAATTGAATCCAAATGTCAGTGTGTATACACAAACCCTTGTTGAATAATCTTATGAAGACAGATCTGATGTTTAGATTTATTTTCTGAACATGAAATATGAACTTGACGTTATAATGTATCAGGAAATGTTTTGACTTACACGTGGGCCGCACGCAGAGCACCTTTACACAAGTTGCAATACAGTTTGATTGTGAATTGTTAGTATAAGCACAGGATACATACAAGGTGTAACGGATCATTCACAAAGTCGACAACAAAGCATTGCACATCAAACTAAGTAACTCTACGAAAAAAATATTGCTAGGAAACGACGTTGTTGGGTGGACGTGACGTCTGACAAGGGAGAATGGAAGAAGAAAACGTTTTGCGCCGACCACAAGAACAAGGGCAAGAAGATGTGTGATATTATTTTACTTTTTGTGAATAATTTTTCACTGAACTATAAAACAGGAATCAAAGACGGGTTTCACGAATTCTCAGTCTTGGTTACTGCTACGAGTAAGTGGGTTTTTATAATCGTTTAAATGTTATTTTTTGCAGTTTACGATGAGGAAGGCAACCTAGTGAAGACATACTCCAACCCCAACCCATACCCAAATAACCCGTTCCTGCAGAACTTGAGGTCGAACGCTGGTCACCTGCCTTCCCTGCCTTACTATGGAGGTTTTTTGAACCCTTTCTTCGGATTCATTAAAGTAAGCAACAGTAATTACACATTTAATGATGGCTTCATTCTTAGATCACTCAAAGCATGCCTATGTAAGTGCCTGCCATTTTTTTAATTTTTATTTTTAAATGGTATCTCGCAGTTCAACCCAGGAAATTGTCGACTGTTTAACCGCAATTCTGTGGGTGCCTTGAGTCTAAGGCACCCACAGAATTGCTAAGGCTATCCAGTGCAAAAAACCCTGTGGGGTACGAGCCTCGGCTTAGGGCGTCGCTAGGGGAGGACAGCAAAGGGACAGGCTGGATCTAAATGGTGTCATTATTTAAGGGCTGATTTACAACAACAACAACTACAGGCTCAGCTGCGCGGGCTAGCTCGGTAATCGCTGGCTTGATATGGGCTGGTTTTTGTTGTATATGGGTATTTTGCCTGATATAAAACACTATTTTTTTTATATAATTGACTGCCATAGGCATGCTGTCTCTCTTATGTCTGCCTCTCTTATGAAAAGATTTAGTCTCAATAGCCTCAACTCCAGCACTCTTCCAGTATGGGTTGCATTTTGGTTTTAGTAAGTTTTTATAATAAGAGAGATGTAAAGCAGAATTCTAGATGTTATACATTTATTTAGAGAGGGGATTTACATAAAGAGCTTGAGATAAATATGTACGATGTTTGCATGTTCCATCGTATTTTGTCGTCACCTAAATTCGGAGCTGGTTATAGTTGAATTAAGTTTATGTTGTTACGATTTACATTATAAGGTCAGATGGGACTGGCGTGTACATCTGTATAAAAGTCCCTAATCAAACATAGTATAAAACAAAGTCGCCTCCCGCTGTCTGTCCCTATGTATGCTTAGATCTTTAAAACTACGAAATGGATTTTGATGTTGTTTTTTTTAATAGATAGAATGATTCAAGAGGAAGGTTTATATGCTTAACATTGCACCCGTGCGAAACCGGGCGGGTAGTAATAAATAAAGAGAAAAAAAAGCAGAATTCTGGTTTATTAGCGACCAACAGAATTCAATTTGTAGTCAATTTATCGTAGGCAGGTTATTATGAATCCATTAAGCATTAAAACTCGAGTACTTTTTTCCTTCTGCTCAGTTCATTGCTTACAAAAATCACCTAATAACAAACCATTTATTCCCCCAGGACTTCGGCAACATATTCTCCCTCACAATCCCCGTTTCCAACGACGTAATCCAGCAAATCAAGAAAGACCCTGGATACCACAACCAATTGTTGCTGACCCACACCCCAGACCCTCTCATCGAACCGAACCCCCTGTGTGAAGGGAAGAGAGCACAGATTCCTTCGCCGAAGCTGTGTAACAACTATCTGAACTGCTGGGATGGGTGGGCGGTGGAACAGGAGTGCCCGACTGGACTGCTGTTTAGCAGTCTAGGGTACTGTGACTATTCGGATACCGTGAACTGTGGGAGTAGGCAATTGAGTGAGTACTTTCTTATGTTATTTGCTAGACAAACCAGAATGCGTCATCGCGCCGACAGAGGGCCTTCATGTAGGTATTATCACAACGATCGCTTTTGTTAAGTCTTCCATTAAGACAAGGGTAAAAGAACCTGTCAATAGGGCAACTAGGCGGATTAGAACTTGTCGATTCGTTGTCACCATTGTGCACACGGCGGCACATGAAGCTGTACATGTCCAGTATAACTTGGCCTTGCTTTGTATAGATTTCCTATACAATGAGAGATCCGCATAAACTGCTTTTGTATAGCTTGATTAGCCGTCGTGCGTACTAATCTGTTTATAGTATTTCTTGTGAAAACATCACTTGGTTGCAGCTATTTAACCTTTTGAACGCCATTGTCACATATAATTGACAAGCAGGCGCGTGCTCTGTACGCCAACGACACAAATATGGGACAAAAAAGTGCGGGGAAATTGTGGCTTGGCGTGGAAAGGTTAAGTTACTTCTCTTCCTGGTGCTTTAAACTGAAACTTTTAAAGTAAATGTTCTTGTTGGTGGGAACCCAATTTCAATTCATTTTCCCCTAAATGCGTACTTCTGCAATTCCATTAAAATCTTTCATCACTCAGTATCGTAAAACCTTAAAGCTTATTAAACATAATTACACGTGTGTATGTCACTAAGATAACATTACAACATCACCGCAGATGATTTAAAAGTTAACGCAATCGAATCTATGTATCTTGTTTATTTAGTAGTAGTAAGGTGGATATAAGGTGCATATAATAAGGTGAACATAAAATTATGTCATGTGATGTAAAAAAATTATAAGTTTATCTGTTCTTAATTATTATCTATACACATACAAATAAATAAAATTTAAATGTCTGTAATTTCGAAATAACACATTTTTACTGAATGCACGTGAAAGTATTTACGGCGTTTCTAACAAAATACCATTATTTAAAATTTTTGTTTGTCTGTCTGTTTTCGACTAATCTCCGAAACGGATGGACCGACTTTGACGGAATTTTTCAGGTCGATAGCTGATGTTATAAGGAGTAACTTAGAAAAAAGCTTAGGGTTACGTGCAAAAAAATTAAAACTCTTGAAATGGTTAACAAAATCCAAATAGGGAAGTAATATTATTGTAATAAATCCACGCGGACGAAGGTCGCGGGACACAGCTAGTGTTTAATGTATCTGTTACAATTCTAAGAACTGATAAAGATTTTATGAATATTCCACTTACACTAATCACGATACCGAAACGGTGTAGGGACATCGTAAGTTATACTTTTATCTTTATGTTACGATTCGTAACATAAACTTTAACTGTGGATTCGGTATGTTTCGTGACCTCAGCTCAGCTGTCCATACAAAAGTGCAATACATATTTGAGTGAAATTGTATAGGACACCTGATATTTTTTACCGTTATGTTTTATGGTGGATTTCAACTGAATCCTTGGAAAAAGTGTGTGTCACGATGTCCCATAAAATACCATGTATAAGTACCCCCTAACATCTTCTGTAAATTAAGTGAAGATTCATAGCTACTTACCGACGTATATGTAAATAATATTATCACTAGAAGATGTCGCCACTCGTGGAAATGTCAGATGGGTTATATAAAATCCGCAGCCGGTCCGTCGCGTTACGAAATACGATGTGCTGACCTGGCACATTGGTCACGCCGACTCACGCCTGTAACCCCTGAATGTTTTTGTGATGCTAAGTTTGAACCCTGGTCTAGATAGAGTAGTTCCTGATTTGGGATAAAGTATTATAGTTTAAAAAAAACCAACCAAGTGCGAGTCGGACTCGGGCGTGAAGGGTTCCGTAATCCGTATCATCATAGTAGGCGAACCTCCTTTAATTTTAATATTTTTTATTATTGCTTTCTTATTTATTTATTTATTTAACAATTTATGTACACACTAAATACAGAAAAGAAAAAAGGAACAGAAAATAGTACAAAGGTGATGCTTACTTCTAAAGAAATCTCTTCCAGCATACCTGCGAAAAGAGAATTTAAAAAAGAGATGTAGACACAGTGTGTAAAAGAAGAAAAGAAAATGGAATACAAAACACGTCCCACACACTTCTCCCCTTCTCCTCCTTTCTTCTCTCCTTCTTCTCTTCTTTCACTTCTTTCTTCTATGCTGTTCTGTAATCTATAGGCAAAGAAAAAAAAAATTGTATTGTTTTTTTCAAATTTTCGGCCTTGAAGTTTCGGAGTTAAGGGGGAATGGTAAACTTTTGCCTATTTTCTTAAATAACATCAAAAGTAATTATATTAAAATTATTTTTAAAAAAATGAGATATAGTTTGCAAAACTTTTTTTTCATTTTCTAATTTGCCGCAAAAGTGACCCGCAAGTTTAAAATTCATGAATTTACGTGACACGTCCGTCTTTGGGTCACTAATACATATATGTACTAAATATCAACTCAATCGGTCCGGTAGTTTCGGAGTAAATTGGCTGTGACAGACGGACAGACAGACACACGATTGATGCTGTAAGGGGTTCCGCTGTTACCTTTTGAAGTACGGAACCCTAAAAACTAAAATAAAACACGCTTTAGAGTGACGTCGTTTTATTTCTCGTATTCTTCTCAGCAAACCCTTTTATTTTATACCCGTATCATGGGAATGCACAAAAAATAACGAGTCCGCTATTATTGGGACTCCGCCATATTGAATTTAGAATGACATCACTTAGCTATCCATGCATTGTCATCTAAACTAAATATGTATGCAAATTTTCAGCTCAATAGAAAACCGGGAGTGGGTCAAAAACTTCTAAGATTTCTTTAGATTGTTGGTTAGTGACAGGTGAAGCTAATAAAAGTGTTTAAAATTATACAAATTGCAATAAGCTCATAACTCTCTCTATAACGTAACAAATTCATTCGAAGAACTTTAGACGTTCTAGGCCTAGAACAGAATAAATGCTCGTCCTTTACTCATTTCTACATTTTCTGACGGCGGCGACTCTTTCCATTTCTGTGATGATTGATGGTCATTGAACCACAACTACTTTAGTTTTGAATATACATAATAGTTCTTGTGGTCATCTTTCTCTGCGAGTGCCAATATGATGTACGTTTTCTTTTTATAACTCTCATGGCGGATGGTTGGAACAACAACCTAATAAACATTGTATAATGATGTGACTGAACCTTGAAAAGTGTTTGCTTGCCAATATTGAAACAAACTCATTAAACTTTACTATTTCATTTCTTCAGGAGAAGACCCACCAACACAACCCTTATGCAAGAAGGATTTCGAAGCATTCAGAAGTGCTCTAGATTGTAATGAGTTCTTTGTATGCGTTGGCCGACAGCCCATCAAATTCAAGTGTCCTGCTGACCTTTCATACAACCAGGTATTTTCATACTTTACTATTTTAAGAAACCATCCTTCATACTTACTTCATGTCAGTACCTTCCGCATAGCTTGAGAGTAGTAACAATTCATCGAATATTTTTATTGATGTGCCAAAAGGAAGGGTTATGATATTACCAGTCTATTTATGTATGTTTGTATTTACGTACCTATGTTCCCCCATAGCGCCAGCAACAAGGTGGGTAATGTATTTTATTTTCATTGTCATAGTATGGAAAAGTAGCTACTAGTGAATGCCGTTGCCTGAGTTCCAAAGGTCATCAACTGCCTTTTATACATTTTATCATAGAGTAATTTATCGTCTCACATGTGGGATTGTTCTAGATAACAGCTAAACTTGATATTGTAAACTTGGTTAAGGTTGGTCCGTGGATGGGTGACCACCCGTTACATATCGAGTTTCCTCCGTGCCTCGGAAAGCACGTTAAGCCATTGGTCCCGGCTGTCATTTGTAGATCTTTGATAATCGTTACGGATAGTCAGTGGCCCGAAAGTCAGACAACTAGTCTTACCAAAGGTATCGTATTATTATCGGTATTTAACTAACTGGGTTGTGGAGATCAGATAGGCAATAGCTCCATGTAAAATTGCTGCATCAGGTTGAACTGGAAGCCGCCAACGTCTTTGGGAAGGAGGCTCGGCAGATGATGAACAGCTAAACTGGATATGTAGACGACCCGTATAGGTATAGATTTCGAATGGAACGGCATGGATTTTTAGTTTGCTTATAGATCCATTGTTTCATTGAAATCATTTTCTAAAACTGTATCTGCATTGTCACCAGTAATTGTAATATTATGCCTACCGCCATCTATATGCGGTTAGATAAATATTCTACTTGCTTACATACTCATTGTAACTGTTACCTTCTTATTGCCTACCGTATTAGTTTTCTCTCAATATCACGAACGCTCTCTGGAAACTGTGACTCATTTCACATATTATCCTTTGCAGCCTGCAGGCATTTCAATATGGAAATCCTTATTTGCAACATGACCAGTTACACATGCTTTTATAGCTTTTACGCAGTGCCTACGCGGTTCTGTAGCCACTTTTTATCGAGTTTACTTGTTCAGCACTACAAAAAGTTTTAGTATTTTTTTGCATAAGCAGCTATTCTATTTTTATCTTCTTTAGTCACAATTTTATTTTTTGTCAACCATTCTAGATTTTCATCTGTCTCTTTCTGTTTTCAGGAACTCGGCGTCTGCGACTACCCTACACGCGTTGACTGCTCATCAACTGCCATCAACACCGAAGTCTTTGCTCCTCAATCAACATCAGTTCAACCAGCAGCACCCACTTCTGCGCCACCAGCTCCTGTTTCTGACGCCCCATCTGCGCCTATTGCTCCAATAGCACCTATAGCACCTACGGCGACCTTCACCCCGCCAGCGTCACCTATAGTAGTAGCTGCACCTTCTATACTGAAGCCTGGTGAAATCAAGACTATATTCTCTGAGAACTCTCTAGTTAATACTCAAAGTAAGTAGAATACTTTCATGTTATTATGTTTCACTAACACTCCTACTGATGGATTTATAACGCTCCACTTAGCGCCGAGAGTTGAAATTCAATTTCTAGGCATTATTTTTGGGGTCGCTTCGTAATATTTAAAAGAGGCAGTGCCTTGTCTATTATTTGTTTAAGCCTTTATTATGTGTTAGGCAAGATTATTTCTCGGACAAAGACTGTTGCAAGATTTGTGTGCTTCATTTCAGACATCAAATTTAATAGTGCCTTGTATTTTTCAACATCAATACAATTTACCAGGTATTTGCTCAATTTAAAGTTTATTACGATGCGAATGGATACAAGCTAATTAACGAATGCTCAAACGTTGCCTAAATGATTAATTAAAATGGTCATAGCTGAGATTTCATACCCGTTTACTTCATTAAGTAATTAGAGTTTTTCTAAAAGATGAATGTTGCGTATGTGTCACTTTATATGGTTTTATTTCAGAAAGACAGTATTAAGAGCCAGTGGCAGTTCAAATAGGATTGTTTGCGTTATGTTACAGCTGATTCAGCTACTAACTTTTGACAGTCATGTAGTGCGGTTCTAGGAACAAGAATATTCTCGATCTTTCCTTGATATTCGTCGTTATCCATATCGTTTTCAAACTAATGTACTAACCATACGTTATTTGTATTTAAGGTTGGACCGCCACCCTCGTAGCTATGTCTCGTCAAGATGCCATCCGTCAGCTGCAGCTTGGTAACATCGCCAAAGTCGATGTCTAAGCTAACACTAGTTGTAGTTATATATCTTAAGGCTTCTGCTACCTCTACTGGTAAATACTCCTTTGAAAATAGGCTAATATAGTCATGCTTGGCTAGAGTGAGATCAAACAGAGCGTGTACTTGTAACTAAAATATTGTAACTAACAAAATTTTGTTCAAATACATATCAATAAGTTGAAATGAGCAATTGATTGGCCGTAAATCTAGTTTGGTTACTAGATTCCGCTTAGGTTTATTTATTAATGTCTTACTCAAGCTTAACACTATATCAGCAAATTGCATTTTAAATTATTGAAGTCATTACTAAATAAACTCTCCATAATTATTCCTTTGGTTCATTATTTTCTTCCTTTTTTACTTTAAGGTCAAATTGTGATCGGTGATTGGTGATCAGAAAAATTGTAAATGAAATAAAAGAAGTATATGTATAAAATATTATTTATTTACAAAAATATTAAAAATTATAAGTTCGCTAAAATTAACTTACATACGTGTTTATGACTAAGAACAACATTTATATTTCGACACAGCACCAGCACATTGTGTTGGTACCATGTCAAGGTTTTTTGAAGATTTCCAAAATTTGGCAACAATTGTTTCAGACAAAAACAAACCAAAAATATTGTGGTATTCGATTCACTTTCGAAATCCATGGCTTAGAAATACTCGAGCACCTCTTCAGACAGACAAAACCAAGATCACTAGACGAACTTGTGAAGACTAAAACAGATCATCTTCACGGGAATGATAAAGAAAGAGAATAAGATAATAATTTATCGAATGGCAATCATCATGTTGGATGGTTTACAGTCGACGTGCCGTCACTGGACATAGCACAAGGGCCCTAACAATAACATACTCATATATGACTCTGAAGAGGCCGTTCGTACACTATATCAAATGTAACGGGTTTAGCTTCAGTCTGTCCTTTGAGCCGCTCCTTGACATTCAGAATCCCAACTTCTTCAAAGCTTTCAGGTCGACGTCACCATAGTAATCCTCGCTGTAATGTTATCAGGTTATGAATCAACTGTTATAGTTTCTTTAGAAAGGGAAAATAATTCTTTTTTTCTTCGTATGTGTAATAATTTCATTAGCAAAATTAACTTTGGAAGTAAGAACTTTTGTGTGTTACTTTTCAAGCACACAATCAGTTCTTTTTGTATCTTTATTAGTTTAATCTATTTCAAATGAAGCTACTATGGAAGCTTTACTACTGTGAGCAAGACAGGAAGAAACTGCTTTTGCAGTAGATGCTTTTAGTTTCTTTAAGGATATTACTATTCATACATATTCATTTAATCTTGTGTCATCTTTAATGACACCTAGGAAATGAGTACTCAGAATATTATCTATCTTTAGTACAGTTTGCATTTCTACATCAGTAAATGCGGCTTTTAAGCTAAAAGTGGCTACAATAGCAAATTTATTGCATATATTTTTGACTATCTACATACATTGTTTCTATCTACAATCTACACTGTATACATATTTTTCTCCATAAGAAGTGACAAACCCGTGCTAAGTTTGAACCGTGCACCTAGCTTCTTAGGTGCCTATATAGGTGACTTTTTAATATTTTTTTTAATTAGCTCGGTATATGTATTCAGTGTTTATTTTTTTTTATCAGTGACAGAAAAGATATTAAGCGATACTAGATCAGATAGACGATATTCATAAAGTACTTCATCATATTATATCGGCTTTGATTGAATTGCATTGTAGACAGGCTCATATATGCTTACTCTTCACGATAAGGACAGCATTGATAACTTTATAGATGAACAAATATTTTACTTACAGAAGGGCACATCTTAAAATGCATTGGTTTCAACGTTAAAGAAGAATTAACGTACCTGGATTCCCAAGGATGACGGTTGGCTGTTACAGTCAGTAATATATGATTAGACAGAAGAAAATTACTAAAAGAACCAAGAAAATATTAATATAAGTATTAGAAAGTGAATGCATTAATGAAATAGAAAACAGTGAGGTGGAAAATGTTAGAAAACGGTGCTAAGGTGCATCACTACACACAGAGGAAATGAATACAACAGAATTTATTTTTTATAAATTTTTGTTTATTTTATCACTAAAAATAAAACTTAAGTATTACAGTTTCTATCAAACAACAACACTCAGTCGCAGCGAAATAATTCAGTACAATAATATATTTACAAGGTCATGGTATTAAACAGATACAATGGTATATCGATGTCCTTACGGATTTTAAACAGAACTACGTTGTCATAAATGAAAAACAACTTCCTTTAACGAGAGTTGTTTATAGTGCAAACTTTATACAGGTTGGTATAACTGGTTTCAATATATGAAAAGACACTATAAACTCTAAAATGTATGTAAAAATAATAAATATATCTATCGCTGTATGGTTTTACTAATTCCCTAACGTGCCTCAATGAAACTGTTCGAAGAAGCTACAACGAGAAGTATTTGGCAACTAGAAGTGATACATATCAACTGTAGCTCACTCACTAAACAATCGAATATTTTTGAACCTGGAACACGATCTGCACACACCATGAGCAACCGTTTTCTTTTTTTTTTACAAAGGTAATGTATCTCTTATTCAGCCAGAATTGTCAGATTGTAGGTTGCTCGTAGTGCGCGCAGAGTATTGGTTTATAGTTAACTATGTGAGTATTAAAAGGTTATGGGGTGGGGAATTGTATTTAGTTCTCCTTTTGGGGGCGGGGTTTGAGCTGCTTGGGCGTGTTGCGGGACTGGCCATCTTGCTGGAGGCCGGCGAGCAGCTCGCTCTTGCGGATCGTCTTCAGATCCAGATCCCCGTAGTAGTCCTCGCTGAAAATGTACGCGAACCTTACTACCTGCCTCGTCTACTAGCTAGCCTTAACTCTATGTCTTATAACCTACCGACGGCGAGTGAGTTAAACATAAATGGCTATCTCAATTTCTAGCAACTTTTACTACGCGAGTGGTAACTGGCTGCAAGAATTGTGTAATGTTATCTTGTACTCAGACGGCGTTAAAGAGTGAACCGCCTTGAAATGGCAACAAGAATGATATCCGTTCGCTTTTCCAACTAGCGTTATCTAACGTTTGTTTTTCTTGGCAGACAATTATGTGGTCCAGAGCTCTCGCAAAACTTAAAAAAAAAACGACTGTTTCTACGACCTTCGGTTAACGTGGTTACATCGTGACCGGCGCAGGCGCATCTCAGTATCGATCTGCTTGCGATTGTTCCACGTACACAGACCATGAACCGGATTTAAACATTTTGAAAGTTTTCTCATTGTTTCAATAGAGCTATGTTTTGGTTCAGATAAATGTTACCGATTTTTTGAAGAAACTGCGCATAGAAATGATGACAAATTAACACTACTTTCATAAACGACAAGTAAGTTCGTGCGCTAAGGATAGAAAAACCTCATAACTATTTCATGATTGCATGTCTGCGCCAGTCACCGGCATTCTTTTGAACATTTGCTCTTTTTATGAAAGGCATTGATAATTCAACCTTTGTGTCATACTCGAACAGTTACGCTCGATACGATGTCTGAGCGAAACACCGGTCATTACCATACGCTCCGTTATGTACCGGTCGGCATTGACCACGGTCATCCACCACGTCGGACATGACACGACGTGAGCGCACTATTTTGCTCTAAGACATGTTAATTTCAAAGTGTCCTAAATGTCGCAAGCGTGCAAGGCTCCGAACCGCATACTTGCGGCCAGCTATTCAGGTGGGCGAGCTTAGTACGGCGCACTATCCACCTATGTCTACCTACACAACGACATCTGTACAATGCTGATCGATTCGTGTATAATAAAGCTAAGGCAACACGAAGTGCAACCTATCTGTGTTCGTAATATGTTTCATTATTTATGTGCAAGAAGAGTTGTTAGTCACAAGGACGACATTGGTTGTGTGGAAGTGGTTACAGGGTCTCAGGGTTTTGAGACACCAAGAATATCTTTATACCAGATTAATATTTAGGAGCCCATTCAATATTAGTTATTTTTGTCAAGAATTTCATCATCATTAGGATACTTTCTTGGTGTCCATAATTAGGGTAGGTACCAGTAGCGAAGGGTCAATATTTGTAAGAGGTAATTCGGAGTATATCTTTAATGTGAGTAAATTATTTGTCCATAGAATACTGACTGTGCCATTTTTCAAAGGGAAACCGGTAGGAATCGAGTTGTATTGAACCTTCGCCACTGGTAGGTACTAGATGTTAATGTACCCCACAAGACGCTAGTAACACCACAGAACCAGTATTCAACCAGTGAGTAGAAGAGTCCTAGAGTGCGTTCAAGCTGCCTGTCTCACTTGCTTTACTTGAACGGTGAGGATAGGACATCCGCATTCGATCGTGCAGTTATGAAAATAAATATAATAATATCAAGAGTTCCATGGATCATGAGTCATGAGGAGTTGAACTGATATTGAAATGCGTATGTCCTATGATGTGGTGTGTATACAATATGTACATGAGGTTTAAGAAATTTAACTCACCATCCGGGAACATCTTCGGGGTCTTCGCAGTTGCCTGAGCCGTCAGTGTCTCCGATTTTGAACACGGTACCGATGGGGCATCCGTACTCGCGGGCGACTCCCTCCATACAGATGTAGTACTTGCGGCAGTCTTCAGGGTGGGCGTGACGGCTGAAAGAGCCAGCGCTCGACACCTCACCGGCAGCGGGGCAAGCAAAACCGTTCGCTACTTCTGGGAAACACCAACGAGGTTACGTGAGCGAGAGTGCGGAAGGCGAAACCGAAATTTGGCAGCGACAGCAGTGATGAAGTTGAAGGAAGTTCACGGGAATAGTATGTGCACAGAGGTTTCATGTGCGTCAGCGTAAGGTACTGATTTGATTGTAATCACATTTTGACGATAAACATACCAGTCTGATCGTTTGACCAGACTGCATGACTTATAGATTTATATACACAATATCATTGCAATAACATTGCAAACAACTCTTGATCTTGAATTGGATTTTCAAGGATTGAAGATCTGCGGTCACTAACTGTCATTAACATAAACCACAGATCCACAGCAGCTCGACCGCAAATCAATAAGGGTGCTATACAG
Source organism: Eugnorisma glareosa (assembly GCA_947578425.1). NCBI lineage: Eukaryota > Metazoa > Arthropoda > Insecta > Lepidoptera > Noctuidae > Eugnorisma > Eugnorisma glareosa. Next base: position 18,104,806 of record OX387959.1, read on the forward strand.
GTCAAGTTACTAGTATAACGTTCAAATGTTACGTACCCTCGTTCCTGCACTCGGGGACCTGGTCAGCCCACATGCACACGCGGGATTCCCTGTCGTAGGCAAGGCCGGGGCTGCACTGGTAGCGGGAGGCTTCGCCGTTCCAGCAGTTCCAGAAGACATCGCATTTGTTTACGTCAGGGAAGATACCGTACAGCCGCTCGCAGTGGGGGGTTGCGATCGGAGGCTCTGTGGAACGAAACGAGACATTGAAGAGACGAACGAAAAAACACAAAAGAGACTTAAATTGGTTGAACAGGATAAGAACTCTTTGTTTTCGACAAGGACTAGCTAACTACAAAAACCCAGCGCCAAAACATTTATGGTTCTCCGAAATGTCACTCCATTTTCAGGATAATTGGCTATCAATCAAAAGCAGCAAAAAGCTTTCAATCTTCATTTCCATAAAAAAGCCATCAAAGAGTAGAGCAAAAAATCTACCTACTAAAATTGGCAGCAATAAAATAAAATTTTACGAACTGGCTCTAGTTCAAGGTAAGCAGTGATATGGATATTTATATCTTAGACATATTTGCATAAAATAGATATTTGAACATCTAGTGATGTAAAAAATATTGTCCTCATACATAATTTTGTATTATACCTCTGTGATATGAATTGGCCTAGTGACCTTTACGACATCCTGGTGGTGATTGGTATTTCGAATAATATTATCCTTATGACACATGTGTGATTATGTAAAACCTTCGGCCTTGACCGTTTGTGCTAGCAAAAAAAATGTTGTTGCTAAGTTAAGTGTGCCTTTCGATTTTTATAATATAGATGGCTGAATTTATGGCAGACAGAAACGTGACGAGGAAAATCATGATGGTACTTTTTTTGTTCTATTGTATTTTTTGTTTCATACTTTTATGCTATAATATCTATAACTATCTCGCCAAATTTCGAAAGTTATGTCTGAGATCCATGTCATGGCGGCCAGGATAGTGCCATCAGCCGGGCCCGAATCTAGCCTGGTGGTTGTACCGAAAAAGCCTGATAGAAAACCCAATAACGCTACGCCTGAAATGGGAATCGAACCCAGGACCACCAACAAGGCTTCGATAGCTGCTGCTAACGAATCACTACATAGTATAAAACAAAGTTGCTCGCTGTCTGTCTGTCCCCATGTATGCTTAGATCTTTAAAACTACGCAACGAATTTTGATGCGGATTTTTTAATAGATAGAGTGATTCAAGAGGAAGGTTTATATAACATTGCACCCGTGCGAAGCCGGGGCGGGTCGCTAGTATAATTATAAAACAAAAAGAAGCGCCATATCTTACCAAGCTGTGTCCTGTCTCCACACTCAACGTTGTGCTGGTAGTCGCAGTTCTCAGTCAAGTATTTGGAGTCAGTGGCGTCGAAGGCAAGACCGTTGCCGCAAGTCTTGAGTTCAGCAGCACCGTTGTCGCACTTCCAGTATTTGTCACACGAGATGTGGTGGGGATAGAAGCCGAAGTCATCGGGACATTTGAAGGTCTCCTGGCCGACCGCTGAAAAGAGAAAATTTGGTTAGGAATTGTTGGGGTATTCGTGTTGTGAGGAAAAAGTAAGGGTAATTTACTGTTGAAAGCTTTGGTCGAACAATGTGGCTGTTATCGTCCGTCGAACCAGTTTCGAATACTAATTTGTTTGCATAATATACAAACACCTTGGACTCCATTTAAAAATCTGTAACTGTTTGTCAAAATGCCAATATTGGCAACAGCGGTGGTGTAACGACACATCACAGTGTTTGAATTTTAATGAAATTACAAAATGAACCGCTAGGGGATTTGCTAAATAACGATTATGGTGCGCGAATATTGCATCAGACTGGGCTCGGATAGGGCCGCTCTTTCTCCAAGGAACGCAAACGGCTGTAATGAGGCAACAACGATACAAACTACAGCATAAGACTGGTTAGCACGTGTATGTTCGTTTTCACGTCTTATACTAAACAACAGCTGAATGAACCTATATAAAAGAACACTGTTGGCTCGGTTCAGTTCTGAAAGATGCTATTCCAGCAGGACCAATTAAATTATTTGACGTATTCATTTAGGTATTAGCGAAAACGGCAGCAGTCTTTGTTCGTCGATATGTCATGAGGTAATCCCGTTTTAGGTAACAACTGTTACCAAATACAACTATTACAGTTCTTGCATAAACATTACGGTACATTTTCGGCCCGCGGAAGTATAAATTACAATGCTAATTGAACGTTATGTGAGTGTGAAATCTAATTCAAAGATGTATGGAGCGAACTAAGAGTTACCTCAAGCTAAATACAGTCGCGCTTCTTCCGAAAATACATGGTTATTTGTATAACACCAACAACCTTGCAGGAGTACCTACCTTATTCGTATGTGCATGACTTACATTATTAACTTTATAGAAATAAGGTTCTTTTTTATGATATGCTACTGCACTTAGCTTGAGTAAGTAAAAATTTCAGAGTTAGTCGTTATAGAGATCTCACCTTAAGTCGTTGATGTTTTTAAGTCTGAATGTGGTTTAAATTACCTCAGAGGACTATTGAATGTGGTATACGTAATAAATGCATGTCGCGTTAACACCTTGTTTACAAACGTGCTTCCCCGTAAGAGTTATGTCACATTATGTCACAACATGTGTGTCACTATACCGGTTGACATTTGCGAGAAGAAAGCCCCCATCGCGCCATTTTGCAATACATTACTCTGTCTCTAGAGTGTTCGACGATTTGCAAGTGCATTAGCTCGATAAATTGTAAAGGTACTGCTGCTGTGAATTGAATCGAGTTGCAAACTTAGAAATTTCTTTAGCAACTTTCCAGACCGGTCTGATATTTAGCATTTAGTAGAAAACTGAAACAGGATATAGTGCTTACTCCTCTAGTTTAAGACTACTAAACTGTTCCGAATTAATCGACACTTTTTTTTATTCAATCGTGTACGTCGCATTACACACTAATATCTATTTAAAACTTTCGTAGGATCGCATATTGCATCGATGTTTACGTATAACACTTCAGTTCCTTATAATATACATTATTTTCTTATTAATAATTTTAGAAGCCATTAAGTTCTCGATTTTAGTAACCAAACTACACTCATTACCAATTGAAATAGTACAATTTTTGAAATAAACGTTGGAAATCACTTAATAATTATATTAAAATCTATTATTATTCAATAACCTTGAATTGAATTGCTCCTAAAAAGTTGTAGGTTATACTCATCTGCATAAGTGTTCGCAAACAACTTTTCTTATTAAAATCAAACGCGATATCGAGGTGAACCACCGTCGCATGCCTGGCATTCCTCGGCCGCCAGACTAATAAGCAATATGGAACAAATGTAGAGCGGTTTCGATATCATTGAAAATTCGGATCACCGCTTTGGGTCGCGTTATGCTTGTTTTACGCCAATTACATCTGTTAATTGGCAGATGACTGGGGTTTTAATCGCTCATTAAGTTTGTGGAGCGAGCGAGTATAGCTGAAATGAGGTGCTGATTACACATGTCAAACATTAGTATACTTATTGTGTTGGAACTAAGTGGATTTCACACACTGTTTGCGGGCGAAGATTCAGTTCTTCGTGTGATAGATGTTCACACGTATTCTAGAACGTTCCGTAATTCTCGATATGAAACTAGATTCGAATCCAAATCGAGATTTATGTAGATAACGGTTTGTTGTTCTAGAATATAGCCCTCATCATTCGATTTTCAAACATTGCGATTATGTACTTACAAAGCACGCTGAATCGATGTTCAAAAACGTAATAACTCTTCATAGAAAAATAACTCTGGCTGGCAAGAATTGTCCTACCCAGCTTTACACAAAAATTACATAGTATATTGTCAACAGCAACCAATCAGTGTGCTAATGATTCTATATTCAAAAAACGTGACAGCACTGCATGAAAAAAAAACAGTGGCAAGAATAATCAAGCCCAGTTTATCCCAGCTTTATAATGACGTATTAGTGTCAACATTAACCGGGCCATGCCTAGTGAATCGGTCAGGTTGCTCAGTGAACCGGGCAGGTTGCGCAATGCCCGGGCGACACCGGAGCCCTCGTGTGCACATGACATAATTATTGATCTGCCCGATGCTTACCTTGTCATAACGCATTATGTAACAGAAGTAGTGACTACTGAGGAATTTGTTTGGTTACGACGTGACTTTTTTTTTACGGGTTTTTTTTACTTACTTATTTACTTTTGGTACTCTGAAGTGGGTGAACTAAGAAATGAAAATTATGTGTGATAATTTGTAAACTTTCTGATGGAAGGGCTTCAAAACAAAGGATAATTTAGTTTTACATGAGACCATAATAATAATGATGGGTCTAAAACAATAACTTCACACCTCTTGATAGACTTGACTGTAATAAAAGAGGTACTTAAGCAATTAAAAAAGTAATTACACAGCTATCTGACCATGTTCTCAAACCCACAATTATCGAGCCAAGCTTTCCCTCAGATAATTATTATTTTTACGATATTCATGAACCACGCATTGTGTTACAAACAATGTACAATAACGGTCATAAAGCGAGAATATACACAAGAAATAGCTAGTCACTAGCCGAGAGAAATTACAACTGCAAATTACGCCTATTGTGTAATGGCTCCATGTGTACATTACATAAACACGATACATTATTATGACAAAGGTCGTGTAATACATTAAGTAATACAGTGAAAGCCACAAAAATTGACCTACCGCCGAGATGTGGGCGGAACTTTCGATTTCGTTAAGACGATGCGCCTGAGTCTGTGCAGTTGAGTAATTTCTCTCACGCCTGACCTTTATCGTGTGGGCCGATGAATGTATCACATAAATCAGCTCACGTCTATTTTGCATGTTTTTAAATGTCTCATTTTCATATGGGATGTTGCAAAGTACTATTTCATCTTCGATTGAATAGCAAGGTTTTTCATCTCATTTCAATATTTAACATGAAACTTGCTTAATAAATGCTGATAACTCTTTACAAAAGTCGAAACTGTAACCTTCTTCATCTAATGCATTTAAAATTGTTCTAAAATGGCGCTGGCACACAGACTATTCTAATGCCACTAACCTAATAAAAAAGCTAACCTCTACAGACAGCCTAAAAAAAATCATTCATCAACCGATTCGAACAAGGCGTTCCATTTTTAAAAGAGTTCACGCTCGCGTTGATAATATTTTAAAAAGAAATGATTACTGGCTCATGAGTAATCTGACGTAATACACCATTAGATAACGTCTATTGTCGGACGGTGAAAGTTCGTAAGCTCACCACAAGTGTAATGGCTTTAATAGGAGCATTTATTTTTAATATGAGAGGCCATTATGTTCATAGTAATAGAGAGTATCACTTTTAATTCGTGAGTAATAATAAGAATTATGTTTTGGTATTGGTATTTTTAATTTGAATAGCTTATTGTGCTATTATTTTTTTAGATTTCTAATCGATAGTATCCAACATTTCACTTGCAACAGTTAATAGATAATCCTTCGATGTTAATAGCTTCATTTAATTGACACATTACAATGCCTGAAGTCAAACATTCGACGACCCTATAGTAAATTAATGAGCAATACAAATTCACATCGTACCTAAGAGGCTGAGCGTGCGCAGGTGTCGTCGCGTAATCCTTACGTAACCACTAATTTTATTTCAAACCACTCTTGCGCATCTAAAGGGTAGAGTTATTAAAGCAACAATTTAGTGGCACTTGCAAAATTATGAATGGCACAGATTAATTATTAAAACTAGTGTGTTAGGGGTGTTAGGTCATAAAACCGATTGCAACATTTTAAAACTCAAACGTGTATAATTTGTAGAGATGAATAAGGACCTAATTGTATTTCACTCAATTAGGTACTGCAATAATATCCTATTGCATACAAAATCTTCCGTGTACCACAATTGAATGATTCTAAAATTAAATTGAAAATGTTAAACTTGAAATAACAGGATGTAATATGAACAAAATAAAAAGGAACTGACTTTTAATTATCCTTTGTAAATTCGAGGCTTGTTTGTGCCGAAAATAGTCATGAAAACCAGGCATGGTGATGCCAATGCATGGAAAAAAAAAGTAAACACCAGCACAATGCGTAGGGCTAACAAGAGGTTATTTATATCGTCGCATGAAGGACAGACAATCACTGGCTTGTAGTTGTATCTGCACTAGGTACCTTCTCAGCGTAGGCTATTCGACTTGTTGTAGCGATCGAAATGTGATTTGAAACAGCAGCGATTGAATGGAACATCGATGAGGAAAATAAAAGGTAAAAAACCGCTTTAAAAGACCCAGTTTGATACTCAACAGTCAATTGTTTTTGGTTTCTAAAGTTTGAATTAAAGTTCATTTCGATTGTCGACAGTCAATTGTTTTTAGTTTAAAAATCGATTTAGATTTGAATTTAGGTCCTTTTCTACTGTCGATACTCAATTGTTTTTATTTGAATCTAAGTACACAATGTAAGAAGTGAAGATGATATAGCCAGCATTGAGCCAGAATATGCTACTTCAAGTTATGATTTAACAGATGCATTTTATGCAACTCAAATAAAATGATTGTCAGTGAAAATATGACCGAACAATCCATCATTCATATTTCTGTCAAGGATCAATAAATTGAAGGAAACATTGTCATTTTTTATTAAAAAAAATATCGTCAGTCATTGTATTATGGATGGGAAAACACAGGATGCATGCATTGTTTAATAAAACGTACAGCCGTGAGATATCATTGTAGACGGTGTATTTTTGCCAAAGAAAAACAGTTTCCGGTGCATTGTTTAGGTGCAAGATCGTTAATTATTTCGTGTATTTCCGGTCAAACGACCTCTTGATTAACTTTGACTTTATTTTGAAAAGTGACCTTAGAGATATCTTGACAACTGTGGGTCGTTATCTTAGTAAACAAATGTGTTAACAATGGCCACTGTCTGTAAGTACGTTATGAGTTTTCTCATAATACAAACATAGACTAAAACCTTTTTCTCACTGGGGTAGGCTGAAACTGCAGAACTCCACTTGTTCTTCATATACTCCTATCTCCTAAACTCACTCTCTCTCTTTTATTTTTCTGTGTATCTATGTTAACAAATAAATAAATGATTGACAGATTGATGATAATAATATGACAATAATTTTAAAGTAGGGATAAAATAAATTTGTCATAAAACAGGAGAATCATTAATTACTTTTCAAAGTTTCATACTCAAGAAATTTTATGCATAGTGCCAGTAAAAAAGCGATTAAGGATGAATTAATTTAAGGAAAACCTACCTACCTACATCGTTAAAAAAATGTTTGTAATGATTATTATTCAACATAATTATATGTCTTATTTTTGGATGGCTATAACAGCAGAGAAAGACCAAAGAAACGATAGATGAACTGTGTGATGGATGATATGGCTAAAAAGGAACTGACTGCTGAGATGTCGAGTAATATAGAAGTATGGAAGAAGAAGACATGCTGCGCCGACCTCAAATACATTGGGATAAGGGCAGAAGAATGAGATGATAATGATGGGGACTTGGTTTTATTAAGAACGTACATTTCAAAATGCAATCTGAACAACGACACTAAAATAATTTGTTCCAAAAAAAAAAAAATCAGATCAAAATACTGTTCATTCAGTTCAATGGCTTACAATTACTCAAGTCATTAAACAATTTACCGAACAAATTAATAACAATATTGTTACCGTAATAGATTACTAAATTACACCTTATTATCGCATTGTATCGGAGAGAGTAAAATAATTATCCAATTAACTTTAATGTAGATATTTTGCTGAACACGCAATGCATGATCAAATTTACGGTCACTTTTTAATTATCGACAGCTATTTAACTACAAAGTGTAATAAAAACTGTAATAGACTGTAGAATATTTTCTCTAATAAGAATTCATTCTTATTTATTTTTGTCAAAAAAACATATTACGACAACACCAATTAAGGTGCTTCTTAGCTTCTAGTGTTGAGCGACTAAAATTACTTTTTACGAATATTTAATTTAATTTGTTTCTCTGAAATAATACTCGTAAGTAATGGAGAAAGTAGTCTGCTGATTATATTTTCTACTTCAGTTAAGCTTTGCTTGCGGCATTTTTTTAATAAATCCGAGCTATCATTGAAGGTAATCTTCGAATTTGACGTCTGTACAGGTATATCTACCAACTTATATTCAAGTCAGATGAGGCTGTTTCATTTTATAACAAGGATTTGTGATATACTACCACTAAAACTAGAGACTACTGAAAAATAACGCACTTATTAAAACTGGGTTTATTTTTTTGGTTTGTAGCCTATTTTACCCGGGCCATAATAACGAATCGACTGACACGTTATTCATCAAAAACGGATGAATAGTTTAGGCGCTACCCTTCCTTTTGGCTTCGCTGTAGTCAGGTAAAAATAATCTGAGACGACAGTACTTTGTTTTTCCGCCTGTGTCATAATCATTAATCATCAGTATTCTGCCTATATGCCAATATATTTAAGGTCGGTGCTTCCATAACTTTCAATTATTATTCCTTATTTTAGAAATCACCACATTTCACCTTTGTTTGGGCATCTTAATTCCTAATGGCCAGTTATTTTTATCTACCTACAGCCTAATATATCAAGTCAGTGTTAGGTTTATTCTCGAACAAACTCACGATTAAAAGCTATATAACAACATCAGGTAATATCTAACGCACAGGTAGTTATTTGCGCACTCAAGCAACTGATACATTTTCTCCGTGTTTTCATTGCTCTCGTGAAATTCGCGCACGCATCGCGAGACTCGATAATCAAATAACTTCACGCTTGCTATAATGACATTATGAATATTTGATAGCGTGCCTAACTGCCGTTAAAGTTAGTTAGTTTAGTTAACAGTGTTAAGGTAACCCGGCTATTTATTACTAAGGCGTAATTTAACCATAGATTTAATTGACCGAAAACAATAACACTGACTCAAACGAAACAGTTAAAGTTTACAGTTCATTTGTAAGCAATTAGAAAACAAGCACAAATCGTTCAAGATTGTTCTATTAAAGAAAAAGTCGAGATATATCGGCGCTTGCGCAATTGATCGCGTTGTCCGTGAGAACTGGGTACGTGTTAGAAATCCTAACAATGGTGAATTCCACAAGCGGCTCATAACTAACCTCAGAGTGAAAACTGAACATCCTGTAGTAGAACACGAGTTTTATATTAATGTTATCACTTAAAACCTGCCTCGGGCCAAGTTTGTGAACAAGAATAGATTTTCTAATAGAATATTGTACCAGGGAATCATGACGTTAAAGCAGAAGGTCAATTATTTAGTAGTGAGTGAAAAAAGGCTTGCTATAAAGATAATGCTAATTAATAAAATAAGGTACCGTAATATTAAAGAATTGTACCAGGGTAGCATGGCATAGAAGGAAGACATCTTATTTTTAGCAGTGAGTGAAACAAAGCTACCAATAATAGGCGACGATGAAAAAAATTTGGTAATAACTACTAAAGACTTTCTGTACCACCTTGCAGGAATGTGAAAGAACACGTCTGAGTTACGTTAATATAAAAGCCAGAGGTTGAATAGCAATGAAAAAGTCAAGGAGGTTCCATCAAATAGTTTGTTGCACTGAAGACTTTGAAAGCGTATAAGCTTCTGCAATACTTAGTATGTATAGCTATATAGAAAAGTACTGAAGCTGAAGACATGTTGCTTCGACAACAAATAAATTGGGATGAGAGCAGGAGGGTGATGTTGACAACACATACGTATCTTGGCCATCAACTATCGAGATTTTGCAGCCATTATTAAATTCGTGCCTCATCTTAGTGACCGTTAGGCCAGTCAATGTTAAAAGACAATGATTATTCATCAAGTCAATGTGAAATGATATTGTAATTACACTCGACTTCCGCCATTCTTTGAACGGAAATGAGTGCTATAGAAGTCATGAGGAAGTCCATAATATGGAGGATGTTTGGATACTATGGTCAACGGTAATTGGCTGAATAATTTAATTATTAATAAATAAGTGCGTATGTATACTATATGTCATAATTGAAAGTCTGCCCTTGAACAGTTATCTCTTCCGATAGCTATTTATATAGAAAAAAAATCAGTGACACATCATAATGATAGTATGAATACAGGTAATCTATACGGTCTTTTTTTCTAGGCTGAATATTTCAGCAATTCATCCATGACACGGGACTATTTCTAGATGACTTCGGAACACGAGTTTTTTTTTAAGTCTTTGTTATTTATGGAATTTAACTGGTGCCAAGATGTCGAGAAACAAGATTATGAAAGAGCTATCGCCCGATACATTTCTGTAAACAAACATAACTTAACTAAACGACTTCGGAACTCCCTCGTTATGTAAACTTAAGTTAACTTAAGAACCAACTTTCGATAATCATTATGTAGTAGCACGTGGGAACTATTGATCCCATTCCAAAGGCTTTGAGCAACACACATATACATCTATGTCATAACTTGACACTATAGTGGGTGCGTGCATTGCGAAAAATGCTAATCAGTCAATTTTGATTGCGCAACACCCTCTATGTATAGAATAAATATACTGTTAAAAGGATTACAACATTTCTCTAAGATCACTGAATTTCTTTGTATAGAAATTATGATGCAATATTTTTGTGTCCATCATATTTTATGCAGCGATTGTAATAATTATGTATTTTAATGTATCTATTATTTTTCTGCATTTATCGATGGATTAAGTGAAAGCTTCTTTATGAGAAGCTCACGACCAAAGCTTTCGATAAGTCATAAAATTAATATCGATAAACTTTAACGGGCAATAGTTTTGACATAATAAACAATTATTATGAAAACTCGAGAAAGCGCTTTCTCGTGGTATGCAGTCGATAGCTGTATGTGTCTTAGTTGAGAACAAATTCCAGCTCCAGTTAACATTAAACTGCTCAAAATTTCTGTACTACGACGTTATGAGGTCATTGACATGTGGGAAAAAAGAATAGTGCCAGTAGAAATGGGGTTGATTGGCATCGCAATAAGACCTAGTTCACACACTTGTGAAGCATTATGTGATTAATTATATCAATGTGTTACAGACTCTATTGTTCTGCAAAGATGTCAGAATGTCATTTTGCTAGATTCATGTTTGATGCGATTTTGTACTTTAAGCAATAGTACTAACAAGGTTGATTTTCAGCGTAGTGGACACAGATAGTTCTCAAGCTCCATTACACGATTTCGCCAATAAATATCCAGTATTGATACGATCAGTCCGTGTGTCACTGGGGCAAGTCATTGTCGTTACACCACATCGCTGGCCGCAATCTATCTGTTCTCAACACTTGTTGCGCGCGCGCAGTTGCAACGCTTAAGTGTGGAAACTGTATCGATAACACTGCAACTGCTTTTGCGTTGCTACGCCAATTAAATTTTTATCGATACATGAGAGCAGGCGAGCCACACATCTAGATTGTTCCGTCGTCACTGGACACAGGTATCCGTCGATCGCTTCGCGGGCGCACCCTAAATATTTCAAATGTTACGTACCCACGCCGAGGGCGGCTGCTAGCACTAATAAACACCGTGAATTCATGATTAAACTGTAAGTCCTTGCACGAGTGAAGTGGACACTGTAACGTTCAAGCACACACTGCGAGCGGGTGAATGGGCGGTTGATGCTTTTATATCGGGTAGGCGTACGCGGCGCAGCGACGGTGAAAAGCGACGCCGGCGCCCGCGCAGTCCCCGCGCGCGCCCGCCTCACACCCGCGGGGTGCAGCGCACCCCCGCGTCGCTGACAACGTTTGTACATCATCATCACTCGATCATGGTGTTAGGAAAATTCATTTAGTCGGTTACAGTGATTTAGTCCCTGTTACTGTACACCTAACCAAATACCTGCTCTATCGCTACTTTGTAATGGAAACTGTAAAGATAAATGAGATAATAATAAATCATTCTATTCATATTTCATTATATTATTGTCTCTGTTATTAATATGTGTAATCAATCAATATTCGTTTATTGTAGAATCTACACAATTGACGCATTGTACACATCATCGCGTATGTTAGGTAATCTTTGCTTGTGTTTTTTATTATTTTTATATTTCTGAGAGTATTAGGACACTATTATGAATTTCTGTAACCATATTGCTAAATCTATTTGGTAAATACATGTCTTGATCAAGATTCAAGGTGTTAAAATTTGTTGAAACATCTTTTATTTATGTTGAATTTATTTTGATTTTCAGTTTGTTCTAGATCGCCTAGCTGGTCACACCACTTCGATTTTATTTTTGGGAGTACAAACATATTTTCCACTTCCTTTGATTGATCAGAAGGTTAGTCTAACTCTAACACAAAACGCAACAATGTAACATTATATGAACTACATAATACAAACAGCCATATATGCATACTCACTTGTTTTTTTTAATACTAAATAGGCTCGTGTTCGGCCGCAACTCGCCTGATATGTTTCTACCTCATAAATATGTCAGAGGATACTCAAATCCATTAAGTCAAAACATCTCGAGCTCACTCAAGCAACAAACACAGGCGATCTTCAAGCCAAGTGGTCCTCGGTCCAGCGTTCATCTACAAACAGCGAAAGTGTTTTCCGAGATGAATCACGACATATCAGATCGATGGCTTACGAACCTTGAATTAAACATCGCATTCATAAAAGGAAATGTTCTTACCGTAATAGGAGGTTAATAAAATTAGCATGACGTGATATATCTGTGTTTTATCTTGTATCTATCTTTACATATAAAACAGTTCCGTGGCTGTTTGTTGGACAACGCAGTTTGAAGCCGTGAAAATACTTAAGAGTTTTCTAACCCAGGTTAGGTTTCTACCGAAATGTTGGAAAAATAATTGGTAGGAAAATCTCGGGGAAGGTATGTCAGAGTTGCCATTCAACGTGGCAATGTGGTCAGTCTTCTGGGCACGTCTACGGATGACAGCGATGCGGAGGAGTACTTTGACGCGTAAATGGACAAAGCACTCCTCCGCTGTTACCGAAAAAGTTTTTTGTTAACAATTAAAATTAGAACTTAAAAGTGACATAGATGGATGTTTGTTTGTGACTCTTTCACGCAAAAACTACTGAACGGATTTTGATGAAATTAGGCACACATATAGTTTATAACCTGAATTAACACATAATACACTTTTTATCCCGGTAATATGATCCTGTGGGACAATTATCGAACTCCACGCGGGCGAGGCCGCGGGCATATGCTAGTTTATTATATTTCTAATTCATGCGAACGAAGTAGATGCTAGTTGTTGCTATTCTCACAGCATAGATAGCAAAACAATAGTTTTACACTCGGCTTATAACTAAGGTTAGGTTACAAGGTTTGGCGAAAAAAATCTCTCATAGATCTCTTTGAACGGAACTACGGATGTATAAAATGGTGGATTTATAATGTTTTCATTCAGAATTCGTGTTTCGTTACTCAGAAATGTTTCTGCATATCAAACGTTACTTATAACTGTAAGAATCTTTCTTATTTGACAAATTTTAACACAGCGTTCAGTACGTCTAACCAATGATATCCAAGCAAACAAAAAACCGATTAGAGTTATTTTATTTTGACTTAAAATAATAATTTGCAGGCGCGGCGGCACTCTAGAATAAACACTACAATTAGGTAAAAATAAAATCACTTTAATCAGTGTTTTTTTTACCTGGATACCTTTGGTTAGACGTACTGAACGCTGTGTTAAAATTCGTCCTTCTATTTTAATGGGACCTTATATACTGCATTTTAGATAGGAATTAAAATGTATAACAACATTTTTAAAGAGATAGAAAATACAGATTAATATACTAAACAGTGAGTAGTGTTTGTAAATAACACTTTTTTTTTTTTTTTTACCGATTTGAAATCATCAAATAATTCCTCCCGCTCTGGGCTGAGCAGGAGGGAGTGTCAGACTTTTACTGACTAAAACCCATCCATGTTCCTTCCTTTGCCCTTTGTGTTCCAGGGCCGCGGTATCTCTTTCGAACAGTCCCGCAACCCTGGCAGGAGCTGAAAATAACACTTAGAACTGTCTTTTAAAAAAAATTATGCTAAGGCACTCTCTCTCTTTCACTGTTATGATCTCGTAAAAGTAAGTTATTAAAAGTGCAGGCGGCGTTTGGTAATTTCTGTCCATCTCCATGGCCATAAACATCACGCCTGTAATCCTCCAAGTGTTAGGCAGAGGTGTACCTATCAGTACACGCACATTTTGCCAGTTATGTTTAAGTCCCATGTAAAACGGGGCGAGCCTATTGCCATCAACCGGGCGCTGATTCGGATTTCGTGGCTGCAACTGATAAATTCCTGATAGAAAAACCCAATAACACTTTGCTCGACCTGGGAATCGAACCCAAGACCTTGCGTAGCAGTCGCGCTTGTGGCCACTAGACCAACGTGGCAATAAATAAAATGAATAATACGATACATTGCTTGTGAAGTTGTGTTCTCTTGTTTTAGATACCTAGAAATTTCTTGGAACTATATTTGAGAGATACTAAGGTTTCGTTCAAACTCCGAATTTCTCTAATTCATCTATTTATAAACCCCCGGTTCCTGAGATCCAATTTCTATCAAACCCATTTCTATCTCGATTATATCCACGCATTTTAGAACTGATCGATAAGATCAAGTACACGGTATGTGTGTTTTATCTACATCTATACTAATATTATAAAGAGGTAAAGTTTGTGAGTTTGTGAGGTTGTAGGGGGTAATCTCTGGATCTTCATTAATTTTGAAAATTCTTTCACTAATAGGAAGCTGTATTATCCCGGAGTGCCATAGACTATATTTACAACGTGCCTGTGGGATTATTTCCGATCTAAACGCGAGCGGAGCCGAGAGCAACAGCTAGTCTTCTATACATCTATACAAATAAATAAAATTGAAGCGTCTGTTTGTACTTCCAAAATAACAGCTTTTGAGTGCATGCATATGAAAGTATTTAAGGTAACATAGCTATATATAAAAAAATATTTTTTTTGTCTGTCTGTCTGTTTGTCCCGGTTAATCTCCGAAACGGCTGGACCCATTTTTACGGGACTTTTATTGGCAGATAGCTGATGTTATAAGGTCTAACTTAGGCTACTTTTATTTAACAAAAAAGAGTTAGGATTCCGTTCATAAAAATTAAAACCCTTGATATTGGTAACAAAGTCGGATTCAAATAGCGAAAGTCATATTTTATAATAATTTCACGCAGATAAAGGTCGCGGGTAACAGCTAGTTTAACCTAAAGCACCAAACAGTAGACTCAATTTCCATACAACTCCCGAGCGAGACCCAAAGTCTGCCATAACCATTTCTATCTCGATTTCCCCGATACCTTTGTAAGGCCAGTATTATGGCAACTGATCGATAAGATCACGCATACGATAAGTGCGTATATTTAGGACAAGGATGTAGGCAGCAGTCGACGACCGTCCGCGCCCGACGCGAAGGCCTGCTGGTTTCACGGCACAGCTCCAACGAGCATGCAAGTGTAGATGTGACAGTTGGTTGAAACCGGCCCGTATGTTTTTTTAAATCTTTCACAAATCATTATTTGTGACAGACAAAGAAGTGAGACAAGAAAGGTTAATTTTTTTTCATTGAATTTCGAAACCTACAAACGAGAGTATAAAAGGTCCCATTAAAATAAATGGACAAATTTTAATACAGCGTTCAGTACGTGTAACCAAAGAAAAAAAAAACACTGATTAAAGTGACTTTATTTTGACCTAATGGATGTGTTTATTCTAGAGTGCACTTTATTATTTAAGGTCAAAATAGAATCACTAATCAGTGTTTTTTTTGCTTGGATATCATTGGTTAGACGTACTGAACGCTGTGTTAAAATTGGTCATTTATTTTAATGGGACCTTTTATACTCTCGTTTGTAGGTTTCAAAAATCAATGAAAAAAACTGGGAGGATGCCATCAGTGAATGGACTTTAACTTTGATAGCTCATATCTCGGAAACGTGACAGTTTAGAACATTTCGTCTCCTATAAAACTAGTTTGTATTGATATCAGCTATCGATTAACATAGGTTTTATGCGTGAGGAATTTAGTGAGGCCGGCCTGGCCATTAAATTCAAAGTAGAACTAAGAATTATAATCATTAAACAAAGCCCATTGAATGATTTTTTCAAGAAATATTTATTGAAATTAACCCCATTGAATGACCTTTTTATGAAATAGGTACTGTATGGGGTTAAATGAACTTAAGGGGTTGTTTTGATGATTTTAATGATAATAATTCTGTAAAAACATATATTATGTGTTACTTGCGCGACTCATATTTTAATCAACATATAACCTGACACTGACCTGCAAATTGCAAAAAACATAAGACAATTTTAATTTTGCGGGCTAGCCTGGCGCCTTCACCGGAATATGTCGATCTAACACTTTAGTTTGACATTTGAATTCCTTGTTCATCAAATTAATAATACCTACACTTATTGAAACTTTCCAATAATCAATCAGTTACGTAAACCTAATTAATTTAATTAAAAAGCTATCCAGGAATTTTTAACATCATATTACACTGTTCATTGTGACAATTATAAAGTAGGTCATAACTTAACTTTTTTTTTGCAAACTATCTGCCATTAACAAAAGGACCTTTTCTACCTACTCCTAGTTACAAAATAATTATGACTAATTACCTAGTCTTTGCCGTCGTCACCGCGATGTTTGCCTCACTGCGCCGGCGCAGCTATGTGCAGTATGCGGAAGGTAGCGGGTGACAACGAAATGCCTAAACTTACAATCACCACTGAAATTATAGTATTCAACTCTTGACGGTAAATAAAGGAATTTTGTGAAACGTTTTAAGAATAGGTTACAGACTGTTTCATCTTAGTGAACTAACAAAAGAAATTGAATTACCCCTGGTATTTTTAAATCGTGCTTTAGTAACATTGCATTTTCAATTAAAATAACCGGCTGACAGTTCAATGAACTGTGTAGGTTCTAGAATCAGATTGAAGCTTAATCTAGAGCAAACTCTCGTTTTTAATGTGTTCGGTGATTCTGTATTTAACATAGAGAGAACCAGACCAGTGGACCAGGTTAGGCACTAACCACACGATCAAGAAAGAAGAAGATATAGAGAGAGAGAGGTACACCTAATAGTACACCCCTCGTTCATAACTAGGTACAATCTATATAAAGAAAAAAAGAAGAGAGAAAGAAAAAATATTTATTAGCCTAGTTAGCCAACACAGGACCAAACACAAAAAAGAAATGGTAAAATTGTATGGTGGTGGACATGATACGAAAAATTGGAGGAAATTATAGGTACTGCAATCTAAAAATTCTTTATTGGATATTTCTACATTGCAACAATTTCATGAGTTATTTTTTTTATTGAGTGTTTTTTTATTTACATAATTTCCGATCCGTATGAGATATTATAAGTGGCATAGGAAAGACATCGGCTAATGTGGGACGAACCACGTGATGGCCATCCTGAGCTCATTTGGATCGCAGTCCTCGTGATCTTAAATCAATCATGCATCCCCTAAGAGAGTAAACCAAACCACCTGTTTATCCACCACAATACTTATAAATAAAAATTATTCAAATCATCTACCACATTAGCATACGATGCCTTACTTCCCAAGAAACCATATTCAATGGCAATAACTCAATGCGATCCCAATAAGTTGATACAAAACGGTACTCCTCGCTTATTATTCATCAGAGCTGCGCGCACGAAATTGTGCACTGTCGACCCGTACGCGTACTTGCTACTGATTGTATATCATATACAACGGTGTATACTATATTAAATGAGGAACGTGTTTTAGGGATATGTATGAAAATTGATTGCCTCGTTGGTCTAGCGGTCGCAAGCGCGACTGCTGAGCATGAAGTCATAGGTTCGATTCCCAAGTCGGCCAAATTTTTACTGGATTTTTCCGTCAGGAATTACTCAGTAGCAGCCACGAAGTCTGGATTTGTGCCCGGTTGATGGCAATAGGCTCGCCTCTATTACACGAGACTCAAACATAACTGGCGAAATGTGTGTGTACTATTAAGTGCACATCTGCCTAACTCTTCGGAGATTACGGGCGTGATTATATGTATAAAGATCAAAAGCTTTAATAAGGAAAGGTGTCGAGCTGAACCAAGACATGTACTTTACGTTTAGTCATTTATTTCGTCACCTTCACAACTCACAGAATGGTTATTTGGAGTGGAACGCAATATGAGGGAAAAAAGTACTAGCTGGCTTGTGGGTTCAGATAAGCAGTTGGTCCATGTAAACTGCTGGTACTCAGCTGCATTCGGTTAGACTGGAAGCCGACCCCAACATATTTGGGAAAAGGCTAGGGAGATGAGCCACTATGAGGCAAATAACTGAACCCAGGCAGCACTTTTCTTTTTGTAATTAATTTTATCACTGCTGCTCTCAAAAAGTTGAAGGAGAACATGCTCTGCCATGTCCTAGGATAAAAAAGTTGAAGACATATGGGATCCGACTTCTGGCAACCTGCACTATGCCCTCCGTGATGGTTTATGGCCCTTCCACAGTCATAAAGTGGAGGCAGGTCTTCCAGAGTTAACGTTAAAGGAGAAACTACTTTACTTTATGCTATCATCATTCTCTGAATTATACTACAGTATTTTAGTTCAATTGTTTTTAACAAGCACAATCACTATTATCCATTTATACAAATAATTAAAATTGAAGTGTCTATTTATAATTTCAAATAATAGCTTTTTACTGAATGCATGAATGAATATATGGTACTTAAAACCATTTTTTTTTTTTATTTCTCTGTCTCTCTGTTTGTTCCGGCTAATCTCCGAAACGGCTAGAGCGATTTTGACGGGACTTTTACTGGCAAAGAGCTGATGTTACAAGGAGCAACTAAGGCTACTTTTATTTTAGAAAAAGGATTAGGGTTCCGTGCAAAAAATGAAAACTCTTGAAATGGTTTGAAAATACGATACAAAATAGAAGTACTATTTCTTAATAATTTCACGTGGACGAAGTTCACGGAGCACCGTTAGTGGATAATAGGAACAAATTCTTAAAGTTATGAAAATTTTTAGGTGGAACAAGTATTTTTAATTTTCAAATCGACGTACTACTTCTGTTAAGTTTACACCGCGTACTGGTGCTAGAGCCTCCTATCCCAATTTATTTGGGGTCAGCGCAGCAGGTGTTCTTCTCCCATACTTCTATAATACTCGTCAGCTCGTCAGACACCTACTATCTTCTTTGGTTATACTATATCATTGAAAATTGAGACTTATTTCCAGTAACTCGTCTTGTTTTACCATACATTTTCCTATATCATTCACCAATACAAATTCTTGAAATTGATGAGCATTTTTTTTTGTTTTCGTAATCAAATTTTAATCTTACGACATAATAATCACATTAATTTAATGATCATACCGTTTGTAATACTTAATCTATTTCCATTAATTAACTTTTATGAATTTACGGAACACATTAGATTAAATGAAATGACATCATATCCTGTAACTAAATGAATAGATTTTGTCATTGCCAATAAGGAATTTAAGTACATAATTTGAAATTGAATTGTTGAAATTGTACGAGTATCATTAAGAATTACCTCATATTTCTATCCTTGATAACATTAGATAATAATATTAACAACCGGCGGGTGACTAAATATACCAATGATGTAAGACGTCATTTACCTAAATATTTTAGTTTTTATCGATTCTAGGAGTGCTCAATGTGATAATGGATTTTACAAAGAATATTTTACTGTGATAATGTCATCTTCCGGTCATACCTCTTGGCCCAAAGTAAGGTGCCGGACGAAGGGCTAAGGTTTGATTTAAAATGTAACTCGTAATCATCATCATTTCAGCCAAAAGTCGTCCACTGCTGGACATAGGCCTCCCCCAAGTGTCGCCACATTGACTGGACGCATGCGACTCGCTTCCAGCGGATCCCCGCAACCTTCACCAGGTCATCGGTCCACGATGTAACTCGTAGTTACCACTAACTCGTCTCACCATCAGTAAATAGTTCAGTATTAAACTATCCGTCTAGAATCAAAAAAATCAATCTTTCGCCATATGCTTCCTAGCTACCTAGCTCCACCATGGCAGGCCCAAGATGGGTTGGTGGTCTTCGAATGTTGGGCTCTAGGACACGCCGTTTTCTCCATGATGGTTTACTTTACTGTTTTGAGTACAGTTGTGATGTAATAATTTGCATTGCAGGTAATAATTTGCAAAAAATAACAAGCGCAGCAAAAAATAGCAATGTTTGCCTAGATTGAGCCATGGATGGGTGACTACCCACTACATACCGAGTTTCTTCCGTGCTTCGGAAAGCACGTCCAGCCGTTGGTCCTGGCTGTCATTTGCAGCTACATCTTTGACAGTCGTTACAGGTAGTCAATGGTCCGATAGTCTGTCAACCACAACCAGACCTACCGAGGGGTATCGTATTACCCCTTACTAACTGGGTTATGGAGGTCAGATAGACAGTCGCTCCATGTAAAAAAATTCACTGGTATTCAGCTGCATCCCGTTTGGCTGGAAGTCGACCCCAACATGTCTGACTACCTGTAACGACTGTCAAAGTTCTACAAATGACAGCCGGGACCAACGGCATAACGTGCTTTTCCGAGGCACGGAGGAAACTCGGTATGTAATGGATGGTGACCCATCCACAGACCAACCTAGGCAAGCACGGTTTAACCTTAAGATCGATTCGAGCGGCTGTTTTTATTTAGCAACGAGCCCCAAACGAAAGCTAGTTCTATGTAAATACGGTACAGTAACCTACATTACTACTGAGTTACGCAGACCCTTATGAATTATGGATTTAAACCTTAGGTACTTTCAGCAAACAATGTTTTCAAATTCAATTGTCAATAGCCATCTTCTACTCGAACAGAGTACGTAACGAAAATACACATAACCCCAAAAACTAACCCACGAAAATTCTACATTGCAATACATTGCTGCTTTTGTTTTGACGATATTCTTCAAAATAGGTTGAAAAGTATCAATGGTTATCAAAAAAATCATATAAGTCTATGTAATACGTAAACTGTTACATAAATGCTCCTCTGACACGAAGCTTGTAATTGCTCAATCGCTGGCATTTGAAGAAGCGCACGCGCAACAAAGGTCGTCGGTTCGAGTACTCAGTCGGTTACTGACCTACAAGTTTCGGAGTTATTTATATCCGGAGGGATAAGCTGTCAATTGTTTCTTTATTCATATAAAGACCCGTTAGCACATAAATAAGGACTTTCTTGAGAAAATATAAGGTGATTAGACTTAGAAAAAAAAAAACTGAACTGCAAGTCATTGTTGTTATTTTCTTGCTGGATGAGAAACCAAGTCTGTAATCCGCGTAAAGTTAGGCCGTGTATACTAACATTTATCCAGCTATGTTTAAGTTCTATGTAAAAGTGTGGGAGTGTATTGCCATCACAATCACAATAAGTCCTGACTCCGGGTTACTACTAAAAAATCCTATTGGGAAAACCTAATAACACTTCCTCCGACCTAGGAATTTAACCTAGGAGCTGAAACTCAACAGTAGCGCGACTACTAGACCAACAGAGCAGTAACAAACAATAATCATGATTTGTCATGACAATAATCTTACGAAGGGGTATCGTATTACCCAGTATTAACTGGGTTTTAGACGTCAGATACATAGTCGCTCCATGTATTCAGCTGCAGCCGAATTGACTGGAAGCCGACCTCAACTCAGTTGGGAAAAGGCTAGGCAGTTGATGACATGTCATGACATAATCTTCTCTCTCAAAATACTTGAAAAGAATAGTTAAACTGAAAGATAAATACAGTCACATCACATTCAACACTAGCCATTACGCAATTGTTAGCTCGCTTACGGTCTTAGTGACAGTAGCTATTGTTAGGGTCAACTTTTGGTGAGTGATAGCAAATAGTTGACCCACCTTTGCATAAATGGTTAAGATTTTTTTGAATATTCGTATTCTAAAAAATCCCAATTCCAACCTTTCAACCACTCTCTCTCGATACAGTTTTATAATTCTTTTACATTTTATTTATTTGAGCAAAGTAAATAAAATATAAAAGAATAATAAAATTCTATCGAGTCGTATTATAAAAAAAAAATCTCAAACATTTAAGCAAAGGTGGGTCAGCTAATTGCTATCACTCACTGTACTTCTAGTTGTTCTCGTATAGCAATCCGGAGGCAGACAAGAAAAACAGTGCTTAGCTGTTCAGTGGATCAGCTGATCGTCTTGCTTCTATTATGTCTCTTTTCAAACAAATATTACTTCAGTAAACATAATCACTCGAACCCTACTCTGCCTTTTTTCTTCATTTCTATTTCCCGCAACGCGAAGCCTGATTTACGCCCGCTTGATGGGAATCGGCTAGCCCCCTGTTACATGGGACTAATTAGCGAAATGTTGGTGTAATATGCCTTTTCACACCACAACAATGACAACAACAACTACAACAATGACTACAATGTTATGTTACAGCGCTCCCCTCACCGCGAGCATTTGCCAGTAATGAAACAATTCAGATTCACTTGTTTCTGAACAAAATATGATATACATATATGTTGTATGTAAATAAATTACCGGGCGCACCCGGCGTGGGAGGGAGCGCCTTTAGGTATTTAACTCTAATTATAACACACTCTTACTTGTAAAGGGACGCTGTGTTGTAATACCATACCATTGTCGATAGTTTATTTAGAAATAAGAACCTACATTTTTGTAAAGCTGTCAGTTTCGTAA
Source organism: Eugnorisma glareosa (assembly GCA_947578425.1). Taxonomy (NCBI): domain Eukaryota; kingdom Metazoa; phylum Arthropoda; class Insecta; order Lepidoptera; family Noctuidae; genus Eugnorisma; species Eugnorisma glareosa. The sequence goes on from OX387959.1 coordinate 18,127,601, forward strand.
ACAATTACCGTTTTATTAGACTTCTAATTATCAAAATGTTATCATAATCAGACAGCCAATGATATGCGTTATGCGATAATTTGATCACATTGTTCGCTAAGTAGAAGTAATTCATCGTCATCAATGGAAAGGAAAATTGCCTAAAAAAACTAGTTACGTTTGATACCCTAACACTTTGCCAACGATCATAGCAGATGACTTCAAGATTATTTCAGAAGTCAAGCGCACTGACCATCTGGTCGATGCAATCTTTAAGGAAACTGGTTATATAATATTATGTATGCTATACATGGTAATTTAGATCTTATGGTTTAATAACCTCACTTATGAAATCTCAAGAAAAGCCAGTCCCTCCTGTTCCGGTGATTGTAGATCGATTAAAACATAACAACATAAGAAATTATATTTAATTGTTGAATGATGTTATTTTAAAATATTATTTTATTATTATTCTGTGTATATATCTACTAAGTACATTGTATATAGACTACAAATAGAACTATAATAATGCTAAAAGAAGACTAAAACTAAGTTCATACATATATACAACGACGACAATAGGACACTTAGGCATCCAAGTACCCTCCCCATCGATGTCATCTGGTAACGTGCCCAGAAGACTGGCAGCATGCGAGAGGCCCATTAGAATATAATTAATTAATTAATTATAAAACAATTTTTTTTTTTTTTTTGGATTTGTTTAAATCATGGACAGCCGCCTTGCTGGTTTTAGTGTAGTAAAATCAGACTCCTTCACGCCTAACTAGTTTGAATGACCAAGTAGGGAACTATGTCATGCCGACGGTGTACCTCACCTCCCAAGTGGAAACTGACGCCTTAGGGAAACCAATTGCTCAATCTGTGTACTTATGCGTCACCAAGGTATTGCGAATTTGAAGTCAAGATTACGTTGTGCGTATACGTAATGCGCTGGGCCTAAAGTCATGGCTCAATGTGTATCAACAAACAGGTGTCACATAGATGCGTATTACATATGGGGTCCAGTCATATCGGTGTTGTTCTTCGTGAGATTATCATACTCATAACGTAACATCACGCCTCCTCCTCCTCCGGGTTAGGCAAAGGTGTACCTAATGGTGCACCCACATTTCGCCAGTTATGGGTAATAGGGAGCGAGCTTATTGATGTTGCTTATCGATCTTCAAATATCGAGAAATTTGTAGACACCTTTCTATTTTACCCGATTGCGGCGAAGCCCAAAAGGAGAGTAATTGTAGAAAAAAAACGTTAACAAAAAAAGTTAAATCGTCTGCGAAGTCAATCACATTAATAAACTAAAAAGCTGGAAAAGACCCACTCCATTTTCATAATTGATACATTCAAATGGGCCTCCTGCCTGCTTCCAAGTTTTGTTTCATTTAAAATTTGCTTGTTTTTTCCTTTTCAGTTTTTTCAGTCGGGTTTTTTAGTTTTTTCAACAACTTTTTTTAATGACATTTCGATCTAATACGAGTATTTGTAGTATTTTGATTATGATAAAGTACTCAGGTAAAACTCACATTTCTATAGGAATATCACGGAAATGAAACAGTTACTTACCTGATTAACACGAAGGTTAAATGGCAGAGTTCGTATCACGGTCATTGGAAAAATTATGTATATCATTGTTTAAGGCGATGCTTGTTGCATCAACCATCTTTTATCATTCTCATATAACTATTTATTTAGAGTCGGCGCAGTACATCTTCCTTTTTGATGCTCCTCTATTATCTAAGTCTCATCTTTCACACAGTCCGTCGATCGCTTCCTTGGTCTTCTCTTTCTGTTAAAGCCATCCACATACACAGAGTATACATACCGAGTTTCGTCCATGCCTCGGAAAGCACGTTAAGCCGTTGGTCCCGTCTGTCATTTGCAGATCTTTGACAGTTATTACAGGTAATCTGTGGCCCGAAAGTCCAACAACCAGCCTTACCAAGGAGTATCGTATTACCCAGTACTAACTGAGTTGTGGAGGTCGGAAACTAGAAAGATACTGGATATCAGCTGCATATGCAGCTGAAAAAGGCTAGGCAGATGATGATCATACAGATGTCCTTGTATTTCATCATGTAACGTAACTGGTAACGTACAGACGCAGCACATCAAGGTACTACAAGCTGTCAAAATTCTTTAATACATTCTCAACTTTATCGCCAAAGCTTTATGTTCAAGGTTGATTGGGAAAATTGACTGTAATTGGTAGAATATTTGTGAAGTGTCACCCTGATAGGTGCCTGAAATAGTTGTAATTTAAAAATATTTTCGATTTGTATACTATGCTGCTTATCGTACGTCATTGTTTGAAATAATACTCTTGTATTGTGACTGTGTTAAATGTCCCATGATGATGATCATTGATCCGCTGGATGCGAGACGTACGGGACCGGTCAATGTGGCGGCACTTGGGGGAGGCCTATGTCCAGCAGTGGACGAATTTCGGCTGAAATGATGATGATCATTGTAACCAACTGAAACTTCACGTAACATCAAGACTGTAATCTCCGAAGGGTTTGTCAGAATTGTACCTTTAGTTCACCCACATTTCGTCATTTATGTGCATCCAACAGCGCAATTTTCATGTTATATGGGGTGAACTTAATGCCATCAACTGGGCACAATGCCAGAATGCGTGCCATTTATATATTCATTTTTTTTTTCCTAGCCGCTCTGTCCCACTCCTGGGCGAAGGCCTCCCTCCACTCCTTCTACTCCTCGCGAACCAATATTATTATTAAAAAAAATATATAATTAAAAAACTAAAAAAAAATACGATTTAAAGTGACGTTATTTTATTTCTAGTATTTTTCGCAGAAAACCCTTTCATTTGATACCTGTATCATGTAAATGGATAAAAAATAACTAGTCTGCCACCTTCGAGAATCCGCCATATTTAATATAGAATGACGTCACTTAGCTAACTATGCATTATCATTAACACTAGAAACAGGTCGTTTACCATGTTTACTGTTTATTTTGAGTTCCCGATATTTTGGCGCTGTTGCGAGCACTATGATCACGGATAAACGTTACACGTCGTTAACGATACGTTTCTAATGATAATGAATGATAATTTCAGTGACCATGACAGTTCAAAAAATTAAAACCATGCACTGTCATCCAAACTAAATATGTATGCAAAATTTCAGCTCAATCGGAACCTGGGACGTGGGTCAAATTTAACTTTTAAGATTTTTTTACACAGTTACAGGTGAAGCAAATAAAAGCGTGTTTAAAAATTGCTGCTCCTGATAAATTCCTGATGAAAATACTCAATAACAGTTTGCTCGACCTATGAATCGAACCCAAAACTTCATGCTCAGGAGTACCGCTTACCGCCACTAAGCACTCTTCAGTCTCTTCAAAATTGTCATATTTTATCCAAAGGTACAGAATGTCTTGTAGCATTAAGTCCGCCAATGTACCACCATGTACCTACATGAAGTTTACTTACTTTATTGTTACGTTACTTAGCTTGTACTAGAAAATGGCAATAGCATGCAAAACATCTTTGTTAACAGTTATTCTATTTGATAATAACTATTAAAGGGCAACTTAACGAATCTATTCCCCTTAAGTACGTACAAGGTTATTTTATAAAGTTCACCACGGTCATGGCTATATAATTAGTATTATATATAACACTATAAACGTATAATCTTCTTATTTGTATAATTAAAAAGTTTCTATGTCCGTCTGTGTGTAATATGTGTCTACATTTTTGTCCTTTGCTCGCGTTTATGTAATGTGACAAGATTAACATAAAAGAATAGGATGTAGATGTTTTCTACAATTGTAAACAACTTTTTAAAACAATATTGTTTATATTCATGTGACCAATGTATTATGTGTAGAGTCAACCTCATAATTGCTTCACCATCGTAAGGTTGCATGCCACTTGCACGCCATGAAACCTAAGTTTACTTTTGGAACAATGTGAAGAGAATTTGTCACTGTTGTTTATCACTTTTGAAAGAGTAATATTTTATTACTCAGACATTCCGGCGGGGGAATAAAACGGTGGGGCCAACGGGAACTATTTGTAATGTTTTCATCATTTCCCGTTGACCCCACCGCCCGTGGCCCCACTGGTGGGGTCAGCGGGAATTGATTAAATTAATTAAAAATTGTTCCCGTTGACCTCACCAGTGGGGCTACATGCGGTGGGGTCAACGGGAAATGATGAAAACATTTCAAATTGTTCCCGTTGGCCTCACCGTTTTATTCCCCTGCCGGAATGTCTGAGTAATAAAATATTACTCAATCAAAAGTGATAAACAATTGCAAGTGAAGCGGTTACGAGGTCGACTATAGAACAGAACCTCCTTCTTTTTTTGAAGTCGGTTTAAAATGATACACTCTAGAAAACAAATCCTGTATGCTTTATAGAAACTCAACAAGCGACAGATAAATAACAGCTTATCTCAATCACACCAACGTTTTACTTATACCTATAAAAAAACCACAAGATTCCGATAATTCTCATTCCAATTTATAACCCCGATTGGGACGGCCCTACATTAACCCCAAGGTCGGTTATTAACGACGAACGCCATTTGCAAACCACATAGACATTCAGTTATTTTATGTCCTACTGACTGACAAAGTTAAAGCTGTAGCTTATTGTTCGGAATAGTTGCTTAACTTCCGTATGTGGTATCTTTTATAAAGGAGGAGGTTCTATGTTCGGCTGTATATACAGCCATATATATATATATATACTACTATATATTATGTATGTTCGTACTCTGACATTAGGTTAGGCACTAACCATACGATAAAGAGAGAGATGTATGTTCATCCATATTTCCGTCAATTGTGAAACGATTTACGTGATTCTTTTCATTTAATTTAATTATCATTATTATATTATCATTGGATTTTTATTAAGTTTGCTTGGGTAGTTTATGAGCTATTTTCACATACGTACCTAATTACTGCTGCTTTTTAGCTGTTTTGTCCTTTGTCTTATTTTCATAATCCAAACCTTAACACGCTCACTGCGTTGGTCTTTGATGACTTTCAGTTGGTGCGGCATGGGGTCTATTTTATCCGAAACACGATTTGTCCCTGGTGTGTTGCTGGATCGACTTCCATCTGTTTAGAAGGACTCATCTTTATAGGTATAATGATTAAAGCATATTCCTTTATTGCAATATGTTGACAAATAAACACTCAATAAAAGGCTGAAAAATGAAGGTAGATGCACTGAATGGTTTGTTTGTAAATAAAAGTTTTGCCTGTCGGATCTGTACGACCCGTTATCCGCTCTGGTTAGTAAAAGTGTCAATACATTTTTAGTGTTGTGTATGATAAAAAACATCGATAGCGATAAAATTAATAATTTTGTGTTCCAATATTTGTATTCATTCACTATGAGCTGTGCTGGTGACTGGGGATTGATGGCTTCAGTTTGTAGGACTTGTAATGTGTGACCACTCGACGGGCTAGAATATACATTATCAGATATATTCCACTTTCCCAATATTATTTGTCTTTGAGAACCTTCGCCTACTTTGTTTTTGTTGGTTTTTCAACCTTACATGACTTAAACAACATTTTCCTGGATCACTTCAAGTTTTCCTGGATCGCTTCAAGTTCCATGCACTTTGTTTTCTCGTTTGCATAAACACTAATTTAAACACACGGACCTCACTAGCTCAAATATGATGCAATCTAGTGCGGCCATCGGGTCAGCGGGCCTCGGATCGTTTAGAACCGATAAACGCATTAGACCTAAAAAATTGCTACAGTCGGCATCGGGTCGTAAGAACCCGATACGATTTTTTCGCACCAGAGGAAAGATGAGCATCGGATATAATCAACCCGATACCGTACCGAACTTGTTAACTATGCGAAAGTTACTCTGTTAAGTTTGCAAGCCAAAACGACAATCGCTATGAAAGCGATTGGCAAACTTTATTCGGGAGGTTATGTCAATTCAATACCCATCTTCGTCATCGCTGATAAAATGTCATTTTGTCAAGGTTTTCTGGGTCTTCATGCCTTCCAAGTGTCATCTACAGGCCCAAACTACAAATATGTTTTGGTTAAAATTATGCTTAAACGGAGACTTAAAATATTCTAAAGTATACATAATTATTATTATTTTATTTCTTCCATAATTCACATTTTGACCTTTCTTTGTCGTAGTCCTTGATCAGTTTTTTCGATAGCTACAACCTACCCATATCATAGCTTCCGTAACTTCCGTATTCTCTAGTCAGGTACATAACCATGTTATCAGTATAAGTTTTTAAACTGGCATGGTCACTAACATTATCGTTAACACTAGAAACGGAATATTTACCATTTTTAATGATTGATGATTTTGAGTTCCCGATATTTCGGCGCTGTTGCAAGGACCATGATCACGGATAAACTGAAGTAACGGGTGGGTGTTTCTGAGCAGACAAATTGGTCTACCCTCTTTCTTGTTCGTTTTTTTTTTTGCACTCAGTACCGCTACCACTGTCACTCTCAACTCGATTCTGTTCTCGACGTTTGAGGTTGACCTGTTTACGTTTTGTTTCATTGTGTTTCCGCCATGTCAACCTGCGGTCCAAGTGTAGACCGAGGTATTTAGCAGTGTCACTCTGGGTCAACTCCCTTCTACTAAGGTTAACAGGGGGACAAGTTTCTCTTCGCAGTGTGAAGGTGACCTGCACTGAATTATTAGCACTCACTTTTATACGCCATTTATCAAACCAGTTGCTTATTTCATCAAGGCTTTGTTGAAGTTTCGCAGTGGCTTCTGCAGGGTCTTTGCTAGAAGCTAATATTGCTGTATCATTTGCGTAAGTAGCAATAGTAACCCCAGGTGTTAGTGGCAGATCTGATGACGTGTATATGGTGTACAAAACCGGGCAGAGAACGGAGCCTTGTGGCACACCAACAATTATCTCGTGAAAACGTAGTGCTTAACCTGGTATCAGAGTTTTAATGCCGCTCATGGGTCTCTGACTTGGCTTTACATGCCGTCGAGAAATATCTCTCAGGCATGCTGGTTTGCAAGCAAGTGATAATTTAACAATACGCACATGAATTCGAAAAATCAGAGATGCGTGTTGTGGGTTCGAACTTGAGGCCTATGATTTGGCAGTCCGACGGTCACATCACTAGACTATCACTGCTGCTGTTCCTACTACAACCATGAGTATGGGCCGGGATACTTGTACATCCGCGCGATAAAAGATTACGATCTTTTCATAGTTGTAATAATGTTAGTAGAAGAATCTTTATCGTTGTGATTTAGTCCACAATCCCTGTGTGTAGCATGGATAAAATAATTAGTGCCATCATTGAAGTACAAATTACCTTGTGACAGTACAGTTATACAGTTATTTGCCACCAGCACCAATGACGAATTGCTTGGTTATTTCCTAATTATCAGTCCGCTCATTTCTATGTCCAATATGTATGTAGATACTGCAATAAACGAAACGTAGCTATTACTTACTAAAATATCGCCACTTGTAGAGAGCCCAGTATTCATTTACGGGCGTATAATGAATCAAAATATCTACTGCAACACAAACAAACAAGCGCGCTGCTTTATATAAAATTGATCAGACACATTTATGTGCAATCAACTTCCGTTTAACATTATATAATACTGATAATGATGAGTACATACGAATGCTGAAGGTCAATAAAAATAAATGTTACAAAAAACATAAATACTTATTTATTTTAAATTAAATGCCACTGTAGTCAAATATTGACCGTGAAAATTTTGTATGCGCAAAAACCAACCTTTAAACGGTTCCTGTCTAGTACCTTACTATTCTGATGTCAGTGCCAATAGTTCACTGATAGTGACCAACTTAAGCAAAGAGTTAGGCGTTTTATAGACTGACAAACCCATTAGACTGAGTACCCACTGACTACACAAGGAATTCGCAAAAATATAATATAAAACATAATGTTATTTTTTAGAACTCAAACTGGATTTGATTTCCTGTAAAGATCTAGTTCTTCAAAAGGTCATTTATAAAGGAAGCTTCATGTAAGGCACGTAGCTATTTTATTAAATACCATTTTAGTGTCGCAAAACGTTAACAAGCAAGCATTTTACACCAGGAAGTACATAAGAACAATTTAACTGTTCACCTCGCTAGCCTATCACATTGTATTCTAATCTATCGTAAGAAAAACGTCAGCCTCATCTCTATATATACTGTTTAATTTTTTACACGCGTAGTTATCTTTAAGACCTTCCTGTAAGGTCAATCGAATGTTATAAAACTGAATACTGGTTTACAATGATAACATACGTTGTTAAACTTTCCGTGACATAAGAATAAAGATGGAACAATATTCAATCATATTTACACTATATGTTTTGATACTGACACAGTATATACCTCAGACTGACACATCAAGGCCCGCGTTTCGGCCGACTAGACTCGTATCGTACTCCCTGCCACAGAAACGAGAATTCAAGAAGGCTCTGGGGTTCAACGAGGACGTATACTTGAACTTCACAGAACTTACCGACAAATACAAGTATCCAACTGAAGTGCATACAGTGACCACAGACGATGGATACATTTTAAATGTGTTTAGAATATTATCAAAGTGCAGTGATGCGGTTAAACCCTACCCAGTGTTTTTGTTGCATGGAATATTTGATACAGCAGACATGTGGATCGTTACTGGGACACGGACTGGGATCGGCTACGTACTGGCCAGCAATTGCTACGACGTGTGGGCGGCCAACCATAGAGGAAACTTTTATTCTCGACGACACGTTAAACTTGACCCTAATAAGGATCCAGAATACTGGCAATTCACGTTCGACGATCATGGCAACTTCGATGTACCCGCAATTATTGACTACATTCTGCGCACCACTGGACGTTCGAAGTTGTTCTACATGGGACACTCTCAAGGTAGCACAGATTATTTTGTAACGAATTCTTTGCGGCCTGAATACAATGATAAGGTTAGGGTAGCCATCATGCTAGGGCCCGTAGCATGGTTTAAGAACTTCAATAACCCGATAGCGCTCATAGCTGCTCAAAACTACGTCGCGATAAAAGCTTTCATTGACAATGCTGGTTTAAATGAAATATTTGGTAGAGAGCACATCGTACATTTCGTGATGGAGTACCTGTGCGTGTTAGCTCCTGAGTTTTGTGAAGTAGGACTAACTTTGTCAACGGGGTACAAGCCTGGCACCATACCACTCAAAGATGTATCCGTGGCCTTGGCTCATGTGTTTAGCGGTACATCAATAAAGAACATAGCACATTTTGCGCAGTTGGTTTTAAGCGGGAATTTCCAACGTTACGATGAAGGAACAGAGGGGAACATTGAACGATATGGAACTCGAAAGCCTCCGCAATACAATGTTTCCCGAGTAACCTCCCCTGTTGTACTGATAAGTGCTCAAAGTGATATGTTATCATCACTGAAGGACGTTGATATTTTAGTATCCAAGTTACCTAATTTGGTGGAAAATTACGTAGTGCCTGAACCTTACTGGAGTCACCACAACCACATTTGGGGTCACAACGCTCCTGAACTTGTTTATACGAAAATATTAGATTATTTGGATAAATATAAAGATTAGAATCTTTTCACATCCTTCGTGTGTGCATTTTGAAATATGTTCATACGATGGAACACATCGGTATAAAAATAGATTACCTCGTAGGTTTAATAAATCCGCTAAATTTTCTGAATAACTTAATCTATCGTACAATAGGTATACTTTGCGAGTTGGATTCTTATTAATTAAATATTTAAGTATTGTAATGTAGCGGTGATCGTGGCTAATTACTGTGCCCGACTCATTTAATATTCAAAAAGCAGAATAAGTATTGTGATCAGTTCAATTTAATTCTAAGAGTAGCTAATGAATAGTGTAGTAATAGTAAATATTAACATTTTATTCTAAGAGACAGGTATTGGTCTAATATTCAGTAGCTTAGCATGTACTCTTGTGTGATATAATCGCGTTATCTTCCAGATGTGCTCCTAGTACCTACCAAAATCCAAAGAGAACACCACAACTACACAACTCTAGAGAACTTTTCACATTTTCAGTCATTTATCGATTTCATTGTTTGTCACTCAATACTTCTATAAGAACCACAAAATACTTCCGCAAAAACAGGAAATACGTAGTTTGTTGAAATCGTTAGTAAAGTATGATTAATTATTCAAATCTAAACGGAAATTGATGCTGCATTTAAATTAAAATTTACTCGTGGAGACATTGAATTATGTATTCAAGTTCACAGAACATTCACGTGTAAGATACTGGTTTATTTTATGAATCTAGGCGAAATGAAAAAATGTTTATTTCAGTAGAATTATAGACACTTACTCGTAGTAGTCAACCAACACTTAGGTTCAGTCTAAAATGGCCGCTTTAGCAGAATCATGACCGGGCCTGTGGACGGTAATGGGCTAGCTCGCCGTCCGTCCGTCTTATGACGGCAGGCCGTGACGATGACGGCGCGTTCGTGTTCCACGCGCGCCTCAAAGAGAGTCGGCAAACAGGAAGGGGTCCGAAAGGACCGATGCCTGCCATGGTTGCGGGACTGTTCGAAAGAGATACCGCGGCCCTGGAACACAAACGGAAAAGAAGGCACATGGATGTAGTCAATACAAGTCCCTTCCGCCCAGAGTGGGAGGGGTCATTTGATGATTACCGAACCGTTAAAAAAAAAATAAGCAGAATCATGATAGGATAGTACTGTGAAATACGTTACACTTCGTAAAATGGTCACAAAGTGACAATTCATTTAAGAATATTAACCTGATTCATATTGTTATCCTATTATGATTCTGCTAAAGCGGCCATTTTAGGCCCCCTGACAGCATCACATAAATGCTAAACAATATTATCTAAACTCCATTTTGAGGGTCGCAAATTACATAGCCACATATTCTTAATCAATAATTCAAATACGCAATAAGTCCGCCTCTGTACTTTATACTTGAAGTGTTTAATAAATAATAATTCCTCAGTTCATAACTAGGTAGACAAATTCTATAGATTCACTTGCCGTCTATTGTAATAGTTATCTTTACAGTAGAGCCCTAAATTAACGGAATAATATACAAGCAGCACGTCATTGGGGCATCAAAAAAGATAAGAAAGGTAACTGCCCAAAAGGCTGGCAGCATTTTCTATACATTTAGAAATATCTGCAGTTATTAAAATCGCCTCATGCAACTACAACGTACACACTGTGATATTGACACAATATTTTATGTTTAGACAAGTGAAACAATGAACACCATAGGTGAATCTACAACAATTTCTTAGATGAGTAATCGTATCCTAACTCATAATTATTTAATACTACCTGTTGCCGTGACCTTCATCCGCGTGAAGTTATTATAAACATATACTACTTCCCTATTTGAATCAATTTCAGGGTTTTTTTTTACACGGAACTCAAATCTTTTTTCTAAAATAAAAGTACCCTAACTTATTCCTTAAAAATCAGCAATCTGTCAGTAAAAGTAGTCCCGTCAACATCTGTCCAGCCGTTTCGGAGATCAGCCGGAACAAACGGACAGCCAGACAAAAAAAATGTTTTTTTTTAAATGTTTTAAGTAACTTATATACGTATACCTTCATAGGCATTCAGTAAAAAACTATTATTTTGACATTACAAACAAAAACTTCAATTTTATTTATTTGTATAGATTTTTAGTAATATTCAAGTTCACACAAACAAAGCCGAAGGCAAAAATGCGTAATCTATGTTGTGACCGGATTTCTCTTGCCAGTGTAGGCAGCTGTTCTAGCTACGGAGAAATTTGTAAACAACCATAATATTACAAGTTCTTACATCATCTTGTAAATTGAGGTCAGAACATGAAGCTGCCCTTAATTTGCAAATATGGGCGCAGTTGTTGACTTCAATGTAAAGTTAGCATATTTTTATTTAAGGACCTCGTAATTAGGTCAGGGGTTCTAAAGTGGTCGCTTTAGCGGAATAGGTTAATAATATGAATAACATTACAATTCATAAAATGGTCACAAATTGACAATTCATTATGTTAACTACGTCTGTGACCATTTTAAGAATTTTAACGTGACTCATATTATTAGATATCCCATTTTGATTCTGTTAGAGTGGCCATTTTAGGCCCCCAGTTCTGAGTTTCTGACACACAGGCATAAAATTAGGCCAAGGAGTAAACAACCATTTATATATTTAATCGTTTCTGTTTAAACACTAATCAACTTTTCGAATTTTCAACACTCGAGTCAGTGCCGAAAGTAAACGAACATTAGAAAGAAAGAAGAAGTAAGATAAGATTAAAAAAAAAACAGCCTTATATCATTCACATTTTAATACAAGACAGCGGGAAGTAGCTACGGCCTCAATAAAATACAAAAGCAGATTCAATCGAGTTTGCCTCGATATGATCATGTTCATACATAATATTATATGTGCTCCTGTGATCTTGATACATCATTTTATGAGTAGGTAATTTAAAATATTCATTAGCATTTAGTACTTAAAAACTGAATAAATGCAGTTTTGCTATTTCAATGAAGAACAAGGAAGGTCAAGTTTAAAAACAAGTTCATGCATTGGAGCCAAATCATATCTAGTCATTTTAGAATTACTTAAAGGAAAATAAAATATGTTTTGTTTATGATTTATGCTGTTTTATTTCATGAATGAAATATGAATACGACTGGATCTCCCAAAGAGGTAAATAGAGGATTATAGTACGTAACATGTTTTAGGAGAGCCCTATTTCCAATATCCGGAAGCAGGTTCTCTCCGCGCCTGCTGTGAGAATTGATAAACTCAAAAAATGAAGTGGAAGGCCTTGCCATATCGCATGAATACACTTGGAGAGACAAGCAAAGACCGTCAATACTCTGGAAGCCTGATGGAAAACATCGCCATTAGGGTCTACCACGGTGAAGGTAGTTTTTTATACTAGATAGGCTTGCGTTAGGCCGCAACTCACCTGATGTGAAGCAATGATGAGCCTAGGGTGGAGCACGCTTGCCTAGAAGAAAGCGATTCATTTGAACTTTGAATAGATCCAGATTATAATGATCTGGGAACAGGAAAGCCGTCACTGAATTCCACAGACTAGCGGTTGGCACAATAAATGTAATGGTTGTAGGATGTGTAAAGATGTGTTCAAAGATCGCACAAAATAGAGAGGTTTGGGCAGAAAAAGGAGAGGAGTTTGACCAGCAGTGGGAAACAAAGTAGGCTAGCAAAACAAAACCATTCAACCCAGGAGATCAAAAGTCGCATTTACAAACACTATGCTACACCCACAAGTCAATTTAAAATATCTGCCACACCTTACAGTCTTAAGTTCAAAACGTATGTTGGTCAAGGCACACGCATCAAAAACGGGTACCTTCTGAGTTATCATAATTAATCCTTAAGTTGAACGGATCTGTTTTTGTTGGCAGTCATCAAGGATATCAGGTCATCTCTCAGACGGTAAGTTAAGAGTGTAGTTAACACGGCTATGTTTATATTCGTATTGAAATTAACTTTTGGTAACTACAATATTATTAAAGAATTTATTTATTGCATAAAAACATAGTTCCTGATTTATGGCTACGTTTATCATGGTCGTGACAAGAAATGATTTACTGAAACTCTTTTTGAGCCAATTTAAAACCTGAAATCTAAGATATTAAATTGGAACAAATTTATGTAAGGCAGCACAGATTCATGCATGCATGAATGGCGCGTGGAGGTACTACGCCGGGGGGTACCTCCGCTGCCGCGGCAAATTGTCGCTCAGCGGACAGACCTCCGGCGCGATCTTATGGCGACATGCAGAGAGCGACTGTCGCAACCCCGTGCAGGGCACGCCACAATAGTGCTGATAAGTCCCCCTCTTTGAGGGTGGCTAGAAAGGCGCCACGGCGCCCTCATCTTCCGCCTGACGCAGGACCTCACCGGACACGGTTGTTTCGGGAGGTTCCTGAACCGAATCGGGCGGGAGGAAACACCCGGGTGCTACCATTGCGAGGATCGACCGGAGGACACTGTGGAGCACACGGTGGAGGTCTGCACGGCGTGGGCGGAGCACCGCCGTGTCCTCGTAGTGGCGATCGGCGGCGGTGACCTCTCGAGTCCGGCCTTGATTCAATCCATGGTCCGGAGCGAGACGGAATGGGACGCCGTCAGTTCCTTCTGCGAAGCAGTCATGCTAGCGAAGGAGGTGGCGGAACTTGAGAGGGAGAGAACCTCACGTCCCAGCCGCCGCGGGAGACTCACCAGGCGTCGGGGGCCACGTGGTGGCCCCCGGCCACCGTAGGCGCGGGCCTGTGGACGGTGAGCAATGGGCTAGCTCGCCGTATTTTTCAAACAAGGAACGTTATATTCAGTTGTGATATTGTTATAATTTGGGAGAAAAATCTGATTATATTTATTCAGAGGTAATTTTAGTAGAGGTTCACACTGTTCAACATGTTATGTCATTCAACATAATTTCATGCAAATATTTCAAAGTTACGAAACGTTCTACATACCAGCTTATATGAAGTTGTTTAATTATCTGTGTAATAAATCAAGATTAAGATTATTAAATTAAAAGTAAGCACGCACTCGGAGAACACAATGATGCTCTGTGGGTAGGCGGTCACTGAGGAAAGGCAAACATTTCTTTATATAAACTGTAATTTAATGGGTGTTTTGGTAGACTAATAATTTTCAGTTTACGGTCATTTGAATGTGTTTTTTTTTTTATTTTGCCGTGTCATTCAACAGTGGCCCTTCGATAAAATTGAATAATAACACAAATCTATTGACAGAAACCATGTATTTTTTTAGAGCAAAAACCGAGAAATTTGACGATATTATCGTAATCAGATTAAGAAAATAAAAGACTTTTTACAAAAAGTAACGAGCCAACTTTGAAGACAAGGATATAAAGATATTTATTGACTCGATAGTTTTTGCGATTTAGCCTCTGTTGCCTCGGAAGGCGTGCGGAAACAGAACTCGTACTCGCGTTGGGCGCGAGAGACCTCTTTTCAACGACAGATTTACGCAAAAAGAGCGAGTTTTATGAACTTAAAAAAAGTAGTTATTAAACATTATAACCAATATTAAGGTGCATTAAAAATCAAATTCCTTTATAATAATAATAATCTTTTATTTTCAGACAACATGGCCCATATAGTGTTAGTACAAACAATTGCTTAAAACTATGTTAGCAAACACAATTATAATATTACACATTAAACATTTTTATCTTTGGTAAGATTTATCAAGCCCTATGCATGACATGTAGTTTGACAAACCTGCCAATAGTCGGCCCATGCAGCCTTTCCGCAATTACCTTCAGAATGCCATTTGTGCTTCTCCCCATTCTGCGTATGATTTAGGCAAAATAATCATCTGTGTGCGCATCAGCAAACATACCTGATGCACTGCATTAAGCCCCAACAACACCCTGAAGGTATTATTATATTGGATGCGTAAGGTATTGTCCGATTTTTGGGTATGATGAAACCAAAGGCTGCTGGTGTAAAATGATTGGCAATATGCTTTGAAAAGTGTGATTTTTACTGGTACTGAACCACCAGCAAACCCACGAGCCACCATATTTCCCCTCACTGCTAACGCCCTACGCTCCCTTTCCATATCCGAGTCGTCTTTTAAGTCCTCAGTAACAACATGACCCAAATATTTGAATTGGGTTACTCTCTGTAAAATAAACCATTAAGTTTTATGGAAGGAACAAATGTGGGACTCTGATTCCTACCTTTAAACACCAAGAGTTCACTTTTCTTAAGATTATACTTCAGTTCATGCTTCACAGCGTACATTTCAGATATAAAAAGTAACTTTCTTAAACCACGTATTGAGGGGCTCAGCAGCACCATGTCATCTGCATAACTCAAGTTATTTATATTTATTCCATCTGTATGACATGGCAGCCAACATGTGTGTGTGTTTATAACATTAGTCAAACAAAAATTGTAAACCTGTGCGAATATTTCGAAGGGCTGTCAATTTTACTGGATTGGGGACTTAACTGTTCACTTCGCTAGCCTATCATATTATATTCTAATCTATGATAAAAAAAAACGTCAGCCTCATTTAATTTTTTTCCACTCGTAACGCACACGCACTTTATGGCCTTCCTGTAAGGTCAATCAAATGTTATAAAACTAGATACTGGTTTCCTATGAAAACATACGTTGTGAAACTCTTCGTAACATAAGAATAAAGATGGAACAATATTCAATCATATTTACACTATATTTTATTATACTGACCCAGTATATGCCTCAGATCGACACATCAAGGCCCACGTTTCGGCCGACTAGACTCGTATCGTATTCCCTGCCACAGAATCGAGAATTCAAGAAGGCTCTGGGGTTCAACGAGGACGTATACTTGAACTTCACAGAACTTACCGACAAATACAAGTATCCAACTGAAGTGCATACAGTGACCACAGACGATGGATACATTTTAAATGTGTTTAGAATATTATCAAAGTGCAGTGATGCGGTTAAACCCTACCCAGTGTTATTGTTGCATGGACTATCTGATACAGCAGACTTGTGGATCGTTACTGGGACACGGACCGGGATCGGCTACGTACTGGCCAGCAATTGCTACGACGTGTGGGCGGCCAACCACAGAGGAAACTATTATGCTCGACGACATGTTAAACTTGACCCTAATAAGGATCCAGAATACTGGCAATTCACGTTCGACGATCATGGCAACTTCGATGTACCCGCAATTCTTGACTACATTCTGCGCACCACTGGACATTCAAAGTTGTTCTACATGGGACACTCTCTAGGTACCACAGATTATTTTGTTATGAATTCTTTGCGGCCTGAATACAATGATAAGGTAAGGGTAGCCATCATGCTAGCGCCCGCAGCGTGGTTTAAGAACTTCAATAGCCCTATAGCGCGCATAGCTGCTCAAAACTACGTTGCGGTAAAAGCTTTCATTGATAATGCTGGTTTTAATGAAATATCTGGTAGAGAGCATATCATACATTTCGTTGTGGAGTACCTGTGCGGGTTAGCTCCTCAGTTTTGTGAAGTAGGACTAACTTTGATATCTGGGCACAAGCCTGGCACCATACCACTCAAAGATGTATCCGTGGCTTTGGCTCATTTGTTTAGCGGTACATCAGTAAAGACCATAGCACATCTTGCGCAGTTGATTATAAGCGGGAATTTCCAACGTTACGATGAAGGAACAGAGGGGAACATTGAACGATATGGAACTCGAAAGCCTCCGCAATACAATGTTTCCCGAGTATCGTCCCCAGTTGTACTGATAAGTGGTCAAAGTGATATGCTATCATCACTGAAAGACGTTGATATTTTAGTATCTAAGTTACCTAATTTGGTGGAAAGTTACGTAGTGCCTGAACCTTACTGGAGTCATCAAAACCACATCTGGGGTCACAATGCCCCTGAACTTGTTTATACGAAAATATTAGATTATTTTGATAAGTATAAAGATTAGAATCTTTTCATATCGGTGCATTTTAAAATATGTAAAGCCATAATATTAAAAAGTACCAGTGGCGAAGGTTTCATGCAACTCGATTCCCACCGGGTTCCCTTTGAAAAATGGCACAGTCAGTACGTAATAGACAAATAATAAAATCAAATTGAAGATATGTACTCCGGCTTACCTCTTACAAAAAAGCCCCCCTCGCTACTGAAAAGTGCTCTACCTATGTAAGTACATACAATGGAAAACAGATCGGCATAAAAATAGATTACTTCGTAGGTTTAATAAATCCTTGAAATTTTTTGAATAACAATCTTTCTTGCAATAGGTATACTTTGAGTGTTGGATTCTTAATAATGAAATATTTATGTATTGTGATATAACGGTGATCGTGGCAAATTACTGTGCCCAACTCATTTAATATTCAATATTTTTCCCATCGATTTGAAAAAAAGAATAAGTATTTTGATCAGTTCAATCTAATTCTAAGAGCAGGTTATTAATAAATTGTGTAGTAATATTAAATATTATTAATTTATTTTAAGATATAGTTATTAGTATATTATGCTTTAGCTTAGCATACCCATGTGTGATATGATCGACTTTTGAACCTTTTTACTCAGGGCATAAGGGTGCGGTGGTCAACCGTCAGTAAGCGCGATGGTTCTTACTACTTACCAAAAATGACAATAGAATTATTTTTCACATTTCAGTGATTTATAGATTCATTTGTTTGTTCATCAATACTTATAATATAGCCATAAAATCGAAATCATTAGTAAGTTATGATTAATTATTCAAATCTAAACGGAAATTGATGCTGTATTTAATATAACATTTACGCGTTGGGGACATTGAATTATTTATTCAAGTTCACAAAAAAATCACGTGTAAGATACCGGTATATTTTATAAATCTAGGCGAAATGAAAAGGTGTTTATTTCAGTAGAATTTTAGACACAGTAGTCATACAGCACTTAGGTTTAGCCTGGGGGTCTTAAATGGCCGCTTTACCAGAATCATAATATTAGGATAGATATGTCATTTCATCAGTTATTTAATATTCAATAGCATTAAGTACTTAAAAACTGAATAAATGCAGTTTTGCTATTTCAATGAAGAACAAAGAAGGTCAAGTTTAAAAACAAGTTCATACTTTGGAACCAAATCATGTCTAGTCATTTTAGAATTACTTATAGGAAAATAAAATATGTTTTTTAATGATTTATGTTATTTTATTTATTATCGTAATATGAATACGACTGGATCTCCCAATATATATAATAGAGAACTTAGCCTAGCAGTGGCAAACTCAGAACAGGCTAGCAAAACTTAACCAATCAACCCAGGAGATCAAAAGTCGTATCATACATTATTTACAGACAATTAATTCTGTATGCACTCGCCATGAGAGTGTGTGTGTGAGTGTGTTAGATTTTAAATTCGTGGCTCAACAGTTAACATCGACACCAACATTACAATAAAATTTTAGTATTAATTTAGATATTACTTATTGTTAGTAAAAACAGGCATTAGTCCTTCAGCAAGTTTAGTTCCGGGGGAATTTTTCAAGTGGTCGTGGATAGCCAAATCCGTAACTACGAATTTTGTTTTTTCCAAAACGTGTTCGATTCCTGGCTAATATTAGTAATTACGACTAATTAATCGTAATCAAATCGTAAGTAATCATGTGATCCAGTTTTAAACATTACAATACACTCGAGACATTTTTACCGCTAAATCGTCGAAATGTCAAGAGAGAAATTAGTGATGTTCCACATGGCGTCCCCACGTAGTGTTGTGCTGTATCGATTGAGTAGGTTTTCGGTTTTCTTCCGTCTAACACTAGGAATATTTTCAAGTTTTCAAAAATCAAATGACGCAGTTTTAGTTTTCATCAAAATTAGGCTCGAGACGCCTTTGAGTATTAATGCTGTTCCTCATACTTTCAGATTTGGCCATCCACACCCACTTGGAAAAGTCATCCTGTATACCTATACTTCTTTTATTCCTAGGTGGCCTATAGTTTTACCTGTTAAGGCGCGGACTGACTACGATTTTACTTGCTATTGTCACCACTAATGGAGCGTGGATAAGGTTGAAAATTGAAAATAATATGTATTTGTGTGTTGACTAAGCTGCGAATGGGATTTATTTTACAGGTTTTCTCTAGATTATTCAAAATATAGACATTAAATGAAATAATTAAAAAAAATGCAAAAAAAAAAAAGAAATTAAATTCTTAAAAAAAAACTGTTGTCGCTGTTGTTTATCACTGGAAATACAGAGATCTTCGGCGCCAAAGTTTATTTTAATACCGCAACGTCCCAATTTTTATTGGGAATGTCAAACTATTATTAATTATTCTGAACAACACAGAAAATTATTTAACATTTTCTTTAAACCCTTCTCTATCCGCTGTATTTTTTGCATTACATATTTTCATTGCATAACGTCATACTCGACTATCTAAGAAACCAATTTTTGGGAATATTGATGTAACACAGCGCCTTAAACCTGTTCTTAATTTAGTTTATTAAATAAAAAGTAGGTACTCGTCTTGAAACTCGCCTCAATATATCGGATGTCAGCTCAACCTTGGATTGCCGTCTGCCTTGAACGATGCATCTCGATTACCAAAACGAACAGCGAATGTCTACTACAGGACTAGTCTTCCTTATATTACGGATACATAAAGGGTGCACAAGACCTTTGACGCAGTCGAAAGGCACTTGTTCGCCCCGTCCTTGTGATCATTTTTTGTTCTAGACCAAACCTAGGAACCTTCTAGTTACGGAGCTATTGGGGGTCAAAGTTCCAAGTGGATGTCAAATACTAGGAGAGGATCCAATAATAATTTTTAAACCATACCGCCACCATACCATTTGTAACCATATTCAAAATTCGCACTCCCGAGCCACAAGATACAAGCGATGCTTGTTGAGTTTGTGGCTCACCGATTATATAATATGACACAACTGTTTTGTTTCTATAGAATAAATAAACTTATTTTAGTTTTGATACAACTTAGGACGTGGACGAATGTCGTGGGGTCGGACGGACGCTCGATTGATTTAAAACCGCACTTCAAACTTCCATTAATATTAATGGTATTAAAAAACCAAACTACTGAACCGATGAAATTTCTATGGAACCAATCGGAAACCATATTTTTTCACTTTTTTTAAAGAGATTTAAAAGACTTATAGAGCGGACATTGAGAGTATTTTCAAACAAAAATTTAGATTCCAAACATTTTTGATTTTGACACACGAATGCTACCTGACAAGCGAATTGAAAAACGATTTGTTACCAAGACAACTAGTAACAAGTATTATATTACGATTTTCTTCGTCTTGTCCTGTCTATCGCTCGTAAATATTTGAATGTCTTTGGTGTTAGCTAATGTCAGATTTCACAACGTCTCCTGGGAGGGATCAATCACTTCGCCAAATAAATTGTTATGTAAGTTCAATGATTCGTTTTAATTCCGCCAATAAGGCTGAATTAAAGGAATATTATTAGGATTGGATGCAGAATGCAGCACCAGCGTTCTGCCCGTAAAAATATTATATACTTACAGAAGGTGCAATAATAAAAATGCAACATACAACGCAACCCTATTTCCGCCCCTCCACAGGCCATCCTCAAGAGATGTTGAATCATATTTTTGTGGACGAGAGGCTGCCGCATACTGCATCAAAGCCTGGCTCTGATTTTAGGTGGATTCAAAACTAAATCTTAAAATCACATAACATACTCTCACGGTTTTCCAAGAAGTAACGCCTAGCTAGGCTGGACATGATGCGTAATATCTAACGAGCGCTGGTTTGGTGGTACCGCCAGACGGGGCCGTGGCAGACCACGAAGGAGTTGGCTGAATGACTTTGTTATTTTAATTCTGAATTGGTAAGAAGTGGTACACAACCGAAACCAATGGAAAAAAATGAGGGAGGCCTTTGACTAGCAGTGGGACAGTCCAGCCTCTTTCCCCAACTAAATTGGGGTCAGCTT
The DNA here is from genome assembly GCA_947578425.1 of Eugnorisma glareosa. NCBI lineage: Eukaryota > Metazoa > Arthropoda > Insecta > Lepidoptera > Noctuidae > Eugnorisma > Eugnorisma glareosa. The sequence goes on from OX387959.1 coordinate 18,149,077, forward strand.
CCAGTCTAACCAGATGCAACTGAAAACCAGCATTTTACATGGAGCGACCACCTAACTGACCACCACTCAGTTAGTACTGAGTAATACAGTACCACTTGGTAAGACTGGTGGTCAGACTTTCGGGCCACTGACTACCTGTACCAACTGTCAAAAATCTGCAATTGACAGCCGAGACCAATGAGGGCTATTGTTTTTGAGCTTACCTGGTGGCGATTAAGGTCTTGTCAATAATTCTGTTTTATACTTTAATAAAGTACCTACCAATAACTTCATAAAAAGTTTATTTTATAACGTTAACAACATGGTGTGAACTTCAGGTTCATATATTTACAATATTCTCCGTAAAATTAGCAAGCATGAAACATTTAAAAATCATTTTACCTTAGCAGCTTAGAATCTTCAAGTCATAATTAATCAGGACTGGCTCAATCTAAACCACAAACGTGAATATTTATACACGCAACGCGCGAACAATTATGACATTTGACATTTCGGTGCCCCCGCGCTATACTAGCGCCTCTAGCGGCGAATTCATACGCGATAGCCCCTATTCCGTGGCACGGAGGGAACTCGATATGTAGTGGGTGGTCACCCATCCACAGACCAACCTAGGCAAGTGGAGCTTAACCTGAAGATTGATCAGAGCGGCTGTCATTATTTAGACACGAGCTCTTCAGTCCAGGCTAGCTAAGATAATATTATTGCCTGATTCCATAACTTCGCCCACAGAGTCATAGGTTCGTCAGCCATCGTGAACAGGTAGATTTCATGCTGATGAACTTTCTCTGTTTCGTAACCCTAGGTCGATTGTAATTGAACATAAACATTTCTAGTGAGTGATGGTATCATGCGTGAAACAATTAAAAGTACTTTCAATTAATGTTACTTAATAACAATAGAAGAAAGAAACTATTATTTCCTCCCAGTTTTGATGTTCGTAACACAACTTGTGATGCTGCATGTTACAGATATCTTCTGGGGGATAACTATGACGTCTTAAAGCTGGAGTAATTCCAGTGTGGGAAACAGAAAGAGCTATACAGGTCGTCTAGCGCCATCTCTTTCCCACGCTGGAATTACTCCTGCTTTAAGGTGGATGCGCAAGGGTAGCCGCGAAATTTAAATTTTCTTACGTTTATTGCAATTTGCAGGTCAGTGTCAGGCTGTATGTTGATGAAAATATGAATCGCGCCAGTAACACGTATGGAGTTAAAGAATTATAATCATTTAAATCATCAATACAGCTCTTCAAGTTCATATAATCACATTCAATAGCTATTTCATGAAAAAGTCAGTCTTTGAGATTATAATACAGCTTCAATATATTTTTAGAAATTGAGGACTTGTAATATAAAACAATCTCCTCCTTTTTTTGAAAGTCGGTTAAAAAAGACCTAATGAGACTGACGTTTCTGTTTGTGTAGAGAAATATGAAATAAATATCTCATCGATACCTCTTGACTTTATTTCCAAACGCTATGATCTACGGCTGCTTCAACAAATTGTGAATATTGTTATGCACAATATGGCTTCAAACATTTATTAACACTGTAATATTTATTTTATACTAGCTGTTGCCCGCGACCTTCGTTAGCGTGAAATTATCATACATCTAAAAATATTACTTTCCTTTTTTAATCGAATTTTGTTACCTATTTCAAGGGTTTCGTTTTTTTTGCACGGAACTCTAATTCTTATTCTCAAATAAAAGTAGGTAACTTTAGTTACTCCTTATAACATCCACTATCTGTCAGTAAAAGTTCCGTCAAAATCGGTTCAACCGTTTCGGAGATGGGCCGGAACAAACAGACAGAGAGATAGACAAAGATTGAAAAAAATGTGTTTTTGTTATAAGTACTTCCGTATTTTATACTTTCATATTCATTTAGTAAAAAGCTGTTATTTTGGTATTACAAACAGGCACTTCAATTATTAGATAAACTACTCGCTTCAATCGCCATATATGACAGTTTTAATATCTAATTCTGCATATTAGATTAATCAGGACTCACAGTAGCTTATTTGGCAATTCAACGACCAACTCACTGATCGCTTAAACCTCATCAACCTTCATCTTCATCAGTTGACCGTTTAACAACTTTATATCGGTCACTAAATAACATAATTGTAACATCTTTACTACCTACAAATTGTAAGCACCTATTTATTAACCGCAAAATAAGTCAAATACCTATTGAAAAATCACATGTCATCGCACATAACGATCTATATTCACATACAGTCACGACTACCAATATGTCGTATGTTATGCTTGTATGGTCTTGAGGTCGCAAACTCTACAGTTGAACATGAGGTCCACGGATCGATTTTTTTTATATTAATTGAGCTTGCTCTTGACCTCAATTTAGTCCTGAAGACAGAAATGAGGTTGACGATGGAACTAGCTAACCCAAAAGAAGCCTATTGGGCCTATTGAACCAATTGGTGTTATTGATGGAAAAGATTTTTGCGATTTCTGACTTTTCTAGTACTCTAATCTGGGTTGTTCCTATACTCTAATCTGGGTTGTCTTTTCTAGTACTCTAATCTGGGTTGTTTTTGAAAAAGGATCAGTTGGCATCAAAACATGTTTTGTGTAAAATTGTCATATTCTTGTAATTTTGCGGATCAAAATTTCACGAAAAATTATGGATAGCCTTATTTTTTCGGGTATGGAATCCTCCTAAATCCATTTTCGTGTAGCTGCAACGGTTAAGGTAGTCCCTTACTGCCCCAATTAAAGTTTCCACTCTGTATAGGTTAAACCAATAAATGTGAAATTGCAATCAATACAGTAAGAGAAAAACCGGCAAAGTGCGAGTCGTACTCACACGCACACAGGGTTCCGTAGCACAAAACAAAGTATTATAAAATATTTTGAAGGCTCATTCATATGTTGTATTGTTTTACATTCAACAACAAAACTAAATTTGTTTTTCATAGTATGATGCAGTTTGATGAAAAAGTCGCATATCTCAAAAAATAAACATCAAATCTTATTCAAACCAATTTTAGTTGAAAGTTTTTTTTACGTTCTACAATCTTCTATTTTTTTCAGAATTTTCCTCTTCTTACTTTAGAAAATTTAACCACTTTGGAAGTATCTATCTTTCAAACGATTGACTTTGAGAAAAGTGGTGTTAGGAACCTCAATGTCATTATTAAATATGTTTCTATAAACACCCCGCACGTACGGGTTTGTTAAATATTTTTAGTTTCAGTTAATCCCCCCATAATCTTTTTTTTTTTGTATAATAATCGTAAAGCGGTTCCCACAATACATCTACCTACCAACTAAATTTCAAGTTTTCAACTGTGTAGTCCTAATAGTTTCGGAATAATGTGGCTGTGACATACACGGACAGACAGACTTGGCGAATCTATAAGGGTTCCGTTTTTTTGCATTCGGCTACTGAACCCTAAAAACGTTTGGTGCTTGTGACTGTACATAGGTGGTACAATGTGCAACAACCACGTTCGCTACGCATTCTATTGACAAATGCTACTTAACAATCTGTTCGCAAACTATTGCAACTGACTCTGGAACTATTTTTATGGGTACTTAAACTTCTATTCTATTGAACATCAATGTATGTATGAAATCATTTTAGTACTTATTGCAAGTACGGTTTTATTCTTTTCAAGACTGAAGCTTGGAATTTGGTTGGTCCACCAATCAAGGTCTAAGCTGAAAAAAAGTTAATGCGTCTGGACGCATTATTTTTTTTTTGACATTAACACCACTGTTCCAAATATGAATAAAGATTAAAAAATACTCTTTATAGCGGCTTATGCCCGACTCGTCACTGTTCCGATTGGTCGCCAAATTTTTTTGCCATACGAGAAGTCCCGATTCGTCATCATAAAAAAACAAATGAAATTTTATTTAATTTTGATGTTCCCGGTTCACCATCAGTATACAACAAAATAAGCCGAGAGTGAATCTTATATTTTATTTATCTTAATATATATTGATCATTTGTTTTGAAAACTATATAATTTGAATCTATTATTCAGACAATAATTAATGATACCTAGAAAGCAATGCTGGCGCGCCCACTCCATCCACAGAAGCGCATGGTTTGCGGCCCATCTGCTAAATGCAATCAAATCATTGTTTATCTTATTTGAAATCGAATCTAAAAGAGAGACACTAACCTTTGCATTTAAAACACAAGTATGGATATTAATAACTTTAAAATTCATCATGCCAAAGCCTGCGCAACTCATTAAATGCCATCCGAATAATTTAAGATTAGCTAACGGTGACTGGCAACACGTATAGAATTCACAGACGAACCTTTGTGAAATTCGAAACGTCTCTGAATATTTATGTTTCGTCCAAGGTCCCATAAATTGCTTTACATATGAAAAAATATGGCGGACAATAATGTCACCCGATTTCCGAACACCGGTGCCGTTAGAACTTAAAATGAATGGGCCGTACGTGTCTCGGTTCACTTTGTTTGGTGGTAAAAAAAGAAATTGGTTCTGCATATAATTTTTCAATAACCCATGTTTTAGGATAATGGTCACCTAGATTTTTACGCCTTTAGACTGTTTTAAGCACAACTTATAACAGTAAGCCTGCTGAAAGTTTAAAGAAATCGAGCATGAGACATCTTTTTTAATTTGGAGTTTTCCTCTTCAGATAAAATAGCTAAGTCGAATAATAAACTAAATTGGATGAACGGTCATTGACCACATACCTGCTAACCTATCAGCAGATGAAAGCTTTTTGTATTGAATAACAGAGAGTTCTGTGAATTTCTCCGTCTAAGCAAAATTAAACCATCCCGTTCTCTAAAAATCAATAATCACTTTAAAAGAATTTCTAAAATCATTGTACACCCATTTTCAACAGATTAGTTCGTATTTCAGAGGAGCTTATATTATGTCAATTTAATACAGATTGATATTTCCATTTTCGTTGTCAGTGATCACCTCGTCTGAGCAATTAAACGTAAGGTTTCAGGCTAAAAACGCAATATAAGTTGCATTGAGTTGAAACATTTTATGCAGGGTGGAAGGGGGGGCATAAATGCATAAACTACATTATTGTAAGCCCCCCACGAAAAAAAAACCATGAATACGTGGTATTTATTTATGCGTTTGATGTCCCCTCCACCGTGTATGTTTACTCGGGCCAACATCATCGTCATTTCAGTCGAGAGACGTCCACTGCTGGACATAGGCCTCCCCCAAGTGTCGCCACATTAACCGGTCCCATACGACTCGCATCCAGCGGATCCCCGCAATCCTCCCCAGGTTATCGGTCCACCTAGTGGGAGGCCTTCCAACGCAACGTCTTCCGATTCGCGGTCGCCACTCCAAAACTTTTCGGCCCACTACTCAGGCCAATTTCCCCGAAATTAATTCATAGAATAACACACTAAACCGATACAAAAGTGTGACGACTAGACGGTAGCGGTCATATGTGTCAATTGTCGTGCGGTATCCTTACAGAGCGTGGCCGGGTTAGTAACACAATGTGCGTCCTACTTTAGGCTCCCATTGGGCAAAATGTCATAGTTATATCAGAATAGTGTAACGGAAGCGGTGTGCGTGTTGCTTTACAATCGGGCTGCACTTGAACCTTCGGTAACGGGACCCACATATTTTGTTACTGATCTTATTAAATAGTCTCTACTTATAAAAGAAATAGCTGTTGCCAGCGGCTTTACTCACTTTAATTTAGAGTTTGACAATCATTTGACAAACTACTAAAGTTTGCATAATAATATAATTCAATCTTGATTCAAAAGGTGGCGCCATCTATTATATTATGAACGTTAGTGTTGTTTTCCTCGGGAACATTGCGTATTTTCGGGATTAAAGATACGAGAACTTAATTCTAGTTACACAACAAGTTAACAAGTTGTTTACAAGTTTCTATATAAAATAGACTATTCTCTAAATGTTAATTCTAGACATTTAGAGAGTAAAAACGTAGTCTATTTTATATAGAAACTTGTTAGTAAAGTAACTAAAAATAGTGCTTAAGACATCATAGTAGATAGTCAAAAAATGGCACGCTTTGTTTTGGGATTGTGACACTCGTTGTCTACGTATATCTATATCTATGGTAAAAACGCTTAAAATATGCATTACATATTATTTTGGACAAGAGTAGTCACACATCTCCGCTCTATATTGTAGTGTTTTTGAAAGCAGTGGGTCTCCAGGGTTATCTTCACATTATTGCTCCAAAATCGAAGTCGGAAAAGATCTTAGACACTTGGGAGTGTCAGGCTTAGAACACGGCTAAAATTAGTAAAATCTAGAAGAATCTACCTACTCTAAAAGACCAAGGCCTATGGCTATATCTACTTTGAAAACCCTTACAAAACGGACAACGATAACAATCATAATCATGTTAATTAATCAGACCACACTAATAGAGACTTTCTAATGAAATTTTAAGAACAACACCTCTATTTACTGCTAAAATGTTGTATGCTTCGTATAGCGTGAAACCTATACAAATGAATAAAATTGGAGTATCTGTTTGTAACATCAAAATAACAGCTTTTTACTGAATGCGTATGAAAATATACAGGCTGTCGTTTTGCATCCTGGGGCCTTAGTCTGCTGTTGCAATAGTGTCAGAATGGTCTATAATTGATTTAATAAGGCACGCCCACGGCGCGTGGCGTATTGAAGCGCGTACGAAACTCGTTTGACGTGCGTACAAAGGGTAATTCGTCTGCGCGGGGCCTTATTAAATCAATGATAGACCATTCTGACACTATTGCAATAGCAGACTAAGGCCCCTGGTCAAATTCAATGAGGTATCTATACTAATGATTCTCGACCCAAATCGATAATAAAAAGGGTAGTTTTTTTTTTTTTTTTTACTGAAATCGGTAAGAGTAATCCACCCCGTAGTTTCCATACTGTCCATAATATTATAATGTGGGATAAGCGTTTGCGTTTGTGTGCGTGACGGCGCGTTTATAGGGCTAGGAACAGACGGGCTGCGTTTTAATACGGGTGATTTACACTTGCCGATTACCGTAAAAAAAAAACTACCCTTTTTATTATAGATTCGGGTCGAGAAGTATTAGTATAGAGGTATCTATACTGACGTTTGCATCCTGGTCATATTCAAGGAGGTATCCTTGAATATGACCAGGATGCCAGCCTAGAAGATCTAACATAAGCTATTTTTAATTTAGGATAAGAATTAAGGTTCCTTGCAAACAAATTAAAATCCTTGAAATTGGTAACAAAATTCGATTCTAAACGATTATAATAATTTCAAGCGAAAAGAGGTCGCGGGCAACAGCTAGTAATACTATAAAACACTAAAAGTAAATTATTTAACAAGTGCTTGTTTGACAGTAATTAAGTATGGGATAGCTCGCTGGTTTTATAGAGCATTTTTATTATGTTTTCATTATTTTACTTTATTTGTGATACACTTTTGAGAGGCTTATGTCCAGCAGTGGACGTCTTTCGGCTGAAGTGATGATGGTGATGTGGCTGGTTGTGTTTTTTGAATACGCTCTTTGAAGTTACCCGTACGAAATCTTTAGTCGAATAGTCGTGCTTTAAAACCAATTAAACGAACATTATCAGAGGTTCATTTGGATCTAAATAGTTCAGCCCCCTGCCCTTAGACCAATGAGGTCTTCGCAGTATGTTTTTTTCTTTCATAAATTTCTATCAGCCTTGATTTCAGTCGTCTTATTTTCCCCTTTAGAAAATATTCTTCTAAAACTTGAAAAATACACAACACATGTTGTTAGACATGGTGGAAGCCGACACCGGCGCGGAGGGTCGCGTCCGGCTCGCGTCCACCTTAAATTCGCATCGTTATGACTTTGCGACCGAATTCGGTTGTTTTACCGTCGCTATCTATGTCGAAACTGCAGGGCGTGGACATAGAGACATTCCTCATTAATTATGACTTCAAGATTTTAAATAGCAACATAAGATCTTATTTGTTAGTACTTGGGGGTAAAATGATTTTTAATTGTTTCATGCTTGCTAATTTTAAGGAGAATATTGTAAAAATGTATCTTACACTATGTTGCTATACGTAATAAAATGAACTTTTTATGAAGTTATTGGTACTTTAAAGTATAAACACTTTTTTGCAAAAAATAAAACCGACTACAAAAAAAAAAAAAACAAAAAGAAAAACAAAGAAAAAAACAAAAATGTGAAAATTATCTTTAGTTTCAAAAGCCGGTGACAAAAACACCAAATTAAGCAAACAATAGTCAAGCTTCGAAGTCGGTGTTTATTTTTTTGTTGTTTTTGTTTTTTTTTGAAGTCGGTTTTATTTTTTGCAAAACAGTTTTTATTTTTCCATTTTTAGTTGTTCCCATGTCGCCATGAATTTATTTTACATTATTAAATACCCGTTTAAATGACAACAACAGTTCTTTTCTTAAAGTCGGTTAAAATGATTAACACTTCTAGTTTCTAGCTCTCACTCTGTTGTCTCTAGAGAAATCAATTATCGATATCGACAAGTCGCATTATCTATACATTATTCTAGAACAAGAAATCACCTAACTCCTAACCGTCAAAGAGTTGTACCTTCCTTCATCAGCTCAGCGTCGTGAGATAATGATGACTAAACGCATGAATGTCTCAATAGCTTTAGAAATTATTTTTTACTAACATTTATGCCGTGGCTATTGTGTGTATAAAATACTGGTATTCAGCTGCACCCGGTAAGACTGGAAGCCGACCACAAAATAATTGGAAAAATGATGCAGATGATGAGCAATACATGTCATGGTAATGGGCTTATCCCCAATAAATGGAAATCTGGGTTTATTTTACACATCTGCGTAACGCCTCAGAGCATACAGGCGTGATGTTACGTCATGATGTTGAACATAAACATCCAAGCGATTGCAGAAATCACGACAGATTTGCCGTCTATTTTTGAAGAGTTCCATAGTAAGTATATCTCCGAAGATCAGCATCAAATCTTTACCAAATTTAAATGGAACCACCTCAGAAGTATAATCTTTCAAATAAAAAGAAATAAGAAGAATTTTGAGAATCGGTCCATAAATAGGGTAGAAATCAGGTAACATACATTAAAAAAAAAAAAAAAAACACATGAACATATAACCTCCTCCTTTTTTGAAGTCGGTTGAAAATAGTATTATTGACATGAATTATTATTGACGTGGCGCCATCTGTTAAGCTCAAAAACGATAGTCCTCATTCTAGGCCGATACAATTTAGATTGCCATCGACACCAAGAAGAAAAAGATAAAAAGTGGCCGGCCGGCGTCAGTGAGCGCGGTAGTAACTAATAGGTAGGTATTTATAAAGCTTAGTTCGTATTACATAACTTCAAATCGAACTTCTTCTCTCCTTCCAGAACCAAGACCATTTAAATTCCAGATTCATTCTTTGAATGTGAATTAAATCACAATAATAAGTGGAATAATCGTGCGCTCATTACTTCGCCTCCGTGCTTGAAAACTGCCGTCAATCTTCTGTCAGTTTGGAATCTATTCAGGAGGCTGTTGGCAAATACTACGGCAAAGCATTCCTAAGGATGCCGTAGGTGTAATTCTTAGACTAAATTGGTAATTGTGAGTCATAGACGTGATTCAGCCGTTTTAATCGGTGACTTCAGTTTGATGTTGGTATGTTTTTAAAGCTCATTTAAGGTGGATGCGTAAGGGTAGCCCGCGAAATTTAAATTTTCTTCCGTTTATTGCAATTGGCAGGTCAGTGTCAGGTTGTATGTTGATGAAAATATGGATTGCGCCAGTAACACTTAATGAGATATAGAATTATAATCATTTAAATCATCAATACAACCCTCCAAGTTCATATAATCACAAAGAGTGACTTTTTCATGAAATAGCTATTGAATGGGATTATATGGACTTGGTGGGCTGTTTTGATTATTTTAATGATTATAATTCTGTAACTTTATACGTTTTACTGGCGCGATTTATATTTTCATCAACATACAACCTGACACTGACCTGCAAATTGCAATAAACTTAAGAAAATTTAAATTTCGCGGGCTACCCTTGCGCTTCCACCTTAAGTGTCATTATTTTGGTGGGTAAATGGTATAATATTATGTTTTTGTATCGTCCGTTAAGAAGTGAAGTACGCGCTGGTTAAAGTATAATAAACAAAACTCGAAATCCACCGCAATACCTAATGAATACCTTAATATAAAGAAATTTGCAAGCACATAACATACTCGTAAGTGCCGAAGTTATATCATCGCTGATGAAACAAAGGCCTATTCGAAGATAAATAAAAAACAGGATATGTGAAATTATTTCACGTAAAATGCATTGAAGTTTGTTGATAAATCACTTTCTCGTCTCAAGAATTTGAATAAAGAGCTCGTGAATATTCTCGATGCGTTTTTCGCGCCCGACGATTCTCGAGCGAATGTGCGAGATGTCAGTCAACTTGTACAGAGAAAGGTGCGATATTATGATGCTAGACTTATGATCCGTCCGCTCTTGAGGTCATGGTGCATGCTAAGAGTTGCACATCAAATGATTTAATATAATTATATGTCTGTGTACACATGGCGACACATCAAGAAATATTTTCCAGTATATCATGGCCTCGCTTTGTATAAATTTCCCGTATAATGAGAGATCCGCACAAACAGGTTTTAATAGCTTGATTGGTTGTCGTAAGTACTCTTTGACTTTTATGTTTTTGGTTTGATAATCTGATGTTCGTTTCGAGAGCTGTTTAATTACATGTAGTACTAAGTTACTGATATTAAGCATTTAGTGCAGTACTGATATTTCAGCTGTATCTTTAGTACGTCATCATCTGCATAGCCTTTTCCCAACGATATTGGGATCGACTTCCAGTCTAACCGTCTACATGGAGCGACTGCCTATCTGACCTCCACAGCCCAGTTAGTACTGGGTAATATATTACCACATTGTAAGACTTGACTGGTTGTCAGATTTTCGGGCCGCTTACTACCTGTAACGACTGTCAAAGATCTACAAATGACAGACGAGACTAACGTTTTAACGTGCTTACCGAGGCACGAGGAGTCATGGGTGGTCACCCATCCACAGACCAACCTAGGCAAACGCAGCTTTACCTGAAGATTGATCCGAGCGGCTGTTATAATTTACCCACCTCCTCTTCTATCTTTGGTACGTAATTGAGGTACAGGTAACGACATGTAACCTTAGACCTGGTTAATCATCAATATGAGAATAATCATTGAAATCAAATTATTTATTTATTTACCAATAATTATAACATCATTACAGACTTGGCCAATACGATGCAATAAGACATACAATATTTAAAAAAAAAACAAACAAACAATATAAACACTTAAAATAGAAAAACATAATAATATAGACATGTGAGATTACATAAAGTAAAAAAAAAAAACTTAATTAATTGAGCATGACAATGTTTATAGTTGCACACCTCTTTCAATGATGACTTGTGCTCTCTGGTCAAATCTCGGCAGGTTTTGCCCAAATATATCTTCCGATACCGTTATAATATAAACTGTAAACATCTTATCAAAATCATTGTAACGTAACATCACGCCTGTAGTCCCCGTACAATTAGGCAGAGGTGTACCTTGGGTATACTATTGTTTGCGGGACTGTTCGAAAGAGATACCGCGGCCCTGGAACACAAAGGGCTAAGAAGGAACATGGATGGGTTTTAGTCAGTAAAAGTCTGACACTCCCTCCTGCTCAGCCCAGAGCGGGAGGGGTTATTTGATGATTTCCCATCGATAAAAAAAAAAAGGGTATACTATATATGACATGTAACTATTATATACCCATATTATATTACTATTGTAATATAATATGGGTGTACTATTGTACACCCATATTTCACCAGTTATGTTTAAGTACCATGTAATGGGGGGCGAGCACATATTGCCATCAAATGGGCACAAATCCAGACTTCGTGGCTTCTACTGAGAAATTCCTGATGGGAAAACCCAATTTTATCCGATTACCTGAGATTTATTAAAAATCGATTCCGTAGATCCAGAGATCTACTAAATCGATTTTTTTAAATTATTTCATTAGTAGGAAGCTACATTATCCCCGAGTGCCATAAGCTATATTTACAACGTGCCCGTGGGATAATTTCCGACAAAAACGCGAGTGATACCGCGAGCAACAGCTATAGTATGTATTATAAATGCTAAAGTTTATGTTTATGAGGATGGATGGATGGATGGATGGATGGATGGATGGATGGATGGATGTTTGTTAATCTTTCACGCAAAAACTACTGAACGTAATTTTGCATACAGGTAGCTTATAACCTTTTTTTTTTCGGATGGGAAATCATCAAATAACCCCTCCCGCTCTGGGCTGAGCAGGAGGGAGTGTCAGACTTTTACTGACTAAAACTCATCCATGTTCCTTCCTTCCTTTGCCCTTTGTGTTCCAGGGCCACGGTATCTCTTTCGAACAGTCCCGCAACCCTGGCAGAGGTAGCTTATAACCTGGATTAACACATTGTATACTTTTTATCTCAGTAGTATGTTCCCGTGGGACAATTATCAAAGACCACGCGGGCGAAGCCGCGGGCTTTAAGCTAGTGCATACTACACATAACCGTGCCATTTATGAATGTATACTAATAAATTCATGTTTCGACTGATATGATGAAAGTGGTTCTGTAATATTTTGCAACGAAGATGCATTGCATAAATATCAAGATTTTGATGTTGCAGATGTAAGAAGTTCACAGGTGCACAGTAATCATCCGACACCGATGGTCTGGCAGCTTGTTGGACCACATATCTAAATCTATTCAATTAAATAAAATTGAGGTGTCTGTGTGTTCAAAATAACAGCTTTTTAAACACTTTTTTTAAGCTTTCACGATTTATAACTAAACTTAAACTGTCACTTACGGGACATCTTCCGTGATTGTCTATTGTTTTGAGCTCAAAATAATAGACAATCACGGAAGATATCCCGTAACTTACACTGTCACAAGTGACAGTATAAGTTTAACAGCTTTTTACTGAATGCAAAATATGAAAATATATACGGCACTACAACAAAAACAATTTTTTTTTTAATGTTGTCTTTCTGTCTCTCTGATTGTTGCGACTTTTACTGGCAGATAACTGATGTTATAAGGTCTAACATAAGCTACTTTTATTGTAGAAAATTAATTAGGGTTCCGTGCAAAAAAAACCGTTGAAATTGTTAATAAAATCAGATTTAAAAAGGAAAGTAATACCATATTTCACGCGAATGAAGGTCGCAGGCAACAGCTGGTTTTGAATATTTTTTTGTTCTAGTCACCCAGTGAGTATTGGATATGGACTAATGATTTTAAAAAAACTCGTATTTTTTATATAAATAGCATCCTCACGTGGGCGAAAAACGTGCGTGTGACATACATACATTCTCTAATTCTAAACTGAAATCTGATGGCAGACTTGTTTTGAGTATATTCTGGTTAGATGAATTGCGGAGCATGAGGTCCTAGGTTCATTTCCCAAGTTTGACAAAATGTTATACACAATAACATTTTGTCAAACTTGGGAAATTCCATCAGGAATTTCTCAGTAACAGCCATGGAGTCTAGATTTGTGCCTGGTTATTGGGAATAGGCTCGCCCTTTTACATGGGACTTAAAATAACTGGGGAAATGTAGGTGTAATAATGGATACACCTCTGCCTAACTCTTCAGGCATTATAGATGTGGTGTTATGTTATCAAAAAATCAAATCAAAATCATTTATTTCAGGTACTTAACCCATAAAAGAAACACTTTAGAAATAAAAATAAGCAGACAATAACATAAATCACTACCAAAAACACAATTTAAATCAATACCAAATAATTACTTAATTAATAACAATAATAATTTACATTTCAATAAAATCAAATTTATTCGAAGAGTCTCTTACGTGCGACACTATATGTAACTTGTCTGTCACAGCAGTGCCGCACATAAGGACAGTCCAACCTATGAGCTATCATATTTAGAACGGTATTGGAGCTGACCCGCACTCTGCGCACAAGGGACGCACAGCGCTTCCGCATGGTCGCATGGAAGCAGTCCGTGCGCGCCCAAGCGAACATACCCGAAACGCTGCAGTTGCGAGGCAGGCCCAAAACCGCTCTGAACGCGTTTTTAAATTGATTGTTATTTATGAGTGAAGAAGCCGACAGAGCTGGAACCTCATTACAGCCCATTCCTCTAACAGAGAGGAGATCACGTTTCACTCTTATGTCCTGAGTAATACGGTTGAAAAATGTTCGACCGACAGTGAGAGCGGTTTAATGTATGGACTAGCTTAGGCCCGCGGCTTCGTCCGCGTGGAGTTCGATAATCGTTCCACAGAATAGGACTACCAGGATACAAAGTATCCTATGTGTTAATCCAGGTTATAAGCTACCTAGTAACAAATATCCATGCATCCATCCCTCCATCCTCACAAACTTTTGCGTTTATAATATTAAGTAGGATAGTACGATTAAATATGAATTACCAACAGAGGAACCGTTATAAGTTAATTTTCTTATGAACACGACGAGTGACTGGAGTTTATTGATCAATACAACAGCTGCAGCCGTACCAATACTGTTACTCTCAACGTAAACACTTCCAAGCAAATGAACGGCAAACAAGAAACCGATGAACCCATCAAAAGCGGGACATTCAGTGATTTCCCCCCAAATTGAATAATCAGAGAGTCGTTTCAAATTCCAACAAGTTGTTACAAAATAGGTTTGTTATGCAACCCGTTGGCCCATTGTATTGGGAGCCATACCTACAGATGAACATAACATTAGTATTCAATGGAGCAGCGACAAGCGATAGTATCTCACCCACGGAAACTTGACGAAAGTATTGGAGACGAAAGTGTCGATTTTTGTTTTATATTGTACGTGACGAGGACGAGGCGAGAAAGAGCTCGTGGTTAAATTATAACAGCCGCTCGGATCAATCTTCAGGTTAAGCTGCGCTTGACTAGGTTGCTGGTCTGTGGATGGGTGACCACCCATTACATACCGAATATTCTCCGTGCCACGGAAAGCACGTTAAGCCGTTGGTCCCGGCTGTCATTTGTAGGTCTTTGACAGTCGTTACAGGTAGTCAGTGGCCCGAAAGTTTGACAACCAGTCTTACCAAGCGGTATCGTATCACCAAGTAATAACTGGGTTGTGGAGGTCAGATAAGTAGTCGCTCCATGTAATATACTGGTATTCAGCTGCTTCCGGTTAGACTGGAAGCGGACCCCAACATAGTTAAGTAAGGCCAGGCAGATGATGTGACGAGGACGGGACGATATGAAGTTGGACGGCGATTGATAGACCTATTATTGTACCAGAATTGTTTAGTTTCGATGTCCATCTTGTAGTCTATAATAATAAACCAACACACGCAAGCTTCTGCAAGAATAACTAGACTTGGAAACTGCTCATTAATGTACAAGGTGTTCCTAATTATAATAAGTACTTAACT
The DNA here is from genome assembly GCA_947578425.1 of Eugnorisma glareosa. Taxonomy (NCBI): domain Eukaryota; kingdom Metazoa; phylum Arthropoda; class Insecta; order Lepidoptera; family Noctuidae; genus Eugnorisma; species Eugnorisma glareosa. The sequence continues at coordinate 18,164,530 of OX387959.1, forward strand.
GAAATCCTGCAAAAATAATAAATATCAGTTAGGTCGAGATTGCAATTTCTTTATACCTCGTAGGGACAAGTTTACGCACAATAACCAATCAAGTTATATACAAATCAAAATAAAGCTGATCTCTCATTGTACGGGAAGCTCATACAAAGCGAGGTCAGGTTATACTGGACAGCTTGATGTGTCCCTGTGTGTACCTTGCCTAAAATAAGGGTGAAGATGGACTCAGCATTCTATGACATAAATATTACGGAGGAAATAAGATAATGTCATGAATATTCTGCCCTTTTCGTCTGAAAAACTAGACCGTTTTTTATCCGTAGCCAAAGGCTAGGAAAACTTCTGTCTAAACTTAGCTTCACAAGCCCAAGAAATACACGCTGCAGACGGCACATAAATAAACACTAAGGAAGGCATCGATGTAAGATAAACGCGGCTTTGTACCAAAGCTAGCACTAACATGTGCAAGCGCACGGTATCATGACAAGGTAGTTTGTTCTCTTACGTATTATAATTACTAGTTCCGTATACGATGCGTTATGGTTAGGTAAATTACATGATAAAAATAGTCACGGGTTATGAATGCTCACTTAAACAGTGATAACAATGTCTTATTGTTTTTTTTATTTCTTTGTCTGCTGAATGGCAGAATTAAAAAGAAATAAAAAATGTAGTATAATTCCGCAATGATGCATGTTGTGCTACAATTTTTTGAAAGTATTCATTTAGACTAAAATGGGCGGAGGTCGGTTCACAAAACATGGGACAAATTGGATGGATTATTTCTTAAAATAATTATTAAAGAAAATACGGGATACCAAGCTTTAATAAAACAATGTAGAGAAGCGTTTGTGCTAGACTAGGAATAATAAGGCTAGTAAAAAACTAGAATAAAAAGTCGCAATTTCTAAACAATAGTAGCTCTCGAAATACAAGAGGTCGCCGACCGTTTGACAGAACTCGAACGTGAGTTGTGTCCTCGTAATTCAACATTTCTTTTACATAATACATGCAATGTTAGAGCATCCCACTTTGCCCAGGCGCAGACGTGGCGGCATTACCGATCACTCGGTGATACGAACAGTACCGTATTTTACCGTTCATGTCTTGCGGTTTGAAGCTAAAATAATGGCTATAGATAAAGATGATAGACAGTCATTGAATACGAACTTGAATAAGATGCTCATTGAAAGTTAATGTTAGACGATGGATTTTAAAACTGTACTTGAAATTTGCAAAATGCGTTTGTTAGCATTATTTTTGACAAAGAGAATTTTTCATTCATTTTTTCAAATGTAAAACGTTCATTTTCAGTTTTGCTGTGTTACGGTCGTAAGTACCATTAATATCCCAAATTAAATACCAGGTGCAAAATGTTATATAGACATAAATAAATAAATAAATATCGCTGGACATTACACACAGCGCCATCTAGGCGCCACACTAAGCTACATAACACTTAACTGTTCCGAAAACTAATTAGTCTTAAAACTAAATCAAATATCAATCGGAAAATAAGTCTTAAATCATTTTTCTATCGAAACACCGAACTTTTTAATAGCAGCTCTTGAAATAACAAGCAATTCACACTTGCCTCAGGCGAAACTGACCTGATTACATAAATGAACCTTGACTTATATGAAATAGGTGCGCTTATAATCAATCTAATGAAGCTCAGGCATTCCACAACCATGAATAATACTAAATTCTATGCTATTTTGATCGCTAATGACATAAAAAGGCTGTGAAAGGAGGAAAAGTTTAGTTAACCATGATCAAATCTCTTTTCAATCAGCACTAGATTCTGGCCGCTAATAACCTAAACATCAAAAGAAAAAAAAACGTTCAATTTTCAAAACGCCAGAAGCAACAACGGTAACCATGTGACTGGGTTACGTCGTTCACATTCGTCACCCTTGACAAAGATAAGACAAAGATTTTGTGACAATTTTACGCCTTTTAAAGGGTATTTTGTTCTTTTCTACGTGAAGTTAAACAAAGCGCTCGGGTGCTTCTTCGAATTCGATGTTTGGCGAGAAAGCTTCGCAGACGGCATGCTAAAAAGGCTTTTACGCAACGCGTGCCCGTGCCGACAGTTGCGTCATTCGAAGAGGGGTATCGCAGATTAATGTCACCAGACAGACTCGACATGTTGTTTTGAGGGCTCTTCTCATAGTGCTTTGTTTTTTAGTATCGTAAATATTTTAATACTGATTTGAAGAAGGAAAACGGTGGATAAACTGTTTAGTGCGGTAGGTAATTGAAAATTATATGAAAACTGATAGTTCTCGTCAAATTAAAAAATAATAATTAACAAAATAATTTTAGGAATGATTGATTTAAAACAAAAACGTCAAATTTTTTTTTTACTTTCAGAAACTATTTATTAACGTTATTGATTGATGCTCTTTTATTTTGTTCTTTTTTTAATCCTCTTTAAGCGGCCAGTATTTTTGGCTTCCATAAAATATTGTAAAATCGTCAAACCGTTTCTGTTTGTTCGAAGTTTTTAATGGAGATTGTTGCTTGCTCTTATCTTTACAGGGATTTGTCTTTAAAGGGTGTTTCATGTAATTTACTCTTTGACAGTTAGTTTCAAGTTGACAACAGTAAGATGATTCTGCTCCAAGGTATTTAGGTTCAGCATGACATTTGTAATAGAGTTTCTGGTGCCGTAATTAGCCATCTTCCGCTCAGTATTAACAACTGTAAGTAGTATTTGTTCAATACTCATAAATAGTAAGTATGACATGCAAAATGTCAGAAGTAAAGTTTTAATTTGTATTCACGAAAGCTTGTGGGCTTTGGCAATAGATCGTTATATTGGCAAGACAGCAGTGTTTAGGTTATGTATCAAGAATGTGTAAGCTTCATTACTCTGATCGTTTAAAGATTGCCTACCAGGAGTAGAGAAACGGTGAGGAAGGCTGCCGGAACAATTTTACAAAAGTCAGCAGTTGATATAATTATGTGTGTACGAATGTGCATATGGCAGCTATTCCCAATCACATTTCATGTTTTTCAGGCTAAAATAGAAACTCTGATAAATTATTCCTACTATGTGTGTGTTGGAAATTGTGGCTATAAAAAAGAAAAGAAAAAGTTATTTTTCTGTTTGTGTTTTGGTTTATTTTTGTTTTTTTTTTTTAAGTCGGTTTTATTTTTTGCAAAAAAGTTTTTATTTATTTTTCCATTTTTAGTTGTGTCATGAATTTATTTTACATTATTAAATACGCGTCTAAATGACAACAACAGTTATTTTCTTAAAGTCGGTTATAATGATTAATACTTCCAGTTTCTAGCACTCACTCTGTTGTCTCTAGAGAAATCAACTATCGATATCGACAAGTCGCATTATCTATACATTATTCTAGAACAAGAAATCACCTAACTCCTAAGCGTTAAAGAGTTGTACCTTCCTTCATCGGCTCAGCGTCATAAGATGATGATGACCATACGCAAATGTATCAATAGCTTTAGAAATTAATTTTCTAACATTTATGTCGTGGCTATTGTGTTGTGTATAAAATACTGGTATTTAGCTGCATCCGGTAAGACTGGAAGTCGATCACAAAATAGTCGGGAAAATAATGCAGATGATGAACAATACATGTCATGGTATTGGGCTTATCCCCAATAAATGGAAATCTGGGTGTATTGTGTACAATACATTTGCGTACCCTCTCAGAACATACAGGCGTGATGTTATTCATGATGTTGTATAAACAATAAACATCCAAGCGATTGCAGCAATCACGACAGATTTGCCGTCTATTTTTGAAGAGTTCCATAGTATATCTCCGAAGATCAGCATCAGATCTTCACCAAATTTAAATGGGACCACCTCAGAAGTATAATCTTTCAAATAAAAAGAATTTTGAGAATCGGTCCACAAATGTGGGAGAAATCAGGTAACATAAATTTTAAAAAATAATACACAGACACAAACAAATAACCTCCTCCTTCTTTGGAGTCGGTTAAAAATTAAACGTAAAACAAATGCCTAAACCTATAGGTAACCCAGCCATGAATGAACAAATGCCTACGAATGCTTGCATACTTGAATATCTCTGTACAAGTTAAACATAACTAATATAGGCTACTGTGCAGCCATTCCAACCTCAGTACAGTGTCAAGGCACTCACTACTCGCTTAATCTGAGCTTACACGACCAACACATCTCACAACACTAATTAAGCATGCTTATCCTATGAAATACCTTCATAATACCATAGTACAGACATGACTGTAATCTATATGTAGTATGTACAGTCAAAGAAATGTATTGTATAGTAGATCGCACTTGAAATAGCCCCGTTATAGCTTTTTCATAGGACTGCTAAAGGAATATATTTGTGAAATTAATGAAGGAAACATAATATACACGGTGTACACGAAGGCACGGGTGGCACGAAGCCGTCAACCAAGCATTCTGTACATCGAACTAAGTAACTCTACGCAAAAAATATAATTATTGCTGGGAAACGACTTTTTTTTGGGGTGAAAAATCGCGTTTTACGGTATGACTCAATGTAACGCACTCAAAACATTGTGCTGACAGATGGATTGAATAGTACAGGGTTCGTAGAGGTGTTTAAAGATATTAGAACATGTATTAAAAAAAAATACTTGTGAAAAAGTTGGAGCTTTGACCCCCAATATCTCCATAAAAAAAATGATCGCAATGACAGGGAGAACAAGTACCTTTCGGCTTCGTTAAGGGTTTTGTTACACCTATTATACACAGTTTGACGCCTATTTTCCTCAAGAGTTCAGCTGAGGTGTACCTGCAGTATTGTTCACTACATATCGTTAGTTATGTTTAAGACCCATGTAACTGGAGAGAAAATATTGCCATCAATTAACTGGGTAAAAAAAATCTAGGCTGCTACTGAGATATTCCTGATGGAATAAGGGAATAACCAATGACATTGCTCGAGCTGATAATCAGGGCCAGGATCTCATACTTAGTAGTAGCTCTTGACCATCGCCGATCGCGAACACTAAACAAACGAGCCGTTAAAAAATACTTTTTTGCAAAAAATAAAACCGACTTCAAAAACAAAAAAACGTGGAAAAATAACTTTAGCTTCAGAAGTCGGTGACTTTTGTTTGTTCGATTGAATATTTTTGCCACCGACTTCTGAAGCTAAAGTTATTTTTCCACGTTTTTTTTGTTTTTGAAGTCGGTTTTATTTTTTGCAAAAACGCTTTTTTATTTTTCCGTTTTTAGTTTCAATATTCTACACAAATATTTGCTATGCATTTATTTTACATTGTTAACAACTCCTTTCATGGTAATAGGCTTATAAATGTAACTTATATCGTTCATACCTAACTGTCGAAATCTGGGTGTACTGTACACATCTGCGTAGGTGCTCCCTCAGAGCATACAGGCGTTATGTTATGTTCTAATATTGTGTAAAAAATAAACATCCAAGCTATTGCAGCAATCACGACAGATTTTCTGTCTATTAATGAAGCGTTCCATTGTATATCTCCGAAGATCAGCATCAGATCCTGACTTATACCGTCCATCATCAGCTCAACAACATGAGATAATAATTATCAGGTACAAATATCGTTAGAAAGTACCTATATGAAAAACATTGTAAAATGTCAGGGTTGCCCTCGATTTCCCTGGGATCCCATCATCAGATTCTAACTTTGTGACAACGGGACCTCCTCAATAGTATAGGCTTTCGAATAAAAAAAGAATTTTGACAATCGGTCCATAATTAGCGGAGAAATCGGTGAATATACGGGACACACAGTCAAACGTAGAACCTCCTCATTTTGTTTCAAGTCGTTTAAAATAATGTCAAAAGAGTTTTGGTGAAACGCGGTTGGCGGTTGGCGGTTGGCGGTTTGGCAACAATACATTTCATTGTAATAGGCTTATCCCCAATAAAATAGAACTTAACATACCTAACTGTCGAAAAGTTGCGCAGTGCACATCTGCGTACCCCCTAGAGCATACAAGCGTGATGTTATGTTATGATGGTATATAAACAATAAACATCCAAGCGGTTACAGCAATCACGACAGATTTGCCGTCTATTTTTGAAGAGTTCCATAGTATATCTCCGAAGATCAGCATCAGATCTTCACCAAATTTAAAATGGGACCACCGCGAAATAATATTCTACCAAACAAAAAAAGAATCATCGAAATCGGTTTACAATTGCCGAAGATATCGCTGAACAAATAAACAAAAAAAAAAAAAATTCAAACGGCTTGATAACCTCCTCCTTTTGGAAGTAGGTTAAAAATAACTAGATGCCAAACAAACCTTTAGGCTGACTGTACGTCAGATTCTTGAACCAGTTCGTGATAGGCGCTGGTCAGGCTTCCTGATGACGTCATCACGTCAAGGCCGCCAACATTGCGCAGATTAATTTTACAGAGCTACCATAGTGCGCATACCGATGGATGCTAGACGAAACGAGCAAGAAATATTACTGTATTAAGTTTGTGAGTTGACTGACATTCTTGGCTGGATAATTGATTGGATAAAGTTCAAAATAGATTGACCTGTTTGTTTATTCGATGTTGATATGTTTGTTTTTCCCAGCTTTAGTCTTAGCAGACAATTTCTACGGTTTCTATTTTTATTTATAAACTAGCGACCCGCCCCGGCTTAGCACGGGTGCAATGTTATAGATATAAACCTTTCTCTTGAATCACTCTATCTATTAAAAAAAACCGCATCAAAATCCGTTGCGTTGTTTTAAAGATCCAAGCATACATAGGGACAGACAGACAGCGACGACTTTGTTTTATACTATGTATAGTGATAACTTTAACTTAAGTTTTTTTGTCTTCTTGGTCTGACTTCAGTGGAGTCTGAAATATCTGAAAACTGGAAGTATCTGAAATCAGTGGAGACTGATTTAGGCATATTTAAAACTGTTTACAGCAATATTAGAACTGTCAATTCTATGAACTCACTGAGTTTCACAGAGCCTGTGAGTGATCAAATTCTCAAGAATGAAATTCTCTTTTATGAGTCACAAAGTACTTAGTCAAGTTCTTGTTATTTTCAAAACTAATTATCTCACTCAAGGTTAGGTCCAGCTCCTCAATGCATTTTTGTTTTCGTTTTGCGAAGGATTGCGGATATCCTTCTTGCATCATCTTTTTGTCACGATCTTTGTAGGTAATTGAGAAGGTATTATGTTTATGAGGATTATTTTAAATGTTCTTGTGTTACTATCGGACTAGAACGGGAAATGTCAGAAACAGAAACTTTTCGCTGGTGGAAAACCAAGGCAAAAGATATCATACAAAAATGTGTGTGAACAACAAAGAAATTGATTTCTTAGATAGCACAATCAGCCCACTGGCCTTTGTCCCAGTAGTTTAGGGCTGCCACACATCCCGGTACACAAAGACATGTTTCGGCCAATAAGTCGTTTGTACCGGTTCAGTTGGTTATCCTACAAGAACAGAAACCTGAAATTTTGCGCTCGCTCCTCTCAAGTTCGTATTAAACAGACATTGCCTCCGTATGTTTATGACAAAATGCCGCAATTATTATTACCGCAATTAAAAATGTAACTGTTCTGCTAGCCAAAACAATTACGATTTTAAAACCTGACCTCTGCGAAAAACTGACTAAAGAAGTCCTCGAAAAATGTATCTTGCCCACATCGTCTTGTCATTACAAATGTCCCGGTCGGCGTGGCAGCATTTATGGCGTTTTAGTTGGAACATTACATGCTGATTATGTGAGAGTGAGTGGGTCATGACCCACGAATCAGGCTGATTGATTAGTGGTTGTTCTTGTTACATATCTTCGAATATTTGGTTCTAGGAGATACCAGTTTCTTCACGATGTTCTCCTTCACTTTTTGATGTGCTGTGATGATGGCATAAATTGTACAATGTAAAGTGGCTATTACCTTGGTTCGAACCCACGATCTTGACCGTTCCTGCCGCCACCACTGCTCTCAATTTCATGGATAAAGTAGAAAATTCTTAGATACTTACAACAAATTTAGACCTTCATTCCATGGCGTATAACGGGTGTAAATGGGCTATTAACGAAGCCGAAAGGCAGTTACTCGTATTCTCCCCAAAATAGCGATTTTTTTTTTTTTGTGTTGGGACATTCTTGGGGACCTTTAGTTACGGAGATATTGAAAGCAAAGTTCCAACTTTTTCACAAGTAATGTTTAAAATACTAGTTTTTAAAGTTATAACTTAACTTCAAATACCTCCACCCGTTTACTATTCAATGCATCCAACAGCACGATGTTTTGAGAGCGTTACATTGAGTTTTATCGTAAAACGTAATTTGTCACCCCAAAAAAACAAAGTCATTTTCCAGCAATAATTTTTACATGGGTTACTTAGTTTGATGTACAGGATGCTTTGTTGACAGCTTCGTGAAGGGTCCATTTACACCTTGAATAACCAGAAACTACAGGATGCGACCTACAGTCCTCCTTTTGCTTTGTCCATGTTTAAAGTTCATAGATAATTTTTACACAGCGAACACTTTTTATTTAATTTCAATGTGAATAGTCCTCAATGCCCTTGCACACGTGTGTCAGAAAGTGCCTGTGGGTGTTCGTTCATTGTTCAACAACAATGGCGTCGCGTCTGCGCAACATCACAGATAATGCGAGTGTAATGTGTAATGTATGCAGGAGTTGCATCCGATATTCAAGGATTCTGTTAGTCATCGTTCCAATAAAGGTGTTTAGGTGTGGGATAGGATAGGTGTTACGTAATTTTATTTAGGTGAATTACAGTCATCCATTTGCAAAATTGTACCCCAGACTGTCAACGATCTACAAATTTACAGTCGGGACCAAAGGCTTAATGTGCTTTCTGAGGCACGGAGGAAACTTGGTAGTTAATGGGTGGTCACCCATCCACGGACCAACCTAGGCAAGCGCGGCTTAACCCGAATATCGACCCTGGCGGCAGTTATTATTTAGGCACGAGGTCCTCCAAAATGAATTAATTGTTTTATAATATATTCTATTAAAATAAATAACTGTCATTGATTTCCTCGGTTACTAAACAACTCAAAGTTATGTCTAGACATCGCAAAGAAATCTGTGTCACGCCGATGTCAACGCTCCTGCGCATGTAGTGAATATTGAGTAGGGCAAAGAGCTTGCGTGCACTCACTAGGGACACCATGCTTTTTGCTGATTTTCGTACAAGTATTGGGACTCTTGTTTAGACTTGATGAAACAAATGTGCAAAATTCATTAAGTAGAAAATTTTAGGTACTTATATTTTTTTGAGAAATCTCTTCATTAATCACACATGGTGCTGAATATATTTTGGGATACCATATCTCAACAACTCAGCCTATCGCAATCCACATGCTGAACAGAGCTCACATAAACCAGGACTCCCGGTCCTTCTCTATCTGTATCTAGATTGTCCCAGCCATCTGGACCTGTGGACGGTGAGTTATGGGCAGCTCGCCGTCCGTCCGTCTTATGACGACAGGCCGTGTCGACGGCGCGTTCGTGTTCCACGCGCGCCTCAAAGAGATGTCAACAAACGGGAAGGGGTCCGAAAGCACCGATGCCTGCCAGGGTTGTGGGACTCTTCGAAAGAGATACCGCGGCCCTGGAACACAAAGGGCAAAAGTAGGAACATGGATGAGTTTTAGTCTGACACTCCCTTCTGCTCCGCCCAGAGTGGGAGGGGTCATTTGATGATAACCCACGCGTATAAAAAAAAAACAAGGAGAGAACACGAACGAATGGTGACCCTAAGAACACCTCTACATTAATAATCCCCTAAATAGTGAAGGTAGAAGATTTACGATAATAGGCGATATGTACCGATGAACGATTATTATTTTCATAATGACCCGCACGTTTCCTCTACGTGATGAGCAGGTTAACAGACCCTGAATTTTGTGCGACTACTTTTTTTTTAACATAAGTAGCAGACGGTAACGGTAACGGATGGCCGATGGAGCCGAAAAGTTCTGGAGTGGCGACGACGATGTTGCGTTGGAAGGCCTCGCACTAGCTGGACCGATGACCTGGTGAAGGTTGCGGGGATCCGTTGGATGCGAGACGCACGAGACCGGTCAATCTGGCAACACTTGGGGAAAGCCTATGTCCAGTAGGGGACGTCTTTTGGCTGAAATGATGATGACGATGATGTATTTTTTAGGAAATAAATAATTCTATCTTAGATCCATAAATATTTCGCTTAGGTGTTTTAGTTGAAGTGCAGTTAGTATTTTTTGTAGTAACTATCACTGCTGATGAGCTCTGTTCTTTTCTATTTCAGCACGCATAAGTAACGTTCTGCTTAAAGTGTGCTGTGACACAACCCACATAATTGTTTTTGTTAAGTTTTGTTAGTTAAGTTTGTTGACACTGTTACCCACTACAAGTAATTCTGTAACAATATGATGCTATACGTCTCTAAAAAAGTGATTGCGATAGCTAAATGTATTTTAGGGGATTTTAAACCACTGAACCATTAGATTAAACTTGAATAGACGATTCAAGTTATCTCACTGTCGTGTGAACAAAACCATAGCGCGATCAAGTCCATAGATCTAGCATGTGGGGACAACGCCATCTATCGAGCTTGTTAACCAATCCATCAAGCTGATCAAAATGATGACACAGATTGTTCATAATTAATTAAATTCACTGACATTTACAATAGATTACTGTATGCTAATTAATATCAGGTTAATGTGTCCGTTATGAAACTAATTTTTATCCTATGTAATACCGTGTTGAGTATGCTCACGACTGTGCTCTGAAAGAATAAGCAGACGTGTAGCTTTTACATAAGTTATATGTAAGTGTTTAGGTCTCATTATTTATTAATTTAATAATCTTTATTTTTATACAAAACAGATTGTAGTACATGTACATATTTCACAAAGTGGGTAGTGTTAAATCTCTGGCAATCAAGTGGGTCACGTGCTGTTCTCCTAGCTAGGCTATGAAATAGCCTGTATTAAGAAGTAACAGTGCCGATCCCCTCTAATTGTATTACTAAAATTTTATTTTTACAACTTAAATTTTTGAAATATGATTATTACAACTTAATTTTTTAACTTAAATGTTTACAGATATTAGTGCGCGGGCGCATTTGTACTTGTGTGTGAGTGTGCATGTGTGTGAGCGTGTGTGTGTGTGTGTACGTGTATGGGTCTGTTTGCATGTGTGTGTTTGAGTGCGTGAGCATGTGGCTGCGTAAGAGTGCGTAAGTAAGCGGATTTGATTAGTGTGGGTGAAAAATGTAAATGTTTATTATGAGTGCTAGCCTTTTCTCAACTATGGTGAAGTTGGCTTCCAGTCTAAGTGGATGTCGCGAATATCATTATTGTACATAAGACGATTGCTTGTCAGACCTTCAAAACACAGAAACTGGATAACACTATTTCCCTTGAAAAGGTTGCTTAAGACTTTCTGGCTTCTGACATCTATAACGCTATCAAAAACCTATAAATGACAGCCGGGACCAAAACGGTTTAGTGTGCTATCCGAGATACGTCGCGGTGTAGGTAATGTACAGCTGCCCATCCCTGGACCAATCTGTAAATTTGCTATCCTTGAAGATCGACTCGTGTGGCCGTTGTTTCTTTTTTGTTAGCCTATTTGTGTGTCCCACTGCTGGGCAAGGACCGCCCGTTTCTCCTTCCAAACCCCTCTGTCCTGTGCAATATCTGGCCATGTTCGCCCCGCAAACGAGATCAGATCGTCTCACCACCTTCGCCGTGGTCTACCTTGACGGCGATTTCCTCCATCAGGCGTTCAGTGAGTAAGGAGCCGTTGTTACTTGGAAAAAAATATCAGCTGTTCCATATGTTTGAGTCGAATGGGTATTGAAGTTTTGTATGGGACAGTGGATAATTTTTTCGCGATTTCGATGTAGGATACATGCAGAAAGTAGTTTAGTTTGATGGTCCGTATCCCACCGTTAAATATGCCCTCAACATTCTGGTACACGCTATAGTAATGTAATGCGTGGAAAGGTCCCTTAACGAAGCCGAAAGCTTCTCCCCGTCATTGCGATTTTTTTTTCTGCTGGCTGTATTTTGCTGGATTACGAAGATAATGTGGGTCGAAGTTACAAATTTTTCGCAGGTTTTTTTTTAATAATTACAAGTTTTTAATGTTTTATCTTTACTTTAAATTAGAGATGGGCCGAATGTGATTTGAACCGAATCCGAACTTCGGCCGAACATTCGGTTCAAATGAAATGTTCGGGCGAAGTTCGGCCGAACTTCGGTTCATTTTCGCGCGCTTTCTCGAGAGCGACGCGTCGTGACTTGTTTACGCATTTACTTCAAATACCCCGCCCGCACACCGCGCTCCCTCCGCGTACCCCGAGCCGGCCGGTCAGTATCAAATACGTCACGACATCGGCGCGTGTTGCGTGCGATTGTAATTAACAAACATAATTGTTTTAAGTGGATTGACGAGGTTTTAAGTGATAAGTTTTGTTACTGGCTTATTCCAAAAATGAGTGCAAGGAAAAAATCAAGTGTTTGGACATTTTATACAGAAACTGATCAACCAAATAAAGTGAAATGTATCCTATGTGATTCGCTGATATCTCGTGGTGGTAGTGGACGTTCAGCGTCTACTTCTGCACTGACCAACCACCTTCGTGTGAAGCATGATCGAGAATACACACAATTACAACATCCCATTCATTCGCCAAATCCAATCCTTCCTTCAGTAAGACCTTCATCGTCGAATACTACTGAAGAGTTGCCCGCAGCGGAGTCATCATTACGTCAAGCGACCATTGAGGGCACATTTGAAAGTAAGTGGAAAATAGATGACCCAAGGGCTAAACAAATTCACAAAGCCATAGCAGAAATGATATGTGTGGATAATCAACCTATATCTATTGTAGAAGATGCCGGATTTAATCGGTTGCTAGCCATATTAAAACCAAAATACCAGATGCCCAGTCGAAAATACATTACTGAAACAGTGATAGTTGAAATGTATGAACAATTAAAAAAGAAGATTTTCAACCAACTATCCGAAGCTAAAACGATTTCAGTTACAAGCGACATGTGGACGTGCATCAATAATATGCTGGGTTTTTTAAGTTTTACTGTTCACTGGCTTGACAACAATTTTGTACTGCAACATGGGATGCTGAAAATGAAATCGTTTTCAGAGCAGCATACAGCGCATAATATCCAGTGTGCTCTAGAAGAAATAGCCGAGTCATGGAACATCTCAGACAAAATACATGTTATCGTCACTGATAACGGCCGCAACATTGTGAAAGCCGTAAATGACAGTCGTTTTGAAGGAAAAACGTGCTTCATTCATACTTTGCAACGAGCAATTCACGGTGCTTTAGACGCGCAGGAAAGTGTTAATGAAGCAATAGCGGCAGGGCGTCGTATAGTGACTCATTTCAATCACTCACAACCGGCTCAAGAAAAATTGCAGCTGATACAGACTGAGCTCAATGTACCCAAGCACAAACTTATTCAAGACGTCAGCACCCGTTGGAATAGCACTTTTTATATGGTTGAAAGGTTACTGGAGCAAAAGAGAGCGATTTCGTTGTACATATCTGACAACAGTAACACAATAAATTTTCAAAATTTGACAGAGAGACAATGGGATCTTCTGAAAGAATGTCTTGCTTTACTTCAACCTTTCGAAGAAATCACAAAAAAAATGAGCTCTTCCTACTCCTGTATATCAGAGGTCATTCCTAACTTGACGATTCTTTCAAAGTATTTGATCAAAGAAGAAGTTAAAGTGGCTTGTTCTAATATAAACACAATGCGTTCGTCACTAAAAGAAGGACTGGATAGACGTTGTCAGGGGATTGAAGATGACAAGTACTATAGTCTAGCAACAATGCTAGATCCACGCTACAAACTGAATTTTTTTACACCAGATAATGTACCAATGATCAGACGAACTTTCCTGGCGGAATTTGTAAGAAGGAGCGAGGATATTGGGTCAAGCAGTGATGAAGAAGTTGTTCAGGTAGCACAGAGATCCACGTCATCATCCAATTGTGAAAACACACACAGAACGTTCTGGAGCTGCTACGAGGAACTAGCAGCAGTAAAGTTACCGATAGATGTAGAAGAAACCAAAAGTCCGATTGCGTCAGAGCTAGACAGATATCTCAGTGAAGTTCTGCTACTCAAAGACCTATGTCCATATGGCTGGTGGGCTAAGAATAAAGACAAGTTCCCTAATATGAGTTGTTTGGCTCGAATATACTTATCGTGTCCCGGAAGCTCTGTATATTCTGAGCGACTTTTTTCGGAGGCAGGAAACATATACGAAAAAAAACGTAACAAACTTCTGCCAGATAAGGCAGAGTCTTTGGTGTTTTTGCACCATAACCTGCCTCTAGTAAATTTTAAATATGAATAGATAGATAAGAAAAGTTGGTTTAATATGATTGTTGAAAAAATCCCCTTATTGTAATAAAAAATACTTGAGGTTAATGGATGTTGAATCAAAAACGTTAGTTTTTTATTTAATTTACGGACTCCTATCCAGATGTTTACTAGGAGAATACAAAGTTTATTTCATTTTTGTAATAGTATGTCTAATTATTAATTAGGCAGGGATTTCTAAGATTAATAACTAATTAACTAAGGTTAAGAACTAAGATTAAGAGTAATAATAAGATAAGAACTGATTTAATATAAGGTTTACATTTACAATGTTCCTAAATAAATAAATAATTGACCATGAATGAGTAAAAATAATATCTTTTATTTTACAGTATCTAATGTTGTTATTGTTATATAAGGTGCTTCTAAAATATATGCCACGGTTGTTTGTATGGAGACTTGGCCAATCAGCTGACCGATTTCCATACAAAGTGCAATTTTTGAGTCTTGACTATGAGCTCCTTGGGGAAAGTAGTTCAATATCATGAGTAGAACCACCAGTTGCAGCCATGGCATATTGTAATTTAGAAGCACCTTATATTTCAGTTAAAATAAGTGCAAGTAGGTATTATTTTTTTTGTACCGAATTTCGGCATCTGAACCGAATTTCGGCCGAATGCCGAAGTTCGGTTCAAGCTGCCGAAATTCGGTTGAACCGAATGTGAACCGAATTTCGGCCCATCTCTACTTTAAATACATATTATTATACATATTTTTTTTTAAATACGTGTTTTTAATGTCAGAGTGCGCTACATTGAGGACTAACGTAAAACGTGATTTTTCACCCAAAAAAAAAAGTCGTTTCCCAAGTTATGTTTCAGCGGTCGGGATTTTTGTTAAAAAAATATTTATTTATTACAATATTATTTAATTATAAAAATACAGGATATTATGCTGATGGCTGATGCAAGACTGAATACAATGCAAAGAAAAATAATTCTATTGAATTTCCGGTAAATGCATAGTTGCAATACAATGCATGCTGATGGTGGCTGCATGCTCAACGTAAACGCGTGTTACGATGAGTTAACTCCCAGCAATAATTTTTACGTAAAGTTACTTAGTTTGATGTACATAATGCTTGGTTGACAGCTTCGTGAAGAGTCTTGTTACATCCAGTATAACGCACTCAAAACATTGTGCTGATGGATGGATTGAATAGTATGAAGGTTGTGGAGGTGTTTAAAGAAAAATCTGACATTAAAAACACGTATTAAAAAAAAAACTTGTCAAAAAGTTGGAACTTTGACCCCCAATATCTCCGTAACTAGAAGGTTCCCAGGTATGGTCTAGAATAAACAAATGATCGCAATGACGGGGAAAACAAGTGCCTTTCGGCTTCGTTAAGGGTCTTGTTAGACCCTTTATAGAATCCTATCGTAAAACGTGATTTATCACCCAAAAAAAAAGTAGTTTCCCAGCAGTAATTTTTGCGTGGTGTTACTGTATTATTTTGATAGGCAATTTCAACGATGACTGTTTAAAACAGATTTAATTGCTCATTACAAGGGAAATAATCACGATACTGGCTCGTCTTAGACTAATTGATCGGAAACCATTGATTTTAATGAGGATGTAGTGATCATTTCCGATCAATTAGATGCAAATTATCCTAATTAGATACGCCTTTTGAATGACAGACGGTACTTAGGGAAATCAAGGAGTTTATATTATAGTTAAATAAAATGAATTAGTAATGAGAAGTGTGAGACTGCGCAAGAGTGTGAAGAATATGTTTGGGTTATCTAAGGGAGTATTCTCGGCTCCCGCCATCTCTAACATTATCCTCGAGATTAACATATCAGGAATCGATCACAAGCGTCGGGCTGATTTCGTAGCACGATGCCTATGACTACTTTATTGTACTTTCAAGTAATCGGTAGCACGATGCCTACATTTTGAAACCACCATACATTAGATCGCACGATGCGTACTTTTTAATTTTTGTCCTAGTTACATCGCAGTTTGCCAACTTTATGAAAAATTTAATCTGACGATAGCATTATGTCATTGGCATTATGTGTTATGTTTGATGTATTATGTGTTTTGTTATGTAGCGTTGTGTTGTGTGTATTTTACGACCCGAATGGCGCAGCGGTTGTGAGGCTGCCTTACGTTCTTAGGGTCCCGGGTTCGAATCTCGGTAGGAGCAAATGTTTGTGTGATGAGCATGGACATTTGTTTCCGAGTCCCGTTTGTTCCGGTGTTTATATGTATAATAAGTGTGTATTTACAAACAAAAAACTATCTATGTAGTAGTATCAACTATCTGGTGTCCACGACACAAGCCTCCTTGCTTAGTGTGGCACCTAGATGGCGCTGTGTGTAATTTCCAGCGATATTTATTTATTTATTTTATTTATATATGTCTATTTTAGTACGATTTCGTAGGTTATAGCTCAGGCACAACATCCGTCTGGTTAGGGGATCCTTTCATTTCAATGGAGAATAAGGAACTCGACTCTCTCTTCCTCGTACTTCTAAATCATCATACTTAAATGTTTACTATTATAAATGCGAAAGATTGGGTGGATGTTTGTTACTCAATCACGCTAGAACGTCAGAACGAATCTGAAAGAAATTTAGCACTTCAAAATCAAAATCAAAACCAAAGCATTTATTTCAAGTCGGCCAGTTACAGGCACTTTTGAATTGTCGAAACAAAGATAACAATTAAATGTAGCTACAGTCCCAGTCACAAGGCATAAAAACTGTGAAAGTAGTTGCCCATTCCCTATCGTAGATCTCTATGGAGAAGAACGGGCAAGAAACTCCATGGACACTCTTTTAAATCAGCAAATTGTTACAAAATCTTGGTTACATCATTCATGTTGAGATGGTACACTATGTGAGAACGATGCAGCAAGATGTGCACATTAAAAGTGTCCACAGTAAAAACAAAAAAGACAATTCAAAAAATAAAAATAATTAATTCAAATAAGCCGTGGCAACTAAGAGATGACCAGTCACACTGACAGCGCCCGTTCACGAACATGACGCATAGATCAGCACCATTCAACTCAACCATTTGAAGGGAACTAAATGATCCGACACACGCGCCACCATCAGCGAGACATTTGAGTGAGCATGAAATAGATTTTAGTCTGGAATTGCATGTAGTATGCTTTTTATTCCGATGGTTTTTATTCCAAACAGCCTTAACTATTGCTACACAAATTAATAAATGGTTTAAGTTTTTTAAGGTTCTGTACTCGAAGGGTAACCAACAGGACTCTATCACAAAGCCTCCGCTGTCCGTCAGCCCACCTGCCAGCGTGCTTTTTCTTATGATCCGTAATAGGTAGACATTTGAAATTTACACAGAATGTGTATTTATTGTCGTAATAAAAATACAAATAAACAGTAAATAGTAGAAGTAAGCAGTCTTGTGTGCTTTTGCACACAAGACTGCTTACTTCTACAGGAGGACCTTGATAGACTTTCTCGATATTGTTCATCCAACAAACTTCACCTTAGCTTACCTAAATGCAATGCAATTACTTTCACTTAAAATAAAAACATTATTACATTTGATTATAGTCTACAGGGTATCCGTTTGCAAAGAGTTGACCACTTTCGAGATCTTGGGGTTGTAATGGACTCGAAATTGCACTTTAATCTATATATAGATAACATTGTTAACAAGGCGTATCGTATGTTTGGTTTTGTCATGCGATCTTCTACCGATTTTAAAAGACCGTCTACTTTTCTGCTTCTATACAAAGCTCTTAGTCCGCTCTCAATTGGAATTTGCAGTACCGATTTCCATTCCCATTTTTGATGTTTATGTAAAAAGAATTGAAATGGTTCAAAAAAAATGTTTAAAATGTTTTGTGTGTGTGTGTCTAAATTACCATACACTCTATTATTAAAGCGTTATAACATTCAAAGCTTGGAGTCTAGACGCAGCTTACTGATGGCCATGATGCTGCATGGTCTGTGTAACAACAGATTCGATTGTCCTGTTATGATCCTAATTATAATTATAACCTATGTTACATTGTACCTAGAACTGTTATGCGCCGAGAGGCGCGCGTGCCCCGGCTGTTCCACACTGCAAGGTGTAGAACTCACGCTGGCGCACGGGTGCCTCTCCGACGTATCGTAAAATGATATACATACGTTATACGTTAATATGTTATACATACGTATAACACACATTTTATCGAACTTGATATTTTCGCGGTTACACACTTTCAGTTTAAAAGGATGGCTATTGAATCCCTAAAGTAGCTAACTAATACCTATCATCCCTAAATCACATTGAGTGCTACTTAATTTTCTTAATATTATTGTACGCATTTAACTATTTGTTAATTATTATTTCGCGGACATTGGTGTGGGTTACACGTTTATTTAGTTTATAACTTATTCTTTCATACTTTTTGTAATGTGTAACTGTTAAATGTCCCAATAAAGTAAAATAAAATAAAGTAAAGGAGCCTGGACTGCGATTGTACGGAACACTCCATCCGCGAGTATGACTCGCACTTACCCGGTTTTTTTTTTTTGCCAAGATATAATGGATTCGGGGTGTAAACGAAACCGTCATCCAAGCATTATGTCAAGCGTCATCCATCCAACTAAGTAATTTTGCGCAAAAAATATTGCTGGGACACGACTTTTTTTTGGGGCGAAATATCACGATTTACGGTAGGACTCAATCAAAATATTGTGCTGATGCATGGATTGAATAGTGGGGGCACAGGGGGTCGTGGAGGTGTCTAAAGTTCTTACATTAAACAAATGTATTAAAAAAAAAATGAAAAAGTCGGACCTTTGACCCCAATATCTCCGTAACTAGAAGGTATGGTCTAGATCAAAAAGAAATTTTGCAATGACGGGGAGAACAAGTGCCTTTCGGATTCGTTAAGGATCTTGTTACACCCTTTATAGTCACATAAAAAATCGGATTTCCTCATTAATTTCCGTTAGAATTAATTAAATGAATATCATGATTGACCGACATTCCGCCATGCAACCTTCGACTGACTTTGAAAATGTCATTTACCTTGCTGTTTGGGTATTAACTGTTTAATACATTGAAATAATGATTGTAATTACCAATTAATTTTCTAAGGTCTTATAACCTTATGTACGGTTACAAGAAGTAGGTGCAATGTCGTTGATTAAATTTATTTATTTGTTTTAAATAGAAGCCGATTACAGATTACGAGAGGCTGAAGCCAATTACACTATTTAAACTAAAATTATTTAACACAGTCATGCATTCTTCTCACAAAATTCAAACATTTTGACAGTATCACCTTCCATTCATTCGCAAACATATCAAGATCTGTACTTGAGTTCAGGAGAGCGTTAATAGCGGCTAATGTCCGGGGAATAGGTGACTTGGAGTGTGTAAGGCAAGTTGGAACAGCCAGTAAGTGGGGTTTCCTGCCACGACAGTAATTGTCTGGGACAAATAGCTTGCAGATGTCATAATGCATATCAGGAACATCAATAATCCCCCAAAGAATTTTAAATATTACAGTCATCTGATCGCGCGACCGTCTTACTTCTAGAGAATTGAAACTTAAGCAACCCGACAGGAATCTATTGGGATACAAGCAAGGATTAAATTGTAAAGGTATCTAAGGAATGCTTATACATACTGCTTCTCAAAAGGATTCCATACGCATGCATTAGACTCAAGTTTGCTACGGACCAATGCCCCATAAACAAGCTTGATAACGTGGGGTTTGTGGAAGTCACGACAGTTCCTTAAAACAAAGCCAAGGCGCCTGAAGGACTCCTTAGCAGTGGATCTGATATGGTCGTGAAAAGTGAACTTACGATCGAATATGACTCCCAGGTGTTTCATTCAGTCAGTTCTTGTAATTGTATCTCCATTCAGTTTGTATAGAAAGTTGTCTGGGCGCCGCATTCGACGGAAAGACATCATCATTTTGATTTATTAAATCCCATTTTATTTTCTAAACTCCACTTAAATACGGAATCAATGTCTGATTGCAGAGCTTGTGGCAATCGCGCTCAGATGTTATTTCATAATATAGCTTTAAGTCATCAGCATATAAGAGGGATCTAGCATTCACAACTACATCTGGCAGGTCATTAATTACCAAAATGAAAAGGAGAGGGCCGACTACCAAACCTTGACTCACACCCGAGCGAGTGTGGTATGGGAGTGCCTCGTACAAACCCAATCTGATAAATTATTGTCGGTCCCGCAAATAATCTGCAAGAAGCCGTAGAAGCCCTGGAGCAACACCTATCGCACTGAGCTTTGACAGCAAGACGTCATTGTCGATTTTGCCGAACGCCTTTTGAAAATCAAAATAAAGAACGTCTACCTGGTGTCTGGGAACAAGACTGGTAAGGATATAACTAGGGTAAGTAAGTTAGTATTGACGGATCTTTTTTCGCGAAAGCAAAAGAGCAAAATGCAAAGTTATCATGATCGTATTAAAATCTAAAATAGTATTTGTGTACGTTATAAGTACCTAGAATATATTAGGACTTGGAGTTTCAATGATAAACAGAGTTACGCTTGCAGAAATAAATTGGTATTAAAGGATTTATGGAAACAGCCATTACGCTATGGTTTCCGTACAAGAGAGAAAGTGTTACCAGTTTATACAACTATACGTCAAATATAAGTGATGCCATCCTTCAATCTTCAACAAATAAGCTCGAAATTTTACCATCTTTTTAACCCAAGAATCACTTTAATGGTAATCTACATATAAGAAAATAACACTTTTTTTTTCGAGACATTTTTATTCTGCATCTCTTATGTATAAACACAATTGATGCTGTATCATAAGAATTATTTTTCATACACAAATATTTAAATACTGACAAAGTTAAACTCGGTGACCTTAGCACATGCATTCTCTACGACAACGATAAATGTCAGCGGTTTCCCATTGTGCATGCGTACCGTTATAATCGGATGCTGTAATTGGTAAACGCATCTTTACTTCCTTATTTGTTACTAACCGATTTTATTTGCGAAGATGCGTCTTCAGTTGTTTTGTTTACAGACCTAAAGGAATTTGCTAGCTCGTTAATTTTACCCGACTGCCAAGGAATGGTTATTAATAATTTTAATCAATTTCCGCTGATCCCACCAGTGGGGCCACGGGCGGTGGGGTCAGCGGGAATACACCTGTTTTTCGCGCGTATCTTGTATTTTTCTTTGTAAATTTCTTTATTACCTCGTGTCTTCCAAACGGCTGGATGGATTTCGACAGTTAAGGTGAAAGCGTCTGGGTAGCCCGCGAAATTCAAATTTTCTTACGTTTTTTGCAATTTGCAGGTCAGTGTCAGGTTGTATGTTGATGAAAATGACTCGAGCTGGTAACACGTATGTAGTTACAGAATTATAACCATCAATAGAACCCTCTAAGTTCATTTAACCCCATTTAATTACTTATTCATGAAATAGTTTTTGTTGACTAACACTTCACCCGCGACTTCGTACACAAAAAATGCGATAGCTCAGCTCAAGCACCCACGAAAAATGTAGCTTTCTTGCCTCCTACATACAAACTTACAAACAAATACCTTTTTATAATATTAGTATATAGAAGTGTGTTCCGTAGATATTTTTGTTGAATAGTTTTTCATGGAAAAGAGGTGACCACAAATTCTAATTGGGTATAAATATTCACGTGGTAATGCTTACGCAACAATAGTCCATTATTGTCAACCATCATAAAAGAATGTACAGACAGCAAAAGATTTATGTAAGCAGGAGAGGTACAGGATGATCGAAGAAAAAATGCATGGATTGTGTGAGGCTGATAGAAGTTAATAATAATATGAAGGTTGATGAATGGGAGAATGTGTTGCACCTATCCAAAGTGATGGGACAAGTACAGGAAGATACACTTCGCTACTCGACTCTGGCAAAGGATACATTTCAAAACCTGCAAAACACCCAGAAGAACACAGTCACAACAAGAAGTTAAAAATGCTGAAGTTAGCTACATAATTATTTTTTCCTGATCAAAATTTTAAATTAAATGTATAATTTCATGGTCTTCCTTTTATTTAAGACTAGCTGTTGCCCGCGGCTTCGCTCGCCTTTTTTTCGAAAATTATACCACGGGCCCGTTGTAAATATAGCCTATGGCACTCGGGAATAATGTAGCTTCTTATTAGTGAAAGAATTTTCGAAATCGGTTCAGAAGATCCAAAGAAAACCCCCCACAAGCTCACAAACTTTACCTCTTTATAATATTAGTATGATGAAGAACATTGTTAAGGAAAAAATAATCCATAGGTTATACCGTTTCGACCTATACCATAAAATACATGCAGCTACTTTTTTCACATTAATGACGGGTTCAGTTTGCGGTTTAGACAGGTGATTATTTAAAGGTCTTTGAACCGGTTCTAATTATTTTTAAAATCAAAATGAAGTCTTTTTTCAGTAAAACTTCCTGTAATTATACAATATTTAAGGTACTTTCTTTCCGTGTGGCTTATCTGTGGGACGCCATGTATAGTTATCTCTTTTGCAGAGTGTACACTGTACATTACAGAATGCCTCCATGCTTCCATAGGCTTATTTCATTCACTTGGGCATTCAAACCGCACATACATAAAGTTAATATCGAGTATCTGATAGTAATGATTACAAATGGTCGATATTCACTGTAACTCTTCCTGTCTTCGATCCTTCGATCTCTTGATCCCGGATGACGATTTGCATTTACTTATAACACTATTATAATACTAGCTGTTGCCCGCGGCTTCGCCCGCGTGATGTTCAGTAACTGTGCAACGCGATCATACTACCGGGATAAAAAGTCTCCTATATATTAATCCAGGCCATAAACTATTTATGTGCCAAATTTCATCCAGACCCGTTCAGTAGTTTATGCGTGAAAGAGAAACAAACATCCATTCATCCATCCATCCTCACAAACTTTCGCATAGTTTCGCATTTGTAGTAAAAATAAGAAGTAAGATTATAATAGTAAGTATATACTAGCGACTCGCCCCTGCTGCGCCTGGTGACAGTTTTCCAAGCAATCTTTCAACCTCTGTTTACACTCGCTCTAGAGTTGAATTTTTCAAAATCGTTTCGGATGGTTATGTCATAATAGCTATCTGTATGCCAAATTTTAGCCCGACCTATCCAGTGATTTGAGATGTGCGTTGATAGTCAGTCAGGACAAACGATATTTTTTGTAGTTTTAAGTAGATTGTAGGGGTGGATTGTTGTTCTTGTGTTGTTGTTGTTGTGGTTGTTGATTGTTTTTAGGTGATGTTGTGATTGTTGATTTGTTGTTTATGTGTTTTTGTTATTGTGGATTATTCTTGTTGTGACTTAACAGTATAAATTCCCTAAATTATAGTAAAAATCCAATCCTGAATTTAGAAGCACGACGCGGTTACACAGACAGGCGCGCAAAAGCGACTTTGTTTTATATTGGTTATAGAAATAGACGAGTTATGACACCACTATGCGAACTCGACGAACGAATGGCTTATTAAAATAATAATAAGCTGGCACTCTGCTTTTGCGAAAACCTTTTGACCGTGCATAATAAATCTATAATTTAATTTTAGACTAAAATAAATACCTATCCTTGAACTTTTACATAACGGGCAGACTATTATTTTAATAATAATATGTCAAGCTGTAATTTTAAATTGAAACCCGTTATATTCTGTTAATAGCCAAAGCAAGGATAGGGGTTTTGAAAATGATAATAGAAATAGCTATCAATTTTTTCTGTTACCTAGGACTTTTATTATATTACATTTGCGTTGTGTGTGTATCGAGCCGATGAAACGAAGATCTGTGCTGGTGTTGCCAGCGCGCTGACACTGTAATGTTGTTATTGATGCGTGTAACCATTACATGTTCACGGTTGAACAAGTTCACTTCATACATGTACAGTGCACACGGTACATAAGGTAGATACAAATGAGGAATAGTGATCATAGATTTAATAAAAAAGAAACATTCAAAGTAGATTTATTTAAACACTTATTATAAACACGTAACAGCTCAAGTTATTTTGCTCTTTGAACTGAATTAAAACTAAAAAAAGAATTTAAAAAAAAATATTGTGTCTTCATTTGCCGTTGCGATCATTAATGTATAGAAGGCCAATTTTTTTTTTTTCGATACTATGTTCCTTATGTAAAGTGGTCCAGTTTGATCGACTATATCATCACCTAAGAGGTTTTGCGCCTGTTCTGTTACAGCCTCTATAATTTGCACATAAACACACAGATAACACACATGTTATACATGGATCTTTTGATGTGTGGCCATAATTAGAACAAACACCTGTGTCGTATATTATACAATATAATTTCTCTAAATAATGTTTACCAACAACGCAACTCTTTCAATTTCATATAAACGCCAAAAGATCCTTCTAGAACTGTACGATCCGAATATAGTTCAACAAATCTTGAAAAGTCAATTTTAATTTCAACTCTTATGCCGAAGACGACATTGGGTACCTGCTATATGCACTTATTTCAACAAAACGATTGCAATCTCACTTCAACTTTACCGAAATTGGTAGTAAAGGGTCATTTACACTAGAGTATCAGAATGCGAGTGACATTGGGTGATAGTTACCGTTACTGACCAGTTTGCCCCAAAGGAACCTGGCCCGAATTTCAATTCGTACACTAATTGTACCATGTACGGCACTATTCTGTTATGATAATTAATGCCACTGTTCCAATTCCAAAGAAGGTAGACGTCTGAAATTTATGAAGGGAGCTGGCAGGATATAATTAATGAAAATAACGATCGACTACCGACCAACAATCATTGAGGCAATGGGGCTATCGTTTTTGAGCTCACCAGTTGGCGCCACTGTCGCTTATGGTCATGTCAATATTTCTATTTTATACTTAAAAGTACCAATAACTTCATAAAAAGTTTATTTTAATACGTTTAACAATATAGTGTAAACTGAAGATCATTTATTTACATTATACTCCCTAAAATTAGCAAGCATGAAACATTAAAAAATCATTTTACCTCCAAGAACTAACAAATAAGACCCTAAGTTGCTACTTAAAATCTTCAAGTCTTAATTAATCAAGAATAGCTCAATATAAACCACAATTGTGATAATTAGTAAAAAAAAGTGATAAAAAAGCACGCAACGCGTGAACTTTCTATGACATCTGACATTTCAGTGCCCTCGCGCTACACTAGCGCCTCTAGCGATGAATTCACACGCGATAGCCCCCATTTATATCGATTTGTTTTTTTTTAATTATAATCATAGCCATCCTTGAAAAAACCTCCTTTTCAACACACTTGTTCGAAAATATTCTCTTATTGAACCGCAGCCGCTCTTAGGGTCACAATAAAGTGTAAAAATTAAGTTTTAAGATTTTTTATTTGCTTAGTTACCTTAGAAAGTCACTCAAAGAAAGTCATTCTTGATGTTATTAAGTAGGTACAGCGGTGATAGTGGCGCGAGGGCCGACACACAGTCGAGAGCGTTTATCGTACTCCTATTTTTTTATGTTATCCTAATACACTACACTTCACACCAACATAAACAAGGCATTGTGGCAAGGAAATTTAGGATGCGAAGCGATTTCGGGACTTGGTACACCCCGACTCCGGAAGTCCTCGGACAGGTTAGATTCGTACGTTATACATCCTTTGGTTCATTATACATCCCACAATTTACGGAATAGGTACCTATATTTTTACGAAAAAAAAAAAACATTTGAATATTTTTCATAAAAAAGTAAGTGAACTAAACGGTGCAGCAGTTCACACATACATAATCAGTTCGTGATTATGTTGTTGATCACTATTTTATTAGAATTACGTTATCCAAATTCAATCAAAAAAGTGTTTATATGCAGTGTACATAATAATGGGCCATTACCAAAAATTACCGAAATATACGGCGTGTTGTATGGTAGGTACCTACCTAATGTTCCTAGTAGCAGGAGCAATGAATTCATATAACATTCTTTCTATTTTAGTATTGTTTAGTTAAAAGTTAACAGAAGCCAGCACATCAAGTTTAAACCTAATGCTTTAGTGATAAAGTTGAAAATCTATTAAAGAAAGGATATGTTTCATTTTTGTATGGGACTCCGGCCACAACATGTACTTTTTAGAAAACCTGGGAAATACACCTCTGAATAGAATAAAGTAATTTTTTTTACATAATATTATGTGGTTTTTATGCACGGAATAAAAATTAAAAATGTTTGGACGTTTGTCGTGAGTGTTATGACAGCTATGACATATTGTAGAGATGACGTTTGCATAACCTAGAAATCGTTATTTGATAATAATTGTACAAAGCAAAAGTCGTAGGAACAAAACTTAAATGAGAGAACGTAAAATAACACTGAAAGCCACGAAAGTCATAACTAAGTCGAGATGAACGAGACTCGACTGAAAGACACTGATGGGTTTTGTCAAAACAAAATCTCATTTTGAATTTTTCGTTCAAAAATACACTACAGAAAAGTAGTACCTATTATATTTTTTTTACAATGAATTCATCACTCTTGCTTATAATTAGTCGAAAATGATGTGTAAGAGTATATAATAATTATTTATTACAAGAACACATACTTTTCATATATAACATCCTCGTGATATTATGTTTTTAAGTGACATGATTTCAGAACGAAAGCAGACTATGGAAACCAGTAAGACGCCACGCCATTATTGCCATATAATATGGCAATAATTGAAAAACTGTTACTTTCCATGCACAACAAATCAGGCTTAAATTCTCGAGAGAATTTTTTTCCTGAATTCGTGGTATTTATTCCTCTTTTTCGATAACTGTACATCTTATGGCCGAAAATGAAACATGTCCTTTGACAGATTGTAGTTGCTTGATGTGCTGGCGTCTGTACCATCGGTATTTTTCACGAACTGTAACAGCTCATTTTACATTCAGTACTCACTCAGTGTAACATTCATTGTAAATAAATGTCTTTTGTCTATCATTTGTTTTTATAATGGAATCGAATTAAAGACCAATACAATTTTAAGCGTTTTCTATTCAGACAAATAAAGGTTTTTTGTTGTTGTACATCGATAATAACAATTTAAAATAGGAATAATCGTTCATAAACTTGAGTCACCAAAATACAAATAACAATACCAAGTATTTAGGATCATTGTCTTTTGTTGCTTACCGAATGGTATTGTTAACAGAATCAATCCAATACTATTGTTAGTTAACAAATCGATGATGAGTTTGTTAGTACGCTGATAACACCTACCTTAACACCATACCTGTGTACGTACGTGACTTTTTGAAACACAGTCACATGTTCTGTGTCTGCCTATTAGTTTAAAAAGTTTAAAAGTTTATTGACAATTTATAGATCAACCTTAAGTACAAATCGCAACAATCCTGTGATTTGTGTGATATACAAATATAACGACTAATATTATAAATACCTGTGTGGGTTTATGCGGTTGTAATAGTACACTCACATTTCGCCAGTTCTGCTGTTCTGCTGAGCATGAGGTCCTGGGTTCGATGCCCGGGTCGGACAAAGTGTTATTGGGTTTTCCCATCAGGAATTTCTCAGTAGCAGCCACGGAGTCTGAATTTGCGCCTGGTTGATGCCAATAGGCTCGCCCCCTATCACACGGGATTTAAAAATAACTAACTTTTTGAAAGTGTTAACATAACATTGCACCTGTTACTCCTGAAGGGTTAGGTTAGGTTACCTAATATTAGGGACGTCCTTTCGTACGGTGCAGGTTTTGTCAGGGCATGGCTGCTTTGACAAATACCTGCACAAAGTGGCTAGGCGAGAGGCGACTCCCGTGTGTGTGGCTGCACTGGTGACACACGGGTACACGGCCCTTCACACCCTCGAAGATTGTCCTGCTTGGGTGGTGCAGCGCTGTACTCTCGTAGCAGTAATCGGGGCAGACCTCTCCTTACCGGGAGGAGCTCGTGGCTAAAATAATAACAGCGGCTCGGGTCGATCTTTAGGTTAAGCCGTGCTGGCCTAGGTTGGTCTGTGGATGGGTGACCACCCATTACATTCCGAGTTTCCCCCATGTCTCGGAAAGTACATTAAGCTGTTGGTCTCGGCTGTCATTTGTAGATCTTTGACAGTCGTTACAGGTAGTCAGTGGCCCAAAAAGTCTAACAACCAGTCTTACCAAGGGATATCGTACTACCCAGCACTACCTGGGATGTGGAGAAAAAAAAACTGGTATTCAGCTGCATCCGGTTAGAATGGAAGCCGACCCCAATATAGTTGGGAAAAGGCTTGGCAGATGTTCGACAGCAGGGGGGCATGGCAGCAGTAGCATCCTTCGGAGAGGACGTCATCTCGCAGAAGGAGGCAGCGAAGCGCGGCAAGGAAGGAGCTGCAATGACGACCTCGTACCGCCCTAGGAGGTGCCAGCGGACGATAGATCGGGGAGTCTATCATCGTCGCATTGCACGGCCCTCACGAGTGGTGGCACTGTCTCAGGTGAGCCCTGACATCGCCAAAGGAGTTTGGTGCCCGAAGGCGGGCTGCGCTGAATGGGTCGCGAATGTCATACAGCAGCAGTAGCAGTTCTCGCGGCTAATCCGCCAAGGTGACAGTAGGCTCACGGTGGTGTTTTTTAGTGGGTGCAAGCCCCACATAACTAAGCCGTCTCCCGTCCCCCGGACGGTGCGGTATGCGTCAGGCATTTTTCACCGCTTAGTAAAAAAATTAAAAAGTTTACTTATTAATATTACACCCACATTTCACTAGTTATGTTTAAGTCCCAAGTAATAAGGGGCGAGCCTATCGACATCAACCGGGCACAAATTCAGATTCCGTGGTTGCTACTGAGAAATTTCTGATAGAAAAATCCAATAACACTTTGCCTGAACTGAGAATCGAACCATCGACCATTCAGCGACCAGCGATCACTAGACCATCGAAGAAGACCATAAAATTCCATACCTAAAACAGTTCTTGGCAAATCCTCCAGTAAGTAAAAATACCTCATCTTATAGGTTCGTCCCGTGTTAATTGATCCTGGCCCTGGCTTACAATGTTGAATCATCCAATTTTCCCAAAATGGTTCTTCCAGCTTTATACACCCTGTAAGACCCTTAAGAGCGGCCAACCCGTCATACTTTTCATACAAACGCTCGCACGCGATTATGCAGTTGTTACACATCTATCTTTGATTTTTTGAACTAATAGGTATTTTGTGCACTATAATTATCTAGGTTTCTATGGTAGCAAAAAAAAAAAAAATTTGAAACAAATTCAGTAGAAGCCTCCAAAACTGACTGTTTTGCACAAATTTTAACTGAACTTTGGCCCTTCATAATGTACATCATAAACTGTAAAAGTAAAGAAAACAACTCTATAGAAACCTTGCACATGTAATGGAGATTCTTAATGACAAATATTTATTTCACACACTTGACTTTACTTTCTCAAAAACACGTATTTCCTGGAACTAGTTTAAGAAATTTTTAGTGTCCGACCGAAGCTTCGGCTTCGGCTTCGGCTTCGGCCACCTTCGGCCAAAAAAGCACCTTCGGCCAAATCTTCGGCTTCGGCCAAAAGTTTGCCGAAGGTTTGGCCGAAGCCGAAGGTTTGCTAGTTGTCAAAATTTGAAATTTACTGAACGATGCTAGAGCGAGACGGAGAGTGTGCAGAGCAGCAGAGTTTCGCCGCGCCGCCGCACCGGACCAAACGAATCGCAGTTAGTAAACTAAACGAGTCAAAACAAGTTTGAGAGCGCGTCTTAAAATTCTAATAAGTGTTTTGTTTTTAAATATTCCATATTTGTTATTACAAATTATCTTATTTATTACTGTGAGTAGTACCTGTGGTGATACGTTCATTATTGTGAGGCACTCTAAGAACCAAAAAACCGTAAGTATTGTCTGGTTTAAAATAGTTTATGTTATCTAACGTTAGGTAGGAAACTAAATGGAAACAATGTTGGTATGTTTTTTTATGCAATTTTTAGATAATTTTTTAATATACTAGATACATATTGTGACAATATGTATCTAGTATATTCTGAGATCAAAGTAACTATCGTATTTCTCAAGGTCAATGACACCTTCGGCTTCGGCTTCGGCTTCGGCCGAAGGTTTTGGTGAATACCGATTAATCGGCTTCGGCTTCGGCTTCGGCCAGAATTGCACCTTCGGTCGGACACTAGAAATTTTCGAACACTATTTTTCGTTCAATGTCATCGCGTTAGGCGGTATGAGGTGCGCGGGAGTCGAGATGTGCGGGGTCGGGGCGGGCTAAGACGGGGGAATCGAAAGAAAATCACCGCTGTGGCTCTGGATGAAACAACAAGCTTTTCGACCATGCCCGCGTTGACGATAGACGGGCCGGGAAGGGCCCTCTTAAGGGTCTTGTTACACCCTTTAGACAGATCTGTTGGTGGGGTGGTCAGTTCC
The DNA here is from genome assembly GCA_947578425.1 of Eugnorisma glareosa. Classification (NCBI taxonomy): domain Eukaryota; kingdom Metazoa; phylum Arthropoda; class Insecta; order Lepidoptera; family Noctuidae; genus Eugnorisma; species Eugnorisma glareosa. The sequence continues at coordinate 18,195,310 of OX387959.1, forward strand.
GCAACTGATTAATTCCAACTAAAAGACTAAGAAGTGGCGAAGGCCGGGAAAACAGTCTTATGTCAGTAATGACGTGAAAATTCTCTGCATAATTTCAATAACTTGACTGCCTCGTTTGGACTAGTGGTCGCGGATCGCGGCTGCTGAGAATGAGGTCCCTGGTTCGATTTTCGGGTCGGGCAAACTGTTATTTCTTTTTCCATCGAGAATTTCTCAGTAGCAGCCACGGAGTCTGGATTTGTGCACAGTGGATAGCAATAGGCTCGCCCCCTATTACATGGCACTTAAACAGAACTGGTGATGAAATGTGGGTGTACTATTAGGTACACCTCTGCCTAACCCTTCGGAAATTACAAGCGTGATGTTATGTTATGTAGCATAAGCATAAACATAATCAGCCTTTTTAATGTTGCCACTGCTGGGACACTCGACCTCCTCTCAATGAGAGGGAATGGGCTATATTCCACCACGCGGGCCCAGTGCGGGTTGGTAGATGTCACATGTCTTCGAATTTTTTGGTTCTAGGACATGCCGGTTTCCTCACGATGTTTTCCTTTACCGTTTTGAGAGCAGTGGTGATGAAATAAATTACACAAAGTAATGCGCCGGTCTGGGTTCGAACCCACGACTTACTGTTCGTAAGTCGGGGCTGCCACCACTGGGCCACCGCTTATTTTATGTAATTTATATAAATTACTTTTTTATTGTTTTGCATTTGTTTTGTTTTTTTTTGCATTTGATGTTCAAGATTTTATAATGTCAACAATAAGGTGTTTTAGTGGAGTTCAAAAGTATTCAAACAATGAGAACATTTCTCGGTAACAGTATTTAATAACGTAAGCACATTAACTTCTCGGTCTCAGCCGTACATAGGCGTTCCCATGAAGGTTGCATTAATTACACCATTGAATACTAGTTTTCTTAACTAACCGGAAATTAATTCGACAAGAACGATAACACTTCCGTTGGGTGGGTACCTAGGTAGTTATTACCCGACTACGACAAAGCCAAAAGAAAGGGTTATGATTTTAGCAGTCCATTTATGTATGTTTGTATTGACATATGTTCCTCTGTAGTGCCTAAACTATTCATCCGATTTTGATGAATAAGGTGTCAATCGATTCGTTATTATTGCCTGGGTATAGCATAGGCTACGCACGCCGAAACACGTTTGTCACGCTGACAAATAATAATAATAAAATAATAAAAATAATAAATGTGTATTGTGTCTCAAAAATTACATGCTATACATGAGTTGAGACAACCACAGTAAGTAATTAAAAATACTTGTGTTGGGGTTGACTCGCTACTTCCCTAATTTAATACAATATTGAGACTAATTTAATAGAAAAGAATACAAAACAAAATGAAATAAAACAAAACAAAACCCAGCCAAGAAGCAAAGCTGGTAAAAATATGTGATTCTTATAACTTCTATGCATGCGTGTTTGTGTGTTCGCGTGGGTGTATGTGTGTGTGTGTGCGTGTGTGTGATAGTGTGTGCGTGTTGCTGAGTGTATAATTATGTACGTATGTGTCAAATTAGCAAATTCGTACTAGAATGTGCTGTGCTGATAAAGTACGTTGATCCTAGCTGTCACTTGTGGATCTTTGACAGTCGTTACAGGTAGTCAGTGGCCCCAAAGTCTGACACCAATCTTACCAAAGGGTATCGTATTACCCAGAACTAACTGGGTTGTGGAGGTCAGATAGGCAGTCGCTCCACGTAAACACAATGGCTATGGCTATCAGACGTAGAAGAGTCTGACGTGCCCTGCTGCCTGCCCTCTTGGCATATCACCATCGTCATCAGCCTACGACAGTCCACTGCTGGACATAGGCCTCCTCCTACAAATGACGGCTTAAATGATCGTGCTTTCCGAGGCACGGAGGGAAATCGGTATTTCATCGGTGGTCACCCACCCACAGAGGAACCTAGGTAAGCGCGGTTTAACCCGAAGATTGATCGACATTTTTAATTTTCAAATTTTAAAAGCTCTTAATAGCTAGACACTTCCTGCAACCGGAAGGGACTATGCTCATGGTAGTCGGCGTCCGGTTGGCATTGGCTTGGTTGTCTATAGTACCTACCTACTTGCCTACCTGCGATGAGGCGAGGTCGACAGCTGTCACTTTCGAGACGAGACCATGGTTGGTGTCAAAGGAAGTTGGACAGGCAACCACACGCAGTCCTCAGATCCATGGTTACAGTGTGAGAGTATCAGCAGTGCCTTTATACAGGGTGTAAACAGAGCCTTCACGAAGCCGTCCACCAAGCATATTGTTGGGAAACTACTTTTTTTTGGGGTGAAAAACTACGGTAGTAAATGTAACGCACTTAAAACTTTGTGCTAATGGATGGATTGAATAGTACGTGCGTCTTGGAGGTATTTAAAGTAAAAAAAAAAACATCAAAAACATGTAAGTATTTTTTTTAAAAACACTTTTGAAGAAGTTTAAAGATTGACCCCCAATATATCCGTAACTAGAATTTTCCCAGGTATGGTATAGAACATAAAAAATGATCGCAATGACAGTGAGAACAAGTGCCTTTCGGCTTCGTTAAAGGTCTTGTTACACCCTATATAGGAGTTCACACAGTTGAAGAGATGTTCCGGTTCATTGTGCCTAATTTCAGTAACGATATGCGTCATTCATATAAAAGCCTAAATATGGTGGACTGGTGTAATTTGAACTATCGGTGCTGAGATGAGGGTTGATTCAAATGTGTATTTTTATCTAACCACAAGCTGTTGCTCGGGAGCTACGTCCGCGTTATGTTATTTTAAAAATATTACTTTGCCTATTTGAATCGGATTTATTGAAACAATTGCAAGGGTTTTAATTTTCTTGCACGAAACCCTAATCCTTTTTCAAAAATTTGATTTTTTGTAAGTTACTCCTTATATTATCAGCTATCTGCCAGTAAAAGTCTCGTCAGCAGACGGACAGACCAGAGAATATGCATTCACTAAAAACCTGTTATTTTGAAATTACAAACATACACTTCGATTTTATTTATTTGTATCATATACAGCGTGTAATAGAAAGGGTACAAAAATTCAATACTTACTCGACCCAAATGTATGGGACAGCTGATTATTTTTTTACGATTTCGATGGTGGGCCCAAAGTGAAAGTTGTTCAGTTTGATGGGCCGTACCACAGTATTCCATATGATTATACCCTTTCTGTTACACGCTGTATAGATAGCATGGCATAGCATGTAGGTGTCCGGTGTCGATAACTGTTGAAAACGGGCGAATGGGCTATAGCTTTAGGTATTGAACTTACTACTAAAACATAGACATTTAGGCTTTATTATTTAAACACATTTTATTTCAGGCGTTTAAAAAAGTATGACATTGACATTATTTTAAAGTAGGTAGGAGAGTATTATTTATAAAGAATAAGGACTTTTAGTAGTTCCGCACGCAAAATACGCGCTTAGACGTGGAGTTGCGGACACCAGCCCGCTATACAATACAAGGAATTTTAGTACCTACGCACGACGACCAATCAAGCTGTACAAAACCAGTTTATGCGGATCTCTCATTGTATGGGAAATCTATACAAAAGGATGGGAAATGTATACAAAGCGAGGCCATGTAGCTCTTAGATCCTACACTATAGACGGATGCATATTTACTTAAAGTTTGAGTGTTGACTAGTATGGAGTGCGAGTTCGAGTATCATTGTTATAAGCCCAGTCATATCATTAAATTTACAGCACACACAGCACAGCACCACATCATTAAATTTTAATAATAATCCTCCAAAATAAATCGGAGGGCATTTGAGAGTGCCGCCGCCGCCACAGAGGTAAAGTGTCCGTTACACTGTCCATGTATAATATCCAAGTTCCTCACGATTTTCCACTCGTCGTTTACATCTTCTCGCATCTGATTCTCATCGAAATCTCCAGTTGCTACTTTATCTGAGAAGCAACCTTCTGACGTTTGAAACCGGAGAAGAGTTTTGAGCCAGTTTTTGCGGATAAACTGGGCGTGGCCTAAGAGGCCGCAGAGAGCAACTGAAACAGTTTAAAGTTCAACTTTAATTCCTATAATTTTTATAAATTTATGTATACAGGGTGTAAAGGACTCCACTCCAAAAACTGATGAGGTGAATTCAGTATACCATACTAAGATGACCGGTACAAGAAATGATTTCAGGAATGTTATGGGAATCCAATAAATTTGATTTGTTTATTTCCTCATACGCAATGTATCGTTACCGTGGCAAAACGAACTTAGCGAACGGCTAGCGCGAAGACAAGTTCAATGATATCTGTAGCTAGGCCGGAAGTGAACAGCTGATTTCACACGTCGTTCACTAAAATGTTTCAACATCTATTGTTGGATTTTTTTATTTTCGCCGTATTATTTACATAAATGGAGTGCTGCGTACAGGGAATATAATTTTAAATTGAAATAAAGGAATAGTACCTAACTGAAAAATTGAAAATGTTCCGGAGAAAAATTCCGGTGGAATATGTCCCTTATACCCTGTATTATAATTAATATGAATCTGAAATTGCCAACCCGTTTTGAGAAAGGCAGGTGATCAATGCTCGTGCCTTCTCTGTATGAGTAATGGGCTAGTATTACTTATTTATTTTTATAATGACGTCAGAGACGTTGGAGTCGGCTTCCAGTCTACATAATTATGAACTCCATAACCCAGTAGCTGGGTAACAAGATACCCTCACTCCTTCCCCTTAGATACCCTTTAGCGATAAGGCAAGTACATTAAATACAAAACAAAAATGTACTTGTATTTTGTATTTTTGTATTACCCTTTCCCTTAGATACCCTTTAGCGCTGAGGCAAGTATATTAAATACAAATACAAAAAAATGTATTTGTGTTTTGTTTTTTTTTTTTTATTACCCTTTCCCTTAGATAGGTACCATTTAGCGCTAAGGCAAGTATATTAATACAAATACATAACAAAAATGTATTTGTATTTTTGTATTACCCTTTCCCATAGATACCCTTTAGCGCTAAGGCAAGTATATTAAATACAAATACAAAAAACATTTCTTACTGTATTTTTTTGTATTACCAAAGCCCTTATATACTCTTTATCTTTAAGACAAGTATATTATTCTGTGCCCTTGGTATAACTGGTTATGAGACTTTCGGGATTCTAACTGCATAATTATAACGAAAATATCTACAAATGACAGCCGAGAGCAACAGTTTAACGTGCTTACGAGTCTGGGAGGGATGTGTTTATGCAATGAACTGTCAGTCACCCATCCACGGACCGTCCCAGGCAATCTCTGATTACCCTTGAAATTCGACCCGTCGGACGTTGCTGCTTAGCCACTAAATAAAATGATATCATAATATTTCTTAATTTATTTATTCAGTAGTACACATATATATATTTAAGTTGGTGCCAACATAAACTCATTAGTGTTTTGCCATGCACCAAAACCATCGACTACATAATTTAGAAAATTATATCCACTTAACTAAGTACGTAGTTAAAAAGAAACAACAACTACACACAATAACAATGACACAATACAATACAATACAACACAACACAACACAACAATAACAACAACAAACTACAACAACAACAACAATTAACTTACTCTGTTCATATAAAAGGTCAGGCAGTAGAAAATTGTTTGAGGCAATGTATTCGGCCTCGTTGAAACTCTTCTTGCAATACATATCTGTCTTCAATTTGTCCTCTCTTTCGGAGAACACGACACATCGTCGAGAGAACCGGGCGATGATCAAAAATAAAAGCCTAAAACGTAAATATTATTTAAAAGGACACAGACTGAATAAAACTACGAAAGTAAAGTAATATACGTGTAGCTAAAATAAAGAAATCAGATTATTTTGTTATTACCATAGTTATGATATCTACATGACGTCATTTTACATCTATGAAACGTCTGTTCGTCAAAAATAATTTACATAAAGCTCGAGTAACTAGACAGCGCCGTTGTTCCGTTGTCGTTGTTGTGAGGGATCTAATACTGCACTATACAGAAACAGCATTTTTGTAATGGCTCCAGAGGTCTATAAAATACCCAAATTTGGAGTGGAATGTGGATGTGTGCGTGTGTGTGTGTGTGTGTGGAGTGATTAGTAGTAGTAGTAAGTCCGTGATTTGATCTGTCGTACTGTATGGATCGGAATGCTGGGCTGTGAAGAAGATGGATGAAAAAAGATTGCATGTAGTGGAGATGAGAATGTTGAGGTGGATGAGTGGTGTGACAAGAATGGATAAAATAAGGAATGAGTATATTAGAAGAAGTTTGAAAATTGCGCCAGTTACAGAAAAGTTGAAAGAGAATCGACTGTCTTGGTATGGGAGGTATGGAGGAGGGACGAATCGCATGTGACTAAAAGAGTGAGTGAGTGTGAGTATGACCAATCATCTTTTTGCGAATCGTCACTTGTCAAAAGAAATTTTGCGATTTTTTGGTGAAATGATACACTATCGATACCATCATGTCTGCGGAGTTTCGCTAGGAAATTTAATTCGACGTTGTATACTAAAGGTACCTGTGCGTTAGTCCATATCCGAACTCGCTGCCTTCTTGCACCAACTGTCTGCAGCGAAGGGGCGTCAGACAGTTCGGCAGGAATCTTCTATTGAAACGGATAGGAGGAGACCTCACCAGAAAGGCTATGCAAGCATCTAAAATAGTAAGGCACGTTAGATTATATACAAGGAAATAAAAATCTATTTATGACAAATAACTTAACCTAAAGAATGTATTCCTGGCTTTCACGTAATATTAGTTTACATTATTAAGAGTCTTGCGGATTATTTTTTTAACTTTAATAGCTTTGAAGATTATGTTTCCCTAGTTTATACCCTTTTTTGAACTGTTTTGATATTTATGTCTTTAAACTTTCATGGTCACTAACCCTAAACAACCTAACCTAACCTAACCTAACCTAACTAGAAACAGGATATTTACCATGTTTATTGATGATTTTGAGTTTCCGATATTTCGGGGCTGTTGCTGGTGCTGTTGATTTTATTCGTGATCATGGTGCTTTCAACGGCGCCGTAATATCGGGAATCAAAATCAACAGTAAAAATGGTAAAAATCCCGTATCTAGTGTTAATGGTAATGTTTCGATATTGTTTATGAGTTAGTTGTAGGTAGCCAGTATGCTGTTATCGCGATCTTTTTTCAATGTTTGATTTAAGCGGTACCGATTTCTCATAAAGCGCATTGACCCTTACGTTACCCAAGGATTATTATTCTTTTTCGTTGTGACACAGTTTTTATTGAGGTATGTTTATCTAGAGCCTGATTCACGATATGTAGGACATTAGTGGCTTCTTTGTAATAATACTTATTTAGGTGTCAGTTAGTTTTACTTAAAAACAGCCATGAGGCTCGTTATGTCAGAATGCCTATGAAACAATCGCCAGGACCTAGAAACCTCCCCTTAATGCCACTATTGTACTTACGAGTTTGTTTTTGTTTGTTGAAGTATGTCATGAAAAATTTGGTCAAAAAATGCTAACATTGAAAAGGTGCAAAGCATTCTTAGCAAATACGTTCCAAATTCAAAAGCATTCTACAGATACTCCGATTTTACTCATAGTTTTTTTACTGGGTACTAACTAGTATTTGATATTGAGATCAGAATCTGTCGCTTCATATCCAATCTTGATATTCAGCTAAATCCGGTTAGACTGGAAATCAACCCCTAATTAGTTGGGAAAAGGCTAGTCATATGACTATTTGAAGATGAACAAAGTACTATACCTGATTCAGCAGGCGAAGGCCTTTTGAAGTTAATCACATTATTATAATATTCCTCCCATTTGCCATAAATTTCCTTTAACTGTTCTGGACTGTAGAGATTCGTTTCATTCAGTAGATCTACATTAAATGTGTCGGAGAGCGTTGGCCACGTAGTCGCATTGTAAAAAAGTTGTGACACTGTAAACAAACAAGAATAATAATAGATAACACAACAAGTTAAAAAAAAAGGGAATTTAATTCGAGGGACTAAGTTGGATCCCGACAGCAGCGAAGGATTCTAGAGTAGAATCCTGAGCGGAGCGAGGGATACAACGACCGAGATGATTTTTTTATTCACAAGTTGTCAAGTCTACTTTTTAACATTGACTGCGAGAAAGTAAATGGAAGTATTGTATTTATATTTCTCGTGGGTTAATAATAACAGCCACTAGGAGCGATCTTCAAGGTTAAGCCACGGTTACCAAGGTGAATCTGTGGATGGGTAACCACTAATTCATTGCATACCTACCGAGATTATTCCGTCCCTCGGAAAGTACGTAAAGCCGTTGATTGGTCCCGGCTGTCATGCAGAAAACGGTTACCACGTATTCAGTACATCATTAAGAGAGTTCCATACATTTTGACCGTGTAGGTATTGCACTTTTGTAGGAAACAAGTGTTTTTTTTAATAACCGATGAAAAATATCCGTGTGGTTTAACCTATGAAAAATGTATATGTGTATGATGTATTTACTGAATACGTGGTAACCGTCGCATTGGTGTCCCTTCCACCCCGTATAATCGATAATAAGAGAACAAAGGATTAAATAATAATAAACGTTTATTTCAGATAAAATCCATAAAGCATAATAGTGATAAAACAATCAGCACATAAACACAACAAAACAAAATAATTCATTTAATAGCATAATATGCAATAGAAATGAAGATACATAAAAAATATATAGATAAAATTAAATAAAAACATAGCCTTAAATAAAACATATAAACATTAAAAAATTATAGTAAAATTAGAATAATTTTCGAAATTCAGTGATTTGTATTCTTGTTGGCACGTTTTATTTATTTCTTGTTTATAATTCGTACTCGTTCCAAATTATAAATGTTTTTATTCACTCAGTAAGCAAAAGAGAGTTTTATTCACTGTTTCGATGAATTTTTGCCCTTTTTCTAGTTGCAATTGTAAAATAATTTTTTGCTTCTGTATTTTTCGTAAAGAAAGAAAGAAAGAAAAGTATTTATTAGCCCGCACAGGACAAAACATCAAACAAAAAAATGGTAACAATAACAAACAAACAACAACAACAAACGCAACAACAACAAACGCAACAAACAACAACAACAATCGCAACAATGCATTCCTAAATTCCGACTGTGAAATCTCAGAAACTTTTATATGATATTACTGCAATTTCTAATTAATCTAATTTTTTTTTAAATAAACCTACGCAATTAGCCCTCGGCACTTACAAAAAGCCTGAAGTACCCCGAAAATGATTCCGCAAAATGGAAATGAAAAACGTGTTTTCCAAAGAATAAGGCCTCTAGACAAAGCACGTTTTTGTTTGTAAAATTCAGCGGTCGATTACGGTTCATAGTGATCCATTTATTACTGACTGAACTGACTGGTGACTGACTGGTGAATTAGCCGTTGATGTTTACGGGCTAAAAACATGTGTGGCCAAGAACCTCTACGCTTTACCCATATTGTGTACCTTAAATACATAGAAAAAGTGACTTACATTTTATGTTCTGCCCAATTTTGGGGACATTTTGATTTCTTTGTACCATGAGGTGAAAGTAGCTGGCCAGCGCGTCGTTCTTCACAAATATTTTTTCCAAACGAGACCGTATGTCTGAAGGGATTCTTATTCCTTTCGGTTGCACAACTTGTTTCAAGTTCACTGTAAAAGAAAAGTAAATTTTTCACCGCAACATTATTTTTAGGGACATTTTGTCAGGAAATGACATTGTCCTTTTGACTACAACAAATGACTACAATGACATTGTCCTTTTGACTACAACAAATGACTACAATGACATTGTCCTTTTGACTACAACAAATGACTACAATGACATTGTCCTTTTTATGGTTCCGTAACCAAAGGGTAAAAACGGAACCCTATTACTAAGACTCCACTGTCCGTCCGCCACCGTAGGCGCGGGCCTGTGGACGGTGAGCTATTGGCTAGCTCGCCGTCCGTCTTATGACGACAGGCCGTGTCGACGGCGCATTCGTGTTCCACGCGCGCCTCAAAGAGAGTCAGCAAACAGGAAGGGGTCCGTAAGGACCGACGCCTGCCAGGGTTGCGGGACTGTTCGAAAGAGATACCGCGGCCCTGGAACACAAAGGGCAAAGGACACGAAAACTACTTAATTGAATTTTATTAAGAAAACACACTGCTACTCAGGTGTTGTTTTTTGACAATCGCTAATAAAATACACAGTCACGTGAGCGAAGCCTCGGGAACAACTAGTATATCTACTAAATATATTTTTTATCATGACGAATTGATTTACGTATAGTTTTGCTGATTCGTTTCATAGTTATGAACCCGTATTATAAAAAAAAATATAAAAAAAATATTGTAAATAGCTTTAGCTTTCAGTAAACATTTTTTCATGATCCAATAATAACTCGAATTATCAATTAAACCTAAACAGAATAAAACAATACTGCTTCTTAAAAAAACAAATGCACTTCTGGACAATCAGGTCGAAAGAGATATATTTAATTTAGACTAACAATAAAGAACACTTACAAACATTACATCGTTTATAGGCTTCACAATCTCGGGAAAACCGATACTAATATTAATATGATTTAGGAAAAGCGAAAATTTTATCACCTTCACAATCTTACCGTCTATCAGAAACAATCCGAGCTGCAAGTTCAAATCCACGTAGTGTTTATGTCTTAAACAAAAATCAACCACTTTTTCCAATGCACTTAAATAATGGTCGAAATCCGATACCGCTGGTAAGTCCTGAATAATCTCTTTGGATTCATCGTTAGCAACCACATTGTTCTTAATCATATTGATCGTCATTGAAAATATCGACACGGAAATCAGTAAACGTGGGCGTAATGACATAATCGACTTAAACACTTTCATCGTGGATTTTTATCTGAAAATTATACCGTGAAGATGTTTCAACACCTAAATTCGAATGAAAACTGGCCGCATTTTCTTCAGTGCTATTGTTTTTATTTACTATGAGGATGAAGAAATAAAGACGGACGACCACTTATTTTTTCAACTCACGTACTACTTACAGAGGTTTTCTTTGCCTTGACAATTAATAGATAGTAGTGAGATTTTTTTTTATTAGAAACTTTCTTTGTTGACTTTTAACTATTGACGAAAAACTTAATTTACATATTCATAGTAATTAAACAAAGAATGGAGTCTATAACTCTCAACATTGGGTGGCCAAAAGTTGAGGAAGAAGATTTTTTTTTTGCATTGTGATTTAACACACTATTTATACAAACACTTTGCTATAATACTTGTTGTGTGTCATTTATTCCACAGTTATTACGGAACGTCAGGAGTCTGAAAGTCGTACAACCAGTCTTACCACGGAGTATCGTATTACCCAGTAAATGGGGTCAGTAACTGAGGACAGATAGCCAATGGTTCTAAGTAAAATACTGGTATTCAGCTAGGCAGTAAGCCAACTAAGTTGGGTATAAATTGGGCAGATGATGACTACCCGGGTCTTCACAGAAGTCCACTAAAATATCGATTGCCTTGTTTCATTCCACATAAACAAATCAGATCATCACTTTTAGGTGGGATGGAAGAAAAACAGAATTAATTTACTTAACCTAACAATACTCATTGCACCTACAAGAAAATGCTTGCAGCTCATACCTTTAAGGCAACAAAAATAAACTTTTAATAAAGAGTCAGGCGCTTACACAACTAAGAATAGAAGAAATGAAAATAACCGGCCTAGTGTGTCGGGCCACGAACAATGTAGGGTTCCGTAGTTGCCCATTTAAAAATGCGGACTTGCCTCCGACCGATGATTTTTATTGTAATAACTAAAAACAAACTTACATATGCAGTTGAAAAACCTGAGCTCCCATACATTATGTTTAGGAAAATATGTTATCCAAGTGCATTTTTTAGTTGTTTGACTATTACTCGTAAACTTGTAAAACCTGCTTAACTGTGATAGTTTTCCTTTGAACTTCGTTGGATATAGGGTGACTGGTAATTAGTGACCGATACTTAAACACGTTTTTATTTTACTACTTTGTCGGCGTAATCTGTATATTCATGCCAAATTACAACGTTCTAGTACGAAGAGTCTTTGAGCTAACCTGCGGACAGACGTACACTCGGACAGACGGACGGACATGGCAAAACTAAAAGGGTCCCTAGTTGACTACGGAACGTTACTTTAACTTGACTACTGGTAGCGACACCGTGAGTCGTAGATGTAGTCGCAGTGGACGGTCCCGACTACATTTCATACGGATGTGCCAATTTGACTGTCAACTACTATTCTTAGTAATTATGTTGAAGAAGGATTTAAAAAGAATCTCAACTTTTAAACAAATGACACTTATCTGTATTAAATGGTTTTTTCTTTATATTTATTCTTCTTTTTATTAAAATGTATTGCGGTCTCGGTAAATTGTAGCGGGGATAAGCTGTGAGTAAGCTTCGCCGCGGGTGCTTTCCTTTTTAAGTTCTTCCAATGATTCACTCCCGATCCTACCATAAATAATCGTTACGTAGAAAAGAAAGAATATTAAAATGAGGTGAGGTACAGACCTATCAGCATGAAATTTGGCAAGAAACAGGGACTCACACTGATAAATTTTAGTGTGTTTTTGTTTTCATAAATGTAAAACACGCAAAACATATGAATTCATCCAAAAGTATACCTACAGGAGTCATGGGGGTAGCAACGGCAACATCTAAAAATATATGTGATAGTGCTTCCATTTGCTATACATTAACCACAACTTCACCTTCACCTTCTTCCTTCGACTTCACCTTCTCTCATTTGATTCTTTTCAAAATTTTCAGTTATCAAGTCTGAGAAGCAACCTTTTGAAGTTTGGAACTGGGTGAGTTTTTTTAGCCATAAATTCCTGAAAAACGGAGCGTGGCCCAGTAGACCGCAGAGAGCAACTAAAACAATTTAAAGTTTTGGTTAACATCATTAAAATAAGGGTAAGTGCCTACTTTGGGACGCAACGTGTGTTAGCACGTTTGCCGCCAGCCATCTCCCTCGCACAGTCAGGTCACCCGGTGCCGCGGCTGAATCAGCCGCTCTCAAAAAGCGGACCAAATATGCTGCCTTAGAGCCGAAATACTTTTTTGTCCCACTGGCAGTGGAAACCACTGGTTGCTGGGGGTCCGACGCTATTAAATTTGTCGCGGAGATCGGCCGGCGACTTAGAGAAAGGGGCGGTGACCCACGCTCTGGTTCGTTCCTGGTGCAAAGGCTAGCCCTGGCAATTCAGCGCGGAAACGCTGCAAGTGTCATGGGCTCCTTTGCGCCAGGAACAACTATGAGCGTCTAGTGACGTAAGGTTTTTTTTTTTTTATTTTTGAATTTTGTTATTTGACATGCCTATGTAATTGTGTTATGTAAAATTTTAAAAATGTATTTAAAAATAAACTTGTGAAAATCTTGGATCATTAAAATTGAATAGATGATAACAAAAGCTGTTATATTGACTTTCCCACATTTTTGACTCATTATTTTTTTTATTATTATTTGCTGTTTTTTTTTTAATGTTGCTAGTATTTTTTTTAAATGTTACAGGAGTCATGGGGGTGGCAACATCTAAAAATATATGTGATAGTGCTTCCATTTGCTATACATTAACCACAACTGATCTGATTCTCGAATGTACAAATTCGTTTGATTTAAAAATAATGAAGGAGTTGAAATTACTTACTGTAATTTTCGTAACAATTATCAAAGTTACAAAAACAACGGTCCATCCCTTATTTTACGAAGTTTACGAAAAATTACGAAGTTCTAAATAATTAATTCTGAAAAAATACTGTCCTCAGATTATCGGAAATGGAAATATGTACTAAAATGTACTGAAAAGTTGAGAAACAAATAAAGAAATGTGCTTTTTACATACTTTTGTACAACAGTCTGTCTTAGTACAACAGTTCAGTTTTGTAGTCACAGATCCAGTAAGTACACTTCTGTTCTTTTCGTCGATTACAACACAACCAAATGATATTTCCGCCAATATAACATTTTTGTTTGAGAGATTGATGACTATCGAACAAAAGTACCTTTTCCCCATTTCTGTCAATAAGAGAAAAATCCATTGGAATTTAAGTATTATCTCCTTCATTTATCATTTCTCTTAACACTGTATTAAGCTTTCACAGTTAAGCGTACCTAGTAGATTAGGTAGTGGCGAACTAGTCAGCTGATATCAGTTTTCATTCACAGAACAGATGGAAAGAGATAGCAGTTGTTTTCATTGACGAAGCAACACATCGCGCGTAATTTGTGAACCACGTTATGCAAAGTAGAGTCAATGTTAATTTAACTACTTTATTTTCTTAAATTGAATTAACTGTTCCTGGGTACGAAAGTTCTTCACTATTGTAATTTATAAACACAATACTACCTCCCATTAAAGCCGTGGCAGATATTTTTATAGCACTTTATATATACTTTTAAATTAATATTTATTATGTATGTAAATAACAAATCAAGACGAATTTTCAGGTTTGCCGCCAATTTTCTATTTATCATCTGTGCTGAAACGCAAACGCATTTATGGCTATACAGCCACGTGAACGCAATTTGTACTAAGCAAAGAGACTTACTTTTGGTATGCCAAGAATGATAAGAGATACAATCAAAGAGTATTTAACCACTATGCACGACAGAATTTTGACACATGACACATCAGCTGAATCGGCGGGGTGATGCGCATTGTCAAGAAATTCAAGAATTTTCGTGAACTTTCAGCATTCGATTTTATAATGAAAAATATGTCGCGGCAGCTGTTTCATACGATAAGTTTGTGGTTAATATCTCCAAAAACGTGTTGATGTCGGTAAAATGGCGTCAGTCTATTGCCAAATATGTGTAAATTACATACCACTACACCCTTCCAAAAATAGGTAACTTAGATGCGCTTGAAATAATGTACATGGGCATGGGCTCGAAAGGGCAAAATAAAGACAGTAACATTCTATCTGCGTTCTTATTTTTACCATTATTCATACAAAATTTCATAAAAAAAAACACGTTCCAAGTCTTGACAAATATTACTAAAACCTCTTAGTGCTGACCGTAAACCCAAGATTCAACATTCGATTAAAAAGTTGCAGTCAGCCTAATCGATTACTCGCAATGAAATCAAGTTTGGAAAAAAAAACTTGAAACGGAATAAAAACTCCTTGGTATAATTTCAAATAATTACATCATTTTAAAATTAACATTTATGCTATCGTTTAGAATAATCTTATTTAGTAATTATTCGATGCTTTTGGCTGATTTCAAGAGAAGGAGAATAAATCTCCTCTCCTCCTCTATTCTATACTAATATTATAAAGAGGTAAAGTTTGTGAGGTTGTAGGGGTTAAACTCTGGATCTGCTGAACCGATTTTGAAAATTCTTTCACTAATAGGTAGCTACATTATCCCCGAGTGCCATAGGCTATATTTACAATGTGCCCGTGGGATAATTTTCGACCAAAACGCTAGCGAAACCGCAGGCAACAGCTAGTAAATAGACAGACGGACAGATCGACAGACTGACTGACAGACAGATTGACAGACTGACGGACCGACTGACAGACAGACTGGTAGACAGACTGACCGACAGACTGGTAGTAGAGGTGGGTGCCGCGCCGGCGCGGCGGCACCGCACCGCGTTTTGGGCGCCGCCGCCGCCGCCGATCATTTGAAATTTGGCGCCGATTGAGGCGGGCGGCGCCGAGGGCCCAGGCCGCTGTGAACCCGCGCCCGCGCGGTTCGCGCCACCGCCAGTCGTCACGGCACTTTCGCGCTAGTTGCCACGTACGCTCTTAACTTGGAACCTGACTGACTTTGACTCGAAAATGAACCAACTGGTGACGATGATGACGTTTTACAGAATTTTCAAACGTTCAATACTGAGTTTGGCGATATAAATCACTTGCAAAGCATCAAAACTGCAATGCCGACCCGTTGGCATAGTGTGCTAAGCATGTTAGAGAGCTTGGTGCATTGTTGCAATAGGAATCCAGTAAACATCATACTCACAAAGATTGGCCAGGAAGACTTGAAACTAATACAATTAGAATGGAACCTGCTGGAAGACCTTATTATATTTCTTCGAAAGTTTCGCGAAGCTGTCGGAAGTTTTATGTGCGCAAAAGTCTGTTTCTGTTAATTTCTTGCTCTTGTGTTTCGCTCTGAATTAAAAGAGATTTTATATTCGATCTCAGACAAAGAAAGAGTCACAATGATATCGCTTAAAAATAGAATACCAAAGAAATTTCATCACAGATTTCTTTTGACCAAAAACGTAGTAGTGGCATCTCTTTTAGATCCCTGTTTTCAGAATTGAAAGAAATCGATTCTTATGTAGAAGAAAGAAATACCAATCGTGTGGCTTTTATGGCAGATTGCATCAATGAACATGTAAATACTTCCCGTGATCTTACAGAGCATCCTATCAGATCCAAGGTCCTCTTCGACTCAATCCTTGCTGACAAAATTATATAAGAAGAATAGTAGTTTCAGCGACATTGAAGAGGTAACGCGAACAGATTTTTCTTTTCGAGATGCTGGAGATACCTAGCTTCGGTTTACCCCAAAGAATTGGAGATTTTGAACGGAGATGTGCTTGCCTATTGGCGAGAGAAGAAAAATGTGATCCCAGGACTTGCTGCGCTTGCCAGGACTATTCTTGTAATTCCTGCTATAAGTACGCCGAGTGAACGTGTTTTTTCAATAGCAGGATTGGTTTTGAGCACTAAAAGATCGCGGTTGAGCCCTACACGCGTCAACAAAATAATTTTCATCCATGACAATTATAAATATTGTAAAAACTTTAAAATATATATATTATATATATTTTTCTGATTTTAATGTTTATTTCCTTCCTTTGATCGCTTTATAATATAACACTTAAACCAGAAATGGTTCTTTTTTTTTTTAAACACCCGCGCCGCGGCGTGGCGCCGCCGCGCCGACCAGTTCCACCAGGCGCGCCGCCGCCGGCAAATTTTTGGTCGGCGCCCACTTTTAACTGGTAGACAGACTGACCGACAGACTGGTAGACAGACTGACCGACAGATCGAGAGATAGACAGATAGACAGACTGGCAGACTGATTAAAAGACAGACTGACAGACAGGCCCACAGACAGACTGATCAACAGCCTGACAGACAGACTGACTGCAGACAGGCAGACTGATAGACAGATTGAAAGACAGACTGATAGACAGACGGACAGGTCGACAGACTGACATACAGACTGGCAGACAGATTGACTGGCAGACTGGTTGAAAGACAGACTGACCGACAGACAGACTGGTAGACAGACTGACCGACAGACCGGTAGACAGGCTGACCGACAGACTGACAGACGGACGGGTCGACAGACTTACTGACAAACAGATTGACAGACAGATTGATAGACAGACTGATCGACTGACTGATAGACAGACTGACAGATTGACAGACCGATTGATACACAGACTGATCGGCAGACTGACAGACAGACTGGTATACAGACTGGCCGACAGACCTGTAGACATACTGACCGACAGACCGGTAGACAGACTGACTGACAGACTGACAGACGGACGGGTCGACAGACTGACTGACAGACAGGTTGACAAACGGATTGATAGACGGACTGATCGACAGACTGACCGACCGACTGGTAGACAGACTGACCGAAATACTGACCGACAGACTGGTAGACAGACTGACTGACAGATCGAGAAATACACAGATTGATCGACAGACTAACAGACAGACTGGCCGACAGACCGGTAGACAGACTGACCGACAGACCGGTAGACAGACTGACTGACAGACCGGTTGACAAACGGATTGATAGACGGACTGATCGACAGACTGGCAGACACACTGGTAGACAGACTGACCGACGGACTGGTAGACAGACTGACCGACGGACTGGTAGACAGACTGACTGGAAGATCGAGAGACAGACTGACCGACAGACTGACAGACAGACTGACAGATTGACAGACCGATTGATACACAGACTGATCGACAGACTGATAGACAGACTGGTATACAGACTGGCCGACAGACCGGTAGACAGACTGACTGACAGATCGAGAGACAGACTGACCGACAGACTGACAGATTGACAGACCGATTGATACACGGACTGATCGACAGACTGACAGACAGACTGGTATACAGACTGGCCGACAGACCGGTACACAGACTGACCGACAGACCGGTAGACAGACTGACTGACAGACTTACAGACGGACGGGTCGACAGACAGACTGACTGACAGATCGAGAGACAGACTGACCGACAGACTGATAGACGGACGGGTCGACAGACTGACTGACCGACAGACTGGTAGACAGACTGACTGACAGATCGAGAGACAGACTGACCGACAGACTGACAGATTGACAGACCGATTGATACACGGACTGATAGACAGACTTACAGACGGACGGGTCGACAGACAGACTGACTGACAGATCGAGAGACAGACTGACCGACAGACTGATAGACGGACGGGTCGACAGACTGACTGACCGACAGACCGATAGACAGACTGACTGACAGACCGGTTGACAAACGGATTGATAGACAGACTGATCGACAGACTGGCAGACAGACTGACTGGAAGATCGAGAGACAGACTGACCGACAGACTGACAGACAGACTGACAGATTGACAGACCGATTGATACACAGACTGATCGACAGACTGATAGACAGACTGGTATACAGACTGGCCGACAGACCGGTAGACAGACTGACTGACAGATCGAGAGACAGACTGACCGACAGACTGACAGATTGACAGACCGATTGATACACGGACTGATCGACAGACTGACAGACAGACTGGTATACAGACTGGCCGACAGACCGGTACACAGACTGACCGACAGACCGGTAGACAGACTGACTGACAGACTTACAGACGGACGGGTCGACAGACAGACTGACTGACAGATCGAGAGACAGACTGACCGACAGACTGATAGACGGACGGGTCGACAGACTGACTGACCGACAGACTGGTAGACAGACTGACTGACAGATCGAGAGACAGACTGACCGACAGACTGACAGATTGACAGACCGATTGATACACGGACTGATAGACAGACTTACAGACGGACGGGTCGACAGACAGACTGACTGACAGATCGAGAGACAGACTGACCGACAGACTGATAGACGGACGGGTCGACAGACTGACTGACCGACAGACCGATAGACAGACTGACTGACAGACCGGTTGACAAACGGATTGATAGACAGACTGATCGACAGACTGGCAGACAGACTGACTGACAGGCCGGCAGACAGACTGACTGTCAGACCGGTAGACAGACTGACCGAAAGACTGACAGACAGACTGGTAGACAGACTGACAGACAGACTGACAGATTGACAGACCGATTGATACACAGACTGATCGACAGACTGATAGACAGACTGGTATACAGACTGGCCGACAGACCGGTAGACAGACTGACCGACAGACCGGTAGACAGACTGACTGACAGACTGACAGACGGACGGGTCGACAGACTGACAGACAGACCGGTTGACAAATGATTGATAGACGGACACGACAGACTGACAGACAGACTGGTAGACAGACTGACTGACAGACCGGTAGACAGACTGACCGAAAGACTGACAGACAGACTGGTAGACAGACTGACTGACAGATCGAGAGACAGACTGACCGACAGACTGACAGATTGACAGACTGATCGACAGACTGACAGACAGACTGGTATACAGACTGGCCGACAGACCGGTACACAGACTGACCGACAGACCGGTAGACAGACTGACTGACAGACTTACAGACGGACGGGTCGACAGACAGACTGACTGACAGATCGAGAGACAGACTGACCGACAGACTGATAGACGGACGGGTCGACAGACTGACTGACAGACAGATTGACAAACGGATTGATAGACAGACTGATCGACGGACTGGTAGACAGACTGACCGACAGACCGGTAGACAGACTGACTGACAGACTTACAGACGGACGGGTCGACAGACAGACTGACTGACAGATCGAGAGACAGACTGACCGACAGACTGATAGACGGACGGGTCGACAGACTGACTGACAGACAGATTGACAAACGGATTGATAGACAGACTGATCGACAGACTGGTAGACAGACTGACAGACAGACTGGTAGACAGACTGTCTGACAGATGGAGAGACAGACATACCGATCGATCGACTGACGGACAGACCAACAGACTGACTGCAGACAGGCAGACTGATAGACAGATTGAAAGACAGACTGGTAGACAGACTGGCTGACAGACCGGTAGACAAACTGACCGACAGACGGGCAGACGGACGGGTAGACAGACTTACTGGCAGACAGATTGACAGACGGACTGATCGACAGACTGGTAGACAGACTGACCGACAGCGGTAGACAGACTGATCGACAGACCGGTAGACAGACTGACCTACAGACTGAACTAACAGCGTGAGATTTGGCATTTACATTAACATTAACATTTTTTTAAAATTTTTGCATTTACCCACGGGGAGGCTGTTGGCATCCCCAACATTTTATAAATTATATTTGTTGTCTTGCAACACTTTAACTGTCAATGTCAATAGTATTTTTATGTCAGATCAACGTTCAGTTCAAAAATATAGCAACTCGATTGTCTCCATGAAACAAGTCACGGTTTTTTATTTCCACAAAACCTCTCTCTCAATATTACAACCCACAAGCCTTAACAGAGGCCTTGCTTGGGAACCAAATAATTTTTTTTCTAAGGGCCCAAGACCTGGGTATTCTATATCCAACCACAGATAATATAATACTTCGTCCAATCGACCAAACAATAGAAAAATATTTATTTTTAAGTAATTCTACAAAAAAATACTTAAGTCTCTTTTTAAAACTAAAAAAAAAAAAAAAAAATTAACAGCGGTAGCAGCGGTATCAGTATACCGCATCATTATATTATGCTATTCAGCGTTGAGTAGTGTCATCCTGAAAAGATAATCCTGGCTGAAGGATCAAATACGATTGAAATTATGTCTATTCGTGTAGTTTGGATGAATAGACAAAGTTTCGTGTCTGGGCTATTAACCGTTGAGGAGTTCCCTCGTGAGGAGAATATCCTGGCTGCAGGATGATGTCATGATAGAAATCATATTTATTCATCAAATATGAACGCATATAAAAAATTTCTTATCTGTGCTATTAACTGTTAAGGAGTTCCGTCATGAGAAGACGATCCTGCTTGCAGGATAAAGTCATGAAAGAAATTATCTATATCTATCAAAATCAAACGCGTAGATAGAGTTTTGTGTCCGCGCTATTAACAGTTGAGGAGTTCTCTCGTGAGGAGACGATCCTGGCTGCAGGACTAAGTAATGTTTCTCATAAGAATGTATTGTCACCAGAACCAAAAGTGTGTGCAAAATTTCAGCTCAATCGGTATAGGGGAACTGGTTTGAAATTCAGTTTCAAGATTTGGCCAATACTTACTAACAAATTATGTAGATAATTTAAATACAATTTAAAATTGAACAGCGAATGCATTCATAATTTAATTTTTTATAAGTATAGAATAAAAACGGCGCGAATTTAGCCATAGTTAGTCTGTGCTGTTTGTTGTGTCGGTTTTAGTACAACAATGTACGAAAAACTATTAAAATGACTATTATAAACTTAAAAAAATAATTAGTGTTTATTTATTGTATTAAAACAAATTTATTTTAATTTCAATCTATCAATTTTTTAAATTCCTTAATTTAATTTCTCGATGTGATCGAAATTTACAAAAAAAGAATCGATTGAAATAATCGCTTCCACACATCAAGATAACAAAAAAAAAAATGGTCGTCAATTTCGAATATAAATTGAGGAGTGGTAATGAATATTACGAGTTATTGGTCCCGCATTAGTAAACTACTCTAAGATCAGGGCATTTTCATGTTGTTTAGAATAATTGGAATGGTATTTTGTCATATTTGTTATCGAATTAATACGCGTCTGTGTGATGTAATGTTAAAAATAAAAATGTAAACACGCAAGTTTGGCGCGAAACTTCGACTTTTGATATCAAAATTCGTCATTACCACTGCTTACTTAAATTGAACCCTGGATTAATTCGTCACATAATTAAATGACAAGTTAA
This sequence comes from Eugnorisma glareosa, assembly GCA_947578425.1. Taxonomy (NCBI): domain Eukaryota; kingdom Metazoa; phylum Arthropoda; class Insecta; order Lepidoptera; family Noctuidae; genus Eugnorisma; species Eugnorisma glareosa. Next base: position 18,217,446 of record OX387959.1, read on the forward strand.
TCATTCTCAACATACTGGAGCTTGGATGTCCGAAAACCACTATTTTCATGATTTTTAGCCTCGGCCAGCACTGCCGTCAAAATGGCGATGACCGTATTTACGCACTTGGATTTTTTAAGGGTAAATTAAGAAACTTGCGCGCTAAAGACAGAAGTTTTAATGGCGAGGACATATGAACTTTTTATCCAACTCTCTTAATTAGCGCACACTCATAGCATTTGATAATCGGAATATTAAATATTTACTTATTTAATGAGGATGACGTATGACTTAAACGCTTGCCCCTGTAGGGGCCGGTACCAAGTGAGGTGTAGTATATGTATGTACTTAGTACGTAAGATCTATGTTATAAAATGTATTACATTTGTATTAAGAGTATAGTATTAAAGGCTGATCGATCGGTAACGGTTGTTTCAATAATACGAGTTCCCTACATGGCGACCCTTGCCAGTTATGGGGCGCGTGACGTGATCACTGTCGGCTTAGTGTTACGGCTCCGAAACATGTAAAACAAAGAAGATAATTACGGCGTGATACAATATAAACGTATTCTTGTTTATTCAATTCGGCGAAAATCGGTTCACAATGTGTCGATCAAATGTGGAAAAGGAGACAGTTTTCTTAAACCAGAATGCTGCGGGTTCGAACAATGCCCATGTCGAAGAAATGAAGATGCACATGTCAACTATCAGTATTGTTCTGCTGGTAATTTGTACACTTTTGGGTCTTGGCGCAGCGTATTTTGTGTATAAGCAATATAGAAAATGCCACCATTCATGGATCAGGGAGCAGATTGTACAAAATAATTTTCGGCGATCGTTGAACCGTTCCAGAGGAAATCGTGGAGATGATCGAGAGGTTCATGTCCCAATGAAGTAGATGGAAGCAAAAGTGCAAGTGCTTATTTAGTGAATGAGTAGTGCGGTTTCAGTATTATAAAATGAGTGAAATAATGAGCGTTAGTGATATAAACAGTTACAAACAAAGTAAGAAGTAACGTAAATACAAGAAGAAGGACGTTCAGGATTTTAATAGTGACTTTAATACTTATAGTAATAACTGTGTAAACGTGTTCCAGTTTCACCTTCTGAGTTGTATTTACTATAGCGAGCAATTGCATTCCAATGTATCAACTTACACCTTTGTCCCCTACTATGGTAACTCACTACGAGAATGTGGTATGTAATTTAAATAATAATATATAATTGTGAGTTAGGGAATGGAAGAAGAATTACTTAAATGTTTAGACGAACTTACTATAATAAGGAAATATCTAGTTAAGAAAGGAAAGTCTCGATTTAAGGGTAATGTTATAAAAAATAAATTAACAGAGACAGAAATAATATTTGAGAAAAGTAATAAACTAATACAGTTGTTGACTACTAAGGAAGGAATAAAAACTGATATTTTGACAAGACTAACTTCAATAAGAGATGAAATAAAATCGTGTTATTTACAAATAGTAGAATTATGTTCCGAAACTAAGGAAGATAGTAGTAGTGGAAGTGATTTTTGTGACGTAGACTCAAATCTAGAAGTAACCATGGAATTCGATTTAAAAACCGCGTGTAGTTTGATTCCTGTAATGAACAGTAAAGAAAATAACATCAAAAGTATCATTGACTCTGTAGATATGTATGCAGATATGTTATCAGAAGCAGGGAAGACATTACTTATAACATTTGTCTTGAAGAGTAGACTGTCAGAAAATGCTAAATTACGAATGAACAACAGTTACACATCAGCAAACGATCTTGTAAGAGACTTACGTTCCGTCTTGTTACCAAAAAAGTCATTTACTGCAATACAATCGAGGTTGCAAAACACAACACAAGGCTGGCGCACTGTCGACCAGTACGGCACGGAAATAGAAAAACTATTCACGAATCTTACAATATCGCAAGCAGATGGTAATTCCCAGAATTATGCTGTATTAAAACCTTTAAACGAAAAGCAATTAAACGATTCGCAGATGGGTTGAGTGATTCCCGGCTCAGTACAATTATTGCTGCACGTAACTACGACAGTTTGAAGGACGCAATCCAGGCGGCGAAGGACGAGGAGTTGGCAGTGGCATCAACTTCCAGAGGTGAAAATGTCATGCAGTTTTCATGTCGTGCTAGAGGTAAGTTCCAAACTAATAATTCTCGCCGACGACAATCCTATAATCGTCAACCACGAGGACAGCGAGGATACTATCATCATCAGAACTGTCATCAAAACTACAATAATTATGACAGAAGGAATTTTGGACAATCGCGTGGACGATCATTTTATCGTTCCCGTGGAGAAACTCGAGGTACATTCAACACAAATCGTGGACGAGGTTACCAGGTATCCAGCAAAAATCAATCGAGTTATGAAACTCATGGTAGTGGTAATAGTAATGGTAATCGTGTGTTTTATACGGATCAATCTAACAACAGCGAAGCTGTGACTCCTAAAGCAGAGGAAATGCAGTTTTTTCGATCAAAAACATAACATTTTGGCATTGGCAGGCAAAGCAAAATCAAAATCAAAATCAAAGCATTTATTTCAAGTAGGCCAGTTACAGGCACTTTTGAACTGTCGAAACAAAGATAACAATGAAATGTAGCTACAGTCCCAGTCACAAGGCATAAAAACTGTGAAAGTACTGTAGTTGCCCATTCCCTAGCGTAGATCTCTATAGAGAAGAACGGGCAAGAAACTCCATGGACACTCTTTTAAATCAGCATATTGTTACAAAACCTTGGTTACATCATTCATATTGAGATGGTACATTATGTGAGAACGATGTAGCAAGATGTGCACGTTAAAAGTGTCCATAGTAAACACAAAAAAGACAATTAAAAAAAAATTAAAATAATAAATTCAAATAAGCCGTGGCAACTAAGAGATGACCAGTCACAACTGACAGCGCCCGTTCACGAACATGACGCATGGATCAGCACCATTCAACTCAACCATTTTGAAGGGAACTAAATGATCCGACACACGCGGCACCATCAGCGAGACATTGAGTGAGCATGACATACTAAAGATATTGAATCTATACAATGCAAAGATAGTTGTACAATCTTCAGCAGCTCCAACAATACTATTTAATGTTATCAATTTATGCGTCCCTGTCCTTGTGGAGCAGGACCGGCATTGAGCCAAGCATTTTTGTCAGCGATATAATCGTCCAACTTGTAATATGCTTGCTTACATAGTGTGCGTTTAATGCATGTTTTAAATTTCGTCTCATTCAGTTCAAGAATACTTTGTGGAATTTTATTATAGCATCTCAAACAGTACCCCATGAAAGATGAATCTACTTTAGCGAGTCTGAAGCCCGGCTGAACTAATTGGTCTCTATTTCTAGTACTGTAACTGTGTCTGTCACCTCTTTTACTAAAAAGATGCAGATTTTTTCTTACGTACATTATGTTTTCGTAGATGTATTGACAATGTACCGTCATGATGTTAATGTCCTTAAACAGTTCCCTTAGAGAATCGCACCTACGAAGATTATATATAGCTCTGATGGCTCTTTTTTGCAGAATAAATATTGACTGAATGTCTGCAGCTCGTCCCCATAACAAAATGCCATAAGACATTATACTATGAAAGTAACTAAAATAGACCAGTCTAGCGGTATCAACATCTGTAAATTGACGGATTTTTCTAATAGCATATGCTGCTGAACTTAGCCGCCCGGCAAGAGACGTTAAATGAGAACTCCATTGTAGCCTTGAATCAAGCGTAATCCCCAGGAAAACCGTTTTATCTACGAATTCAAGTTTCTCTTTATTCAATATTATATCACAATTACTACTTTTAACATTCGGTAAAGCAAATCTAATGCATTTAGTCTTTTTTTCGTTTAATACTAAATTGTTTGCTGTGAACCAATTTTGAACCTGAAGTAGGGCATTATTCACGTCATCTAGAATTTGGGCCCGTCTATTTATCTTAAAAATTAGAGAAGTGTCATCAGCAAATAACACCATATTTTGAGGTTGGTTTTTCAGTAAATAAGGTAGATCATTTATGTATACTAGAAAGAGGAAAGGACCCAATATGGAGCCTTGCGGAACCCCCATTTTTACTTTTAAACCCTGTGAATTGATACCATTTATTTGAACATGTTGAGGTCTATCACTCAAATAAGATTTTACCAAACTAAGTGCAAGTTTTCCTAGTCCGTAATGCTCAAGTTTCAAAAGTAATGTGTCGTGATTTACGCAATCAAACGCTTTGGAGAGATCACAAAAAATTCCTATGGCGTCTTGGGACTCTTCCCATGCAGTAAATATGTGCTTTAATAAGGTTACACCGGCGTCAGTCGTACAACGTCCCTTGGTGAAACCATACTGTTGATCGTGTAGGATTTTGTTGGTGTTAAAATGATTAAGCATTTGATTCAGCATTACCTTTTCAAAAACCTTGCTAAAAACTGGCAACACGGATACAGGTCTATAATTATTAGTATCTTTACTATCCCCGGATTTGAAAAGTGGTATGACTTTACTGTATTTCATTAAATCAGGGAAAGCTCCTTGGTCTACACACAAATTAAAAATTAAAGCTAAGTAAGGTGCTATAGTCTCAACTATGGATGTACAAGCTTTGATAGACATTCCCCATAGATCTTCGGTCACTTTGATTTTGATTTGCCGGAAAGCTTTGATAACTATCACAGGGCTTATGTGTTTAAATTTAAATTCAGCCGGGCATCCAGACACGTTGGCCCTTAATAAACCAATTGAGACTTCAGGTGACGAATTTAGAGCTTCCGTAGTTTTTAACGGGATATCGGTAAAGAAGTTTACAAATTCTTGAGCTACTTCCAAATTAGAGCTTTTAGGACCACATGCTGTATCTAATGTGTAGCTAGTGTTACGTATTTTCTTCCTGTTTGTCTCGTTATTTATGACTTTCCAAACAGTCTTTATTTTATTTAAAGCAAAATTTATAACCTTATATTTTGGCAATAGAAAGTATTTTTGGTTAGTAGATACGGGAGCATCCATTTCCATAATAAAGAGAGTCGCGTTACCAAATAACATCACCATAATTAAAGATGAGACTATCATAAATGGTATTGCGGGTCAAACTCAAGCAACTGGATTTATTAATCTTAGCCTGACTCATCGTGATGAGAAACAATACGTTGACTTTAAAGTCAAGTTACATGTTTTCGATAACATACCATTAAAGGCTGATGGAATTTTAGGTTTAGATTTTCTATGTCATCATGCATCGAATATCAACTTGGAGACTAACATCATCACCTTGTCTAAATATGGAAACGAATGTTTATTAACGCTACGTGACACTGTAGATTATTCAAACGAAGTGTTACACATTCCAGCCAGAAGTGAATCAATTCAATATTTACTCTTGAATAATAACTCAAATAATGACTGTATTATTCATAGCAAGCAACTGACGGAAAATGTTTTTTTAGCAGGATGTATAGGGACAATTAAAAATAATAGATTAGCAGTAAAGATATTAAACACCAATGAACACGATGTCACTTTACCAATGTTTGAACCAGAGGTTTTTTCGGTACAAGATTATGATTTATGCGATTTTAAATATAACTGCAACAGTTTAGAGAGGGCGAAAACATTATTAGGAATTTTGAAATTAAATCATCTTAACGTGGAGGAAAGCAAATCAATACAAGAGTTATGTGCTAAGTATTCGGACGTGTTCTTTTTACCCGGTGACAAATTAACAACTACAGACGTTTATGAGCAATCAATAACCTTAAAACCGAATACTAGTCCGGTTTATGTAAAGCAGTATAGGCTGCCACATTCCATGAAAAATGAAGTAAAGAAACAAATACAAAACATGCTTGACAATGATATAATAGAGGAAGCAAAGAGTGAGTGGTCGAGTCCTATTTTATTGGTACCAAAAAAAACTGGAAACGACAAAAAGTGGCGACTAGTAGTCGATTATCGTAAACTTAATGACTGCATTGTAGACGATAAATTCCCGTTACCAAATATTACCGAAATTTTGGACTCACTCTCTGGGTCAGTCTATTTCTCACATTTAGATTTAAATCAGGGTTATTACCAAGTAGCTTTGGATAAAAACAGTAGAGAGTACACGGCGTTTACTACTGACACTGGACAGTACCAAATGAAGAGGTTACCGATGGGCCTCAAGACAAGTCCAAGTGCTTTCAGCAGAGTAATGTCAGTAGCTATGTCAGGATTAACTTTTGACCGATGTTTTGTATATTTGGATGATTTGGTAGTTTTTGGTAGAAATTTAGCTATCCATAACAAAAACATGATGGATGTATTAGAAAGACTGAGAAAAATAAATTTGAAATTGAATCCAGAAAAATGTAACTTCTTACAAAAAGAAATTCTTTATTTAGGTCACTTAGTATCACAAAATGGAGTCTTACCCGACCCAGCAAAAACAGAAGTATTACAAAAATATCCCACACCGTCTAATACAGATGAAGTAAAAAGATTCGTAGCATTTTGTAACTATTATAGAAAATTTATTAAAAATTTCGCGGAAATAACCTATCCTTTGAACAAATTAACCAGAAAATACGAAATATTTAAGTGGACTGATGAGTGCCAAAAAGCATTCGACACGCTGAAGCATGCTTTAACAACACCACCAGTTTTAGAATTTCCAGATTTCTCAGAGGAAAATGAATTTGTAATACAAACGGATGCATCAGGTACAGCTGTAGGAGCAGTTTTGTGCAATAAAAATATGAAACCGGTAGCTTATGCAAGCAGACCACTTAATAAAGCTGAACTGAATTATCCAACCATTCAAAAAGAATTAGTTGCCATTGTGTGGGCTGTGAAGTACTTTAGACCATACGTATACGGTAAAACATTCACAATTATGACAGACCACAGACCATTAATATATTTATTCTCAATGAAAGATCCATCAAGTAGGCTAATTAAATTAAGGTTAGCGCTAGAAGAATACCATTTTAAAATAATATATGTGAAAGGTAAAGATAATAGTGTCGCAGACGCATTGTCTAGAATAATAATAACATCAGATACCTTAAAACAAATGAATGAAGACATTATGTTAGTGATGACTAGAGCGCAGAAACGGCGTTTAGATATAGGCAACCAAGTAGATGACACACCTGTACTTAGCAGACCCGACGAGTCGTGGCCTGATCAACCACACGTAGTTGAGGTGCTTAGAGTGCCAAATGAGTCTATAGAAATGACTTTTATAAATAATGAAGAATTAATGAAATTAAGAAGACAAAAAAACATAGACGCAGAAAAAATATGTTTTATTTACAGTCATCGTAAAAAGACGTTGTACATTAATGTTAACTTTAAAGCACAATTTACGCGAGACGAATTTGTGACTCAGTTAAGTGAATTTTGTAACAATATGAATATAAAAGAACTATGCATTGTAAAAAGTAGAGAATATGAAAGTTTTATAAAAGACTTATTGAAAGAAATAAAAAATAATACGGATTGGACCGGTCCACGAATATATGTATTAAGAGGAGTTAAAAGAATTGACGATGAGGAGAAAAAAAACTATATTTTACAAGATTTTCATCTATTACCAACTGCAGGTCATGCAGGTGTACGTAGGATGACCAATAATATTAAGAGGAAATTTTACTGGCCAGGCTTAGATAAAGACGTACAAGAATTCGTTAGCAAATGCATAAAGTGTCAGAAAATGAAGCATTGTAGATATGTCAAGGCGCCCATGGAAATAACTACAACTGCTTCACATGCTTTTGAAAAGATTTTTCTTGACATTGTAGGTCCATTAGAAAGGGATATTGAAGGAAATTGTTATATTTTAAGCCTGCAGTGCGAGCTAACTAAGTTCGTAGAGGCATATCCATTAAAAAACAAGGAAACGGTAAGTGTAGCTAAAACATTAGTTGATAATTTTATACTAAGATTTGGAACACCAAATACCATTGCGACTGATCGTGGAACAGAATTCGTGTCTTCAGTAATGGAACAGGTATGTAAATTGCTAGGAATAAACAAATTGACATCCACTGCTTATCACCACCAATCTATCGGTGCCCTTGAAAATTCACATAGAAATCTCGGTGCTTTTTTGCGAATATATTGCGATGGAAAAAAAGAAACATGGAGTCAGTGGTTACCATTTTGGTGTTACAGTTTCAATAATACTGTTCATACGGAAACAAAGTACACACCTTTCGAACTTGTATTTGGTAGAGCTAGTGTATTACCATGTAGAGTAAGTCAGTATATAGAACCCTTATATAATCCAGAAAGTTATCCTTTAGAACTTAAGTATAGGTAACAAGGAGGACACCAAGATTCTCGTAAAAATTTAGTTTTAAGTAAGCAAAATCGTAAGTGTACTTATGATAGAAAAGTAAATAATGTAACGTACAATAATGGACAATTAATTCTTATTAAAAATGAAACAGCTGCTAAATTAGATCCCCAGTGGGATGGCCCGTTTGTTATTTTAGAAGATTTAGGTGTTAATGTTCAGATTTTAAAAAACAACAAACCTTATGTTGTTCATAAAAATAGGACTAAACTATTTAGAACGTAATCATGTAACCTTATAAGCTAAAAAAAAAAAAAAAAAAAGATTCATGTATAATCAATTTTTTTTTTCTCTCGCCCCCGAGGTGAGGTGTAGTATATGTATGTACTTAGTACGTAAGATCTATGTTATAAAATGTATTACATTTGTATTAAGAGTATAGTATTAAAGGCTGATCGATCGGTAACGGTTGTTTCAATAATACGAGTTCCCTACACAAGTCAGCGGAGGTTTGTGTGTCGCGCCCCCAAAGGTACCCGTACCGAACTTTATGGTTAATAAGCCAGCACGCCGTTTTATACAACATTGCTGGAATGTTCCAAATTCAAAAAACGCTCCTGCAATGGGTTTGATTTTCTTTGTCCGTAAATTCGATACTTTGCGTATTGTTTTTTCGAAAATAATGACAATATTTCCATGCATGTTTGAGAAAAGTAATTTCCCTACCTTCACACTGGTGTGAAGGCTGGGAAAGAACTTTCTCCATCTTAACACTGGTGTGAATGTTTAGTGTGAAGGTGGGTCGAACGTGGCATTGTTTTTGCGTTTATCCAGATTATGTAAATAGTCTTCCCATTAGCCATACATTTTCTCCAACTCTCCGAGACTGTAGACTTCGTTTGTTTCAGCAAATCTGTATTGAATTTATCTGGAGTCCTTGGCCAAGTCGTTCTGTTATAAAATTGTTCCGAGACAGAACAAAAAAAAAAAAAAACTTTGGATATTCATGTAAAGTGCCAGAACAGTATCCTTTTCTGAGCTTGAGCCGAGGAACGGCATATTCCTGATTGCGAATAGACAGACAATTTATAGTAGGGAAGTTCGAAACTTTCCACAATCAGTTTCTTGATTTCGCCATAAGCAAAACTTTGATAACTTATAATAATTCAGAAGATTTAGAAGATTTTATCTACTGCAACACTTGTCTGTATTGATGCCAGGTATTGATTAATACAGGTAAATACCGTTTTTTTTTTAAATAAACTAAAATGGCGGAAGGCCAAAAATTATACAAAAATCTTCCAACCCCTTTAACTTTTTATAAAGGAGTTTGGGCAAAACCCTATATGAATGGTAAATCTGAACAACCAGCTACACACATTGCGTCGTCATTAAAAAGCTCCATCACAAACACAGTATTGGCTTTATTTTATCTTGAAGGCAACAGCAGAAGAAGTGTTAATAGTATGTCTCTATTATATATCTGAGGGTATTCGAGAGCGTCGCTATGGAAACAGTCGTGAAGTGTGCGTTGCACTGCCCATTCATGATCAAAGTATCCGGCTTTGTGATGACCCACTCGTCGACTTCACCTTCTCTCATTTGATTCTTTTCAAAATTTTCAGTTATCAAGTCTGAGAAGCAACCTTTAGAAGTTTGGAACTGGGTGAGTTTTTTAAGCCATAAATTCCTGAAAAACGGAGCGTGGCCCAGTAGACCGCAGAGAGCAACTAAAACAATTTAAAGTTTTGGTTAACATCATTAAAATTGAATAGATAATAACAAAATCTGTTATAGTGACTTTCCCACATTTTTCACTCATTATTTTTTTTATTATTATTTGCTGTTTTTTTTTTAATGTTGCTAGTATTTGCGGTTAATATGAGAAATTCACAATACTTTCCTTGTATCGTACAAAATCAAAATGTGTCATAATTCAATTTAGTGAGTTTTGTTTTAATACGATACCCCTCAAATATTAATAGCACTATTTCAGTTCTCAAATCTGGCATAGATTTAAATAAAAAGTATTCGTAATTTTTTTAATTCACTCACTATTTTCACTCATGAGGTCAGGCAATCGAAAGTTATTTAAGGCAATGTACTGCACCTCGGTAAAACACTTCGTGCAAAACTTATCCGTTTTGAGTTTGTCTTCTTTTTGGGAGAACACGACACATTGACGTGAAAAACGGGCCATGATCAAAAATAAAACACTGGAAAAATACATTATTTTTATTTTTTATCTGTGTTGTGGAGATCAAATAGGCAGTCGCTCCATGTAAAGTAGAATAAATAGGTAGTTTGTGAGAAACAACTGCAGTGTGCCTCTGCGAAAAAACCTCTAAGCTTGTGAAACTTTCCGATTCATTACTGGCTTCCGCGAAAGCTTGAGCGATCATCCACTGCGATCCTAGTGTGTTTATATTATCTTTCCGTTATAAAAAAGGCTGGGCGAGCGAGGTAAATAGGTACCTAATCTCTGGTTACGAATCCTTGTTCGATTTTGATTCATTTAAACTTTTACGTAACTAGCGTTCAATTAATACAGGGTGTAACAGGACCCTTCACGAAGCCGTCAACAAATCATTATGTACATCAAACTAAGTAACTTTACGCAAAAATTATTGCTGGGAAACGACTGTTTTATTTGGGGTGAAAAATCACGTTTTACGTTAGTACTCAATGTAACGCACTCAAAACATTGTTCTGATAGATGGATTGAATAGTATGGGGGTTATGGAGGTGTTTAAAAAAATCTGCCATTAAAAACAAGTATTTAAAAAAAAAAACTTGTTAAAAAGTTGGAACTTCGACCCCCAATATCTCCGTAACTAGAAGGGAACCTTCTACCTTAACCTTCTAGGTATGGTCTAGAACAAAAAAAATGATCGCAATGGTGGGGAGAACTTCGGGTTCATGAAGGGTCTTGTTACACACGTTATAGTAACTACCTTTTTTATAATATTGTTTAAAAGTGATATGAGAGTGACGTCTCAGATGGTATGGTCACGTGATGCGAAGAGACGAGGAACATGTAGTGAAGAAAGCACTGCAACTACCTTAATATAATAGAGTTATAGAAGATGACCTCCAGCTACGTGGTGGACTAGCAGGACGAAGCTCCTATTGGAGGAATGCCTGCCTGACCGGACAACCCAGGACAGATTGTCCTGGCGCCAGAAAATTAGCAGAGCCGACCTCACCTAAAGTGGGGTAGCACTAGGAAGAAGAAGAAGTTTAAAATGATAAATTATTCTACTAAATTACACGTATAAATGTGGTGAACTTGTATTTTAATTTCGCACACAACACACAACACTCTAACTCATCAAGAGTAGCTACAGATTAATAGAAAACAGGTATGTACGTAACTAGACTTACTTGTGAGACAAACTATAGCCGAAATCGGTACCTTCTTCTACCGACTTTTTGCAGTGAGAAGGTATACGGCAATATTGAGACGAAGGTTTTGAAGGTGAATTCTCGCCCAAGGCTTGCAGGCATTTATCTAAAGAAAATGATAAGGAAACAGCTATAAGTTGAGGTAACCAGCCGCGAAATCTAGACGCTAATGTAGACAGGTTGACTTTCGTACGTGTTCAATTGATGTGTATGGCATAGGTGTGTAGGCTCTTTAAAGACATTTTCAAAATTCAAAGAATTTTGCATGCTACGCCGTGCGCCACCCGAGTAGCAGGAACTGGTTTCATGTAAGCTATTTCCACCCCCTCGTCTTCGCATAAAATCAACTCTATAATGACGTTGTATTCTACACTATACAAGCCGTTTATCGCTACTGGTGCTCTAACATTATCTATTTTAACAGTATTGTTTTAATCTTCGATTATTCCCACTGTCCACCCCATGCTTGTCCACCCCGGTTGGACAGTGTCACAACTTTTAAAAATAATTCCCACTGTCCCCGGGAGGTGGTCAGTGAGAATCATTATTAAGATAATTCACTGTAGCCACCGCTGGACCGCTGCTGGTGGATACGGCTACAACTTTTTCATTACCTCAGTGTGGGAAAGAGATGGATAGAACTGGCTGGATAGCTACAAAAATAAAAAATAAAAATTATGGCCATAAAAACAGTTTACAAAAAGATGTGAGACCCTGACTCCATCGTCGGTTTCTCATATTGAAATGACATTAAAGTAAACAAAAATACACTTTACCCGATTCTGTAGGCGAAGGTGTAAATTCTTCGGGTTTTTCAACATTTGCTAAATATTCCTCCCATTTGCCATAAATTTTCTGCAACTTTTCTGGTCTATAGATCTCCGTTCGTTTCAGCAGATCTTTATTGAATTTATCTGGAGTCCTTGACCACATCGTTTTGTTATAAAATAGTTCCGCGACTGAACAAAAAATAAATTGTTTCAAAGGATATAATGTTAGGCGCCAGAGTGTACCCCTGATTCCTTGCGCGGGTTCTGACGGAAACATGAGGATTTATAAAAGAATGAATATATGATTGATAATGTGAAGATAAAGACAATTTATCAGTTAGGAAATTATGTTTACTAGTAAACATAATTTGTGAGGCTGGCTGTAGAGTGTTTTTTTTTTGTTACCCTATACTGTCCAACTGCTGGGCAAAGGCATCCAACATACTTTCCCAATCTTTTCTTCTCACTATGGAAAATATCATTTATTTCCTTTGACTCTGCTATATCCATTACAAGTTCTTATTAATAGTAAAAAATAACATGACATAATATCACACTGGTTAGGCTTTAGCTTTAGTAGACATTTCGCCAGTTATGTTTAAGTCCCATGTAATAGGGGGCGAGCCTAATGCCATCAACCGGGGACAGATCCAGACTCCGGGGCTGCTACTGAGAAATTCCTAATAGAAAAACCCAACACACTCACTCCACTTATTTCTGTCCAAAGCGCAAAGCCGTCGGCAGGGGGGTTTTGGGGGTACAAACCTCTAGAAATCTCGGACAAGTCATCAGATTGGCTTCGACGAGAGCGCATCGCAATCATCTGCACTGAGTAGGGTGCAATGATTGCACTAACACCGCCCGGGTCTTTGCATTTATGAAGAAACTAACCTACCCGAGGCGAAATGCTAAAATTTTCGAGCTCGCTCCGCTTATACAGGGTGAATTTTTCAAGTGGGCTTGGATGCCTAAAACCGAAACAATGAGGAATACGCGATTTTTTGTACTAATAAGCCAAAGAAAACAAATGAAATTTGAGATGGGTGCTATAAGTTTAGTTAGCTGTACGAAATTTTTTAAAGTCCGAACTTTAAAAAATTTCGGTCGAAAATTTATTGAAAATAAATATATTTGTAATTTGAAACCACGGCGCATTCTTATTAATCTTGTTACAATATACAACTGTTTTTATTTTTACATTATTTGATGCTGTATTCGCAAAGAAAAACCAACATTTAGAATGAGCCCACCAGGTGTGTGGGTTCCCGGCACTGAAATCGTTAAGTTCTTCATTTTCTCAATGTAAAATTTAAAGGCGAGCGTAGCGAGCTCTCTAATAGGCTTTTCTGTGTAGGTTGACAAATACCTCCTTGAATAAATGGACAAACGAGTAGGTATCAAAAATTATCGTGATGTGAAGGCAATCCATCCAGCACTTTATCTCCGTTTAATAAAAATGTTTAGTAAGTAATAATCTAATGTTTTAAAAGTTGTTCCTACTTGCCGTACTTGTTTAGTTAAACCATTAGCATAGCCTTCCACTCTTCTCTACGTGCTGCTTTCTCAGGCCAATCTGAACACAAACGCCTGTAAGTCATCACTCCAGCGTTTTCTAGGCCTCCCTCGGCGACGACGCCCGTCTTCTGACACCCACTGAGTGACGACTCTAGCCCATCGGTCCTGATGCATTCTACAGACATGGCCCGCTCACTCCCTCTTCAACCTAGCAGTCTTATTGCCCACATCAGCGATTCCAGTTTTTAAGCGTATTGTGGTATTGGGAATTCTGTCGCTGAGCTTAATACCCAATACACTACGCTCCATCGCCCTTTGGCAAACCTTGAGTTTGGACTTTTGCGACTACCCTACCCTAGGTAAATTTCCCCGCCCCCCGCCACCGTACCAATATTCTGACTACGGCTCTGCAAGCCGTTCTTCGTCAACCTGATATTAAAACTTAATGGAGACAATTAATAATTTCTCTTACTATTTATATCCTGGCTATATTTTTCCATATCTTTAATTTTTTGGACCATATCGTGGAAATAGTCAGTCAATACATCAACCTGTAACATTAGTTTTTCCAATCGGGAACGTAATCGTACTGGGATATCATAATCTAGTTTCTGTTGCAAATAACTTCTTAAATTCACTGCAAAAAAAAGTATACCTTAGTGTTTTATTATCAGCTAGCTCTTTCCCGCGGACCTCGTCCGCGTGGAATTATTATAAAAATACTATCGTCCCGTTGATGCTCCTCGCCTATTGATCGTAGCGTGATGTTATTTAACCTATAAAGGTTATAAGGTCTCGATTCAACACTAAAATAATTTTTGAATTCGAACCAGTCGTTTCTGAGAGTAGCGCGTTCAATCAAACAAACTCTTCACCTTCATAATATTAGTTTAGAAGTATAGATAAGGTTATTAAAAGGCGTTCTGTCGGTGATATTTGGTAGGTGAAATACAAAAATAAAAGTTTTTTTTTCATTATTCATTTATTACAAGTGTTAAAAACGAAATAAATGTTAGTAACAAAATACACGGTTGAAGTATTTTATAAAAAGAAAAAAGTTATTCGTGCTACCCTTATGTCAGAAACAATATCTAGTTGATTTAGTGGTCGCTAATTCATTAGTGAAATCATTCTACACACTACCGAGTACACGTGCTTTTTATTTTGAAAAGCCATCACAATGACTGAAGTCGTAATGAAACGAACTTTATTTCACTCATGATTGGTCGATGTAATCAATTCGTTCATGATAAAAGATCTATTATTCTTATACTTTTATCTCATGAACAAATGGATTTCATCCGCAATCAAAAATTGTTCACTCATTAATTTCATTGTACTCTTCATTATGTTATGTCAAATTTAACAATTATAAACTTTATATGAGTACTAGTGTCCTCTAGAAATGATCTTCAGAATGTAACGACATTCTGAAGAACATTTCCAGCAGCAACTAGCAGCAACGGCTGCTGCCGCGTATTCTGCCGCCTATAGCAGCGACAACACGCCCTTGCGTCTTGCGTTATATTTACTCTATAAGCCACTACTCACTGGCCATTAAGTCGCGCTAGTATATACTCACGCAAGTGTCCGTTCGCGCTAAAGTACATTCGCCGAAGAGTACATGCGCGCAAATCTCCTGATACCTTTATCTATGATATTCTATTTATAAACACTATTTAAATATTCAAAAATATTAACGCCGCGCCGTAAAGACACATAACTCTTTGCCGAGATAAAAAACAATTGGCGCCGCCTATGAGCATTGAACCAATTTGAACTATTTAACTGTGGATTTTTTTATTTCCGCACACGTTGTGATAAATGAACAAAATCCATGCGTGTGAAATACAATGTATGGTGAACCTAATCGTAGTGCTATAAGAAAAAAAAATCAAGCAAGTTATGAAAAAATATTATCTTATGTAGGTACAAACATAATCTTACCGTCCACCATAAACAATCCGAACGCCGAGTTCAAATCCAAGTACAGTTTATGTCTTGTGTAAAAATTTACCGCCTTTTCCAATGAATTTAAATAAAAGTTAAAATCCTTTTCCGCTGGTAAATCGTCAATGGTCTTGCCATGACTACGAAAGGCAGTGATACCGTTCACAGAAAAAAATAAAGTTGTTAAAACAAACAACAAGGAAATCAATTTTAAATTGTTCATGGCGGGACTTATCAAAACCACGAGGACGTTATAACGCCTAGATATTCGAATGACAGCTGGTCGAATTTGCTTTACTGCTGTGTTACTGTTTTTATTTGGAGATAAGAATGTGGAGACTGACGAACACATTAGGTACGGCTGTTGAACACCGAGACATCTCAACAATACTTTGAGTCAAAGTAATCCATGAAACAATACAATTAGTTACTAGAAAAATCCATTGGAATTTAAGTATTATCTCCTTCATTTATCATTTCTCTTAACACTGTATTAAGCTTTCACAGTTAAGCGTACCTAGTAGATTAGGTAGTGGCGAACTAGTCAGCTGATATCAGTTTTCATTCACAGAACAGATGGAAAGAGATAGCAGTTGTTTTCATTGACGTTATGCAAAGTAGAGTCAATGTTAATTTAACTACTTTATTTTCTTTTTAAATCCCCCCCTTATTTTCAAAGCCCCCGCACGGACGTTGTGTCGAGCAGACGTGCTTCTTGTACTCGCCAACATTTTATTTTGGTAAAATAGTTTATAGTGCAGAAAGTAGTGTTAAAGTTACACCAATTCGTGCACCACAAAAGAAGAAACAATCAGTGAAAAAACGAACTTAGTGTGTAAACTATTAACGTAGATACAAACAAAAACATTTGCAAAGTTTTTAAAGTGTTCATTAAAAATCCTTTGTCTCAGTGTCGAGGTGGCTGACCTTTGAATGGGTCAATGTCACTCGTCTAGGATATGAGTAACATTGGTAACACATCGCCTAATTCGGGACAAAAGCAATAGCTCCGGTGGTCTAGAGGTGTAAGCTACGCGCCCGCAGTCAACGACGCGTGGAGACTCGAGTTCGAGCCCCACGGCCTGCAACACTTTTTGGGAGTTCACAGCACATCATTCACTCGCATATTATCTAAACAAGAAATCGCAAGTAGTTATCCATAATATAAATCGTTATTACTTTAGTTTCTGTGACCGTGGTACCTTGCAGTTAACAACTTAACCAGTGAAGATGCCTACTAATCGCACTCCCCCCGCTTCCCCGCTACCGTTGCCAATAGATGGTAAACGCTCGAATGAAGCGCCTGCACGGCTAACGGCTGGTGAGACTCAACTGTCCCAATGTTCATCAACACCAGACTTGTCGGTAATTGCTAGTAATTTGACTGAACGCAAGAAGCGGAAACTAGATGGCGGCGACAATAATATAGCTACAGTCACGATGAGTGTCTTCTCGGCGTTTTTAAAACAGCAAGAAGGACGATTTGAAGACCTAATCTACAAAATAAATAACATACTAGAACAAAATATTGAACTTAAGAAAAGCGTGGAAGTAATGTCCAGCAAATATGATGAGTTCCTGTCGCGTATCTCTAGCCTTGAGTCTGAACGGAAAGAAGATAAAAAATCCATATGCCAGTTGGAGGAAAAACTCGAATATCTGGAACGCAAATCCCGAGCAACCGGCATAGAGATCCGAAATATGCCTAAAATAAATGATGAGACAAAGGATCAACTCTGTGATATGGTGGTAAACATGGGAAAGACCCTTGATATTAACATCGAACTATCGGATATTAGGGACATATATAGAACGAAGTCTAAGGATAGCTCAAATCCGATAATAATTGACCTAAATACAGTAATTATGAAGGATAAAATAATAAAAGGAGTTAAAAAATACAATAAATCTAAAGATAAGAAGGAAAAGCTTAACACCACCCATTTTGGTCTACAATCCCCTCCACAACCAGTTTACGTCTCGGAAACACTGACATATAAGGCTCAACAGATATACTTTTTAGCAAGACAGTTTCAAAAAGGAAATGGATACGATTTTTGTTGGACTTCTCACGGGATAGTATATCTCCGTAAATCGGTAGAATTTGCCCAAATCCGGATAAGCACTGAGATTGACTTGGAAAAACTGAGAAATGCGTGACTATTTTTTTGTTGTATTAGTGAAAACTCGATCCCCCTGTTAATTTTGCATGTATACCTATTTAATATTGTTAAAACTACCGCATTTGTTTATAATAATTTCTTGTTTCAAAATAATCTGGCTTGCATGTTAATACCGCATAGGAAACCATTTGTACTTTTTCCATACACACACTTAAGCACACTTCATTACACAATAACAAATACTCCACACAAACAACACATACGTCTACTTGCCGAAAACTATACTTCGTCGTTTCTTCCATTCCACAGCTTTAAACAAATGAGATCTAGTTTCTGTGACTTATATATACTATTATTAAAAATTCGATAATTTAATTGACTTAGCAAAAAATATTGATAATTTGGCTGTCTCTAAGGCCCTATCTTGTGATCCCGACCATTGTTATGAACTATTAACAGCAACAAAGAATGGGTTCACCGTCTTGACACAGAACATCCGCAGCATAAATTGCAATTTTTTGGGTTTGGAGGCGATGTTACAAAGTATAAAGGTTCAGTGTGACGTGCTTGTGCTTACAGAGTGCTGGCTAAAAAATAGTAGCTCTGTGCCTGTATTAACAGGTTACCGATCAGTTGCTACTATTAGAAACCTGAAACAGAACGATGGTGTTGTCGTATATTACAGAGAACAACTAACGTTTGTTGTTGAAGAGCCCAGCTTCGAAGAGGGTAACTGTGTTGTGCTCAAAAAAGACGATAACTTAGCCATTGTTTCTCTGTATCGATCACCTTCATATAAAAATATAGACACTTTCCTGGACTCACTGAATAATATTTTGACAGAGATAAAATCATTTAATAATATAATTGTAATTGGTGACATGAATATTGCAATCAACCCTAGCAAAATTGAGCTTCTTGGAGAGAAATATCTCACTTTGGCTGCTTCTCAGGGTCTCTTGCCGGCACACACGGAGGTCACTCGTGATGCAAGTGGTACATGTATTGATCATATTTTACTTAAAACCAAAAATTCATGTACAACTCTTGTACCACGAACTAATCTAACAGATCACCAACCAGTACACATGGATCTAAAGCAACCACGTTGTTGCGCCCCTTCAACTATAAAAAAAATAAATGCAGACAACCTAAATAGAGACATCCTTAGTATTGATCTAGATCCAATATTTCAAACACAAGACCCAGAAATTGCCTTAAACTACCTTATAACTAACATACAATCAGCGTTACAAAAAACACGAACTCAATAACTCAACCAAGACGTAAAAAAATTATAAAACCATGGATCACGCCGGGCTTACTAAGATGCATAAAAAATCGGGATCGGTTACATCAAAAATGCAAAAAGTCGCCGAGTAACGAGACCTTAAAAGTTACATATACACGTTACAGAAATTTTTGTAACCGAATCCTAAAAAAATTAAAAAGAGCTTACGATAAATCTCAAGTTGAAATGGCTAGAAACGACCCTAAGAAATTATGGAATGTGATAAAGAGCGTCACTAATACTAAAAAAGAAATTAGTTCTCCAACCGAGTTACTAAGTGTCTGTCCCTCTCCCCAGTTGACAGTAAATGAAATGAATGGATACTTTATAAGCGTAGGACGGTCACTGGCTCAAAATATTATTAATTTACACGGTTGCGAAGATGACAAGCACATATTTGGTAATCCAGAAAGTAAATCCCCCTTACACTCTTTCTATTTGAGAAAAACTACAGAGGAAGAGGTAGCTCGTCACGTAAATAACCTTAAGACTGAATGTTCGGTTGGCTGGGACAACATCTCTAACAAACTATTAAAACAATTTAAGGACTTCATTGTTCCGCCACTGACATTTATTTTCAACCTATGTCTTGAGACGGGCACCTTTCCTCAAGCTCTTAAAAAATCTGTTGTCCGACCGATAGACAAAGGTGGTGATAAGAAAAGGTTCAGCAATTATAGACCCATATCGATCCTACCATCTTTGTCGAAAATTCTAGAAAAGATTATTAACACGAGACTTGTCAACTATCTCGAGAGGAACAAACTTCTCTCAGAAAATCAATTTGGTTTTCGCGCGGGTAAATCAACTGATCAGGCTGTACTTAAACTAACTACTCATCTTAGCACAAAATTGGATAAGGGACAGAAGTGTCTTTCG
The DNA here is from genome assembly GCA_947578425.1 of Eugnorisma glareosa. NCBI lineage: Eukaryota > Metazoa > Arthropoda > Insecta > Lepidoptera > Noctuidae > Eugnorisma > Eugnorisma glareosa. The sequence continues at coordinate 18,237,647 of OX387959.1, forward strand.
GTCTTTTTGGACCTCGCAAAAGCCTTCGACACTATTTCTGTTCCAATTATAATACAGAAGCTAGAAAACCTTGGTGTACGTGGTACACAGCTTAAGCTTTTTGAAAGTTACTTGTCCGAGCGTTACCAGTGTGTACGAGTCGATAACTACTGCAGCAATGAACTGCCTGTGTCGTTTGGAATTCCACAGGGCAGTATTTTAGGACCTACATTGTTTCTCGTATACATCAATGACCTCACAAACTTAAGTATACCAAATTGTGAAGTAATCTCCTATGCTGATGACACCGCTCTGCTATTCTCAGCTAATACCTGGAATGAGGTTTTTGATGCTGCACAAAATGGTTTTGATGTGGTACAAAATTGGCTGTATGAAAATGTTTTGACTTTAAACACAGAGAAGACCAAATACCTAACTTTTTCTATTCGAAAAAACCCGGACATTGAGGATACACTTCAAATCATTCCTCATAAGTGTATCAGTAGAAACAACTGCAGTTGTGAACCGCTGGAATGCGTGAAGACTATAAAATACCTCGGTATTACAGTAGACAGTCATCTCAGTTTTAAGAATCACATAAAATTGTTATCATCCAGGGTTCGCAAACTCATTTATATGTTTAAAAACTTAAGACACATAACAGATGCGAGTCTTTTAAAACAAATTTACTACGCAATGTGTCAGTCTATCATCTCTTACTGTATCTCCTCATGGGGAGGCGCCCCAAAAACTACTTTAAAGAGTCTAGAAATCGCACAACGTGCCATTCTAAAAATCTCTACTTTTAAGCCTATACTGTTTCCAACAAGAGAACTATACCAGTACTGTCAAGTGACAACTGTAAGACAAATGTTCGTAGAAACAATTCTCCTTAGGCAACACTGCTCACTAGTGTACGACCCTAGTAAAATAAATAAGCGTAGGAAACATGAAGTTTGCTCCCGGTCGTACAAACCCAAAACAGCGTTTATCAAAAAAATTTTTACGTTTATTGCCCCCCTCATGTATAATAAAATAAACAAAATTTTAAACATATATCCACTGAATAAGGTCCATTGTAAGAAGAAAATTCATCACTATCTCCTTGGACTTTCTTATGAGGAAACTGAAGACCTTTTAAAAATTCAAAATTAGTAGACGCCTTACAAACACCCATTGTTTTTTTAGTTTTTCGGTACTACACGCACAAATAAACACTACAAAACACACACAGAGATACACACATGCGCAGATACACAAACACACAAATACACACACGCACAGATACACACACAGATACACATACACATACACACCCATATCACAAAAGCGTAAATCTTTCATTAGGTTACTGTCTTATCTTATTGCGTTTTATCTTTTATTTTTTTTTCTTTTTACGTTATGGTTATTCTTGTAACTTTTATTAGTTAATATTGGCTTTAGTCATGTGAACTATAATAGAAGTTAACTTTTGAAATAATTATCTTATATCGATGCAACTTGAATGTCTACTTTGGCTTAATCATTGTAGTGTAATTTGTTAGGGGATGGCACTGTTTGCCGAGATACAGGATCCGTCCTAGTTCGGCAACAGAGGATTCCATATTAAAAACTTATACAATAAGCCTTGTAAGTATTGAAATATGTTTTTGTTCAAAATTTTTTGGTGTAATAAAAAATTTGAAATTTGAATTTGAATTTCTTAAATTGAATTAACTGTTCCTGGGTACGAAAGTTCTTCACTATTGTAATTTATAAACACAATACTACCTCCCATTAAAGCCGTGGCAGATATTTTTATAGCACTTTATATATACTTTTAAATTAATATTTATTATGTATGTAAATAACAAATCAAGACGAATTTTCAGGTTTGCCGCCAATTTTCTATTTATCATCTGTGCTGAAACGCAAACGCATTTATGGCTATACAGCCACGTGAACGCAATTTGTACTAAGCAAAGAGACTTACTTTTGGTATGCCAAGAATGATAAGAGATACAATCAAAGAGTATTTAACGACTATGCACGACAGAATTTTGACACATGACACATCAGCTGAATCGGCGGGGTGATGCGCATTGTCAAGAAATTCAAGAATTTTCGTGAACTTTCAGCATTCGATTTTATAATGAAAAATATGTCGCGGCAGCTGTTTCATACGATAAGTTTGTGGTTAATATCTCCAAAAACGTGTTGATGTCGGTAAAATGGCGTCAGTCTATTGCCAAATATGTGTAAATTACATACCACTACACCCTTCCAAAAATAGGTAACTTAGATGCGCTTGAAATAATGTACATGGACAAGTTTCTCGTTTGCTGAAAAAACTCGAAAGGGCAAAATAAAGACAGTAACATTCTATCTGCGTTCACACATTCTAACTGACGGACCGACTGTCAGACAGACTGGTAGACAGACTGACCGACAGACTGGTAGTAGAGGTGGGCGCCGCGCCGGCGCGGCGGCACCGCGCCGCGTTTTGGGCGCCGCCGCCGCCGCCGATCATTTGAAATTTGGCGCCGATTGAGGCGGGCGGCGCCGAGGGCCCAGGCCGCTGTGAACCCGCGCCCGCGCGGTACGCGCCACCGCCAGTCGTCACGGCACTTTCGCGCTAGTTGCCACGTACGCTCTTAACTTGGAACCTGACTGACTTTGACTCGAAAATGAACCAACTGGTGACGATGATGACGTTTTACAGAATTTTCAAACGTTCAATACTGAGTTTGGCGATATAAATCACTTGCAAAGCATCAAAACTGCAATGCCGACCCGTTGGCATAGTGTGCTAAGCATGTTAGAGAGCTTGGTGCATTGTTGCAATAGGAATCCAGTAAACATCATACTCACAAAGATTGGCCAGGAAGACTTGAAACTAATACAATTAGAATGGAACCTGCTGGAAGACCTTATTATATTTCTTCGAAAGTTTCGCGAAGCTGTCGGAAGTTTTATGTGCGCAAAAGTCTGTTTCTGTTAATTTCTTGCTCTTGTGTTTCGCTCTGAATTAAAAGAGATTTTATATTCGATCTCAGACAAAGAAAGAGTCACAATGATATCGCTTAAAAATAGAATACCAAAGAAATTTCATCACAGATTTCTTTTGACCAAAAACGTAGTAGTGGCATCTCTTTTAGATCCCTGTTTTCAGAATTGAAAGAAATCGATTCTTATGTAGAAGAAAGAAATACCAATCGTGTGGCTTTTATGGCAGATTGCATCAATGAACATGTAAATACTTCCCGTGATCTTACAGAGCATCCTATCAGATCCAAGGTCCTCTTCGACTCAATCCTTGCTGACAAAATTATATAAGAAGCATAGTAGTTTCAGCGACATTGAAGAGGTAACGCGAACAGATTTTTCTTTTCGAGATGCTGGAGATACCTAGCTTCGGTCTACCCCAAAGAATTGGAGATTTTGAACGGAGATGTGCTTGCCTATTGGCGAGAGAAGAAAAATGTGATCCCAGGACTTGCTGCGCTTGCCAGGACTATTCTTGTAATTCCTGCTATAAGTACGCCGAGTGAACGTGTTTTTTCAATAGCAGGATTGGTTTTGAGCACTAAAAGATCGCGGTTGAGCCCTACACGCGTCAACAAAATAATTTTCATCCATGACAATTATAAATATTGTAAAAACTTTAAAATATATATTTTTCTGATTTTAACGTTTATTTCCTTCCTTTGATCGCTTTATAATATAACACTTAAACCAGAAATGGTTCTTTTTTTTTTTAAACACCCGCGCCGCGGCGTGGCGCCGCCGCGCCGACCAGTTCCACCAGGCGCGCCGCCGCCGGCAAATTTTTGGTCGGCGCCCACTTTTAACTGGTAGACAGACTGACCGACAGACTGGTAGATAGACTGACCGACAGATCGAGAGATAGACAGACTGGCAGACTGATTAAAAGACAGACTGACAGACAGGCCCACAGACAGACTGATCAACAGCTTGACAGACAGACTGACTGCAGACAGGCAGACTGATAGACAGATTGAAAGACAGACTGATAGACAGACTGACAGACGGACAGGTCGACAGACTGACATACAGACTGGCAGACAGATTGACTGGCAGACTGGTTGAAAGACAGACTGACCGACAGACAGACTGGTAGACAGACTGACCGACAGACCGGTAGCCAGGCTGACCGACAGACTGACAGACGGACGGGTCGACAGACTGACTGACAAACAGATTGACAGACAGATTGATAGACAGACTGATCGACTGACTGACAGACAGACTGACAGATTGACAGACCGATTGATACACAGACTGATCGGCAGACTGACAGACAGACTGGTATACAGACTGGCCGACAGACCTGTAGACATACTGACCGACAGACCGGTAGACAGACTGACTGACAGACTGACAGACGGACGGGTCGACAGACTGACTGACAGACAGGTTGACAGACTGACCGACCGACTGGTAGACAGACTGACCGAAATACTGACCGACAGACTGGTAGACAGACTGACTGACAGATCGAGAGGGACACAGACTGATCGACAGACTGACAGACAGACTGGCCGACAGACCGGTAGACAGACTGACAGACCGGTTGACAAACGGATTGATAGACGGACTGATCGACAGACTGGCAGACACACTGGTAGACAGACTGACCGACGGACTGGTAGACAGACTGACTGGAAGGTCGAGAGACAGACTGACCGACAGACTGACAGACCGATTGATACACAGACTGATCGACAGACTGACAGACAGACTGGTATACAGACTGGCCGACAGACCGGTAGACAGACTGACCGACAGACCGGTAAACAGACTGACTGACAGACTGACCGACGGACGGGTCGACAGACTGACAGACAGACCGGTTGATAAATGATTGATAGACGGACACGACAGACTGACAGACAGACTGACAGACAGACTGACAGACAGACTGGTAGACAGACTGACTGACAGACCGGTAGACAGACTGACCGAAAGACTGACAGACAGACTGGTAGACAGACTGACTGACAGATCGAGAGACAGACTGACCGACAGACTGACAGATTGACAGACCGATTGATACACAGACTGATCGACAGACTGACAGACAGACTGGCCGACAGAACGGTACACAGACTGACCGACAGACCGGTAGACAGACTGACTGACAGACTTACAGACGGACGGGTCGACAGACAGACTGACTGACAGATCGAGAGACAGACTGACCGACAGACTGATAGACGGACGGGTCGACAGACTGACTGACAGACAGATTGATAAACGGATTGATAGACAGACTGATCGACAGACTGGCAGACAGACTGACTGACAGACCGGCAGACAGACTGACTGTCAGACCGGTAGACAGACTGACCGAAAGACTGACAGACAGACTGGTAGACAGACTGTCTGACAGATGGAGAGACAGACAGACCGATCGATCGACTGACAGACAGACCAACAGACTGACTGCAGACAGGCAGACTGACTGACAGACTTACAGACGGACGGGTCGACAGACAGACTGACTGACAGATCGAGAGACAGACTGACCGACAGACTGATAGACGGACGGGTCGACAGACTGACTGACAGACAGATTGACAAACGGATTGATAGACAGACTGATCGACAGACTGGCAGACAGACTGACTGACAGACCGGCAGACAGACTGACCGAAAGACTGACAGACAGACTGGTAGACAGACTGTCTGACAGATGGAGAGACAGACAGACCGATCGATCGACTGACAGACAGACCAACAGACTGACTGCAGACAGGCAGACTGATAGACAGATTGAAAGACAGACTGGTAGACAGACTGGCTGACAGACCGGTAGACAAACTGACCGACAGACGGGCAGACGGACGGGTAGACAGACTTACTGGCAGACAGATTGACAGACGGACTGATCGACAGACTGGTAGACAGACTGACCGACAGCGGTAGACCGACTGATCGACAGACCGGTAGACAGACTGACCTACAGACTGAACTAACAGCGTGAGATTTGGCATTTACATTTACATTTTTTTAAATTTTTTGCATTTACCCACGGGGAGGCTGTTGGCATCCCCAACATTTTATAAATTATATTTGTTGTCTTGCAACACTTTAACTGTCAATGTCAAAATTTTTATGTCAGATCAACGTTCAGTTCAAACTCAACAGTTCAGTGCAACTCGATTGTCTCCATGAAACAAGTCACGGTTTTTTATTTCCACAAAACCTCTCTCTCAATATTACAACCCACAAGCCTTAACAGAGGCCTTGCTTGAGAACCAAATATTTTTTTTTCTAAGGGCCCAAGACCTGGGTATTCTATATCCAACCACAGATAATATAATACTTCGTCCAATCGACCAAACAATAGAAAAATATTTATTTTTAAGTAATTCTACAAAAAAATACTTAAGTCTGTTTTTAAAATTTTTAGTTTTGCCTTTTCCTGAAACGGCAAAACTAAAAATTTTAACAGCGGTATCAGTATACCGCATCATTATATTATGCTATTCAGCGTTGAGTAGTGTCATCCTGAAAAGATAATCCTGGCTGAAGGATCAAATACGATTGAAATTATGTCTATTCGTGTAGTTTGGATGAATAGACAAAGTTTCGTGTCTGGGCTATTAACCGTTGAGGAGTTCCCTCGTGAGGAGAATATCCTGGCTGCAGGATGATGTCATGATAGAAATCATATTTATTCATCAAATATGAACGCATATAAAAAATTTCTTATCTGTGCTATTAACTGTTAAGGAGTTCCGTCATGAGAAGACGATCCTGCTTGCAGGATAAAGTCATGAAAGAAATTATCTATATCTATCAAAATCAAACGCGTAGATAGAGTTTTGAGTCCGCGCTATTAACAGTTGAGGAGTTCTCTCGTGAGGAGACGATCCTGGCTGCAGGACTAAGTAATGTTTCTCATAAGAATGTATTGTCACCAGAACCAAAAGTGTGTGCAAAATTTCAGCTCAATCGGTATAGGGGAACTGGTTTGAAATTCAGTTTCAAGATTTGGCCAATACTTACTAACAAATTATGTAGATAATTTAAATACAATTTAAAATTGAACAGCGAATGCATTCATAATTTAATTTTTTATAAGTATAGAATAAAAACGGCGCGAATTTAGCCATAGTTAGTCTGTGCTGTTTGTTGTGTCGGTTTTAGTACAACAATGTACGAAAAACTATTAAAATGACTATTATAAACTTAAAAAAATAATTAGTGTTTATTTATTGTATTAAAACAAATTTATTTTAATTTCAATCTATCAATTTTTTAAATTCCTTAATTTAATTTCTCGATTTGATCGAAATTTACAAAAAAAGAATCGATTGAAATAATCGCTTCCACACATCAAGATAACAAAAAAAAAAATGGTCGTCAATTTCGAATATAAATTGAGGAGTGGTAATGAATATTACGAGTTATTGGTCCCGCATTAGTAAACTACTCCAAGATCAGGGCATTTTCATGTTGTTTAGAATAATTGGAATGATATTTTGTCATATTTGTTATCGAATTAATACGCGTCTGTGTGATGTAATGTTAAAAATAAAAATGTAAACACGCAAGTTTGGCGCGAAACTTCGACTTTTGATATCAAAATTCGTCATTACCACTGCTTACTTAAATTGAACCCTGGATTAATTCGTCACATAATTAAATGACAAGTTAATCATTCTCAACATACTGGAGCTTGGATGTCCGAAAACCACTATTTTCATGATTTTTAGCCTCGGCCAGCACTGCCGTCAAAATGGCGATGACCGTATTTACGCACTTGGATTTTTTAAGGGTAAATTAAGAAACTTGCGCGCTAAAGACAGAAGTTTTAATGGCGAGGACATATGAACTTTTTATCCAACTCTCTTAATTAGCGCACACTCATAGCATTTGATAATCGGAATATTAAATATTTACTTATTTAATGAGGATGACGTATGACTTAAACGCTTGCCCCTTTAGGGGCCGGTACCAAGTCAGCGGAGGTTAGTGTGTCGCGCCCCCAAAGGTACCCGTACCGAACTTTATGGTTAATAAGCCAGCACGCCGTTTTATACAACATTGCTGGAATGTTCCAAATTCAAAAAACGCTCCTGCAATGGGTTTGATTTTCTTTGTCCGTAAATTCGATACTTGGCGTATTCTTTTTTCGAAAATAATGACAATATTTCCATGCATGTTTGAGAAAAGTAATTTCCCTACCTTCACACTGGTGTGAAGGCTGGGAAAGAACTTTCTCCATCTTAACACTGGTGTGAATGTTTAGTGTGAAGGTGGGTCGAACGTGGCATTGTTTTTGCGTTTATCAAGATTATGTAAATAGTCTTCCCATTAGCCATACATTTTCTCCAACTCTCCGAGACTGTAGACTTCGTTTGTTTCAGCAAATCTGTATTGAATTTATCTGGAGTCCTTGGCCAAGTCGTTCTGTTATAAAATTGTTCCGAGACAGAACAAAAAAAAAAAAATCTTTGGATATTCATGTAAAGTGCCAGCACAGTATCCTTTTCCGAGCTTGAGCCGAGGAACGGCATATTCCTGATTGCGAATAGACAGACAATTTATAGTAGGGAAGTTCGAAACTTTCCACAATCAGTTTCTTGATTTCGCCATAAGCAAAACTTTGATAACTTATCTACTACTTATACCTCTCTCTTAACTTATTTACTTATTCAGAAGATTTAGAAGATTTTATCTACTGCAACACTTGTCTGTATTGATGCCAGGTATTGATTAATACAGGTAAATACCGTTTTTTTTTTTTTAAATAAACTAAAATGGCGGAAGGCCAAAAATTATACAAAAATCTTCCAACCACTTTAACTTTTTATAAAGGAGTTTGGGCAAAACCCTATATGAATGGTAAACCTGAACAACCAGCTACACACATTGCGTCGTCATTAAAAAGCTCCATCACAAACACAGTATTGGCTTTATTTTATCTTGAAGGCAACAGCAGAAGAAGTGTTAATAGTATGTCTCTATTATATATCTGAGGGTATTCGAGAGCGTCGCTATGGAAACCGTCGTGAAGTGTGCGTTGCACTGCCCATTCATGATCAAAGTATCCGGCTTTGTGATGACCCACTCGTCGACTTCACCTTCTCTCATTTGATTCTTTTCAAAATTTTCAGTTATCAAGTCTGAGAAGCAACCTTTAGAAGTTTGGAACTGGGTGAGTTTTTTAAGCCATAAATTCCTGAAAAACGGAGCGTGGCCCAGAAGACCGCAGAGAGCAACTAAAACAATTTAAAGTTTTGGTTAACATCATTAAAATTGAATAGATAATAACAAAATCTGTTATAGTGACTTTCCCACATTTTTCACTCATTATTTTTTTTATTATTATTTGCTGGTTTTTTTTTTTTAATGTTGCTGGTATTTGCGGTTAATATGAGAAATTCACAATACTTTCCTTGTATCGTACAAAATCAAAATGTGTTAATTCAATTTAGTGAGTTTTGTTTTAATACGATACCCCTCAAATATTAATAGCACTATTTCACTTCTCAAATCTGGCATAGATTTAAATAAAAAGTATTCGTAATTTTTTTAATTTACTCACTATTTTCACTCATGAGGTCAGGCAATTGAAAGTTATTTAAGGCAATGTACTGCACCTCGGCAAAACACTTCGTGCAAAACTTATCCGTTTTGAGTTTGTCTTCTTTTTGGGAGAACACGACACATTGACGTGAAAAACGGGCCATGATCAAAAATAAAACACTGGAAAAATACATTATTTTTATTTTTTATCTGTGTTGTGGAGATCAAATAGGCAGTCGCTCCATGTAAAGTAGAATAAATAGGTAGTTTGTGAGAAACAACTGCAGTGAGCCTCTGCGAAAAAACCTCTAAGCTTGTGAAACTTTCCGATTCATTACTGGCTTCCGCGAAAGCTTGAGCGATCATCCACTGCGATCCTAGTGTGTTTATATTATCTTTCCGTTATAAAAAAGGCTGGGCGAGCGAGGTAAATAGGTACCTAATCTCTGGTTACGAATCCTTGTTCGATTTTGATTCATTTAAACTTTTACGTAACTAGCGTTCAATTAATACAGGGTGTAACAGGACCCTTCACGAAGCCGTCAACAAATCATTATGTACATCAAACTAAGTAACTTTACGCAAAAATTATTGCTGGGAAACGACTGTTTTATTTGGGGTGAAAAATCACGTTTTACGTTAGTACTCAATGTAACGCACTCAAAACATTGTTCTGATAGATGGATTGAATAGTATGGGGGTTATGGAGGTGTTTAAAAAAATCTGCCATTAAAAACAAGTATTTAAAAAAAAAAACTTGTTAAAAAGTTGGAACTTCGACCCCCAATATCTCCGTAACTAGAAGGGAACCTTCTACCTTAACCTTCTAGGTATGGTCTAGAACAAAAAAAATGATCGCAATGGTGGGGAGAACTTCGGGTTCGTGAAGGGTCTTGTTACACACGTTATAGTAAGTACCTTTTTTATAATATTGTTTAAAAGTGATATGAGAGTGACGTCTCAGATGGTATGGTCACGTGATGCGAAGAGACGAGGAACATGTAGTGAAGAAAGCACTGCAACTACCTTAATATAATAGAGTTATAGAAGATGACCTCCAGCTACGTGGTGGACTAGCAGGACGAAGCTCCTATTGGAGGAATGCCTGCCTGACCGGACAACCCAGGACAGATTGTCCTGGCGCCAGAAAATTAGCAGAGCCGACCTCACCTAAAGTGGGGTAGCACTAGGAAGAAGAAGAAGTTTAAAATGATAAATTATTCTACTAAATTACACGTATAAATGTGGTGAACTTGTATTTTAATTTCGCACACAACACACAACACTCTAACTCATCAAGAGTAGCTACAGATTAATAGAAAACAGGTATGTACGTAACTAGACTTACTTGTGAGACAAACTATAGCCGAAATCGGTACCTTCTTCTACCGACTTTTTGCAGTGAGAAGGTATACGGCAATATTGAGACGAAGGTTTTGAAGGTGAATTCTCGCCCAAGGCTTGCAGGCATTTATCTAAAGAAAATGATAAGGAAACAGCTATAAGTTGAGGTAACCAGCCCCGAAATCTAGACGCTAATGTAGACAGGTTGACTTTCGTACGTGTTCAATTGATGTGTATGGCATAGGTGTGTAGGCTCTTTAAAGACATTTTCAAAATTCAAAGAATTTCGCATGCTACGCCCGCGCCGTGCGCCACCCGAGTAGCAGGAACTGGTTTCATGTAAGCTATTTCCACCTCCTCGTCTTCGCATAAAATCAACTCTATAATGACGTTGTATTCTACACTATACAAGCCGTTTATCGCTACTGGTGCTCTAACATTATCTATTTTAACAGTATTGTTTTAATCTTCGATTATTCCCACTGTCCACCCCATGCTTGTCCACCCCGGTTGGACAGTGTCACAACTTTTAAAAATAATTCCCACTGTCCCCGGGAGGTGGTCAGTGAGAATCATTATTAAGATAATTCACTGTAGCCACCGCTGGACCGCTGCTGGTGGATACGGCTACAACTTTTTCATTACCTCAGTGTGGGAAAGAGATGGATAGAACTGGCTGGATAGCTACAAAAATAAAAAATAAAAATTATGGCCATAAAAACAGTTTACAAAAAGATGTGAGACCCTGACTCCATCGTCGGTTTCTCATATTGAAATGACATTAAAGTAAACAAAAATACACTTTACCCGATTCTGTAGGCGAAGGTGTAAATTCTTCGGGTTTTTCAACATTTGCTAAATATTCCTCCCATTTGCCATAAATTTTCTGCAACTTTTCTGGTCTATAGATCTCCGTTCGTTTCAGCAGATCTTTATTGAATTTATCTGGAGTCCTTGACCACATCGTTTTGTTATAAAATAGTTCCGCGACTGAACAAAAAATAAATTGTTTCAAAGGATATAATGTTAGGCGCCAGAGTGTACCCCTGATTCCTTGCGCGGGTTCTGACGGAAACATGAGGATTTATAAAAGAATGAATATATGATTGATAATGTGAAGATAAAGACAATTTATCAGTTAGGAAATTATGTTTACTAGTAAACATAATTTGTGAGGCTGGCTGTAGAGTGTTTTTTTTTTGTTACCCTATACTGTCCAACTGCTGGGCAAAGGCATCCAACATACTTTCCCAATCTTTTCTTCTCACTATGGAAAATATCATTTATTTCCTTTGACTCTGCTATATCCATTACAAGTTCTTATTAATAGTAAAAAATAACATGACATAATATCACACTGGTTAGGCTTTAGCTTTAGTAGACATTTCGCCAGTTATGTTTAAGTCCCATGTAATAGGGGGCGAGCCTAATGCCATCAACCGGGGACAGATCCAGACTCCGGGGCTGCTACTGAGAAATTCCTAATAGAAAAACCCAACACACTCACTCCACTTATTTCTGTCCAAAGCGCAAAGCCGTCGGCAGGGGGGTTTTGGGGGTACAAACCTCTAGAAATCTCGGACAAGTCATCAGATTGGCTTCGACGAGAGCGCATCGCAATCATCTGCACTGAGTAGCGTGCAATAATTGCACTAACACCGCCCGGGTCTTTGCATTTATGGAGAAACTAACCTACCCGAGGCGAAATGCTAAAATTTTCGAGCTCGCTCCGCTTATACAGGGTGAATTTTTCAAGTGGGCTTGGATGCCTAAAACCGAAACAATGAGGAATACGCGATTTTTTGTACTAATAAGCCAAAGAAAACAAATGAAATTTGAGATGGGTGCTTTAAGTTTAGTTAGCTGTACGTTCGGACTTTAAAAAATTTCGGTCGAAAATTTATTGAAAATAAATATATTTGTAATTTGAAACCACGGCGCATCCTTATTTATCTTGTTACAATATACAACTGTTTTTATTTTTACATTATTTGATGCTGTATTCGCAAAGAAAAACCAACATTTAGAATGAGCCCACCAGGTGTGTGGGTTCCCGGCACTGAAATCGTTAAGTTCTTCATTTTGTCAATGTAAAATTTAAAGGCGAGCGTAGCGAGCTCTCTAATAGGCTTTTCTGTGTAGGTTGACAAATACCTCCTTGAATAAATGGACAAACGAGTAGGTATCAAAAATTATCGTGATGTGAAGGCAATCCATCCAGCACTTTATCTCCGTTTAATAAATTTTTTTAGTAAGTAATAATCTAATGTTTTAAAAGTTGTTCCTACTTGCCGTACTTGTTTAGTTAAACCATTAGCATAGCCTTCCACTCTTCTCTACGTGCTGCTTTCTCAGGCCAATCTGAACACAAACGCCTGTAAGTCATCACTCCAGCGTTTTCTAGGCCTCCCTCGGCGACCACGCCCGTCTTCTGAAACCCACTGAGTGACGACTCTGGCCCATCGGTCCTGATGCATTCTACAGACATGGCCCGCCCACTCCCACTTCAACCTAGCAGTCTTATTGCCCACATCAGCGATTCCAGATTTTAAGCGTATTGTGGTATTGGGAATTCTGTCGCTGAGCTTAATACCCAATACACTACGCTCCATCGCCCTTTGGCAAACCTTGAGTTTGGACTTTTGCGACTACCCTACCCTAGGTAAATTTCCCCGCCCCCCGCCCCCTTACCAATATTCTGACTACGGCCCTGCAAGCCGTTCTTCGTCAACCTGATATTAAAACTTAATGGAGACAATTAATAATTTCTCTTACTATTTATATCCTGGCTATATTTTTCCACATCTTTAATTTTTTGGACCATATCGTGGAAATAGTCAGTCAATACATCAACCTGTAACATTAGTTTTTCCAATCGGGAACGTAATCGTACTGGGATATCATAATCTAGTTTCTGTTGCAAATAACTTCTTAAATTCACTGCAAAAAAAAGTATACCTTAGTGTTTTATTATCAGCTAGCTCTTTCCCGCGAACCTCGTCCGCGTAGAATTATTATAAAAATACTATCGTCCCGTTGATGCTCCTCGCCTATTGATCGTAGCGTGATGTTATTTAACCTATAAAGGTTATAAGGTCTCGATTCAACACTAAAATAATTTTTGAATTCGAACCAGTCGTTTCTGAGAGTAGCGCGTTCAATCAAACAAACTCTTCACCTTCATAATATTAGTTTAGAAGTATAGATAAGGTTATTAAAAGGCGTTCTGTCGGTGATATTTGGTAGGTGAAATACAAAAATAAAAGTTTTTTTTTCATTATTCATTTATTACAAGTGTTAAAAACGAAATAAATGTTAGTAACAAAATACACGGTTGAAGTATTTTATAAAAAGAAAAAAGTTATTCGTGCTACCCTTATGTCAGAAACAATATCTAGTTGATTAATTGGTCGCTAATTCATTAGTGAAATCATTCTACACACTACCGAGTACACGTGCTTTTTATTTTGAAAAGCCATCACAATGACTGAAGTCGTAATGAAACGAACTTTATTTCACTCATGATTGGTCGATGTAATCAATTCGTTCATGATAAATGATCTATTATTCTTATACTTTTATCTCATGAACAAATGGATTTCATCCGCAATCAAAAATTTTTCACTGATTAATTTCATTGTACTCTTCATTATGTTATGTCAACTTTAACAATTATAAACTTTATACAAGTACTAGTGTCCTCTAGAAATGATCTTCAGAATGTAACGACATTCTGAAGAACATTTCCAGCAGCAACTAGCAGCAACGGCTGCTGCCGCGTATTCTGCCGCCTATAGCAGCGACAACACGCCCTTGCGTCTTGCGTTATATTTACTCTATAAGCCACTACTCACTGGCCATTAAGTCGCGCTAGTATATACTCACGCAAGTGTCCGTTCGCGCTAAAGTACATTCGCCGAAGAGTACATGCGCGCAAATCTCCTGATACCTTTATCTATGATATTCTATTTATAAACACTATTTAAATATTCAAAAATATTAACGCCGTAAAGACACATAACTCTTTGCCGAGATAAAAAACAATTGGCGCCGCCTATGAGCATTGAACCAATTTGAACTATTTAACTGTGGATTTTTTTATTTCCGCACACGTTGTGATAAATGAACAAAATCCATGCGTGTGAAATACAATGTATGGTGAACCTAATCGTAGTGCTATAAGAAAAAAAAATCAAGCAAGTTATGAAAAAATATTATCTTATGTAGGTACAAACATAATCTTACCGTCCACCATAAACAATCCGAACGCCGAGTTCAAATCCACGTAAAGTTTATGTCTTGTGTAAAAATTTACCGCCTTTTCCAATGAATTTAAATAAAAGTTAAAATCCTTTTCCGCTGGTAAATCGTCAATGGTCTTGCCATGACTACGAAAGGCAGTGATACCGTTCACAGAAAAAAATAAAGTTGTTAAAACAAACAACAAGGAAATCAATTTTAAATTGTTCATGGCGGGACTTATCAAAACCACGAGGACGTTATAACGCCTAGATATTCGAATGACAGCTGGTCGAATTTGCTTTACTGCTGTGTTACTGTTTTTATCTGGAGATAAGAATGTGGAGACTGACGAACACATTAGGTACGGCTGTTGACCACCGAGACATCTCAACAATACTTTGAGTCAAAGTAATCCATGAAACAATACAATTATTAAGGCTTTTGGTTAGACGTAAGTATTGGTATGTGTGGTGTTATAGCCAAAGCTGGGCCAAAAACACCAGGGTCGTCAAAAGCTCATGGGATTGACTATTAATTTTATTATTATTTAATTTGGCTCTTCACCAATGAGTACACTATACACATACAATACAACACACATACACACACACATATATACATACATATATGTATGCATATGTGTGTACATTTATGGAATACATTTCAAACTTAAGTCACAGCTCTGCCTTAATTAATGTCACTGATGTCATATGATTAGGCATGGAAGAAGGAAGTCTAACGATTCTTTGCATGGATTTTAGTAATGCATTCAATACTGTTGATTTCAAAAACCTAACATATCTCCAACGGCGATTAACTGGTTTGGTAGTTACCTGTATAGCCGCCGGCAACGTATGTGTATGCACTGAAGAGTCGTGCTCCTCTTGATATACTTCTGCCGGTGTACCTCAGGGTGGCATCTTGTCTCTTTTACTCTTCGCAATATTTATTCTTTGATTCTTTTTTCCAAACCCTTCTTTCTTCCTACCACCTTTATACTGACGATTTGAAAATTGCTCATTCATAACAAGGATGTGATTTAGATATGCGATTAAAATAATTAGGTTTACCCTACCTACTCTTCAAAGCCTCAGGTCATTGTTGTTATTAGTGAAAAAGTTAAGAACCTTGGAGTTTGGATCGACCAACATCTCTCTTAGGGTTACGAACTGCAGGAATTACTATAGAAAACTACTATAGAAAACTGCAGTCGCAAAATTTTTGAATCTGCCAATCCTTGAGCCGATTGCGGAAATTTCTTCCAACGGCCACTAAAACTGCGCTTGCACAATCCCTTCTATGTAGTTCCCATCCTTGACTACGCTGATGCAAGTTATCTTGATCTAAGTGAGGCACAACTAGATAAACTTGAGCGCCTTCAAAACTTTTGCAAATATGATCATATTTGCGCCAGTCAAATACCTATAGATCTTATATTTTTTTGACTAGAGCAAATATGATTGCATTTCTTAATTTCATACAAACCCCAAGTGGCTTCCCGTATATGACTTCGCCGGAATTCTCATATCCTTTTTGAGCTTTAAAATATTTTGTTTAATTACATAAGTATATAATAAGTTTTTGATTATCATTGAACAGACGGGCGCACGTCAAGCTACCCGAAACTGTCAAATTTTCCCAGTGAACCTTGAACCTAATGCTAAAGCGATAAAGTTGAAAATCTTTAGAGAAATTTGACAGATTGTAGTAGCTTGATGTGCTGGCGTCTGTACATTTATATTTATATACAGGGTGAATTTTGTGATCAAGTTGGCGTGGCTGGACAAATCCGAAACTATGAGGAATAGCGAAAAATACTCAAAGGAGTCTCGAGCCCAATTTTGATGAAAACTAAAACTGCATCATTGGATTTTTGGAATATTAATATCCATAACCAGGAATCAAACCCGTTGATTTTATATAAAAAAAAACACACTGAATTATTACACCATTTGAGAGCATCGCTATTAAGGATCAAATTCTGTGAAGTAATGAAATAGTTATTTTTTGTATAAAATGCGTAACAGTATGCCAATAGCGATCGACGAAACGTAGAACACAATCATTATTGACGCCAACTCTTCTAATTTCATTTGTTTACTTTTTTTTTCTTTTACTTTCGCCTTCAACCGTGAAGAGATAATAAAACATAATAATTATAACAATGTTGTGAAGATGACTGCTCTGCGGGTGTCATCAATCAAGGATATTTATTTAAAATGTGAAAAAACATAAAATTAAACTGTTTCCTTAAATTTACAAATTTAAAATCGCTTATCTGAGTTCTAATGAACCACGATTCCACTTAATTAATACACGTCTTGTAACTCGTAGAAATATAATTATCTGACACACGGTACCTATTGAAAACAGCACAATCAAGAATGTCCTGAACCTCATTCTAAGCTGCCCCTGAATGTTCTAAAAACTGAATTGGAGATTCTGCTTAGTTATTAGTTTGTGCAACAATAGTTTACTGCTAACTGTGGAGGCTTGTAAATGGCTTGTCGTTGATTACCTTACTAAGTTACTACAACTTTTGTATTGTTAGCTGTAAGCCCACATATAATATAATAAAACAATGAAGGAGAAGCTCGCAAATCTCCGGCCAGCTATGGTTAATTGCTCGTCCCCGCTACTCCTGCACGACAACGGTCGACCTCGACGATCTCCAAGCTGGCAGCAGGCAGGAAAAAAAAAACAATACCCGAAAGGCAGTACAAAAGGCCTTTAAAGAGTTTGTTGCCTCCCGTCCACTTAATTTCTTAAAGAAGGGCATTGTAAAAATTCCACTGCGTTGGCACAGATGCATCGATAGAATTGGCGCATTAAAAAAAACTTTACCTTTTTGTATACAAGACGGCGTTGGTTTTTTTATGTGTAAGGGATTTAGACTGTCGATAATTAAAATTAAAACGTCATAAATTTCAATAATAAGTCTCTATTATGTATCTGAGAGCACTTGAGATCGCTGGCGCTGCCACCGCCGTGAAATGTGCTTCGCACTGCCCGTTCATGATGACAGTCGGGTTACTCATTCTCCAAATGTCTTCATTACCCTCCCTCAAAAATTTCTCATTAAATTCTCCCGTCGCTAACTTCTGCGTGAAGCAACCTTCCGGAGTTTGATACTGAAGAAGACTTTTGAGCCAGTAGTTGCGAACAAACTGAGCATGGCCTAATAGGCCGCAAAAAGCTACTGAAACAATAGTAGTAATGTTTTTGTCAGCCTAAATATGTATTTAAGTTCCTTTTTGCGTGGGCCGATTTAGATGATTCTTACGTCAATTCATTTGTCTTAATCTTGTGAGTGTCACTAAAGACATGACAGTGGCATGACAATAATCAAAGTTCAATATGTCGATAACCAGACACCATGTTGTGAGAAATAAGAAAATGAAACCATGTCAAATGAGGTATCATTAAATAGGTGTTTGAAATTATTTTTAGGTGTCCCGTTCATTTTTTGTTTCGAATGCCCATGTAGGATTTATGACGATTTAAAGTTGTTTATTCGAAATAACAAATAATATAAAAGTGAAAAAGTCAAGAAGTTAAATCGTCTGTGAACTCTTTCACATTATTCAACTGAAAATATGAATATAACAAAAGTAATCAAAAAACTAAAAAACCCGACTGAAAAGCAAAAAACAAGCGCATTTGGTTTCAGTTGGGTTTTTTGGTTTTTTTATGATATTTTTTACGGATAATACAAAGGCCACGTTCTGGGCTTCGGGTGATGCGAGTTGCATCAAGCATCGTCGCAAGCCGTATCGCCCGACGGCGAAAGCGTGAACGTGCCCTAAGCAACTACCGAACTTACTCTGTTCAAACATGATGTCAGGTAGTCCGAATCTATTTGAGGCAATGTACTCCGCCTCATTGAAAGACATCATACAGAACGTATCCGTCTTATATTTGTCCACTTTCTTGGAGAACACGATACAGTCTCTAGCAAAACGGGCTATGACCATTAAAAACATCCTGGAAAATAAAGTTATTTTGTAACAACGACAATTTTATTCGAGGGACTAAGTTGGATCCTGAGAGCAGCGAAGGATTTTAGATTAGAATCCCGATCGTAGCAAGGGATTCAACATTAAAATCCTGAGCAGAGGATAGCGAAGGATACAAAGACCAAGATGTTTTTATCTGTGTGCTAAATTTCATCCAAATCCTTTCAGTATTTTTTCCGTGAAAAAGTAACAACAAACATTCATCCACCCTCACAAACTTTCGCATTTATATTATTAGATTAGAACAGCGTTCAAAATTTAGTGTTATATTCTTTTCAGACCGATTTTTTATTTATTGTACATTACATAACATCACGCCTGCATTCCCCAAAGGGATTACAGGCGTGCCTCTGCCTCCAGAGGTGCACCTAATTGTACACCCACATTTCGCCAACTATGTTTAAGTCCCATTTAATAGGGGGCGAGCTAATTGCCATCAATCGGGCGCCAATCCAGACTCCGTGGCTGCTACTGAGAAATTCCTGATGGGAAAAACCCAATAACACTTTGCTCGACCTGGGAATCGAACCCAGGACCTGATGCTCAGCAGTCGCGCTTGCGACTACTAGACAGTACTACGAGGCAGGATTTTTTTTATATAATAAAATTAGTGCTTGTTCCAAATTCAAAATGTGTTTATTCACTCAGTGAATAAAAAAAAGGGAAAAAAAGGGAATTTGGTTCATCGATAACAGTGAACAAAACTTTTTTTTATTCACTGTCATCGATGAACCAAATTCCCTTTTTCCCGAGCGGCAATGTTAAAAATGGTTTCTCTATGTATCTATTGTTACTAGCTGGATATGGAGAATCAATTGAAATACTACCAGTTAAACACCAAATATTTTATTATCCACAAACATTTATAACTCAATCACAAATTCATCTCTGGTCACTATTCATTATGTTAGTGCACTTGTAGTTCACTTCGTTTCGCTTCGTTGTAGGTATAGCCAAAATCAGACTGATTGCTCGAGCAAACCCGACGGCTATTTACAGATCCGGCCCATCCTTCGAGAAAGTTCCACGACCTTCTGCTCAGAAGTAGAACTGTCTAGGATATTTGTCGAATCTTCTACACAGTTCCATAGTGGGACTTTCTAGACTCGAAAGTATGAATGTTTTCGTAAACCAGCCGACGTAACACTACTATTACTTTTGAAACTGCTACGAAGACAGGGAATAATTCCATTAGAAATTATGGAGACCTGAACGTGTGGTTTCATTTCGAACGAGTTTGATATACACAACCATCTTCCATAGACGTATAGGTAACTTCTTCTTCTTCTTCGTCGTTCCCTCAATGCTGAGGATTGCGACCACATATGACATGTCTCCAAGCCATGCGGTCTCCTGCAGTGTGAACTGCTCGGTCGAGGCTGCCTCCAACAGCGTTCTTGATCACGTCTGACTATCTCGCCGCGCCGGTGCTCTACCTTGCGTGTTTACCTTCTACGCGGGCCTTTCCACACAATGCTTAGGCGAACGCACATGTCCTGAAAAGCTGAGACCACGCTCCAGGCAGATTGTGGAAAGCCCTTTGGTGATGTTGAACTCCTCTAGTATTACTCATTAGTACTCTTAGCGGACCACGGTATACATAGCGGCCTCCGCCAACACCACATTTTGAAAGATTCGTTCTTAGAAGGTAACAGTCAACCCCAAAATATCGCGAGCTAGGATTTAATTTGATGTTTCTACAGTTCACCTCCTGAAGATCAACGCGTCTCCTAAACAAGATGCATAATGCGTAAGATCTTTTTTAGAACACGTCTGATACTTCTTGTTCGAAAGACACATTGTGTACTTAGCTTTAGAAAACGTTATGTACTTAAACAGGTTATATTACCTACCTGTGTACCAATGCATAACCGTATTCGCTGCCTTTATCCAGCACCTCTTTGCATTTATCTGGGATCACACAGTTAGGCTGATAAAATACTTGATCATGTATTGGATTCGAAGCCAATTTTGCGGTGCATTTATCTAAAACAAAAGTAATGATAAATGATCCTAAAGAGCTGCCGTTTAGCTTCTAAGTGAATGAGCTATGCAGAAACATTGATATAGTCAAGAAGTGTTTTCTCGTCTTTGGTTTACCGGACACTAGAACTGTTCCCGATGCCCCTATGATAATTGAAGTATTTACTTAGATTTTTTTCTTAATAGAAAATAGTAGATTATACAACAAGTGAAAAAAAGGGAATTTAATTCGAGGGACTAAGTTGGATCCCGAGAGCAGCGAAGGATTCTAGAGTAGAATCCCGAGCGTAGCAGGGATTCTATAGTAGAATCCTAAGCGGTTCTTGTAGGGATACAAGAACCGAGATAAATTATTTTTTTCACGAGTTGTGTACTCTACTTTATACCATTGAATGCGAGAAAAAAAATAGAAATATAGTATCTATATTTCTCGTGGGTTAAGAATAGCAACAACTCGGGTCGATCTTCAAGGTTAAGCTGGGCATACCAAGGTCGGTCTGTGGATGGGTGACCACTAATTCATTACATACTGAGTTTCCTCCGTGCCTCGGAAAGTAAGTAAAGCTGTTGAGCCGGCTGTCATTTGTAGTTCTTTGACAGTTGTTACAGGTAATCAGTGGCCCGAAAGTCTGACAACCAGTCTTACCAAAGGGTACCGTATTACCCACCCAGTACTAAATGGGTTGTGTTCTGGGTCAGATAGGCAGTCGCTCCATGTAAAATACTAATATTCAACTGCAACCGATTAGACTGGAAGACGACCCCTATAAATTTGGGATAAGTCTAAGCAGATGAGTATTTACACGTATCACATTTTATAATATATTCGGTAATTTAATAAGAGAACAAAGGATTACAATTATAAACATTAAAAAAGTATAGTAAAATTAGAACAGTTTTCGAAATTCAGATATTCTCTTCTTCTTCTTATTCTTTTCTTCTTCTTTACGTTTTATTTATATTTTGTTCATAATTCGTGCTTGTTCCAAATTCAAAATGTTTTATTCACTCAGTGAGTAAGAGCGTTTTATTCACCGTTATCGATGAATAAAATGCCCTTTTTCGAGTGGCAATGGTAAAAATGTTCTGTGTGTGTGTGTTTGTTTGGTTGTTGTTGTTTGTAAATTCGATTAATGTTTTTTTTATGGACAAAACTTTTAATCAGCAATGTGTATTATAAATAAAATTAATATTATTTTGAACATAATTATGTACCTAATATACATTAATTTTTAATTTTATTCTAATTAACTATATTATTATCTCATTTTTATTTGACATTTTTCAATATTAATTAATGTATGTATAATTGCAATTATTCTAACTGTGAGATCTTAATTTGTAACTTTATTTTTAGATAGACTCATAACAATTTTATTTTATTTTTTAAACTTGCGTGCCTATTTTCAGGCAGAATGTACATGGCTTACTACTTTCTACTCCACCTGTATTTCAATGTAACCTACATTAATATCAAATAAATGATTTGATTGATTGATTGATTTGCATTGTGTCAAACGTACCTACCAAGGGCGTCGCCAGCTTTTGAGCCGGGGGGGGGGCAGGAGGGTGCGAGTAAAAACGGATTTGTAAGGGTTTACTAGTTAGGGGTCGTCCATTAATCACGTGAGGCTCGAAAGGGGGAGAGGGGGTTCGAAAAAATCACGAAATATCACTAGGAGGGAGAGAGAGAGAGAGGTTTAGTGAGATATCACGTGTATTTAATGTTCGTCCTTCACGCATCCTCACGCGACGATCGATCGTTAGATCGAGAGAGATTCTCTGTGTAAAGCGCGAAACTGATGACGCCGAGTGGCTTAGTGAGACCGAAGTTGATCATCAACAAAGCACAGTGCCAACAGCCGACTTGCAAGATGCTTATTCACTTGTTGTTGAAGACAGTCTCGCTAATCAGTGGTCCGAGGACAATGTCCATTAAATATAGGTATTTATGTACCAGTACACATATATGTTTTTCTAAATGCTCGTGCCCCTTGGTGGAGGTATATATTATGAGCTGATAACACACACATGATTACACATTTTCTTTATTATTTTTATGCCAGTCAGATCAGAAACTACCTCAGCAACCTTAATGTCTGTCTGGACATTTTTATCACGGTGCTTAATTTTCCAGAATTAAATAACCTGTTAACCCGCTATTAAAAGATGCATGCTGAATTCTTTCAAGATACTTTGTACCTAAAAAATATTTTTATTTTTTATTTTGTGTAGGGGTGAGGGGTAGTCTCAAACCTCACCATGGGGGAAAAGTTGCTAAAAAACCTCACGTGATTAATGGACGACCCCTTAGGGATGCAACTGAGTTTATTGGTTAGATTTTCCATGTATGAATATATATTATATTATATATTATGACTTTGACGAGTTATTTGAAAGTCTAGGAACTATAAGAAAATTTAAGCTCTCCGCTCCAGACAACTTAACTTTTCTTTAGTCCTTTTATCCAAAAATAGATGTTACTCAATCCACCTAGGGAGATAATTTTAAGAACTAAAGGGAGTAAGGCTCCAAGAGCGACGAGCCTTGGACATGTTAGAGATGTTTCAAACCCTTGATACAGAAGTACTTGGCCGACATAAGGACAAAGCCAAGATTCAAAAGGTAGTAAGCTGCAAGAGCGAGTGAAGCGAGCTCGCCTTTCAATATCACACCTTGCCTTGGACAGGTTACAAATGTTTAGATCTTTCCTGCAGGAGTTACTTGGTCGACTTTAAGACAAAGCCAAAGCTCAAGAGCAAGTGGTCTGAAGAGCGAGCGAAGCGAACTCGAAAATGTTAACACCTTACCTACCTTTGACAGGTTAATTTTTTTCGATCTACCGGAGTCTAACCTTGTCTATAAGTCTCCCAAGTAAGAGCGACTTAGACTTAGACCAGGTTAGATTCAAAAGAAGTAGGCAGCAAGAGCGAGCTCGAAAATATTTACGTCTTGCCTCGTATAAATTCCACATGCTCCATTTTTGCTACCTTTTGTATGTAATGTATGTTATAATTGTGTACCAAGGCCTTGGGGCCAGGGACTAATTTATTTATTTCAGCCCCTGCCTATACCGGTCTATAATGCGAAAATCCATTATGAGTGTCAATCCAGACGCTTAAAAAAGGAGCCTTTGCGATAAACATTTTTTAGCAGTCTATGTTTGTAGCGGTAGTACAAGTACTCTTCAGAGGCTCATTTTTAGCCTTAAAGATATTTTAGTTTGAGAGTGATTCTACTCTACGCTACAATTTATGACGTACTTACTAATTCTTTGGCATCAGGCAAGAAAAGTTAAAACTTTTAACAATCCTGAGCCTCTCTATTTGGATTGTTTCCCCGCTTACAAGGTTGATATATATATGGTACTTTAAAGTAGTTTTTTCCCGCGGCCACAGAATAAATAGTATACTCAGGGATAGTGCAGCTTAGTGAAAGAATTTTCTCTAGCTTAGAAAATTATTTCACTAAGCTGCTGAACATTACGAAAATTACCCCCTACATGCAAACTGACAAACTTTACATCTATACAATATTGTATTGTTCACTTTACCCGTTACTGAGGGCGCAGGTACATATTTTTTTACGTTAAATACAAAGTTGTAATAGTTGTCCCACGTGCCATACATTTCGTCCAAATTTTGCGGACTGTAAATCTTCGTTTGTTCCAGCAAATCTTTATTGAATTTTTCTGGTTGTCTAGGCCACGAACTTTTATTATTAAATAGTTGAGTCCCTGAAAACAACAATCGAATTGAAAATTGAATAGTATTATTTATTAATTTAATATCATAAATGAAGTATGTTACGACCTTTGATTATACAGCGTGTAACAGAAAGGGTATAGTCATATGGAAGACTGGTACGGACCATCAAACTGAACAACTTACTCTATGGGACCACCTTCGTAATCGTAAAAAAATAATCAACTGCCCCATACAAAATTTCAATACCTACTCGACCCAAATGTATGGGACAGCAGATAATTTTTTTACGATTACGATGGTGCTCCCATAGAAAAAGTTGTTTAGTTTGATGGTCCATACCACAGTCTTCCGCACGCTAGTTAGTTACGTCCTTGACCTTCACCATAACCCAGATCCCAGACACGGTCAAGCGAATACAAATAGTACATTTTGTAACAAGTGGGGAAACTGTGTTATTGTACACACATCAAGCTACTACAATCTATCAAATTTCTTTAATAGATTTTCAACTTTATCGCTAAAGCATTAAGTTCAAGGTTGATTAGGAAAATTTTACAGTTTCGGGTAGCTTGATGTGCTGGCGTCTGTACCTACTCGAGGCAGAATTCACACCCGCGCGCGGCTCGGGTGTTATGGATCCGAGAACTGCAGTAACAAATGCCCACGTGTATCAAACGACGTTTTTCTATATACTTTCGAAGAAATATAGTAATACTTAAAATGAAAACAATTTTTGTCACGAATTATTATCAAACTATGTTAGATTTTTTTTTTCCGCGCTTTTCTTTCGCAGTTTGAATTAGAAGCAAAGATATTTTTTTTTTTTTTTTTTTTTAATTAGTTTTATGGCCTGGTTTCAGAGACCTTTTAGCCAAGTCTTTATTCTTTTTTATATTTATTTTTAAAGTACTTCAAAAGTGTTTTTGATGTATTTATATATCGGTCGATATAGAGTCTTATTTTTTAATAATTCAATCAAGCGGCGGGAGGTATTCTTTAAAAACACTTCACTTTCACTGCATAATTCACTCAATTCACTTGCTAAAATCAGTCTGTGTAACGTATGAGTTTGACAGTCGATAGTGATGGATTAATTAGCATTAGCATTCATTATTAGCATGCGAATGCTCATTTAGCATTTAGCAAATGAAATGTAGTTGCGAAATCCTGTGAAGTGCGAAGTGAATTCATCACTTCGTATTTCGTTCATACTATTGATGCACGATAATGCCGCGACACTCAGCGAGACAGCGGCAGCGTGCGCTCTCCGTCGCACCAACGGGAATGTCGGGAATACTAAATCTATCTGTTTCACGTGACCCTGACTTTTAGCAGGTGCATTTCAAAATAAGGTTAAGCAATTATTATCTTTGATTTGCTCGTACTTAAGGTCGCATATTGTATGAATGCTTGTGATCGTTTAATTCGTTAAAATTATTAGCAGGGTGATGCGAAGAATGGGATTAAGCAAAATTAACCTTATTATCTTTGATTTGTTCATATTTAAGGTCGTATATTCAATGAATGCGTGTGATTATTTAATAATAATTTGTTTGACACGCGCGCTCTTAATTCGTATAATGACAAAATTCATATAATTATTTATTATCAATTATCGTTATATTAGCAAATAGCATAGCAATAGCAATTAACATGCTAAGACTCAAGAATTCGCATGCTAATGAAATTTATGCGAAATCGCATTAATTGCCATCACTAACAGTCGAAAAGCATATGATCAACATCACCAACGTTTAAACCACAACTTGTACATTTGTTCTCTTGAACAATACCCAATCTTGATAAATGAGCGGGTGTTTTAGAATGGCCAAAGCGAAGTCTATTCATCGTCGTTATGAAGTGACGACTAGCTGCACTCAATTTAGAATACCAGGGCTTAGAAGGTAACTCTTCTTGAATACTTCCGTACCATCTACCTTTAGTTTCTTGATCTTTCTTCCAAAAACTATTCCAGAAGGCATTTATATCTGATGTTATTTCAGAGTAACAATCAGTAAAAGGAATTGTCAACGTGAGTCTAACATCTAATGGATTAATCCCTTCATTTGCAGTCCTATCAGCTACTTCATTTCCCGTTATACCTTTATGTGAGGGAACCCACATAAAGAAGATTTCAACACCTTTTTGCAGGTAATAAAATATTAATTCTTTAATATTATATAAAATATAATTACCTTTATATTGAATATTATAACTTTCAAGACTTTGAATGAAGCTAAGTGAATCTGTCAAAATCAAAAAATGTTTATAATTATTTACTGCCTCAATACGTCTAAGAGCTTCAAAGACTGCATAAACCTCTGCTGTGAATATGCTACAATTATTATCAAGAACAAAGCTCTGAGCAAATCTAATTTGGGGATCATAAACTGCACTTCGGACATGAGAATTTCCTTTACTGCCATCAGTGTAAAATTTGTATAAACCTTTATTTTCATCTAGATAAGCTTGCAAAGCCTGATTGTTAGATATTTTAGTTTTAATAATCTTAACTTTATTTATGAAAACCCTAAATGGTTTTGAATAAAAAGGCCACAGAGAACTACTTTGAATATTTTGGAATTTACTTTGCAGGTGCAGAAGAATATGTGGCAATTTGGGAAATTTATGACTTAATAAGTCACTGCCTGTTGTCAGTGGAGACTGTGGTATCATGGGACAAGGTATGATTTTCTTTATTATCTGCTGGTTGTTGGAAGATAGAAGTTTGATACAATATCTTTCTGTTAGGAACAGTCGCCTAAGTGTAAGAGGCATTATTACTGTTTCCACTTCCAAGGCTCTTATAGGGGTAGAACATATAGCTCCAGATATAACTCTCAAAGCCTTGTTCTGTACTATATCTAACTTATTTACATGTTTACTATCTAAATATGCAATACAGCTATACTCAAAGTGACTTCTTACAATAGATTTATACAGAGTAGATAAGAGTCAGAGGGTCTGCACCCCATGACACTCCAGCTAAACATTTAATTATATTTAATCCTTTCAAAGCATTTCTTAGTATATGTTTAATGTGTGGTTCAAATGACAAATTTCTATCAATAATAACTCCTAGAAATTTATGTTGATTAACTACAGGAATTATTTGATTATTGAACAGTATATCAGAACTAGGAAAATCTTTGCTGAAAATCATGACACTGCTCTTATTTGGGTTAATTTTTAGTTTAAGTTTGTCATTATAGTACATTTGTAGATCATGTAAAGCCAAATTAACATTCTGAATTGCAGAATCAACATTATAATTTATACTGTACAATACTAAGTCATCAGCAAACTGTAGAATATTTACATTGCTACTATTTACATATTTACAAATCTCAGAAGTGTACAAGTTATAAAGCAGAGGGGACACAGTTGCCCCTTGCATTGTACCTTTCGAAATAATTCTAGGTCCATGTAAAATATTATTAAATTTAACATAAAGAGTTCTATTAGTTAAAAATTCATGAAGCCATTTGCACAATAAACCTGGAATACCCAGTCCAGATAATATATGTACCAGAATGTCAGGTTGAACATTGTCGAATGCACCTTGAACATCTAGGAAGGCACATGCTACACTCTTAAATTGCTTTGCATTTTTCAGGTCTGAAATGAGTGAAATGAAGCTGTCTGCACAACTTCGACCACGTCTGAAGCCATACTGAATATTAGGAATTATGTTATTTGACTCAACATAATGGTCTAATCGAAGTTTTATCATATTTTCAAAAATTTTACCTAAACAGGATGATAATGAGATAGGTCTATAAGAGTCTGGACTATCAGGAGGCTTATCAGATTTAAGAACAGGAATAACACATTGTGTTTTCCAAGACTGAGGTATAATTTGTCTAAGCCAAAGTGAATTGAGAATCTTTAAAAATAAATTTTGTGATTCAGTATTTAATTTTTTAATTAAAATGTAAGGAAAATCATCCAAGCCTGGCGTAGTATTCTTTCGAGATTGTAGGCTTATTAAGAATTCATTCCATGAAAAGGGTTCCAATAAGTATTTGGAGCTATCATCATCATTATGAAGATTGAAAAAAACATTTAAATTGTCAACACTTTCATGAGAATTTTCTGATAATTTGTTAAGAAATGGTTCAATAAATTCATCACAGCAAGATTTATTACTAGTTTTTATTCTTTTAAATTTTTTAATATTGTTCCAAATTATTGAAATAGGAGTAGTTCTGTTAAAACCGTCACACAAATTTCTCCAACCGTTTTTCCTTTCTTCTGCTATTGTTCTTTTCTTAATTGCGTCTAATTTTTTATAAGAAATAAAATTACTAATACTAGGATTGCTTCTGTAATATTTTAAGGCCTCTTGGGACTTGGTAACACTCTCTTTAATTTTATCATTCCACCAGGGAGCTGGTAGTTTATATCTATACCCTGAAGTTTTAGTAAATTTTGGAATGCACTCTAATTTAAGTTCATTAAGTGCTTTGCAAAAGTTATCATATGATATTAGAGGATTGCTAGGGTCTAGATGAACATTATTAATAATTGTACTTGATAGCTCATTATATTTGTTCCAATCTGCTTTATTATATAGAAACTTATCTACAGGAGGGTTATAATTATAATGGTTGGCTAAAATTGTGATTTCTGTAATAGTTGGAAAATGATAGCTTCCCATGTTGTCATCATGAACAGACCATTTACATAAAGGCGTAATACAAGGACTAGCCAGGCTGATATCTATAGCTGATGGATTCCGATTCGGATAATTTATGGTAGTGAAATCACCTTCATTTAGGATACATAAATCTAAATCATCTATAATTTTATATAATTGATGGCCACGGCTTTTGGTTGACAAGCATCCAAAAGCAATGTG
This sequence comes from Eugnorisma glareosa, assembly GCA_947578425.1. Classification (NCBI taxonomy): domain Eukaryota; kingdom Metazoa; phylum Arthropoda; class Insecta; order Lepidoptera; family Noctuidae; genus Eugnorisma; species Eugnorisma glareosa. The sequence continues at coordinate 18,267,319 of OX387959.1, forward strand.
ATGGGCATTGAAGTCTCCAGCCACAAAGATAGGTTTTGGAAGATCATTAATTATGCTACTTAACGTGTCAGTTCTTAAAGGTCCCGAGGGAGGGCAGTACACACAAAGAATAGATAATTTACCGCAAGAAGTAAATAGCGACAAAGCTATTGTTTGTACATATTTTCATTAAACGAAGTTTGTAACAGTTTATATTTTAAAAATGGTTTAATCAAAATGGCAACACCTCCATACCCATTTGAAGCGTTTTTGAAATAAATATTATAACCAGTTATATGACAAGGTCTAGTTTCGTTGATCCAGGTTTCATTAACTAAACAAATATCTATGTTATTTTCTTGTAAAAAGTTAGTTAAAAGAGGTTTTTTGCTATAAATGCTTTGAATATTGTACTGTGCAATTCTTAGAACAGAAATATTATTGTTATTGTAACTATCCATTAAGTTAGATTTTTCAGTAGCATTTCTTTAATAGATATTGTTGTAATTGGACTGTCATCTCTTTTATTTGCTAAGGCAATTAATGTGCGTACCAGGGCATTTGTAATCTCAGTATTATTTAATAATTGAGTCTTCAACTCATCAGTGGGAATTGGCTTGTGTTCATTTATCTTATTATTAACATTTACATCAGTCTTATTGCTTATATTTACACTAGTCTTATTTTTCATTGGCTTATTAACTACTAGAGGAGGAAATTCTGTGTTACAAATTCTTTCCTTAGAAACGGTAACAGCGGCGTAGGTTATTTTACCTTTCTTTTCTTGTATTTTTTTCATTTTTATGGGACATACGCTAGCGATTGCCAAATGTGGTCCACTGCAATTCACGCAGCAAAGCTCATCGGGCCTGGGGCATTCCTTATAATAATGATCTCCAGAGCAGAGACTACATCGCTGTTTTCCGTTACATATTTTTGCCGAGTGGTTGAATTTAAAGCATCTGTAACACTGCAGCAGAGGTGGGATATATTCAAAAACTCTATATGAAAACAGGTCATATTGAACATTATCTGGCAGAGAACTAGACAGAAATGTAATACTAACAGTTTGGAGAGGCACTCTCTCTTGTCCAACTTTCTTAGTAAATCTACGTACTGCTATAATTTCATATTCAGAAGAAAGCTTACAATACAATTCTTTATTCGATATATTCGCCGGAACAAACCTAATAATGCCAGTCTTCTCAATTTGGGCAGCTGGGATAATTGCTTTAATTTTATATTTGTCCAAGAAAGCAGTGTTCATCAAAAAGTTGTTCGCATTATTATATTGCTTAAAGATCACTGCAATTTTGTTAGCGTTTACTCGCTGAATTGAGACAACACCTTTGACGCCTGTGGTGAATATGTGGTTTAAATAAATAGGGCTCTTATTGCCCAACCGATCATTGTTATTGTCACTTTGTACAAACACCTTAAACTCAGTGTTGGTTGAATTTTCCGGATAAAGTCTTTTATAATTTGGTTTAAAATATGGTAAAAAGTTATCCTCACCGCCGCTGACTGATATTTTATCATTATTTTGGTCCTGAGGGTCCATTTTTCTGGCTCGTTTGCCCAAAGTGCCTGGGCCTCTAGTGGCCGGGGGGATTTCACCCCCGGCCTCGTCTTCTAACATTTTACTTTAGTTCACAACTATTTACACACTATATTTACACAATTGGAAAGGAAATAATCGTTCTACTATATTTATTTTTCTCAAAAAATTTGAATTTGTGAAAAATTCGCGCCTCTTCAGTTCAAATTCCCGCCAAAGAATCCAAGCAAAGATATAAAGCCGCTAAACCACAGATTAACTAATATTTCCTACAGCATAGAGAAATACAAAATTCAAATACTTTGAATTCAGAACACAAATAAATTTTAATTTGTTCACAAAAGTTAATATTTTTTTGTGTGAAATACACATTGAGATTAGATTTATGAGATAGTGAGACCATTATATATAAGCCAGTCTTCTATGAAGACTTGAAAAAAATTGCATTGCCAATCAAATATATATTATACATTTGATCGGCAATGCATTTTTTTTTTACCTTTTGTTGTACCTAATGTGGGTCTTACATTTCATTTCCTGCGCTTCATGACTCTTTAAAACCATTCTTCTGAAATATTCTGTAAAAAAACTAGCCTTTTGAAGTAGTTTTTCAATACGGTAGCTTAATTTCGAAGGGATACTCTTACGTTTTTGTTCCCAAAGGTCCTTCAAATTGACTGCAAAAAGAAACAGGAACACATTTTATTGTTTTTTATGCGTGCGAGCGACGGATTTAGGGCTAAGTCGTCGCCCGACCAGCCAGGCCCAAAGAGGTTGAACGTAGTGTTTCCTGCGCACCTTCATGTAGGACGTGCGGTCACTGGATAGGCCCCACTTGGTGATGGGACCCGAATTGCAGGCTAATACGAGTAGGGGCACGCGCCGTGAATGTATAAATTGTATCTCCCAGGCCTCCGACTCATGGCCATATTTCTATGGTAGGAACCATAGATATATATAATAAACATATTTCCATGATAGGAACAGTGTGGTTGGAGTCCATAACCCCCCGACTCAGGTGAAAAAAATCCAAAATGCTATAATTATGTCGTACGTGCTGCCTCGTTGGTCTAGTGGTCGCAAGTGCTATTACTTCATGAGGTATTGGGTTCGATTCCAAGTTTGGGCAAAATGTTATTAGATTTTTTCCATCAGGAATTTCGCAGCAGTAGCCCAGAGGCAATATTTGTGCCCAGTTGTTGCGTGGAGTTGCGGACCATGAATTGTTTAACGGGCTGGTGTTAAACAATTCATGGGACTTGATGGAAATGTGGGTCTACTATTAGGTACGTCTGTTTAACCCTTCAAGGATTATAGGCATGGTGTTATGTTATGTTAAGTCGTGCGTGTTCAGAGTGAGATTCTCTGATATACACGTTTTCTCATACATCATTTTTAACGGTAGATTTCGGTGGAACGAAAAATTGGGTGCTTAGCTTATTAGTAAGACTGCTAAAATTATTAAGTAAATTCAATCAAATCATCAGTAGGTAACTAAAGTAGCTATGTACACACAGCTATAACACATCAAGCTATACATTTCCAGTATAAACTGACCACGCATTGTACGGAAATCCTATACAATGTGAGATCAGCATAAACTGGAAATGTATAGCCTTATGTGTAACCGTGTGTACCCTACCTATCTAATGTCTTAATAGATTTTTTATTATGAACGGATTGATTTCGTGCACAATAAAACGAACTGATTCGTCTCATTGTTTTTGAGCTGACTTTTACGACTAAAGAATAAAATTGAAATTCACAATCCAATGATGACAACTTAATTATATACATCAGTTTAAATTAGCTAGCGTAGGTACTTAGGTAGCGAAACTCCTCAGACGAAATGGGTATCGATAAACGATAACCAATCGTGACAGCAAATGATTTGAATTTTTTAGGGTTAACTTTTAATTTCAAAAACCACCTTTTTATTGTTATTTTAAGTAATCTTTTTGTTAATAAATCACTTTTTTGCGTACCAACCTACCGACGTGATGGGGGTACCTAAACACGATAAAACAAAACAAAAAACAAGTTCTTTGATCTCAGTATAAATTGAGAAAACAAGTACCTAACTAGACTAGAAGCGGTTTTACAGTCACGTTTGCGGAGTTTCACTAGCTAGTTTGCTAAGACTATCACTAAAATCGTAACTTGCCTAAAAAGGTTAAGTTATTAAAAGACCATATCCATTTCAGAAACCGGGTGTCTATCGTAAGTCAGCTACTGTGCCTACTGTGATTAGTTGTTTTGCAACCAATCAGATCACTTAAGTTTAATTTCAATATAAGTATTTACATTCCTGAACTGATTATCAACACCAGAACTCACCATTCATCAGAAACAACCCGAACTCCATGTTAGCATCCACATAAATTTTATGTTTTACACAAAAATCTATAACTTTTTCCAATTTTGTTAAATAGAAAATAAAATCTGTTTCTGTCTTTGGTAAGTCATCATCGATCTGTTTGCGAAATAATTTATCATTAAGAAGAATAGCGTCTAACATAGTTATAAACAAAACTAATATGTACGAGCGTGGCAATATAATCAATTTGAACTCGCTCATGTCGTATCGCTTGATATTTTAAAAGCGAAGATGTTTCAGCGGCTAAACTCGATTGAAAACTGACTGCATTTTCTTCAGTTGCTTTCTGAGACGATTGAAAATTATTATTAATTATCTCAGAGTGCTCAGTACCTAGAGTTACAAATGTTTCTGTTGGGGCATGGCCTTCATGGATTTAGGAACGGGTCCCGCGTTAAGGAGTTGTTCCCCATTGAGATGGCCATTAGCCAACAAGTTCGCCGTTGCCGAAGGAACAAGTCGACATGTTGGATAGACTATACATAGAAGACCTATGACTCGGTGCCACATACATGGCTCATGAGGGGTTATATAAAGTTGATGCAACTCTGCGCAATTTCCTGATGTCATGTATGGGGCAATGGAGGAAAAATGTAATGAATTTGTATAGAAATAAACAAAGTCGCACATGTTTTTAAGGCCAGTCTTTTATGAATATTTAATTGTGTTTAAACAGAATACAAAATAAATTAAATTGAAGTGTCTGTTTTTGAAATTTTAAAACAACAGCTTTTTATTGAATGCATATGAAAGTTTATAAACGTATAAAATGTTTGTCTGTCTATCTGCTTTTCCGGCCAATCTCCAAAACGGCCGATTTTGGCGGTACTTTAAATAACAAAATAAATAATAAATTTTGATACAGGTGGGGAAAATTTGCAATTGCAACATACACGCCACGCAATCAATAGGATACTTTGATTGATTTAGCTTTTTTCCGCTCTTTGCAGGTTGATGGAGATAAAAGAATTGGATTCGGAATAAAATAAGCTTTCATTTGACATGTAAATCGATTAAATAGCTAATGAGGGTATATTATTATCGCTTACTTACCTGTTTATACCTGGCAACTCCATAGTTGCGCAGAGGGGAAAGTAGGCAACCTTTATTTTTTCAATTCCTCGGGGAAGGTACTAGTATATTCTCTCAGCTGATACTCGAATTTCATAAATAACTAATCGGGGAAGTTGATCAATATTTAATTAAACTTTTTATTGTTTAACATTATCGGCACGTGATTTATCTAGGCAACCGGTAATAATTGAGATGTTTTAATGCACACATTTTTTTTGTCTGTTTGTACCGGATACTCTCCGAAACGGCTGGGCCAATTTTGATGAGAGTTTTACTGATAGATAGCTTACGTTTTATGTAGTAACTTAGGCTAGGTTTATTTTAGAAAAAAAATTAGGGTGCATCAGTGATTTTTTTTTTTTATTGTCAACAAAATCCGATGCATATAGGGAAGTAATATTTTTATAAAAATTTCAAGCGGACGATAGTCACGAGTAACAGCTAAGTAAGTAGTTAGTTATGAAATTATTAGCTTTTATCAACAAATTAACATACGTACAAATTCTAAAATATTTTAATTTTCTATTTTTAATTTAAGTACCTAAGGCTGTTTTGCTTCAATCTCCTTCAACCAGGCAAGACGCGGGGACAAAAGCAAACTAAACAATAGTTGTTATATAGTTAGACAACGTGTAACAGAACACAAAACCTCTTTAGGGGGTCATTGTACTCATCATTATGAACAACTTTCACTATGGGACCAACCCTGAAATCGGGAAAAAAAACAGCTGTTCAGTACATTTTGTCGAGTTAAGCGCACAGAAATGTATGGGGCAGTCGAAATATTTTTTCGCGATTTCAGTATTGGTCTATAGTGAAAGTTGTTCATAATGAAGAGTACAATGACCCCTTATGAGGTTTTGCGTTTATTATGTTACACGTTGTATAGTTTCATAATGATTAAGGGGGTAGCGCCAGGATAAGATCAAAATAAAACCATTAATTATTTGTTACGGCCGCAAATTCTGAATTTCGCGGGCCACTCTTTTGGTTCTGATATTTTTTATTTTTTTTTACAAGTACTTTGCCCGACTCTAGGAATTTCTTACTGTATCGTGGATGCGTTTACAAACATTAATTAAACTCACAAACACAAACAGTCACTCCAGATCCGTAACAACTACCAGTAGGCCATACAAATATTTGTACGTAGCGCAGCAGTCAGTCGCTCAGCCACTGCGCCAACCGTGCCGCAAAACGTTTAGCGGTTTAGGTATTCCGTGTATTAAAAACGTTGAAATTGATTCTGTAAGACTTGCAATAAAACAAATTCATAGCAACAAACTGTTAATAGGTACAAACTATTAGCTCAAAAAAGTTGCAGGCGCTTACGCGAGGAAAGTTTGCCTTATTAGAAACTGAATAAACGAATCTATTACATATTATATTTATTTAGGTACTTATACTGCAAGTGGTACCACTACACTCATGACTCGTGACTCATGAGTCATGAGTGTACCACACACCTGAGCACCAGCATCATCTTCCCCCTGGCATTTTCAGTTTCACAAAACAAGAACGTTTTTCTTTTGTTGTAACTAAGCTTTTGTAATTATGTTAAGTAGTTTTTTAGTTTCTTCATTCGTCAAGAAGGAGTAACTCCGACAGAAACAGAAAAAAAAACATTACAATGTAGACAATATAGGATGTAAGAGCGAGCGAAGCCAGTCCTAAATTGTATAAGGTCCCTACATCATTGTCCCTACACCTCTGAACTGAACTGAAAAATTGGAGTTCTTCAATAATAAGTTGTCAAAATCGACATTACCATGACGCTGGGGCTCCCCGCGTCGCGTGGGCTGCGCTAATGTACTTATGTCGGGTTTTATCAGGTTTGTGCTTGACCAAACATTTTACATTCTACCTTTTTTAATGCAAAACTCCGACCCCAAATGACCCCAAATGGCAACATTAGAGAACTGTCAATCAACCATTTTGAAGTATCATTCCCAGCGGGCACCAGTCCACTTAGCGACTAGCGCCATCTTGTATTCTGTACCAAAAGCAGTTAAAAAACTCTTAGATAAAATTCGGATTGCTTATCGGTCAGCATGTAAAATGATTAAAAAAAAGAATAAATATAAAATCCTAAGAACTCAAATAAAAATATAACCATATTAGAAAGGGTTTAACAAGACCCTTAAGGAAGACGAAAGCCACTAGTTCTCCCCGTCCGTCATTGCAATCATTTTTTTATTCTAGCTAGATCATATCTGGGAACCTTCAAGTCGGAGATATCAGGGGTCAAAGTTCCAACTTTTTCACAAGTTCTTATTGTTTTTTTTTTTTTTTTTAATGTGAGATTTTTACTTTAAACACCTCCCCGTACTATTCAATGCAGCTATCAGCACAATGTTTTGAGGGCGTTACATTGAGTCCTATAGTAAAACGTGATTTTTTACCCCAAAAAAAGGAGTCGTTTTTCATCAATATTTTTTGCGTAAAGTTACTTAGTTTGATGCACATAATGCTTGGTTGACGGCTTCGTGAAGGGTCTTGTTACACCTGTATATTTATAATAAACAAAACATTAAATGTACTTACATTTCTACATTTAAAACGTAGATAATATTTAATATAGGTATTAGAAATAAAATATAAATATAGGTATCAAAAATAATAAGTGAAAACCAGCACGGCTTTGTAAGGGGTCAACCTCGACTAATCTCAATGTCTGTAGTGACTACCTCTCCGAGTGTATGTCACAAAGGTCCCAAGTCGGTGTTATATACACTGACTTCAGTAAGTGTTTCGATCGTATAGATCATCAGCCTATGAATGTCCCATCAGGGGTTCCCCAAGGATCCTTGCAAGGGCCACTATTATTTAATATCTATAACAACGATATCTCCTCTTCATTCCGGTATTCAAAATTGTTGCTGTACGCTGATGACAAAGATAATGAGACAAATAAATACTCTGGCGGAAGCTCATCTATTAAAGGCAGACCTTAATAGTTTTCAAGGTTATTGTAGTAATCATAAGTTGGACTTGAATGTCTCAAAGTGTTATGTTTGCTCCTTTACACGAAAACCCATCCAGATCGTCCATAACTACACGCTCTTGGATACAGCACTAAATAGGGTTAGCACAAGCAGGGATCTGGGAGTCACTTTTGAAACTAAGCTCCTCTTTGATTCGCACATAGACAATACAGTCAACAAAGCATCAAAAGCACTTGGTTTCATTCTCCGGGTGTCCTCGGAGTTCAAAAATATAAAAACTATTAAAATATTATACTTGTCCTTTGTTCGCAGTCATCTGGAGTATGCCTCTCAGGTCTGGAACCCTAATTATAATGTATACATAAATCGTATTGAGAGCATACAGAAAAGGTTTTTAAGGCACATTCAATATCGGTCTAAAACGTTCTCAACGAATTATACTTACCGTTGCAAAAAAAATCATATCCTCCACTTTACGAACTTTATCTAATGGCTTCTTCGAGCGCAAATAGTAATTTTTCTCTTTGGTGTTATATAAAATTAAGTCTATCTTAAATTTTCTGTTTCTGATTCATTTAAAAATTAGATGTGGAAACTTGTAATTGGCCATATTTTTTTTAAATTATTACTCACTGTCTGTTTAGCTGTAAGTTTTCCTAAAAACGAAATAAATAAATAAAATGTTTGTGGACAATACGTAGTGCGTAGTGTTGTTGGTATAGAATAATAGATGTCGCAACTGTTCAATGTTAGCAATCAAATTATTCAGCGAGACGGCCCTCTTTTTCTTTTTGGTATAAGTATTCTACTCTACTCTTTGATCATTCCCAATATATTTAATAGTCTATGATTCCCACTGTTGTCATTGTGGATTCTTGCTTGTTTTAAATTGAAATAAATAAAAAGAAACCATGGGTTTAGCTACTGTTATTGAGAGCGAAGCTCATTTCCAGACAGAAATGGCAAATGCGGGTACGAAACTTGTAGTAGTGGACTTCACAGCGACTTGGTGAGTATAACCTGATTCCGTTCAAATGTTCAAGTCATCGTTATAGTAAATAATTGATTATGTTGTGTGTAGGTGTCCGCCTTGCCAACGGATCGCGCCGTTCTTCGAGCAGCTGCCGGCGAAGTTCCCTAGGGCCGTGTTCCTGAAGGTGGACGTGGGCAGATGCGCGGAGACGGCCAGCGCCCAGGGAATCAGCGCGATGCCGACATTCATCTTCTATAGAAACCGGGTACGTGGCTCCTGAACCATACAGGAATCAGTTCATTAAACTGACCAAGTATTGTTTCGTGTTAGTTTCTTTTGGGATTTCACATTAAATTAGTCATTCTAGTGAGTCAGTTTCAATATGTATTAAAACGAAATGACTCGAAATTATATGTAATAATGTCTTTGTTTGCAGACACGGATCGACCAGCTACAAGGTGCTGACCCAGCTACACTAGAAACCAAAGTTAGACAATACTACGGAACTGATGAAGCCGGAGATGAAGATAACAGTGTTGCTGGACACGTAAGTATACTAAAAACAAGCTTCTGGGTTTGCGTTTTTTCCAGTTTTTACCTGAGTATGGAAAGAAAGAAAACGTATCAGTCTGACAGTACGGAAGGGTTATGATTTTGGCTGTTAAGTTGTTTATATTCCACCGTACCAAAACTACTGAGCCGACTTTGCTTTTATTACCTAGTACCTGCAAGAGGCACCATAACGGACTTTTCGTAATAGCCAATTGTTCTTACCTGTAGTAAGGTACTTCTGCAGAAAATGTTTCAGGTATTATAAAATGACATAGGTCTGACAGTCAAGATTACCGTCTCAATTAGCTTTATTGCCCCTAAATATTAAATTATACAATACTGCTGTGCTAAGATAAAAAGCGGTGTCTTAAAAAAAAAGTTCATTTTATTGGCATCTGATAGCATAAATAGATACGGATCGAATGGACTAAGCCAAATAGCAGTATCTATTTTAAAATATAAAAAGCACCCAAACTGTATTAACAAACCTTCAATTTTCTCAAAACTGACTTTCCTTGAGATACCACCTTTATGTTTAGCACAGCAGAATAATCTGTTATAAAAAAATGTGATTGAAAATTCATTAGCTTTATTGATTTCTTATGCTGACATATCTCTATTTATTGCTGACATTAACAATGCATTCGTAGATGGACCTGGCAACATTCATAACTAAGAGCGAGTGTGAATGCCTGAATGAAGCTGACAACCACCCAATGGCACACTGTCTCACCAGTGCTGGGGGATACCTAGCCAGTGACTGTGATGAGCAACTCATCATTAACATTAGTTTCAACCAGGTAAATAATTTAGATTGTATGATTATAAAATAATATTTTTTTAAACTGATTAACAGTGGTAACATTTTAAGTTCAAATACACCCTTACTGGCACTTGCCTTATGAAATTGCTACTGAGGAATGGCTGACTGTACTATTTTTATTTTAAAAATTCAGGTGTATTTGTTGATCAGCCCTATCCATCAGTTAGATATTATAAATTAACTTAATATTTCAGCTGGTGAAGATACACTCGTTAAAAATTAAAGCACCCAGTGACAAGGGGCCTAAGGTGGTGAAGATATTCATCAACCAGCCAAGGACCCTTGACTTTGATCAAGCAGCCGGAAATATGTCAGTGCAGGATATTGAGTAAGTAAAATAACACACATCAACTGCTTGGAGACAAACCAGTAGTAGCATGTGGCATTCTTGACCATGACATTGAATCGCAAATGTAGTATAGGTACATCACTACCTAATCCATCAGCAAAATACAGGCATAATGTTGTGATGCTTGGCACTTATATGCTTTTTTTTCAAATATTGTTTTTTCTTCCTATTCCAGATTTACACCAAGTGACCTGTCAGAAGGCAACCCCGTCCCTCTGAAGTTTGTCAAGTTCCAAAGTGTACAGAACATTCAACTGTTTATAAAGGACAACCAGTCTGGTGGAGATGTCACACAAATTGACCATCTGGCCTTCTATGGATCACCCATCTCCACCACCAATATGGGAGAGTTCAAGCGGGTGGCGGGCAAAAAGGGAGAAAGCCATTAGCATAATTCTTTCTAAGAAGATAGTTCAGTCTCACACTGTGTTCAGTAAATTCTAATACAAGTGTCTTGCTGTGGGGATATCTTAGGTTCCTTTGATATTGGTAACTATGTAACTAAAAATTAAGTCATCATATCATTCATCTTCATGTGATTCTCTTGTCATCCTATCAATCTGAACTATTTTCTATGAAATGAACAGAATCATTTCTCAAACTGTGTCAAATAGTAGATGTGAATTTTTTAATATATTATTATTATTATATTTTCGCCACATATTTATAAAATATGGTGTAACATTCATAATTAATTATTGTTTTAAGTATAAAGGTCATTCCAGGGCCACAGTTTGTTAAATGGGGATTCTGAATTATCAAGAATTTGTATATTCAATAAATAAACATACACAAGTATACTTATACTTATTTTTATTGACTTTACTATCTAGACTCAGTCCTGGTTTAGTTCATATATCTGAATGTATGCCTCTGTCAGTGTGATCATTTGAGGTAGTATACTGGTAACGTGAAGGTCCTGCATTTCGTACCTGAAACATAATTATATTTATCATAATTTATTATTTGGCGTCAAAAACATTTGATTATGAAGAAACTAAATTTTATCTGTTGCTTCGCCTCCGATTATGTCAGAATTTATCCCACATTATTTTGAATACTTGGTAACCGTTTTTGCAACGGTGTCCGTCCACCTACGGGGTGGTATCTACTTATAACAAAAAAAGAAACTATAAGTATTTTTATGTCTAGCTGTCTGTCTGATCGCCGAATCGAAAGCAGCCTTCGTTAGTCCTTATAACGTCACCTAAAACCAGTGCCAGTAAAAGTCCCGTCAAAATCGGTCCAGCCGTTTCGGAGATTAGCCGGTTGTTCCGGCTATTATTTTAGACTAGCTTTTACCCGCAACCTTCGCGTAAAATTTAAAAAAAAAATATTACTTACCTTTTTAATCGGATTTTGTTACCACTTTCAAAGGTTTTAATTTTTTTGCACGGTATCCTAATTCTTATTTTAAAATAAAAGTAGCCTAAATTACTCCATAAAACATCAGCTGTCTGACAGTAAAAGTACGCTAGCGACCTGTATAGCTCTCTCTTTCCCACACTGGAATTACTCCTGCATTATGACGTCATAGTAACCCCCCTGATATGATGAAATTCAGACAATAAAGACACACTCACCACTGTTGTGTAGGTTTGTGAAGAACATGAGCTCTGTAGGTCCCCTTTTCAGGAGTACCGTCGTGAACTATGTTGCCCACTAACTCGTAGATCGTCTTCCCGTTGTGTTTCGCCTTCACCTCTGGTGTTAATATATCGCCGAAGTCGACGTTTCTGCAATTCATTTGAATATAATGGAAACAGTTTTGACATAAACTTTGTTTTGTTTTCGAAAGGACTGAACCGATTAAAATGAAACTTCATACGCTTATGCAGGATACATAGGTCAAAAACTTGACATACAATTTTTTCGAAAAATCTAATTATCTTTTTTTTTAAGCATTTCGAAAAATTTCTCTGTCAACTTTTTAGACTTAAGTATCCTGCGTATGAAGTTTCATTAAAATCAGTTCTGTCATTTCGAAAAAAAATGAGTACAAAGTTCGTATGAAATGCCGTGAGACGTTAACGCTCCTATTATAACAGGCATTATTGGCTATCCACAATTAAACCAGTCCCTTAAGACGAATACTAATCTTCATCTCGTCATACTTACTTGACTGGGAAGTTCACAACAGTTGGGTTCTTCTCAACAAAGAATGTGTTCTTCGTAAACCTCTTGATGTACAATATCAAATAAGGCGGCAGCTGGGTGATCTCAAACCTTTTTAAGAAGTTCTCTTTGTATGTTTTGTACTCTTTTGAAGTCTGCCCGTTGAACTTTGAAAGTAGTTGGTACAGGTTCACCTAAAACCACGATTATTTGTTAAATCACAGATTAGACAATAGTTATAATAAATGATAATCCATTTATTTCAGGTAACAAAGACCTATAGATAACCTAATGGGGGCTATCGCGTGTGAATTCGCCGCTAGAGGCGCTAGTGACTACACTAGCGCCTCGGCATCGAAATGTCAGATGCCATAGAAAGTTCACGCGTTACGTGCTTTTTTATCACGTATTTTTACTAATATCACGATTGTGGTCTAGATTGAGCTATTCCTGATTAATTAAGACTTTTTGATTTTAAGTATCAACTTAGAATCTTATTGGTTACTTAGTACTTGGAGGTAAAAATAATGATTTTTAAATGTTTCATGCTTGCTAATTTTAGGGAGAATATTGTAAATAAATATATCTGAAGTTTACACTATGTTGTTATACGTAATAAAATAAACTTTTTATGAAGTTATTGGAACTGTAAACTACAAAATAGAATTATTGACATAGCCTTACGCGACAGTGACGCCATCTGGTGAGCTCAAAAACGATAGCCCTCATTATACATACTAATAACATTTTTGTTAGTATAACACTTCGTTTGTACGATGTTTTGTGCTTTCTTGTGGAATTTGTCCATTGAAGCGACGGAACACCACATCCTGCGGCCAAAAACTTTCTTCCAACACCAAATAGGAGCAAACACGTTGATATATCATGCGCACCACAAACGCCTTGAAATTGACTTTGCGGCGCGACTCCAGTAGCTGTACTCTTAGCCTGTACTTCCACCTTTGGCGAACGTACTCGTCGATGTCCTCTGCCTCAGTGATGTAATTTAGGCGAGAGATGTACACCGGGGTGTTCGGCTTCGCGGCGCGCAGTTTAACGTACCACAGAGCAAGGAGACGGCATTGTCAACACATGCCATAATCTTTCCATTTTTATAATATACCTGCGGTATAATATTTTCTCTAAACTCGTCAGTGAAGAGTGGTGTAGGAGGGAGGTCGCAGGTCAGATACAGGAAGGGAGACTCCGTTATCATCTCGCTGTACTCCTCACTGCTGAGGTCCACCTTAGCAGCGTCGTCTGCATCGGCTGGTGGTAGTTTTCTGGTAAATTGAATAAACAATTAATAAATTTTGGTTCAAATAGGATACAATCACGAGTGAGATGTCCATCTCACTCGTGATTGTAGGTTGTAGCAGGGGCTCGGTTACGTGCACGTACCGTTGGTAAAGTGTGCAAGCGCACGCGCTTCCAAATGGGCTTGTAAAGCGAAAATGCTTTTCAGTGTTTTCACCGGAGCCGGGTGTTTTAGTTTTTTTTATTTCCAGCCTTTTTCATTTAAAACTACAATAAAAAATTGGATTACTGTTATGTCTTTAGTCACATTCGCAAGATTAACACAAATTAATGGCCGTAAGAATCATCAAAATCGGCCCATGCGTTTAGTTCCCTAGAGTGCCACAAAGTAACAAACATACATAATATACCCCACCCCGATATCTCGGCTCTGAGGTATTTTGGATATAATTGTTCGTAGAAGAAAATCAATGTCTTCCTGTCTTCTTTCTAATGAAATACTTTCCATTAGTGGCTGAAGACATAAAAATGCCTCATTTCATATTTATTCGTAACAAATAATCTGTGAAAACTTATGAAAATAATTTCATAAGTTTTTTTATTAATAATAAGTTTTATTATAGGTATGTATAAAAAAACTTGTACTGTGATATTAAGGCATCCTACGGACATTTACGTCCCAAATGGCGCAGCGGTTGTGAGGCTGCCTTACGTTCTTAGGGTCCCGGGTTCGAATCCCGGTAGGAGCAAATGTTTGTGTGATCAGCATGGACATTTGTTTCCGAGTCATGGATGTTTATATGTATAATAAGTATGTATTTACAATACAAACAAAAAAGTATATATGTAGTAGTATCAACTATCTGGTGTCCACGACACAAGCCTCGTTGCTTAGTGTGGCACCTAGATGGCGCTGTGTGTAATTTCCAGCGATATTTATTTATTTATTTAAAAGTGGATGATGATCTATTTGAACGACTTTGTCAAAAAACTGTTTACGGTTTGCACTAGTGCTGCACTCTGGTGGCAGAACATTGCAGTAATACCACTATTTAGTCTGACTTTAAAAAATAAAAACAATTTGAAAAAAAAACATTTTACAAAAGTTTGTGTTTGTTAATAACCACATTGGTATAAACTACTGTGTCGCGGCCAGTATTTACTTCCGAACTATTCTATTGAAAGCCATTTTGCTTTCAGCTATTTGAATGCCAAAGGGTAGGTAATGTGTTCCAGAGCCTTTACCTTTTATCTTTATTTTTTGAGTAGAGAGAGTGTTTACCTGGTGTATATCCTCATATGACCAAGAAATGATTTGTAGATAATAGAACTGTTTGGTTTCTTAGTCCCATTGAGCGCCATGTGTAGAGAATTTAAAAACCAAGACATGAAGTCGATGGGATCACCTGCAAGTACAGAAATTATATTGCTTGTGTAAAGTCTAGGTAACTGAAAAAGATGTTTTTAGTGGTGCTAGAAACATGCTGACCCCTACATATCTGTACCATGACTTATGATATTATTGTTAACTGTAATAGACAAATAGAGGATCAGATACTATCCTATATTATACAAAGTGTATCATAAAAAACGCACGACTTCTCGTCTGGTGTCTCGGACCATGAAACAGAATAACTATTGTACGTAGAACAAATAGTTATTCTGTTTTCTTGAAATTTCGTAAAAAAATGGTCTTTCTATAGGGATTGACGCGATCAGCTGATCAACATGCATGGTAACAATATAAAAACAAAAAACTCCGACTGCTTAAAAATAATGAACAAAAGTTGGAAGCAGGCGGTTCTAATTTTAATATAAAATTATGAAAATAGAATGGGTCCTTTATTTTTTGTTTAGACTTTACTTTTTACTTTTTTTTTACTTTATTTTTAGTTTTTTAACAATTTGTGTTAAAACAGTAATATAAACGTGATAATAATATGATACATATATTTTTGAAATGGCCTTTCACTAGCTTTCATTTGATACCCATATTGCTATGGGAAGAAAAGAAAAAACAACGCAGGCGCCATTTTCATAACTTATATAAGTTAAGTAAGCCTATGTCAATACCACGATTCTGACGAATTCAACGACACCTCATTATGTCAAAAATTGTCCAGCCGTTTGGACAGTAGGGCGTGCCAAACAAATGAAAATACATACGCTCGCAAAACATTACCCTCCTTCTGAAGCAGTCGGGTAAAACTAAAAAGAAGTTACGAATTTCCAAAAGTCATATAACAAAAGTTGTTCAGTTTCATGGTCTGAGTCACCACACGAGACGTCGTGAGTTTGTTATGTTACACCAGTAAAATATTTTTAACAAGACATTTACCATAAACTATGAAGGTATGGAAAAAAACTCACTCTGCTTGATAAACTGGAATCTTTTCTTAGACCATAGTACAACAGCTTGCAGCATTTCATGGGGTGACACATGGGCTTTGAAAGCGCGCGGGTTCCATAGCTTCCGCAGCAGTTCGCCAAACCTCTGCACCAGTAGGAAGGACGAGTCACCGGGGGGCCGCTTCACGTTTGCATAGTTCTCTTCACGTAAGAAATAGTTGCGGAGGGGACGTACTTGTGATAGACACTAAAATCATAATGTTAATTTGAAACGACATTCTTCAAAGCTCACTTTGCAAATAAACTGGACAAGGCATCAGTAGCTAAGGGTCAATTTTTGTGAGAGGTAAGCCAGAGTACATATATTTAATTTGAGTAAATTATTTATCCATAGACTTTGTCATTTTTCAAAGGAAGCCGGTAGGAATCGAGTTGTAATGAACCTTCGCCACTGCAAGGCATTAAACATCTTATTCAGTTTCTTCCTTAGATTTCTAACGAACACACAAAAAAAGATCTAGAATCTAGTTGTTACAGGCCTACTACTTAACAGACACCAAGCTTGAGGTATTTGCATGTTGCAGGAGAGGTGTGCTCTCGGGCCACTAGAGCTCTGTCAACCCCCATGAAGAGTGCACTTATACCTCAGGCACTGTCTCTATTTAACAATAAGCCTGTAGACACAATACACAGAATGAATGTCTATTTTCGCTAATACTTTACTTCAACTGGGTGACATTATCAAGATCGACTTAACTAGTGCAGACGGCCAAATTGAAAGGCGATTGAATATTTAAGTATGGAGCCTGGCTTGGCTACTTTAAGCCATTTAAAATGGTGGAAAGCAGGCAATCTTTAAAAGAAAATATTCAATTTTCTTTTAAAGATTTATGTTACTAAACTCACCTGCAAAATGACATTGCAATAATCATTAGCCTTGATATTGTTGAGGCCCACAATTCCTGGCATGTACATTGTACTATCAATTGCTCTGGACAGCTTTGTGTTATAGTCCAGCTGCGTGATCTGCTCCGGAGTGAAGATCGGGTTGAGAACATATTTGATGTCATTTAATGATGAATCTAAAAGAAGTTTGAAGTTAGGAGCATTTTGTGTGTTCATTGTAATTATGAATATTTTCTCTTGCAGTAAAATACATTTCGCTTTAAAGGTAAATTGTTACTAAGCGAAAATTCAAAATTTTACAAAGGAGCCAAAATAAAAAAAAATCTCTTGTGCCTGCACGCTACAGGGCCTACAAGAATTGATAGATTCTAGTGATTTCCAGACTCATCGCTTAGGTCTGGGCCAACTCAATATACAAGGTGTAACCGGACCCTTCGCGACGCCGTCAATCGGACATATTGTATTTCGAAAATACAATTACCATCAATCAAAATTAATTTCATTCAAACCAATCAATCATATTTAAAGCTAAGAAATTGCAACGTTGTCATATTCAACGTAAGGGTGTTTAACATTAAGAATCGTGACTTGTCGAATTATTTTGTATGAAAAATGAAAAAAATAAATAAATTGACAAGTAATTCATAGGTAAGCTAATTTTTTTTTTGATAGCGTACCATGAGTCTTTACCTAGAGTTATGGGATATAAAAAAAAAACATCTTGTAGATTGATATCAACACGCTAAGAAAAAGAGGGAATAAAAGACTTACCAATAACTTCATAGTTATCAGGCAGACAGTAAAACTTCAGTGTATGAAGGTTTAGAAATACGTGATGACCATCAGCGACCGAATGAGTGTAGGCATGAGTGTTTGTTCCTCTACCCTGTTGACAAAACATACAGCCAATTTTTTTTTTTAATATCTAGCTAACGTTCTCAATAATTAAAGGCACAGAAGTTAAAACCCTGACTCCTAAACTAGGAATACCTGTGACTTAGGAGTCAGTTACACCACTTGCTTCTGCCACTTAGACACTATAAACCCTTATGAAAATTAAGTGCTGATGAGAGATTAAGGTGATAATTATACAAAAAGAATATATTTTAAATTATCATCATCAAAGTCATGTCATATGAGAGAGAAATATTCTTGTAAAATATAGTAATACAGTAGTCTCACGGAGGACGCGTGGTTTCGCGAGAAATGGAGAGACCTTTGCCCAGGAGTGGGACAGAGCAGGCTAGGCAAAAACAAGTGTAAGTTTGATTCGAGTGGAGAGGGTTCCGTCTGTTTATAATTTCTTTTAGGTTTTCCTGTAATCTTTAGGCAAAGAACTATTTTTTGTACTTCATTCAAAATTGTCGGCCTTTTGGTTTCGGAGTTGAGGGGGTCATAAGGAATTTTCGACTATTTTCTTATAATTTCAATATAATATCTCAAAATAATATAAAAAAATATATTTGAGATGCTCACAATGAGCATCTCTCAGTATAGACCCCTAAAAACTAGCCTTTGTTACTCATTACTGCTTATAACATCAGCTATCTGCCAGTAAAGGTCCTGTCAAAATTGGTCCAACCATTTCGAAGATTAGCCGGAACAAACAGAAAGAGACAAAAACCCGCACGCAAAATACGCGCTTAGATGTGGAGTTGCGGACACCAGCCCGCTATACAACACAATACAAGAAACAAAAATGTACAAAATGTTTTTTTAATTATCCTTTATTTTTATTTTTTTGATCAGCCTATTGCAGATCACAGTTTGACATAGGCATCCTGAAGCTGCACCACAACAACTTAAGTTAAACTCACCCAATACAATGTTTTATGCAAACATGAAGCAGGTTCAGTGGTAGCAAGCACTACTACTGAGCCTGATGTATTGGGTTTGATTCCCAGTTCATTATTTTTATCATATTCATTATTCATTAGCAGCTATGTCTGGATTTGAGTCCAGTTGATGGCAATAGCCTTGCCCCCTGATACACCCATGTACTTCTATAACATATAAATCATGGCAATCACAGTACTTTTACAGTTATTAAACCTTGTAACTGGGAACACTAATAACATGACATTGGCTAAATGCACAAACCGTGTGAAGCCAGAAAAATAAAAAAATAAAAAACTGGGAATGTAGCTACTTTTTGTTTTCGATTGAACATTTAAAATAAGGGCTTTGGTTCTGATATTATGTATTTTGATATACATAAATATAGTCTGACTAGTTTTATTTACCTGAAAGTACTTGCCACAGACGAGACACGCATAAACATTGATTCTCGTTAATGAAACCGAACATAACTTCTCAAAATCAAAGTCCAGGACGTGCCTGTTAATAGTATCCAAATAGGGGCACTGAATATGTATCGTCTTTGACGAAGGTTCTGGAACAATATAGTATTTTATTAAGCACTAGCTGTTGCCCACGGCTTCGCTTGCGTTTTGGTCGGAAATTATCCCACAGGACGTTGTAAATATAGCCTATGGCACTCGGGGATAATGTAGCTTCCTATTAGTAAAAGAATTTTCAAAATCGGTTTAGTAGATCCAGAGATTACCCCCTGCGTACAAACTTACAAACAAATTTTACCTCTCTAAAATATTAGTATAGAAGTATTGATAGGGAAAATCGTTGTTTCTTATTGAATTTGGTCAGCGAGGTTATAATTCTTACCGGGTAAATCCGTGCCATTTTCTTCGGATAACTTTCGCTTTTTAATATTTGTTTGTATTTCAGACATACTTAGAGTCTGTAATTGCTGTCTTAAAGTTATGTTTTTTGTAATAAATGAAGAATACGACGACTATTTATCTTTCTTGTTTGACAACGTTGACAATAGACAAGCCCTACAGTGTTTCCACTTTAATTATTTCCTTTCCCCACGCATCAGTTGAGATTTCCCCTTCTCAGGACTTTTTTCCCCTCAAAAATTATTCTGTTATAGTTTTGGCACTAGTAATAAAAATCTGCTCAACGGTCACTTATCATTTGGTCACATTATATTAAGGTAGTACTATCGATAACAAAAGTGTCAAAGTGTGTGTTTTGTGTAATTTGACTTCCATATTATTTATATTTGGCAAGGCCACGTAAAAAAAGCAGATAGAAGTATTTTTCAGTAACTTTGCTTCACACTCAAAATAAGATCATGCGCAAACATCTATTATTTATAGTAATTTACTTGAATGTTGGAGTTAAATTTGTCAAATAAAAAACATAAAATATTTAATTGGAAACGCAAACGATGAAAAATATCTGAAACAAGTTTTTTTTTGGTTAGGCTTTACTTATGATTTCCCTCGAATTCCCCTGTTCATCTCTTTCCCCTATTTCTTCCCCTCTGGACCCTAATTTCCCCTCAAAAGGGGAATTTCCCCTCATTGTGGAAACACTGAAGCCCTGTCAAGGCGAATTGTTTGACAGTCACAGTGTTGCCAGATGACCGCTTCTCGTTCCCCCCAATTTAGGTTTCTAAGAATAAAACCCCCACTTATGGCAATTTCTTTTTATTAATGAAATTTTTACAATTTTACACTATTTCAGCATTAGCTTTCATTACAGAATTCGCATCTTCACTAGTGTCGCGCGTTGCCATGTCGTATACAGTTTCATATATTTTTTCTGAGTTAAATCTATAACATAATTGAACTGTGTTTAAAATGAACACATCTTTCTAGCAATTAATTTCTTATTACCAAGATGGATTGGCAGTGTGAATAGCTAATTTGTATCGAAGCTTGTCTTTAATAATTGCTACTGGGAGAAGGCTTTTTGCACAACACCGTTATAAAAACGCAACGACCAAATTCCTAATGAAAATTTCCTAACAAAAATACAAATTATATCACCCAATTCCCTCCAAACCCAGATTTTTTCCCTCCACGAATCCTCCCAAAGATATTGTCCCCCAATCCTGCCCCATAACTTTAAAAAACCCCCAGATATGGGGGGATTTCCCCCAATCTGGCATCACCGGACAGTCACAGAAGCTGAAGACTTCTGCCTACTCGGCCATTAATCATTGTACAGAAGCTGAAAAGCAGAAGTGATAGTTTCAAACATCAGGGGCGGCACTGCAGTGCATTCTAGCTTTAAGGTGGATGCGCAAGGATATCCCGCGAAATTTAAATTTTCTTAGGTTTATTGCAATTTGCAGGTCATTGTCAGGTTGTATGTTGATGAAAATATGAATCGCCCCAGTAACACGTATGGAGTTACAGAATTATAATCATTCAAATCATCAATACAGCTCTCCAAGTTCATATAATCACATTCAATAGCTATTTCATGAAAAAGTCACTCTTTGAGATTATATGAACTTGGAGGGTTGTATTGATGATTTTAATGATTATAATTCTGTAACTCCATACGTGTTACTGGCGCGGTTCATATTTTCATCAACATACAAACTGACACTGACCTGCAAATTGCAATAAACGTAAAAAAAAAAATTCGCGGGCTACCCTTGCGCATCCACCTTAATCGTAAATTCTTAAATGTAGCTTATTATATCTTAAAATCTTGTTACTACTAGCAACGTAACTGAAATTACGTTGGGTAAAGATAAAGCTAGGCTAGGCTAGGACTAAGACTTGCCAAAGTAAGGTACACGTGCTAGATCGGCTGGTCATGGATGAAGTTTTATGAAAAGTGGGCTCTAAATCAATACCAATAACTGTGTTTCAAGTGTGTTTTAATCTTAATTGCGTTCCATTTTCCGAATAAACAATATCTGAAACATGAAGCCATAGACAATTGTGTAGAAAGTTTTGACAGCTAGTTGACACTAGTAATGACAAGCATTTGTCATCCTGAAAATCGAATCCACAATCGTCATTTTCTTCCCGAAAATGGCCGCATCAGGAGGAAATATTGAATGGTCTACAACTGTTAAACCAATATTAACAGCACTTTACGGCCCATTCTTCGACAAAAACGATGCTGTTGAAATCATCCAAGCCATCATCAAAAGGTTTGTTTCATCAATGCACATTAACTGTTGTAACAAAAGTTATTTTGACGGCTCATCTGATTCATCGTTGGCTTGTTACTTATTTAGTAATAATATTACAATTAGGTTATTGTCACTTAATATATCACGATTTTGGAGAACTATTCCTTTCCTTGATGGCCGTTGAATATGAATGCATAATCTGTGACTTACAGTTATCATGGACAGCCAATAGAAATAATCTAGAAATACCCAACACAATGAAAACAAAAATGTATCGGTTATTAAACTGCTACCGTCTTAAAATCAGCATTGTGAACATCACAATCTTCTCTACTTCGTCTGTACATTTGACTTGAATCGTAAAACTTATTAGAAAACCATGTATTTACGCTTAGTTCAATTCATGTATGCTGAAAAGATGAATTACCTTGCTCGCAGTGAAAGTGAGTTCCAGAACCATGAGGACATCTACGACTTGTTCTACACATGCTTTGCATGCCTCTCTGCACATTTTATTAGCATGAATGCTAATAATTGTAAGTATATCTGATTTTTTATTGGTTTGGTATTTGTATTTCTATTTTGTTGGTGAATCAAATCAATACATAAATTATTATTGATTACAACCTCAGTTTTAGAAGCGTCAATAGCTATGGCCAAAATATTGCAAATAACAAAACTAATTTTAATTTTCTAATAATATTGTTTAACAAAGTAATGAAAGTCTTCTATTTGAAATTGTTAATTCAAACAAAAATTGATTTTGTAAAACAAAGCTCTTATTGTCATGCTATGACTTTGTATGAATCCAACTGAAGTTTGTAAAAAATTAGGTGATTTCACAATATTTTGCAACATATTTTTTTTTTGCAATGGGTGTTTTCCTGGATATAGAAAGGTTAAACGGGTTGATTCAAAGAATTGTTGTTACTTAACCAACAATACACATCACTTAATTGTACTTTATGATTTAGAAAGTCAAAATGTGATAGGTAATTAATTAATAACTTATTAACATTTTAGTAGTTCTCTTCAATAATTAGCTGAGGAGCTTGTGGCAAAATAATAACAGCTGCTCGGGTCGATCTTTAGGTTACGCCATGCTTGCCTAGGTTGGTCTTGGGTGACAGCCCATTACGGCCCATTAAGCTGTTGGTCCTGACTGTCATCTGTAGATCTTGTGACAGTCCCTACAGGTAGTCAATGCCCAAAACGTCCGGAAACCAGTCCTACCAAGGGGTATCGTATTGTATTATCCAGTACTAACTCGGTTGTGGAGGTCGGATAGGCAGTCGCTCCATGTAAAATACTGGTATTCAGCTGCATCCGGTTAGACTGGAAGCTGACCTCAACATAGTTGGGAAAAGGCTAGGCAGATGATGATGATTCATCATAATTAGCAAATTAGAAAAAAAACATGACTCCACCCTTGGAAGTTCTTTTGTATTTTGGGTGCGCCGGTGGGTACGCCATATGAATATTTGTTCTGTGCAGGGATCAACCCACAACATGCAGCCATTGTCTTTCCAATAAAGTTAAATGTGTTGTGGAGCAATTTGGGAGAGGCAACTCATTCAACTCATTCTATCGCACCCACCGCTGGACGGTCCAGCGGTGGGTGCATTAGAATGAGTTTATTAATTTAATAAAAGATTAATTTGTAATATCATCTACTGAAGCTAGCCACTCCATTCTGTTTTAGTACCAAATGACCAACTAAGCACTGCTAGAGATGCATTCAGAGTGATTCTCCGACAAATACTAAAGAAGCTCTCCGAAGCTGGATTGAGCTGTGATGACACCAACAATACGACTGCTGCTCCCAATGTTTCGGTTAAGCAGGTTTGTATGAGTTTTGTAAATTAGAAGCTTCTAAAGAAATAATGTTTTTTCAACATCAGTCATTTCATACCTAAAAATAAAAGAGAGCTAAAACAAAAACGTTTTCCCTTAACATTTTTTACTATTACAACGAGAGTCTAGCAACCCCTTTAACCCCTTCTTTTTGTTACGGATGGGAAATCATCTAATGACCCCTCTCACTCTGGGCG
This sequence comes from Eugnorisma glareosa, assembly GCA_947578425.1. Classification (NCBI taxonomy): domain Eukaryota; kingdom Metazoa; phylum Arthropoda; class Insecta; order Lepidoptera; family Noctuidae; genus Eugnorisma; species Eugnorisma glareosa. The sequence continues at coordinate 18,291,590 of OX387959.1, forward strand.
GAGCGGAAGGGAGTGTCGGACTTGTACTAAAACCCATCCTGTTCCTTCTTTTGCCTTTTGTGTTCCAGGGCCGCGGTATCTCTTTCGAACAGTCCCGCAACCTTGGCTTATGGGTACACCCCCCATAAGAAAATCTTTTTTTTTCCCCTTAACATTACCAGAGTCTAGCATTAACCCTTACACTGCTATTTAAGTTTGAAACTACTAAAAATTATAGTTTAATTAAAACATTTTTAGAATTAATTTTTTTAAATACTGTTTGTGTTAACATGGTTTAACTGATATATCATAGATCTGGCTGCTATTTGAGTAAAAGTACCAAAAATCACGTATAAGCCAAAAATACTTTGGACATTTGTTCAAAGACTCAAACCATGGTTGGTAGAAATAGACAAGAGCGTGAAATATACATTCTTTTTTTTCGTTGCTCTCTTACAATGTGTTTAGTGAGATAAATGAGTTGAAATTCATATAAGGCCACCGCAACAGGATTACAAAGTGTTATGGTAAAGACTACCAAAATGTAAGAACAACAAAATGATGCTATGGAGACCTAATAAAAATGTTTATGCCATCATATCAACACTTAAAACAAGCTAACATTGTAATAATCTACTTTCTAAGATAAGATAAACAACTACTTGCGACTTTAAAGTATATGTTTTTCCCCCAGCTACTGTTGCCCATTGTGGGGCTATGCGGAATCGACGGCGGGGGCTACCCGCAATCTGACCTAGTGATCTTGACTTCACTACTGAAAAATGCAAAACTACCTGCACACGTTTCTGTGCCTGGTATGTACTTATAATTAATAATAATAATAATAATCGTTTATTTATAAAAAGGGGCACATTTACAATAACATGTCTTATCAATAAAATAGAGCACATTAGCTTATTTGCCTGAACTAGGTTGAACCTGTGTTTCAGGCTACAAGGTGCATAAACCTTAAAACCTTAAAATAAATAAATTAACGTTACAAGAAAAGTAAAGTAAACTTATATAAAAGTGATATTAATTAAAAAATTACTTCAACATTACTCTAGCACATGTTCTGTATAGCAGCTACGGAGCCCCCCTATAACATGGGACTTTAACATAACTGACGAAATGTGGGTGTACTATTAGGTACACCCCTGCCTAACCCTTTGGCTATTACAGGCGTGATGTTATGTTATGGTCTGCGTCGTGTTATATACTGCACGGGATCGACATTACCTCAACACGACCTGTTTAGGATTCATTGTATGTATTTACATTCTGTAACATGCACTTATTACATTGTTACGGCATAACCTCAGCTCGGAAGCTCATTTTGTGTTGATGATGTCGACCCGGTGCGTTCTACCATAACTACAACTATTATTAGCAACTACTTGTACTTAGCATTGGTTTCACCTCTCTAGAGTCCCAATCAACAAAATCATCAGTCATACCAAGTTCCATTACGTCACTGGCTTCTCAAACGACACCCACTGAGAAGCAGCCGCCGTCGAACGCCCAGCGTCGTTCTGACGCGTTACTGGAACAGCTGACGGCGCCATTACGGAACCCAGTGGCGTCGATAACGTCATCTCAAGCCGCGCCGGCCACAGCCGTCCTGTCGCCCGGAAGTAAGGATAGTTTGGAGAGTGCTAAGGATGGGAATGCTTCACAACAGGCTTCTGTTGATATGAAGGTACGTTTATATCATTATGGAGATATGACGTTGACGTGAATTTTATATTTAGAAAGATGTAGATTCTAATAAAGTCTAAAGGTACATTCAGATTTTGGTGCTTTCATAAAATGAAACACAATTGTTTGAAGTAATATGCCGGGAATTTTTCTGAAGCAGATGAATCATCTTAAGAATGTCCACACAACTGTAAACAAAGCTATACATTTCCAGTAATCTTGCTTTGTGAAAATGCTTGGCTCAATAATCAATGGCCTAATTTACTTTTTTTAATTTCACAATTAATCAAAAAACAATTGTTTGTAAGAAAATACCATCAAATACATTCCGTCCTACAGAAGTGGGTGGCATCAACCTGCTCATCGTTGCTGATGGAGCTCAGAGCCGGCTCCGTGGTGCTGAAAGTGTGTGCCTCGCTGCCTTGTCTGCAGCGGTACCTCAACCGCTGGCAGACTGCGAAGGATACCGCCGTCGCGCCTCAGTTCAACTCTGATGCCTCGCTGTATGTATACATTCTTATGACCACCAAATAAGTGACCGCGTTATCGTCACGGAATTGGGTTGAGCCGATCAAAAACAAACGATGTAATAAAAACGCAAAAGATGTAATTCACCTCGTTTCGGTTGGATACCGCGTGGGAGTATCCTCTTTTAGGCCCGGAATCCACCAAAGCGGAGATGTGTGAAGCTGATGGGAGAGGAGATGGTTAGAAGCTAGGGATGTATCCACCGTAGCTGTGCGGAGCTACGTACTGGCTGGACCAGAGCAGAGATGTGTTTACAGGGTACTCGCTGCCAGTTTTCGAGACCGCCGCAGAACACAGCTCGCCAGACACGTCTCTTCTGGTCCGCGGTGCGCTGCCGCCGACTACGGAGACTGGCCTTAACAAATATAAGACATCAGTCCTCTCTGCTGAACCGCTTCTACTATAGCTAAATGGACGAGAAGTATAAAAAACGAAATTCTATTGGTGGTTTACAATACATCTCTCCTCTTCTCGTGTCAAGTCGTGTCGTGTCGTGCCGCTTCGGTAGAGTTGAGGCCTTATTGTGCGGACATAAAGTACTTTTTGACTGGCTCAAGCCCATTCCACGTCGCGATAAGTATGGTCCCTATCTCAGGTGTTGGGTCCTTTTGTTATGTGAATCCTCCCTGCTTGCCGTTAGTCTCGATAACTTCTTGCTGAATCGAATCTAATGTGACTCGAATATTTGTTAAATTGAATAATTGAGTATGAAGATTTATTCCCTGTATCCCATGTAGGTCGACAGATTTTATTTCAGTATCAACACCATTATAACTCCAAATTGTTTACTAGACGTACACGTAATAATACTTTCACTTCTCATGCTCTAAAAGTTCGTCTTTATGTCGTGCGTAGGCGACATAAAGTCGCTTTTTATGCTCTCGAGCATAAAGTAAAATCTTCGTCGAAGACCAACGCAATCGGCCCAACAGCCACACGAACAACTTCAATTTCATAGAATAACCTCTAAATTCTAATTCGTTCCGTTAGTATTCTAAGAATAAGGCAAGGATACCAACAGCCAAAGTACACAATAAAACTTCATGAAATAAACTTATATTTTTTATTTCGTCCATTTATTATTTCTCATTGCCCTAATGTAACTTTCAATTTTAATTAAATTTACAATATTTACATGTTGCTGTTTCATTTCGCAATCCATGTGAAAAGTAGAGTGTACAACTCGTCCATAAAACCCATTTTACACTCTATATCCATCCTCGCTCGCAAACTCGCTCGAATGGATAAACGTCTCGCGTAAAATGGTGCGATTTATGCACTTGACGTACAATGTGCTATTTGTGCCTTTAATAAACCTAATTTATTTTTGTAGTCTTCACTTCCTCGTAAACGAGGTGCATGTCTGCCGCCTCGCTTTGTCTCTGCCTTGCCTCGAGCCGTTCACGCCCGAACGGATCATGACGCTCAGTGACGTCAGCATCGCTGGCTTACTCTGCGCTACTGCTCAGGTAATTAAATGCTTTATTAAATTATTTTTTCAAGTAATTAAAAAATACTGTTTTTTTTTTTAATTACTCGTTTGCAAACTGTGAATAAACTAGAATTCTGATGATTATGGTTAAGGTTTATAGTCTATCATCACGGAATTACAGTTTTCCATGATCCTATCCTCTTCTGTCGTACGGAACCGTCGTTTGCTAGAGCGAGTAACAGCGGGAATGCTGTAGCACGCGGCAGCATGGACGATACGCTCAGCAGCGCGCTCTGTTAATGTAATTTACCCCTTTAGTGGTTGAATTTACAAAAAATCTTTCCTAACTGTTCACTTTTCTCATAAAAAGAACTTTAGTGCAACATTTCAAGCGTCTAGAACAGGCCCGTCCATCGTACGACACCCGGGCCACCTACCGGCCGCATAGGTCTTCTATCCGGCCCGTGAGCTATTTAAAACCTTATAAGACATCAATCGAACATTGTTTAAAACATGTCCCTAAGTCAGTTATTCCCTTAAATTAAATATGGCGTATATTTACCTACCCGCCCCACCTCAGCTACCCGCGAATGCAGACCGCATCATCGCAGTCTAGTCTGGGGAAGCTTGTTTTATTTAAATATAGAGGTCATTTGATATTTCTTTTGGCCCTCTACGGTTACAAAATACTAAACTTGGCCCTCCATAAAATCGTTTTGGACACTAGACGTCTAGAATGTTTTGTCATGAATGAATTTAACTTTTGAAATAAGTATAATATTTCAACTGTCCATGTTTTATCTCCTAACAGGCATCCCTACACCCAAAAGACGAAGAGTATGAGCAGCAGACGGCCACGCTGGTGGAAAGTGCACTGAGCCTGTACAACACTGTTGGGGAGACATTCAAACAGTCCACTCGCGCTGGTGGTTATGTAAGTATCGAGTTATTATAGACAGTGTTTGTTTGACACTTTGTAAGTGATATGTTTGATTATGTTATGTATTTTTTTTCGAATTTTTTTTAGAACTAATCAAAGCCACTTAAGCTGCTATCAATATCGCCAGCTACTGAGCGACTACGCTACATACTCTTCACTATCTACTTGGCGACTTCTATCAGTGATAGAAGGGAACAGAGCTAAAATAAATCGCATGGAGTGGAAATACAGTGTTTTTATTTCATTACTGTATTAATTCCCAGGTATATCAAAACCACCTAATGATCGGCAGCTGGGTGCTGCTCTGCGGCCTGCACCACGCGCTCGCAGGCGCGCCCTGTCCCTCCACTACACCCGGCAAGAGCCCCGCTAAAACCCCGTCCAGGCCTTACAATCTTACTAAAATGTAAGTACTTTTTAACAGTTGCTTTGAAATGTTGATGTTTTTTGTGTAATAGACCTAATAATTCGGTAAGGATTAGATCTTTGTAGTATCAAGATATCAACCAGCCGTCTGGACGAATGATATGAACTAAAGATACTGCGTAGGAATAAGGCAATAGCGGTTGCCAACATTATAACAAACAATGTAGGTATCATTTTTCTTTGAAATGAAGAACGTCAATAGTTCTAGGTAATTGACCGCAATTGCCATTCTAAAATGTAACAATTAGCCAGCTATTTGAGCTGGCCATCACAATTTTCTTGCTCAAAATTTACAGTTCAAGCCCATCTACGGTTAATTTTCTAACACTGATGTCTGTTTCCTAGGCAACAAGGCCTCGGCGTAGTATGGGTAGCGCTGGGCGGGCGTTGCCTCGCCTGGGTGGGCGTGCTGCTGTCTGACGCGCGCCTAGAAGCTATGAGTTGCGGCGAGGCAGTAGTCTCCACTCCTGCGCCGCTGCACATCTTAGCACAGCATACTGCACATCAAAGGGAGCTGAGGCTCGCTTCCGCAGCACCTTTACATCAGGTAATGTCAATTGAGTCTAAAATTAATAGCTTTTCTGGTCTAATGGTAGTTTCTGAAAAAAATCGCAGAAAGTACTACCAGATTTAAATCAATTTTTGAAATGTCACGGGCCGGCTCGATTTCCACCAACGCAAAGAGAAGAGAGTAGACTCCTTTCCGCTTTGGAGGAAATCAGGCCTTATGAACGTAGTGATAACCAAGCTTTTTAGCATTTCCCTAATATATTCTTACTTTGCAGTAACAATTTATCACAAACTATTTCCACAGCTTCTAGTAGCGTTAGGCGTAGTGTGCTACCGCAAAGCAACGAACCTGAAGCGCGCGGTGGTACAGAAGCAGCACCAGGACGCCGACCCCGATCGCTCCGACTCCACCGTCTACTTCCAGGACATGATACTGTGCTCCGAAGACTCGGAGACTGACGACGGTATGAAACAATGCCCTATCTCTGTGCCCCAGTTTTAAAGTACTCTCTGCGCTACCACCGACGAACACGTAAAAGTGGTTAAGCTTTGAGCCAGAAATTCAAAATTCAGTTGTGCCAGTGACTTGAATATGAAGAATAGCCAATGATTGTCTTTACTTGAATCAACCTTATCAAAACACTCGTACATAAACTCGTACTCGTACAGAACGCCACCTGCTACATAAAATTGGAGTGTCAAATTAACAGCTTTTACTGAATGCATCTACAAATATATACGGCACTTATAACAAAAACAAATTTTTTAACCTACTTCCAAAAAGGAAGTACATACAGTAAAACATAGAACCTCCTGTTCTATGTTTTACTGTATGTTTTTTTTTTACAATTTTTTTCTGTCTGTCTACCTGTTTGTTCCGGTTAATGTCTGAAACGGCTGGACCTGTTTGACGGGACTTTTACTTGCATACTAACATAAGCTACTTTTATTTTGGAAAATAATTAGGGTTCCTTGCAAAAAAATTAAAACCCTTGATATTGGTAACAAAATTTGATTCAAAAAGGAAATTAATATTTTTTTTTATAATAATTTCACGCGAACGAAGGTCGCGGGCAACAGTTATATTTATACAATCTTTGTTTTCTTATCAAAACTAGTTGATAATAAAAATAACCTGAACTCTTTTGTCCAGAAGACAGCGAACCATTGTTCGGCCTCTGGTTCGAATCGACCCTGGTGGCTCCCGACATGACTGACAACAGCGGGCTCGTGCGCGCGTCTGGCAACACCGACAGCAATGATAACACTGACGCGCCGCAACGGCCGCATCAGGCCATCGTGCCCGACAAGGCTGAGCCTTATTCTGTAAGTGTTGAGTTGAAGTTTTTTTTAAATCTTTCTGGAGTATTGACGCTACCTAAAATTTTTCGTAAAATTGTTTCTGTCCATGGGAATTCCTTAGTCTTGAAGATTGCTCGAATAGGTCAGTGACGCTTCTTGAATTCGGAAACTGAAATACCTGTGAAGTTGACAAGGCTTATAGTGGGGTGGAGCCTTTGTATAACCGGCAAATGTAGCTTTGAATTGATAATTAATTTTTGCCTGTGCTTTGATCTGTGCCCACAGCAACCAGGCCTCTGCTTTAGAAGTCGGTGCGCCGCGGTATCACGCGAACCTAAAGCGTTTAACCTTCTGAACGCCACAGCATAAACGCACGCGCGTGCCCTCCACGCCAAGCCACAATTTCACCTACCATTTTGTCACATAAATATGTGACAAAATGGTAGGTGTCGTTTGACGTACAGAGCAGGGGCTTGCTTGTCACGTATATGTGACAATGGCGTTGAAGAGGTTCCAGTTTTAAGTTCAAAACATTTTCTCTAACAACGATTCTTCTGTTCTAGTACATCACTCTAGCAACAGAGGTGTTCACCCTCCTTACTGAGGAGATCATCAGTGAGGGCTCAGAGCGTCTAGGACAGCATTCGCTTCAGCTTCACGATGCGCACCAGGCTTTACTCGCTGCCCTGGCTAAGGATTTGGATAGAGAGACAGCGCGTACTGATACTGGTAAGCTATTTTTTGTATTTTAACAATTATAGATCTATGCTTCCCTAACCAATAACGATCGAGCTGACCGTCCACTACCCATTATTGGTCAATGAACGAACAGATTTGTATTTTATTTTAAAAACCTGTAATTTTCTTTTTTTTTATGGTTTCATGTGTTTTTGTTTAATCATAAAACTGATTTTATTATTATTAAAATGACTGTATGTACACACATACGATCATTTTAATAATAATAATTTGCAAAAATAAATAGAACTTTGAAGGATCATTTTGGACCCCATGCAAAGACTTAGGGATGTGATAAATATTAAAAACGCGTACACAAATACAGTAATACATATTCCACCACCCAGGTACAATCTCAACATGCTTCGGCCCCCGTCTAGGAGCGCTATACGGCTCATTCAGCTCAGCCCTAGTGCGATACTTGCACAACCTGAGCGGAGCGCCCGCGTTCGCGTCGCTGCAGCCCGCTTTACATCAACAGCTGATTTCAGCGGGATCGGAGAGGACCAACATGACTCCTTTGCAGGTTTGTGACACTGTATAGTATTTTAAGCTCTTCCCGTGTGACTTTCTTCTTTATCGTGTGGTTAGTGCCTAACCTGGCCCTGCAGTCTCGACATAGATAGCGATCGGAAAACAACCGAATTCGGTCGCAAAGCTATAACGATGCTGTTTTATGATGGAAGCGATCCGGACGCGACCCGCCGGTGTCGGCTTCCACCTTAATTCCGCATCGTTATGTATGAGTTTGCGACCGAATTCGGTTGTTTTGCGATCGCTATCCATGTTTAAACTGCATGGCCTGGTGTCAGAATTTTTATGCCGCCCATGGGCCTCTGACCAAGCGCGTTAAGACGTTGATCCTGTGTCTGATCTCTTCTTAAACAAACGGGTCAGTTTGCCGTACTATCGAGCTATCAGAGGGATAGAGAATGTTTGTGCACTGACTGCGGACAGTGCGAAATAATGGCTGTAAAAGTATACACAGCGAAACAAATAGGCACTTGTTCTCCCCATCATTGCGATAATTCTTTTGTTTTGGATCATTACCTGGGAACCTTTTAGTTACGGAGATATTGGGGGTCAAAGTTCCAACTTTCTCACAAGTTTTTTTTTATAATACAAGTTTTTAATGTTATAACTGTACTTTAAAATACTCGACTCCCGTACTCTTCAATGGTTCTATCAGCCCAATGTTTTGACTGCGTTACATTGAGTCCTAGTAAAACGTGGATTTTGCACCCCAAAAAGTCGTTTCTCAGCAATATTTTTTGAGTTACTTAGTTTGCTGCATTATGAGTGGCTCCCATAACACGCAATGTCAGCTGTTGCAGTACCATGCTCAAAAACATGGTCACCGTCGTCTTCACATTTTCACCTGTTTTACCGAGAAATACAATTAAAACTTCGGTGTATTTTTAACAGGTCGGACCCCGCGTCGTGAAACTCCTGGGCGGCATGGTACTCAGTAAGCAAGCGGCTGAACGGGAGAACAGTATCCTAGCTATGTGGCACAAGATTGTCAATACATTGCAAGAGTGCGCGTTGCAAGCACAGCCTTCGCAGGACCATGATTATGAAGGTATGTATGGCGTTTGTAGGGCGACATGAATACTCTGATGCACCGAATGGTTACATGCACGTCTCTGGTAACTATTTTATAGTTTAAGAGCAGCTTTCACTGTTCGGTTGTTACCATTGACGTGACCATTATTAAACAGGTTGTAACGCAAAAATCGCAATACCTCTTCGGTGGTGATTCAGACTATCAAACCGGATAACTTTCCCTAAGGCGCGAATTCTACAGAAGCGGCGAAAGGTGAGGGTGCGGAGTAGGCGTGGAATTTATAACGAAACGAAAGAACGGCGTGCCTGCGCCGCGCCGCGTGAGTTTAATTCACGACACGTCGCGAAAACGTTCTGAAACGGCATCATGCCTGCGCCGCGCCTTCACCTTACGCCGTTTCAGTATAAATCGCGCATAGGGAACAAGGGGCGAAAAAAATGTTGAACTTCCCATACCTACAACGTATCGCAATCCATGTTCCTTATGTAAAGTTGTCCAGTTTTTAGGGTCTACAGAGGTATTGCACTTATTCTACATGACTCGTCGAGAGCGTCTACACTCTCGCTCAAATAATATGCTTTTATCTTCCTTGAGACCAACCATTTGGTCGCCCTGTTTCACATTCAATTTATCCTGTATAAATAGAATGTGAAACGGCGACCAAAATTGATTGGTAATTGGGTGCTTTCCATGAAATGGGTATTACAACTGTATGTATACTTTGTTTTTTTAATCTCAGCGACTAAATTGACACATGCAAATGTCAAACTTACAAATAATGCTACCAGCTCTTTTGTGTAGTGTTGGACCTACGATACCGGTTTGTTGAATCGTAACTTTTTATGTTTATTAGACGATTAGAAAAAAAATGTCAGATGCCATCAGTGTTGTTGGTACACAGTAAAACGGATATATAAACCCTTTTCTCTTAGAAAACAGTAGAACTTTAAAAATTACGGCAATTATTGGAACTTGACACCATACAAACAATTACAATTTAAAAAATAATTATGTTAATATGGCAGTTACTATGTGATTTTGAGTACGGCAACCCTAAATTTAACAGGAACAACACTGGACGCCGTTTTATTTCCCTAAAAAATGATACTACTGATTTTATTAACGGCAATTTACGGTAGTGGCACTTCACTATTTTAGAATTGCAAAAACTGGCAACCCACGTAATGTCAGTTTAGTCTCTGAGATTAAAAAACGGGACTTTAGTAATGTACTTTTTTGACAAAATGGTTTTCGAAGGATTAATTTGTTCATAAACTATCAGAAAAGTATCAGTTCACCATCCTGAATGCCGTAGATTTCTCACAATCAGCAGTTTATGGTAGAGGGTGGGAAAATTAAAAAAAAAAAATGGTTTCCCCAAAACACCCAGTTGGGACCCCAACTTATCGGGGTTACAATTGTTGCAAATAGTCTAGTATCACTCATTTCAAGGGATGCATCCAATTACCAAAAGATGCGACGTCACAACGCCAAGTCTATACGAATTCCCTCGTAAAACTTTTCGGGTGACATCGCTACGCTTTTATGTGTCTCTCTCAGGGCTGTCGCAACTATGGATAGAAGCGTTCTTTTTTTTTTAAAAAAAGAGGCTCTTAGATCTGCGCCAGGGCTTAGATCCGGACTCCACCAAAACGGAGACGAGCGGAGCGGTGCGATGACATGCAAGATTCAACCAATCCTATGAGAGACGAAAAACGGGATGTGTGACCAATCAGATTCGTTGAAGAATGTGATTGGTTGATTCCCGCATTTGTCTCCACCTTGGTGGAATCCGAGCCTGACTTTCTAGCCTATCTTTGAAAAAATTACTTCATTGACTTGTAAACGTGGGCCTCTTTAAACACTGTCAAGACACCACAAAAGGCTCAAGTAGTCTCGTAGTCTGTAGAGTGCTTTAAGAATCTTTTGACACTAAAATTACTCAGTTTGTGAACATTAATTATATCATTAACACAAAAAACGGGATATTTACCATTTCTACTAACAAAAAAATAAAAATAAAATGGTAAACATCTAGTGTTGATGATAATGTTAGCGACCTGGGGCCTTAGTCTGCTATTGCAATAGTGTTCGAATGGTCTATCATTGATTTAATAAGGCCCCGCGCAGACGAATTACCCTTTGTACGCACGTCAAACGAGTTTCGAACGCGCTTCAATACGCTGTGGGCTAGGGGCCTTATTAAATCAATTACAGACCATTCTGACACTATTGCAATAGCAGACTAAGGCCCCAGGACAGTTTAAAAACTAATATTTGTGAAATGTATTGAATATACAAGATTGCGACGTCACCTTAGAATTCGACAATGCGCCAAAAGATTCTTGTCCAGCTCTAGATGTTAGTTTTTTTTGAAGATTCTTGAGCACTTCATCCCCTAAGAAATATATTGCTATTGGGAGTATTTATTTACAAAAACAATGTAATATCCATCTTGCTAGCCTTAAGTTGGTGCGCATAGTTATTTTCATGTATTTTATTATGTTATTATTAACTTTGAATGCTTTCTTTAATGTTGGCTATCCGGTTATCTGCAGGCTTTGCTAATATAGGTATGCTACCCATTTCATTATAATATTGTAAATATATCATTTTTTACTAACTTATAAAGGCATATTCATTTGATAAAGTTGTTAGTTTGTAGTTTTCGCAATATAATATTTTTTTTTAAATATGATATTTAATATACAGGCATCAGATTTATTAATGGCGATATTAATGTTTGTTTCAGATTTAAATGTTGAGCATGCTCAACTTTTAGTATATCTGTTCCACTCGTTGACGCTCATGCAAAAGAAGTCTGTTCTACTTATGACATCAAACGCCATCATAAAGGTAAGCACTCACTTCGATCGAGCGATCGTCATTTATTTAACACGTCAGCGTCACCGATTTTTTTCGCGATACTTTATTTAAAAACGGACATTAAGCAGTATGTCATATTAAGTATTTTTAAATTTATGTGAAACTAGCTTATGTCTGCGGCTTCGCCCGCGTGAAGGTTGGTAACTGTCCCACGGGATCATGCTACCGGGATAAAAGTATCCTATATGTTAATCCAAGTTATAAGTATGTGCCAAATTTCATACAAATCCGTTCAGTAGTTTTCGCGTGAAAGGGTAACAAATATGCGTCCATCCATCCTCACAAACTGTCGCATTTATAATATTTGTAATAAGTAAGATAAATTAAGAACACAGAGAGGACACTCACAACAAAATTAGAGGCGAGGTGGAGCTAGTTTGGTTTTGAGGCGATAAGCGGACTATGCCTTTTGTTTTCAAAAGTATTAAATCCCGAGTACGCGCCCTGTATTGCAGTTCAAACCTTATGCACGTAAACAAAAAGTCTTTCAAATCTCTATCATTTTATAACTAACTAGCGATCCGCCCCGCCATCGCACGGGTGCAAAGTAGATAATATACATATACACCTTCATCTTGAAAACTGCTGAAAACTGCATTAAAATCCGTTGCGTAGTTTTAAAGATCTAAGCGTACAAACAGCGGGAGCGACTTTGTTTGATACTATGTAAAGATGATAAATGCCTTTGTAGGTGGTAGAAACTCTGGCCATCAGTGACAGGAAGCGAGCGATGAACTTGGCTCCTCATCAGCTGATGTTGACAACTAGGCTGATGCTGCTTCTGGAGTACTTGATGAGGCATCTCTATGATGCGCCACAGACGCTGTTGCAACAGGTAAGAGCTTTGAAATAATCATTACTGTCAAAGTATTAAAGAAAAGGTGTTTTTTTCTTCAATTCATTTCCAATTCCCCAACCTTTCTGCCTACACCCACGGAAAAAAATGTGAGTTATGTAAGTATGTATACGTACGTGTACGTATTAAAGCAGGAGTAATTCCAGTGTGAGAAAGGGACAGCGCTATACAGGTCGTCAAAGAGTGTGAATAATTATCCAAGATCTCGAGTTATAACAAAGATGGGATACAATTCAACCGTCAACTGTAAAGTAAAATTATAAAAATCGGCCAGTTTAGAAAGAACTCGACGTATTGTGGCAGAGGTAGTGACTCTCGTTGATGTCTTTCCCTTTCACTCATTAGGTACTATTGTATTGCTGTCTTTTTCTTACAAAAGTCAAAGTGTCATGACTTCCCCGCGCACCGCGTGCCTACCGCTAAATTTGGTGAACTCGAACACAAACAAAATGTTCGTCATGGGGAATCTAGAGGGGTTATCTGCGGGGAACGACGAAGAAGTCGAAGGTAGATCTGACATCTAGCACTCCGCACTGGGCCCGCAAGTCGAATACCGGCCTGCTACCTTGCTCAGAACGGAGGGGATGTCTGTGATCCAGTATTGGGCACATTCGTAGACATAAAGAATGGACTGAGCGTTAGCCTCCAAAAAGTGACCACTCTATATAGGGTGACTGGTAATTAGTGACCGATACTTAAACTCGCGATTCTAGAAAGAAACTTTTTTTTTAAACTCATTTAATTTTATCACAATAACACAACAGCTGTAAGTATGCGGGCTTCAGACTCGCTAAAGTAGATTCATCTTTCATGGGGTACTGTTTGAGATGCTATAATAAAATTCCACAAAGTATTCTTGAACTGAATGAGACGAAATTTAAAACATGCATTAAACGCACACTATGTAAGCAAGCATATTACAAGTTGGACGATTATATCGCTGACAAAAATGCTTGGCTCAATGCCGGTCCTGCTCCACAAGGACAGGGACGCATAAATTGATAACATTAAATAGTATTGTTGGAGCTGCTGAAGATTGTACAACTATCTTTGCATTGTATAGATTCAATATCTTTAGTATTATATAAAGCCCATATTGTGTGAGTGCTATGTACTAAAGAGCTATCGTTCACTGGAAACCTACGTCCTTTCCCGACTTGAATGTGCCCTGGCGGTTGAGAGTATGTCATGCTCACTCAATGTCTCGCTGATGGTGGCGCGTGTGTCGGATCATTTAGTTCCCTTCAAAATGGTTGAGTTGAATGGTGCTGATCCATGCGTCATGTTCGTGAACGGGCGCTGTCAGTTGTGACTGGTCATCTCTTAGTTGCCACGGCTTATTTGAATTAATTATTTTAATTTTTTTTTAATTGTCTTTTTTGTGTTTACTATGGACACTTTTAACGTGCACATCTTGCTACATCGTTCTCACATAATGTACCATCTCAATATGAATGATGTAACCAAGGTTTTGTAACAATATGCTGATTTAAAAGAGTGTCCATGGAGTTTCTTGCCCGTTCTTCTCCATAGAGATCTACGCTAGGGAATGGGCAACTACAGTACTTTCACAGTTTTTATGCCTTGTGACTGGGACTGTAGCTACATTTCATTGTTATCTTTGTTTCGACAGTTCAAAAGTGCCTGTAACTGGCCTACTTGAAATAAATGCTTTGATTTTGATTTTGATTTTATGAAATTCCCACGCGCGCGCTTTTGACCTATCAACTGGTAGCCGCGTGATGCCGTTATGTCTCATTAAATTAAAAAATAATATCCAAAAACTGCGTGTTCCACAGTAGTCTTAAGTATAACTACTTTTAAGATGCAACGTATGTCCGCATAACTACAAAATATCTAGGAACGCGCGCGCCCAACATAAAAAGTAGGCACAATCTATCAGCTGATAGTCTGACCTCGGGAAGGGGCAAAAATGTACTTGTACTGTAGCGTCTCGCGCTCCCCACCCGCCCGCACCCTTTGCCTCAGTGCAGTAATGACGTAAAACACTAAAAACAGTCACCCCGGAGAGCGCGTCGCAGGCGCATGTTTTGATTTTCTTTGATGCCCATGCGCGCTATGCCGTACAATTACCCAGCGAGTGAGTACATTGATATGGTGATGTGTTACTACTCGGAAGGCGGTAATGGCGAAGCATTAAAATACATACATTTTGATTGCCATGCTTCTGATTCAGACTCAAATATCGTTAACAGACTGCTAGCCCAAAGCCTAGAAAAGTGTGATGGGAAACTTGGAATAACTTGAACAATTCCCGGTGTCGAGAAGTCAGGTGGTAATGTAGCTGTATCTTTGCCGTTTCTAAACATCGTGTAGGTAACAAAACAAACGCAATTTCTGAAGTTAGTTTGTTTAGATAGAAAGATAATGCATTTAGGTATTTATAAAGTGCCAAAATACTAGATAATTTATTATTTATTTTACTCTCACCGTGTCGTAAACAGAGAACCTTTATGTAGGTACATCACTGTGTACCTAAATGGCCACGCGGCGGCCGGAGTGTCGTCGCGTGTGCAGCGAAGGCCTACGCTCCGTGGCTCAGTTTTTGATGTCATTGGTTATTATTTTTTAATTTAGCGGCTACCTAAACATGTAGGTACCTACCTACACTGCTTATGTACACCGATAACGTCACGTGGCGGCCGGCCTGTGTGGTCGGGCGCGGGCGCCGCTTACTCTGCTTACCCACCCATTGTAATGAGACATAACGGCGTCACGCGGCTACCAGTTGATAGGTCAAAAGCGCGCGCGTGGGAATTTCATACAGCTGTTGTGTTATTGTGATAAAATTAAATGAGTTTAAAAAAAAAGTTTATTTCGGAAAGTTGTTTGCTATCATGAGTAGAATCACGTGTTTAAGTATCGGTCACTAATTACCAGTCACCCTATATAAAGAGACAGAGCGATGTTGCGGCCAATACCTGTCTCTGTTCTGTAGACCCTTAATAACCATAGACATAGATAAATTTCATTCATTTCATTCTCTATGTGTATAGCCACTGACGTGAACCAATCAGAACTCTAGAAAGAGACAACTACTGGCCGCACATTCGCTTTGTCTCTCTCGCACTTCTCCTTCCATATTTAATTTATACCTGAGTTTGGGACGCTCAGTCCATTCTCTATGTATATGGGCACATTATAGGCTGATTATGCTATCCAGGCCTTTATTCTATAATGTCACCTAAAAGACGCTCCCTCGCCGGGTGCGTTCGATTTTAATGGAACAGATTCACTTGTGTCTGTATAAAATCGAATCATGGATTGTTTTGTTATAGGCGAATGCTCCTGGTGAGGGAGCGCCTTATGCAGACGTCTGTACGTTACTTAGACGATTACTTAACTTATGCAGCATTATTTATAAATAAATCCCCAAATATTTTGCATTTTTTAAACCCCAGGCGTAGCCCAGAGCGGGAGGGGTTATTTGATGATTTCCCATCGGTAAAAAAAAAAAAAAAACGCGTAAGATAAACAATTGAAAACGTTTTAATCATGAAACTGTGTGAATTTTGCTCTAGAATACACCACCTTAACTTCTTTTCACTTTCCAGATCGAATGGAACCTGGTAATAGCACCAGGCTTAGCCCAGCCATCCAACGAAGCGAACGCCAACGGTAACAAAACTTCCACCAACGGCCAGCCGAAGTCCCGCATCTACTGCGAAGTGCCGTACATAGAGCAGGCTTATAGACGACTGTCGCAGGATGAGACCTCCATGAGGCCCAAGTTCTACGCCTTGACTAACGCCGAGATTAACAATCAGGTAAGAATATCTTGTGGGAAAAAATAATGTTGTATATCTTAACAGCTGCTCGGGTCGATCTCTAGGTTAAGCCGTGCTTGCCTAGGTTGGCCTGTGGATGGGTGACCGCCCATTACATACCGAGTTTGTTGTTACCGGTAGTCAGTGGCCCAAAAAGTCTGACAACCAGTCTTACCTAGGGGTGTCGTATTACCCAGTACTAACTGAGTTGTGGATGTCAGATAGGCAGTCGCTCCATGTAAAATACTGGTATTCAGCTGCATCCGGTTAGACTGGAAGCCGACCGTAATAATTGTAATAACTAAATTTTTTGGTTGTAAATTCACTATGTGGGCTTATGTTTGCCCTGAATATGTAATGTATCGGAATGTGTTGTACGAATAGGTTACGATCAAAAGGATTCTTAAAGCCTATTGAAATTGTGCTTCTGCCAGATGATTCGACCTGCATCCTCCGGGACTTAAATGAGGCAAGCAACTGAGCTGTCCAGGTCGCAACGTCCAGTAAGTTGCAACGTGGATAGCTCTGTTGCTTGCCCTTGTTCGGACTAATTACTCCTTTCGCATTTGATAGCAGATGTCCTGATCAGACATTCACTCTTTCAACAATTATTTCAACGTAGGAAAACCCCAAATTCGACGGCCTAGCGTGCAACTTCGTGCTGGGCACCCCACACAAGCTCAAGTACCCGCTACTGCTAGACGCGCTGCTCGCTCTGCTCAACTCGGCGTGCGTGTGCGACAACTCGCAGTACCATGGCTCACCGGCTGCGTTAGCCGCTGCGCATTACTGCTTTCAGACTGCTTGGAGGTGAGTTTTAAAGAGGAAATAGGACTTTTAAGTTTCTAGGACTTTCCCAAGTTAGCCTCTTAGAATCTTAGGCCAAGATCTGAAACATTTAGAAGAAATATTACTGTCAAACTACAAGCGCAAGTTAGGGCACCCGTCGCTAATAGTTCTTAGCTTTAGCCTTTGCATGTCCATTCAGCCGTCTTCTTCGAGATGTCTTTGTGGGATCGGACGCCTAAAGCAATAGATACAGAATTAAAAATAGACAGGAATTGTAACAAGACTTGTTACCTAAATGGCTTACAATAATACTTAATACGTCACAAAAGTAACACATTTTAATACAGCATAGGACTTGGGTCTCATAAGGTTAGATTTTTTGCATTTCAATCTGTCTTCTTACCCCCCTAGACTAGTAATAAGCATGCCGCCCGCGACCCCGCACATGGACAAGCTACAAGCGGGCACGAGCGCGGAACTAGCGTCGCCGCTGCCGCTGCACGCCGTGGTGTGGGCGCCGCGCGCTGACAACAAGAAGGTGTTCAACCCCTGGCTTAAGGACGCGCTGGTCAAACAGGGCATGTATACACAGGTACATACATAAACCCTTTTTCTATGGGGATAACAAACATTTCAAAACTCCACTTGCTATGGTATGTTATGAATACCCCTCAACTCGCGAATGAAAGTTTACAAGGCTGCCTGTTCACTTAGTTGCAAGAATAGAGTATATGCAAGAAATACAAAACATTTTTTTATTTCTTAAAAATGCCTTGTATTGGCCCATAAAAACATTGTGGTTCACTTGTTTAATTCTCTAATACAACGCTTATTTTACAATTTAATACTTTATGTAGCGTGTTTTTGGTGAAACGGAACGCAAACACAAAACGCATCGATTCCGGTAGTGACGTCAAATGCTATTTGTCAAAGAAATACTTTTAGTTGAAAAGTTATTGCAATTTTTGTTTTAGCACTTACAATATAGTAAAACTATTCTACTAAGGGCAAAAAAATAGATTTAAACAAGGCAGAAGTGACATCAAATGCTATGACTTGAATGGTCGCGACAGTCATGAACGTTTGAACTGTCGTAGAAAATTGTAGGAGTTTTTAAATTTGAAGAGTAGGTATCTTCTATCGCTAAACAGGCAACAACGTTTAAACGGGCGTCAATAGTTATCATAAAATCCTAAATTCTATTCAAACGACTAATTTTTCTACATTTTTTTTGCACAGTACGCAGAAAATCTCCTCGCCGGTGTAAGTACATCGTGCGACAACATCAAATATACAGCGTGGTTGGCTTCTGAAACGATCAAACATTTAAAACAAAACGTCACCGGTAAGTAAAAACACAAATGCCTACCACCTTTGCAATCCAACTTTAATATGCAAAAGTTTGTGAGACTGTCTCTCGGATCTCCTTATGTATAGATGTGCGGATGTTTGTTACACTTTCACGCAAAAGCCACTGAACGCATTTGGATGAAATTTAGCACACAGATATTTATCCTGTGGAACAGCAGTAGCGAGAAGACATTTCAGGTTTATCAGCCCCAGGATCTATAACAACATAAATAAGACTTTAAATATTTACCCTGTAGTCTCGTGAGAAGGAAGCTGACTGAGTGGTTGAAATCATTGTCATATGACGCAACTGAAAAAATTGTGGAAACTTAATTAGCACTAACACTGACACACACCCCCCACACTCCACACACACAGACACTCACTTATACACACCCCTTCTTGCACACCCACTCCCACCCACATACACACTCCCACCCACATACACACTCCCACACACCCCTTCTATTCTACTAAGGTTTACACCAATGTTGGTTATACTTGTATTTTTAGTCTAAGTCTGGAACAAATTGTTTTCTTGTTAGGATGGGCGTTGATAGCTGCGACACAGTTATAAACTTTTGTAGCTATTATCGTTTTCTTTGTAATTGTGCCAACTATCTATGTTCCAAAATAAAACTCTTTTACTTTTTTTTATGATAGTTTATAACGTGGATTAACCACAAATAATACTTTTTACCCCGGCACTATGATCCCGTGGGACACTTGTCGAACTCCACGCGGGTGAAACCGAAGGCATAAGCTAGTATAAAATAATAATAAAAAATAATCATAGAAGTAAAGTCGATATTTAATCATCAATTGGAAATAAGAATTTACTCACTCAATATTTCCTTCCACAGCGAATGGCCTACCATCTCTGTTAGACGTGATATCTTGCGACTCAGCACTGGTAAGGTTCAAGGTGTGTCTGGCGGATTCTTCTACGCCTTCGGAAGCTCATCAGTTCATGCCTGATCTTTTGGATTTGTTGGAAACAGTCCTTGATTGCTGCCGGTAAGTTATTCATTGCTTTGTTTTTTTAATGTCTATCTGGCAGGTATTAGTAACTAAGTATTTATTGTATTTTTTTCTTTAACAAAAGAAAGGAGATGTTTGATTTTGGGCCACCACTATGTACACTACATAGATAATAGGAAAAAAATAGGGGAATTTCATAAAAATACTAAAAAATTAATTTAAACAAAGGTATAGTGGTACAAAAATGATCATTTGAAAAGTTTTTTTAATAAAATAACCCTATTTTTAGGGCAACCACGTCAGTTGTGTTTAACATGAAGTTTGAGGACTTGCGACAGTTTTAAGAAGTGACGTTTTTGAGCCTTTCCTTGCTTTGAGTTTGCACCTGTAGTGTTATTTGATCGAAACCGAAACTCAAGATTTTCGAAATTCGTACTGTTTTTTTTTTTATCGCTGGTATTACGATACACGTCAATCAAATGTCATTGTCAAAATGTCATTTTTCGCATGCTGCTGATCTGATCCACCATGTTTAATTTTATGTTGTGTTGCTCTCCTTGGCCAAGTTAATTTGAAGGTACTTGAAACGAAGTGAAATTAAAGAAAATTAACAATAAAAAATGATTACTGTAATACGTAGCGATATTTACATATAGTGTATATAGTGCTGGCCCAGGCACCATACATTTCTGGAACATCTCCTTTACTTCCAAGAATAAAAGTACTTTCTAAATTTGTAACCACTGCGTGTGGATTTATATCACCTAAATTGCATTTTCTTGTTATGTTCATTCACATGAATAACAACACAAGAATTTCTCAGTTTACGAAATTGCACCCCATGATTGACTGGTAGAAAATGCATTTGTGGTATGCAAAATATTAAATAAATCAATAAATAAAAACGTACTCTGCACCAATATTAACGTAACATCCTTTCCAGCCTCAGTGCCGGTCTAGAACTCGAAGGCCTAATGGAGAGTTCGAACAACGCGTCCGAAGCGGCCGTAAGCAAAGCCCGTCTACAAGTGTGCGGTACAAGCGGCCCGGTCGGTAACGCCGCCGGCAGTACGCCACCACCGGCTTTAGGCGCTTGGTTGAGAGCTCATCTACCGTCCAATGCGGCGACTGCCCTGGATAGACTGTCTTCACCGCCGCCACTGGCTTGCATCAACTTGGTAAGTTTCTATGTTCTACCAATATCGATGGTAGAAATTTGAAATGTTAAAGGAGGACGTTGAATTCGTTGAATTTGCAAAGTTAGTTATAGCACTGAATGTTGAAATTTCAACGGCACGCGGTCCACCGTCGATATGTTTAAAACAAATTGATACGTGCAGTAGGGTATCATGCCATTGGCGTTCTGTGTGCGTTGTACGTTCCGTGTTGTGTGAATTAAGAGAAAACGTATTCAATAAAGTCTCGTTGTCAAATCTTATGGAGAGTTTTATGATTGGTTAACATTA
Organism: Eugnorisma glareosa; assembly: GCA_947578425.1. Classification (NCBI taxonomy): domain Eukaryota; kingdom Metazoa; phylum Arthropoda; class Insecta; order Lepidoptera; family Noctuidae; genus Eugnorisma; species Eugnorisma glareosa. The sequence goes on from OX387959.1 coordinate 18,312,826, forward strand.
TACTTTGCGTCAAATTTGCTAATAAGAATTTACCAAATAAAGCCTTATCGACAAATACTATTTACGAGTTTTAACAATCTTCAAGAGTGAACGCTGCGTAGATTTTACGCAAGCACTGAGTAAGAGCCCAGTACAGCGCTTAAAATCATGGGCCTAATATAAAAAATCCAACACCCATTGTTAATTTTTTTTGGACATGATATCGTGTCTTCAAACGAAAATCAAACGCGTTGCTAAGTTCTGGGCAGACATCGACACGCTAAAAAGGAATTTACTAATAAAATTTGTTTTACAGGCATTCTACGCAGGTCACATAATACCATCTGAAAGTGCAGTGCTAAACCTAGTATCATCTCACTGCGAGTTGATCACTGCTAACACGAAGTACTCGCTCGGTCCATCATTGATGATGCTCGCGTACTCGGCGGCGAAGCTTCTAGAAGTCGGAGCAAGCAAGCTCGCTGACAACCCTGAGCTGATGAAGAAGACGCTCGACTTGGTGATACCGGCTTTGGTAAGTGAAGAAATATTTGGGATGCTTCTTAATGTATGTGGCCGTTGATGTGGCACAAATCATCAATCATGTAACAATTATAATAGATCAGTTTGTGTAACATTTTAAAATAAACAGTTAAGAGTCCGTGCACAAAGTTCACTCGCTAGAGTTTAGGCAAATTCGTTGCGATCCTATGTTAGTGTGCGTTGTTCATGCAGATACACGCACACACGGGTGAAGATCGAGCGTAGTGATCGCTTAAACCATTTTGATCCTGTAGACGATATTATTTTATGATACATAATTATAAAGTCAGTACGGTTTAGAAATAAAAGTCTGGAATGTGTGTGTACAGTATATTTATCACAATCAAAACAAAAATGGTTTAATTTTGTATCAAAATAATTTAGATACATACAAACATTTTGCGAAACGATAAATAAAGAAGTGCGAGTTGGACTCGCGCACTGGAGGGTTCCGTACAAACTTTTTAAAGCACAAACATAATATTGCTTTTGGATCCCCAGAAACGGCTATTGCACCAACCGCAAATAATAAGTTTGTATCAGTAAAATTGCTTTTTTTGTTATTAAACTACATATTTACGGTTTTCAGGTTTTTCCCTTTACATGTACCTACTGTAAGACATTGCTTCTCGCCAAATTTCGTGATTCTAGGTCAACGGGAACTACCATATAGGTTTTCGACCCAAAACCTATGGGGTACTTGTTGACCTAGAATAGGCTTGTATCCTGAAAAAATCTAATTAGTCCGTCAGTTAGATTAACAAAAAATATTTGATACGTATTTTTTTATTTTGTTACGTAAACCAAAATTGACGAAGATACGACGCTTTTAAAATTCTCAATACGTCAAGCCGTGCTATAATTTTTAGTGCGTTGTGAGTTTGTGACGTCACGAGCACAAAGATAAAATGTATCAAAACTCGACAGTGGGGCACTGTCGAGTTTTGATACATTTTATCTTTGTCAATATTCATTGATTTACAAAAACAAAAAATACGTGTCCATTATTTTCCAATACTCTAACTGACGGACTAAATAGATTTGCAATTTATTGATGGTGCAAACTAAATCAAATAAAACGAAATTTTGATAGGTACTTACAAGTTTCGCGAAAATCTAAATTTGCCCATATCTCCGCTGCACTTAACACGTCAAAAATAAGTTAATAAACTCAGAACTGAAGACAATCAGTGAATTGACGGACATTTAGGTAGGACATCATAAAGTACTCTAACGTTTAGACCATCGAGAAAAAGAAAAGAAAAAGACCATACATTCACAGCAAATACAATAAAAAAACAATTCTTCAAAAACTAAATATGCATGTCCTACGTTAGGATTGATTAGATGGTGTCCAGTGATAGTCCTTACCACAGTCGCAGGTTATTTCTGTCCAGGCGCAAAACATTCTCTTTTATGCGTGTATGTTGATTCTGAAATCCTTACTTAGGGTGCCAGATACTTCGAGCCTGAAAGTCGCTAGGGTCGCCTCTTCTCTTACGATAAGGTGTATAGGTCGGAACATACCAGCATCACATGTAGAGCAACAGTGGGTGATGTTCTCATGCTACCCGTGATTGCTAGGCAGGCAAATCTCGATCGCCCTGGGCGGAACTAAAAATGCATGTCATTGCGTAAAACATATATTCATCAATGTCAAGTGTATTGTCAACTGTAAGCAAACATCAGAATAGTTACTAAAAAAAGGAAATAAACAAAATGAGTTGGAGCAATTCCATCCCAAGCGGCCGTTTTGGCTACACTAATATTAAAAAAATTGTATGTTTGTAACGAATAAACACAAAAACTACTGGACCGATTTCAAAAATTATTTCACCATTATAAAGCTAAATTATCAGGAAGTAAAATGGGCTGTACATTATATTATATCATGCGAATTAGCCGAGCCATAACAATTTTTGCGGACGAAAACGAGGGCGAAGTGCTAGTTCTCAATTTGTAACAGTAGGTATAAGTAAAAAGTTCTTGGCACAGTCAAGTTTTATAAACGATTTGAATTTATTAGGGCTGACATTTTGAATACGGGTTGTAGTTTATTAGAAAATCATAATACATTGAAATCTAAACGAGACACTATTTTTTTTAGCAGTGTTCTAGGTACAACAAATTTGTGCTTCCTTCTAGTATTATGTAGCCCGTATTTTAAACGAATTGTTGGCTTCCGTATATTTACCAAAAATTAAACAAAACATTTACACGAAAAGTCACGGCGATATAGCAAAATAGTGGAAATAAACCGCTGAATACAGTATGCAAAACGATATTAGAAAACAGTATCCCCATCCACACTGTCATAACTGGCTGCTGTTGGTTGATCGAAAAGACCGTACAAAACTAACTCTTTTTCATTGTCGGGCGTGGTAACGGTATTGGATGCAAAAGTTAAGAACTTTTGACTTTGACTTTGGTTATTAGAAGGTAGTCACAAAACAAATCCATGCAGGTTCTGTCTTACGAACAAAGAAAAAGAAATTTGTATAGGTATGTGCTAATGTTCTCAATTCTCTTATCTTCTCTTATCTTCTTCTCTTATTTTGTACTCAATCACAATGCTGTCCTATTTGACCCAAAGTTTGTCTGGTAGAGAATGCCTTGTGGCAGTAAGTCCGCCTATGTACCACTCTTGTACCTGAAGTTTAAATAAATAAAAAAATGGTTCAAACTGCAAAGCTCGGTATTCAATCTTTAGTAAAAAAGATCGGAGCAATTTAATCAATTGTGGCAAAATAAGTTGGTGGATGGATAATGCATTGTAAAAAAACTCGTATCCAGCCCGCTGTTATACCACAGTTGTTTCTTTTAATTCCACACAACCTCAGTAAGCCATTTAAAAAACAAAATTGAACAAGAGTCCAAGTATCCAGATCCGACTATTATTATAAATCGACGAAACTGGCAAATTATGGAAACTGTCGAATTGACGCAACCGCCGAATTCACACAACTGTCCAATCAGCGAAAGTGACGAAACAACAGAACAACGAAACAGAAATCAACGAAACTGTCGAATTAAATAACCTGACGAGTGAGGGAAACTGACCAGTGTTACGCGGACTCGACTGTGCAAAAGAAGACAAAATATAAGTTCAACAGATCAAAAAGGCAGGGCAAAAGTAATTTATAGTTAGATCAAATGTCATTTAATCAAAATAGGCTGATAATCAGCAGTTTATTAAAACGTCCGCCCTTCGCCATTTCCTAGTGTTTTAACTGGGAAGAAGAATTTACGGAACAAACTCCTCAGGAACATTGTTATTAACTTCATAATATTACAAGACGTATAAAGCACAGAAAAGCCAATGAAGCAATTACATTCCGGGGCAACTTGGAAAACAAGAAAATATAAGAATACTCAAACGTTTTCCTCGGCGCCATCTTGGATTTTCATTTCGGCCTCAGTTTCGTAACCAGCAACCCCAAAAACCATGAAAACGACACCCATGACGGAAAATCAAAAATTTTCCACGGCACCATCTTGGATTTGCATTTCGACTTCAGTTTCGTAACCAGCAACCCCAAAAACCATGAAAACGACACCCATGACGGAAAATCAAAAAAAATCCTCGGTGCCATCTTGGATTTTCATTTTGACCTCATTTTCGTAACCAGCAACCCCAAAAACCATGAAAACGACACCCATGAGGATAAAACCGAAATTTTCGTTGTCGCCATCTTGGATTTTCATTTTGACCTCATTTTCGTTATCACCAACCCCAAAACCCACGAAAACGACACCTATGAAGAAAAATATCGCTCGCTCACTCGACCCCGCCATACCCTTCTTGTATACCCACACACACACAACAACATACGGCATTTTCTTACGTGACGATTTCTACCAAATCGCACTTTCAAAATAGAAAATTATCTTTATTTCAAAATCAAATTGTAGTTACCATAGGTTACCATGAAAACTAATAATAATATGAAGTAGTGAAATCCCTATGAAAGAATTTTCGGAATCGGATTAGTAGTTCCGCAGATTATTACCCTTACATACAACATATTAAGTAGGTACAAACAAAGAAACTTAACTTTAAATAATATGAAGACGAAATAAATCTTAATAAACAACCAACGTCAAAAAATACTCTCATCTAAATACTTAGTGGATCAAAATGTGGTAGCCTGCGTATATCTCGGAAATATATTTACGTAATAACTCGCGAGCGCTTGCAAAGCAAAGTGATACGTGCTCACGCTGGGAGAGCCCGATTGTTACTGACGGGAGCGGGTTTGCGCGGTCGATTATATAGTTTACTTTGCATTTAATTTACGAAATGAAGTTATTGTTTATTTATAAATTAAAATTCAGATTCTATTAAAAAGCTACCTTGAGATTAAGAATTATTTTTTTAATTTTCTTTGAAGTGTTTCTAAGGTATAGAAAAAAATACTTATTTGTCCCGAAGTTTTCCACAAATTACGTTTTTTCAACATTTTTTTTCTGCTATATTTCGTATTGAAATCAATAATGTTTTCCCGTATGTTACGAGTAGACCATATAATGATGTTATTCATATTTTTTAATGTTCAGAATATTTTGTAGTTCTTTGTTCAGCGAACCACAAACATCACTCGCTCGTTACTTTTGCGGAAAAGGGGTTTTGAATATGGGTGATTGCCATTAATATATACGTTATTTTAAAAAATTGTTCAAGCAGTCGACAAGATGAAGAACCTGTCTCTTATAATAAAAATAAATAAGGTTCAAATTCTTCTTGCCTTTCCCACAAGTAGTGATCAAAAATGTTCAAAATGTCTTCATTTTGTGCACGGGCCCTTAAACCAGAAAATAAATGCGCTTCGGTAATCTTCAGTTTAAGAATAGCTTGCGCACGTCGCCTCAGAATAAACCCCCTCAGAGGCATAGCGTCAAACTCTTCTCTGGTTGTAACAGCTCTTATTAGATTTCATCGAGTGTTCGTGTTCCCGACAATAGACGATGATTCCCGATGCGCATAGTTTATTTTTGAAGATCTCTATCTACGAGTGACAGAGATCACGCTCTTCAAAGCCTCTTCCTTCTTTTTCTTGTGTTCATCTAGCTTTTAATAATATTTTCCGATTTTAAACTTATTTTAGAGGTATGCCTTTAAATTTTTCAAGATTGATTTTCATAAACTTGCCCTTCCTAGAACTCAAAATTTTTAACTGTATACGACGACCCGAATGGCGCAGCGGTAGTGAGGCTGCCTTACGTTCTTAGGGTCCCGGGTTCGAATCCCGGTAGGAGCAAATATTTGTGTGATGAGCATGGACATTTGTTTCCGCGTCATGGATGTTTATATGTATAATAAGTATGTATTTACAAACAAAAATTATCTATGTAGTATTATCAACTATCTGGTGTCTACGACACAAGCCTCGTTGCTTAGTGTGGCACCTAGATGGCGCTGTGTGTAATGTCCAGCGATATTATTTATTTATTTATTGATACTTGCAGCTCTATAAATTTACTGTATCCATGAGAGTTGCCTGTATCGATGAGAGTTCTCTGATTCTCTTTTGTTTCACACAGACCGACGGCCGTCTCGAGTTCATGTCCGAACCGCTAGCGGCGACGCTCACCACGCTAGTACCGCAAGTGCAGAAAGCAGAGCAGCTGTTGCACGAACATATCATAAAGACTACGTATGGTGTACTCGTTGACCATCTGCAACCTTCTACGGAGAAGACTTTGAGACATATGGTAAGTACTCGTAACTCATGTGTTATGAACATAGTTGGGGCGAAACATTATTTTAATTTTCTCAGCAATGTTAGGCTGAAATATTGTGGATAGTCGATGCAAATAATTCGACGTCAGAAATAAATAACATTTTTTTTGCTTCATTGATTTGTAGTAATGGAGGTTGGCATCAGTGACAAAACGAAAACTAGAGTCTGTGCAAATAATTCGACGCCAGAAATAAATAACATTTTGTTTGCTTCATTGATTGGTACTAATGGCAGTTGGCACCAGTGACAAAACCAAAACTAGAGTCTGTACAAATAATTCGACGCCAGAAATAAATAACATTTTGTTTGCATCATTGATTTGTACTAATGACAGTTGGCACCAGTGACAAAACCAGAACTAGAGTCTGTGCAAATAATTCGACGCCAGAAATAAATAACATTTTGTTTACTTCATTGATTTGTAGTAATGACAGTTGGCATCAGTGACAAAACCAAAACTAGAGTATGTGCAAATAATTCGACGCCAGAAATAAATAACATTTTGTTTGCATCATTGATTTGTACTAATGGCACTTGGCACCAGTGACAAAACCAGAACTAGAGTCTGTGCAAATAATTCGACGCTACAAATAAATAACATTTTGTTTGCTTCATTAATTTGTACTAATGACAGTTTCTTGCCCATTCTTCTCCATAGAAATCTACGCTTTAGAATGGGCAACTACAGTACATTCACAAGTTATTATGCCTTGTGTCTGTGACTGTATCTTCGCCTTCTTTGATTTTCTGACATTCAAAAGTTCCTGTTATGGTCTAATTGAAATAAATGCTTTGAGTTTGAGTTGGCACCAGTGACAAAACCAGAACTAGTTGGGCCCTTCATCAAAATGTTGGTCTTTTCTTAGGTAAAGTACTGGGAGAAGATATTAGACCGTCCCGCAGGCAGGCTGGCGTATGAGAAAGTGTTTGCCGACAATTCCGGATATACCCTCGGCAAGATCCTTCTATCAGCACCAAACGCTCGAAACCCTTACGCTGAGCGAGTTATCAAGTAAGTGTTACTACTAAACTTAAGTTATTCCTATATTTTACTATAGTCGGTAATCCAAAGGCGAGAATAATAATATAGTAGTTTCTGCGATAAGGCTAACTGCCGTGCCATTATATATCTTCATTCTATTAAATCCTCACTGTTTTTGAAAAAACCTTTAATAAAGCTCAAAAAACTAAAGCAACATGACGCGCGTCAGTCATTTCAATTTATATCTTATGACAAAGACATAAAATTCATGATGGTTATTCAATGTCAAGTCTTTTTCTCAGGCTCTTCATCAAGATATTCACTGGTTGCGAGAGCGATCTGAACCCCAACCTGTGCGTGTCTGTATGCAAATTCGTCGGAGTCGCGGACCAGCAGAGGCTGTCGATTCTGCTCGCTCACATCTGTTTAGGTGCACCCGGTAAGTCTTAAACGTAAATTATTTTTATTAAAAAAAATATTTTTGCCTATCAGGGGGGTTATTATGAAGTCTTAAAGCAGGAGTAATTCCAGTGTGCGAAAGAGACAGCTATATAGGTCGTCTAGCGACATCTCTTTCCCACAATGGAATTACTCCTGGTTTAAGACATCATGGGAGGTCACCAACAAAAGGGAAACTTTTAAGGTTCACATAAAAGGCTCATTTACCTATTATTAATATTGGCATGCCCATAAATCTTCTATAAAAATCAAAATGGGGTGTAAAACAAAATCGGCTTCTTGCGAGTACTCGTTATCTACTAAGAACGTTTGAAATCACTTTAGATCAAACCAATTTTAAAAGTATGCTCTATTTGCCGTGAATACCGTCCAATTTGGAACGAACTACCATTTAAAAAGCCACCGTCCCCAGCAGGTGGCGCCACAGGCACGGCTAACGGCACCCCTACGGAGACAGAGCTCCCCACGCCCACGTCGTCGGCCCCCGAGACGGGCGGCAACCCCGCGTCGCTCGCGCTGCGCAACGCTCTGCGCAGCGTGTTCCGCAGCGAGAGCGACGCGACCGCACGGAACGATGCTAATGGACAGAGGAATGACTCGGATCTGCCTGTGTTTGATGCTCCGTGAGTATTTATTTCATGTAAAGCGTTATACAAGCATTTTCGCTGTTTTAAGGATTATTATAGCAACATCGTGCCTGTTATTTCCGAAAGGTTGGTTTACAGAAGTGTATCTTCAGGCCATCCACTATTGATTCAACTGTAGTTAGTCTGTCATGTCATGGTATCATGTTTAATGTTGGTTTGAGTTCCCAATATTTCGGCGCTGTTGCAAGCACCATGATCACGGATAAACTGAAGTTATTGCGGGTAGGAAATATTGGGAACTCAAAACCAACGTAAACTTGGTAAATATCCTGTTTCTAGTGTTAATGATTACTAGCGACCCGCCCCGGCTTCGCACGGGTGCAATGTTATACATATAAACCTTCCTCTTGAATCACTCTATCTATTAAAAAAAACCGCATCAAAATCCGTTGCGTAGTTTCAAAGATTTAAGCATACAAAGGGACATAGGGACAGAGAAAGCGACTTTGTTTTATACTATGTAGTGATGTAGTTAGTCTGTCAATATATTAAAAGATTCCTTTTCTTTCAGCTCACCAGCTCCTAGGGCGCAGTCGGACACCGCACAACAATCTGCTAATTCAGGTAATGTTGCTGTTATTACCTATTTCACCCTTTTATTTAGATTTTGGCCCCAACAAAGTTATTAAGAGGGGTATTACAAAAAAAAAAACGCGGGGCTGCAAGGTTTCCTCATTGAAATTGTATGTTTTTCGTTCGTTGTTTGATACTTGTCAAAAATGGTTCGTTTTGTCTACTACGATAATAATAAAGCGAATTTTTGATAACTTATTTAGTAATAAAATCATTCTCCCGATGCATGTTAAGGCAAAAACTTACGGAGATCTGATTTGGGACCTCTAATTTGTAGATTCTATTGAAAATAGACCGTATTTTGTTATCTCACAAATATGCTATAGCGCATTATTTTTCAAAAGTGTGTACACTAAAGTCATGCGCACTAAGTCATGCGCACTCTCTTCCCTTACTCAAAAACGTCTCTCCCGAAAACTGTCCCGATGATCTAGAGGTCGCCCGGTACAAGCGGAAATTTTACTACTGAAGGGGTGATCGAATACTTGATAAAATTTATGTATTATTCTTTTTTATGAAAAAATTAATCTGTTCCCATACAGAAAGCTGCAGCTGGTCAGACGGCAGTAAAGACAGCGGCGGCGCCGCCACCACTGCCGCTGCGGTCGCCGAGCCGTCGCCTGCGCCGCTCACCGACTCGGCCAACGATAACGCGGCGCTGCTGTCCGCGCTCTGTAAGCACGTGGTCCAACACTGGTATGTATTGTACTACACTAAGTTAGCACACTTAACTGCCGCGTTGGTCTAGTGGTTGTAAGCGCGACTGCTGAGCATGAGGTTCGACTGGGTTCGATTCCCAGGTCGAGCATAGGCAGTCAGGAGAGCGGCGGCGCCGGCACCACTGCCGCTGCGGTCGACGAGCCGTCGCCCGCGCCGCTCACCGACGCGGCCAACGACAATGCGGCGCTACTGTCCGCGCTCTGCAAGCACGTGGTCCAGCACTGGTATGTATTGTATACATGTGGTAGATTTGACGTAAAATACACAAATCTAGTTTTAAAACTAAAAAGCTTTTTTTCGCTACTTTATAAACGTAATTCTGCATCCAATTTAAAAATTGCTTCTGGATTTTGCAGACAATTATTTGATACACAAAACACTTGGAACATCTGCACTACAGCTGTTAATACTGTAATGTAACTGGTCCTGTGACGACCCGACCGATGTGGGGCGGGTGTGTTGGGAGACTGTCTTATCTAAATTTAGATGTTCAAAACTTACTGATTTTATTGGAGATATCCACTTTTTATTGACCCTAAAGTGCAAATACCACTTAACGTGTGCCGTTCAGTTTCAGCTCTGAAGTGAACAGATTTATCAATATAGTTTTTATCTAATACCCTACTTGAAGTGAACAGATTTATCAAAATAGTTTTTATCTAATACCCTACTCAGTTATTAATATTTGCCTCATATTTCAGTGGTGAAGAGGTCAGTGAACGCATGCTGACTACTTTGATCGGCGTGTGCGGCGAAAGTGCATGCTCCCCGCTGTTGCTGCGTGAGATGTGTCGCCTGGCCGACGCGCATGCGGGAGGGGACCATCGACAGCTATTCCCAGCGGCAGTGAGCTGGCTGTCTGCTTGGTAAGTTATATTGTGTTAGTGACGAGGTCAGCGACCGCATGCTGACCACTACCGCATGACTGATGACCGACCGCATGCTGACTACTACCGCATGACTGATGACCGACCGCATGCTGACTACTACCGCATGACTGATGACCGACCGCATGCTGACTACTACCGCATGACTGATGACCGACCGCAAGCTGACTACTACCGCATGACTGTTGACCGACCGCATGCTGACTACTACCGCATGACTGATGACCGACCGCATGCTGACTACTACCGCATGAAAGATGACCGACCGCATGCTGACTCAAAATCAAAATCAAAATCAAAGCATTTATTTCAAGTAGGCCAGTTACAGGCACTTTTGAACTGTCGAAACAAAGATAACAATGAAATGTAGCTACAGTCCCAGTCACAAGGCATAAAAACTGTGAAAGTACTGTAGTTGCCCATTCCCTAGCGTAGATCTCTATGGAGAAGAACGGGCAAGAAACTCCATGGACACTCTTTTAAATCAGCATATTGTTACAAAACCTTGGTTACATCATTCATATTGAGATGGTACATTATGTGAGAACGATGTAGCAAGATGTGCACGTTAAAAGTGTCCATAGTAAACACAAAAAAGACAATTAAAAAAAAAATTAAAATAATAAATTCAAATAAGCCGTGGCAACTAAGAGATGACCAGTCACAACTGACAGCGCCCGTTCACGAACATGACGCATGGATCAGCACCATTCAACTCAACCATTTTGAAGGGAACTAAATGATCCGACACACGCGCCACCATCAGCGAGACATTGAGTGAGCATGACATTCTCTCAACCGCCAGGGCACATTCAAGTCGGGAAAGGACGTAGGTTTCCAGTGAACGATAGCTCTTTAGTACATAGCACTCACACAATATGGGCTTTATATAATACTAAAGATATTGAATCTATACAATGCAAAGATAGTTGTACAATCTTCAGCAGCTCCAACAATACTATTTAATGTTATCAATTTATGCGTCCCTGTCCTTGTGGAGCAGGACCGGCATTGAGCCAAGCATTTTTGTCAGCGATATAATCGTCCAACTTGTAATATGCTTGCTTACATAGTGTGCGTTTAATGCATGTTTTAAATTTCGTCTCATTCAGTTCAAGAATACTTTGTGGAATTTTATTATAGCATCTCAAACAGTACCCCATGAAAGATGAATCTACTTTAGCGAGTCTGAAGCCCGGCTGAACTAATTGGTCTCTATTTCTAGTACTGTAACTGTGTCTGTCACCTCTTTTACTAAAAAGATGCAGATTTTTTCTTACGTACATTATGTTTTCGTAGATGTATTGACAATGTACCGTCATGATGTTAATGTCCTTAAACAGTTCCCTTAGAGAATCGCACCTACGAAGATTATATATAGCTCTGATGGCTCTTTTTTGCAGAATAAATATTGACTGAATGTCTGCAGCTCGTCCCCATAACAAAATGCCATAAGACATTATACTATGAAAGTAACTAAAATAGACCAGTCTAGCGGTATCAACATCTGTAAATTGACGGATTTTTCTAATAGCATATGCTGCTGAACTTAGCCGCCCGGCAAGAGACGTTAAATGAGAACTCCATTGTAGCCTTGAATCAAGCGTAATCCCCAGGAAAACCGTTTTATCTACGAATTCAAGTTTCTCTTTATTCAATATTATATCACAATTACTACTTTTAACATTCGGTAAAGCAAATCTAATGCATTTAGTCTTTTTTTCGTTTAATACTAAATTGTTTGCTGTGAACCAATTTTGAACCTGAAGTAGGGCATTATTCACGTCATCTAGAATTTGGGCCCGTCTATTTATCTTAAAAATTAGAGAAGTGTCATCAGCAAATAACACCATATTTTGAGGTTGGTTTTTCAGTAAATAAGGTAGATCATTTATGTATACTAGAAAGAGGAAAGGACCCAATATGGAGCCTTGCGGAACCCCCATTTTTACTTTTAAACCCTGTGAATTGATACCATTTATTTGAACATGTTGAGGTCTATCACTCAAATAAGATTTTACCAAACTAAGTGCAAGTTTTCCTAGTCCGTAATGCTCAAGTTTCAAAAGTAATGTGTCGTGATTTACGCAATCAAACGCTTTGGAGAGATCACAAAAAATTCCTATGGCGTCTTGGGACTCTTCCCATGCAGTAAATATGTGCTTTAATAAGGTTACACCGGCGTCAGTCGTACAACGTCCCTTGGTGAAACCATACTGTTGATCGTGTAGGATTTTGTTGGTGTTAAAATGATTAAGCATTTGATTCAGCATTACCTTTTCAAAAACCTTGCTAAAAACTGGCAACACGGATACAGGTCTATAATTATTAGTATCTTTACTATCCCCGGATTTGAAAAGTGGTATGACTTTACTGTATTTCATTAAATCAGGGAAAGCTCCTTGGTCTACACACAAATTAAAAATTAAAGCTAAGTAAGGTGCTATAGTCTCAACTATGGATGTACAAGCTTTGATAGACATTCCCCATAGATCTTCGGTCACTTTGATTTTGATTTGCCGGAAAGCTTTGATAACTATCACAGGGCTTATGTGTTTAAATTTAAATTCAGCCGGGCATCCAGACACGTTGGCCCTTAATAAACCAATTGAGACTTCAGGTGAGGAATTTAGAGCTTCCGTAGTTTTTAACGGGATATCGGTAAAGAAGTTTACAAATTCTTGAGCTACTTCCAAATTAGAGCTTTTAGGACCACATGCTGTATCTAATGTGTAGCTAGTGTTACGTATTTTCTTCCTGTTTGTCTCGTTATTTATGACTTTCCAAACAGTCTTTATTTTATTTTCTGCTGTTTTGATCTTGTTGCTAATGTGCAGGGCTTTAGCAACCTTGCATGTATTTCTAAAAATGTTTGAATACTTAGCAACATACTTGTTGAAAGTTTCAGTGTTTATGTAAGGCTTAAGGCCATAAAGCTCAAATAGTCTTTCCCTACTTTTCCTGATACCTTTAGTAGCCCAATCACTAAATATAAATTTAGGGCAAATACTTTTTGTCTTCTTTTCAAATGTTTTGTTGAATTCAGTTCGAACTATTGAAAAGAAATTATCATACAATTGATTTATATTAATATCGTCCATGTGATGGCTCATAACATTTAACTTGTTCTGTAGGGAAATATTATACCTATTTAATTTGCTAGTAGTTATAGGTCTAAATTTAATCAGAACTTTTTGCAATGGTGTGTTACACCTAAAAGTTACAGTTTGTCCGCTGTGGTCAGACGGGAGACAATTTAATATGGCTTTATCTAAGTAATCACAATCGCAGAAAACATTATCTATACAAGTAGCAGAAGATGGAGTGACTCTAGTAGGTTCTATAAAAATATTGGTCAGGTCAAATGATTTAAAAAGATTTAATAACCGACTGCTATTGGAATTTTCTTCTAAAATATTGATATTGAAATCACCACAAACAATTGCAGATTTATTACTGGCTGAAAGTTTTGCCAGGACATCTTCCATTATTGATTCAAATAAGGAAAAGTTTTGATAATTTGGGGGTCTGACTACTACCGCATGACTGATGACCGACCGCATGCTGACTACTACCGCATGACTGATGACCGACCGCATGCTGACTACTACCGCATGACTGATGACCGACCGCATGCTGACTACTACCGCATGACTGATGACCGACCGCATGCTGACTACTACCGCATGACTGATGACCGACCGCATGCTGACTACTACCGCATGACTGATGACCGACCGCAAGCTGACTACTACCGCATGACTGTTGACCGACCGCATGCTGACTACTACCGCATGACTGATGACCGACCGCATGCTGACTACTACCGCATGACTGATGACCGACCGCATGCTGACTACTACCGCATGACTGATGACCGACCGCATGCTGACTACTACCGCATGACTGATGACCGACCGCATGCTGACTACTACCGCATGACTGATGACCGACCGCATGCTGACTACTACCGCATGACTGATGACCGACCGCATGCTGACTACTACCGCATGACTGATGACCGACCGCATGTTGACTACTACCGCATGACTGATGACCGACCGCATGCTGACTATTACCGCATGACTGTTGACCGACCGCATGCTGATCGGCGTGTGTTGACTTGCTCTCTCTACTCTTGCTACAATTAGTTTAGAACCTTCTTTAATATTTACCTGAATGATTATTGTTCTAGATGATAAGGTATATTTTGTGTTATTACAGTCTACTATGGGGTAAATGTTAATCTTAATTTTGTTTCGTTTTTTATTACCTCAGTGTGGACAATCTGAGCAGTCAAGAAGTACTGGACAAGTTGGAGGAGGGTCAAGTGGATGGTACCTTAGCTCCTCAGATCGAGTCCGCTTGCGTCCTGCTGTCTTACCTCACAGACGCTTTGCACGCTATCAATACTACGCAACCTCATAGTAAGTACTTATAAGTAAGCAGATTGACACGTACAATGGTCCACTTTAGGGACTAAGTACGGAAATCAAACCCTTAATATAGAACAAGTAAGCAGATAAACCTGCAAGCTATGAATTTGCAGGAAAGGTGTTTTTGGTAAATTTCAAATTGGACAGGAAGTATGTCATCACATTATGCTCTTATCATGTGCAACTGTGAAAGAAACTCACTAAAGAATTCAATGCCTCCGTTGCTTACTAAATACCAGCTGGTTAGTAAATGCTTGATCAAACATGACTATGACGTCTTAGATCAGGAGTAATTCCAGTGTGGGAAAGAGACAGAGCTATACAGTTCGTCTAGCGCCATCTCTTTCCCACACGATTTACTTCTGCTTTAAGTTGGAAGCGCAAGGGTAACCCGCGAAATTTACATTTTCTTACGTTTATTGCAATTTGCGGGTCAGTGTCAGGTTGTATGTTGATGAAAATATGATTTGCACAAGTAACACGTTTGCAGTTACAGAATTATAATAATTCAAAAATTCATAACATCATCCTCCAACTTCATATAACCCCATTCAATAGCTATTTCACGAAAAAGTCACTGAATGTGGTTAAATGAATTTGGAGGGTTGTATTGATGATTTGAATGATTATAATTCTATAACTCCATACGTGTTACTACGTAAGAAAATTTAGTTTCGCGGGCTATCCTTGCGCATCCACCTTAAAAGACGTCATGGTCGGCCACTAGTAGGAATTTGCTGTACTCGTGTAGCAGTAACCGATCGAACGAAGCAATAATCAAAATACTATTTGAAATTATCTTTTGAGCTTCGAAACAAGAGTTAAGGCTTATATTATTTTGTAGCATGGCGCTCAGTGAGTCCGACATGGGAATCGCCTTCGGACCTCGGATTCGATCTGGACTACACGGACGAACAACAAGATGATGACGACACGAGCGCCGACGATTCTGTAAGTACCTTTTTTTTTGGATGGGAAATCATCAATTGACTCCTCCCGCTCTGGCTCTAAACCCCATCCATGTTCCTTCATCGCCCTTTGTGTTCCGGGGCCACGGTATCTCTTTCGAACAGTCCCACAGCCCCGGCAGTTCTGTAAGTACCTTATATATTACCTAAAATGCCCAGAAATAATCCTATACTCCAAAATATGATTATGCAAAACAAAAGTCAATGCGAATAATGTAACAAAATGTAATTTCGGAGCAGTTGACTTGTTTATGGGATACCTAAGCGAAAACGTTTATCACATATTCAGTACATCTGTCTGTGCCCCCCCCCACACAGAAATTTTTCATTGGTTATTGAAAAAAAAACAGCTGTTTCCTACAATAGTGCAATATCTTCTCGGTCAAAATCTATGGAACCGTAGTTTTTTTTTTTAAACCCCCTCCGAGCTGTTATAATCATTGCCAATTTCTTTTTCTACAGGACGAAGACGCAATGCTGCAATACAAGCTGTGCACATTCACGGTAACCCAACGCGAGTTCATGAACCAGCACTGGTACCACTGCCACACCTGTAAGATGGTGGACGGCGTCGGAGTGTGTACGGTGTGCGCGAGAGTGTGCCATCGCGGACATGACGTGTCTTACGCTAAGTTCGGCAACTTCTTCTGCGACTGCGGCGCTAAGCCCGACTCCAGGTAAGAAAAATGGCTAAATATTGTTATTAAGATAGATTTACTGGACGGACTAGTGGACGGACCGTGCCCAAAAAAAAATTGGTGTGTACATTTTATATGAACTCGTTCACACACGTTCGTGCCCGGACCGGCGAAAAAGCTTCAGTGCTTAAATACATTCGGCCACGGCCCTGTAACGTCCTGTGCACGGCCCTGATATGTGTGGATAGGCCTTGTAAGGTAATTCAGAACAAGGTTTGGAGCGGATAATGGCCAAGCTTTTGTCAATAAAACCGGGGCTGTCCAAAAGCGCGTTGGGTTGACTATATTAATACTAACACAACACTGAGTTGTGACTGTCCAACTTTTTTTTTCTTCATATATTTGATATCTCCTTCTGTGTGTATAGTTGCCAAGCGCTGGTGAAGCGCTCGGTAACTCTGGGCGGAGCTCGACCCGGCGCAGAAGAGACCGCACCCGCACCCTCGCTGCGTAGACGTCCGTCCAGCCCCGCGCCGCCCGCCATACTGGCGCCGCCGAGACGACCTGTACTGGCGACAAATATTCAAGGTAAGAGGTGTGAGGCGCTAAACTGAAGAGCTTCCTAACTTTGCATAACATTGCGTGGTTTATCCATTTTAGGAAACTTAGTTATTTTATCAGGCAAATCTGGCACTATCTCATTAGTCTACTGGTCGCTACTGCTGAATGTGACAGTTTATTTTTTGTCAATTGTCCCAACTAATGGGCCAAGGTCTCCCTTATAGTGCTCCACTAGAAACACCTCTGTGTCGTCACACCAGCTTCTATTTTCGGCGTCCCTTCTCTCGCCCACTGTGTGGCGACTCTACCCCATCGGTCTCGATGCATTAGGCGCTGTCCTATTGCCATCGCTCGCGCGATGATGCGATGCGATTTCATCGTGCGATGAAACCGATCGCGCGATGAAAAACGTATGTCCTATTGCCATCGCTCGTGCGATGATGCGATGTGATTTAATTGTGCGATCAAACCGATCGCGCGATGAGAAAACGTTTGTCCTGCAAACACTCTCGAAATGGCTCTTAGCAAAGATGCACAGTTTCTGCTGTCGAGCAATATTTCTTTAATTGTAAATACCTAGTATTAAAAAAAGAAAACGGTTTACGTTTTCTTTTTTACTTAGTATACTACTAGTACTTACTTGCTTACTTAGTATACTGTAAAAACAGAAATACCCTCCCCTCTCTTTCCTCCTCTCCGCTTGGTCGCGCGAGCCGGCGAGCACTATTCGGACATACAGTGCTGGGGGCCTATAATGGAAGCTTTATCAGAATCATAATAAGAAAAAAAAAAAAAAAAAAACTTAAAATGCCTAATAAGCATCACCTTTGTACTATTTTCTGTTCCTTTCTTCTTTTCTGTATTTAGTGTGTACATAAATTCTTAAATAAACAAATAAAATGGTCTTTATGTTTATAACCACAAAGTCCATTTTAAGAGTTTTAAAGTTTTAACGTGATTCGTATTATGATTCTGATAAAGCAGCCATTTTAGGCCCCCTGATCAGTATGTTTGATCGGACGATCGTCCGATCAATACGATGGGTCGATGATCGCGCGACAAAAATTAAACAATTTGGTCGCATCGCATGATCGCACGACCTTCAATAGGAGATTCAGTAGATATAGGTATGTTTGAACGCACGGTCGCACGATCATTTTCATCAGACGGACGCATGATCGCGCAAGCGATGACAATAGGACAACGCCTTATATTGTCGCATGTTCACGTGTAAATATGAATAGTGTTCTCATAATGAGCGTTTTGTTGAGCAAGGTTGTCGCCAATACCTGTCGGGGTACGCGGGCTGGGGCGCGTGCATGGAGCGCGTGCGGCGCCTGCTGGAGGCGCTGGGCGGGCCCGTGCGCGCCGCCTGCGAGCGCGCCGCGCCCACCGGGGCGCACGCCAGGGCGCAGCGGGCGCTGGCGCAGCTGCACCTGGGGGAGAAGAAGTTCACGCACACTGATCACCTCATGCTGCCTACTCTTGGTAAGTGTACTCTCATCTAGCCGAGCTGCACGATCACTGCCGATGCCGTGGAAGTGGTGAAGTTTTGGGTCTACAAAATTCTGAATAATGTCGTTTATATATTTATTAATCCTCTATTTATATAATTACAAATCAATTACATTTTTAAATATTCCTTAGAAAAAACAATATAAAAATAATTTAAAAGTATAAAAAAATATATACACATATATTTTATTATTGTCATTTATAATTTGCGTGAAACTAATGTGCGCCTTAATTTCGTATGAGCTTTTGTCTAGATATTTTGACAATAAAAGCTACATAAAGCGTCCTTTTTGAGGACATTCCTTACATTAGAGCAATTGGAGCTAAGTGCTAACAAACTCTTAGATTTAACAATAACAAAGACTCAGAACGCACGTTACGCATTGGTTCTGTGGTACACATTCATACTTGATTTCGCCGCGCGGCTGTGCCATTATATGATACTGAACTGAACATGAGTGTAGCACAATAATGGTCGCTGCTTTTTTGATACGATAAAGATTTATTTTGACCAATTCAACTTATAAACTCTTTACAAAAACCCCTTCTAATCTGTTCCCATATTCAACAGGTTCACAAGAAGGCGCTTTCGAAAACGTGCGAATGTCGTACACCGGTGAGACTGGCCAGACAATCCGCCAGCTGATGTCCGCGCACAAGCTGCGCCGTGTCGCGATGTGCTGCCTCGCGTCGCCGCAGGGACGCCGGCAACACCTCGCCGTGTCGCATGAGAAAGGTATGTGTAGGTTCTAGAATTTAAAATTACAGCTCCGATAAATTGACAAGTCAATTGTTGAAATGTTGGAGTTTTCTGGGTCAGGTCGTCGTGTAAGCGTCGTGGATTGGAATTAGGCACCAAGCTTCTTGTAATGTGTAATATTTTACAATGGTTGTAATCTAAGTACTTTTCTTAATTTTAACGAGCGGTTATAAAGATTGTGTGAGATGATCGTTGTGTCAAACAGTACAGTGAAGTGCCGCGCGCGTCGCTAGTGTCATAGTGTCGAAACGCCCCGCGCCGCTGCTCCACACCACCGACACCGCCGCGCCGCGCCGTCGTCACGTTGCGTCTTTTTGTCGCTGATAGATGGCGTTGTGGTCGTTAACAACTTGCGACATAGAACTTCTATGAAAAAAAAAGTTCTACGGAATCTAAATCTTCAACAAGATTTTTTTTAATGTGTTTAAAAATATTTCGCGGTCCCTGCTAGGGTATAACCCAACGTGCCTGCCTACCATAGAATCACACAGTTTTCCAGTATTTTTTAATACGCGTCTTTTCCTGTTATGAAAAGAATACTACTGAAAAAGTTTTTCTTACTAATTATTTTTTTACTACTGAACCACAGCACTACGCAGTACGCTCATTTTTATTGTAAAGCAAAATATCACGCACAAAAAATCATGTATAATCTGATCGTCGACATCTTCAATCTTGTCGTGATCTTTGTCGTTCATATTTAATTTTTTTTGTTCACAGGAAAAATCACCGTCCTCCAACTATCAGCTCTTCTGAAGCAAGCAGACTCGTCTAAACACAAGCTCACTCTAACTCGTCTCTCATCTGCCCCCATACCGTTCATGGTGCTCAGTCTGAGCGGGAACCCTTGGAATGAGGATCTGTTGGCTGTGTGTGGGCTGAAGGAATGTCATGTGCTTACCTTCAATAGTGGCGGTAAGTGGGATTTAACCTGTGATACTGTATGGTCTTTTTGTGCCCTGATGTTTGCACTGTTTGAGCAGAAGATTCCATGTATTCAATAGAAAAGGATTAACGTCCAATACATAATACAGGGTGTAACAAGACCCTTCACGAAGCCGTCAACCAAGCATTATGTACATCAAACTAAGTAACTTTGCGCAAAAATTATTGCTGGGAAACGATTTCTTTTTGGGGTGAAAAATTACGTTTTATGGTAGGACTCAATATAACGCACTCAATACATTGTGCTGATGGATGGATTAAATAGTACGGGGGTCGTGGAGGTGTTTGCAGTAAAAATCTTACGATAAAAACAAGTATTTAAAAAAAAAAGTTAAGAAAAAGTTGGAACTTTGACCTCCAATGTCTCCGTAACTAGAAGGTTCCCAGGTATGGTCTAGAACAAAAAATTGATCGCAATGTCGGGAAGAATAAGTGCCTTTCGGCTTCGTTAATGGTCTTGTTACACCCTTTATATGTCAACTTTGCTAACGCAACACTACCTTTCGTGATAATATAGTACAATATTTCGGCCATTTTGCTGTTCGTCAGACAAATGGGCAGGTACATAACAGTTAAACAATAGTGTACGTCATAGAGCGCAACTTAACATGCAGCATCCGTTTAAAAAATCGGCCAAGTGCGAGTCGGAATCGCGCATGAAGGGTTCCATCGTAGTAGGGGTAAAATTAAAGGGGGGCATTCCCCTTTAATTTTTAATTTATTGTTGACAACAGAAATAAACATTCTGTGAAAATTTCAACTGTCTACCTATTACGGATAATGATATACAGCCCGCTGACAGACAGACAGACGGACAGCGGAGGCTTAGAAATATAGGCAGCTAAACCTCTATTGGATCTTTTTAACCAACCTCAAAAAGGAAGAGCTTATTTGAATACTCAGGACTTTTATTTTATCCCACAATGTGGACTTCAGTAATATCTTAACGTATTCACTAACTTTCATAATGTTACTTGTCAATCCTAGGCGCGGTAGCCGACCACCTGGTCCTAAACACCGGCTTAGAAGGCAACAACTACGTCATCAAGGCAATATGGCTGCCCGGCTCTCAGACACAACTAGCCCTCGTCACATCGGACTTCGTCAAGATATACGACTTGAGCAAGGATCTCAACAACCCAATGCATCACTTCCTCGTACCCAGCGGAAAGGTAAAAGTGTTGGTTTATTTTAGACCAGGTGGCCTACCATGACGTCTTATAGCACTAGCAATTCCAGTGTGGGAAAGAGATGGCGCTAGACGACCTGTATAGCTCTGTCTCTTTCCCACACTGGAATTACTCCTGCTTTAAAACGTTTTAGTACCCCCCCCCCTGGAGTTGGGTAAAAGAAACATTTATCTAAGGCTACGATGAAAAAGTGCATAGATTTATCTGGGCCAATAATTTCATACGAATTATACTCCAGTTTTTTATTTATCTGATGGATATTATCCTATCTGGAAACAGAACAAAACACATTCCTCATGCCACAGATGAAAAATTCGACAGAAATCATTTTCATTAAATTGTTAAGATAATGAATGATTTTGTATTTTTTTTTAATATATGAAAGGCGGCATACTGTACTTGAATACTGTAATAACGTTCTCTTTGTCAGGTCCGCGACGTAACATTCGTGAACCAAGACGGCGTGATGCATATGCTATGTATGAGCTCCGCCGGCCACATATACTGGCAACCCATGAGCGAAGAGTCGCGCGCCACTCTAGGGACGTTCTACGTCACAAACACGCTAGAGGTTCTTCATCCAGAAATACAGGTAAGTTTCAAATGTTTATTTAAGTTCGCAATATAACTCTTGTGAACCAGGCTGGTATTATGCACACGCTATGCATGAGCCCCAACGGGCACATCTACTGGAAGCCGATAAGCAAGAAGCTGGAGGACTCCCAGAGCCCATACTACGTGACCAACGTGCTGCAGGTTGAGCACCCGGAGATACAGGCAAGTTGCGGTAACCGGTTATCAATAGTTTGTCTTAAAAGAATAAAGTACCATCATCATTAATCAAATCGTTGTTGCCTCGAGTGATGGTGCTTTTTTCTTGATACAAAAGACGTTTTCTTTTGTTTTTAGGTGAATAAAACACTGGACAGTACTGCAAAAACTAATAAGTCGAAGCGATATTTTTTTTGATAAACGATTAAATTATGAAATAAGGCCTTACTTTTCAAAAATTCACCAAAGTGAAACGTTATACAAAATATTTAATAATATTTCTACAAAAACTAGATCCATGTCATCCAGGCTTGGATGCGTGTGCGGCACCGCCGGCCCGCCAATGCGATAGTCATAATGCAATGCAACCTAAACCTATACAGCGTGTAACAGAAAGGGTATAATCATATGGAATACTGTGGTACGAACCATCAAACTGAACAACTTTCTCTATGGGACCCCCATCGAAATCGTAAAAAAACAATCAGCTGTCCCATACATTTGGGTCGAGTAGGTATTGAAATTTTGTTTAAGACAGCTGATTATTTTTTTACGATTTCGATGGTGGTCCCTTAGAGAAAGTTGTTCAGTTTAATGGTCCGTACCACAGTATTCCATATGATTATACCCTTTCTGTTACACGCTGTATATAACACTAAAGCTGTCAGGTGGGTTATCTGCATGAAACCGTGTTTTCGTGACTACTAACAGCGCAGTGGGGCACTGTACAGTCACAGATGTGTGGTAGTCGCAAGACACGGTTCGTTCTAAATTTCTTCTTGTGCTGACATTCCCTATGCATGCAATATTTTACTGTTTCACATTGTATTCCATCTGCTTGTAAGAGTTCATACCTCAGTATGCAATTATCAACCTTAGTGCAGGAAGAAATTTAGCCTTAGGCTCACCTAGACCGAAAGCTCACTTATAGCATTGAACAATACATTTTATTATCAGGAGCATAAAGTCCAAACTTGTACAAACATTAACGCTGACATCAAACGGCTCTTCGAGCCGCCTAAAACATGGTCGATGTTCGTACAGTTCTGTTCTGTAGAGCGTAAATAGAAACCTTATTTCAATTCAGAAGGTTCTTTGCTTTCGACCTCTGTTGAGCTTTAGAGGACGTTGGTATATAAATAAAGTAAATGCTATGAAAAAGCATCTCAATGTGTCCCGTAGATTCATTTATGGGGAGCATGCATAAGCATTATTATTACCTATTAGTAAAAATAACGTCATGTGTCCCTAATGTCCTCTATCTACATCCAGTAGTGAATCAAAATTCCGTAGTACCAGTATACCAATTGGCTGAATGTTGTCATACATTTTATATCTTCCTCACACCTGGTCGCCATACTTAACGGTATGTTTACTTCTTCCTAGGACGTGGCGGGGCTGGTGGGAGGCGGCGGAGTGTCCATATACTACTCGCATACACTGAAAATGTTGTTCTTCTCTTATGCTCAAGGAAAGAGTTTCCTAGCGCCTTTGAACACGGTTGAAGAAAGTCTCCAAGGTAAGGTTCACCGAATCTTGACCAATGATTCAATCTGTGACGATGTTCACCTTCACCTCATTTGTTGAAATCCGTTTTATATATTTATTAGAGATGTTGCATTCCCGTCAATTACTCCAAAGTATACCTTATTACAATGATGTAAGAATTGCATGATGCATTTATGAATTACACAATTTTACATGCCCTTTTATTTGACAATCCCAAGAGCAACATTCTCAATGAGTAACGCAATTTATCTTTCTTCCCAGGCACAGCAATGATAACGCTAACCGCCTCATCAGCGCAAAAGGAAGGAGGTCGCGGCGGCGGCAAGCAAGGAGGAGTCCAGTCGCTCTGCCAGTGGGCGGAAGTGCCCGGCCACCCCGGCCTGGTCACAGCTGTCATGCAGGCCTCCAACAACCCGGTCGTACTCATGCTGACACCCACTAACATATTCGTACAGGAGATTAAGGTGAGACAGGTAATGGGGTGATATTGAAACTAAATAGAAATGGCTATTTAAGTCACTTCCGTAGTGAAAGGTAATTTTTGTGTTGCTTTTTGGTTTGACTTACGGTTTTGTCCAAAAGCGTGTCTGTAGTTACCATTTTTCCAGTGCAAAAAAGAGATGGCGCTATTCTTCTGGATACCACGCATCTCTTTCTTGCATTAAATATGATAACTTGGACACTTACTGACATGGATATGAAAGTCAATAATCGCTAGTTTTATCATCAATCAAAAATGTTTGATCAAATTGAAATAACTACTTTGGCATGTGCTTCTAAAGTAGATCTTAGCTGCGTTTACTTAGAGAATATTTTCAAACTGTCCTTATTGTAGGTGGTTCCCGTAAAAGCGAAGATAACCGACATGGTAGCGGTCCGTCACTGGTGCGGCGGCGGGGGTGAGCAGAAGAGTACTTTAATCCTTCTCTGTGAAGATGGAAGTCTTCGTATGTACGCGGCCAGTAATGACCACACTGGTTACTGGTTGTCGCCCGCTATACAGCCGACGCATGCGCCGAGGAGACGGCCGAGGCTACTGACGCATCATTCTAAGGGAAAAGCTCAACAGGTTTGTACTTCATATCACTGTTTATAGATCAAACTAAAACGTAATTGCAGCCGGTGATCTGAACGCCAAAAAGTCGTATCCAATCTCATGAAGATTGGATACGACTTTTTGGCGTTCAATTACTACTATAATTAACTTACTATAATTAACTTGGCAATTATTGAAAAATTTAATTTTTCTATTTCGGAGCACTTCGAAAACCACATGGAGAGAAAGATTTAAAATGTTTTGCTTCGTTAAATTTCTTCCGTTCATCTCTAGAAAAATAATATACCACCGAAACACAACTTTTTTTTCGTAGGTTGTAACAAAATCCAACGCCAATGGGGCTCCTCAGTTCCCGATCGATTTCTTCGAACACTGCGTTGCGATGAACGACATCGAATTTGGCGGTAATGATCTGCTCCAAGTGTACAACACTGCGCAGATCAAACATCGCCTCAATACTACCGGTAAGTAGAACTACTCTAAATACTTACACAGACTATAAATATGAAAATCTTTATAGACTTTCCATTCTGTTGACTTTGCTCGATTTTTATTATAATTGAAATCCGTAATTGTAAATAGGTGGGTAATTGTAAATAGTCAGAATTTAAACAGCAAAAATTACCACATTCATGCTTTCATTAAGTATCTTTTATTTATTTATATTAACTTTATCCACAAGTTAAAAAAATCTGTACAAAGACGGACTTAATGCCTTGGGCATTTTCTACCAGTCTACCTCAGGGTGGTGCAGAGACAACATACAGTAGGTGCAATAACAGAAAAAAAAGACTAGAAAATATTTATAACTAAAAGTCTATTCTATATTTTCTTTGTAATGGCTTGTTTGTAAACCTTGTCAATGATTTTCTTCAGGCTTGTACGTGGTATCAACAAAGATGAGTGGATTCGCCATGGAGGTCACCAACTCGGACCCTAACATGGTCATCTGCGGTATAAGAGTACTTCTTGGCAGTCAAGACGTGGCCAGAACGCCGTCTTTCGTTGAAGTGTGTATTTTTCGCAATTTAAATTTTTGTGATGTAACTTCAGAGTAAAAACTTTCTATGAACTCGATTTTAAAAGCGAGAAGCCCAAACAAAGCTTTTGACATCGTTCTTCTTTCTACATCACATATTTTTGAATGATGTAACCAAGATCTTGTAAAAATATTTTGATTTAAAAGAGTTTCCATGGGAGTTCCTTGCCCATTCTTCTCCATAGAGATCTACGCTTTGGAATGTGCAACTACAGTACTTTAACAAGTTATTATGCCTTGTGACTGGGACTGTAGCTTCATCTTTTTATTTTTGACTTTCAAAAGTGCCCGTAACGGTTTAGTTGAAATAAATGCTTTGAGTTTGAAATCGAGTTCATAAGTTCAACAAGATCTTTAAACAGGATTTTATTCAAACAGTAGTTTCAAGCAATAATTCGTTCTAGTAATTTTGAAATTGACTAGCAGACACTGCGCCCACACATTTTTGTAATCTGACACTTGACGTCAAAGGTTCTAATTTGTCATTTCTTTTAGGTGTACGGCCGATCGATTCAGACGATAGTAGTTCGCAACCGCTGGTTCGACATACCATTAACACGAGAGGAATCTCTCCAATCTGATAAGAAACTATGCATGACCTTTGGACCGTCACAAGACCCTGATGGTGTTACTATGGTTGACTCTGTTAAAGTAAGTTATGAATATTCGATTTGATTGTTAATCTTGTTTGGTATCTAGTTGCAGAGTAATTAATACAATTATGTGGTATTTTAGGTATATGGCAAGAATAAGGAACAATTCGGATGGCCTGAAGACAATGAGGACCCGTCTGCTTGTCCGTCATCCAGCAAGGTTGCCCAAGTAAGTTTTAATGTTATTTTCACTAGATACTTGGAATCTTAATGGTGGTTAGTAGAACTTGAATGTTTGTTACATTCAAGTTCTATGAGTAATTGAAGACGTGCATGTGCTGTTGTTTAATTTCATATATTTATGTCTTTTGCAGAACGTATTTAAGTTTCTTATCCTGTGACCAGTTCACAGAGTAGGAATATATATTGCGTGACGTTACGGCTCATCCATTAACAAATTCATGCATATCTTATAGCGAATATTTTTTTTAAACAGGAGGGCGAAGGCGCCGGTGGAGCCTGGAAGCCCAGTCCCCTAGAGCGCCTCGCATGCGCAGCGCTGGAGGCGCTAGAGCTGGGCGCAGGCGCATGCGCAGCGGGAGCGCACGCCGCCGCCGAGCCGGCGCGCCGTCTGCTGTGCGCGCCCGCGCCGCCGCACCTGCATGCGCGGGCGCAGTGTCTGCTGAGGGCGCTGCATCATACGCATTACCATCAGTACAAGGTGAGAACAAGAAATACAGAAAATATATTTGTGTCTGAACGACACAAAACATACGCGGCAAAATAATCTCAAAAGATATAAGACCTGATGACCATACTTAAAAAGATATCTCACAGTTCACCTTTCTGTTTAGATTGATAATTGATTTTTTACTTGTAATACTGAAAACTGATCAAGTTGGCCCTTGTACCAGTTTACCGAGTCAGAACTTCTGAGTGGTCGTCCATTTAGACCAGCTTCCATGCGACCAGACAATTCTACATTCTGACGCAAGTGTGTAAAGTTCGTCATTGCACTCGAGGAGGGGTGCCACACTTCGAGCAAGTGTATAAAAATAAATAGTAATAACCGTTTTCCCATTTCTACAGGACCAAGCCATTCTCAAGTACGTGTGCACATCCCTGCGCGAACTCCGCGACACAGCTGACCCGCACAACATCGACCCTGAAGCGTACTTCAGACTGGTCCTGCTGGCGCGAGGCGTCGCCGTCGCGAGGCCCACCCATCTCGTTAAGTACAGCGCTCCAACGCCACAGAGACCGCCCAACGGTAAGACAATATCCCTAGAATATTTAACCAGTTACTCGGCTCTTACCCCGCCTTGGTTATATTAGGTATCGGTTTGTGTAGTACAGTCAGCATCAGAAGTAGACACACACACACACACACTCAAAACTTCAAAGGAGGTTTTTTAATAAAAAAATAAAAACTTGTTAGATATTACTAGTTATTAACAAGGTATTGACGAGTAAGGAATATTGTAAAGAATAATGTTCTGAAACATTAAAAATAATAGCTAGAGTCCTGTACATCAAATCATTCAAATTCCGAAATGTTAAGCTACTTCTGTTGCTGACCGTACATAGCGGTTAGGATCTTAGAACCAAAAACACATTATTTAAATGTGGTTTACTTTTCATACTAGCGTGTGTTGGCTTAGTTCACAGTACTTGCGCTACGTCTTTGCAGATTCATAATTCCATGATCTGAGTGGTTTGGCGGTGTATGCTACCGAGATACAATTTTACACCGAACGCAAGCCTATCTATACAAATAAATAAAAATTAAAGTGCGTGTTTGTAAAACAGCTTTTTACATATGAAAATATATACGGCACTTATAACAAAAAGGTTGTTTTTTAAATTTTTGTCTGTCTGTCTGTCTATTTGTTTCGGCTAATCTCCGAAACGGCTCATCTGATTTTGACGGGACTTTAACTGGCAGATCGACGATTTTAGACTACTTTCATTTTAGAAAAATAATTAGGGCCCCGTAAAAAAAATTGAAACTCGAAATTTTTAACAATTTCTGAATAAAAAAGGGAATTAATATTTTTTTAATAATAATTTCACGCGAACGAAGGTCGCGGGCAACAGCTAGTTTAGTATAAAAACAACAATATGGTTGTAAAGTTGACATAATTGGTGTCAATAAATAAATAAATGATTATTTTTCCAACAGGAGACTGGTCAGTCCTCTGGAAGGGCGACAACCAAGACGACAAAGACAAAGATCCCCACCTATGCGCGCTACTCACAAGCGTACTGTGGCGTTTAGCCGCGTGTCGTTCATCGACTGCGCAGCCGCCCGGCATCCTATCCTACGGGCTGAGACATGCCGAGCATACCATGCATGCACTCGCTGACACGGTGCATGCCTTCCAACTACATGCGGAGCCTGAATGCGTAAGTAGGCGGTGATTTGATCAAATCTCTAGAAGAGCAAATCTTACCTTGCGTTGAGTTTTTTATGAAACCGGGGCCTGCATAGCTCGATTCGATTCCGATTCGACTAGTCGGTATGTCTATCTTTTTTTGGCATTACGTAAGCGAGCGAGATAGACATATACGACTTTCCGAATCGAAGCGTTTGTGAATAGCTAAGTATACTGTTTTCAAATAAAAATTATCAGCGCTTTCTGTCCAAAATCCAACATTGTGTTCTTATTGGGGCATTTCTTACATGTCACCTAGTTTTAGTGAACATGGGCGTGAGTGATCATGAGAGGATGACCTTATATCCAAGTATCCGAGCTGTGTTAAGATTGACTTAACTACCTTCTGATTACACGAGACAAACGGAATCCAGGACAGAAAAATTAAACTTTGTGTTTTTGTCTAGATCGAATTCGGCAATCAAATTTACCTATCGCTCCTATTGGCTGAGGATCAAAGCATAAGCTTCGGAGCCAAGGCTGCGCTAATCAGAGTACTACGACCCAGAGTGAAGAGGCGTCGCGTCTACATACCGTCGCCACCTAACACTCCTGGAACAGGTAAATTGCAAAACAATTTTTATTTTATGAAATAGAAGAATATACAAAAGGTGACATTGCCCGGTGGTCATTCAGATAAATTATACTAGGTATCGCCGCAGTGTATTAAAAAAATTGGCAGCTATGCTTTATCTCGCCAAAGTTCGATTACATATCACAACTTTATTCAGCGAAACAGTGTTTTGTCATCTACCCCACGCCTTGACCAGGTGGCCTACCGTGACGTCTTAAAGTAGGAGTAATTCCTGTGTGGGAAAGAGATGGCGCTAGACGACCTGTATAGCTCTTTCCCACACTGGAATTCCTCCTGCTTTAAGACGTCATAGTAACTCCCCTGAACAACGCAATCGTCGCGCTAATACGCGTTGAGACTGTCGCATTCGTTATTTTCGTTGAGCCTGAACGGTTGATTGCGCCGTCAGAAAGCGCCCTTCAGGTTTCAGTGAGTGACATAAAGCAAGACAATCGCGTATTTCCATGACAGATAGGTTTAGTTAGACCCTTGCCTTTATAAGTAATCCATGTTTGTATCCAGTCCTTCAGTGATTTAGCAATCTTCCTTCTTTATTTACAACGATTCTCTGTCTACATTAGGTGCCGGATCGTCAGTAACCACAGCGCAACCAACTAGCTCAATCACGGAAGCAGTCGTATCGGAGTCGGACTTGAGCGCCAACCGAGATGATAACCAAGAGAACCAGTTTATGGATGTCGATGATTCATTAGAACCTATGGTGCTGCTGGCTCCTGATGGAGGTAAGACAGGGTCTAATTTTACAGCATTTCATCTATGTTTAGCTGACTGCCAGAGTATGAGTAGATTTGAGACAGTCATATTTTACTTTGAGCAGCGGTGGCCCAGTGGTGGCGGCCCCGACTTACGAACAGTAAGTCGTGGGTTCGAACCCAGGCAGGCTCATTACTTTGGGTAATTTATTTCATCACCACTGCTCTCAAAACGGTAAAGGAAAACATAGTGAGAAAACCGGCATGTCCTAGAACCAAAACATCGAAGACATGTGACATCTACCAACCCGCACTGGGCCCGCGTGGTGGATTATAGCCCATTCCCTCTCATATAGAGGAGGCCGAGTGTCCCAGCAGCGGGAACATTAAAGGCTGATTATGCTATATTTTACTTTATGGGCTTTTGTTTCTATGGACATGGACATTTGAACGAATGTTTCTACATGAATGTTTTGTGGCCTTAATGTTTACTGGCAGTGCTTACACACCCGAGACGGTTTTTGAATTTGGTGAGGCGTAACACACCAAAAGATCCAAAAGAACAAATTTTTGGGAAGTCTCGGGAGAGTTTAGTGGTCACGCGTACTTTTCCCGCAGTATAGCATAGTGCCTAGCAGTAGCAGTAGCGAAGGGTCAGTACATATCTTTAATGTGAGTAAATTATTTGTATAGAATACTGACTGTGAAATTTTCAAAGGGAATCCGGTAGGAATCGAGTTGTATGGAATCTTCGCCACTGGTGCCTAGCCTAAAGTCTTACTACATCATCATACGTCATTACTATTTCTAATCAAATTCCTCTTTTGTAACAGGACTAGAAGCATTACTAGACATCCCACCGGACGCCGACGACGAGACGATGGTAGAACTAGCCATAGCACTGTCTCTACAAGAACAGCCGCGCAGGGCTCCTCCCGCGCCCTCCGCCCCTCCACCACCCGCACCAGGCTTTAGTGATGCTACTGCATCTCCTCCTGGGTATGTCGCTATCAATCATAGAGTATTTTTTATTTATGTACAAGTAGAACTTAACCTACATTCAATAATATTCAAGGTGTGAGGGACATAGTCTCGTAAATTGATACCATACATTCAGACCATGATTCTAGACCCACCTACGTTGAAATTTTACTTCAATTCTTTATGAACTAACCAACTTTTTCATATATTTTGATTGTGTAGGTAATGCACTTTTGTTGACAGTTAAGGTGGAAGCGTCAAGGTAGCCCGCGAAATTCAAATTTTCTTAAGTTTTTTACAATTTGCAGGTCAGTGTCAGGTTGTATGTTGTTGAAAATATGAATCGCGCCAGTAACACGTATGGGGTTACAGAATTATAATCATTCAAATCATCAATACAGCCCTCCAAGTTCATATAATCACATTCAATAGTTATTTCATGAAAAAGTCACTCTTTGGGATTATATGAACTTGAAGAGTTGTATTGATAATTTAAATGATTATAATTCTGTAACCTCATACGTGTTACTGGCGCGATTCATATTTTCATCAACATACAACCTGACACTGACCTGCAAATTGCAATAAACGTAAGAAAATTTAAATTTCGCGGGCTACCTTTGCGCATCCACCTTAAACTAGAGTTGTCTTGAATTCATGTTATCATTTAACGTGTTAATGTGCCATAAACTGTGCATAAAATATCCGTCAATTTTCGAAGTCTAACTCTTTTATAATATTACGAATCTAGATCATTTTCTGCTCACGAACTGGTTGCATGATGAGTCTTATCATAAACTAGCTGTTGCCCGCGGCTTCGCTCGCGTTTTGGTCGGAAATTATCCCACGGGCGTTGTAAATAAAGCCTATGGCAGTCGGGGATAATGCAGCTTCCTATTAGTGAAGATATTTTCAAAATCAGTTCAGTAGATCCAGAGATTACACCCTACAATCTCACAAATTTTACCTCTTTATAATATTAGTATAGATGTACCAGTGATACAACTGGCTGCCTTAAATTGAAAGCATCAACAGGATTAGACCGGTTAAGCAGTAGCCAGCCTTATAGGCTGAAATGCGAGAGGCCATCATCAAAAAAAAAAAACAGAACCAGTGATACAATCAGCACAGCTTACATACCAACAACTTACATGTAGCAATAACTCCGTCAGTTCTGATGACGAGGGCAGCACGGCCGCTACAGACGGCAGCACGCTGCGCACGTCGCCCGCTGAGCCGCCCGGCTCGGCCGGCTCCGAGTCTGGCGGCTCCGGCGCTGACAGCATCGGGGGAGTCTCGGGACGCAGCAGCGCTTATGGTAACGTGTGCACAGCAGGGGCGAGATGATGGTTAATAGGGATGTATGAAAGAAGAACGGAAATAAATCAAGGCAGGAGGACAAAGATAATATTTTCGCAGACAAGTTATGTGGAGATTTAACATGGAACGACAACATGTGTTGTACTGCGGAGAGGCTTATATCATAACAGGCATAGGTTGCTGGGTCAGAGATCATATATAAAATGAGAATACAGCACTTGCTTCACATTGGTGCTTCTATTATATTTTAAAGTAGACCAGCATGAGATACAGTGCATGTTTTTGTGGGACCGCTTTACGACAGCCATCTTATCAATCAATCAAATCATTTATTTGCAATGAATGTAGGTTACATTGAAATACAGGTGGAGTAGAAAGGAGTGAGCCATGTACATTCTGCCTGAAAATAGGCACGCAAATTTAAAAACTTATGTTTTTTTTTGCTTTACAACGGTACGGAATGTTCTAGGCGAAATGGTGTCAGCTCCATCCGCCGGGGCGATGCCTGCGACCAATATCATCGCGGCGCCTGTTGCTATCACAGGCCAGTAAACTAATATACTTTATGAATCTTCCATTACTAACTTTGTTTATAGCTTGTAGAACCCTTTATTTTGAGACCACAGTTTTACAGAAGCATGATTTTTGTCTCATCTATGTTTTATAGAGCTGTATTTTTATTGATACCCTTGCTTGCTTCCTATTACTTTAACTTCGCCTTTTACACAAGCTTTCATTTTCATATTTATTTCTCACATTGTGATGATGAGTATAAGATGACACATGCACATGCTTTAGTTGAATTTAAATTAGCTCGCTTTTAAGTTACGATATGTTTTATAATTATTTCATGATCACTTCTGAAACACTAAAACAATAAAACTGATCAGTATCCTTTAAACAACAGCTGGCCCGTCAACGTCAGCCAACCAACCAGTGGCCTCCACATCGCGCACGGTTGAGGCAGAGAGCGAGACGCGCAAGTTACACGCACTTCGTCTCTCTCTACTATCAGCCGCGCTGGACGCGCTGCCTAGCTTGAGATACTTGCCGGGAGTCAGGGCTATACCCTTCGTACAGGTATGTAAGATCTTTGAATGTCGTTGTTATGGTGTGCGGCACAGTGTGCCGAGAGAGTGTTGTTGGTAAACATTTGTATAATTGTTTATGGAAAATAAGATGGCGGCGAGTACAGACAGATTATGGCCAAGCTCCAAAAGCTGCCAGTACAACTAAACCAGGAAAGCGCTTCTGTAATCTACGCGTTTACCGAATTAGTTCGTTTGTTACGACACAGAGTACCTGAGTAAAAATAATGTTTCTATTCAGTCCGTCAGTAACATTATCGAAAAATATTGGGTACGTATTTTTTCTTATATCAAATCAATAAAAAATGACGGAAGTTATAACGCATCGAATAATCGAAGTGGGCTTGTGACGTCACTAGTATGTACACGTAAAAAGTGTTCATACTAGTGACGTCTCGCGAGTTTTCGACGCAGTTTATCGTCTTAATTTTTTGTTTAAGTGAAAATAGAAAAAATACGTATCCAATATTTTTTGGAAATCTATCTGACAGACTAATTAGATTTTTTAGTCATCTGCCCTATTCCTCAGAGTCAAAGCGTTTAACAAGAGCACAATACTTTCAAATACTATAATCCTAAATCTTGAATTTTTTTTTTTTGGATAATATTTTCGTTAGATCCAAGATTGCCGAATTGCATACCTTTTCTGGTTGAAGTGTAAATGGCAATTTCGTATCACCAGCCAGACCTCCAACGTCATTAAAATTCAACGTTTTTATCAAAGGTGGTCCTAATGCTTGCCGGTGACCTCGACTCCGTCGTCGAAGGCGACCGCACGGTCCTAGACCGACTTCTAGAACTCCTCGTCTCCGAACTGGACATCCAAACCGATGAGAACCCAGAAGAACGCACAGACAGACGGGAGTTACAACTGGCTATCATGAGATTGGAGCTGTTGGTGTCTGAGCTGGATATGCATGGAGATGAGACCCCGCCCCCGATTCATGAGAGGACCAACAGGAGGGAGCTGCAGTTGGTTATTATGAGGCTGCTAAGTGAGTATTACTTTTTTGTTTTTCATTTGCGTTAACAGTAGGTGACACTGCTTTGAGAGTAATTGTTATTTTACATTTATGGCAAATTTGGCAGTGAGCATCAGGAACTATATTGTAGCGAAATGAAGATCACTGTTTTTTTTTTAAAGTGATGTAATATCTGAGAAATAATAAGTTTGAAAGTACTGAAAATTTACTCAGGACTTTCTTTTTAAAACGATTCCCCACTCTAGGAATTTCTCCTGTATTGTGGGTGCGTTTACAAACATTTGTACTCACTAATACAAACAGCCAGAATCGAAAGAACTACCTCTAGGCCATACGAATATTTGTATCGTAGCCAATCGCTCAGCCACTGCGCCAACCGTGCCGTTTTACCTTCGACCTTAGTTATATCGTGCATTTTGCAGTATTTTAGTAGATAGATTAATTTATTTGCCTGAAATATTATTACAGATTTTAAAACAAATACACAATAGTTCTTCACATTCCG
This sequence comes from Eugnorisma glareosa, assembly GCA_947578425.1. Taxonomy (NCBI): domain Eukaryota; kingdom Metazoa; phylum Arthropoda; class Insecta; order Lepidoptera; family Noctuidae; genus Eugnorisma; species Eugnorisma glareosa. The sequence continues at coordinate 18,347,938 of OX387959.1, forward strand.
GCTACAAAATGCGAGACCGCGCGGAATGCGCCTTGATGCAAGTTGTGTAGTGTTAGTTGTCTTCAACAAAAGTTTAAACTTTCAGCCCCTATTTTATCTGCTTAGGGCTTACATTTTTCCAAAGCATTTCCCAAAGATTGTCAACATCATAATAGCTATCTGTATGACAAGTTTTAGCCCGATCCAAACATTGGTCAGAGCTGCTTGTTGATAGTCAATCAGGACAAACGATTTTCAACCTCAAGCACATGATGATTCGAATTATTGTTGTCTGGTAAATGACCGTTTTGAAGTTTTATAATTATGCTTTAGGCTCTCAATAGTTGATTTTTTTATCTACCAGGTGTCCTCATGGCCCGCTGGAAGACGTCGGCGTCGGGCGGGCCGGTGCCGCGCGCGGAGCTGCCGGGCGCGGCGCACGTGTCGCGGCTGGCGGCCGCGGCGCTGGTGCGCGCCGGTGCGCCCGCGCACTGCTTCCGGGTGCTGTCCGCGCTGCTGCCCTACTGGAAGGAGAAGACCTCTGGTAACATATACCGCTGTGCATATGAAGGGAACTTTTTTATCTCCAATAGATATGTATCAAAAGATTCAAAACATTGCTTTTCTCTTTCTGTCAATCCGTCTGCGTATCTGTCAGTCTGTTAAGACCATATATAATTTTCTTTTTGATCCAGGTTCCGGAACGGCGACTACTGCCCAAACTTTGCTGAAGCCGCTACCACCTCAGCCCTTACCCGACATGCAGCCTTTCTTCGTCAAAGAATATGTCAAGAGTAAGTTCCCAGTTTCCGTTTAAATCATTCTTTTGTACATTTCCTGTCCTAGAATGTATGTTATCTCTTGTCCGCAAATAATTTTGTATCTGACCTTTTTTATTATAACTTTTTTTTTATATTAACCAGGCCACGCTCTGGACGTGTTCGACAACTACCCTCAACTACTAATGGAGATGGCACTCAGACTGCCGTGTCAGATACACAAGCACTGCGACCCGGCGCACTTTGACCAGCGCTGGCGCACGCTGCTGTGCGAGTACATGATGAACCAACAGACGCCGCTCAGGTAATTATGACGATAACAGCTAGCATTACAGCTTAGCTTGTTAAGAATACTTGGATGAACCGGTCTTGTCTAAGGAAAGCAATCTCTTAAAGCAGGAATAATTCCAGTGTGGGAAAGAGACAGAGCTATACAGGTGGTCTAGCGCCATCTCTTTCCCACACTAGAATGATTCGGGATGTCGCTGGAAAATCCGGTGAGATTTTCTCACCACAATATTGAATCTCGAACTTACATTCCCCAGGCGCGCCGGTGTAAAAATTGGTTACTAGACTAAAAAAGCTGTAAGTTAAATACACTTAAATATCAATCACTTTCACACAGTCAACCACTTTTCTGTCACATTAGTAGAGGTTTTTGGTATCAAATTAGTTACTTACCAGTATTAGCTGTGACCCTACTTCGTCTAAGAGTGAGTCAAATTTTAATTAAATCCGTCATATCTTGCTCTGTCCCCTCCTGGGCGAAGGCCTCCCTCCACTCCACAGTCTCGTTTACTAAATCTAAATTCCATTTTAGGAAACAAGTTCGCAAACTTCTTCTCTTACTCTGCGGTACGCGTGAACGTTACCGCCAACTACGCGACGTGCACGCACTGGACACGCATCTGAACGCGGCGCGCGCGCTGCTTGCTACCGATCCGGCGTATGACAAGCTTGTACAGCTTATGGACCATTTGAAGGTAGGTGTAAATTGAATCAGTGCATGGGAAAGAACGATACAATGTTGTCACCTTCATCGAAACAGCTTCTAATTTTGCACAGTTGTAGCGTTAATAAGGATGAAATTAAGAAGTATTTTCTAATAAACTGTTGGAAGTCTTTTCTCGTAAACAGTATACGCTTTTACGTAGAACTGACCGATCGCGATGTAAAGTTCAAAAACTGCACAAAAACGTGTCCATATTTCAACGAAAAATGTTGCGACACGTATTTTTTCCTTTGTCGCATAATCAAAAAAATTACGGTGATGAGTTCAAGAGAGCTTGTGACGTCACTGGCTAGTAAAAACTAACAGGCTTGTGACGTCACGCGAGATTTTAACGCGCTGGTCATTTTTCGTTTACATGACAGAAGAAAAAATACGTGCCAATTTTTTTTGATAATCTAACTGATGGGTTTCTTTCAGGCAAATACCCTATTGAAATGACAACTAAAACATGTCTTCTAGCTACATTCTAATTCCAACATTTATTTCCCAGGCTTGCGCAGAGATAGTAAGTGCTCGCACGGGCAACTGGCAGCACACGTGCGTCACAGAGCGGAAAGAAGCACTAGCGTGGTTGGTGACGGTGGCGAGACGCGTACACCCGCATGTGGCGCCCACTGTACTGCAGTTACTGCAAGCTGCGTTATGTGCGCCGCCTCATCATCAGCGAGCTGTTGAGAATAAGGTAAACTTGGACTTATAGTCATCATCATCATTTCAGCCCGTTGTACATACACTGCTGAACATAGGCCTCCCCAATCGATTTCCAACGTGTCCGGTCCAATGCCACCTGCATCCAGCGACTCCCTGCAGCTTTAACAAGGTCGTCCGTCCATCTGGCAGGTGGCCTTCCCACGCTGCGCTTTCCAATGCGTGGTCTCCATTCCAGTATCTGTTTGCCCCATCGGCCGTCCGATCTTCGCGCTATGTGGCCTGCCCACTGCCACTTCAGCTTGCTTATCCGCTGTGCTATGTCGACGACCTTGGTTCGTCTGCGGATGTCCTCATTTCTGATTCTATCACGTAGAGCCCTCTCCATAGCCCGCTGAGCGACTTTGAGCTTATGTATAAGACCTATTCTGATAGACCCCTTTCAGATCCGTAAGTCAGGACGTACACTAACCGCTTTTATTTTATTTTTCGGCCCACCATGGTACAGGTTGTGCCTACTTTCTTTTCACTTTTCACTTTGCTCATTGTATTTTGTTTTTCATCAATGTTTAGTTGTACCCTAAATTGTGTGTGACAGTAAATTTGTTTTCTGTTTCCAATAGTTTCCGTTCTTGTCCACAATGTAATATGATGTTTGTTACATCTAAATTTATCTAAACATTTCCTTTGAAACCAATGTACATGTTATACATTACTTACAGCAAAACCCAGCCGACTGGCCTGATCGTGAACGCAGCGCTGAAAACGACAACTTCACCACTGATGGATCCAAGTTCCAGGAGCAGAGAGTTGGACCACTCGTCCAACAGATCTTGAAACAGGTACGGCCTTTGTCTGTATGAAATATTCTGCAGAAAATATAACGAAAAGATATTCTATTAGGCCTCTAGGTTGCTGCATTCAATGATCGTGTACTATAATATTTATGTGGTTTTTAGGTGTCCCAAGAAGAATTGAGGATGTTTGTGAAAGCGTTCTTACTTGAGACCAACTCGACGGCCGTGCGTTGGCAAGCTCATGCTTTACTTCTGGCTATTTACAAGTAAGTTACTAAAAAAACGATTCCACCATCAAGCAGTAGTTCATAGGTTGTGGTAGGTGCTGTAGGTACTTTTCCCGTTAGCTTGTCTCTTCTTTGTAGAAAGACTAAACTTTTTTGGAAACACATTCAAAAATTAAACCAACATTTATTTACGTTACTATAACGATACTTTTGCCCGTGCTTTTGGCTTCGCTTGCGTTAATTTAGCATTTGACAACCTAGCGGTGTGAAAACTTTACGACCTATTGTCATACTTACCAAATATACATGAAAAATTTAGTAAAAATCGGTCGAGCCGTTTCGAAGGAGTGCGACCACAAATGTGACACGAGATTTTATATGATTTTTCATGGTAAATAATGAGCCAATATTTAAATTTAAAATCATTGGTGTAGTTAGATATTTAATTTACTTTTTTTTGTATAGCAACTCGGGTCAAGCCGACCAATCTTCGCTGGTATCTCTCCTGTGGGCCATCTGGCCGGCTCTGCCGCAGTACGGACGCAAGGCCGCGCAGTTCGTCGACCTGCTCGGGTACTTCACGCTCAAGACGCCCAATATTGATACTGAGGTAAGTTTTTATTTAGAAAAGGAGCGTCTATTTTGTTTAATTTTATCTAATTATCTATTAAATCTAATTAATTGAAGTAACTAACTTAAGAATAAGATTAAAAAATGGCGTCAAAAAACTCCTCGACGCTGTCAACTGGTAATGTCATACCCAAGAGCCTATCGGCGTTGCCACATTGTATGGCAAAGTAAAGGCCTTTGACCAAGGTAAAAGGCAGCCCTTGGGTCACGGGAAGTGTCAATTGTCTTAGTTTTCGATGTAAATTGGCTGTTTATTTATTGAGAAAAGTGGGTCCTTACTCACTTATATCTTTACCTTCACCGTTTACATTGTGGTAGCTGAGAGAAAAAAAATGGTGCATCATATTCATAAAACTGTTGATAACAAAAGTACTTATTGGATCTTGGTACTATGATTTTCAGGACACCTTTAAATTCTTTACATGTAAAGCCAAATGTTTTATCAGTTTCCTACAAGTCTACAGTAAACTCATTTAAATTCTCTCGCACAGAAATACGTCGGCAGCGCCGTAGAGTTACTGCGCAACCAGAACCAGCTGCTCTCGTCCCACGGCAACGCAGCACTGTATGCAGCTCTCGGCTCCTACGTCGAGCTCGACGGGTACTACCTGGAGTCCGAGCCTTGTCTCGTCTGCAACAACCCTGAGGTTCCCATGGCGACCATCAAACTGCCTACCATAAAGGTTGGTTGAGATTGCACATGTTTGTCATGTTGTCTTGTGTCGGTTAATTTAGTATTGTAAGAAATTGTAGTTTGAATTAGTTAGAAATAACATATTTTTAATTGACCTAAGAAGCCTCTTTTGCCATAATATGAAATGGAAGCAGAATATTTTTCATTATTTTGTAATGCATCTGATTACTCAGTTGATCTACTGAGAGTGTGTATTGACTTGCCTACGCAATTAAATGTAAGTTCGGTTAGTTTATTACATAGAATTAATTTTTATTCCTATTTTCTTATTCTCTCCATTCTTTGTTACCATGCAAAAATATACCTTGACACAACTTAATAAGAGCTAAACACACTACTGTACGCAGATTGACTCGAAGTTCACGACGACGACTCAGATCGTCAAGCTGGTGAACAGTCATATGATAAGCCGTATCAACCTGCGCATCAGCGATATCAAGAGGAGCAAGATGGTGCGAACTATCAACTTCTATTATAACAATAGAACTGTGCAAGCGGTGCAGGAGTTGAAGAATCGACCGGGTGAGTGGATTTTGAGTTTTATTTGTAGTACGCAAAGTTGTAATTGAACTGCCACAGTTGGATTAGTTAAAATTAATTAATTATTTGACTTTAGGCAAAACAAAGATAAATTGTAGGTGGAAGTCTACGTCACCTTTTTTTCAAATGACCCCTCTCCCGCTCTGGGCGGAGCGGAAGGGAGTGTCAGACTTGTACTGACTAAAACCCATCCATAGTCCTTCTTAGCCCTTTGTGTTCCAGGGCTGCGGTATCTCTTTCGAACAGTCCCGCAGCCAAGTCTGCGTCACCTATGTTAGCTTTAAACTCTCCACCTTTTGCGGAGAAACCTTTGAGTCAGGTCATATGACACATTCAGCAGCTTCAGCTGTCATAGAGAGAGCGATTCCTTTAAAGCGTTGACTACTAGTATCACTCTATCTTTACCAGTATTACAATTGTTTATCCAAACATAGCTTTTACTTATTTATCTAAATGTTATTTTGTTCAGGAATGTGGCACAAAGCAAAACGCGTGCAGCTGCAGTCAGGTCAATCGGAAGTGCGCGTCGACTTCCCTCTGCCGATCGTCGCGTGCAACCTCATGATGGAGTACGCTGACTTCTATGAGAACCAACAGGCTACTGGTACGTACGAAATGTCTCACAATACCCTAAGAATATTTATATGGATATAGTTAAAAGGATCTCCATCGAGAAAGAGACTTAGTGTACTATAAAACTGGCAAGGACGCAATACCCAAATGTCAAGGACAAGTAAGAGAGTCCTTGATAACCTAGTATTTGAAATAATATGAAAGTTTATAGTCTGACCAACGGGCACAAATCCTCGGCAGTCCGGGGTCGCTCCTAGTAGCCTGTGAACGTCCCAGGAGACTTCTGAGCATCTGGAAGGAGCTGGGTTGGCTCCTGTAGCCAACCGTCCCACCCCACGCATAATGGACCGCCTTTGAGTCTAAAAGCGGAAAAGGGAGCCCTCAACAATAACAATATGAAAGTTTTTAAAAGAACTTTTTATTTTTAACCCTTTATCTGCCTCTTGAACCGAATAATTATGGTTCAGGATGATGGGTGACCAGAAAAAAAAAATCGCATTGACGGGGAGAACAAGTGCCTTTCGGCTTCGTTAAGGGCCTTGTTACACCCTTAATATTGTATTCCTTAAAGTTGGATATACTAGCCACTTGAGGGCACATGATAGAGCATCACACCAAAGCTCTCGACAACCACCCTAGTAAGCCATCGAATGCAGTCGCTGTGGCCGAAATCGGCGAGATGGCATCATCATTATTGTGTCTGCTTCGCGCAGTGGCGTGCAGTGGTTCTCCGCGGAAGGCAGGCCAGCCACGCTAAGATGACCCTCAAAGTACTCACATCCCATGCTCACATCTATTGATATATTCACTTATGAGAAACAACGCCATCTAGCTTAAATATCAGGAATTTCAATGGAATTCTGTCAATACAAGAACGAAGGATGTCGCTTCGCTACAAAAAATTCTAAAAAATAAAACAGAGAGCGCTGTAAACAAAAAAAAGGTAGAGTTTTCTGACCGGAATATTTGAAAAACAAACCTTTAAAATAAGCCTATTAAAACCAAAGTTATAAATACAAGAACTCTGCATTAATCAAGGTTCAAATCACGATTTACTGACAATGCAAACAGAAGAAAGATTAATTTGAAATGACGATGAATTTTAGGTTAATTCTCGTAATTCGGGTACCTACACATCTTTCTTTGGACACAACTTGAATCTTATCATTAAACGATTGTGAATACTTACTGTTTTTAACTTTTAACATACACACTAAAAGCGCAAACTTCACAACAGAACACCATTTCTAAGTTAATAAACAAATACAACAAATAATATTTACACTACTATACGTTTCAAAACGAATTACAAACGTCAGATATTATAAAAATCAAAACACTGAAGATCGCGAAATAAATTTTGCTAGTCACATGAAACAAATATGGCTTCTAAGAAAAATACAATTGTTATTTTGTCTATAAAAAAACACTACCAAATATAATTGCATCACTGCATACCGTTTTAGCCGGATAATACTTTGTGGGGCAGCCAATCAGTGGCCAGCTAGCCAGCTACACTCGCAGGAGTTTACGCCCCTATTTACTATGTGTGCCGTTCATATACACGAAAATAACGATCAGTGTGCGTAAATTTATCAATGGAAATTAGGCCGGCTGCGGCCTTGCCTAAACGGCCGGGAGCGAACGTCGTAGTATTTATCAGTTACGTCACACGGCTGCGACAAGTTGCTATAAGTATTATAACAGGAGATTTTTATTTTTTATTAATATAGTTATAATAAATGCATTTGTTGCGTTGTTGGTAGGAATGGTAGGGTAGGCTAGGCCTAATTGCCTCTATGGACGGCACGCCCCTGGCTTCGCGGACAATGAAAGTGAAGGATCTAATAAAATGCTTGTTGTAGGTGAATCGCTGCAATGTCCTCGTTGCTCACAATCGGTACCCGCTAACCCTGGAGTTTGCGCCAACTGCGGGGAAAACGTCTTCCAATGTCACAAGTGTCGGTACGTAAAAAAAAAGTTTTATACTTTTTGTTCATATTTATCCAGTTTCTGAGAGGCTATTCGATATGAGGTCAAGCCATCTATACACCGTGTTCCGGACGATATACATAAACTTCGACCAGATGTTCAGACCATGAAAAAAAGCATTTTTCATTATTGACACTTTAATGAATTCTTATTTTTTAGTTTTGTTAATTTTCATACAAACTAAATACCTTGACGTAAATCACCCGATATGCATGCCTCTTCATCCGAATTGGCAACGTCGTATTTTTATTCATAAGATTTGGCGGGCTGAAACTTGTCAAAACTAAGTATCTTTGGTTTTTTATCTCATTCCTTTTTTGAGTGCGTTTAATCTTCATTTCCCTTAGACTTCAGATTAGTAGCACTGTCAATCAAACGTTCTACCTATAGAAAAAGTATAAGGCTACCAAGCAGGTTGGTACGTATTTCGAATTGTGACATAAAAAAACAAAATTCCATAACCAAATCATGATAACCTCTACCCACGATAAGCAGCCTTCATAAAAAGTTTCTGTAGTCCTTATTTTTTAGTGTAGGCTTAGAGCAACGCAGGACCTCCGACGACGGGAAGAGAAGTAGGCTACCATAATTATCCTAACCCATTCTGCCGTTTAAGATTGGTAAACAAATAAAATGCACAACTATTCACAAAAAAACCACACATCAAGATTTTTATTGATCAAGACAGAGAAGTGACAATAGAAGTGATCAGGTAGTAGTATGCCTTGGGATTTTCGTTAGTTGTAGGCATGCAAAACATATCGTTTCCACATTAGCCTATGCGATACACCCACCGATTCTCCTAAAGCGTCTCGTCGAGAGTTAGGATCATGAATAATAAGGTCCATTATTTTGTTTTCTTGAGCAACGCTCAAATTGATTGCTCGTCCAGGGCGGCGTGGTCTAATTCCAATCTCACAAAATCTCCTGTGTATGTTAGTAAATGTTCGTATATATATCAGGACCGCGCCGGGGTACTCTCGTACAGCCGCTGTAGCATTTCCGTCACAGAAACCGTAGGCGAAGTGAATATCAGCTTGGTGTTGCGCCGAATACTAGTACGGTATAGTGAATGTTGTAATCAAAATAATTGATTAAATTAATCGGAAACCCAATAGTAAATTACAATAAACAACAAATCTGACAGTTAAAATCATGCGTGACAAATAACAACTTATGTATCCATGGAGACCAGTTGAATCTCTTTGATAGATCCGTTATCAAAAGTGATCGTACTTCTTCGCTATCTCTCGGGTTCCTCTCGTACGTGGAAATGAGATGCAAATAGTATTGATAGATTTGCACGAAGCGGCAACATAGGCCAAATTAAGACCCTTTCACACTGCATAGTTCAATTAAATTTCATAAAATCAAATTACAAATATCTTTGTAACGAAGCCTTTTTAAGTACTACTCTCTTTGTTATATTTGATTTGTAAAAGCTACAGAAGCGTTTGCTAAAGTTTATGGATAACGTGAAGAACACGGTGTATAGAGAGCAGCGGTGGCCCAGTGGTGGCGGCCCCGACTTACGAACAGTAAGTCGTGGGTTCGAACCCAGGCAGGCGCATTACTTTGTGTAAGTTATTTCATCACCACTGCTCACAAAACGGTGAAGGAAAACATCGTGAGGAAACCGGCATGTACTAGAACCAAAAAAAATCGAAGACATGTGACATCTACCAACCCGCACACAGCAGTGGGAACATTATAGGCTGATTATGCTTAGACAAGCCATCTGTTTAGCTATGGTTTTTTCAGATAATAATTTACAGCAAAAAAAATGAGTAGCTTCTACATAGGGAAATGAAAGTCATCATAGTTGTTCGAAACATAAATCCTTAGTGGGTTCATCACTTTCTTTCATATACGGTCTGTATATTTAATCAGTTCTCAAAGAGCGGGGCCTGTAATAATTTATTTATTTATGTACACACAAAATACTTAACAGGACATTACAATAACATAGAAGAGCACAAAGGTACTGCTTATTTCATAAGAAATTTCTTCCAGTAGACCTGCGAGAGGAAAGTTGAAATAATTTTCCTAATTCCCGTACATAAAATCCTTATGCCATTCAACCTTCAGTAATATTTTTCTGCCAGTGCCATAAACTACGACGAGAAAGACCCCTTCCTCTGCCACGCGTGCGGCTTCTGCAAGTACGCTAAGTTCGACTACACGCTGACGGCGCGTCCGTGCTGTGCCGTGGACACCATAGAGAATGACGAGGAGCGCAAGAAGATGGTGCAGACCATCGGCGCGCTCTTGGACAAGGCAGACCGGGTGTATAGGCAGTTGACGTCCAATAAGCCTGTGTTGGAGGTAAGTTTTAGCCCACGTTCGCAAAGGCGCTTTTCAGCACCACACACTAGATTTTAAGCCTGACTAGTAATTTCACTCTATTGTGTCGCGAGCTTCGGGTTGTATGATGATTAAAATGTGATTCGTGAACGTAACAAAGATGGCTTTACAGAATTGTATTCATTAAAATCATCAATACAACCCTTTAAGTTCATTTAACCCCACTGAATGACTTTTTCATAAAATAGTCTGGTGTAGTGTATTGATAATTTTAATGATTTATAATTCTGTAACTACATAGGTATGTGGTATGGTAGCGAATCATATTTTGTTAAACACTACTGACCCGCCCCGGCTTCGCACGGGTGCAATGTTATATATTTAACCTTCGTCTTGAATCATTCTATCTATTAAAAAAAAAAACCGCTTAAATTTCGACAAATATAATTTACTGTATAAAATGCTATTTCAATATTTGCTGTATAATATCTTGTTAAAAAAACCGCATCAAAATCCGTTGCGTAGTTTTAAAGATCTAAGCATACAGAGGGACACAGCGGGAAGCGACATTGTTTTATACTATGTAGTGATACAGCCTGACACAGACCTACAAATTGCAAAAAAACCTAAGAAAATATGAATTTCGCGGGTTACCGTTTGGCATTCAACAGTGTTCTTAAAAAAAGTTTGAGGTTATTTTTTACTCATTTTTCAGTGTAAGACAAAAGAAAACTACTCTTTAGAATTCTTCGTCTTACTCTGCATTAGAAACTATGACAAGCGGTTCACATCGTCATAACATAGAAGGCACAATTCTGTTTAGTTCTAGTCCTTTCAATAATCATCCCAATTATATCCTCATGAAAACAAGGCAGGCTCATGCTTGTTCCACCATAGAAATACCAATTCATTCATTACCTCCACAGTCCCTCCTCCACAAAATAAGCGAGCATCGCCTGGAAGGCCGCACAGCCGACGAGAACAGCAACGCCAGCAATACGTCGTTTAGTGGTGCGCAGATCAACCGCGTCATACAAACTCTTGCGCACAAGTACTGCGTGGACAGCAAGGGACACTTTGAGGACCTGTCTAAGATCATACAGAAGGTGCTGGCTTGCAGGTTAGCAGATATGTCAATATGTTTATTTTTTTGCATGGATCCCTAATACTTTTTCTAAAATAAAAGTAGCCTAAGTTACTCCTTATAACATCAGCTATGTGTCAGTAAAAATCGTCAAAATCTGTCGAATCTATCAGCCGTTTCGGAGATTAGCCGGAATAAACAGAGAGACACAAAATTTAAAAAAATGTGTTTTGGTGTCCTTACATACTTTCGTTGTTATTTTGAAATTATATACAGACACTTACATTTTATTTATTTGTATAGATAAGTTAAGCAATGGGCATCTGTTGGACTACATTTGTTCTGCAATGTGTCACCAAGCAACCGTTAATAAGTGTTACATAATAAATGTATTGTTTTTAGGAAAGAGTTGGTGGCGTTCGATAGATCCCAGAGCGAGCTGACGAAGGGCGATACCTTGCCGGTCTACGCTGGACTGCTGCAGAATTATGACGGCGATGTTACCAAAGGTGAGTTGGCTATACAATATGTTTAAAAAACCTGTCCGATTCGCAAGGGGCATATAGGTGTACCAAATAAAATCCGAAACATAAAATATTTATGAAAGTAAACATTTTAATGAATTTTAAAATGTATGATTTTTGTACCCAAATTATAACCAGTTCCCTAAAATCTCACACATGACAACACCATTTTTGGCATTAGTATGTACGATCGTCGATTGTTTGTCCATGACGTCACTACCCGAGAAGCGACCGGAGTGTCACCGCCCGCACACCTGTGTTGTCAAGTGTTTCCCTAAATTAGTAAAAAAAAATTTTCGATTTTTTTTTTTATTTGTTGTCCAAGAAGGATTCATAAATAATCTAATCATAAGAATCTAATACCGATACCCAATAATACCCTCGCGGATCGGACAGGATTGTTTTTAACATATTGTAAAATTTCAACTGTTGTTGGGGAATTTGGGCATCATATCATGATAAATGATGTTTATTTTGCAAATAGGTTTTTAAAAACACTTTTGCACGACTCTTTTTTTAAACTAGATGGGGCCGGTGTTTCGTACCTGACTACTCTGAGAAGAAACAGCCGAAACAAACTCAGAGGTCATAGTCTCTTTTAAAGTCCAGACATAATCTTGTTCAACTCACATGAGGACTATGCAGATTAGTGTCTGAGATGGTCTCTTGAAGAAAGAACCACACAGATTTGAGTGGACCTGTCCAGTCAGTGCAAGCATTTGTCAGTGATTGTGTAGCTCGACTTATAACTCGAGGAGCTCAACGACATGCTTTACATTATGCCCAAACGGTTTTTTATGCTAGAGTGTATACAGGGTGTTAGACTGGAAGAATGCCATACTTGAAGTACTCGACAAAACGAACAACTTTTATAATGATAAATAAACAGTTTTTTTAATCCTTTGTGTGAACACAAATAGATGGAGACATAGACATTTTTTTTTTTCATACGTACATGGTAGTTTTCGTGTCCTGTATTTCGTCCGATATAATTATGGCAGTCCATTATAACCAAGTCAGTCCTGTCAGGTGGCGGCTGCTACGGTTGCGCGCTGGCGTGCGCGGAGCACTGCCTCACGCTGCTGCGCGCGCTCGCGTCCCAAGCAGACCATCGCACGCGCCTGTGCCGCTTCGGACTCGTGCAGGAGCTGGTGCAACACAACCTGCACCGGGGTACTCCACAGGTAACATCTAATACTACAACAGTTACGAATAATGTCAACTTATTGTACCTATTATATAAAAAATTACGCGATTGTCGCCCTTCTGTGTCCGATGCGAATATTCTGTATTGTGCCTCTTAGAAAATGTAGCATGAAACGTCTCACAGGACTAAACCCGCAAAAAAAAGTGCTATTTGTTATAACTAATAACGAGTATCTGGGAGTTTTTAAATCTACTGTTTATGCACCTAAGTAACCTCTTCTGCAAATCTCGCAATCGAAGTAAGGTTTGCTGTAAGAAAAGCCAAGTCTGGGTTAAACACGCCACTGTACACAAGCTATACATATTGTAATTTAATGTCTATATCTTTTAATTTTGTGTGCAATAAAGAATAAGAATGAATGACGTTTAATAATACAAATATTGTTTTCGTTAGTGCCAAGAAGAAGTGAGGGCATTGATCTGTCTGGTAACCCGTGACAATCTCCCAGCAACTGAACAACTATGTAACTTGCTGTCGCAACGAATCACTCTGTCGCTGATGGGACACGCTGCGTCACAAGATCATAACAACTCAGTAAGTGATTAATGACTATGGACCTTACTTGTACTCTGATAAAGTTGAACTTTGAATGTGATGCTTTGATAACTAATTGTGAATTTGTTTTAGGTGCGTCCATTGGTGCTTCTACTGGGTTCGCTTGTCAAAGTCCAAGATTCTGTTGAATGTTGGGAGGCAAGACTTCGATGCATTGTGAGACTTTGGGTTTGGTGCGTATTTTTATAACCTGCGTGCATTATTTTGTTATTTAGGATAGCTATGGTTGACCGCGGACCTGTGGACGGTGAGCTATGGGCTAGCTCGCCGTCCGTCCGTCTTATGACGACAGGCCGTGTCGACGGCGCGTTCGTGTTCCACGCGCGCCTCAAAGAGAGTCAGCAAACAGGAAGGGGTCCGTAAGGACCGACGCCTGCCAGGGTTGCGGGACTGTTCGAAAGAGATACCGCGGCCCTGGAACACAAAGGGCAAAGGAAGGAACATGGATGGGTTTTAGTCAGTAAAAGTCTGACACTCCCTCCTGCTCAGCTCAGAGCAGGAGGAGTTATTTGATGATTCCCCATCTGGAAAAAAATAAAAGGATAGCTGTGGTAGCGTTTTTCGATCAGGTAAAGTTATGCTTACCGCGGTAGGGCGCGCTCCCACTATGTCGTGACGATTAATTTATCGTTGGTTTTTAGTTGGCAAAAGTCGCGGACGGCAGTTAATCGTGTCCTCCTATATGGGAACACCTCCATTTAAATACACAACCACTACGCTTTAAACGACACGATAATCTGTCGTTTCGACATAGTGGGAACGCGCCCGTAGGGCGCGCTTCCACTATGTCATGACGATTAATTTATCGTTGGAGAATATTATGGAAAACTCGTGGACGACAGTTAATCGTGTCGTCGTAAAAAAGGTGTAACAAGACCCTTAACGAAGTCGAAAGGTACTCGTTCTCCCCGTCATTGCGATCATTTTTTTTCTAAATACATGTTTTTAACGGAAGATTTTTTCTGTAAACACCTCCATGATCCCCGTACTATTCAATCCATCTATCAGCACAATGTATTGAGTGCGTTACATTGAGTCCTACCATAAAACGTGATTGTCGTTACCCAGCAATAATTTTTGCGTAAAGTTACTTAGTTTGATGTATATAATGCATGCAATAATGCAATGTATATATTACACCCTGTATGTGAACACCTCCATTTAAATAGACAAGCCATGACGCTTTAAACGACACGGTAATCTGTCGTCACGACATAGTGGGAACGCGCCCGTAGGGTTTACGTACTGAGACCCATCGGCGTAAATGTTAAGCGGTTGGTCCAGGCTGTCATTTGTAGATTTTTAGCAGTCGTTACGCCACCCGAAAGTCGGACAATCAGACCTACCAAGGAGTATCATGTTCATGGGACTCAGTAACTGGATTGTACAGTCAGTCGCTCCATGTTAACTGCCGGTACTTACCTGCATCCAGCTAAACTGGAAGCTGATCCCAACATATCTGGGAGAAGTCAAATCAAATGATGATAATGAGTCTGCCTTTTTACTTCTAATCGCTAAGTATTCAGTATCAAATTCCTTTCTTTTGTTTCGTAAGGTGTTGCCCTCAATTAACTGAAGTGGCCGGTATAATGCCGGCAGCCAACACCATACTGAAAGCGGAGGCGTTAGCTGACATGCCAGGCATCAACTCTTCTTCGCCGAATTGTAAGTATTTAACTAGATCTATCTAAAATCAATTAAATAAATCTCGATAAAAGCATAAAACTAAATGACAGTTGATTTATTATGCTCTGGAATAGCGGTTCCTAAACTTTTGAGGTAACGGAACATACTGAACAAAAAATCTAAATTTTTTTGAAATAAAACGATTTTATTCTTCAGATAATTTTAATGGGAAAATTAAAATATTTAATTGTTTCAATAGTAATTGTTTATAAGTTCAGAGTTGTGTCCATTAATTGTATGCTTTAAATCATTATTTATGTTGAGACCTTGGTGACTTTTCCAGGGAACCCACTTTTGGGATCCAATCGCTGTAAACTACAATTGAAAAGGGATATTTTTAATCTAATGTAGAACTTTAAAACGTTTGTGTGAGAACAGCTGCATTATTATATGGAAGACTCCAAAGAGGTGTGTTTGCATATACAGTGCTACAAGGATCTTTTGGCGTTCGAATGACATTGACAGCAGGGCCTTATTGGGGGCATTTTTAGTAAAGTAGCTTAGATTTGTGGCACGTGCCAAAAAATCGTTGTACAGCTTTAAGTTACAACTCTTTTATGCTTCGAAGATACAGAACAATACATTTTTCTTATCAATTTTTAGCATTTGCTTCTTTGGTTTGGGACGGATTAGTCTCCATGATGATTGTATTAAACATTTGCCCCTTATTACAGAACATATTTGACTGACTACAAGCTAGAGCTGTGATAATTCCAACCTACTTGAGTTTGTTTATGTAATAAAATTGGCGTATAACTTCCCCACTGCCGGGAAGTAGGCCTCTTTTTTCATCCCGGTGTTTTTATATTTCACAAACAAAACAGTATACCAAAATCTCGTTTGGTAAAAAGGAGCAACAATTCAAATCGCTTGATAGAAACCTTACCATTTTTTAACAATATAAACCGTGAAACTAAACAACATCTATATGAGGAGTAGTCCTGAATTGTCACACAGCGCACCAGTTCGCGCTGCAGCAGGTGGCGCTGCCTTGCCTGCGCTACATGCAGCAGCTCATGGCGCCCGCGCCGCCGCCTGCGCAGCCTGCGCCCGCGCTGCCGGCGGATGGGGAAGCGCCGAAAGATGCACCTAAGGTAGTTCCACTTGCTAAACTCGGCAGATATATTTCAATTAACTAAAGTATATGCATTGATTGACCTCAAAAATCGTTCATCTTCAATCTTCAAATCCATTTTTTTTAATCATAGATTTCGATAAGCAATTGAGCTGATTGTCACGTCTGTGGCGTTTTGCTAGTTCTTTAGGGTTCCGTACCTCAAAAGGAAAAAAACGGAACCCTTTTAAGATCACTCTCTTGTCCGTATGTCACCACTGATTTTCTCAGGAATGCGTGGACCTAGCAAGTTCTCAATCTAAATTTACCCATACTTTTTACTTTGGGGTGCTGTGTTCACCAATCAACAGTAACTGAATTAAGAGGTCATACTGGTTTTATGAGGTCAACTAAACAGATGACCACAACATAGTTGGAAAATGGCTACCCAGATGATAATGACTTTTTGTTTGTGACAGGAGACGGTACCCACCGTGGTATGTGTGACGGGCACAGCGGCAGCGTCGTCCACCGGCGGCGTGGTGGTGGACCTGGCGGCGTGGCTGGCGGGCCGCGTGCCGCACGCGCACTGGCGGCGCCTGGCCTGCGCGCGCGGCCCGCCGCCGCCGCAAGCGCCCGCGCCGCACGACACGCACCTGGCCACTAAGTATCTGGCTAAATGGCGCGAGAGGGTAAGCACACTACTTAAAGATGTCACACTTTATGCCAATGGTGCTCAATTTTCCTTTAGTATAGTTTTCAATCGATTTCGTCCAAAAATCACGTCCATAAAATATGTGATTAAATAGTAGATTATACAACAAGTAAAAAAAAAGGGAATTTACTACTAAGTTGGGGACTATGTTGGATCCCGAGAGCAGCGAAGGATTCTGGAGTAGAATCCCGAGCGTAGCAAGGGATTCTAGAGTAACATCCTGAGCGGGGCGAGGGATACAAGAACTGAGATGAATTTTTTTTCACGAGTTGTGTACTGTACTTTTTACCATTGACTGCGAGAAAATAAAGAAGTTGAGTATTTATGTTTCTCGTGGATTAATAATAGCAACCACCCGTGTCGATCTTCAAGGTTAAGACGAGTTAATTTCGTTCTGTGGATGGATAACCCCTAATTCATAACATACCGAGTCTCCTCCGTGCCTCGGAAAGTACGTAAAGCCGTTGGGCCGGCTGTCATTTGTGCTCACAACCAGTCTTACCTAGGGGTTCCATATAACCCACCCAGTACTAACGACTGCTTATCTGAGTCGGAACATAACCCGTTCCGACTCAGATAAGCAGTCGTTTCATGTAAAATACCGATATTCAGTTGCAACCTGCTGAAAAAAAAAAACCTGCTAAAATGCTGATTAGACTGGAAACCGACCCCAATAAAGTTGGGATAAGTCTAGGTAGTCTGGGCAGATAAGTATTTATCTCATTTTTTATGACCTTTTTCGAGTGGCAATGGTAAAAAATGTATAGTGTACTCTTACGTCAATTATGACAAATATGTGATTGTATAGACGATGCTGTCGCACGGCATGCGTCCACTCGCCCTAGAGGACGGCGGATGGCTGCGGCCCGTCATGTTCGACCCGAGCTCGCGCATCGCCCGCGACACCGCCTGCCAGATGGTCAAGTCGCTGTGTGACTCCTATGACAGGACTAAGGCTGTAAGTACAAACTCTATTGAACAGCGTCTATAATGTGAGAACTGTCCAAATAGTTCTCACGAAAGCTTTCTGAAGTTTCTGCATGCTCTCATGGGAAAGGGCATGACGTATCTATGCAATAAAAATTATACGAACCGGATTTTCCACGTTGAGGGAATGGGGGCTATCGCATGTGACTTCGCCGCTAGAGGCGCTAGTGTACCGCGAGGTCACCGAAATGTCAGACGTCATAGAAAGTTCACGCGTTGCGTGCTTTTTATCACGTAATTTTACTAATATTCACAATTGTGGTTTAGATTGAGCTATTCCTTATTAATTTTGACTTGAAGATTTTAAGTAGCAACTTAGGATCTTATTTGTTAGTACTTGTGGAGGTAAAATGATTTTTAAATGTTTCATGCTTGCTAAGTTTAGGGAGAATATTGTAAATAAATGTATCTGAAGTTTACACTATGTTGTTATACGTAATAAAATAAACTTTTTATGATGTTATTGGTACTTTAAAATAGAATTCTTGACATAACCTTACGCGACATTGGCGCCATCTGGTGAGCTCATAAACGATAGCCCTCATTGTAATATTCCCTCCTAACTGTTTCTAACTTAACGCAGCATACTAATTCTTAATTTGAATACGTTTCGACCAAACTTCTCATCCGCTTATTGTATACAGGTGTTGATACTGCTAACCAGCTTCCTGCCCGAAGTGGGCAGTGCCGGAGAAGCCAGCGAACAGTTCTTGCAACTTTATCAAAGTAAGTTTTACCCTTACCCAAACGTACAGATTCCGATTCAGATCCAGATTTACTTGATGTTCGTGACATGAGGAACAGTGTAGAGTTCCTCAATCTCTTTGGAAAAAACAGGGTCCTCCGACCAGATCATACTGATAATTCTGTTTGCATAATGTATGATATGCGTGACGATCGTACCTGACGTAGTTCGTATGTGGCTTTTAGCATAATGTCTACAGCAGTCAATACTAATATTATAAAGAGGTAAAGTTTGTGAAGTTATAGGGGGTAATCTCAGATCTACTGAACCGATTTTGAAAATTCTTTCACTAATCGGAAGCTACATTATCCCTAGTGCCATAGGCACAGCGTGCCCGTGGGATATTTTCCAACCAAAACGCGAGCGAAGCCGCGGGCAACAGCTAGTCTATTATACAATTCTGTTTTTCATCAATAGCACTAGCATCGGAAGCGCCGTGGAAGCAGTTCCTGGCATTGCGCGGCGTCCTCCAACTCATAGCTGATCTGATGACCAAAGAGATTGAACAACTTCATCGCCTTGAAGAGACTACACTCACGTCGGATTTGGCACAAGGTAACACGTATAATGATTTGATTAGTAATAATTTTAATGAGTACCTATCAATAAAGTGAGTGAGTGAGTTCAATAAATAAAGAGCGTCAAGAAAAAAAGTTGTGTTAAACTAAATACAACGCGTGCGTTTGTTTTGGCATCGAATTTGAACATTTGGATGAACAATATATTTTTCATTGGCTGAATGTTGTTAAATTATTTTTGAAGCAAACCAAACTGCGCAACACGACCAAACAGTTACTGTGGCGATCGAGGTTTGAAGATGTCTCAAAAGGCGAAATACTAAGCCCCGGCAGTCGCAGATACTTAACAGCCCAAACACACTGAACGTGTCTAACGCGGCCTATTTCTCACGTTACAAATTATCCAGCGCGGTCACGGCCGGCCAGTGCAACGTTCATACAAGTCCTCATTTGCGAGCAGTCGCGGCGCAAAATACTCTCTTGTGTGTTCGGTCCTTAATGGGCATTTGCCTCGTGCGGCCTTGCATGACAGTTTGGGTTGGGCTTTTGACGTTTTAGTCACATATACCTTTTCTTTTCCACCAGGCTACGCTCTAAAGCGTCTCACGGAACTCCTGGCGATGTTCCTTGAAGAGAGCGGCGCCCGGCGCACGTACAAGGGGCGACTGGTGGGCGCCGTGCTGGGCGGGTACCTGTCGCTGCGGCGCCTGGTCGTGCAGCGCACGCGCCTCACCGACGACACGCAGGAGAAGCTGCTGGAGCTGCTGGAGGAGATGACCACTGGTAAGTGTTACAGAGAGATTGTCTCACAACTGTGAGGTGACAGGTAAACTCAAACTCAAATTCTTTATTGCATTCATGTGTACATTTAGTTGTTACATAATAAGTAAGTTCCAACATGAAACCCGGTTAGGGCACGGCTACATTCATTATCGATATTATTAGGCTATTATTAGGTATTAGGTTTAAGATTATTTTATTAGGAGGAACTGATGGAAGCTACTGAAGGCGCCAAACTCATTGTCACCTTCTGGTTCGATTGAGCTTAGATCGCTCGACACGACCACTGTACAGGCTGTCGTTTTGCATCCTGGTCAAATTCAAGGAAGTATCTATACTAACGATTCTCGACCCGAATCTATAATAAAAAGGGGTAGATTTTTTTTTTTCAGTTAGTGTAAATCACCCGTATTAAAACGCAGCCCGTCTGTTCGTAGCCCAATAAACGCACCGTCACACACAAACGCAAACATTTATCCCACAGTCTATTAGGGATGCAAGAAATACAAAACTTTTTTATTTCTTAAAAATGCCTTGTATTGGTCCTTAGAAACATTGTGGTACATTTGTTTAATTCTCTAATACAACACTTGTTTTACAATTTAAAACTTTATGTAGCGTGTTTTTGGTGAAACGGAACGCAAACACAGAACGCATCGATTCCGGTAGTGACGTCAAATGCTATGTGTCAAAGAAACACTTTCAGTTGAAAAGTACTTAAAGTTTCACTAATATTGTTATTGCAATTTTTGCTTTATTAGAGCGCTTACAATAAAGTAAAACTATTCTATTAAGAGCAAAAAAATAGATTTAAACAAGGCAGATAGAGGGAAGTGACATCAAATGCTATGGCTTGAATGGCCGCGACAGTCATGGACGTTTGAACTGTCGTAGAAAATTGTAAGAGTTTAATTTTTTTTTTGTGCGACAAGCAGTAGTTGAAATTAACTTTTAATTATTTTCTTGGGTTGATAGTAATGCATTATATTGACTTAAGTGAAAAAAAAATTACATGCATGTTCCCTATTATGGACAGTATGGAAACTAGGGGGTGGTTAACGCTTGACGATTTCAGTAAAAAAAACTACCCTATAAAATATCGATTCAGGTCGAGAATCGTTAGTATAGATATCTCCTTGAATTTGACCAGGATGCAAAACGACAGCCTGTATTTACAGCCAGGTAGATTTCAGATAACAAGATACAATTACACTAAGCAAATGTCAGGTTATGCCTGATGACGACGCTCCTAAGCTCTTTCCAATCTGCAAAAAAATACAGTAACGAGACTGATATTCCTTATTTCCTGCAGGTACCGAAGCTGAAACAGCCGAGTTCATGGCGGTTTGCATAGAGACTGTGCAGAAGTACCCGCTCCATGATTACCGTACTCCCGTGTTCATCTTCGAGAGACTCTGCTCCATCATCTACCCAGAAGAGAACGATGTTGGAGAGTTCTTCCTTACGTTGGAGAAGGATCCACAGCAGGAGGACTTCTTGCAGGTATGATTGGATCACTTTCTGGACTAAGGCAGCCATCATAAGCTTCAACAAGAAATCTTTTATTAAATTTCTATAGTGTGACTTTAATCAGCGCGCTTTCTGCCATTATATGACATGTTCAGCTGATGGTTTTTAATCTATAGTAGAAAATTTCCACTCAAACTCAAAGCATTTATTTCAAATAGGCCCGTGACAGGCACTTTTGCATTGTCAAAAATTATCTACCTACAGTCCAGCCACAGGCATAATAACTGTGAATGGACTGTAGTTGCCCATTCAAAAATAGTAGATCTCATGGAGAAGAATGGGCAAGAAACTCCATGGACACTCTTTTCAAATCAAGTTAGATATTACAATAGTATCACTAAAGCAATCATGGTTATTTTTCATCATTATGGCCTGCTCACTGTTATTTGAATAGCAAAATTCTAATTAGATATTTCAAGGGCATATACAATGTCTTTAAATTCCTTTCCTCCCCAGGGTCGCATGTTAGGCAACCCGTACTCCTCACTTGAACCGGGCATGGGGCCCCTGATGCGCGACGTGAAGAACAAGATATGTACCGACTGCGAACTAGTCGCCTTGTTGGAAGACGACAACGGCATGGAGCTGCTTGTGTGCAACAAGATCATGTCGCTAGACCTGCCTGTCAAGGACGTGTATAAAAAGGTTAGTAGATCAAAACAGGGCGTTGGTCCTCTGAAATTAAAAAAAAAAATGATATCCTAACATTTTGTCGAGTTATGCTAACATTAATGGATCATCTTTTAGTAGTTCGCGATTTTAGTGTTGGTCACGTGGTAAAATTAATTTTCATAAATACTATACTCCTTTATAGTTTCTCTCGTTAACCTTACACCCTTATAAGCGACCCGGGCAGTTGCGGTCATAGAACTTGCGAACAGTATGGCGAATAAACGATTATCTCGCTGTTTAGAGGTTTATGTTTTGGAGGAGCTCGTGGGTAAATAATAACAGCTGCTCGGGTCGATCTTCGGGTTAAGCCGCGCTTGCCTAGGTTGGTCTGAGGATGACCCAGTACATACCGAGGTTCATCGTTAAGGCGTTGGTCATTTGCTGTCATTTGTAGATCATTGACAGTCGTTATGTAGCCAGTGCAAGTGGCTGGAAAGTCTGACAACTAGTCTTACCCAGTACTAACTTGGTCTTGGAGGTCAGATAGGCACTCGCTCTATGTAAAAAAACATGTATTCCGTTGCATCTGGTTAGTCTGGAAGCCTACCCGAACGTAGTTGGGAAAAGGCGAGGCAGATGATAATGTTTAGAAGTTTATGTCAAACCCTTTGTTTAACTCAAAAAGGAGGGAATCACCAGTTCGTATGACCCAAGAATGATTTAAAATGTTGACTTAAACGCATGACTACAAAATGTTGAATGCTTGTTCCATCAGGTTTGGTGCACATCTGGCGAAGGTGTAGACGCGATGCGCGTGGTATACCGAATGCGTGGTTTACTTGGCGACGCCACTGAAGAGTTCGTAGAACGACTCACGCAAGCCAACGCCGAAGCCGTGGACGACGAGCAACTGTACCGCATGGCGAATGTACTTTCTGATTGTGGTATGTATATCACTTACTGTCTTTTCATTTTTATTCTCCTTAAAATAAGGTTTCTGATGTTGAAACTTTCGGTTCAGATTCTGCTTCTAAACTACTTTAGAGACCTCTCAGCCACTGCCCCGCACCCGTTGTGTGCAGGCTTAGCGTAAAGTGTACACCTTACGCTAAGCCTAGTTAATAAATAAAAAATGTGCAGAAACATAACTACGCTTTCACGTTCTCGCGATAACTCGTCGCAGTGTGTTTTGATTCGAGTTGTCATTGTTCACTCATTCGTTCCCTAACCAGGTGGTATAGAAGTAATGCTACAGCGCCTGGCGGCCATCCAGCGCGTGGGAGCGGCGCGCGCGCTGTGCTCCACGCTGCTGCGCCTGCTGTCGCTGTGCACGCGCGTGCGGCGCTGCGTGCGCGTGCTCACGCGAGCCGACACGCGCGCGCTGCCCGTGCTGCTGCACGCGCTGCACCTCGCCGCCATAGAGGAGAAGGACATGGCGCGGGCGCAGCTCGTCTATCAGTTATTGGAGGTTGGTTGTGTGCACTTCATAAATCTGGCAATGAACACAGGCGTGTGACGTCACCAGATATCTGTAACATTAAGATAATTTTATAAACAAAATCGTTATGTGCGGCCTGACAGCGATACTCATGAACGCAGTAATTGCTAAAAATAAAAACCACCCATCTTCAAATCAAAATGAGTTGCTAGAGTAGAGTATACTACATTGTTAACCAAATTTGTTAGCACAGCTCTTTGATAATGTTCTCAAATCTCACATAGGTTTAAGAATATTGGTCCTAATTCAATTTTAGGATAATCTAAGTAGATAGAGAGAGCAGCAGTGGCCCAGTGGTGGCGGCCCCGACTTACGAACAGTAAGTCGTGGATTCGAACCCAGGCAGGCGCATCGTGAGGAAACCGGCATGTCCTAGAACCAAAAATTCGAAGACATGTGACATCTACCAACCCGCACTGGGCCCGCCTGGTGGATTATAGCCCATTCCCTCTCATGGAGAGGAGGCTGTGTCCCAGCAGTGGGAACATTAAAGGCTGATTATGCTAAGTAGATAAAACAACAACAAACTCTGACTCGCCCAATTATTCTTGTAGATCATGGAGCGCATTCTATCCGTGGCCGCGAGCGAAAGCCTGGAGTCCTTCCTGCAGTTCTCACTTACGTTTGGAGGACCAGAGTATGTGCAAGCTCTACTCAACTGCACTGAATGTCCAGGTAATGTTATTGTCAACTTTAAAATGTTCACAGAATCACTCAAATAACCACTTTATTGGCCAAGGCTTAAGTCTGATCTTACAAAATCATTAAAATAGTTGGACTCGTTGAATTCAGTGAAGTGAAGCTACGAGTTTTGACTATAAATGAACACAGAACCTTGAATACGTGATCAGTGATAGTGACAATCGTAAACACTTGTGTAGGGTTTTTTTAGCGCTCAAATATAATAACATTTCAATTTGTGAAACCATGAGGGGTGTTCGTTCCGATGTTGGCTACGCCCCAATCATCTTAATCCTTGTACGCACGGCGGCCAATCCAAGCTAAGTAAAACCAAATTTAGCTGATCTCTCATCTTATGAGAACCTCATACAAAGCGATGTCAGGTTATACTAGTGATACGACTAGAGCTTGATGTGCCGCCGTCTGTACAGCCATCATTCTGGCCTGGCTGTTTGTGTATGTGAGTTTAAATTTTTGTAACCCACGAAACAGGAGAAATTCCTAGTGTGAGGTAATGATTTATTCAAAATAAAAATAATTGTGTCGATTTGAACAGTATCTAAATTTCTAAATGATATTCATTGCAAGCTAAATATCCAAGTTTTTAATTCCTACAGGTATCCGCAACAACTCCGTAGCTCTGGGCCACTTGACCCGCGTCCTCGCCGCACTAGTCTACGGCAACGACCTGAAGATGGCCATGCTGGTAGACCACTTCAAGCCAGTGCTGGACTTCGACCGGCTCGACTCGGAGCAGTGGACCGAGGAAGAGTTCCGTATGGAGCTGTTCTGTGTGTTCTGTGCTAACATCGAGAGGAATTCTATTGGGGGGACGCTGAAGGACTATCTTATCTCGCTTGGCGTTGTACGTGATGCGCTTGAGTATATTGTGGTGAGTTACGTAAAGACTTTTCTTTTTTCTATAGCTAATAAACCTTTGTAGACTTTCACCTCAAAGTATTCTCGCCATATTCATAAAGATCAAAATCGTTTATTGAAAATCTCGTTTCGTGTACAGAAACACGCGCCGTGTGTGAAGCCGACACTGGTGTGCACGGACTCTGACGAGCTTAAGGAGTTCATCAGTCGTCCTGCACTCAAGTACATACTGCGCTTCCTCACCGGGCTGGCGGCTGATCACGAACCGACACAGGTATGAATATGGGGACATTGTTTTATGTTTTACCAGCGACCTTTATACGACTCGACAAAAATTTAATATGACTTTTTATACATTTAGATGTTGGTATGCGAGAAAGTGATTCCCATCGTCCATCGTCTGGAACAAGTATCATCAGGTGAACACGTGGGCTCGTTGGCCGAGAATCTTCTAGAAGCTCTGCGCTCGCAGCCGCAGTGCGCCGCCAAAGTACAGCAAGTCAGGGACTTTACCAGACAGGTATGTTTCAGTAACTTCAATAGTTGGGTACATCAAACTTAAACTTAAAAAAAACAGTGAGTCGTGGGTTCTAACCCAGACAGGCGCATTACTTTGTGTAATTTACTTCATCACCACTGCTCTCAAAATGGTGAAGGAAAACATCGTGAGGAAACCGGCATGTCCTAGAACCAAAAAATTCGAAGACATGTGACATCTACCAACCCGCACTGGGCCCGCGTGGTGGATTATAGCCCATTCCCTCTCACAGAGAGAAGGCCGTGTCTCCCAGCAGTGGGAACATTATAGGCTGATTATGCTATAATGTTTAAAGTCGGAATCGAGCAAAAAAAAAGAAAAACGTGTCCGTCAAGCTAGAAATCGCATGCGAGGCATTACTCCGTTCCTGTGTCGATTACAGACCAATTTTTCTAATCCAAACCATATTTTTAATTTCACAACAGGAGAAAAAACGCCTTGCAATGGCGGTGCGCGAACGTCAACTGGGCGCTTTGGGCATGCGCAGTAACGAGCGCGGTCAAGTGACGGCTCAGTGTTCACTGACGCAGCAAGTAGCCGACCTGGCTGAAGAGAACGGCGCAGTCTGCTGCATCTGTCGCGAGGGATACAAGTACCAGCCCACCAAGGTAAACTGAACCTTATAATCTAGTGCTATAAGGTTTAAGAGCGGCCAACCCGACATACTTTTCATACAAACGCACGTACGTGATTATGGCGTTGTTACACATCTATCTTTGAATTTTTGAAGTAATCAGTATCTCTTGCACTATAACTAGGTTTCTATGGAAGCGAAAAATAAAAAAAATAGAAACAAATTCAGGATAAGCCTCCAAAAATTGCTGTTTTGCACAAATTTTTCCTGAACTTTGGCCGTTCATAATATTCTCATAAATTGTAGAAGTAAAGAAAACATCCTGATAGAAACCTTGCACGTGTAATGGAGATTCTAAATGACAAATATTTATTCCACAAACTTGCAAGACTTATTCAAAAACACGTATTTCCTGGAACTAGTTTAAGAAATTTTCGAACACTATTTTTCGTTCAATGTTATCACGTTCGGCGGTATGAGGTGCGTGGGAGACGAAATGTGCGGGGTGAGACGGGGGAGTTGAAAGAAATCGCCGCTGTGGCTCTGGATGAAACAACAAGCTTTTCAACCTTGCTCGCTTTGACCATATACTCACCGGGAAGGGCCCTCTTAATTCCACCCAGCATAAGCATTAACGAGCGTGGTCAAGTGTCAGCTCGGTGGCCACTGACGCAGCAAGTAGCCAACCTAGCCGAAGAGAAAGGGGCTCATCTGTCGCGAGGGATACAAGGACCAGCCCTCCAAGATAAACTGAACCGTAGTCATAAGGTAGATAATCATCCAGCAACGTCGTAAGGGCTTGTATAGATGGCGCCGCCTACACCTAACAAATTGTCGAGTATGATACAACATAGAGTTCTGGCGGCGGCGTTGTTGCCTTGAGCCCTGAAAGTGTTTGCGCGCAATATTCACCGACTCGGCAAGTATCAAGCCGAGGCGAACGGTGCCGTGTGTCAAGGTAAACTGAAACGTATAGTCAGAATTGGATGGTTAAACCTCATTTACTCAGGAAAGCAGCCAACATTGCCGGATAAAATGGGTTTCTATGCTACATCTGTCGCGTGGGATGAAATTGATATACCGACTAACCATGGTAAACTTATAACGTTGAACTCACCCCGTATCGGATGACGTAAGGGCGTATAAAGGCGTGCGCTTACCGGGACAGCATTCGCCTATAGTGTAAGAATCCAAGATTCGATCTTGTTCAGAAACAAGTGATTGGTACAAATTGTACAGGTTGCGTACTGTTGAGTTCAGTGGGTGTTAAATCGGCGCTTTAGCAGAATAACAACATAATAAACAACAACAACATAACACGCACATTCTGAATAATGTTTTAAATAAATAAAATTATATTTTAACACTATTAAGTCTAATTTTTGATCCTTTATTGTTCGAACTAACAAAATTTGTGTCATACAGGTGCTAGGTATCTATACGTTCACGAAGCGCTGCCCGGTGGAGGAGTACGAGGTGCGCGCGCGCAAGACGCTGGGCTACACCACGGTGTCGCACTACAACATCGTGCACGTCGAGTGTCACATGGCCGCCGTCAGGCTCGCACGCGCTAGGTATGACATCCTGATCCCAAATCCATCCATAAATGGTTGAGATTTTTTATAATACGAATCGATAGTTTTTTTTTTATCGAGTGATATCAAATAACTGACCCACCTTTGCCACAAGAGATAAGAGACTTTAGGGACACCTAACTCAATGCCTAATGACCGTTTTCTCTAACTCTAAGGGACACCTAACTCAATGCGTAATATCCGCTTTCACCAACTGTAAGGGACACCTAACTCAATGCGTAATATCCGCTTTCACCAACTCTAAGGGATGCCGAATGGCCGTTTTCACCAACACTAAGGGACACCTAACTCAATGCCTAATGGCCGTTTTCACCAACCCTAAGGGACACCTAACTCAATGCCTAATGGCCGTTTTCACCAACACTAAGGGACACCTAACACAATGCCTAGTGGCCGTTTTCACCAACCCTAAGGGTCACCTAACTCAATGCCTAATGGCCGTTTTCACCAACCCTAAGGGACACCTAACTCAATGCCTAATGGCCGTTTTCACCAACACTAAGGGACACCTAACTCAATGCCTAATGACCGTTTTCTCTAACTCTAAGGGACACCTAACTCAATGCGTAATATCCGCTTTCACCAACTGTAAGGGACACCTAACTCAATGCGTAATATCCGCTTTCACCAACTCTAAGGGATGCCGAATGGCCGTTTTCACCAACACTAAGGGACACCTAACTCAATGCCTAATGGCCGTTTTCACCAACACTATGGAACACCTAACTCAATGCCTAATGGCCGTTTTCACCAACCCTAAGGGACACCTAACTCAATGCCTAGTGGCCGTTTTCACCAACCCTAAGGGTCACCTAACTCAATGCCTAATGGCCGTTTTCACCAACCCTAAGGGACACCTAACTCAATGCCTAATGGCCGTTTTCACCAACACTAAGGGACACCTAACACAATGCCTAGTGGCCGTTTTCACCAACCCTAAGGGTCACCTAACTCAATGCCTAGTGACCGCTTTCACCAACACTATGGAACACCTAACTCAATGCCTAATGGCCGTTTTCACCAACCCTAAGGGACACCTAACTCAATGCCTAGTGGCCGCTTTCACCAACACTAAGGGACACCTAACTCGAAGCCTAATGGTCGTTTTCACCAACAGTAAGAGACACCTAACTCAATGCCTAGTGACCGCTTTCACCAACACTAAGGGACACCTAACTCAATGCCTAATGGCCGTTTTCACCAACCCTAAGGGACACCTAACTCAATGCCTAGTGGCCGTTTTCACCAACCCTAAGGGACACCTAACTCGAAGCCTAGTGGCCGTTTTCACCAAATCTAAGGGACACCTAACTCAATGCCTAGTGGCCGTTTTCACCAACCCTAAGGGACACCTAACTCAATGCCTAGTGGCCGCTTTCACCAACACTAAGGGACACCTAACTTGAAGCCTAATGGCCGTTTTCACCAACACTATGGAACACCTAACTCAATGCCTAATGGCCGTTTTCACCAACCCTAAGGGACACCTAACTCAATGCCTAGTGGCCGCTTTCACCAACACTAAGGGACACCTAACTCGAAGCCTAATGGCCGTTTTCACCAAACCTAAGGGACACCTAACTCTATGCCTAGTGGCCGTTTTCACCAACAGTAAGAGACACCTAACTCAATGCCTGGTGGCCGTTTTCACCAACACTAAGGGACACCTAACTCAATGCCTAGTGGCCGTTTTCACCAACACTAAGGGACACCTAACTCAATGCCTAGTGGCCGTTTTCACCAACACTAAGGGACACCTAACTCAATGCCTAGTGGCCGTTTTCACCATCACTAAGGGACACCTAACTCAATGCCTAGTGGCTGCTTTCACCAACACTAAGGGACACCTAACTCGAAGCCAAATGGCCGTTTTCACCAACCCTAAGGGTCACCTAACTCAATGCCTAGTGGCCGTTTTCACCAACCCTAAGGGACACCTAACTCAATGCCTAATGGCCGTTTTCACCAACACTAAGGGACACCTAACACAATGCCTAGTGGCCGTTTTCACCAACCCTAAGGGTCACCTAACTCAATGCCTAATGGCCGTTTTCACCAACACTAAGGGACACCTAACTCAATGCCTAGTGGCCGTTTTCACCAACCCTAATGGACACCTAACTCAATGCCTAGTGACCGCTTTCACCAACACTATGGAACACCTAACTCAATGCCTAATGGCCGTTTTCACCAACCCTAAGGGACACCTAACTCAATGCCTAGTGGCCGCTTTCACCAACACTAAGGGACACCTAACTCGAAGCCTAATGGCCGTTTTCACCAACAGTAAGAGACACCTAACTCAATGCCTAGTGGCCGTTTTCACCAACCCTAAGGGACACCTAACTCAATGCCTTGGGCCGTTTTCACCAACCCTAAGGGACACCTAACTCAATGCCTAGTGGCCGCTTTCACCAACACTAAGGGACACCTAACTTGAAGCCTAATGGCCGTTTTCACCAACACTATGGAACACCTAACTCAATGCCTAGTGGCCGTTTTCACCAACCCTAAGGGACACCTAACTCAATGCCTAGTGGCCGTTTTCACCAACACTAAGGGACACCTAACTCGAAGCCTAATGGCCGTTTTCACCAAACCTAAGGGACACCTAACTCAATGCCTAGTGGCCGCTTTCACCAACACTAAGGGACACCTAACTTGAAGCCTAATGGCCGTTTTCACCAACACTATGGAACACCTAACTCAATGCCTAATGGCCGTTTTCACCAACCCTAAGGGACACCTAACTCAATGCCTAGTGGCCGCTTTCACCAACACTAAGGGACACCTAACTCGAAGCCTAATGGCCGTTTTCACCAAACCTAAGGGACACCTAACTCTATGCCTATTGGCCGTTTTCACCAACAGTAAGAGACGCCTAACTCAATGCCTGGTGGCCGTTTTCACCAACACTAAGGGACACCTAACTCAATGCCTAGTGGCCGTTTTCACCAACACTAAGGGACACCTAACTCAATGCCTAGTGGCCGCTTTCACTAACACTAAGGGACACCTAACTCAATGCCTAGTGGCCGTTTTCACCAACACTAAGGGACACCTAACTCAATGCCTAGTGGCCGTTTTCACCATCACTAAGGGACACCTAACTCAATGCCTAGTGGCTGCTTTCACCAACACTAAGGGACACCTAACTCGAAGCCAAATGGCCGTTTTCACCAACCCTAAGGGTCACCTAACTCAATGCCTAGTGGCCGTTTTCACCAACCCTAAGGGACACCTAACTCAATGCCTAATGGCCGTTTTCACCAACCCTAAGGGACACCTAACTCAATGCCTAGTGGCCGCTTTCACCAACACTAAGGGACACCTAACTCGAAGCCTAATGGCCGTTTTCACCAACAGTAAGAGACACCTAACTCAATGCCTAGTGACCGCTTTCACCAACACTATGAAACACCTAACTCAATGCCTAATGGCCGTTTTCACCAACCCTAAGGGACACCTAACTCAATGCCTAGTGGCCGTTTTCACCAACCCTAAGGGACACCTAACTCAATGCCTAGTGGCCGCTTTCACCAACACTAAGGGACACCTAACTCGAAGCCTAATGGCCGTTTTCACCAACAGTAAGAGACACCTAACTCAATGCCTAGTGGCCGATTTCAGCAACACTAAGGGACACCTAACTCAATGCCTAATGGTCGTTTTCTCCAACACTAAGGGACAACTAATTCAATGCCTAATGGTCGTGGAAACGAGCAGTCGGGTGAAATAAAAGATCAAAGAGATTGTGGTCACAAAGTAAAAGTCACGGTCAAAATGTGTGTGTTTCGCTTTAGCGAAATTAAAATGTTTCCTTGGTAAGAAACATTTATACGTGAGGTTCTGAATGATGTACTGAAGACGTGCCTCGATGTCCCTTCCACCCTGTATTCACCCTGGCTTGCAGCCACCAGATTAACCAGGCTGACAGGCAATCATATTATTCTATGCTTGTTCCTGGGGACGTGGCCGACTGACCGGCTAACCTGTCGGCGATTACAGAGCTACAGGCGTGGATGTTATGTATACAAATGTGTGACAGCACTAATGTGACGACCCGAATGGCGCAGCGGTAGTGAGGCTGCCTTACGTTCTTAGGGTCCCGGGTTCGAAAGCAAATGCTTGTTTAGCAAATGTTTGTGTTATGAGCATGGACATTTGTTTCCGAGTCATGGATGTTAATATGTATAATAAGTATGTATTTACAAACAAAAAGTATCTATGTAGTGTTATCAACTATCTGGTGTCCACGACACAAGCCTCGTTGCTTAGTGTGGCACCTAGATGGCGCTGTGAGTAATGTCCAGCGATATAATGCCACCGAGTCAGGTGGGCTTGCTGCACTAGTGCACCTGACCCGGTGGCATAAAAAATTAAATTGGCCCTATATCCCTTGGCCCTTCCTTGGCCCTTTAATTGGCCTTTTTATTGGCCAAGCCCTAGGCCAATTTTATGAATTTATCCAATACCTACATACATAAAGTCACGTTTTCCCAATGGGGGTAGACAGAATCTACAGAACATCTCATGCTATTATCCCAAACCTACAGAATTTTTCTGTAATGCTATCGTCCTGTGTACAGAGACGAGTGGGAGAGCGCGGCGCTGCAGAACGCGTCGACGCGCTGCAACGGGCTGCTGCCGCTGTGGGGCCCGCACGTGCCCGAAAACGCCTTCGCCAGCTGTCTAGCCAGGCACACCACTTACTTGCAGGTCAGCTGCTTTACATCATCCGTACTTTTTTTACAGGACAAAATAAATGTCAAAATTGATAAAATATCTAAGAATTTTTTTTTACAATCCATGTGACGTATAAAGTTTAATGCTCGTTTTACATTTTTATGGTATCTAAGCATTTTCAAAAACTCTTCACGTCGGTGTGGGATTTTTGTGGTTTTGTAGGGCGCATGAAAAACATCCGAAACGGAAAAGATTCGCATGTACTGAGCACACGAATCTCTGTTTCGACTGTTACGAGTTCTTTACAAGAAGTACTCACGTTTCTTTTATATGGTACAGGAATGCACCGGACACCGCGACATCGGCCACACATGCACGCTGCACGACCTGAAGCTGCTCCTGCTGCGCTTCGCCCGCGGCCGCACGTTCCACGACGACACCGGCGGCGGCGGCCCGCTGTCCAACATGCAGCTGGTGCCGGCGCTCATACACATGGCGCTCTACGTCATCAACACGTAAGTGGAACGTAACATAGAATTACCTATTTAAGAGGACCAGGAAGTACTAGCTGGTCTACTTTAGTTGGAGATACGTTGGAGGAGACGTGCGGGAATCGACCAATCACATCTCCGCCAACCAATCACAGCTCCGCTCGTATCTATTTTGGTGGAGCTTCAAACAGATTTAACGGTCATGAAACTGGGGTTTTTTGCAATCTAGTATCGCTAACCTAATCTTTTCAAACACTAATATAATGCATCCCCAGGAGCCGAGTATCAGCGCGCGAGGTGTCGGCGCTGGAGGCGGCGCTGGCCTGGGCGCCGGCGCGGCTGCTGGAGTCCGCGCACGACGCCGAGGGGCCGCTGTACTTCGTGACCCTCATGCTCATGCTCTACCCACACGCCAAGTAAGTACAACTGTCCCAGGAACAGTATGCGCTTAGTCGCCTATTTTCAGAAATAAGAATCCATCTGATAAAATTTGGTATAGAACTGTTGCAACCATGGAAGATTATTTTACCATTGCTATTCGAATAAGAGCATTTTATTGACCAATAACAGTGAATAAAACTCTTTTACTCACTGAGTGATTAAAAACATCTTGAATTTCGAACACGCACGAATTATGAACAAAAATAAATAAAACGTGCCACCCAGAATATAACTTTGAATTCCGAAAATTGTTCTAATTAATAATAAAATAAAAAATGTTAATATTTAATCCTTTGTTCTCTTATTACGGATTATATAATAAAAGCTGTTGCCCGCGGCTTCGCTCGCGTTTTGGTCGGAAATAATCCCACGGGCACGTTGTAAATATACCTATGGCACTCGGGGATAATGTAGCTTCCTATTAGTGAAAGAATTTTTTAAATCGGTTCAGTAGGTCCAGAGATTACCCCTTACATACAAACTTACAAACAAATTTTATCTCTTTATATTATTAGTATTTATGTGATAAGTACTCATCTGCCTAGACTTATCCCAATTTTATTGGGGTTGGTTTCCAGTCTAATCGCATGCAGCTGAATGTCAGTATTTTACATGAAGCGACTGCCTATCTGACCCAGAACACAACCCAGTTAGTACTGGGTGGGTAATACGTTACCCCAGTGGCGTGCATTGGTTCTCCACGGAAGGTATGCCATGCATACGGGTACCGAAAAAATAATAATTGCGTAACATCAGTGTCGCTATACATAAAAAAAAAACAATTAAGTCTGTAAAAACAAAAGTTTTATATACAAGAATTCACCACATTATTCAAGATTCAAATCACGATTTTCTGACGATGGCAACAGAAGAAAGATTCGTTTAAAATGATGAGTACGAGATGATCTTTTGGGTTAATTCTCGTAATTCAGGTACCTACACATCTACCTTTACACCCAACTTGAATCTTATCATTAAACGATTGTGAATACTTACTGTTTTTAACTTCTAACAAATACATTATCGGCACAAACTTCACAACAGAACGCCATTTGTAAGTAAATAAACAAATATTCGAAACAAGGGTTTCGAATATTGGCTCTGTATTGAAGCAACTGGAAGAATGCTTCCGCTCAGCAGTGCGTTGTCGCAGGCCAACATTACCCAGTGTATGTATCGCACCGCTAACCCGCCTGCCCGCAGGTGGCGCGCGCTGAGGCTGGGCATGCTGCGGCGCGTGCTGCTGGTGGCGCACGCGCGCGCGGCGGCGCCGGCCGGGCCCGCCCTGCGCGCGCTGCCGCCAGACCACCGCGCGGTCAAGACCTGGAACGACTACAAGCCCTACGCGTTCTTTATAGCCATCGTCGATCAGCTGTACACGGTTATGTTTAAGGTGAGTTTTCTAAAAGCATACCTAAGCATCACTAACTAGCTGTTGCCCGCGGCTTCGCTCGCGTTTTGATCCGAAATTACCCCACAAGCACGTTGTAAATATAGCACTCGAGGATAATGGAGCTTCCTACTAATGAAAGAATTTTCAAAATCGGTTCAGTAGATCCAGAGATTACCCCCTACATACAAACTTACAAATTTTACTTCTTTATAATATTAGTATAGATTACTTCGGCAGACGACGACTCAGAACGTCTTTTATCCTTCTTGTATATTCTTTCCCTTCTTTTTAGATTACTCCATGCAATAAAACCATCAATGTTGAAAAATAGTTGCGCAACATCACAACAATGTTGCTCGCTGCAAATTTTGTGGTTATTTTGTTTGTTTATCATGAATACGGAACTATAGCGTGTTGCGAAAAACATGTTGCCGCAACAAAATGTTGCTGAAACGATGTTTCTCAACTATCATTCCCAAGGCTTAACAAACAACACGATTTTATCTGCCGGAATTGTTTTTTAATTTTCAACCATATCTTCAGCCTTATTTAAAATATATGTTTCAATTGTTTCCTCCACAGAACGTCAGCGCAACTACAGTAGACCAATGGCCGATAAAACTCGCCGAATACATTCGTCACAGCGACGAAGCTAACGCGAAGGCCGCTGAACGCATAGTAACGACCTTCACAGACGAGGTCCTGCCCTGCGCTTCCTTCGCGGAGTTCTGTGACGCCGCCGGGTTCCTGGAGGAGATCCCCGAGCCCGATGCGTTCCTGCAGGCGCTGATAGACGAGCAACCTTGAGACCGGCCCTTTGTGGTGCATTGCCTCAGTTACGACGGGTGCATGGCCAGCTAGAAAAAGAATACTTAATATTAGACAAATTAAAATTTTAACAATACTTTTTAACCATTGCTTATGAGTAAACCCCATGGTATCCATTCGCATCTAGAACTCTATAACACGCATTTAACACCATTTCACGATATAAAGATCTCATACACGCTTCATCGAAAGATGTAATGTTTCGATAGGGCTTGTCGTGAGATGGCACATGAAATAGTTCAGTACACAAGGCCATGTCACTCGAGTGATGAGAACATCCCTTCACCGCGAGGCTCTTATAAACTTTATATTATTAACACAAGATATTTAATCTAAAGTATATAACACTGTTGCTTGTAGACTGTTAAATTATTCAGTATTTGTATTCATGTAAAATGTTCTGTGCTTCATTTGTAATGTATTTAATTTGGTTTTTCTGCAATAAAATAGTTTCCGCTTCAGTTTTAATTTTATTTTGATCCTAGATAAATCGAAAAGCTCAAAACCTCCTTCGTACTACAACAGGCCATTTCACAGTTATATTACATATTGCAGCAGCCAACCCAACAGTAACCTTATTGTTAATGAGACTAACGGTCAATTCAGATAGATCGGAAAAATGCTCGCGCAATTTAATAAAATAGGACCGCGTTACCATTTATTAATTGCAATTTTGACAGACTTTTTAGAGGCTGCAACCCGACTTCTGAATTAAATTCCATAAGTAAGTGGCCAACTGGCCACAAATGAGCACAAAAGCTACAGTTTGGCCGCTTAGAGAATGCGTTCCTGACAGGTCGTAAGCGAAAGGACGAAGTAACTTTGAAGTGGCGAAGAATTTACGCTAAACATATAGTATAGTAGTTGGCCAAACTGTAATGTAGTATGTGTATGTGTAAGTTTTAGGTTGCGAATCGACTGAAAGTGTCACTTATGCTGCAAATGAAAAATCTTTTTGGCATTCATTAGCGCAACTAAAATATAAAAATAATTTTCACCAAACGACGGCTCCATTAAGAGGTCTTGGATTTTGATGTGAGTAAAAAAATCGCAGATCTAACTTTACAGGCTGTATTCTCCGACGGGTTAGGCCGAAGTGTACCATACTCAAAGTACACCCACATTTACATCGCCAGTGATTTTTAAGATGCTTGTTATAGGGGGCAAGCCTATTGCCGACAACTGTAGAAATCCGACTTAATGTTGCTACTGACAAATTCCTGGGGGCCTAAAATGGCTGCTTTATCAGAAAATGGTCTTCATGGTTATGACCAGAAAGTCCATTTTAAGAGTTTTAAATTTTTAACGTGAAAATGGAAAAATCTACCTGACCTGGAAATCAAGCCCAAAACCGCGTGTTCGCGCTTACGACCCGCCCTAGACCACAAAAGCAGCCGAAGTCGAGGCAGGATTAATGCGGAATGTACTAATGTGGCTGAGTAGTATGTGTGTGAATATTTGAGATGGGTAAACAAAATTGTTGCCATCGGAGAAAAACCTGGATGAAGTTGGCTCAAGAACGAGGAGATCGGCACAAAAAAGAATAAACGCAACAATAGGCAAATTCAGACTGAATGATGAAGCGTCTCACCATACATGTAATTCCTACAAGAACAAACTCTTAAGTACCTTAACATGGCGGTTATCTGTTTCATTCAATACTACTACCATTAACAGAGCTTTCTATGTCACGTTCACGAATCTGCAGTAGGCATCTAGGTTAAATAGTGCAGTACCAACTTGTCCCACGGCATGAGAATGCTCATCGCAGCCCCTGCCCTTGACCCCGCGCCACATTTTTAACTGCGCCGGCGCACTCCAGCGCATGATTAGCGATCCTCAGTCACGACACTTGCGCAACTAAATGAAGATCAGTTCACATTGTCAGGTAATTGTGTTATAACAAAAATACGCTTAAGATCAAAATAAAACGGTCAAGTACGCTATGTGAGTCATATAACAATAAGCATCTTAATAAATAAGGAGTACCATCCTTTCTCAGGAGGAAATTTTACCGCATCGTTGGTCTAGTGGTCGCACGTGCTACTGTTGAGTTTGAGATCTTTGGGTTCGATTCCCAGGTCGGGAAAGTGTTATTGGCTAGGTTGACATAGCTCTGTTCTTGAGATATGTGTAGATTAGGGCTATTTCTATGTAGTTTTAAGTATGAACTTCTTGTGCGAACGTTTATTGGAGATACTTACCTACTAAGCCACACATGTTCAATCCGCAATAGTCCAGCATCGTCTCTGACTGCCTGGTTGGTCTAGTGGTCGTAAGCACAACCGCTGAGCATTGGGTTCAACTAGCAGGTCGGTCACTGTTAATGGGTTTTCCCATCAAGAATTTCCTAAATTCCTATTAGTAGCCCGTGTACTTTACCCCAGCAGGAAAGTGGCTCCTAGAGTGATATGAGTAGAACGAATAATTAGTGTATTATCTTCTGTGCGTGTCGTTTTGGAAAAAAATGGAAAAAATTATTCCTGCTGGGGTAACGCTCTTCCAGGAGGAAAACTCTAAACGAATGATCGGAGAGAGAAATATTGTGCATGGCTAGAGAGTTTATGTTTGTGTAAAGAAGTGCACCAAAAATATATGTTGTGCGTCTTCAGGTTTCCGAGATTATTGCATTTCCTGTAGGAGTAACGTTTTGCAGTATCGTGTACCTCTTAAACCAATGTACATATGTGCGATTGTAGAATAAACATACACGAGTAGCTCTATATTAGTGCGTAATACACACAGAATAAGATTTAAGAAAATATTTATGATTTTCAAGTAATTGCGGTTTCTTGAAAACCCGAAAAAATACCGTAGCGCCTAAATGAGAAAACGTATAAGCTCGATGAAAACTGTATTCGGTCCGTCTTGACGCTTATATTAAACAGTTAGAGCTTATAGTTGTTCACGCCAACTCAGGACGCATCGCACACATCAACAGCCGCCGGCGACGCACACACACTTGCGCGCCCGCGACAGCAAGCGAGCGCGCGATTCGCCGGGCAGCAAAACTAGTCGTCTGTGTGTGGCCACTGGCCACACGCAGAGCTCATTCCCAACGTTGCGCTGTAAATCGAAACTTCAAAAAAGTACTCTGTATCATCTATGTCCAACTGTAAGCTGTACAACAAATTAAACAAGGTGTAGCAACAAGTACAAGTTTTATTTGGAAATCCACACTATCTCAAACAATAGTAAAAGTCAAAACAACGGTGTCATAACTTTGACGGCAAAGTAGTAAGTAACGGACACTAGTAGCCCCATGGCAACGTTCGTGTTGATGACTCACCACCTTCTACATGGGACTGAAACATATCTAAGAACCGATACCTACCCATGAGTAGTGGGCATGGAGTGTTGATACAAATTCCAGCTCTTCAATATATATAAACTAACTTATGTGAGTAAAAGAGTGATGAATGTAAATGTAGATGAATGGAGAGGGAGAGGAAGACCAAGGAAACGATGGACGGATTGTGTGAGGAATGATATGAAGAAAAAGGAGTTAACGATAGCGTGACGGACGACAGAAGAGTGCGCAGACCCCATGTAACATGAAACAAGGACAAGAAGATAATGATGAATTTTAGGCTAAAGCGCAGGCCACACCACCAGCTGGCGGGCGGGCGAACGACGCGTCGTTTCACCTCTTTTCATACTTTCATTCACACCGCGAACTATCGAAAGATACGAACAAAGTATGAAAAGGGTGTCGTTCGCGTCGCTCGCCCGCCCGCCAGCTAGCAGTGTGGCCTGCGCTTTACATAAAAAAATAGCTTAAGTTCATAAAGTTCATTAAGTTTACGTCTACGTTTCTGACACCCTAATAACATTTCATCAGTTCGCTCTTAGTGTGATAATCACTGATAATCGTCGGCTGTAGACCAGCTCAGTACAGCGCCTGCAGCAATTACGATTGTAAATGAGCTGTTAAAAGCAACAGTTAGTCTGGGCTTTGCGTGCTTGTGTTAATTTAATCTATTTGTGATATTTAGCGTGTAAAGGTTAATTTGCTAGTGTTGTCATGGCAGGTTAATGTTTAATGGTAATTACCATTAAGTTGTTTAATGCTAATTTGAGTGTAGGTTTAGAACATGTATTATACATAGCATAACACCACGCCTGTGATCCCTGAGGGATTATGCAGAGGTGCCTAATAGCACCCACATTTCGCCGGTTATATTTTAGTTTCATTTAATAGGGGCGAGCCTATTGCCATCAACCGGGCACAGATCCAGACTCCGTGACTGCTACTGAGAAATTCCTGATGGAAAAACCCAATAACACTTTGTCCAACCCAGGAATCGAACCCAGGACTTCATGCTCAGCGGTCGCGCTTACGACCACTCGACCAACAAGGCAAATAATAAACTATTACGAGTAGGTAAACCAGAAAATGTCTGCGCTTCGGTAATCTTCGGAAATCTGTAGGTCAAAAGATCTGTAGGTAAAATTTTGTTGACAGTTGGGAAGGGTTCAATAAATAACAAGTTTTAAGAATAATGATATTTATTTCATAATTTTCGTGTGAGTAGTTTCGATGTGAATACCCACTAAAGCTAACTCACAGTATTATATTTATAATTAATCACATAACTAGCACAGGCACTCGAGTATGGACATGTAATGATCATCCACTTAAACATACTTTATTCACATAATATAAATAAACTTATTACCTTTATTTATATAACTATAACTTAAATTAGATATCTTACTCCGACATAACGGTTTCGAATCGGTATTTTCATAGTTTTCGAAGAACAATAACAATATTTCTGAAGTAAAACCTTTGGATTTTTTGTCGAGCATATTGACAGACTAATAATATAACAAGTATAAGCCCATTGACAATGTCCTATATCAATTTGGTCCAACATATGAACTGGGTATATCAATAAGCTAATACTATCGCCTCGCACATACTAATACTTGCCTTTAATAGGAAACTAGTATTTGAAGAATAGAAAGTTCTTGAGAGAGTTCGAGTAAATTAATTCGATTTTTGGTTATTACAAATAAATAGGTGCAAATAACAAATATCACGATAATTTGGACCCATTTTTGGCAATTTTTCAAAAGACAATCTGAGTAGTGTATGCGCGAGGCGGGGTTAGAGTATAGGCACGGTATAGCGTCGGCGGCGGGACGCTGCTGTTACGCAGTCGTCATGCAGTCGCCACGCAGTCGTCACGCAGTCGTTTAGAAGTCGTAGGAGCCGCTCTCGCCTTTCTTGCCGATGCGGAAGATGAACTTGTACACGAGCCCGGCGACCACACCGCCAACGATGGGGCCCACCCAGTATACCTGTACGACAAACGTTAGAATTACCTTAATGATCAAACATGAAGCTGATATAGGTTGTATTGTATGTACACTGGACAACCTCGTAAGTATAAGTTTGCAGACTTTGAGGCTAATTGTTTTAGACAGTACCTAAGTCTAGATGGCAACCCGCATGCCAAGCGTGGCGATTATGACAAAACCCCCCCTTTGGGGGAGGCCTATGTCCAGCAGTGGAAGTCTCGATGGTAACCTTACTCGTGCTACGTTAGACAGCATATTAGCCTTTACCGGCCAATACGGCTATTCGTACGATCTACTTAAAATACCTAAGTCTCCGAATTAATTTCAGTTCTCATCTATATTGCAGAAGGTTGACTTAATTCCCTCGTTCCTGTTTCTTTCGACAAGAGTGGAAGAACTACAAAAACAACAATGAAGATCTAAATAACTTTCTCCGGCGTGATTGATGAAATCAAACTTTCTTCGGGTTTTATTTACTTCTATAAAAAGCTGTAGTTTTTCAAGAAATGTCGTAATGGTTTGGTAACACCTCCGCGAAAGCCTACCTCTACTTATTATGTAGTTGCGAGGTTCAAAGTCATTGGCACGCAAGTTAGCGCCGATTATAACTGAGGCGTGAAGGATATAATTGGTATTACATAAAAGACGGAAGGGCCTAGAAAAGTATTACGAGTCTCGCTACGCTATACATCGAGTATGTAGGGTAGATATTTATTTCACATTTCTTAATTACCATTCGGAAAATGCTTAGGATGGTGGTTACGTTGGACATTTGATTTTGCGTAATCTTACGCTTTTGATTGATTGGCACTCGTGTTGGAAATACACGTCGATTAGGATCTGCTGATGTCTCAATCAGAACAATATTTTAGTTTTTCCGTCGATAAAAGAAAAAACGATCGATTTCTCGTAGGTCAGAAGTCATCAACTCATCCCTTTATGAAATACACATAGGTGCCTACCTAACGTACCAAATCTAACCTTTTGGAGAGATCAGATAAATCATCTGATATGTTTAGACATGTAGATATTTGCTATTGAACTACGCTCCTACTATTAAGAGAGAGTATTCTCTAACGGACAGACAATGTGTTTCTAATTCCAGTGTTCTGTCATGACAGACATCACTCAGGCCTTCACTTCCTGTCATTGAGTAACTATGGCAACCGCCATTTATTTATGTTATGGTATCAAAGCAATAAAATCATAGGCATGCATGTGTAAGGGCTATTACGGTTAAGTACAATGTTCACGCTCGCTTTCGCCTGTAAGTGAAGCGGGAAATTATATGTTAACATGACTAAAAAGCTATTGATATAACTTTTGGATCAACGACCAACGTAAAAAATATGACGTCATCGATGTAGATCACCTAACATTTAATATAATTCAATAACATTTAAATATTTACGAGCGATTGACGTGACTAATAGACGAAGAAAGTCGTAATACAAGTACTACCTTAGTCCGTCGAGTGTCACACGCTCGCTTGTCAGATAGCATTCGTGTGTCAAAATGGAAAATGTTCGGGATCTTTGTATGACAACATTTCCAGACAAAGAAACCAATGGATAGGATTCATTTCCACAGACATTTCTGTCCGAGGGACAAATACGTGGTTCATAAAGATCACAGTGTTTGTTCTATGGATTTTGGCATTGAGAGGTAACTTGAAAAGTAAGCACTGAGGGTATCTCCATTTTGAATATTATCAAGCTGGGTATACCTAGGTACTCGTCTAACCTGAACAAAGATCTCGAAAGTTTGAAATTATGTAGGTGTGGGTATTATGTAGGTATTGTGTTTGAATTATGTATAGAGAACACAGAAATTTGTGAAACATGTCTTTTTGATGACGCACGAAGGTAATACTAAGTACTTATTCAATCATTAATTTTCTTATTAATTAATTAAGTTACATAAGCAATCATACAATAAAATAATAAGTGCTAATTTGTAAACAGTTCAATAGCTTGATGATGTAATACATGGCTAATACATAAGTAATACAGAGGTGGTAGCTCCGTGATAGGCACTCAACGTTATTGTGGTAATTTAATTTGTTGATAAATATGTACTAACTAAGGTATACCTAAGGTGTACCTACATATGTATTTTAGGTCAATGGTAAAGGCAATAAGTGAAGCTAGCATACATACATGGTACTGTATAAAGTTATTGTATCTTAAGTACTAACCAGAAAGTAACTCAGTCAGTAATTTTGAAAATAAGAAATTCCTGATCGAAAAACCCAATAATATTCACCCCAACCTGGGAATCAAACCAAGGACCTCATGTCAGCGGTACCTACCTAGTGCTTGCATCAAGTACACCCTCGAGGCAGTAATGTATTATCATAATATTTACAGCTTTTCCCTTGTTTGCAGTCGTTGGAAAACAATTTTGCTCGTGTTACTAGTTCGACCTTGTAGAATTATTTGTACTCAAACCAGTATTAATGGCTAAAACTAATATTTACAAGTCTACAAGGGGTAGGCTAATATATTTACAAAGTTCGATCGTTATTTTTTAATTCTACGGATTCAAAAATTAATGTACGTCGCGCGTCGTGTAAAACTAAATCACATGATAAATTATTCCATTCATCATCATCATTTCAGCTGAAAGACGTCCACTGCTGGACATAGCTTGACACTGCCTCTCCCAAAAGGGGGGTCTTTCCATAATCGCCACGCTTGGCAGGCGGTTGGCGGTCGCAGTATATACGGTTGTTAAAAAAGCACAGATAACGCTGCTGCCCATTCTCTGGTAAGTCCCTTATGACCTCTTATGACACCCACGGGAAGATATGGGATGGTGCTATTCTTTACGTCTGACACCATATAGAGTACATTATTATATTCCATTAAATATATATAAATATTCGACCCAAATACGTTGGGGCATTTACATATGTTGAGTTTCAGTTCAGAGCCATCACTAATGTAGGTATCTGTATAGGTATAGCAGAGTATGGGTAAGTATGAACTTTAAGTAATCCGCACCTTGGCGAACAATAGCTGCTTTTACATTTTCAC
The DNA here is from genome assembly GCA_947578425.1 of Eugnorisma glareosa. Lineage (NCBI taxonomy): Eukaryota > Metazoa > Arthropoda > Insecta > Lepidoptera > Noctuidae > Eugnorisma > Eugnorisma glareosa. Next base: position 18,392,059 of record OX387959.1, read on the forward strand.
CAATACAAACTTCACTCAATCAGCAACTTTACTTTCATTAAAACGAAAGTTCCTCCTCTTACTTAGAAAGACTGCAAGACTTATTAAAGATATACGTATGCTTTTTACAATAAAAAGCTAGACAAGTTATGATTCATGCTTCGGGTTCACAATTCACATGTGATCGGAAAGTTACATCTGACGTGAGAGCTATATACATATACATCAGAGATGCAAACCCGTTTGATAGGACGCAGTGGTCGGCGCCGGCGCTGGCGAAAGTGTGCTCAATCATTGGCTATAGATCTACTCGCATTTACTCGAACCAGTACAATAAAATCATCTATATGGGAGTTGTCTTGCAGCAAATGAAAGGGAAATGCTATAAAATGTAGCAAGAAAATTAAAGGGACTGAGACGTGGTAAAACCAAGGAACCCATTGTATACAAGAGGCCCAGAAAAGTTAAAAACCGTGGAGGAGGTTGTCTAACAGCAGGCGTTTTCAGGCAGTATTAATAACAAACATGAAAAAAGTTGGCTCCTTATATTTCCGTAAGCAGAAAGTTGCCAAGTATGGTACACAATAACAAAATATCGCAATGACTGGAAGAATAAGTGGCTACCACCTTGGTTAAGAGTTGTTTTACTTTCATCTATTATACCTTTGGTTCCAATGACTACCTGTGTCTATGGTCATTGCTCACACATTACTTCGTAGTGTTTATTTAGCGAACAGGTGAATGGTCTGTTCTTGCGATTTCTAGATCGAATTTATTAACTCACAGTCACACGATTCTAACATATCGTGACAGTGCCATTACGAGCTTTCCTTACGTATTACATAAAGGTAAGTCCATATTAATCGATTGTTCCTGTATCTACTGAATACATACACTGAAAAGTCATATGACGGACATGAGTCTTTTCGAAAAAAGAATCTAGAACCTTTTTTAATAGAGTTAAATTTCCAAATGCTGGAGTGGTGGTTAATATGTTACTTACCCATTGTGAAGTCCAGACGCCCATGACGACGGCGGGTCCGAAGGAACGAGCAGGGTTCATGCTGGAGCCGGTGAAGGGAATCTGTTGACAGAACACACGTTTTAATACCATACAAATATGTAACTTAAGTTCAAGTGCTTGGCTAAGTATGTACTGTGTAGTGTGAATAGAAAATATATCGTTGCTATTAATATCGTGAGACCTAACATTCTCAGTACACATAATTTCCGGCATGAATAGATAAGAGTGCATGGGGCAAAACCTCGTGGTGGTTTATAAACCTTAAGCTTTTCGAATTCAAAAATTTAATCATCATTTCGGATTTGGAAAAGTTGTTTTTAGAAGCCAATTGTAGTGATACCGACATAATACGAATATGTCGTAACATAACATGTTATGTATAATCAAGAACACAAATATTTAAACACGAAGCAACATTTAAAAGTAATTTCTCCTATTGTATTGATTAACGTTTTATGTTTTATAGAACACAGTATTTTGAAAGTCATACTATTATTTTTCGAGAAAATCGTGTTTGAATTTTGTTAATGTTGACATATTAATGCTAGTGACTGTATGTGTGTGTTTAAATTATTGTAAGATAGATCTGAAATATACTCACGCAAGCAGCATGGCAGGCAGTGATGCTGAGCCCGATGGCGAGGGGAGCGGATCCCTTGAGATCGTTGCGGCGCCCGTCACACACTCCGTGCACGACCATCACCAGCACGAAGGTGATCAGAGCCTCGATCAGCACAGCCTGGGGGAGCACTCAGGTTATTAGTAAAACCTTAGCAAGCTTCAGGGTCTAGACTTGTTAGAATCGCTATTAAAACGTTTCGCCTTTTACAAAGACACGTTTGTTTGAGGATGATTTGATTAGCATGACCAACTGTGAGAAGGATAACATAACATCACGCCTCACGTCTTTAACCCCGAAGGGTTAGGCAGGGGTGTACCTAATAGTACACCCACATGTCGTCAGTTATGTTTTAAGTCTCATCTAATAGGGCCGGCCTATTGCCATCAACTGGGCACAAATCCAGACTGCGTGGCTGCTATTAAGAAATTCTCGATGGAAAAATCGAATAACTTTGCCTGACACAGGCATCGAACCGAAGGATACATTAAAGTATTGTAACTCTTATTTATGTTTTTCTATAAGATAAATGTTTATATTAACACTAGAAACAAGATATTTACCATGTTCACATGTTCCATGTTTTCCATGTTTGTTTGTTGTTTGTTAATGTAAATGTAGTGACCATGACAGTTTAAAAACTTATATGTTCTTGATTCTTTATCGCTTTAATGAATGTGTTTCAACAGGATTAAATAAGCTTTTCAGTAACTTAACTGAATCCAATACATTTTTAAACTTTTCTATTACACTACAACGGTAACTAGCCGTAAAAGACTAACTATAAAGAAGTTGTCGAAGACTTGATTTCTGATGATGATTCTGATATTGAAGCTAATGAGGCTCTTGATCATCTGCCTAGCCTTTGCCCCGGTCGGCTTCCAGTGTCACCGGATGCAGCTGAATATTAGTATTTTGCATGGAGCGACTGCCTATCTGACCTCCACAACCTAGTTAGTACTGACAATACCCCTTGGTAAGACTGGTTCTCAGACTTTCGGGCCTCTCACTATTTGTGAAGACTGTCAATGGTCTACAAATGATTGCCGGGACCAAAGCTTAATGTGCTTTCCGAGTCACGGAGGAAACTCGGTATGTAATGAGTGGTCACCCATCCACGAACCAACCTAGGCAAGCGCGGTTTAACCTGTAGATCGATCCGTTCGGCTGTTATTATTAAGCCACAAGCATTATTCTTATGAGACTCTTGATGCAGGAAGGTATTGTTCAAGTTCAGGTATTCGCTCGCACGGGTTCACTGACAACGATGCACAACATGTCAAAACCTGAACTAAAATTTACGAAAAGCTTCCAATTCATGAATTACGAATCACACCTTTTTTGATATTATCAAACAATCCTTAATTATTTTTTTAAACACTATTTATTTATCGTCTGTTTTTAGTCAAGTACTAACATAGGTTAAGCATATTTTTACTAACCCAATGGATCTTTGTTATCTAAATAAATGAAATATTATTTCCTTTATTTATATTTTTTCTTATTTTATACATTTCTTAAAAAAAAAACCTATAAAAACATCTAAAAAATAATAAATATTATTATTATCAATATCTCACCTGAGCGTCAGTGACATCTTGTCCGGGCAACGTCATTCCGAAGCCGAATGCAACCTGTTTCTCTGGCACTGCCAACTGCAACACACACAATATATCAATTAGTTTAACTTTTTAATTACCGATTAAACAATTTTCCACGAAACAAACTCTGTGTCTCCAAGTCTGTACATTTTAATTTATGTAATGATATTACCAATCTACACTTTTCGACCAATGCGAGAGATAAAGTGAATTTATTCGTTGACAACGTAAAGTTATGAGAATTCTGTGTCATTTTATGACCTATTAATGTTAACTGTATCTTGATTACTGAAATGTATTATCACAGAATGTAATTTTTGATGCGTAAGAATATGTACGTAACGATAGATCGCGCACTTGACAGTTTTTTTTTATTAAGGTCTTCGTATCTTGTTTACCCTAGCGAACCATATTACGTATTCAGAAAATCTAGTCTTCTTTTGCCACATCATAGATTCATAGTACAGACGCGTAGACGCCAGCACATCAAGCTAAGTACCCGAAACTGGCAAATTTACCCAATCAAACTTGAACCTAACGATTTAGCAATAAAGTGGAAAATCTATTAAAGAAATTTGACTGATTGTAGTAGATTGATGTGCTGGCGTCTGTACAAGTAAAAACAAAAGTGATTTTGGACAAAAAAATAAGTTATTTTTTAATGACTACGTAACACTCGTGAATGTTAGATCTTAACATAATCTAAAATCGTGTCTAGCTATACGTGATCATCGTTGTTCAGTGGTTAGTACGAGGGCAGTGTAATGTCGCAGGAAGGCCGTGGTCGTGTGAACGTTATAAATTACGCGCGACCGACTAATTAGCAACGAGCTAACATTGTACAGACGCCAGCACATCAAGTTACTACAATCTGTCAAATGTCTTTGATCGATTTTCAACTTAATCGCTAAAGCATTAGGTTTAAGGTTGATTAGAAATATTTGTCAGTTTCGGGCAGCTTGATGTGCTGGCGTCTGTACTTACCACATTTACAAGCTGAACCTTACGTGCTTACAATCGCACATGACTGACACTAGATGTTTTGCCTGACTTCAGATATCGAAGACAGACAGACTCTATCGAAATTCTTTTGTAATAGCCGTTTACTTAGAGTAATTATGAGTGTGTTTGCAAAATCTTCCTGTCATGTTATGCAAGTTAGCCTTCGTTTCTGATCCCTAGACTTTTAATTGGCTTGTAAACTTTTTATGTTTTGTTTAAACTAATGCTTTATCCACACATTAAAATCATAAAACTGTTATCTATATTATTTTAACTCAATGTCGTGAAGCTAATCACTAAATCAAGAGCTTACTTGAAGTATAACGCCATATATCAAACACATGACCTTTTCAAGTACTCATATCCGAAAAGCTTTATAGCAGAGTGTTCAATTAGTTCCACGATTACACCGAAGGTCGCTCCACTTGGTTCTTTATTCTAAGATCATCAGTGTCACGGTGAACGAGACACTTTTTTTACCGAGCGTACCTACACATACGGCGATTAGAATGTCGATACGATGACTACGCCAGTTTAAGTGCACGATAATTACGAGAAATTGTATGTTTATATGTCTGACAGCTTGTTTTTTTGTAACATTCTCCATATTTGGGTTTTAACTCGCGACTGTACTTGAGTAGTGGAGCGACAGGAAAAAATCTACTCAACTTTAAATCGAGCCTACAAAAATAACGAACAACCTTGGTTAGAAGCTTTTGCGTATTAGATATTTTCAATTTATATAAAGTTCGCTTAATTAACAGATGGTCTGTCAAATAATCAGACGGTTCAAAACTAATAAGCACGATTAAAAGTTAATTGAAGATGTATTTTTAATATCAAATCGAATCATACGCACTGCTCATTGCAAACTAATTAACTCATTACAGTCAAGAGCATTTACAGCTGCTTTTAATAACATTAAATGATTATTTCTTAATCAATCTGCGTATGAAATTAATATGTAATATCAATAATCACGATCAACCTATCGTGATTACTTTTTGTCTAATTATAAATATAAAAGAAATAATTGCGCATTAGGCGAACTCCAACTAATTTAATTGTATTTTGACTTAATTTGTTAACTTGTTTTAATTAAGAGGATTTATTTTAAGAGCGTTAACGACTTACGGCATTTCATACAAACTTTTAAGTATTTTTTTTTCTAAATTAAGCTTTTTAGCTCTAAAAAGTTGGCAGTAAACTATCTGCAATGTCTTAAAAAACATATTGGAAATTATCTAAAATTGGTCTAATTTAACTGTAACACTATTTTTCGAAAATATTCTCCGTCAACTTTTTAGAGCTATGTATTCTGCGTATGCGTTTCATTAAAATCGGTTCCGTCACTTCGAGAAAAAAACGACTTGAAAGTTTGTGTGAAATGCCGTAAGTCGTTAACGCTCTTAAGTATTTGTAAATTAAACATAACATCACGGCTGTTATCCCCCGATCCCTCCGACAATTAAGACTAAATAAGTAGGTACCTATTTATAATTTTGAAACTAAACGATCATGCTAAATTTCGGTAGAACGACAAGTGTCTGAAGGAACAGTCGAAATGGTATGGACAAAATTGTGGATCGCCTGCACATTTCAACAGACACTGACTTCAATAGTAGGTATTTCTTATGGAGGTCCGTGTCTGGACTTCTCGGGCCGCGTCCGCAAGTTGTCCGCAACAGGTCGACCACGCTCATGTACAATTTGTCTGCATAAAAACAATTGACAGTGTTTGCCCCACTTACCCTGATGAAGGCAGCTCCGGCGATGGCGCCGAGGGTCTGTACGATGATGTAGCAGATAGCCTTGAGGAGTTTGACGTCACCAGCGGCGAAGAGTCCCAGCGTCACCGCGGGGTTGATGTGCCCGCCTGAGACATGGCCGATAGCCTGTGGACAAGAGAGAGGAGTGATGAGATTTAGTCTAAGTTATTTATGGATTTATTACTTTTCTCAATCCTAATTGAATATTTCACATCAACACTTCCACACCGACATACATACCTAGGCGTATACTCGGGTACAACTACACAAACAATAAACTTAAAAAGAAAAAAATCTTGTATTCATTCATTCATTCGCTCACCCACTGACAGTCAACGCTCAGCCTAAAGCGCTAGGGTCTAGAGGTCTGCACGCACAAGAGTTCCTTACAAAACGAAGATGTATTTTTAAAATTTGTACCTAAGGAAGTTCGTAATTTTTTTCGGTTGTGAAATTGTCAAGCAAACTGCTTGTCTAGAAATGATTTTGTAGAAATATTATGGAAAGTAAATAAAAAGATATGCATCAACAATCACATACACATAGGTATAAATCAATTTTCGAACATTCATACTTCTAAAAAAATCTACTAAAAATAATCTTTCACTAACATTACGACTTATGAGCTTTGATTGTGCGTAGCTCTATTCTATTGAATGATTTTAACCTTTACTACTTTAGTAATGTTTATTAAAGCCGATATCGAATCTAACATGTAAGCCAGCCCTTTAATGAATATGTATTACCCACGTACGACAGGTATATTACCTAATATTATTTACTACTCACGCGCCGATCTGTGATATAACTGAAACTGCAAATGTTAATAGTGAGGGCAAATCCGCAATTATCTTAGTATTAAACGTACATAAGGATAAAGGATGCCCCGTATTGAAGGCTAGATTTTCTCCAACTACAAATAATTGAAAAATTATCAACAAAAATTCAGTTGAGTTTCGCTATGACTTTTTCTGGTTCATAATGCCACATGACAGGACCAGCCCGTAACCCGTATAGCCATTCGTTCAATCATGCCCAATGGAAGAGAAGCAACGTCCTCCTTTCTGCCAATAATAACACGCGATAATTAATCAATCAACCAATAGCTGGTGATTGTATGGGTCATTGAGAGAAACTTCTATCAGAATATGTGTTGATGTTGACGTTTACTAGCCGTTATCGATCAATCATTTATGCTTATTGCAATAGATTGCCGAACATGCAACGTATAAACGGACAGACTCTTCACGAAGCCAACCAGGCATTCTGTTTATCAAACTAAATAACTGTACCCAAAAATTATTGCTGAGAAACGACATTTTTGGCGTGAAAAATCATGTTTTACAGTGGGACTCAATGTAACGCGCTAAAAACATTGTGCTTATACTGCTAATGGATGTATTAAATAGTACCCCGGGTCATGGAGGTATTTACAGTAAAGTTATAACATTAAAAACTAGTATTTACAAAAAAAACTTGTGAAAACGTTGGAACTTTGACCCTCCACAACACCAGAAGGTGCCCAGGTATGGTCTAGAACAAAAAATATCGCAATGACGGAGGAACAAGTGCCTTTCGCCTTCGTTATGGGTATATTTAAACCCATTAGGTATATTCATAGACAAGGTATTTTCTTTAAAATGATGATACCTATTGGCTCATAGGGCCGTGGGCGGAAAAGCAACTGCTGAAGGATCCTGTGTTTGGTCCCTTGGGTGGAAAAGTGTTATTTTCTGTTAGTCGCGAAAGCTCGCGGTCCACTATAATGCTTTTATTATCTTAGAGTCCTCTATATTGCTCATTCTTGTGACAGAGCTACCAAAAATCGTCAAAAATTTTGTATCGTAAATAGACCAACGAAATCCTTAAGAGAATAGGTGAAATAAAAATACAAATTTTTCCTATTTACAAATTTTTACGTTTTATTTCAAACCAAATTACAAGAAAGTCATAAAACGAACAGGAAATTTTGTATAAATTATGAAACAGTCATAGTTTTGGGTTTTAGTAAAATAAACATAAATCTGGGCTCAAACGTAAGTACCTAAGGTACTCTTAGCACAAAACACATACCTAATTCGTATTCAGAGGGGCGCGGGGTGGGGGGCAGTGACAGTCAATCAAACATGTTCCAAATTGACATGACACTCATGACATGACATTAGAGGGGTTAATTCAACGAATTCACCTAATAAATCTCAATTATTCGCTCAAACGAAACTAAATTGTAATTGGTAATTGGGTGTATTGCTTCGTAATCAGCGAACATCTCAACACTGTAGAGTTCCTTTATTGTTTTATAATTGTGCCTTTATACTGTCATTAAACGGTGAACGTAGTGATGTACTCGTAGATATGTCTACTTTGTCACGTTTTTGGGATCACACGCGAGGTAAAATAATTTATGTTTTGAAACTTTGTAGGGATTAAAGTCATTGGCAAGGAAACTTCGTCTACCAGTACCTATACTAGTGTTGCTTGCTTGCTTAATTTAAATAGTTGTTTATGGAAAGTTAACTTTAAAAGTAATGCAGATACGTCTATTTTGTCACGTTTTTGGGATCGCTCGCGAATTTATTTGCTGAAATAAGTTATTTTTTGAAACTTCGTAGGTTATAATGTCGTTGGCAAGGAACCTCTGTCTATTATTGTTGCTTGCTTGCTGAGTTTAGTTATTGAATAACTTTATAAAGAAAAGCTAACTAAAATAAGTAGGAATATGAGGTGATATCGCATGATCTGCGAATGCTTCAGAGGACCGTGGCACAAAATGTGAGGATGTCTATTGCCTATACCCAGCAGTGGAGCGAACCAAAATGTCAATGGTGATCATGACCGTACTACCGCGGACAACGGCTGTTGAAAAGTATTCAACCGCCAGTATATTTTAGTACCTTTATGCGTATTTTATGTGATAAATCATCATCTAGATCATTCCTAATAAAACTGCTAGTCCATCTCAACCATGAGCTAAACCTTCAGCGGCTAATAGTTTAATACCAAACCCATTAATTGCTGGTCTTGTGAGCGAGGTGCGCACACGCAGATCGGAACCTCGCCGCTCTGAATCATCTGCACTCTGACGTCACAGGTCAACTCTATGTCTTTAATCGCAATTAACATTTTTAACACACATTATGTCATCTAGCGTTTACTATGTGGGTCAGGGTTATGCGAGATTTCAATGAATACAATTTGTTTTATTTTTTGAATAAATCATGTTTTTTTTAAGGTTTGTGGTTAGCTTTTTTATCCTGTTTAAGCTACTTCTTGTCTGTATCTATCTTGTCATCTTGTAAGACGTAGGAGACCAGTCTCTACGACACAGGGTATCCTAGTATGGAGGAAACTATCTGCATTTGTACGTTTATTTAAACTTCATATAAGTACACAATAGTGGTACATAGCAATTAGCTGACCCACCTGTGCATAAATGTTTGAGATTTTTTTATAGCACGAATCGATACCATTTTATAATTCTTTTATATTTTATTTATTCAAATAAATAAAGCAAAGTATATAAAATAAGTATAAAAGAATTATAAAATTATATCGAATCGTATTCTAAAAAATCGCAACCATTTATGCAAAGGTGGGTCAGATAATTGCTATCACTCACTGTACATAGGTGGCCTTAATGCCACAAGGCATTCTCTACCAGTCAATCTTTGGGTTAATTAAGACAACATTGTGATGGATACAAAATAATATTTAAAAAATAACTTCTTGTTTTCGAAAATTTATACAGGCTGATGTCGCTTTGCATTTGATTAATAATGATAATGATTCTCAACTCGAATCTATAGTAAAAAGTGTCGGTTTTTTTATTTATCTATTATTTTTTTACGGAAATCAGTAAGCGTAAACCACCAGTATTAAAAACAAAATATATGAAATTGTTTTATACTTTGCATTTCGTCGGGAGTAGATGTATAAGTTAATCACTACATAGTATAAAACAAAGTCGCTTCCCGCTTTCTGTCCCTATGTATGCTTAGGTAGATCTTTAAAACTGCGCAACGGATTTTGATGCGGATTTTTTAAATAGATAGAGTGATTCAAGAAGGAAGGTTTATCTGTAAAATATTGCACCCGTGCGAAGCCGGGGCGGGTCACTAGTACCATAAGTATAAGTCCATTGCACAAGGCTTTAGACGAGTTGTTATTTTATAAATAGGTGATTAATTTATTATGTATCCATCATTATTTTCAAAATATGTGATAATTGATATTATGGTTTACTAAAGTATTTCTAGAATATAAACTGCAATAGCCTGTTATATTCCCACGCATGTTATGGGTTAACTGAGGACAATGAGTTGTTATGGTGCAGATGTGCAATTAGGCAATCTATGACAACACATGACTCGACCGTCTGACATGCAATATCTATCAATCTTCACGTAAAGCATCATGTAGTTGAGCTATGAATGTACCACGTAATTCCTATTTATAATATTTAGAACTTAAGGATATTAAACTACTCGGCTATTACCTATAAATGATTAATCTTCTTCTATCCATGTATCTTAACAAGTAGGGACAGATTGACATACATGTCTAGCTGTATCCGTGAAGATAGTCTAAAGCTTTTGTTAATTTGAATATTGCCCCCGAAATCCTGAATGTCTTGCTTTGCTGACTGACTTTATACCTCTTACTCGTATAACGCTGACACGGACCATCTTTTCTAAAGATCGTGTCGATACAAGGAGAAGAAAAAGGACGGGGAGTAATACTTATATTTTAATAAAGCTCCGGAAAAAACCTATTCAAAAATAAATGAACGATATTTTTAATAAAATGCAAAGACGTAGGTATGATGTAAGCAACATTGAACTGTCGTGTACAAGATTCCAATTAATTGCTCAAAATAATTGTATAATCGCGGCATTCATTCAATTAAACACGATATAAAGATCACTCTACTATGCTAATGTGTCGGTAAAGTAACCTTGACTTTGACAAACATATTCTAATTCAGAAATAAAATCAATTAATTCCGATATGATTCATAAAAACCTTGTACGAGAATCAATTAAAGAAATAAACTGACCAATTAATAGAAACCGCATCATTTGCTGTCAAAAATACTATAAAGTTATAAAAACTAAAGTCCTTACCATTTTAAGTGATGTTAATTTATCACATGTGTAACGTTATTCAATTAAACGGGTGTGTGAAAAAATATTAAAAAGACACCTAACTAAGATGATGAGAAAGACTGCCGCTGTTGTAAATTATACATCATTAGCTGATGCCCGCGGCTTCGCTCGCGTGGAGTTCGGTAATTGTCCCACGGGATCGTATTAATGGGATAAAAAGTAACCTATGTTTTAATCCGAGTTATAAATATAAACTATCTGTGTGCCAACAATTAAATCCGGTCAGTACCCACCCATCCATTCTCACAAACTTTCGCATTTATAGATAATATTAGTAGGGGGCCTAGAATAAGCCCCTAGCTAAGACGCTGGCAAGAACAGCGGGGGTTTATGGATCACGGGGCCCTGGACACTTGCCATAAGTCGCCAGTGAAGAAGATGGCCCTGACCTAATAGCATATAGGTACCTAAAAATATTTATATTAATGATAAAATACAAATTTGTTTAACACTTTGTAAAATGAATATTTCGCTAAGTAACCAACTTGGTTGTTCCTGATAATCAAGTCACTAACGACTTACATAATGAGTCTCGTGTCGTAATAGAACAAATGCGAATAAATATATTATTAAAGTTATGCAAATTTATGTATAAATAATCTATTTTCCGACTCGCTTGACGAATGTGTGTAATAAAGAAAATTATGGATTCATCTGCTTGATTAAATATTATAAAGGCGCATAAAACTATACAAACAACTGCGACGTTAACGAGTTAATTTAATCTTATATGTATAAAATACTGTTCGAATCGATTGAAACCTTAATGATCAAAATCGGGTGAATTGTTTAAGCGCTATGAGAAACAAACGTAAAAACATACATACATAGATTACTAAAATCATAACCCTTCCTTTTGGCTTCGCCGTAGTCGGGTAATAACAGACTTATAAAAGTCAAGCAGTTGCGCTAGCTATAGTATAGTGAAGAAACTTCTAACTTAATTTAAACTAGAGCTTATCAAGATGCCCATAACACATTAAGTAATATGCACCGAAGCTTTTTAGCATAAATTACACATTTCGTAATTAAAGCGACGTTCAGCGGTGGACAGGTGTGCTTTAAGCATTAACAAATTACTCAACTTGTGAACATAAAGTTCAATGTTGGTAGTAACGGTGTGTCATGGTCCCGGCTCGTCACGGTCCGGACCGGTTTAGGCACGGATGTGGGACGGGGAAGCTTTGTGGATGATGATGAGGATGGTGGGCCCGTGAAAATGTGCCGAGCTGTTGGTATCCTTAGGAATTGGTAGTTAGAACTTGGAAAATGTAGGTTAGGTATAATAACCTACAAGAAACGCAAAAAAAACATAACTTGATATGCCTTTATAATTGACCTGAAAATAGTAGTATACAGGGTTAGTTTCCAAAGACAAGCCAAATTCTCAGATCTGATGCAGACATCATTCTGAGCCTACAAAGAAATAATTCATCGGTTATTATAAAAAAACAACTGTTCCATATATTTTGACCGTGTACGTAGGTATTGCACTATTGTAGAAAACAGCTGATATAACCCTAACCCTGTATAGTATTTTATAGTGCGACACCGAATATCATTTTTGTAATGTATACCGTTTGACGGCAATAAGTAGGTAAGTTAATTCTTACCCCCCTCACAACCAACCCCACTCTTACATTCTCGCAAAGGGCAAGTTCATTAGTATTGTTTCAATTAATTAGTGCCGGTTTAATTTCTTAATTATGCGTTCTATCAATTATTATTTGTGGCCGAAAATACCGTAGGTTATGTTACGAAAAAAAGTTATGACAATTTGTTAAAAAAATAATTAATGTCGAGGTACAAAGTAAAAAACAGTAGGAGAAATTAATCAAGTGGTAACAGACTACGACTTGTTCACTGTTACTTTATCTGTATGAAAAATTCTCGAAACGTTGAATAAACCATTAATTAATTAACTGACATAAGTTGACACTGTTTCGGGCACTGCAATTTGAAATTAATGACCGCCATATATGGTTCGTTACAAATAAAAAAATATAGATTTCGTCTATGAATTGAGTTATAATTTATGTCCGGACTCCGGATACCGCACCTAGGACATAGACGCATGTAACAGCACATTATTACCTTTTCCTTGATCTTAATAGTTTATTTATATCAATATTTCTTTTTAATGTGACCGAATTGACGTTTATTAATCAAAAACGTATTTTTAATTATTGGTGGTTAAACTTTTAAAACGTCGTCTTTTATTTTTGTTGCTGTTTAATTTAAATATACGGTTTATATGCCATTGAGTTTCCTCATTATGTGTGAAAACGTTTTTATTGCCTATCGTAAATTATGCGTCACGTTCAGAGTTACGCGTGCCATAGGTTCCTTAAATTGGCTTGGTTCCTATAATAATGAAAAAAAAAACCAAAATAATACGTTACCAGAAAATAAAACCAAATCTAAAATTCATACTTGCTTGTTTTATTAAAAGTGAACATTTCATTTCCGACGAAATATTTATTATTTTGATTATTTACGATTTTCTTTTATTTAACTTTTATACAAATTATAACAATATTTATTAACAATATAAAAATATAAAAAATTGTTGCCCACCGGTATCTGGAACAGAGTCCAAGCTACCGGCGGTCAGGGCTCCAGAGAGAGGAACCTCCTAACAATACGAGCCGTGTCCAGGAGTACCGCTTTCTGAATAGAGCCCTTGATCCAGCTGCCTAGCGAGAGCCTCCTCAGGTATTCATCGAGGCTCTTGGCAATTAAGCCATGGGCTGATAAGAGTACCACTATCGGCACAATGATCGCTGAGTCCACATCTCACATGTCGACAAACTCGTGAGCCAAGTCAAGATACTTGATTTGCTTATGTTTCTCGGCTTTCACGAGGTTCCCATCATGCGGGACCGTTATGTCAACAATCATTGCGCGCCGCTCTGATCGATCCACCACCACTATATTGGGCTTATTGGCTACAATAGTCCTGTCAGTGATGATGGATCGATCCCAGTACAATGTGATATTGCCATTTTCGAGAACTGGGTCGGGCACATACCTATAGTACGGCACTTCCAATTCCACAAGGCTGTATTTTAGAGCAACTTGCTGATGGATAATCCTGGCTACAAGGTTGTGTCTATGCAAGTACTCTCCGTTAGCTAGACGAGAACACCCGGAGATAATGTGACGGATTGATTCGCCTGGACGGTGGCATGCCCGAAATATGTCCACCGTGCCGTCCTTCACAATAAATTTATGAAGATATATATATATATTTATATATATATATATATGATTTTTATTATTATAGCACTTGCTTAGTATTTAGTAGTTTAACATATGGCCTTTAGATCATTTTCGCAGAACAAGCTCATAAGGCATATTTATATATCGACCTAGTTAGTGAACACCCTTCGCTCACATTCGGCAACACTCGGCATGTGTCGCCTACCGTGCGCGAGGGCGGCGCACACGCATGCTCGGTGCATTGACCACGGCGCGGCGCAAGCGCACCATGCGTGCGCACGGTCACCGCGCCGTCAAGGGCGCCTACAATCCCTAACATGGTCGCGGAACAAGACATAGACTTTGAGAAAAATCGGAAGCTTTTTTGGTGAAACTTTGGGAAGCAGAGCAAATCGCTACGTCTATAGAAAGTGCTGCACTTTCGTTAAAACAAACTATTGGTATTTTTATTGATTTACGAAAAGTAAAAAAAAAACTGAATGACATCCCAATTTAACCAGCATTCTTTTCACTATTTGTGAAATTCACCAGATTTCAACAAATTATTTCACAGAATGGTTGAAAAAAAAAGGTGTATACCTACATGCATATATCATCAAATAATTGTCAAGGATTTGACTTGTACCACACTATAACGGTAACACGCGCATAATATCGACACATACTCGTTCTCCACACAAGCCGACACGACACACACCGGATATTTTTTTACATTCGGATACTTTATCAATTTTATTGCTTCGGACAAATCGGCTCCTTATATCTCACTAAATTGGGTCAGTAATTGCCTTTTACGATATATTAAGCTACATTTAAATATTCTTACGGTTTATTGGACCAAATTATATGAAACAACCGATGATCCTTCACGATTTCCGTTAAAGGAGTCAACATTAACTTAATTGGTCCGTGGAAAATAACACATATTATGTTTCTTTATCTCTTAACAATATATCAATAACAGTTTCAATAATGACCATTTCGAAACCACTGTCAGATTTTTAGATAACCAAATCCACAATAATGTTAGCATCCAATTCATTAACAATTTGAATTGGTTTAATTTCCATTATGCCGTGGGAACGGTAATCGTACGCAGTGGACAAGCGCTTTGTACTTTGTATTTGCTACTCATAAAGTGAGCCAAACCCTACGCATTGCTTTCCAGCCTCCAAGTCACGTGTCGATTATGATTGGCTGCTGATTTATTATAACCAGGTCATATGATATCATTCTAGGCACATCTGTAGTTATAACACAAAATTGCAAGACCACTAGATCTTCAGTTAGGTTGTAAAGGTTAATTTTTGAACGTGAGCCTCCCGATGACCACTCCCGGTAATGATTTGGTCTTACATAATGCCATAGTAGCCACGCTTGGCAGATTTATGAAAGCAGTATGTATATTATTATTAGTAGATACAGGAGGACGTGGTTGCTGGTTGGCCAAATTTTGTCTTTATAACGGTATGGGATAGAGCCGAAATAATTTGTGGACCATTTTTCTCTAGATTGTAGCAGAGTATCAGACAACTGTGGGTAAATTATTGATTGAATATCTTGAGTGTATACTTATACTAGAGAGCCAAGATATTAAACTTAGAGGATCTCGATGCTAAAGTAGCGACAACAACTACATATAAGTATTCTAGAAGCTTGCTACTAAACCTACATACCGTGGGAAAGATCTAAAAGTACCGCACGAAAAATCCGCAAATATTTCGAATCGGCTTCTTTAAAAGTAAATGCACTTTACGATCTGCATTACGAGTCAGTTGATAAGGAATGTTACACCGTTATTTGTACATTGGTGCCGATTCCCTTGGTCACAAACTAAACTAAATTTAAGTTGAGTGCATCTTTTTCTTTCTATTTCATTATGAAAAGGACCGAAGATAAATATTAGTTTAGTCCTGTCAAATTAGTCGGCACCTGACGTAATTTGATGTAATTTTAGTGGTAAACTTTTTAATCGCGTCTAAACTTGTAATAAGCGCTGATTAAATTGACAGGACTAAACTAAAATGTATCTTCTGTCCTTTTCTTAATGAAATAGAAAGAAAAAGATGCACTGAACTTAAATTTGGTTTAGTTTGTAACCAAGGGAATCGGCACCATTGTACCTCTTGTGTGTTTAACTGTAAACGAAATTCAATGAGACTTGGTAGCGAGTCAACTGCAAATATTTGGGTATTTGTCTACTTGTCTGGAGATGTTTGCAAATACGAGTGGTAGCAGTCGGCGATACCTCATGGACAAATGTATCTGCAATGGTTATGGACTGTTAAATTGAAACTTGGCTAATGAAGATAGTTTAAAACCAATAAAAGGAATCTTTTTTAAATAGCGAGTAACAAGATACTAAGAAAGGATTTTTCGAAACTAAACCCGAAATTAATGAGTCTAAAGGAGAAAGAGAAGGCAGAATGCAAACGAATACGTCCAAGTTAAAACATTTATTGCGAACTATGTCAAAGAATAATGGAGAGGAGCATGATGAATCTAAGAATGCAAGACAAATGGAAAGTTACGAACATAAGGAACATCACTAAAGTGGCAGGCGTTAATATAAAAAGCAGAACACTAAAATGGAAATGGACAGGTCATATGATGAGAGAAGGAAAAATAGACCAAAAAAGCCACAGAATGGTACCCAAGTAATGGAAAAAGACGTAGAGGAAGACAGGTGAAAAGGTGGGAGGATGATTTGCCAAAAGGTTGGCGAAGAATTGCTCGAGACAGAAATAGGTAAGTGGAGGGAAATAGAGGAGGCCTATGTCGCAAGACAGCCTGACCTGGTAGCTGATTAGTTTTAAGGTAATGGTATTACTTGTTTATCTAATAAGGTCAGAGTAAAATAAAGGCTGTATTTATTTATTTATTTAAGAGTACAATGTGGTGTTATGTTGTGTTAGTACTTATGACTTAGCAGCCTTTTACAAGCATAAAATCAAAAATGATAATATGCGAACGATGTCGCGAATTCGCGTGCTCGTTTTACACAAATCAAGTTGATCAATGATCCAATCTGTTTTCATAAAGACATAGATTTTCCCGTTGCACATACATCTTCCTACGCATGCATAATGAGGATTTATGCTTGAATACCTTGAATTATAACCGCGCACCAGTCCTAAAGCGGTTGTTGATGGATGGATGTCCGAGGGTTAGGCATAGTTAGGTCGTATAGGTCACTATGGTTAGCGCTGACAGCTATAATGAGCTCCAATTTGTTCAGCGTGCGACTACGAGTAAGGGCATGATGATTGCGGGAAACATTCACTTTGCCCTATATTTTATAATTCTGCGTAATGATATACCTAGATTCTGATTTTAGTATAGTTTGCTGCTGATTATTACTGTTTGCCTGAGCCGACCGCTATTGTGAATATTTTGTAATAATATTTATAGCTTCCTTTAGCAGTAACATTTTAATTTTCAACTATTGATAGTTCTACATTATCGCTCATGTATCAGACATTGTCAATAATTTCAATTTCATATTCATGTAATTAAAAGATACTTACTACAAGAGAATTAACTGTTTTGCCATTTTACGTATTAATTTACAATCTACTCGTAGCAATATAATCAACCTTCTCCATTATCTAGCTTAGTTGGAAGCTCTTACATCGTCCGATCCTTAGTTTCATACATATTCATGGACGATTACTAAAGAGCCATTTATATGTAATTTTACGACCTCAATCCGTTATGATAACGCATTTCTCCCGTGTCATTGCGCCGGCGCATTCCTTCCTATATTTACGGCGAACGAATGTAAATTAGATGTAATCGTACAAAAAGTATCGAATGGGCCTATAAGTGGATTCTGTGTATGAAATCTCGGATAGTGATACCAGTTTTTCTTGTAATTCTCGGGTTTAAGGAACTCTTGATTATGTCATTGCTGACTACTAGTTTCGTAACTGGAGGTTGATTCTATATCTCTTTATTCATTTGTTTCTATGTTTTCTTTTTTCAAAGAACAGTGGTTCCAGTCTTGGCATAAAACAAATGCGAATCCATCCTCGCAATTTGAATTACGATTTGCACAAAGCATTTCACGATTGGTTGGCATCCTATGTCTAATTAGGCATAGTAATGTTTCACGGCTCTTAGCCGGCTTGTCGCCAGTTCAATTACTAGTATTACGTCTATTTCAACGAACAAGCCACTCGACAATTTATCATGTTCGCGTATCCGTTTGCTGCAGCTGATAGTTTAAAAACAATTAATTTTATATGTTGATGCAATCC
Organism: Eugnorisma glareosa; assembly: GCA_947578425.1. Classification (NCBI taxonomy): domain Eukaryota; kingdom Metazoa; phylum Arthropoda; class Insecta; order Lepidoptera; family Noctuidae; genus Eugnorisma; species Eugnorisma glareosa. The sequence goes on from OX387959.1 coordinate 18,410,699, forward strand.
AGTGATTTGTCGAAATTATATTCAGAACGTTAATTATTTTGAGTAATTTATTGAGACGTCGATATAGACGTTTGATATTAAAGATTAACGTAATTAATTATTTTGGCATTAGCTCATTATCGGGAATAAAATAACGATAGATCTTTCGATGAAATGTGTTGGTGTCTAAAAGCATATTTTCAAAACACACCAAGTTAAACCTCTATACTTTTTTTTCCAAGTTCAGCTTACAAGATTGTTCAAGTAACAGTGCTGGCCGCAAATAAATCCATCAGTGTCGCCGCCTCGTTGTCGTTCGTATAGCAGTTAGCAATAAGAGTGCGCGCACGCACGGCTGGCGCCGATAAATTAGCGGAATTAAGTCGCGCGAGCTTTCAGTGCGTGGTGCAAGCGATGAGGGGACAGCGTTTCTATAGGAAACTTTAAAGTTATCTACATCAAAAATATAGCTGTTTATACTTTATTCTAAGTAGGAGTAATTAAACCTGCTTAAGGCGTATTCATTCATTAATTTTAAAGTGATATAGATACAGTTTTAAACATAACTGAATTTAAAATGTCATACGAGTAGTGACATTTAAATTTCGTTATTTTTAAAAGCATGAGCGTTTATTTTACTTATTTCCAAAAAAAAAAGATTCTAGAGATGTCTTCTTTCATAGAAAACCTTTGCATAAACTTGCTAGTTCTTTGGTGACAATTGGGTTTCATATAGTCTGCAGTCTTTTACTAAAGTAAAGTATGCAGACTTTAACTAAAGAAAAAATCTATTTAGGTACCAACACAATTTATTTTCGAAAAACTACACCTTTTGTGACTGAATCCTATATAATAAGTCGAAATTATGCTTAATTTGCAAGTTGATCTCAAAAGTGGAGTCACTAGGTAACTGTACGCCCATGTAGTGCATACAAAATTTACCATCAAGCACACGAAGTACATACAAAATACATAACCGGACTGGTTCACATGAGCTTAGTTGTTCACATAGTATATAGTGCTTAGCATTCAGAGAGAGACACAGCCTAACGGAGTTAGATAACTTTGGAATTCTGGATACAATTCCGTGTTATTTCCTAAGGTTACGTAAAAGTGTGTTATTGTGCGTAAATCGGTATAGTTATATGGTAGGACAACCACCTGGGAATGTTCCGTGGGAATTTTTCCGAGTTGCATTTTCTGTGTCCAATGTTTCTCTACACTCTATGGTTGCTTTTATTGCCTTTGTAGTTCATTTCCGTTTCTACTAACACTACCTAAGTGTCATTTATATTAATGCCTAAATATTTCCTATTGTTGGGTTAGAATTTTAAGTCTCTGTGTAGAATGTAGCGATTAGTAGAAAGGCATATTTATTTATTTAAACTTCATGTACAAGAGTGATACAAAGGTGGACAATGCCACAAGGCATTCTCCACCAGTCAACCTTTGGGTCAAATAGGACAGCATTATAATAGAGTACAAAATAAATAAATAAGAAAAATACTATTTTGTTAACATAAATTGATATACTTACATAAATAGATACAAATACTAACACACATATGTGACTACTTTGTTAGCTTGAGTCTTACCTGTTAAAACAAATGTATGTGATAATAAATAAATAAATAAATTTATGTATACAGATAAAATTAAATAAACTAATATATATTTTAATACATACATACAAATAGTTCAAAACACGAGAAACCTTTTATTAATTATGAATACTAATGACTAGCTTGTGAACAATTTAGTCTGATTTCAAATAGTACTTCCGAACTGTTATTTTGTGATGTATTAGACTTGAAAGCTCAACTATCGAAGCTAGTTTTAAGGTGCATTTGGAGCGTTATTTTAAACCGAAATAAGGCTAATAAAAAAGTCGTCCGCAAAATTAACCCAAATAAAATAATATGTAAACAAACATAATCATATGTCATTATATGTATATTATTCTATTCATCAAGCTCTAACTACAGTCTACACACATGCACTTCATTCATGACTAGTTTCACATAGTTCCGCTAACGAGATAGTAAGGTGAAGACAGATCAAATCTTAATAACATTTTAATTAGTTGTAGTCTACTCGACGAGAAAATAATTTCGAGTCAAACGCAGGTGAAAACTTCACAAGTGGGAAAATTTCTCTTTTTCATCAGCCTATGACAGGCTAATTGCACGAAGGTTTGAAATTAAAACTGAGTTTTCCTTCCGCTTGTTAATTAAGTGCATGGCAATTACAAAGCAAGTGTAGAATATTAATAAATAAATATGGATTATGAAGTAAATACCAGGCCCGAAGGCACGTAAGAAGCCGATTCCTGCCAGCTTGCATTCGGGAAAATGGCACTCAAGTAGGTACCTTAGTTTACAGTAATCAGTAGTATACAACTTGTGAAGGGACTTTGTTAAAAAAGTGTTAAAAAGAAAACATGCTTAGAAACGAATTCATTTGTTTCTTGTCTTTTTGACTGTTTGTCATTTCGCATACATTAAAAGCAATTTTCCACAACGCAGATTGAACCAGAATGTACTAGTTTACATCAATATTTTTAAGTAATTCGTTCTTAGGCATCTGCATACATTTCGTAGACGTAAAGCTTGAATTACTGTAACAAAACTTTGATCTTGTGTATGCAAATATCTACTTACCCAAAAAATTCTTACCCAGCACGACAAATTATGCAAAAGCAACACAAAACCTACAATTATTTACTCAACAAAAATTACAAATTCATATAAAATAAATCATTTAAAAATTCTACTTTTAATAAGCGGTTCATTCATTACGTAAGAACGAGTCGTGATCGAACGTTCATTCAATGTCATGTTTTCGTTCATCGTAAGTGAATCTTTTGCGCTACGATTTATCTTAAATGCACGCCAACATTTTAGTTGTAAATAGTTACTTTATATACTACACGATCGGCTCCGATACATGCCTAATTAAACGCTCATGATCATGTATTGGTTGTAAATTATTCATTGGTTGTACTTAGAATTAAAACTTTTGCAATTGATTTATATTTATTGACTGGCTGCAAAACGAATCTGTGTATTTTGAAATGACAAGAACTAGGTGCCAATGACCTGTTCCTCGGACACCTACATTTTCAGGTATTTTTCAAGCTATTATATTGTTTGAAGAGCATGAAATTTTATCTGTAAGCGATATTTTAAAATGGTTTACTGACCGAATGACCATCACTTGAATTGTTCGGCTAATGATAAATTGTGTGAAACGCGATTGAAATTCATAACATCATGATTATTAATAATGTATTTACGAGCCGCAGACTTGTGTTAGAATATATTAAAGGGCTAATAAAATAAATTCAAATTAATAAGATTAATGCTTCCGCATCTTTGAGCGTGCGATGTTTCCTGTCCTATACAAGATTTCAGTATGGGATTTACTCTCAATAGCCACAATAAATCAAAGTTTATCTTTGACTTATTTATTATGTAACCTATGTACGGCAGACTGTTATTTGGTTGACTCTTGTTTATCTACAAGGTACTCGTATGTTATTTGTAGGAACCATTAGAAGTGGTACCTAAATAAAAATTGTTTTGTCGTCGTAATAATTTTCCTTTCTTATTTTGACTTTGAGGAATGATATCAAAGAAAAAGGAGTAAATGATAGCGTGACGGTTGACAGAGGAGAGTGGAAGAAAAAATCGTGTTGCGCCGACCCCAAGTAACTTGGTACAGGGGCCGCAAGACGACGATGATGACTGATGACGTGGGTGGTGTGGGTGCCCCCTCACCGGGAGAATGTTTTTTCTTCATTTTGACGGCACAGTTAGCGCAGTGGCTGAGCTATTGACTGCTGCGTTGTGTCGCGGGTTTGATCCCCGCACGGAACAAATATTTGTATTGCCTACAGATAGTTGTTCCGGGTCTGGCTGTTTGTGTGTGAGTTTAAATGTTTGTAAACGCACCCACGATACAGGAGAAATTCCTAGTGTGGGGCAACGTTTTAAAAAAGAAAAAGAACTTGAATAAGATCGACTGCACCTACCAACAAAAGGAATTAAACTAAAATTACGAAACCTTTAGTAACATAATTATACAGTTATCTACACGCATAATTGACCTTTCATGAAACGACCTTCACATATAAAGCGAAATAAATGGACACCAAATAGAAAATTGATGATCGCCATCATTCATTCTGAAAAATACAATACATACCAACGCCTAAAACAATACAATCAATATATATTAATTTACATGTTAATCGATCCTCTAAGATCCCTGAGGCCACCTCTACGACACCTCTACGATATATGCGTAGGCGCAGAACAAGAAGGGAAGACATAACCAACCCTACTATTAAAAAGATAAAGTCTGAAATCGCTTATGCCGTGTTTACAATTACTATTGTATAATCGCAAGCCGTTTGTCAATAGACAATCCATCTCGAGTGATTGCCGATTGATGATGGATTGTTTCGATTCACATACACACGTCAGGACAAACATATCATGGGATAAAATGATCGTGACTGAACTGACACTGACTCGATTCTATAACTAGGCGATTAAGGATCGAGTTATTATTTTTTTAGTCGATTAGGAAATTTAATTGAACTGGACTGCAGATTTAATCTGTAGGAGATAAGATGGCGTCGTGACTTGGTTTAAAATATGTTGCACTACAGCTTTGTAAAGACTATCATCATGTGTTAACTATAATTGAAATTACTAAGAAGGTACTGTTTCAATATTCGCACAAGATACAAGTGGGAGACATTTTGAATCAATTAGACCATTACAAGCACTTTTGAACGTCATAAAGGATAAGGCTACAGTCCCTGTCATAACGTTGCTCATTACAAAGCGTAGATCTCTATGGAGAATGGGCAAGAAACGCCATGGACACTCTGTATTTTTTTTTTAAAGATTTTAGTGACATAGTTAAACTGAATTGATGCTATACACATGTAGGTTTACTACTTAATCAGTTTGAATTAAGTAGAGTATTCCACGTACAATTTGTAAACTTCTCGGTATCGCGAATCAATTGAATTGCTAAATAGAATAAGGTAAAAATAACAAGAACACAATTCGCAAATTGATCGATAATATATTTTACAAACGGAGGAAGTGTCACACTAGCGAAGCACTTTCACTGGCTTCAAATAGGTGCATTCTTTAATACAAGTAACTTTCCTCCAGTACTAGCCCGCTGTCCGATTGTAATTACACTCGCATCACTCGCCTCAACACCCATTGACTGGACTGGACGGACTGTGAAAGTCGGTTGGCTGATGTATCTTCCTATGTCTACTATACTTGAGTAATTGTAAACTTTTTGTTTGATGTGCTAAGATGATTGATGATGGGTAAATATATTTTCTAATAATCTATGTTTGTCTGTATATGATAGTAATTTAAATAGTAATTGTACATGTTCTTTTGTCTTCATTGTCATTGGTCATTGTTACAAGCATAAACAAATATCTGCGGCCTTTCTGAGACTATATGATGCCTGTTTTGACGAACACTAAGCGATTTCCAAAATAAAGAGCGTTCATAATCCAACAAATTTTTGTTTAGGTATTCATTTTAACGTTGCTTAATTATAATGAAACGGGTATGAAACTAAGGAGACTCATTCAGTGCTTTACTAAGGCATAATAATTCCGCTTCACCCATCCTAACCTACATCAAAGCTCTTTAAGTTGACCCCTTGGCACCTAAAGCCGGATTCACACTCGACCAGTGAAGGTAGGAAGAGTTCCGTCCGACCGACTGGTCGGCAAGTGTGTCAAGTGCACGCTTACTTGTTGCTTGTTACATTGTTACGTCAGCTGCTCTCACCTCAATCGCTTGTATAAATAGAATAATTAATGCATAGAAACTTACTCCGCATCTCAAAGACTATTTATAGTCAGCTAAGTGTAGATAAACGGATATTCTAATAGATATTATAAAGTAGCAATGACGTCCAAGGACTGTAAAGAGAAGTGTTGGTCGTCCACCGGCTAATGGGCAGACGATATTGTTGCCATCGCGGGAATATTCTGGATGAGGCTGGCACAAGAACGTGGAGCTTGGTACAAGCCAAGAGAGGCCTATTCCCAGCAGTGGGTGAAGTCGGGCTGTGGATGAAGATAATGATGGCTATGATCTCGGTACTACAGGAATTGATGGATGCTATATAGTGATAGCGCCAAACTCGTATAGTTAAGTAATTCTGGGTCGACTCATAAAAGATTGCCATCAACACGTGTTTGATGAATTACAATTGAATCATTAGAATACAATAATACTTAGTAGGTACTTGTACTGAATTAAATTTGTACCTATGAGTATAATGATGTACTACATACCCTTCCGCTTCATTGATACATAATTACAACGCTCATTGGCAAAAAAAAACGATTTACAAATCTTTAATGATCTCTGTATACAAATGATTGTTTGCCAGTAAAAAAACTATTTGCAATAACACAATGTATGGAAAAATAATAGCGAACTAATGTACTTATATCATGGAATTTTAATAGTACTATGTAACATCAAATGTCTATATAAACTCATATGTATCTCCCACACTGTATGGTCAAGCAAATCCAGTTTCGGTAGAGCTTGAACATTTTGTCTCACGAACTTTTACGAGCGAAGGCTATATTCTCCACATATGATAATGGTAACGAGCCTGTTCTGCACGTGTTACTTTTGTGCATTCAGTCTCATACAGCCTGCCTATAGTACCCATTCATCTCACTCAAATACGGACAAATTACAATATTTAATCATACATATTGCACTTCTAGTTCTTGCCATTATAGATGCCTGAAGCGATTTAAAAGTAAATTAATTTCTAATGTTAGGTTGCGATTTTTGATATATCATATTCCTATTGCCAAAGTAATAATTTAAAAGATATGTCTCGATAACCGCAAACTTTATTGAAAATAATTATAAATTTTATTTTTGATGAAATGAAAATGCATTCGCCTTCAACTGTACCATTTCGTGCCTATGTATGACGGACCTGTTTCTTTCCTGATCGATTTCATGTTACGATATATCGATATACCAATGCCAATACTCAACAATTTGTGGTATTTCTTTCATAACTAGAATTTAAATTACTGAAACTTTTCTAGTTAGTAAAGATTGCTTTTGTCTTCATTACCAGAAAATATTACTATTTATCGAACATCATCAACTATCATTTTTCAACGTTGGTATTGTATTCACGTGTCCGGTCAAACTCAAACAACTAATTAAGCTTTCAAAGTCAAGAACACGCGTGTCAAGTGTTAAATAATAGTCTAATAACATCGTTAATTTTCCTTTCTGTGCCACAAAAGGCTACAAAATGGCAACAAACAACAGCTAATAGAATCCTGTCGAAAGTCAGGGTTGTCTCTGTCAAATGAACCGACATAAAATGATAAAAGCGTATAATTCTCTTTTGAAGCCGGCGAAGCGTAAAATACGTTGATTGATGGCACACTGCGGGTCGCGAGGAGGTCCGCGGTTCAATGTTCGCGTATTATCGTACTTTTACTTGTTTTTATGATGTATCTTTGATGCCATCTACGACAGGAGAAGGACTTTGTTTATTTATTTCGAAAAAGGTTTTAATAAAATATTAAAGGCTTATGTTTGGACACAAAGAAAAAAAAAACACTATTCGTTTGTAACGCAACCTTTACGTTCTGTTCATAAAACATCATGTAATTCAAACAAAACAAAAACCCAAAAATCTGTGTTAGCACGGAAATGCATACGGTGTTATGTTGCATCATATCGGTAATTTTTATTGAGCAGCAATACGAGATGGTAACAGACGTAGATCTCGGCCAGCTTGCGACTGCGGAAGACATCCAAGTCGAAATAAGTTATTATAAAGCACGTAACTTCGGCTACCTGTGTTTGTAAACATGTTGTACATACTACACGCCTACTATGTGCATTTCAACATGTTGGTGTGGAAATGGCTGTTGATAAACATTATCGTGAACTTATTTCCTAGGTCTGTATTCTACTTTGATTTCTTTAACAATGATTTGAAGTTTTTATTAATTATATGAATGTTGTTCATACTTATTTGTGGTTCAATATTATTAGTAAAACAGAATCACTGAATTTAAGTACACAACATGAAGTGAATTATGATAAGTGCACTCAGCAGGGCTAATGAATGAACTCAACAATAAAATTATCAATGAACAAGAATTAAGTAAATTATAACATAAGGACCAGTTGGTATGATTTAGGGCACGAAGTAACTTATTATAAAGGTACATTCATTAACAAAAGTGTCGAAATCGGAGCGCCAAATAATAATAATTCGCGTTTTTGATATTTACAAGTTTTCGAGTGAGCCTTACGTAATTTTAAGGAAAATGTCATGGTCAGTGATTCGAGATGTAAAGGGTGTTTTCATTATACCACAGCAAAAAACTTGAACACAAAACAACTAAAACGAAGGAATTGTCTGAAGAAAATATCAACTACTGTAAGATATAAGCCTATCATTAAAATGAGTATAATGAATAAAAAATATAAACACGCTTGTCTTTGGAAGTCCACCATATTGAATTTCGAGTGACGTCATTTTATTTCTCGTACTCTTATCAGCAAACCCTTTCATTTGATACCCATATCGTGGGAATGCAAACAAAATAACTAGTCCGCTAAAAAAATAAATTATTTTTTTTCCGCAATATTGGATTTAGAATGACGTCACTTAGCTAATTATGCATTGTCATCCAAACTTAACATGGAAGCAGGTCAAATTTTAGTTCCAAGTTTTTTTTACATAGTTACAAGTGAAGCCAATAAAAACGTGTTGAAAATGAATGTGATATTCTGACCAAAAAGTCATAGGTCGCAATGAGTACTTCTCATAATTAATGTGTCCGCTGATTTGATATTTACAAAAGCATAATACATTAGTTTAATCATTTTTATTGACAATAACGCATGATTGATAGACGGGTTAAAATATATGTATGAACAGAATGCAAATTAAAAGTCCAATGATATGTTTAATTAATACGTAATGTAATTCAATATGGGCGTAGGGCAGACCAGTGCTTGCTCAACAGACGACGAATGGCTCCAAGCAGTCTGTCACAAGACTTATAAGGAGAATTTTATTCCTTTCATTAGTACCTGCTTATTATACGATATATTTTACACATTTTTATATCAATTTACTCAGACACCGTAAACTGTATGAACAAATGTCGAAATAAATATTCTAGAAATTGTGAAGGAGACTGTACTTTGTAAACATTTTTTTATAAGGAAACTCAACATATCGATAGCGGTATTATTTACAAAAAAAAAAAAATATTTCCGCTCCTTATGCTTAAAAAACAAAACAATTTTGTTTATTTACAAACTAAACATTAAAAATAGTGATTAAAGCCATTAATTTAGTCAAAGTATATTTTTCGTCGTAATATTATGATCGGCAACGGTCTCATGACCTACGGACAGTCACGAAGTGTTCCGATCAACTCCGAACAGGTTAACGCCAATCAGAGTCAAGGTCGCCGTGATCTACGGGTGCGTATCGATCAATGATCTATGATAGCCATGCGTACGATTAATGCGCGACGAAGAAAAGTTTGCTGAATTTACAATTTGTTTTAACCTAATGGATTTTTCGCTTTGATGTTATTATGATTGATATCTAATTTTTTCGACAGTGAATTTCTCAGTAATTCCAGAAAATCCATTATTCTTTGTAAACAAACCAAAGAGCTATCTAAACAAATTAGTGTACCTACATTATGCATGTAGTTTTATAGAGTTGCCATGGAAATGTCTCGCAATAGAAGGCACTTTCAAATGTCGAAACAATAGCGAGAGCTTCCATTATTGCGGAGTTATAACTGACCATATTTCACATAAATTAGGCAAGAAATAAGTGCCTGTAGTCGTAAGCTTTAAATGTAAGTAGCCAATATTTGCGTTAAACTTCATGACAACTAGAAATTAGGTTCACGAAACACCTTTTTTCATAAAACATAATACCTAGGAATGACAATGAAAACATAAAATAAGATGACACGAACCAAAATTACATCCAAGTTTGACGTAATATCAGTTATTTTTACGTTTACATGTTTTATTTCATAATGTCATTGTAAAACAATCACAGACACGACATTTTTACGATGCACCTCATTGCGTCGAACGTTGTGTAGCATTGATTAAACTCTCCTTTTAATTTCAATATGGCCGGATATTTCGAAATTCAAACGAAGTTTAAGGGCCTTCGCCCACGGCGAGTTTTTGTTCCGATGATATTGCATTTGCAACGCGAGACCATCGCTTCTGTTTCTGTCGACATCGGGGAACGGGAACGGGGTATTTCTGGATCGATACTGAATCCCGTTTGCACCGCTGCAGAAGAGATACAAAAGCGCGGTTTTGTAGGATAAATTACATATCCAGCGATAGAAACGCGGCGATTTTTGTATGCATCGCTATAAAAAGTCGTCGTGGGCGAAGGTCCTAACTGTCATACCTGATACCACATCGCTAAACTTCTATGGTAATCGTGTTTGTTGATAGTAACTTGGTGGTAAGGTGAACGGTTAATCATTGGTTCTCTTAATTCATTTTTCGTGGAGTTTTAAATATTAATTTATTGACAGATACAAGTATGTTATCAGTTTCAACTTGCCTTTCTTCATTTAGTTGTGCAATGAGACGCATGAGAGTATTTACTTGACATTGAAAAGGTATTTAATTATAACATTAATTAACTGCATATATCTTTTAATGTTATGGGTGTAAAAGATAACTCTATGGTGTATTTTAATTATGTCTATTAAGTTTTAAATGAAAAGTGCATGTACCTAATATATTGGTCGTATTCTATCCGTAACAAACGAGGTCGTGTATTAATTTGTATGCTTAGTGATAATAGGTATAAGTGAAAATGTTCAATTTAATTGTAAATAGGTATGAGACTTTGTTGTTGCTAAATGTACATATATTATATGCATTTGAGCTTGAGTAAGTATACCTATACAAATAAATAAAATTAAAGCTTCTGTTTGTAATATCAAAATAAAAGCTTTTTACTGAATGCTAAAGGAAATATATACGGCACTTATAACAAAAACACATTTTTTCCCATTTTTGTCTGTCTATCTGTGTTTGTTCCGGCTAATCTCCGAAACGGCTGGACCGATTTTGACAGGACCTTTACTGACAGATAGCTGATGTTATAAGGTCTAACATAACAGTTTTTACAATAATTTTATAAAAATAATTAGGGTTCCGTGCAAAAAAATCCCTTGAAATTGTTGACAAAATCCGATTAAAAAAGAAAGTAATAATTTCACGCGAACGAAGGTCGCGGGCAACAGCTAGTTAACTGTATGAAAACGCTTACCACGTATATTCAGTATCTACAGCATTAGGAGCATTCACATAGAAAATTTTCATCGGTTATTAAAATAAAAAATCGGTCAAAATGTCTGAAACACACGATTAAAAAAATTAACCAATGAAACATTTTGTTTATAAGTATAATAAGTATGTATTTACAAACAAAAAGTATCCATGTATTATTATCAACTATCTGGTGTCCACGACACAAGCCTCGTTGCTTAGTGTGGCACCTAGATGGCGCTGTGTGTAATGTCGAGCGATATTTATTTATTTATATTTCTATGTGGCTTAGAATGATGTACAGTATACGTGGTAACCGATTTCAAGTCGATGTCCTTCCACCCCATATACACACATCAAAAGTGTCTAGGGATCAACATATATTTTTGCAATAACTTTTCTCCTGATTGATATTAATTAAAATTTTCTTTAAGGATTCATCAAATAAAGTGTTTTCGTTTGTCACAGTAACGATAAACCAAGTCACCTTTGCATTAATAAAGAAATTTGCCATTTTCCTAATAAAGGGATTTTTGACATTTGAACCACTAACACAAAAGTTCGAAAAAAAGACTGAAATAACAGTTTTCTTTAAAATTTTATTGGGTAACTTAAACAATTAATAATCCGTGTTTCTACCGCGAACACTAACAACACAAGAACATCGGTTTGGCATACTCGAAATGAGTTCATCCAAATCACGCTGTGGAATGGCCGCCCATGTTCGTTGCAACAACAAAAAAAGGTCTTCTTGCGACTGGATACCCTCCTTATTCGGCAGAGCTCTTCTCTGTAGCATATCCCATGCATGCTCAATCGGATTCAAGTCTGGCGACTGAGCAGGCCAGGGCAGGACATTGATGTTAGCTGCGGCGAGAGTCTGTCTTACAACTCTTGCGGTGTGCGGTCGTGCATTATCATGCATTAACTGAAATAAGGGACCGATTTGCACTTGTAGAGGAACGATGACGTCTGATACAATCGTCTCAGCATAAATTTGAGCGTTGAGGTTGCCTCTGATCCAAATCAACTCAGTTCTTCCGCCGATCCAAATACCCGCCCATACCATGATGGTTCCACCACTATAAGGATGGACTTCCTGGCAGGATTTTAATCGCTGTTGGCGTCCAGGGGTTCTCCAGTGTCGTATACGTCTTGTATCCGGTCTCATACCAAAACGAGACTCATCAGAAAAGCACACGAAACGCCATTGTTCTTCTGCCCAATTTCTGTGTTCAAGAGCCCATTGATATCGTATCCTACGATTGTGCATTGCTATAGGTGGTACCCGTAGCGGTCTTCGGGAATGAAGGTTCACTTCATGCAAGCGGTTTCTGACTGTTTGGTCGCTAATTAAGTTCCCTGAAGAGTGATGAAGCCTCACGGCTAACATCATGGTGGTTATTGTTGGAGCTCTTCGAGTTAAGATTTGAATGTATCGGTCTTGTCTCCGTGTGGTGCAGCGATACCGTCCTCCATGGCGCTCAGCCACGGTACCAGTGCTTCGGTAACGTGTCCAAAGTCGACTGATAACACTCTGACTTGTATTCAGAGCTAAAGCCACAGTACGTTGCCGGGAACCAGCTTCTATCATTCCCACGGCTCTGAGCATTTCTTCCCTGCTTAAATGACGTCGCCGCTCCATAATAACGTTGGTTTTAATCAGTAGTAGGGAAACAGTAGCACTAATAATGTCTTCAATGCGTTGTATGTTTTTATAGGGAAAATATTGACAGCTGATTTTCATCTTTTACTCGAATTTGATTCACAGTTCCTGATTCAAATTATGAAATGCACCAAAAAGGATCCATATAAATTTATAAAATCATAAATTGATTACAAAGCCACATCTCAATCTCAAGAAATCCACATAAAAATGCTTGATCCCTAGACACTTTTGATGTGTGTAGTATTACTCGTGGTTTTTATAGTATATGGATCATAAAAAAAAATACAATAATCTAGACCATGTATCTAAGAATAGAGTCTAAGGAAAACCTAAACATAAATAACCAGGTACGAGTAGGTATAATATAATGTATAAAATAAAGCGCTATTGTTTATGCAACCATAGTTTTCATAAAAACAACTATATTAAAAATAAATATACGTAATATATAATATTACGAATTATAAATTCATGATTTCCCGTTATTATACGGGTATGTTATAGGAAAGACCCGGTCAAACCAGTACGAATAAATGGCGGACGCCTCTCCGGACATCGGAATCTGTCAGATAATGTATTAAACTGTGTCCGCAGCCGGACAACAAACTGTCCGCACTGGTTTGACCAAACATTAAAGGAGGTACCATCGTATTTTTTACCTGAGATAAAGTTAAGATTATAGTTTTTCTTTAGTTCGGTAAACGATCAAAGCGTGAGATTATGTAGATGTAGTTTGTTTAAACGAGCTATTATGGGCTATTTTGCGACGCCAAGGATGTGCTCATCAATCATGATTATAATATATTTTAAATCATTTCAGTGTTCCGCAATACATTATAGGTAGAAAAAAATCTAATAACAGATGAACGCAGAATGGACCACTATTTTTAAATAGATAACAATCAAAATAATTACTTAAATGGACGCAAAACTTATTTAGAATCTTTCGATACAAATGTAATAAGAAATAATATAATGATAAATAATACTAAGAGTCATAATTTATTTATTTGGTTGGAATAGTGAAATAAAATACAGCGATTATTTTCAGATTTGTAAGTATGACTCATTGTAGGGAATCCCTCAACATTGTTCCATCAGTCTTTAAGTTTACAAAAACGTTAAGACCAGCTAGATAATTAATAGAAAAACTAGTCTAAGCTTGGTTAGTTCATTATTCCACAATTGAGAAGATAGCTCTATGCCATTTTTTGTTCGTCTTAAACAAAAAAGCCGCGGAGTGGCACATATTCTTATTTTTTGAGTCATTATTCTTCTGTCAAAGGTCATAGCTAATAGTAGATTCCGTTATTGTTGTAAAAACTAACACGGTTTATTTGCTTCGATGTTGTTTAAATATTATTTCCTGTTCGCAGTTAATATTTATGGGCCCATTGTTATTTGCTATGTTGGTTTCGTAATACTTGTACTAGCAGATATATTTTGTTCGACTAGCGTGTAATAGATTACTACAGTATTATCCGATTTGTAGATTTAGGGTTCCGTACCCGAAATGTAACCAACGTGACCCTAATACTAAGCCTTCGCTGTCTGTCCGTCCGTCTGTCTGTCAGCGGGCTGTATCTCATGATCCGTAATAGTTGACATTTTCACGGAGTGTGTATTTCTGTTGCCGCTATAGCAACAAATAGAATAAATCATAAATTAAATCGTAGTGGAGGGGGGGTACTACGATTTACTTCAACGAGATCACTTGGCCGATTCTTAAACGTGGTTTCTTGGCTCGTTTTTTTCATTCTCCCAAAATAAAAATGAACAAACCTATCTACTTCAACCTCACAAGATCATTGGCCTCAAATGTTCTAGAAATAGGACCGTATACTAAGATCTTTTAATAAAATAAATAATTGCACCACATTCTGTGGGTATAGTTAGCAGTGCCGTTATTCGTAATTGATCCACAATAACCCCCCGGCAGCGTCTGTTTGATCGTATTGAACCGGAGTTCATTTGTTTTTTGTCGTCCTCCTTATTTGGCAATCATAGATTTGAGTGTACCGTTGAATAGTTGGCCCGAAAAGCTAGTAGGTATCATATCATTGTATCGTTTCTACTGTAATGGAAGTTTACAGATGTGATAAAATGTATGATTGGCTTTTGAAATAAAAGGAAAAGGCCTTTTTTCGCATTTCTGATTTTTTCACAGCTGCTCGGTCGTAGTGGTAGAGCTCACTGATTTAAATCATACATAATAAATTTAAATTAATTCAGACGTGACTAATGAAGTCACTGGTCTGATATTCTCAAGGATATTCTAAACTACGTTGTGCTCAGTCCTGTCTAAACTTAAATAAGCATAGACAAACATTATTAGAACAACAGATTGTTTATACAGGACGTTTACAAACTCGTTCATTTATTTATTTATTTTATTTATTTATTCAGTAGTAGGTACATACATTTTATACATTTAAGTTGGTGCCAACATAAACTCATTAGAGTTTTACCGTGCACCAAGATCATCGACTACATAATTTAGAATTATATCCACATAAGTAACTAAGTACCTACGTACTTAGTTAAAAATAAAAAACACAATAAAACTTACAACGGGTATTTGGCGAAATAATATCTAATACCAACGAGCGAACCTCGGTGACCATTCCGACCGATACATCAATCGATACTCTGTTGATCTACTCGATTGTCTCGTCCGTGCAATATTGTATAGTATATAAATAAACAACTCGATCCAAATTCAAAGCTTGTTAGTCAACACAATTCGATTCGACGGTCCATCGTAAAAATCGTGTCCGTCATCGCTAATAGCTGACTTTATGTTAATTCTAACAATTTAACAACTGGGCAAACAAAATCCTTTGTTATTAAACAAATGGCAACAAATAACTAATTGGAAGAGGCGTTAATTGCTTATTAAGTGCTATACACTTTTCAATAAAGTTTGGTAGGTGTGAATTTGTGTAGGCTTTGTATAAATATACACAGTCCAATACATTAAATGATAGTTCAAAGCTCTATCATTTGATCTCAAAGTTGCAGTTTCCAATTCAATTTATAATGGTTAGTTTACTGGTGGTGGTGGCCTACTCCGTGAAGAGAATAGGCCTTTGCCCTTAGTGGGACAGAATTAGGCTGGTATTTTTTTTCCGAATATAGCGAAGCTAAAAGGAAGGGTTGTGATTTTAGTAGTCTATATAAGTATGTGTGAACTTACGAATGTTCCTGCGTAGCGCCTAAACAATTCATCCGATTTTGATTAATAAGGTGTCAATCGATTCGTTATTATGGCCCGGGTAACAAAGGCTACATTTTTACCGACTTCAACGATAGGAGGAGTCGATTTTAACTTGTAAGCCCCGATTTTTTGTTTAGTAAGCAGAGCCTTGTTTCTTATGGCCACACCTAACTTATCATTACTAACAGCTTTTGCAATATTGATTTATCCCAAATCAAGGTACATTAACACAGCCCTTAATTGCTAAGACAACGCCATAAAACAAAACCTCTTTAGTCCACCATAAACAATAATGTAAGTGTCAAATATGTAGACACCCACATGCCAATAGACAAATAGCAAACAAAGAAGCTTTGTATGTTTCAAGATTTAGGGTTCAAATTAGGAAATCAATTTTTCCTGGATGGTTAACACCATCTATCCTTATGTAAGTGTCAGGTATAATGCAACCAAATTGCAAATCTTAATTTAACTCGTTCAGGGAATTTTATAGGCCAATGGGCAGTGTCCAAAAACCTAACCAGTATTTTTTTTTAGTTAAAATAATATAGTATTTCAAGAAATTGATTTGAATATTTTTGAAGTTTTATGGCTAGTTTAACTTATATTTAATTTTAAAGTTTTAGGGCTGACGACGTCATCACTGGAAAAATCGTTTTGCTCATTCAACGATTTAATACGTGAGTGACACTCTAATGGCTCATTCAGACACGCGGGCACCGCACGATTGCTCATCGAGCGATCTGAACGCAGGCTTAAGGTACAAGCACCAAGGTAGCCTGCGAAAAACATTTGTTTTTACGTTTTTTGTAATTTGCAGGTCAGTGTTAGGTTGTATGTTGATGAAAAATGAGTCGCGCTAGTAACACGTATGTAGTTATAGAATTATAATAATTAAAATCATCAATACAACCCTCTAAGTTCATTTAACCCAATGAATGACTTTTTCATGAAATAGTTACAGAATAGGTTACAATTCTCGTTAAAATGAAAAACACGTCCTGTGTTTAACAAAATTAAAAAAAATAGACAATCCTCATTAGTATTTTGACTAGATCTATAACTCTACCACTCGTATCTATAAACAAGTCAAAGTGATTATTTGAGTAAAAGTAATAACATCAGATACGATTTTTATTCTGTACCTACTGTAGCAATTACTTGAAGAACTGTCAAAAGTTAAAATTCTTAGATTTGCTTTCTTTGACGGTTCTTACTTCTTTCAAATTCTTGTCCATTGTATAAAAATGGTTGCATTGGTAATTGCTTAAACTCAAGTAATTACTTTAACTTGACTATAGATACCAGGATATGAGTCTGACTAGACCATCCGAAACTATAAATTCCAATGAGTGTGGTTCAGCTTTTTAGGGATTGATCCCATATATACTAAACAAAAACAAACTAAACAGCAGGAACAAAATAAATACATTGAGACAAGGGAATGTCTGATTCTATTGCAGGTACAGCCCCACCCCTTATCCATTAATCACACTAGACTTTTAGATTGCGCAGGACCATCACATACTCATACAAAAAAAAAAAAAACCCTGCAATCAATATCACGACCGGATATCGAAGTTTAAAATAAATTAAAAACGTAATAAGTATTACGATCTACATCTTCATTTTTCAAGCCTCAAAATATAAATTGGCTGCGATATATTCGAGGTCTCCTAACATAGGTAACGGTGCTTGCTATTAATCATCTGTTGTATCAACATATCACAATTGTCACTACAGTTTTTTCAGCGTTCTTTTCCCTCTGACAGCTGATGCAAGTTCTGCAACCCAATAGCAAGCTTATAGTAACGAAAATAAAGATCACTTTTTTTTTACAGCGATGCCAAAGTGAACATAAATGTGAAAGGACTATAGATGCTATTGAATTCATTACAATAAAGCTGTGAGAGACAGTGACATTGTTGGGGCGACAACGCGACGACTCGTGACGTGACGTCGTTTCGTTGCGAATGTTTAGAACTGTAGAGTCACCATGTTTTCAGTTAGTATTTTAAGGATAGTTAGACTAAACAATTTTCTACGTATCTGCGTGCTTCCCTTTTTTAACCAGTTCATTTTCTTCTTATAAAGGTAGATCTACATAAAATAAACTATACTGAGCTTTTTAACCAAAGACGAAACTAAATTTTTCATAGGTACTTCAGATTTTACAAGAAAAAACAGTTATTCTTTTTTATTTTAGGAAAGAAAACATGGAAAATATTTTTAGAAATAAGTAACTGGGAAACCAACAGAACGAGTGACTGGAATTAATTTTATATATTTTTTTAATGCTTCATTCTGAATCAAGTTAAAGAGCATAGAAAACCCTAATTAAAATTATATTAAATTGCCATAATTCAATTCTAGTTTCAGATCCCTAACCTCATGTGCGTTCACTTATGATGGAAACCAAGCTCGTAGGACTCATTGTCCCATTGTCATGCTAATCCATGCGAGCGATTGACAGATGACGGAGTTGCGCAAGCGCTGGGTTGCGCAATAGCAGCCGTGGATTGAACCAGTTTGCGCACCTATCGGCGCAAAGTAGCTGCAAAGGTCATGTGTTAACTTGTCAACGGTTTTATAGTGGGTATCATATATGTAGATGTACCTAGGTAGGTACCTACATTTTAACCCGTAGACAGCTGAACAAGGGTCCCAAGAGAGTAGATGTTCTAACATGTGTGTGAAGAGTGATCCCAAAAACAGTCAAAACTAGTAGAATACCTTCCTGTGTTCGTTTTTTGCATTAAGCAAAAGTCTTTTACTTGACAAGAAATTACGCTATACCTTACTAGGTAAAAAATCAATGATTACCTTACTAGGTAAAAAATCAAGGATTACCTTACTAGGTAAAAAATCAATGATTTTTTTATTATGTTGTGATTGCTCTCCTGCATCAGACCTAGGCAAAGAGGGACCACCATTTCCTTTTTGTGATAGTGTTGTTATTTTTAATCCTTTACTTTTCTCCAACTAAATTCACCACAACTTTTCAACAAAGGGTTAACTTTTCTAAGTTTAGAGCTCGTGATGCTGTCAACCTACACTCAATTCTTTGAAGTTAGACTATGGTCGCTTTTGCCAATTTCATCAGACGTTTGTACTAAAGATAAGTGCGTTGTGAAGGCGTTTTAATCAATGCAATTTGGCAAATACGATTGACATGGTATATGCATGGGTACTTAAGTAGGTCTTAATCATAAATTTAATTACGTTCCTTTTGATACAAGACTCAAGATGTTTATCTAAACTTTGCGGTTCTAAAGCGATGTTATATGCTTAAAATCTTTGGCTCCCCATAATGATTTAATGTCCCTTATTATCGATAAGTTATTAGGAAACAAGTCAAAGCTTTAAACTTTGAGCATCTTTTACTTAATTTGTAGTTTGATGACTCGTGAGAGGCCTATGCTTAACTGTGAACTCAGAACGGCTAAGTTGATTGATTGATTGATAGGCAGTTCAAGGGTTAATAGTTAAGTAATTTAGTAATAAACTTATTTCTGAAGTACCTACTTATTCATCATGAAATATTTTTCAAGTTATATAGACATCCTTTATTTCCCCATATAAAAATAGAAGTAAGTTTAATATTTATTTATTTATCTATCTATTAACACTACTATTAACACTTCAAGCGCAAAGTACAGAGGCGGAATTAATGCCATAGGCATTATCTAGCAGTCAACCTTTAATAATGATTTAATAACACCTATTTTTATGCATCATTATTATAATTGATTTGTCATATAAGGTAGTCTTCAAACATGTCGCAGACAATTGTTAAAATCGGGATTTCAAGGAATTGTCACTTAGGTAATTTTTTCTCATTATTTTTGCGAGGCTTAAAAGGCAATTCATCAATACGGCTCGTAAATGATCACAAACTGATATACAAGTAACTATCATCTGGTGACAAAGGTGCTAAAACAGAAAAATGGAAACACATGACTTATGTCAAAACGATATGGTGTTAATTTATACAAAATGATAAAATATATTAGAGTTGTAATAGGTATTAATGACGTAATAAGTTGTTGAAGAAGTGACTACATGTGACTTTTATGACACCATTATTCTTGATTATATTAAGAGAGTATCTTGCAGAATATGCTGTGTACCTCAGTCTGAGCTAAATAAAAGCATTTTCTTTCTTTTTTTTTGTCACTCCATCTGAAATTCTGAAACGAGTCCCAATCGTTTCAGTAGCATTTGCCTTGAACCAATACAACCGATTACTAGTATCGTTAATATTTGTCATTATAATATCGACATATCAACAACTATACTAAGTGTAGTAGACCATGTTAAAATTAATCATTAACAAATTGAATGTTATCAACATCTCTAAGAGTCACATGACATATCTTAATTTATCATTTTTGTTCGATTGATCGGAATAATTTAATGCACCTTTATAAATCTATCACTTGACCTCGTATGATTAGCAATCGTAAATAAACTATAAATATTTCGAAAGTCCCACATATGTCATTTCAATTTTATACACTTCGGAAATTATTTATTTTAAATTCATGTGTCCATTCTCTGTGTAATGTTAAAATTCGCAAAATTAAATATTTTTCTAACTATTAAATTATCATTTAACCATAAACGTTAGTATATTCGCCTTGACCCAAGTGAAGAGACATTAAACAGAACAAAATGACACGCCTATCGTTACGACACTATTGTTAGTGAAAACAAACTATCGATAAAGTACAGATCAAGTTTGATTTGCATATCACTCATGTAAGTTTTAATTCCACCTCTATGTACTCACATATTCATGGTCAACGATACATCAAGTTTAGTATCATAATCACAATCATAATATTGAGAAGGTGATACATAACATTTTATCATTCATATAAAACACTTACATAAAGGTACATACATATATGTACGTGGCTGTCAAAAGTTCGAGGTTACAACTATTAAAATTAAAAAGAAAATCACACATTTCATGTTACCGTTATGTTGGCAATTTGACTAGTTCCCAAAACCGCCGGAGGGTACGCAAATGCGTGACGCATACATACGTATTCGTGACCACTTGGCCGTCTCAATTACACTCTCGTTCAATTTATTTGAACTACCTATATATGGCGACAGTAGAAAAAACATCAACATATGGGTCATGGAGATATGAACGGTGTATGTTTTATTTTCACTCAAACATTGTTGATACGAGTGTTGCATAGCGCTACAAAGATAAATTAAATTCTTGTACAATGATCAGGTTTTCATAAAATCTTCTCCATAAGTATTAGACATTATTGATGGAAATAATGACTAAAAGGAATTTGAGTTTGTAAACGAAATGACCTAGGACCTTATGCTCTATAAATTAATTCCAATTTGATGTTGCACTAATCCGGACGATATTTATATTCAAATACACCGAAGGTACTGCTTTAAAAATACGAAAACCCGCTACTTGATCGGTAACCAGTTCGTATGTCAAGGTTAATGTATTGACTGTTTTGCATATTGGCCTTTTAACGATATTGAATGTAATGTGTTATACATTTTACGCGCGAGCGCTCGCGGGTCTGCGACCGCGTGGGAAAGGCCGGACGTACCGCGAATTGTCCGATTTCAAGTTATTGTATGCTACATAATGTTATTGCAATGTTCTATTGTTATCAAAGTGAGATCGTTTGAGATCGCTTATTATCTCTGCCGCGATGTTTGTACGAACAGATTAGATGGCTCGAGGCAAGTTAGTTTTAGATAGCTACTGGTTACGATATAATTTAATGTGTCAACTTTATTTTAGTTGACATTGTGAGACAAGCACAAGGAAATTGTTATCTATTAGCGATAGTGTTACATGGCTGTTTAATGGTTAATTAAAAGGTCGTAAATAACAAGTATTAAATCCAGTATTAAAAATTTTGTATGGTGTTTCGGAACAACATTAGTACTACCGGGATTCTGGAGCTTCTTGTTAGCAGATAATTATGTTCGCCTACAACGGGACGTCATACTTGTTACAAGTACACATATATGTATGTAAGTATGTCACGGGTGTATCGCAACGGCAACGTTACTAACAGACATCACAAAAGCTTTCGGATGCAATAGCTAGAGCTACAATGGTGTTGTGACAAGTACCCTCATATAGAGAGAGACACAATGACCTGTTGGGTGGACCTGCCTCATTGTATGGATCGGATAATTGTATTGATATCAAATTGAACACCAATTTAAGTCGCACTAACTTCAATAATACCATTTTAACTCACCCCGTTACCGATCCTATCGCGCCTACATTACCGCATTAGTCACATATACGTGACAAGCAAGCGCGTGCCCTGTACGCCAAACGACACAAATATGTGACAAAATGGGAAGTGAAATTGTAGCTTGGCGTGGAGCCACGCGCGTGCGTTTATGCTCTGGCGGTCAAAAGGTTAAGTAAAATAAAAAATATAACAATATCTTAACTTGTCCCGGTAAGACTACAAAAAAACTCATTAAAGAGTTTTTCATGACCGCTAGATCAGAAAACCGAAAAATTAAAAGATGGAATTCCATGGAAAAATAGTTGTAAGAAAATCTCTTTATTTATTAATGGGCTCTTGAAGAAAGACAAATTAGGTAAGAAATATAAATGTTCTGAATACAATGT
This sequence comes from Eugnorisma glareosa, assembly GCA_947578425.1. NCBI lineage: Eukaryota > Metazoa > Arthropoda > Insecta > Lepidoptera > Noctuidae > Eugnorisma > Eugnorisma glareosa. The sequence goes on from OX387959.1 coordinate 18,433,603, forward strand.
TCCTTAAACTCCCGTTAAGACTGTAGCAAATGACAAGATTTGTAGATATAACTAAGACGCATTCTGTGTGCATTCATCCGTACCTATGATCTAGAACGCATGCTACCTACTTTCTTTGCCAACATCCTGGTTTAAGATTAACTTAAATCAACTGAGTGTAACAAAATTTCACGAACGCTAGAGGGCAAAGGCCTCTTCTCATAATGAATACATAAATATATCAGTAAGAAATTCAATAATTTCGAATCAATAATCGTTAGACAAAACGTAGATTCATCAACGCGAATTTTAACAATCTTTACTTTCAGAAATCTCAGTTCCTTTATGTTTGAAATGTCATAAAACTTAGTTTTTAATTCACCACAATTTCTTTGCTTTCCGCTTCTGAATCGGAAACATAAACAGTCGATACAAGAATGAATATGTAACGTAGGTATTTAATTTAATTTATAATCCGTTTTATTACATTTCGCTTCTCAGGTCGTTAAAACATGCTAGTTATTAACATAAGAAATCCTATTTTTAAGATAAAATTTACATTTTGCATAATAAGTACGGAGTATTTACATTTTCTAAAAGAAAATACCGATTAATAATTTGAATATTATAATCAGAAAACAAGACCTAAACTTGACCAGCTTATTAAGAAACAGCAGAAAGGTAGGGAAGGAGAGGTTTATTAAGAAATAATTAAATAACAGAAAACATAAACATAGATTCATATAGACCAAAGGGATATCATCACAGTTTGATTATTCATTAACATTCTTACTTATAATAAAAATGCGAAAGTTTGTGAGGATGGATGGATGATTCTTACTCTTTCCCGCAAAATCTACTGACCGGATTTGGATGAAATTACGCACACATGATCCCGTGGAACTTTACGCGGATGAAGCCGCGGGCATAAGCTAGTTAAACATATTATAATCCTTTCAGCACTTTTCCTAAGCTTCTTATCATTTCGCAATCAGTTCATCCATCATTCATACAGTAATTCTTATCAACATAGTAACTGACCTGCACAATAGACCCGACGAGTAGACCGAAGCAAAGCGCGATGCTGGTGACCTGAGGAGCGTTGGCGCCATTGATGGTGATGCAGGCAGCCACACCGACTGAGGTCAGCACGAAGGTTCCTAGGAGTTCAGCGATGAGTTGCCTCCAGAGCAGTCTGTTGTCGGTGATGTCTGAGAGACCGATGATGGAGGAGGTCCCTGGGAAGAGAAGAAAATGGTTTTGTTAGTCAGGGGTAAAAGACGTTTGATTTAGGGCATGAAATGTTATACACAGGTCAAGTTGGTTGGAGGTGTTTCACCTGTATACAAGATTCCGTAATAATTGGTGATGAATTGGCTGGGCTTATTAAACTTAAAATCATCGTTACCACTCGGTTCCAGGCGAAGTAGAGCTGTTAACAGCGATTGTTCTACAATATTCGCACTAAAAAGGTATTCCATAAATGATACAGATTTCTAAATAGGATAATACTAGGCAATATACAATGATTATAGGCATATCGATCGATAGATAGATAGATGTTTCGATATAATTCTGCGGTTAAACGATAGATGCGTCGCTAATACATAGGAAATTCCGTATCTGTGACCAATCTTCCGAAATCAAATTCAATTTATTTGCGATTTAACGAAACATTGAACACATCGAATAATAGGAACTAAACAAGGAAGCCAAATATACTTTTTATAACCAAAAAAAAAAGCAGATTGGTTGATCCGAGCCCTTGAATTTAAAATGTTTCAATCAACAAGAAAGAATTTAGTACACACCACAATGTGTGTCATGTAATGAATGAACAAAAGTAAGCGGTGAATAGGCTTTAATTAACTTTTAGAAAAAAATATATCTTCGATTGCAAAGTCACCAGTCACCTGGTATCACTATTTATTAACAAGATACATTATAAAACCACAACTGTTCTAAACAAATATGGTTACCTAAAGAAATTCAAACAATGCGAACTATCGATTAACCTGCGATTCTTGCGAGTCATGATAGCACAATTTATCATTGTGGTTGTATAAAACCACGAATAACAGTTTCGTGAAAGAATCTACGGGAAAAGTACTGGCCATTTCATAAGCCCTTAAATTAGATTTGTGTGGCCGCAATTATTTCCTTCAAGTTAATTTTCACTTGGATTTTGTATACCTAGTTAAAATTGTTTTTGTCTCGCATTCAAAGATGACAAAATTAGATTTTGTTGATATTTATTATTACTCTATTGCCTATTGCCTTGTATTCTTATAGAAAATTTAAAAATTCACGTAAAAAAATTGAGAAAGATAGAATCTCATCAAAGGCCTAACTCATTCTGAAAAAGACAAACTTGGTAACAGCAGAATAGAGAAGCATGAAGCTTTCTAGCTTGTTGACCCATAATTTTTTGAGAATGGCCAACAATATTTTGAAGGTAAAACCACCTCGAGAAGAAAAAAAATGCATGCTTCATGGTATGATTAATGATTTCGTTTATCATTATTGTCTTAAGCCGATTATGTCAATACATATTCTATCATATCTTCTACAATATAGTGATCTGTGGGTAAGCCCTAGTTATGCATTGATATGATAAGTTATATGATACATATGACGCTCAAAGTAATTATTTCCTTTTGATTAAGAAGTTGTTAATATTATGATGATTAATTTGAACTGTTTTTTTTACAAGTTTACAAAGCACTACGTTATTATTAAAACACGTGCTCACGCTGTTCCGCGAATTTCTATATGTGTAATTAAAAGTTATTTTTGAATGTTTACTAGGAAATGATAATTTTGGACCATTAATTATTGAAACTTGTCTGTAACAGGTGTTTTTTAAGCTAAACGATGTGTGATCTATAACAAGTATTAGGTATATGATTAATATACGGGCTCATTACGAATTCATCGTGATAAGGATGGAAATCAAAAGGTCGTTTTTCATATAGGTCTGTACGTGTGTCATGTGCGTTGGAATTATGTGGGTTATTAATTCGGTACGTTCAATTTGCAAATTGTGTCACTGGGTCTGCTAAGATTTATAAAAAGTGTCATGAAAATATTTGGTGGATATAATTTGAAACATGTTTTACTGCTTTTAAATATTTTCTAGCAATACGGATAATAATAATGTGTCCCTGTTTTTAAAACGAATGTCAAAGTTTATTTTTATTTTATCAACATTTGAAACCATTGATGTGGGTGTAACATTAGTATTCATCTTAAACAGTCATTGAGATACGAAAACATCGCATTAATTTATTACATACTGGATTACGTACGTTGAATTTAAATTATTCTTTTGTATCTTGGGACAGATAAAATTAAGTAACGATTACTAATGCATTCGTAAGTATATTAAAACGTATTTGAAAGTATTAACGCGTACTCGCCGATGACGCTTGAAAATTTACGAAGCGTTTGTTTACTAGTCTTTTCTAAACATTTACGTATTTTTTAGTACTTTGTACACATTTACCAACAACTTCAATCAAATACTTTTCTAATGCCACATATCTTACAAAAATGCGTACGCGCATCCTAACTATCGATCTACGACTCGCACACGATTGTACATATTTTCTCACTTCGTTAATATTCACGTCTTCAAATTACAAAAAGAACTTACTCTTCTGCATTTCATCCATAGCGTAATCCGTTTTCATTTTGTCGGCTTAAAATAATTTTTCTTCGAAATAAGCACTTTCGAGTTCAGTCCCCGCTGTTATAACTTCACCGACCGCACTATTTTGAAATATGAATTAAATGAAACACCGTGAAAGTGTAATTTGATTTGTAATTGAAAAATTCCGAAGACGCTCGAGAACTGTTGAGAATTGTTTATTTCGTAAGGCGTGCGTGCGAGACTACCTTTCGTTGTGGCTACATACACTTGAGTGTGGCGCGAACTCGCTCGGGGATGACAGGTACAGATACAGACGCCGGGCGGCGAGTGCACCTTACTTTTTATTCTCTGTATCTCAAGCCATGTTTGCGAATTAATACAGAATTGGTTGCGTTCGACGTCATAATTACGGAAACAAAAAGAGTTGCGGAATATACCAACGATTAAATTATATCTGTTGGCTTATTCATATTTCTTAAAATAAAGTTAGCCATCGAAATGGAAATTTCGTGAATCGAATTAAGGTTGGTCTAGAATTTTCTCGTTTTTAGCATTCCAAACCACTTTGTTACAAACTTGAATCGATTGTTTATTTGCTCGTGCCATATTATCAGTGGAGAACGTTCTAAGGTTAATATGTAGTGCATGCTTAATATAGCGCATAGAAAATGTAGCATAGAAAACATAGTGTGTCAAAATAAAATAAGGACTTGAAAACTAGCGTAAGTGTGAACATACGGAAAAAACACAAGGACCAAAAATGTCCCCTTGCAGTAGTTGCATAGAAATATCTCGATGTCCGAGTAATTTTATCTCAAACTGAATAATTATTATCTAAGTAATGCTTTTTACAATAGAGTCATCAAGTTAAACAATTTGTGGCTAACATAAAAAATTTAACAAACAATATTATTTGATGAAACCGGTATCAAACGCCTCACTAAGTAAATTCTTGGAGAACAATCGCATTGATTGCCCATCGATGTTCTCATTAGTATAGAATAAGTCAACTAAAAACCTATCATTCGCTTATGTCTGACTCAGTTTAACACTGTTCAAAGACAGCGACAAAATATCTTGTATGGTCTGTGTTCACCACACTTGCCTAGCAGGTTGGTGACCCCAGCATAGCTTTCTCCTTTCTCACATGTGTTGACGGTCACCTGGCTTCGGTATTGAGGCGAGTTCATCTAGTGCATCAGTAAAAGTCATCATAATCTCGATTACAAATAGAACTTTGTATTTCAGGGGTTAACGCAGGCAGGTAGAATTAAGATTTATGGAATTTCCATTTTTAAACCGTAAACTAGGCTTTTTGAAGACGATGCCCGATTAATCGTTATCTATAAAAATGCATCCAGTATCACCTTGCACAAGAGTTATCACAGTCGTAAAAAATAATTAGGTTTGGACCGCAGAAGATAGTTAACATAATCGTGTTACTTTGTCAAATGTCTTTGGGGTACCGACAGCAGGTGCGTCGGTTTCTTCTCTGTGTTGCATTCCTCCTAGCTTTATTGCCTCGCTAATAAAATGGGTACAAAGGCAAGCAACATTAGCAAGGTCTTCATTGCAAGGTACTATAAAGTTCGCAGACGATTGGAAGGTGGCCTACGCACTCTCAGTCTACGAGATTGATATTTTGGTTTCAATCAATATACTTTCCGAAGCATTGTGACTGTTGTTATTCTACTTTCGATGGTTAGGTGTGGCTTTGCGATCTGTAGCTTATTTTTTTTTAATTCTTTATCGCACAAAAATTAAAAGATGCAAAATTACAACGTATAGCTTATTATACAACGACGAGCTTTAGCAGTGTCGGTGGAAATTGTCATACTTAAATTGGGTTTTCTTTAGATGTGTATTGACGTCATTACCAAGATATGCATCATCATCATCGTTTCACATAGGCCTCCCTCAAGTGTCGCCACATTTTCCAGTCCGTCCCAGCAACCTTCACCAGGTCATCGGTCCACCTAGTGGGAGGCCTTCCAACGCAACGTCTTCTGGTTCGCGGTCGCCACTCCAGAACTTTTCGGCCCCATCGGCCATCCGTTCTGCGGGCAATGTACCCTGCCCACTGCCACTTCAGTTTGGCAATTCTTCGGGTCACGTCGGTAACCTTAACAACATAGGCATAGGTACCTACTGTATGATTAAATATTAAGCAAATGCCAAAAAAATATAAAAAAAACCTTTTCACTTTTCATGCTCTAAAAGTGCGCCAATATAGCCCTACTCGTACGAAGCGGGACTAAAGTGACCACTTTAGTCTCAGGGAGTGAAAACTAATTAGTTTATTAATATCCTTCATGTGACATAGACAAACTCAAATAGCCAGTAAATATACTATTTTTTATAATTATGTGGAGTGTGGACCAAGGACCATCTTCATTGCAAAAATGAGAGTTTTCGTTCCATGGTTGTTCCGTAAAGAAATTATTGAAAACAAATTGTTAATCAGTGACTGGTTTATAAGAAAAAACTGACCACGAAAATTTCAGAATTTTTGTCAAATGTAAATTTGTTCGGTTTTAAATAAATTTATTAAGAATGTCCAGTGATAGTGAAGAGTTTGACGTCGAGCAAAGAGCAAAAAATATAATAGATAATCTTTTGCCGCCAAAATCGCGGAAGATTTTTGTTAAGTAATATTTATTAAATATTTTTGTACTAAATTGACTATTTTTCTCGCACTCAAAGTGAAAAGTACAGTTTGCACCTCGACACTAAACGCCAACTTATTAAGCCCTCGGTTTCATTGACTCTATCGCACGCTCGGGAGTCAAACCACCTCTGGTATATTATGGCTTCGTTTAGTCCCTCGATATAAAATATACTATTTTGTAACTCTTTGGTATGTCTAGGTATACGGTCTAACTTTATGCATTACTAACACCTGCTATCCAGTTTTTCCGCACATTACCCAGGTTTCATAAGAATGGTAAGTACATAAAACTGTTTATAGAAACGTTATCAGCTACAATAAAAATCCAGTAGTTATATACACTGTGTGCCGTAGATAAGTGGCGTGGTCACATATAAGAAAACATTTGATGTTTGTTCTCGAGATAGCAGTTTTATACACTGGCTGGTAAATTAACGTCTTTAATTTAATGGTGTTATAAAAACATGACACGGTTTTATGAGTTGCTTTATTGTAGATGGACTGGTAGAGGAAACTAAATCTTGGGTGACATTATGTTCGAAAACCATTGTTGTGACTTGTAGTAATATAGTTAAGATTATGTAAACAAAGCAACAAATTCCTGCCAGGGTTGCGGGAGTGTTCGAAAAAGATACCGCGGCCCTGGAACACAAAGGGCAAAATAAGGAACATGGATGGGGTTTAGTCAGTACAAGTCTGATACTCCATTCCACTCCACCCAGAGTGGGAGGGGTCATTTGATGATGATAGATAAGCAGTACCTTTGAGCTCTTCTATCTTTATGTAATGTGCTGTTAAGTATTTTGTGACTACATAAATAAATAATAATAGGTAAATAAATAGACTTTAATACACGTATCTATTGTCAAGTTAAAGTAATTACTCGAGTTTAAGAACGAAATAAGAACCATCAAAGAAAGTAAACCTAAAAATTCGAACTTTCGACAGTTCTAACTTCGAGCACTTACTAAGCTACAGAATAAAAATCGTAACTTAATTAATTAATTTTACTCAAGTAAACACGTTGACTTTTTATAGATACGTGTGTAAGTATCTTAGGTAAGTCTTTGAATATTACTTGCTTTTAGGCCATGTCGGCTGGCTCTAGCCCGCTGCGCTGGTATAAAAAGAAAATATAAGATAAGGCTCACGATCGCAAAATCTGGATAAGCGGGTTAGTAATTGCTGGAAACTTGACCAGAATCCCGTTTTTACACATAACATTAGCATTGGAATAAGTTTATGGATTTTTTTATAAGGGCGATGAATCCGCGATATAATTATTTGAATTTCATTGCTTTCTTAAAGGGTGTAAACTGACCCTTAATCAAGCAAGCGTTAATCAAGCATTCTGTACATCAAAGTAAGTAACTTTATGCAAAAATTATTGCTGGGAAACGACTTATTTTTGGGATGAAAAATCACGTTTTACGGTAGGTTTCGAAACATTGTGCTGATGGGTGGATTGAATAGTAAGAGGGTCGTGGAGGTGTTTAAAGTAAAAATTTACATTCAAAACAAAAAACGTGTATTTAAAAAAATAACGTGAGAAAGTTGGAACTTTGACCCCCAATATCTCCGTAACTAGAAGGTTCCCAGGTATGGCCTAGAACAAAAAAATTATCGCAATGACGGGGAGAACAAGTACCTTTCGGTTTCGTTAAGTGACTTGTTACACCCTTTATAGAAACAAAGACGTAATCACTACATCATCACTACATAGTATAAAACAAAGTCGCTTCCCGCTGTCTGGCCCTATGTTTGCTTAGATCTTTAAAACAACGCGACGGATTTTGATGAGGGTTTTTTTAATAAATAGTGTGAGTAAGTGATTCAAGAGGAAGGTTTATATGTATAACATTGCACCCGTGCGAAGCCGAAGCGGGTCGCTAGTACCGAATAAACGAAAACATGAGCTAAAAGAACTTACGGAAATGAATAAATACACTCCATCCTGGTTATAATGGCTAGATCCAATTTCTAATCACGATAATTAACGCTTATACCTAGATTCATGATAGACATCGCTAGTTCTCAGGTCACGTTTCCGGCACTATATAAAGTTCTTAGACTCGTATTACTGACTCAAAACATAGGTTATTCCGTAGTTTTTGTTCGTAATAAATTGTCCTATCATATATCATTTGCGGTATATTGTAATGATTAATGAGTATATCTATGAATAATGACTCAATTTAAACTTAATCTAGGTAAGTATCTATGAAGGTGCTGTGCTGCAATTTTTGGTCAGACAAAGTATTTAGATTGAATATGGATACGCTAAGGTGGAAAATTATAATTGTTTTGTTAATATTAAGGACTACACTTGTCTTGGTGATCCCGAAAATATGGGTGATTTTGTAGTGTGTGGGTAATGTTGCAGTGAGTATTATTATGTAGTTAGGAAAATGCAAAGCAGATTGTGATTGTTACTGGTTTCATTAACAACATTAATCACAGAGAGTTTTTTGGGATTCCCTGAATGCCTCATAAAATGAACTTTGCGGCGCCCCGACGTGTAAGGTTGTCTACAAAAGTTGTTACTAAATTCGATTTCCTATAAACTAGTGAAAGGTGGGTTTCTCAGAAAAATATTGGAAAATCAGAACAAGATATTCCATAATGAATAACAAATTAGCTTCGACTCCGTGGAAGCTGTGACTAATCATTTATCTGCATAACATTACTCATGATCAGCTACATACTTTTACAGTACACGAGTGCACGGTAATTTTAAAATTAATACTATATGCACCGTTGTCTGTTAACTGACGATGAGATTACCCTATGGTACAAAAAGTACATTAAACTGAACAAAGTAGATTTAATATTAATAAAATAATATCACGCCTCTAATCCCCAAAGGATTAAGCAGAGGTGCACATTATAGTACATCCACATTTCGCCAGTTGTTTACATCTCATTAAATGGGGCGAGCCTATTGCTATAAGCTGGGGTACTGGTCTAGGCTGCTACTGAGGATTTCCTGATGAAAAAACTTTGCCAGACTTGGGAATCGAACACAGGGCCTCATGTTCAGCAGTCGCGTTTGCAACCAATAAGCCAACTTATTTATTTATTTTAGTACATTACATTACATTTATTTTATGCCTTACAGCTAATATAAACAAACAAAAAAGGAAACCATAGTCACCAGAAAGCCAATTACAAATCCTCACGTATAGAATTATAATAAAAAAATAAATAAAAAAATATGATGTTAGTACAAAAACAGAAAACACACCGCTAAGAAGAATATAAATACTTAGTTTGCTTATAGTATTGATATTTAAGATAATACAAATCGGTTTGTACAATAATTACGGTTTTTGTCACTTTTTTTCTGTCTTCGTAGGCTTAATTGCATGTTATTGTAATTTATAAAATATGATTTATAGTTTTGGAAGCGTTGTTTGAACTATAAATAAAACAATAATTGTAAAAAAACCTGATCTTTAACCCTACCGATTATGATAATCGTGTCAAAATTAAACGGGTGTAGAATCTGTTTTGTTTTTTCTATGTAGGTAAAGCTATGGTATTGTTTATTTCTTAAAGATTTCAAGATAAGTATTTATTTAATTTTAATGGCATCCGATTAGTACTTGGCGTGAATATTTTTTATATTGTCTTTAATAAAATATTAAGATGTAACATATACACTACAGGCGATTACAGAAACTGATTCATAAAGAATTAAGTTCACAATTTTGACAGGCTGTGAGAACAAATTCTTTGAATTGATCATTAATATTGATATGTTACTTAAGTTTTGCAAAAAACCATACCATTGTTTTTTTTGTAAGTAATGTATTATGAAATATTGATCAATATCTCGGCACGATTTAACAGTATGTACCTATTTAAAGCACCATCTTTGATATGTATTAATAATATTTGATGGTTATTAATAGTAAAGAAATGTCAGCAGATGGACATGTTGGAAATATAGCTAAATTTTCATTTCAATTAGGACAACCACCTTATGTACTCTTAAAACATTACAATTACAATATTTTTAGAACACAAACTTGACATTATTTTCAAGTACTCATCCAATCTGAGCGCAAACGCGGCTAATGATGATGGCTACAAATTGGGGTGACCGTTATCACTCCATATATTCTGATAACAGCAACGCTACTGGCAACACCATAGAACTACATCACTCATTATTGCGTGTGAATCTCAAAAACAATAGAACAACAAAAACTTCCTGAAACACACTATATACTTACAGACAGACCCCGACTATGTTCCTAGTTCCTTGAGAAATAAAAATAATGTAGTGTGCAAGTTAGAAACGAGATATGCAAATAGACTCTAAGAATAAGTTTACATAGTCTCGCCGTATTTTAGATAAAGAAACTGGTTTGTTTATGGGAGTTGAAAGTACCAGTAAAATGTTTATATACAAGTTCACATCCATAATTTCCCAGTACAACTAACTTTCTTATGTGCACCATTATCTTATCTCGCGAGTAATTGATGATTAGAAACATCTAGAAATAGACGCTTAGGTATTTATAAAACCAGCCTGCACGAATATTATAATAAGAGTTATTTAAAGATTTCCTGTTTGGTACAAAATATGTATTTCAACGGTAAAGGAAAATGTTGCTCTAAGGCTATATTTAAGAATAATTGATGGCAAGCCTCGCAGTGCTCAGAACATCAAATCACGTATCGCATGAAAATTACAGCGCGGTGACATTGCGCGCGCGCAGCCATGACAATGACTAGCTAGGGATAAAATAAATTAGTACCTGAGACGTGGACTGACGTTAATTTTATTAACGCGTTAATAATACATGATTTAGTACAGGCCGTGTGATGTATGCTCATTGTCCAGCACTATAGATACGGACGCTCGTAAACGTCGGCTAGAGAGGTAATTTTAAATCAGGCAATTTATGGGTTTTCGGGTTTAAGTACTATATATTATATGGATTAATAGTAGGAAAATTGCTATTATGAACTTTCTAAGCAACAGCAGAAAGACGATGATTTATCAAGATGATTAGGTAAACACAATGCGTCACTGGCACTCGCAATTAAATTTAATAGTTTGCAATTTGGGAGGAATTTCAATTCAATCATCCACTTACAATTGAAAAGCTTGTTGACCAAAGCTCTCCCCTCAAGCCCCCGAGCCCCCCCCCCCCCTGAGCCCCTGAGCTCGATCCCCTTCTAGCGAGTTCGTCCGCTGCGTCATTGCCTCGAGAATCGCTGTGTCCTTTGATCCATTGGATGGTTATATTATTGAGATTACCAACCTGGTTCAGGCGTTGATGGCACTCGTGTATTAACCCAGAGTTGACTAAGTGGTTGTTTAGTGCTAGCAGTACCGCCATGCTGTCTGAGAGTATACGAATAGAGTGGTCCACAACCTCTCTGGCTAAGATGACTGATGGCGCCAGGGAAATGCCCATGCATTCAGCCTGAAATACCGTGTTGTGCGCCCCAAGTGGTGTGGCAATGTGGATGTTGAGATCCTCCGAGAAGACTCCAGCTCCAGTGCCAGTACCTGTTTTAGATCCATCCGTGAAGATCCGCAGTTCGGTCCTAGTATGCGTTTTTGGGTAAACATAACTAGTTCAGTTTTCGTGGGATTCACTGAGAGGCCGAATTCTCTGCACCACCTTTCAACGATGCGTATCGCTTGTTGAAAGAACTTGAGATTGGGATTGTTCCCGTCACTTTCCCCGAAATGAGGATGGCGAGGTCGTCGGCGTACCCTATAGTATAGAAATGGTTCGCGTTGAGTTGAGTGATAAGGTCATTAATCACCAGGTTCCAGAGGAGGGGGAATAGTACTCCTCCTTGGGGACAGCCTCTGGCTATCATGGCCATCTGCTGATCCTCTGCAAGGCGAACCACTCGTTTGCTTAACATGTTAGTAATCCAGTCAATCAGTACCTGTTCAACTCCGTGTCGGGAGAGGGCGGTGCTAATGCTGGGGAAATTAGTTTTATCGAGGGCCCCTTCGATGTATATGAAAGTGCCCAGGCAGGTGGCTTCTGATGTATTGCTTCTTCTATCCGGCCAACCACTAGATGGACAGCGGATTCAGTGGACTTACCCGAGCTACATGCTGGTTCGCATGGAGTGGGATCATTTTCAAAGCGCCATCCCTCAGCTCTCTCTCGCAGATTCTCTCCATGGTTTTAAGGACAAAGGAGGTCAGGCTGAATGGTCGGTGGGATTTGGCGTTAGTATAGTCACTCTTACCTGGCTTAGGAATGAATATAACTTTCACTTCCCTCCATACTTTTGGAACGTATCTGAAGGCCAGGTACGCTCTCATTATGGGTGCCAGTCTGCTGGCGACAGAGGCCCCACCCCACTGTAGTAGGGTGGGAAAGACTCCGTCCGGACCGGCCGCCTTGAAAGGATGGAAGCACCGGATCGTCCACTGGAGTTTCTACAGTATTATCACTTTATGTGCGTAGCGCCAGTCGTTTTCTGAAGGTGTTTGAGTTACCTCTGTCCAGTTAATAGCCTGTGCGAAAGCGCAACCTGGGAAGTGAGTTTCAACTATCAATTATCTCTTCTGGTGAAGTAGTAAGTGTGTTGTCGGGTTTTCGGAGAACGGCAGGCCCGGTCGGGTTCTGCTATGCCAATATTTTCCTTACCCTGTTTGCTTGTTGGCAGGATTCGATGTTGCCACAGTATTTCCGCCATCCGATGGAGCTCCTAAATCTGCTGCACTTTTTATACACGGATTTGGCTGCGTAGTATACGTCCCAATCCTCGTCAGCACACGTGTTCATGGCTCTGTTTAGGGCTGCCCTTACCTTCCCGCGCTTGCGTTCCAGATCCGCTACCCACCAAGGTTGCTTCCCTGGTGTTGTGGGCGGAGTGGTTTCCGGGTAGAATGATTGGTAGCTGTCTAGCATTGATTTCGTGAGATGACTTACACGCTCGTCGATCTGCGGTGTGTCCTCGTAGGTCATCCAGTAGTTTGTTGGCGTGAGCTTACTTTGAGGGTGCGTGTGTAGGCAGCACGGTTGGTATTGCGCGGGTTGCGCCGTGGCAGTATTGGCTTCACACAGACCTGAATGTCGAAGCGGAGCCACCAGTGGTCCGAGCAGGAGGCCTCCTTGGAGACCTGCCAGGCGGTGGGGATAGCCTCGGCACCTTCCGATGCCAGAGTGAGTTCTCTGATTGTTTGGCTTCGCCTGTTTACGAAGGTTGGTTCGGAGCCTGTATTCAGTAGGGTTAAGTTTGTTGTAAATAAGTAATCTATTAGAGCCTTACCCCTTGTGTTTCGCGTGTCCATGCCCCACAGAGGATGATGAGCATTTGCGTTGGCGCCTATGACAATCTCTAGCCCTGTGCTCTCACAATATGTCACAAGGCGGTCGAGGTCATGCGGAGGCGGCTCCTCAGAAAATTGAAACAATATTTAACTACTAACAAAACGACAATGACTTCTCTTATCGAACTTAATCTAATTATCATTGTCTGACATTCCGTAAATGTATCTGCAAATTGCCCCGTCACGGGCAGTAGTAACAGAAAATATAAACAAACCTAGGTAAAATATGGCCGCCCGTGACAATGACAGCTAAAATACTAAAATGGTGCTAACTTGTCAAATTAGGCGACACGATTCGCGCGTAAAAATAAAAAATACTATTTATTAGCTGCCTGCTACATTGTGGCTTGGAGTTTGGTGTTGTGTTATTTTTTTTTTTCAGAATGTAAATATTTCAGGTTTTTAGATTGGTAAAAAATCGGGTAAAGTAATGAAAACATTAAATCAGATTACAATGATATCTAGGTTTGGCAATCATGTTACGATGAAGTAAAATCTATACTTCTAAACTAATATAATTAAGCTGAAGATTTTGGTTGAACGCGCTAATCTCAGGAACTAGTGGTTCGAATTGACAAATTCTTTTAGTGTTGGAAAGCCCATGTATCAAGGATGGCTATAGGTTATATAACATCACGCTAAGACCAATAGGAGCGGACCAGCAATGAAAATGATGCAAAAATTAAAAATTTGGGGAAAATTGTATTTTTATAATAATTTCACGCGGACGAAAGTCGCGGGCAACAGCTAGTACAAAATAAAAGTGACAATTTGGTTGCCCTAAGAATTAATTAACATCTTATCTTTTGCTTTACATTAGTTACACAATGACAACTTTAGAACAACTTATTGTAATAATGACTAACTTTATGTCGTTACCTACACGTCTTTCGTCATTTTTCTTTAGCTAGGATCCTATGAGAGGTACCTAATATTGACGTAGGACCTAGGTCGTAGGTCAAACAGTATAGGAAGGTTAGATTTTAATCATATCATTTTAGGAAGCACCAGTATCTTTATGACATCAGGAAGGAAATTCGAATCCAAGAGTACCTATTTGGTTTATGAATACTTATTAGTTACCATGACATCGTCAGTAGATGTTCGTGCCAAGTTACCTGGTAAAAAACTATTCGCAGCATTTGCCGCGCTGTCTGCGATTGCGATTTCCCTAATATTTTTTGTCTAAACCGTGGATTAACAATAGATTTGACACAGAAGTCTTACATCATCGGTTTTTGTTATGTTCGACTTTCGTAGGCCAAAAAACAGTAGCTTTTATTATGTAAAGTTACAATTTTAAGACTACTAAGCAACACGAGTTTGATGATATTTTGAAAACTAGAAATTATAAGAATCTTATTTAAGATATATTCTTAAAAACACGTGGAATTTACATTTAATGTAAAGTAGTTAAAATGAACTTTTTATTATAATCGTTCATAATAAATGCGCAGCAGCATCTCGGCCGTGACAATGACCAGCGCGCGCGCACGGCCGCTAAACGTTTGAATTAACTCATACTTGCTACTTTTTATACAATATCACAAAATATACTTGACATTGTAAAGTTCAACCTTTCGTGGAAATTGAGCTTCATAGACAATAACTATTTGTGTGAAAAAAAAATTGTTGAGCAATGGTGCGCCGTCACGAAATTGCATTTTGTTTTTTTTTTTCTAAATAATCATCTATTACTAATGGCTATTTCAGCTAAATGAATTATTTATAATTTTATTTTATTTGTTACTATTTAATCCAATAAGTCATAGTTAGTCTTCCTGCAAGAGGAAACTTTATCTAGACGGCTAGTTATCGATATCCAGGGACGGTAGACGATAGGTTGCAGCTACTAACAACTGATGGTAACCTAAACCTTCACGGTTGGCAGTGCCGAGCAGTGTGTTGAACAAGGTAACGTGTAGCCTTGAGAGTAGCCGATGGTACAAGACACTAGCTGATGCAGATTGCTGATTTTACTTTATTTTTGTTTGAGTTACAGTATTTTATCTATGTATTTTATTTTTGATCTGAACTTCGATGGTATTTTGATGACTATGATGATAGTGTCTTCCGTCAAAACTCTGAACTCATCACTTGACAAATATTTTGTTCGGTTCGTAGATTTTTTCCATGTTCGTATACGAATCAAACGAAAATATATTTATGCCATTAAAAAATATACAAAATATTTTTTTGAAATCAAGAATGTTGAAAATTATTGATCACAATCAGGTCGTTTCGACATGCAACTAAATCTCTCGTGTGGTAAGCGCGTAGCACACACCGCTACGAGCGTAGCGGGAAGCCTACGCCATACTACGTATCCTTATATTGTTGCTACATCGTTTGCCGTATCGCGAAATAGTAATCAAACTAGTAAGTAGATGATTGCGAATTTCGTGACTTTATTTGCTATAGGAAATAATTATGCAGTTAACTTCAATTGATTGTATGCATTTATTAATAATAATAATATTCCAGACCGTTTTCGGTCACGGCGGCCAATCTAAACGGAGATTAGCCATCGTCACGGGAGATATTTTCGTGCACAAGTGTGTGTGCAGCCACAGGTGCACTCTCATAGTCCGTTAGGACGGCAATCCGACACGACCAGAGAGATCGGGTGCAAGACCAACGGCTTAACGTGCTCTCCGAGGCACGGGGATGTCATACCCATGATGTATTTATAAAAAAAAAACGAATGTGTAAAGAACACTCTGAAGTAACCAACAAGGCGTAGTAAATAAATATGGGTAAACCACTTAAGGTGGAAGCGCAAGGGTAGCCCGCGAAATTTAAATTTTCTCAAGTTTATTGCAATTTGCAGGTCAGTGTCAGGTTGTATGTTGATGAAAATTGAGTTACAGAATTATAATTATTCAAATCATCAATACAGCCCTCCAAGTTCATATAATCCCATTCAATAGATATTTCATGAAAGAGTCACTCTTTGTGATTATATGAACTTGGAGGGTTGTATTGATGATTTGAATGATTATAATTCTGTAACTCAATACGTGTTATTGGCACGATTCATATTTTCATCAACATACAACCTGACACTGACCTGCAAATTGCAATAAACGTAAGAAAATTTAAATTTCGCGGGCTACCCTTGCGCATCCGCCTTAAGAAAATCACAAATTGCTACATCTCCCGCTTCCGTTCCCGCCTCCGCTTATACCTTACACCAGCCACGGCAATAATGAAACATTCGGCGTTCGTCGCATGCATCTGTACAGCCGAGCTCAACAGTGATACACGCAAACAGAATAACAACGCGTCATTTCCTACCAGTTTTGCTCTGCGACGGAGAAAATTGAGCTATTATCATGTCAATCGACATTCGCCACCATAATGGATGCTATAAATTGTGTGTGGCAGGATGCGCCGTTAATACTAGGCGTTTCACATCAAGCGCGATGTAGTGCAATGGCAGCTACACACCTTACGAAAAATCGTTACGATTGGACGGTACAGTTTAAACTGCACAGTTTCGGTAGTGCTCACACACGTTCAGACAGGTACTAGAAAACTGCGATTATTCATTCGTTGAGCCATGGCTTCGACTGACGATGCGTTGGCAGCTGTTGGTTTATTATTCGCCATAAAAAAAACATTGTGATATATCGCAATAAATGCTTCTAGCTACTCGCGGGACGAAGCCATTTTGAATTTTTTTTTTTAGAAGTAAACGCTCGCATAACCATTCGGCCCACGATCCAGGCCATACTATAGTAATCTTTGATCCAGGCGAAAACAGAACGAGTGGCCACACACGTTACGATTTTCGATACAGTTACATCCGACTCCGATTTATCTATCCAAAATTTCAAACTGCTCCGTTCAACTGTACAGTCTTATAAAATCGGACAAACTGTACAGTTTTTCTCATACACACATGTAGATTATCGTTGCAGTTTGAACTGTACCGTCCAATCGTAACGATTTTTCGTAAGGTGTGTAGCAGCCATAAGGATCTTTTGGCGTCTGAATGACGTCGACAGGAACACGAGGGCACGGTTGTTAAAAAAAAACTGTACCTACTAACAAGATGGTGGCATTACTGAGTTCCGATTGATGCCTCGTGCCAAAAGGCCTTTTACGCTATGCAATGTTATGTCATCATTAGTGAAGAATTTGACAGAATTGATATCACGGACAATAAAATTGGGAATCGGGATGGCGCCAATACGGCGCGAGCATGCGCAACAAATTAGACGAAAATATTTATATTAGGCGACCGACCGACATTCATATCATTCATGTATGAACTAGCGCCTTTTGGCCGCGGCGTCGTCGCTCGCGTATCGCGTATAGAAGCTATCCCACGGGAATTTTACCTCTTTAAAATGCAAGGTATAAGCGGCCCTTCATGAAGCCGTCAACCAAAAAAATGTCTTTCGGCTTCCATAAGGGTTTTTTACACCCATCACACCCACCCACCCATTTTGATGTGTAGAAGTTCATCAGAATACTAGGAATGCACTAGAGAATGTGACCACAAGCCAATACCCCACGCATTTAGAAATAACAGCGGTGTAGTTGACCGTTAGAAAGCATTTACTCGAGACAAAATAAAAATAAAATAATCTTCCGAGCGATTGAAGATCGTACAAAGACAATTACGAACAATAAAAAATTGTTATTAGAAAAGAACAGTTCAACAATTATAATTTAAAAAATAGTAAAAGAAAAGTTACATAAGACTGCAATTACTGGCGTGGGTGTTAAATAAGAAACCTATGATTAACCAAGCACGAACTAAATTAGAAAGAAGTATACAATGTACGAAGAAGCACCGGCGGATTGAGATAATGCCACAGAGTAAACACTACCAGTAGGCCAAGTCTCTTCAAAGTCTTTTTTTAATATTAAATATACTCTTGACCTCAATCTTGTCCTCGGACAGAGATGAGGTCGACGATGGAACGAGCTAACCCAAAAGAAGCCTATTAACTCGCGATTTAAATAGATTGGGGTCATATGAACTTCACAAAGATCAACGACGCAGGCAAGGAATTCCACTCCTAAGCTGTGCGCATAAGCAAAGCGAGTAAAGAAAAAGTTAAAATTGTTGACTCTCTAGTGGCAAAAGCTTGCAGAAACTACGGGTAAAGATGGTTTGGAACTACATCTATATTCATAACGAACGTATAGTATTAATCAAAAAGAGAAACCTTTTTTAACAATAGGCATAGATACCTACGTACGGAATAATGATTTTTCTATGATTCTATTTGAATATCAAATACACCTTTCATTGGGGTATTACAGTACCTAGTTGTTTTCACAACTTTATTGCTAAGCGTGCATACAGATTTGTTTATGGTTTTGCAGTTTGCTTATACAGCGTCTACACAAGAGGTTTCATCACATCATTTGAACTGGACCTTCTAGAGGAGTTCGTGCCCGGCGATGGCGGCTCGCGTCGATGTTCAGTTAAAACCGCGTTTGCCTAGGTTGGTTCGTGGATGGACCCATTGCATTCTTTCCTGCGTGCCTCGAAAAGCACATAAAGCCGTTGGTCCCGGCTGTCATTTATAGATCTTTGACAGTTGTTACTGTAAGGCAGTGGCCCGATAGTGTGACAACCAATCTTACCATGGGGTATCGTATAACCCAGTACCTATACTGACTGGGTTGTGGAGGTCAGATAGATAGTCGCTTCATGTAAAATACTAGTATTCTACTGCATGGTTAGACTGGAAGCCGACTCCAACATAATTGGGAACAGGTAAGGCACTGATAATTTGAAGTGGACCTTCTACAGACTATTGCTTGGTGGTTTTTATATAACAATGAAACATCTCTAGTACGCAAATAACAAGCGTTGACCCGCTCATTAGCATGACATTACGATTCAGTCGTCGATACTGGCCGAACAAAGAGCCGCTAAAAAACTAAAACAATGACAAATTACTGTACTGTACTGCCGCGTACTGTAACATCCTGTATACGCATAATACGTGTCTACGTGGTGTTGTTTTTTTAGAGTTTGAAGATGATAACGGTTATTGATAATGTTGCTGTGACCTAATTTGGGGGTTATCCTATCCTATATTTGCTGTTTTCTTAACTAGGTAATAAGATTAGCGAAATGGCAGATTGATCAAACATAAGATGACATTTCCAGTTACCCTAAGTCATTCTCCAAAGCTAATATATTTGGGGCACAGCATGTCTTCTTATTTCCAAAAAAATTGCAATTACATTACTATTCACAAATAATTTGTCTAAAATGTATGATAACAGTGTATCCCTACTCATCAATGATAACGAATACGATGAAACTAAATTCAAAACTTCGCTTGCTTCAAAACTTATCCTCAACGAGATATTAAATTAATAAAAGTTCCAAGAATCAAATATTCCGCACGTTAGTTCCCCAAAAATCATCTCGCGTACCCTCGTTTACAAACACATTCTAAGAATGCAGAACGTTTAAAGAGTTTGTATCATGCAAAATAAAACCTCACGACGATTTTTATAACCACTTTAACTTTACACATCATGAAATACATAACCGTCTTAATTTTGAAACTGATAAAGCTCAATGTCGTGTAAACAAAAGTTTGGCGACAGTAAATAAAATGTTTTGTTAAAATTTCTTTCTACTGATCGCACGTCCGATTCCACTTGGCACGGTCGACGGTGGAGTTTCCAGCACGTGTACCAAGTCACACAAGGTCACTACATAGGATGACAGAGGACACCATCATCATTGTTACCCAGAATATTCTGAGGTAAAGATTAAAGATAGTATCGAGTTCTTAGATTTTGTTAAGGCTGCTGGCTTGAATTTGTCATAGTTCTCGATTTCAGATTTATTAAATAAAATAGTATAGCTATTTTAAGAACACTATCAACCAAATAAGTAGCTCTTATTTCTCTCTTGTATTCTCTAGAAAACATTGACTACTTTACAATGGGGGCTATCGCGTATGAATTCGCCGCTAGAGGCGCTAGTGTAGCGCGGGGGCACCGAAATGTCAGATGTCATAGATTGTTCGTGCTGTTTTAACACGTATTTTTACAAATAAACAAGATTGTGGTCTAGATTGAGCCATTCCTGATTAATTATGACTTGAAGATTTTAAGTAGCAACTTAGAATCTTAATTTTCAGTAGTTGGAGGTAAAATGATTTTTAAATGTTTCATGCTTGCTTATTTTAGGGAGAATATTGTAAATATATGAACCTGAAGTTTACACTATGTTATTATACGTAATAAAATAAACTTTTTATGAAGTTATTGGTACTTTAAAGTATAAAATAGATTTATTGACAGGACCTTAATCGACAGTGGCGTCATCTGGTGAGCTCAAAAACGATAGCCCTCATTGAAATAGGGTAAAATGACGCGTGGACCCGCCGCGCGCCGTGGCGGTGCGCTAGCAAACCTAATAAGTAGGTCCAAAAAATACTACAAACATAAGTCCCTTTAACAAATAGAAAAGTCTTACACATTTCATCACCCCATTAAAATCCAATACATCATCTACCTATTATACATTCAATGTATTTGCGATTCTAAGTTTCATTAATGCATTCTATCCGTGTGTGTGTCTGTTTTGCGTACATTTCCATTCATTCATCGAGTAGTCTTTGTATGGTGCCCCTGTCGATATAATTTGCATTTCAAGTCATTTAAAACTGTTGATTAATGGCTAATGGCTATAATTATAGTGGCCTGCTTTGCTCAAGAATCTTGCATGTGATTCTATGACAATAAAAATCTCACTTTTTATAACAAAGTCGCTTCCCGCTGTCTGTCTGTCCCTATATAATCAGCCTATAATGTTCCCACTGGCTGGGACACACGGCCTTCTCTCTATGAGAAGGAATGGGCTATAATCCACCACGAGGGCCCAGTGCGGGTTGGTAGATGTCTTCGAAATTTTTGTCCTAGGACATGCCAGTTTCCTCACGATGTTTTCCTGCACCGTTTTGAGAGCAGTGGTGATGAAATAAATTACACAAAGTAATGCGCCTGCCTGGGTTCGAACCCACGACTTACTGGTCGTAAGTCGGGGCCGCCACCACTGGCCCACCGCTGCTCTATGTCTGTCCCTATGTATGCTTAGATTTATAAAATTACGCAACGGATTTTGATGCCGTTTTTTTTAAATAAATAGAGTGATTCAAGAGGAAGGTTTATATGTATCACATTGCACCCGTGCGAAGCCGGGGCGGGTCGCTAGTTTGGTATAAACAGTTAGATCGTTGAGTAGCCTAGGTATTCAGGTACCGAGGTAGGTACCTTGCCCACAGAATAAATAGTTGCCCTGCCTTCCACAAATATGATACCTACATGTAAACAGCGTGGGATTTTTATCGTCAAACGTAGACCAAAATAGAAAATATTATATACCTCATTAACATAATATATTTATTTTTGTTTTCAACTAAATGGTAACGACTTTCTTTTCCGGCAGAGACAGATATGTTCGCCTGGCCATTTTTAGTTACTGACCGGTTATTCTACAACATAGTACTATTTATATGATATATCTTTGTGGACAATAATTGAGTGTTTAACATCTCTGAGAAAAAATCCATTGACGTTTGACGCTATTGTGTGAAAATATAGAATTTATGTCGATGACTGTCAATGGGAAATGTTGAGAGTAAAATCTCAATTGTGTTGGTTGCGTATAAAAATAGACTTGTTTTGCAATGTTATTATGAAAAAGCAAATCTTATCTTGAACTGGAAAACAGCTGATCTTTTTAGAGTTCCGTGCCCAAGGGGTAAAAACGGAACCGGTCCGTCTGTCTGTCTGTCACCAGGCTGTATCTCATGAACCGTTATAGCTAGACAGTTGAAATTTTCACAGATGATGTATTTCTGTTGCCGCTATAATACCAAATGCTAAAATCAGAATAAAATAAATGTTGAGGGTCTCCCATACAACAAAAGTGATGTTTTTTATTTTTTTTAATAATATACGGAACCCTTCGTGCGCGGGTCCGACTCGCACTGGCGGTTTTTTTAACTACATAAGCTGAAAAAAGCCATCAAATGGATTTGACGAATAAGCTTTATGTTAGCTACCAAAATTTGTCTAGAATGCTTAGTCACAAAACATAGGAAAAATAATAACTATGTAGGTGTAAACTATTGCGTAGCGTCTTTTAAAACTTTCCACAACAAGAATTATTTATAGGAACAGAACGAAATGAAGACTTTTTTTTTGCGTTCAAGTGGATAATAGTACGACTATTATAAAAAAAAAGTCTACAACGATGTACTCAAATATAAACAGCAATGTTGATAAAATTCCTGCATATGTTAGGTAGAAACAATGACACCATTCATGCATATCAGCATATCACTAATGGATTACATGTGGATTATACATAGGTATTTTACTATAACATACTTCCAAAATTATCATATTTATTATCTCGCGTTCAAGTACTTACATTATTTTACATATTTCCGTCTAATATTTCGTGATATCGATGTGGCAAAGTTCAGTGAATGAACTATCAAACCACGTGTTGACTTGTGCCTACGCCCTACACCGTTTTTCAGTTTTATTACCACTATAGTATCAGCCATAAAAATAAAAGAAAAACATTTTAAAGGTTAACCAGTACTCGAGAGAATAACAAAAATACTCTGAGTCACTGCTTCTATTTTCGAGACACATCGGGCCAATGGCCCATTTTTTGTGGCCTGCAGTACATTACCTCAAGTGTTCCTATTAACTTTATGATATTACACTGTAGTGAGTAACAGGATTTTTTGCGAGTAAATTAAATCCATCTTAAAATGACGCTAGTAATTAATTTTGAGCTAGGATGTCAATCATAAAGTGATGGGATGTCATCTTGAACTGATAAACTTAATTTGATTCCGTTGACATTTGAATGGTTTGCCATGAAGAAATGAATACGATTAATTAGGTTCCGCGAGTTTTTATACGACAAAAGTTGATGGGGAGATGGATAGTAAATTCTTTATTGTACCTCAAAAGCGCCCGCATACAAAATTAATTTAAGGATTGTCAAGAACCAAGGGTAATAATAAACATCTATGATGATAATCTATGATTTGATATACATATAATAATTTATTATAAGTTCATCATAGCTTATAACATTAGAGATGTTTATTGTTACCCGTGGTTCTTAACAACCCTTTTATTATTTAATAAAATATTATTATGTCAGACGATTAAATCATAATCTAAGCCGGCAATATGAAATAACATAACGGTAGTTCTAGCTCTAATTAACTTACCCTATTTTACCGCCATTGAACAGCGAGAGGTTTAGTCACCACTGAGCTAGCGTAAACAGCTAATAGGAGGTACTATAAAGTTCCAGACTGATCATTTTTTTTTTGTTATTGGCATCTCGCAGTTCAGCCTATGAGGCTGGCTACTATAAATACGAGTTGGTATGTACTTATGCGACAAAGGTACTTACTCTGCTTGGTATGCATTTTGGATTAGGTCTTTGCGGTATGTGGAACACCTGTTTGTGCTCAGTTAAATGTGTGCGCTGGATGGACTGGACCTCGTCACAATTTATTAGCAGCTTGACTTGAAGCCGTTGTAATTGCTTGTATCTACGGTTCTACGACTAACTAGCTACTGCTTCAAAACAGGTACTTACATTGGATTATCCGTCAAACATTTCATGAATTCGGAAATCTGGTTTAACAATCACATCTGTTTGCTGAACAAAGTAAAGGAAACATTACAATTTCAACGAGATATCAAATATCAACATTGTCAACGTTGTTGTCATGTTATTTCACTATCATCGTTCCTGCCCTTAGCCCAGTTTATTTGGGGTCGGCGCAGCTTGTCTTCTTCTTCCATACTTCTCTATATTACGTCATCTCAGTAGTCACCTCATGTTATTTCACTAATCACTATTTATTTAACCTTTTATTTGATCTTGTTAACTGAAAATAGTTTCTCTAATTAAACCAAGTGGGTCTAATGACTTCGATCAGTAACCTTTAGAAATGCCCGGTACATGTACACGTGCCAAAAGAGCGCGACGAATTGATAGATGAGATAGATCCACGCGTTGCCTGTCGTCAGGCGCTTTCGAGCCTCAATTCCATTTTTGAAATAATTAGTACTTTTTTTTTTCTTGAAAATCAACATTTTATTATCGAATTCCGAATTGGCGTTTATTTTACGTTTTGAATTAAATATTGATATTCGAATTTCGAATTGGCGGTTTGCACTGTTTTTTTTTTTGTGTATTCACGTGACAGTATGCTGTCAATCTAAATTATTTTCGGTAGAATTAGCTGTGTCACCTGTGCCAGCTGTGTGTGTATGACAATAGTCAATAATAGCCAATTAGGAAATTTACAATTGGCTTTTTATTGACAACTTTTTACGGCTAAAAGTTACTTAGATCATTTCTTCTGTCATTCATGTACCTACATATCATTTCACGAGTTGGAGTTAGCGCTAAGAAACTTGTATCTACTAAAGAATGCTATTGATAGTTGGGCTATCATCACTCCAATTAAAACAATAAACACGACGTATTTAATATAAAAACATTATAATAACAGTTCATCTAAGCAACTTGCTAACTAACTAGCAACTAGCTAACTTTGTGGGTGGTCTTTGAAACGGATATTTATTATGTCAAACAAGATTCTATTTGCAGATCCATGGGACAATTGGGTAGATTATTGCGTGGGCGACAGATTCCACCGTTTCCTTTTGCTATTTATAAACAATGACAGAATGGACGAATTTGTTGATTAAGGAATTTTATAGAGAAGGCCCCTAATAATTGGTAGGTACCTAGTTGTTTTGACTATTTATTATGAAGATTTAAAGCTCGTGGAGATCAAGCGCTGAACAAAAAGCAATTGGATCTAACGTTTAGTTAGACTAAGTAGGTATTAACAGCTAATAGTGACGTTTTTCCATCTGGCTAAAGAGCATATTTGGTTGGAGTGTAGCCTTAGGGGCGCTATGGCGCGGGACTTAGAAAATTTTTCGTTTTTTTTTTCAAATTGGTACCATACGCTTATAGGCACCATGAGCCGTGCAGAAAACAAAAAAAAATTAGGTAAAAAAAATTTTTGGGACTTTCTCAATTATAATTCTCCTTACTTTTCACCTTGAGTACGGTTAGGGGCAAACACTTAGAAAAGCTTTCGAATTTTTTTTTTTTTTCGAATTGCTACCATACGCTTATAGGCACCATGAGCCGTGCAGAAAACAAAACGGTGTGTACCTGCAAATATATCCATAGGTTAGGTTAGGTTAGAACTGTGACCAACTACGCGCGAGCCGAGCGAGCGAAGCGAGCGGTGCCGCGGCGGCGGCCGGTGAGCGCTACCTCGAAATTGAACGCGAAATTTTTCTAAGTATTTTTTTCATAGTGCCCCTAAGACGACACTCTGACCGCATATTTTATTGTAGTATTTGCGAGAGTTATGTGCTTCGGACCTCTGTTGAATTTTTGAGTTATGAGTTTCTATAGCCTACGATGAATGAGTTACAATGAGGCCTATCTTTTTTGAGCTCACCAGATGGCGCCACTGTCGATTAAGGTCCTGTCAATAATACTATTTTATACTTTAAAGTACCAATAACTTCATAAAGTTTATTTTATTACGTATAGCAACATAATGTGACCTTCAGGTTCATATATTTACAATATTCTCCTTAAAATTAGCAATCATGAAACATTTAAAAATCATTTTATCTCCAAGTACTGAAAATTATGATTCTAAATTGCTACTTAAAATCTTCAAGTCATAATTAATCAGGAATGGCTCAATCTAGACCACAATCGTGAATATTTGTAAAAATACGTGTTAAAGCAGCACGCAACGCGCGAACAATCTATGACATCTGACATTTCAGTGCCCCCGCGCTACACTAGCCCCTCTAGCGGCGAATTCATACGCGATAGCCCCCATTGATTTGTAGTTTACCAGCAAAGGTACGAGCTGAGGTAAACCACAAACATTAGTGTTTGACATTTGGACTTTAAACGTAGAATCTCCTTTTGGTGATCACGGTGCCATCTGCAAAACTGTACCTACTGAGTCTATTTATCCCAAAACTGAGGTATCCGTCTCATCACATGACATAATAACTTACACAATGACTATACATATTATATTTAACAAAACACCTCTAAGTTCGTGGCGAAAGGGAGACAGAAGGCTTTCACGACCAAATAGTCCTTTCACTCATCTAAACAAATCAAAGTAACAAAACTTACATTGCAAAAAATACCTTCTCTTGTAAAAGCTACAGTTGAATTTAGATTATCGGGCTGTAGACAGAATTCGATCTGCCAAAACGCTTATCGATGGTCAAAATAAAAATAAAAGATGAATGCTTGAAGCTTCAACCGTAATAGATTAATTGGAGGTTGTTAGTAGAAAGTTATTAGTGTGGTCGTAATTACTGTGATGCGTGTACAATAGAACTGATGGACTTTGACCAAAGATAACCCATTTGAAAGGCTATGCCTAAAGAAACAGAAAAGAAGAAGTAAAGTGCAAATAGTGCATACCTAATATCTGCTGTCGCTCAAATTCTACACACTCGCACAAGTAGTTATGATCAAAAAGATATTACAGCTGGACGGTAACCGTGGCCGTGGCCGCGGAGGATCCTCCCATTTCTATACAGGATGAGGAACTCTCCACCCTGTTTTGCATACTTCTAAACTACCAAGGACTAATAGGTAATTAAAAGCTAGAGATTGGAAATGTCAATGCAAGATCCAACAACTTATCTCCAAAAGATAGTAAGAAACCTCCTCATCTCCTTTGTTCTTAGGGAGAATGATATAATAAAACCCGCGAATAGCGAGTCGGACTCACGCATTTAGGGGTCCGTACCATCGCATTGTAGTAGCCCCCTTTAATTTATTTTTATTTATTGTTATAGCGGCAACAGAAATACACATTCTGTGAAAATTTCAACTGTCTATCTATTACGGATCTTGTGTATCCAATAGTATCCATGCTGCTGACAGACAGACGGACGGACGGACAGCGGAGCCTTAGTAATAGGGTCAAGTTAGTTACCATTCGGCTACGGAACCCTAAAAAGTAGCAGAACCTACAGAAAATATCGTGCAACCCGAGGTTAATAAAATAAATAATTGCAAACTACTTCCCTCAAAATAAATCCCGATAAATCTTTCCATGACTCCAGTAGCAGTTACCATACAAGGAAAAACAATTTATTTAATAACGTTTATCATGTAATAGTTAATAAAATAAATAATAGTTAATAAAGTGCAGAGATAAATCACAAAGAACTGCTACTTAATACAAATGACGAAAGAATAACTATGCGAGAAGATGACATATTAAATCTAGAAGATTCTCTGACAGTATCTTTTGTTGTTAATGAAAATATTTATATTGTATCGGATAGTTTTATAAAATTAGACGCGTATAATAATATATCAGTTTTCCCAGTGATATCATTGTTTCGAATGCACGGCGCATGCGCTCTTTGCATACCATTGTTGTAAATCATTCTGCTTTACCTAAGCTGTAGCTATTCTACTCATTGTTATCCGTAAGATAGATGGTGTAGCTTTAATATAGGTAATCAATCTGGCTACTAATGAAACTACTTAAGACACTACAAAGAAAATTAGGTACAACCAAATAGATCCTAAACTTGTAAAAACTCTACCGTAGCTTCTTATTATAATCTGAAAAAACAACATACTCAAAAATATTTTAATAGTACCCAATACGGACAGACACAAGAAAAAAACGACACCACAAATTCCCATAAACAAAACAATACTTAACCTGGCAAAAAACTAAAAAAAACGTGAAGTAAAATGAAATAAAATAAACAGAGGTGCAAGAGCGACAAACATGACATGAAAAGCTGCTTATCCATTAATATATAATACAGTGAGGTGCTCCAATGTGTATGACGTTATTTCCCATGCTACACCATCATAGCATCATAGTGGGTACCACATGCCAATAAAACCAGATGGCGCTGAGGACAAGACATTAAATGAAACCAAGGATTTTATAATGCGTTCTACGAATGTACATGGACTTTTCAGCTTGTCGGATTTAATAACTGCTTTACACGATGTGGATAAAGATTATTTTAGCATGAGCCACGCCACAGTCTTACAGACTTACCAATGTTAGCGTCATCTTCGTTCAAAGAAAATGACACACTTATCGATGCTGAATCGGCTTGAGCTGGTCAGAAAGAGCCTTATACCCTTGCAATAAAAGCGAAAAGGGACATCATTCACCTCGTCCACGACCCGACCATTTTGCTCAAAAAACTCAAACCTCTTTTTGATTGATCTCATTCCGCGTAAATAAGTGTGGTCACTTCCTTAACAAATTTTTGTCTATGATCGTAGAACGCATCATAAATACCTTCGGGATATCATTTAGTTTCTGCTCACCATCGCCACCTATATTTTTTATTCTATTCCTTTTTCCAATTTCAAATTCCCATTTATAATAAAGTGACGTCACAGTGTGGTAAGCCCCTCATGCCATGCGTGGCGCTTACCCTGCGGAGGTGCTGGCCGGGGGACCGGGGGTACGGGCCCTTCTCCCTTCGCTTCAGCTCCTGCTTCACCGGATTCTACATCTGCAATCACACTTTGAACTGAATATTGTGTTTGCTACCCTCACTTGTGTTAAGAACTTGTTCCACAGTTTTTGAGAAGGCACGTATTTACTAGAGAAATCAAAAATTAAACATATTTTTTTTTTAAATCGTTGTGAGGATAGTTAGCTGAAACTTGACCGGTGGTAAAATAGGCTAGGAATGTATCGGGAAAAAGCGTTATATATCTACATGATGAAAGTGCATCTTCATGGAAAACGCACATTGATTTATTCCGCTGTATCAATCAATATGCTCAGCCATCCTACAGCCTGTCATCGACAAGAAGAAGAATATTCGAATTTAGATTATGTTTTGTTTTTATTGCTTTTTGCCTTTGTAAGACGGATGATGATTATTACATTATAATTGATGCAAACTTTCTTTACTAGATGGGGGTACCTACCTAATACAATACATAACATCACGCCTCTATCAGAAATTCATTTCTCTATTATTAAAATACCATCGAGTACACTAGAAAGTACAATTAACGCCATGAATAAATACCTACAAAGTCTGAAATCGTTCAACAATATGATGTTAATGTTGAGTCTACAATATAGTTCTGTGCTTGAGACTTGGATATCAACCTTTCATTCAGTTAATTTAATTTATTCTCTCTTCACAATGTTGGTTTCCTTAAAAATAACATTTTTTTCTTTTGACTAGCACTACTAGTTTCTATATATTCCACCATTGGAAGAGACTGGTGCCTGAAGTTATAGGTTTTTGAAGAAGCCTGTGTTACAGGTCACCAGGGCCGGAGCCACAGCAGAACAATACAGTACCCAAAAGGTTTAAAGTCGTCTTGTGTGAACATCATTTATGGTACCAAGAAGAAATATACCAAGTTCAATATTCCTTATCAATGAATTGATGGATGTGATCTAATCCAGTCAAAGCTTGTGATAAATCAATGTAGCCATAGCTATTAGGTTTATCTACCACAGTGAGCAGAACTTCAGGTTTCGGTACTTCAATTCACATTTGAGTAATTGCATTAGGCATCCTCCATTAAATTGTGGTATGTGGTTTATTTCCTACTGGCCCTGAGATGAATAGACTGTCTTAGTTAAAATAACAAGATAGAAGAGATGTTTAGTTTGTGGCTCACCGATTATATGGGGAGGAAGGGCCATCGACGCGAAAACGGTTACCACGTGAAAAATTTCTATGTAGGCATAGACATTTTTCTTCGCTTATTAAAAAAAAAAGAGCTGTTTCCTACAAAAGTGCAATACCTTCACGGTGAAAATGTATGGAACAGCAGTTTTTTTTTTTTAATAACCGATGAAAAATTTCTATTTGGGGGGGTCATGGGCTCATTATGATGTAAGTACTGAATACGTGGTAACCTTTTTCGCGTCGCTGTCCCTTTCACCCTGTTTATATGACACAACTGTTTTGTTTCTATTGAGTAATAAACTTATTTTGATTAGTGTTTTCTATGACGTCTTAACGCAGGACTAATTCCAGTGTGGAAAGGAGACAGAGCTGTACAGGTCGCCTAGCGCCATCTCTTTCCCACACTGCAATTGCTCCCGCTTTAAGACGTCATGGTAGGCCACCCGGTCGATAATAGGCAGTATTGGTTATGGTGTTTTAATGTTATACTCTGTACCAGCAAAGAGTTTTTCATTTTAACTGTTTTTTTGGCAGCTCTAAAATTTCCAGAGTGACTTTACAAACAACACAGGTAATCATTAAAATCGTCATATCTCACGAACATTTGTAGAAACAATTGCTAGAAAAATCTAAAATTAGTTAAAGTAACGTCGCCATCGGTCAGTGAGCACACTGAGAGCCGACGGGAATCCCAACCATTATTAATTAGCTAAAATTATAGACCTGAACAATTCCGAATAAAAATACCACATCATTACATGAATGATTATCTTTTTTTATTATAACTTTAGTCACACTTTAGCGTTATTAACCCTACCTAATTTAAGCTTAGGTATTTGTTTTTCGGTTCTTACCAACCGACTTTGTAAAGTCACAAAAAAGATATAAAATTACGGTTTTAGCATTTTGTTTGTTTGTTCTGAGTTTCTGACATTGAGTTTTGGCCATCGCACTTTGGATGACCGATAACAGTTAGCTTGTCATTTATCTCACACTCACGCATGAAATGCAGTAATGTCTTTAAATAATAAGGGAATGTACCCATGCTACGTGACCGGGGGGGTCTTCAAAATACCAGTTTGGTTTTCGTCACGTAGTCAATATCCTCTAGGAGGGAAATCTCGCATTTTTTCGAGCTATTATTATTCAAATATGGCGCGCAGCGTTTAGCCCTTATTAACTCACAGTTGGCAATACGCACATCATATGCCAGGACTTCTTGATAATATTTTTTTTACTTGTAATTATAGGTATGCATGCACTCTTGGCGTTACGCGGCCAGCAACGTATTAATAAAGACAAATATGAGCCAAATTTTTTTTTTTTACTTTCTTTTGGCAAAAAATGATTTAAAACCATATTTATGAGTTACTATGTCAAAACTAGAGGGGGCTTGGCATATACTACGGGTGGTCAGCGAGGGGGGCAGAACGGTTAAAAGATTGCAAAAAGTGGGTCACGTAGTATTATTATTATTTATTTAATTATTTTTTTATCAAATGGTACAAAAAATAAGTCTACTATAAGCCCCACAAAACCGTTGTAATGGTTTGACTGTGGGGTCGGTGAGTCTCTAGACACTCATACATTCTTACAACTAGATATAATTAGAAAAATTTAAGTTAGTTTAATTAAGGCTATAGTTTTGTTAGTATTAAGTATTCGTAACAATGGTGCTTATGTATTATGTTAGTATTGTTAGTATAATAATAATTAACATTTTTAACATAGACACAACTTTTGTTAGTACTATGAAAACGTATAACTAGTGTTAGTAACGTTTTTTTTTTTCATTTGTTTTGTATGGGTACGTTCCTTATGCTAATAGCAATCGGCTGTTACGAATGCTGCAAATGAAATGAATTGGTATCGGTAATTATTAGTAACTTGGCAAATGTGAATGCGTACAGTATTTTAATCGTGAATTTTGTATTTATAAGAATTCTAGTAACTAAAAATCGACCATTTTTATTTTCTTTTAACTTGCAGAACTGTTTTTCCCATGGTTTTTATTTCATCCTAAAAATGATACATAGTCGAATAATTAATAATTTGTTTTTTTATTATACCAAATAAATAAAATAAACTGTCGGTGAGTTTTTGATAAACAACTAGAAATAAGTACCTCTATGGTGCGGTCTCACAAAATACATGAAAAAAAACTGCATACGAAACAATTTTGAGAATACTAATTGTATTCCAGTAATTATAACTATAATTGCTATTGTTTGGCGGTTATTATTTGATACTCAGATAAGTGTATTTTCCAACACAGCGGTGGAACAGGGCAAATCGTTAATTAGATTTGAATTTATAATTGTTTCAAAGTAGTTTTTACATTGCTTAGTCGATGCACACAGTCATCCGCTTATTCTAGATTAAGATAACATCAATTAAATAATGCTCTTTATCTTACTTATTCGAGAAAAATCGTCGTTAAAGAAGGCCCAAGCGAAGTGGCGAGATGAATTAGACCATTTAAAAAAATACCACGACTAAGAACAGCTGCGAGAAGTGGAAAGAACAGAACCCCATGCAGGACAAAGGCCTCGATTATGCTAATTATTTTAATTCTTTATTTTTATGCATCCACAGAGATTAGAGATTAATGCTTGCAAACTTTTTTGAGATTCGTGATTGCATTCGCGACCGTTACTGACCGTTTTTTTTTAAATAGGTCTTTTGGCCTTTTTATAACAAGATCCAGGCCATTTGGTCGTTTTTCAAGTCCTTTTGGCGATAATTTGCAAAACCCTGTAGTTCAATGTCCTAACTTCTGAGATCTTATTTTAAAGTACTTGTCTCTCAATAGTTTTAATTATTCATTTAATAATATCGCAATTAATTTGATTTTAAAAACTTTCCTGATTTATACACCTACCTTATTAGACAAAATACCTCTTCTGAACTAAGTTCTTTCTTCGATCTCAAATGTTCATAGGCCTATACTATTATAAGTACCTGCATATAGAGTTAGAATTACATGATTGTGTTTATACTCGTATAGATAGTTAAAAATGGATAGTGGATATAATTATTATCTTTCAATTCACTAATAATGCATGAGGATAAGATAAGTCGTAGTCGAATTATCCATCCGGACTATCGCGCCGTCTTTCGTGAATTTCATAAAACTATTCGTGTTTCAAGATAAAAGATTGATATTTTATTTATATGTTTCGGATTCTTGGATTCGAATATTATACTTAACGATTACAATTTCGTGAATATCATGTTTTATATTCACGACACATATATTTATCTATTAGAACCTTCAACCTTAATACAATCTGGTTCTTCTAACCTAACAGGCAGACTGATGTGTTGCTGGGGAGTTTCTTAGGCACTCTTTTTCCCAGCTACCACTAGCTCTAACACTAGGAAGGGTCGAAGGGTGGGGGGAGTATTGAGGGACAGTCTCTTATAAACCTTGGCCTTCAAAAAGTGCTGATTATCAGCCTAATTTGAATAAATGACTTTTTTTTTGTTTTTTTTTTCGTAAAAAAACGAAAGGTCATTTATTCAGGGCGAGGCTGAAAACGAGTAGCATTTTAAAATTTAAAAAAACGGTAAAAATTACATAAATGACAGTCTCCTTAAACGCCCGTCATTTATTATGGCTATCTTACGAGAATTAAACAAAAAAAAATGTTTTTTTTTTTTTTGAAAATTTGACATTCGAAATTATATATTTTAGTTTATATATCCTTGTGTTTTAGCTGGGGTGCAGTAATGTCGGAACAATCTCCTTTACCAACACCAACACTCTGGTCATTCCTATCAATCTCCATTTGTCAAACTTTATTTCGCATAACGAAGATTGTGGCAAATAGAATTCATTAACGAAACACATTTGATCAATTTGAATTCAAATATTGTACCTCAAGACTCAAGATCGTATGGAACTTTTATATTTTGTTGATTGGCTCTCATTGATTAGAATTGTCTTGTACATTTATTTTATAGCTTAATATAAAGGAAGGTAGGTACGTACCAGAGCTTTTCGAATACAATTGATTAACCAACGCAGAATTGTTTGCACTGCAGTCCTTTAATGATATAATACTTAGGTCTTCGTGACTACATGTTTGACATGAAATTTTGTTTATTTTAACTTTATCCATTACACTTAATAACCCTCCTTTTTAGCTTCGCCGCCGTCGGGTACGAAAGTACTGATTCTTTATCGGAACTTTCCTCAATACGGATGAACAGACGGATTTACTTGAAAAAAGTGCCAAGCGATCAGCCTGACTTGAGTCGGGAAAACAGAAAAATTATTTCAGTGGTTACATTAGCTATTAAAAAGAACTAAACCAATGTTTGATCAAGTAAATAAGCCCCATTTTCTGACTGCCTACTTTACCTAAGTAGTATAATTCAATATTTGCTGTGGAGCCGCGAGTTACGCAGATTCAACAATGGATTACAATGTATGCTTATGCTTAAATTATATATGAGAACTTTGTTTGCTTAAGAGCAAAGAAATGTACCGTTTCCGTGAATAATTTCTGTTCAAGAATTAGGTTAAACTGGGATACTTTCCAGTGGTCAAAGCAATCCACATATTTACTTAATCTTTTTATATGTAAGTATTTTGCCTCAATTTAAAAATATTCCCCGCAAAACCCCAACTGAAAATAATCCCAAGTGAAGATCTCAGCCTTATGCCATCAATAATAGATCTCCTACTACAAATTAGCAATTTATCTATACTAATATTATAAAGAGATAAAGTTTGTGAGTATGTGAGGTTGTAGGGGGTACTCACTGGATCTACCGAACCGATTTTGAAAATTCTTTTATTAATAGGAGGCTACATTATCCCCGAGTACCATAGGCTATATTTACAACGTGCCCATGGGATAATTTCCGACTAAAACGCGAGCGAAGCCGCGGGCAACAACTAGTAGAACATAAAATGTTAACACCATTTAGATCTACACATACATAATCATATAACCGTACCAATCTTAGCTAATAACAAATAAGTAACAAGTGATCCGATACAAAACAGGTCTCTTATAAAACCATCACGCATTCTCGTTACTAGTATGATCTTCAAGTTATGTAGTACAACAGCAGTGGATTGGACACAGTCCATCATTCTACGTCAGGTATTGTAACTCGGGCAGCCATAACGTAACCGACAAATAAGCATTGTTCTTACTTCACCGATCAAAGGACTTTGGACAAACATGTCTGCCCATGTCCAGCCAATGTCATGAGGCAGTATGGTGCGTGTCTATGGCTAATTGTACGATGCGAATGACTGATAGGTGTAGGTTATTTTAATTGAAGCTATTTGTGGAAAATGCCTCTCTGTCTTTTGTAGAAAACGCGATCCTGCTGATGGTTTTGTAATGAATTGCCAGTATTCGGGTTATTGTTTTTACCTTTTTAAGGTTTGCTCAGAGATATTTCATTCAAGAAATAACTTCCGCGATACTGATAAATATGGTTTTGAAATATGTTTTTAGTATTTGGATCGTCTGTATCTTTCCTTTCTAAGGTTCAAGAAAATATATTCATGCATGTGCCACCTTTTTTTTTCGGATGGGTATCATCAAATGATCCCTCCCGTTCTGGATGGAGTGGAAGAGAGTGTCAGACTTGTACTCATGTACTACTAAAACCTTTCCATGTTCCTTCTTAGCCCTTTGTGTTTCAGGGCCGCGGTATCTCTTTCAATCAATCCCGCAACCCCGGCAGTCCCGACCCCTTTCGATTTGCTGACATCACGTAGTGAGAAACTACAGAAATATCTGTTGACG
Source organism: Eugnorisma glareosa (assembly GCA_947578425.1). Taxonomy (NCBI): domain Eukaryota; kingdom Metazoa; phylum Arthropoda; class Insecta; order Lepidoptera; family Noctuidae; genus Eugnorisma; species Eugnorisma glareosa. The sequence goes on from OX387959.1 coordinate 18,469,755, forward strand.
TGTAAATGCGAGCCAAATGCAAGTGGCAAATGGCAACGAAACTTGCTAATAGCGCAATTATATGGTTCTTTATTGTTCTGTCCTTATACAGCGAATGCATCGGTCCCTTTGCTAAAAGGCATAACAGCTATGTACAAAGTATGCACCCCACACCTGCCAATTTCTACGCTGTTACCTATCTAATAATATTTTGATCACAATACATAATGTAGTGTCTAATAATTAAACTCAGTGTCACGACACGTCACATTAATATCTGATAATGTGGATTTAAAAAATATATTAGATAAAGGAGGTATATCTTGAACATTTCGATTACATAATGCCTTAATAAAAAACAGTAAAATGAATTGCTTTGAATGGTAAGGCCATAAACATTTTTCCAGAGATTTTTTTTAAGGAGTTTAGAGAAAATATATTATTACTATTTGAACAGTAAACATGGTAAATATCTTGTTTCTAGTGTTAATGATAAATATATTATTATTATATATCGTATTTTTCCAGACAGAAAAGCAGAGTCCATTTTGATTTCGACCGAGCACTTAAAATTATAAGAATTTCTGTGAAAATATTAAAATATTAGTATATAAATATTCAAAACTACGTAGGTAACGGAAATAGCGTAGGTAGGTACCTACCTATGTTATTTTTTACTGACGAAACGAGTAGTTTGTTATTTCTAAATATTATATACTGTTTAATGTCTGGAACGTATTGTTATAATAAGCATTGCTAAGCACGCTCTTTTTATAGGCATTATTTCGCGCAACTGTCCAACAACAAAATGATAACCACACTTTTTTGGGTTTCACACCCTTGCTTTTCCAATGGCCATAAAGAAAAAAAAAGTCCAAGATACAGACAGGTACAATGTCTAAGACAAAGCATGAGCTTAGTGATGTTTATAGATCTCGACCTTAGTCTTCCCAAAACTAATCTCAATTTCGTACGGATTGAAGTCACGACTTTTATACCGCCGCGATTTTGCAGCAATCGGGTCAAAAACAAATGAGCGAAATAATCGGTTTGAATGTCAAACGTTTAAAGCTCTTAGCACACTTATAAGCACTGCACCGGTTCGGCAACACCTCACTTTACTGACTAATCATGATCCGAAGCGCATTAAGGAAGGAGTTCCATTAAAAAATACCGAATGTCTCAAATTGAGGCGATGAAGATCCCCTTGCAGGGCTTATAACCGTGCGATGACCTAAACGTCACATGAAACCGTGAAATATATAATAAACATAAACTCTTTGAGGACGCGACCTACATTAAAGTATATTTTTAGATTCTCTGGTCTATTTTCGCGACAATTCCCACAATATGTAACAGTTGTTTACACTTAACTTGTATATTGTACTCGGTTCTAATTTAATTAAGCCTAATTTAATTAACCTATTTATTTAGGGCAAACAGTTTACAGGGAAACGATCTGTTCGTGCCAACAAACAGGGAAACTTAAGTAGCGTTGCTGGTTTACATAGTTTTTTCAGTACATTTTCAGAGGTTTAGGGCTATTTAGCAAAGAAAATTTCATGTTAATTTCCTAGAGAAACGGTAAATGCTGGCCGAATTAACTGACTACCATTCATTGGAGGGTTACATATTTTTGTAAAAGTCAGGCATTGTCTCCTCCCAGGGTTGCGGGACTGTTCGAAAGAGATACCGCAGCCCTGGAACACAAAGGGCAAAGTAAGTAAGTAAGTAAGTAAATCATTTATTTGCGTAATACATGGTATACATTGATGTTAATATTATTACAGTAGCTCAACATGTTTCGCTAAGATATAACATAGCATGCAAAAATTTATATTTTGACAATTGGAATCAACATCTCACATCCATAAAATCTTTTAAACTGTAAAAATAGAAGGAACATGGATGGGTCGTAGTCAGTAAAAGTCTGACACTCCCTCCTGCTCAGCCCAGAGCGGGAGGGGTTATTTGATGATTTCAAATCCGAAAAAAAAGAAAAAAAAAGTAATTGTCTCCGCCTCTAAACATTTGCGTGCTTAATTAATTTAATTAATAAATAGGCTCGTGGTTAATAACAGCCGTCCGGGTCGATCTTTTGGTTAAGCCGTGCTTGCCTAGGTTGGTCTGTGGATGGGTGTCCACTCATTACATACCGAGTTTCCTCCGTGTCTCGGAAACCACGTTAAGCCGTTCGTCTCGGCTGTCTTTTGTAGATCTTTGACTGTCGGTACCTACAGGTAGCCAAGGCCCGAAAGTTTGACCGCCGGTGTTACCAATGAGTGTCGTATTAAACAGTACTAACTGGCTTGTGGAGGTCAGATAGGCAGTCGCTCCATGTAAAAAACTGGTATTCAGCTGCATCCGGTTGGCTGGAAGCCGACCCCAACTTAGTTGGGAAAACACGAGGCGGTCGGTGATGAAATGGAATAGGAAAGTTTGTATGGAAATTCTTCATTTTTGCCGACGGGAAATTCATCAGGCACACGGCTTGTGCTCTACCTAACTTTACTATTAAAAAATACGATAGATAGCATAAGCATAATCAGCCTATAATGTTCCCACCGCTGGGACACTCGGCCTCCTCTATATGAGAGGGAATGGGCTATAATCCACCACGCGGGCCCAGTGCGGGTTGGTAGATGTCACATGTCTTCGAATTTTTGGTTCTAAGATATGCTGGATTCCTCACGATGTTTTCATTCACCGTTTTGAGAGCAGTGGTGATGAAATAAATTACACAAAATAATACGCCTGCCTGGGTTCGAACCCACGATTTCCTGCTCGTAAGTCGGCGACGCCACCACTGAGCCACCGCTGCTCTCTACGGTAGATAAACTGGCTGAAATGGATTTCCAAATACAAGTAGATAGATACTCCTTTCCTTATTAAATAAGATATCATTCATTCCGTCCACTATCTATACGGCGTCATTCTAATGCACTCCTTATTAGTTTAACACCAGCTTATGATAACACTGTTATCACACATTAAGCCGAACTGTCCAGGAGTTTGTCTTAGATAATAGGAAGGAATTTTGATATTTATTGTTTGTTATATTAATATTAACCACGTAATAGTCTCTGATGAGAGTTATCTAGAATAATGACAAGTGAAGTAAAAGTTTATTACACGAAGGACTTAGATAATTATATAGATTTGTGAATAGTAATTATGGAATCTAACTTATTAATCCCCGAAAGGCGAGGCAGAGGTGTACCTATGACACTCACATTTCGCAGGTTATGTTTAAGTCCCATGTAATAGGGGGCGAGCCTATTGCCATCAACCGGGCACAAATCCAGGCTCCGTGGCTGCTACTGAGAAATTCCTGATAGAAAAACCCAATAACAATTTTCCCGACCCGGGAATCGAACCCAGGACCTGATGCTCAGCAGTTGCGATTGCGACCACTAGACCGACGAGGCAGTCAATTAAGGAATCTTGTTTGTTTTTTATTAATTAGAAGACAACAGACAGCTCTGTACTTATCGTGGTACGGCTATTAAGATATAACTTTAAAAATAGGTACAGTGGTTTGTCAAATACCTAATTTGTTTATCACTTCAAGCACACAGAATGTCCTTGTACATACAGAGGCGCCCGGACTAATAACTTGGCATTATTTCTACGAGTCAACTTTGGGTACAAAACACTGTTATGAGCAATTCAATGTATAAAGGATGTTAAGCCCTTAACGAAGCCAAAAGGCACTTGTTCTCCCCGTCATTGTGATCTTTTTTTTGTTCTAGACTATACCTGGGAACCTTCTAGTTACGGAGATATTGGGGGTCAAAATTCCAACTTTTTTACTAGTTTACTTTTAAATACGTGTTTTTAATGTGAGATTTTTATCTGATCTTTAAAAACTTCCACGACCCCCGTACTATTCAATCCATCCATCAGCACAATGTTTGGAGTGAGTCCTACCGTAAAACGTGATTTTTCACCCCAAAAAAAAGTCGTTTCCCAGTAATATTTTTTGCGTAAAGGTACTTAGTTTTAATGACGGCTTCGTGAAGAGTCCTGTTACACCCTGTATACGTTGGAAAAATAAAAACATTGTAGCATCAAATGAATGTAAACTCCGCCAATACAATACTACTTCTATCTGTCAGTGACCACAGACATAGCCATAGAGTAGCTATTTCAACCTCTTTGTTTCTACAAATATTCTAAACAAAGGTTTATTTGTTTATATTTAAACCATAGCTATTATAAACATAGAGGACTATGTAGCCTATTGTCATAATCTTGCATCATAGGTTTATTTACAGAAGCAAGCGATGGCGTTCTAGCTGATCATCACTTGACAACAGGAAAAAAATACACAACTAACTTCTGTTGTCAATTTAAACAAGTTAGGATATGGATGGATTTGTTATTCCACGTATGAAAAACTTGCCTTCTGGCGTTGGATAAAACGGAAGTAGCAAACCAGCAGTTTTTTTTATTTCTGAAGAGACATTTTTATAAGCTCCAGGCTCACTTCTAGACTCACGTCTATCGGTAAAGTAACCGATAAATGTCTAGAAGCATGTTATTATATTTTGTTACATCATAAGTTGCGAATTGTAGGTTACCGACTTATGTACTTTGTTTATCTTAGATAATGTACAGAAGCACCAGTAAAACCTACCCTTCTAAACAATAGGGCAATAAATAGTTTAAAGTCAAACCTATTCTCCTCCTAAAGCAGCGAAGTAGCTATCAATTCTGGCAAAAAGGCTATTCTTATTATGATTTTGGCAAAAAAAAAATGTGATTTTAATCAATTATTTTCCATACCTACTTATTCTCAGTAAAATAGCCCTATAATCCCTATTAAAGATTTCAATGGCATCATATCACAATCTAGGCTGCGAAGATGCTTTGGTAGCACGATTACACGTTCATTCACACGGTCGTTCGTGTGATGTGACATAATCTAGAAGTAGCCGATTGTGTAATTTGTTGGCGTTGACAGACATATGTTCCTGTTGACACCTCTAAAATAGATCCCTGCATTCAAATCGTTGCTCCATCGCGTGGTATTGCTTTCTGATGGAGGACGGCCGCCGCGAAGTTTGAAGTTATATATATTATTTGATAGATGTTTGCGCTACATTATTATTCCGAATGAATTTAATGCAAAAATATGTCAAAAGAAAATTGACATATTTAAGCATTAAATTCATTTTTACATTTTTTTTTTTACATGTTTGTTTGATGGTTAGTAACTGAAAACCGTATCTTGTAAATAGCACCGAATAGCTTTTCCAGTTATACTAGTTTTCCTTTCCAACAAGAAAAGTCAGTTTCTTGCAAATTGATATAATTAATAGGTAATTGATCGCACGTTAACCTGCATTGCTTATCAATAAACACTATCGAAATGGGCCATTACAGTAATAAACTAAATTAAGTGTTCAAGGTGAACGAGATTATACGTATTAAAGAATAAAGTGACAAATGAACATCGCTTTCGCGGGGAAAATAAAAAATATCTTATCTTCGTGTAATTGTAAATGAAATTTTCACGATTCAATAAGCGACTAATGTTTACCTTTATCTGTAAGTGAATTTTTATGAACTCCAACATAATTGAATGTGAAAATGTTGCTGAATTCGTATGTTTTTTATTTCTGTCAGTCATCTAGGTATATCCCGACACAAAATCTACTGAAACGTGCGATAAAATGTAGTTAAACCAAATTACATAGGTTTTGGAATTTATAGCAGACGCAGTCAGACTCTGGTGCCTATTTTCAGTGACGTAGTGCACAAGTGAAGTGTTACTAACATAGTTTTAAGGTTCTATTTACTAATACAATTTGTGTTGTACCATATTTATGTTAGTCTGTAAGCTATATATATATGGGCCAAAGTAAGCTGAAAATAAATGGATGTTCTTGTTGTTGTATTTTCACAAATACGAAGCGGCACCTTAAATTAAATTCTTGAATGTTCACTTACGCCTAATTATTCGTCTGACAGGGGAAAAAGAAAACGTGTTGCGGCGATCCCAAATAGAATGGGACAAGGGCAGAAAGATGCTAATTAGCTACTTAATTTATAAGTTTAGATATATATATTTTTGTGCATGTTGTGGTCTCCTGTAATTGAAGCAGTACCTACGAAATACTCTTTTCACTTCTCATGCTCTATAAGTTCGTCTTTATGTCGTGTGTAGGCGATATAAAGTCGCTTTTTATGCTCTAGAGCATAAAGTAAAATCTTCGTCGAAGACCAAGGCAATCGGTCCAACAGCCACACGAACAACTTCAACTTCATAGAATAACCTCTTTATTTTAATTCGTTTCGTTAGTATTCTAAGAACAAGGCTAGGATACCAACAGTCAAAGTACAATATTATACTTATATTTTTTATTTCGTTCATTTATTATTACTCATTGCCATAACGTTACTTTCAATTTTAATTAAATTTACTAAATTTACATGTTGTTGTTTCATGTCCTCGCAATCGAAGTGAAAAGTAGAGTGTACAACTTGTCCATAAAACCCATTTTACTCTCTACTTTATATCCATCCTCGCTCGTAAGCTCGTTCGGATGGATAAACGTCTCCCGTAAGTCGCGTAAAATGGTGCGTTTTATGCACTTGATGTATAATCTACTATTGTTGTCCATTATCTACTTGTAATGTTTTGTGTATATATTTTATATTAGACATATCATCCGGGATTCTAAATAGATATTAAACGGGTGGTACCCGAATACAGTTTGCATACAAAACATGCAATCGGTCATACCGATAATGATTAATTATAACAAATCTATGTGACTAATAATGATAGGTATTTCATTATTGTACTTTTGTCTTTGGCGTCCTCAAAATTAAAAATGAAGATAATTTTGTGTTTAGTTTTCCTTATTTTTATTCAAAGGAATGTTTGATTATGATTTGATCTTTGTATATTGATATTATTTGTTATTATCTTTGAATACGTAGATATTAGAAACATTTCTCATGCATTAAATTAATGTTACAAATAAATCTGTTATTCCAATTATTTAGATACTTCGAGTTTTCCTGTAAAGGGACAAAACTTAATTCCTTTTAATTCTACAAACAAAACAACCTACATATATAAAGTACAATTATTTTTCCTGTTAGGTAATTACATTATATATGAATATGTGAGCTTTTAATGGATATGAAAAACCAATCAAGAGGGAATAAAGTCATGAATAAGGAAAAAATACTTGAAAATTATTCAATTTTCAGTAACACACCTAAACATACTAATTAGCCTTGATGGAGGTATAATATTTCATTATACTTTTACGTTAATTGAAAATTAAGTGCATCACCCTAAGGTAGACTGGTAGATAATGCCCAAGGTTTTAATTCCGCCTTTGTACAGTGTGTTTTACATTATGTGCATAAAGTTTTAAAAAATAAATATAACAATAGAGTTCCTTTTCGAATAGATGAATTAATGTATTTTTTGTTAGTCTAGGAATGCCTAGACTTGAATTTCTAGGCTTGACTAAAAAGCTGACTTGGTAGGTACATAGGTTCAGACACCGTACATCAAGCTACCCGAAACTATCAAATTACCCAATTCAACCTTCAACCTAATGCTTTAGCAATAATGTTGAAAATCTATTAAAGAAATTTGACAGATTGTAGCAGCTTGATGTGCTGATGTCTTTACTAAGATCAAACGTTGTTAAGTCATTGAAACTAACAGCGAACTTTCATAAATTATTCAGAAATACGAGTATTTTGGAGACTGTAATAAATTGATAGAGAAGTATTGAAAGCTAACCTGAACTATACCATTCTATCGAAATTGGGGATCCGAGTGTGGAATCCGGGGAATATGTAAATCTAGCTCTTAAGGCTCGTTGTATTTTTTTTTGTTACTAGCTTTTTATTAACATTGTATGTACAAAGTTAATTAAGCGAACTGAATAAATTTATTTATTTTATTATTTACTAGCTGTTGTCCGCGGCTTCGCTCGCGTTTTGGTCGGAAATTATCCCACGGGCACGTTGTAAATATAGCCTATGGTACTCGGGGATAATGTAGCTTCTTAGTAGATATGAAAGAATTTTCAAAATCGGTTCAGGAGATCCAGAGATTACCCCATACAAACTCACAAACTTTACCTCTTTATAATATTAGTATAGATTTATAGGAAAATCAAGAATGTAAAACCCTGTAGCTACAATTTCCATTCGTGTTTTACAAAATCGGTAACTACATTCATATTTTCTTCATGTATGAGTCTTCTCATTCCAAGTTCTCAAGCAAATCAAGGTATGTGATAATAGTATGTGTTATCTTTCAATCTAATCAGTATTAATTTTAACTTTGTGAACTGTTATGTATTGTCAAGGCGCTTGTTATAGACATTTAATCTCCACTTTAGATTTTAATCGCCTAATTTTAACGCTTTCTTTGCTACAACTATTAAGATACCGACTTTTAATATTTACAGTATATCTGTAACTATTAAAAGTATAAAATTGGATATATTCAAACATTGAACTACGAATAGGTGTCAAACGAATTAAATAATGGGTCTAATACTAAACTTTACGAAGCCGTAAGGCACTTGTTCACCCCGTCATCGTGATTTTTTTTTTGTTTTAGACCGTACCTGAGAAACTTCTTCATACGGAGATAATTATTGGGGGTCAAATGGTTAGGAATGCTTGGTTGACGGCTTCGGAAAGGGTCTGTTTACACCTTGTATAAACTAAATTATTAATATATTAATATAAATTATTTTAGGTTAATTTAACATAATTAGTAATTGTTATTAAAGATTTCTTTCACTTACAAACTAAAACTACTTAAAAAGGTTAATATTTTATTATAATTTGTGATGTGATATAAGTCTCATATTGGTTTATTTTGCTACGGAGAATCACTGACTTCTAAGTAACGGGCACCCTAATTAGGGAGTCACATTATTTAAATTATTTTGGCCTTATGTAATAAGCCCATTATGCTCTTCGTCTAGTGGATACTGTTATGTGATGGTTTTTGGTGAAATTGCAAATGTATTTATTTATATATGTTCAGTAAACAAGAACGACAACAACATAAATTTTTCTCCTGAAAGATTTTCTTTGTACAATAATTACTAAGTACTTAACAACCGCAATATAAGGCTTTACCGAGCAACCGCAAGTTCATAAAAAGAATACTTTACTACAATAGTTATTTAGCCACATTGTGTGACTGAAAATGGAACCCTAACATAGTTTGATAAACATCGAATTCCTTATCATAACTTCGTAGAGGTGTCTACGAAGTTTTTAGGCACTACTTTTAGCGGTTTTAGTGAGTTTACTTTTTTGTTATTTTAACAACATAAACTACTTACTGTTTACGGTTTTGCTTGCCATTATTCTTTAGTAGAATCGAAGTCGGCACAAAAATAATAAAACGACCGGTCGTTTTTTCGGAACACTGAACGAACGCACGCGACGCCTCGTAGACAACTGCTACGCTTGCTACGAAACTCGTACGCAGCTAATAATAATACGATTATTATTATCGGATTATTGCCCGCACTGAAAATGCTCTGGTTGTATTCGTTTAAACGCGTGCGTACCGCGCGATGTGCGAACTATGAGTGGTAGTGATCCCGACCAATTTTGTTGGTAGGGTGCTGATAATAAAGTGACAAATTCTAGAATAAACAGTGTCACTTTATGGAGATGGATCAGGCTTAGCTCACAGCCTGGAATATACGCGGTAGAAGGGCACCGGGCACATTAACGCTTGCCGCGTCTCCGTCTACCATTTATGCACGTTCAGAGGTACCTCATAATGCACGCGTGCATGCATCGGTAACTACATACTAGATATGCATTCGAATAAGTAAATAACACTGTTATCAATGCGTTAGCAAAACGGCTATTAAATTAAATTACATTTTTGTAATTTTTATTAGGCTTAATTTACACATTAAAATCTTTCAATTCTATTCTAGATGTCGTTGAAATAAATAAGTCAAAAATTAATTGATGCATTAGTCTCATTTCCGTGTTGTCCTCTTGCTGCTGTCTCTGCATTATTATCTTCTTTTAAATTATTTTATGTGCCGCTCTGACATTTCAAAGGCTCCGAGTGCAGTCAATGCACGCAGAGACATTTTGCTGTTCCTGTCTTTGAAGTTTTATTCAACTGTTTGATATCTGTTCATAAAATAGACAACACATTAAACACATTTATGAAAAATCTTATCCCTTCATTTAGGTGTCGCACGCTCCCACTAAAATCACATTTAACAGCCACTTAACATAGTTAATACTATAACAAACTTCAAAATAAACCGAACCAATTATTTTGGGGCTTCATAAAATTCGAACATATCATAACATATCTGCTTTGAATATATAATTTAAAAACACAAGAAAATATCTAAAGTTTGATACGAATAGCACGTAAGTCATCGCAGAATGAACGATTAATCCAAATGATTTTATAGTACACGTAGCTAATTAAACTCACATACTTATCGTCTTAATTACTGTGATTCGGTGTGCTTAACAAATCAGTACGTGGACCTGTCATGCTTCTAAGTTTTAATTATGGGGTGACAGATTACTAATTAGGGTTCCTTCATTTCATAACAACCCATTTAGTATACGAGACAGATTAGTGCTAGGTCTACCTACATTTAGGAGCTAAAAGAAGTGACATAGCCTCCCCTGACAGGAATCCCGGCTACACTGCTGTTTTCTAGAAAAAGCTAGCTAGATAATTAGATAGTGTACAGCGTTAGTAACAGTAGTGGAGCTAACAGCCACACATAGGTATCACCAAAACTACTTTTGCACATACAAAGGGACTCGCAGTTGTCATTGCTAATGTTAATTACTAATGGATAGAAAAGGAAGGCTTCCTGCAAGAAAAGTGACGTTACAATAGGATGCTGGATAACCGTAGGTGGGGACCTACGGTTATCCAGCATCCTATTGTAACGTAATAAGCCTACCTTCAAGTTGCTTAAAGTATAGTTTTACCCTCAGCTCTGCCTTTGTTTCAAGTAAAATTAATAATATATGTAGGTGGGCGACTTAAAGTTATTAGAGTGACGCCGGAAATGTTTCTGAAATACCCAAGTTCTTTTTGAATTACTCAGTACAGTAGTTATATTTGTCATACCTCTATCAAAAATAAAATTGTAAATAACTCTACGCAAAAAATATTTCAGGGAAACTCACTATTTAAGATTCGACTCAATGTAGCGGACTCAAAACATTGTGCTAATGGATGCATCGAATAGTTTGGGGCCAAGGAGGTATTAAGTTAAAAGATAAAAAAACTTGAATTAAAAAAAATCTTCTGAAAAAGTTGGAACTTTGGCCCCCAATATCTTCAGGTATGGTCGTTCAGGGCATTTTTGCACCAATTATGAAATAATTTAGTTTTACCACTACAGCCATTATAATTCCACGATCTTGACTGAAATCTCGGAAGATATTTATCTAAAACAATACATTTAAAATCGGTCAAATTTCGCGGAAATGTCTTTTATTGTGTGTTATCTACATACTATGTGATTAATTTATTATAACAAAATTATCGTTGACACAATCTGTTTAAAGAGATAAAATTAGTCTTATAATAAAATCATGACAAAATTTAGCCAGATTGGTATTTGGAATGTCATTTAGATTTTATTTATGAACAAAGATCCTTACTTTTTCATCATCGTCTTCCACAGTCCGACTTCACCCACTGCTGTGTATAGGCCTCTCTTTGCTCGTGCCAAGCTCCACGCTCATGTGCCAGCCTCATCCAGGTTATTCCTGCAATGGCATCAATGTCGTCTGCCCATCTCGCCGCCGGAGGACCAGCACTTCTCTTTCCAGTTCTTGGACGCCACTCTAACTCCTGGCTACTACATAATTATAATTGCAAAAGTTTGTGAGGATGGATGAATCTATGTTTGTTACTCTTTCACGCAAAAATTACAGAACGGATTCTCATGAAACTTCACAGTAATATAGTTTATACATCAGAATAACACGCTAGGCTATATGTATATGGTCCCATTAAAATACGTAGACAAATTTTAACACAGCGTTCAGTACGTCTACCCAAAGATATCCAAGCAAAAAAAAAACACTGATCAAAGTGATTAATTTTATTTTGACGTAATGGATGTGTTTATTCTATAGTGCCGCCGTCAATTATTTATTATTTTAGGTCAAAAATTTTACCCGACTACGGCGAAGCCAAAAGGAAGGGTTATGATTTTAGTAGTCTATGAATGTATGTTTGTGTTTACGTATGTTCCTGCTTAGTGCCTAAACTATTAAGGCCCGGGTAACATAGGCTACAAACCGAAAAATAACCCCGGTTTTAATTAGAGCGTGATTTTTTAGTTGTCGAGTTTTAGTGGTAGTATACCAAACAAATTCTTGTTCTACTAACTAAAAGAACAAAAACTGTCGGGAGTAATGACAATGTTGTGCCCAGACAAAAACGCGCGGTTTTTATCTGTTGTTGATGCGGGCTTCCCATTCAATTCACAAATTCTTGGTTAGGTCGACAACCCATGGCCTCTACTATGGGTTTAAGAGACCGGATGATTAATAAAATTGTGAAATTGATTACTACTGATATGACACTACATAAAATACCCAATGTTCTAGTACTTACCCATATAAAGTTCCAACTGTAATGCCTAACCAAGTAAAAATTTTAAATAAAATACTAAGTGTGTAAACAATGTTACTTATTCAAGTATGAAATTAGGTCACATTGACCGGTATTTTAAATGAAAAATAAGAAAAAAATATCTTTGTATTGTCTCGAGGTCAAAGCTCTAAAAATAGGCTAAACAAAGCAATGTAAAGTTAGATACACATCGATTGAAAAAAAAATAGATTGTATTTATCACTGATTATATCCGCTACGTAGTTGATAATAATTGTATTTAATAGGTATGCGATGCACCTGTTAGAAAGGTCGGCCCCTTTCGTAGTGAAAATGCTACAAGATACAGACTAACTGTAATAGTTTGGGACTCACTAGCAACAACACTCCAAAAAAAACATAAAGTCGAGAACCTTCTCGTTTATGGAAGTCGGTTAACTTGTTTTATTTAGGTAATATTTTCAGCCACATATCGCACCTCCGCTCAAATAATGTCATAACTCGAAAAAAATTAAAAACTTTTTGATTGCACCATTTGTTTCAGAATACTTCAAAATCTTATCTCAAACAGTGTCGTGCTTATGGTTTAAATATTTATCCCTAGATGGCACTAGTGTCATTATAATGTTATGTGAAAGTTATGTCATACCAAACAAAAACAGTGTCTTGTCTCGGCTTGCGCCAGGTGGTCGTTTAACTAAATATCGTATATAGTGTTGTTTGTCGAGTTATGACAGTGTATGTTTTTAAGGCTATGGAAACATCTTATTTTTTTTCGCAATGAAACTGTCACATTTCATAACAATTTGCTGGCTTTTATAACAATTTGAGAGTTATTTTGAAGTTAATTCTAATTAGAAGATTCTAAAGATGTTCTCCTCTAAGATATGAGACTTAGGTACTTTCCTGTTTAATTTTGTACTGTTGATTATTGTTAATTCGTTATAATTAAACAATATTTCGTAAATTATTCGTTTTTTTATCCATATAGTGTCACAACTCATTTTTTTTTCATTCATTCAGGATAACTAATACACTATTTTATAGAGCTTTAAAAACCATTGTAACTTTCCAAAAAACTTATAGCGCTAATTTTGTTATTTTTCGATTTAACACCCGAAAAGTGAAAAAAAAGTAGGAATAAATTTCAAACGCCTTTTTCTCGAACGTTTGCTTTTTTGACTTATGACACTATTTGAGCGGAGGTGCGATATGTGTACCTGTTTATGTTTTCCCTGGGTAATAAACAATTTTATATTTTTATTTTATTTCTGCATTGTAAATAGGTACCTATCGGGATTTTTCAGATGTGGTGATAGGACCTCATTGGTCTTACAAAAAAAGTCATATCATTTTTATTGTTTATTTTTGATTTTGAAAAGGCCAATTTTTTTTGGATGTCACGCGGTGTTTCGTATCTAAGCCGTACCAAACATTTAAAGTGTAATAATTATTTCATCAGCTGTTGATTGACACAGTTAAGGTCTGACTTCAGAGGATCACTTTATTTATGAAGGGGATATTTTCAAACGATGATATTCTGGGTAATTTGTATAGTCTGCACCCAGATTTTATTATCTACTAAGTATCAACTAAAAACCTGTTATTTTTTCTCACGTAAAGTTATTTCTAAAGTGACTCACACTGTATCATAGTAGGGGTTATTCCAATCTAAAAGATATTTCCATACATTTTTTTGTCTGTTTTTACGATGCAAAAAAACTGTACGAGCGAAGGTGAGATCGCAAAACAAAATAAAGGGCGGAAGCAGTAATTACAAGCATGTATCAGCTATTAGTCCTCTCATCGACGTTGCAGGAATACAAATGAAGGATTTAGCGCTAATATAGAAGTAGTATATAGTTCTAGATGTAGCAAATTGATTGTTTTTTTAATGTAATTTTCGTGGCTCTGTTTTATTGACCCATGGAAGGGCGCCAGGCACAACCTCAAAAAAAAAATTGTTGTAATATGGAGCATGACTGTGGCGAGCCCTTGGTATGTGGAATGTGGATGCAAGTAGGTAAATAAGCATTTACATAGTACACTGACCCCGAGAAAAATGGATTAGGGATGTTGCTCTTGGAGTAAAGTTTCTACCGCAAGATCCATTGCTGGACATCAGCCACCCCCAAGCATCGCCAAATGAGTTGATTTCGTGCACGGACTCCGTAATACTAGGTTAAGTAATTTATAGTAATTTATATTTCAGCGCAAATACAATAAAAAATACGGTTAATTTAAATTATTTTCGTCCTATAAAATTATTTTTTTATGTTAGACTTTGATTTATTTTTTATGTATTTTATTCGTGTTAGAATTTTATAAACTATAAATCCATTTATTTTATTTAATGCCAAGTACCATTAACTGTACCATTAACTGTTAATGCCATGCAAATAAGTAATGGTGTTGCAAGAATAGGAAAACGAGCAGAACTCTATAAAACCTTAACATTGTTATCAGAGAGGACTTCGGCAGAACAGCAGCTTTATAATGTTATCGATCACAATGGCCGCACGGTCGGTGAAATGCAAAGATATCCATAATAAATTAATGTGTTATTGTTGCCCCCTTTAGGCAATGCGCACGAGTTCACTTTGTGACTGCAGTTTAGTGGTGGAGTAAGGATCTAAAAGTGAAGGTGGTTGGAAGTTTATTATTTATTTATTTCGGTTCGCCAACAATTGTTAACACAATAGTACATTTTAACTTATGTGGGGAAACTTTGTTATTGCATTCGAGGCGGAATTCACACCCGAGCCGCAGGCGAGGTTGTTATGGGCTATTGTTGTTATGTTGATGTAATTAAACAATAACTTCATTAGCCGTAGGTAATTAATAAACAATAAAATCAATAAATAAAAAATATATAATCCAAAAATGCAAATCAAATAATAAAAATATTAGAACATTCAGTTATGTTCAATCATTCAGTAGCGACATTGGCTGGGAGAATAATGCTCAATGATTATTTTACAAAAGTTTCCGATGCCGCATGCCGTCGTGATGGACAATTGAACACTCGGGCGGTTTGCCATTAGTTTGACTGCCTCGTTGGTCTAGTGGTCGCAAGCCCAACTGCTGAGCTGAACTGGTCGGGCAAAGTGTTATTGGGTTTTTACATCAGGAATGAAAAGTTGATGGCAATAGGCTATCGCATGGGACTAAACATAACTAGCGAAATGTGGGTGTACTATTAGGTACACCTCTGCCTAACCCTGCTGGGATTACAAGCGTGATATTCTGTTGTTACTTAGTTTGAAAAGAATATAAATAATTGCACAGAATACTTCAATGGCTTCGTGAAGGGGCGTTTACACCTTGTATGTGGCGTACTAGTGAGAGGGTCAACGAATAATAATAGTACATTGTTCACCGAGAGGAGAAAGTGACCGATTACCGTCGAGGGTGTCGTTTGAAACACCCGAGATCGGGAATCGCACTTTCTCTCGAGTGATACATAGTGCTTTATACTACACCTACGAGGAAAATAAAAAACTAAAACTGAATCCTCAAACAACACACAAATTGAAAATGGCGCCAATGGCGTCTGCAATTTTCACATGTTCTTTTTTCAAATTTTTTATCCTGCCGCCGCAGGGTCGCACTGCCAGCCCGACACCATCCAACACACAGCTAGTGGCCAGTGTCATTTTGCGAACTTAGAGATAAAAACTCACTGTAAAAACTTTTTGGCTTTTGATATTTAGGTTACCGGCGCATAGTCTTACCCAAAATTAAAAAAGAAAAACCACGTAAGAAATGGATTTTCATACACTTTTCTCTCCCGCTCAGATGCGTTTTCTCCCCGCATATTTGTTCGATATGCAATGACGTACTTTCTACCGTAAATTTGATAAAGTATCAAGGTACTTTCCAAGCAGGTGTAGTATAAATAAAAATTCATATACAGGGTTATTTGTAAAACACCAACAACATTTGTTCTACGACTTTTTCGAAAACAGACCAAAAAGAAACCACTTGTCATACAAAACTCGATCAGCTGTTCGGACATAGGTATGTATGAAGAGTTGAATTTTTTGTCTGTTTTCGGAAAGTCGTAGAACAAATGTTGTTGTTTATGATGTTAGTAATCTATTCCTGCGAGATTGTTGGTGTTTTACAAATACCCCTGTATATATCTTCTTGATTAATGATGTAGTGTGCGCACTAGATGATTGCTCACGGTACCAATAGATGATGGAGATTTTTTGTGGCTAACTATTTCACAACGGTGCTGACTATTATCCAATTGTGCGTACCTACCTAACATTTCGTGAGTGTCAATATCGTAAGATGTGTTCATATCCTGTCGTGGCTTTGATTTGGGCCATTGTTCAGATAGGCGTATTCCGAGCTTCCTTTGGCCTACAACCATATATCATTGAGTTGTGTATTCTTACGCGTAGTAACATCAGCATTGTTTTTTTGCGGTTTGGAGAGGGTTCTAAAGAGGTATACTGAGTGTAATGGACCCTTCACGTCAACCAAGCATTATGTACATCAAACTAAGTACCTTTACGCAAAATCACGTTTTACGGTACTACTCAATGTAACGCACTCAAAACATTGTGCTGATCGATGGATTGAATAGTACGGGGGCTGTGAAAATGTTTACAGTAAAATCTTACGTTAAAAACATGTATTTAAAAAAAACTTGTGAAAAGGTTGGAAATTTGACCTCCAATATCTCCGTAAACATAAGGTTCCCAGGTATGGTCTAGAACAAAAAAAAATCGCAATGACGGGGTAAACAAGCGCCTTTCGGCTTCGTGAAGGGTCTTGTTACACCCTTTATAGAAATCCTGCCTCCCACGGCGTATCATATTATCTCTTTCAAGGCACCCTTATTAACCGATGTCTCAGGAATCAATCTCTTTCTAGGTTTCTTTGGCCTTCTTCTACTCTATTTAAGATGCCATTCAGATTCCTACTCAAAACTTCCCAGGAGTAACCTAGAAAGTTTCTGCTGGAACTGTTAAAGTGACCTGGAAAATTTTGAGTATGAATGAATCTAATTAATAATTAATTAATATGAATATAATTTGTTACCCAAGTAGTATCTGTGTTCATTTCTTGTAATCTTGTTAAAACATGAGCCGCAACAGCTATGCTCATGACCATTTCCTAGTATTCTGTTGATCTGAAGACAAAAGCTCTTTTCAGGTCATTCTGACTTACTAAAGAACTAAAGCTGGTGACTGGCGGCGTTGTCATCGGTGCAAAAAAATCCCTAGGCTCTTTGACCAAGAGCAAAAGGGCTATACCTTCTATGGAGTGACACGTTTCAACCTAGATTGTTTTGAATCCTAAAAACCCTTTTTCCTGTGAGTAATTTGTAAGTCACTGACCTTACCTGTTTATTTTACCTGTAATAAAGATGTCATTGGAAATGCCAGAAGGGGAGGAGAGGGACCGTGGAAGTGCCCACATCGATCGTTTTGGCCATTAATCTCTCGAACGTTTATGACCATCTGCAAGCATAAGGAATACTACAGTATTAGTTAGTCGCACTTTCGAATAATATAAATTTATAACAGTTTATAACAGTTCGCAAAATGGTCACTTAACTTATTGTTATCCTATTTTGATTCTGCTAAAGCGGTAATTTTAGGCCCACTGCCCCCGTATACAAACGCTTCGATTTGATTTCGATTCGACAAGTCGTATATCATCTTTTTATGGCATTACGAAAGCGAGCTAGATAGACATCCGACTTTCCAAATCGAAGAGTTTGGGAATACGGGGGCTGGTCCCTGATATTATTAGTTGGGGGATTACATTGATGATAGAAATGCTTGGCTCAATGCTGGTCCCTCTCCACAACCATAGGGACACTAATGGGGAACCCATTACCATGTGAAGTTATTGTGGAAGCTGCAGAAGATTGTAAAATATCTTTGCATTGTATATATATATATATATCGCTGGACATTACACACAGCGCCATCTGGGTGCCACACTAAGCAACTAGGCTTGTGTCGTGGACACCAGATAGTTGATAGACACATAGATACTTTTTGTTTGTAAATACATACTTATTATACATATAAACAACCATGACTCGGAAACAAATGTCCATGCTCATCACACAAACATTTTCTCCTACCGGGATTCGAACCCGGGACCCTAAGAACGTAAGGCAGCCTCACTACCGCTGCGCTATTCGGGTGCGCGTTTCGGGGTTCGGTTCGGGTTGTATAGATTCAATCTCTTAGTATTATATAATTGCATAGCACATGTGTGAGTGCTATGTACTGTAAAGCTACCACTTACTTTTACTTGCCTTTCATTGACTCGAATGTGCCCTGGTGGCTGAGAGAATGTCATGCTCACTCAAATGTCTCGCTGATGGTGATGGGTCTGTCGGGTCATTTAGTTCCCTTCAATTTGGTTCAATACAAATAGATTAATAATAAATATTAAAAAAACGAACATCATGTTGTTTCGGACCACTGCAGGTAATAAGGATAATATGGATATAGCTCTCAACAATGATAAAATTGAATTAGTGTCAGATGTCAAATTTCTGGGTATCCATTTAGATGACTTGCTGAACTGGAAAAAGGAGCTAGCACACATAGACTCCACTATATCATCTGCGTGTTATGCGTTGAGGAAATTGAGAGACGAAATAAATACGGAACAGTTAAAGATGGTATATTATGCTCTTGTCGAATTCAGACTTCGATACAGTATACAGTTCTGGGGGAAAAGCTATGGTTATAATCCTCAACGAGCCTTCATTCTCCAAAAAAGAGCAATACGTACAATTGTCAAAATTTCACAAAGAGAAAGCTGTCGATCTCATTTTAAGCGTTTAAATATTCTAACATTGCCCAGCTTATACATGCTTGTTTTGCTAGTTAATTTAAAAAAATATGTCCATCAATTCGAGTCTGAGAAAGAAAGAAAAGTCAGGGCAAACACTCGTAGGAAGGATTTTAAAAATAAAGTTGTACCAAATTTCAACATTGTCAAGCATAACCAAGCTGTACAAATATTTAATAGACTGCCAGCGGACTTAAAAATCTTATTTTACACTTGCTCTTTTAACGCTAAGCTAAAAGCATTTCTGTTGGACAGAAATTTGTACGCAGTAGACGAACTGTAATATGCCAGCAAAATTGTCTAAAAAAGACTATTCGTTGTTATTGTTTCTGGTAATCATGTATTTTTGTAATCTTTTATGTTTTGCTTTGAGTAATGTATCAAACACAATTTATATTGTTCCTGATAAATAAATAAATAAATATGGCAGAGCTGAATGGAGCAGATCCATGCGTCATGTACGTGAACGGGCGCTGTCAGTTGGGACTGGTCATCACTTAGCTGCCACGGTTTATTTTAACTACTTTGTTTTTAAATTGTTGATATAATCTTTTACTCTGGACACTCTTAATGTGCACGTCCTTCTACATCGTTCTCACATATATGTATAATCTCAACATGAATGATGTAACCAAGATCCTGTAACAATATTTTGATTGAAAAGGAGTTTCTTGCCCATTCTTCTCCAAGAGGTAAACGCTTTGGAACGGGCAACTATATTACTTTCACAAGTTATTATGCCTTGTGTCTGTGACTGTAGCTTCGCCTCCTTTGTTTTTCTGATATTCAAAAGTGCCTGTTATGGTATAATTGAAATAAATGCTTTGAATTTGAGTTTGAGATATAGGCTTAAGCCAGGCTTCACGTAGTGGTCTCATACCATTTGTCAAATAGGTGACGTTTATTTTTAGGGCTCAAACCATAGTCCTACTTCTTAGTCTGCCTAACCTCCACATAAAAATTGTGTGCTTTATGTATTATTATGCTTTTCCTGTACCTACCTAATTAATCATATGTATATGGGTACCTACCTTCATTATGTAGGTATTTAGTTACTTACTATAATGTGTAGCACAATTAATAACAGTTATGCTACATTTTTAAGAATTCACTTAGCATTTTCCTCATCCAATAACCTATTTACAAAATAATATTTACAACAATAACTTATATTTACATGACATCATTAAACCATATATTTACTACGCAAAAACACATAAAACAACAGAAAACTGAAAAAAGATGCGTAATTGTTATATCCAACAATTCACGTAGGCCTGAATAAATAGGTGTTATTTACGGTACGTAAGGAATTAATAGTAGTTAATAAATAACTATAATAAAACTAAATAAATAACTAGGTATTGATAATCTACTCGCGTCCAAGCAATTGTTTTACTCGTACTCGTACTACAATATATTTTAATAGTTGACGTTTTGCATATAACTAAGGTTGTCTAGGTATGCATTACATAGGAATAAATTTACAATAGGTGATCGATTGTTATGTAAAAAATTAAATCTGAAAATGTCAAACGACAAAGTCTTAAGAGTTTGATAAACGAAAAAAATGCAAAATGACAAAGAGTCAAAAACGAAATCTGAAAGAAAATCAGAAAGAAATTTAAGTAATAAAAATTCACTAAAGAAAACGAAAAGAGAAATCAAACTCCAGAACAGTAGAGTTAGGCACTAAAAGCCGCTGACTAAATTCAACAAACCTACAGAAATTTAAAAAATCCAAAAAACGTAGTCATATTGCGAAAGTACGCGTACTACGCAAAGTACGCGTGCTACGAAATCGACAGCAACTAAGCGACTCTTCTATTGCATTTCATTTTGATTACGACTGGTGAATAGATATCAGAGACGACTGAAGAAATGATAAATTGTTTGTGAATAGAAAGATATTACGACCTTATAAATAGATTTAGATAGATTAGAGATAGATTTAGACCCTACAATTTGAATATAAAATTATGAAAATGGCACCTGCTTCCGACTTTTATTTAATTTAAAACTTGCTGGTTTTTTTGCTTTTCAGTTTTTTCAGTCGGGCCTTTAGTTTTTTCAACAACTTTTTTTATTTTCAGTTTTTTAGTTTAGTAACGTGAAAGATCGGAGACGATTTAATCTTTTTTCCTTATTGTTTATTAGGTTTGGTGGTTGTTTTAACAACTTTAAATCGTTATATATCCTAAACTGTTATTTAAAATGTAAAATGATGAAAGGATCCTTAAATACCTATTCAACGATGCCACACTTGACGTAGTTCGTAGAGTTTTTCTTTTTCATTTTGACAATATGGCGTCTGGTTGTCGTTGTGGTGAGTTTTGATTATTGTCATGTATTTAGTGACACTCGCAAGGTTAAGACGAATCGATTGATGTAAGAATCATCAAAATCGGCCTTCACGTTTGGTCTCTACAACGCCACATAGAAACAAACATACATAGACTGATAAACACATTACCCTCAGTCGGGTAAATAGGTACCGGCTGTTTTAGAGATGTAACATTTTTACCATGTTTATTATTTAACGAGTTCCCAATATTCGGAAACACGCACTACGCCACGCGCAAAAACCTTATCATAAAGGGTGTAACAAGACCCTTAACGAAGCCGAAAGGTACTTGTTCTCCCCGTTATTGCGATATTTTTTTGTCCTAGACCATACCTGGGAAACTTCTAGTAACGGAGATATTGGGGGTCAAAGTTCCAACTATTCACAAGTATTTTTTTTTTTAATACATGTTTTTAATGTAAGATTTTTACTTTAATCACCTCCACGACCCCCATACTATTCAATCCATACATCAGCACAATGTTTTGAGTGCATTACATTAGTCCTACCGTAAAACATGATTTTTCACCCAAAAAAAAAAGTCGTTTCCCAGCAAAAATTCTTGTGTAAAGTTACTTAGTTTGATGTACAGAATGCTTGGTTGCAGGCTTCGTGAAGGGTCTTGTTACACCCTGCATATGTTCTCTCCTTTCAAGAAAGTGTCACAGATGCTCCGTTCGTCGAAGGACAACTTTCCGCTGGAATAGTCCGGTGTATAGTTGTAAATAAACCGTTTTAAACCAAAATCAGTGGTTTAAAACCCGTTTTAAATTTGTTTAAAACGGTTTAAAACCACGACCACGTGGGCCGTACATTGATTACGAATTACTTAAAAAAATAGTTTAAAAGGCTAATTGAAATCATTTACCATTTTTATTAATATATGTGAAGTCATATATCATATTTATACTACTATTTAGGATTAGACACTGAAAACAATCATGTTTTGGGTATTTATTAAAATAAAACGGCAATGCCGCATTTTTATTTTTCACTTTGCTACCAAAATCGCAACGGGGAGAGATGGGGCAGATAGGGATCGATTTATGTTTGTCTGTCATGTTAATGAAGGTTATTTTAAAACATTTTTATTTTATTTTCCTTTTATATATTCTAAATCAGGATGGAGGTGTGGTCTAGATAACTTCGTGTAAACCCTCAGTGCATTTAAAAAAAAAACATTCTAAACCATATTAAACCGCTAAGTGTGGTTTTAAATCGTTTTAAACCAAAAAGACGGTTTAAAACAAAATGGTTTAAAACGTTTAAAATCCGTTTTGCATCTCTAGTCCGGTGGTTATAAAGTAGACTGCAGATGCGGCAAGTCGTATATCGGTATTATCGGACAGGCGAAATATACGGAAGCATGTCGAATATCGGAACACATCAGGGCGGTGAAAAACAATGACACCCAAAAATCGGCCAGCGCTCAGCAATTTTTACAATCAGGATCGTACCACTTGATTGAGTTACTTACATAATCCTCAGGTCATCTCAATAGAACGCCACTATATACCGAGACTGGTAAGAGAAACCATTGATATTACCAAATAGAAGAACTTCAACCGGGAGGATCCGGGAGGAGGATGGGTTTCAACAGTCAAGAGCCTGGAATCCAGTTGTTCAACTGTGTAAAAACCGTAAAAGTGCCGGAAAAAGTTCGCGAGCGGACACAGTGAGTTCCGTGTGGCGGGAACAGAATCAAGTTGTGAGTGACAGTGGTAGTGGATTTGAAGAGGGTAGACGGATTTGTCAGCTCATAAACACCCACCCGCAATAACTTAAGTTTATCCGTGATCATTGTTGGATATTTGTTCCCGCTATTTCGGCACTGTTGCAAGTGGCGGGAACTCAAAATAAATTGTAGGTTATCATGGTAAATATCCTGTTTTTAGTGTAGAGATGTACTTACCCACTCTGAAAAAGCCGACACCGAATAATCATAATAATCGTAATCATCATTTATTGCATTCATGTAGTTTACAAGTTGTTACAAGTATATAGGTTTCATACATGAACCCTGCTACGGCACAGCAATATAAATAGTTTAAAGTGCTAGTGTCACAATAATAAACAAACCACTGCACTGTGCTAAAACAAAAATACAAAATTTAGCATGTTTATAAGTAACTGTAAGATAGGGTAAGAACAATTTAAAGATCATCATTAGCACTCACAAATTAAAAAAAAAAATAGGTAGGGCATGACCTTAGGCTTTTCAATGACTCTTTGGTGCTCCCCCAAAACTTTTCTAAAATATTTATACAATATACCATCTCCTTTTTGCTCTCCCCCGTCCTTGATAACCGAAAAAAATAGACAGGAGACTATTAGGCCTACATGGCACACAATACTTTACTTTGTATAAGATCAAAACGTGTTACAAGTTGTACAAACAACCATTACGCACGCCATGCATATCAATTCCACATCAAATACCAACTCATATCGTTAACATAATTTTCCATCATTCCTACAGTAAGTGAATCATTTTAAAATTGATTTCCCGCAAAGCGATTAAAGTAATTTATATATTGTTAAGTAAGAATAAGATCGTAGTATTGCATCGGGCGGCGCGGCGCCATTACAGAGTTATACAATAACGTTTTAATGCCATTTTCATGCTACTGGTCGGTAAGATCACGACGTGCGAAGCTTATAGCGTGTCCATTATCGCACGATATGAGGTGACGTTGTGTCGGCCTTTGTTTTTTTTTAAACGACTTCCAAAAGGAGTCGGTGAACGGAATAAAAAAAAATGGAAAAAAAAATGAACTTTTTTGTAAAAAATAAAACCGACTCCAAAACATAAAAAAGTGAAAAATAAATAACTTTAGCTTCAGAAGTCGGTGACAAAAAAAAACTGAATCAAACAAATAAAAGCCACCGACTTCAGAAGCTTTTCAAAACAGTATTTTTTATTAATTAGCTGTAGTGCTGTAGTATTTTGAAAAATGGCTGTCGTACCTCGTTGGTCTAGTGGCCGTAAGCGCGACTGCTGAGCATGAGGTCATAGGTTTGATTCCCAGGTCAGGCAAAATGTTACTGGGTTTTTCCATCAGAAATTTCTCAGTACTTAGCAGTCACGCAGTTTGGATTTGTAACCGGTTGATGACAATAGACCACCTCCTATTACATGGGACTTGAAAATTAACTGGCGAAATGTGAGTGAACTTACTTAGGTACTCCTCGGCCTGACCACAATTATAAAACGTGCATATTTGTCTGTAGAAGGCGTAATATCAATTGATGAATAGTCGTGGTCGTCGAGTCATTTTCATTTCATCGTAGAAATCTTCAAAACTCAATGCCGGTAATATTAGTCTACCGACCAAACGCAAACCTTAATGTTATCGGTTTAAGGTACAGTTTTGGAGAGGATCCGGCAATTGGGTCTCGAGGTGGCATTGCACAAGTCCGAGGCCATGTGCTTTTATGGGCCTCGGAATGCGCCACCGTCGGGATCCATGCTGACGGTAGGAGGGGTTCCCATCGGCGTCGAGCCGAAGTTGAAGTACCTAGGTCTCGTCCTCGACAGCCAGTGGAACTTCGTGGAGCATTTCCGACGTTTGGCCCCCAAACTGGAACGGGCCAGGGCTGCCTTGCTCAACCTGGGGGGTCCAAACGCAACCTGCCGGAGGCTCTACGCGGGGGTCGTGCGGTCCATGGCCCTTTACGGGGCCCCGGTGTGGGCGCGTTCTTTGAGGCGGCGAGCCGCCCATTATCTGAAAGCGCCCCAAAGGGTGATAGCCGTAAGGCTAATCCGGGGGTACCGCACGATCTCCGGCGAGGCGGCGAGCCTCCTTGCTGGATTGCCGCCATGGGATCTGGAGGCGATAGTCCTCGCGCGCCTGCACGAATGGCGCGTGGAGGCACTACGCCGGGGGGAAACTCCGCTGCCGCGGCAAATTGTCGCTCAGCGGACAGACTTCCGGCGTGATCTCATGGCGACATGGAGAGAGCGACTGTCGCAACCCCGTGCAGGGCACGCCACAATAGTGGCGGTAAGTCCCCTCTTTGATGATTGATCTTTGATGATTAATAATAATAATAATCGTTTATTTATAAAAAGGGGCACATTTACAATAACATGTCTTATCAATAAAATAGAGCACATTAGCTTATTTGCCTGAACTAGGTTGAACCTGTGTTTCAGGCTACAAGGTGCATAAACCTTAAAACCTTAAAATAAATAAATTAACGTTACAAGAAAAGTAAAGTAAACTTATATAAAAGTAAAATTAATTAAAAACGGCGTGTTAGCACTTTATTTGCAAACAACAAGTAGATCTTCTGTCTGTGCATATGACATTGGTTGTAAAAATGCAATTATTGATTTTTTACAGCTAAAATAATTTAACTTATACAATTGACCATTCTTCATTCCATTTCTTTTACAATTGAATTGATTGAATTGAGATTGGTACAATACAGTGGACTGCGCATTCACTTGACATCTGGAAATGTAGAAAATGTACTGTGTTGAGCAATAAATGTTTGAATTTGAATTTGAGGAGTGGCTAGAGAGGCGCCACGGCGCCCTCACCTTCCGCCTGACGCAGGTCCTCACCGGACATGGTTGTTTCGGGAGGTTCCTGCACCTCGGGCGGGAGGAAACGCCCGGGTGTCACCACTGCGAGGATCGACCGGAGGACACGGTGGAGCACACTGCAGGTCTGCTCCGCTTGGGCGGCGCACCGCCGTGTCCTCGTGGCCACGTGGTGGCCCCCGGCCACCGTAGGCGCGGGCCTGTGGACGGTGAGCTATGGGCTAGCTCGCCGTCCGTCCGTCTTATGACGACAGACCGTGTCGACGGCGCGTTCGTGTTCCACGCGCGCCTCAAAGAGAGTCAGCAAACAGGAAGGGGTCCGTAAGGACCGACGCCTGCCAGGGTTGCGGGACTGTTCGAAAGAGATACCGCGGCCCTGGAACACAAAGGGCAAAGGAAGGAACATCGATGGGTTTTAGTCAGTAAAAGTCTGACACTCCCTCCTGCTCAGCCCAGAGCGGGAGGGGTTATTTGATGATTTCCCAACGGTAAAAAAAAAAATAAAAAAAGAAGGTACAGTTTTAGGTTCCGAATATCCAGTTTTGTGTTTTCACCCCTAACTTTCTTAGGTTAGCCAATTATATTGACTTCGATATAACAACTATTGAGTCAGAAGTTTTGTTCAGTCTACTAGTAATCTTTAACATATTCAAACATGTTTTAGAAAAACCTAGTTAGTAGGGTCAGCAACAGAAGTAGCTCAACATTTCGGAATTTTAATTATTTGATGTTCAGGACTCCAGCTATTATTTTTAATATTTCGAAAGATTATTCTTAAAAATATTCCTTACTCTTCAATACCTAGTTAGTAACGAGTAATATCTAATAAGTTTTTATTAAAAAACTTGCTTTGAAACTTTGAGTACTGTACTACCTATTTCTGATGCTGACTGTACCTAAGCTTAATTAATTTCTCCAGGAAGATAAACAAATACTACACAATGAATTTAATCAGCATACCTAACGATCGATACGGAAACATCTCATTGAGATTTACATACAATTATTGTAATTGTTTAAATTAGCGTTTGCAGTTTAGATAAAATCTAATAGACAGAAAAATCATTGTAGATCTATGTGGATTCGGTCAGGGAAAAAATAGCATTTAACAAATATATAAGATCTCTACAGTACATCATCATCTGTCTAGCCATTTCCCAACTATGTTGTGGTCGGCTTCCAGTCTAACCGGATGCAGCTGAATACCTGTATTTTACATGGAGCGACTGCCTATCTGACCTCCACAACCCAATCACTACTGAGTAATACGATACCCCTTGGTAAGACTGGTTGTCAGACTTTCGGGCCACTGACTACTCAACGACTGTCAAAGATCTACAATTGATAGCAGAGACCAACGGTTTAACGTGCTTTCCGAGGCACGGAGGAAACTCGGTCTGTAATGGGTGGTCACCCATCCACGGACCAACCTAGGCAAGCGCGGCTTAGCCTGAAGATCGATCCGAGCGGTTGTTATTATTTAGGCACGAGTTCCTCTCTGCAGTACAGTGGAAACAATATAATACCTAAAGTAGAATTGAATAATGGAGCGGCGTCCCATTGTAGAAGTTTCCCGACGTTGCGCGGGCGCAGGGCAATTATAATGCAATCTGCGCAACGGAAGCGTTCTTGTAATGTTGTCTTCATTACGCTATGTAGAATGGGGTACTGCGACAGAGGATACAGCTAATTACCTCTTTTATCCAAGTTGATTGATTTGTCAACGTTGGTATGACGTATATTTTTGAAGTAACATTATAACTTAGTTTATTCTTATTCACGATGCATTTATATTACTGATTCTAAGATCTTACCGGGTCTTAGAGTCAGAACTTACGGGCCAACATTGTGACAACAAGAAAAACGTATTGTGCCTTTTATAAAAAAACACATAACCAACCCTTGGTCTTCGCCGCAGTCGGGTAAAAAGAAAATTCTGAAATACTTTGGTTAAAGATTCGATTCTTTTCAGTTTTTCCGAGCACATTTTACAAAAATGTGCTAGAAAATGGTCGGGAAACCTTTTTTCAGGGTTCCCTACCCGAAGCGACGGGTAGCCAACGTCCGTCCGTCCGTCCGTCCATCAGCAGGCTGTATCTCATGATCCGTAATATGTAGGCAGTTAAAATTTTCACAGAATGTGTATTTATGTTGCCGCTATAACAACAAATAGGTAATAGAAATAAATTAAAGGGCACTACGATGGTACTCGCACTTGGCCGGTATTTCAATGCAAAATTCACACGGAATCTTGCATTAAAAAATACCGGCCAACTGCGAGCCCAACTCACGCATGATGGGTTCTGTTTCGTATGTGGCATTAGACTTGCCCGAATATTATTAACTGACAATTCTCCAAAGACGATAGGTACTATGTCGTCATTCTCCAAGCCCTTTAAGAGCGGTCAACCCGTCATACTTTTCATACAAACGCTCGTACGTGACTATGCCGTTGTATCTTTGATTTTTTTGAAGTAATAGGTTATTTGTGTACTATATCTAGGTTTCTATAGACGCAGAAAAAAAAAAAAAAGTAGAAACAAATTCAGTATAAGCCTCCAAAAATTGCTGTTTTGCACAAATTTTACCTGAACTTTGGCCGTTCATAATATAGTCATAAACTGTAAAAATAAAGAAAACATCTCGATAGAAACATGTAATGGAGAATCTTAATGACAAATATTTATTTCACACACTTGTAAGACTTATTCAAAAACTCGTATTTCCTGGAACAAGTTTATGAAATTTTCGAGCACTATTTTTCGTTCAATGTCATCGCTTTAGGCGGTATGAGGTGCGCTGGAGACGAGATGTGCGGGGTCGGGGCGGGGTAAGACGGGGGAGTTGAAAGAAAATCGCCGCTGTGGCTCTGGATGAAACAACAAGCTTTTTGACCATGCTCGCGTTGACGATAGACGGGCCGGGAAGGGCCCTCTTAAGGAAGACATTCAACGAAATAATAAAATAATAAATAACCATTATCAACTACCTTTATCAGTTCATCGTTAAAATCAGAGTATAATCAAGTAGCCGCGTCGACGTGAGGTGAAAGTGATAACATTGTGATAACAGCTACCGCGATGACGTAGGTAATGTGTACCTAGTGTATCCTCTGCCTGATAAGGTCTAGCGGCGCTATTGTTCTTTCTATACTATCTTACCATGTTTAGTCCACTAATATTATCTTAGAGCAAGGTCGTGGTTGGAACTCAAGTGAAACGGAAGACAAAAGTGGGTAAATGTTTGACAAAAGAGAATGAATTTTACACTCAAACCTTAAAGCGTAAAATGTTGTTCATACAACAAAAAAAAAAATTAAAATTTGAAATTTGATACTGACAGTAAAATCATTGAAAACATGTAAATCAATTAGGGTTTTTCAGAACACCAAATCTGCCTATTTCGGTGTTTGTAGGCGGAAAACCACAAGACGATCCATTGCTTTTTTGTATAAAATCTGGTGACCTAACCAACCAGTATTGTTTTAATCGTATTCCAGAGTGGGAAAGAGATGGCGCTAAACGTTCTCTATAGCTCCGTCACTTTCCCACACTGGAGTGACACTAAACCAATACTGCTTTAGGACGTCATGGTAACCCTCTGTACTTTTTTTTTTAATTCATCGGGCTTATCTTAACCTCAATCTTGTCCTGAGGACAGCTAACCCCGAAAGAAGCCTATTAACTCGCGACTTAAATAGATTAGGGTCATTATGAACTTGGGAACACCGACGCAGGCAGGGAATTTCAACTCCTAGGCTGTGCGCATAATAAAAGATGCAGCAAAGCGCTTCGTGCGAATGTGTGGAACATCGACAAGGTATGGGTGATAACCTGCAGTACGTCTGGACTCGGGATGGAACAAGGGAGACGGTGGAATATTGTTTTCGTTGTTTGTTTTTGTTTTGCATTATCTATCTGGCTTTTGAGTCGCCTTTCGTATGTGCAGTACAAATAAACGTACATAAGCCAGTTTTATCGTGTTATCTTTCCCTATCAAATGAAATTCTGACCACAATCTACCCCAATTTAGGAATATGGTTAGTAATAATTTACTGATGTAACTTTTATCAAACCAACTCTTAGTAATCAAGTGGTCATTTTTATTTACCACAACAGATAATAAAATAACCTGGCTGTCGAGGTCCGTCGCGACGTCCTCGTTCACGCCGTTCCCCGACCCTTGCTCGAGCCAGCCCACGCTGCTGAGCCAGTAGTTTTAAATCAGCCCTTACATAATCTCACTCAGATGTAAAAAAAAAACTTTGACGTTTTTTTTATGGTATCTCGCAGGTCAACACATGAGGCTGACTTCTGCTTAAACGGACTATCCTGTGGATGCCTTGAGAGCAAGGCCTTCAGCCAGGGGCATAAAACTTATAAGTTTATAACCTAAGCGACTGCGCGCTAATGGCACCGCCTGTGGGGAACGAGCCTCGGCTTAGGGCGTCGCTGGGGGCAGCAAAGGGACAGGCTGGATCTGAGTGAGATGATTATTTCATATTAATGATACGTCGGCCGCCTAATATAAATATTTTCCTCTACTTTTATGTGCACAACACGTGATTTATTGGCGCCATCATGATTCCCAATTTTATTGTCCGTGATATCAATTCTGTCAAATTCTTCACTTAAGAGTCGTATCATTGAATATCGTTAAAGGCCTTTGCCCTGGCACGAGGCTTAAATCGGAACTCAGTTATGCTGCCGTAGTTTCCGTGGGATATTCCGACCACAGCGCGACTGGAGCCGCGTGAAAAAGCACCTGCATCCGGTTAGAATGGGAGCAGACTCCAGTATAGTTAGGAAAAGGCTAGGCAGATGACTATGATCTTATTCAATCTGACTGTTTCGTTTACTTCTTTTGTCAGTAACATGTCAATCCTTCGTAAACACATCATCAAGAGGTATTCCAAATATTATTGCTGCACTAATCATTCTGAAAACAAGATTAAATCACTTTGCTGAGCTAATAGTTGCTTTTGTTTGGATTTTCACATTGTCTGCACATTTATCTGAAAGTGACACATGACGAATTAACGCATTGTACATTCCTCTCGGCCGTTAACACTTCAATCGTGGAAGAAATTTTCCAAATCCTACTAAAATAGAGTAGTAAAAATTGAAATGGATAATCTGTCTACACAGACATCATAGATATGATATCTTAATTCATTTAATAACAGAGAATGCCGACAGCCACCTTCAGGTTCTAGAGAAAATCTAGATATTAACGAATCTCTTAATATCTGCATTTTACTACGTCAAACTTGTCATAAAGTAATAGTGTTATTTTGATTCTCCGAATTATCTAAGGTGTGCATAATTAATTTAATTGCAGGATTAATATTGAGCTTCAAGAAAGCTGAAATTTAATCAAAGATCAACTTTGATAAACTAACTTTATACATTACAACAATTAAAAACGATGAAATAAACTAAACCAAACTAACAACAAACTATAAAAGGGCATATAAAACTCCTCCTCGACGCTGTCAGCTGGTAATGTGCCCAAGGGACTGAAGGCGTTGCCACGTTGTATGGCAATACTTAGCTTCTTAATTTTTAATGTGTTTTTTTTTTAATAATGCTGAATAAACACAATTTTCTTTCTTTCTGGCCAAGGTAAAAGCCAGCCCTTGGGTCACGGGAAGCGTCAAGCGCCAAGTGTCTAAGGAGTTATTAGCAAGATTTTTTGAATACGATCCGTGGTTACGTGTGAACTGTCTTAAGGCCGAAACACACCGGTGTGTTTCGGCCTTTATTCCTGAAGGCCCCAATTTTGGATTTGTTCCCGGTTGATAGCAATAGGCTCATCCCCCATTACATGAGACTGAAACCCACTGTGGATGTGCTACTGCAGCACTATCATAGGTATAGTTCTATTCAAACTTTATGGTGGCTCGGAGTTGAGCTACGAGTGACGGTCTGCGCAGGTGTAACGTGTAACAGTTCAAACTTTATGCCGAAAAAGTATTACAAAAAGTGTATATTTAGGTGCAGTTGTTTCTCATACCGTGGTATAATTGGCATATATCTAAAATATATTTAATAGTTGCAAGTAATATTGTAATGAGGAATTTAAATGTTTAACGACCTGCCCGATCTAGGTTTATTTAATTTAAACCTATATTTAATCACTTTATACATCATCATTATCTGCCTAGCCTTTTCCCAACTATGTTAGGGTCGGCTTCCAGTCTAACCGGATGCAGCCGGATACCAGTATTTTACATGGAGCGACTGCCTATCTGAGCTCCACAACCCAGTTAGTACTGGGCAATACATATTACCCCTTGGTAAGACTGATGTCAGACTTTCGGGCCACTAGCTGTAACGACTGTCAAAGATCTACAAATTACAACCGGGACCAGCGGCTTAACGTGCTTTCCGTGGCGCGGAGGAAACTCGGTATGTAATGGGTGGTCACCCATCCACAGAGCAACCTCGGCAAGCGGCTTAACCTGTAGATTGATTCGAGCGGTTGTTATTATCTGGCCACGAGCTCCTCTCATTGCATTTCACGTCGTATAGTTTAATTAGGACTGTAAAATTATGAAATAAAATTAATCTATTAACAACACTAAAACTAGCTTAAGTAAATATGTACAATTAGATACGAAGGGATAACATAATCAAATTACCACAACTTCTAGAAGCTTTTCTGTGTCTGTATAATTAAGTATCACTAAATAATCCGATATAACAAAATTACATTTTTATAACTTGAACTATACAAGTTTAGTATCTTGATGAGACTATTACTCGTATACAGAAAAGGTCCTAAAAACACATAAAATCGATTAGCAAACGCATGTCTAGTCTAAGGCTTTATGCAAACCAGGTCCTTCCTTCTCCTATCAGAAGGAACTGGCTTATAGGGAAGTGTAGAGTGCTGTTGTAGTATTATGTGAAGAATAAATAACTGCGTTAATTGTCAGTACAATCATTACAACATACTTTGTAGAGGTAGTTTGTAATCTAAAGCCTAAGTTACTCCTTATACCATAAGCTATCTGTCAGTAAAAGTCCCGTCAAAATCGGTCCAGCTGTTCCTGAGATTAGCCGGAACAAACAGACAGACAAATTTTTTTTTTTTTTTTTTTGTTATAACTGCCGTATTTACTTTCATAATGCATTCAGTAAAAAGCTGTTATTTTGAATTTACAAACAGACACATCTATTTTATTTATTTGTATGTATTGACGATATTTTTGAACTTTTATTTTTCACATTCGGATATACAATGTTTATTCTAATTGGGGAGGTGCTTGACCCATATTGGAGCCCTCGAGCTCGACACGTTAATTAAAATGGCCGCCTTCGTGAATTTGGGTTTATTTGTAATCTAATCGTAAGTTCGACGAATTTGTCCGTAAATACGTGTCCTTTTACATATGTGTAGTTAATTTACATTTGACCTATATGACCTACATGGATGAAGTTTATTTGTCTATGTATACATATACACAGAATATTACGGGATACCCGTAATACTCTGATTGACTGATTACAGGGTTCCTTCGTCTAAGGAATTTTCAGTTGCTGTAGTTTATTTGGTAACGT
The DNA here is from genome assembly GCA_947578425.1 of Eugnorisma glareosa. Taxonomy (NCBI): domain Eukaryota; kingdom Metazoa; phylum Arthropoda; class Insecta; order Lepidoptera; family Noctuidae; genus Eugnorisma; species Eugnorisma glareosa. Next base: position 18,503,660 of record OX387959.1, read on the forward strand.
TCAGAGCTGTAATATAGAAGTATTTACTTTAATTAAGCTACTATCTGGAGAATTATTTTGAGTATTCTACCGCGACCTATATTCACAATACTTTAAAAACTAAATAACTACATTGTCGTGTGCTGACAATAAAAACAATAAAGCCATCATTCCACCTCACACAGGAAGATAAATCTAAAATGAAGTGTCAATTAAATAAATATTCATCGCTGTCGACAGTAATAAGCCGCCTGTACAGAATACTGATGAGGAGGTACATTGTAATTAGTAAAAGGAAGGAGGGAGTCAAACGGAAGGAGAATCATGTATGATGTGTATGTCGGTAGACGGTCACGACCTAGACGCTAATTTTGAAGAGGAACTAGGAAGACGGGATGATGGCGCTTTTGGAAGCCATACAAAGGCTTAGGACCTCATTGTGCATTCAGGAAGATGTTGATTATAAGACGCAGCAAGGAGGTTGCTTGTTTTTAAAACGGTTGCTGTAAATTCGGATTTTTTACAGTATCGTGAAACGTACGTTTAAAAACTCAAATGCACAAACACCCAGACCTAGGAAACAGGAATCTGGAAGTCAATTATTTTATTTATTAAAACTTTAAGCACATAATGTACAAAAGCGGACTTAATGCTTTGGGCATTTTCTACCAGTCTACCTTAGGGTGATGCAGATACAAAATAGTAGGTGCAATAGTACAGGTAATGTCCAAGAATAAAATATACAAACAAATTATACAAAGCAAAGAGAGATAAAAATACATAGATGAGGAAAAACAACAAATTCATTGTGGGATGAGTCTGCCAACTTATGTTGGTGTTCGCGAGCTTTTACCTTAAATGTGAACGGACTGGTTGCCGTCCTGACATTCATAGGAAGCGCATTTCAAAGGAAAACAGCCTGGACAAGAAAAGAAGATTTAAGATAACCAGAAGGTGAGTAGTATAGGGCGCAGAAGACGATTATTGGAAGAACGAGATTCTTGCTGTGCGCAGAACATAAATATTGAAAGAGAGAAGTCAGATATGAAAGAGAAGTGGGTCTGTCTAGAAGAGAAAACAAGGTTGTCAAAGCCCTTAACGCTCTGCGCTGTCTGGTGGTTAACCATTTTAAGCGCGACCGATGTGCGGACACATGATCGTACTTACGGAGTTACGAAGATTAAATACGAATCGAATTTTATTAGTAGGTATGTGAGAATCGTACCAGGAGGTTCAGTAGTTTCAGGCTACCCTGACGTAAAAGGTATTTAAAGGCAGGCCTGTATAAATACAGTCGAGAATGTATGTTGACTTCGCAGATAATGAGCAAAAGGAAGCAATGATATAAACGGAAGGAGACGAGCTGATGTGCATGTGAATGCGCCAGGTCGCGACCTAGAGGCACATTTGGAGGTCACAGGCGGAAGGTGGCGCTTTGGAAAGTTAAACAGGTTATGTACATCCTCTTGGCAAGCGTACGATCTCGACGGATGTTTTCTACTAGCGTAGCATTTTACTAACTTGGTATTTGCTGTGTGTGTATGGGATTTTTTAAAAAGGTCACTCGTTAAGGTAGTGAATTCACGTACAGCACTTTATTGGTATGTCCTAAAACCAAAAATTCGAAGACATGTGACATCTATCAACCCGCAGTGAACCCGTGTGGTGGATTATAGCCCATTCCCTCTCAAAGACAGGAGGCCATGTGTCCCAGCAGTGGGAACGTTATAGGCTGATTATGCTTATGCTACTATAGTGGATTTAAATAAGCTATAGGATAAAGATGACTGGATCATTTCTTACCAAGTCTGGTATACCATATGTAGATTAAAGAGGAATTCCCTATTCCATTAAATTGCTCGCATTAAGGATAACAGGGCTAGTTACATTCACAGATCAATTGATAAATCAGACGTTTCAAGGATATATAGGCTATCATCAAAACCGTCTTATTATCAGTTGATTGAATTTTGGTGTTCTAAAGTATACACGGAAACTGCAAATCAGTAGAAAGATAACATTGATCCACATTATCTGCTACATAAATCACAGATAACTATGGAATGTCTGCTTTGTCATCGCGAAATAGACGTCAATAGGAAAAGCCTCTAACAAGTTGTTGCGTAAAATCAGGTTCACTCTCTTGACTTTCACTCTCGAAGACGGGGTGACAATCTGAGATGACCGGAGAGTGATCAGGCGGAGGACTAGGGTATCATACTTTCAGAGGACGAGGGTATCATATCAAAAATCTAAAAAATCGAAAATCTTTTATTTCTTAAACAATATATTACAACAAACAGAATAAGTGATTGGAGCCTCCCTTTAAGCAAGTAATGCTTGTATTGGGAGACTCCGCTCTTCCATATAAAAAATAACTAGAAAAGAATACATTAATTATTGTGTGAGTGTGTTAGAGTATGTGTGTGTTTATCATATCGTCAACTTCCATACTCCAGGCAGAGCACAGAACATTCGTGAGTGAGTAACTTCTGAATTAGTACCGTCGCGTCGGGGCTTTTAAGGTGGATGCGCAAGGGTAGCCCGCAAAATTTAAATTTTCTTACGTTTATTGCAATTTGCAGGTCAATGTCAGGTTGTATGTTGATGAAAATATAAATCGCGCCAGTAACACGTATGGAGTTACAGAATTATAATCATTCAAATCATCCCAAAAAAAAGTCGTTTCACAGGGATGAATTTTAGCGTAGAGTTATTTAGTTTGATGTACAGAAATGATTGATTAACGACTACGTGAAGGTTCCGGCTACACCTTGTATTATTAGTATTTGTTAGCTATCTTTGACTTGGCTACATCATACAGTAACCGGAAGTGAAAGCTACCAGTATTAATGGTGGTCAATTAGTTTAGAAACATGATGAAATAGAGGTCTTTAGATTTATTAATTAACCCGAGAAAATATTTGGAGTTAATTGGATTAATTTATTAAATTGATGGTATGATATATACAACGTGTAACAGAAAGGGTATAGTCATATGGAAGAGTGTGGTACGGACCATCAAACAACTTGCAACAACAACTTTCTGTATGGGGCCACCATCGTAATCGTAAAAAAATAATCAGCTGCCCATACATATGGGTCGAGTAGGTATTGAAATTTTGTATGGGGCAGTTGATTATTTTTTTTGTGATTACGATGGTGGTCCCATAGAGAAAGTTGTTCAGTTTGATGGTCCATACCACAGTTTTCCATATGAATATACCCTTTCTGTTACACGCTGTATAGTGCAATAAATATTCTTCTTCGGTTACCATGCGTGGGCGCACTTTACAGTTCACCTGAGTAAACTACCTTCCTGTACCGAAGTGCTGTAATTTGTATAAATCAATACAAAAAAAAAACAAGTGAGTGCTTAATAAATGGCATAATTTATATAAGGAGATATGAATTGGTTTTCCTCTGGCAGCATCCTCAAATCAGTTATTGAGAAGAAGACGTAATATTATTTCCGGAATTAAACGAACATGAAAAATAGCCATTTCCTGGAAACCACCCAGGTCAATGCTTTTTTAAAAACAATAAGCATACAGAGTCATACATATTTCGAGGTTAAAAGCACCCATCATATTATGAACGAAGTATGTCGCATGACCTGCGCCTTGACCGTGGTTGTGAGCGGCGCTCGCGCATCCTCCACATTCACTCAACGTCATAATATGTTCGGACATTATAATACCACAGATAATATGATACTTGACTCAGTATTTTCCTCGTCTATGCACGCTCATCAGGTATTCATTCGCGCAGAGTCAAAAGGACTTCAAATCTCCTCGTTGGTCTAGTGGACGCAAGCGTGACTCCTTCAGTAGACGATTCCTAATTATGGCAGAGCTATTGGAATTCCATACTTAGCTGTTCGGATTATCCCGGATTACCAGTCATTGCCATTTTCAGGTGATTGTACTACCTACTTAATCAAATTAAAATGCTCAATTTGCTAACAGGGCACGAGTTTCTTTACGTCGTTTTCCTGTATTGTCTGAACACTGAACACAGTTGACAGATTGGGTAAATAATTTAAACAAATGTTCGATCAATACGGTTTACTTTACGTCCTGGCTTTGTGTCCTGCCTGCCTCCTATAACGTTGCTCTTGAACATAACTGGTGCAATGTGGCCGTATTATACTTCTATATACTCAAAGTTATTTACTACTATATACTCAAAGTTATTTTTTGGCTTTATGATAGCGTGTTTAGGGTTTTTGTTATGAATGACCCCTCTGCTTTCCACGTAAAACTCCTAGTGACGCTTACAAGAAGTTTCGTCTGTATGTTTGGCAAACGCGGTATGAATGCTGACAAGCCTTTGCAAATTATGTGGATAATGTTTTATTGCAATAGTAATGACGCACTTTAGGCTGTGCTTTTAGTTGTCTCGAGTTTAACTACTATTGTTGTTTTATGTCAGGAAAATAATAATATTATGTACTTAAGGAATGTAAGTTTGTATGTTTTTTTTTTGGTCTCAAAATGAGAACCAGCAGCAACTATGTTGGGTAACTAAAATATTTAATACAGATGCCCCCATCATGTGGCAATTTTTGCCATATTGCTCAATTATAAGGAATGATATACACTGAAATCATGAGATTGTTTGACTGAAGGATCAGCCAAATGTGAATACTAAGAGTCTTTAGCTTAGATGGGACTGGGCTAGACATGTGTGTCGCATGCCGAACGAGCGTGGGCCTGTAGAAATTCAGGATTGGTGCCCTAAAACCGTGAGAAGAGCCACAAAGTAGATGGCGGGATGATGCGGTTGATGTCCAAGTCGTCCCGGTACAGTTCCTAAGAACTGTCAGGAAATGGCGCAGAAGCCAAAGGGAAAAAATGGAGAAGAGACTTTGCTCAGCCGTGGGACATAATCTAGCTATAATACATATTTTAGAAACTTCTCCCTATAATCTTACTTCATTTACTCCTCACATGTCCTCAATGGGAATATAAAATATAGTTTTACAAAAATACATCTAGTCCACAGACTACTTACTAGATACTTACAAAACTCCGCAGTTATTACAAAAGCAAGTCACGTAAATGCATACTAACTGGATTTCGTATAAAAACTCGTAAAACATTATATCCGGTTGTTTTTATAATATGTAAGTATCGTGTGTTATTCTGGGTTAACTACATTATCAATGGCGCATTTGTTGTTTTATCTATTGAGAAACTTAAAAAAAAGAATCACAGACTTCGATACAGTACCATAAACCAAATTAAAACTGTGTCAATTTTAAGACCCACGAATCCCTAAAGTCGTTTATCACATATCCTAAGTGAAACATGACATTTTTAAAGTATTATTTTTTATTTAAAAAAAAAACAAAGAAATGTTTTAAAAAGTTGATATTATAGATTTTATGAGCTATGCCCCGTTAATATCATTGCCAAATTCCCCCTGAAGCCTGAAAGTTGCGTGTGCAGTTATAAGATGTCCGTACACTAAAATAAGTGACAATAGATAGCAATAGCTAGCTAGATAGCTTGTCAATAGCAAGTCCAACTTCGACATCAAATGCTACGATGCAGGAGTAATTCCCAGTATGAGAAAAGATTTTTAAAAGAAAAGTAAATAAAAATAAGAAAGATGTCCTTACGTAAAGACGCCAGCACATCATGCTACTACAATCTGTCAAATTTCTTTATTAGATTTTCAACTTTATCGCATTAGGTTCAAGGTTGATTAGGAAAACACAGTTTCGGGTAGGTCGATTTGCTGGCGTCTGTACACTAAACCAAGAGACATATAAATAACAAGCTCCTATCTCAGCTTCGACATCAAAGTCTCACGTTCAAACAAATCAATTAACTTTATCTCAATCGACTGACAATTTATAAATATTATGTCATTTACACATTCTCGTTAGTCAGATCAGACTTCTCACAACATTGACGCTTCACAGTCACGACTTGGAAAATTTACTCCTTTATAAATAGTCATAGTCGACCTCATAATTGCTTAACCACCCTTTGAATGTCATTTGCACGTCGTGAAACGACATGAAGAGCTAGACAAGCAGCAATCGGTTTCAAAGTTTTTCGTAGTTCTACAATGATGCTTAAGAGGACTGTCAAAAGCTTACAGTAGCTTATTATCGTAATTCTTAAACACTTTTGTCTTTTCCATCATAGTTATCGCCGATCAATTATAACTTTGTCTAGGCCCAAAGGTATATGACTATATGATAGTTTCATCCTTAGGCCGCTAATTCAGAGAAACGTTCCTTATTATAGGTATATTGCGCGCCGCGGCCATGTAACGCTCAGCTGCGCGCTGCGAAAAAACGTTCCTCTGTAAGGATGAAACTGTCACATAGGTAAATACAATTGTTATTCATTTTTTATAGCTGTTGGTTCTCCTATTTATAAATAAATAAATAGACCAGCCGTTTAAATTTCCTGAGAATTGTTGGCAAAAGTGGTAAAACAATTATTAGGTCGACCATATCTAATTACATTCCACTCAGGTGCAAGATAATAACAAATAAATGATTTATAAAGCGTCCCCACGTGGATTTTCAATAATACGCTTGGTTTACATATACACCGTGTGTCAGATAGGGTGTAGTCATATTAGTAGTAGTATTACTAGTAGTACGAGTACTTTTTTAGTAACGTGTAAAAGTGTTTGTAAAAATCTCTTTGCAAAATAAAAATCATTTATCGTAACAACGTAAAATTTCAATACCTACTCGACCCAAATGTATAAGGGGTAACAATTTTTATTTCATCCCATGTAGAAAATTGTTTAGTTTGATAGTCCGTACATAACCTTAAATATGACTACACCCTTTCTGTTACACGCTGTATAAACATAATGTAGGTGTGTGGGAGTGTCAGATCGCACCCAGATATAGTTGACTGCAAATGGCGTTGTAAAATCCCAGACAGATGAATAGATAGTGGAAATTACACAAGCAGGTGGTGTTGCGAAGGTAAAGCAAGGATGGCGCATGGGTCGATTATGTTTTATATCAAATAGCTGGAGACATGTTTGGATGGGCTCATCAATGGCGCACGCTATCAAAATTGCTGTTCTATTCTCTATTTTTTCCCAAGTTTTAAAGCGAATAATTTTCCCAAGTTTTGAAGCGATTAATTCGGTTGCATTTAAAGGAGGTTTTCTCCAGTTCACCATTGAACCAACTGAACTTAATTCTGAATTTAGTATTGCATTAGTACAGGACACTGAAAACAAAAATTGCAGAGTATTCAGTTAAGGTACATCATTCTGAGCCCCCCAAGATAGAAATTCGGTTATAATAATAATATAATAATAGTCTTTACTGTCTCACTGCTGGGCAAAAGCCTCTTCTCAACAGAGAAGACCACGCTCACCACGCTTGCTCAAGACGGGTTGGCGATTTGAGACTTTTATAAGTCCAGGTTTCCTCACGATTTTTTTTCTTCACCGATGTCTGTGATGTCTAAGATAAACTTAGATAGTACATATGAATTGAAAAAGTCACATTGATATACTTGCCCGGATTTGAACCCACAACCTCATGCATGAGAAGCGAGGCCTTAAACCTCTGGGCAATCATGACATTTATTTAAATAAAAACCGGTCAAGTGCGAGTCGTACTCACACGCACATAGGGTTCCGTAGCACCAAACAATATAATAAAAATATTTTGATGGCATTCGTTCATAATTATGTTGTATTGTTTTACATTAATCAACAAAACTAAATTTGTTTTTCATAGTATGTTAATGAAAAACAAAGTTGTTGCTGCAGTTTGATGAAAAAGTCCCATATCTCAAAAAATTAACATCAAATCTTATTCAAACCAATTTTGGTTGAAAGTTTTTTTTACGGTCTATAATCCTACCTTTTTTCAGAATTTTTCTCCTCTTACTTTAGAAATCATTGGCCCCCCCTCTTATTTCACACATTTTACCACTTTGGAAGTGTTTATCTTTCAAACGATTAATTTTGAGAGAAAATGGTTTTAGGAACCTCAATGGCATTTTTAATGACCTATCTATAGACACCCGCACGTATTGATGAAAAAAAATTTTTTTTTGTTTCTGTTCCATGTATGGGGAGAACCCCCTTAATCCTACATTTTTTTTATTTTTGTATAAAAACCTTATAGCGGTTCACAGAATACATCTACCTACTAAGTTTCAACTGTGTAGTCCTAATAGTTTCGGAGTAAAGTGGCTGTGACTATAGTTGTAAATAAACCGTTTTAAACCAAAATCAGTGGTTTAAAACCCGTTTTAAATTTGTTTAAAACAGTTTAAAACCACGACCACGTGGGCCGTACATTGATTACGAATTACTTAAAAAAATAGTTTAAAAGACTAATTGAAATCATTTACCATTTTTATTAATAAATGTGAAGTCATATATCATATTTATACTACTATTTAGGATTAGACACTGAAAACAATCATGTTTTTGGTATTTATTAAAATAAAACGGCAATGCCGCATTTTTATTTTTCACTTTGCTATCAAAATCGCAACGTGGAGAGATGGGGCAGGTAGGGATCGATTTTATGTTTGTCTGTCATGTTAATGAAGGTTATTTTAAAACATTTTTATTTTATTTTCCTTTTATATATTCTAAATCAGGAAGGAGGTGTGGTCTAGATAACTTCGTGTAAAGCCTCAGTGCATTTAAAAAAAAAACATTCTAAACCATATTAAACCGCTAAGTGAGGTTTTAAATCGTTTTAAACCAAAAAGACGGTTTAAAACAAAATGGTTTAAAACGTTTAAAATCCGTTTTGCATCTCTAGCTGTGACATACACGGACAGACAGACAGACAGACTTGGCGAATCTATAAGGGTTCCGGTTTTTTGCCATTCGGCTACGGAACCCTAAAAACAACTGTTTGTCTGTTTCCTACAAAAGTGCAATAAATACACAGTCAAAATGTATGGAACTAGCAGATTTTTTTTCAATAAGGATGAAAAATTTCTATGTGGGGGGGGGGGGCTCAGAATGATGTACTGGATACGTGGCAACAGTTTTCGCGTCGGTGTCCCTTGCACCTTGTAAGTATTCAAAATAACCTAAGAAATAATTTTGCTAAAATTGGTACCAGTGTGTAGACATTTAATCAAGGAAAATAGTTTTAAAGTACAATTTCAAGTACAAAGGGAAATAAAAAACTAGATTTCGAGATAAATTGAAATAACCTATATCTTTGCAACCGTTGAACCATAATGAAACATAATCGAATGTACCAGGTGCGGGTTATGCAATGCGTGTGCGCTGCTCATTACGCATAATATGTGAACATGTCCCGATGCTATCACTCAGCTCCAGTTTCATTTCCAGGTTATAACAGAACTGTATCTTGCTTACATTCTAGACATCTAGATAATTATCTGGGTTACGTTTCCAGATTATTTAATGTTATGTGATTGGATTAGATATGTCTAGTGTTGCTAGTGTCGATTAGACCTTTTTTGATCATACATAAGCTGTATACGTAGGACTGGATCTATTTTAGATCGTTACTTTTCATCATGGCTATCGAAATGGAAAGGATACCGACGCTAAAACGGTAGCCACGTATTCTGAAAAGTGTTTCAGCGGCAATTAAAAAAATAAACTACCACATAAGTACCATTTTCTACCACTTGACCGTAGACGTCATATTAATGATGAATGCTACTTTTTTAGTATCGCAAATGGTTCAATCGACTGTCCTGAACCACTGGCGTGCCCGGTCCCTTTCATTGAAAGGGAGGCAAAGCCCAATTACCACAATAAATTCAATACAATATCTCAAAATAAGTATCTACAGATTTATTAAAAATTTGCTAGGAGAAAGTGAGAGAGGTCAGAAGCCAGATGCAAGCCAGCGGGTGTGAAAGAGAAAGCGTTAGCACCGGCTGAAACCCAAGAAACCTAAAGAATGTTTTTTATTTGGCGAGTTTGATTGTAAAACAAGCCGTGCTTTTCAGCTTGTATGTATTCCTGAACTTGTTTCAAAATTAACGTTACGAACTAATCAGATGGGACTGCGACAGCGACCACTTCTACATGTACCTTATGCGAACACTAATTATGGGCCTAATGCGTAGGTACTTTCCGAAAGCCAGTCGCAGTTTTAACGAAGTTTCTTGTGAACCCGGTATTGACATAATCTGCACCAATGCAAGCACAGTAAGGAGACTCTTAGCGAAACCATTTTTTGAACAGGAGGCACTTGCCCTTGAACCGTTTATTTTTCAAGTTGGCAGTTAAAATAAAAACAGTTAAATAAAATGATCAGACTTCTTTAATAAGTCAATAATTTGAGAGTACTGTAATGTTAGATTTTTGTATTTTTTTTTTTATATTGAAAGTTTGTGGTACAATAAAATATATAATTTAATATGTAACATAAGCAGTAAAGAACTAAACATTATTGCATTTATCTGTGGTCTAAAATGTAAAAAAAAAAAAAAAATAATAATTTAAAAAAAAAATGAGAGTATAGCCGTTTTGTATGAAACAGCCGTTTTTTTTAATAACCGAAGAAACATTTCTATGTGGGGGGTTTTTAACCGTTTTAGCGTTGGTGTCCCTCCCACCCTGTATTTCCATAAGAATAACCTGTGGTATCAGCAAAACTGCCGTGCTACAGTGGCGAAGGTTCCATACAACTCGATTCCTAACGGCTTCCCTTTGAAAACTGGCACAGACAGTATTTTATGGGCAAATAATAAAATCACAATGGCTTACCTCTTTCAAAAATTGACCCTTCGCTACTGTCGTGCTAAGTGAGCACAAAAGCGGTATCTCAAAAAAGAAACAAAGTGGATTTTTATGGCATTAATCCATTTAATATACAAGAAACAATAAAGTAAAAAGAAAACTATAATTTACATACAAAACTTCAATTTCCTCGAAACTAGCTTACCTGTGCTTTTAGGACGACAGATTAGATGTTTCGGTTAGTGGTATTTTATGGTAGATTGTAGTTCAAGCTACCACCCATCCACATACTCCATAATACACGCACAGTTGCTAGACTAATAATATTACTAATGCAACATGTAACTCTATCTGTCTGTCTATTGCCTTTGTACGCTTAAACGGCTGAACGGATTTAGATGAAATTTTGCACACATAGATCATGGCCTGGGATATTTTTTATTCGAGTAGCGTGTTCCCAAGGGGCAATTAGCGTCTTTTTTTTACTATTAATTATTCCTATATTTCAGTGACGACGCGGAAGGTAAATTAAGCCTCGTGTTCTAAGTGCCTAGGTTCATGTTGCAGTTTTGGAGAACAAAGATAATATTTCCACTAGGTCTTTATGACAAGTACCTACATCAATTTACTGATCTCATGTTGACGGCATAAGACCTGTAATTAATGTCTAACAGAAGTGACTAGGTACAAAAAATAAAATAAATTATTTAAATTTATTTATGACCAGTTGTTGGTTGTAGCATAATCATTATTTCCTTAGTATTAGCATGGTGACTAATATGACAAAAAGGAATGACACTGCTAATGGCTAGGTGTAGGAAAAAACAAAATGGAGAAGAAGAATCATCAGGCGTGATGACCGAATATAGGTAGGAATATAGCTGGATAGCTAGGTAGGTCAATAATTGTGAAAAATAATCAATATTTCACCTACTTTAGTATTGTCTTCAAAAACATACTTAAATAGAATAATCTACGTCAAAAGCAAGCAAAACATCAAACATCAGCCGACGAAATTTCGGGAAATCCTAAATAATTGGCTGTGGCTTTAGTATTCAAAACAAAAAACTGCAACACTAAACCGAAGCTCGTGAGAATCAAAAACAATAGTACCTACTTATCTACTGAACTCTTGAGGTGCATCCGCACCGAAGTTACTTTTTGTTCAGCTGTACATGACATCAAGACAACATGGTAACTAACTATAAGTTTTGCGGCCATTTGTAAAATGTTGCTCATATATTGACGGTATTAAGGGTTCCGTACCAAAGGGGTAAACACGGAACCCTAGTTACTAAGACTCCATAGTCCGTCTGTCTGTCTGTCATAAGGCTGTATCTCATGAACCGTGATAGCTAGACAGTTGAAATTTTCACAGATGATGTATTTCTGTTGCCGCTTAACAACAAATACTAAAAACAGAATAAAATAAATGTTTAAGGGGGACTCCCATACAACAAACGTGTTGTTTCTTGTTTTTGTAAAACATGTTTTTTTTTAATATAATATTACGGAGCCCTTCGAGCCCGAGTTCGACTCGTGTTTGGCCGGTTTTTTAAAAGTACACCAACTTTACCTTCCAAGGCAACATTAAATAGCTTTTGCTTAGGTACTTTTTGTGGTTATCCTTGGCGGTCCCACTCCCGAGGTAAGGCCTCCTCTCATTTCCTCTACTTCTCTCGATCTTCTCTCGATGTTGTGCTTCTATTCGCCAATTTACTAGGAAGCCATCCAAGGCGTCGAGCCATCTTCTCCTGGGTCTGCCGCGACTCCGTCAAGCTGTATCAGGACTGTCAGAGAACCCAGTCTTGCGATATACGGGCAAAGAAATAATATATTCCGTGTGGATGCACCTTTATAATAACATCACTTAAGTATTATTAACTTGACGTCAGTGGAAAAGAACTTGTGCTAACTTAAATTTTTCTCTGACACATATAATCACTTGACGGGTAATCTCAGAGATCTTCCAAGAATCGAGGAAATAATATAAGGTTGTCTGGATGCTTTGTGCCGAGTTATTAAAGTTTAATGCTTAAATAATGCGTTGTTTACTTACAATGCACTTTGCTAATAAGGTCCGAGCAAGGCAATATTTTCATAGAGAATAATCTTGAGATTGGTTCCTTATTTCTTTTGTCATGACTGTTCCATATTTTCTTTTTCTAGCAATTGGCATGGATCTATATAATCATCTTGATTTACTTACCTATCATCTTGAATATTCCAAACTACATATACCTAAGCATACCTACAACCTAAAACAAATCTTACAATCGCGTCGCTATACTTCATTCCGACCAGCCTCTTAGCCTCGGATGAATCAATCGCAGTTTTCTTTGCAAAAAATCCCAAAGGAACAAATAAAATAGTACATTTTGATATAAGTGGGGAAACTTTGTTATTGCATTCGAGCGCGGAATTAACACCCGAGCTGTAGGCGAGGGTGTTATGGAGCCGAGAACTGCAGTAACAAATCCCCACGCGTATCAAACGACGTTTTTCAATACACTTTCGAAGAAATAAGATAGTAGAACGGAAATTATTTTTGTCAGGAATAATTAGGAAACTATGATTTAATTTGCTTTTTTTCCGCGCTTTGCTTTCGCCAGATTGAAGAAGAAGCAAAGGTCTGATGCCGCTATACAGCCTAATATGAAAAAAAAAACAATAGATTATGAAAGAAAGAATTCAAATATTTTTGAATTTAGAACACAAGTAAATATTAATTTGTTCATATAAGTAAATATTTGTTATAAATAATCATGTTTATCTATGATATTCTATTTATAAACAATTTAAATACTCAAAAAATATTTACGCCGTAAAGACGCATATCTCCTTGGCGAGATTAAAAAAAAAACCATCACCGCCGATTATAGCTATAGTCGTTGAACTTATCTATGGAAATTTTTATTTCCGCACGTGTGCGAAAAAATATTTAAAAAAACACGCGTGTGAAATACATTGCATGTTGAACCTAATCGTAGTGCGATAAGAACCAGTTTTCGAGAAAGTGTATTGAAAAGCTTTTTTTATACTACGAGTATACTATACCTGTTGCCCGCGGCTTCGCTCGCGTTTTGGTCGGCAATTATGGTAGCATATATATAACATGCCCGTAGGGGCATGTTGTAAATATAGCCTAAGGCACTCGGGGATAATGTAGCTTCCTATTAGTGAAAGAATTTTTAAAATCGGTTCAGTACGTCCAGAGATTACCCCCTATAACCTCACAAACTTTACCTCTATAGAATATTAAGTATAAAAGTATATAGATTTAAACTAGCAGACAGTACTAGGACTGAAGATTATCCCAGTCCGGTTGCCAGACTAGAATGTATCTAACTAGATTTACTACGATTGCACTTGACATCATTCCTCTAAAAAAACATGCTCCTAATGCACGATAAAATCGAGGCACGACCTAGATGCTATCTTGTTCAGGCTCTTGAATAAGCTTTCTAGAAAAACAGATACATCATTTAATTTACTATTCATTTCAGATTAATTCCACAATCTATGAAGACCTCGGATATAGGATGGTAGGATATCAAATTGATATGTGGGATGTGCCTGTGCCTACTCCATGACAGGCAGTAAAGTCTAATGAATCTAGTGGCGATGGCGGTGATATTCAATTGTTTCAATTATTTACTATTGTTATGTAGCCTTTACTGTACCTACCATGTATCTTTAAAAGGCATAATTATGAGTACGCTGAATCTAAAAGCCGAGTTGGTATATTACACGTCAGCACATCTATCTAAACGGGAAATATGTAATTATGATAACAAACAGCTAACACTTAGACACTTTATAAAACCAGATTAGTGGATTAGTCGATCAATTAGCATTAATATAATTAATAGACCTAGGTCAAGTAGATACCCACTGTGTATAGGATCATCACATGTATGCATAGGTTGAGGTTGAGATAACTCTATTCTCATAAGACGCTGCTGCTGCGACTGCTGAGATCCTCAAGCAGCGCAAATACTGTAACCTTATCGGTAACTACAGTTTTGAGCCGTTTGGGGTCATGGGGCCCGAGTGCGCGTCTCCTTTTTAAGGAAATATCTCGCCGACTGGTCGACCCTTTGCGTGACCAGAGGGCTGGCTCTTTCTTTGGTCAAAGAATTAGCATTGCCATTCAACGTGGGAATGCTGCCAGTCTTCTGGGCACGTTTCCGGATGATTCCAGCGATGGGGAGGAGTACTTTGACGCCTAAGTGTCCTTATTGTCATTGTATATATGTAGATACTTACTTTTAGTCTTCTTTTTTGCATTATTTTAGTTCTATTTGTAGTCTGTACATTTTGATTTTTTTTAATTCTGTTTGTTAGTTAACTTACATGAGAATATTAAAACTTTAACCTAAGTTTGATGAGAGTTTTAGAAATAAAAAATAGACATTTATAAAATACAAAAAAAAAATTGTTGTTAGATTTAAAAAAAAAACTAAATGGGCTCAAAATATCAAATACAAAGGTAAACACTAAACAAGTCTCCGTTCAACACAGATAAGAAATAGGTAGATGTGACTGTGTGTGTGAATAAGTTATATGTTTATAACTTATCATAACTGCATACCTAAATAGGTATAATAACAATTAAAAGGAAACAAATAGGTAATAAGTACAACTGTACCTTTAAATGAAAAAAATATACCAAACAATTTAATAACGCAACAATAACAATTAAGTATCGTTCTTTGTTATTTCCTGTGACAGCCACGTAATGTTACAAAGTGGAGCTTTTATCTAATTCCGTTGAAAAGGAAGGTATGAAGAGAATACTCGGAAATACTTAGGCAACCATTTTAACTTGGCATGCCTGCTTAACCAACAGCGCAGATAAAAGAAGTCATATTATACTGGCCCTGGTAAGATCCAAAAGGTCACTTCGCTTCTCTAGACTAGTACTTAGAAAAACTAGCATTACAGCCACTTTACGCGTTTTCCATGAATTATGAATGCTTTTGTTTGCAATGGAAAAATATATTATGGAAGCTGCTTCGTTTCAAATTACTTTTAATTGCATTTATGTTGGTATGATATGACAAATCGTTGCACCGGTGCAATAAGCAGAAGTATTATTCATATACCATGATCATGATAGGTGATCAAATAGCTAAGTATTGGCAAAGGTGCTAGGTAGTAATGGTGATGTTGTCATATCTATCTTGCTAGATGACAATTCTTGAAACAGTTTTTTTTTTGTAGAAACGAGCGATATGTGTGTTGTTTTTCTAATAATAAAAACACTCGTTGATATACCTAATAATATCGCATAGCTTGTTCTTTTCAAGAATTTTAAAAGCGTAATTAAAATAATTATGACTACAAAAAAAAAACACTTCTAAAAATAGCTAGAATTCATTGAATAAGTGGCAAGCTCTAATTAAGGTCAAAGTTGAACAAAAAACTTGCACTCAAACGTGGTCGCGTGCTTGGTTGAGTTAACGTTCTCGATATCTCTGCCGCTATCAGACGCATCGCCTTGTTGTGTTGTTTTCCATTCAATGCTGCAAGGTTCGAGAACTTTCCAGAAAAATGTTTAGGTTTAAACAATCCATCTAGATGCGGATCACAGATTGGTAAATTGAATTCAAGTTTCTTCCGTGCACGATTCTGATAGATTAAGCTCTCTTCAGTTTTAAATAAATCCTAACAATAGGATTACCTACCTACTTCTCGTCTCTACGCAAATACATGGATAACACCGCACCACTCTAGCGCCGAAACTGTCTGAAGTGAAGAACAGATTCACGTCCCAAATATAAAAATAGAACTACGGCAGCAGTACTCCGCGCGCTTATACACCGGCTTTCTACGTCTAACCTAAAAGAAAAGATTATAATAACCATTCATTACATGTGCATCATTCCCAGTTAGCAGAAATGTCTCAAGACGGGGGCTTCTTCAAAAAGTTCCACGAAACTATAAACGGCTCTCTGGATGACGTGACGAGGAACAATTTCGCCAATTTAGAGTCCAACGCGAAGCGAGTCTCCTACTTGTGCAGTCTACCGATCGTCAGAAATTACAATTTAATCGACGATTTGCAGAAATGTCAGACAGGCGGCGAGTTTCCCGTGAAAAAAGACTTGGAAAAAGCGCGGCAATTGAAGGATGAGGGGAATAAAGCCGTGCAGAAAGGTGACTGGGCGAGAGCGATGCAGTTATACAGCCAAAGCATGGGGTACATGCCGGAGAAGGAAAGTAAGTAATGTTTGTCACAACTACGGAAAGTAACCGCGCATGTTCACGATAAAGATCATGGCCATGTGATAATATGTAAACAAACGAAGCATTTCGTTACTCAAAACCAGTTTGTTAAGGAAAATGCCCCCATTAATGCCAAGATTTTGTATTTGTTTACGAATATATACATACATTCCTAGAGGTGATGTTACATTTAACCGCAATAAATAAGTAAGTAGTAACATATTATTGTGTAAAATGATTTTCCTGTTAGTATGTACCCAAAGGCTTTTAATAAATACCTAATACACAGGATTTTCTGCGAAGTCATTATATGTGATGTGGCTTAGTGAACAAATAGCTTTTCAGCTAAAGCTCTGAAAACAATTTAACCAAGGTTTTCCTTAACAATTCCTGTTATGTGAATTGAACACATTAAATGTAGGTACCTATTTATTTATATGCCTATAATGTAATTCAAATGACATGTCAAAAATAATAATATGTTTGTTGTTCCATCTCAGTGATGTAGAATTCTGGGAAGAAATGAGTCGAAGTAAAAAATAGGTTGGTATAGGTAGCTACTTCGCACGCTCAAATTCAAGGAAAGGAGTAGCTTAAATTGAATCAGATGCATCTGTGGCTAGCATAATTTGAATAGAATTTCCTGTCCAACTTTGTATGAATGGAATGTCGTGTTGTAATTTAGACTGAAATTTTTTAATTGGTTTAGTCCATTCAAAGGTTGTCTGGAAGACATTGTTACCAGCAATAAGATCGCCACTGTACCCATAGATTAAAAAATAATATAAAAAAGCTGTGTACAAATTTTGGTTATCATCTTTGACTATATTTTTTCAGCTGAAGAGCTTTCTATAGTCTTGGCGAACCGGTCTGCGGCGTTGAATCATCTGGAACAGTTCGAAGATACCCTGGCTGATATCAAACGGTGTTTATCCCTCGGGTATCCTCGCCACCTTAGGTACAAGGTCTACGAGAGAAGAGCTAGGTGTCTTCTAGTTCTGAAGAGGAATAAGGAAGCTATCTCCGCTTTCCAGTAAGATGTTATTTACTTTCTACTCATTACCTACAATACTCAAATTCATGAATTTTCATGACTAACGAAACTATTGTGAAAGAGGAAAATAAATATTAATATAACTAAAATAAAGTAGCCAACTGCACAACGGAATTTGATGGGATTTTTTATATTTTGCCGTGCAAAGCAGGTACTGGTCGCTAGTATAGGAATTATATCTTTTACTTTACACTTTCAGAGACACCATCAGCTCACTCGATGAAGCCACAAAATTGAACAAAGAGAAAATACAGAAGATGCGCACAGACTCAAAACTCATGCTCGAAATATTGAACAAAGGTCTCGTCTTAGCTGGAAACCCTAAAGACCCAGAACCTTTGAAGAAAACTCCACCTAAGCCAAAACTTCCTGGAAGGAACAACCCACAATATCCAGCAGCTTCGGAAGCTATTCAAATTGATTACGAGGATGTCCGAGGGAGGTTTGCAACTGCTACGAAAAATATAGAACCAGGAGAAGTTCTGTTGGTAGAAAAGCCTCATAGTGGGGTTTTGTTGCAGGAATATTCGAGCACACATTGCCAGAACTGTTTTATGAAGTAAGTTTTGTTTATATTTTCTACTGGAATTGGAATAGGCTTTACTTTCATGAACTCTCTTAAAAAGTGTTTTAATTCAATATGTTATCGTTTCCAGGTGTCCAATTCCTCTACCTTGTCCAAAATGTCCAAACGTCGTATTCTGTAGCGACAAATGCTTGGAGGCAGCACAGAAATCTTACCACGCTTACGAGTGCCACATTCTACCGCTTATATGGAAGTCAGGGTGCTCTATAACCTGCCACATAGCGCTGAGGATGATCACACAACGCAAAAAAGATTACTTCACAAGTGTCAGTCAAGAATTGGATACGAAACCTTCTGGTCCTTACAAAACTGATGACTACAGAAACATCTATCAATTGGTAGATCATGAAGACAAACGATCGAAGCTAGACTTTTTACACAGAACTCAAATGGCAGCCTTTTTCGTCAAACTTCTGGAAATAAGTGGTTATTTCGATGGAAAGCCGAGAACTAAACCTGTAGAAGTTGAAGAGCTGAAGAACATGGGTGTAGACGAAAAATTTAAGGAAGATGTGGCTTTAATCGGTGGACTTATATTAAAGAACCTGCAGATTTTAAAGTTCAACGCTCACGAAGTATTTGAGTTGCAATGCCCTAAGCCTAAAGTCGATACGAACATTATCAAACATGAAGGAAAGTCAGTGTTCTTGGCTGGAGCAGTGTTCCCGACTCTTGCGCTGTTCAATCACTCTTGTGATCCTGGTATAGTAAGGTAGACAGATATGCTTTTAATTTTATACTTCTGAGTTTGGCATGGTAAACTGTTCACTAGATAATATTACCATCAATGGAGTATGTAAGGATCGTAGCAAGGTGCGTTCTATGGTTGCTGCCTCATGCAAAAAAGAGTGAATTTATGTATCATTAGGTACTGAAATGATGTGGTTTAGCAGCTGACGAGACGAATGTTGTTTTATTGTCAAAACATTGTGGATTTTAAATTCGCAAATAGCAAACAAAAGATGCCTTACCAGCTTCCGAAAATCGTGTGGTCAATTTAGTAAAAAGTAGTTATCTTATACATAGGTCATCGCTTAAACTGAATTTCACCGACTTTCAATATTCCATGTTACAGATATTTCTGCGGCAATACCATCGTCGTACGCGCAGTGAAGAACATCAAGAAAGGCGAGGAAGTCTCGGAGAACTACGGACCTATCTTCACGACTGTTCCCAAAGAGAAGAGGCAGGCAGAGTTAAAAGAACAGTACTGGTTCGACTGCCAGTGTCCACCGTGTGTACACAAGTGGCCCACGTATGAAGAAATGACCGAAAATTATATGAGATTCAAGTGAGTAGCTAGATTTTGAAATAATTACATGCTGTTCTATCGGTATCGAATCGATTTTAATTTGGGTTACGAATATTATATTTGCAAATAGTTTTGTGACTGGCGACGCCATCTAGTTTCAAATGATGCAAACTAGTCCATTTTATCATGAAAGTTACATTTTCTCCGCTTTATAAAGTACAGTCAGGAGGAGGTCCTCGAATCAATGTTTTTTTGTAGAAGTGCCTTTCTAAAGCTCCTTAAACCTAAAAGAACTGAAAAGATGAAAACCAAACTGCAGCTCACGGTGCCTTTTTGTAGCGTTACCGTTGCACACAAAACGAGCGTAGTTTTTTAGAAATAAGGCATAACTTTCTGCCAATAATTACAGATGCGACTCGGATCGCCCCTGCCCCAACGTGGTGGCTGTACCTTACGACAGCAATGAGTTCATGGTACAGTGTGGTCTCTGCCAGCAGTACACCAACATCCTCAAGGGATTGAAGGGTTTGCAAGTAAGTTGAGCTCATCTATACTTAATATAATAAATGTAGGGGGTAATCTTTGGATCTTCTGAACTGATTTTGAAAATTCTTTCACTAATAGGAAGCTACATTATCCCCGAGTGCCATAGGCTATATTTACAACGTACCCGTGGGATAATTTCTGACAAAAACGCGAGCGAAGCCGCGGGCAACGGCTGGTGTTTTATATGGGAAATTACAACTGTCGTCGAAATAGAAGCAGGTAGATGGAGCTGATACAGCAGTGGAGGCCCAGTGTGGTTGGAAATGGTTCCAACTTACGTGTAGAAGTCGTTGGTTTCAAACCAAGTGGGCACGCACTTTGTGTGAAACAGTGAAAGAACACATCGCGAGGAAATCGGCTTATCCTAGAACCAAATGTTCGAAGACATGCGACCAGGGCCCGAGTGGTGGATTATGGACCACTCCTTCTCATAGACAATAAGTCTATGTTACAGCAGTTGATTATGATGATGAGTAAGATAACTAAGCCATTTAGTTTTCGATTATTTTAGAAGAAACCAGGCCACTTATCATTATTCTGCTGCTTATTTTAACCCAATTTATTTGGGATCGGCGCAGCATGTCTTTTTCTTCCGTACTTCTCTATTACCCAAGCCGCTAATATTATTTGTAAATTATTTTTGATACCTACTACATTGTTATAGTTACCTACGAATTTACTGAAATGGCTAACATTTTAATAAATGGGGAAAATATTGTAGATAGGTACCTACCAAACTTTTCGATGCCTCCGATGAATCCGACTGAAACAATTTCATATTGACAATATACATAGCTAAAGTAAGTAGACTATCCAAATTAGTACATCAAATACAGGTATTTCAGTACATATCCGCGTATATAAATTAGAGTAGACATGAAAATGATACAATAAACATATGTGATAGAACTTCGTAGTAATAATAGAGCATATTTTGTACATTATTATCTATGTGCAAATTAAGTGAGAATTATTTGAGTAAACTTATTTAATGAAAACTATGAAATTTCCGTGACGATGTCATCATTACAGACGACGTGGTTTTGTAACATGTATTTAGTATAAAAGGGAACTGTGATTTTATTTCATCGACATAAGGTTTACATTGGAGTATTTGTTTGTTGTGTTATTGTATTCATGACTATTTTAGTCACGTTCCTCAGGACAAGATTGAGGTCAGGATTAGGCCCATCTATATCTATACTTCTAAACTAATATATATAAAGAGGTAAAATTTGTATGTTTGTATTTAGGGGGTAATCTCTGGATCTACTGATCCGATTTCGATTTTTTTTTCACTAATTTGAAGCTACATTATCCCCAAGTGCCATATGCTATATTTACAACATGCCCGTGGGATAATTTCCGACAAAAACGCGAGCGAAGCCGCGGGCAACAGTTAGTTTATTATAAAAAAAAATACGTTTCATCCCTCCTCATCACAAGCGATATCAAGACACTAGACAGATTTACAGATTAGAGAAAGATAGATTTCAACTACGCCTAGACTACAACTACAAGCCGATGCAGCCTGGATAGTTAAGTCTTTTCAGATAACTAGAAAAGCAGACAGTTTGAAAAACATTACTAGGAAATTGAGAGAAAAACAAGGCTTAATATATTGTACACAACTTTATTTACTAGATACACCCTAACCTACTTACATAATTAGTGAATTTTATCCGATAGTCGTTTACATTTAAATTCATTAGTCTTTGTCTATGCTTCAATCAAAATATCAACATAATTTATAAAAGAGTTTAAATTTTCTAAAATAAAGGCACTTTGTTATGTGACAATATCATAAAATAATACATGATAACATTGATAACACAAACATACAACTAAAACAAAACCTAATTCAACAAAAATTAAATATAGTAGATACTTAGGAACACTGGGTAGCGCTTTGAGCGGCACTTCGCGGCCACGACCTCGACTGGTCGCAGTCTTGTTGCAGTTGCGGCCAAACATTCATCTTGGTGGGCAATGGAGAGGGCTATGCTCGAAGTTTCCTTGCGTGATCGAATCAGAAATGAAGACATCCGCAAGAGAACCAAGGTTACCGACGTAGCCCGAAGAATTGCCAAACTGAAGTGGCAGTAGGCAGGGCGCATTGCTCGCAGAACGGACGGCCGATGGGGCCGAAAAGTTCTGGAGTGGCGACCGCGAACCGGAAGACGTTGCGTTGGAAGGCCTCCCACTAGGTGGACCGATGACCTGGTGAAGGTTGCGGGGATCCGCTGGATGCGAGTCGCACGGGACCGGTCAGTGTGGCGACACTTGGGGGAGGCCTATGTCCAGCAGTGGACGTCTTTCGGCTGAAATGATGATGATGATGATGATTCATCTTGGTCGGAGCTTTTACGGTCACGATTGCAGCCAATTGTGCGACCAGTCGCGATCGTGCCTTGTTGTGCGCGAACACCAGGGTAGCCCGCGAAATTCAAATTTTCTTACGTTTTTTTTGCAATTTGCAGGTCAGTGTCGGTTGTATGTTGATGACTACTAAATGAAAAAGTAATTCAATGAGTGACTGATGAATTAATTAGATGAACTTTAAGGGTTATATTGATGATTTTAATGATTATAACTCTGTAAAGCCAAATTTGTTACGGTCGCGAATCATGTTTTAATCAACATACTTCTCGACACAAACCTGCAAATTCCAAAAAAATTCAAAAAATAGTAGTTGCTGGTTTCTTTAGCGCTTTCACCTTACAAGGTAGTCTTTACTAAAGGTAATGTGTGAGTCTATAATATACCTACGTATAGTCAACATATACAGGGTGTAACAGGACACTTCACGAAGCCGTCAACCAAGCATTATGTACATCAAACTAAGTAACTCTACGCAAAAATTATTGCTGGGAAAATACTTTATTTTTTGGGGTGAAAAATCAAGTTTTACGGTAGGACTTAATGTAACGCACTCAAAACATTGTGCTGATGGATGGATTGACTAATACGGGGATCGTGGAGGTGTTTAAAGTATAAATCTTACATTAGAAACATGTATTTAAAAAAAAACTTGTGAAAAAGTTGGAACTTGGACCCCCAATATCTCCGTAACTAGAAGGTTCCCAGGTATGGTCTAGAACAAACAAATGATCGCAATGACGGGGAGAATAAGTACCTTTCGGCTTCGTTAAGGGTCTTGTTACACACTTTATTATACGATAAGTGTGCAAGTAAGAAATAAGTAATAAGTAATACTTTTATCTCCATGCACTTGCACGTGCTATACGAATATAATATTGTTTGTGTGAAAACTGACTCTAATGTTGCTACACTGGTGCATTGGTCAAGTACGTATACTAGAGGTTGCTCTCTAAACAAATAACTATCGTTCAAAACATACAAATAACTTCACGCTTGTAACCAGAGTAGGACCTATAGTACCAACACCCACATTTCACCAGTCATGTTTAAGTCCCGTGTCATTAGGGACGAACTTATTGCCATCAACCGCGCACAAATTCAGACTCCAAGCTGCTACTGAGAAATTGCTGATGGAAACCCAACAACACTTTGCCCGACCCGGGAAAAGAAACCCAGGACCGAAAAAACACAATTATACTCAGACAGATATACTACAGTTCAGTACATATAAATACCGTATACCGAGGTATAACAGAATATAGAATCGTTTCTATATTGTTCATCTACATAATCATCAGTTTCTGGGTCCCATATACACCGCTGGCCGCATTGTACGCCTGCACCTTTCATTTCTATAATTGTTGATTGCACTACAATCTTGTACCTGAAATGAAGAGCACGTTTTTAAAACTATTTATGACAAGCATAAATATCTTCTTAACACGTTCATATCTCAGCGAAAATGCTGAACATACCTAGACGGCCAAAATACAAATTTCGTTGAATGTCTTCCTTAAGAGAGCCCTTCCCGGTCCGTCTATCGTCAACGCGAGCATGGTCAAAAAGCTTGTTGTTTCATCCAGAGCCACAGTGGATTTTCTTTCAACTGCCCCGACTTACCCCGCCCCGACCCCGCACATCTCGTCTCCCGCGCACCTCATACCGCCTAACGCGATGACATTGAACGAAAAATTGTGTTCGAAAATTTCTTATACTTATTCCAGGAAATACGTGTTTTTGAATAAGTCTTACAAGTGTGTGAAATAAATATTTGTCATTTAGAATCTCCATTACACGTGCAAGGTTTCTATCGAGATGTTTTCTTTATTTTTACAGTTTATGAGTACATTATGAACGGCCAAAGTTCAGGTTAAATTTGTGCAAAACAGCAATTTTTGGAGGCTTATGCTGAATTTGTTTCTACTTTTTTTATTTTTTGCTTCCATAGAAACCTAGATATAAAGCACAAAATACCTATTAGTTCAAAAAAATCAAAGATAGATGTGTAACAACGGTATAATCACGTACGAGCGTTTGTATGAAAAGTATGACGGGTTGGCCGATCTTAATGGCTAAAACAAATGCCAAAACCCAATACGCTGCGCCCGCTATTTATGGCTCGTACATAATTGTAAGGCGCGACGTCGCGTGACCGTTCACCAGCCAGTTATGCTGTGGCCGTCCACAGCATAATAGGTCCCTTCACGCGACATCGCGTGATGTGGCAATTAACGTGTATCAAATTCATTCATTCATTATTATCGGACAACATACGGCCTAAAGAGCAGCGCACACCGTGAAAGGTAGGACAGAGCAAATTCATATGTAGCTAGTGGTAACAAGGTACAGATTTCAATGTTCGATGCCGCGAAAGGATATCCTCTTTGAAGCCTTGGGGTGGATCTTTAAACATTCCAATCTGTATCTTTTTACTACTAGCTACGTGTGTATTCACGTTGGTAAAAGATAAAACGCTCTGCCCTGCCGTCCCGGGTGTGCGGCTGGCCATAAACTGCTGAGTCTAGATTCCTAGAAGCATGAAATTATGCATGTTCCATAAGTAATTAAGTGAGCACTAAAAAAGGATTATTGAAGCTTAGTCCTCTTTTTTTTTACTAGCCCAGCTGGGCCTTTCTCATTGCTGGGCAAGACCCTCCCCTTAATCATTTCAAGAGTTATTGCCTTTTTTTTTCGGATAGGGAATCTTCAAATGACTCCTCCCGCTCTGGGCGAAGCAGGAGGGAGTGTCATACTTTTACTGACTAATCCATGTTCCTTCATCGCCCTTTGTGTTCCGGGGCCACAGTATCTCTTTTGAACAGTCCCGCAGCCCCGGCAGGAGAGTTATTATCCTAAATTCATGATTTTTGGGATCGGGCACACGACTTGAAACGAAATATTTCGCCATTGCGGGTTAACATCATCATGATGTTGGATTGGACATACTCCTCCCTCAAGAATAATGGCTACTGGCTAGTATTAAAAATACTTACTTTCTCGAACCCTCTTCATTGGCTTCTTGGTTCATTTAGAAACTCACTTACATTCGATGTGAAATGACCATGCGAAAATATACACAGCGAATTGAGTCAAAAATACTATAATAGTCTAATAAAAATACGATAATCAACACAAATCATTAGATACACTATGCATCTGAATACAAAGATTTAAATGGTTAGATATGACCTTACTGTAGTTAACTCCAGCGAAAAAAAGTCACACGTAATAGATTGATCGTGAGAAAATATTCATAAGTTCGCACATACCGCATAGGATAGATACAATTTTCAGTACGAGTGCGGATCTACGATTCAAGTATCCGAAACAATATTTTTTTGACGCGATAGGGCGAATCTAACTATTTAAATCTTTAACAATAAAAACGAACGAATAGTACCTCTTCATATCGAGTTCTTGTACTCTTTGCCGTATGGCGTTGGCGATGCATTTGGCCCAGCGCGGCGCATGATCAGTCCGGTACTGGCGCCCGATCAGCTGTTCTTGCATAGTCGACATAATTATGTCCCTGACATTGGCTTCTTGAAATCTGAAACGCGAAGTTAAAATATGTTATACCTTTAACCTTTTGAGCGCCACAGCATAAAGGCACGCGCGTGCCCCTCCACGCCAAGCCACAATTTCATCGCAAATACCTACAAAAAGAATAGGGATTTCCAAAACTACCCGGGAATCGTACCAAGTATCTTCTTTTGCGACCACGGGATCAACGCGCCAGTCTGAATTTTTCCTGTCCTATCTGAGCTGTCTGGATTTGTGCCCAGAGACCTAGTGGTGTGCATTTATTCGCTCAAAGCTAGATCTAAACTAAGATGTGAAAAAAAAGGTGTTATTTTTATCTCGGCCTGTCCAGCCCAGGCTATTCTTCTTCTTTCGCTCTATGACGTCTTTTATAAAAATTAAATGTGTGTCAAAATAAAATAACAAACTTTAATCAGTAAAAAATTTGCTCAGTCATTGAATCAATACAGTCTTTAAAACGGTTTTCTTACTTTTCTCCAAGGCCGGGTCTAACTTCATACTTAGGGGGCGCAAGCGCTTTTTCTTCCACTTGGGTTAACTCTTCTGGTTCTAATTCAGGCTCTTCGCTGACTGTTACTTCTTCGATTTCTGCAATCAACAATTCTTTTAATTAGACTTGAATAACTTAAACAAAAGAAAAAGAGACTGTGAAATTCCAGTTTCTTTTTTTTTTTGAACCCGTCTGGTGTTTCATACGTCACCTATGGTTAGAAAAAACTGTACTAGGAACGACAATCTATACAAATAAATAAAATTGAATTGTCTGTTTGTGATATCAAAATAACAGCTTCTTACTGAATGCAAATGAAAATATATACGTCACGTAAAACAAAAACACATTTTTTAAATTTTTGTCCGTCCTTCGGTCCGTCTGCCTGTTTGTTCCGGCTAATCTCCGAAACGGCTGGACCGATTTCGATCGACGGGAGTTTTACTGACAGATAGCTGATGTTATAAGGTCTAACATAGGCTACTTTTATTATAGAAAAATACTTAGGGTTCCGTGCAAAAAAATTAAAACCCTTGAAATTGGTAACAAAATTCGACTCAGAAAGGGAAGTACCTATAATAATGGGGATTTTTTATAATAAATTCACGCGAACAAAGGTAGCAAAATTAAACGATACCACGAGGGCGTATTGTAGGCAATCGCTGAATGAGTTAATTAAGTGATATTTATTTATCAGTTGAACATTTTGTCTTTTGGAATGACTAAAAGAGCGATAAATGTGAATGAATGAAGAGGAAGTCTAAATAAAAACGTGTCAATTGTATTAGGGAATGAATGTAATGAATGTTACGAGTGACAGTTGACAGGGGAGAATGGAAGAAGAAAATGTGTAGCTAATGCTAATCCATATTAACTTAGGCCAAGGACAAGGTGATGCATTATTTATCAGGAGTAAGATAGTTTAGATAATGATAGTCATATTTATAATATACCAGCTGTTGCCCGCGGCTTCGCTCGCGTTTTGGTAGGAAATTATCCCACGGGCACGTTGTAAATATAGCCTATAGCACTCGGGGATAATGTAGCTTCCTATTAGTGAAAGAATTTTCAAAATTGGTTCAGTAGATCCAGATATTACCCCTACATACAAACTTATAAATTTTACCTCTTTATAATGTTAGTATAGAAGTATAGACTAGAGCATGTACTAGAGTACTTTACCATCTTCCTCTTCTGCCATGATGAGTTAGGAACTTGTTCGCAAAAGAAGTTGATTATCTGAAAAATAAACCAGTATAATTATAACATTTTTTTATTGTTCTTTGTGATATTGGTATTAGTATGGCCAACAAGATTAATAAAGCATTCACACATACTAATGAATGTCCTCAAAATTAGACATGATTAGTTGTCTTGTTTCGCCCGCTGCCGAGTACATGCCTCCTCTCTTATGTGCCATGATTCCCAGCACGTGTAGCATGGCCACTGTAGAAACGGGTTTTGTTGATGGAAGAATCGACAAAATGACATATTTCTTTTGTTGATCTGTCATTTTGTCGACTCTTCCGTCGAAAAAACTCGTTTCTATGGTGCATGTCTGTTTTTCTTTCTCTAAATTATATTCAGAGATATACATTACTACAACTCTTTTTTTTTTCTCAGGACACAGATATGATGTACCGTCTTGGTCGTGCAGCAATGGAAGGTGGCCAGTATGGAGAAGCCACAAAAAAGTTTGTAGATGTACTGAAAATCTATGATGAAACACTGTCGCCTCCCTATAGGTCTTACTATGATTGTGTTCAAGACCTCAGGCGTTGTATGTTAGCCATGGGGAACTATAGCATTGTGTAGTAGTATTGACTTGATAAGTTGTTGTAGCTTGCTACACACTTGTTTGGGTACAGATTCAGCACAATTATTATATTATACATTTATTCAAAAACAACTTTTTGGTAATTTGACATAACACTCATTTGATATTGCTGCAGCATCTGCTCAATCTTGCGGACAGGTCCAAACATGAGTGTAGCATTCCCTATGGTCAATGAATAAACCTGATATATTCAATGTTCCTTTTTTTGTTTGGAAATATTTATCTATTAAATTTGTTTGTAGATGTGTTTTCTGATACATAATTGTTTTTTTTTTAAGTTATTTTATTTATACAAATTTCAGTGTTTTAGATGTGTTTTTACTGACTAATGTTATAATTGTGTTACTAACATATTAATTTAAGTTATTAACATTCAATTATAGATGCAATAAACTTTGTTTTATTCATTCCCATATTTTATTTATAGCCACAGTGGACTGAAGCCATAGTATATCCTGTGTATTCTCTAAGCAAGCCAATGCAATCTCATAAAAGCACGAACATAAAGCATGGCATCATTCGGCGCATAGCCAAAACAAGTGCAAACTGAAGGGTTTGAGCAGAAGTGTGCCATACGACAACCATATTTCACCAGTTATGTTTAAATGATGTTATAGAGGCGAGCGAAATTTAACTGAAGACGAAAACAGTACCTGTGGTTTTGTTTTGTGTTGTAACGTAAAATTCTGCACAGACTGCTCGGCAGTCGTAAGCTAGTATTAGCTACTATATCAATCCAGCAGTGATACAACGATCAAAATGATAAAATTATCATTCTATTTTGTAAAGGCATCAGTGTTGTTTTCAGGGTTCTAACCTCAAATTAACCGATTCTTTGACCAAAGAATTTAACAAGAGTTGATTTCAGTTGAGTAAGTCATAATCATTATAGTGTAAGAAGATTATTGTACCTTACATTTATTGACGGAATGTCCAGGTATCTTTTAGCGTTTCTTCAAAATATTACAAAATTATATTGCTTTGCTTGCTTTCCATTACTATGACAACAATAACATGTCATTTTGACATTGATCGAAATGTCCAAAATATATCACCCTATTCCACGTTTTAAGAACGGGTAAAAAACCGTACCGTACAGTCGAAGTCCAATGAGCCTCTGACCATATTATCAATCAAACATTACCAAAACATTTTCTGAATCCTTAGTTATACGTAAGTTATTCAATATGAATTCAAAATGAATACATAAATAATACTACCTAAACTAACGAAAAACTCTAAAAGAGGAAGATGCAGGTAGGTAAATCATAATTAAGTGAGCTGTGAGAACACCAACAAACCTAGAACAATTCTTAATGTCAAAATGCGTTTCAGACTTTCAAAAATTGTAATTTAGCATGAAAATAGACGAAGTAAAAGATACTTCTTCGTTGAGTGTGTATAAATCTATCTCTTACAAAACAACTTCAATGTTAAAGAAACGACATTTTTTAAATCGTAGATGTGAATCACGCGAAAAGCATTTTGTTTGGGAACTGCAACTTTGACATGTGTTTCAATTTTGGGGATCGAAAACAAGAACTACTATTAAAATTAAACTAACATAGTAATATTAATAAAATGGCTACATACGATAATAAAATTTGGCTCCTCAAAAACATACGTGATGCATTTATTGCGACCGACGACACCGGTTTATGTGAGATCGTTATGGCTGGAGAGGATTTTTCGAAAGTGTTTCAAAATAAAGCAATTGAAGAGAAAAAGAGGATAAGGGAAGTGAGGTTGACTCAGCCGGGACCTAGCAAAGGTAAAGATGGCATGGGAGACATATCTGAGGAGGAAGTGGGCAGAGAAATAGTAACACAGTTCGATCCTTACCCTGATATGGATGATAGCGAGGATGATGACCCGCTGTGCGGCAGCTACGTGCGCTATGAGGAGTTCGGAGGACACAGGTACGGTATTACAGAACCTATAAGTCATACAACATTTTTTTAATGATGCAAATTGGGTGACACATTTCCATTGCTGCTCTGGAAGTAATAGAAACATTGAATGTATCAACTTTTTATCACCATCCAGAATGTTCTAACGACACTAGTAATCTATACACAACAGTTACTTCTTCTTTTTCAACAGTATTTATATTAATCGCATTGACTCACTGCTCTACTGACCCAGTTACGGATTTTAAGTGTGATGCTCTGTCAATTATGACATAATTTGTTATTACATCTCTGACATCATTTTTGGATAACAGTTGTAACCATTAAGAGCTATAATTTTAAAGTTCCACATTTTTATGAATTAAATTTGCTGACCTAATTTCTTTATATTCTAGGCAAAGATCCAACACAGCACAATGGCTAGACAAAAAAGAGCAAGCATTAAAAAAGGCAGCTAAAATTAAAGTAATAAAATGGGAGGACTCCTTGCCCCTCACCACAGACCAGTTGGTAGAAGTGTTCTCCAAGTTTGAAATTAAAAAGCCTGCAAAACAGAAATCCTTATTAGCTGAACAACTTCAGAACTGCCCAAACCTACCTCACCGTCAGTATTTGGAGTATGCTAAGTTTGATGGGACCGCACAACTAGGTTTACCTATCAAGTCATTCAAGATCTTCATGACAATGCTTCCGGAGAAGCATCAGAATTACCCTCTAGTTGTGTGTGTCATTGCAAGTGCTAAGATCAAGGATTTAATTGGCTTCACATGCTATAAATACAGGTAATCAAATGCTAATATTAAATTGACTCATTTAAGTAAACGTAATGTTTAATTTCTACTATTATTTTAGATCAGCAAGCATGAGTACATCAATAAATTATTTTCTTTACTTTTCAGCATAGAACATCCAGACATATCACTTGGATCTGTGCATGATTACGGACTTTGCATAGCAGAGGATGACGGAGAGGTTGACTGGGCATTCCCCTGCCTTGACGCCAATGAGCCTTGTTCCAAATTCGGGTTCACATGTCTCGGACTTGTGGAACTAAAGAGTAAAAATTTAATGTCCCTGCCTCCTTCGTCAATACCTGAAGATGGCATGAGTGGTGCCTTCCATGTGTTCTCAAAGGTCACAGACTCTGGTCAGAGTCACCACAATCCCTCCAGGCACAATACAGGAGGGAGTTCAACATCAGAAGCTGTTTTAATAGCACTAAAGGCTTTGAATGAAGGTAATGTTGTATTATAAAACTCTATTTTAGATTTTCCTTGATCTGTGGTCATTGTTATTATGTTTACAATACATATAATATTTAACCTTTTGAACGCCAGAGCACAAACGCACGCGCCCTACACGCCAAGCCACAACTTCACCTACCATTTTGTCACATATTTGTGTCGTTTGGCATACAGGACGTGCTTGCTTGTCATGTATATATGTGACAGTGGTGGTCAAAAAATTAATAAGAAAGTACAATTTCTTAACTTTATAAGAAAGGTACTGATTTTTAAACTCAAAATGTCAGTAATCTCCGCCAGAACCTAGATTTCTAATAACAAGCCATTGTGTCTTAAATCTTAGCATACTGATATAAATGCTAAAGTTTGTGAGGATGGATAGATGTTTGTAACTCTTCTGCAAAAACTACTGATAAGACTTCGATTAAACTCGACGGTAATATAAGACATGCTTTAAAATATTTTATAAACATATTGTGTAAAAACATTCACGGGTGAAACCGCAGTAAGCTAGTAGACTATCATAACAATTTTATGTGGTCTCTTTGTCCATGTGGACAATTTGCTAAACAGATCTTTAAAAAAAAAATTGATTGTCTATTGCAGGTACTGGCGATACAGATCTAGGCAAGATGCAGTCCCACATAATGGCGACAGAAGCACCTCAGTACAAAGCGTATAAAGTGCAACTACTGCGCAAAGTGAGAACGAACACGTCTGTACAACTCGGCATCTCGCTCGACAGGATAGAGGTGGAGCCTCTAGTCACGAGTAAACACGCTTTTTGGGTAAGATATTTTTGCAACACTGTTGCACAAAATTGAATAGACCTTTAAAGTAAATGTGCTTTACCTTATCCCATTGAATTTATTAGTTAAGATTTCATGGTTTTCCTTTCATTTAATTTATCATGTTTGTTAGAGAGATTTGATCCTTATGTTTGACCCTATCTATTGATGCCATAAAAGTACAGGTGTTATTTTTTTGGAATTTAGCCAGTTCGATTTCCGAGTGTGGCAAGCGAATTTTCGAAAATCTTTGAACGCAGATTTATTTCTTTTAAAAAATAAAGGAATGTTTCTTTGAGTAAAATTTTCTATCTCCAGTATTTAGAGTACTTTCCCTCCAGGTGGCGTTGAAAGATTCCACCCTGTATAATCTACTTGTTTACTGGTGATCACAACATCTCTGTAGCCGGTAAACCTGTCGGCATCGAGAGCCGCAACCGACATTACTTACACGCGACTTACCTCTCATAAAAAGCGTAGGCGTTTTGTTTATTATCTCGCCTGAGGTATTTCTGTAAAACTGCCTTTGTATGCTATAACTTTTATCCTGTTAATTAAAATTAAATACCTAGTCTAGTTTGCCGTTTTAGGAGAAAATACTAAGATATTCTTATCCCTCATTACCAGCCAATATTCCTCATTAAGGTGGATGCGCAAGGGTAGCCCGCGAAATTTAAATTTTCTTACGTTTATTGCCATTTGCAGGTCAGTGTCAGGTTGTATGTTGATGAAAATATGAATGGCGCCAGTAACATGTATGGAGTTACAGAATTATAATCATTCAAATCGTCAATACAACCCTCTAAGTTCATATAATCCCATTCAATAGCTATTTCAAAAGCAAGCATTCAAAGCATTCAAAAGTCATTCTTTGGGATTATATGAACTTGGAGGGTTGTATTGATGATTTGAATGATTATAATTCTGTAACTCCATACGTGTTACTGGCGCGATTCATATTTTCATCAACATACAACCTGACACTGACCTGCAAATGGCAATAAACGTAAGAAAATTTAAATTTCGCGGGCTACCCTTGCGCATCCACCTTAACAGTTGCATTTTGTTGTTTTGTGGTAATCTTCGGTATTTCCCGGCAACGTAGTTTTGAACACATCGAGGTAATGGAAAAAAAAATATGGCATATTTTGAGGCATTTATTGTGTCCGAATATTGACACTGTCTTATAAAACAATCGAATGCATGCTGCTGTGCCTTATGGTATGTGGGTTTCAAAATGTGGAACTGAAAATTTGAAAACATGTCGTCATTTATAAAGCCACAGTAGTCGCGCGTGGTGGATTATTACCCATTCCCTCGCACAGAGGCGAGGATTGTGTCCCGTCCGACGGTGGAAACATAGGCTAATGTTAAAGCCGGCCCAGTCAACAGTGTATGACTTCTGTGTTTAAAGTTTTGTTCAAACTTTATGACTACTCGGAAGTTAGCTGCGAGTGACGGTCTGCACAGCTGTAACGGCTCAAGCTTTATGGCGGCGTGGAACCTCAAACGTAATAATTAGGTATCCGCGGGGGCAGGGGACGCATCTTACTGTATACCTAATGATAGATAAACCATTTATTTAGTGCACACCAAAGACACAACACACAGAAGCACAATTAAATGATACAATTATAACAATTTGTTTAAATACCTATACATATAAAAAAAAAAACAAGGTGTCAATGCACAAAAAGGAAAACATAATTTACGAAAGAAGTATAGTAACACCATGGCAAACTTCAAATAAAAAACGAGTATTTAAACAAGGTGCGGTGTGCGCCTCATGGTTTCCGACCCAGCCAACCTCTAGTTGCCCTCCCCTCAATGACGCACTAAGCCTAGGCCCGAACCCCGCAGGGGGTGCCCTTAGTGACTGTTCATTTAATGTATATCCTTAGTTTGTAAGCCCTGGCTGGGGGCCTTAAAGTAATTTTTGGCCACCACAGGATAGTCCGGTTAAGCAGCATCAACCTCAGAGAGTTGTAACGCTGCGAGTGGTCCCTTCAAAAAAAAAAAAAAAAAGCGCCTCATGGTTGCAACAAGTGGGAGTCCAGCTCTGTATATGTCAGGCATGCACCTGACGCTGATATTCTGCTGGATGCTGGTAGTGACATACGGACGCGCCGACCGCAGACATGCGCAGACCGTCAATCGCAGCTAACTTCCGAGCCGCCATAAAGTTTGAACAGAACTATACGCGATGATGCTTAATTCTGCGCATTTTTGGTTTGAGATTTGTAACCACATCTCATTTTACGATAGAATACGAATTATTGTTAATGTATTATTCCGTTGTTTTCAGTCAAGATCGAAGTACTTCCTGCACAGTATAGACTCGGTGGCGTGGTGTCAGATCCTGGAGACGCGAGGCAACAGGACCACCTTCAGAGTAGTCTACTCTCCTAGTCACAATGCAGCCTATGGTGACAGAAGTAGTGCAGGTAATTGCATATTTGTTGACACTATTTTATATTAAAGCGCAGGCCACACCGCTAGCTGGCGGGCGGGCGAGCGACGCGAACGACACCCTTTTCATACTTTGTTCGTATCTTTCGATAGTTCGCGGTGTGAACGAAAGTATGAAAAGAGGTGAAACGACGCGTCGCCCGCCCGCCAGCTGGTGGTGTGGCCTGCGATTCAAGCTGACCCGACAGAAATCCTGTCTTTTGACGACAGCGCAACCTACCGGGTCCATATACAGGGTGTAACAAGACCCTTCACGAAGCCGTCAACCAAGCATTCTGTACATCAAACTAAGTAACTTTACGCAAAAATTATTGCTGGGAAACGACTTTTGTTTTTGGGGTGAAAAATCACGTTTTGCGGTAGTACTCAATGTAACGCATTCAAAACATTGTTGCTGATGGATGGATTGCATAATACGGCGATCGTGGAGGTATCTCTCCTAGAATCTTACATAAAAATCATATATTAAAAAAAAAACTTGTGAAAAAATTGAAACTTTGACCCCCAATATCTCCGTAACTAGGTTCCCAGGTATGGTCTAGAACAAAAAAATAATTGCAATGACGGGGAGAACACTTGCCGTTCGGCTTCGTTAAGGGTCTTGTTACACCCTTTATAGCAAAGGACAATCCAGGTGACCTATGTAAGATTTTTTAAATCAAAATCGGAAAAGCCGTTTACGAGAACAAGAATTACAGACACAAGCACACTGGAAATTATAAAGATAATATACTAATTACTGAAGTTTACTAAAAGGACATTCAGGCGTTGCGATGATGTAGTACGTCGAACGCACCCTGGGTTTCTTGAGTGGCCATTCAAACAACAATGCATTACCACGGTATAATGCTGTGCTACCTTTTAGGGATTCTTCCAATTCTAAATACTACGTATAAAAAGGCAGAAGACTGCGAACAAATAGCGTAGGATGTACACTTTTGATTTTTTATTTCTATACTAATATTATAAAGAGTTCAATTTGTATATTTACAACGTCCCCGTGGGATAATTTCCGACCAAAACGCGAGCGAAGCCGCGGGCAACAGCTAGTCATTGATAAGGGAAGCATTGTAACAAAACTTTTATGTTTCTAGGTAACTCTGCTATGTTCCAGCCGAACGCTACGTACAAGCTCCACGACTTCGAATGTGAACACGATATGGCTAAAGAAATAGTTGAGAAAGTGAACACAATCCTAGACTTAAGGAACAGTCCGTGCCGCCGCGAATACAAGACTGCCAAAGAAAAAAAACTACAGACAAGACGAAGTTTTCACACTAAACATTTGAGTTGAGTCTCGTAGATACTCCTGTACAGTGTAATATACTCCTGCAAAAGTTCCTTTAGTACACTCTTAAGATTGACGAGTGAAATTGTATACATAATTAGGGCTCGAAGTGTAAAGTTATAACAAAGGGGCACATTGGGTAAAATGTAGTTCCAAAAATACTGAGGCCCAATGTGTAAAAGTGTCAATCACATCTAGTATTTAAATAAAGCTAGGATTTGGAGAGAAAACGTTTGATATAAGCATATCTCAACCATTCGGAATTATTTAGGTTTAAATAACCAGGAAAATTATGTTATTAGAATCTAGTCCTTTCCTGCCCTGAATAATTTCAAATGAACGTATTTATCCTCGATATTATAGCACTGTATATTCTCAGTTTAAATCAGCATTATATGTTATAATTATAACTGAAGAGATGTATAAAATACTGGTAGTTTTACACTACAACAGTATTTTACTAGTGTATGCTTGAAATGGGCTTAGCAAGTGCAAGGCATGTTTGTTGAAACAGGCTTCCAGCCATTAAATAAGAATTCGATGAAAATAAATTTGTTCCCAGTAAGGATTGGTACACACTGTAGTGTTGACAATTCTTAGAAATAAACCTTTAGTGTCTTGTAATAGGAGATTATTTCCTGTACGTACAATGGGCTAAAAATTTAATAAGCAACACTTAGCAATAATTCGCATTAAATACTGCTTCAAAACCAATGAAAAATCATTGTAGTGAACTTAAAAGTATTCGAGTAAAGGCGCTACAGTGTGAATCGACGTAAGGTTAAAATTTTAATAATTTTGTATCTAGAAATAAGACATTTGTAACATCCTAAGAGTGTTGTGTATTTCAGTGTAAATGAGTATTGAGTTTTTAATATTTGTGTATTATATTCGTTTAAGTTGTAATAACTTATTTTCGTCCATATTTAAGTTGGGTTAGAATTGATTAAAGCGTTTAACGTCGTACAGAAATCCTGTTGGATTCATGCAAATATAATTCAATGCAATAATAAGTTGAATGTCTCGGATAGTTTTAACTGTGATGTCTATATTCTTCTAAGTATTTCATAACAGAGCCACTAGTAAGCAGTAGCAGAAAATCTTATTTGTCAGTAGAGCTTTAAGTCAATGATCCCCAAAATTGTTCACATGATGTATAAGTTTTTTTTTTTAATACTATGTTTCAAAGGAAAAGTGCATATAAAGTTCCAGGGTTTGCTACTAGTGGCGATGTTACCACCGAAACTGTCGATAATTATAATTCTCATTCATATTTACCGATCGTCTTAAACTGATATCAGACGCTTCACTTCTCGTTCGTATTTCATTCGGTGTCTTTCACTCTCAAGGGCTTGAACTCAATTTCAATCATCATCATACTCCTGCAGTCCTGCTCATAACCCAATTTATTTGGGGTTGATGCAACATGTCTTCTTCTTCCATACTTCTCTATAACTCGTCATCGCAGCAGTCACCTCCTTTTAGCCATATCATTCTTTACAGTGATGATATGGACTGTGTAAAGTTTACACAGTCCATCCATCGATTCTTTGAACACAATGTGAAAAATGAATTGAATAGTAAACCGATTACAATCCAAATGAAAGAAATTAAGAGATGAACATTCATTCCTATGAAATTTTTCCTGTGTCGTGTGTACATGGATTACAACAAAAATGAAGTCTCTCAAATGAACTAAGTGAAGCATCTGATATCGGCTTTACAAAAAGAAATATATTCTAAGTTGTAATGCCGCTCAGATTATGAACAAACCTCCACTGCCAGAAACAGCTCAATTTTTTATTGGAAGTAATCCATTGTGTGCCTTATTATAATATTAATAATTTATGAATTTGTACCAATGGGTAGACAGATACTATGATGATTAAATGTATGGGAAATGAAATATTGAACTTGTTTTTACTCAATAAAATATTTGTATGAGATTTCAAATTATACATAATTTTCGTTTAAAGCATTTTGTATGCAATGGATTGCTTCACAAATATGTATTCGATTTACAATATTAATTCTAATATTTTTATGAATGAAATAATTTAAATGTTGTGATTTAATGTTGATTTCTGTATGAATCGAATTATGTATCATGAATGAAATGTAAGTTACAATGAAATAAAATTGTTATTCATTATTTAAAAGTATTTCCTTGGTTAGTCATACCTATACAACCACACACTAGACAAACCACACAGTCACACATAATAAACACAAAATAATATTATGTAATCTTATTGTTTTTATTACAAAAATATTTACACAGTTAATTCATGATATTATTATACAGGCTGTAAGGGACAGCCCTCCGCATACTAACTGATTTTTTCTCAGGATTTTTTAAAACAACTTTTCAGTTACTATTAATTATCAATGTAAAATTACATTGTCTGTACGCACTCTCCATTTATGTAATGAATACGGCTAAAATCAGAAAACCAACAATGGATGTTGAAATAGACTAACGAAAAACGCGTGAAATTAGTTGTTCACTTCCTGCCTAGCTACAGAGTTCATCAAACTCGTCGTCGCGCTTGCCGTTCGCTACGTGCGTTTTGCCACGGTAACGATACATTGCGTATGAGGAAATAAAACTAAACAAAATTATTGGATTCCCATAATATTCCTGAAATAATTCTTGTACTGGTCATCTTAGTATGTATATGTCACTGTAAATTAAGTAAATACTGTTAGATTAATCTACAATAAAATAATGCGTTCAATTGTAAGCAGTATGTTACTGTTCACAATCTATCGACAGTTTACAATCTCGCAAGATAAATTATAATCTAACGGTATTTACAATTTTTTGCTGACATATATACTGAATTTACCCATCAGTCTGCGGAGGACAGTCCCTTACACCCTGTATTTTACAACTAATATCTACTGATATATGAACACCTTGATACTGTCAATGTCCTAGATTAAATGTTGCCACTCTAAAATTATGGCAACAGGTTAAGCAGCTTAGTGATTCGTATTTTTATGATTAAGCATACTCTCTTACACTTATATGGCACACTTTACACAGATTAAATTAACGTGATGCATTTGCAATTGTGACGCAGCACATATTTTTGTTAATATACACCGATAGGTGTATACACCTGTAGCAATACTGCACAGTGCTCATGTATGCAAAAGGGGTGCAGCTATGAGTAGATAAAAATAATCACTCTCTCCTAGATACATATATTTTGTCTAATAGGGCATAGTTCTCTTTATGCTTTGCCCGTGGGGACAGAATATACATTTACAAAAATCCCTTCTGTGAAAAATACGCCTAACATAATTTTAACCAGTTGCAAGAGACATTTTACCATCTAATTTGTATGTATACTATGTACAGCTCACAAGGCTTTATTCTGGTCATTCTACTGGTCCCACAGTACTATTCTCTAATATGTAATCAGTGACCATACTAACAATATTCTCACTCCGACTCAATATTACTTCCTCATATTCATTTGCTCTTTGGTAAAAAGCTCTTGTTGCTAACACTGATTTGCGTAACGTTTGCTGACTGTCCACGAGTTTGGATATGTTAGGTTTCCCTTTGAGGAATTCTATGTCTTCATTTGATAGTGCTGCATAGGACATTTTTGATCTGCTTGGTGCATTCACTGCCATCCGATATTGCCTGTAAGCACAAATTTGGTTCTAAGATGGTAACATCTTGGAAGAGGATTATACTTATCTATTAATCAGCAACAATCTGTGGTATGGCTGACTTTAATTGCCATTGCCTTGTTAGTAAACATAATTCTTTGAAGGTTGATTTTAGTCAGAAATTGTAACTGTTTATTTTGACTTTTTATTAATGTAGCCAAGTCAGTATGAGGCTTTATTAAGATTAATACATACTGTCTCAGGTCGTGATATTTGTTTCGCCTCTCATTTACTTCCTTCTTCCACATCTCTTTCTCAGCCAACAGTTTCTGATAATATCTGAAACATCACAATATACAAGATTGTAAAAAAAAAAAAAAATGATTTAAGTATATGCTGTACATATAGCTTCCTTTCTGGTATTCGCAATCGTTTCATTACCTCGTCATATCTTCAGAGCATCTCTCGTTTACATTTGGTTCTTCCTTATTTGAGTTAACATTTTCGGACATAATATTAAGTGGCGCTGAAACGAGAATTCAAGTTATAAAACATTACACTTGATTCACCAGGAGTTGCCAAAAGTAATTAAACATAACAAACAATGAGATAACTTCACAAATTTGAATAAAATGCACAAGGTATCAGCACACCTATTGATTCTCTTCGTTCGAAGAAAGTTGAGCGTCTTCTTCTCGGTGGAGATCGAAAAGATTGATGTGCTTCAGTCTCATCCATAGAATTCTCCATTATTAACACCTTCACAAATTCTAAAATTAATTGTTTCAACTTTTAATATGAACTATGAAGCACAAGTAAATATTTTCAAAATTACAAACACGACATGACGTTAAAAACGGACGCCGTCATTGACGTTTAGTCGTTCGGAAATCATCAAATAAAGCAAGATTTCGCGATTAGATGAGTCTATGGTAATTCATGGGCGCATCGATCGTCAGTGACCAAGCAGGAACAACTAGGTCCCTGTGAATCATCTTCATCATCATTTCAGCTGCTGAAAGACGTCCACTGCTGGACATAGGCCTCCCCCAAGTATCCTGTGTCGCCACATTGACCGGTCCCATGCGTCTCTGCATCCAGCGGATAAAAATACGATATTTAACATTTTGATTGTTTTTGTGCATTTAAAAATAAATAATAATAAAAATGTAATGGAGAGTACTTGCATACAAACAACCTCGTTGCCAGGATTATCCACCAGCAACTTGCTTTGAAGTACAACCTTGTGGAGTCAGAAGTGCCACACTATAAGTATGCGCCCGACCCAGTTCTCGATAATGGTAATATCACGTTGTATTGGGATCGACCTATCATCACTGACAGGACTATTGTTGCCAATAAGCCTGACATTGTGGTGATAGATCGATTGGAGCGTAGCGCAGTGATTGTTGATATAACGGTTCCGCATGACGAGAACCTCGTGAAAGCAGAGAAAGATAAACAATTCAAATATCTAGATTTGGCTCACGAGGTTGTCGACATGTGGGACGTGAGTACAGCAGTCATTGTGCCGATAGTCGTGTCGGCCAATGGCTTAATAGCAAATAGCCTCGACGAACATCTGAGGAAGCTCTCGCTAGGCAGATGGATCAAGGGCTTGATTCAGAAAGCAGTACTTCTGGACACGGCGCGTATTGTTAGGAGGTTCCTCTCCTCTCCCGTTTCAGTTCCTCTCCCGATGCCGGTGGGCTCCTATTTTTTAAATTTTTAATGTTTTTTATATTGTTTTATAATAGAATATTTAAAAATGAAAATAATGTGTCTATAATAGAATAAAGGAAATAATAAAAATGTTTATTTCTATTACATAAGGCTTAAGAAATATGATTGGAGATCACCTTTTAAGCAAGAAGATGCTTGTGTTAGGTGACTCCGCTCTTCCACTTAACATTAAAGTGTATGCAATTGAACACAAATAAAAATAAATGAAATATAAAACTTCAAAGACTAAAGTTATAAAAATTAAACAGGAGCGCAACTAATTGAGTGATGTATGCGAGTGGGTTTATGTATGTGTGTGTGTGTGCAATTGCGTTGTATTATGAATTATGTACGTATAGTTTTTAGGTTTGAGTTTAGGTTTAGGTTAGGTTAGCCCTACGACAATGTCTTGGGATCGGAAAAAGCCAGGCACGGTTTCCTACACTAACGATTTCATTACCGCAGCCATATCAAATATCTTAGACAGATTACGGAAGCGACGATATCATAGCCTCGATGTCGTCGTAGGTTTTATTTTTAAGCCAGTCAGTCACAGCCAATTTACAGTCACGGAGATTCAGAGGATGGATGTGCAGCTCTTTGTTTAACAGATTGTATAAGTGGGAAGATTGCCTTGCGTACTGCCTCTTGGCAAAAACGGACTTAACTGGGACAGATGGAGCGACTAAGTAGCTTCTTCTGCTCCTCCTACTCGGCTTTTTGGGATCATACGGAAGGGATTTGTGTTTTCTCAATATTAGATGGAGTAGGTAAAGTTTCCTTACAGACAGAAGGTCAGAGGTTAGGTAAAGGCTTTGGGTTGGAAATCTATAGGGTTTAAAGAGCATAACCTTAAGCAGAGAGCGCTGCGCACTCTAAAGTTCTAAAAAATTAATTTTAGTTGATCCACCCCAGCAAGGCAAACAGTAAGTAAGAATCGATTGAGCCAGTGATACGTAGACTTTCTGCAGAAGATTCTTAGAGGCAACGTGTCGCAAAGATTTAAAAGTCCATATTAATTTCCTAACCCTTTTCATGATTAATTCAGTGTGCATGTGCCAGGATAGGCGCTGGTTAATCATGATGCCCAGGTACTTAGTATAATGTAACCTGTCAATCTTTGTACACG
This sequence comes from Eugnorisma glareosa, assembly GCA_947578425.1. Lineage (NCBI taxonomy): Eukaryota > Metazoa > Arthropoda > Insecta > Lepidoptera > Noctuidae > Eugnorisma > Eugnorisma glareosa. The sequence goes on from OX387959.1 coordinate 18,546,429, forward strand.
AGCAGTCAGGAACTGGGGGATTGGCACAGCAGTGGATCCTAATTTGGAATTCGGGTGGTGGTTGAGTGTTCGTATACTTGGTGAAGCATATGTAGTTGGATTTCGAGGCATTGAGTGTGAGGAGGCTATTTATACAATCTGCAATCTTTGACAGGCCAGTTTCAGCCGAACCTCTAACTTTTGCCCAAGTCTTATCAGCAAAGACTATGGCGGTATCATCCGCGTATGAGAAGATGTCACCTCCGTCAATATTCATATTACATAGGTTATTGATATAGACAAGGAACAATGTTGGACCAAGGACGCTCCCCTGCCCGACGCCGTACGAAATTGTTTCCTCTGAGCTAGTAAATTCTCCTATTTTAACTGTTTGCTTGCGCTTATACAGGTAGGATTTTAATAGCTCAAGAGAGGGCCCCCTTATGCCGATGTTTTCGAGCCTGTGCAGAGGGGAACAGAAACTGTGTCAAAGGCCTTTTTGAGGTCAAGGAAAACTGCCAGACATTTGCTGCCCTTATCTACCTTGTCAACTATAGTAGTTGTAAGTGACAAAACCGCATCCTCAGTAGACCTACCCTGCCGAAACCCAAACTGCGACGGCGACAGAATGTTATGCTTAGAAAGGTAATTAATTAAGTGCGAGTTTATGAGTCTTTCTAGGATTTTCGAGATAGATGGCAGCACTGAGATTGGCCTATAGTTTGAAGGGTCTGACCTGTCCCCACACTTGTACACGGGCGCTATTAGGGCTATTTTCAAGGCTTTCTTAGAAAACATTGACTACTTTACAATGGGGGCTATCGCGTGTGAATTCACCGCTAGAGGCGCTAGTGTAGCACGAGGGCACTGAAATGTCAGATGTCATAGAAAATTCACGCGTTGCGTGCTTTTTTATCACGTATTTTTACTAATATTCATAATTGTGGTTTAAATTGAGCTATTTCTGATTAATTATGACTTGAAGATTTTAAGTAGCAACTTAGGCTCTTATTTGTTAGTACTTGGAGGTAAAATTATGTTTTAATGTTTCATGCTTGTTAATTTTAGGGAGAATATTGTAAATAAATTATCTGAAGTTAACACTATATTGTTATGCATATTAAAATAAACTTTTTATGAAGTTATTGGTACTTTTAAGTATAAAATAGAATTATTGACATGGCCATTAGCGACAGTGGCGCCATCTGGTGAGCTCAAAAACGATAGCCCCCATTGCAACAAACTTAAGAAAATTTAAATTTCGCGGGCTACCCTTGCGCTTCCACCTTAAAGGTAAAAGTTCGGCAGCGGCACCGAACCGGTGCCTAAATAAAAGAGAATCCGCGGAGTTACCAATATTTTACCATGGATGGTTTGCTCAAGGAAGAGAATATTATTGTAGAATTACGTGTTATTTTATTTTCATTACAGTAAAAATGGTTCTATTGTGAAAAATGTAATTTCTGAAAGAAAAATCTCTCGTGGAACGGACTTTTTATTCGGCTGACATTTTTAATTTGACGTTTTGTTTTCTTCAATCAATTCCGCTATCGGTAAATACCTACCGCAGTTTTTTATTTTCGCGTAATAAGTTTTATAATAATCGATTGATAACATGTTTTGTTCTCGCAAGAGAACCTAAAATTCAATGGGTAAGATAGTGTTAGTTTGCGATGTGATAATAATGATAACATAGTGTTTTCATGTGCGAGTCGTATCGCATAATGCAGCAGTGTTTGTAAAATATATAGTTTTTTGTGAATGTTTCTCAACAGCATGCAGTAATGGAGTTCAATGAATATCAAACAAAAGAGGTATTGGGCCCGGTAGACATAGATTATTACTGTGATCGATCACGAACGCCGAGTCCGACGCCCGTATTCAACACAAATGTATGTTGCGATTTGGAAGACATTTTGAGCGACGTAAGTGCACAATGTTAGTTTTTCACGTGGTTTTTCATCGTTTCGCATGTAAGAATGCACTTTAAAGCATAAATGAGGCTGGGGATAACGCAACAAGACAACTGTTTGGTTAGCAGTGTTGTAGTCGCCAGGTGAGTCGCGCTTTGTGTTTTATTTACATACATAATATAACTGCATATCAACGAGTTTTTTGTTTGCTCTCATAACCTGCCGGGAATATTAAGTTATAATATGTGTTTGTGTACCAAGCAAGAGGAAAATCTGTTTCTAAATATAACTTCTGACAATTTATTTGTTTAGGTTTCAGAATAAATCAAAACATTGATAGTGCATTACCAATACTGATATGGTCATTTTACTGTTATGTTTATTGTTATCAATATAACAACATTGTTATCAGACAATACTTTCTTATTAGATGATAAAATAAATTGGGGCATTAAGTCATAAGTAAATTGTGTAACTTGATCTTTCTCATGCATTAACTCTTAATGGACTGACCTTGAATTATACTCCAGTAACAAAAGGCCTGTGTACACTGTGCTTATTATTATGTATGACGATTTGACTGCTAGATATGAAAATGAGTAGTAATATTTGACTCATAGTGTCTTATTACAACATAACATGATGCCTATTTCCTGAAGGATTTGGTAGAAATATACGCTTAAAACACCCACATATCGCCAGTTAAGTTTATTATACTACTTACTTTTGCAACTGAACTAGTTCTCTATTTATTTAATCTAAAATACTTATTTTATAAACCAAACATTACAGAATATAAAGCATTAAAATACAAACTTCTATTTTAGGCCATATCAGAAACCCTGCACGGCTCTCTCCGTGTGAGTCGCAGTCAGCTGATTAACCAGGAGCTCACAATCCGCCCGGAGGCCAACATAGAGTCTAACGTACCAGAGGGCCTTGACCTCTACAAGGTTATCTTTGAAGTGGAAAGTGATACTGAGGTTAAGATGAGTGACGTTGACGGTGCTGGTGTACAGAATAACTCAGTGAGTGAAAAGGTTAGTCTGAGTTTTCTTCTTTTTAAAGCTGGGTTTTGTCTGTACTGTTTTTGGTTAAATGCACTGGCTGGATGTGTTATTATAGGCATCCAGCCAGTGCCCAGTTAAGTAGCTAAGCCATAACAACCCTACATTGATTTAATTGTGAGGCACCGTAGAAAAAAAATGCTTGGCCTACCTTATTTAACAGCTGGATGATGCTGAATAGAAAATTGTTCACATGAGCGGTTGCTCAAGTTAAAGAACAAACAACTGAATTCTATTTAAAAAAAAACCTATAAATATTTTTGTAGATTTTCTATAGAAAACTTGTGATGTTTACTATTTAATATTAATTTGTAGGCTGAAAATTAGTTTTTTGCGTCAACTGATATTACTGATCAGAACTTGAAATTTAGCATCATTTGTGCAGAAACCCTCTTCAGGCAGGGTTTGGTGGCCCATTAACTTTCTTTATTCCTTCAAGATCCGGGTTTTCATATAGATCAGCGTAATGCAAATGCCTAACTTAAATAAGCACTGTCAATGAAAAACTACTAAAATTTGCAATAACACTATGGAAATTGCAGTTTAAGTGTTTGAATATGCAAACATGCTAATGCATATATCCCGATGTCTAGTTATAACATAGGCACCAGAATAATACAGCTACAGTTCTTACTTAAGATAAGATTAGAACTAAACTCAAAGCATTTATTTCAAATAAGCTACCTACAGTCCAGCCACAGGCATAATAACCGTGAATGGACTGTAGTAAGATATAAGATTTTTATTATGCTAGCATGTCTACTGTTTATATTCTATACTAGCTGTTGCCCGCGGTTTCGCTCGCGTTTTGGTCGGAAATTATACCACGGGCATGTTGTAAATATAGTCTATGGCACTCGGGGATAATGTAGCTTCCTATTAGTGTAAGAATTTTTAAAATTGGTTCAATAGGTCCAGAGATTACCCCCTACAACCTCACAAACTTTACCTCTTTATAATATTAGTATAGAAGTATAGATGTATAACTTATGTCCATCTGTTTCAATTTTAAAACAATCTAACTGCGAAGCTGGTATTGACTGTTTCTTGAATGGATACATGTTTTTTTTTGAGAGTGTCATATCAGAATGTACCCAGTATTGTGTGCAATGCACTGTGTGCATTCACAATAGGCTGAGCCCTGCTTTGTCTATTTATGTATTGTGTACTTCACACAGATAAAAAGGAAAACTGGTGTAGAACACTTTACTATATTTTTATAAATACTATAGCATGACTTGTGTCTATAAACCTTGCTCTGGTAATATCAGGTATACATTAACATTAATTTTAATAGTATTAGTAGTAGATACCCCATGAAATAAAATATTCCTAGCAATATGGTACAAAAAGTATCTGCTCCAGTAGAATATCTCAAATTCCATTTAAATTGTACACTTTCATTGATAAGGAACACATCTAATTAAACTTTAGCCGAGAAAAAGTTGACTCAACGTAATCCCTCACCCTCCTATTAATAAACACAGACTAAAGTTATTCCAAGTTTAAACCTTTGAAAATGTATGGTTATTCCTTTGTTATTCCTGGTGTAATTTTATTCCGTGTTTATTAATAAGAGGGTCAAGGTTTAGGCAGAGGTGTAAGTGTACAACCATATTTCGCCAGTTACGGTAAAATAAATTTAGATTTCAATAAACAAAGTTTCTAAACGAGAAAATGGTTTAGCAAGGTCAATCTATTATTGTTATAGTTCCTCAACAGGCCACCTATTGCATCGTTTTGATAAAACGAATTACAGTGCACTCGGGCGCAGTTGTTACGTAAGGCGAATAATCCCTGTTTGAAAACGATTAGGTGCCTACTGCCTACTATACTATTCTTAGGTGAATACAGAGGTTTAAATCATAAACGGATCTGTAGATCAGTACGCGAACAAATGTGCGGCACAAAAATTAAATGTGCGCGCACAATTTTTGGGGGAATCGCACCATTAGATTCACAATGGACTAACCCAACCGCGTCAAAAGATGGTCATATATTTTCTGTTTAGTTGTAGTAATCGTATTGAAGTAAGTGTGAGCTAGACAATACGATTACTACTAGACAATACTATTCGTTAACACAATACTATTAATCGTTTCATGCGGGATGTATGAGCTCACACTCCTCTATTGCTCATATTTCGCGCGTACGATGCCGATGAGGGCAACAAGTATAATGATTTAAATATTTGGATGCATATACCTACCCAAGGACGTCCAACAACGTTGTGTGAAGGTTCAGTGATTGTTATACAGCGCAGCTGCACTATACAAGGTCTAGACAAGAAACCATTAAATAGCATAAATTAAATATTTCTTTGTATATCGTGTCCCTCAGTGACATGCAACTTGCTTTAGGAAATTGGCACAATTCATGTATCACCCTATACAGGGTGTAACAAGCCCCTTAACGAAGCCGTCAACCAAGCATTATGTAGGTACAGACGCCAGCACATCAAGCTGCTACAATCTGACAAATTTCTTTAATGGATTTTCAACTTCATCACACAAGCTTTAGGTTCAAGGTTGACTGAGGAAAAACGACTTTTTATTAGGGTGAAAAATCACGTTTTACGGTAGGTCTCAATGTAACGCACTCAAAACATTGTGCTGATGGATGGTTTGAATACTACAGGGGTTGTTAACATTAAAAACGTCTATTAAAAAAAAACTTGTGAGAAAGTTGGAACTTTGACCCGCAATATCTCCGTAACTAGAAGGTTCCCAGGTATAGTCTAGAACAAAAAAAATGATAGCAATGATGAGGTGAACAAGTGCCTTTCGGTTTCGTAAAGGGTCTTGTTACACCGTTTATAAATGTCTTTGTGTCGTTTTTGCATCTAGATTCTAGACCATCATCATTCTCGCCTGCCTTTGATCCCAATATATTTGGGTCTTCTTCCATACACTCCATTAATCATCATCTCAGCTGACAGCAGTCACTTCCTTTCTAGCCATATCACACAGTCCATCCATCGTTGGTCTTGCTTTACTCTTGTAGGCATCCACATTCGTGATAAAAACATACCTCAACCTTTTGCATCTATACATAAAAATAATATCGGTTACGGCATGCATTTGTACAAATTAAGTCTTTCTAGCTACTTACATTGCATCAGAGTTCAAACGAGTTTATTTATTTTTTGCTCTGCAATCTGCATTCTGCATGTTATCCCTTCGCATATTTACATCATAAATTATAATCGTGAACGATGGATATAGCTCGATTCATTTGCAATGCGATGCGTTTGATATTAACATATGAGCTGTTTCATCAGTGGCAGCACAGAGGACGCTAAATACATGTTTTGGGGCACAGGGCAAGATAGCTGGTAGAATATAGTTTGTCTTTTTTATCATGAAATCGATCTTTCCAGACCCCAGTCACTTCACCACCGGCCACTGCTGATTCCATCAATATAAGTATTGCAAAAACTTGCTATGATGACGGCTAGGTTCGTTTTAGGACGTGACTTAATATTCAACACAAAAGATTACACAAAAAAAGTCATAGATTACAAGAAAGGGGAGTGGTCTAGCATCGGATTTTTATCGCCTTTTCTTTGATTTATATCTTAAGAACGAATACTCAGGCCTATTTTCGCGAAACTGATAATTTTTGGATTGTTCATTTCATATGATGATCGATGCTGATAATGCATAACTGTACACCTACATGAATGCAGCAACGCCAGCGGTCTACCTTGAATCACGGTCCTTTATAGACAAAACAAGGCTACTTCACTATGTATCTTAGGAGCCAGGTTCTGCAGTTGACTGTGGCCAATCGGAAGATCGAAATTAGCCACACTAACTACGTTGACAAAACCTATGGTCTACTAAGCTAAATCGATCGTAGAGGAATGCCATTGAAACGTTTATTTACTCTTATAACTTGCCCGTAAAACGTGCCGCCTTTGCGTGTTTAATTTATATATCGAAATATGCATTTAAATAAAATATACTTACCTACCTACCTTTCCTACATATTGTTACGTATAAACCCATAAACGGATTGTTAAATTGCAATATAAATCTAACGAACAACGCGGCGATAGTGCGGCCACATTACGTGTACTATGTGAGTTTATTTGACCGTAAAACTTGCAAGTGGGACACCAATTCCCGCGGTAAATTGGTTTAGTGCGGCGATCTGCTCAACTTTATTGTGTTCGCCCCGTGGTCACGGTCTTCTCTGTCTTTCACTGCACAAGTGAATTACTAGGAGAATGTTGGTGAGTCTGCGTTTAATCTTGGTTAAAATTTCGCTAAAGCTCTTATTAGTCTCAAAACGGTGATATGAAACGGGTACTTGTGTTACAAATCCGCCACAGAGCAGTGCTAGTCAATATAGGCCTTTAGCAAGTTAATCTTAGTATAGTGCCTTGATGATGGGTCGTCATCATCATCGTCATCATGTCTGCCGAATTACGTCCACTGGTGAACATAGGCTCTCCCTAATTCCGTCGACATTTCGCCCAGTCCTGCGATTCTCCAGTTCATCGGTCCTCGATGTTGGCCTTCCAAATTTGCGCTTTCCATATGTAGTCACCTTTCGTCTTCATCGGCCATTCATCCTGCAAGCAATGTGCCTTACCCACTGCCTTACTTAAATAAACTTATTATAAGGTAAATAAGTGTAGTATCGAATGTTTACATATTTGCAGTTTGCAGGGTACACAATTACACATTCACTAACGGATGTTCAATCCGCAAGCCCCTGAACAAATAAGGTCTTGGAGATGGCGATAAAGGACGGTCTGTAGTCTGCAGTGTAATATTTTTTCAATACTGCAAACATGTCTGCAAAAATGGTAAAATAAAATTAAATGTAAAAATTCTAGAAGTATTGCAAGTCGGGTGAAGTTTGCTTAGGGATCAATACTGTTTTTTGTATGTCTTATTGTCGTGGAAGTTAGGTTTGATATAAATCCGGTTTCGTGAAGCTTGAACTTTAACTAAGATCTCTTCGTGATCTTTAGTGATTTCTTAAGGAATCACAAAATTTTCAGAAAAAAATAATTAAATGAATACAATGCAGGGATAGGCCCACATTTTGCCAGTTGAGTCAATTTATTCAAAGCAGAAAGCAGCATATATTCCTTCTATTTCCTTACAGCTAGAACCCTACGAAACCGCTAGAACACTACGAAAGTGCTTTGTATCTTAGACCTTATCGGCGTTTGCGTGCGACATTACACCAACGAGAACCCTAGAAGAATATAGAAATAATTAAACCGACTTCAAAAACACTCAACAAGTCTGTGACTTTTGCTAGTTTGATTTTGTTTTTTTGTCACCGACTTCTGTAGCTAACGTTATTTTTTACTTTTTTGTGCTTTTGAAGTCGGTTTAATTTTTTGCAATTTTTTTTTTATTTTTCTCTTTTTAGTGGTTCACGTGTGCTTACCCCTTCACAGCGTACCGGCGTGATGTTATGTTATGAACTGGTGTAAACAATAGACAAATATGAGATTTCAGCAATCCCAGTCCATTTTCTATCATTTATTGAGGAGTTCCGTTGCCTATCTCCGAAGTTCTTCATCAGATCTTCACCAAATTGAAATGGGACCACTTCGAGAAAGTACTCTTCCATAAACTACCCATATCGCTTCAAGTGTGCCTATAAAATTTGAAGAGTCCTCTCTATTTCTCCAAGATCCCATCATCAGATCATGAATTGATGATCATGGGACCACCTGGGAAGTATACCCCAAACTAAAAAAAAATAATCCAAATCGGTCCAGCCATCTTCGAGTAATCGGGGAACATACATAAAAAATAAAAAAGGTTCCGACGAATTGAGAACCTCCTTTTTGAAGTCGGTTAAAATATAATGTCTAGGTTTCTATAACGTTGATCGTCTAGAAGCAGCATGAAAAGTGCCTACACCTTACTTCCTGTTTACTTAATCGGCTCCAGAACCAACCTAATTGGTTTATCAGCCATCGATAAAATAAATTTCATTACCTATAAAATGTTATACGTGTATACGAGATCGTAGAGTTACGTAACTTAACTAATCACGGGTCAGTTTAAATGTGGACCGAGTGCCTATTAACACTGTGTTATCAGACTGAACTTTACATTAGGCGCTGAATACATAGACCGCAAGTTTCGGAACACAATAGTAATTGAGCGTCCTTGATAAACTTTTTTTGAAGTGCAAAACGTGGAAAAACGTTGAATTTTTGCCTAAAAGCAAGGCTGCGAGGTCAGTTACCTTACCTTTGCCGTGATTTTTAGTCTGAGTTTCGCCAAGAACGTAAATTAATATAATTTAGGAACAAATCGCAGCTTCCTGAATTCAATTATCTGTGTGAATGTCCGTTTGTCCAACCATGACTCAATTTTGCAAAAAATAGGCCACACCAGTCTCTTATCGTAGTCAGAATAATCTATGTCGAGAGAATCTAAAGAGAATTTATAGCTAAATCCTTTTGCTACTAGTGTATTTATAACAATAATTCAATCACCAATGGTGTTTCTAAGCTTATACATCCATGGTATTTCTCTCACGAGAATTGTGTCGATATGTATGAGGAAGCCATGTTTAGCAGTAGCGGTAGACGGTTACTAGATGGCATGATGACTCAATCGTGCCGGTTACAAAGTCGCTATAAATATTAATAGATCATTGACAGCATAATCAGTCTATAAGGTTCCCAATGGGAGATAAGCCTCCTCTCGATGTGGGAGTGGGCCATAATCAACCAAGCGGGCCCGGTGCCGATTGGTGGATGTGACGTGTCTTTGAATTTTTGGCTCTAGGACATGACGGTTTCCTCTTTGACCGGATTGACAGCCCTGATGAGACATACATGTACAAAGTATGTGCCAGCTTGGTTTCGAATTCGAACCCACAGCAGACGACACGTAAGTCACCACTTGATCACCAGCACCAGCAGTTCTGTCAGCAAACCCTTGAATCTAATTCAGTTTACATGCACTCAATCTTGTCGAAATCTCATTAATTCGACGACAGTTTTATACTTTAAATACAGGGTATAACAAGACCCTTCACGAAGCCGTCGACCAAGCATTAAGTACATCAAATTAAAATAACTTTACGCAAAAATTATTCCTGGGAAACGACTTTTTTTTAGGTGAAAAATCACTTTTTACAGTAGGACTCTATTTAACGGACTCAAAACATTGTGCTGATGAATGGATTGAATAGAACGGGGGTCGTGGAGAAAAAAAAACCGAGAAAGTTGGAACTTTAACCCCCAATATCTCCGTAACTAGAAGGTTCCCAGGTATGGTCTAGAGCAAAAAAATTATCGCAATGACGGGGAGAACAAGTACCTTTCGGCTTCGTTAGTGGTCTTGATACACCGTTTATGTATGAATAACTGCCCGACTAACAGAGGTCAAAGCCTAAATGCCAACATTGTTTTGATGTTGTAAATAAAAACACATGCAGATTAAGTTGCTCCCACGTGCCGCATTGACGTCTTATCTGCAACATTATCGCTACCAACATTTTGTTCTGATACAGAAATGTAACAAAAATTAATTGCTTTAGTAAACTTGGCATTTTTCGCTGGTCATTCAGTATTCGTGTTTTAATTTTCACCAGTGTGTTCTATGTGTTACAATCGGTGCTCGCGTACTATAATATTGTCGCCGGGTTGTTTTGGTTTCCAGTCATTGTGCGTTCATTAAGCTTGTTGTCAGCGCCTGGACGGGTCACTCCGACACATCGTGTTCGTGTCACTGTGACTCTTATTACAACATAAAAATACCTTTATCTTTTTTCTTTCTGTGGAGTCTTTAACGTGTGTTAACCAGTTCTTGAAAAGTGAACTTATAGTGTTGTGCTAATGACCTTTTGACGATGTAATTAGGTGAAGAAGGCTGGGTTTTGTTTACCATTAAGGCGGAGGACATGGCGACGATCATTGTGTGTGGGAAGGTAACAATCGATACCTGATTTTATAGCTGTCATTTAATGGATTCACGCGGTTTTTTTTGTTAATTACTTGGTGTTAAAGTGTAGGTTTTACTCATGATAAAACGGGTTTTACATGCTTCTATTTTCCTGGTTAGGTTCTATGATTTCAAATACAAAAGTAAGTAATGTTTGGCCTTTCCCAAGATAGTAAAATAAGGGTCAAGATCGCTCAGTCATTGATGTTTTCTTATCCAGATGATATCACGATAAAGTCAATGATTGTACAGTGTATTTCAATCCTTGTAATACAGACATGTAGTATGTTTTGATATTGTATAAACCCACAGCGGTTACGCATAAATGTAGAGAAGTTGCGGTCGTCGTGATTCATAGGAAGGAATATAAAATACTTAAACAGTTTAATATTCAGTCCATGGGCAAGCACACGTATCAAATGTATTGAAAATTATTTATACTAAAATTGAAAGTTTAATGAAATATTTTAATATAATAAAATCAAATATTTTAAATTAATTTTAAGTGAACAGAGAAACATGACGCACACAAAGAGATATTCCCAGATTGTGGAAAAGGTATTTCAGTTACTTTAATTTTCATAAGTGTTTTGATTATGGAATATGGAAAGGAACCTATTCAATATAAATGATTTTAATGCTTTAAATAATTTGATAAGTATTTTTATAAATATCCACATGAATGTCCCTATAATAATGTTAAATGCAGTTTTAACACTCGAATTGGGAAAATTTATAGTACCTAGTGTGTAATGCTAATCCATACTATTAGTAGACATAGTATGCCGTCCTTTATTATGCATACCTACCAGAAGCTTATAAACAGCGTTAAATATTTGTTTATATAAGGAAAACTCCCAACTGAGTGTTTCTAAGTTTTCTTCCACTGACATTTGTTGTGTTTGCTAAGTTTGTATTGTTAGGTGTTGTGGCATTCAAACGTTGATCTTTATGCCGAATGCCAAAAATGCTACAATAAAATAAACGATTCGTCAAATGCCATTCCAGGAATATTTTACGGTCGGTTTAATAACAAAACCGAACCATGATAAATTATTCATTCAATTATTTATAAATTAATAATGTGAGTCACTATCGAAATACATAAATGTTTGTGCCCTTATAAAGTTACTGAACGTTAAACAGTCATTATAACATTATTAATTCAAGCCTGTTATTATGTACAGTTTAATATAATAATTATGTCAATAGTATGGATAATTAGAGAAAATTTAGTTATCTATAGATGTATTATGTACCTCCACCATACACAAAATATTTGATACTATGTATTGATTTGTTTGTATAAAAAATCCGCTTCATCATTATTTCTCTTTCCCTTATTCCAATTGATTTGGGATCGACGCAGCCTGTCTTCTTCCATGCGTCTCTATTACTCGTCATCTTAACAGTCACCAGTCGGCAGGAGACCAGCGGTGGCTTTTCGAACAGTAGGCCGTGGGTTCGAACTCAAATGCGCTTTACTTTGTGTACCTAATTTATTTCATCACCACTGCTCTCAAAAACGGTGAAGGAAAACATCTTGTGGAAACTGGCATGTCTCAAAACCAAAAATTCGAAGACATGTGACATTTTTTTTTTCCTTATGGGAAATCATCACAACTCCTCCCGCTCTGGGCTGAACAGGAGGGAGTGTCAGACTTTTACTGACTAAAACCCATCCATGTTCCTTCATCGTCCTTTATGTTCCGGGGCCACGGAATCTCTTTCGAACAGTCCCGCAGCCCCGGCAGGCATCGGCCTTTGCGAACCCCTTCCTATTGCTGACATCTCTTTGAGGCGCGCGTGGAACACGAACGCGCCGTCGACACGGCCTGTCGTCATAAGGCGGACGGACGGCGAGCTAGCCCATAGGTCACCGTCCACAGGCCCGCGCCTACGGTGGCCGGGGGCCACCACGTGGCCCCATGGCTATCTCATAGAGAGGAGGTCGTGGGTCCCAGCAGTGGGAACATTATAGGCTGATTATGATAGCAGTGACCTCCTTTCTAACCATATCATCCTTCGTTTTTTTGGTGTTCCCCTATTCTTATAGCCATCCACATTCATACTTAAAACAAAACTTTCCTCACAACGTTTTCATTATTCCTCCGCATCACATGCCCATACCATCCTTGTCAAATGAAATATTTTTTGGATGGATCTGATTTTGCTTTCTATTATTTCCAAAGAACTTTTCTTCTGATTTTGAAGATTTTCTTTAAGTCATCATACTTGCCTAGCCTTCTCCCAAACTATGTTGGGGTCGGCTTCGAGTCTAACCGGATGCAGCTGAGTACCAGTATTTTACATAAAGCCACTGCCTATCTGACCTCCACAACCCAATAACTGGGTAATACGATACCCCTTGGTACTGGTAGGACTGGATGTCAGATTTTCGGCTTCTGATTACTAGTAACAACTGTCAAAGATCCATAAATGATAGACGGGACCAACGGCTTAACCTGCTTTCCGAGGCACGGAAAAAACTCGGTGTGGAATGATGGTCACCCATCCACAGATCAACCTCGGCAAGCGCGGCTTAACGTTGAAGATCGACCCGTGCGGCTGTTATTATTTTGCCACGAACTCGTTTTAGTCTCCTCAAATAAAAGTATTAAAAAAAATCGAGTCAAACTAATGCCTAATGGCAAAAGGCATTGACCCTAATTCATGGTTTCCTGTTTGTAGTGACCTTTAGATTTACCCTTACCCTATTGTTTGTAGGTACTATTGCTTAGTATTTGCTGTAGGAGGGGTGCTGACGGGGTGTTTTTTTAGGTTACATTGAAAGAGACAGTTGATTGAAATATTCGTTACACCGCGTAACGAGTTTGTTTGAGACAGTTATTAGTAAAGGGAATATTGACAGTTTTCATTGATTTGTAAAATATTTTTATTACATTGTGTTATTTCTTAATAGTGAAATGTGTGCCTTAAAACTCCGTTAAAAGTGATATTCTGACTCGTAGAGAATGCCGTGTAGCATACCACTATTGTACATGAACTTTAAATACATAAATCAAATTTTTTAGGTTGTGTTTTTAGTTCAATGTATTTTTCGATTGATTGATTTGGCGTCAGTGTCTTAGGTCCGATTGCACCACAAATCAATTATGATAAATAATTTACCGCTAAACGCGTTTAGTGATGTCTGGTGCACGCAGGCTTAAAACTCTAGAAATCTTAATTTCGCTGGACATAACAACAAAACCTATGATTATATTAATACCAACTCGTTAACTTAGTTATTTGTCGTGTCCATTTTTCCGCATTCTCTAACTAGTTGATTCATCAACATTAAAGACGACCTTGAACTGTTTAGGTCAGCTCCCAATTAAACTAAATGCTTCACACAAAACTACTACCCATCAAAAGACACAATCTTTCATCTTCTTTTTTTATATCTATATCGATTATATTTTTATCGATATCTCATCACGATGAACCAAAAAACCTTATATTTAGAGTAAATAAACTACCTGCGGTCATTGATACCAAAAAAACATCAAAGCACTTCTTTTATTTGATCATGTTTCGATACGGGATAGGGTATCCCAGCACGTCAATTGAGTTTACAACAACAATAATTTACATTTATTTTCAGGCTACTTTGGCCCATAGATATATGTATACCTTACATACTAACATACATAATTATTATAAAATACAAATAGCAACAGCTAGCTAACAATAACCTACCACCACCACCTGCCATCTGCTACTGGTTTAGCTTGATAATGCAATTTGACCTGGTAAATTAGATGTAGACCCTCGCCTATCTGTCCCCATGCATTCTGCCCCGCCCAATCCCACTTTAGCATAGCAGACCTTTTACCAACTTCTTCTTGATTTTTGTTTTAAAAGATTTTTGTTACTCAAGCAATAACTCTTAATCCTCAGGAGTCGTGCCGCCTGGTCGGCGGCTCGAAGTTCTACGAGATGATGGACAGTGCCACGTCGGCTGACGTGTCCACGCCGTCTCCCACTGAGAAACACGACCACATGAAGCCCACGGAGAGTGACGATGAAGGTGAGGGTCTTGTTTTTATTAAGAAACTAGCTGTTGCTCGCGGCTTCGCTCGCGTTTTGGTCGGAAATTATTCCACGGGCACGTTGTAAATGCCTATGGCACTCGGGGATAATGTAGCTTCCTATTAGTGAAAGAATTTTCAAAATCGGTTCAGTAGATCCAAAGATTACCCCCTACAAACTCACAATCTTTACCTCTTTATAATATTAGTTTTTCCGCTGAACAGAAATTACCGCTGTAATGAATATGTCTATTGGTTGCTGCGTTGTTTTTTCATTAATTACCTGTTGCAAATGAATGGACAAAGTAAGGAATGATTATATTAGAGGAAGTTTGAAAGTTGCGCCAGTTACAGAAAAGTTGAAAGAGAATCGACTGTCGTGGGTATGGGCATGTGACTAAAAGAGTGACGAATACAAATTTTAATCGATGGAGAGGCAGTGAAAGACCAAGGAAACGATGGATGGAATGATAACATTACATAACATACCATCATGCCTGTACTCCCGGAAGGGTGAGGCAGAGGTGTACCTAATAGTACACACACATTTCGCCGGTTATGATTAAGTCCCACGTAATAAGGGTGAGCCTACTGCCATCAACTGGGTGATGGCATGTTTTTAGAGAATTCTGATTCCTCTGTTGCAAGTGCCGAAAACACAGGATCTTCTGGCAGCACTGCTGACTTAGAAACATTGCAATACTTAAATCATAAAGATACCAACATAAAGAGCTTAAATGCTTATCCTATGTTCAAATACAAAATCTGTTTGCCAAGTTCTGCCCCTGTGGAGCGACTCTTCTCATTTGGGGGCATGATCATGAGGCCTCATCGAAGAAAAATGAGTGATAACTGTTTGAAGAACTGGTTTTACTTAAATCTCAATTAAAACGCGATTCACATGTAAAAACAGAAACATTCATTAAAAAAAGTGTTGTTTTTTTACAAAAGTACTTTATCTATAAAAAATATTTAAAAGATACGTATTTTATATCTAGTATTTCAGATACCATTCCAGAAAAAAAAAAAAAACGAAATGTTAAGCTACTTCTGTTGCTGACCGTACTACCCCCGCCTCCCCCGTCCTAACTGAAGCAATCGGTCGCACAAATACGCGATCGTTGCATTCATAATTTTGTTGTCACTTTGGGAGTGATACAAAGGGCGCTACAGTCTCGTGTTTGTGCGAGAATCCCAATTTTAAGATCTCAGCCTGCCAGAAGACTGGCAGGCGAAGTTCCTACAATCCACAACTACTTTCAGAATTTAAATATTTATGAAACATTTTCAACCACATTGATTAAATAATTATTTAAAGTAAGGAATACCTAAAATAACACTCGAATCTTTCGAAAAAACCTCATAGAGCGTCCACAAATCGTTCTTTAAAATCGAATGAAATATTCCCTCATTATTTTATTACCCCCATATTTTTTTTTGCACGCAAAATACGCGCTTAGACGTGGAGTTGCGGACACCAGCCCGTTATACAATACAATACCCCCATATTTACTTAAATCTATCCAGTTTCAGACGTAGACCAGGAATGCACGGTGTTCAGCGGTGTCAGCTACCTGGGCGCACAAAACATATCGGATCCCAAGTCCGAGAACGACATTCAACGCATCATGCAGGAGCTCAGCTCTATGCCCGAGAGTAGGGATGGCATCGCCGTGTCGATATCGATACCGGTGTGCTCTCAAGGGCTCGTTGTGTGAGTATATTATTAATTCATCATCATCTTTTCAGATTAAATTAAAATTAGTTTAGTAGCAGAGGCTTTTTGAAGAAACTCTTACAGTGAACGACACATTTTTTAGTTTAGTTAGTAGAATTTACTTAATTGTTATTTTTTTAAATTATGGCACAGCTCCGATTCGATTTGATCTGCTCCGATTTGAATAGTCTCTAATATTGCAAATTTCTGCGGGCTTTTGGTACCCACTAGAATTATAACGTCCAATTCTTAAAAATTTCGTGACCTACACTATGTCATCAGTCCAACTTGTGAGGGCCTCACATTGTGCCAAGGTATCCTTATTTGCGTTTTCAAATAAGCTTATCTTGCATTCGATAACGGACGGTAACTTAAGGGAGCGGCAGCTTTTTGCCTTTGCCAATCACTGACATTTAAAAAAAAAACACGATTTTGTCAGTATACAAACTGACTTATCTTAAGGGTGAGCTTATCCGGTAAGCTAGAGGATGTCTGAATGACACGCTCTATGCGGCCAATGGTCTGGGTTTCTTTGAACTGGAGCTTTATTTAAACCTCTCCATTACTTTCTTCGAATGTTTTTGCTGAAAGGATTGAAATCTTTGGAGACTGACATCAAAGGAGTCTTTCATTTTCGTAGACCACCCTCCAATAAATGAGCACTTATATAAGTTGTAAAAGGCCCCTTCACGAAGCCGTCAACCAAGCATTCTGTACATCAAACTAAGTAACTTTAAGCAAAAATGATTACTGGGAAGGGACTGTTTTTTGGAGTAAAAATCACATTTAACTGATAAACTTAATGTAACGCACTCAATGCGCACATGTAACTTAATGTAACGCACATGCTGCGTGCTGATGAATGCATTGAATAAATAGTACAGAGGTCGTGGAGGTATTTAAAGTAAACCTTAAGAACTAGTATTTAAAAAAAAAACTTGTGGAAAAGTTGGTACTTTGACCTCCAATATCTCCGTAACTAGGAGGTTCTCAGGACCAAAACAAAAAAAAATATGAAAGCAGTGACGGGGAGAACAAGTGCCTTTCGGCTTCGTTAATTTTCATTTTCCAAATAAATTGTTCTTATTCACTCCTAATGCATTTTACCATATCACTAACCCCTGCTAATTTTATACCCAGGCTTTACCAAGCAGATTCGAACAGTGTGATGACACGATACGCAGTCAACCGTATCTCGTTCTACGCTCGCGGCGCCGCCGGGTCGCCAGTAGCCTCGTGCTTCGCGTTCACGTGGTCGCACGGCGAGACCAAGGAGTCTGCAGTGTATAGGTGCCATGTGTTCCGCTGTCACATCGCGGAAGCTGTCAACCAGGTGTCAAGTAAGTGTATTGCTAATAATGTTCTGTGCTTATGATCTCTTTCGGAGAATACCTGCGTAATCTATACTAATATTATAAAGAGGTAAAGTTTGTGAGGTTGTAGGCGGTAATCTCTGGATCTGGATGGACCGATTTTGAAAATTATTTCACTAATATGAAGCTTCATTATCCCCGAGTGCCATATGCTATATTTACAACGTGCCCGTGGGATATTTTTCGACCAAAATTCGAACGAAGCCGCGGGCAACAGCTAGTGTTGTATAGCAGTGTAACGTTGCTATTTTAATAATGCAGGCTCATATTCTAAAGAATTTCAACAATAATATCGATTTTACACTGCCATTGTTACTACGCCATAAGAAACCGATAATTTTTCAACTAGGGATTCGCAAGTTCCTTTGTGAGAGAGAATGGGGCTAGAGCGTAGAGGTGAATAATAGAATACGGAATAGGTACCAATGACAAGTTGGTCAGTCTATGCAGATGGCAACGCTTGACTCATGGAAAATATAGGATGACTAGTTGTTCCCCGCGACCGTCGTCCGCGTGAAATTAGCGGTGTGAAATATACTTTATGACCTACTTTCATACCTACCAAATATACATAAAAAAATTCATAAAAATCGGTCGAGCCGTTTCGGAGGAGTTTATATTTATAGATTTAGCAAACAGATTGGTCTTTGCGTATAAATCGCATGAAGATTTTTAGAGTTCCTCTGTTCATTCTTTTTTTCATTTATTACACTTCTAGATTATAGAAATAAGGTTGCGGTTTAATCTTTTCTAGAAGCTAAACGACCAATATTTACGTTTGACCTACCATAATTAATAAGTTAGCAGCTGTTGGTACATCAACACAAACACATAAAATTGAAGCGTCTGATCGTAATACCAAAATAGCAGCTTTTTACTGAATGCATATGATATGAAAATAATTACGGCACTTACAACAATTTTTTTTTTTTTTTCATTTTTTGTCTGTCTGTTTGTTCCGGCTAATCTCCATAACAGCTGGACCGATTTTGACGGGGCTTTTTAATGGCAGATAGCTGATGACATACGGAGTAACTAAAGCTACAAAACTAAACTTTTATTTTAGAATGATGTGAATGTGCAGGTATTAACCAGATGTTATAAGGTCTAACATAGGATATTTTTATTTTAGAAAAATAATTAGGGTTCCGTGCAAACAAATTAAAACCCTTGAAACTGTTAACAAAATCCGATTCAAACGAATAATTTCCGAGACGGCTAGACCGATTTTGACGGGACTTTTACTGGCAGATAGCTGATGACATACGGAGTAACTAAAGCTACAAAACTAAACTTTTATTTTAGAATAATAATTGGGGTTCTATGCAAAAAAATTAAAAACCTCGAAATTGATAACAAAATTCGAATCAAAAAGGGAAGTCAATAGAAGTTTTTTTATAATAAATTCACGCGAACGCAGGTCGCAGGCAACAGCTAGTCAATCATAATATTCACGTTACAAAAACACATTAACAACACCACTGAAAAAAACGAGGCACAATAACATCAACGCACACAAATTTAAATTGCTTATACAAATTCACGTGTATGTCCTTCCATTTATTACGATTTGTTGTGATGGTTACCATACATTAGTAAACCTTGTCCATAATTGAGCCACAGTACGCGTTCAGCGGCAGTGTAAACGTAACGTTAATACTTTTGAATCCAAAATAAAACTTATCGCATAGCATTTTGATTCAATTTTCTGTGACAAGTTTCATAAGCACCCATAGATACGAATAAATTCAGTAAAAATATATGTGAAAACAGTCATAATTTTAAATACCTTTGTATTTATGTTACGTTTACACCAATGCTAGTTAGTGCCTGTACCGATGAGCGGTACACGAATTACGTAATATTGTGATGTTTAAAACAGATGTTTAATTAATAATTCGTACATTTAAATTTTTATCTCATAATGTAAACATTAATTTATCATGAGTGAAAGTGAAGTGATAGTGTTTTGTTTTTTTTATTAGCTATCCGGTGTGTTGTTCTAAAGTTGAGATATACTGTTGGTTTTTGAACTCACAAGGTACAGTAGTGCTGTATTTTGTATTTAAATACAGGGTGTAACAGGACCCTTCACGAAGCCGACAACCAAGCATTATATACATCAAACTAAGTGACCTTACGAAAAATTATTGCTGGGAAACGACTTTTGTTTTTGGGGTGAAAAATCACGTTTTGCGGTAGTACTCAATGTAACGCATTCAAAACATTGTTGCTGATGGATGGATTGCATAATACGGCGATCGTGGAGGTATCTCTCCTAGAATCTTAAATAAAAAACATATATTTAAAAAAAAAAACTTGTGAAAAAGTTGGGTCTTTGACCCCCAATATCTCCGTAACTAGAAGGTTCCCAGGTATGGTCTAGAACAAAAAAATGATCGCAATGACGGGGAGAACAAGTGCCTTTCGGCTTCGTTAAGGGTCTTGTTACACCCTTTATTGTTACTAATTTTATGGACGTTGTTACGTTACGGACTAATAGTGAGCGTTCGCTTCGTGAACGAATATTTGCTACCAAAACTATTACCGAGTACTGTGCTTTGTGTATGTCATTGTGTGGCTGTACTGAAGTATACTGAAGTGTACTTATAAACGAGCATTTATATGACAAATTTAAATGAACGCCGGCTTGATATGCCTCAATGAATATAACAGGATTCCCCAAGTGAATGTAGAAAACGCGAGTCACTACATAGTATAAAACAAAGTCGCTTCCCGCTGTGTGTCTGTCCCTATGTATGCTTAAATCTCTACGCAACGGATTTTGATGCGTTTTTTTCAATAGAGAGAGTGATTCAAGAGGAAGGTTTATATGTATAACATTGCACCCGTGCGCAGCCGGGTGGGTCGCTAGTTAAATAAAAAACTCATAAATAATTTACTCACATACCTGTTATGACCGTTACAAATAGGAAAATAACAACTAAGTGGTTTACCTACATCTGACTAACTCGGAAACTATTACAAACTCGTATTTCCTTTTTTGTTAAGTACATATAACGTGGGTGCAACTGTCCGCTAAATGTCAAACCGTTCAGTCAGTACACCTCTTTACATAAATGAGATAACACCTTTCATATTTCTGTTGATTGATATAGCAGCAACGGCGCGGTACACTGCGGTGCAAAATAAACATTAAAAGATAAAATTAGAAGTCATGTAATTGCTAGTTACATCTGGTAGTCTTGTGTGGTCAAAGTGTTGGTGTATTCGCTTCCTTTTAAGTGATGATGTGTGTTTTTATGTGTAATTTGTGACAGTAATTTGTGTTGTCATGTTGACAAGACAGTGATTGTTCCTAAGTTTATAAGCGGTTGTTGTGTGTGATATATTGAATAAGGGTAAGGTTTTTACCATTACATTGTAGTTGTTACTTGTTATTCGTTCGGTAGATTCATTATCGTAATGGCTCACATTTAAAACAAAATATAGTAATGAGCTTACTAAAGATTGACTGCCCCCTTGGTTAAGTGGTTCCAAGCTCGACAGCTGAGCTTGAGGTCCTGGGTTCGATTCCCGGGTCGGGCAAAGTGTCATTGCGTTACTCCATCAGGAATTTCTCAGTTACAGCCCGGTTGTTGACAATAGGCTCACCCTATTTCATGGAACTTAAAGCATTACTGGTGAAATATGGGTGTAATAAAGAAACACCTATTCACCCCCTTAACACTAACCCTTGGGAAATATGTGTTTGGTGAAAAATGTAAATCTGTATATTAGTTATTTAGAATTTAAATTATCTTTGGGACAGTATAGTTATTTGATTAAATCACGTGCTAATGTTTAGTTTTCTTAACACGGCAAGAATTTTATCTCCCACTGATAACACAAGAGATGATTTATTATGTACCACTTGACATTTCCGCTGATACGGCTGTCCTTCAAAAATAACACTAATTTTGTTTGGTACAACCTCTAAGTACCCATTGACTCAAATGCCAGCACACTGTACAGTCATCGACACAGTTATAGATAATGGCTTACGTATCAAGTTACTGCTGGTGTATTATTCTGGTAATACTATGAGAATACTGCTTTGTTGACAAATGTCAACTCGGAATACCGAAGTTCCCGACATAGGCATCTCCGAAGGGGCGCTACGTTTATAATGTCACGCCTGTAATTCTCGAGGTATACCCTCATTTTGCCAGTTATGTTCCGTCTGGATTTGGGCTCGGTTGACAGCAATAGGATCGTCCTGTATTACATGGGAAATTACGCTTGAATACACTGTTTTTTCTTTTGCCTTTCTCAATCAGTCCGCCTTTTTAAAATTGTCAATCTACATATAAACTCTCACTTACGGGATATCTTCCGTGATTGTCTTTAATTTTGAGCTCCCGATATTTAGCGCCATGATCGCGGGTTGAGTCAACCCGCGATCATGGCGCTTTCAACAGCGTCGAAATATCGGGAGCTCAAAATTAAAGACAATCACGGAAGATACCCCGTAAGTGACAGTTTATGTGTAGGTTTAAACCGTGAAAATTTGAAACAGTGTTTGTCAATCTATCTTACAAGGGAGTATACTACATTCACAATAATACGCTGCGTATACTGCCTGTTAATATAGGTACGCTCCCAAAACTGCTCAATTTTCGTCTTAAACCCATCCCATTTATGACATAGTTTTACATGCACAGTAATTCATGGTAATTGGTCTTCATTCTGTTCAATCAATATAACGCCGATGAAAACGGTTCAAATAAAATATGACGTCAAATGGTATGCGCTGTATCTATTGGTACCTTCTCAGCCCGCGTTTACACCAGGGTACATAACATGTATTTTATATGTTGAATTTTTAAAGTGCCACAAGGATTTTTACTCGTTAATGTCATTGACAAGGAGGTTTTGTTAGTAAACATTTTTGAAATTGTTGCCTGTTATTCTATTTGGAAAAACAAGATGGTGAGCGTTAGTTCTGTTTGGCCTAAATATTTGTTAACGGTTGGGTCTAAACGCGGGCTAATATCATCGCCTTCCTGCAATCCTGCCCTTGTCCCATTCTATTTGTGGTCGGCGCAACACGTTTTCTTCTTACATTTTCCCTTGTAGACGTCACGGCATCATTTACTCCTTTCTCTTTCATATTATTCCTCACACAATCCATCTATCTTTTTTTATATTAAATGGGCCTACTCTTGACATCAAACTTGTCCTGACGACAGAGATATTTTCTTTGGCCTTCCCCTCCCTCTCCATCACTCAACACATGCGTTTCATCCCTCCTAATTAGATGTTCAACTAGACAAACGACTTCCTTTTAATTTTTCTGTAACAGGCGCCACTATCAAACTTCCTCAAATATACTCATTCTTGTCACATCCATCTCAACATTCTCATCTCCACTACATGCAATCATTTTGCATCCCATCTTCTTCACGCGGGCTAATAAGCTATTAACTTTAGGCCGAAAAACCCTTTTATTATTAATTGTTATAATAAGGCGAAACTTCCGTAGTATCGATTGTGTGACGTCACTGAAGTCAGTGGGCTCGAACGTCTGTCTGGCCTCAAGGCTGCCCGATGCCTGCTGACCCGATTGACGCGTCGCGAGGCTGAGGCCTTCACTCATATTTTGTTATTGGTTCGCTTGTTGAATTCATTAGTCACTGTGTCGGGAGCTAAACTCGGAACTAAGTAAATGAAAAGTTGGTCTGTCAAACTCGATCTAAATAAATGGTTAATGGTTCTGTCAGTGTCACAGCAGATTTTGCAGATTCGTTTTTTTAACAGACTTTTAAAAAGAGGTTCTTTATTTGTGTGTACGTTAATGTCAGTTCATTTTCAAGTATTTCAGTCATTTTTAGAATGATAGTTGGAATATTTAAATTACAGAATACCTATTTGTTCTTCATTCTTCAAAAAATAATTGCTTTAGAAAATCTGTTTATGATAGTTTTTTGTGCCTTTTCAAAAATTAGTCTATAACACGATAAGAGCCTTCTGTTTTCGTTCCAAGTTAAACAAACATTACAAAACGAAAATAACTTTTCCACAATACAGTTTCTACATCGCTAGCTATGATTCAGAATATGATTGCTATTCGATTCGTTATCAACTCGATTGGATCGTTCGCGGTTTTCTGTTATTCATTAGCTCTGTTGTTTTAGTGGACAGCGTATGTACTGCAGTGTTTTGTTTTTAATTTATATTGAGTGTTGCATAGAAACTTTTTGATTGTAAGTGTCAAGCGATTGTTGAACTGTTTTTGGTTATTGAAAGTGAAGTTATAATTGTGTTATAGTAGCGACAAGTCGTGTGTTTGCTTGAAGTTTGTTATGGTTTGGTGATGTGATTGTTGGGTGACTCAATTGAACTGGCACCTTTTTTGTTTTTTTTTATGTTATAGGTAAGGCATTTTTCTGTACAAACTTTTTCCTGAAAATTACATTATGTTGCACACCTACTTGTTTTGCCTTGATTATGATTATTTATCGAGAAACGCCTCTAAATCAATGATGTTTATCATTAATTAATTGGCCTTGTAAAATTAGGATAGTGATACAGTTATTTACTCCCAAACCTATCAGAAATTCAATTTAATCTGTGTAAACAACACTCTAATTATATCTGGTTTCCGCCCACTCATTTGACACCCGTCAATATGATTGTTGATTAACTAAAATACTAATGCATGGTTAGATTTATCCTTGTTTAATACTGTGCCCTTCAAGCTTCAAAGTAAGGACAACTTTTGGTACAATTAACATTGAAAATAAACAAACCAGATATAACAGAACTGTTGATATACTGCAGTTGTGCATAGGGAATGTGTACCTATTGCTAGCTGTTGGTTACAAACTGTTACCCAATTCCCCGACCCCGTTTGACCTCATCAAAGTTGAAGTCACATTTACACCCTCTAAATGACATTTTCTGCTCTAAGTTTCTATTGAGTATAAAAATACCCTTAATGAAACCGATAGGCTCTTGTTATCCCCGTCATCGTTATTGCGGTAATTTTTTTGAGACTCCTACCGTAAAACGTGTTTTTTACTCAAAAAAAAAATTATCCTATCAATAATTTTGGCGTAGAGTTGAGTTGTAGAGTTCAGTATATTATACTAAGATGACCGGTATAAGAAATTATTTCAGGAACGTTATGGGAATCCAATAAATTTGATTTGTTTTATTTCCTCATACGCAATGTATCGTTACCGTGGCAAAACGCACGCAGCGAACGGCAAGCGCGACGACGTGATCGATGAACTGTAGCTAGGCAGGAAGTGAACAGCTGATTTCACGCGTCGTTCGTATTATTATTATATGTATTTCAACATCCATTGTTTTTTTTTTGCCGTATTATTAACATACATGGAGTGAGAATTAAATTTTACATTGAAATAAAGAAATGTAACTGAAAAAAACATTAAAAATTTTTTGGTGGTATATGATTCAAAATAAGGAGCTGCATGTACCCTGCCAGTTTGCAGATGCAGTTTGCAATAGTTTAGAGATTGAGCGTTGTTTTTAAACACGGAACTGTTTTGTACGTGTAGAAGATAAATGTGTAATTAGGAGTGACTCCAATTATGTCTTAAAGACCCTTGACCCAAGTTTGATTACAGTTCATCAGCCTCTAGGGTCTTGCTTATCATGCTTAGTTTTCTTCATAAGTATAACATTTATCACGAGCACTATGGTTCATACTTATAAATATTTCAGTTATTTCGATATTGCAAAATAAACTTAATTTTATAAGTAATAGGGTGTAAATTGTTTTGGACAAATAACTCGAATATTTGGACGAATATGCCTAGCCAAGTACAGTGTTGTACGGTTGAGATAATATTGTTATTGTTTACGTAACGAGGTCAATTGAACTGACTTGTGATGCATTGAGGTGATTGCGACGATTGGACATTAATTGTGTATCAATTAGGGACACTTTTCAATTGTTTTTAATGGAATAAATGTTAGTTTGTATGGTTTTAAGTGTATAGACAAGGTATGATGCTGCCTCGCAAAATATAGAGTTCAAGGTAAAAATGAGATCAAAATCAAAGCATTTATTTCAAGTAGGCCAGTTACAGGCCCTTTTGAATTGTCGAAACAAAGATAACAATGGAATGTAGCTACAGTCCAAGTCACAAGGCATAAAAACTGTGAAAGTACTGTAGTTGACCATTCTCTAGCGTAGATCTCTATGGAGAAGAACGGGCAAGAAACTCAATAGACACTCTTTTGAATCAGCATATTGTTACAAAAACCTTGGTTACATTATTTATGTCGAGATGGCTTCTATAGCTGATTCCATGCCCAACTCAAAATACTCTTATCGTTGTTATTTGCTTGTACGTGTTTTTATTTCATTTTATAGAGATTAACCGAATTGGTGGCACTGTTTACGTCCATCGCCGAATTTACATAACATAACATCACGCCCCCGTAGGGTAAGGCAGAGGTAGACCTAATAGTACACTCAAATTTCGCCAGCTATTTTTAAGTCCCATGTGATAGGGGCCGAGCCTATTGCCATCAAATGCAAATCCAAACTCCGTGGCTGCTACTGAGAAATTCCTGATGGAAAAACCCAATAACACTTTGCCCGACCTGGGAATCGAACCCACGACCTCTAGTGTACCCCTACTAGAGTCTAGTGGTTGTAAACGCGACTGCTGACGAGACCAACAAGGCTGTGAAGAAAAAGGAGTAAATGATAGCGTTACGGTTGACAGGGTTCAATGGAAAAAAGTACGTGTTGTGCCGACCCCAAGTAACATGGTACTGGAAGGGGATGGTTGTTGCAAATTGGCCGACACATAGTCGGCCAATCGTTTTTTTTTTTATAAACTAAATTATCACCAATAAAATAGGACGGGGGCGGGGGTAATACTCTGCTGGCTAAAGCGATCAGTCGCACAAATACGCGATCGTCGCGTTCATAATTTTGTCACTCATTTGTGAAAACTTTTGGGTGTCACGTCTAGGTACCCCGAATACGCTACAGTCTCGTGTTTGTGCAAGAATCGCATTAGTAAGATCTCAGCCTAACAGTCTTCCGAAGTTCCTACAGTCCACAACTACTTTCAGAATCATTATGAATTTATGAAACATGATTAATTTTTGACCACACTGATTAAATCATTATTACTAGTAAGGAATACCTAAAAACACACCCGATAAATGCTCATAGAGCGTCCACAAATCGTTGTTTAAAAGCGAAATAACATTTCTTCATTATTTTATTGCCCGTTATATTTACTGAAATCTATCCAGTTTCAGTCGTAGACCAGGAATGCCCGGTGTTCAGCGGTGTCAGTTATCTATACAGGGTGTAACAAGACCCTTCACGAAGCCGTCAACCAAGCATTCTGTACATTAAACTAAGTAACTTTACGCAAAAATTATTGCTGGGAAACGACTTTTTTTTTTTTGCGGGGAAAAATCATGTTTGATGGTAGGACTCAATGTAACGCACTAAAAACATTGTGCTGATGGATGCATTGAATAGTACGGGGGTCATGGAGGTGTGTAAAGTAAAAATGATCCATTAAAAACATGTGTTTAAGAAACAACTTGTGAAAAAGTTGGAACTTTGACCCCAATATCTCCGTAACTAGAAGGTTCCCAGGTATGGTCTAGAACAAACAAAGGATCGCAATAACGGGGAGAACAAGAGCCTTTCGGCTTTGTGAAGGATCTTGTTACACCCTTTATACAGAGCAAACCAATTAAACCAAACCTCACAAAACTCAAAATCGCTCTTCAAAATTGGCAATGGAAACAATTTTGATACCTAAGTTTTCTTACTTAATAACTCTCTTCCCCAGGCTGCTTCGCAAAAGCATTCGAGCGCATCCCCCGCTCAATGGCCTCATCGTTGGTAGGTGAGCTGAGCGCGGCGCCCTCGATGACGGGGTCACTGACCGAGGGCACCGGGCCTGCGGTACCTCCGATGACGCTGATGCATGTACTGGAGTGCACTGTGGATATTAAGGAGACTGATGCTAAGGTAGGATTGTTACATTGTAACTTTTGACTTAACTTGTTGATTACACACTATAATGTTACCTTATAGATATTTTTTTTTTATTAATTTGTTTAAGATACGTACCATATATGGGACCATTGCAATATCATAATAAAAATACGTAATAAGTTACTCAGGGGATGCGCGTTGAGGGCTGAAATACAGGTTTTGCTTAGTTCGGCCTCAAATGCTAACAGTTTTTGTACTTTAAGTTTAGATTAAGCACTAATTGTAAAAAAATATCCATAGTTAAGTAAGTAAATATTATTAATAATAATAATACATTTAATTCAGACATGGTCCATACAAAAAAATCAATAAAAATAAAATTACACACACACACATTAGGGTTAAATGTCCCATACAATTAAATTAAATATAAATTAAAATAATACACATTTAAAATAATAATCAATAACAACATTCATACACGCATATCAAATAAAACGAGGAGAGGCGCTAACATGAAGCTGCATCCACCTCTCATTATTTATTATTATTATTTACTAGTGACTGCTACAGTCACTTTTTTAAATAAGAAAGATGGCCAGCATCCGACATCGACAGTCGTCTTGACTTTTAGATACACTGGCTCTCTGTTGAATGGAGTTATCTGATTTAATTAATTCCATCCTAAAAGAGTTGAGGGTTTATTGATTTTTCTTTTCTCGAGAACTCATTTTGCATCGTAGCTAGCGCTATTTGGTACCGACGTTTTTTTATCGCTATATGCAAGTAATACTAATTTATCTCCAATCTTGTAAGCAAATGTAACACTATCATGTTCATGTGATTATGGTTTAGGTTCAATTTATATCGAAACCCACAGTTTGGCCTCCTCAGATTATAAATTTTGTTAGTATGTAAGGCAACAGCCTGGACCTGGGCAGGATATCTGGCTTAACGTGAATATGGCCGATGGATTTGACCGAGTGTTAGCCAAGGTTACGCCGAAGAAACCAGGGCCGTCCTAAAGCTCGTTGGGTCGATGACATCATCAAAGTCGTGGGTAACACCCGGATAAGGGACGTGCAGAACCGGGAATTGTCACAGAAAAAAGAAGAGGCCTAATACCCAGCAGTGGGTGATTCCGGGCTGATATGATGATGGTGATGAAGGCAACAGCCCACAACAATGAAACTAATTTGTTCCCTAAACAATATTTTTCTTTCCAGGGTACATTCAGCCATGTACCAAAGGAGCGGCTCGGCTTCAAGCTGCGCGGCGGCATTGACAAACAAGTGACCATCAACGTGAAACAAGTCACCAACAACGTACAGCATGAGTCTGATGATCCACAGGTAAGATATCCATAGACTTAGTGGATTTCCGCCATTGAATGACTAGTTATTTACCACATGGAATACTTTTTTAAGGTCATAAGTCATTTATTTCTTAACAAAATACATTGTGTAGAAACTAATTTAAAATTAGATTAATAAGGATTAGATAGTAATAATAAAAATAAGGCAAGGCCTTTCCATGTGGAGACTATACTAATGGTGTCTCATACACTCACACTTATTCCCCAGTATCTGTTTACCCAGATACTACAAACGGCCACCAATTAGGTATGGTACTTATAGACTCCTTATGGTTCTTCGGTACTCTTCAATTCGTTAATAATTTTTTTTATGTACGTTTCAGTCAACCTACACCGGCGGGTTATACATTGAGCGTTGCTTCGGCATCCTTCTTGCTCCCGGCAGGAGTGTGAAGCATTCAGATATGAGGTTATTGGAAATGGTAAGATTACTCTAGTTATTGTGTTTTATAAATTGATCCCCATGCTCACGTAAAGCTCGGATTGATGTAATAAAACATTCACGTTAACGACATGTTTTCCGAAAATAATGTCATTAATTTGTTGCTTAACTGTTGCGTGTTCATGCGACTATCGCTCATACACAGGGTGTAAGGGACGGCCCTCCATAAACTGATGGCGTGAATTCAGTATATCGTACTAAGATGACCGGTATAAGAAATTATCATCTATTGCTTTCCATCAGGCGTGATCGAGGTCAAGAGCAGGCCTATTTTGTAATAAAAAAAACAGGAATGGGGACTCCAATAAATTTGATTTGTTTTATTTCCTCATACGCAATGTATCGTTACCGTAGCGAACGGCAAGCGCGACGACGAGTTCGATGAACTCTGTACCTAGGCAGGAAGTGAACAGCTGATTTCAAGGGTCGTTCGTTAGAGTATTTCAACATCCATTGTTTGATTTTTTATTGTAGTCGTATTATGTGCATAAATGAAATGCTGCGTACAGGGAGTGTAATTTTACATTGAAATAAAGGAATAATACTAACTGAAAAAAAAACCAAGAAACATTCCGGTGGAATATGATTAAAAATAAGGGACTGAATGCACCCTGTTAGTTTGTGGAGGGCTACCCCTTACACCCTGTATAGGGCGCAGCCATACGCCCCGCTCGACCCTATCACCGAACTTTGTTTTACAATCTATATTTACTATTCCCTATAATATTAAGCTCGGTTTGATGTAAGATGATGATGCGTATTCACGTTAACGCCATGTTTTCCGTAGTGATAGAGTTTCGCAGGGCTTCTGCGTCACGCATTGGAGTCAATCGAATTTCGCACAAAAAACAACGTACCGTCAAGTACCGTGTGCAAACAAACCTGTGATTCAGAAGAAAGGTTATCATAAATTATAATAAAATCCTATTTTCAGGTAAGCGGATCTTCAGGCGGGTCTGGTTGCTCAGTGTGTGCGCTATGGAACGCTGGGGAGTCTGCCCTCGCTGCCTTCAATGTGGCCAGCGGCGACGGAGCTCCAGCATACATGTCACTCGCCCTGGATCTTGTTATAAGAGGGATACCGGATCCTTTAAGGTACTTAAACCTTTGATTAAGCCAAATTAAGAAAGAATTTTAATACCCAAACCCTGTAACTGTAAAAGTAGTTCAAAATAAAATCCTTATTGATATCAACATTACTTCCATTTCAATTATATACTGACATACAAGGTATCTACGGCATTTAATTGTATTCGGAAAATGAACTTAAAAACATATTTACGTTCACCCCAGGTTGGTCATCGAGACTCCTGTCAAAATATTCCCGCCTGCAGAAAGGTTCTGGTATTACTCAAAGAGGCCGCTTGTACAACAGTTCTATATCAATCTGAAAGAGGTAAGAACGTTTTGTTTACATTTTCTATACCCTTACTGCCTCTTAGTCCAGTGGTCGCAAGCGCGACTGCTGAGCATGAGGTCCTGGGTTCGATTCCCGGGTCGGGCAGTGTTATTGGGTTTTTCCTCCGGAATCTGTCAGTAGCAGCCAGGGAGACTGGATTTGTGCCCGGTTGATGGCAATAAGCTCGGCCCCTATTACATTGGACTTATAACTCGTGAAATTGTGGTTGTACTAATAGGTACACCTTTGTCTAACCCTTCTGTGATTACAGGCGTTATGTTATGTTTCTATGACCTCGCAAAGACATTATTGTAATCCATAAAGATTATTTAAATCATCATCATGTAAAATTATTTCGCTCTATTTCCGCAACTTTATAGTGCCTTGCCATTAATTAAACACATGGATAATTTTTACTCGTATAGTTCTGTTCAAACTTTGTGGCGGCTCGGTAGTTAGCTGCGAGTGACGGTCTGCGCAATTAACAGTCAAGACAGTTAAATTGTGTGTTCTGCGCAGCTTTACGTTAGAATTTAGATGTTCCGAGCCGCCATAAAGTTTGAACGGTTATACCTGCGCAGACCGTCACTCGCAGCTAACTTCCAAGTCGTGTTAAAGTTTGAACAGAACTATACCAGCCGAAGCGATCGGTAGTTGCGATCATAAAATGTCACTCATTTGCTCGGAAAACGGGAAGGCGCCCTCTGACAGCGCGGCTACCGTTTGGGTTTGCCGAATAAAATTAATGCGACTGTTGCGTGTTCATGCGACTACCACTTTGAATAGGATGCGGCCATAGATGACCGCACTTGACTCTGATAACGAACTTTGTTTCACATTTCACAATTCCTTAAATATCTTTTTACCATTGCCACTCGAAAAGGGGCATTTTATTCATCGATAACAGTGAATAAAACGCTCTTTTACTCACTGAGTGAATAAAAACATTTTGAATTTGGAACAAGCACGAATTATGAAGAAAAAATAAATAAAACGGACAAGAACTGAATTTCGAAAACTGTTCTAATTATTTTTTACTATACTTTGTTGATGTTTATATTTATTCCTTTCTTAACTTATTATATTAACGTTTAGGTATATAATAAAATGTGATAAATACTCATCTGCTTAGACTTATCCCAACTTTATTGGGGTCGGCTTCCAGTCTAATCGGATGCAACTTAATATCAGTATTTTAAATGGAGCGGCTGCCTTTCTGACCCAGAACACAACCCAGGTAGTACTAGGTGGGTAATACGATACCCCTTGGTAAGACTGGTTGTCTGACTTTCGGGCCACTGATTACCTGTAACGACTGTCAAATAAATACAATTGACAGCCGGCTCAACGGCTTTACGTACTTTCCGAGGCACGGAGGAAAGTCGGTATGTAATGAATTAGTGGTCACGCATCCACAGACCGACCTTGGTAAGCCCGGCTTAACCTTGAAGATCGACCCGAGTGGTTGTTATTATTAACCTACGAGAAATATAAATAGTATACTTCTGTTTATTTTCTCGCAGACAATGGTAAAAAGTGGAGTACACAACTCGTGAAAAAAATAATTTATCTCGTTTCTTGTATCCCTCGCTCCGCTCAGAATTCTACTCTAGAATCCTTCGCTGCTCTCGGGATCCAACTTTGTCCCTCGAATTAAATTCCCTTTTTTTTCACTTGTTGTATAATATACCATTTTAATGCTAAAACTCCAATAATTAATGTTATTCAATTTTCTTTCTCTTTCCAGTCAGTGGACGCTCTCGGCCAACTCCAATACGAAGTAGCAAGTATCGAGCCTTCAGACGAGCTGGACCGCTCGCGACTGAACTTGCCGCTGTCGCTGTCCAGCTTGCTGCCGTCGCCGCTGTCGAGTGCGCCCGCGCCGCCCTCGCCTTCCGAGCCCGACTCCGGTATGTACTGGACAAATGAACTTTATTCACACAAGAATAAGGATTACATTCTTATGAATCCCTTACTGCAAAGAGCTGTCTGTGGATTTTGTCCTAACTTCACCTCACTTCGGTGTACTCTAATGTCGAATATGAAATGAAATATGAACATGACATACAAAGTGTAAATAGACCCTTCACGAAGCCATCAATCAAGCGTTATGTACATCAAACTAAGTTACTTTACGCAAAAGTATTGCTGGGAAAACACTTTTTTTTGGGGTGAAAAATCACGTGTAAACTACTCTAGGACTCAATGTAACCCACTCAATGTAACTCAACTTTATTGAATAGTACGAGGGTCATGGAGGTGTTTAAAAGTAAAAATCTTACAGTAAAAACAAGTATTTAAAATAAAAAAATTGGGAAAAAGTTGGAATTTTGACTTTCAATATCTCAGTAACTAGAAGGTTCCCAGATATGTGTAGAAAAAAAAATGATCGCAATGACGGAGAAAACAAGTGCTTTTCGGCTTCGTTAACGGTCTTGTTATATTGTCTTGTCTTGTCCGCTCTGTCTGGTGTTCTATAATAAATATTCACGTAATTTATCTCTATAGTATAACCCAAATAGTTCTTGACTTAATCACTTCATTTCAGATGGTGATGAGCCTCTTCTAAGTGGAACCGGCGAGGTATCGAAAGATTGTGGTGAAGACGTGCTCGTCAACTGGGCCCAAGTACTAAGGAGGTAAAATAAATTGCACCTTTTTGTTTCTCTCCATCAGTCGTAAGCGTTTATTCTACGTGATGTCCTTCCTTTCAGTCATAGTATTTTTTTATAATATTTTTTTTTATTAGCCTGTACTGTCCCACTGCTGGGCAAAGGCCTCCTCCAAGTCCTTCCATGTGGTCTTTTCCCGTACCACCTCGAACCAGCCCTCGCGATACGCGTCCAAATCGTCTGGCCACCTCTTTCTGGGCCGAACTCGGCCGCGCCGTCCGTCTTCAGGCAACCATCTTGTGGAGATTTTTGCCCAGCGGTCATCGTGCATGCGGCTGACGTGACCCGCCCAATCCCATTCTAACCTAGCAGCCTTCTTGCCAACGTCCACTATACCGAACGCAGCGTGGTGTTTCGAACCCTGTCTTGTATTTTGACACCCAGAACGTTGCGTTCCATTGCTCTTTGGCAAACTCCAAGGCGAACTTCTGTCTTCTTCGTCATAGAATTATGAAATAAATAATGTTTATTCTTAACGTTTTTTTTTACGTGCTTGTTCACAGTTGGACAGGGCCGCGACCGCGTGCGTTGAACCACTTGGTCCGCGTGGGTGTGCCTGAGGCGCTACGTGGCGAGGTGTGGCTGCGACTGGCTGGCGTCGACCAGAATGACAAGCTTATGGAGACTTACAGGACGCTTATTAGCAAGGTAAGTTACTATAAATTGGTGTGAATGCATAGAAAGTAATCGCATTGAGAACCTGTGTGACCTGTACGGCGTTTTGGCGTGTTAGTCGGTCATGAATCGCAATGGTGAGTACCATTGCGATTCATGACATTGCATGTAGAACTAAGGATTATATACCGTGCGTACCCCATCACAGACTGGACGATGACCTTGAATAGGTCGCAGGATTACCCTGAATGTATGCAGATCAAGCGTTCTACCAATGCTTGTGGACGCTGCTGCCCAATAGTGGAATGGACGCCTTTGAGCTAGTATGATGTCAGTTTTGCTCACGCGCTATTCGTGGCTCCCTGACGTTTATCCGTGCCCTTATTTATGAGCTCGTGGCAAAATAATTATAGCCGCTCGGATCGATCTTTACGTTAAGCCGTGCTTGCCTAGGTTGATCTGTGGATGGGTGACCGCGCATTACATACCGGGTTTCCTCCGTGCCTCGGAAAGCACGTTAAGCCGTTGGTCCCGGCTGTCATCTTTAGATCTTTGACAGTCGTTGCAGGTCGTTAGTGGCCTAAAAACTCTGGCAACCAGTCTTACCAAGAGGTATCACGCAGTACTAACTGGGTTGTGGAGGTGAGATAGGCAGTCGCTCCATGTAAAATACTGGTATTCAGCTGCATCCGGTTAGACTGGAAGCCTACCCCAAATTAGTTGGGAAAAGGCTAGGCGGATGATGATTTATGAGCTAAACAATCGTCCATGCTAATGACCATTATACTAATACAACAATACGTTCACAGGACTGTCCCTTCGAAGCAGTAATCCAACGCGACATAGCCCGCACATTCCCCGCACACGACTTCTTCCGCGAAGCTGGCGGCTTGGGACAGGACTCTCTGCTGCGGATGGCGCGCGCCTATGCCGTGTACGACCACGAAGTGGGCTACTGTCAGGGACTCAGCTTTCTAGCAGCCACGCTGCTGTTACATGTAAGTATATTATAAGACGGAATAAACAAACAAGATTAAAGTTAAAAAGAAAGCATTTTTTAAAACAAGCTTTTAAATATTTGGTTGACGTAATTTTTTTTCGTATTCTTTTCAGCAAACACTTTTAATTTGATAACCTTATCATGGGGGTGCATAAAAAATAACAGGTCCGCCATTTTTGGCAGTCCGCCATCTTTGCGAGTCCGCCATATTTGATTTAGAATGATATTACTTAGGTAATCATGCATTGTCATCCAAACTCAACGCGTATGCAATATGTCACCTCAATCTGTTGGGGAACTGTTTTAAAATTCAGTTGCAAGATTTGACTTAAACAAACATACATACTTACAAACATTGCAAATTAAATAAAAGCTTGTAAGTAAAAATGCATGGTAACGGGGACTATTCATCATTAGTAGTATTTAACATAGGTACAATGATGTAACCAAGTTTTCAAATCTTAAGCTCCTGTGTTTCATTGATTAGCAATAGTCGCTAATAGTACCCATAGAAAAGTTTTTGACTTATTCACAATTATACTGTAACAAAACTGATGGTCTCCATAAAAATTATCTAAATTGCAGTATTTTAAAGACACACTCTTATAAAACTCGCTGCTTTTCGCTAAACTATAGAACGATACGATCTTTAATTGAACATTTCTCTTGTTTCGTATTTACTGATCTTCCCATTTTCTATATTATTTTCAGATGCCAGAAGAGCAAGCGTTCTGTCTGCTAGTCAAGCTGATGTACGGCTACGGGTTACGTGAACTGTACAAAGATGGCTTTGAAGCTCTCTACATGAGGTTGCATCAACTCGACAGATTAATGGAGGTAAACTGAATATCTAGTTGGAGTTCCCCCTGGCCTTAAACTCAAGGCATCCACAGGATTAGACCGGTTCAGCAGTAGCCTATGAGGGCTGAATTGCGAGAGGCCATTATAAAAAAATAATAACAATTAGAGTTGGAGTTTAATTTTAGTTAAACTTTTGTAATAAAAATAACCTAAATTAATTTCGAGTGCAATATTAATTTCATTTACGGAGGTGCGTACGGTGTGGCTCTTAATAAATTTAAACATTTGGCGGTGTATTGCGTTTACGCAGAAGCGATTTTACGCGCGTTTGCTTGAAATACAGCGGTACTAGCACTACGTGCCGCCGCCGCCGCCAGCCTGCTGTACTGTGTGCACGCGCGGGCCCACGTCTGTGCACAACATCGTACATTGTCATATGTTTATGTTAAGGACGCGTTCTCAAATCCGACAAAAATAAGCTTATTTTTCGGTAGAGTTTGCGATGAAATGGAACTAAATCAAACAAAACTAACAATTGCCACAAATAGATTACTTCTTGATCTCCAAATGATGGACAATTTTTGGTTTGAAATTTTAGTATTTGATATCGTAAAAACGATTTTCCATTACCTCTTCACACAAAATTGCCGATTTGGGGCTTCATTCAGGATCATTTTTCTGCTATTAGATACATAATTTTGTTTTCTTTTTTAAAATACCCTAGTTAGGCAGATATAATGTTTTCAAAATCATGGACAAAATATTCATCAAAATGTTATAAATAGAGTCAGAAAAAAATAAAAACGAACCGTCTAATTTTGCACGTAATTTGCTCTTACGCATGAACCTTAACGTGTGGTTTTAAGGGTTACTTTATTTTGTCACTGTCTGGACTATTGCATAAAAAGTTCTAAAGAGAAAGCGTTAGTAGCGCTCGGCCGCCGTCGTGAGTGAACTTGCTAAAGTATCAAAATCAGTTTAGTTACTCATTATTCCCGCAGTTCACCTTGCGTATGTGTGTGTGTGTGTGTGAGCCGGGTCAGTGTAGTGATGCGATTCGATACCTATCTGTTTTGAGAACGCGTCCATAACGCGTGTGATAACGCGAGCCGCTGCACGCGCCGCCTCTCCGTAAACGAAAAAGAACCCTCCGCGAGACGCGAAAATAACAATGAAGGGAATTAACACCTTCACTTTTAGAAAATGTAACCTTATAAAGTACAGTATTGATGTTTATTCCACCATTGCAGGAACAACTAACAGACCTGCGCGCTCACTTCCAAGAGTTAGGCGTGGAGCCTCACATGTTCGCGTCTCAGTGGTTCCTCACTGTGTTCACTGCACGCTTCCCATTGCCTCTGGTAAGTAAAACTGTTTTGTAAGAGACGTTTTTGAATCTGGAATGATGCAAAATAGAAACAGCGACACAAAGCGTGATGTAGTGTGTGATGGCTGAGAACAGAGGCGGTATACTGGTAGCGATACAATGTACGAGGTGAAGATCGTGGGTACGAAGTCAAACACAGAAATTCGCTTTATTTCATTAAGTCATAAGCCTCGTTAGTCTAGTGGTCGCGAGCACGACTGAGCACGAGGTCCTGGATTCGATTCACAGAGCGGGTAAAGTGTTATTTGTCTTTTAGAAATTTCTCAGTAGTAGCTACGAGGTTTGGATTTGCGCCCGGTCAATAGGAACAGCCTCTCCCCCATTACATAAGACTTAAACATAGCTGGCGAAACGTGGGTGTACTATGTATTAGGTACACCTCTGTCTAACCCTTTGGGGATTACAGGCGTGGTGTTATGTTATGTTCATCACATTAGCCATTAAAAAAACGGTGAAGGAAAACATAGTGGCGAAAACAGGCCTGTTCTAGAATCAAATATCCAAGACAGATGACCTCCACCAACCAACCATTGGGTCCGCGTGGCCCGTGTCCCAGAAATTGCTGGTTGATTAATATTTACGAATCGTTTGATTAAATAGTCGACTGTTTCCATTCTGGGTAGGGACCTTTAAGTAATATTGAGTATAATTACAGGTGTACCACATCCTGGACGTGTTCCTGCTGCAAGGTATCGACACGCTGTTCCAAGTGGCGCTGGCGCTGCTGTCGCGCTCGCGCAAGGATCTGATGTCGCACGACTTTGAAGGTGTACTCAAGTATTTTAGGTAAATATGCACTATACGTTAGAGGAGCTCGTGGCAAAATAACAACAGCCGCTCGGGTCGATCTTTAGGTTAAGCCGTGCTTGCCTAGGTTGGTCTGTGGATGGGTGACCGCCCATTACATACCGGGTTTCCTCCGTGCCTCGGAAAGCACGTTAAGCCGTTGGTCCCGGCTGTCATCTGTAGATCTTTGACAGTCGTTACAGGTCAGTGGCCCAAAAAGTCTGACAACCAGTCTTACCAAGGGGTAGTCGCCCCAGTACTAACTGGGTTGTGGAGGTCAGATAGGCAGTCGGCTAGGCTCGCGCATGTAAAGTTCTGGTATTCAGCTGCATCCGGTTTGACTGGAAGCTGATAGATAGTTAGGAAAAGGCTGGGCAGATAATGATGCACTATATGTTAGTTTTAAGGGCACTACAATCTTAAAATCATC
The DNA here is from genome assembly GCA_947578425.1 of Eugnorisma glareosa. Lineage (NCBI taxonomy): Eukaryota > Metazoa > Arthropoda > Insecta > Lepidoptera > Noctuidae > Eugnorisma > Eugnorisma glareosa. The sequence continues at coordinate 18,585,302 of OX387959.1, forward strand.
GTGAGAAACAAAGGCATGTAAAATTTTACGAGCCAACGTGAGCCCAATTCCCACAGAGAGGACCCCCAACAGTCTCATTATTCTCTGGCTTGTCTATATTTGGTGTCGACGTAGCAGGTGTACTTGTTGTCTACATCTCTGAGATGGCTGCATCTTTTTGCAGAATTTCCTGTCTGAAAAAATACGAACTTTCATAAACTTCTATCCTCTAGTTAACCCTTTTAGGCACACTAACAGGTGGCTTGCTTAGTGCCTAGCTAGACCTCAGCGAGTAGCGAAGTGAATCGAACGTTCTATAATTTTAGCATCCGGCTCAAATGTGCGCTTGACGCCTTCGCTAGCAACTAACCAGGGGCCTTAGTCTGCTATTGCAATAGTTTCAGAATGGCCCCTAGCCCACGGCGTATTGAAGCGCGTTCGAAACTCGTTTGACGTGCGTACAAAGGGTAATTCCTCTGCGCGGGGCCTTATTAAATCAATGATAGACCATTCTGACACTATTGCAATAGCAGGCTAAGGCCCCTGATGTTATGTCACTAGGCTCTAAGCGCTAAGAAAGGGACATGTTATTGCGTTCATGGCCTAGAGATGACTTTTAACCTTTTGAACGCCATTGTCACATATACCTATGTGACAAGCAAGCGCGTTCCCTGTACGACAAACGACAGAAATATGTGACAAAATGGTAGGTGAAATTTTGTGTTGGAGGGCACGCGCGTGCCTTGAAGCTATGGCGTTCAAAAGTTTTAAAAGTCCATTCTTAATGCTCACCTTCATAATAACACTTGTCCAAAACTTCATGCTTATAAGACTCAGCTGTTTTGGCTGTACATCTTCTGTCATTAAATTAATGAATTTAAGATTTTCAATAAGTCGATTTGTACTAGTCGTCTTTATATTATTGTGTTGTTTGTCGCAGAGTAACATTACCAAAGAAGTGTCGCGCCGAGGAGTCGTCCCGTCAGATCGTGAAGCTAGCGTGCAGCATCAAAGTGAAACGGCTGCCAAAATATCAACAGGAGTACGAGAAATTTATTAAAGGTTAGTATTTGAATCGGATTAAGTCATAGGCATTTTCAAAACCAGTGAAAGTTAGTTGAAGAGTGATTACACTTTTCGATGCGCAATTGACTGGAACAAATATTTGTATGACCTACAAGTAGTTGTTCCGGGTCTGGCTGTTTGTGTATGTGAGTTTAAATGTACGTAAACGCATCCACGATACAGGAGAAATTCCTAATGAGGAGCAATGTTTTTTTTTTAATAGCGGCATACAATAATGGTGAAAAAGACGTATTTCGCCTCGTTTCGCTTTGGAGGACGCGACTTGAAACCCAACTAAAGGCGGCAAAAGTGGACACGTGATTGGCTCAGTGTGATCGCTAAAACTTGACATAATGGAGAAAAAATATTAAAGCGCAGGCAACGCCAGCTCGCGAGCGAGTGAACGAGCCGGGTGAGCATCGTTTCACCGCTTTTCATATATCGATTCACACCGCGCGCTACCGAAAGTGCCGCCGAACCGAAGTACGAAAAGAGGAGAAATAATGCTCGCCCGGCCTGCTCGCTCGCTCGCTAGCTGGCGTTGTGACCTGCGCTTATGAGATGCCGTAAAGATTCGGAACTCCTGAGCGAGTCAAAAAAGCGTTTAATTTTAATATTCAGTGCTTTCAGAATCGGCCGAAAAGGAGAAAATAAATGTGGAGCTTGAGAGGCTGAAGGTGATCAACACACAACTACAACAGGAAAAAGACTTGCTAGAAGCTCAGCTAACAGAGGTAAGAGTCCAGAAGAAAAACATTATGATACATGCGCATATCAACGTAAAATTTGGAGAAAACATAATCAATTCTTATTCTTTATTGCACACACAAAATTTAAAAGTAGGAACATACAAAATTGCAATATATAGCTTATGTATAACGGCGAGCTTAACCCAGAATTTGGTTTTCTTACAGCAAACCTTTTAGTGATTGTGAGATTTGCGAATGAGGATAAACTTAGGTGCACAAACGAACATTTCAAAACTTAAATTATACATAAAATATAATATACGCAATGCCTACAATAAATACATAAAAAAAAAACAATAATTAATAAATTTTAAATCAATGATTGTGTTTTCAAGAACTTTCGCAATATACTTCGACTGCCACGTTGATGCAGTGGTCGCAAACGCGACTACTGAGCATGAGGTCCTGAGTTCGATTCTCGGGTCGGGCAAAGTGTTATTGGGTATTTCCATCAGGAATCTCACAGTAGCAGCCACGGAGTCTGGATTTGTGGTCGGTTGATGGCAATAGGCCCTTTTTTTTCGGATGGGATGTCATCAAATAACCCCTCCCGCTCTGGGCTGAGCAGTAGGGAGTGTCAGACTTTTACTGACTAAAACCCATCCATGTGCCTTCCTTTGCCCTTTGTGTTCCAGGGCCGCGGTATCTCTTTCGAACACTCCCGCAACCCTGGCAGATGGCAATAGGCCCTCTATTACACATAACTGATGAACTGTGGGAGTACTGTTAAGTACACCTCTGCCTATACCTTCGGGGATTACAAGGCGTGTGCATGTTATGTTATGTTTCGCAATATAATCCCACTGACAATCTTGATAAAATTGCATGGATTTTACCTGCATTTATGCCATATAGATGTCGCTAAGATAAGGCCATCTGACCATAACTTGACCAGGCTAACGTGAAACTAGCTATTTCACAAGTGATGCACTAAAATTATATTGTACTTACCTTTTAACCGCGGCGTCTCTCGTGTTTTGGCCGGAAATTATCCTAAGGAATCGTTTTGAACATAGCCTACTTGCGACACGCGCCGGCTTCGCACGAGTGCAATGTTATACATTATAAACCTTCCTCTTGAGTCATTCTTGCTGAAAATTGCATTAAAATCCGTTGCGTAGCGTACAAACAGCGGGAGCGACTTTGTTTTTATAATATGTAAAGATGACACTCGGGGATAGTGTAGCTTCCCAATCGTGAAAGAATTTTCGGAATCGGATCAGTATTTCTGAAGATAAGCCACCACATCCAAACTTACAAACTTTACTCTTAATAACAACATAACATAACATAAAGCCTGTACTCCCTTTGCCAGGGTTGCGGGACTGTTCGAAAGAGATACCGCGGCCCTGGAACACACAGGGCAAAGGAAGGAACATGGATGGGTTTTACTCAGTAAAAGTCTGACACTCCATCCTGCTCCGCCCAGAGCGGGAGGGGTTATTTGAAGATTTCCCATCGGTAAAAAAAAAAAAAGACACATTTCGCTAGTTATGTTAAAGTACCATGTAATAGAGGGCCTTATTGACATCAACCAGGCCCAAATCCAGACTCTGCTACTGAGTAATGTCCTGATGGAAAATCCCAATAACACTTAACCCGACCCGGGAATCGAACCCAGGACCTAACGCTCAGCAGTCGTGCTTGCGACTACTAGACCAACGAGGCACTCAATGCAGGTCCTGTAATCCTGTTGATAATATTAGTATAGATTCCGTTTCACGCTTTCCCAACAATATTTATATGAATCTTTATTGGCAGGCTCGTTCCTCATCAGATGAGAGTCGCAAGGAAGCGTCGCACTACGCGGCAGTGGCGCGGGATTACCGCGAAATATGCGCGAGACTAGACAAGCAGTTGCATATCATGCAGGTCAGTACCTTTTCTATCTTCTTGTTTTCGGCTTGATTGTTCTTTTAGGGCTACCAAGGACCGACGCCTGCCAGGGTTGCGGGATTGGTCGAAAGAGATACCGCGGCCCTGGAACACAAAGGGTACAAGAAGGAACATGGATGGGTTTTAGTCAGTAAAAGTCTGACACCCCCTGCCGCTCCGCCCAGAGTGGGAGGGGTCATTTGATGATTTTCAATCCGTAAAAAAAAGGGCTACCCTATTAAGGCTCCGATGTCTGTCTGTCACAGAGCTGTTTCTTTAGAACCCTTTGATATATAAGATCCCATTACAATAAATGGACAAATTTTAACACAGCGTTCAGTATGTCTAACCAAAGATATCCAAGCAAAAAAAAAACAGTGATTGAAGTGATTTTATTTTGACCTAAAATAATAAATTGCCGGCGGCACTCTAGAATATACACATCCATTATGGGTCGTAATTGGTTTCCAGTCAGTGAGTTACTTACGAGAACGCGCGCGGCGGGGCGCGATTGCAAGTACCTGCCCATACATTATGGGTACAATTTATTACTTTAGGTAAATAAAAAAACACTTAAATCAGTGTTTTTTTGCTTGGATATCTTTGGTTAGGCGCTGTGTTAAAATTTGTCCATCTATTTTAATGGGACTCAAAAACGTTCGCAGAAAAAGTATGCACAGTTTCGAATTATGCGCATTTTTCATTGCTTACAAATTCGAACTTACACTGAATGTCAATGAGAAAATTTTTAAATATATTTCGTTGCAGGACTACGTGAAGGACTGCGTAAATTGCAGTGTGAAACTGGCGCAAAAGGATAATAAAGAAGGTAATGAACTCATATAGGTTCAAGTACTACTAATTAATTGCAGTCCTAGAATACAACAGCGAATACAAGAAACCAGCCTTATTGAAAACAAAATAAAGTTTACTATTACTTGCAGGCTGAGAACACAAAAGCCACTGCAATAGTCCAACCTTGTTTCCCACCCAATAAAATATACAATTATTACTTGCAGAGTCAGAGCAGAAAGGTGACGACAAGGAAGGTTCGAGCGAGATGGAGGCGCGGCTCCGACAGCGCGTGCGCGACCTTGAGCTGGAACTGGCGCAGGTGAAGCTGGCGCATGTGCAGGCGCAGTGCAGCAACCAGGTCACTCACTACTTTTACAAGTTTCAGTATAATAATCAACTCCTTAACTAAATGGGGAAGGCCGGTCAAAGTTGATTGTAGATGGCGTGTCCATAGCGTAGTCCCAATCAACCAATGAGGTCAAGCTATTTAGAAATTTAAAATGACATTGACAGATTTTCAACCAATGATGATGCTTGGTACAAGCTATGCTAGCGCCATTAGATTTACAGTTGCCTTCCCCATCATCGCGTCCACTACTGGAAGGCATTTCCCAAACATCGCCACAACCACTGGTATGAGCTACCCGCATCAAACTGATTTCCGTGCCTTCAATAGGCCATCGATCTAATCCACCCGGCTCTTGCTCAAGAAATTTAAAAACAGGCCATGTGAATAATGAATGAATGCATACTATTATCTAAAAAAACACGTTTGTTGTATGGGAGCCCCCCTGCAATATTTATTTTATTCTGCTTTTAGTATTTGTTGTTATATCGGCAACAGAAATACATCATCTATGACAATTTCAACTGTCTAGCTATCACGATTCCTGAGATACAGCCTGGTGACAGACTGAAGGACAGTGCAGTTTTAGCACTCGTAATAGGGTGTCCTTTTTACCTCTTGGGCATTCTACCCTAAAAGTTATTTGGGACAGTCCATAGTAATTACAAAATGCAAGAGTGTGGCAGTAATATGAATTATTTTAGATGTTCTAAAATCCCGGGGCTGGGAATAACATTTTCAACGATGGGTTCCTCATACCATATTTCGGTACTTCGGAGCCGGAATATTTCAATACCTTCCGGCCTCTAACAATATATCCCAAAACTGGGCTATCAGACTTAACTTACCACTTCTTCGTGTTGCTGGCATATTTCGTCAGCCCAGGACCTCACCACATCCACGGCGTAGTCGGTTGCAGCGCAGAGGTCACTAATATAACCGTATGTTGTGTCATCAGGAGCTGAGCCATCAACTGACAGTGGCTCTCAACGAGGTCCAGGCGGCTGTCAATCAGAAGCAGTCCGTCGCGCCCTGGCTAGTGCGTACACTCGGTAAGGAACATTACATTTCCACCAATTACAAACAATAAATTACTTGCATCACCAGTTCTTAGAGTTAACGAGGCTAATGCAATTTTTATGCTGTACTTACATCTGAGGTTTATCTGCGCAAAACGGAGACGAGACGTGCGGAAATCGACCAATCATAATCCCCCAAGGGTTAGGTAGAGATATACCTAATAGTACACCCACATTAATTAATTTATTTATTTATTTTTATTTAAGTACAACGGCTGTTAAACCAATTATAGTAACTAAAACTAAATAAACAAAATAACAAAGTAAAGGTTCACACTTTCATAAATTCCTTTCACAATACTTCTGACATGCCAATAAAATGTTCGTCCATCCATCCGCAAACAGATCGTCTGTTGGATTAGAATCCAAGAGATCATTAAGCGCGGCCAGAGTGCGAGGAATTGGCGACTTAGCACGTGCAACAGTGTGACATGGAGGCACGGCAAACAGCCTGTGCTTTCTGCCCCGGCAGTAATTGTCCGGAACAAAGAAGCGCGCCAGCAAATTAAAAAGATGTTTAATTTATGTTATCTTAATATTGTTTAGATTAATGTTTAAGTCCCATATAACAGGGGTGAGCTATTACCATCAACCGGGCGCTGAGAAATTCCTGAAAAATGAAAAGCCCAATAACACTTGCCTGACCTGGTAATCGTATCCAAGACCTCGTGCACAGCAGTCGTGCTTGCGGCTACTAGACCAACGAGTCTGCCACATTGAAATTCACATCGCGTGTCTCTTATGTGATTGTTCGAATCGTGCACGTCTTCTCTCTGCTCCTCTCGTTTCCACATTGGTGGAAACCGGTTCTTGGGGCTTCAGTACACGCCGTAGTCGTATTACGAGAAGATCTCATATTTTATAGTTATAATTCTTGACGCCCCTTTTTGGATTAATATCGCATTGCTTTTATATTACTTACTGATTATTTTTGATGTGACACATCTGTTGGGCGCGCCTTGGCAGTAAAACAAACTCGTATGCCGTGAAGGCAAACGGCACGATTCTATCATTCCGTGATGTCCTACGCCAATCAGTAAAATAAATTGATTTTATTAACAAAACTCATTTTTTTCTGTGTTTTACTCCACATTTCGTTAATTATGAATTCTAATGTTAACATAGATGCTTTACATCAGCCGAGCGTCCCGTGACGGACAACTTTTATTATTATTCTGACGTTGCTACAAACGAGTTTGAGTTGCTTTATTGAGACAGTTCGTTAAAGAGATGTTGACAGACTTGTAAATAATTATATTCTTTATTTATTTTACTGTTTAAGTTAAGAATCCTCCTGTGATTGGAAAACAGAACCTTAGAAAAGAGGAAAATCAATGAACAATCGTCAGTATTTTTTATTTTATTAATGTTTTTGACATCCTTGTCTTAGTCTGAATTTCTGAACGCATACATTACACGGTCAAAAATAAAACAGCATTCGACGACTGTCTTTTCATTCAATTGTTTTTCTGTAGTATCATTTCCCATCATTTTCACTTCTTACCATTTAATATATTTCATTTTTTTTCCATTTACATCTCTGTAACGAAATGTCCGAGTATTTGTAAAAACATTGTTTGTTTTGCTTCGTTGTAGGTCATTAACCTGAAATACCAAGTTACCAGTTGAAGGTGATTGCCTTACCTATAATAATATATGTGCTTCTGTACCGCTTGATGTTTTAGTAAAATATAGAAATAAGCTAGAGGTATAACTTGTTCATATACTTCAGACCATAGCATCTGACGCGACGGCCAAAAATGCTGTCACACTTTAAAGTCCATAAAAAATCCGAATTTTACTAAAGATGCCAAATGTTACCGCTTATGTCACCAAACCCAATTCTTTATTGGTTTTAAATATACTTCGATTTTACAGTCATTCATTTGAAACATGTGGTGCTCTCGGACATTGTATGTTCTTTACGTTTAAAAGAAAACTGCAGGTTTCATACTCACACATCTGGGGTTGCATGGACATTTCATCAATAGGGCTACTAATCATATTAAAAAAATGTGTTAACATAAGGAATGGGAACCGTAGAACTGTGTGTGTTGGGCATAGAATGTTTGTCTGTCTGTGTGTCTATAAAATCTTCTCTAATGGTCCGAGCTTTGCATTACCTGACCCCTCTTACAAAGAACCTGTATTGTAGAGGGATGAGGTTATGTTGGGAACTGACTGTACTAACCAACCTCTTTTATTTGTTACTAGCTGTTGCCCGCGGCTTCACTCGCGTTTTGGTCGGAAATTATCTCACAGGCACGTTATAAATATGGCAGTCGGAGATAACGTAGCTTCCTATTAGTGAAATAATTTTCGAAATCGGTTCAGTAGATCCAGAGATTACCCCCTACAACCTCACAAACTTTACCTCTTTATAATATTATTATAGATAATATTAGTATAGATTTCTGTCCTTTTCTGTGGTATGCTAGGGTAACAACTGTCTTTTCTGTCTTCACATATTTATGAAGTAAAGTTTTCCAAGCTACAAAGTAAAAAGCTATTTCCAAAATATGTCTAATAGAAAAATACTAATAGACCACCTTATCAAAAAGGTTCCATCATGGAGGCGGCACAGAACCGGCCGTCGTTCCAGACATACCTCCCGAACATAACTCCAGACCAGCCAGCGACGCCGCTACACAGACAAGGCTCATTCTCGGGCAGCCAGAGCCAAAGCCACGGCAACCTCCACCGTCGCGACTCAGAACCGTACAGCCCCGACGTAGTACGGAGGAAGAAAGACCTCAACGCAACGAAACGACACTCCATGCTCGTAGAATCGAACCTCACCAAGGAAGCTAAGGAAATTAACCGGAGAAGCCATGACGTCACCATTGTGAAAAACCTCTCAATGGGTTGACACCACCGCTCACACACTCCGGTTAGTACGATATTATGAACGAAATGATGATTATATTAAGTTTCGTATTATTTCGGTGTGAATGAGTTTGGAAAGGAAACTTATGTTGTATGACGCGCGCGCTGCGAGTGTACAGCGCAAGTTGCTCACTTGAAAGTCTACGGAACTTGTGGCGCAGCGTGTACAAGCGTGCACATAACCGTAACACTAGTCATATAATGTAATATAATCGAGCACATTATATATATATTATTGTTTACCGATTGGATAGTATTCTAGATGTATTGGTTACCTTTGATGCCAGTAGACACATCATGGAGTTCGCACTACCATTCCAGTGATTAAATTATTAGTATATGAATCTCTTATGCGAAGGGAAGGTACCCGTTTTGATATTAATTAGAACATATTTATGTATTTATATGACCCAATTTTGATATAATTTTCATTATTTGATTACATTGTAGAGTTATTTTTTATTAGCAGTAATAGACGAGAAGAGTCCATAAAAAATGTATCCAAAATTTTATGTATTTTACTTCTATTTTCAAAATTCACGCTACAGTGAGTGCCTTCTGGTTTAGGTTAATTAATGTTAAAGACATGATATTTATTGAGAATTTTCAGTATTCTGCACATTTCTAGCTATTCTTATTTCCTTATTTAATTTCAAAAATATTTATAACATATCAGAACAAAGCAATACTTACATCAAATTATTATGCTGTTATTATCATAATGATAATAATTGTTACTATCGCAATTCATAGATAATATCATGAACAAACAAACAACTGTTTTGTTATACCTTCCTGCTGCCAAAATACAGTTCTACATTTTATTTATGGACAAGCTTTTAGATACTTTATAGGGATATTGAAAAAACATTAACAATCTCTCACAAGTCACTCTCTTTTTACGTCACATGTAATTACTTTTTTACTACGACTAGCAGAAGTTCGCAAAAAAAAAGTAGACTTCATGACAAATTGATATGCTTGATGCATGATCAGCTGATCATCTACTATGAAACGTGTTAATTTTTGGTGTAAATTTCCAAAAGTCATAGAACAAAAGTTTTTAAATGTGATGTAACGAAGCTACTTGTAAGAGGTTGTAAATGTTTTTTCAATAACCTTGTATGTGGGATATAAGTCGCAACTGCATCTCATACGACGATACGACTCATTCTACAGGCCTACTGTTATACTCAGACGTTGCTTGAGGTAACTGAGCGGTGCGGGAGAGGAGCTTTGTCGTGTAGCGAGAGCTAAAGCTAGAAACACACCTCACACGTTAATAATATGTGTTGAGGACAGAGGACTAATCCAAATAACCAATCCAATTGTAGCAATGAAAGGCACACGCAATACTACAAGATTTATTGTCGTTTTAAAACTAATTCAAACTGATTTAGGGCAAGGATGGCTACAGTTTAACAATTCTATCTAAGAGCTATTAAAACTTACGATACTAGTACATTATTTTGTTTGTGGCAAGCGAACAGAGACCAAAGAGTTCGTAAGTTTTAAAACTATGGATACCGGCAGTAAATCTTTTAGTAGTGCGAGTCCCTTTCATTGCTGCGATTAGCCCTCTGTCCTCAACAATATGTTTCTAACCTTATTGTATGAAACTTATATGCTTCTGATGCGACACGCACAGTATTCTGTTTCTAGCTTAAGGTTGTTGCCTCAGGGTAGCCCGCGAAATTCAAATTTTCTTACGATATTTTGCAATTTGCATGTCAGTGTCAGGTTGTATGTAGATGAAAAATGAGTCGCGCAAGTAACACAACCCTCTAAGTTCATTTAACCCTATTCTGTAACTATTTAATGAAAAAGTGATGCAATTAAATGAACTTAGAGGGTTGTATTGATGATTTTAATTATTATAATTCTATAACTACATATTTGTTACTGGCGCGACTCATTTTTCATCAACATACAAACTAACACTGACCTGCAAATGGCAAAAAACGCAAAAAAAAAAAAAAATTTAGCGGGCTGCCCTTGCGCTTCCACCTTAAGTTATTTGCCCCTTGATGGGCGTCACACCTGCCCCTCACCGTGCAAGTACCTCAGGCGCCGTCTCAGGTAGTGCCAGATATTATAAAAATGTATCAGTGATTTAAAATAAAAAAAAGGTTATGTAGAAAACATTGTAGCGAGTACACAACAGAAGTGATCGATATTATTACCTACATATATTATTTGTTTTGTATTTTGGTTGTCATTATAATTTCTTATGAATATATAAATTATTAATTTAATTTACCGTTAATCGATAATTATTTTCGTTAAAAATTATAGCTTTTAATAATCGTATTGGAAATTATATTGAAAATAAAGGTGTAATAATTGTTTACGATATAATTCGATTATCTTTAATTAAGTGAAAGAGTATATAATGATGTATTTTATAAAACCATATAAACATGAATAAAATGCTTTGTAAGTTTTTCGCTTATAGGACACTGTAATAGTTTCTAGATGCGATCGAAAAACCTAAATTATAAGTTTACAACAAATACTTTAGAAACACATCATACAAGTATATTTAAATTAACTGCCATAATTAATAATTGTGTAAATGTTTAAACGAAAGTATTAATGTTCTCTCACTGTATAAATGTTTGTTCAATTTATACCTACACAATGTAAGTGACACTGTAACATCATCGTATACCAAGGATTCGTTCTGTTCATGATTCTAAGTCCTCCATAACTGAACATTTCATGGGTTATTTAAAAAAAAACCGCTGTTCTATACATTTCACCGCGTCGGTATTGTCCTTTTGTACGGAACAGCTGATTATATAGATATAACCCTCGAAAACGTTTGTGACAAGGTCCTGCATTGTTATTATGAAATTATGTGTATTTTTAACGTATTCAGAATTACTGACACTGTATCTGATATTTACTAATGATATTGAAAATACTCTAAAACATTAAAACTCAATTTACACTAAAGAAACAATATATCGGATTCCCTTTACACAAATAAACTTACAATATTAGAAATTCAAGAAGTTAAAAAGCACTCATAACTATTTAAATATTATTATCAAGACATTCCTCTCACATCTGTAAGTAATTATTTAAAATTACTTGTAAATAATGTTACCTGTTTGTCAAATAGTAGTAAAAATGCAATCACAGCGCTTATGAATTAAAGTATATAATGAATGTTATGTTCGTCTTCGTAGTAAGTTAAAGAGATGTCAAAGATTTAAATCGATAGATGTGCTCTAACCGTACGCGTAAGAATATGTTTACACTGAGAATAGTGAGCTCACACATCCCGTAGGGAACGATATACATCCTGTATGGATAGAGATATATGATTTTGAGTACGAGTGAGCGAGACAATTCAATTCAAACTTCATCATTTTTGACGCGGTTTTGCGAATCTAACGACTTAAATCTTTGAGATAAATCAAATAATACTTTATGCTGATATTCTTTCGACTTTATGGTATTAACGCTCGCTATGTTTGTGTGTACTAACAAGAAATGGGTAAACATTTAAGAACTGATAAACATGTATGATTCCGTTCGTGTTGAACTTCGCTAAAGTGACGACACACAACAACAATGAACTCTTGAAAGTCACCACATCACGGATTCACGCATCGAAACCTTACGAATATCGGAGTGATATTTAGAGAATAGCACGACAGTCTTTTTACAGTTATTTTACTTCCGACTGCAGGGACCCAAGGGCAACCTTATTGCGACGTGAATAAAATAAAGAAAAAAAAGGATTAATTTGACTCGTATAGGACAAACCAATAAAACAAAACTAAATAAAAAGAAGAGACTTCAATTTTATTTATTACACGAAAAGATACATTAGAATTTATAAATTAAAATAACCTAAAATAACGAACTTAAGAGTAAGCTTTAAAAAATGGCGTCAAAAAACTCCTCAACGCTGTCAACTGGTAATGTAATCAAGAGACTGGCGGCGTTGACACGTTGTATGGCAATGCTAAGCCTTTGGCCAAGGTAAAAGCAAACAACAAAAAAAAAATTAATAAATAAAACATGTAGTCCAGCAGTTATGTAGGTACTTTTTACCTGGAAAGTATTCCGAAGTTAATAGAACTTTAGCGGGTTGTTTGGGGGTATACTAGGAAGAGTATCGTAAGTTTTCGACCTTAAGGTGTGCTAACTTGGAGGGGGACAAAAACCTGAAAATGTATTGATTTTTTTTTCAGTTTTTCGCTTATATCGCTTAAACTAAGCACACATTGGTGTACCACATTGCATGGCAAAGATGGAGAGCATTAAATTTCCTTAAATTGGTCTTGTACGAGGTAACACAAAAAAAATGTCACAGTGCTGGTATTCTGATAGGGGTAGACCATACCTGTAATTTTGATAGCGGTGCAAAATCGGAGATAAAATATACGTGAATATACTGTAGGTACAGTTTTCTCAAATGCAAAATGTTTTCCTAAATATGTTATTTCCTAATCCGTACCTGTAGTTATCTTATGAAAACGTATTGTTTACTCATAAATTTAATGCTAGATGTTAAGGCTTTTCGAAAAAATTATATCGCGATATCATTTGATTGACAATAATATTTTGGTGACCGTTATATGTATGATCGTTGATGTGTTGCAGTTTTTTTGGTATGTTGTTCCGATATGTTAGAGCTTGCGATTTAGATAATGATTCAATGTAAAAGTATTCAAGTTAAATTTTCCTGACATTTGTGTTTTTGGAATATGTAGAACTGCGCTACTGCTGATCATGTGGTCCTGGGTTCGATTCCCAGGTCGCGCAAAATACTATTGAGTTTTTTTCATCTGGGATAACATAGTAGCCGCGCGTGTTGTTTCGTTGATGGAAATAAGGCCGACCCCTATAACATGGGATTCAAGTAAAACTAGCGAATTGGTGTACTAGGTACAGATACACCTGTCTACCCAACGTTTGAGGCGAAAAAGGCGTGATCTTATGATGTAGAACTGTGAATGGTGATATTCATTTGTTTAGTTACTGACGAAACAGAGAGTTTTGTAGCTGTATATGGAATGGCAGGGGGCCTAGTGCCAAGTTATCAAAAATAACTCTTATTCCCATACATTGTAGGCCGTTACTCGTTTGCGATGATTTAGTCAAATGTATTATAGCCTAAATGTTATCTTCATAATTATATGCCATGTTGTATAAATACTACTTTGAATTTTGATATAAACTTACTTTGCGGATATATACGTTTGAAATGTAATCTAGAGATGCCACGTTCACGTCTTATTGTACAGAACTTATTTTGATCTCTATTTTTATTATTATAAAAAAATATTTATTAGAATTCGACAAAATATGTTATATAATTTATAAAATTAATATGATACCTATATATAATTTGATTGCTATATTATGAAAAAATACTTTATTTTATTTGTGGACTCAATACTTCGCTTTGCAGTTAAACTTCACCAAATTATATCTATACCTACAATTATCTTTAGTCAAACTATTTGTGATAATTTCTTTCAAGTTGATGGCAAACGTAAAAAATTGAGCAAAAATATTAGAAAAATAAAGTTTGTCGTCGACTTTTCTTCGCCATAACTACTCTGTACGTATAAACAGCTGCTTAGCAATGTTGTAGATGATTATGTTGGAGTAGTGTTGTAGTTACATAACAATAACAGCTTTATAAATAGCGCCGATATCATTAGATAGTGATGCAAAGTTTAGAGTGAGTTGTAATCGCTGAGAAATGTTGTTTTAGTCTGTCATTTATGAAAATAAACATTTTACAAAGATTGTTTTTCTTTTATTTGATTTTTTCTAAACTCGAACTCAGAGCATTTATTTCAATTAGACCTTAGCAGGCACTTTTGAAAGTCAGAAAAACAAAGGCGAAGCTACAGTCACAGACACAAGGCAGTAACTTGTGAAAGTACTGTAGTTGCTACTGTAGTTGTAGCTAATGGTAACCTACATTGGTTGTACATTGGTAAGCTACTTCAGGGGTCAACAAATGGCAGACCGCAGACCTGTTTTGTGCGGACCTTATGTAGGTACACTACTTGTGTTGTTTGAGTACGTAATTAAATATAAAGGGTGGAAGGTACACCGACACGAAAACGATTACCACGTATTCAGTACATCACTCTGAGCCCCCACATAGAAATTTTTCATCAGTTATTTAAGTATAAAAAAGTCTAGTCCATACATTTTGACTATACTTACTGAACTTTTCTGTAAAACAGCTGATTTTTTCATTACAAATTTCTACGTCATGTGACTCAGAATTAAGTACATTTTTTTTTAAATGGACCCTTATAGAAAATAATTGGTGACGCCTGACCAACTTAATGATCCTACACGATTTTCTGATTAGATTCGCCACTGTTTCTAAGCCGAGTATTTTAACTCGTCCTTTGAAAACGATTTTTACTCTTATCATTCCATCGAATATCTACATCTTATTTTCCCTCAAAGCATCAGAGCTACAATTTGCCGGTGAAAATAAATAGGTACTCTATTTATTCCACATACATTCGATTGACTTCTACAAAATAGCGCCATCTCTTAGCGAGTAGTTTATGTCGCGACATCTAGCGGCGAGTAGGAAAATTACTAGTAACGTGTATCGTAAGTAGATGTCACTACTGTTGGATATTTCAACACTTTTTTTTTCCTAATTCTCTCAAAAATAAAAAAAGGCCTTTACTTTTCTGGTTGTATGTCAAAAGGCAGTAGGATGATGAATAATCAACAAACACCATATGTCGAAACCCATAGGACTATACTTTTCAGGGAGTTGCAGTTTTTCATTAATTTATTTTCAATAACAAGTGTACCTAATCCGTCCATCCCAGCATGGTGCCAATAACAGGCTACTAATTCACTTTGTTTCTGAAAAATACCGGATGTAAAAAAAATAACACTGCCCACCCTGGAAATCGAACCCACTAAACCTAGGCCTGAAAACTTGCATGTATCTCATCTCATGTGACTAAAATACCTAAAGGACAAAGTTAACGTTTAACGTTGTATAATAGTATGTCTTGTGTGACATTTGTGGCACTGTATTCATACGCGTCTACGATATGGAACGAATCGGTGCCAAGAAGCGGGCACTTTCATTTTATTACGGAAGAGCTTACTACGATAGTTTCCGGTTACGAAAATTGCCGTAAAACAATGTTTGTTATGTTTTATAAATAGGTATTATTAGAGAGGTTGCATCATTTGCATCACAGTATAAGATTGTCTGATTTAGCACCCCGGCTTCACTTGATACATAACTTTAGAAAAAATATTCGAGAGCTATGTTGGTAGATTATTTAGTTACAGATTTTCAAAGACTAATTAGACATTCCAGCACCTAAATTACTGATATTATTAAATAATATTACAAAATAATAAATTCTCTGCTCGATATTGACGAAGAGTTCTGGATTAGGTTTCAAGGTACCATGTGTGAGGTGTAGTACAGCTGGCATCACACCTTCGATTCATCGACTAGTCCTGCATGTCTTTATGCGGTGATCCAGATCAATTCCATGGTTCACGTAACATATAATCACGCCTGTAATCCCCAAAGGGGTAAGCAGAGGTGTACTTAATAGTACACCCAGATTTCGCCAGTAACATTTAAAAGTCCCATGTAATAAGGGGCGGGCCTATTGCCAACAACCGGGCTCGGATCCAGATCGTGGCTGCTACTGAGAAAAATCTGACGGAAAAACCCAACAACAACTTTCCCGACTCGGGAATCGAACGCGATTGCGACCACTAGATCCAACGAGGCAGTGGATTACATGGTTTTTCTGCCAGAATCAAAACTGGTTAAATTAAAAGTTTACTAAAAACTAAACAAAAAACACAACCCGGTCTCTTTTCATGGCATTAGTAGTAAATAAATAAGAATCGTAAAACGGATTCGCATTAGGAGCCAGGCAGCCAGCGTGTCAGACGCAAATCGTTTGATAATAAACACACACGCGATTATTTTCAGCCATCTACGTATCGAGACACTTTGATGAACCGCTAAAAGCTTGGGGCTTGCTATTTTTGAATCTGTTGGCTTCATAACGTTTTGTTTTGACGTTAGCTGTAGATAATATTGTTTCAGAATTTTGTAAATAAGAAGCTGTCCCATGGTTAGGTGGTGAAGCATAAATCGCATCTGCTGCCTATCACAAAAGATGGGATGGTATGGAGATGAAGGAATACAGCAAGTTCCTTGGGTTTAGTAACCCACTGTAACTGTGACGACGTTGATGAATGTATGCTTCCTTAAATTAAGCTCACATTGTTTCCAGTGTTACACAGACAAACACAGGCCTCCTTTCTTTGACTTCTGTGAGGGAGTGGATTTTACCTAAAAAATAAATAAAATAGTGATTTTTTCACCTTCAAGTTAAAAATATGGTTTATGATCAAAATAGGCCATAAGTAGGTAGGTACGTTCTTTGTTATAGTTGCAGCCAGTACCTACGCTAAGATAACATAATATCTTGTAATTATTAATGTACCACGCGGGCTCAGTGCAGGTTCGTAGATGTCTCATCACTACATAGTATAGAACAAAGTCGCTTCCCGCTGTCTGTCTGTCCACATCCAAACTTATGTTCATGCGTTAGGCGCCTTCCTCTTGAATTATGGTTGTGGATTAAAAAGAAATGATAATTGGTTCTCCAACATGTAAAATGGTTTATTCCAATGAGTGTTAGTACTTGGTACAATAAGAAAACGAATTTTAACTGTGGTTTAGAAAACGAAGCTATACAGAGCAAGGTTGAGATTCGAATCTCTAAAACAACGCAACGGATTTTGATGCGGTTTTTTTTTTCAATAGATAGAGTGATTCAAGAGGAAGGTTTATATGTAAAACATATTGCTCCTGTGCGAAGCCGGGGTGGGTCGCTAGTGTCTTATAACTTTTGGTTCTAAGACATGCCGGTTTCCCCCTGATGTCATTATAGCCACATCACCTTAAAGCTGTGTGGTAACACCCTAATTCAAATGACATTGACAACGAGATAATCAAACAGAACAAAGCTCATGGACCATAATAACCATTGTGATCTTCAAATTAACGCAGTAAAAACACCAAAAATACATACAACTACGTATATAATTAAAAATAATAACACCAAACCTTTAATTTTATCCAAGTGTTTGACCTTTATCGCGTGAGAATAGTGCATAGTTCTCGGAGCGTGTTTTTGCTTATTTACGTAAAAAGTAAGGGCAGGTGCGCTTGCGAAGTCGATAAACAGATGTATTCCCTTCGCTGTGGTCGTGTGAACGGAAGTCGTTCCGGGTGGTATACTCTACTCGTGCAAGAATTACTGGGGTGTTGTTGAGTAACTAGAATATTGAATAATTATTTACTAGCCATTTCTTGTTAATTTGATTTGAGATCAGTCCAATTTGCATTACATAGTGAAAACCAAAAACAATACATACCTCGCGGGCCTGTGGACGGTGAGCTATGGGCTAGCTCGCCGTCCGTCCGTCTTATGACGACAGGCCGTGTCGACGGCGCGTTCGTGTTCCACGCGCGCCTCAAAGAGAGTCAGCAAACAGGAAGGGGTCCGTAAGGGCCGACGCCTGCCAGGGTTGCGGGACTGTTCGAAAGAGATACCGCGGCCCTGGAACACAAAGGGCAAAGGAAGGAACATGGATGGGTTTTAGTCAGTAAAAGTCTGACACTCCCTCCTGCTCAGCCCAGAGCGGGCTAGCGGTTATTTGATGATTTCCCATCGGTAAAAAAAATAAAAAATACATACCTATTTTAGATTAACAGCCTCTAGTTTGATTATAAGAATGGTTCTATCTACATCCTAAAGTGAATGCTTATCTAAATATAGGTCTAACTCAGACACCATGAAGGACGAAGTTGTCTTCCTCGTAGCTAATGTTGTTTGTTTTTGTACAATTTAAAACTGGACTGAACAGCCTCGTTAGTCCAGTGGTCGCAACCGTGACTGGTGAGCATGATCTCCTGGGTTCGATTCTCAGGTCGAGCGAAGTGTTAATTGGTATTTCCATCAGGAATTATTCAGTAGCAGTCACGGAGTTTGGATTTGTGCCCGGTTAAGGGCAATAGGCTCGCCCCCTATTACATGGGACTTAGATCTAATATACAGCGTGTAACAGCAAGGGTATAATCATATGGAATACTGTGACTGACCATCAAACTGAACAACTTTCTCTATGGAACCACCATCGAAATCGTAAAAAAATAATCAGCTGTCCCATACGTTTGGGTCGAGTAGCTGTATTGAAATTTTGTATAGGACAGCTGATTATTTTTTTCTGAGAAAGTTGTTCAGTTTGATGGTCCGTACCACAGTATTCCATATGATTATACCCTTTCTGTTACACGCTTTATAATAGTATACCCTAATTTTTATTAATTGTTATGTGTATTAGGTACACCTCTGCCTAACTCATCGGGGATTACTGGCGTGATGTTTTGTGATACGTTATGTTAAAATAACATTTTAAAGTCTATAAGACTACATTTAGGCCCGCTTACACCCCAAATTACTAATTATGTATAGCGCTAAACGAATTTAAATCCTCGCATCGTTGCGTTTCTGTCAATCTTTTGAAGATGATAGCGACAGACACATAACATCACGTCAGTATTCGCTGAAATGTTCGGCAGAGGTCTATCTACAGTATATGAAGGTACCATCATTCATGGGGGCGATGATGGGCCCATGTAACAGCGGGTGAGCATTACTATCAATCGGGCACGAACCACTGAATGCTGTTTTAAATAATTATGTTTGTGGTGTTAAACGCATTTGGTTTGTTTGTGTTGTAAACTAGCGACCCGCCCCGGCTTCGCACGGGTGCAATGTTTTACATTTAAAAACTTACTCTTGAATCAATCTACCTATTAAAAAACCGCTTCAAAATCAGTTGCGTAGTTTTAAAGATCTAAGCATACATAGGAACAGACACACAGCGGGAAGCGACTTTGTTTTATACTATGTAGTGCTACTACTACTACTAGTGTGTACAATGTAGTGTGTAGTATGTAGTGTGTAGTGAGTGTGTTGGCCTAAAAGTCATCAAAACTGCAGAATTTTTTAGATGAAATGAAATCAGAAAGTTAAAAAAGGTAGGTTTTCAAAATAAGCAAACAAAAAATAATTTAAAAATAAAATAGAACACCAAAGTACTTCCTAATTCAAATTACATCAACGACTTTCCTTCCTCAATACATTACTGACTTACAATAGGTGTACTTACGTCGTAATCAAAAGATAATAAATTCTTGGCCTTTTTGCTCCCATCCATCTTGGGAAGTGAACTTTCAATATAACAATCATAATTTAAAATCTGACGTTTTATTGTACACGGAGCTAACTATTCGATCGATCAATCTTTACCAAGCAATAATATACCACGAAAAAGTAAGCACCTATATTATTGATTACTAGCTTAAGCCCGTGGCTCCGCCTGCGTGGAGTTCGGTAATTGTCCCACGGAATTTTAGTACCGGGATAAGAACTATCTTACATGATACACGACCCGTCCCGGCTTCGCACGGGTGCAATGTTATACTTTTAAACCTTCCTCTTGAATCACTCTATCTACTAAAAAAACCGCATCAAAATCCGCTGCGTAGTTTTAAAGATCTAAGCATACATAGGGACAGACAGCGGGAAGCGACTTTGTTGTATACGATGTCCTGATGATAATATTGTAATACCAAATGATTTGAAAATATCAACCATGGAGTTTCTTGCCGGTTCTTCTCCAAGAAACGACCAACCCGAACCGTACACCTTTTTATCGAAGTTTTATAAGTCTAGTCTAGGCCTATCCTATGTGAGATAAAAATATTTTGATTCTGTTAATCCGGATTATAAACTATCTATGCGCCAAATCCGTTCTGCAGTTTTCGCGTGGAAGTGTAACAGACATGCTTCCATCCATCCTCACAAACTTTTGCATTTATAATAATAATAATGACTAGCTTATGCCCGTGGCTTCGCCTGCATGGAGTTCGGTAATTGTCCTGTAGCAGCACTATAAGAATACTGCAGCAACATAGAACAAAAAGTACTACAGCGCCATCTATGTCACAGACGAAGAACTAAACATCGAAATACATTGAAATCCTACATCGCATCCTCCCTTTTCTATGGGGGATGAAGGACTTTACACCCTGTTCTCCATACCCCCAAAATCCCACGGGATCGTACTACCGGGATATGAACTATCCTGTATGTTGATCCAGGTTATAAACTGTCTGTGTGCATAATTTCATCCAAATCCGTTCAGTAGCTTTTGCGTGAAAGATTAAACAACATCCACCCATACATCCTTAAAAACTTTTGCAATAGGTAGTAAGTAAGATAAAATATTAATAGATTTACCTACATAAGTACATAATATACCTTCTATGATCTAATAGAGAATGGATTTATTAGAAATAGGCGCCTACCACATAATAGCTAATTATGTAACTGAAAGAACAATAATAGATTACTTTATCGTTACGATTACTTCTCAGTCAATGTGAGCTAATGGAAATATGTTGATAGAAAGTTTAAAGCTCCAGTGAATTCAAAGTTACAGTATGGGTAAAGGTACAGAGATGCTCCACGATCCCCGTTATTACTCAATGCATCGATTAGCACGTTTTGAGTTTGTTTCATTGACTCCTAGACAGTACGAGTACCTACTCATACCGTAAGTCATAATTTTCACTCCAAAAAAAAGCAAAGTCGTTTCCCGGCAATAATTTTTCGTAGAGTTACTTACTTAGTTTGATGTAAGTACAGAATGTTTGGTTGGCGGCTTCCTTCGTGAAGGGCTCGTTTCCGCCTTGTATAGGCTGCTGCTGATATACTCATATCATAAAAGCGATTTTGATAGCTGAAGAAGTTTTATGTTACTTCTGACATTCTGTTAACGCTACGTCTTGCGACACAAGATTTACGAATTTTCTGATGATACGAGTAAGTAGTCAATGACAGGTATCGCAGTACCTAACGATATCTCACTCAGTGACCTCTGATACTCGTCTATACTGAGTCATATGACTGTTGGAGAGTGCTAGCTGATACTTACTTACCCGTGTGTTTGTTTGTTTCGGATCAGCTGGAAACAGCAGGTTTATTATCATTATGCTGTTTGAACTTTCAACTTGTAATCTATACAACTATACAAATAAATAAAATTTAAGTGTGTTTGTAAAACCAAAATAACAGCTTTATACTGAACGCATACCGTAATTATAAATTAATGGTTTAAACGGTACTTATAATAAAAACACTTTTGTTTTACTTTTGCCTGTCGGTCTATCTGTTTGTTCCGGCTAATCTCTGAAACAGCTGGACCGATTTTGACGGTACTTTTACTGGCATAATCAGCCTATATGTTCCCACTGCTGTGACACACGGCCTCCTCGCTATGAGAGGAATGGGCTATAATCCATTACGCGAGCCCAGTGCGGGTTGGTAGATGTCACATGTCTTTGAATTTTTGGTTCTAGGACATGCCAGTTTCCACACGATGTTTTCCTTCTCCGTTTTGAGAGCAGTGGTGGTGAAATAAATTACACAAAGTAATGCGCCTGCCCGGGTTCGAAGTTCGAACCCACGACTTACTGTGCGTAAGTCGGGGCTGCCACCACTGGGCCACCATTGCTCTCCATAGGTCTAACATAGGCTACTTTTATTTTAAGAAAAAATATTAGGGTTCCGCACAAAACAATTAGAACCCTTGAAATTTTAACAAAATTCGATTAAAAAAAATGAAGTGGAAGTTCGCGGGCAACAGCTAGTCAACCATGAAAATGGCATCAAGGCAGTCTAGTTGCAGAAGGAAGGCAGAATTTAAGTCATATAAACCTTTGCATACTGTACAGTTTACCTTAAACAGTACCAAAATACTTTATGAGGTTTTTAAGAAATCCCAAGTGTAACCAAAAAGTCTTTTTTAAATAAGGAAAGAGCATTTTAGAAGCGAGTCATAAAATAATGTTCTGTTTTCAAAAAAATCTTTAAATAAATATAATTGAGTAAAAAGGTTCTATTGTAGAAGTGTCAGACAAACACTGGTCAATAACTCAATATTACATCAAACAATATTTAAAACCGTTTTTTAATAAGAAAAAAGAAAAAAAAAACTTTTATGGCATTTCATGGTTTTTTGGCCAGAAAAAGCCAGTGAGAGGTTGATTCTTTTTAATTTCAATCTAAAAAGGATTTATGAGAATAGTTTTCGTGCAGGAGAACTGGCAACCACAAAAACTTAACCGGCAAGATCTCAACGACAATCCACGGGTGGAATTCGATCCACACATTTTGCATTCTCACTTCCCTTTAATGCCCTATCTATAATGTTATCATACGAAAAGGAGCTTCACTCGAAAAAAAAAACAAAACAGAAAGCTGCGGTGACTTGCACTTTGCAATGCTTTTTCAGGAACAGTCTGAAAATCACTACATACCTACTCGTAGGCAGATCTGTATATAGACGTATCTATATGCGAAGGGGGAGAACCGATCGTGTCCGATCACTTCGATAAAACACGAATTTGCACGAGTTGAGCCCGAATCCATTCGTGAAAGAGAAGAGAATCATTCACAGTTCACGCACACAATGCACCCTGCATGTGTGCGTCCTATCGCTCCATAGACATGGGATATTGAGTATCGATCGGTTCGGTACACTACCTGCCGTTCATGCTACCCTAGTACTTTCCGATCGGGGGAACATTGTCGACGATTGGCGATACTTCCAATACATTCGATCTCACACATATGGGAAGCACGTGTGTTGCTTGTTTTTTTTTTATACGCATGACACGAACGCACGTTTTGAAGAAAAAAAAAAGTTTATTTTTGTAGTTAAACAGATCGTGGCGTCAAATCGTGAGGTTTTAACTACGGTGCTGAGCTCTATGCTTCGCGTGACTGCATTTCTTTATTAGCCATGTCTTCGCCTCGCCTTCCATGTAAAGCAAATTAGCAAGATCACATAATAATACAGTCATTTGAGCCTCTGGAACTGAATGGCCAGTATATCTTGACATTTCATTATGGCTCTGCTTGTCACAACCTTAAGTCAAATTTAGTACATTTTCCTGTAATTCCAAATCTGGCCGCGTTTCAAGTTATGGTGGTGTAGAATAATTTCACCAGTGGTTCGCACGAGTGAAACCGTTGTCACTGGTTGTATAATTGTGGGTAACTCTCTCACGTTCATATTAACACCTGTTAGTGAAATGAAGGCTTCGTTTATTTGTGAAACAGTGAGAACCCTTTGACAGGTGAATCATTTTATTTTGCCACCGTTTGTATTGTTATGGAGGAGTATGAGACAATGCGTAGTATTATGAACGTATGACCAAATATAAGTTTATTCTGTGTTGTTTTTTTTTTTTATTCTTTACGGCCCCCAGCCAGGGCTTACAAACTAAGGATATACATTAAATGAGCGTTCACTAAGGGCACCCCTTGCGGGGTTCGGGCCTAGGCTTAGTGCGTCATTGAGGGGAGCAACTAGAGTTTTGCTGGGTCAGATTATTTAATGGGGAATTTAACGTTACATGCTCAGCGGCGCGGGCTGGCTCGTCGAGCAAGGGTCGGTCAGTGTTTATTCTGTGTAGTTAAGAATAATCATTTCTTTTACTGACTATAGCTCGTTTGTTGACTAATCTAAAGTTCCAAGATGTTTTTAGATCTTGAGTTAGCTCAGCTGTGAAAAATTTGGTTCTTTATTTGTTAAAAATCTTGTTATGATTTTCTATTTCTTCATCATCTTATGGCTACATGAGCATTCTAATTCGTATCCATATGGTGCAAATCATGCACGAACCTTCTAAGATGGATCTAATTATATCCTGTTTCAAATCACTATCATGTCTTCGTAACTTCGTTACTTTACCACCTAAGCACTCCAAACAAATAATTCTTACAACCACAAGATCTAAGGGAGCCCAGCAGTGAGCCAGTCAAATCGTTTTGATCTCTCTTATTAGTAAGTCTGCAAATAGCCAGACAGACAGAATGCTTTACTTTATTTGTGATTGGTTTCCTAAATCTGTACGTAGGCCCGTCTGGTCGAGGTTAATGTTTCCTAAATGGCTCTTTAGATTTATCAACGCTATAATGAATTGGAGAATCAAAATAATTAGACTGAGAGTCTTTGCGTTCGAATTGTGACGCTCATTTGTTTCGTCTAGGTTTTTATAATGAGTATGACGTAAGCGTTTACAGAAGAAGTATTGTGGACGTTGAGATGTATCAATAAAAAAGGTAATAAAGCAACAGAGTAGACATTAAAGAGATTGACTATTTTTTCTATAACGCGAAGCTATAAATCATCTTCTAATGAATACTTTGCTATCCAGCTAAATACTTAGCAACAGTACTGTAGTTTACAACATCATAAAATACAAAGTATACCTATCGCTAGATATTATCTAAATATCAAACTTGTAAAATGATGCAATAAAAAACAAAGTGATTCTAATCGCTAATTATTAGTTATGTTAGTACCAACATCACCCACGCAAGGATGATGAGTTGAATAAAAACGTTTTACTCCAGCCTCAATCATAAGAAAATTACTCAAAATTAGTGTTTGCCAAAATCTTGAATATAATTCAAGGATTAGTAACACTCTTATTTATTATTTACTTATTATTCACAAAATCCACAGCTCTTTAAAATTTTATCTTAAACCATATATACTAATCTTACAGCCAATTACGGATTATTTTTCGCTCATAATTAGTATAACACTTCTTTTAGAGTTTGCCATAGTTGGGTAAAAAACAGAGGTTCTGTATCTTGTCAACTGACACCTACCTAACCTAACGTCAAGATTTACGTTTAAAATTGTTCAAAAATTCGTTTCTCAATCTTAATTTGTTCTAGCGTAATTTGTGGTAGAAAACGGGGCATTTTTAAATGTTACCATGGAAATGTAAGTTACCCAGTCATTCTAACTGTTTTTTCTCCTAATAGTCCTCATGGGGCCGATGTCCTTTATCTTAATGACTATATTACCTACTCAGCACCTCTTTACACCTCTCTCTTTCACCTCTATCTCTTCTACTCCTCTTTCGCTCCTATAATAAGTATGATTTCAAGTAAAAATACAGTCCAACACATCAAAAACAGGAGCCATAAGAACAAGAATCAACAGCCTTAGTATATATACAAAATAAAGCTCATGTTGCGGTTTTAGCCATCAACATAGTTTATTTGAAGTTAAAGCACATCTTGCTTATAGAAAAGCATGAGAAAGACAGACGAAAACTCCGTCAATTTTCTCAAATAGAGAACTTCGCCGTCATGGAATTGGGCGGATATGATCGACATTACCCATAATGCACAATACGGCTTTGACCAACTTTCATATTGCTATCTGTTTCTTATCCTACGGGTCAGAAAGGGACAGTGTGGTATGCAAATTGGTCGTGTTCGCAATCGGCACCTATACTGTCAGCTTCGCATTCCGTAGGTCAGGGGTCTTGAACACTCGGCACGCCATGTTGGCTGGCATATTTGGTCACAGCACAGCACGCGATGATTTGGCATTTAAGGACTTGCGTAGAGCTGGCTTTGGCTAATTAGGCGTTGTGTGTGCCTAATTAGGCACAAAGAAACACTGAAATATTTATTACCTCGTTTTAATGAAGTTTCATGCCTAATGTGCAGTATATAATGATCCAAGCAAACCCATTGGAATGCATATAGAATTTTAATTAAGTTTATTTTCCCATCCAATAACATGCACAAATCTAACAGCGAAAATTAATTCTCGGTAATCTGCTAAGACCAACAGGGCCAACTAATCTCATACGATTAATGGAACTTGCCTACGACTGTCAGGAAACCGCCACATAGGTGGTACCTACTAGATCATACAATTCGAAGTCATATGATATATTATATCAACCTGAACTGGGTCCGCGTTCTGCTCACAGAGTTGAAGCCTGTGACCGAGCCCAGCCGCTCAGTGGAAACGTAACAGGCTGATTATTTTATGTTGGTTTCCAGTGTTGCTACCAAAGGTTTGCCTACCCCTCTACATTACCCATGATAGCAAGTGTTTGCTATGCGAAACGGCCTGTACCGTGCTATATTTTAGCATGCAAATAGTACTGCAATCACGCCGATATCTGTTTGTTAGTTTTCAATAATCATTACTTACGTTTATAATCGGTGCATGAATCAAATGCACTATTTACGAGTATGACTAGATTAGGCCATTAGTTTCATTTGGAAGGTCGATTGTGCTTTATTTTATTTATAATTGGTTCGAATTTCTTCTGAGCGGAAAATAATGCATATTAATTATAATATCTTGTTCAGTAGCAGCCACGGAGTCTGGATCTGTGCCCGTTTGATGGCAATAAGCTCGCCCCCAATTACATGGGACTTTAATGTAACTGGCGAATTGTGGGTGTACTATTAGGTACTCCTCTGCCTATCCCTACGGTGACAGGCGTGATTTTATGTTATCTTGCAAAAAGTTTGCAACTACAATTATCTCTTCTTCACAGTAACGGAGTCTTTCTTCTTCTTCCATCGATATAACAATATTAGTTCACTAAACTAGATAATTCAGTTCAGGTTAAGACCACGTTGATAACGGTTTGAGTTACCTTTCTTTACGTCCTAAAATGTGCAAAAAAGTAAGGGACACTTTGTACACTCCACTACGTCAGGAGTCACCACACTAGAACTGGACTCTGGTAGTACCTAAAATCCCCAATTTGTGAGGTGGAGTTTGTCTATAAACTTCAGTTATGTGGTTATTTTCTTGAAAGCCTCGTTTGTACCAGAAGCAATTAAGATTTACACACAAGTATAAATTGTTACGCTAACAAATCAATAATTGTTCAAAAGCTCTTGCAGGTGGCAGGCTACCAAAAAACCGGTAGATCAGACATAACTTTTAAACACTTCCCAGTGGTTAATAGTCCTACAGAGACTTAAAACAATTAGTTTACATAATCCCACAACAAATGATCGACAATCGATTTAAAAGATAAAATCTTTAGAATATCTTGCGAAACCCTCGATTCACGGTACATTATCGTAATTTTAATAGAGTAATAGTAAAGAATCGAATCGCACTTGTTCCGATTTCGAAAGAGAAGGAAGGAATGTAACTTTCTGCTCTATGGTTTGATTATATTTCTATCGCTCTATGGGGGATAGGGGCTTTGTTATAGCTTGAAGAGATTGTCTATGGGTTACTTAAGAATTAATGCAAATTCTTTGAAGTGTTAAATATGTTCAAGTGTTTCTGGTATACAACGTTCTGTGATTCTTATTTAAGTTACGTAATTTGCTTGATGCATTCAATTTTTGGTGTTAATTCTGATCAAGTCAAATTTAACAACGAACGACGTCAAGAGGTGCTATAGGATTATGCCAGGAGATTGGCAGCCGTACAGTTGCTATGTGGTTAGCGCCAGCTAGGTTCATGGATTTGGTCTCTAGCCAACACAGTGTTTGTATTAACCATCTTCACTGTGGATTAGACGGCCATCGGTAATGGCATAAATCTTATAGGAGCATAATTCATAGCTCCAGTAATAGCTCCAAGCTTTCGAACTACCTTCAGGAAGTCACGATAAGCCAATTAAAATCACAGATAATAAAAAGCAAGGCATCAGTTTTCATTACTACGTTAATTAGACCACGTCTTTAGAACAATGAGTCGAGAGCGGAACAGCGGTTATCGTAACCGACAACCAACAGTAAATAGTAGGCACCAAGAAACGAACGTTTGTACGATTGTTCTAAGAAATGATCCGGTTGCTCCATTTCTTGTTCACGATTATAGCGATAACAGTTTTTCATTATACAAAGGTTGGTGTTGACCTGAAAGTGGAAGTTACGGTAGCACAATATTCTTTTGATTGTGTTATTTGTGATATCGTTGTTATTTACATCTATACACTTCGGAGAATTGAATAATAATGTCGGTGAATGATGGGGCTACAATTGCTACATCTGGTGGAGTTTCGTCATTACCAATATCAAGAAGTGTAGTCGTAACAGTTACAGTCTTATTTGCGGAGTTTTAAATGTGTCAAATCTTTTGACAAAAGATAAAATTCAATACAACTTCATCGTTTGTATTTAGTCTTACCTCAACATTTTTAACGATCAATCTTACTTTATTGCTCCATTTTCTAATCCCATTTTACAGCAAATTTTATTGTTCCATCGGACCGATCTCTCAAACTCAATATTGTTACACTTTGCAAGATGTCTATCGGTGAGAGAATGGAACAACACCGTTCTAATCCGACAGGCCTGATTTGAAGACCATTATTTATAAATAATATCCCCGTGTTATACAACGAGCAGAAAGTTGATCCACGTTGTCGATCCCTGATAGGAAGACTTGCAATAACTTATGTAGCACCTTTCTCTGGAAAAATTTAGGTATAAACTTAGATTGTACTGAAGACAATGAGATCAGACATTGAAAGGATTTCTATGTTAGCATTGGCCTGTAGAGAATTGTCTACTTTTAATGAGATCATTGATCATCTTCTTCGTCGTGTTGATAAGCATCGACTAGAAGACCGCTTCCCCTATAGCGTTAACCTTAGACTGGTCCTTCAAGGTGCAGTTGGGGTTGATAATGCTCACTTTTAGCAAGTTTATTTGATCAATCACTTTTATGATTTCCAACTATCGTATCACCTTGTTGCGTCTTTGTTCATTCATTAGTTTTTCGTCAGATTGTCATCATCTGTCTGTAGCAGTTAACTGCTGGCCTTTCCACTCGCTCGCTAATATTTGTTAGTAATTCTTTATTAATGACTGCAAGATCGTTTTATTGTAACGTGAATTCGTTGTTACTTTTGTCGTTTGTCTGTTGTTTTCTTTCCTTGTTTCCTTGTTCTGACTTGGGCATTATGGAAAAAATAGGATGTATTCATTTACTTCGCACAATTTGTATGTCAAGTACGGGAAACGCGTTAGTTGCTAATGGGAGGTCAACTAACAAGTCAACAATCTAATTGCTGATTATGGATCCGAGTGGCTGACCGCACAGTGATCCCGATCAGACAAGAATTCTCTGGTATTTACTTGAAAAGATATACCCACTTATAGGTTTTTATTAGGCAATACCAGAAGATTAAAAAAAAAAGTTTTGGTAATTGGTAATTGCCACGCTTTTTCATTAGCATAGTTGGTCAATTCGCAGCTTGGGCAGTGTTACTGGGTTTTCCACCAGGAATTCCTCTGGAGCAATCCTGAGTCTATCTCGATACATATTTCATTTGATTCTACCATCTTCATTATTCCGTTGGTTTTTTTTTTCGTCCCTGTTTCTCTAGAGAAGAGGTTTGTCAGATACTGTCAGATCGTCAGATAGGTTGCTCGGAACAAAACCAGTCTTGTCACCAACAACTTTTTTCTCAGAGACCCTTATGTGTCATTCAACAGAGCTGCGAAGGCAAGAATCTGTGAATATGTGATAAATACATCGCACATGGCCATTTTATTTCTTCCATTCGTCTTTCAAGTCGTCGTGCACTTATCGGTACGTCATCGCACGGCGTGAGACATTTCACGACCATAGTCACAGCACCTTATGAATATCCAGTAAGTCAAGTTGGTCTCCAAATATTTACCGAAAAATATCTAAGAAATTGATACTATGATTTTTCCATCAAGTTTAAGCTACTTGCAATAATTGCAATTTAATTTTTCTTTTTTTCGCATCGATGATACTTTCAAATAATACTGTTTGGGACCAGTAGGCTTATGTTATTTATAGGTACCTCTTGTGAAATTACCAATCTGACAACTATGAATGAATGTCCAGGTAGTACAGTAAACTTTAGCCTTAGTATGTATAAACAATTGAAGAAATCACTGTAGGCGTACTAGGAGAGGTTAAGCTAACATGAGCCACAATAAGATAAGTAAATCTGGTGTGATAATGTCTGCAACAGTAATGTTGAATTACTGACAGATTTATTTACTACGCTAACTCCTTCAACCGATCGTGATCAAAAGAATCATGCACCACCAACCAAACCATCATTCCAAAATAAACTATATCACCAACTCCACAAGCTCCACATTCCCCTGCACGATGACGTTTGAAGAAGACGCTCGACTGACATTAACATAATGTAAAAGCCTGAATAACTTGCTGATATGTCGTGTGAGAGTGATTCCACTTCTTGAGAACTGATTAGTAACATAGATGTCATTAGAGATAATTGTAAGACAATTAGTGAAGAGCATGTTAACAGTGTGGTAACAGAAAGTATTGTAAGACAAGTGGTTTATATCTGTTTGATTGAATTATTATAAGCACTATATGACAATATCAATCAAGGAGTTCTTAGTAAGATTATTATGAATTCATGTCAGGATTTACAAAAGAGTATGCAGATTAAAATTATGAAATGGAAATAAACAAAAAAAGAAATGAAAATTAAAGAGACTTTAGAGAGTACCTTAGAACTCAATCCATCGTCAAAGAAAACAAGAACGCTTGGCTAACACATACTAAGCAGTTCTAAGCTAATCACGTTTCTCTATCAAAATTCTAAACTGTTCTTGTCATGCCTGAAAAATACTTAACCAGCACAATCGTGCAGACTGCAGAATAGTTAAAATAAGGACAGTGTTGCGGCCTTTGATCTATCAATCAGCGATTAGGCATGCGCGTGCGCCGCCTACGGCTCTTTGATATGCATCCGTATATTATTATGTTTCAGACATGGTTTCTATATGCTAATAGAATAACGGGCTGAGAGTTTAGACAGAAATAGATCACTGAAAGATGTGGGTTGGTATAAAAGTAAAGTGGTTGTGATGACATTTCACTTCCGTAGCAAATAATAATATCGAAGTTTGTTGTGACTCTGATGATATTAAGATGCATATAAACAGAACTGACTTTTTATGGAGTTTGCAAGTAGGCAACAACATTACAAAATTGGTTAAAGTTAGTTAATGTTATTATGTTGCGAAGGGTTCTCTACCAAAAGTAACTTCAGTATGGGTGTATGTGTAACAGGTGTATACCTGTTTTTAAAAAAAGTAGAAGAAAAATTTGAAACAATCTTTATTTGACCAGAAGGCCGTCAGTCGCTTCATCTAAACGGCAAATATTCAGCTGTATCTGATTAGACTAGAAACTGTCCCTTGAGGGCAAGATGGCGATGATGAATTTACTCCGTCACCCAAAAGTCTAATTAAGAATAGATAAACAATTTGTGAATGATAACGTAAGCCCAAATGAATTGGGATAAGGGCAAGCAAGACTATGACGATGATGATGAACAAACAGTAGAACTGTCACGTAGTGGAACAGTTGACAGAGCAAATGGAAGAAGATATCTTGTTCAGCCAAACACAACCAAGCGAAATGGCACAGGGCAGAAGACGATTATGATGAAGTCAAAACAAGGAATGATTTTGCAATATCAGCCAGCAAGTTCAATCAAAATCTCCAGTTCCCCGGAAACTTACCTCATCCATCAAATACTAACTTTATTTATAACCCACTAAATTATTGTTACAGATTTATGATTCGCACTGGTAAGCAATAAATTGTGTTGGTATATGTTGTAACGGTGACGTAATGAAGTCAGTGGAGTAGATTCTGTGCGTGCATCTTCGATAAGATAGGGATCATTTTGAAACAACGGGTAGCGGGTGAGAGTTGTGTCGGGGCATGACATGATGCCGTATAGGGCTGTCGAGCAATGGAGATTTATGGTAATGTGGAGCGGTTTGGTAGTGATACTCTAGTTGAAAAAGTTTTTTAAAGTGAGAATGGAGGAAGTGAAATTTGGGTAACTTGGGTAGGTTTTACAAATTGAATTATTCTGTGGAGAAAAAAGAATGGTGACGTATTTCCAATTTAAAGAGAAGATTCTTCAATGAGGTAGGCAATTAGCTTTTTTTGACAGTTTCTAGAGATCTCTTTCTTTGTCGTGTGGTTAGTGCCTAACCAGGTGTCAGAGTTTTTATGCCACCCATGGTCCTCTGACTTGGCTATTACATGCCGTCGAAAAATATCTCTCAGGCATGCTGTTTAGGTTTCCTCACGATGTTTTCCTTCACCGAAGCAAGTAATCATTATACAATACGCACATGGTTCCGAAAAGTAAGAGGTGCGTGTCTTGGGTTCGAACTCGAAACCTATGACTTGGCAGACCGACAGTCACACCACTAGGCTATCACTGCTATACATAAATAAATATAAAACACATTGGCTCGTAAAGGGTCTCTTATTTCACCAATTTCAATATCGTATTGTATCTCATTACGGACTTGTGCGGTAATGTAATGTAAAACGCACGGTTAATCAAGATGCTGCGTCTAAAACGAACGGTATTTTTTTAAATCTTAGCAAAGAGTTTTTATGTCAGAAAAGTGGTCAACATTTTATGAATAAAATTAACTTTGGGAGATAAAATAAAATAATTAAACATACACAATTGACCATGGACTATTTGTCCGCACAAGTCCGTAATGAGATACAATACGATATTGAAATTGGTGAAATAAGAGACCTTTTACGAGCAAATGTGTTATAAAAATATTAATTTACTTTATTAGTAATACTGGCTGTTTTTTGTGACTTTGCCTTAAAAAGAAGCGCTGATGCGCGCGCATCGCTAATTTGTGAACAAGTAAAAAATATTCCGCGCGCTTTTTATTTTCGGTGTATTGTTTTATTTGAAAATGTCGTCAAGTAATGATGAATGTATTAATTTGACACCGCCAGAAGTCTCAGAGGCAGTTTTATTTATTTCCTCGCAAATATGTTATAAAACGTCGTATGACATACGTGCGCTTTGATAATTGCAGCCTCTGCTTTCTTGTAGCCCTCGCTTACAGCTCGGGCTAGTAATATCGCCTCGGCTGTAATTTTCAACTTACCGAACTTATATCATAATGTACTATTAAAACACGAACTAAAAACTTGGTCGAATAATCCCCAGAGGCCAAAAATAAGAACGCCAAAGATATTCCGAAACTGCCAACGCTACAGCACCTATAGCTTTGTAAATGGCGGCGTCTGGAGGATGTTTATAGCTGAATTCCTAATTATGGTAAGAAGTACCCTGCGCAACCTGCGCCGGCGTCGCTGTGGGCGTTGACAAGCGCCATTTTGGTATCACTTGTCTTTATTTTTACGTTTTCGTCGCGTGTGTGCGAATTGCTAACTGCAAATGCGTTAAGTAGACAGTGGTTTAAACATGGCGGTGTGAGTAATAGCGAATTAAACAGTTCAAAAGGAAAAGTTGAGAAGTAGAATCTGGGCTGTTGAGTCATTCCTGTCTATCTTAGGTAAAATGGCAAACTCTTTAGTGCAAAGCGCCTAAGTTTAACAAGACGATAAACGAGAGAGAACAGTGTTTTCATAAATGAAATTAAGAAGCATTGTGTGAGCTGGCAACAAAAACTTGGTTTGCTGACATGGGCGTAGCCACGGTGGGGCAGGGTGGGGCGCTTGCCCCACCCTGGCTCGGACCTGTAAGGTACCTAACCAAACCTAAAAAAATAAATTATCTAGGTACTAACTACAATACTTAATATCCGTAAGAAAGTTCACACTCGAAAGTCGGCAAAAAAAAAATGTGATTAAAACAAAAAGCGCGCGCGCGCGATTGACCGCACGCGCGCAACATACGGCTGAAGTCAGAGACACATTTTTGGATGGAAGATTTCGTAGTTTAAGTAGGTGAGCAATAAGAAAGTGTTTTGGATAATTCGAATTATACATACAGATGCCATAGGTAGGTTTTTAACTTTATCGCTATAGGTTCAAGGTTGACTGGGATAATTTGACAGTTTCCAGTAGCTTGATGTGCTTGCGTCTGTACCTACATTAGAATTCAGTGACAGATCTGAAAAATGTTTGTTCGCGGAATTTGCACGTCTATCTATTTTCTTCGCCGCTACAAGTAATAAGTTCCAGAAATTTTTTCACTTACGCCGCTGACACTCCCCATCGCCGATTCACAACGAAATAAAAAACTTCCGACGATTAACGGCCTCGATGGAAAGAAACTCCATTTGTTTACTAAACACTTTTCTAACATGAGTACGATGTATTCAACCGAGTTGGCACGCAATCGGTTCACACTTGCTGACTTTCTATTCGAGTACTCATAGTACACAGTTGGCAACACCCTGTGAATCATACCACGAATATTTTTGCATAAAATTCTACAGCAACGTCAACCATCGAAAAATAATCCGGTTGCTGGTGTCAATCGAGTGCAATGATGATCAATGATCCCTAAGAATAGTGTATTCGATACAAGGTATCGATTTGCCGGCTAATGCGTCGATTCCCTGTAAGTATGATTGACAATCGATTCTAAGAATCTACACTATCGAATTCAATATGATTTAGATTTGGGCGTGTTGTGTTATTAGTGAAATGCCGACTTTTAAGGCAAGATGTATTGATTAGTAGCGTTGTTACACCCACAGGTGACACGATTCGTGATAATCATGTAGATGACATAATTAGTAAGATAATCGTCGATATTCATATCAGACATGAACTTTATGAACTTTTTTTTAAATAGGAATGGATCAAGGTCTTACTTGTATGGCTTCAGACTTCTTCTAATATGGGAAAAAAACGTCATGGCTATTATGCTTTACCAAGAGTTCTTTGTCAAATCTCCTCCTGAAGAAGCATTGCAGAAAATACGCGACTTGGACGTAGCGAGAGTTGCAGAACCAGCCCGATTTACAATATAATACAATCCTAAAGCATTTTTCATAATTATTCTTCCCAAGCTTACTTTGATACTTCGAGATTAAACGAACAAAAACATTTAAAGTTTTAAATTAAAGTTGTATAACATTTCATAATCACCAATTAGATAACTCCGCATTACAAACACATTCCCATACAAAAAAAAAACGGTTGATACCGCGGCCAGGTACCAGGGTGGCAGACAATGGGCAGCGGCTGCGAGCTCTTCCTGCGACTGTGTGACGCGGGAACAATGCCCATTGTACCGTCCATGTTACCATTTCACCGGTAATTACGTGCTACTACACTCTCATGCACGACACATACGTACATAGTAACAGCAGTGACCTCTGATAATGAAGATAGTTTTGAGTTACATCTGTACCTAAATATTTTTGTAAGATTGATGCAATCAAGTACGCTGCACAAGTGCATTATAGAATATGGAGACCGAGACACATAGTTGATTAGGTATCACGTCAGATTTTTTAGTAACGGCTACAATATTGTATTGTATAGCGGGCTGGTGTCCGCAACTCCACGTCCAAGCGCGTATTTTGCGTGCATTAAACAATGTGGTCTTCCATTAATCATCCATCATAAACTGAGTGTGAATTAAAATTAAATGGCTTCACAGTTCATAATTACATAATCCATAATTTGTGTTTTTGTTTTCATAAAGAAGAACTCACCTACCTACCTACCGCACCTTCCTTCCGTACCTTTGCGCTCTTCTATCTTAATGTACTGTCGTAATTTCCTGTTAGGTATTTTATATGTATATGTATAAATAAATAAATAAACTCAAGATTCGACGAAATCTTTCAAAAACAAAGCGACGCAGAAAGAAAACTTTGCAACCGATAATTTCGTTTTACTAAAAGTTACAGTGGCGGTACTAGGCGATCATACAATCGAGTAGTGTACTTTCAAACAATGCATACAGTGACATGTGTGGCCGTTCACACACTAATTACGATACTTACCCGCTGCATTATGCTGCGCTCCTAGTCATTCTGAAAAGAAAGTTTACCTTTATTCTTTCTCTTGTTTTGAACTCAATAAAGGTATTTTTGTACTTTGTGACATTCCTTACTTTCTAGTTACTAAGATGAATAGGTTGGCCTTTATTTATGGGGCCTAATAACACGAATTTTATACTTACAAGCTGGTTAATCTCTCTGGCATTAATGAAGGGCCCTCAAAATAATTATGTATGTTACTTTATGTACTACGAAGGTATTTCATCATATGGTTGCTCACGCTTTCTTTTCGTGATGGACTTCAATTAAAATACACACACTAACTACCTAGATAAGCCTTTCAGTGATTCCTATTGATGATGATGATGATGGCATAACATTGTCTCAATCAACTCAGCCTATTGAAGCTCACTTTTGGATATTAGGCCACCATAACACCCTGTCCTCTGCCTCCGAGCCCATTTAAGGTCGTCAATCCACCGACAGCCTCTTTGGTCGCAAGCGCGACTGCAGAGCATGAGGTTCGATTCCTCGGTCCTGGGTTCGATTCCCAGGTCGGGCAAAGTGTTATTGGGTATTTCCATCAGTAATTTCTCAGTAGCAACCACAGAGTCAGGATTTGTGCCCGGTTGATGGCAATAGTCTCGCCCTATATTCCAAGGGGCTTAAACATAACATGTGAAATGGGGGTGTACTATTAGGTACACCTCTACCTAACCCTTCGGAGATTGCTGGCGTGATGGCTAAGTTTGCTGAAACGCGGTCTCCAGTTCAGGACTCGTTTGATTTAGTTTCTTGCTCTGCAAGCAACTCCAGCCTATCGCACCGCAGTCTACCCACTGATGGAAACAAGCATTGCTTACGTTGCGGGAGCAACTGAGCACCATATCAAACTGTCCTCCTCTTTCCGCATCAGATCGTTCTCTTTGAACAGATAATATCATCAAATTGTTAGTATGAAGGCTATTTAATTGACACCTGAGAATAACTTTGAATTCTATCGCGGTTCCAATCTAATTCCCATAATGATGTGATATTAATATAATAATTTTTAATTGCTTAACAATCCTAAACCTATAGCGTAATGCTAATGATCTGGGGCCTTAGTCTGCTATTGCAATAGTGTCAGAATGGTCTATCATTGATTTAATAAGGCCCGCGCAGACGAATTACCCTTTGTACGCACGTCAAACGAGTTTCGAATGTGCTTCAATACGCCGTGGGCTAGGGGCCATTCTGACACTATTGCAATAGCAGACTAAGGCCCCTGGTATCCTATCACAATCATGTACTACTGTTTATCTGAAGTCCACGCAGACTAAGACGCGGTCAGAAGATATGTAGTTATTCATATTCCGGAAAATCATCAGCATCTGTCTAGCCTTTTCCCAACTAAATGATAAATGAATGATAAATGATGTTTATTTTGCAAATAGGTTTTTAAAAACACTTTTACACGTCTCTTTTTTTTAAACTAGATGGGGCCGGTGTTTCGTACCTGACTACTCTGAGAAGAAACAGCCGAAACAAACTCAGAGGTCATAGTCTCTTTTAAAGTCCAGACATAATCTTGGTTAACTCACATGAGGACTGTGCAGATTAGTGTCTGAGATGGTCTCTTGAAGAAAGAACCACACAGATTTGAGTGGACCTGTCCAGTCAGTGCAAGCATTTGTCAGTTATCGTGTAGCTCGACTTATAACTCAAGGAGCTCAACGACACGACGAACAATACCAAAGAAAGGACATTTGGGTATGACTATGTTGGGGTCGGCTTCTACGTCCAATCGGATGCAGCCAAATACCTAATTTAAATTTCGGGAAACAAACTTCTAAGACTCATGTTCAGATAATGCGCACCTAGCACAACTAAGTATAATTGTTAGTTCCGCAATTAAACAAACACCTATCGTTACAATACATCGTTGTTTTTATTTCGAATCCAAAACCAATATTATCTCCGGAAGCGTAATAAAAGTAATTTGCCTGTTTGTTTGTTTGCTCTATGTTTTTTTTTGGTAGAAAATCTGGACTTTGATGAAAAGCTAGTGGCCTTATTAAATCAATTATAGACCATTCTGACACTATTGCAATAGCAGACTAAGGTCCCAGTACAGAAATCGTGAAAAAAAAAATCGACTGCCCCATACATTTCTGTGCGCATAACTCGAAAAAATGTAGTGAAGAGCTAATTTATTTTTCGCGATTTCGGGGTTGGTCCAATAGTGAAAGTTGTTCATAATGATGAGTTGCGTTTAATCTGTTACACGTTGTATATTATACAGTATCATTTATTTTATTTAATGAAAAAAAAAGAATCCGCTGACTTCATTAATTTTCTCACTTGTAGAAACTCCAGGCGGAATTGCCAGCATTTCAGACACTGAGCTGAAATTCCGGACGTACGGCAACCCTAATCGTGATTCCGTTCCAGTTGCGTCACACCGACACAATCAGGAAGCGATCGCAACTCGGTCGCACTTCGCAGTCGGAGTCGATTCTGAGTTACGACTGGTTGTCACGGGTCATTGGGCACTAACAATGAATGGGGCAAAAGCTATGAAGCCTCGCAGTGGGTGAAGTAAGTGGCACAATGTACTGCCGCTTTTTAAATGGGTTGGTAGGTTTCTGTGAAATGACTTCGACGAAAACTGTGCATCTATACAAATAGGTAAATAAAATTGAAGTTTCTGTTAGTTATATCAAAATAACAGCTTTTTACTGAATGCTTAAGACATACAATGCGTATAAATACGATACTTAGAACAAAAACATATTTTCGTATATCTGTATGTTCGTTCCAGCTAAGCTCCGAAACGGCTGGACTGATTTTGACGGCATTTCTACTGGCAGATAGCTGATGTTATAAGGAACTACTTACTTACTTCTATTTTAGAAAAGAAAAAAATTGGGTTCCGTGCAAAAAAAATTAAAACCCCATTCAATGACACAAACATTCTATGACAAAAACATTAAAAAAACAGCTGTTTTCTACAAAACTGAAATACGCACACGATGGAAATGTGTGGAACAGCTGAAACTGCTGAACCAATGAAAAATTTATATGTGGGGTGGCCCCGTTTAGAATTTTGTACTGAATACGTTGTAACCATTTTCAAGGGATTGTTTTTTTTTTTACATGGACCCCAATTTTTTTTTTTCCTAAAATAGAGATAAAAAGAAGTAAGTAGTTCCTTATAGCATCAGCTATCTGCCAGTAGAAATCCCGTAAAATCGGTCCAACCGTTTCGGAGCTTAGCCGGAACGAACAGACAGATAGACGAAAATGTGTTTTGGTTCTAAGTACCGTATTTATATAGTGTCAGTGTCCCTTCCGCCTTGTATAGTATTATCTTAATAGTCAAATCAAATCAATCTTTATTTGTATAGTCCATTGGTTATGGGTCCTGTTGGTTATTGTCACCTATTTAGTTTTTTTGGAAACTCATACTAGTTAGATAAAAGAATCTAAACAAACCATACAAATGCATTCAAAATGAAGACTTTGGACGCAATTTTTACCGGCTGTTCATAAAGACATATATATAGATGAACAGTGAACACAGACGGGTCAGCTTCGCTATGACCTCCGACCTTTGGCTTAAAATAACTTAGCTTAAAATAACGGTACGTATAACGTACCATACGTTATACGTACCGTTACCTTTATATTAATTTAGTTCCCAAAGACGTTGCATCAGCTGATACTACAAACATAATCATATTCATAAGTACCCAAGTTCTTAATATTCAGCTTATCGCGATATCTTTCTGAAAAACTTCAGACATCATTCGATGTATCAGACAAAGATAAAATAAGCTGAAAAAACTGAACACTTCATAACAAACTGCAACTTATCTCAAAATATGAATAGCCTTTTAATCTAGAAAAATAAATAAATAAGAAATGAATCGATATCAAAACCAATATACAAAATTATATTATTTTAGACTTGATAAGCAAGATTGAGGGCTCAAGGCAAGGCATGGCCGGATTTTTTACTCCATCGTATTCCTGAGTTAGACTGCCTGACTATTAAGGAATGGAAGCCATGATGGCGTAAATACACGCAGTAAATCAATCTATTAAATTTAACGAAAAAACAACTTGGGTCTACACAAGATAACATCTACTCTGTCCGTGGCAGATAAAATAATTACAAGAGCGCATTTGCGCACTGTCAGATACAACTTCGAAAGTTATATGTATAAAAGCTTTTAAACATCACAGCCCATACCATAACCCTGCCTATCACTGTGCCAGTCAGACAATCTGACCTGATGCAGCACGATACCAACACGACAGGCAATCCGTGCCATTTGCGTGCCGTATGCGCGTGCACATGACGTGTGACGAATCCTGACATGTTGCATGTGCCGAGCCAATCAGTACCTGACCTCTTGGACGAAGATATAGGCTGCAGTGGCTGCTTTTCAATTACACCTGGCATGATCTTGAAAGGAGGTTGGCTATCAAAATTGATATATCTTTTGTGTCAAAGTAAAGGCGTTGACTACATAGCCGCTGAAGAATAGAGATGGGCAGTAATCTCAAATGTTATTCAAAAGAGTTGAAAAGTTACTAGTCTTTTACTATTCGACTGCTGGTTGTAAACTTTTTGATTTCCAACAGTTCCGGACCTATCATCTATTGATTAGGATCCTTCTCTTCATTATCGTGCCCAACCTGGTGTCAGAGGTTTTATGGGCCTCTGCCTTGGCTTAACATGCCGTCGAGAAATATCTCTCAGGCCTGCTGGTTTCCTTACGATGTTTTCCTTTACCGAAGCCAGTAATAATTTTACAATACGCACATTAAACCGAAAATTCAGCGGTGCGTGTCTTGGGAACTTGAGACCAATGACTGGACTTAGAATCCTCGCAGTTCACAACTGGGTCCACTACTTTTCCCTAACTGCGCCACAACCACGACCATTTCCTCCATCTTCCCGACTCAGTCTGTCCCAGCTATCTTTCATATCCCAATAAGAGCTATGTATTTAACGATATTTTCTTAACTTTATCAAACATACAACTTGAAAGCAAGCTATTTCAACACACATTTCACATATGTACACTTCCCTGCACACACACTACACTCATATACACACCCCTAGATACACAACCACAATCATTCACCCCATTTGCTGCTGTAACAACCATTGTAATGTAAACAAACAGAAAATTCGCGGTTGTATTATAAAAATGGAGTCGCTAATCCCCGACTCCTAACCTAAGATACAGGTCTGCTTACCTAGTTTAGGAGCCCAAAAACCTGACAATAAT
The DNA here is from genome assembly GCA_947578425.1 of Eugnorisma glareosa. Classification (NCBI taxonomy): domain Eukaryota; kingdom Metazoa; phylum Arthropoda; class Insecta; order Lepidoptera; family Noctuidae; genus Eugnorisma; species Eugnorisma glareosa. The sequence goes on from OX387959.1 coordinate 18,627,077, forward strand.
TTTAAACTTGGAGGTACATCCCACTGTTTCCATATGCTATGTACTTGTGTTGTTGTTTTTCATGTACTAGTAAACTACACTATATGCTCACATTAACTATGAAACTGTTTACATTAACATTCCATTCCAAAAATCTCAGTTTCCCAACGTTCTACTCAGCTAATTAGACCACCATCTTGATTCTAGCAATTGTTTGCGCAAGTGGGTGACAAACTGTTCCCAATCTGTGCGGATGGTGCAACCATGGTTTATGGACGCATTCAGATACCCTGAATATACTTATTTACATGAAATAGTTTTACGGCTTTCATGAGGAAGTCGTAAGAAATATATTTTACAGAGTTTCAAAGAATAGAATAAACTCAGGGATTATTTAAATGAAAGGGGGATACCTTCTGGAAATTAAATTACTACTTGTATCTGGTAAATGGATTCAGAATAATGGGTGTAATTGTATGTTCTCCCCGTTATTGCGATAACTTTTTTGTTCTAGACCATACCTGGGAACCTTCTAGTTCCATAGATATTAGAGCTCAAAGCACCAACTTTCTCACAAGTTTTTTTTTAATACTTTACTTTAAATACCTCCACGACCCCCGTACAATTCAATGCATCGATCAGCGCAATGTTTTGCGTGTGTTACATTGAGTCCTACCGTAAAACGTGATTTTTTACCCCAAAAAAACAGTCGTTTTCCAGCAATAATTTTGGCCTAAAGTTGCTTAGTTTGATGTACAGAATGCTCGGTTGACGGCTTCGTGAAGGGTCTTGTTACACCCTATATTTTCAATATCCGTTTGTTACCCTCCCAAATATTTATGTGAGAAGTTAGTTTACATTGTTGATTGCGAAAAATTATGGATGGCATTTTCAAATTTGCAATGTATGTACTTGTTCTGCGAAAACACATTAAAATCGGTTTGGACATAGTGACTGCCGCATTTACTTCTGGGTAATTCTACAAAGTTTGTGATGGATTACCCGTTATTACGTATCTAGGTAGCTACGCTCTAATCTAGAAGCACATTATTCATAATTTTAATATCTAAACACATTATAGTGGCATTAGCTACCTATGGTTAGATTATCTAGCTACTATATTGTGTTAGCTCCAGCGAGAGCGAAGCGGTATCAAGATTTCTCATTTTTTTTTGTCGTAAGCAATGCACTCTTTTCTTTTGTATAAGAAAAACACGTTATAAACGTCTTCTATAATAAATAAGATTTCTAAGAAAATCAACTGTTGCTAGAAGATTTTATTGCAAGATGAAGTTTTGATAGGCTTGCTATTTTTTTAAAAGGAAAGGCTGCTGGAATGGGCTGTATAAGATGAGGAATCCATTGATGTTATTTCGACCTCTCTCATTTATCTCTATCGACATCCTGGATAAGACAATCCACTCAAGGATTATAGAGACCAACATTACCAACTTCGGATTTTTCATAGGTAAACTATGACCTGAAATAACACAAAGGCATAATCCACAGGCAAACGCTAGTTTTCGATATAAACTTATGGTTCTTCACTTCTGGATTATTATAACTACAGGAACAGGTTACTCCCAAAGTAACTAATATACAAGGTGTAACAAAATAAACACAAGACCTCTCGTGTGGTCTCGCGGACCATGAAACCGAACAAATTTAGTTCTACGAGTTTTAATAGTAATTCGCAAAAAAGTTGATCTATAAGTATGGTAAAAACTAAAAAAAGTTATTCATTTCTAAAAGTCATACAACAAAAGTTGTCCAGTTTCATGTTCTGAGACACCACGCGAGAAGTCTTGCGTTTTAATGCTACACCCTGTATAAGCCATATTTAAGCACAACGGTCCATCATCACAGAGTTCAATGCAGCTCACAGAATATAAGACCGACTATTCACGAAAGCGATCGTCTAACTGCATCACTCAATAGGCATAAGGCACCTGTTGAAATGAGATCATCGATAAAAACAGCAGATGATTGAAATTTACAAACGGCCGTCCGTCACGACATCACGAGAACTCGATAAGATATGGAAATTATGTTTTAAGGACACTCAACTGGATTATCTGCTGTTTATATATATTTGTATATTGCGAATCTTACGGGACTTTGTTGATGGGATTAGAATTGGATGCATCTGCTTGTATTATAATTTATAACATAATATCATTTATTTCAGGCTACAAGCAATGCCTATAAGTATGATATGTATACAGGGTCAATTTCCCAAGTGGGCGTGGAAGGCCAAATCCGAAACTATGAGGAATAGCGAAAAATACTCAAAGGAGTCTCGAACCCGATTTTGATGAAAACTAAAACTGCATCATTGGATTTCTGAAAAATCAATCTTCCTAGCCAGCAATCGAACCGCTTGGTTTCGGTGAGCTAAAAGTAGCGTTTTTTTAGAAAAACGGTACGTATAGCTCACCGTCCCCTAAAAATTTCAAATATTCCCTTTATCGACTTTACCTGACGACAATCAACCTTGAATTTAGCTAGCCAGAATGGCATAAACCGCACTAAATCGGGAATTCAGCAACCACAAGTACACAAATCTACGCAGGTTTGATCCGAATTTGCCGTGTAGCGTGAAACCGTGACGTCTTTAGTCATTCAGTTCACGATCCACGCTCGAAGCGACGTGCATCGACAACGTGACAGTGATAAAGAAAGTGTTCAAAATGACATTACAATAAAAAAAATGTGTCGTACGATTATTTTGAATAACTGATGGATGATCATATTGATAAAGGTGATTGTTGTGAAATGGTTTTTTCCGCTTAACATCGTTTCAGTCCATAAGCCTTTTGGAATGAAAGTCCTCATGAATCAATGAAAGTACGAAGAGATGAACTATGGTGGGTATTTTTTTGCAGAGAACAATATATTTCAATTTTGTACACATGGTTCGTTGAACTAACAAGTACCTATTGGTCAAACTGATGACAATCGTTAAAAGCAGGAATGACAAAAACAAAAAAGATGAAGCTACAGTCCCAGTCACAACGAATGATAAGTGTGAAAATACTAGGTACAAATTATAGAGAAAAACAGACAAGCAACTCCATGGACAAGAAACTCCGCGTACCATCACCGACGCGCTGGTGTCTATAATTACGGTATACGATAGGATCAGAATAGAACTGAATCTATCTATTCTAATCTATTCGATGTAATCTTCTTATGTTTGGGATCTTTAAAAAGTTTCAACACCTTAAACTTTCATTTTACGTAATAAGTTAATCATAATTATGAAACTATTTCACTTCATCTTAATCGAAATGGATCACTACTTTCGTTTAGAACATAATACTCAACACATTTTTAGAATTCCGTTGTTTCGATATGCAAGAGTAAACCCTGATGAATCATGTATAATAACTTCCTATTTGGGTGCATTTCATACTAAATATGTTATGATTTGAAGCTATTACCGACTATATCCGCTTTATTTAATTGCTTTATACCGCTAATGTTTTGTTTAAAATAAGTTTTGATCGGTTCAATAAATCGTTGTCGGTTAAAATACATTGGGCTTTTTTATGTACAGGGGTGTTAGTTTGTATACGAAGTGTGAACTCATGAATAATGCCGATTATATTTTTCATATCAGAGTTGGTTCTGTAACAAAAATGGTTCACTTTTATACGAACTTTGAGCTCCCTTTGAGTATGTCTCACATTTAACTAATATCCAGTACGTTATTTTTTTTTTTAGTTTTGTGTGATGCACCTTGCACTTATTGGAAAATTCACATGCAGGATTGAGTAGAAGGTAGTATAAAAGGAGATAATTACAGAAGAAGTAAGATCACTCAAACCATTCAGCATATCAAATTTATTTCGACTGCGGAACCCAGTGAACATTCAGCATTATCTCCCAATCTTGATGATGCGATATTTTCGAGTCGTGCATTGTTTCCCCAGCTATCTGAAGACAGCTGTCACCGCCGGATAATACGGGAGTTACAACGAATTATTTGGAATGGACGCGTCCTTTCTCTTTTCGACATGTCAAGCCATTAGGATTAGGCGGACTCCAGTTTCAGCGATGAAAGAGATGATGGCTTTCGAGTTTTATTTGTGGATATTTTTGATAATATTGTTTATTTTAGTTTGTCTTGTCTGAACTTAAATTCTCTGTAGTGTGTGGCACGACATAACTATTGTCGTGTTTACAAGATCAGCTAAATCAAGATAGATATAGATCAATAAACATATAGATCAATAAATATCATAGATCAAGGTCAGCTAAGTTATTACCGGGGTTGTGTCTTCTGGTGTAAAAATACTTATAAGAATCCATATGTAAAGTGTGTGCCATAATATATGTACGGGACAATTATAAATGGTAAGTTGTGATAGAGTTTATAATGATAAATTTATTGATTTAGTGCTATAGCTTATTAATACAGTGATCATAAATTCATGATCACATATGATAGAATGATTTTAAGATAGATATCGAACTGCTACGATATTATTTTAATGAGTAGTAACTAAGTTACTATAGCTAACATCCATTTTTACCCACACAAGCGACATCTTGGACCCTGGCTTTTTGTAGATCTTTGACAGTCGTTAAAGGTAGTCAGCGACCTGAAAATCTGACAACCAGTCTTACCAAGGGGTATCTATTACCCAGTATTAACTGGGTTGTGGAGGTCAGATAGGCAGTCGCCCTATGTAAAATACTGGTATTCAGGAGCATCCGGTTAGACTGGAAGCCGAGCCCAATATAGTTGGGATAAAGGCTAGGCAGATGATGATAATGCGACATCTGAATATGTACGTAAATAATACAATGTTGGAATTTATACTGTCGACGCTGAGCAGAGCTTTGAAAATCCAGTGGTGCGTGTTTATTTAGGCATTACCTACTTTAAGAGTGTTAATGAAAACATATCACACGTATTATACCCAATCGATTCCACAACATGTCTGTAATTCTAAAAGACATTACGGTAAGTATGTAGTAATGCCTTCCTGATTGCGATGATCGGCTGCTCGGCTCTCTATAAGAGACGTACTTGTTTATATTACATACCAGTATCATATTTAGTTATAAGGATATTGTTTCATAAGTATGACGATCTTTTGTTACTTTAAAGTGCTTCAGTGTAGGATCATTGTTACTGTTATTCTATAAGTTACTTGTTTGTTGATTGTCTACCGATTCTGATAAGATAGTGGAAAGTAAATTAAAACATTAACCATAATTTAGTTCTGCACTCAGATTATATTGTTTATTGTTGATGAAGGAACATAATCCTACATTGTTTCGAACAATTTCATAACAATCAAAGATGTAAATCTCTAGATTTGTCCTACCGCATTTAACTCACCTCGCTCACTCAACTCTTATGTTTTTTTCTTTTATTTCATAATTCGTGTTTGTGTGGCATGTGCCAAACATGTTTTCTTCTTCTTTCTTCTTCGTACTGAAAATCGCATAGATTTATCGTTCCATGCTCAACGCAACTCGCTCTTCTCAGTGTTGTTGTTTGTTTGTTTGTTTGTAGTTGTTGTAATTTGTGTGTTTGTTTTGTTTGTGTGTGTGTGTTTGTTTGTTTGTTAGTTAGTAATTTGTTTTGTTGTTTGTTGTAATTTGTATGTTTGTTTGTGTGTTTTGTGGTCTAATAATTTGTCCTAGGCCAAAGTTACCAGGCTAGGGCTCATCACAGGGCTGGGTTAGGTTAGTTTAGAACTGTGGCCAATCACGCGCGAGCCTAGCGAGCTGAGCGAGCATTACCGCAGCAGCGGCCTCCGAACGCTATATCCAAGTCGGTCGCAGTGTAACTGCTTTGTTTGGGTTAGTATATCCTGCTGACGCGACAAACCAGTGAACAGATTTAGCGAACTAATTTGGCCTAAAATTGGGTTTGGCCGGTAAAATATACACTTTTTCCCGCGACAAAGATTTAAATCATCACATGTGGTTTCACTGTTAGTTACAGAGAAGACATATCGAAAGACATAAATCTTTTACTAATAATGTCAAAATGTGTTTGCTCCCCAAAGAAACCAACATTCACTTCTGACAGAAGCTTGACAGATGTGACTGCCTTTCTTCTATTGTTTTACCATCAGTCTTCTACTGTCAAAACAAAACCAATTTTGGGATTACCTCTCCTCTATATTATAAGTGAAAGTGTAGAGACTGTCAACATTCAGATGATTTACGATTTCTTTTATTTTGTCATGAAATATTTCGGAGAGAACGTGAGATATATATCGATGAGATAAATCATCCGAATGTCTGAAGATATACTTTGTATTTTCCGAAACTAGTTCCAAGCTCCGTGAAAATCAATTTGTTCTGTGTCTAATTTTTAATGTGTCAGGTCTTATCTTTTGTATATTTTCAAAATAAGAGTTTAGAAAAACATTTTTTATAAAAATCATCATTTTAATCAAATGTGCTTTACCAGAAGGCTGCCTCTTTCTTTGACCAAAGAATTAGCATTATCTTTCAACATGGCAATGCGTTTTCGGATGACAGCGACTTGGAGTAGGTACTTAGACGTTTATATGTAGTTATTTCATTCAGGCCGAGACCAAACGAGCGTAATTTTTCGAGCTGTGACTCGCGTAAAATGAGTCACGGAAATTACGCTGCATTCGGTTTCATACTAAAGTTTGTACTACCCAGCGGAGACGCAAAATGCGTCGCCGAGCGTAAATTCCGCGACTCATTTTATGCGACACACGGTCAAAAAATTACGCTCGTTTGGCCTCAGCCTATTCTAAAATAAATTCATAGGTTTCATCTTAAAACTTAATATGGTTTGCATTGTCTAATCTATGTAGATATATACTTATTCATAATTTGCACCATGCGACCCCTGTTTCAGTTAATAATATGAGTAATACTAATTCTAAATGACTGTTGAGGCTATATAATCCGCTTATAAAGATTAGGTTTTATTAACAGTGACTTATAAAAGCTATTAATTTATCGCGTCACTTAGAATACATTATTTGATTCTAGGTACGATGCAACATATTACAGATAGGACAAGCACTTCAAGCAAAACCGTCGATTTCTGTTAATTGAACAGTTTATCGCACTCACTCTGAATAAAGTATCATGAAAAAACATGTTCGATAACTTATATTTCGCATTCTCATGCACTTGGGTGTAGACTCGTCCGGAATGTACTGATATTTTCAGCTAAACCTACACTTTTTTTTTTTTTTAAATAAACAAGTAAAGAGACTTAAAAATAAAATAAAAAGATTTAAAAGTAGAATGTCCGGATTTTTTTTGCAACTGTCCGACTTTTTGTCAGGTACATGGACAGGAACATGGTAAATATCCCGTTTCTAGTGTTAATGATAATGTTAGGACCATGACAGGTTAAAAACTTAAATTTTTGTCAGGTGTTTCAAATTATGAAATGGTAACCCATTTACAACTCTAATTTAAAACCACAGAAGTGCGTCGTTAAAATCTGATCGAATGAACGCATTCGCACTTAAACGTCCATTTAATGATCCACACACATGCCCGACATACCTACGCGTGTATTTAATTACTAATTATAAACGTACTTATTCTGATTCGCCGTAGATTTCGTAACGAAAGTGGATTAGTTTCCTTATTTTCCCGTTAGCTTGCGAGTTTTTTCCGTGTCGGTCGGAAACCATACGACATAACGTAATGCTGTCGCGGACTTATTCTGGGTGTTACATTCCACACGAACTCGATAAGTGATACGTTAACTATTTGTTCACGGATTAGGGCAAATGTGTGAAGAGGATTAGTGAGAGTTGTAACTAAATATGATTGGTTAAAAATTTAGTGTCGGACGTAGATGTTTGTTTTGTGTTTGTGGACTTGACTTAATTGACAGTTCTTATTGCAAAGCTGTAAACAAAAACATTATTATTTGTTGAACTAACGTCAATATCTGCATGCAATTGCCAATATTCCTATGTACATTTTAGTAAGGTACCTAGTACAGTACCTTTGTTCCTCTTCTTTTTCATCAACCATGGTTTTGTTGACTAATTCTATTCTTTCACGTAATATATCTATGTTTAGGTAAACATCTTCTTTCGAGCCATAAGCTGACTAAACGTCGTCACGATTGTTTCGCACCAGAATAGGGGCGCCTGACTTTCCCGCGTGATTCGCGACCACAGCGTTTCTAGGCTTACCGGTAATGCTGCACATTTGTGGGTTTATTCCAGTTGCCACCAGAACAATACTACCTTAATCATTCTATTATCATTAGATTTAACCACAAACAAAAAGTGATCATAGTAATAAAGGCATGTACATACCGTACCAATTAGAAAAAAGGTGAAAACTTGAGGTTTGCTTTAAACAAATCCAATATTTTCAGTGTTCACTTCTGCAGCATGGAATAAGAATCAAGGCATACAAAGACTATGTAGAAAATTATCATCTATTTGTTTACTTAAACTGCGTCAAACATTCTGCGAGAAGAATTGCTGAATTTCCATCAAACTATTTGGATTTTTACTACAAGTTATTCTCCAGTCACGAACGCAACATAACTTACATGCAACTGCAACACAATCTTATAAATAAGACTTAATCGACAAAGCCTACATTATTTCCTTGCTGCGGTTTACACTCTAACTCGATTCCTACGAATAGTGAGGTAACATCGCCTTCTGCAATAATGTAGTCAAGATGACAACAAATAAAAGCTGCATTGTGATATTAAATATTTATGAGGTAGTTGCATCCCGCGAAGCAGTCAAGTAGGGTTAGCTTTAAAGCCTGTCCCCGTGGCCCTAACTCGTTTTGACTTATGCAGAATAATATGGGTTTTATCCTAGCAAGGCAAGAACGTAGCTACAAACAAAACAACAGAATGTGCTGTTCTTTCTTTGAATGTGACAGTTGATAAAGCAGCAGAGGAACAAATAACGATCAATGTAGAAGCAATTATTGATGCATTTGACAAGGGAACTGCAGTAGAATTTGATGATAATAACGATTACAGGTATGAATTGTTAGTGTCCTATGTTAATAAAGTACGGGAAAGTAAACCGTTTGTTTGAAGACAAACCTATCTTTTACCGTATGATCAACACAGAAGCCAATGTCAATAGTTCTTTGAATACAATTTGACGCAGAGTTAAGTTTACAACTTCAAGTCAAAATACCGTTAAGATGACTTCGCATTCAAGTAGCGTTCTGCCTATACCGTGCAACATAGAAGTTAGTTGAATGTACGTAAGATTGGTTCAAAACAAACACCACAAAGTACTTTGTCGGTTTCTTTGGCGTAGCGCCAGTAGCCATTCTGTGGGAACGTAATGCATCATTGTAATAGCTAGTTTCTTTCCAAATTCGCTTCCGAAACGTTAGTAAATATGTTTCGTTTTGATTTAATAAGTGTTTAGTGGTTTTGCTTTTAGTTGACTTCCTGCTGTCGGAATATGTTACTTTTTGGTTTATGATTGTAAGTTTCGTCATTTTTACTCTGCGAAGGTGTGTGTACCATTTTATCGTCAGGATTATGAGATACATCTATCTCATTATACATATTATTATTCCGCTTAGTCAGTGGCCCTATCAAGTTGGTGTAATATAACTAACCAAAATTGAGCCAGAAGAAGCAATTTTTAATTAGCAAATATAAACTTTGGGACACCCTACCAGTAAGAAAAAGACAAGGGTTAAAGAAATCCTATCTGAAGTTCTACTACAAATAACTAAGACTACGATTGGTCGAAAAGAGATAAGAATTGTGACGCGTCGTTGGCTTGTGATTGCAGCAAATAATAGTTTAGCCCGAATGTTTCCCGCGGTGATCAATCATACACTGACAGTCTATTTCAGCCAGTACCAACATAAACAGTTCACTGAAATACAAAAGATATATCATGCGAAAGATAAATACAACAATGCGCAACGATTGAGTGCCAGATTTACAAGCTGACCGACTCAAGGAATTCGCAAATAACCGAATCTAATTTACAAATTGTCGAAATACTAGAACAAAAGTCAGTATATCTGGATCTTATCATTCTACGGTCCTTTTTCAATGTATGTCGGGTCGGCGCAGCATATATGCTTCTTCCATAGTTCTATGTTAGTCGTCATCTCAGCACTTTCTTCCTAGCCATTACATAGTTTATCTATCGTTTCTTTGGTCTTCCCATTCTCTGATAGCCATTCGCATTCATACTCAAAGCTTTCCTCACGACATTTTTCTCATTCCTCTGCATCACATGTCTGTACTATGTGCAACAACCGATTACCACACAACTTTTCAGTCACTGGTGATAATTTCTAGTTCGTGTGTATCTGTATTGATAGTGAAATCCCTAAAATAAGTTCTAAGACATTATATTAGAAAGCTGGCGTCTCGCCAGAAAGCTGTTTATATTCTTAAATTCTGCTTTTTACGTAGCAAAGGGAATATAAGGAGCTATTAACGTTACGTAAGATGTTAGATGTAGATGACCGAGTTCCGTGTTTCGAAATGTATTGTAATGGTTCTTGTGAAAAATGGGCTCGAATTCTGGGTGCATAGCTTTGTGCCTAATTAAGCGATGTTGGGAAATTGTTGGAGCTTTGATATTTTTCTTTATATATCATAGTTTTGTGATGACATTTTGTTTCTTGTTGAAGCCCAATTTTTTATGCAACATTCTTTATTTTTGTTGAATTTCTATGAAGAGTTTGTATTTTCTTGAAAAAGCGAACTGTGTACACAGTTAGATTTCCTGGAGCTTGAAATAAGAAACTTCAAACTTTCGTTACCTATTTAAAAACTTTATTGGCTGAATTATAACAATCCTCCACGACTTCATCTTTCTTCGATAAATAATGAACTCTAGTGCAGAACATGTTTTTAACCCAGAGCGAGCCGTTTAGGCTGTGAGTTGCGTGTCGGAGAATTAAAGATTTTTGTTAAGTAGATCTATGGTGTTCATAAAATGAGTACAGGTAGCTTGTGAACCGCAAACAGAATTTTATAAAATCCTCTATTTCAACTTTGTGTGACATTTACTCGCATTACACTTAGCCCAAATTATTACCTTCGTCATTGGGTGTCCTAGTAACCTTTAACATTTCTGTTTGAAGCCGGTAAGTTCGTCATTTGGCTCATAACATCATAATTCTAATACTCTTTGATCGTAATAGTAACTTGTTACATTCTATTCATAGAAATAATTAGGTACCATCGCTACCATTAACAGATGTGGCTAAGTTTAGGTTAAAGTCAATAACTTGGGATTTTTTAATGTAATTCCTAGCTCATCCTACTATCCTTTCTACAAATAATATAAATGCGAAAGTTTTTGAGGATGTATGGCTGAATGTCTGGATGCTTGTTACTCTTTCACGTAAAAACGACTGACCAGATTTGGATGAAATTTGGCACACAAATAGTTTATAACCTGGATTAATACATAGGATACTTCTTATCCCGGTAGTATGATCCCATGAGGCAATTACCGAACTCCAAGCGGGCAAAGTCGCGGGCATTTCAAAATATAATATAGTAATACTCAGAGCTTGTTCTACATTATAGCACGATTCATTTCATAATGTCAACCATAAAATTCTAAACACAAACTTAAAGAATTAGGACCATGAACTTACCTAAAAGGTCAAAAGTAAGTTTATCGCTCAAGAGCCGTTACCGGTAACAGCAGAAAATACAAGCAAGAAACTTCCACAACACATTATTTTTACATTAACTCTTACAATGGAAATGCTGTTTTTATAATCGTACAACCTGATTGTAGAATCATTTAATGTCCATCTAATGACTACGCGTCCAATCGGGAATTATAATGCCTGTGAATGAATTTCTAAAAGGCTCAGAAGAAACGCTCCATGGCATAGAGCGCACGAAGAAAGACAACTATCAGCAACACTGTCTTTTGTTTTGAAAACTTTCAAATGTGGAAAGGCAGAGAGAAATCTTATTGTAGACAATTATGATTTCTTATCATAAATGTGAATGGTAAATATTTAAACAGCCAAAATGATATACCAGAAAACTACTATATCAAACACTGTATTTCTGCAAATTCATTCACCAGAGTCTTGCTTTACAAATAAACTAAACATTAGAAACTTACAATATTTCACGATTCAAATCGTACAATCAAAAGTATGAAATTGGTATTATAAGTAAAAGCGGTCCTACGTGATCTACAGCTCTGTTTTTTTTTCACAATACTCTAATTTCAAATTTGGCCATAGACTCACGCACCACTTTTTCTGTGTCCCGCCATACTTTCTCTATATTTACTATGGCGTGCCGTAATTCAATGTAAGTAAGGTAATCGTGATCTGTTTGGCGATTAATTCGGCACTTATACAGTTAATGGAGAAAATGTTTTGAGTAACTGTATACGGACTGAATAGCGGTCAAAGGTCAGGCTTTAGTGTTATTACACGCTGATGTAACACAAGGAATATTGTTCGTAGGATTTGTTATAATAAACAGTAAAGACTTTAATTGAGACTTCAATAACTGGCAAGTTAAGATGTCCAAGTACCCTTGTACTTGGACATCTTACCATCTTACAGTCCCAGAGTCCCGAAGGTGCCAAAAACTAGTATATGAACAATGCACAATTCAAATATGTGTTAAAGGTTATTTGATTGCTATTGTAGTGTGTTAGATAGTTATGAATAAAGATACTTAGTCCATCAGCTAACAGCAATCCTGAAATCCTGATTATGATGGCAATTAGGGTGCCCAAAAACACATCTGCACCTTTCGCCAAAATTTCGTAATACGTGTACGATTTTGGGTACGGATCTGACTGGGTTGGTATTCCAAAATATTCAGAATAAGAACTCTCAAGTAGTCAAGTCATTAGGGAACATGGAATTGTAGTTAACATTGGCATGCAGCCAAAATGTCTTAAAACGCAGCGACAGGTAAGCAGTCTACAAAACATCTGTCTGGACAGGTTCCGAAGTTGCCTGTTTCGGCTCAAGAATGTCCTCTTAATTGTTACCAAATGAGCCCAAGCACGCATACAACTGGTTCCCAGCCCGTAAATCTAGTTTCGCGTTTGTCGATTCAGTTTCCGTTCAAGGGGCAGCAGGCAAAAGCACAGCTGAGGCGCGGCACGATGGCGTCTGGCGTTTTTTTTACAGCAATAGATATCGGTTGGAGAGATCGCAGCGCGCGCGCCATAGCGGCCGCGCGCCAGTCAGCCGCCGTTCCCCGCCGCGCGCGCGCGTCTCTTTGAAAGAACAAGTACACCTGCCCGTGCTCAGCCGCACAACCAACCGTTATCGCCCTAAATGACCAACTAATGGACGAACGAAGAGGTAGTCCATGCATGATCGTGCTAACAGTGTGAACTTACTAGTGGAGTGCAGTGTTGTGTTCATGTCCAAATGGAGGAGGTCCGGATTTCGGATTGGCCCGAGCCCCCGGGCTCCCATGCATGGCTCCCTGCTTATGGTTTCCAGCATGACTTAGCGGATAAGGATGACTATTTTGGCACCAACGGTGAGTGCCATGCCGTATAGCCTAGACCTTTTGGTGCATTCAAAAGTTGGAATCTGAATGTCGTGTCGTTAAGTTCGGCACAGTCGTGACTCTGGTGTGATGAAACAGGCTGTTTGATTTGCTAAACTGCTTGGCAGATTGCTTTGTTTGTAACTTTTAACTGTACGGTCTACGGACGAAGTCATTTCAGTCATTATCTGGCCAGAACCACTATAAGAATATTCATTTACGTACTCATGCAGGTTTCGTAACTCGTTTCCTTCAATTAAAATGGATCGCTATCAGATCTGCCGTTGACCCAATCTCAACCAAAACAGTGTTAGTTGATTCAGTCAACTGGCTGGTACTGTCGTAACTGGCAGTCAAGGTACAAACAATGACTTCGTTCGAACGTAACGTTTTTGTGGCCATGTTGTTTTTGTTGACTCACTTGCATTATGCAGAAACTCCAATGTCGAATTTGTTCTTCCTAACTAACACATTAACTGTCCGTCACGTCACGTCAACAGTCAGGAAGTCTTTACTTTCTGTCGACTTTTACATTACTGTTAGACAAATAATGTCGTCGCTCGAAGAATAACTAGACTGATTTTGCGATTCAAAAGCGGCAAAAAGTTCAATTAAACGACTCTTTGTAGCGCAAAAACAATACTCTACGTGAATACACGGTATTAAGTAATTCATTGTTGGGCTTATCGCAGATTAAAGTATTGTTAACGAAACTAATAATTATTTGAACGCATATTAAGACAACAATGGTGTTTGCGTGATGTGGTAAACGGACATAGCCAAAAGTAAATTATGTGAAAATGTTATGATTCCCACAGAAAATTAAAGAGAGATCAATAAAACAGCAGTACACAATGCGGATTGAACCGAAACTCCGAAAGTTGCTGTATAAAACAAACATAGTTATAAAATAAAATAATGTAAATAGTCCGACATTAATATTCATGAAGGAATACATTTAGAATTAGTATCGTTCGTATTGGACATTACAACTAGAAATATATTTCAAGCATGTTAGTTACAATTAACTGTGGATTTATAAGTAAATCGTAGGCTTTCTTTTTACATGCATCGAATGTTGGAGATCCAGGTCAAGATCATAGGCACACTGGCACATACATAGGTAGCAAAAGGTCATTACTCGTATTTTAAAAAGTTTGATTTCTAGTTGCAACCCACCTCAGCTACAATCAATGCCGAATTTTTTTCAAAATATAGTTAACTACATGAGTAACATATGTTACTCAGGGGGTCTAAAATGGCCGCTTTAGCAAATTTCTAATAGGATAATAATACGAATTACGTTAAAATTCTCACAGATGCAGTTAATATTATGAATTGTGACTTGTTAAGCATTTTACGAATAAAAAATATGAGAATCGTATCGAATCACGTGTATGTCAGAATTTGAAAACGCGCAAAATTTCCATCCCGCTAAACGTTGCACTGCGAACATTATTTTATTTAAACATTATTATTTCCAACCTGAAACCTTAACGATGCTGCTGCCGCAAGCCCATTGGAGTAAAACATGGTAAAAAAAAATAACTACGCCAATATCAGAACAAGCTAATTTCATACAAAAGAGAGAGCGACTTAATATGTATTTCGAAGGAAATAAAGCGATCATTCATTTTAATAGCAGATTGCATTTTTGTTCCAATCTCTTGACGGAGAAAAGCGGAGAAAGTATGTAATTAGTAATGTAAGATGTATGAAGTTTTATTACAAATCATTGGATTTAGACGCATCTATAATTACATACAGGGCTATCGCCTTTCTTCTAACTTTCGATGTTTTATGAGGCAACTGATGAAAATAGTGCAAATCTAGTCTTAAAAAGGTTTAATTTTTATGGTGATTGACCAAATTAAATAGTTTTTGATTTCACTTTAACATCATTTAATTCGTCATTCGTCACGTAGGCGTGAATGGTAATCTAGAGCTTGTGTTCATCATTTTTATTGACATGTATTTTCTTCAAATAGTTTTCATAATCAATACGAAACTTACGTACTGTAGCTACTTTTTACTCCATCTTTGAAACGATCCAAGCTCACGTCTTTAAGACTCGTGCCCACTATATTTACCTACAAACAAATATACAAAATATAAAAAATCATCAAATCCACTAAAACAAAAAACTCGCCTTCATAAGCCAATGTCCTCATAGCATATTCATATTCATACATCACACATAAATGATGAGATTAGCCTGACGTCATCGCTCAACTTTCCACGCTCATATTCATGTTATTCACAGTTAATACTTGCTCCAAGACAGTTTTATAGTAGTTTCTTATACAGAAAGATATAACTCTGTAGCTTGATTGGCGCTATTCGAGTCATCTATGGATGGCTGAATAATTTTCTTTACTTCGAGGTGTGTGCTTGGGGAGTTAGACGCATTTTGCATTCAGCTGTCTTTACTTTTCTAGAACAGGTCTACGTACTCGTTTATCAATCAAGAATTCTAAAATGTCTAGATGAAATCTCAAATTATTATGTTTGGTCACTGATGTGTCTGAAAGTCGGACGACATTATTATGAAGTCTCCTGGGATTCTACCGTTAAGAATCATCATTGGCTTTGTTCCACCCACAACTCAGTATGGCCTTTAATGCCATGCTACATTTGCCTTAGACCACAGGTACCTTTTAATATCTAGACTTCAATCTCTACATATAAAATAACTCAGTAGATATAATTTTTACGCCACATCATAATTACTAAGCCGAACCTTGCAATCTACATATCTGGAAATCCTTGTAAGTTAACAAGACCTATTATTAATGTAGACCCACGTTGTTAGTAGTCATTCTGACCAAAGTTTCTCTAAGTAAACCTGCTTAGAACTTAAAATGCCCTTCACTACAATATGAATGTCCTAAAATGAATCATATCGAAGGATTATGTGTACTTACCTAAGTAATTTAGTAGATTTCTAGTGATCGAGAATCATCCCAACATCACATCACTTTACATTCTTAATTACTACAAGGATAGAAGATTTTTAGAAAACATTCGATCGAAGTAAGGTTATTGTTTTAATTGCACGTTCAACGCTAGAAGAGAATATTTTTTGTTTGGTAATCATGTATTTATTATTATTTATTCAAATCATGCAAATTGCTGAAATGTTAATTTTGCGTGAATTGTAGAATATAAGAACACAGTTTTAGACCGACTTTAAGTATTTGAGAAATAACCCTCCTTTTGGGGTTCGCATCAGTCGGGTAAAAATGCCACATTTCTTTTAAAAGCTTTAAAATAATACAATACTAGATGATCCAAGGACAAAACGTCGAAATCCAAAAAACAACACAAATACTAACAACAAGAAGTTAAAACACTTTTAAACAGACCTGCAACAAAGAGAATTTCAATTAAAACATAAAGAAACATTTTAACGTTGAATTTTTATGACGGCAAGCCGGCTTCGGCGACGCGTTATAAATTCCACATGGAACCGAGTGCAGAAGCATGCGGTCCAACCAGTCCCCCGCCCTAAAGGTCATCTCTTATCCGTAGGCGAATCGAATGCCTGGGACAGCGCCGAGTCAATTCTAAGAAATTGTGGGATACCACAAGGATGCGTTCTCGGACCTAACTGAACTTGGGAATGCCGGTGCTGTGAATTATGTTTTAATTTGATATTGTTGTGATGTTGTATAGTTATTTCGTGCAACTTAAGATCACGCCCATTACCCCCGAAGGGTAAGGCTTAGGTGTATTATTGTTATAGTTATGTTGTGTATTCATAATTCTATGATGAAGTAACAGCAGTTCACTTACAAGTCGTTTGAGAAGAACAGTTTATAAACTAGTAGTATCTATTATATAAAACAATTTGTTCTTGCCAATTCATATGTGTACGTTTACCTTGCATCTTTGATGAAGGTTTATTGCTTCAGAATTGACCGTAGATAATACTATTATCAACGCAGGCAAACTTTAATTAGCAACACATTCGCTAAAACATAGTCAATAGTCTATACGCAAAAGTATTCATGTAAGAATGTGTACGCACTATATTTTTTTCTGTTACAATAAATTTACTACCTGTTTGTAATTTCAATGTCAGGGTTACCTACGTTCCTTACTTACCGCGTTGTCTAAAGCATTTGAGTCAATAGTAACAAATACCAAGCGCTATTCTATCTTGATTATTTTCATTAAACGAATATTTTCGAATGTCGAATACTTTATCGCTCGGTTTAACTTTTGCCAAGATTATTGCAGGCCTTGAATTGTCTCTCACTGTTAGATAAAACGTAAGCGAGATAATTTGCGATTACGCAGCCAAGTATAATAGGCGATTATTTTGTTGCTTAGTTAGTTTCTAAAAGTGTGTTTTCAATATAGTCGGTTACTGTTTACGCGGACAGGTGAATGCGCTAGAAGTTGTTTGATTGCCAATAAATAAGTATTCTCATTAAAATATCTGTTTAGTATTTGCTTGTACGTGTGCTGTTCCTATTCAAAAGCTTGTTTGAGTTCTAAATTCCGTCTTTCTTTTGTTTGATTTCCCATTACATCGTTTTACGATGCAAATAATTGTTTTTCTTGAAATTAGAATCTACTGTTATAGCTTTGATTTGAGGTTACAAGTTTGTTAGTTTGTATGTAGGTGTTGTACTCGATTGTCTCGGTTTCAATTGTAGTCGAAGGCTCATTAAGTTAAAGTGGAGTGACTTGAACAAAATTAAATGAATTATAAATGATACCGAATTTTGATGCTTATTCATATGGAAAATAAGTTATAATTCAATATAAGTTCTAAATTAGATGAAGGTAATATCTACAGTACAGTAGTAACAGTTCGAGAAACGTCTAAAATAGAGAGAATTTGTAATGAATTTCATTACATTTTGATTGTCATGAAATTCATGGCTTGCTAAAATTATTAAACACATTGGCAGCAATTATAGTTTGGCCTTATTGTTAATAATAAATTCCATGTTCATTGCGCGTATATCGGAATGGCCCTTGACACACTATCTAATACCATGATTATTTTATAACGCACACGGCACAACAGAAAACACACGATTTTAGCTTGGCTGCCATAACACCTTTTATGGCTTCAATCAAATTCGTTGTCGCAAGTACTCTCGATTCAAAAGACTCGAAATCGGAATTTCAGCGATTATGCAATTAACTGATCCATTTGTCCGAATCCAATCGAATCAATGGTATATTTTTGCGTGAAGAAATTACGTTCGTGACAATATTGTAAATATTTAGGCCAGTAAATTACATCAATCACGAATAATTGTGCTATACAGTACAAAATTGTTGCGAAGTAAATTGTTTGGTCCAATTCATGGAACGTAATTAAAGTACTAAAATTACTTGATTATGTTTTGATGAAATGCGGTCTTATATCGATCACAGTATTTACCGTCGTTATCTCCGAAGGGTTACGCAGAGCTGTACCAAGAGTACACAAACATTTCGCCAGTTATGTTTGAATCCTGTTGCCATCATCTGGACACAGATCTAGACTTCGGGCTGATCCTGAGGAACTCCTGGTGGAAAAACCTAGAGCCACTTCACCCAACAGACCCTGCACCTTACTCTAAGCAGTTGCGCTTTCGACTACTAGACCAACGAAGCGGCGGCGTACTAAATAATATTTAGATATCTTGGTACATGTTTTGATTAGGTTAACGCAGTCATATCAATCGCATTATTTTCAGCGATGTTATTATAATATCACGCAAAACAATAATGATCAATGTTTTCTAAATAAGTATTAATAAATGAGATAAAGCTAGCGCAGACCAAACCGATTTGCGTGTTAAACTCAAATGAACTTAGAATAGGTCATCCAACTAAAGACCTAGACTAAAAAAATAACGTGCTTATCACGCAAAACTATAAATCTTGATACTTTGAGTGGTCAGTCAATGCAATGGAATATTTTTATCAGATTTGCGCTTATCTGTCAGCAAACACGTCATTTTTTATCAGTGCATAAAACTTCTAGTGTAAACATTTGCTGTCCAACGTTTTTATTCATTTTTTACTATAAGAATGGAAATCGATGAAATAAATCCTGTAGATTTTAAGCAAAAGTCAGGCATAAGTGAACAAAATAATAAACATCTTGCGGGATTGATGTGGTGTTGCGCTTTTAGCTGCTTTGCTTTTACATAAGAGATCATCTAATTAATCTGACCATGAAAATGATTTCGTTCAATTTCTAGTGTATTGTTCATTTGTAGTACCAAATAAAGTAGTGAGTAGTATCAAATAAACAATACAAAAAAAAATACATTTAAAAGGCCTTGACCTATGAGAGCGCTTACCAAAGAAAACCTTTGAAATTGACATTGTGCGAAATCTCAATCCAGTTTTTATGAAGTGTTCCTTAATTGCTTCTCAAAGAAATAAAATTAAAATAAACGATAGACAAACATTGCCTCATTCGGAAGTACTTATTGGCTAATGGTTTGATGAACTAATCGAGATATTGCAGATAATAGACATCATGGATGAAAGAGCAGTACAGCAGCAGATAGTTTGCGCACGACTTGCAAAGAGGTCTTTGGCAATAGACAAGATAAACTTGAAAATTATAAGGATATAGGAAAAACCAGGCAATATTCTAAAATTATCAATGTTTGCAATATTATAATCTAAAGTGACTAATCTAACCTTGATAATGTTAATGATGAAATTATCTATGACGTCAGTGATAACACGGAAAATTTGAATATGAAAGCGTGTGGCGCCGTTTATACTGCAACAGATGGTTTTGTTTAGAGGCAAGTTAAGGGAAGGGGAGGGAAATGAGTGCATTTTTTCCCGTGGCGAAGAGGCAATCATCTTTTTTATTGAGTGTAATGATTGAATTGAGTAAGCACTATAAATTAAATTACTTATGTAGTGGTAGTGATCATTCTAGTATTCTAGATGTGCATTTCTTCTAGGCTAGGGCATGACTAACATGTTACACTTAAGCTAACTTCTTCGTCATCTTTAGATTAAGTTTTTTTTATTAGATTCTGTTTTTTCATTTAGTTGCTAATCCACTTTATCAATAACTTTTGAGTCCACATCAAATCAGCACTCAAAAAGAAATATTACCAGTCTTTTTCGTCAGGCTTATAGAGATTACGAATTCAATCCAAACCCCACTTTCAAATGAGATAAGACGTATTCAACACTAATGCGATATGTTTCAAGAGAAAGGATGTCACAAAGCACAAGATCTGAATGCGAATACAAAATACCGCTTCTTATGAATCACACATTAGGCATACGGTAGCACTTGGTTCTGAGAATGTGAGAACCGGCAATAATTCTGTGTACTTGACAGGTGAAGGACTAGTTAACGTCAGCTGGTTAGTGGTTAAGTGAGTGGATAACTATGCTATGACGTTTTGTTAAAATGCATCATTGCGTTAAGAATTATTATTCAAAAGAATCACTTAGCTTTCTTAGATTTACATGTATAGTTAACGAAGACGAAGATATGCTACTGATATTACTTATTCTTACGCCTAAAATATTGTTTTGTTATTTTTAAATTACTATTTACTAATAATAATAAACAAACATAATAAAACAAACAAATACAAAAAAAAAACACAAATATAATAAATATATATATTTTTAAATTACTATTTGTTTTTTTTTTGTTTACTATCCATATAGTAAATGTATCCAAAGCTTTATTCTTTGTCGGTGAAGCGTGTTTCAACTCACTGTGCTCTGTGGCTATTTTTAATGCTTCTCGCTCATTTTTCGCTATTACTTGTAGGTCTACATTAGCTTTTAGGTTTAGTTCGTCTGTTGGCCTGTATACTCAGAGTTTTGCTTTGCAGAGCTTCCTCTTTATTGTTACAGACGCCAGCACACCAAGCTACTACAATCTGTCAAATTTCTTTAATGGATTTTCAACATTATCGCTAAAGCATTAGGTTCAAGGTTGATTGGGAAAATTTCACAAACAGGGACAGTTTCTGGTCGCTTGATGTGCGTCTGTACAAGTACTGCAAATATTAGACATTATTGGAAGTAGATTTGTTTTGTGTCTTATTCATAACAACTCTACGGGTCATTGTCTTGCTTGCGTTGGTAATCCTTTTTTATTACGATTTGTCAATACTACTTATTTGTTTTTATTGCGTACCTGAGCTGGATCCATAGTAATAACTACTTTAATGAGATTATAATCATAAATACAGAAAAATAGTCTTTGTTATTGTCGTGAATCGTGATCCTGTAGTTAAGATCTAATATAGGTATATTTGTCCAGTCTGTTTCGTTTTATATTGATCTAATTATAGGCGACTGTATTTATTCTGAGTCATTGTAGTCTTTGATTACTATTTCGTTATCATTGACAGGCATGTTCAGCTCTGCATTCAAAATTACTCATTCCAAATTACAAAATAGTATATCAATTACAAAACTTATCGCAGCAGTAGAATTAAATGTGTATAATTTAATTTACAAAAGATTTTGATTCCGGGAGCACTGTTTAATTGATGTGACTGAATCGAATCTTCACAAAATGTATGTTTCATTGTAATAACATTAAGCACTTCTTATCTTAAGATCTTTATGGATTGTCTTGCACCGTCACGGTTTGGAAATCACGGTATTATGCCACGTGCAACTGCAATTTTGTATTGCACATATAAAGTATCATTGTGTCTTATTATCAAACTAACTTATTGTGATACTCAGATTGGCACATTCTTTGCCCAATGGTGTTACTTTACCTAATCTTGTTTTTTCTAATGTGCGCAAAGGCTTCTGCTGATCATGAGGACTTCGTATCGATTCTCGGTTCGGGCAAAGTCATCATCAGGGGTTTCTTAGTAGCAACTGGAATTCTGCATTTCAAATTATTTTATGGCAACAAGCTCGACCCTATTATTTGTAATAGGGTCGAGCTTGTATCCAATTGGGCAAATGCAGGTACTTACAAATCTTTTGGGGATTACAAGCGTTGTTATAATGTCGTGTATGCAATCTGATAGTCCTAAATAAATAATGGAAAACCTTCAAAACCACCCTTTTACTTAGAAATCTGCAACACAGTACGAATGAAGGGTAAACACCTCCACACGTCACGCAGAAAAGAAACCTTACGATCGCCAAGCATACAATGAGCATAAAAATAAACTGGGTGCACAGATTACATTGTCGTGAACATGCAACTGATTTTTATCTTTAGACCGTAGTAACAACACGTATGGTAATCGCTTGCAAGTTAAGTGTGGGTGACATTTACGATTGAGGATGTTGAAGATCGGGTTGAAGAAGTTCTAAAAGAAACCCAAAGAAGAAGCCTGGGATGGACGGGAAATCTGAAGGCTTGAGTGGGGTTTGTTAGATTCCATACATTATAACCAATACTATTGGACAGATTTAGGCGTACTTAATACTAATTTAGATTACAAAGAAAATATAGTAAACTTAGCAGCTGCTTTGAGGCCGACAAACGTTCAGTAACCTCGCTTGCTTCACGTTAAAGATTTTCAATTTCTCTCTGAATTCTACAACGCAACGCAAAATCGTCCGATGTTCTCTAAAGTAACGCTGAAAAATTGTTTCACATTAATATTAATCATGAAAACATTCTTTTTGACCACACAGCAAAGCCAACCTTACTAGACTTCAACAGAGTTTAGATTCAAGTAACAATAACCATAACTCTCGCAAAAGACAACGCGCGTCGTCTCCTTGACGATAACCATGAAACTAAAGACGAATTATCTGTAATAGATAACGCATCTATTGAATAGAGATTTACTATAGGCAATATCTTACGTCTGTTTGTCCATCCTTCTCAGGGTTATAGGACAAAACAAAAGAACTTCGCACAATACTCGTAGTAGGTACCTACATACCTAGAGATTACTGGTAGTAAGAAGTCGTGACCAGTTCCCAGGATGTATAGTTAGTAGACCGTTCATCAGTGGTAACATAACCAGCATAAGCTGGTCTCGCATTCTACTGCAACTTTGTACTACGATAGCCTAGCTCAAGGTGGAGTTTCCACTTTTGAATGTACGAGTGTTCAAGTATCCTAGTGACAATTCAAGGTTTTGGTGATTGTGGCCTTAAACAAGATCATTAATTGTTATTCAATTAATATGTATGAGATGGTTTTTTGTTGTGAGTGAACTTGGGAAACGGATTTTGAGAACTGATGCGTCTCTCGTTGGCGAAGCTTGCTAGATTAGTATACGTTTCTAGAAGAGGTCATCATGATCAACAGGTCTCGCTGTTTAGCCTCCTCTCTTACTGACCTGACACAACACTCGACTCGTTGAAGGAACCCCCTTTCTATGCAGGCCGGAAAATGTTTGACCGTGTTTCTCATACATATTTCTACATGACTAGAGGACGAGAGGACGTTCATGGTCGTCAATTTAACAAGCATCTGATTCTGAAGTTCCCTCTTAAAACGAATATCTTCTTCTTCTTACTAGTTATAAAGTTCAAAATGGAAATTTACAATGTTTGCAGTTTATGATTTAGCTACCAATACCAGTAGCACGTTTAATGCTTCGGAGACTCAATCGCTCCCGGTTTCATCAGATAGCGGTAATTAAAGTAATTAGATAATAAACTAGTTAACCGAGAAATTACGGGAAGTTAGACATTTTCTTAATTATCAGGATTTTATATAACTAGTATATTAAGGGTTATGTTGTACAGACGCCAGCACATCAAGGTACTACAAGCTGTCGAATTTCTTTAAAGATTTTCAATATTATTGCAGCTTCAAGGTTGAGTGGGAAAATTTTACAGTTTCGGGTAGCTTGATGTGCTGTACCTGTAACTAGGTAGACATCCTGTCAAAACCGAGTAACATTAATGACAAACTGATACTGGAAATTTCAAATGCAGGGTTGGATTTGCAACGTTCGGTTTAGCTACGAAAGTTAAAAATTCAACACCACGCCTCAATGACCCTTACGGCATTTCAAATTTCCAGTCGAAACATTCTTGTAAGTTGTTTTTTTTTCTTATTTAAATAAAGGCGCTTTTACGCATAGCGTGTCATTCCCATCGTATGCTAAGCAATTGTCTTTTCACAAGTCTTCGTCTTGTAAGTTGTAACCACGCAAAGTTAAGTTCAAAGCTCATACGGAAATCAAATGATGATCCATATCCTTCAATCGTTTGCTTTGTGTTAAGCGTCGTGATATCCCGCCACAAATTTTTGACGATCTCCCTCTATTAATGACCATCTCCGACTTGTTCTAATGTGTAATGATCATTGAGAAGACTGCGGTCACAACTCCGATTACCAAACACCGTGTTAATATGAAATTCTAATAAACAATTAACAATAGCTCCATAACTACTGGACTATTGAAGAGTCGATTTGAAAGTCTGTAGGCGGTTGTGGAAGTTATAGAAACTCGGACAGACGCGCCTCGTGATCAATGACCATAGAACTGTGTTGACCATGTCTGAATGAAAAGAAAGTGAAGGAGCAAAAGGCCTGAAAACTCACAAGGAACACAATGCTACGAGAGTTAGGTACTAATAAAATGAATTAAGAACAGTACGAATCAGTTCAACGACTAAATGAATGAATGGAAATGTACGAACGCATCAAAAGAAATGAAAACTTATACTGAAACATTGTTCGGCAAATACAGTGCAGGATGGTTCTTTTAGCGCTTGAATGACATTGCTAGGAGCAGTGGCGTGCAGTGGTTCTCCGCGGAAGGCAGGCCAGCCACGCTAAGATGACCCTCAAAGTACTCACATCTATTGATATATTCACTTATGAGAAACAACGCCATCTAGCTTAAATATCAGGAATTTCAATGGAATTCTGTCAATACAAGAACGAAGGATGTCGCTCCGCTACAAAAAATTCTAAAAAATAAAACAGAGAGCGCTGTAAACAAAAAAAAGGTAGAGTTTTCTGACCGGAATATTTGAAAAACAAACCTTTAAAATAAGCCTATTAAAACCAAAGTTATAAATACAAGAACTCTGCATTAATCAAGGTTCAAATCACGATTTACTGACAATGCAAACAGAAGAAAGATTAATTTGAAATGACGATGAATTTTAGGTTAATTCTCGTAATTCGGGTACCTACACATCTTTCTTTGGACACAACTTGAATCTTATCATTAAACGATTGTGAATACTTACTGTTTTTAACTTTTAACATACACACTAAAAGCGCAAACTTCACAACAGAACACCATTTCTAAGTTAATAAACAAATACAACAAATAATATTTACACTACTATACGTTTCAAAACGAATTACAAACGTCAGATATTATAAAAATCAAAACACTGAAGATCGCGAAATAAATTTTGCTAGTCACATGAAACAAATATGGCTTCTAAGAAAAATACAATTGTTATTTTGTCGATAAAAAAACACTACCAAATATAATTGCATCACTGCATACCGTTTTAGCCGGATAATACTTTGTGGGGCAGCCAATCAGTGGCCAGCTAGCCAGCTACACTCGCAGGAGTTTACGCCCCTATTTACTATGTGTGCCGTTCATATACACGAAAATAACGATCAGTGTGCGTAAATTTATCAATGGAAATTAGGCCGGCTGCGGCCTTGCCTAAACGGCCGGGAGCGAACGTCGTAGTATTTATCAGTTACGTCACACGGCTGCGACAAGTTGCTATAAGTATTATAACAGGAGTTTTTTATTTTTTATTAATATAGTTATAATAAATGCATTTGTTGCGTTGTTGGTAGGAATGGTAGGGTAGGCTAGGCCTAATTGCCTCTATGGACGGCACGCCCCTGGCTAGGAGGTGTCCCTGGCTAACATTATTTTTGTCTGTGGTATAATTTCCACAGACAAACGTTCGTAAAAACAAAATGGCGGCATTGGTTCCGTTCCGACTAAGGCCACGCGTCAAAATAATCATGGAGCACAGTCTAATTGAGAACAGTTAGAATCTGCTGAATGAGTGAACAATATCTACGTGTCGACGACTCGAAAACAATTGTGACCGAAACAATTAATTTCACGGTAGTTTTGCGCTTACGCATTGAGCGGCCATCATGTTGGAACGTTCGTAAAATTGTTCGCGTTGAAGGCTGGTTAGATTAGACGCTTAATAACTTTACAGTTTCAAATAAAATCTCTGAGTTTGATGTAAATGGAGATGTAAAAACAGAATGTTTAATAATTATAGTATTATGAAGGTACTACGATACGTTTCTACGTAATTGCCGATAGTTTAAAAAAAAAAACGTATTAGCTTTGCGATATGGCAATATAATGGCTTGATTTATCTACGTCAAAATAGCTTACATTTAGCTCGAATTTCATAGTAGAAGTCGTGCAGTTTTGAGCTGCTTCCTGTATCCAACCCCAGTACATGAAACAATACAATCGACCGTATCTGCGTATAGATACCTACATAATGTACCTATACAATCTAGTATATCTGATACACAGCTGTTACAAAAGACGGAAACAACAAAAGCAAGCACATCAAAAACACATCAAGTTCTATTCGGAGACTACCGCGCAACGCCACTTTTACTGCTTAAACCACATCACACACTGGACCGGTTTCACGATTAAAATCTACGAATTACTTTTTCAACTTTGCGATGATAGTTGGGTATGCAACTGAGCGTGAACTTAGGGTACGTTGAGGCTCGTAATGGTCCACTTTCGACTAATTATAAAGCTAGAAACACACGTGGGTGAGCCTTTGTTGGAAATCGAGCGAGATCGGCGCGGCCTATAAATGCTAAACTGTTACAATCGGCGAATTAGCATATTGCTGTGGAAAGTAACGTTCACACGTGTGGGCTATTAGAAACACAATGAACGGATTGTCTTCCTTGAGATTTGCAGAAATGTGATGACGTTGTACTTTAATGTAACACTGTTATTCACAAATCATTATGTAGACATCGAGGAAACTTGGTCATTATTGCAATTTTCTGATGAGTCTGTAAGTCATAGGTAAGGTCTTGCTATGCTTCACTATGATTCACATTATGATAGTTATTGTAAGTGTTACTACAACAATAACGTAATTAAGTAAGTATTTCATACGGATACCTGAACTGAATATGATATTGACAAAGTATGAGATGATTCTGCGTACGTCGTAAAAATTGATTGTTGGAGAGATAGTATTGCTATTTTCATGTAATTAACTTATAGACAGACGCAGACACTTGAATATTTTCAAAAAACTTCATTCCTAGTAAATTCCATCTAGGAAACAATTTTCTTAATTCCATGTTCATCTTGGCAATTCAAGCCTATGCATTTTCTCGCTATCAAGTCAGCCAGATACAACGGGGTGAACGATCCTAACAAATATATTTCCTATAATAAGACTTCAAAATCAAAATCAAAGCATTTATTTCAAGTAGGCCAGTTACAAGCAATTTTGAACTGTCGAAACAAAGATAACAATGAAATGTAGCTACAGTTCCAGTCACAAGGCATAAAAACTGTGAAAGAACTGTAGTTGCCCATTCCCTAGCGTAGATCTCTATGGAGAAGAACGGGCAAGAAACTCCATGAACACTCTTTTAAATCAGCATATTGTTACAAAACCTTGGTTACATCATTCTTATTGAGATGGTACATTATATGAGAACTATGTAGCAAGATGTGCACGTTAAAAGTGTCCACAGTAAAAACAAAAAAGGCAATTCAAAAAACAAAAAAATAATTAATTCAAATAAGCCGTGGCAACTAAGAGATGACCAGTCACAACTGACAGCGCCCGTTCACGAACATGACGCATGGATCAGCACCATTCAACTCAACGATTTTGAAGGGAACTAAATGAATGAATTCACTATCACATTATATTTCCTTCTTTACTGAAAACATATTAATTTAAGCCGTATTTATATCGCTTCATTGACCTAACATTGATTAGGTTTTATTTCCACCCGACCTGAAAAGGCCAAAGATACCATTAATGTCTCCGTTAGGCGGTAGCAATAAATCTACGTGGTATTTTGCGCGTGCCGAACACTATCATAACATGTTATGCTGCAGTGGGCGGGGGGGCCTTACTTAATTTATATTTTTGCATACGATTGTAATAAATACCTAGGTTTAATTGAAAAATAATTAAATAAGTTCTCTGTTGTTTTTTCTCAATTAAACAGCGTTGCGTTTGATTAATAAATTAAAAAAAAAAAAATATCTGGTTTGCTGTTATTTATGTCTTGCACACATGAAGGCCTGAAATAAATTGCACAAAAAAGCTTAAGCATGAGACGTTGTTTGTTCCTACTAACAATTAATTATTTGCTGCTATTTTTTGAACTAAACTTGAACCGTGCGAATTGATTCCCTGCATCCCCCTACCTAAGGTTGCCGACTCCATTACGACAGAGAAATATCCCATTAAAAAAACAAAAGACGATCCATGTGAAATGAAAAGTGCAATAAACTTTACGAAAACTGAACCAAAATCTTTGTAACATGATGGAAACACCACAAGTACCACAACCACTGATTTTTGCCAAGCCAACTAAGAACGGTAAGGAACTATCTAAATATTTTTATAGATTTTAAGTGTGAGTCTGGTGTTATAGTCTAGACATTACTCTAGATGGTGGCCCACTTGTTGGAGTGTCTAAATTTCCCAGACCTGCACATTTGAGGAAATAAAGAACGCAAACGGAAACCGTGATCAATGTCATACATAATCTACACTTAATATTATAAATAGGAAAGATGTGTATGTTTGTAACGAATAAACTCAAAAACCGGACCGATTTCAAAAATTCTTTCACCATTAGAATGCTACGTTATTTCTGAGTAACATAGGCTATATTTATTACTAGAAAGAATTTGGAGAACATAAAGAACATGATTGTTTTTCAAGAATAAGGATCTATTTTTGTAGGCGTTTTTGAAGAGTCCCATAATCAGCAGTAACCAATGGGCAACTAAGTACAGGCTGATCAAAAACAATGTACATTTTGCAACACAAATGTATCGATTTCATTTTGACATAACATCAAGTTTACTTACAATATTGCAAAATATGACTTACTTCATAGGAAGTCTGTATGTAACTGTATCAGAAAAACCAAAGAAAAATAACAGTAGAAATACATCGTGACAATACCTACAAAACTACACTAACATCGATCACATAATTTGACAACAACTTGACTATAGGATGCGCGAGCGCCATTCTCGTGATCAGATACAGTTCCTACAACGAAGGTTCCCAAGCTCCTCTATATTGTGTGCAAGGTTGCGTGACTGTTCCCATGGCAACATCGACATCTAGCTAGACACGAGATATTAATCATTTTCTCTTAGGTTATGCAAGAGACAATGGCAATAGCTTTGCTCTGTATTTTTATATATAAAAAAAAAACATTTATTTCAGGTAATATGGGAAATATTACAATCACAAGTTATGAAACACGAAATATATACCATGGGACTGACATCTTTTGGCTTACTAATGATAATAGATATCTTTGTTTAGCTGTTTTATAATTCTTTGTCTTCTTTTTACCCGACTACGGCGAAGCCAAAAGGAAGGGTTATGATTTTAGCAGTATATGTGTGTGTTTGTTTGTATTTGCGTATATTCCTCAGTAGCGCCTAAACTATTCATCAGATTTTGATGAATAAGGTGTCAATCGATTTGATAATATGGCCCGGGTAACATAGGCTACAAACTGAAAAAAAAAACCGTTTTTAATTAGAGCTTGATTTTTCAGTAGTCGGGTTTTAGTTGTAGTATACCACACAAATTCTTGTTTATGTGGTTAGTTTCAACCTAGTGTCAGAGTTTTTAGGCCGCCCATTAGGCCTCTGATTTGGCTTTACATGCCGTGGAGAAATATCTTTCAGGCATGCTGGTTTCCTCACGATGTTTTCCTTCGCCGAAACAAGTGATAATTACGATAAAACGCACATGAATCCGAAAAATCAGCGTCTTGGGTTCGAACTCGAGATCTATGACTTGGCAGTCAAACGGTCACACCACTAGGTTATTTATGTAGTCACCCGCTCTCTTGATATGTCATTCATTTTTCACCCATGCCACCCTGAGTAAACATTTTACTGGCAAAATTTGGGTTTGGTCGCGGTCTGCAACCAAACCCAAATTTTGCATTATTCATTGATGGGCAATGAAGTGTAAATCATTGTCTATCTATCTACATACTATCTTACTGGGGCCTTAGTCTGCTATTGCAATAGTGTCAGAATGGTCTGTAATTGATTTAATAAGGCCCCTAGCCCACGGCGTATTGAAGCGCGTTCGAAACTCGTTTGACGTGCATACAAAGGGTAATTCGTCTGCGCGGGGCCTTATTAAATCAATGATAGACCATTCTGACACTATTGCAATAGCAGACTAAGGCCCCTGGATCGTTGATCTGGTGGCCGCAAGCGCTAAATACTGAGCATTGTGGTCCTGCGTTCGATTACCACGTCGGGCAAAGTGTTATTGGTTTTTTTGATCAGGTATTTATCAGTAGCAGTAGCCCCGGAGTCTGGATTTGTGTTCGGTTAAATTAGATGGTACTTAAATAACGAATGCTTCTGCCTAGCCCAGAGAATTACAGGCGTGAGTTATGCTATCAATAAATAATTGAGTAATGTACTTTTACCTTATCTAAGCGGTATGGCAGGTGCGCCGGCGCAGCTTGGCACGAATAGGTGTAACGTGTCGAATTCGAAATTGCAGTTAGTGACAACGCTTTATACCTATGAATATCTAAAGAAGAAACACTTTCTTTTGGTTTATTTTTATAACTTTCAATGTGAGAATGAACTCTCTAGAAATTGAATTCTAAATTTACAATACTAGCTGGTATTTCGAGTTTGAACGAAGCACAGGTGTAGCGATTTAGTCAAGTGTCAAGTATTTGCATTGGACGAAAAAATGTTGATCCAAGTCACAAGTGACTGTATTTCTATCATTAATTAAATACTCGTAATTCATTTCTTATAGAAATTCTAAAGTAATTAATTAATGAAAACGGACATATGAATGAGCTATAAGCAGCTCTGATGGACGTGAGTGCATGTGAGCTATTTTAAGATAATCTAGCTTTCGCTGGCGTCTCCGCTTGTGCCATTAAGTAGGTTGACACATTTTTCTCTGTTTCACAACGTCCTGACGTAACCAAGTCGGGGCAGCGACGATTTTCTTTCCTGTGGCTGTTGTGAAAGTGAAAAGTTGATTCAAGATCGAGTTGCTAGATTAATGTTTGAACAAGAGCTGAAAATTAAGGATCTTGTCCGAATGAATTCCGCGGGGTTATCGCGTGACACAAACTCAAACTCAAAGCATTTATTTCAATTAAACCTTTGCAGGCACTTTTGAAAGTCAGAAAAAGGTGAAGCTACAGTCACAGACACAAGGCATAATAACTTGTGAAAGTACTGTAGTTGCCCATTCCAAAGCGTAGATCTCTATGGAGAAGAATGGGCAAGAAACTCCATGGACACTCTTTTCAATCAAAATATTGTTACAAGATCTTGGTTACATCATTCATGTTGAGATTATACATATAAAACACTTACAATCACTCATCATCAGCCTAGCCTTTTCCAAACTATGTTGGGGTCGGCTTCCAGTCTAACCGGATGCAACTGAATACCTGTATTTTACATGGAGCGACTGCCTATCTGACCTCCACAACCCAGTTAGTACTGGGTAATACGAAACCCCTTGGTAACACTAGTTCTCAGACTTTTTTTGTCAAAGATCTTCAGATGACAGCCGGGACCAACGGCTCAACGTGCTTTCCGAGGCACGGAGGAAACTCGGTATGTAATGGGCGGTCACCCATCCACAGGTCAACCTAGGCAAGCACGGCTTAACCTAAAGATCGACCCGAGCAGCTGTTACTGTTTTGCCACGAGCTCCTCACACTTACAATGAGTAAAGAAATTAAATTTGTTCACAGTTCAAAGACATTCATTGCGGATTTACGTCACAGACGAATTTTTCATCAGCATCTTCATCCATAGCCCGACTTCACCCACTGCTGGGAATATGCCTCTCTTTACCTGTGCCCAACTCCACGTTCTTGTGCCAGCCTCATCCAGGATATTCCCGCAATGGCCACAATGTCGTCTGCCCATCTTGCCGCTGGACGGCCAACACTTCTCTTTCCAGTCATTGGACGCCACTTAATGTGAAGCAATGGATTAAGAATTTAATTTGAAAATCTTTGAATCATGATTGGAAGTGTAACGCAATTGGGTGAAGTTTTCTCGACTTCTATTAGCACGAGAGGGGAGACTGCTTGATTTTGAGGGAGAAGGGTAATCAACGGGAGCCTCCGTCCGTCCGTCCGTCTGACTATCAGCGGGCTGTATCTCATGAACATGATCCGTAATAGGTAGACAGTTGAAATTTTCATAGAATGTGTACTTCTATAACAACAAAACATAAATTAAAAATTAAGGGAGCTCCCCTATAGCGGCGATCGGCGGGGGCGACCTCTCGCGTCCGACCTTGGTTCAATCCATGGTCCGGAGCGAGACGGAATGGGACACCGTCACCTCCTTCTGCGAAGCAGTCATGCTAGAGAAGGAGGTGACGGAACGCAAGAGGGAGAGAACCTCACGTCCCAGCCGCCGCAGGAGACGCACCGGGCGTCGGGGGCCACGTGGTGGCCCCTGGCCACCGTAGGCGCGGGCCTGTGGACGGTGAGCTATGGGCTAGCTCGCCGTCCGTCCGTCTTATGACGACAGGCCGTGTCGACGGCGCGTTCGTGTTCCACGCGCGCCTCAAAGAGAGTCAGCAAACAGGAAGGGGTCCGAAAGGACCGATGCCTGCCAGGGTTGCGGGACTGTTCGAAAGAGACACCGTGGCCCTGAAACACAAAGGGCGATGAAGGAACATGGATGGGTTTTAGTCAGTAAAAGTCTGACACTTCCTCTTGCTCCGCCCAGAGCAGGAGGGGTTATTTGATGATTTCCCATCCGAAAAAAAAAGGGGCTCCCCTAATACGATGGTACGGAACCCTTCATGCCCGAGTCCGAGTTGCACTTATCATTAACAATATAGAAACGGGATATTTACCAAGTTTGCTGTTGCAAGCGCCATGATCACACGGATAAACTGAACGGGTAAACATTGTAAATATCCGTAATGTTGTGACCATGACAGTTTAAAAACTTATATCGACTTGCATTTGTTTAATTCCTATAGTCTCCCACACCGCTGCCAAACTTGAGAAATTCCCCCAATACAAAAATAGAACCTTTTATTAAGACGTATACAACCACTACACAAGAAAATCCTACTCTTAATATTAAATATGAATGAAAGTCGTAACCGCGAGGTGATAAAACCAGATACAAGAATTAAATTAACGTTATTTATTCATTCCGGTCGCCATGCCGCGGATATTAGTATACTAGTGTAGTTGTAATACGTGCTTGCCACTTCTTGCCATTTATGTCCTGAACGTGGGCGGGCAAGTTCTTCGAGGCTTCCATTAAAATATTATGATTTTGTGAGGTTTCCACTAGCCTTATAAGAAATCTAAAAATGTAAGTAGGTATATTCGTGCCTAAAGACTTATATAAAATATAAAGACTTATATTCGTGCCTAAAGACGGCCGTCGTAACCGAGGCAGGCTCAAGAAACGCTGGCGTGACGATCTGGACTCATTCTTAACGGATTTGTCGAAGAGGGCAAATTGTAAACAGGATTGGAAAGCCATAGGGGCCTTTGCCCAGCAGTGGGGCAGAGCAGGCTGATATAAAAAAAATCTGAATCTGTCTCGTTGCGCAAGAGGGTCCCGGACCGGGCAAAATATTTATGGGTTTTCTCTAGCAGGAATTTCTCAGTGGCAGCCATGGAGGCTGGACTTGTACCCGGTTGCTGGCAATCGGCTCGCCGACTTAAACATAGCTGGCGAAATGTGGGTGTACTATTAGGTACACCTCGGTCTAACCCTTCGGGGATTTTAGGCGTAATGTTATTTTATTCGAGAACTTTAACTGAACGCTACGTTTCATGATGAGATAACGTTTGTAAGAAGAATAGCAGAAAGCAGTGATATTGTTGTTAAAATAATGGCGGATGCTTCTGTCTGTCTTGCGAATTCTTGCTTATTATATGCTTCCTAGTTTATTGAATTTACTGAGATTGTTGCTGCTGCGCTCCTTATGTTGCATTTAAAAGTCAAAAGCAAGTAAAAAAAAGTTAAAGAAAAAGTTAAAGTAAGTACCGTAGTGTAGTGTAGTAGTAGTAGTAGTGTAGTAGTAAGTAGGTAAAAGTAAGTAGTAGTGTAGTAGTATTAGCATCAGTAGTTTGCCAAGTGATAAAAGTCATAAGAATGTGTTAATTATATAAAATGCATGTTATAAGAAGTAATTCTTTACGCCGCTCCCCTAAAACTCTGTGTTCAATTCAAACTACTTGAGCATTCTAAATACTGGCCACTTGATTGTCTGTGGTCATTTGAGTTTTTACTTTATATATATATATATTTTTTTTGTGACATGATTTTCTCGCTGTTTTTGTTTTTAAATTAAAACAGCATTTCATTATTGTACACTGTGCTAAATGAACCGCTAAATGAAACTCTTAATTACATAACTAATATGCAAGTTGTTGCTGAGTAATTGAAGAATAAATAACATTTAATTAAGCTACCACGACTTGAACTAATCGAAATACCACTGCGATTTTAATTCACTTTTCCTTCTTTAATCTACCAAGGAGTTAACGTAAATGATGTGATGAATACAGGCTGAATTTTTCAAGTGGGCGAGGATAGCCAAATCCGAAACTAGGTGGAATACAGAAAAATACTCAATGGAGTCTCGAGCCCGATTTTGATGAAAACTAAAACTGCATCATTCGATTTTAGAAAAACCATAAACCAATTCCTAGCCAGGAATCTAACGCATAGATTTCGGAAAAAACGCACTGTATTATTACACCATTCGATAGAGTCGCTAATAAGGAACAAATTCTGGGAAGTAATAGCATACGGCAAACTAAAGGAGAGAGATCATTTCTGATAAAATACATAACAGTATGCAAACAGTTAGTAGTAATCAACGAAACGTCGAACAAAATTACTATTGGCGCCAACTCACTTGTAAGTTCTAATTTCAATTTTTTTTACGATTTTTTTTCTTTTACTTTGGCTTAAAACCCCGCAGAGACAATACAATTGAAATTAGAACACAATGATGTGAAGATCGGCTGTGCTGCGGGTGTCATCAATATGAATATCATAAAATTTTACATTTTTCTTAACTTTGCCGTATGTCATTATTTTCCAGAATTTGATCCTTATTAGTGACACTATCGAATGGTGTAATAATACAGTGTGCGTTTTTTCCCGAAATCAATGGGTTCGATTTCTGGTTAGGACAATTGATTTTTCAAAAATCTAATATGCAGTTTTTGTTTTCGTCAAAATCGGGCTCGAGACTCCTTTGAACATTTTTCGATATTCCTCACAGTTTCGGATTAGGCCATCCAAGCCCACTTGAAAAATTCACCCCGTATGTAAGTAGGTGTTTGTATTTAGGTGTAGGTATATGTAATGAATGAATTATTATTCTCAATTGCTTAACGTAAAGTATCGACCGATAGTTAGGAAACAAGTCTAATGATGCGTTCACCAGCTCATGAATGCGGTACAAATTACTAATGCGTTTAACATTACACTTTCGTAAAAAATATTCTTGAGATTTTTTCTTTACATAGTGTTTTAGTTTCATTAGTGTTGGTGTTTAGAAATTAATGTTTGTATTTAATGAAATTTTCTAAGAAAACTGCGTTGGGAACTGTACTTAATTATATTGTCAATGCAATATAGAATTTTAGAATCAATGTTTTGATGACGTCATTTTAATCTGTTTCTCACTTGGCTCTTCCTTTTGGTTAATTGGTTATGGTTTTGTATGAAACTCGTTTTTCAGAAGAAAGCGATTTAACTTAAAAATGCTTTCAAAGTCTGCAATGTAGGTAATGAATTTAATGTTTATCTGTATGAAAACACAAGCATTGACCGTTTAATATTATGTTTAGTGCTACATTAATGTAATTCAGAAAGTTTGTATGGCTTCCGAGAGAAAGTAAGGTCATTGAACTGATTGTCATTACACAAAATGATTGAGGTTGTATGTAAGAAGATATTACGTGTGTTACAAGATGTGAAACAATAATGTCAACTGTAATGTAAGTACAATAAATGACTGTATTCTTTGTACATTTTGAGTTAACTTTCATTCAAAGTTTTCTTTTTTATATTGCAAAGCTTGTTTTTTCAACTAGTATTTTTATATTTTAAACATTTAAATTTGACAGATTCGAATGACAGCTTGCCAAATTTTGAAATTACCGAATTAAAAGAATCACTGAAATAATCACTACTTTCAAAAGAATATCACCAACTATTTTGGTTAAAGTAGAAGTTACTTCTCCAAACTTTTAAAGTAAATAAATAATAGAACCTAATAAATATCATTATCTGGCACATACGTATTTATTTTTATTTTTATTGCTGTTAAAAATAACAGGTACACAAACAACAACAAAATAACAGGTATATAATAACGATTACTACTAGGTACGTGATCTGATGTTGCGGTTATTTTGCAAGCGTTCGCTATCTTACAGTTACGCGCCAAAGACAACCGCATAACTGTTTATTTATTTTTTTGTTATTGTTTCGTAAAGAAAGTTGAATAGAGGTTGAAGACGGTTTGTTTGGAGCATGTTAAATTGTTTGTTCGATGTTAGTTTGAAATTGATGTACGAATTTGACGTTACATAAAACGTAAAATGAAAAGAACAAAAAGAAGGTTTATTTAATGGGTTGAATAGAAATGCTTTTATTACTGGCAATTTTGGATTGACCATGTAGATTTTGATCCAAACAGCCAGTACACTATTTTGCATTCATTATTCTTCTTGACTTGAATTTTCTGCCATTTTCACTGTTTCATAGTGACTTTTCTTTAGCGAAACACAAGACACAAAGACCAGGCCGAACAAAAGAATGTCCTTGCGGTATTCCAGTATTTTATTTATTTTAGTTCAGAATAAGCGTCTTTTTGTCTTTTTACCAAATAATAGAAAATATAGGACCCCCGATACCCCCACCCACGAGACCCCACGATAACTGCAAACCATTTTTAGTTTCTAGTTCGAAATATATAGGGCAGTTGGGCCATCATTTCTCAAACATTACCCTATTGGTTGGAAAATTAATTAAAGGTAGTTTGCTAAACTACTGGAATGCTAACAATTAATATGTTTAATAAACATGTCTCAAGATAGCATTGTAAGGTAGCATGTTATTATGCACTCCCCCAGTCACTATTCTCCAATAAAATCAAAAGCTTTACTCACATGTTTTTACCAATACTTTCGAGCACGTGTTGTATGCATATTTATTCATTAATAACAAAACTTATACAACAAGATGTATGTATAACACATTTTACTCCTACAAAAAGATTTACATAACAGACCATTAGTGACGGGCGTCGAATCACTAGTACACAAACAGTCGAGCCTTGCTCTTGACACTCGGTCACTCGCTACGCATATTAATAGACTAAGTGATTCACAATTCACATCACTTTAGTTCAACCATTTACTTTATGAGTCGAACGCGAGGTATGACTAGGAACGAACGCCTTTTGTCTCCAAATGATAATTCGAAAAATAAATTCGAAAATCGAAGACGATGTAGTTTTTCGCGGGTTCTAGTGATGTGATTGATTTGTGATAAATGTCGGGCCGGCGGAGATTAGGCAAGTTCTACATTTATTGATTGTTAATTTAATTTAAATATTCTAGGCAATTAAATGCTTGTTGTGTCTGATAGATAAAGGACGCATTGGCTGTGCTATACGTGACATATGGTGCTATGCCATTTGATTGTTCAATGTTCGTATCGAATGTGTCCATTGTTTTTGCCCAGTAACGAATTGGCCACACTAAAATTGTTGTTATCAATTGCTATCTTCCTTATCAGGAAGTCTCTAGACCTTCTGTTAAACAACTCACATTATAGGTTTAGCTATTGAGCCCTATTAAATACCCCTACTAAGCGAACATAATCTACAGCTTCCATCCTCTTAATTGATTTGGTGTTGCCCATTTTGGTATTTCTTAAATGTTACCTAAACTTACCAAAATGGCAAAACATCATCATGATTTATGAATCCTAATTAACCATCGAACACACCTTTGTAGGCGATGTTAAAGTTTACATTCAAATCTTCCGCCTTCCAATGGCTCTACACAAAAATTCCTTAGCGGTCACGCAATATCTTAAAAAATAAACTTCGACCTATTCAAAAATCGAATGGCAAAGTAACGAATGTATAAAATTAAAATTGTTATCTTAAAATGCAGTCGTGTTGTTATTATCCGTTCTAATCATAAAAGCGGGCAGCATTGCCGACTGCCCGTCGGCATTCTTGGGATGCCTACATCCTTTGGGGCCGTGTCTTTGTTTGTATGTTTTGTATGGAATACTTTTGCCGGTATGTGAAAGCTTTTTTATTTTCTTAAAATTTTATGTTATTATACCTTTGCGTGAAGGCCGTAAGAAAGTTATTTTGAGTTCTATCTGAGGAAAAATTCAAAATTAATTTCGTCTTGTTCAAGCCTAAAATATTTGTATTGGATGTAGATCAGGAAGTGGGTAAGCAAATTCAAATAAGGAGATATTTAATACATTTCCTACTTCCGCTAGTAAATATTTTATTGAAGATCAAGACGTTTGGCACGAAGAACTGACCAAACGAGTCGGCAAATTGACCTAGACCGAAAAAAAAGATTGGCTAAACTTTCCTTGACCAAAGTTAGTTTATAAATAGCAGTGGTTGAAATTGATGTCGTTCTATTGACGGGTTGAGCTTATTTTTCACGATAAATCTGTTATTCTGTCAATTTATCTGATCTAGTTGTTTCCTAAGACTTAGCAGTTAAAACTTTGTTAGAATAGGCCTCTCATTAAGCAGTCAGACTGACAGCAGAGCTGCGAACAATTCTGTTGTGCAGAACAGAATAAACAGTTTACCTTTCTATCTTTCTTTAAGAAAAGAAAAAGAAGTCAGTCAGTCTGCGGGGTTTGTGAGTCATTAA
The DNA here is from genome assembly GCA_947578425.1 of Eugnorisma glareosa. Taxonomy (NCBI): domain Eukaryota; kingdom Metazoa; phylum Arthropoda; class Insecta; order Lepidoptera; family Noctuidae; genus Eugnorisma; species Eugnorisma glareosa. The sequence continues at coordinate 18,666,634 of OX387959.1, forward strand.
ACGCACGAATGACATGCTCAAATAGCCAAACACTGAACAAATAACTGCAGGCCATACACATATTTGTTCCGAAGCGGGAATCAATCCGCGATCTCGAGTAGATGCGTTTTAGCCTTTATGTGATCACGTACGATACATCCTTGGATTTAAAGATTAGTGCTTATATCATTAAGAAATAAAGAGTAAATCTGATCTACCCGAACAGATTTGGTTGTTTAAGATTACGGCTGTAATAATAACCCAAAAATACAAGACTAAACCAAACCGACACTCAATCAAACACAATCAATTAAGAAATCTTAATAAAGCAGAAAGCAGAGCTGGTTTCCGTAATTCATGCAGAATAAAATATCAAAAATCCAAATTCTCGTGATCCAAATTTTTAAATTAGTCCAGTTGAAAATATTGTACTCGGCCGGCGGCGGTGCAGTTTTAAAATTGTTTCCCCTTATAAGTCGAAGAGCCGACTGCAAGATTATTCCATTAAGGTCGCTTAGCCAATTTTGGTGACGCACAAACCACTTACAGGATCTTAAATTTTCTTAACACCAAAATAGGATGCTACAGCACGAATATTTTTGCACGTTTATGAAACAAACTCACTTTTATTCATGAATGCAGTTTCTTCACATAATATGTAGATTGCTGGACGAATAAAGTAGTCACATAAGTACATTTTCTTTTGTAATTCGTTCCGGTATTTGTGTATTAAAAAGTTTCTGTTTAGCACTTATGTACTGAGTTACTGACAGGTTTATGTGCCTATGATACCTACTCGTTGGTCGTACCTATGAAACATTGTTGTGGTGAATGAAATTGACTTCTAATTTATGAAGACACTTGAAGAGTTGCTAACGCCTGGTTGTTGGCTGGTTACAACTTAATATTCATAAGCAATAGTAATAAATGCTCATTGAACCCGCGTTGACGGAGCGCTAGACGCGTTGACGTTCTAATGATAAATTATTCAAACCGCAGCGATTTCTCAACGAATTCCTGAACGCAGCTGCAACCGTCATCCTTGATTGGTTGCGGCTAGCGTTCGATTTTCAAATCGTACCGCCTTTTTTGTCATGGCTGTTAGAGAGTTCCATGTACTTTAATTACAGTGGAGCAGTGATGAATGGTCCGTATTACTTACTGCGACAAAACGTACGATTATAACTTTTTACTGAGATTATACAACGTGTAACAGAAAGGGTATAATCATATGGAATACTGTGGTAGGGACCATCAAACTGAACAACTTTCTCTATGGGACCACCATCGAAATCGTAAAAAAATAATCAGCTGTTCCATAGAAAATTTCAATACCTACTCGACCCAAATGTATGGGACAGCTGATTATTTTTTTACGATTTCGATGGTGGTCCCATAGAGAAAGTTGTTCAGTTTGATGGTCCGTACCACAGTATTCCATATGATTATACCCTTTCTGTTACACGTTGTAGAAATTATCATGCATGACCATGGTGGACCATCGTGACAACTGACAATGAATCTATTAAAATAATAAACGGTTACAATTGAGACAATATTTCAGCCAGTTACAATAAAGACATGCACACTTTGTCAGGCGCCATGATTGATATTATTGGTAGCGCGAACAAACTTCCTGACATGGACACAAACGCGGATGTGAACACTACACCCGCTTTGTTCACCAACAATTTGCTAGCGAAATATGATACAATCAACACTGGGTAATTATCAGATTTTCCTTTGTAACTTTGTTGAAAGGAATGGAGAATATTGGCTCATTGGCGATCGAAATCATGAATAATTGCGTTGGAAGACGTGCGCAAAAACGTTGGAGACTTGGAAACGTTGGACACTTAAGTAAACCGATGGATTGGTACAGTATATGAAAGTAAATGTATCAGTAGCCTGAATTTGTTATAATTTAACCAGATTATATTAGGATAAACAAACAGTAGTATATTAAGCATAAACAGTGTTGTCTTAAAATTAAACATAAATAAACAGATTACTATATTATAAATGTATAATAACACCAACTGTTAGCAAACGTTAACTGTAGCTGGCTTAATTGTTATTAGAACAAAGATAAATTCAAATATCCACAAGAATTTAAATGTTTTCGGGTAATGTGTTCCCAAAAATATTGAAGATCAGCTTTCTGCGACAGATAGTAAAGTATGACGTGTCTCTTCTCTGTTACTATCTCACAAACATCGCATAATATAGATTATATATTACCAAGAAATAGTGGTTAAAGAAGCTCGTTAACACTCCGAATGCTATAAAGTAACCTGTAGTCGCCTGAGTGGCACTAGAAGCATAGCGAATCGTATGGGAACGTACGAAGCCACAAGACTCACAGCTTCTTAATTACACCCATTTATATTACATGTGGTCTGGAGGCTAGCCGATGATTTATTGGTTGTTATGGCGTTTTATAATTGCTTTGGGAACATGGTCAGTCTTTACGAAGTGCATTTTTATACGACGGACATTGTATTTCTAATTTGTTGACACTGTATTTATTATTATTTTATTTTTCATTTTATTTGTATTTTTAAATTGTGATTTACGATTGTGTCCTAATAACGTGTATTTTTAATATGGGGAAACCTGAAATAAATGGATTTTTTTTTATTTTTTTTTTTATTAATTTTGGTCCTTTTCTAGAGTCCTACGTTCAATTAAAATCTGGTCTGGTCTTTTAGCGATATAATTCAATTAATGTTTATAAATACAACTGAATAATGAAAGTATTCTTTAAATATTTCACACATAACAATGAAAGAAACTATTCGTCAAAATTCTGACACAATGTTCTGAGAACTCCGAAGTTCTATTTGATGTAACGCGCGCTTCATGCAACATTAAAATTAGAACTATTATTGAAATATTGCGAGACTGTAAGGTTATCGTGGGGTCGAATCGAGCACGCAACTTCGCATTTCCTAGTGGTGCAACGTTGCAGATTAGGGTTATAGGTTATACTTAGAGGTGATGAGGTGTACATCACTTGCCTGGGTATAATTTGGACGACTGGAATGAATGATAGTTGATGCCGCGGCTGTGGGTGCAAGAAAATAATGTATTAATAATAATATCGGAATTAGGTACAGATCAATCGTCATCGTCAAATTATTACAGTTGCATTTTTAATACATTTTTGCAATGCATCTCATATTTACGAACTCAGTTCTTGTGCAATTGTAATTTCGCATTCGAATCCATAATGCATTCCATTTCAAATTAAATGTCAGTTTGACAGCCCAACCCTAATTGCGCGCGGGTAATGGCCGAATGAAAAAAGGAATGGAAGTTTTTTTTTCTGCCTGTAGTTATCAATTCATATTGTTTCATTAACCAGTTTCTAACTACTACTGAAATCGATACAGTGAACATTTAGTATGTGAAAATAAACTTCATTAAAATTCTTCGCAATCATGGCAATTGCAATTACACTGCGAATTAAAATTACATCAAAAAAATTGCGTTTTCGTGACATTTTCAATTTAAACAATATGTCCATAAGTGATTAACATTTTATAATGAATTGTTTATTGCAAACAGTTGCAATATTATTCAACTATCCATGACGTCAGTAGAATAGATGAATTTGTATTCAACATACATTACTATTAAACTTATTTCTGTATCCGTATTTTCAATATCAGAACTCAGAGATCATCTGTTGGTCAGTGGGTTGTCTTAGGGGCGCATTTGTTTTCTCGGCGACAATAAGAGTACCTATGTATTTTTAAGCTATGTAAAGGCTGAACCTGCTGGCTGGCCGTCTACAATGCTGCGATCTCAAGAATATTGCAAAGTATAAAAAACCTAACCTACTCAATATTTCCGGTACCAACAAGTATTGGCTTTTTTATATACTATGTAATTCGACATTTTCTTGACAGAACCGGTATTAATCTAAACAACTCGCCTCACGAAACTGCTGACAATTAAAATGTTTGACGTGTTGCTTGCGCCCGCGCACCCGATTGACTTACTGATCGATTCAAGGTGAATACAATTCGACTCGATACACGTGATGCTAGCTGGAAATGGCCGACAATATTCTCAATAATCATTGGTATGTAAAAATTCAATGCACGCTTTGGTATGCCTTCTAATCGTCTTGATACAATCCTGTAATCGTTGTTCACACCATCCGAGGAAAGTGGGTGGTCATTTCATGGTCGAGATCACACAGCAACACCCAGTTTTGCACAATACATAATTAAACAAACAGTTTTCTCACAAAGAAAAAAATATCCTACTTTCCTAGTCGCTTGCTTAGTTAATGATGATAAACTTCATAACAAACTAGTGTGAAAAAAAAACTTTCTAGAACTAGGCTCGCTAACCCTACAAACGCAGCCGGTTGCTGCAGGCAAAAAACCGCAACCTTTTGCGCTCGTTCGCGCTTTGTCGGGGTTGACGCGGTTACCGCAAACAGTAAGACCTCTCCCAACCGTGACGCTATAGCGGTCGGTCGTTTAGACCGGTAAAATGTCTCAGAACGCACGCGAAGACTGTTCAAGTCAGTCAAATTTAGTGAACGAAAGAATTAACGCTTAATAAGCATCAATTTATTCAATCATTCAGTGTTAACACGCGTGTCAATTCAATTCCAAAGTACTCACATGCGCTGAATTTTTATGTCTTGTTTTAAAAGGATTTTTTTAATGTTCTTTGCAAGCTGGGCACGTGTATTGCGAATTTAGCACTCAATTTTATTTATCATTCCAAGGAAAAAACAAGTTTAACAAAAAACTTACCGAATAAAAATTACATATTTAAACCCTATCACAATGTTGCCCAAAGTTTGACTGGTAGAGAATGCCTTGTGGCATTAAGTCCGCCTATTCACCACTATTGTACTACTACTGTATATGAAGTTTAAATAAATCTATACTAATATTATAAAGAGGTAAAGTTTGTGAGGTTGAGGGAGTAATCTCTGGATCTACTTAACCGATTTTAAAAATTCTTTCACTAATAGGAAGCTACATTATCCCCGAGTGCCATAGGCTATTTACAACGTGCCCGTGGGATAATTTCCGTCCAAAACGCGAGCGAAACCGCGGGCAATAGCTAGCAAAAAAAACACATTTCATGCACAAAAGAACACAGTCATTCTCGTAACATCTGCGTTCAGTAACCGCCTCCTTGTCTACAACACAATTATCTTTGGTCATTATTCGCTTTCGATTTTCAAATTGACCAACACCCATCGGTGATTGATCGATTCTTACAGTTATGTAAACATTCATTGTTTTAAAGAACGCTGGCAGGCTGGCAGCGATGAAAGGGTTATGTCAAGAAATGTAGCACCTGCTCAAAATGTTCGTAATTTTTGTTTTGTTCCTTTTTACCGTTGCTATAATAATCTTCGTATTGTTCCATTGATGGTTGTTTAGGGTAAGACCTAAATGAATCAAAGAATCAAAAAAATTAACCAAGTGAATTGCAAGGGATTTTTTTTTAATATCGACGATGAGTGGTATTTTGTTTTTGTATCGACGATGAGTATAAATATGTATCTAATGATGGGTTGGATAAATTTTAAAACAAATAAAAACTCCAAAAGGTCTAATCATTATGATTAAAAAAAAAATGAAGGTTGGCATCCATATAATAAAGCGACAAAATGTAATTAAACTTAATAGCAACAAAACACGGACCCACAATTTTAAATAGTATTATTTAAACAAATGTATGAATCAAAAAACTTCCATAATTTAAAATTCCTTTATCATTTCCAAATTCCTCAATTTCAACGATGACTAAGATCTTAAAGTAAAACTATTCGAAGAATGCACCCGAATGCTATGGAATTTTCACAACAAAAGCTGCTTTCGGTCGTGTTTTGAAAGACCCGGCTATAAAAAACTATCCCATCAAACTCAACGTCTCTATATGTGGGTTAAGGGATATTTCGTAACAGTTTTCTTGGCAGATGTAGTAGATAAGCAAATTTTTGGAGTTCCATCCGTATTGACGGCTGTTCAACTCTCCGATTGTCTCAAATCTTTCGGGAAATTAAATTGCTGAAGAAAATCTTCTGTTTTCTCAATCTTAAAACAGTTTTATTTGTGAAATGTAGTAGGTACCTATGCATCTTATCCGTATCAAGATGAAAAAGTTGACACACCGGGTGAAGTTTCGTCTTATAAATAATGTTGAAATTGCCGATCATTAACATGAGTCTGCTGTAAGAGATTTTGATTGGTATTCCTCTAAATTAGCACAGATTACACAGACCCGTCGCGTCATCTTAAACTTTAAAACGAAATCTATCCGTACAGAACCCAACATCACTGGCCGGTAAAAAAAGACAACAACCATAATTTCCCATGTTTCGGATCTACCGTATGGTTTTAAATAAAGAACGTGTTGATGTAGTAAGCAGTCATTTTGTCAGAGATATTCATCTTCTGCGCCGACTTTTTATTAAACGAGTCTATTTAAAACATTTTAATGGGTATGTAGCAACATGCTCGGTAGATTAACTTGGAAATAAATATTTATTAAATACTAACATTTAAAAGATCTTATCAAAAGAAAATTGCTCATTTTTTGGCGTGTCATGCTGGAAATGTCTTATTTTTTTAATGAAATTAATGTAATCAAGTTAGTTTGAAACAAGTAGGTAGGTATTTGAACTTTATGCATGCCATAATTTTATAAGTAGAAGCTGGTTTGCTCTTATCTAAACCACTTAAAATATAAATCAGTATAAGGTCGTTTTGTAATGAGTGAAATCATTTCACATATTATATATTTTTATTTGTGCCCAGTTGATGGCAATAGGCTCGCCCCCATTACATGGGACTTAAACATAACTGACTGCTTCGTTGGTCGAGTGGCCGCAAGCGCGACTGCTGAACATGAGGTCCTGGGTTCGATTCCCGGATCGGGCAAAGTGTTATTGGGTTTTTCCATCAGGAATTTCTCAGTAGCAGCCACGGAGCCTGATTTTGTTCCACAAATGAAACATATTTTTTTTTTGTTTTGATTAAGCTCTCACAAAAACAAGTTAACTTTTACAGTCTTTTTACTCGCCAAACTTTACAGTTTGATGGCGAGAAGCGCTCGTTTACCATACATAATTTAAAATTATAAACTTAACTTAAAATCGATTAAACTTACTGCTACATCTGCCTGGACGGCAGAGCGACACCAACATATAACAGACAATGAACTTAACCAGAGTGACCGCCCCGGACCCTTGCTCGAGCCAGCCCGCGCAGCTGAGCCTGTACTTCAAAATCAGTCCCTAAATAATGACACCACTCAGATCCAGCCTGTCCCTTTGCTGTCCTCCCCCAGCGACGCCCTAAGCCGAGGCTCTTACCCCACAGAGGGTGCCCTCAGCGTGTAGTCGCTTATTTTGAAAGTTTTTTGCCCTGGCTGGAGGCCTTACACTCAAGGCACCCACAGGATTGGCAGTCCACAACCGAGGGGTTGAACTGCGAGATGACATTCATAAAAATAAAAAAAAACAAACCAGAGTCACCAGCCGGGGCTGGCCACTCCGGTCTAGAACTCACCGCCTATCACAGTCCGAAGACGAGTCCGCGTTCTCCAGAAATAAGTTCTTTAGTTTTGATTTTAACACACCTTTGCTGAAGTTTGAGTTATTCCTTAATAATTCAATGATTAAATACTTTAAATAAACAGCTGCCCTTTTGTCTCACATCAACAATGTCTTAAGAGGATGTATAAATTTGCTAGTAGTTACTATATTATAATATATGTGTGCCTACGAGGAAATGGAGGAAGGAATTGGCACGGCACCAAGGATTATTATAGTCTATCTACTTCCTAAACAGGAATAGAAGTGTTCAGTGGACAGCTTTATGAAATGATATGATTTAATGAAATATTTATGATTTTGTAATAGAACACATGTGAGGAAATCCGCTACAAGTGCAGGCCTATGTGACCTGTCACTTAGTCTTAATAACAGGAAGTCGGGCTTAAGTGTCAAATAAACTTAATATTTATATCATAACATAACATCACGCGGGTGAGGCAGAGGTGTACTCAAAGTAACCTCACATTTATAGTTACTAGCTATTTCCCGCGGCTCAAGTAAATTTAGAATTTGACAACTTAGCGGTGTGAAATATACTTTACTACCTATTTATTTCCATATCTACCAAATATACTAAAAAAAAAAACATAAAAATCGGTCGAGGCGTTTCGGAGGAGTGCGACCACCGTGACACGAGATAGTTATATTTAAGAAGATGTTTAAGTGTCATAATATGGGGCGAGCCTATGGCTGTCAGCCGGGCACAAATCCAGACTCCGTGGCTGCTACAGAGAAATTCCCGATGAAAAAACCAATAGCACTTTGCCCGACCTAGGAATCCAACCCAGGACCTCACGCTCAGCAGTCGCGCTTGCGACCACTAGACCACCGAGGCAGTCTTCTAATCATATTTTGCGTTTTTAAAATACACATACATTATTTTCATAACGTTCACCGCCGATCAAATATGCAGCAACCAGTAAACAGTAATATGCGGACATCCGACGGTTGATCTATATCCACGGTTTACGTGCTACCGGGCAACCGGTATGTTGTAACAAATAACATATAACTCCTTCCGTGTAGGATCAGCGTTAAACAATATAACATATTGTTCTTTGGGAACTAATGTAATGATGGATGATGTGAAGTGGATACATGTACGAGTATACTAATATTATAAAGATGTAAATATTTGATTGTAAGTTTGTACACATTTAAAACTTTCCCGTACATAACGGGAGCAAAGCTGCGAACAAAAGCTTGTCGTTTATATGTATAACTGTTGGTAAACTAAAGGGTCGATTTCAGTAATAATCTTCGAAATTATCTGGGGTGTTACCATGACGTCTTAAAGCAGGAGTAATTCCAGTGTGGGATTGAGACAGAGCGATACAGGACATCTAGCGCCACCTCTTTCCCCCACTGGAATTACTCCTGCTTAAAGACGTCATGGTAGGCCACCTGATTTTGAGAAGAGAATTTTCAGTTACGTTTTCTTAACTTTACTGATTTAGAAACGTGTTGTTTCGTTGAACTAGTGGTAGCAAATGTTGTTGATACGCATTAGGTCCTAGGTTTGAATTCGAAGTCGCACCAAGTGTTGTTGGGTTTTTGAGTCACCGCCCTGAGTCTGGGTCTGTGTGCTGTTGGCGGCAATAGGCTGGGCTTTATAACACGGGAGTCAAAAAGACCTAGAGAAAATGTGTATACTACAGTTAGTACATTCCTGCTTACTGCTTAACTCTTTGAGGATTTCAAGCTTGATTTTAGGCACCTATGTGGATTTTCATTATTAATTTACCTAAATCAACTTGATAAGAGAGTTTTGAAAACTTCTGAATACATTTTCATACAAAAACACACGGTTAGTAACATAATATGTCGGTGTTTGGCACAACTGTAATAGATTCAGCACCTCGTGTTGGCATCACCGAGGCCTTTGTTTTACAATAACAGAGTAAAAACAATACACCTGTTCGAGTACATTACTACTACACGCTGTAACTACGCTGTAATGTACCTGGCTAGTCATTATGTCGTTTGCAGCACATGTTTACTTACTACTGGTATTGTAAGCCTGTGTCATCCCACTGTTGGGCAAAACTGCTGGGCAAAAGCCTCTCCCCATGACTCCCAAATTCTTCGATCCAGGGACATTGTGGATCACTGGTCGTTGGTTTTGTCCACCTCCTGCGAGGTCTAGCGCGTCGCCTTCTGGCTGTGTCAAGGCTTCACATCGCAGTAATATATGTTTATTAGAAGAAAATATTCAGGGCCAGATAAACTAGCAAAACTCTGTTGAGGAAGAGGGTAACGAAGATCATCATTCTCCCGCTCTATTTATTTGGGGTCGGCGGAGCAAATCTTCTTCCACACTTCCCTATTTCATTTATATCAGCAGTCACCTCGTTTCTAGCCATTTCTTTGGCCTTCCCCTACTCACAAAGACATCCACGTTTTTACTCAAAACTTCCATCACAAAATTTGTGATTAGGTATCTAAGATCGATCATTGACACAGCCAAATAAAATCTTATTTCTTTTTTTAATTGGGTGCCCATCATACCTACCTGCAGAGTTTCGTTTGCTAATAAAATTTGACGTTGTTTAGCAATGTGATCACAGAATAGCAAATAGGAGATACTACCTACGAGGAGGATGATTCTTGGCTATTTAAGGTCCCATTAAAATAGATGGAAAAATTTAAACTCAGCGTTCAGTGCCTACGTCTAATCTAACCAACGATATCCAAGCAAAAAAAAAACACTGATTAAAGTGATTTTATTTTGACTTAATGGATGTGTTTATTCTAGAGTGCCGCGGTCAATTTATTAGTTTAGGTCAAAATAAAATCACTTTAATCAGTGTTTTTTTTTGCTTGGATATGAATTGTTAGGCGTACTGAACGCTGTGTTACAATTTGTCCACCTATTTGAATGGGACCTTATTTATGTGTTTTTACACATCCAATTAATGAGTGTTTCAAGCTTAAAATTAGCCCTTTGTGCCCCTTATTGCATGTGAAAAAGACGGTCAGTTTTGGTTTTAGTGGCTAAAAATATAACTTACGTCGGTGTCTCGTCGATCGTCGCTTATCGTCATTATATGGGGTCGACGACATAGGTACATGATTCCTTTCGAAATTTAATGCTGATTAAGTTTAGCACTTGGTAGGGATCTTTACTAACATTAATAATTTAATCAATAGGTACTGTTTTGGCTTTTGTGACGTATTATGCACCTTATGACTATTAATCAAATAGCAAAAAACGATGGATGGACTGTGTAAAGGATGACATGGCTAGAAATAAGGTGAGTGTTGAGATGGTGAGTTATAGAGAAGGATGGAAGATGAAGACATTTTGCACCGACCCCAAATAAATTGGGATAAGGGCAGGAGGCTGATCGAGGGCCACGAGGTGGCCCCCGGCCACCGTAGGCGCGGGCCTGTGGACGGTGAGCTATGGGCTAGTTCGCCGTCCGTCCGTCTTATGACGACAGGCCGTGTCGACGGCGCGTTCGTGTTCCACGCGCGCCTCAAAGAGAGTCAGCAAACAGGAAGGGGTCCGAAAGGACCGATGCCTGCCAGGGTTGCGGGACTGTTCGAAAGAGATACGTGGCCGTGGGAGATGAAGGAACATGGATGGGTTTTAGTCAGTAAAAGTCTGACACTCCCTCCTGCTCAGCCCAGAGCGAGAGGGGTTATTTGATGATTTCCCATACGAAATGAAAAAAAAAAAAAGGCCAGGAGAATGATGATGATGACTATTGGTGGCCCTGTGGAAACGGCCGCAACTAAAGAGTTGCATTTGTTGGTTCGAACTCAGAGAAGCACTTTCATCATCCGCAGCCCGACTGCTGGGTATAGGCCTCTATGTGCTTGTGCCAGCCTCATCCAGGGTAGTCCCACGATGGCAACAATGTGGCCTGCCCATCTCGCCACCGCACGACCAACACTTCTCTTTCCATTCCTTGGACGCCACTCGCTCACAGCTTTACTCCACCTGCCATCACCGCGCCTTGCTATCGACTTGGTGTAAATTGTTTCATCTCCACTGCTCTCAAAACAGTGAAGAAAAACATCGTGTGAAATCCGGCACTTCGCAAATACCAAAATCTTGAAAGTATCTTACATCCACCTAACCACAGCGGCGTGGTGGAAATCAGCATTTCTTTACACAGAGAGAAGTCCTGAGCCCCAGCAAAACGTTATAATTATCATATGCCTATAGCCTTTTCCCAACTATTTTGTGGTCGGATTCCAATTTTACCGGATTCAACTGAACACCAGTATTTTACATGGATGCGACTTCCTATCTGACCTCCACAACTCACAAGTTAGTATACGAAACCCCTTGGTAAGACTGATTGTTAGACTTTCAGTTATTTAATCTGTGCTTTCAGGCCACTGACTACCTGTAACAACTGTCAAAGATAAATAAATGACAGCCGGGACAAACGAGGCGCGGAGGAAAGTAATGGGTGGTCAGCCATCCACGGACCAACCTAGGCAAGCGCGGCTTTACCCGAAGATCGGCCCGAACAGCTGTTGTTATTTAGCCACAAAACATTATAATTATGCTGACCGTACATTTTATCTTTATTTCCCCTTGTAGGTCGATTTATCAGGTCGAACCGTTATAAACAATATTCAATGAAGTTGTTATCATACGCCGCATTAGTAATTATGCACTGCATTGTACATTGTTCGTCAACAACAATAAGGTGATACTTGTTATACAATTATGTGGGTCATTGTACAAAAGAGGTGGGTGTCGAAAGGTTGATGATAAACTGTGTAAAACAGTGTGAATATTGGTTGCCAGGTGTTGCCATTGACACTTCTTATAAGCTTTTATATAACTTGACTTTTTAGTAAGATTGTTAGTATACTGGTTAAATCTTGCACCTGTAACTTCAAGCCAGTTCCCCCAACCAAATGAGCTGACATTTTGCACACACCTTTGGTTCTGGTGACAATACATTTTCATGACCGACATGACATAATCCTGCAGCCAGGATCGCCTCCACTCGAGAGAACTCCTCAACGGCAGTAACCCTCGAGTTGAGGAGGATCCTGGCTGGATTTTCTTATCTGTGGTTTCGTACTTAATAGCACTGACACGAAACTTTTGTATAAGCGTTCAATATTGCTAGATAAACCTAATTTTCTTTATTTCATTTAATAAAACCTTTTATTTAAAAAAAAGTTTTTTTTTTCATTTAGCCTGTGCTACTGGGGCTCTAAAAATCTTTTCTTTGCACCTTCGCACCTAAGCGATCTACATAAGTAAACATTATTTCTGTCACGTGTATACTCGTATCTACCAGTGCGTGATGAAGTGTCAATCAATCAATAATTGCACTATTGTAGAATTGTAGAGGCTGCGTGAAAATATAGAAATAGTTCTATTGCACAGAGTCAAGCATTCATTATTTATATCTTTTATAGTTTGAATTCACTAAATATACATAGAGAAAGTAAGTGAAGTTTAGCTTTGTAAGGAAGATTCTCGGAAATACATGTCGAAAACCATCAAACATGACTCAGCGGGTTGCGAACGAAAATCATCACTTTTTGGATGAACATGAGTTTGTCAAAACTATGTACACTGACTAAACATAATTGTTGGCATACATTACAACCGTAAAGCGTTTCTTTTTCAATAATGTAGCGTTAATTTAACTATTTTCACATCACAACCACTTAACACGTTCACTTGGTGTAAAATTATTTGACTCGTGTGTTTGTATAGTCAAATAATTTGTTTTTGCAATGCAGTGATAGCCTAGTGGTGTGTCGGACAGCCAAGTCATAAGGTCTCGAGTTCAAACCCATGAACGCACCACGAATTCATGTGCGTATTGTATAAATTATCACTTGCTTTGGTGAAGCAAAACATCGTGAGGAAAACAAACCAACATGCTTGAGATATATTTCTCCACGACATGTAAGGAAATCATGTGTTTTAGAGTTCCGTACCCAAGGGGTTAAAACGGGCCTGCCTGGGTTGCGGGACTGTTCGAAAGAGATACCGCGGCCCTGGAACACAAAGGGCAAAGGAAGGAACATGGATGGGTTTTAGTCAGTAAAAGTCTGACACTCTCTCCTGCTCAGCCCAGAGCGGGAGCGGTTATCTGATGATTTCCCATACGAAAAAAAAAAAGGAGTTTAAACGGGACCCCATTACTAAGACTCCACAGTCCGTCTTTCTGGCTGTCTGTCACCAGGCTGTATGTATCTCATGAACCGTGATAGCTAGACAGTTGAAATTTTCACAGATGATGTATTTCTGTTGCCGCTGTAACAACAAATACTAAAAACAGAATAAACTAAATATTTAAGGGGATATAACAAACGTGTTTTTTTTTTACATTATGTTACGGGTCCCTTCGTGCGCGATTCCGACTCGCTCTTGGCCAGTTTTAGTGTTTATGGAAACCCATTCTTCCTTTTCCGATTTAAACCATCATCTCTGTTATAAGCCCTCTTTTTCGTAAACTAGTCTTTTCGCATGGAAAAGCGACAAAAAGAACGTCAATTTTCACGTAATAAGTAACCTACTGAAAATTCACGTTACCCGAAGTCTATGGGAACCTATATCGTACCCATAACATACGCTCGCTTTCTAAGTTTTTTTTTTTTTTACCGATGGGAAATCATCAAATAACCCCTCCCGCTCTGGGCTGAGCAGGAGGGAGTGTCAGACATTTACTGACTAAAACCCATCCATGTTTCTTCCATTGCCCTTTGCGTTCCAGGGCTGCGGTATCTCTTTGGAACAGTCCCGCAACCCTGGCAGGCTTCGGTCCTTACGGACCCCTTCCTGTTTGCTGACTCTCTTTGAGGCGCGCGTGGAACACGAACGCGCCGTCGACACGGCCTGTCGTCATAAGACGGACGGACGGCGAGCTAGCCCATAGCTCACCGTCCACAGGCCCGCGTCGCTTTTTACCTTGGGATATCTTTTGCTTGTTGCGGTCATATTTGTTTATTTTAAATTGCAAATTGTGTCCTGTAATTGCAAGTTTGTTTGTATTAGGCCGATTATTACCCCACCGTAAATACCATAATTTTAATAACTATTAAAAAGTGTGGTATTTATAAGTATTTAATACCTCAACGAAATCCGTCACACGTGAGTGTTCAATGGACTAATTAGAATTAGAGATTAGAGCGCCAATCACCGCGGCACCGCGGCACATTCCTTGTAGCTCTGATTACGACGCCTTTTGTGAAATTATTGATGGTACAGGTGAAGTGTGTGCTTTTCTAATTACAGCCTAATTGGTGACTATTTAGGTGCAGATTAGAAAACTTTGTCTTCAAAGTGATTTAAGGATTTCGTACCCGAAGGGTAACATATTACTAAGCCTCTGCTTTCTGTCCTTACGTCTGTCTGTCAGCGGGCTTTATCTCAAGTTCCGTAATAGTTAGACAGTTGAAATTTTCACAGGATGTGTATTTGTGATTCCGCAATAATAAAAAATAAATTAAAAATTAAAAGGGGTTCCCGATGTTACGGAACCCTTCATGCGCGAGTCCAATTCGCATTTGTCGGGTTTTTTTTATTATTTCCAAACGTCAATAAACGTAACTTGATCTTCTTACAAGTAAAGTAACCTTACCTGTCACATATTCTTGTTTCTAGATTGTGCCACAAACATTTAATCAGCTTTTTTTTCTTTTTCTTTTTCGGATGGGAAATCATCAAATAACCCCTCCCGCTCTGGGCTGAGCAGGAGGGAGTGTCAGACTTGTACTGACTAAAACCCATCCATGTTCCTTCATCGCCTTTTGTGTTCCGGGGCCACGGTATCTCTTTCGAATAGTCCCGCAGCCCCGGCAGGCAACATTTAATCAGCTGGAAGATCTGAAAATTATCGAATTATGATCTCTCGTAGGCTCGTAGCGTCGTAGCAGTTGTAAACTCGTAGCACGTTTTTCATCCTTATCCCACGTAAAACCTCATCGAAAAGCATGTAAACTAATAATTTACATAGTGCTTATTATTATTTATTGTTATTTATTTATTTATTATTATTAGCAGTGATAGTCTAGTGGTTTGACCGTCGGTTTGCTAAGTCAAAGGTCTCAAGTTCGAACCAAAGAAACGCACCTCTGATTTTTCGGATTCATGTGCTTATTGTATAATTATCACTTGCTTCGGTGAAGGAAAACTTCGTGAGGAAACCAGCGTTCCTGAGTGATATTTCCCGACGCCGACGGCACATAAGTCAGAGGACGACGGCGGCATAGAAATTCTGACACCAGCTTTTAGGCACCCTAACCACACGATAAAGAAGAAGTGCTTAATTGCATACCGGTCATTATATTGATCATTTTTATTATATTCCTCTACGTACATAATTATAAATACATCGCGCTAGTTTAATAGTGTCAAAGAGCGGTGTACCGACCCTAGTGATGCGATTGCTGAATTGCATTTTTTATATTGTAAAGCAAGGCTGCCAACCCCAGGCCCGCGAGCCACAATATGGCCCGCCAACGCATTTTAATAGGCCCGCCAACAGTGGTTAACATCGAAAACAAATTGTTTCTCCTAAACCCAATCTCAGTTAGCCAATATATTACAACGATCGCATTTTTTTTTTTGTGAAAGTATATTTGCAGCCTCAAGAGTCATCAAAAATTGGTTCAAAAAAAGCTGCCATTATTTAATAGATGGCCCGCTGGTTGACACGGAATCAAAACTTTGGCATCACATAAAGCTAATATAGTGGCGCCCTTTTTACACAGAACAGCAGCACTGTAGACTGCAGATTCCCTTTGGAAATCATCAGGCATGACGGCTATTTATGTGTGAATATAATGTAACTCATACAGGGTGATCAATGATCGTCGTGCATCCTGTTCGAGTCGTGAACTAATCGACGAAGGTGCCACCGAACCGGAACGGAACCGGTTTCAGTGAGCACTGTGGAGGCAAAGAGGAGAAGTGCATCTTTGATCCTAAAATAACATATTCCACATACGATGGGGCACTTAATAACGTGTCCTGGGTGTCCAGTTCTCTCAGTTCTGGGTCGACACAATTTAGATTACCGTCGACATGCTTAGAAGAATTAAAATATTTTAATGATTATAAAGTTTTGTGGATTTGACGGCCTCGTTGGTCTAGTAGACTGCTGAGCATGAGGTCCTGGGTTCGATGCCCAGGTCGGGCAAAATGATTTTTTTGTTTTTCCATCAAGAATTTCTCAGTTGCAGCCACGGAGTGTGGATTTGTGTCCGGTTTATAGCAATAGGCTCGCCCCCTATTACATGGGACTTAACCATAACTGGCGCAATGTGGGTGTACTATTAGGTACACCTCTAACTAACTCTTCGGGGATTACAGGCGTGATTGTGGTTTTTTCTACATTTGATTAACTCAAGCTTAACCAAATGACCAGGGCCTAGCCAACGTGACATTCTATCAGCGTAAAATTATATTGAATTAACATAATCTAGCGAAAAAATCATGTCAGTCCAGTATATTGCTATGAGTAACTCATGTCAGTCCGGTATATTGCTATGAGTAACTCATGTCAGTCCGGTATATTGCTATGAGTAACTCATGCCAGTCCGGTATATTGCTATGAGTAACCCATGGCAGTCCGGTATATTGCTATGAGTAACTCATGTCAGTCCGGTATATTGCTATGAGTAACTCATGTCAGTCCGGTATATTGCTATGAGTAACTCATGCCAGTCCGGTATATTGCTATGAGTAACCCATGGCAGTCCGGTATATTGCTATGAGTAACTCATGCCAGTCCGGTATATTGCTATGAGTAACTCATGCCAGTCCGGTATATTGCTATGAGTAACTCATGGCAGTCCGGTATATTGCTATGAGTAACTCATGCCAGTCCGGTATATTGCTATGAGTAACTCATGCCAGTCCGGTATATTGCTATGAGTAACTCATGGCAGTCAATATTGCTATTAGTAACTCTACTGATGAATTTATTCGTCTTTAAAAAAAGAAATAATTATATTGTGAACTCGATACTAATGAATGCAGGTAAACAATTTCCGTTATTCTTAATTGTTTTACTATAGCTATTATAAGTGCAATCACACAATCTGCCACTATCATATCAGGTACCTTGCATCTTCAATCGACTGATATGATGCAATTTTTATCGATTCTAGTTAACAAAAACCTCTGATAAATGCAATGAAAGACCGCCAAAAATACTTAGGTAACAAATAAACCAAGATCAAAAAACTTAACTAATACGGAACAATTGTTAAAGACAATTAGTTTTATTGGTGATATCAATACTAGTATTTGCGTGTTGCGCGAGGTACAAGCATCCCGCGTGCATTAACTTTAAAAAAAAAGTGGGGGTGGAGAGGGAGAGTTTTTGAAAGTTATTTAGACCATTTCATGAATCTGAAAAAAAAAAATGTTCAAAGGGGAGGAGAAGGGGGGCAACGGGGGCAATTTAAAAAAATGGTTTTTACTTTTCCGAGCCTCCTCTATACGAATCCGTAAAAAAAACAGAATATGGGTCTCTTAGTTTCCGAGATACGTTTGGGAGGGGGGAGGAGGGGGCAAAAACGGGGGGTTTGACACTTTTCCCCTTCTCGCGAGAGTTACTTGTTTACGAATCTGTCAAAATATACCCACGTCCCCATCCACCATCTGGGAGAACAATTATGTCAATCAGTCAGTGAGTGAGTCAGTGATAATTTAGCTTTATTTAGTACTAGCGACCCGCCCCGGCTTCGCACGGGTCAATGTTATACATATAAACCTTCCTCTTGAATCACTCTATCTATTAAAAAAAACCGCATCAAAATCCGTTGCGTAGTTTCAAAGATTTAAGCATACAAAGGGACATAGGGACAGAGAAAGCGACTTTGTTTTATACTATGTAGTGATAAATAAAATAATACGTTGCTACTATGTACATACCTAGATATAGAAAGCTTTGACGTCATAAGTCGAAAGTCATGATATGCCAATCTTTACTATCCATACAATATCAGGATTCATTAGGGAAAAGCCAAGAATATAAAAATTGATGACAACAGTTTGTTTCTGCATCACTCAAAGGTTGACTGGCAGAGAATGCCTTTATCATTAAGTTCGCCTTTGTAAGTACATGTGTTTAAAGTATTTATTAAGTAAATAAATGAAATACCTACCTACCTGTTTTCCTGTTACACAGAAGTACACTAATCAAATATATTAGATTATATAATAATAGATCCTTAATATTAGCTAAGTAGGTATGTTATGAATGTTATAATCATGTGTGTCTATGATTATTTACTATAGATATGTGTGATTGGTTGACACAATCGGCTGCCCGGTATGGCTTATTATTCAATTCAACGCGTAAAACTACAAAGCCAACCATCCATCTATATTCTATACATCCATCGAAAACTGTTTACTAATTAGATATCAAAAGTAGTTGATAACTAAACTTCAATATTTATCTCGCAATATTATTCAACAAGAATTATTTATTAACGGCAAGTGACACCTAAATTTATTTTGTATATAACAATGTAGGTAGTGAATATGGACATTTGTTCTCACTTTTTGTTCTATCCAACTGTGCTTTTGGGCTTTCGACCTCAGTGCAAATAAACTCTAACACGGAACTGTAGTACTGTTACGTCCCTGCACTATGACGTGCACGACAGTGCGGCATCACACATGACTGTCATCGATGTCGACGAACCACAACTAAGCACCGCTCTAAATGAATCGGAATAACAAACAAAAAAACCGTACATAATCGAAAACCGGTTCTTATGATATTGGCGGTCCAATTTGTAGTAACTGGGCCTTATCCGTTCCACTATCGTTTAGCTAAACTAAAACGTGCAATAAACTAAAGTTTATTAATCTCAAATTAGTATTTAATCCGTAGTTAAGTAAGCTTGTAATCTGGTAAATGAGTAGATTGGGAGAGTTTTTGAATACGGAACAGGAAACAGGCAACGAGTGTTTTAGATTTTTTACGACAGCATCTTCTGTAGCATTGTTGTCAAGTTACAGAATTTTGAGTTTCGGAAATGTTCTAGTCATACTCGTGTTTTGAGCTGTGGCGACCAAGTGGTCCTGACTTATGTTCGGTAAGTTGCGGGAGTTGAACATTATGCTTAAAAACTTTAGAGTTCTTTGTTCAATACACACTGGGTTCACATAGAGGATTTTTTCCTGCTGTCTAAACAAGCATAAACCCTGTCCAGGCAGTGTGAACGATATAGCTTGAGTGCCTGACCAAGCTCATCACCCACAATACTTCCCTCTGACACAGGCTCCCTATGTAATGATAGACATGACGGCTGACACGTCCCAGCGATTCCCGGTAACATTACAGGCTGATTAACCATGATATTTGTATCCAGGCCACTCTTAAAAACCAGTCATAACGCCACACTTCACAACATAAACTGCGTGTTCTAAATACGTGGCTACGATTGGCTGAATATAAAACAGAGCACAGATTTACCCAATAATTTACCCAGTTACGGGCCGATTATGTCTATCAAGTGATTGGCGCATTCGGTACGGTATTACGGATTCCACACGCGACTGTCCAGCTCGGGCCTGAGGGCCGACCGTTAGATACACGTGTTGATGTGTCCGTCAGGTGGTCCTAGGGTTGCCAGCCTGTGTCAATAAAATGGTACCCTATATAATACAATTTATATAGTCATCATCATCATTCTCTTGCCCTTTTTCTATCAAACATCCATACTTCTCTGTTACTCGTAACCTCAGCAGTCACCTTCTTTTTTAGCCATATCATATAACATCCTTCACACAGTCTATCCACCGTTTCTTTGGTCCTCCCCTAACATAGAGTATATATCGTACTCTTTTTCAGTCAGGCTTACTTTAAAACCTACTGTTAGCGATAGAATACGCTAAAATGCTTCATTTATATTGACTCTGACTATAATTTAAATTAATTCCATATAAATTCAAATGCAAAAAAAATGACATTGGAAAGTGCCGAACGAACGGGGCCACTTTTTGGGGGTCATCTAATATAATTTTGAGTTGACCTTCAAAAACTGCTGATTACCAGCCTACATAAATTGACTTTATTTTACAATAATGTAATCTCTGTAATCAGAAACACTTTATTTCTTCCAAAATATCTGGCAGCCCTAGGTGGACCCACGGGCTGGGACACGTTTGACCGACACTAGTGTTGTGACCTAGGGTGCTGTTGTTTTGCTTCCCAAGTAGTGTTGTGGATGGGTTACAATTCAATTGGTACTCTTTTTCTTTAAGCTTTTGGAATTGGGAATCTTCTTATGGGACTAAAAATATGAATGAATGTTATGAATGATACCTCATGGTCCTCTTCAAACCAACCTTCCATTGACATATCAATGTTTGAATGTGGATTGGTAGGTGTCTTACAGTTATGTGATGGATGTGATGTACTTCTGGTATGAACTAACGTCAAAAGTTATTTGATTTTTATTTTTAATCCTTAAATATTTTCGCTTCCTTTGTTCATCTCAAAAACCAGTATTTATCAAGACAAACAACCAACGACGAAGCAAGCGTCACTATGTGAACAACCTTAAACAAAAAATGGCATTTTTTATACTCAAGAATTCATGATCATTTGGTTTTTACAAACACGTATGAATATGTAAATAAGAAAAATATACGCATTTTTCACTAACTTCAGAGAAAAAAAACGTGTTTTTACGTACAATGTCAGCGTTTTATCAAAATGTAAATAAACAAGACGTGTTTCTTTCAGTTTTACAAACGTATGGCGATTTCATTTGTTTTTCTAGTTGCTAGGACTGACCTACTTATTAGCTGCTTATTTTTACCTACAATAATGACAGCTAGCTGATTCATCAGCTATTCTTGCATAATTTAGAAACAGATGTGACGTGGAACCCTTGCAACTGCAAAATAACATTTTGACGTCATTATAACCAATGACGACAGGTTGTTATTTTCAGTCTCCGTTTTCACGGTACCTACACAAGGTCCTACTTAGACGACTAATGCACGTTTTCGGTAACATATGAGCGACATCTAACTATAGGTGTAAGCCTGTTGCAGTGTTCGATTGTCAACTCTTGACGCTGAGCCTAGCAAATGAAAATCCAATGTCGTTATTTTATTTAGGCTATAATTTAGGTGACGCCTAGTTATTAGTGAAAATGACACTGGTTATAAAGGGTCTTAGTCTTATTTTATCGAATATACCTAATTACCTATATCGTATTCTATCCCTGGCTCGCCAAATCGCCATAGACCTGACCACTACCTGCATTTACCACAGACCCATTCCGATGATATCATAATTCAAACAGGTACTACTACCGCGCTCACAGACGGTCAACGACTTTTCAACCATATAGCTAATGAGCTATAAGGTTGAATGTGCGCGGTAGTACTTACAATACTGGAGACAGATTAGTGATAACAGTATGATGTCACGCATCGTATATTCCCCCTAATAAGTGCAACACTTAATAAACAAAGCAAAATACAATTATTTAGTTACTTAACCTAACCTAGCTTACTTTAAACACGTAATTTAAAGTAAGTTTAATTTGAACACCAGCAATAAGTAGTGGGTACGCATGCGCATGCGCAGTTCCGTGGCCGAGTGCCCGCGGTCAGCTGAGCGCACCTGCCGGTTAGTGACCCCGACCTGACATGTGGTGCTTTGTTCCTTCAAATAAAATATTTTACGTGAATAATTGTAGTAATTAATTTACCTAAAGAGATACTCGGAAGATATTGAAGATAATGGTTTTATGGTAGAAAGGTATTTGCATTTGGTAGCACCTTGTTGTCGTAGCAATCTATAATCGCAAATGCGCGGCTACGGTACTACGCGGCTACGCTACTACGCTGCTACGACTCAGTTACCCTATTACGCGGCTACGATACCAAGCGACCACGACTCAGATACGCTTCTACGACACTACGCCACAAAGCGGCTACGACGCAGTTACGCCGACTCTGATACGAAAACCATCTGTTTTCGTTCAAGTGTTAGCACTTGAGTTGAATGTAATGGTCATAAAGTACCTATCTCCTAAAAAAATATATAACATAAATATTTACATTCTGAAACCATTAATCAGTGAACACGGTTACGTATGTTGTTCCAATAATCTAATTATGTGTTACATAACCATTATCATTTGTATGTCGGAGTGTCAGGATTTATTCCGCTAGGCTTCTACATCATGTGGGCAGACGATGGGTTTCGTGCTATGAAAAGACACTGAGCGATACACTGTTTCTAGCATAACTAACGAATTACTTGAGATTACAACTTAGCAAAATAACACGGGGCACAATGAATCGGGTACAGTTCCAAGAGGTCTTAACTCGCGATCAGACACTGACTGACTGTCGTCCTGGCTCAGAGTCTACCATCAGGGCTCTGTGACAAGTGACGCTCTGATGTGGGTAGATTTGTAAGAAGATCGCGTGATATCACCACCGCGTGCTTGTGATTCATTTTAAGCCCGTACCAATGACCGTCTCCGACATGTATTTATGTAAATTTAAAAACACCTAATTTGAGTTCTTGACCTTTACGAGCGTAACCAGCGTAATCATTCTGGGTATTTTGGAGTTCAAACGTGTTCAGGTTAAAATACGATAACATTTAATATCGATAAGCATGACCACTGTTATCAAACTATTAATAACTAATGACCATTACTAATGTTATCACTGATAGTGCCGAGACCCGCTCTCTCATCTGCTTAGCCTTTTCCCAACTAAGTTGGGGTCGGCTTCCAGTCTAACCGGATGCAGAATACCAGTATTTTACAAGGAGCGACCGCCTATCTGTCCTGTAATACGATACCCCTTGGTAAGACTGGTTGTCAGACTTTCTGGCCACTGACCACCTGTAACGTCTGTCAAATGGCAGCTGAGACCAATGGCTTGACGTGCTTTCCGAGGTACGGAGGAAGCTGACTGAAGAGACCCATCCACGGACCAACCTAGGCTAGCGCGGTTTAACCTGACGATCGATACGAGCGGCTGTTTTAATGGATGTAATCCACCACACGCAGTCAGTGCGGGTTGGTAGCTGCCACCGGTCTTCAAATCTTCGGTACTAGGACATGTAGGTTCGTCACGATGTTCTGTTTTCGTTTATACTCGATCTTCAGTATAGACATCTTTTATTTAGCTAGGTTAGTAAAAAAATAAGAATTTTGGTGGTCATAAGATTTCAAAGAAATATCATGAAAAATGCGGTCGAAACTCAAAGAAAAAACTGGTTATTGCTGTACAAGACAAAGGTTTTACTTTTTGTGTTAATATTTGAGGAATTTTATTTCTCCTTAGGTCAATGCTAAATACTGGTTCTTTTATGACAGTGACCTCAGGAAGATCTCCTGGTCTTTGTCGTATGGTAGCCCAGAACAACAGAAATCTTAATAATAATGACTAAGACTTACATAAATAGTAAACTTAGGTACGTAGAGACTGGTCTGACCACCATAAGTTTCAGAAAAAGATCTTGTTTTGCTCCATGCTGTGTAACAGAATAATCACATCAAAAAAATTGAGGATTTATTCAATCATAGAAGATCGTTATTTAGCTTTAGTTAATTGGCTGTAATGACAACGGCCAATTAAAGAACCAAACAAAAATAAAGATGCGCTAAGCTACGTTCTTTGCCACTAATTAATGTCATCAAAATCATCTTAAAACAAAACGTTGTAAATCGCTAACTGTTCAATTAAAGAACTCTTTCGCTGAACAGTTAACTGCTACAATTATTTTTTACAATAGCACCGATTCGCTAGACTCAATCTAGATTCTAGACCATTGTCTAGACTGATTCGCCGATTGCTTTTTATGTTAGCTGATGTTAATGTCCAACTTTTTATAAAAAAGCTTAGTCACTTTACGGTAGCTTTTGAGGTATTGTATATTTAAATACCTATATACTTCGTTCATATAAAATCAAGCCAGTTATAAATTTAAGAGACTATATTGTTCTTTTCATTTGGGTTTACTTACGGCCGTTTTCAATAACTAACAGTTAACGGAACGATGCTATCTCAGATAAACAATTAAACGAACATCTACTGTCAACCCTCCGAAGGACAGACTGATAAGTGACCTAAATAGGATATTCCTGTCAATTCATTGCTAACTTTGTATAAAGAAACACCGATAGCTACTAGAGTAAGGCATATTAACTAACCGTTACACGAAAGTAAGTTAAAGAAAACGGCCGTTATTCATGATTGCTTTACCCATTGCCCTTAGTATTCATTACATTATTCGTAAAAACCCATCGTACGGGGTCTTTTTACGAAGCGTCTCCCTCATTTACAACTCTACAAAAATCCAAGATCATTTATTTATGGGCGATATTTTTTTTAAAGCACAATACTTTGGTGTAAAGCTATTCTGGTCAAAATGTGTCAAAAAAAAAACATTTATTTGCATAAGCAAGGTACAGAAGGTTGGTAAAAAATTACAGAATTGTTCTCTCATTCTGCCTTTAATTTCGGCGTGCAAATATAAAATAAAATAAAATTACATATTTGATTTAAATTAATTATGCATGCAGTCTTTAAACCGATAATCCCATTAAAATTGTATTATTGAATTAAATAAATGTCAATATGAAAATAGTCAGTTTGGCTTAGCACAGTATATTTTGTCTTAAAATGATTCCTGCCACTTCTCGCATAACCTGCCACACTGCAAGTAGTACATACATAGAGACGGGAACATGACTAGTTCAAAGTACATGCTAATTAACGTTCATAGATCTAGACCAAGACTGCTCAACCCCAGGCCCGCGGGGCGACGATTTGAATTGGCCCGCCAAAATTTGTCAGCTGACGATATTCTTTTGAAAACAGATATCAAGCAAACAATG
Organism: Eugnorisma glareosa; assembly: GCA_947578425.1. Taxonomy (NCBI): domain Eukaryota; kingdom Metazoa; phylum Arthropoda; class Insecta; order Lepidoptera; family Noctuidae; genus Eugnorisma; species Eugnorisma glareosa. The sequence goes on from OX387959.1 coordinate 18,692,048, forward strand.
TCCAATTAACTGAAGTTTAATGTTAAAAGGTACTGTAACTGAAGTAGGTAGGTATCTATCGGTACAATTACAAGTTTTTATCTACTAGATGGTCCGCCAGTTGACACGGAATCCATATTTTGGCCCACCTTTAAAATAAGTAATAAGATTTTCGAAACTTTATCAAATGCATTTTTTTTTTCGTATGAGCAATCTTCAAATAACCCCTCCCGCTCTGGTCTGAGCAGGAGGGAGTGTCAGACTTTTACTGACTAAAACCCATCCATGTTCCTTCCTTTGCCCTTTGTGTTCCAGGGCCGCGGTATCTCTTTCGAACAGTCCCGCAACCCTGGTAGGCATCGGTCCTTTCGGACCCCTTCCTGTTCCTTCCTCATTCGTTTATCATATTATCTCTGGTAAATCGGACAATCTCATCCTTGCCCTTACCTTTCTAATCTAATTACTAATTAGCAACCATCTCTATAATGATAAGGTGGACATTATAACACGTAGATAAGGTATCGATGTATTGATGTACTGCCATGTGAGGTAGCTTTGGCCAACGATCCGTATCAAAATAGTTACATCATGCAATGAGGCAACGAGAGAAAGTTCCATTGTTGTCCAACACATACCCAACTAAGTGGGTACTTACTTATACTTAGTACTGTAATTTTATGCGAGAAATTAATATCATAGCTAAAGTGTGGGTAATTCATTATGAATAGAGTCATGTATGTTATAATATAATGTGTAGTACATCTAGTATGGAAATTACCTGTAGGTAGGTAGTGGAAATATCACATAGAAAACCCGCGAAAAATAATGTCACCTAAAAGAAAACCTCTAGTGCGAAGAAAACACACCGTGTAAAATAAAATATTCTCCGTTCCTCGCCGGGTCGGTAATTAATAAATGCGATCAGGTAGTAAGATTAAAACCACCATAAAGCATAAATAATTAGAATACCATTTGTCCAGCCATTTCCGACATAATTCGGATTAGCATGCGGGAGAAAATTCTGTAAAGATTTACAGAATTTTCTCCCGCACCCCTAAATTGTTGTACCCCTAAGTACAACTACTTAGTTATTTAATTGAAATGCTAAAGCTAATTTGATATGTAGCCATGGTACTTACATAGACAGAATAAATGAATGGTTTATTCTATGTTTGAAAAACAGTTCAACTATTCTGCAAAAAGAAATTTGTATTGATAAATACAGCAAAAAGTTATCGTGAATGCTATTACGGTGTCTTTTACACAACGGTATTGCTATTTTAATTGAGCAAAATCCAATTGGAGCATGAAAATGCGTTGAATATGAATTTAATGAATTAGTACTCTAACTTTACAATGATGGTTTCGATGTTGTGTTTTTATTATTTATTAGGTCAATCCAACATGAATCACAAAATAAAGTTATGGGAAATGCAGAGAAAAAGAAAACGGAGCTTTATTGTATATGTAGATATGCGCAGCGCCATCTAATATCGAATAGCAAAAGTAAATAAGTTACTTTTGCTCTATTTCTTTTGGTTACTTGGTGTTTTTTATTTAATTGTATCTCTACTAAATAATTGTATTTCTTCCCACAGGTGATACTGGCAGCACTCACGCTTTATACCTCGAAACGATAGTCGAGGAAACGAGCGATGACTTGCGTTCCGAACGTTCCTCTGCCGCAACATGGCTCTCAGATTCAGATGCAGATTCTGTCATCCATGTGCGTGGCACTCAAGGTAATTTTCAGTAATTTATATGTGCAAAATAGAAGATAGAGGAATAATATTTATTTTAATATTTTAGTAGAAGTAACTTGTCTAAACTGCATGGCTTTATTTTCATTTCGCGCCATCTATAGGGCAGTAGCGGTACTTTTAAAACAACAAGCCGACTAAAAGTTTATAAAGTAGTGTACAGATGGCGCTGTTTCAAATAAAATAAAAAATAAGGGTGACTCCACATACAAGACCACCAGGGCACACCAGATTATTTAGTAATTACATTAAACAACATGAATATTAGACCGAGTCCTTCATTGTGTCTAGACCAGCTTTGGCAAGTACATTGAATATTATCCTACATATCTCTTGGACTAGTTCCAAGTAGTAGAAAGAATACTGATTTCTATTCGGTCATTGTCATTGTCGCCGTCTGGACGTGGCGACGTGCCGCGTTTCGGGAGAGTTTCAGTGTAACGTGTTTAGTTCAGTGCTTGACGGAGTTTGTTTCCCATCAGGGTCAGAGTGCGACAGCGAGTCAGAGCGCGAGTGGGCGTGCCCGGCGAAGCGCAGGCGGCGCGAGCGCGCCACCTCGCCCGCCAGCTCGGGCTCGCTCTCGCGCTCCTCCAGCCTCGCGCAGTTCGAGTCGCTGGAGAGGTCCTGCGCCGCACCCGCGTCGCCCAGCCTGTCGCCCGACTCTCTGGAGTCTCCGCCGCCTTCCCCGCCGCCCACACGCGTTGCCGCGCCTCGCACCCACCTGTCTGCCGAGAACCTCAGCGAAGACAGCGGCTACAGCGAGCGCTCGCGCCGGCCGCCCCCGCCCGCGGCGTGCCGCCCGCCCGAAATAGCGCACCGGACGGCCGCCGGCAGCGCGCCCTGCCTGGCTGCGGCGCCCGACTCGCCCAGTGCCGAGCGCCGCCCGCCCCGCGCTGCGCGCGCTCTCTCTCTCCCCGCCGAGCTCGACGTGTGCGCCGAGCCGCGCCGTCACGCGGCGCACCGCGCGCGCTTCCGACAGAGCTTCGAAGTGTCCGACAGCCTCACCGTCAGCGTGGCCGACCTCACCGCGCTGGACTACCGGGGGGGCCCGCGGCGCCCGCGCCTGCCGCCCCCGCCGCCACCCCCCAGGACGCCCCGGAATGTACCACCACCACCACCACCCCCGGTCGAAGTGGTCGTCCGACAACCCACCGAGTCACCCGTACGGGAACCTAGTGCCGGCAGTGATTCTACCACCGAGTCCGAGCGAGCTTTCGCCAGAGAGATGGAAGCGACGGCGCGCCGGCTGGACGAGACAGCGCGGCGAGCGCTCGCTGAAAGTGAAAACTACGACCGCGAACTGTCAGTGATGACAGCGAGACGATTACACGACTCGTGGGGCGCCTGGGACGACGTGCTGGACGAGCTGCGCCGGCGCATGGACGGCCCCTCCCCTTCCCCCTCACCACCACGCACGCCCTCCCCCGACCCGCTCAGAGAACCAGTGTTTACATCCACACCGCTGAGATCATCGTGCGACGCTAGAGTGAGATCAACACCGGAGTTGCGCGCACGAGCCACCCCTCACAGAGAGACGCCGGAGGAACTGCGCGCGTCCCTACAGTTGGTGGCGCCGCCTCCGCCTGGCGCAGCGCCGCCGTTGCGCTCCGTGTCCGCGGGCTCCAAGGGAGTGACGTTCTCGCCGGTAGTCGCAGAAGTGAGCTGGCGAGAGACGAGTACGAGCACCACGGAGAGCGAAACGACCGCGAGCGACGACGCGGACGACGCCGAAGTGGTGGTAGTGGAGGGGGGAGGCGAGGAGCCGCGCGCGCCGGCCGCAGAGCGCGCTGCCGCCATGACGGAAGCGGGCGCGCGCGCGCCGCGCAGCCGCATCGCCGGCTTCCTCTCGCGATTCGCGAACTTCCGATTTTCGGGGCGCAAGGAGAAAAAAACAAGGGGCGCAGGCGCGAACATACGACCCTCTACGAACGGCGCGGCGACGGCGGCAGATGCGGGGCAGGGACCGCGCGGGCCGGCCGCCGGGCCGCAGTATGTGCGCATCCCGCTGAAGGAGGAGGGTGTGTCGCGGGCGCCGGGGCCCCCGGTGGCGGGCGGCGTGGCGCACAAGCCCCCGCGGCCGCGCGCGCCGCCCGCGCCCCAAGCTGGCGTGCTGGAGACGGACGTGGACACACAGCGCACCGTGTTGCACGCGCGCTCGCTGCTCGCGCTGGCGCCGCCAGACCAGCGCACGCCGCGCCCCCACAAGTCCATGGAGTTCCTGCTCGACAAGGATAACGTGCAGATCGTACAGGTGAGTCCCATTACCATTACACTTGACACCCTCATGCAGGTCATCGTTCGCGACACGACGGCTCGAGCTGCAATGTTTACAAACAGCGCGATCGATGCCGGGCGACGACCGGCCGGCGATGCCTCCCCTTCCCCGGCAGTATACCATACCGTATGACATCGTTATGTATTGCACTCCAATACACGTATTTCGGCTAAATGTTAGATACGGGTAGCGAAAGCGTAGATACTGTCACGCGCTGCGTCGGTACGTGCTTCTGGCACCACAACGATGTAAGCCGGGGCGAGCTTGAAACCGTCCCCGACCGACCATTCAACGTCGGTCTCATGAAGACCCCTCAGTATTCGTTTGAGCGACTTAATAAGCACAATGCATCAAGTCCGTTAACTTCGTAATAAATTACCGGCGGCCGCTATCCCCGGAGGGACATTACGCCACTATGCGGGTCGGATCACACGCGATACATCGAGCAGGACGGAGGTGAAAGTGCGCACATCTGCACTGTCGCTAGGCATTATGTTCGCACTCCATATCCGTCGCAATAACAACGGTGGGCGTACCTCATTGTAAATGTATCAAAGTGTGACACGCGCTGACTATGAATATCCGCAACAGCGCGCTCACTAATCGATTTTCGTCCATCAATAACTTCTCGTGTACGAGTTTCCTTCCGCCATCCATCACCCCTTCCGCCGAGATAATGACGCAAAGTAGATATATAAAGCTACCGAGCTTAGCAGCCTCAGATAAGATAACAAAAGGAACAAAGGGAGCGGATAACAGCGACTTCTGGAATTAGATCGTAAAGCGCTCAGCGCAAGACAAACCAAAGGTCTTGTTATATAACCAACAACAAATCATTTATTCGAAGTAGAAATACGTTGTCTCAGCTGTTAGGTACGATGCGGCTCATAAGGCTTGCATTGAAAAGGTATCGTCTATCACCAAGCATCATCGAATTACACCCAGACAAGCATTTCATGCCACTCCTAAAGAAATAAAAGAGGCAGAAGTCCTATTGTAATCTTAGACACGGCCAGAGATTTCTACACCTCTTCCTATTCTATGAATTGCGCCGTCGCCACTACCGCATCAAACACAATACTACGGAGAGCATTACATTCCACAAAAACTATTCTACATGTTTCTCACGGCAATCAGCTGTAATTTGGTGCCACTTAATAACACGCATGACATAATCACGTCATGAGTTTAACATATTCTGTACAAGAAGTGACACTGTGTCGCGTAGTTGAAAAATGAGGGCACGAATGCACCGTTGCACTGTTATCTATATTCAGTGACAGGGTCCTAGTTGGAACACTTAGGTAATTTCTGCCCATGACACACTAATCGTATTGTACATGATGTCACTGTTTACCGTCGTGAATAATTCCTCTACATTATTACAGTTTATTTCCTTAAGGTTATTCAAACGTCTCGAGAGACCTGAGTGTGTATTATGTCGATACTTGTCTGTGTTGTTAATTCAAGAGACGTTTTTGATATTATACGCAGTGAAGGTGTTGTGTAAGGTGTGTCTAAGAACGAATTTGATTGAAGATGGCACAGTTGGTGTTGGATTTAGAATTTCTAATTTAAAAAAATTACCTTCCTATCAGAGATTTGCGATTCAAAGGTGCTAACGTTGATAAATTTAATATACACAACAGAACCAAAGCAAGGAATAGATCAGATTGTTTAAACATCACACAATTGGAACAGCTGAAATTGATTCAATAAGACTCCATCTAACCACGAAAATGAAACAACTGAAGTTGCACAATAACCCAAATTGTGTGAGCCCAATTACTTCCAAGTAAGTCACACGGCCAAATAAGATACTCGGCTTTTGTTTCTCTTTACCACCATAATAGTAGGAATGTCCAAGGGCCATTGACATTCTTGGCCATTCATGAGAATTACAAACAAATTTCTATTGGCCTCGTCCGACTTGATCAAATCTGACCTCGTACACCGCTAGATACCTAAATGGAACTGTCAATAATGTATTTGTGCAATAATTAGACCTAGAAATAAAAAGGTTTGCGATTTTGCGAATAAACACGTTGTTTGGTAACAAAAATCAGGATAATTAAACACAATATCCTGTTAGCTAAGGATAACCCTTGATTTAGGTAACTCGTGACACAAACGGAGCTAAAGACAAATAAGATTATTCGCTCCATCAATCAATCAGCCGGTGAAACTCATTAGACTTTCATTGTAATTGATTGATGAGATCCACGGCTGAACATAGGACTCATTAAAAAATTCGGTAACAGAACCCAATTTGCGATTTATTTTCTTTCGTCCTCATCAACTTTCTTATTGTATTCAAATATTAGGCATTTAAGAAAGCAAAAGGACCAACATATTATGTACTTCGAAATACACAAAAGATACACGAATTCCCCGACAAAATTGAATTACCTGAGCTATACAAAATTACGGTTTCTATTCGCAATATCACTAAAGTGATATTAGATTAAGCTCGGCAAGCGATATTACACACGTTCATCTTTTAGACATATTGCATCTACAACGTTCGGTATATTATTAGATTTTATACAAAATCTACTTACCATATCAGTTCGGTAGACATGGCTTTATGATACGTTTCAGAAAATAACGTTAGAGTAGTTGAAAAGGTACATCTCGAATGCTACAGAACTGTGAAAGTCCGCTTTAAATATTCAAGATACCTATTTGTAATCTGAAAATATATTCAGCGTTGCATATTCAAAGCTTTGAGCTGTCTCGGTCCTTTGATGTGCGTTTCTAGTTTCTACTTATCTAAAAGCTTTATTGAGGAAATCAATGTCGTCTACAGATGATGCAGACTTCATCTGAACATCGACTAAAACATTTTCTAAATTAAATATTCAATGGGAACATTCTCTCTTCATTGTTATAAAAAGGGTTATCCCTATAAAGGAGACTCCCCAAATTAAAATCTTCAATAGGAATGTCCCTTTCTCCCAAAAATTGTTAACCTTTTCAGTCTTTTGAGCCACGTAAGGTACGTGACAATTGTTATTCTATTGTCAGCTTCGCGGTCAGTGAAAGCCTAAAGAATGTTTCTCTCATGAACTGAATAACTTTATTTTTTATTAAAACTGTTAGGGCAGGCAGTATTATTGGGTTCCTCAATCAGAAATGTTACATTAGCAGCCACGAAAATTGCATTTATGTCCGGTTCATGCTAATAGGCCCCTATTTCATGGGACTGAAATACATAACTGTGGGTGTACTATAAGATACACCTGGCTACCCTTTCAGGGCTTGTACTCGTAGGTGTGCTGTTATGCAAGGGCTGTTTCTCAGGATGCGCCAGACAGATTTATATCAAAGCTGTTATGTCAGCTAGGTCAAACAGGACCAGATATATTACAACCGGTCGGGTCATAGCCCAAGTATTTTATTTAGCGACCTTGTTTGAAATTGCACGACAACCGTGAGATTTTTTGCAGATAGACGCGCTGTTGCAATAATTATGGCTGCTGATGCTGTAGAAACAATAGGTTACGTGGCGCTGTTATTAAGTAACATTTGATTTGAGATTAAAGAACTGAATGTCGATTATGGATTGCAAAATTATGTGGTGAAGTACTTCTGTACGCTTGATTAGAAACTTATGGATTGCAACATAGTAAATTCTCGTGATTGGCGTTGGAACTTTTTTCTTTAAACAGATACACATTTTAACATGATGTTATTTAAGTATTGCGTTCCGTATAAAACGTTTGCACGAAAGCATAATATATTTATTCACAAGTAGCATTCATTCGACACCATAATGTTTATCTACATCAAACTGCAAACACTGTGAGCCAAAAAAACAGACACCACTTTACAAAAGTCAAAAGGAACGCTATAAAAACGCTTAACTTGTCAGAGGTCAGCAGTGTCGTCATTCCGACAGCACCGAACACTGCTGCGATTATGTATGTATGTATGTTAGTCATACAGACGGAATACTAACTGCATACCGCTATATCGCGCGTGATGTTATGGGTACCAGCTGGGTAGCTAATTAAAGAGACCGCTGTTTTAGGGGCAACTTTGTTAGTGGAATGGTCGGGCTCTGTGGGGGGCCAGAACAATATTCAGAATTTAAAACGCTATAACTAGGCCATAACTGTATGTTGCTACTTGATACGAAAGCCTCTTGTTCTAGACATATTTGATAACGTTATTCTATGAAATTAATCTCGAAACTTAGGTATCTTTGACATCATAGACAATTGGGTTAAAATAGACTGATACACCTACATAATGGAAATTACAATATCTTTAATCCTCTCCGTCTTCTAGCGTAAAGACAAAACAACATGTAAGCAATAATAATATTATGATATTTGTCTGTGGTCGCCAATATTATCTTGGAGCAGACTTGCTGAGTACAATAATGTTCGTAGGTAGATCACGACCAATCAAAATAACTCTCGTAGAACTCTTTAAAGATCCATATTCAACAGCAACTCTTGTACGCACTTACCCTAATAAATTTGTTATCAAATTCAATAGAGTTCGGTAGTAATAAAGCCGTAAACCTCAATAGTTTCATGACGCGATATAAGCACCTGTTACACTTGAGGTTGGCGCATGGAACTTATTGTTAAAGTAACGACTATGAGTAACCGTTGTTATTTCTCTATAAATAACGAATAAAATCTAGAACAGTTTCTACGAATGCTGATATTCTCTCAAAGAAATATCATGTTTGTTTGAAACATGGTATTCAGCTTTCAGTGTATTGATTCGGCCTAGTTTTTTCGAAATATTCCATACGTAAGGAATCAAAGGTAAATTGTAAACTGGAACGGATGAAAAGAAGCTTTTTTTTCGTTGCCAAATGTAGCACGGGTTTTTAATACTTACTTTCTCCTTTTTTTTTTCAAAACAAACTCGTTATAGGTCTGTGGTTTGTATTTTCTTTTATTTTTCTCGTGTGAATGTTTATAAATTGTCATTGCTGCAGCTTTTATAGCACTTTAATGATACTTTCTTTTCACACATGCTATCGTACCTACTTCGCAATGTGGACTCAATGGAGTTGGCCGCAACAGATGTCGTATAAAAGCAAAAAATAAGCAATTTCTACAACATGTGTGGTAAAATAAATCTTACTAAAGTAAACTAAAAGGATACTGAACGATTTTGCATCTTTTCTTCTCGCACAAAGAATCTAATATCAATACGTAACATATTCATCCTAAATAGAGGTGGCTCAAAGCGCGTATATGTCCGACTATTCTCCGGATATCCGACTACCTGCCCGGACGGTGGCGGTTAAATTAAATCCAGTGTATCCTGCGCTCCGGACTAACTCCCACAGATGTAAGATATATCGGAAATATAGAGAGGAAATATTACTCTATGAATTTATTGAATCGAATTTGGTCGGAACTAGGTAGGAGGTCATTGACTCGTTTGGAGGGAAACGGATATATTATTTGAATAGGCAAATATACTGGTAGAGCTTATTCGTGTCATGTTTGACAATATCAATGGAGGTGGTATCCTTTTTACGCAATACCTCTTAGGAAATGAGAATATCTAAAAACCAATTATTTCTCATAAAATAATAGTCCCGACATTGTAGATACCCTAACAGGTAAAAGATATCATACACCAAAATACCTACCACACATTTTACTCCTAAAAAGGAATAGTAGCACAAATATCCTTGTTTTTCAATGAACAACGCAAGAAAATTACCATCTGCGACGAGCTCTAACTAATAACTTCATACCAAGTATATACATATACATATTTACGTCATACATAATACTAGTCGTACATTAGAAGATCTTTGCACAACAGCCACATGTTGGGATGATGTTACAATTGGGATACACTGCGATGACTCACTGACTCGTCATCCAGAACGACATAAACACAACGTTAGTCACTCACTCCATTTTTTAAAGAGTCTATTTGTCCGTGGTTTTCTACGTATATGGTCTCTTTTGTGGTGTTGATGGCATTATCAGCCATGGATTAAATGACGTCAATGGGGGCTATCGTTTTTGAGCTCACCAGATGGCGCCACTGTCGCTTATGGTCATGTCAATAATTCTATTTTATACTTAAAAGTATCAATAACTTCATAAAAAGTTTATTTTAATACGTATAACAATATAGTGTAAACTTCATATTATTATAATATAATATAATTTATTTACAATATTCTCCCTAAAATTAGCAAGCATGAAACATTAAAAAATAATTTTACCTCCAAGTACTAACTTGTAAGATCATAAGTTGCTACTTAAAATCTTCAAGCCATAATTAATCAGGTATAGCTCAATCTACACAATTATATTTAAAATTGTGAATATTAGTAAAAATACGTGATAAAAAAGCACACAACGCGTGAATTTTCTATGACATCTGACATTTCAGTGCCCTCGCGCTACACTAGCGCCTCTAGCGGTGAATTCACACGCGATCCCCCATTGATGAACTATGCCTGAATTGTGGCTAATAAGGTCATACGACTTTAGGAAACGAATAGATAGCAATTGATTTTTTTTTTCTATTTTTCCGCTAATAAGTCCTTTCAATGGCTTCGTAAGTTTTTAACAATTTTAGATAAAAAGATATGAGTTTTACACAAGTGGGTTTGAAAAGCTTCGTCAAATAATTTCAGCACTATTTTTGCCAAGTAAAGTGAAAACAAAATGGTTTAGGTAAAAAATATACCCCTTTAAACCTGGCAAAACGCGCATGCGCTAAAAAGCGCCCTCGTAACCTTTAGCAGCTTTATCTAATGTTACAAGGTTGAAACAAAAAACACACACCACACGTAATTAAAAGGCTATCCAATTAAAGTTCCCGTTAGACAGTATTAATTTAAAATGATCACAATGCGAATCCACGCGTCCTACTTTCAAACGTAGGTAGCGCTTTATCCGGGCAGGTCTATTGAGCCGGTTATCCGGGCCTATTTATCTGTTAATATCTGGCTCATCTCTAGTAGAACAGACATTGTAAAGTTTAGGTTGTAGACAGTCTTGCTTTGTTTTTCAGTAGAATATAGAACATATATTTTCTTGAATGTGGGTATAACACCGTCTCCCTGATGGCGATTGGCAATCGCTTACATGGCGTTTCTGCAAAAGCTTTTTGGACGCATGTCGTTTATGTAAAATATTTTCGGACGCTTATGTCACTTCCATGCATTTTTGACGTTTCCATCGACGTCATCACTGATAGGCTGTCATTTGTGCTTCTAGTGTGACAAATGTAAAATTTATAATGACAGTGCAATGCGTACTTGTTTTATGGAATAAATATTTTTATTATTATTTTCTTGTTTTTTTATTGTTTCTTTTCATTTAAGAGAGCCTAAGAAACCTTACACGCGGGTCAGAACCAAGGATGTAAGGTGAAAAGATAGAAAAAGTGGATGATAATAATGTACATACAAGAAGTCAAAAACATTCGGGTGATTCGACAGGTGTTGAGAATGGTGGCTTTTTTCAGCATTTAGAGTGTGTGATTACTTGATTAGGCTCTCCTTAATAAATCTTTACGATGTAAAAGTAGGGGGCGGGGGGAGGGGATTATTGGTTTTCATAATCACAAACATACTACTACGTACGTGCTAACGAACAAGAAAGAGGGTAGACCGATTTGTCTGCTCATAAACACCCACCTGCAATAACTTCAGTTTATCCGTGAACTGATAATGGTGCTTAATTGCAACAGCGCCGAACTATCGGGAACTCAAAATCAACGGTAAACATGGTAAATATGCCGTTTCTAGTGTTAATGATTACGTACGTACTGATTAGCAGAAACATAGGTCTTCGTATTTTTGGTGAATTATCGACCATCCGGGAGGATATGTATCTAATATTCTATAAGTTATAGTTTCCACCATAAAACCCCTTGGTTGGTTTCCCTTAGACCTCTTTTATTTTAGTTCATCCACCAATCATAATTCATAATTCCACTCCGAGAAATGCAATGCTTTCCTAAGCCAAGGGCTTACATCTAATATTAGATGTAAGCCATCTAATATTTCAATTAAGGAATATATCCTATAACTCATTTTGTTATGAAAAGCTAATGCACTGTAAGCTTTTCAAGGAATTATGCCTTAGCATTCCAATGACGTGACATTAGTAGTGTATGATAGTTGTTGAGTGAGCATTATACTCTGCAATACAGTGTACAACTTTAGCATATCAAAGCTCTGAACAATTTCTATTTTTGAGCGCACTCTTGTAAACATTTCCCGTAGGTATGTTTGCTTGCTATCCTTGAATTCCACTGAATGTTATGTTTGATTAGCGTGTTGAAAGTAACGTAAACTTGTTAAACGAATTTGTTTTTTCTTTCCCAAAAATTCCTCGAAGAGCCCAACTCTTCACTCTTCATACAATTCCAAGGAGTTTCTATTTTCTGCGAACTCTAAAATTGCAAAGAATAGAAGCACCCACGTTATCCTTCTAAAGCACCAGCTCTAAGGATATCGTAGGCATTTCCTAATAATATTCTTGTTTGGCCCATAAATATCAACTCAAAGGAGCGTGGGAAGTCTTTTGAAAGCTCAATTGCCTGTGCTTCATTGTAATTCAAACCCGGAGAAGTAAATATTACGCCATAAATATCGATAAGAACTTGCTTTACGCCTTACTTCCACCTCTATTGACGTACTTCAGTTCATGTCTTTGCTACAGAATTTGAACACAATTTGCCTACGTTTCTGCTAGAAATTGGACGTTAAAACAAGAGCAAGAGAGTGTAGGTTTATATGGGTTTAGTTTCTCTTAGTAGAGCCGTAAACGTTTTCCGCTCGCTGACGATTACGCGCTATTTCGTGACATGTCGTTTGACAGCTAATAAGAATGGCGGGAAGCAGATCGTCACCTGTCAATTTGCCGCCAATTGAGTTAATTTCCTGTTACTTTACGATCTAACAAGACCATGCAACGTTGGTAATTTTGCTTATTTGTCATGAACGTTGTTTTTTTAATATCATTGTCTATTTTCCTTATGTTTTCCCTGTATTTCTTATTTTGTATTTTTTATAAGTGCGTAGGTACTCTTTGAGTCGGAATTGGACATTGAATTATCCATGTGACCTTATGAGGAGAGGAACATGATTTTATTGTTAATTGATAGGGCAGCTATTTATTAATAGATAGATAAGTACATTTCTTAAGATGCCTCTTAATTGCCCTCAGTTTAAATGAGAATGAGAATTTATTCCATCCATTATTTATGTGAAAACCTTTCAAGCAGGCATGCGTGATGCGTGCATCGTGAATTCGTGATATACTCTCGCCATAGTCGAAATCTTCAATTTAAACTTGAAGGCCGAACTAAATTATCTCTCGACAGCCTTGCGTATATGTCTAGAGAAAGTTATGATTATCCCATGATGAGATTACATAATATTATAACAATGGAACGTTTAGTTAAGAAAAATAATGTCGGTTTTTGTAAAAAGGAAGATATTTCCTTAGAGGTAGGTAAATATGACAAATGCAGATTTATCCTTTCATCATGTAAGGGGACCTAATAATTATATTAGGTAGGGACGGCGCGTTCGTGTTCCACGCGCGCCTCAAAGAGAGTCAGCAAACAGGAAGGGGTCCGAAAGGACCGATGCCTGCCAGGGTTGCGGGACTGTTCGAAAGAGATACCGCGGCCCTGGAACATAAAGGGCAATGGAAGGTACATGGATGGGTTTTAGTCAGTAAAAGTCTGACACTCCCTCCTGCTCAGCCCAGAGCGGGAGGGGTTATTTGATGATATCCCATCGACAAAAAAAAAAAAAAAAAAAAGGGACACTATATTATAGGGCCATAAATACAGTAATAAAATCAATACTTATGGACTTACCTACTCATTTTTCCATGCCTTGTCTTCTGCCTAGCCTTTTCCCAACTATGTCCGGGTCGGCTTCCAGTCTTACCGAATTTAGCTGAATACCAGTATTTTATATGGAGTGACTGCCTATATGACCTCCACAACCCAGTTAGTACTGGGTAATACGATACCCCTTGGTAAGACTGGTTGTCAGTTATTCGGTCCACTGACTACCTGTACCTAACGGCTGTCAAAGATTTAATGACAACCGGGATCAACAGCTTAACTTGCTTTCCGAGGCGCGGAGGAAACTCGGTATGTAATGGGTGGTCACCCGTCCACGGACCAACCTAGGCAAGCGCGGCTTAACCTGAAGATCGACATAAGCGGCTGTTTTATTTAGCCACAAGCTCCTCATAATTTTTGCATGCCTCATTAATTTTAAAGTAAGAATAAAAACTCTTATTTTAAAATGGCTATAAATCTAAAAAACCTTCTCAATCCTAACAACTACTTCTGCGAATTTATTTTCATTCTGTTTCATGTTTCCAACCTTTCATTAACAAGTATGGGTTACTTCACTAGCGGAATGTGGCAGCCATATTCAGTAACGTTGGCGGAAGCTCGGTTTAAATTTGGAATAACATCGTAACCACGCAGACGATCGTCGAATGCTAATTCTACAACTATCCCATTTGAATTTGGAACGTTCCCGATGAGCCATGTTCATCGTATGGCGTATGGTGCAAGGGGCCAAAAGGAGCTTAACTTTAATTCGAAGAATCTGCTTTGATGTCCAAAAGCTGATTATTTGTTATAATGCAACTTAAGCACTTTAACGATTAGGATTAGACGTTGCACGTAGTATGCAATGTAGGTACAGCGCCTATTTCAAGTTACAATACCTCTCTAGTTTGTCGTAAATGTTGAACACATTCAAACCAATATTTTTATTACAGCAAACTGTTATATCCTTTTACTTAAAATTTATTCAAGACAAGATTACCATTAAATCAACTTTAAAACTGACTACAAAGCTTTGACGACGTTTATATTCATATTCACTATCTCCAAACGGCTTACACAAGCGGCTGGCAGCCATTTTTCAATTTATTCGACGTCCATTTCAAATTGCATTAACAATAGTCGTATCATGGACTGTGGGATGAGGTGGGATCCAGTTACTGTTACTTACTGAAGTAGACAGTTAATCCTTTAGAAACTGACCGTAATTTCATTTTAAACACTTCCTTTGCGAAAGTCATCGCTTATGCTAATAAGGAAATGGAACGGTCTCACTGCTGAGTGAGATAGAAGCGACAAAAAGTGTTCTAACGAGGTTTAATGAGATCTAATGAAAGGTCTGATTTAAAAAAAAAAACAACGTCCATAAACTATTCTAACTTTAGACGATCTAATGAACAAACTTGTCTAATTTGAAGTTCTAAACAAGTCATCTGTCTATTTTACTAAACCTTGACCTTCATATGATTGACGTAGATTTATAGAAGGCAGTTTATTTATTTTATCCTCTGCAAAGAAGCAATCTTTTTTCAGCATAGAAAAGATTGCAGTCTGCCAAAGCCGCTGATTCATATCGTTATTTACAATCTGTGCAAATCTCGAGTCAGCTGTTTCACGGAGCGATAAAAAAGTAACGACCACTCATCGCCCTCAAGTATTTAATCGCCGAGATTATTCCTCTGACGTCATAAAACTGTCATTAAAGCTTTTACCCTACTAACAGAAGCAGGTAAACATTTTGGAGAATTATTTTGTGTCACTTGAACCTTAGCGTGTAATTTGATAGATTGCGGTACACACTTTGAAAACTTTGGCTTTGTCAAAACGTTTCAGGTTTGTAGCCCTACAGGAGTTATAAATAATGAGATAAGAGTTAGCTGTTTGTACTTAGAAAGCTTCTTGGAAAGACGAAGCTGGATAATAATGTCAAACTTGTGTTCTAAAATCTTTGTCATAATATGCTTAAATGTCTCTGTTCGGTTTTACTACAGCATTTAAGTACCTTCTTGTATAACTTTCCTATGTGTATTATCCTCTTCAGAATCTAGCAAAATCTCACGTATTACATTACATTTCCGAAAACGCGTTGTACAATCACCGACTCTCATAAATAAAAGGGTTATTATTTACGTGACATCAGCAAAAATTATTCCAATAAACGAACGCCAGACAACCCCTTTCATATGAGTTCGTGTTTGTTTTTAGGTCACCTTGTTTCCTATCCCGCAATGTTCACTTGCAGAGCTAAAGCGTATTCCATAAAATGTAGATAAAAGTTTTTCGTGCATCGAGAATTGGAACGCATATAGAGAATAGAACAGGCAGACTGGTATTTTTGAATCTGAGTCAGGTTTGGAGTTTTGTTTGTAGATGGAGTTGACTGCGTACTAAAGAGTTTTTTTTTATCCACTGAAACGTCAAAAAAATAAAAGATATTTATGAATGTTGAAGAGCGATTTTAGCTTATTAATATAAATGTGAAAGGTTGTTTAAAAAAATAGATAGATATAATAATAGTTTAGAATCGTTACGATGCAAATTTATAATAAATATTCTGATGCTACAAATTACATACCTAAGTTGGACAGTAAATACTTCTGCCACGTTGAGGTTAGTCACGAAACTAACGAAGGCTGTTTGAGAGCGGTGCTCCACAGAAGTTTGGCAATTTTCCAAATAGGAAATTTGAATTCGTACGGCGAGTGCTCTCCAATGCATTTTCGGTCCCAATTTTCCAGTTCTAAGCACCTCGCCGGTACGCTAAGCATTTGCGTCAGCTCTACCGCGAGTAATGAGCAGAGTTTATAATATTTTATGATAGGCTGGCTGTTTACAGGAGTAGCCTGTGCCAATATTATTTTAACTAAAAAAATATTTTGTAGCCTTCCTTGGCTGGGGAGTGGAAAATCTTTGTTTTCTTAGGTCAGATAATGCATGCAAATTGTAAATTAAGGTCCTGAATAAAAGTTAGTTTGAAAGTTATGAGCGAATTTATACTGTAGGTACCTAGGTACCTTACTTGTAAAAAAACACGATCATGACGACAATGTATGATTTGCTTGCTTGAAGCAGTTATGTTTGTAAATACACAAACGATGCAGATATAAGATTTACTTGTTTGTCATATTAATAAAGAGCATAACAAATATTTAAATTCTACAATGTATGTCAACTCACGTTCCACGTTGCGTAACTCCGACGAGTCTAATTAAAATGCTGTGAGCATTCCAGAATAAGTATGTTAGATATGATGATATTGATACGTCGTTTGGAAAAACAATCATGGCGCCCATCCGCAGTTATGCAATTAATGGCATTTTGATTTTTGAATAACCTTTAATTATTATTTTTAGCCAAAATATTCTATAGATTCTAATCTTGTTAATATTGTTGAAGAATTGGAACTTTTTTTATTTCTTAAAAATTCCTTGTATTGGACCATAAAAACATTGTGGTACTCTCGGTTAATTCTCTAATAGAACACTTTTTTTACAATTTAATACTAATTTATGTAGCGTGTTTTTGGTGAAATGGAATGCAAACACAAAACGCATCGATTCCGGTAGTGACGCCAAATGCTATGTGTCAAAGAAACACTTTTAGTTGAAAAGTACTTAAAGTTTCTCTATGATTTTACTATAATATTGTTATTGCAATTTTTGCTTTATTATAGCACTTACATTATAGTAAAACTATTCTACTAAGTGCAAAAAATTAGATTTAAACAAGGCAGATAGAGGTAAGTGACATCAAATGCTGTGACATGAATGGCCGCGATCGTCATGGACGTTTGAACTGTCGTAGAAATTTGTAGGAGTTTAATATTGTTTTGTGCGACAAGCAATAGTTGAAATTAACTTTTAATTATTTTCTTGGGTTGATAGTACCTACTCCATATTATTGATATAAGTGAAAAAAAATACATAAATATTCCCTATTGCCCATATTATGGGAAATTTTAACTGACTCAAAGTGACCAACTCAAAAAACAAAAATCGGTATCAAAATGAGCAACATTCTGCACGTGCTAAAAATACAGACCTCTTTCAAGTGTTATTAGTCCTTGAATCTACATTCACCCTTCCGCTTTGTTCGCCTTAACCCCTTGAATTTCAAGCCCCTTCTGAGATTGAACAGTACATAGCATATATGCATGACGCAGTAAACAAGGTAGGAATGTGGGCTGGAACACTGAGTCAGACAGGATACATTTATCTTTACAATTTTATCGCCTCCATTGCATAGTAAAGTAGAATTTCAGATTTGGGTAAAAATAAGGAACGTAACGTAATTTCTTTTTATAATATTCACTTGGCTTTATGTGCTGAAAAACCTTCAATATGTTCAAAGAGTTTATTTCACTTTCATCATAAAAATATCACGTTCGACTTTTTGTGTCTATGGCCCGCTGCGCGCTAAGATTGAATTTAGAATTCACATAGATTGACTTGTCCGCCGGCGCCGAACGATGAAACTGCTGTCAAAACGTACGACAAAATGAAAGTAGTTAATCAAATACGGCTTCAAAGATACCAATCAATCATATAATTAGGAAGTGTAGTTACCTGGCGGGCTTCCAGTTCAAATTAATAATATATCGGGTAACGGACAGGCAGCCATTGTAGAACATGAAGCTTTCATTAACGTTGGCTGTACCTTTTAATGAGGTCTATTGTTAATCCCGACCTTTTTATTTGTGTTATTATGTTGGCTACTGATTTTTAGGTGGTTCTGAATGTTTGGCCTTTTGCTACCATCAAAGTAAAGCGTTGATTATAATTTGTGAAATGAACTTGACGCAAAAAAAAGGTTTTCATTCAAATGTTTTTGTCCCGACTCATAATAATTAAACTCTGAACAAAGCCATGTCCAGTTTACTAGCTTAAGAAAATCGTAATTTTTCAGTGTTACAGTGCTGCAACGTAATGACAGAAGGCGCCTCATAATGTCACACTTTGATGTTAAAGACATAAAATAGTTCAAGAGCTTAACAGTTAATCCTGCGCGCTTTTATTTTTCTTTGTAACTTCTTTTTACAACTTCGTCTAATAGTAGGCCGTGAACCATTAACTTTATTGTTGCCTCGTTAACGTTATTTTGTTTATTACTCCTATCTACGTTTCTTAATTAACACGGTAGTCTTCCATGTTTTCGAGAAAGTGAAGAAAACGTTTCCATGTAAACACACTATTTTTCACGTTGGCAACTTTCAAACATCGTTTTGTCTGTTTTGTAAATAGAACATTCTATGATAAAACTCATTTGACAGCAGGAGTATGTCTTCCTTTTAACCGTTAAACAAAACTGACGTTAACAAAATTATTATCTCGCTAAACAATCCGGCCTAGATTTCCACAAATGCAATAAAATAGTGATAAACTATGTACTTACCATAGATTTCAAACGCCGAACAGTGCAGTTCCGTGTTCGTCCGAAAATAGTTTAAACGTTGGATCGGTCGCATTCCAGTACGAGCCGACTGTTTGCCCGCCATATTAACATAGGCATTTCCGAACGTGAGGTAGGTGTTAGATGCACCGTGCGCCTAATGTGAATGAATGTATGTTTTGTGTTGCAATTTGACTACTTTCTAATGTTACCTTAGTACTTAAAGGTTTAATTGGGGAAACAATTAGAACTGCTAATAGGGAATTTTAGCAGCAACACATTTTCAGGATATTTCCAACGCGAATAGCCTATCGATTCATGAAGTAATGTGAAAAAAATTAAGTAGGAGAGGTTATAATAAAAAGACTAAAGTGTCAACTCAAAATTTATTTATTCTACACAACATTTTACTTAATAGCCGTCCAAAAATAGCCCTAACGAACTCGTTGAAAAAAGTCATTGGATCAGAAACAGTCGGCTATTTACGGGATATAAGAAGACAAGCTAATGGCTTTCGTAAAGCGTCCACTTCGTTGGCTTCGCAGCCATCCGGCGAAATTGTCCGCACATGCGTGAACCCTTTTGATGTAGGACCGATGAGCAGCGAAGAAAGGGTCAACAGTGCAGTGTTCTGCAGTGGAAGCGCACTTGGGGGGTTAACCAGCTTGTAACCTGAAGTTACAGCAAATTGTAACACTCGTAACTGCAAAAGAAACCGTGAATATCTATGTATTAGTGCAATAATAAACGCGTTGTGCCATAGAATCTTAATAGAACTCTCTCCGTGTCATAGTTGCCAAAATGTACTTGGGAACAACCATAGATACGTGCTTACGCAGAAAATATGGAGTAAGATCATTGGAGTAGGAATACAGAATGTCACAAATATTTGTTTCATTACGAGAATCGAAACTAAATGACTATAGATCGCCGAACGCTTAAATAAAAGTTATATTAAGCATTTGAAACATTGAAAATAAATAATACATAATAAATTGTATTCAAAAATATAAGGTACAACGTTTACAGATTTTCATAAATTAATTAATCAAGAATGTTTGTGTTCAATTAGTATTCTGTCTGGTATTCATTTAGTTTGAAACACAAAATGTACTCGAATATTTTAGCAAAAACCACAAACGACGGGCATTCTGACATTCCAAATACAAATATTTTGCGTTATAATTAAAATGGCTGCGGTTTAAGTTATTGAAATGTTGAACGACGTATTAATTATTCACGTCAATCGCAGTTTTATTGATTCCCGCTGACTGAGATAGGTATAATTTATATAGCCTGTAACAGTTTGCGAATATTGTACATTCTATTGTATCCACCTTTACAAAGGTAGGCGGAAATAAACGTGCCACGAGGCTCATAGTTATAGATACTATTTCATTCAATTATCAGCAGGAAGTGTTGCATCGGGGATAGTTAATAAAATCTGTTGTTTCTTGCATAACCGAAAAAAACTGGAAAGCTCTAAAAAATTTGAAAAATAATTATTAATAATTTTCGTACGTCTTATGCATTTTTTATCCCTTCTAATACTACCTATACCACAGGCTGAATCATTATTTCCTCTACAGCTGTAGTGAAATCGCTTTACCATATTCCAAGCCATTCCATCTCAATTTAATAACCGAAGCATCAAACTAAAGCACAGATAATTCAGCTCCACAGCCACCGTGTCTAGCTTATTGTTTACTGCCAGTATTTGCAGAAAAAAGGCGCAACGTTTATTGCTGACCATTTCTTTTGAACGCAGCTTTTACGGTGCTTAGCCATTGAATAACACGAGCTTCAGATTGAAACCACAGTGTTTGCAGTGCTTTCAATTCTCGGCTGTAAATTTAGTTTGTCTGTGGTTTTGTGGTCGGTTCTATTGTCATTGGTATTTTATCTTTTTCTTTGTCTCGTGAAATAGTTTCAAATATGGTTTGTTTTTCCTTAAACTCTGTTTCAAGGAATCAATGGATTAAATACTAGTTTAATTTTCATTGTGGCTAAGGCGATAAATATCGAAGTCATCGTATTTTATATACACTTCAGGCATAGTAGAAACAATGTATAACAACATTGTGTCAACATAGCATTAAAAAATGTTTCACTTGTTAAAACCCCAGTAAATTCAGTGTAAGTAACTGAAACTACTTCGATCTTCTACAGTTGCTAAAGAAGAATAACTATCTGAAGATTTACTGCCAGTAATAAATTGTTAACGAAGTTTATTTTACGGATCACTATCGATAAATTTCTGACTATTGGGTGTTGACATGACTAACTACCTGCCTAAAACAATAAACTATGTTTTAGTAACAGTTGCTAGGGGTTTCGACCTTCATCCTGTTTGTAGGAAACTGTCTGACTTTTCCTATTGTTTAACATTACACGTGCCAAGATTTGCGTAAATATAGGTGTTTTTAATGAATAGTTATGTTTATACGTCTGCTAACATGAGTTCATAATGTTGCAATAGTAGAACTATTTGACTATTCCAAATTAACTTACAATTACGTACCTACTTGTAATAATACTGAAAAATTGCAAATACTTGACATATGCCACGACCTCAAATTACGGACGTCTGTTCTTATGCCACTGAAATGACAAGAAAAGCAATTCATGCAAAATTGCTTCTGCTATAAAAACTAACGTTACCTACCTTCGTAATGACCCACAGTCTTGCATGGTTCTTCTGGCGCGTTACCTTTATTACCGAAAGTATCGCCGCCATCTTAATTTTCACAACACATCTTGTTTTAATTTTAACAGCGCCCTCCTGATAATGTCACTTAAGCGCCAAAAGATCCATGTTGCACTATACCATAGTGCTTACAAACCTGAGTTTCACTAAAAGCAATTAACAAAAACAGCAAAGTTTTTGATTATAGATGGGTCATGCGATCCCTCATCTGCATCTTCAAAGAGCTCTTTCACTTTCCATCAAGTAATTCTAAATTTAGATGCACCAGAATCAAATCCATTCAGCCTACATGTTGATATAGTGTTTGCCAAAGTTTTGGCCTTCATTCGTTTCGATGGCCACCTTGATCGCGAGTTCATCTATTTGCGGCCAGCACGCTCTCTCTCGATTAATGATCGAATAGCATTCAATCGAATCGATTCGACAGCTATTGGAATTCGAATTGCTTATTTATGGGCAGGTGTGGTTGGACATTGGACAATTGGGCAGTTTTTTGGTTTCCATTGATGCCTTGTCGTTTCTTTTATGCTATTGTTGATGTTTGGAGGATTATGGATCAATTGGACCTTTTCAATATAATTAATATGATATAATTAGGTTCTGTTTATATTATTAACGGCTACAAGATTTTTTTCTTCTATTAAGATGCTACATTTCCTATGCCTCTTTCTTAGCTACATTTCCAGTTCTTACTAAAAAGCTTTTTATAATTGAATCTTGCTCATCGTCGAGTAGGTAAGCTTCTCTTCGTTTAATTAAATTCTTGAGAATTAATTGAATTCCAAGCTTATTTTACTATTATTATTTATGCTCTTTCCATCCTATACTACCTACTTAGGTTGATGTCATACTACTAGAAGTCAGTAAGGTTGAGGTTATACACATCAATTAAAATAATAATATATTGTAGGAACATTCATTTGTTTTTGTGTCACGTGTATTGGTGTAATAATCATTAAAGTATAATGAGGTAGTCGAATAATTACTAATCGATCGATGAGTCACTGAATATCGAATAAAAATGCGGGAGCGCCGTTCTTGATTATCATAAATTATGGATATTTGCATACAAAATATTTTTTCTTCTGGTGTGGCTTGTGATGATTCATAATAATTTATTTATTGAGTTCACGATCGATGATCTTGAACAGACTTGCTTCTATTTATAAAATTAAAGAGATAATTATAATGTAATAAATTGAATAAGAATCGTTTTAGAGAGCCAGTCCAAATTCAAAAGTCATTATAGTATTTACGCTTAGACATAAGGCTTTTTGCTTATGAAAGCCTGCAAGAATAACCAAAGAAATTCAAGGATTACATGGAAAATAAGCACATAGATATATGTATGAATGTATTATTCAGCGAAACGTATGTTACCCACGAAGACTCAAACAATAAACATTATTGTCAAGTATGAAATTACATCCATTTATAAAGAAAACTATATTTTTAATTACTACGGTGGTGTCTATCTACCTACTGTCAAGAGGTAGGTATATCATCAGCGAGCTTTGTATTTAAGTAAACAATAGTTTTTATATGAGTATCTATTTTCGTTCAAATAACCTTCAACAACAATGGGAATTTTATTCGTCATAACTTCGAATTAATTATATTAAACAATTAATATTTCTGTAATTATTGCCTTATTGTTTTGTGTGTGATTTTACCTAACAAAATAAATAAGCACAGGTCAGATGAGAGACAGCTGGCAGGATTTGAAAGTTACTTAGACAAATTACAAAAAAGCATATAACAGATGCAATCGTGTAAGAACATATATAAAAATACAGTCCATATCAAACTGTAAAAAACTAACAGCAAGAACAAGGCTAATCGTATTACTAACTCCAAGAGATGATTTTTTCTAGATTTAGAAGAACACCAATGAACATTTAATCAATACCCAATGTAAACGGAGTTCTAGGAAAGTTCATAAAACCCAAGATGTAGACACTTACTAGCTGCACAAACAATAAACATGCAATGGCGTCAGCAATAATCCATTAGAATCAAAACTCCCAAATATTCCCTAAATTCTTGACACATCAAAGGCATTCCACACTAGAAAAAAAAAACGATCCATGAGAAACAACAATATTCTCTATGGGCAGAATTATACCGAAGTGTTATGACTTGACCCATATGAGAGATCCCTAGATCACACGTGTGCGCAATGTATTTATAGCAGGCGCCCGCGCTGATCTGCGGTTTCCGTGAACTAAACTGTAAGATTTATGCGTTTTCGGGAGCATGTAAGAACTAATTTTCGTTTCATACTGGGCGTTTGATATTTGGCTGTTGGATCTGTTCCTGTAGATTTACGAATAATTTCAACAATATATCTGCTTGAAATTTTTTAAACAACTGCCGAAAAACTGTTTTGCAGTTTGGCAGACTTTTTATTTGTTATTGTTAAACAGTTTCTGCAAAAAAAAAAAAATATATATAAACCTGAATTTCAATCTCGGCATAATTATTTATTAATGTCACACCAGTCTCGAAGCATAGACACCTCGACAGTCGCTGCTAGAAGCGACATTGTCATCTCTTTCAATTCAAAGTATTCAAACCAAGCGTGTCACCATTTACGGCCCTAGCACACAAATGACGTAAATAAACTGACATCCTTGTAGGCGTTCCCTGACAGAAGTTGTGCGTTGAAAGAGCTTTCGGCGGCGCGGCGCGGCGCGGCGCCACGAATTTAAATAGGACCGACCTCTCAAGAATCGTCTGTGTACCAGTCATACTTATTATTCTTATACTTGCTCTGTGCATCAGTTGTACATCTACGGTTGGCAACTTATAGGATCGCAGAACACTGCGCTAGTTCAATGTATGGAAACCGTCCGTTAGCCGGGTTTACGCCACGTTTGTTTCCCCGTTCTATGTTTCGCGGATATATAGAACATGTCCAGCTTTGGTTAGCATTGTCTGGTTTTGTTTGTAGATTGTTAGCACGGCCAGACATGGCTTTGATTAAAAAACAGTCCAATTGGCAACTCGCCCATTTTTAATATCTGTTTAAACATGAGCATCGTTTTTCCAAAAAGTGAAAAGTGCACAGAGAAAATGCTAAATAACACTATCAAAATATGTTTATGATTAAGTTATGTCGTCTCCTTTTCTACTTTGATGGCAATACAGCGGAAGTTCACCCCTAACTTATAATAGATTTGTTAGCAATTCCCTTGCACTGGGAAGCACATGATATAAAGGTGTTTCCCAAAGGACAGGATATAGTGTCAAACTTGTGAAAAGGGTATTGAAAAGGTCGTCAGTTTATATACAAAAAAAAAATGCGAAAGTGACACTGTCTGCCTATATCATTATATTAGGGACTTGTTCAAATATAATTATGAAACGAAATAACTTGCCCCGTTTTTCTGTGTACAAGGTGAAGGGCCCTTCACGAAGCCGTTAACTAACCATTATGTAAATCAAACTAAGTAACCCTTCCTTCGGAAAAAACATTGCTGGGAAACGACTTTTATTCTTGGGGTGAAAAATTACGATTTACGATAGTAACGCACTCAAAAAATTGTGCTGACGATGATTGTCCGTACGGGATTCTACATAGATGTTCAAAGCTTGCAGATAGTTTAGATTAGAATCCAATGCGGGTCTATGTCTAAGACTATAATATCAGCTTATCTGCTTCTTACCTTGACATGACCTTTTATCTGTTTTATAAAATATATTTTTTTTACATTGTTTATTGTTTGTTTTGTTTTTTTAGTGTTGCCTGCATTTTATCTAAAAATGTATTTTGAAAACATATTAAATGCAGGCAGCTCACAGTAAAGAGCATAGCTGTCTAACAGTAAACTGATTCTACGTGTGTTATTGTATCTCCCTGTATGTAGAACTTCAGTTTATTTTTACATTCCTCAGCCTTTTTCTCCAACAGTATTTTATCCATGGAAATGGAAACGATATTACTTTCTTTTAAAAGCGCGAAGTCATCCCTTTCTTCTTTCTTATTTGATTTTACACGGTGGGGCTCTTCTAAGTGAGCTATCGATTGACCTTTTAGCCAAGCCAGGTTGACGCAGTATGATATTTTAGGCCTGGGTTACACCTACGGAATGGGGAGGGTTGACCTATTCTTGATAAAGAGTTCACATTTATTTATTGTAAGTAGAAAAGGTCAGTAGCAGATTGGGGGCAGTAACTATTTGCTTGAAATCTAGAGCAGATAAATTGTTGTGGTACTTTATTCCAACGTAGAATATTCTACCTAAGATTTTTTTACTTTACTGTAAAGATTACATCAAATCCACAGATTGAATGCTTTACAAAGAGACATTTTTATCATTATATCGGCTCTAACTATGATAGAAAAGTCAAAAACGTTACGGCACCTTATGTCAATCCATTGGGTTGACATAAGCTGCCGAAAAGTTTACATCAATCCTATTGAAAATCGATGTAGAAATACGAAACGCTATGAAAGCGATTGTCAATTGTCGTGGCTCCCTGGAATAACCAGCAACAGTCATAGATATTTAAGTCCATTACAAACACACATAAAATAAACTCAATCTTAATCAACCTACAACTTTATCTAACAATTACCTCTACAAAGCACTTAATCCTCATAGGCCTCTACCGCACGTCTTTGGCAACAAATTGACATTGACAGCGTCTTAGGTCGTGATAATAAAGGCGGTTTTCCTAGTTCAAGTGCGATTGACCATAGACATTTATCTTGGCAATGTTCCGAGACCTCCCATGCTGTTATCAATGCATTCCGCTGGATTAGATTCTTTGAACATGTCTGTGACGTAATCACATCGCTGGTAATGCAGTATGTCTTGATAGGGGGTGAGGTTACCTTTATTCGAACTAATTAAAATGTATTAAATTTGATACCGGTCATTGCTAAGACACAATTTAACAAGACAAACCCATGATGCGGTTTTTGATAAGTCTAGGTCGTTGGGCATCGAAAATAAAATTAAGTTAGAGACAATTACCTATGTATGATTTATATGTGACCCGATTCCGGATAACGAATCGATCTTTGTGCTTCTCCAGTTCCCGGGGTACCTATCCGTCCTATTAGGGCAGAAAAGATGTTAGACGGTCCAACAAACAAACAAAGTCTCACAGAGTTGCTTTGACTTTTATATCATTAATTTAATCGAATCAAATCATTAATTTGCTTGAATACGAGTATAGGTAAACATAAGGATTAAACATACAACCATAGAGCTCGAAACCATATCCTAGTGTGCAAAACTAGTAAGTAAGTATAAAATTAAATTTAAAAAAAACAGATTATCGATTGGTTTTAGCATTATGGTTTCGACAAATATTCGAATTACCATCATAGGAAAAAGACAAGTTCTTCTCAAGCAGATTACTCTTTCCAGTCAATTACAAATAAAAAGGTGAACGCTGTAATCTATTTTCCAAATGTCACTGTAATAATTATCGCTTGACATTTTAATCTACAGTTATTGTTATCGTAGATTCTATTGTTTACCACTAATAAAAGACAACGTGACACAGTGTGACTGTAAATAGCATTCAAGGCCCCATGGATCATGTTTATGTTATTATACAGTGTTTTCAATGAAAGCATAATTTGCCTACTTACTCATGTTCATTTCTTTATTATGTAACTTATAGAAATTGCGTAACACCTTTATAACAAGAAGATCAAACGGTGCCCATTTGGAGTTAATTGGACCAAAACCTAGTCTAGAAGAAGAACTAGAGAAGCAATTACCAGTGCATAGAAAATCGGATTGGTAGTTCTCGATTGATAATAATTGCACAAACAGATTCACAAACAAACAGACCTTACGTTTTTTAATGAGTAAGGATAGTCAGATGTTTTCTAAATAAAAGACAAAAACGAAAACGCGGCAAAAAAGCTCTCAATTTAATACATGTACAAATAATCGATCGCTAATGCAATCCCCCGAGTTCACGACATCAATTAAGAAGAACAAAGATTCAGATAATGATGCAAACTGTTAGTGAATAATGTATAATGATGTAAACTGTTAGTGAATTTTGGCAAGATGCCAGGAAAAAGAGAGACTGGTAGTAATCATCTAAACTAGGTTTTCAAAACATTGTAAACTGAAAATGCAAATAAAGAATCTTGATGACAACGATACAAACGTAGTAAAGATAAGAGACGCTGTCTTCTTTTTTTGAAATTTCTTTTATAAACTAGTACTTTTATTTTGAACAACCAAACCATAAATGGAACTTAATACTTAATAATAGGTAGGGTAGGTAAGTATTAAGTTCCATTTAAGTTAGTAGATAGAATTTAGAACTCAGACTACGGAGATCCCGGCTTGCTGGCGCTTTAATTTACGTCATCTCAACTTCGAACAAACAACATCGACTTACGCAAAATCCTAATCTACTACCAACATTCGACACAAAACTGATTGATTGATGCTGTATTCTGTTACACTAGTTACCGTGCCAGTAACTTGATAGCAAAACAATTTATCTAAAGGCGATAATATCAGGAGATTAGCATATACATCGTTGGGAATGGCGGCCGTAAATCTTGGCTGTAGGCGCTGCCACTGCATAATGTGGCAGTAGAGCCGGGTTACAAGTGTAGAACGTAATTGTTATGTTAGATCTTGTTGTCTAGGCTTTTAGATTGCTTGTTGTACATACAACGATCAATCAAGCTATACGAAACCAGTTTATGCGGATGTCTCATGTACAGGAGAATTCATGAAATCTATACAAAGCGAGGCCTTGTTATATTACGATATTTGGGGCTATGCATCCCGAACAACAAGTAATAAGTTGTAACTAACATAGTTTGTATGTTTTCTTTTACTAACCTTGATGTTGCTTGTCCGAAATAAAAGTTATGTTATTTTATTTTTATACTGGAAATCAGTGGCGAAGGTTCAATACAACTAGATTCCTAGCGGCTTCCTTTTGAAAAATGGCACAGTCAGTATTCCATGGACAAATAATTTAGTCACATTAAAGATAATAATTGTGTACTCCGGCTTACCACTTACAAAAATTGACCCTTCGCTTTACTGCTGGGAATGTATAGCTTGATGTGTCGCAGTGTGTACATTATATTTATGCTGATTATGTAAACCTTTCATTTTCGTGTCCGACTGATCATGTGATTAGAAGTATAAATAAACTATGAAGAGGTTGAACAAACCGCATTCTCTTATTGCATTACTCCATTCCATTATTCCTCTATCGCCATTTCGGTCAGAATCAGTTAGACAAACGTGGTTAGCATAATTCATTGTAAACAAGGCTAACCGGAAGTCCGGACCCGCAAACACTAGACATTTAGTGGCTAATTGAAACTGTAGTATCTCAAATAGCCACCGTTTCCTACGTCAGTGTGGTTGCCAGTGGTAATCTAAACGGAATATATTGCCACGTGCCGTCGTAAAATGATCAAAATCTTCGCTTTTAATAGCTTTGATTGAAAGCTCCGTCATTCAAGTTAGCAATAACGCTACCGTATCTGATAAACAAAAAAACTGATAAACTTCAGTGTTCTGAAGGTGAATTTTGAATCTGAAACAATTGAATATCGTACTTAGAGACTTAAAAATACAATGCTACGGAAAAAGAGATGTGAACGAGAAAAATCTTAAGTAAAACTGGCCAGTAGCCAACGAAATCTTGCATCGATTGTCCTGCACTGCTATAAAAAAACTGTTTACTTTCTTGGTGTTTGAATTTATATATATTATCGAGACTTTTAACACCAAGTTAATAATTTAATTTGATATCAACACCCCCACCACTAGACCCATAAAAACTTAATAACACAAAGAGATGTGAGCCTATCAAAGAGCGCTATCTAAACTATAACGATCACCTGTCATTTCATATCCAATATTTCTAGACGCCATTATTAAATACCAAGAAAGAATACAGTCTGTTTTCAATTGTTTATTCATAGAAAACATGAAAAAGAACTACAAAATAAAAAATAAAGCCTGGCGAATTCGTTCGTTATTAATTATTCAATAATTCTTTTAGATTGTTTTATGAAAATTGTTTATTATTTACTATAGGTATAATACATGATGAAAAAATATACAGTACTCGGCGGCACTAAAGCCAAATCCATTCATAGCTAGGCGTGACTCCCACGTCCGTTGCTAGCTTGCATTGCCGACCAACTATTTCGCAACCACGCCATATGGTGCGCAGAGGCAACGTTAAACGTAACTATGCACATTATAAATTAATACCATATGGAATTGAGATAAATTCTCTATCTCTTTATAGCTTTTGATTCCGGCAGATGTTATTTTCCGGTTGGCGTGGTGCATCTTCCAAACTTGTATAAGTTTATGCAATGCGACCTAAATAAAACATTAACGTAATTGGTAAAATTCTCATAGGTTTTTTGTCGTAATAACTGTATTGGTTGTTCATGATTTTAATAGTACAACTTTGAAACTTCCTGATTAAATTCAACCTCAAACGGAGGCTTTTATCAATGAGAACGAAGCCCTATGCGGTCGAAAGTCGAATTTATAAAACTTCATAGTGGAAGACTACAGATATCTCTAATGTCTACCATAATTTAATTTTATTAAGGCTCTAAATACGCTCCAAAGATAAGCATAATTTAGCAGAGTTTCCGCCAAGTCTAAACACATAAAATATCTCTCTTTGCGAACATGCGGAGTGCAGACAAATGGACGCTGAAAACGGACACGGGTCGCTTGTAATGGATTAATTAAGACTTCCAAAGGACGGACAAGACTTATCAGTTCCTAACTGTAGTTGGAACTTCCAGTCCTTTCATGGCTAGCTATTATGTTTGCTCACTTGGCGTTTGTATGAGACCCCTATATACCAACAGTATTTTCACAGTTATTATGCCTTGTAACTGGGACTGTAGCTTCATTTTATTGTTGTCGTTGTTTCGACGATTCAAAAGTGCCTTAAGCTGGCCTAGTGGCTTTCATTTTTGATTTTGAACCCTTTTTTTGCATTATCCTCAGGTTACCCACCTTAATAGCTAGCGATAAATATATACCTAGTGGAAAAACATCACTTTTCGGTTTTGTAGAACGTTCTCTTTCACTCAAAGCTCTGCCTCTTACTAAAGCTCGATCTGCCGGCCGGGTACGAAGTGACAAACTATGTGCTAATTGACGGAGACACCGTTTTGCGATTGGAAAATCAACTTAATGGCTACCAACCTTTCTCTTTGTGTTTTCTATTTGTCTAAGTGATTTTGTGAGAGCTCATTTTAATTTTATTTGTGGAAATTGATTATGCAGGTCTATGCTTTTTACGGTAAAATAATGAACAAGCAAGTAGAGTTGGTGGTGGAGAAATCGATGGAATTACAAACGTCATGCCCGATAAAGTGATAATTTATTACAGTTATTTTTCTCATCGTATTTCAATAATTCATTTTTGTAGGTTATTTGTAATTTACAGGTTAGGGGCAAGCTATATGTTGCATTAGTTGAATAATAAAATTATCAATACACATAAAAAAAATACAAAAAAAAATACACAAAAAAAAAACTGAAAAATACTCATACACACTGTACTGTACACTTGCACTTGCTGTGCTAGTGCCGGATTTATATTTATTATCAGTGCCACTTTATTTCCGCCGCCCCATTACCTTTCTAAAATAATAGGTAATTTTCCATTTGTAGTAAGGAAGGCACTAAAGTTAAATAAACGAATTACGAAATACAGAAACAGTCATTAAGAAAGAGCTAGCGATCCGAACTCGAAATTTGGCACCTGCCTTACTTTGCCGACTTATGCATAACAGTTTCAGAATAAATCAGTAAATTGGACTCCAGAATGCAATCTAGAGCGAGCGAAACAAGCTTGAAAAACTTAGCAGTCCGGATTTGTATAGATTTTATTTTTACTAACTTACTACTGTATTGTTCACATAATTACGCATAAAAGTTTTTGACCAATTAAGAGATTAAAATGCGAGAGTAGCGAGCTCAACAACTAAGCAGCCCGCTTTGGATAGATTATGTAGGTTTTCTTTTGACCATTATGCGATACAAATGAGAGAAGCTACTTGAATATGAGGCGGCAGGCTAGAAAATAAATAGTACTTTTATCAACAACTTGAGGCAGTTCTCGTGGCCCCAGGACAAAGCCTTCTTGGCCTAAGGGTAAATAAATACGCCATTGCTTGTACCCACAGTGTCCATGCAGGTAGTAACGTGGGAGATAAATTAAAAATAAGCCTGTAAAACATTAGCCTGTTTCACCACGAAAATAACAAAAGTGTGTTTGTTTGAATTATATCACACATTCAAAGTTGTAAACTACTCAACCGATTTTGGTGAATCATTTAAAAAATATCATTTAGTAAAATGATCTCTCCGCGGCCGCGGTGGTCACGCTGACCGGACTTTTAACGCTAGGGTAAACTAGGGTTATATTTTTTAACGCCATGTGCAGAACATCAGACTATAGGCCCCAATTAGGGTTGTGGGCATGCCCATCATGCCCACAACGGTGGATCCGCACTTGACGTTGAGCCACTGCCGCCCGCCGCTCTCATCCATCACTCACGCAGTAACATAGATAATAGAGATACAATAACAGTAGGTATTTTCTATAGGGATTTAGCGTATTAGTATTAAAAAACCACTACAAAACCAGTGAACTTGTTCGACTTTTTATCCTATGATATCGAGTGAGCGTCCTCTGAAACCTGCCGCCCCTAGGCCGCGGCCTATACGGCCTATTGTATTGACAAATCCAGGACTGTGCTGAGCGCTTGAACTGTGAAATACTTATTTTCATGAAAAATTCATTCAATGGTATTAAATGAACTTAACGGGTTGTTCTGATGATTTTAATTTTGTCAAGCCATATTCGTGACACACTGACCTGACCTGTAAATTGCAAAAACCGTAAGAAAATTTGAATTTCGCGGACTACTGTTTATTAACCAAAACAGTGAAATATTTGACAGCGATTTGCGACGTTGCCAACTTTCAGAATGTACACTCTGAAACCACATTCTATTGTTTAAAACGAGCTACAAAGTACATGTAGATGGAAATTACGGACATAGAAATAATCTATGATTACGGATAACGATATGAGTATGCCATTTACATTCTACTAGCTGTTTTGCCCACCGCTTCGCTCGCGTTTTTGTCGGAAATTATCCCACGGGCATGTTGTAAATATAGCCTATGGCACTCCGCGATAATGTAGCTTCCTATTAGTGAAAGAATTTTCAAAACCGGTTCAGCAGATCCAAAGATTACCCCCTACATACAAACTTACAAATTTACAAACTTTACCTCTTTATAATATTAGTATAGGAGTATAGATTTTAGATAGCTTCAGTGCCTGATGGTAGCTTATCTAAGAATTGCAAATAGTTAGAAACGTTGTATGGACTAGAAACTGGATATCAAAGTACTGTGCTCGATCAAACTTGAACGGACCATTATTGGCCTCGGAAAACTAGCGATAATATACTAAAGAATACCGTCAACTATTATGGTAGATATTATCTTATTTGATTTGTAAGTTTTGTCTACATAATTTTTATCAAATTTAAGTCCTGGAATCCGCGCCACGGAAACAAAATCATGACAGAATTCATTTTTTTTTAAATCATCTGATTTCTGCTCCCCGCTTATAGCCGAAAGTCTCCACTTACTTAAAGGATACTATGGAAATAATTATACATATTATTCTCTCTTAGTAGTTATTCTCATAAATTTTACAAAATGGGATCAACGGAAGCAAATTCTTGTAACACACCTAAAAATTAAAATTCTCAAGCTCTCAAACTCAAACCCCGATTAAATCTGACCGGATATTCAAATAATTTATCGTCTTTACAAGGAACATGTTGAACTAACAAAGCACCTAGCTGTGAGCATCGTAAGTCATTAGCCAATGATCCGACGAGAAAGGAAGTATTCGATTACTTTCGTACGATCGGCATCGCGGTATCGACGCGCGCTCGGTTACTTGAATCGGTTCGACCCTCGATTTGGATCTTGTATTTCCTAAAACTTTAGCTTCTTTGTGATACTGATGATGGTTAAAAATGGGTTTCGTGGAATTGTTTATATACATATATTAAAGAAGCAATAAGGCGTCGTAGCATAGGGACTGCGAATATTTCCCAAAAGGAGGGTTATCTGTTTCACCTGTATGCCCGTTTCTATGTTCCCTCGTAACTCCTAAATGGTTGAACGGATTTCAGTAATTTATACGTCATTAATTTGCCTTGGTGGCGCGAAAGCCACTGGATACATTAAAATTAAAAAAAACTGAAAAGCAAAAAACAAGCACAAAAGTTGGAAGTAGGCCCCCCATTCCATTTTCATAATTTTATAGTCAAATTTGCCCCGCCTGATACAACCTTTATTTAATTTAAAATGTTAAATGTGAATGTTTTTTTAGTCGGTTTTTTTTAGTTTTTTAACTACTTTTTCATAATTTTGAATGTTTTTTTTTAAAGTACTTTGTATTTTTTTTAAATTACTATAGAAAAACTAATGTTCCATTTCTAATTGTTTCAGGTAAATACCAAACAATCTTTAATTAGCGCACCATCGGCACAAAGGTTAATTCTTTTCTAATTCACTAGTCACATCGTGCACGCAAACTAATTGAATTAGCTCATTATTGAGTGCTCTTTAATTCAATTAAGTACGCACAGAGCATAGGTAACAAGTAATATCAACTGCACAATATCAAATATAAGAATATACCATAAAGCGGCCGGCAGATTTAATGCATTATTGAATTTGCTGCGAGCAGGTAAATGCATTACGGTTTATAGGTTACCTACGGACCACGTGTCGTAGCTAACTTTAAATAATATTCAATTTACGCATACGTGGTTTTGCGGGGAAAATATCGGAGCTACGTAATAAAAAAATACAGGGTGTAACAATACCCATAACGAAGCCGTCAACAAAGCATTATGTACATCAAACTAAGTAACTTTATGCAAAAATTATTGCTGGTAAACGACTTTTTTTTTTGGGGTGAAATATCTCGTTTTATGGTAGGATTCAATGTAACACACTCAAAACATTGTTCTGATGGATGAATTTAATAGAGGGTCGTGGAGGTGTTTAAAGTAAAAATCTTACGTTAAAAACTTGTATAAAAAAAAATGTGAAAAAGTTGGATCTTTGACCCCCCAATATCTCCGTAACTAGAAGGTTCCCAGGTACGGTCTAAAACAAAAAAAAAATATCGCAATGACTTGAAGAACAATTAGGTACCTTTGGCTTCGTTAAATGTCTTGTTACACCATTATACGGAGCAAAATGAAAAGCTCAGAGAAAATTACAGGAATATATTTATGTTGTTTATTTTATTTGAGAAAATACTGTTTACTTTGGAAACTGGAAATTAGGTTTTCGTAGATTTTATTTTAATCTTCGAAATGAGGTCGAAGCACTTGAGGTTTTCACCCACGTGCACCGAATTGCGCAATCGTTGTTGCAATTTTCTTGAGCGCAAATCCGCAAAATTATCACGTTGAGTTATATTTGACGCGAAAGGAGGTCACTCACACTTCAGCTGATGATATCCCTATATCTTGAAGCGAGGCATGTAGGGTTCACATGAGCTTTTCTCCTGAATTTTTTTTCAAAGTTGTTGGCTTGATTCGAAGTTGCACCCATTAGAAAAGACTCTTGGGAAAATCATTCCTATTTGATATTAAAATTATTATAGGGACCATTAGATATTACTACTTACTAGTTAGTTTTACATTTTTTTTATCATGTTTTATTTTTGTGCTATTCAATCTCCACTCTCCGCCTTCCCCATCAAAACCACAGCAAATAATATCCAACAGAAAAATACTTGCATTATTACAACACATTTAATTCCTTCGCTTTTTAAATAGCATGGCAACCCTGCACACGTTCCATTCATGTGAGTGAAGCATTAGCCATTCAGGAGCGTTCATTTCATCGCTCTTTCATTCCGCGGGCAAAGGCAGGCTGCATTGAAAGGATACGCTTTTCAATCCGCCATATATGAAGTATAAAGGAGCTCGTACGAGGCTGCGGGGAAGCTGGCTTTCGAGCGACAACTGTATAATAGTTATTGTTGTCAGTTAATCTGCTTTTCTTCTTTGAATTGTTATTTTGAAGCGTCACCGTTGTGTAGAAAGGAAAGAAAAGGACGCTTTGAGCTGTCGCTAGATTATTCGGTTTGTGATTTTTAAAATAGAACTTTCTCTTTAATGCCTTATAATAATTGAAAGTTGAAAGCACGTGGCAACTGCACATCGTTATCGTGCCAAAGTGCATTACGCCCAAAAATAACTCGTTCCGTTTTATGGCTTCAGAAAATTTCGTCTGTCAAGGTGTAAATCTCCCGATAATAGCGTAATTTGGCTTTAATTTTGGTGATTGAGCACTACTGTCAATTTATTTAATACTGTGGAGGTGTGGAATACAAATTGCCAAAGCTTTATTCACGAATAACAATAACACAACTATTTCTTCTTATTTGCGACACTGGCAGGACAGAATTAATTTTTGTTATCCTGAACTTCGCGACTTCGGCTGCTAAGTAAATGATTTTAAACATATTTTAACTTCAAGGTAATGATTAAGTCCTGAAAAAGAATTTTGTCTTCCCAAAATACTCTACGTCTCACTTAAGATGGCGCTATATTTTTCCGCTCTATTTATTACCATAGACTCCGCTATGTTTATAGTAACTTTTTTAACAACTTCACAAGTGTTGTTCCGATGACAGATTATTATGTTAATGGACTGATAAAAGGAACATATTTATTAACAAGCTTAATGTTTGTTGTTTATCTTCAAAAAGCTTTCAGACGTGTAATATTCGTAATTTGTTTGTTTCGGACTATGTTAATGACGGCTTAACTTTGTATTTTGGGTAAAATTTTCCTCTAGTATTATCATTATTTATTTTGCGTTAATGATATTATGGTCTTATTTAGGTAATCTTTATATATTGGACGACGATTGCTTTTTAAAAACTTTACGTTTACTATGACGGATGCATGCGTAACGAAAATTCCAAAACAGTTACAGATGCATTCACATATAGACAAACCATTCCCATCTCTCTGAATTCCAATCGTCTTAATTTTTATTAATAGATCCATTCTAAAGGGGGCACCTCGAACCCCATACGGGTTTGAACCAACCAGCATACCGATTAGCTTCAAGAGCGAATCTCCCGTGATACTACTGATATTCTCAGTTTATTCATTGTTATTTTACCTATGATTTTGCAGTATGGTAACCTTTATTCCTGTTGGCATAAGGTTTACATCGGAAGGTAAATTGAACTGTAAAAGGACTGTAGTCCAATAGCCATCAGTCATCGTTAGCCAGAGGATTTAGTTAACAAATTGTTCATTGTATGGCTAGCTAGCGGTCAATTTTATCCAATTTATGTGATCGCCGCAGCCACCACTTATGGGCTATTGGCGCTGACAGATGGCAGGATGTGTGTGGATTAGTACATTAGGTGTTTATGCTTTGTTGTTGTATCTAGTGTCTATGGTTACTGAATTGATGTAGGTACTGTCACGTGGAAAAATGACAACAACAATGTTTATTTATTTTTATTTATTAACTATGGAAGACTTACAGCTAAAATAAACAGATTAAAAAAAAATTGTATGTTAGACTGTCAGCCAATTAAAAGTCCTCACTTCTAAAAACCAGATTTTAAAAAATAGGGTGTGAACACTGTGAACAATGCAATAAAGCCACAAAAAAAAATACAGGATAACTTACAAGCTTAAGCTCAATTCACATGTTATTATGCTACATTCAATATCTAAACAATAATAGAAAACTTGAACAAACTTAATCTTAATTAAAAAAGCTAAGGCTCAGGCACTTTCTGGCCGAGGGCACACTCGTTATGAAAGCATCAAAATCATGCTGTTTGCACATATTATTAAAGCTTCTACTTGCACGCACTATAAATGAATTTTGCCTGTAGTTCGTAGATGTAAATGGAACACGCAACGGCACATTCCATCAATGATGTTGTCTGTCTTATGAATTTATGACAGAAATAATGAGATTTTGAGCATTTTATGTAATAGGTATCTTTGAAAATATATTGAACTCCACTAGTTTTATAGAAATACATATTGCTACCCGGCAAAAAAGTGTCATAACATCTCGACCTCTGAAGCGTAAGGTTGGATGTACGAATACAGAGAGTTTTGTACATCCGACCTTCGAAATTATAAATTAACTTGTCTATATTCCCCATGTTAACTTCGAAAATCGCTGTTAACATGGGGAATATAGACAGACCTGCCTAGTGTTCACGTTATAAGTATTATGAATTATGGTGGTATCGCAGTGGCATTCTTGCACTCTTGTACTTAGTACTTAAAAGACTCATCATCATTAGTGACAAACAAAGACGCAAATGCAGATTGAAAGATTGATTGAAATGAAGATATTATTTTGGGTGGAATGCAATCGCCATTACGATTGTCTGTATATGTAGTGTAGTCTTAGTTGTATATCAAAATCAGCACCATCATCACCATCCTCCTAACGTAACCTCGTTCATCATTACGGTGAAGAAAAACATCGTGAGGAAACCGGCATGTCCTAGAACCAAAAATTCGATGACATGTGACATCTACCAAACCGCACTGGGCCCGCGATATAACCCATTCCCTCTCATAGAGAGGAGGTCGTGTGTACCAGCAGTGGGTACATTATAGGCTGCTTATGCATCATACTCTGTCCCATAACTCAACTTATTTGAAGTCAGCGCTGGTTTTCATCAGCAAATGTCTATTAACCGTCATTTCAGTACCTACCACTTCGTCGTTGGTAAGCATGAGGTCCTGGGTTCGATTCCCGGGCCGTGCAAAGTGTTATTGGGTTTTTCCATCAGGAATTTCTCATTAGCGGCCACGGAGTCTGGATATGTGCAAACTTGATGGCAATAGGCTCGCCACCATGGACTTAAACATAACTGGCAAAATGTGGGTGTACTACCCCCTTCGATGATTATAGGCGTGGTGTTATTTATATATGTATATACAGTATCTACCTAGGTATTCATCCTTGTCTAGCCATCCATATCATCGTTCACACAATGGGGCTATCGCGTATGATTCGCCGCTAGAGGCGCTAGTGTAGCGCGCGCGGGGGCACCGAAATGTCAGATGTCATAGATTGTTCGCGCGTTGCGTGCTGTTTTAACTTATATTTTTACAAATATTCACGATTGTGGTCTAGATTGAGCCATTCCTGATTAATTACCTATGACTTGAAGATTTTAAGACGCAACTTAGGATCTTAATTTTCAGTACTTGGAGGTAAAATGATTTTTAAATGCTTGCTAAGTTTAGGGAGAATATTGTAAATTTAAGAACCTGAAGTTTACACTATGTTGTTATACGTAATACAGTAAACTTTTTATGAAGTTATTTGTTGTACTTTAAAGTATAAAATAGAATTATTGACAGGACCTTAATCGACAGTGGCGCCATCTGGTGAGCTCAAAAACGATAGCCCTCATTCATACAGCACGTATTTAAACTGTTCCTTCAGATTCATATTTAAAACTGTAATTAATAGTACTATTCCTTATTTCTCTGTCATCTCCACGTGCCCGTATGAGAAGCACGTGGCTAAACAATAACAGCCGCTCGGATCGATCTTCAGGTTAAACCGCGCTTGCCTAGGTTGGTCCGTGGACGTGACCACCCATTACATACCGAGTTTCCTCCGTGCACCGGAAAGCACGTTAAGCCGTTGGTCCCGGCTGTCATTTGTAGATCTTTTAAAGCCGTGAGCCGCTACTAGTAGTCCGTGGCCCGAAAGTTTGATAAACAGTCTTACCAAGGGGTATCATTACCAGTACTAACTGGGTTGTGGAGGTCAGATAGGCAGTCGCTCCATGTAAAATACTGGTATTCAGCTGCATCCAGTTAGACTGGAAGTCGACGCTAATATAGTTGGGAAAAGGCTAGGCAGGCTACTAAGCTAAGTTACTTACGATTTTTAGGAATATCACTGACACAAACGACCTATTACGGAAAAAGTCAATTATATTATGTCGAGATAAATCATTAAAAAACAATAGAATTCTTTCATAACATTAATGAACGCATCTTTTGTTGCGTTATGTTATCGTTCTAAGAAACGTACAAATGTACCTATACAGTTGCAGCGTTATTATTAAAAGCTATGATAACCTTTAAAAACTTTATTTTTAATATAAATATCAATCTCTATGCATCATCATTATTCTCATACCCTTATCCCAATTCATTCATCATTCAATTCATCATCCATACTTCTCTATTACTCGTCATCTCAACAGTCACCTCCTTTCTAGCCATATCATCCTTTACACAGTCAATCAATCTCTATACACAAACAATCATTTTGTTAAAGAAACTCGAAATTACAAATTCCCAATCTAACTCCTGTTATGTAAGCTCACTCGTGGCACTTTAAGCACATTTACTACGTTGATAGATGCTAACATTGCTAACTACTGGATAATGCACATATTATTGCAAGCAATCTTCTCAGTTATCGTTATAAGTGGCAAAGAAGACTCAATTTGCGCAGTAGATAGCAAAACGTTTGCCTTGTTGCGCCTATAAGACACGATCGCACAAATATTTGTATAACCTACAGATTCCAAACCCGTTCTGAGATATTCGTTTGTGTTTATTATCACACCTACAGTCAGCGAAATCAAAAGATTCGAAACACATCTTATGATAATCTTCCCTAAAGTATGGATCTACACAAAAATTTACCCGTAGTATTAGTATTACACAAGCAAATAAGAAAACAACATGAGTAATGTATAAAAAACGTGTATTTTTATATAAAATATTATTGCATTGAATCAGTTTATTGTAGTTTACTTATTGTTTATTTTTATGTCAACTGAGAGTGCAATCTTGTGCCTCAAGCAGACTGTCCAATACTACACAGACAGGAAGACCCCTATTTTTGCTTGTTTTCTGGATCTGTCACGTGCATTTGATCTTGTATGTTACGATGTTTTGTGGCGTAAACTCGAATGTGAAACTACCTTACCAGCTGAAATAGTTTCGATATTTAAGTACTGGTATAGTAGTCAAAGCAATAGCGTGAAGTGGAATGGTTCGCACTCGGACGTGTATCGGTTGGAGTGCGGGGTGAGGCAAGGGGGGCTCAGCTCACCCAGGCTCTTCAACCAATACATGAACCAGCTGATCCTTGAGCTCGGCAGCACCAGTATCGGATGTCATATTGACGGGGTGTGTATTAACAATATTAGTTATGCTGACGATATGGTGTTGCTGAGCCCATCGATCGGTGCTTTGAGGCGACTGATCGCTACATGCGAATACTATGCGGTGAATCATGGGCTCAAATGTAACGTCACAAAGAGCGAACTAATGGTTTTTAAAGCAGGAAGTGTGACATATTCGTGTATTCCATCTGTCGCTCTTTGTGGAGAACCACTGCGAAGGGTGGACAAGTTTAAGTATCTGAGCCACTGGGTCACTGATGATCTTAAAGATAATTGTGACATTGAAAGGGAACGTAGGTCGCTGGCTGTCCGTTGTAACATGCTGGCTAGCAGGTTTGCACGTTGTACGAAACCAGTAAAAGTAACGCTTTTCAAAGCTTACTGTCAGTCCTTCTACACGTGCGGCCTGTGGGTCAGCTTTACTCAACGGACATACAGCGACCTACGCGTTCAATACAATAATGCACTGAGAGTGCTGCTGCGGCTGCCGTGGCGTAGTAGTGCGTCGGGGATGTTTGCAGATAATAATATGGATGGTTTTGCCGCCATTATTAGAAATAGATGTGCATCCCTGATGACTCGTGTTCGCGGCAGCACCAACAGTTTTCTCAGTGTATTCGCAGACCGGTGGGATTCCCCGATGGTGCGGAGGTGGATGCGGCTCCATGCTGTATTGTGATTGTGCATTTTCATCTGTGTCTGTAACCTACTAACACTAGAACTTAAGTAAAATTGTTACTAACCCTGTGGACTCCGGTCTGAAATAAAAACTTTCTATTCTATTAACCAAAAGTACAGACGCCAGCACATCAAACTACTACAATCTGTTCGATTTCTTTAATCAATTTTCAACTTACTACTTACAACCACAGATAATATAATACTACGTTACAACTCAAGCATTAGGTTCAATATTGATTGAGAAAATGTTTCGGGTAGCTTGATGTGCTGGCGGCGTCGTTACGAAGTTTTATAAGTCTTATTTTTTAAGGTCTACGAACTATTGTAGCAATTTGCTACGAAAAGCGTAGCACTCTTGCTACCGAGTTTATTTCGCTAATATCGTTTCTTTGTCCATAGCTTTTTGCTGATTTGGTATAAGACCATGTTAAAAAAACTTTTCAATTAAGTCAAATAACCCGGGGGTGATCTTTGCTCAGCTGTGGAATATAATTTATAAACTAAAAGTTATATTTTCTTGGAAATCTAAGATGAAGATTGATTAAATTCAAGACTTCAGGCTATCGATAACTTCTCATGTTATCTCTACACAGGTGAACGAACGAACTTCCATTAAACAAATTAATTCTTATACAAAAGGTCATTGAACCGCTTAATTGAACAATAGCCAGTTTACATTTAATTTAATTGAAGTTTAGTTTTGTGCCTCAATGAATAGCGTGTGATAAGACTGAACATTACGTGGTGGTTAACGTCCACTGCGGAACGAGTGAGCGAATGAATGGTGTAGATAAGAGAGTAATATGACTCACTCACTGTTAACTAATGTTTGGTTTTATATCAGTAGTTTGATAAACCTTTTTGCATGCATAAATTACCGACACAAATATAACTAGTATTTGTGTCGGTAATTTATGCATAGCTGTAATGAATTTTCGTACTTTGATTAATTATTACCGTTATACTTACTTATTTATTATTCTATCATTAGTACAGGCACCGACAATTCACTTTTCTCTGAAATGATCATATAAATTTGAAAATTGTTTTTGTGAACTTATTATGGTGTTTTTTTTCTGAAATAAAAAAATTGTTAAAAAAAAAAATCTTCTTTATCGAGTGGATAATTATCTAACATGGTGGCAGAGTTTTTATGCCGCCTCTAACTTGGCTTTACATGCCGTCGATAAATATCTCTCAGGCATGCTGGTCTCCTCACGATGTTTTCCTTCACCGAAGAAATGATTTAATTATACAATAGACACTCGGCTTCCTCTCAATGAGAGGGAATGGGCTATAATCCACCACGCGGGTCCAGTGCGGGTTGGTAGATATCACATGTCTTCGAATTTTTGGTTCTAGGACATGCCGGTTTCCTCATGATGTTTTCCTTCACCGTTTTGAGAGCAGTGGTGATGAAATAAATTACAGAAAGTAATGCGCCTGCCTGGGTTCCAACCCACGACTTACTGTTCGTAAGTCGGGGCCACCACCACTGGGCCATCGCTGCTCTCTGGGCCACCGCTGCTCTACTGGG
Organism: Eugnorisma glareosa; assembly: GCA_947578425.1. Classification (NCBI taxonomy): domain Eukaryota; kingdom Metazoa; phylum Arthropoda; class Insecta; order Lepidoptera; family Noctuidae; genus Eugnorisma; species Eugnorisma glareosa. Next base: position 18,735,472 of record OX387959.1, read on the forward strand.
CCACCGCTGCTCTACTAGGCCACCGCTGCTCTAAGCGTGTATTGGGTTGTTTCGAACTCGAGACCCATGACTTGTCAGTCCCATTGGTCACACCACTATTTAATAATAATGTTCACGTTTAAATTACAGTGCAAGTTGCAAACGCTACTGAATAAAAGACAAACAGAAAAGAAAACACTTTAGTATAAAAACATAATTAACTCATTCTCATAAAAATAAACAGCACAATTCGCATTCGCAAACCTTCATAAACTTTTGCAAAACTAAAACACCAGAACACCAATAAAAATAAGTCATAGTAGAAATATTCAAAAATAGAAAAGAACGTTGAAAATTTAAACTAGCCATCTATCTTCCACGCATAGACAAACCGTCGCGTCGGTATGAACAAAAATATAAATACAGAAAAGTGCACGGGTAACGTTGGCACACAGCCAGCGCATTCGAATAAAGGAAAACGAAAATTACCGTTACGAAGTAGGGCTAGATAAAAATAAATATTTGTTGTTTACATACAAGTCGCCAAGCTTTGCTCGTTGACAGTTTGATTGGTAAACAAATAAGCACGCCGCGATGTTGGGAGAATTTCCATTTTATATTCAGGAACTTTTCTCGTAGTTTTTAAAGTAAAAACTTTGGATACCGTACCTATTTTTTCTGTGGTTGTTTGTTCGTGTTATTAATTTTCACAGCATTTCTTTAATATTTTGCCAGACGCTCAAATTGCGAATTTCCCAGTTCGGAACCAACTCAGTCGAGTTTATTATAATTCGCCGCAGTAGCGCCATCTATTAACATTAGGCAGAACTAACTCGCCGCTTACTGAAACCTTTTACAAGCTTAGGGCTTTTTTTTTTTGTTTTCGAATGGGAAATTATCAAATAACTTCTCCCGCTCTGGTAGGGCGAGTTTATAATTTCACAAGGCGGTCCCTTTTCTACTGTTATTTTATGTAATGGATCAATATTACATTATTTTACAGGGCAGGTATCCATTAAAAAAAATATTAATGTCTACCTCATAGGTATTAACTTATTACCTACTAAACTTATTGCAATGGGGGCTATCGCGTATGAATTCGCCGCTAAAGGCGCTAGTGTAGCGCGGGGGCACCGAACTGTCAGATGCCATAGATTGTCCGCGCGTTGCGTGCTGTTTTAACTTGTATTTTTACAAATATTCACGATTGTGGTCTAGATTGCGCCATTTCTGATTAAATAAGACTTGAAGATTTTAAGTAGCAACTTAGAATCTTAATTTTTAGTACTTGGAGGTAAAATGATGTTTAAATGTTTCATGGTTGCTTAATTTTAGGGAGAATATTGTAAATATATGAACCTGAAGTTTACAATAAGTTGATAAACCTAATAAAATAAACTTTTATGAAGTTGTTGGTACTATAAAGTATAAAATAAAATTATTGACAGGACCTTAATCGACACGGGCGCCATCTGGCGAGTTCAAAAACGATAGCCCTCATTACTCCTAGAGATAAATCGGCTGTTACTTTGAGGTATGTTTGTTAATTTTTACATTTAGAGAAATACTATAATGTGTTGTGTAAAGCAACATCTAAAAAAAAATACAAAAAAGATTCAAAATCAATTTTAAATAATAAACAAGCACATTTTCATTAAAATCGTATGCGTACCTAACTAAATGTACAAACGTACACTTTGACACAAATGTCTCAAAGACAGCCGGGCTCATATAGCAGTGTTGCCACACTAAACCTTTGCGGTTACCCACAAGCCGACACTAATATGTACTTAGTATGTCCAAACTTTTGGTAAAATCTAACAGATTATATAAGGTCTATCTGTTCATACACGAAATTTCATAGGTCATTGTAATTGTTCATCATTATGAACAATTTTTACAATGGGACCAACACTGAAATCGCGGAAAAAAAAATCGCCTGCCCCATACATTTCTCTGCGCATAACTCGACAAAATGTACTGAACAGATGCTTGTTTTTCTTGATTTCGGGGTTGCCATAGTGAAAGTTGTTCATGATGATGAGTACAATGACCCCTTAAGAGATTTCGGGTATGAATAGGTAGATCTTATATACACAATATTTAAGGTAGGTATCTAGTAGGCTATAATGTGATTGGATAAAGCTTGTTACTTTTATTTTTTTAAGGTGGCTCTGGGTTTTTGAGTGTAAAAATAATTTAAAAAATAAACCTTACGTTCTGACTTTGATCTTCAAATTCACTTTTAAAACACTCTTCTACATATTATTACATATAATCATCATCAGAATCTCATTTTTAGGAAAGGCTAGCTGTGCCCGCGACTTCGTCCGCGAGGACTTAGAACTAAGCTACCTCCCCACCAATTTTCAGCCAAATCGGTTCAGCTGTTCTTGAGTTATAAATAGTGTAACTAACTCGACTTTCTTTTATCTAAAAAGATTTTCCTCAATAAGAGAGATAACGATAAAAACGAAAGTTATTTCTGTCCCTTCTAGATGTCAAGTGCAATATTCGCATTTCCCTTACCTCCTTGACAGGACTTGACCTTAAAATTTCTTTTTCCCTTTTTGCACTACGACGATTTATAAGGTCAAAGTATTTTTAAAAATACAAAAAAAGTGGAAGAGCTATCTTTAATGCAAGATCTTGAAATAAACCTTTGCCAATTGGTTCTATTTTGATTCTCAATCCATTTATCTTTATCCAAAGACTGTGACATCTAATAAATTGCCTTTACTACATTCTATTGTGTACCAAGAGGTCTAGACAGACGGACAATCTATTAAAGATAACGGCGACGGAAAGGCAAATAATGGGTGTAAAAATACCCATAACGAAGCCGAAGGGCACTTATTCTGCCAGTCATTGCGATCATTTATTTGTTCTAGACCACACCTGGGACCTTCTAGTTACGTTAGTTGGAGATATTGAAGATAAAAGTTTAAAAAAAATACAAGTTTGTAATTATTATTAATTATTACTTTACTTTATATACGTCCATGACCCTTGTAGGTACTATTCAATGCATCCATCAGGATAATGTTTTGAGTGCGTTACAGGGAGCGCTACCGTCGACCATGATTTTTCAAATTAAAATAAAAGTTGTTTACACCTTGTATGTATTGTATTGACAAACACATAAGCAACCGAAAGAAACGCTAATGTCAATCCTGTTGAACGTCGCTGCAGAATTTTGAAGCGCTTTAAAGCTCCAAGGTATCTTTCTGGCTTGTCTTGACATTTAGGATAAAATTCATAAAAAGATACACAATAACCGCGTATGGTCCTAACCAAAAAGTTATAAATTCACTTTCGACATTATGTCATCTTATAAGGTCAACAATACGTTAATTTAATTATACCGTCACTGGCAACCTACCTTGTTATCAATCTAACAAATAAATGATTAAATCTAACATTAGTCGAATTAATTAACGGTGTTAATAGGTTTCCACACTCACTTTTTTCCGTTTACAGCAATAATATGCTACACTGGTGAAAATATAGGTGTGGGCCTCTAGGGCCTCAACAACTGTGCCTAACCCATCGAGAAATACAAGCATAATATTATAAAACCCTCATTACACACTTGCTAACACCACAAAATGAACATAAGTACTTAAACCGTATTATCATCACAATGCCGTATTATCATGCTAATTGCAACTGCACAACGGCAGACCGTGCGTCTCTAGGAATCGTAAGTGCATACAGGGCGCATCTGAAACGCAATATGGCTGCAATTAAATCCATTTAGTCAGTATTCCTGTGTGCACAGCGTCCTTTGATGTATCTTCCGCTAGATTCCAGCATAATATCGTCTCGAACACAAAGGAGTATCTGTGAGGTAATGGTTCCGGGTATTGCCATATCGGAAAATGAAATTCATATTTTATTATAAACGCCACTATAACCTACCTTTTTAAGTCTAAGCCACTGAACTCTAACAGGTAAGCAGGTATTACGTCTCCGAGGGATATTAGTTAGACTTCTTCCATTGCTTAATTGGTCACCACTCTTCTAGTTACAGGAAAAGTTCTTTAACCTACAAGTTTTCATTTGTCTGGCTTCGTTTGAAAAAGGAAAAGTTTAGAACTCTTTCACAACGGCCAGGGTTGTTTAATATAAAACATTTTTATTGCCTCTGGAGACGGTATAAAAAGTTCTTATTCTGGCTAAAACTGAAATAGAACTAAGGATATTCTGAAATACCTGTACTACGTTTGATGTGGTTCATTAGATTTTACTCAAAAATCTGTTAAAGTAGGTATTTGAGAAATGAAAAATGATATTTTATTTATTTATTTAATATCTAAAACACATATGCAAGTTACAGTTTTGGATTCAGCCACACATCGAAAACCTCTCTGGGCTTATCTGTGTGCTGGCGAGCCGTTCGTTTAACTTTTACAAAATGTTACAACTACAGTGAATACATTATAAAACTTAGTTTTTAATTATGGTGATAATAATTCATAGGTACATACATACTTTAGGAGAAGTTTTGTGTAAAGAAACGTTTCGATTTATACTTATAGCTTTTCGAACTCGTTTTGTATAGCGCTTGCAAGTCCTCTGGAAGTTTATTAAGAAAAAAGGTATGTACTAAATATTCTGCAACCCTCATCCCGTACACATAATTGAATGTTGGTAAGATGTATTTATATAACACATTTGCTCGTAAAGGGTCTCTTATTTCACCAATTTCAATATCGTATTGTATCTCATTACGGACTTGTGCGTTATTGTAATGTAAAACGCACGGTTTATCAAGATGCTCCGTCTAAAACGAACGGTATTTTTTTAAATCTTAGCAAAGTGTTTTTATGTCAGAAAAGTGGTCAACATTTTATGAATAAAATTAACTTTGGGAGATAAAATAAAATAAATAAATATTTAATTCCTTAATTTAATTATTTTTGACAATAAATTACAACCATTTATCTGTAACAAAAACACAAAAATATTAATTTACTTTATTAGTAATACTGGCTGTTTTTTGTGACTTTGCCTTAAAAAGTAGCGCTGACGCGCCCACATCGCTAATCGCTAATTTGTGAACAAGTAGTAGTTATTCCGCGCGCTTTTTCTTTTCGCTGTATTGTTTTTATTAGAAAATGTCGTCAAGTAATGATTAATGTATTAATTCGACACCGTCACAAGTCTCGAGGCAGTTTTATTTATTTCCTCGCAAATATGTTATAAAACGTCGTATGACATACGTGCGCTTTGATAATTGCAGCCTCTGCTTTCTTGTAGCCCTCGCCTACGGCTCGGGCTAGTAATATCGCCTCGGCTGTAATTTTCAACTTACCGCACTTATATCATAATGTACTATTATGTGTTATCGTTCTCAGAAAGAATATATATATTATACATTCAAACTACTAAGGACATCTCTATGAGGTCCCATTAAAATAGATAGACAAATTTTAAATAAAATCACATTAATCAGTGTTTTTTTTTGTTTGGATATCATTGGTTAGGCGTACTGAAAGCTGTATTAAAATTTGTCCATCTATTTTAATGGGACCTTGTATTTCTCCCTTTTATATAAAATGAATATTCCCAAAAAAATACAGTTTTCTTTTTGTTTTTATAAAAATCATCCATATTCTTCTTTTCTATTTCCTTCAAAGCGGTTTAAGGCGGTACCCTGACCAAATAACCTTGAGCATTCGTCCCTTTTCGCCCCACGCCACCCAGCATAAGATCGCGAGATAGAAAATAGCAATATACGTAGCGAGTACGCTCAGATTTTGGAATAAAATCTTTATAAAATCAAATTTAGATCTATTGAAAAAAATAAAACTAGCATAATATTTATTATTAAATTGCCTACCATCTAGTGTAAAAAGAAAATCAAAATGATGGTTACTTTACGAGGAGATGCAAGCCATCAATAATCCTGCCTCATTTCTGTGCTTTCCTTGTGAGGAGATTAATTTTACATTTTACTACTAAAAAAAAAATCCAAAACTACCATTTTCGAGTCAAGAATATGCAGAAATTTCATGTTTATTTTATAAGTTGGTATTTATTTTGGGTAAAGAGTAGATAGCTCCAAAAAGTGCACAAAAAACGTCTACCGCTGCGTTTTGCTCGGGAAGGCGCCTTAATTCAACATGGCACGGAATCTGTAGAGAGGTGTGAGATAAGCCCTGCCAGTCTATGACGTCCTCATCGTCTTTGGTGCTTATTAGCTTGTTTTCCCAGACACTTCTTGTATAATCAGCACTTACCGTTAGTTGAAGATGCGATGCGAAGCTGAGTAACTGCGCGTGAATAAGTAAAGAATCTATAAGAGCCTATTGAAAGATTCCAAAGAGGAAAAAGAGAAGATAAATAAATAAAAATAAAGATTTATTAAATATTAAAGATTTTCTAAAGAGTGTCTACGTTCTAGTCATATTTTAGTAACGTGTTTTTCGATAGCTAGCTTTCGTAGTACTCAATTTTTCGAACGTGATTGGCTTACAGTCTGATACGCGCTAACATGAGGCCGCCTAGATATACAAAGCATCATTTTTCGTGTCGTCACCAATTCCATACTTGATAATTTATTTCGTTTCAATCACGCTTACAAGGCACTATAAAGAACACTGTCCAAAAAAAGAGTTTTCAGCCATGGCAACACAATTACCTAATAAGTAAAATAAAAACCACCAGACATCGAAAAAACCGGAAATCACGAACACGTTAATCCTTGCTATTTATCTTCATACAGCCGCCACGGCCCGTCGCACCGTGATTAGCAACTACACCCCCGAGATTCAAGATGAATCCCGCGTCCCCAACTCCCCGAGCAATTCGTTGATAATCCGATATGTCTGAACCTGACCTAATTCCTCTTTTCTCACGGAGACGCTAATGTTACTGACGAGGTGCGACCAAGTGTCAATTAGGAGCCACAGTGTAGCTATTAGCGGGAGGAAGACGTAAATGTACTGTCATTAACACGCATTCACTGTGCGATAAATGCTTGCACTGTGCATGTACGTATGTTTATAATGTTCATGGAAATTGCCAGTGTATCTTGAGGTTATGCGTTTGAATTGGCGGATGATATAATCTGTTGGCTGTTCATATTACCGATGAGGTAGTTGGAATGTTTGAACTTGACATTCGTGTTGTGCATTGATGAATTCATGTTTTTTTTTAAATGAGTAGGTTTATCTTAAATTATTTATGTAGTAGAAATTGTATATATGATTATATATACTATGACAAGCAATAAGAAAACAGAGAGAGGCAGAGGTGTACCTAATATTATAGGTACCCAAATTTCGCCCGTGTAATAGGGGGCGAGCCTATTGCCCTCAACCGGGCGCAAATCCAGACTCCGTGGTATTGAGAAATTCCTAATGATAAAACCCACAAAACAAACAAATTATTATTATAAATAATTATTTACGAAATATAGTGATAAATGATACTACTAAAACCCTTAGGTTTTTATTTTCATAAATGGTTGCATTTTGTACAAGACATAAACTATGAAACATTAAAAACCTATATTAAAAAAAATGCAAAATAAAACGAAAATTTATGCAATTTTCTCATAAGTTGCTTCTATAATTTAATAATTCCGTAGTTGTATTTCAGTTAGTGCACATAAATGCATGCCTAACAGTCAGAGACAAATTTTAATTGAAAACGATGATTAAATAACAATTGTGTTAATGTAACTTTTACCACCCTGTAATCTAATTTTTATACAAAAAATAATGGTCTTTTACCGGAATTAATAAAAACGATAATAACATTCACCCACGCGTATTTTAGGGCATTAATGTGTAAATGGCATGTCACGCCGGACATGGTTATTTATATTTATTTGTTCAATTTGACCTCAGCCGTTCGACTACTGTTTATAACGCGTTATCAAGAAGGTCATCTTTAATTTAAAACGTGACGTACCTTTTGTTCCAAAATGACGCGTGTTACAAATTATAATTCGAAATTCAAATAGCCATGAGTTTCCGCCTCTTGATATCAAAAAACCGTTTATAAATGAACTTTATCTCAAACACAGATTTGGTATTTACTTTAATTCATTCAAAGGGGGAAAAAATCAGAGCGAGAAAGCGATCAGAGTGGGTTGTGTCTTGTGTTCCTGTCTAACAATTGGCAGTACCTAAAAAAAAATCTCTTTTTTTATTTAGTAACCGGAAATTACTTTGATAGCTAAACTAGCACATAAATCGTAACAGGATTAATTGAAAAACGAATCAAATATTAAACATTAAAATAATAATTTCTTGAGAAATAGTATTAAATTAAATTATTTATTAAATGATTATGAATTAAATTATTTCTGATTGGCAACATAGATGACACTTCATCTAAACAATATGGCCGATACACTTCCGCACTGAAGTTGTATTTTTATCAAGTGAAATCTTCCACTATAAATAAGGTAAAATCGTGTTGTGAGACGAGTTGTAGTTGTAATATTGAGGGGGTTTCCTGGATGTGTACTGTACTTCTATTTTTTTTCTTCAAAATAGCTTTTCTTTTGATGAACAGTATCCGCTGGTTTGACTTCGTCAAGTCGGGGGCGGGGGGGTGTTACGAAATTATAACACAATATTAACTGTCCCAAATCATAATCATAAATCTTTATTTTTTTCGACATCAAAAATTACAGGCACTGTTTTGTGGCACAATCTTATATAGAGAAAGGTGTCTGAAGTAGGAAGGTCCTGAGTTAGAGATCACCTCTCTGGCTTATTATAACATTTTACTAGCTACATTTTTTGTCAAGATGCTAAAGATAAAGTTTAAATTAGAAATAGGTAAACAAGAACTTAAAATTAATTATTTGAAGACATTTTTTAAACATAGGTGTAAAACAAAATATGAAATTGGCATAAAAAAAACATCAACTTAATGAACCCTTAAAAGTATGACATATTTACTAATAGTGCAAAAGTAAAAAAAAAAAAAAACTTAGTATGAAATATACTTGCAAGCATAATAAAAAATATGGATTGTACAAAAAAGTAGGTTAGGATGTTCATGAGTATGTACGTACATACAACACAAAGTGCTAATAATTTTGGATACTCTATTAGAAAGAGATGACACACATCCACTCTGGAAGTTCTCTCGCTCGGATCGTTTGAGTCGCACGTCATCATTCCAGGTTTCCGCGCACTTGAAAAAGAAAAAATACTGTGAGACGGCATCAGTCGTACCAAGGAGATTGCAGTCAAACTAAAAAACTCCTTGAAGTCAGTTTAAAAATAGTGTTTGATTGAATGCAGTCATCCTGCACATGATCTGAATCAACTGAAGGAAACCGTTCACGACTGCCTTCCTTCGTAGATAAGACATTCCTGACACTAAAGGTCTAATGAACCACATCCATCCTCTTGGACTGAAATATCCTTCAAACCTCCGATTGCTGTCATTCATACATTCCTCCACTTTATTTTTGTCATAACCCTTTAGAGACACGAAATATTGTCCCATTTGCCTCCTGTATTTACGTGAGGACATTTCGTGGCCCAAATTCGGGTCACGGTTTCGTCTCCCCGCATTTTTATGGGCAATATTAAACTTTGCAAATTCTGGTATGTGTTTTATGAGCAAAATGGCTGCGTGCACAAAGTTTTAAAATGTTATGTTTATGCGTGACTGTAATTAGGATGAAAGCTTGAAGAATCGATTTTTTGGTAAATAATTTCCGGAGTTGGTATGTACAAGACCAGTACTTTACAAAATGATGTCATTATTGTAATGTATTTTTATAACACTCTTGGGTAAATAGTCAAGTAGTTACTGAGTTCCAAAATGAAAAAAAAAAGAGTAGTCTTTTTAGTTGCCATGTTTCTATACTGAAAACTAATCTCGCACTACTAAGTGAACATGAAACTATTGTCTTTGCTTGACATGTAATGACATTTAATGACAACAAGGGTTATTTCATCAATACTCGAATTATAATTGCCAGTGCCGGTAACTAGGACCAACCTGTCACGCAATGCCACACCCACACTAAACAAACGCTCCACTTGAGCCAGCCTTGAACAAGTGCACATCAGCTGATCAGCTTCCCTGTGCCGATCGACGTGACACGCATCCATCGCTCCTTTCCAACCCAATAAATCAAACAAACACCCTCAAGCCAGCAATGTACTACAACCTGTTCAAGATCAAACGAATTTCGTGAAAGTCATGCTTACAATAGACATATTCATCTGAGTAAGCGAAACTCGGATAGAGCAAAGAAGAAATGTGTCATCGTAACAGAATGATTGTTGAAGCCAATAGAATCTGATAGTAAGGGTGTGTGAGCGGAGCATGCGCGCTCACCAAGGACACGCGCCGCGCCTCAGTCTGGCGGGAGGCAGCGCCGCGGCCGCCTGCCCTCTCGGACACCTCCTCCATGTCCCACGATGCGGAGTGCCGCAGTGGCAGACGCGTAAGTCCGACCCGAACACCGCATGCCAGACCCAGCCCGAGACCCGGCACCGGCCCGCAGAGCGACCTTAAGCTCGGAAGCCCCGCGGTCGCTCCGATTCAGTCTTGTAATTGGATTTTGTCGTTCGATAAGCAACGTTATTCTGATTTGATTGGCGAACGCTTTCCGCTTCGGTATTGCAGCTTGCTTCTTTCCCTCCTACAGAATCTCTCGTAGCTTTAAGTGTAGCCGCTTTGTATGTATCGAAACAATTTGTTTCGTATCGAATGTGATATGACGACTTACGTAACTTAGTACTAAGGAGTCACTGGTGCATCACGATGCGATTATAAGATCGGCACACGAGTGTAGCGTTGAGCGGGCACTGGACGTGAGTGGTTAACAGTCAGTGGACATGACTTGCTGGGAGAGTGTAGGACTGCTGGGGCCATGTGCGCTCCTCGCCTCATCAGACGTCAGGGTGAGTGCGATCCCCAAGGAAATAATTTTCACCAAATGTTCCACTTCCGTGAATTAATAATATCCGATCTGTCCATTGTGGGCCGACATCCCTTAATAAAAAGTTCCGTATGCAAAGCTCAACTGACCCTTGAAATTGTACTGGATGTATTTTCTAATAAAATGAAATCTCAAAGTTTTGAGATAGAACAATGTTAGTGATTAATGTTAAGACGTCATTAAGGTTCTTAATCCTTTACGCAGTAAACAATATTTTTGTTTTGGTAATATACTAATTACATCGTGATTGACTAATTAGGGATATGTTTTTAAAAACAAATGCTTACTACTCAAGGCTTATTAATGCGTAATACTGGTTTTACTAATGAACTCTCAGCTTATGAAGTTCCAGTTATATTCGAACCCGCGTCTAGCAAAGTGTTCAGTGAAAATGGTGTCGATAGTGCTTCTGACTACTGAAGAGGTTCTTCAAAGAAATGGATATTGGTACTGCTTGGATACAATATGGGTTACCGAAGAATTAGAACCGTTTGAAGAAATCAAACGTGAGCATATGTTTATAAAACCATTGTCAAGAGACTTTTATTACGCGAAATTCCCAGATATACCCAGAAGTGAATCAGAAGATGAGAACTCTTTGAGCATAAACGGGTTTATAAGTAAACACGAAGAATGGAAATCCAAGATCTGCGTGAGAAGATTTGATGCGAAACGGCGTAATTCGAGACAGTCGCATTTAAGTTGGAACGGAGTTAGAACGACTAGCAGTGGCTCGCTTAATAATGAACCTAGAAGAGCGACTTCTTTGACAGAAAAACAATGTAACGACATTCTGCCAACTCCGAAGAACTACAACAATGGTGAAAAAGGAACAATACCCATAAAAAGTGACGACAAAAGAGTACAAGATTTTTTCACACGTTTACTAGAAAGTGTGCCTCCACCACCCCTAGAGGATTTGCAAGATTCAGTAGCAGATATCAATTCGTGTTCCATCGTGGAGCAACCAAAAGATTACAATGAATTTAATGACATCGAAATACCGGGATACGCAGATTTTGAAAAGGATAAAATCCGACAAACTGAAAACGAACACCGCTTGTTACCAGCTACTTCTACTCTGAAGAAGTCCCAACGGAAAGTCAGCTTTAATTTAAACACTTCAAAACCTGAATTCGAAAGCAACGAATCTTGGTATGATTCCATCTACGGTGTATCTGATATGATGTCGACTCCAAGAGAAAACATAAATGTGGATTTAGAAGATACCTATAACAGAATTGACGATTCTGATGATGAAGATAATTTTCCATCTTGGTCTGAAATACTGATCGAGTGTAAAGTAAATGATAGTATTGTCAAAAGCAAAGAATCTTTGACTTCCGCTGAAGAGATCATTAGTCGCTCGCATTGTGCCGATGCTACAATTCACGAATTGGGATTAGACGACATCAGCGACGAAGAAACAGGATATGCAAGATTTGCTATTTATAAAATACATCAAACTATAAAAAACCAGGGTAACATGCTTGATTCCTCGTCTATGAAAGACCTAAGTGAAAGTGACTGCAATTTAGTTAATGAAACACACAAAGACCCTTCATTTTTCGGAACAGTGTACCGATTAGCTCCTAATTCGTGTGACGATATTCAAGACTTGGTAAATAACATACCATCAAGTACGTGAACACAAAATAAATATTGTGTGTATTTTGTAATTATAGGATACTTAAATAAATATACGTTCTAATATTCATGCTGCATTATTTGCTAAATCCATTATCTCTCATTTCCTTACCAAACTACGTAGATTTTGCAAATTGTTACATTAAATATGCTAATTCTATAGAACATGCCTTTGTGTCGAGTGCGCTTTTTGAAAACCGTATTATTTTCTTTGTATTCTGATTGAAACAAAATGTACGTGACCAGATTTGTGATGCAACTTAATTTGTTGCAGCCTCCAGAGAACGAACTGCAGAAGAATTCAGATCGCGTGCTTTCTGAGCACGAGTTGCGAGTCCAGAGATCGTTGCAGAAGCTCAATGTACCGGAATGGTGAGTGTTAAATACATCATATCTTCTGACATATAGGCCAGACCACTATAGGTTATCGAAAGGGCAATCAACATCTAGCCGAGCTATGTAGGGTAATGACAAATATATAAGCTGCACTATGATGTTATACTAGATTAGTCACGGCTTTCTAACGACGTCTTGTATTAACTTGAAGCATTAAACTAAGAATAAAATATGTTCCGTGTGTTTGCTATATAACATAAAATCTTTAGCCTACATTTTGTTATTGCGTCTAAACAGGCAATACAACTAAAATCACACGAAGAAAATCTAAGGCTTTTTCTAGATAGATATCTAATAACATGAGCATTAAACCTATAGGCACGTCTCGCTTCACTACCAATCATGTCAAGGCTTTAGGAAAGGCGTTCGATGAATTATAGCACGACTTTATCCGTAGTTCGGATTAAAACTTCCAACATTAGTTCGTGTTTTACGAGTATGCAATCCTAGTAATTTTTAAGATCACAATTCCGGAGTAAAACCTTGACAGGGTTTAAAATCAGTGTGCACGAAAATATCATTAGGTATGCTGCAAGGTTCCTATTTAGGTACAACTTTTTATACAAAACCAAATCTGTAAAATATAAGAAATACTTTTTGTTATATTTTTCTTCTAGGTTGTCTTCAATTGTTTTTAGTTTTTGTTCGCAACGACGTTGTTTTTCTGTTGACTTTTTGTTTTCATCCTTTTGAACTGTGGATAATCTGGAAATTTATAGTTTTAATGTTAAGTTTAAATTACAATTCTGATCCCCTCAACAACTAGGTTTAATGTTTCGAGTCATAAACCGAAGTATACGTTTATAGGAGTTCTTATACGATAATGGACAAGTTTCATGCTTAATCCTCATAACTGTCTCCCAGGCTCACGATAATGAGTCTCTAGTCGGTCTTTATTGTAATTAACGATGTCCTAATTGCATCTCGTCTAGCTGGACTACACGTGACCTAAGCTAACCTTTTATGTGGAAGCTTGCTTGTGGTAATAGCTACTTGAAGTGCTTATTTATCATCGTAACCATGCTGTGGTTTATAATGGAAAATAGAGCCATAAAAACCGATTCTGTAAAGCTGTTTTGCTGCTGTTATACTTGGAAATTTTCAAGCTGGCGTTTCTTAAAGCAACGCACGTAAATTTTTCATGGTAGTGGCGGGTTTTACAGCTTCGGGCGAATATTTTTCCTGCTTTTTTACTCAAGAAAATTAGGTACGACTCGAAAAAAACGAGCGTCTTGTCTCGGAGACTCGTGACGCGTCGTCCTGGGTGATTGCCTGCCCCTCTGCCTCTTACGTTGCTTGTAAAAGAAGCGTTACTTACCTATGTTTTTTTCAGCCACCAAGCAAGTCTATATGACTGAAAGAAGGAATTGCAATGTTTTTAAATAATTTCCCAAGTAAAATCATTGAACACATCGTTCTTTGACTTGACTGTAATAAAAAGTCTATAGAAATCTTTATTTTATCCCAAGCCATAAAAATAATCTTAAGATTAAAATGGTATTACAGTAATTGTAAATACATACCGTCCAACCTTTTGCTAGTAAGATTACCTCGTTTAACCCGTACCTTAACTGGATTCTTTCCTTTACCGTATTTTATGACTCAATAAAATTGTCTAATACATTAGGTTTTCTAATACATTAGATCCGCGTTAACTTCTGTAATCCTCCGTTAAACATTATCATCAACAAGCCGGTTTCTGTCAATTAATTACACGGTAGTTAACCTATTGACTTCTTTCCTTAATTCAAAGGTTTTAATTAGTCATTTGGATTGGCATTTTATTTATTAACAACTTATGTTTACTTGTAAATAAAAATTATTCGAAAAATCACTTGTATTAATAATATCGCTACTACTGTTAAACTATCTTTCTACCTCGGTACCGGTACTATCTTTCTGTGTCAGTGCTAAGCAAATTTCGTATGGTTATTCCAATATTCAATACATTTAGGCCAGATTGCCAGAAAGAAATGAACTTTTCTTTTCGTTAAATTGATTACCTTCTTACACCAATATTCCTGTTCGTCCTCTCAGCTTTATCACATTGTCAATCAACGCGACCCGCAGCGGCGCGGCGAAGAGTTAGGAACCGCGTTCAGTAGCATTACCGAGTTCTTAGTATCTAGCTGTATCAGCCAGTACCTACTCAGAACAATCATTGTTTTATTCAAGCCCTTCTAGAACTAATCCCAGACATGAATTTCATTTTAAAACAGGCATCGTATATAATCGCGACTCCTTACATTAAATCAAGTTTCATGACTAATCATTGTTCTAAAACATTTTTAAACTATGCTTTGTCATGAAATCTTAATTCACTGTAGATTCAAGCCCGTAGCTGCCTTTAGCAGCCTGTAGTAGTATCTAATACTATCAAAGGCAAACCTAACGAGCAGTTTCAAAGGCACGGCAATCGGATTTATCAAAATGCATCTTTGTAGAAAAATGGACAAAGTCCTCAGCGTCTCCTGATGAAAAAGTAATTAGTTGGTCTATGAAGGTGTTCTAGTCAGACATATGGAAACTTATTTAATTCTTCTCTATTTTCAGGTACAAGAACGCCCCCGCGCCCCGAGAGGGCTTCCTTCTCCGCAAGCGTCTGTCTGACGCATCCGCCTCGGCAACTCGTTGGAGCGGCCTCAACTCGAAGACCACCTCACTGGGCAGCCTCGGCGGCACCCCGCAGCCGCCGCCCCCTCAGCTGTCGCCCCACACCACCAGCTTCGGCCGTTGGTCTACTAGCCGGCTTAATTCTAACCAAGTAAGTTTTGTAGCTTAATGTAGGTTTAGATTATTTCAAGTTCTCTTATTTTGCCTGTTGACCTGGTAGTTATGGTACTTAGACGCGGTGTTATTCGATGCTATTAGTGCTGAATCGTAAATTGTGTTAGCATTTCATGTTTGCTGTGGCTTTCATAGGCTTTGAAATTTTCTGTTTTCTTGTATTTTCCGTCTTTTCTAGTTAAAAAAAATAGTAATTCAGGGAAAAGAAGGGAAGCCCTTGCCCTGTATTAGGATACCACAGGCGCTTCACTGCCTTTGCTATAACTTCCTTTTCTAATTAGGCGTATCTGATCTGTGTCTTCTTCAGTAACTAGAAATAACAGCCACCTTTAAGAAAAACATGCTAAGTTATTCAATGAATGGTCAATTATTTTATTAGGTAAGACCATTGTGTGCAAGTTCACCAACCTTTGTCAACCGTAATCTACTTCTAAGACTGCGTTTCTTCGTTCGCTAGGCACCTTCATATGGCTTCTCCCGTCATTTCCGTGGTACCTAACGGTTCATTCACCGATTTATTCTTGTTATGTAAACGAGACTATTGTATTGATACTTGATTGTGTTGTTAGAATTTTAATGGTGACTCGCAAATCGACCGTAAAATGACCAGAATTTAAATGGTTAAGGAAAAATTTGGAAGTAATGAAGCATGGCGATACTTCCTTGCTTAGACAATGTAATTCATTTAATAGATTACGAACGAGATAGTTTTTTATCTCTTGTTGTAAAACAAATTTACGACAGGGTTAAGTGATCAATGATATTAGATTGGATTGAGATTACTTGCAATAAGCTATTTAGTACTAAAACTCAACATTTGATTGGCATAATCGTTTAGCGGATAAGTACTTATCTGCTTATAAACGAACCTGTCTATCAAAGTTATCATAATCCAGTGATTTTAGTAATTGTCGAAGTATCATAATACCCATTAGGTGGAGTGAATGAGTGCTCATCCAAATGGTGTAATGTTTTAGACTTAGTCCATGAGCTTACCAGAATGGAAAATTGGTAACAATCGCTGTTGCTTAGACCAATGAGGCGGCTTATGAATTCTTAGGCGTCGTCCTAATAGAACGCGAAAGCGCGATCAAACATATGGATGTCGAATAGGTGTCCTAATTGACGTTCGCGCGATGCGATCGCGCGACAAACTTTTTGAAAATTTATTAGCGTGAATTGAGTTCGTACGAACGCGCGTTCAAATACTTATATTTTTTATGATTTCGAATAGGTGTCCTCATTGACGATGGGAGAAGATGAGATTCATCTGATGATTCTTCTCATATCTTCATTTCGGATGTTTTCTGATGAATGATGAATCATAATGAAGATGAGATGCCAGGAAAACTTCGAAGCGGGCTCCGCTGCCACTCGCATCGTTTATTCGCACGTTGATCGCGTATTCGCTTTCTATTAGGACGACGATTTTTTGTCATCGCGCGAGAACGCGATTGTCACATCGCTAACTAGTGCGATGATCGCGCATCGCACTAGTTAGATGATCGATACAAGCGTGATAATGATGATGATACTCAATATTCTAACTGCATGTTTCTTTCCACAGACGTCACCCTGCTCCTCAACCCGTAGCAGCATCAGGGGAGCCAGTCCTCTATGTTCACCATCAGCTAGGTCCTCGTTCAGCGCGCGGCAACCCTACCTCGGCTGGCGGAGTCAGGAACGACTTAACAGTACCCCGCGAACGCCACATGAGAGGTAAGGACGAGGAAGATTTAGCCCATTTTGTTAAGAATTCTTCGTGGTGCTTTAGAAATGAATCTAAATGCTGTGTTACCAGAAAGGATTGCTCCTTTTAGTTTCGTGCGATTCTGTGCTATTCTTTGAGTATCATAAAAGTGCGCGGAAAGAATTCAGTGAATTTGTGGAATGGTAGTATCTTAACTTCGCTAGATTGATAGCTACAATATCTTGGTAGCTGTTTACGCCTCAATGAGTTTATTTAGTAACACTGTTTAGGTATACCCATAGATGAGTATCCAATGATTAACATCTGTTCATCGATACATTTAAACATAACAACAACTGTCAGCATTCAAAAATACATAGCTATTATTATGTATATAATAGCTACTTATTATGTACTATAACTGTTATTCATCTCAATACTCCAGGTTAGCATCGTCCCTTCTCCAGTCGACACCTAAATCAGAGGCGTCTGAGGCGTCAAAGGCGTCAGAAGAGATCCAGACCTCGATCAAGGAAGTGACGTCAGCGATCGTTCACTACGTGTCAGGGTTGGAGCCAGCTAACGGCGATATCGACCGGCAACCCTCGCCTAGGTCCAGTCAGAAGTTATACTGGCTTGAAAGCTCTTTTGTTGGTAAGTTTGCTTAGAAATACCTACCTACCTTTCGTGAGCAGTTTACTTTTCTTCGTTTTTACTGTCAACCATTATGATAACCTTCAACAATGTTAATGGTTAATGTCGTTCGATCAAGCATTCTTGACATTAAGCTTTTCAGTCACGATTACGATTTGAAACAATAAATCGACTGTACTTTTAGTTAGTTATTTTGTACGGGCTTGCATTCGATTGGTTAGACACGGGAACCTTTAGTACCTAGCGGTTCCTATCAAATTCTGTGGTAATCGTCACCGACAATCTGACCAACTATTCCCTCCGTGACGTTCCAGGCACGAAGCCACTGGATTCCCCGCAGACGCCGCTGGTGGTGTCGGAGGCGCTGCCCCCCCTCCCGCCGCCCCCGCGCCCGCCCTCGTCGCTGCGCCTGGACCACCGCGCCGCGCCCGGTGAGCCCGCGTGACCACTCCACTCCACCAAACACACTGCAGGTTCCCCACACTAACGACACATTCCCGTGTGCCAGCAGCATTCGACATGCTCGCGACGAAACTATTCGACACGACGAACGCAACGCGCGGTTTTGCCATTCGGCCATTTTGAACTTCAAAGTTCTCTCGATAAAGAATTTGATAGTTGCGAAAAATCATGAAAATTGCATTTATGTTTTAAGAGTCTGAACCTGCAGTGTCCACTTTGTTAATTTTTATGTTACGTTAATACTCTGTGCGTTAATTTTTGTGCTGTTCTGTGTATTTAGTTATTTGTGAAATGAACTCATTCAGGCCTCAGGAGCTGAATGATTTCATTTTGTGAAAACCTATGTGTAATAGAGCTTTATAGACTGTGTGTAAGACTCAGGACCATTATTATATTATATTATTAATTATTATTTGTGTCAATTTATGCACTATTTTTGGACTCCCGATATCAATATTGTGTCAAGTGTTTTTAATTTTTTCGCATTGTGGAAGAAGCACTGGCTTGTAGACGCTTTACTTTTAATTTATGTGTTTGTCACACGCAGCTTTGTATTTATTCATCATGGCGGTGAGTCGATCTATGATTTTCAAAGTAACATTGCAGCTTACCAATATTATTATGTATGGTATAAGTATGACAATAGCCGCCTAGTTAATTATTATACCGTGAACAAAAAAAAATATAAAGAGGTAGGTACCTACATTATTATAATGCAATGTTTATTATTGATGCATTTCTGTTATGAAGTTTCACTCTTATTCGTTTTATAATCATTATTACGGAAATACAGTTTCCATTAATATTCTGGTACCTAAATCAATTATATATGATTTTAAATGAAATAGTCATAGTTAAGATTTTATTTTTGTTTTAGATATTGCCATAATTATAATTTCAATAGTAATCTGACACGAACCAGTAATATCTTTTAGTAATAATTTCGTCCGATGTACAGATTAAATTATTTTTGTTTGTGTGTTTATTTTAATGCAAATCTCTAGTAATTAGTTTAAGGGCTAGTTAATATAAATAGTTTTGTAAATAAAATATTATGTTGCTATGTTTTATTTTAGGTGCTAAATCAGTTTCTACCTGCTTTCATAACTATAATTTCAGTTCTAAATTCGTAAACACAGGCTTTAATAAATGTCACAAAATATTTGAATAACGTAAAACAATTATGTTGTTCACATAATATTTTATAAATATTTTTTTAAATATTACCAACAGTTATCAGAACCATAATGAGATGTGGTGGTGAGAAGTGACGGTATAAGTCTGAAATCTAGAAAATTTCAAGTTCCTTCTACTTAAATCACCTCGTAATTTATGTTGGGGCCAAGCTCCTAAGTAAATTATACAGGTTCTGATTAGGTTAGAAAAAATACAAAAATAATTTTTGCGTTCAAAATTCGCACCGCCGAACTACGAAAGCGTCACGAACTAGACGAAGAAGTATGTTATTAAAAAAATAAAAAATGTCTATGACAGTTTGTAATGGCCGCCTATATTTTATAACATTGACATGGCGCCAAAATTAGTATACTTTACTTTTACTGCAGCTCTCTACAATCTAATAAATTCCAAATAAGAAGTACCTAAAAGAAAATGTAATATCAATACGTAGTTATAGGGTATAATATTTGTATGTTAGAATCTCGGTACCTTGTTCATGTTTATAACGAAGACTACAGGATATTGTCTTCATTATCATTTCAATATTGTACTTTTAGTTACGTTTTAATCATAATGATTATTGAATATATTCATTTTTATTTTATATGTTTTGTTTTATTTTTTATTTCTGTGTACGTGAGTTAAGTTTATATTACTACTTGCTTTAAGAGAAAGTCAAGCGACAATTTTACTGGCAATTTTCACAGCTTTTCGTATCTAACTGTAACAGCACATTTTTAAATGTTTTTATTTTGCTTTTATGCAATTCGGACACAAAGACAAAATTACAGAGGCCCATAATAATGTGTCGAGTCAATTTTCAAATGTATGTGCGTGAAATCAAAAGAATCGCTTGTTTCTCCTAGGACTTCCGACATAGGTACCTCATTGTCAATGAGATCTTGCTATAGGACAAGGTAAGTTCAACATACAGTTCACTGGTACCTATTGTCATAGGTCTTTCAACAAAATGAAACGTACCACCACGCTATACGTCTCCACAAAGCACCTGTCCTTTGTCCATTCTAATGAATCATTGATACCGACTTCCAGACTGGCAAGATTCCCAACGTTCCCTGAACTTAGGTACCTCGCGGCCGTCTCCAGGCTCCACCACTCTTGAAGACGTGCTGGACTCACTCTTGGGGTTGCCATCGCAGCCGGCGAGGATACCCACGCCTCAGCCCAGTCCTAGGAAGGGTTCAAGCCCCTATTATTTGATGGGCGGCAAGGTACATAAGTTTTTTTACTTATGACTATTTTATGCAATGATCAATATAATATTTAGGTACAATTTGTATCTGAGCCAGGTTAATAAGTTTTTAGCGGCAAATGCAAGTTTCAATTTTATCAAGAAAAACTGAATTTTATCAATTTTGAAATTTGTTTATTGAACAAAATTATATCACAAAGATAACATGTAATTGCACAAACTATAAATTCACTAATTAAAAAAAGAAACAAGCCATACTGGTACAAAATCCCAAATTGGTCCTACCAGTCCTAAATAACCGTTCTCAGAGTCCCCGGTACGAACAACTGGCCAGTAGCGGGCACAGCAGCGCCTCCCCCGCGTCGCGCTTCCTCGGCACGCCCAGCGAGGGCCGAAGCTCCGTCACGGACAGTCCCGAACACGACCGACCAGGTAGGAACGATATGTAAGTCTGAGCCGTTCCAATTTTTCTATTACATTACCACACCTCCACAAAAGTCTAGGCCCAAAACTATCTTACACTAAGCACCAATAATCAGTTGTTTTTTTGCTTATTATTCATCTGTTACGCTCTCTGACGGACTCATCAGGTATCCTGTCTAGTGTCTAGGCGTATTGTGTAAATGGTTCTCTTTTGATATTACCTTGTCGTTTATCGAGTAGGCAGCATGAAGTGTCCTCCGCGGCATGGTTGTATTTTAATTTTCCGGTGTCCTTATCAAAGTTGGTTCTGAGTCTTACTAAGTTTTTTGATGTTAATCCATTAGCTTAAGGTTCATCCACTAAAATTAAGTCAAAAGTAAATTAATCGATGTCCCGTACTATTTCAGGCAAGGATACAGTTGATAATCTTGGCGCCATGCAAGATTCGAGGAGGCCGCGTTCGGCGCAGGGCGAGCATTCCCGCAGGAGAAGTGAGCCCTTCGCCCAAACAAGTGTCTCCCTCGACCGCCGCACCAGCCTCGATGCCGCAGCCCTTCGCCCTTCCGATGCTCACTTAACTCACCATGATTCCCGAGCTTCCCTAGCTTCTCTACAGACTGAAAACAGCACAGACGAGGCCTTCGTCAGATGCAAATTTCCAAAATGTCCCTCCCGAGCCCCATTACCTGATGCCAAACGACACTACAAGACTTGCCACAATTGCACCACAATGTATTGCTCAAAGGAATGCCGTAGGGCACACTGGGAGAAACACAGAAAAGTTTGCTTGCACACCCGAGCGAGCACCCTGTGCAGACAAATCATATCAGCGGCCAAGGAAGACGCCGACGCCTTGCATCAAATTAGCACCATTGGTCACAAAGGCTACCTGGCCCTTGGAAGAGGCGTTGTTAAAATATTCTTCACAAGTCCCGAGTCGGCCGAAAAGTTTACCACTCACGGTTTTCAATATTTAAGTGAGCCGGAGTTTATGAAGTGGACGTCTCTTCAGCCAAATGAAATGGGTGTAGAATTATACACCGAGGTGGTAAAACTATGTAAAGCTTACAACCCTGAGACGAGGGTAATTTTGTACGTGGCTGTGTGTATTATCAGTGAAGTGCCGACGAAAGGTGCCGTCAAATGGGAAAGACAGATGGTGTCGAGATGCGCCAAACTACGTCTCAGTAAAACAGTAACCGCTGCTATTCATGAACAGAATAGAAGAAGATATAGAAGAGATAG
This sequence comes from Eugnorisma glareosa, assembly GCA_947578425.1. Lineage (NCBI taxonomy): Eukaryota > Metazoa > Arthropoda > Insecta > Lepidoptera > Noctuidae > Eugnorisma > Eugnorisma glareosa. The sequence continues at coordinate 18,758,077 of OX387959.1, forward strand.
CAAGTCTACGCCAGAGGATAGAGAAACTCTTATTCTGACGTCTAAATTAAGTAACGCGGGTGAAAAGAACGCAGCTACAGCGCACAAGTTTAGACAAATATGTTTCCAAAACATATCAAAAGAGCTCGAGAGTAGAGGAGTGAATTTAAAAAAGCATTTCCCTGAAGTTTACTCGAGATTAGGAGCGTACGTGGATGGTACGAGCGATAGGTTCATTCCTATGACCATTTACCCGAAAGATGTGACGAGCGGGAGGTCTTTCATGTGCGTGATCATGCCGGACAGTGAGGTAGAGAGCGGTACGCCGGTAGACGGTAAAGTAACTACGGTAGACATAGGCGTGGACCGGTCACGACACCAGCTGTCTACTCCCATGTGAGAGTATTATTTAGATCGTAGGTCGTTAGGAAATGCCGGTAAAGATGGCAGTTAACACCTACCCATTTAGGTAGAAGTGTAAAGACATTGTGGTTATTGGTGATTGTGAATTTCCCAATACCTACCAATTCTTCTTAAATATTATTTAAATTTTAATCTCCGAATATGAATCTCGTGTGTGAAATGATGTTAACGTGTCCTTAAAATTGTATTATGATTGTTTAGATACATATAAATAATGTAATGCTATGCTGTACGCGTCATGTTCTTTGAATATATATTTAAATGATGACATCTATAAAATCCATGTGGAGGAATTCTCCTCAACAATTTATATTTGGGACGCGCGTAAAATCTTAACAATTAAAAAGTTTTTTCTAACTTTGTACAAAAGAAGAAAAGAAAATTAATGTTTATATTAGCAGATTAGCCTGCCTATTGAATGAAAGGTTAACATCAATCTTTATTGTTATTAAAATAATTAAAAGGCCCGTAGAGTGTTTTAATAGATTTTTTGAACAAAGTTACCAAAAACTGAATGACAAAATAATATGGCGTGCCCTGAGTAGTGCTTACCTGTAATATTATATATTTACCTCTTGTTACTTTCTCCGTTACTATGAATGTGCACTTACTTATGTTAGATAAATATTAATTTAAGAGAAATATAAGACGTTGTGTCGTGTGTTATAAAAGTACATTTTTTATTCTAAGGATTTAGAACTTGTTTCTGCATTTGACAATAGTTTAAATTTAAAATTATATGTATTGCAAAGCCTATATTGGCACAGAGGGATGTATTTAATTTTTTAAAGAGATGGCGTATGCTTTATTATTCAGAAAAAAAAGTGATTTTTATACAAAACTTATGCTTATAATGCATGCGAGCGATTAGTGAGAATTAACAAAATAAAACAATTCTAGTGTTTTGTCTTTAGATAGATGATTCAATTAAGATTTTTTTAATGGAATTTTACACATTTAAATAATTTGTAGTAAATGTTTTTGTGGATGAGTCAGATTGTGTTTCTAGCAAAATGGCTCATTTGAAACCTGTTGTGGCGTAGTGTACAAATCAAGCGACAAAATATTATGTCGCATGCACCTATAACAATTTAATATGGCATATCTAATGAGAAAATCATCAGTATTCTAATTATAATTAAGGTAGGTTTGTCGAATTACGCCTAGTTAAGGTTGAACGTAAATATCTGTAAAATAATAAATGTAGATGAAAAACAGAATGTTCTCATGGGGTGTATGTTTATTATTGTACAAAAAAAACACAACATATTATTGGTATGTTTATTAAAATAATGAAAAGAGATCAGACTTCTAACACAATCGTTTTGGCGAAATTAAACTACTAAAGTAAAATTTCGCCTATGACAGTTTTCTTAAAATTAAGTACTTTGTTGTTAACATTATCACAGTTTTCTGTAATTAGGAACATAATTAGTCTTAGCAGGAGCATCTTAATCATCAGTTCTTTTAAGATTTACAACATATTTTCTGTTATACAATCAGGTTTAAAAAATCTAAAATTACTAAGGTAATAACATATTTATATTTTTTTAAATTGGCACATAGTTTTTAACATAATCAAATAATGTTGTCTACAGATTATCACACAAAAATAAATTTAAAAAAATAAAATAAATGTAGGCGTTATTATACCCAGTTGAGGTAGTCACGCCTATCTAAATCTACTTAGTAGAATTAGTCACAACCGTCAGGACATCTAAATTCGTCAGTGTCATTTTTTGTCAAACCGATACACTCCTCGTGGTACCATTCACACATGTCCTCATATCGGCAATACAATTCACACATGTCCTCATATCGGCAATACGATCCTCGTAACAAGCATAGCAATACCATTCCCCACTTTTGTATTCTTTTCCCTTCTTTTTGCTAATTTCTTTGTTTTTCCCATTAGTTTGTGCTGTATTGTCTTTTTTTTGTTTCTTTGTTTTTATGATATTGTGTTCAGTTAATTTTCTCTTGTTAGCTGTTTTCTCTTTATTAGCTCCCTTCATTTTCATTTCTTTTGATTTAGTTTTACCTTTGGCTAGTTTGGCTTCTTCGTTTTTATCCGCGTTCTTTTTCATGTCTTTCGGGTCATTAAATAGATCTTTTGTAACTCTTTGGCCTTTGTAATTTAAAGCCTTTCGACGGGGTCTTTTTTTGGTGATTGCATAGTTCGGTGTGGGCATAAATAGTTGAAACTGCGATTTTTGCGATAACTGAGCCAATGGTACGTCGTCTTCATGATTTACTTCAGAATCAGAGTCAGATGAATAAATACGTAACGATTGCTCTACACGTGATCTAGTGATGAATCTTGTCATAATTTCACTATCAGAACTATTTTCACCATCAGAAGCATGTGTAAATTGTTGAATAAGTGGTCTTCTGCTTTTGGTAATCATTTCACTGTCAGAAGAATGTTCAAAGTCGGAAGCATCAGTAGATGTGCTATAACATACAAGTCTCTTTACAGTTTGCATGCCACTTGTAGAAGGAACCGGCGACCTGTAACAGGGCTGACTTTTTTCGTGTGACGTTAACTGCGACAGATGTGGTTTGATGTGTGAGTCTGGAGGAGTGACACGTGGAGTTGGACTGATAATAACAGAATGCTGTGGAGTGTGTTCTGGAGCTGGCGAAACAACTGTTGAGCGCGGTGGAGTGACATGTGGAGATAGACACTCAATCAGTGAACGCGGTGGAGTGACTTCTAGAGCAGCAAAATCAATGTCAAAAGTGTTCAAACTTTCAATTAGAGACGGTGAGACGTCTTGTGGTAAGTATGCAGTATGTGGTGGGGTTGTCTGCTGAACAGACATCAAACGTTCGAACTCTTCAGTGGCCATTGAAGATATATCGCAAGATTCGATTCTATCTTCATTTGTAGGTGCCGGTTGTTCCGTTAGCACCGAGGGTGCGAAAGCGGTTTCAGGTAAAACATTCGGATTAAAGGGATATAACCAAGTTGCTCGGAAGCCACTAGTGATATTTTCATGTGTCATACATTTTGACCATATCTTCGATAAAATCTTATTGAAATCGAGACGAGTTAATTTTTGTGCATGGGTTTTATAAAAATGTTGAAGAACTTCTTGGTCCCAGTAACTCTCAAAAGGTTTGTAGCAGGCTTTATCAAGCGGTTGCAATTCATGCGTCGTATTTGAAGGTAGACAGTATAGAGTGATACCAAGTATATCCGCTTCTTCAGCAATTCTGTAGTCTAAATGACATTTTGCTCCGTCAAAAACAAGAAGACAGTTTCCTGAGGTCTTGTATCTGGCGAAATGTCTTAAAAATTCAATAAAAAGCTCTGAAGTCATGCTTCCTTTCGGAGCCATTCTAACTGTGGAACCCGGAGGCAGATTTAAATCGAATTCTGGCTTCTTTCGAACGCCTTTAAATATTATCATCGGTGGTATGGAATTCCCCAACGCATTTGCACAACCCACGATCGTGACATTTTCGCCATGTTCAGATGCTTGTAAATGAACTCTTTTTGCTCCTTTCTGAGAGATGACTGTTGGTTGTTTGTGCATCGTTAAACGGCAACCTTTTTCGTCCATATTGTAAAGCCTCTCTGGATTATAAAGGATCTCTAGTTCGTCATATAACTTTTCCACTTCTTTAAAATGATGTGAAACGATTGCTTTGTTGAGTTTTTGGCCTCTGGCTTGATTAAGAAATTGAGCTTTGCGTTTTGCTACATTGCTATTTCTTTTCAGGAATAACTTAAGCCAGTCTCGTCCGGCAATACCTAATTCCTTGTTAAAATTGTTAGGAATGTTATGTGTCTCACAAAACACAAACGCTTGTTTGCGTATTATCTTTGGCGTTAACGGGATACCCAAATCTGCAAATCTAATAATCCTTTTCACAAAATCTTGTTCCTGTTCGCTAGTAAATATTGATCTTCTACCTAAATTTAGTTTGGACATTCCACTCTTCAAATAATCTCGTAATGTTCTTCTAGGGATGTTATAATTACTAGCTGCTTTATAACTAGATAACCTGTTTGTCCGAACAGCAGTAACAGCAGCTACTAAATCACTTTGTGTCCATGATGCACGCTTTTTCTGTTCAGTTGACATATTTTTTATCCTGAAACAATGAAGTGATTATTTATATATTTATTCCATACTTTTGCACAAAAAGTATGGAAACTTACTAATATAACTTTTTTAAATTTTATAGATACCATAATATTAATTACTGGATTAATAAACTAATTTTTATAGTGTGAAAATAAAGTCCTTTCGTGACAAGCTCACAAGATGGTTAAAAACGCCTATGGTAGCTTTTAGTATGGGTAATAACGCCTAGGCGTGATTACCGTCGAGGACACTTCTTAATTAGTTTGAAATATAATAGAAAATCGACTGCTTAATACTACACAAACACTGGTTATGAACGGAACAATAATCATACTAACGAATAAGCCTTATGGTTAACTACTTATCTAACAAATTTCATTAAAAACTTACCGCGAAATTCCCGTCTCTGAAGTTAAAAACGGCACACCGACTACTCGTCACGGACGTCAGTCGATTACTAGTACGCGGGGTGGGGAGTGGCGCGGGCGCGACTCGGGGCGGTTTCGGGATGTAAAAACCTTGATGCGTAGGTATTAAGTTTGATTTTAGATATTACGTAACCCGAGTTATTTAGTATAGGCGAAATTAGCCTCTAGGCGTAATTCGACAGACCTACCTTATATCTTCCAACTACCACTTTGAGCATCAGGTATCGATGCTCAAACTAACGTACAAGATAATGACGAAAATGGTTCAGTACTACGCCACATCAAAATTTTAGAATTTTATTCCCATCTGCTGGAGCGGGAACGGACAGTATGGATATGCAAGTGTCAAATATTCCTAAACCTTTACATTCCATGCAACCATTTAAAAAAGGCACAAAATATAAAATAGTTTTGTAATTAACGTGTTATATATGGTGCCAACATATAACGAGAGGTCATGATTGATATGCAGAGATTGAACTTATACATGTGCTGTACAGATTCTTCCAGAAAATACTAGGTACCAAATGTACCAAATAAAAAGAATTGTGTATTGTACGAAAGTGATAATTTAATTTAAAAATAGGCACGCGGGATAGTGGATTAATTGGTGCTTATGTTTGGCGTCCAGTGAGTTCAAAACAAGGAACTGTCAGAAAAAATACCTATCACCGTTATGTAGTTATACGTAAGTAACTACTTGGAGATTGTGCGTAGCTATAGATACCTACTTTAATTATTCAAAATGTGAGGTACACTCCTGGGAGTCTCGCAACAATTAACAATCAAAGCTTATTAAGTTAAACTTTCGTACAGACACTTTTTAACTTTCCCTCAGCTGCGGCGGCAACAATTCTTCCAAAAAGGCATTCTATGTGGTGACTAAGCTGTAATGTGTAATTATTTATATCGTTGTTATTTATATACTTAACTTAAAAAAAGACAAGATACATATGTTTAATGTTTAGAGTTCTGCTTGATTTTGTGTTCACTGTAACGGCTCGGTGTGAAGGATCGAAGAACGTTTGGATGTGGTACGTAACCTGGGGCCTTAGTCTGCTATTGCAATAGTATCAGAATGGTCTATAATTGATTTAATAAGGCCCCTAGCCCAAGGCGTATTGAAGCGCGTTCGAAACTCGTTTGACGTGCGTACAAAGGGTAATTCGTCTGCGCGGGGCCTTATTAAATCAATGATAGACCATTCTGACACTATTGCAATAGCAGACTAAGGCCCCTGACTTGCAGTTAGTTGGTTATCTACCTAGAGGTTGTAGATAAGGTTTTTTGAGCGCAAAATAGAAGCAGCCTTTAGTAATAGAATTGTATAATGTTGTGTTGTCTGCATATAAACCCAAACTGTCGATATTTAAATGCCTCATCCTTTTATATTTAGTTCTACGCATTTCTCGCAGTTGACAAAAATGTTGATGTTCTCAATGTTGTATAGCATCGATCCTTCGAAAAATTGGGCAGTATAAACATTTTTTATGTCATGGCTGGCAAGTATTTAAGCAATTTAGGCAAATGAGATGGAAAAAAAAAACATATTTTATTATACCTACTTAATAAATTTGGCCCATGAACATGATGCGAGTAAATATCAATGTCTTGACCTGTGTATGTACTAACGCTCATTAACATTTTTCTATATAGGTAATTCTATTATAAATTATAATTTAGTCATTTTTAAAACTTATATAATAAACTACCTACTTGTAAACGCCTCTAAAGATTTTCATACATTATTATATTCATAATGTTGCCATATCAATTGTTTTTCATAGTCTGGAATCCAGATTTTTATCTAGTTGTCCCTTATGTATTTCAAATAAACGGCCCAGCTACTAATTTTGTTTTATTTCTTGCCTTTCCGAACTACACGAATGAAAGTTATCTTACTATGTGAGGTATTCACATCACCAAAATCATCCGTAGAGAAATAAAAAAATCGAAGTTCTAACACTAGTAATGTAAACGAACTTCTAACAGCATTGAGATCAATCAACTGGCCTGCACGAACGACTACGAATCAATAGAGACATTGACCTTTCCCCAATTCATTTAGTTTAGATTCGTATCATTGCCTGGCCAACGATTCCGGAACACTTCCAAAAAAGCCCCCGGTTTACGTGGGGAACTCCTAGAAGCCATAAATGAACTGAACGATGTAAAAACCAAAGTTGTTTTGTGTACCAGCATAACAATATATTATCCTAGCATAGATAGTTACTTGAATACAATCACGGGACTTTTATCTCCAAATTAAAAAGTTAAAATAATCACAAAAATAAAATTGCTGAGACCATTTTTTTATATTTGGCGCTAAAGATGAGATCTGTAAATTTGTACGTAAATACCCGAATTTCTACACAAAAAGAGAAGACATTCAAACTAAAATTACTCTAAGACATAAAAACAGATTAAACATACCTACATCCCGATTAAGAATGCACTCTTCAAGTACTTATGTCATGTCGATAAAAATATATAATAAGTTACCAGAAGAAATGAGAAATATAAATACATACAACATCTTTATTAATAAATTAAAATTATATCTAATAAACAAGAGCTATTATAATTTGAACGAATATTTTAATGAAAGATTATAATTTAATATACATACTCATCCATATAATCTTTTATTTGATTAAACACAAAGTTCAGCTATTTTAACTGCTTACCAAATAATAGAATTATTGATTACCAAATAATTGAATAGAATATTTTTGTTAATTGTGTGTTATGTTTTCTGTGAATTATATATAATTATTTAGCTGTCACATTTAATATAATTTTAAATTTTATTGTGTATGACTGACATTTTTAACTTTTAATTTTAAGTATATTGACATTTTGTTATATTGTTTTATTAATTGAGAATTTTTTAAGTACTTTTATTTTAATTTTTAGCTTGTAAGTAATAGATTTTGCTGTGCCCTTACAGGGTCTACAATGGGTCCTAGCTCTAAGCTTTTTATAACACCATGTTTTACCTTACCTTGTGGAATGCAAATAAATAAATATGAAATATGAAATAAAATTGGTTGAAAACTATGCGTGTTATTCTCGACGTTTTATAAAATGAAGAAATAACTGCAATGAACCAAGATTGTTGTTTCTAAATATAGTTATACAAAAGAGCGTTGTAAAATAAAACAGAAAATTTTGCAAAGTTAAAAGGCTTTAGAGCTAAAGTAAGACATTAGGTCTAGGTCCATGGTTAGAATAGAACATTCCTATTTTAGTTTATCATGCTATCGAGAATATCGCTATAATATTTTTTCTGTTAAATTTCCGAACGAAATCAAGTTTTTGACCTTTGGCCGAGTGACATTATTATGACATTTGATCAGTTGAATTCGGGCGATTGGCGAAATCAGGCGAAAAATACGGATACGGACGAGAAATTTAGCTGTACTGTAATTATCAAACGCGTACTAGTGGATTACTGCGGAAGTTTAGTGTTTAATTGGTTTTAAATAACTTAAGTATGGCGCCGTCAACTATGGTGTATGTTGCGGCGGTGCCAATCTCGGTAATCGTTGCTCTTGGTTTGCTTCGCAAGTGGAGGTCTAGGAAATGGGCAACCTGTGTGAGCAATACGTGTTTGAGAGGGAAAACCTTCCTTATTACCGGAGCAAACAGTGGCATTGGTTATGAGACTGCCAAGACCATAGTTAGGAGGAAAGGACGGGTGATATTCGCCTGTAGGGACATTGGTAAGGCCAAGGAAGCCATCGCTCATATTCGCAAGGAACAGCCCAATGGGGGCGAGATGGTGAGTAAAAAAACTATTTAAATGTAATATTTTTCATTCTCTTCCATTCTCTCTCTTTTTTATTTTATATTGTAACAAATATTCTATTTTTATTATCTGACTAATCTGACATCATTTTGAATTAAGGGCAACTTTTTATGCATCCGACTTATTTTGATGTGTATGTGTTCCATTTTCTCCTAGATAAAAATACAATGTCCACATTTGGCAACTTGTAGTACAAGAGCACCTGTTTTCCCTCAAAAGAGTTGCATATTCTTATGCCGATAAGTTTGGCTTGAAGAATAAGGGGTATTTATGAAAGTGAAATTAAATATAGTCTTTATTTATTTAGACAAAGTAAATATAGATTGGAGTCTGATGGCAATGGCATTTTATTACATGGGACTTAAAAATAACTGAATACCGATGTGAAAATATTCATTACAAATATTTACAGTCTCACTTTTTACAAAAAAAACTCACATCTAACATGATAAGAGATTTGTTAAGGATTCAAATAAAACCAATCACTATGATTTGGTTAGTTTCTTCAATACTGCTTAGAAACATGATGATTAATAATAGTACAGCTCTATTTCTTATCAACCATAGTATAAAGTTGAGATGAAACGTATTTATTGTTGGGAGATGAACAGGTTATCAACATGTTTTATATAAATACCTACAATCTGTTATCTTTTTAAAATTGATTAACCACTTGTATGTCGAGTATAAAGATACAATTAAAAACCTATTGTCTCTCGTAGATCTACATATGCATATGAAGGATTAGGAAGATGAAATTGTAGAAGTCGTAATTTTTAATGAGATATTTGAATCATATTACAAAGCTAGATAGGCAATTTTTGTCTGCATTAAAACTCTTTGGTAAATAATTGATTCCGTACTTTGGTTAGTGCCCTTTTAGGTTTTTTGCACAAGCGTAATAAAGTCCTTTTATTTGTGTGATCAATTTTGCTTTCACTTAGTGGTCCTCAGAAAAATCCCTGTGCCTAGTTAAAATTAAAAAAAAAAATACCCTAAAACCTTCTATAGATTCTCAGACTAATTTGAATAAATGTCTTTTGATTAAGATTAACTATAGTAAGTTTTTAAATCATCTTTCTAAAAAAATTACAAAGCCTTGAAAAAAAAAACTGATGGACACTGACTCCTACATCTCTGTTATTATGAGACTGAGTCTAGTAACACTTTTCTTATAACTGTACCTCTAATTCAAAAGAAAAGTCAATTGACTTCAAGAAAGAAACTAAATTTAATTTTATGTCATAATTTAATTCTTGGGCTATACTTTTTTTTAAGCTTTGCCCCACACTAGGAATTTCTCCTGTATCGTGGGTGCGTTTACAAACATTTAAACTCACATACACAAACAGCCAGACCCGGAACAACTATCTGTAGGCCATACAAATATTTGTTCCCTGTGGGGATGGAACCGCAACGCAGCAGTCAATCGCTCAGCGCTGCGCCAACCGTGGCATCTATATTATTTTGTGTTATTTCAGATCCCCATGCAGCTAGACCTAGCATCATTTGAGTCTATTGAAAACTTTGTGGAGGTAGTAAAAGCTGGCTTCCATAAGATCGACGTACTTATCAACAATGCGGGCGTTGTTGTACCATTGAACAAAGACCTTAAAACAAAGGAAGGATTTGAAATACACTTCGGTGTTAACCATTTGGGTCATTTCTACCTCACAAACTTACTATTGGATCTTTTAAAGAGGGCTACGCCAAGCAGGTACGTTGAGAACTCATTATCATCATTTGGCTGGTCATTAACACCTTTGCCTTGCATTTTACCTTAGGATCTATGTTTGGTCAAGTAATTATAATAGACTTTGTTAGTTTCACCATTTTCAACTTTGTATATTGTCTGATCACTGAGCTCCTTGGGTTATGACTTATGAGTCAAGCTACACAATCACTGGCAAATGCGTGCACTGACTGGACAGCTCCACTCAAATCTGTGTGGTTATTTCTTCAAAAGACCATCTCAGACATCAATCTGCATGGTCTCTCATACGACTTGACTAATGTCTGGACTTTAAAAGAGACAGTGAGCTCTGAGTTTGGTTCGGATGTTTCTTCTCAGAGTAGTCAGTTACGAAACACTGGCCCCATCTAGTTTTAAAATCGACGTGTAGAAGTGTTTTTTATAAAACCAATTTACAGAAATAAATATGATTTATGTTTGGGCAATAAATTATGTTAGGTATGTGGTTTGCTTCAACATATTTTAGATTTAAGGATTACCTACTAATCTGAATCATTTTGTCAGAGAAATGTATCAATAACATACTCAATTCGTTAATATGTGAATTCCTAAATAATCTGTTTGAAATTTATTAACTATTATCATGATGACTACTGGTTATTAAAAATATAAAATTCCTTAGCTACCAATTTAATAAGTAGTCAGAACTACTTGATAACAACAATACATCAATCAAAGTGATATGTAATTATTAAGATTGTTTATAAAGATTAACTTATTGTCCTGACAATATCAGTTGTTGTTTTTGTTTGATTATTACAAATCTTTATCACTACATAACTTACCTTACTTGAAAGGTACAACTAAAAACAACCATTGACCCTTTTTTCATTCCATGTTAAAGTAAGACTAGCTAAAACTCTTGAAAGTGTCTAAGAGCGTGCAGATTGAGAAACTGTTGTTACGTACAATTTTGATATTCAAAAATTGCTAATTACATAACATCACTAATCCCCGAAGCGTTAGGCAGAGTTGTACCCTAATACTACACCCACATTTCGCCAGTTAAGTTTTAAGTCAGATTTAATAGGGGGCGAGCCTATTGCCATCAACATTGAGCTTTTACTGATGGAAAAACTCAATAACACTGCCCGACCCGGTAATCGAACCCAGGACCTCATGTGCAGCTGTCTAAATTGCTAATACTCAGCCTAATTTAGATAAATGACGTAGATTGATGATGAAATGATTCCAGATTTATGCTACACATCACATCAACAAATAATCATTAGCCTGAAGCCCTGAACTGAGTTTACCAAACAGAAGCCCATTAACTGCCCAAAATACCTGCATAATAAATAAATAAACATACTTGTACTCTCCACTCCACGGCTATGGCCAGGTGGGCTCCCAATATACATATAAACAGCATTTGAAACAGATACATAATGTTTCACGTCTTTTAACGCCTCTATATACCTACTGTAAACACTCGGAGAATATAAATAGCATTTGTGGCTGTATTATAAAATTGTTGAGCAAATCAACGAACTACAAAATGAAGAGATAAAAAAAATCGATACATTTATCTCGCCGGCCTGGCGAGTATCGGACACATAAGTGTAGATATAGGATCATAAACAATGTATATGATGCTATGGTTGGAGTGTAGCCTTAGGGGCGCTATGGCGCGGGACTTACAAATTTTTTCGTTTTTTTTTTTTTTTTTCAAATTGGTACCATACGCTTATAGGCACCATGAACCGTGCAGAAAACAAAACGGTGTGTACATGCAAATATATCCATAGGTTAGGTTAGGTTAGAACTGTGACCAACTACGCGAGCGGTGCCGCGGCAGCGGCCGGCGAGCGCTACCTCGATATTTAACGCGAAATTTAAAAAAAGTATTTTTTTCATAGTGCCCCTAAGACCCTGACACTCTGACCGATACTATATATGTTAGTTTATATATATCACTACATAGTATAAAACAAAGTCGCTTCCCGCTGTCTGTATGCTTAGATCTTTAAAACTAAGCAACGAATTTTGATGCGGTTTTTTTAATAGATAGTGATTCAAGAGGAAGGTTTATATGTATAACATTGCACCCGTGCGAAGCCGAGGCGGGTCGCTAGTTATACATACACTTAACTGCATGTTGTGAATATTGGTCATATGTTTGTTGTACGTGCCTTACTTATAACGTTGATGGTACTAAACTACTTATAATCAATTAATTAAAGGTTGTATCATTTGAAAATAATTTATCATCTACTCAAATCTATGTAGTTCTTTCTTCAAGAGTCAGTAATCTGCATAGTCCTCATGTGAGTTGAACAAGATTATGTCTGGACTTAAAAAGAGAGTATGGCCTCTGAGTTTGTTTCGGCTGTATCTTCTCAAAGTAGTCAGGTACGAAACACCGGCCCGACCTAGTTTAAAAAAAATGACGTGTAAAAGTGTTTGTAAAAACCTTTTTGCTAAATAAACATCATTTATCACTAACCTGGTTTTCATAAGTTGGATAACTTTGAAAACTCAACAGGAGGTTGAAGAAATCTTTACGATGATCATCAAAAGTCTAACATGCGGGCACCTGTCTTACCCAGGGGTACTCTGTTACCCAGTTAGAGTAAGGGCTTGGGTTGTGGGTGTTAGGTACCCAGTCATTCCATGTTATAAACTAGTAAGTAGGTACCTTTGAGCTGCTTCAAGTTTAACTGACGGTACAGGCTAGACAGATCATGATTCTCGGAATTTGATTAGATATTATCGCCCTGTGAGTTGATATTATTAGTATAGATATATAAATTACAACAACAAACAGAATAACAATACTCTATTCTTTATTCATTACAGAATAGTGGTTGTATCATCAACACTGCACGAGCGCGGCAATATCGACTTTGACGACCTGAACTTAAAGCAGCAAGTTGAACTGGCGAAGAAAAAGGGTGGAAGTCCCCGCCATAACCCAGGGTACTGCAACTCGAAGCTGATGAACGCGTACTTCGCGAAGGCTCTGGCTTGCAACCTGAGGAACACTGGCATTGATGTCAACCTGGTCTGCCCTGGGTTCTGTGCTACCAATCTGTTTAGGTTAGTTTTTAAACTAAATACTTTGCAAATTAAATATACAGGGTCTAACAAGACCTTAAACGAAGCCGTCAACCAAGCATTATGTACCTACATCAAACGAAACGACTTTTTTTTGGGGATTTAAAGTAACGTTTTAGTGTAGGACTCAAAACATTGTGCTGATGGACGGATTGAATAGTACGGGGTCGTGGAGGTGTTTATAGTAAAATAATATATATTAAAAACATATATGTATTTTTAAAAAAAGTTGGTACTTTGACCCTCAATATCTCCGTAACTAGAACAAAAAATATATCGCAATGACGGGGTGAACAAGTGCCTTTCGGCTTCGTTAAGGGTCTTTTAGTAAAAAGTAGATACTACTAAATAGTATCAAATTATATGGATTTCGAATAGTACTGAAAGTTCTGGCATTTTATTTACCCAGACAGCTGCTGGGCGAACTCTCCAGGGTGAACTTCACAATATACTTTTATATGTGAAGCAAAACAATAAGGATGTTTCTGCCTAAGCATACCCTCCATTCAAACGATTTTTTCAAATTGCCTTTTACTTACTACTCGTAACTAGTACGCACGGCGACCAATCAAGCTATACAAAACCAGTATAAGCTAATCTCTCTTTGTACGAGAAATCTATACAAAACGAGGCCATGTTATTATGTTATACTGGAAATGGATAGCTTGGTGTGCCGCCGTGTGTACCTACTTATAATAGCAGGCAATCATATTATGATTTCGTGGTATGGAGATTTAGATAGACATTATATATATTCTATATAATCTTTGATTATATAATGTCTAGATGCAGCGTCGCCCTACAATCAAAACAAAGAAAACGAGCAACAATTCAATGTGTGCGCGCGGCCGGTGTTTTACACTGCGCGTCTTTGTCTCTGTGTGCGAACTTATAAGCCAACAGTTGGCTGATATTTTTTGACACGTTTGCGCACATTTGATGCTCTATGTAGACATTATATAATCAAAGAATAGAATACACAACTGTTTTACAATATTCTAATTATATGATTACAATGTTAAAGGGCAACGGCCTGTCTGCACACATTATATAAACGTGGGGTGTAATTATCTGGACTGAGCCAATCACGGCCGTTGGGATTGGTTTTTTGTAGTAATAAAAATAATGGTTATTGTTCTTTGTAATAAAAATAAACGATGATGTACGTTAATAAAAAAACTATAATTTTATTCAATACTAGCTTTGCTTGCGGCTTCACTTCCTACGGAAATAAACCCACGGGAACGTTTTACTTGGGGATAATGTAGCTATCCGTTGGTGAAAGAATTTTCGGATTCAGATCAGTAGTTCTGAAGATTACCCCCTACATACAAACTCGCAAACTTTTACCTCTTTATAATATTAGTATACTCGTAGAAGACGATATTTAAAACAATACTTGTACATTTCAGGTATTCAATAAAATGGTACCACTACATACTAATGGCGCCTATATTGATTGCGTTTATGAAGTCTGCTAAACAAGTAAGTACTTATTGTATTTTAATATAAGGTTTAATAATGCTCCCACAATGTCTTAGAATTGTAATTATTACAGCTCAAGTCCAAAAAAATAAAAATTTATGGAGCAATGTCCTCATGTTTTTTTGCCTTTTTGTTTTCTTTTGTAGATAAAGTTGTTAATATTATGTATTTTCTCATCATTTAAATTCAAATGACTGCGTCGTTGGTCGAGTGGTCGCAAGCACAACTGCTGAGCATGAGGTCCTGGGTTCGATTCCCGGGTCGGGCAAAGTATTATTAGGTTTTTCTCAGTAGCAGCCACGGAATCTGGGTTTGCGCCTGGTTGATGGCAATAGGCTCGCCCCCTATTACATCAGACTTAAACATAACTGGCGAAATGGGGGTGTACTATTAGGTACATCTCTGCCTAACCCCTCGGGGATTACAGCCGTGATGTTATGCGAATTTAAATTCAATCGAGGCAAATCGGATGTTTTGCGTCCAGAACCAAGTAACCATTGACTAATCTTATCTTTTTGTTTGATATGAGAACAATAAGATATTTGTTGAGTACTACTTTTATTTTTTACTGGTTTTTATCTGCAGTACCCAACATGTTACGTCAAAATTGATATGCTGACGCAAACAATTAGCTAGTTTGCGTAATAGGAATTGCCAAAAATCAGCAATTTTACCTGACAATTTAATTAATTCAATTGTTGAGGTTGTTGATAAAAACAGTATTGTTTTTATAATGTGCATTAAAATAGATGGACAAATTTTAACACAGCGTTCAGTACGTCTAACCAATGATATCCAAGCAAAAAAAAACACTGATTAAAGTGATTTTATTTTGACCTAATGTATGTGTTTATTCTAGAGTGCCGCCGTCAATTTATTATTTTAGTTCAAAATTAAAATCACTTTAATCAGTTTTTTTTTATATATTTGATATTTTTTCGCTAGTATTGTTCAGTAGCTAATATGTACAGACGCCAGCACATCAAGCTTCTACAATCTATCGAATTTCTTTAATAGATTTTCAACTTTATAGCTAAAGTATTAGGTGCAAGGTTGATTGGGAAAAATTGACAGTTTCGGGTAGCTTGATGTGCGTCTGTATCACGCTCACTCATGCTGAAAAGTTTCTAACATTCAAATTCCGGTAAACGAAATCCCTAAATAAGAACAATAATATTAAAACAAACTACACCTCACAACAAGAAATCAACTAATGAACTAAAATTATGTTTATTTCCTCATCATCTTAATACAAAATAAGCATTCAATCATGAAAAAATCTTTTCCAGGGCTCGGAAACAGTAGTGTTCTGCGCGACAGACCACAGCATCGAAGGCAAAACCGGCAAGTTCTACCGGGACTGCGAGGAGTATGCCTCCAAGCACGACTTCGATAAGGACGTGGAAGACAAGCTGTGGAACGTCAGCGAGGAACTGGTGAAGGCGAGAAAACCGCTATGAATGTAACGTGTAGGCATAGTTGTTAGTCTAGTGGCATCGCAGTGCAGTCGCGGACTTAAAATCTTTACCAGACTAAGGGACGGCCACATTTTTAAGGCGACTGTGGTTTTGCCTCTGTGGTTTGCGGTCTGCGCCTTGGTTATTGTACCTTTGACTATTTTTTTAGGCTGTCTGGTACAATAGCGGTTTACTGTGTTATTATAAGGTCTTAAATTGCTTGCTGATTCAAAAAAACAAAGCTAGATATCGCTATTTAGTTTTTATCTAAATGGTGCATTCAAAAAGTTGATTAACCGCGTTCATTAAATTTGAAATCTGATAAACATCTTTAGTACGCGACTGGACACGGTAAATGAGTTAAATGTTTTGTTTTTTGTATTCATACCTGCGTTTTAGGTACGTGTGAGCGTGTAGCTAGTTATAAAAGAAAAATCCTTCAAAAAATCTAGGATCTTCCCTTAGCCTTGTAACTTTTTTATGATTGTATTTCATAAACACTTAAAGCACAGGTATGGATTTTGCCAAAGCTATATTTCTGTTGTTAATTCATATTAAGAGTTCAAGTTCAATAAACTTAGGTACACTTTCACAAACTATTGTATCGATACAATGTATGAGGATACTTAAATTCAATTTGTGAGTTACTTAAAATAATGTAGATTTATGTAGTTTGCCATATTTCATCTAGTTTGAAAATGGCTGTGGTTGTGTTGAATTTCTGTTAGGTTGTTGGTACTTAGAATAAAGCATAATAATTCTTAGTATAGCTGTGCAAGAATCTTTTGGCGCGTGGTCAAAATTGGAACTAACGTCACCATTTTGTTCTTGTGAAATATTGCTCAAATGTTCACTAACATTGAGCGTCATTTGAGCGCCAAAAGGTCTTTGTGTCACTTATAATGTAAAATCTCAAGATACTCGGATACTATCTTAGATATACTTTTCTTCGTAGGTTAGTTTTATAGAAAATGTGGATATAACTGTAAAATATTTATTATAATATTTAAAATGGGTACTTTTTTTCTTATTCATCCCCTCAAGACCTATTCCCGTACAAATTCCAATATGATATTATATAATGATTGTTACACTCGGGTTTTGAAAATTATCAGAAAAATTCAACGGGCATAATGGATGTTGGCAAAAAGGCTGCCAGGCTAAAATAGAATTGGGCGAGTCACGTCTGTCATATGGCATATGCATGCACGACCGCTGGGCAAAAATCTCCACACAGTGGTTGCCCGAAGATGGTCGGCGCCGCCGAGGCCGAGACACCTGGGGGTAACTATGACTTCTTAAAGTAGGAGCAATCCCAGTGTGGGAAAGAAACACTGGAATTACAGTCTCTTTCCCACACTGGGATTAAAGACGTCATGGTAGGCCACCTGGACGCATACTGTAAAGGTTGGTGTCAGGTGGCGCCGTATAAAAACTTGGGGGAGGCCTTAGGCCAACAGTGGGTTATCATAGGTATAGAAAAAAAAATAGCTACTAAATTGCCAAACGCTTTGATTGACTAAATTCATGGAATTAATAGGCTAGGCCGACCTTCACCTTTCATTACATCCCAGAATGTGATCCTTATCATATGGCCGTTTTCATTAGGCGATAACGACACAATATCGTGGGACTAGTAGTTTCATACATTGTCTAACGAACGCTTTCACGTGTGTCGTTGTCGTCATCAATATCGTCACAGACACGATTATCGGCGGAGGCCAATTAGTTCGGGCCTCTGCCGCGTTGTAATATAAATCGCAAGTCGCAATACACATTACCTACACAGTTGGAAGAGCGCACACAGAGCATCATGTAAATAATATATTTACATGATGCTCTGTAATTCCAGATAGATCCAGAGAGGTGTGGTTCCAGAGAGATTGCTGTGTAAGGTCCCATTAAAATAGATGGACAAATTTTAACACAGGGTTCAGTACGTCTAACCAAAGATCAAAGGTCAAAATAAAATCAATTTAATCAGTGTTTTTTTTTTTTGCTTGGATATCATTGGTTAGACGTATTGAAAGCTGTGTTAAAATCTGTCCCTCTATTTTAATGGGACCGTAGAGCGCAGCGGATGTAAGTTGTTGCGGAACGCGACTAGGTACTCGAGACTGCTCGATGTCATAAAGTCAAGCTGTCGCTTAATATCGTCTCGACATCGTCGGATAAATTAAACAACCAGTCACACGATATCATGTCGCTATCGTTATCGCCTAATGTGAAAACGCCCAATGATGTAACATTTTTTTTTGTCTAAAATCAACGGTTTCGATTCCTGGCAAGGAACATAAGATTTAAATAAAATCCAACGACGCAGTTTTAGTTTTCATCAAATCGTGGTAGTTGCGCATTTGGCCATCCACGCCCGTTTGTAAAATTCACCCTCTATAGTATCTATCTATTGGTAGTCAAAAGACTACAAAATTACCTATGTTAGTAACACATACAAAGGTCATCCTGCACTGCGGAAACGGCCCCGCTACTTCCCTCTTGCTTATCTGATACGGGAGAGAACAATAAAATAAAACACATACATTTTTCAAACCCTTTATTACATTAGGTACCACGACTGTAAAATATCAAGCTTTTGAGTAATCATCTTTTTACATTTTATGAGTAAATCTGAATGACAAAGGCGTAAAGGTCACCCCAAATTCTATGTGCTCTTTTAAACTATATAAATATGGCTCCCTATTCATTAATTTCTGATCACGTCAAAATTGCTACAAGGAAGGTATTACCGGCAACCAATTTTGTTTAAAAATGTTGCATTGGACTCCATTCACATCACAAGGCCCCGCGCATACGAATTACCCTTTGTACGCACGTCAAACGAGTTTCGAACGCGCTTCAATACGCCGTGGGCTAGGGGCCTTATTAAATCAATGATAGACCATTCTGACACTATTGCAATAGCAGACTAAGGCCCCTGGACATCACCTGTCAGAAATGATATGATAAGTTTCGAAAATAGGCAACGCGAATTGAACTCCAAACAATTTTTGGCACAGGTCACGTTTAGGGTTTATCGAAGTCGTCTATGAATCCAACCAATCCTATCGCTCTTTTTCACAGCTTGGTATTCTAGCCATGTGATTGGACACACATCCCTCGCTACGCTTCCTCGTTCATCTCTGGTAGAGGAAACGCAGCCTAAATCCGGAGGAAGATTTCATTACCTTGGATGTATAAAGTTTAGTTTCAGAGATATTTGCAAAAAAAAAAAAAAACTCCAAAAAGGGATTCCTAGTTTCGAAGAAAGTTAGGTTCTTGTTGAATCCATAAATCCGGAAATACACCGGGAGTGTTAAAAAAGGGCGCAGTGAAAGTTTCATTATTTTTGACAGAGCTTTTGAACGTTGCGAAATCAACTGCACGCGCAATGACCCTTCACGCGAGGTTTCAAGTTCCCACCGTCGATTTCCCATTATCCATGGGTTCGGGAGCCATAATGTGAATACTAGCGTTACATAAATCATTACATCAAACACTCATTGAGGTAGACTTTCCAGACGGTTAAATATATGACCAAGAGTTACTTATTGCGCCAGTTATCTACCAATACTTACTAAATTTAGTTTCAATAAAAATAGAACTATTTATCAACAAGGAGTGCAATATTTTAACATTTAAATGAGTCCAGCTGCGATTTATCTTACGCGATTTTTTACTTGCTAGGCCCAAACATCATAATGTTTCAACAATTCTACGAAATTAATTGGTAAAAAATGTAGCGAACTAAAGAATTAATGTAACAATAATATTCTCGCTTTGCTTGAAATCTGACCAGCAAAATAAATAAATCGTAAGGAAAATACATTACAATATTATCTTATGAATTATGATATTCCTCTGTTCAAAACATAGTTGGTAGAACAATAATTTATCTATAACATTACCGCTTAACAATAATATGGTAACCAGAAAGCTAGGCACTTAG
This sequence comes from Eugnorisma glareosa, assembly GCA_947578425.1. NCBI lineage: Eukaryota > Metazoa > Arthropoda > Insecta > Lepidoptera > Noctuidae > Eugnorisma > Eugnorisma glareosa. Next base: position 18,778,513 of record OX387959.1, read on the forward strand.
TGAGAATCAGCATTACAACTACGTTATTATTATGTAAAACTATTTAATTTCTAATATAAATAATAATAATAGAATAGAATGGATCCGACAAGTTTTATATTTGATACTTTTTGCATAGTTTTCAACTCAGCAATATTTTCAAGTTGTATAACATAACATCACGGCTGTGTTCCCCGAAACGGTAGGCAGAGGTGACCTATGATAATGACTACTAAAAATTTATATTAAAAAAAAAAAATTATAAGATTTGAATAATTTAAAAATAAAAATATGATTAATTATTCTGACGCATGACGTAATTAGAAACACTGTTGAGAGCGCGGTCCGTATTTATTTTTCTTTGTACTTATTATATTAATTAATGTAAAAAAAATCGTGCCTAGAGGTATTTTATGTCAGATACATTATGCGGACCACCTTTGTAAGACGACTAAAAAGTTACGGGGCATTTAAGTCCCATGTCAAAGGGGGTGAGCCCATTGCCATCCCCAGATACAACTCCAGACTTCGGGCTACTACTGATAAACTTAAGATAACCAATCAAGTTTGCCCAACCCGGAAATCGAACTCTCAACATCACGTCGCGTATTGTTATGCAAAGAGTATCTAATACACCTTGCATTCTGAGTTTATATCTTGAGGTCAAAAGTACCTTAGAGAAAATGTTTGAAGAAAATCAGCGTATGAGCATGAACACCATGAAATATATGCATTTTTATGATACAACCTTTAAAACGTTCATAAAAATATATATAAACACACTTTATATAAAAATGTTGCAAAAATAAACTGCAGTTTAATGATTCTCTAAAATGACTGGATATGATATGCATGGAATGTGCCCTAAGTCATTATAGTTTACCTATTCAATTATTAAATATTTATTTCCTATAGGCATTCTACTATGAGAGAAACAACCCGTTTATAGGATTAATGTTTCTATAATATCAAGTTTCGAGTACATATAAGTTTTGATTACATTATGTTTTTTTTTAATTTAGAACAAATGCACTAGTCGTCGCATTACTAAGTGCAATTTCACCAATGAACGCGATCAGCATCTAAAATCCAGTTCAAGAGTTGTCTATCAACTTTTGAACAAGTTTAAATACCTACAGGGTGTAACAAGACCCTTCACGAAGCCGTCAACCAAGCATTCTGTACATCAAATTAGGTAACTTTACGCAAAAATTATTGCTGGGAACCGAACATTTTTTGGGGTGAGAAATCACCTTTTACGGTAATAGGACTCAATGTAACGCGCTCAAATTATTGTTCTGAAGGATGCATTGAATAGTGCGGGGGTCGTGATGTTAAACCACTCGTATGTCGAGTATATAGACACAATTAAAAACCCATTGTGTCTCGCGTAGATCTACGTTCGAATACGAAGGATTAAATTAAAAATCTTACATTAAAAACATGTATTTAAGAAAAAAGTTGGAACTTTGACAACCAATATCTCCGCAACGTTCCCAGGTATGGTCTAGAACAAAAAAATGATAGCAATGACGGGGAGAACAAGTGGCTTTCGGCTTCAAGCATTTTTACAAACCTGAATTAAAGATGTCATCAGGTTTTGAAGAAGTAGTCAAGAGTTATCTAACTTAATTTGGTTATATTGCGACTTGAAGTTTTACCTGTACAGATACGATATTTAAAAGTTCAACTAATCCTTTAAATACAGGGTGTAACAGGACCCATCACGAAGCCGTCAGCCAAGCATTCTGTTGTACATCGAAATAAGTAACTTTACGCAAAAATTATTGCTGGGAAACGACTTTTTTTTTGGGGTGAAAAGTCACGATTTGGTGGGACTCGAAGTAACGCACTCAAAACATTTAGCTGATGGGTGGATTGAGTAGTACAGGGGTCGTAGAGGTGTTAAAACTAAAAATCTTACATTAAAAACATGTATTTTAAAAAAAACTTGTGAAAATGTTAGAAGTTTGACCCCCAATATCTCCGTAACTAGAAGGTTCCCAGATATAGTCTAGAACAAAAAAATGATCGCAATGACGAGGAGAACACGTGCCCTTCGGCTTCGTTAAGGGTCTTGTTACACCCTTTATGTAAGAGGCATTCTAAAGTCTTATATAGGTTGACTAAGCAAAAAAAAAAGAGTATATATAGCATAATTTACCGAATAATATATATTTATATCACACAACACTAAGAAGGACGGCAACTACATGTGTTAGTTTTTTCTAAACAAGGTTTTTTAGCCAAACATTTAATTATATTGAATAAACCGGAAAAGCTAACGAAATTAAATAATTCACACAACAATACGAGTACATACTTAATAAATGCAATATTAAACTCTATGTACAAAAGTTTAGGCCGAGTTTTCATTAAATCTAGATTAACAAGTTTCAAAGGACATAAGTAGAGTATTGCATTTACTAAGGTCACATAAAAACTCATTTTATTTTTATAGATCTTTGGTTTACTACCATGGGAAATATAAATAGAAACAACCTGGCTGATTAATTATGAAAATATGCCCCTAAATAAAGGGTTAAAAGACAATAAATAAAATAATTATAGCTGTACACAGATCTTTCAGCGTGTGGCCAATATTGGAACTAAAGCGGCCGACTGGTGTTTTCAATACATTTTACAAAGTAATCGCACAAATGTTTTTGGCTCTAAAAGATCCCTCAGAAGACACTTAAGAATGTAAATTAAATCCAATCACGTTAATATAAAAAGGTGTCAATAACAATAGACAGTTAGTTGACAGCAAAAACATTTGACAAAGCACATAATGTGTTCATATTGTAACTTAAACATATTGGAATGTTCAGCTTGCAATATTTTCTGTAACATACTATCACGCCTGTAGGCTGTAATCGCCGAAGGGTTAGACAGAGGTGTACCTAATAGTACACCCACATTTCGCTAGTTATGTTAAAGTCCCATGGAATAAGGGGGCTAGCCTATTTCCATCAACCGGGTGCGAATCCAGAGTCCGTGTCTGCTACTGAGAAAAACCCAATAACACTTTGCCCGACCCGGGAATCGAACCCAGGACCTCATGCTCAGCGGTCGCGATTACGACCACTGGACCAACGAGGTAACCCAGATATTTTCTATATGAGATATTTTCTGTATATAATATAATTATTCCCACAACCAAATTGCACATCATTGGAAGATTCACAATGCATCTGTATATATCTTACGTATACTGTTTGTATAGTATATTTAAATACGCATAAAACTACGCAATTACAGTTACATTATTTTAAGATATTTTACGTGAAATCGTCCCGCAAAACCAGACTTATAAAATCCATTATGAACAAGCGTAAAATTGTCTATTTATACTTTTAGCATCAAACTTTTTAAGTAGTTAAATATGTGCCTAAAAATAACTTGTCAGTGCAAACTAAGCTACGTTTAAACATTGGTGCGATTGTTTCCTATTCAAACCAATTTCTATGAAAAAAAAAATATATTTACAAATTACATGAAAAAAAGATAGATTTAGAATACTTATCACATGCTATGACATAGTAGATGATTATGAAGTACCGTAATAGTACAAAAGTGATTCTGAGATATATTATTAACGGACAAAGTATATTAGCTACTTGAGATTCCAGCAGACGGGCAGCTTTTTATAGTGCTACATGACTCTTTCGGCGCGTGGACAAAGTCAGAACTAACAACAATCCACAAATATTTCCCGCGTGACCAAATTTGGAACTAACGCGGCCATCTTGTTTTTTCACAAACGTGGTAAACGTTTTTGAAAAAACAAGATGGCCGATATTTGTGGAATTGTTGTTAGTTCTGACTTTCAACAGCCCCGCACAATACCATTCCAACTCCAAAAGAACCATACTACACTACATTACGCTTTATTTTCAGGTTTTAAAAACCCTTTACGAACATTCAAAACAGAAGAAGCTCACGCAAATCTACAGAAAGCAATCGACTCGGTAAAGAACAAACGACACTTTACAGATTTGCAAAAAAGGACGCTGTTCGAAGCCGATTAAGAACTAAAACACTTTAAAAACACATTCCTTTGCCCATTACCAATATACCTCCTTCACATAAGGTCTATAAACCTGAGAATAGCACCAGTGCCCTCATACTTCGCTGAACCGAGAACAGCAGGTGGCTCGAATGCTCGATGCTGTGGTGGAGGAACCGTGCAGGGTCACCGTATCAGGGTGGTGGAGTAAGCCCAGCTCCTTCTCTGCTTTCTGTTCCAGTTCCAACCATCTGGAAAGATTTAATGTTGTTAGTATAGTAGGTACAACAACTTCATCATTCAGCCGAAAGACCATCACGGTCTCATCTGCATGGTCTTCTTAACATGATCTGAACAACATAATTTTAAGAGATTGTGACCTGCGAGTTTAGTTTATTATTTCTGCTCGTGTTTCCTATGCTACTAAGAAATTACTGACGTGTTTTTGGTACACACGGCTACACATCAAGCTATACATCGCATTGTACGGAAATCCTATACAATGAAGGATCAGCATAAACTGGAAATGCTTGATGTGTAGGTATGGTGGCCGTTCCACCCTGGGGTTACTTTGACGTCTTAAAGCAAGAGTCATTCCAGTGTGGGAAAGAGACAGAGCTATACAGGTCGTCTAGCCCCATCTCTTTCCCACACTGGAATTACGCCTGCTTAAAGACGTCATGGTAGGCCACCTCACCGAATCTGAACCTACCACTGTTTGTGTGTGCATCACCCAAAAGGTTGACTGGTAGCAAATGCCTATGGCATTAAGACATCACCTGTATACCTTGTGGACCTTCTTACCCTAACTACGCTGCACATTAAGGTACACTGTCGCCACTGCAGACCCCAGAACTTACTTGATATCGATGATACTCGTATTTATTTACCAGCTTTCATAGCTACTTCCAGTCTTACTTCTACGGCAACAATTCAATTTCTCATACTTTCCTAGAAACTGACCACATTAACCACAGCAAAATGCCCACAATATGAGTATATGAGTGGCAATAACAATGTCAACCAGAGTGCAAAACTAAGGATAAGCCTAGTTAAACTGTTTCGCAAATGCAAACAGGAGATTAGAAGCTACATGTACCTAGTTCCGTCATCGTCACCAACATATTTATTTACCCATATTTATGGAACATAGTCAAATAGGCTTGTCCATGTTTTATGACCCAAATGCCCAAAAGAGCAATCTTGGTCAAATAAACAGGGTGTAACAGGACCCTTCACGAAGCTGTCAACCAAGCATTAGGTACATCAAACTAAGTAACATTACGCAAAAATTATTGCTGGAAAAACGACTTTTTTTTTGGAGTGAAAAATCACGTTTTACGGTAGTAGTCAATGTAACGCACTCAAAACATTGTGCTGATGGATGGATTGAATAATATGGGGTCGTGGAGGTGTTTCTTCAAAAATCTTTCATTAAAAACTTGTGAAAAAGTTGGAACTTTGACCCCCAATATCTCCGTAACTAGAAGGTTCCCAGGTATGGTCTAGAACAAAAAAATGATCGCAATGACGAGGAGAACAAGTGCTTTTCGGCTTCGTTAAGGGTCTTGTTACACCCTTTATGTATACAATGATTCTAACATTGTAGAGCCTGTATCCACAAAGGTTAGGCAGGGATGCACCTAATAGTACACCCACATTTCACCACTTATGTTTAAATTCCATGTGATAGGCGGCGGGTCAATTCCCAACGACCGGTAACAAATCCAGACTCCGTAGATGCAACTGAAAATAATCGTATGGAAAAAAACACAACACGACATGGCAAGTGAGCCCAGAACTTCGTGCTGAGCCGTAACACTTGCACCACTAAACCAAAGAGGCAGACATCCAATCAATGTTTTCTATTTCATAATAAGAAGTTATGGAATAAGTACGGTAAGGGTTGAACCACTTCTATTTTTATTGGATCCTTGTCTGTCGCTTAGAACCGTCATTTGCTAGAACAAGAAACAGCGGGAGTGTTATAGTATGCGGCAGTATCGACGATGCGCTCGGCAGCACGCAGTTCTGTTCAATTGGCGGCTCGGAAGTTAGCTGCAAGTGACGGTCAGCGCAGGAATAACGCTTCAAACTTTATTGCGGCTCGGAACATCTCACATAAGGTGAACACAGTTTAAGGTACCAGCAGGGCGTGGAAGACGCATTGTCTTGACTGTATAATACGCAGACCGTTACTCGCAGCTAACTTCCGAGCCGCCATAAAATTAGAACAGAACTATAACAAAAGAAGTATAAGCTGGCGTCGCATTCTATTGAAACTCCGTACCACGCTAGGTAAGATCAAGGTCAAATTGTCACACTGTTCCTGAAAAAGGTCAGCAAAAAAAGTTTTTATTTTACCTCAGTACAGCCATAGAGAATGCTTCCACGACATTATTGTCGTTCTTCGCTGACGTCTCGATGTACGTCGCGATCTTGTTCTCTTCGCACCATTGCTTCAACTGGTCGTAGGACACCTCTCTGTCTTTTGAAGATACGTCTGACTGCAATAAGCAAATAAGAATATTTGGATTTTTGTCCAGTAGAAACTGTAAAGCCGTGGGCATTGCAATGTCGACGGAAAGTACGTTCAAGTTATTATCTGTCAAGTTTCTTTAATAGATTCTCAACTTTGTTGCTAAAGCATTAGGTTTAGGTCAAGGTTGATTTGGAAAAATTTTCAGTTTCGGGTAAGTTGATGTGCTGGTCTGTACATGCATTTGACATACAATTCAAAGGAGCTCGAAAGCTCTTCCCTGATCCATTTTAACAAATGAAAAAAGGTACCCTATAGCAAGAAGAGAGACGGGCTGTTTTTAAAAGACACTCGTGACTCGTGATAATGACAATTAAGTTCAAATTCAATTGACTAACGCGTCATCGTGAGATGCAACAACTGGCCTCAATTAATTTATTCGTTTTGTAGTCTAATCACATTCTATTTAATGACATCGCCTAATCTACGCGACTTAACATACCAGGGCTTGCGTAACATGACGCGACGTCTACATTTTAATCTATGAGTAATAATATGGTAACTTCGGAATGTTTAGCCGAATATTTTTTTACAAATAGAGACTGTTTTCTCGTTGGTCAGTGGTTGCAAGCGCGACTGCCGAGATTGAGATACTGGGTTCAATTCCGAGGTGGGGTAACTAATGCTATTGGGTTTATCCATCAGAAATCTCTCAGTAGCAGCCACGGAATCTGGATTTGTGCCCGGTTGATGGCAATAGGCTCGCCCAATATTACATGGGACTTGAACATAACTGACGAGATGTGGGTGTACTATCAGGTACACCCCTGCCTAATCCTTCGGGATTACAAGCGTGATGTTATGAGATAATTTTTGATTATCCAGTTCCCACAACTTATTTAACCTTCCCGACCCAGCTGTCGCTATTTAAATAATAGCTATGACAGTTGTTGACCGCAGTCAGATTCGTAGAAAGTCTGTGTCAGATGGTCTAACTAATCTATGAACTTGAGTTGACATGCCTGCGTGGACTGGCAGAGGAAGTTGACTTCAACATAACGAGGACAAAGCTAGAAAGATAAGGCCCCTTAAAAATTAGCATGCGATCATTTCTGAGAATTTCTAAAGCCAATTAATTGGTTGGAAATTCTTGAAATCGGATACCCATGGTATGGTAAAGCTTATTTGCAACACATTTCGATTGCGACGTAAAGCAAACCTAATCGTTTAAAAAACCGATTATTTCTAAGTTTTGATCTTCCCATCGTCTTTCAACATTAACATGAATAAGTATTATTAAGTATGAGTCAAGCCAGTAGGGGAATTAAGCAATGGTGACGTCACATGATAAGTATAACCAGTCAAGGTTGTTTCATAAACAGCTCAGCAGTTACGCGGGTACGCTGTGGTTTTCCCCGCACCAACGTCTTTGCGAGGTCCCGAAGTGGAGCAAAGAAAAAAAAAATATTAGAAAGTATCACAAAATGACCAATGCAAAAAGTTGAATGGTCATTGTCTTAGGCCGAGATCTATAAACGTTACTTAGACTTACTTTGGCTAAGCATTATGTCTGTCAGTATCGCACTACTCATCATTCTCCCAGCCTTTTCCCAACTACCTATGTTGGGTTCGGCTTCCAGTCTAACTGGATGCAGCTCAATACCAGTATTTTACATGGAGCGACATCTAACCTTCACAATCCAGTTAGTCCTGGGTATTACGATTCCTATTAGTAAGACTGGTTGTCAGACTTTCGGGCCACAAACTGTAATGACTGTCAAAGATCTACAAATGACAGGCCAAGACCAACACCTAAACATGCTTTCCGAAGCACAGAGGAGACTCAGTAAGTAATGGGTGATCACCCATCCATCTATTAACCTAGGCAAGTGCAGCTAAACCAAAATATCAACCCGAACCGCTGTTATTATATTGCCAAGAGCGTCATTATCGCACAACTGACAAACTAAAAGTGCAAGATAGACAGAAACATGTATAAGTCAAAGCACGTGATAATTTCGTTTATAGATCTCGCTCTTAGTTTCGAAATAGAAATCTTAGACATGTTTTTCTCTTTATATTATTGTGACGCATGTCTATGACGTTGTATTTATGGTAATTTCTAGAAATTAAACTCTGTCCAATTATTACGGTTTTTAACCGATAAGAAATAAAAATCATTTGAAAACCGCAGGACCTACATACAAGTATGGTTTGAAAAACAATACAAGTACTTAGTATCATTTATAAAATTAATTAATATTAATACCACTGCCTACAGTTAGGATAATTTACTTAGTTATTGCGGTTTCCCATAAATTGCCTGTATTGAATAACAATTAATTGAACAAGAAAAACATTACAAGACTGATATCCTTCTGCAATAACTAACGACTGTTGTACAATGTTTTTATGTAACCTAATGCATTATTGTATAACGTTGAAGTAGCTAATTTTGCCGGTGTTTAGTTTTTCATCTATGTACAGACGCCAGCACATTAAACTAGCCGAAACTGTCAAATTATCCCAATCAAAATTGAACCTAATGCTTAAGCGATAAAGTTGAAAATATATTAAAGAAATTTGACAAATTGTAGTAGATTGATGTGCTGGAGTCTGTACATAAGGAAAATATGTGTTGTATGAGATTTAAAGGGGCAATGACCTGGAATGACTCCATCTTACTTCTCAGAAGAAGAATAAAGAAGGAAAGATATTATTTCTAGGTATTTCCAGAGTCAGCCTTGCAAAAACCATTTAATTAATGTGGAAGCGCCAGAGTAGATGAAATTCAATTTTTTTTAGGTTTTTTGCAATTACTTTTTATATTACATACACAGTAACTACCTATGACGGCCGCAAAACATTTTTTGTTCTACCTATAGCCTGTCACAGACCGGAAAATTGCAAAACACGTAAGGAAAATTGAATTTTGCAGACTACCGTGGCCCTTCCCGGCTTCGACCTCAAACAAAATCTGCTAGTAGGCAAATGTTTGTCTGTTTCCGTATTGCTTAGTCAAGGTAATCTTTTTCTACGTTACGTACGGTACATTCTGTTATAACAGTTCTATGAGCTGTATTCTACAGTCCTTTAACAGTTATTATAACCTCTGAAATAAATCTTATGTTATCAAGAATTAAGGACACTGTCAAACAAAATTAGAGGTAAAATAAAAATGAAAGGACAGCATGCTGATCAAAATATTTAACCGAGCCAGGTACTTATTTTGTTTCGTGTCAAAATCCTCGCCAATACACAGCACACCCCTATTTGAGGGGTGTTTGATGTTCAGTCGTACGCACCAAATCACGCAACCTTTTGTACTACTTTGGTTTTAATGAACCTCAGTAAATGACCCCTTTAAATTACCATAGTATAACTATAAACTTACTAAAGGTATGGTAACGTGTACGAGGCGAAAGGAATATGTAATGATCGTAGCAGGTGGCGGGCGTTCTGTAGTTTCTGCCTATCCCCATAAGACGAGGCGTGAGTTTATGCAAAAGGTACTAAGTACTATAAACTTATGTATGTAAACGTATTACCTATTATAAAACAAAGGTAGACCTATGATTAACCTTTGTTTTGTTGTTAGTATCGGATTTTGCGCCCGTGACATTTCGATCGGTGCACAATCGCAAACCGCAGTATTATTGGAACTTGGGCCATTGTCAGTATATCGCTAATTAAATATTACAATTGTGCCTCCATGTGTCAACCAAGCATTGCGTTGTATATTAAGTTTATCGATGCGCAACCTTTTATTTAGGTCGGTACCATATTCAGTACCTCCTGACGTAGAAACATTTTTTTGAATTTTTGGGATTTCGATTTATTTTCTTCTTAGCGTGTCGACTGTCGATGACCTACAAATGAATAAATTATGGTCTAAAGATGGGATTTTGTAACATAAATTCTAGCGAATAATCATAGACACGTACCTTATTCCCAACAACCATAAACGGGTATCTATCGATACCATTCTTGACGCCAGCGTAATGCAGGAACTCATTTAACCACATCTTGATATTGTTGAAGGAGCTGCGGTCGTCGATTGCGTACGCGAGGATGCATATGTCGGAGCCTCTGTAGAAGGGGGTCCGAAGCGACTTGAAGCGCTCCTGGCCCGCTGTGTCCCATACCTGGAAAAAAGATTCTTTGTTCATCAAGAATATCTTTGGTTGAGCCCGGTTTCTACCAAAGAGAAGACGAGGGGAGCGGTGCAGAGATGTGCAGAATGACCAATTACGAAGATTGACTATTAATTTAATTAGAGATGAGAGACGCCATGTGGGTTTTAACCAACATGTCCGGTCGAATCCCATACGTTTTTTCTCCTTTCGCTCGTCGCTGCTTCGATGGAAACCCGGCCTTATTATAGGTTGACCTGATTGTTCTGCCTCTTTGATCTTATTAGTCGCAAACGCACACGGCCCCAGTCGGACAGCGTTGATGGGTTTTTTATCACCAATACTTCTTATGATCGCTGATCGACTTATGAGATTTTCGGCTGCTTAACCGGGCTATCCTGTGGGTGCGTTGAGTATAAGACCTCCAGCCAGGGCAGAATAAACTTAAAAACTAAGCGCCTACACGCTAAGGGCACCCCCTGAAGGGTACGAGCATCGGCTTGAACGTCGCTGGGGAGATCAGCAAAAGACAGGCTGGATCGGATCAAGGCCGTTAATGGCAATAGAGTCGCCCTTGGTAACATCATAGGATTTGAACATAATTGACGTTTGGTTGTGTGTAAAGTGTAAACATCCCTCCCCATCCTTAGCCACACAAGCATGATGTATAATTGTATAATTATATTATCTAATAAATCATGTCTGTGTTTATATTGCATTTGGCAGTGCATTAGGCCGTACACAATAACCGTATAGCTTTTAGGACGTAATTACTCATACTCATGCACTAATGGACAGACGTATGGAGAATTTTGCAAAGATAATCATTATGTTACACACTAATACTAGTTCTAGTTACTTTATGGAAACTTTGTAATAAACAATAATATTTTTATGATTGTGAAATTTTGTTGCAGAATTTATGGCTATAATTTTTTACTACCTAAGTACCTACCTACTGTGCTAAGACTCACACAATTTCTTTGAAGTAAGTTAATCGGTTTCAACAAAATTAAGTTTTCTTAAAAAATAAGACACATAACATCACGCCTCTAAACTCGGAAGGGTTAGGCAAAGGTGTACTTAACAGTACACACACCCACATATCGTCAGTTATGATTAAGTCCCATTTAATATTGGGCAATAGGCTCTATTGCCATAAACCTGGGACCAATCAAGACTCCGTGGTAGCTACTGAGAAATTTCCAATAGAAAAACCCAATTACACTTTGCCCGATCTGGGAATCGAACCAAGGGCCTCATGCTCAGGCGTCACGTTCCCTTAAGGATACACCAGTCGGTCATACTTCCATACAAACGTAGTATGACGATTACTCAACAAAAAAGTAATTTTCAGAATTATGTTTTTTTTTTACTTTTTATTTCCATACGGGGCTAGATAATGATGAGACAAATTGATATCATTTTTTATTTTGAGCATACACCATCAAACAGAGTGGAGTAATCGCCATACTACGTTTGTTTGTTTTGTATGGAATTACGACTGACCAGTGTACCCTTAAAAGCGCGTCTTTCGCTGCCTAGTAATTACTTACCAAAACAAAACCTAGGAATATTATACATATGACGCAGCAAGCTGCTCACCAACACACAAGCAAGAGTACATTAAAATAATATTAATTTTAAAATGTATCCACATCTAATATTTACTTCAAGTGACCTTTACATGACTGTTATCTGATAGTTCTTATCAATTTATTATTGTTATGCACCTGCTTCTATTTTTAACTGACTGGTTCCCCTAGCTACTTCAAAGTTTTCTAGGTAATAATAGTAGTCATTTAATTATCTATACCTACTATTACTAATATTATAAAGAGGTAATATGCAAGGTAAAATTTGTTTGTAAGTTTGTATGTAGGGGTTAATCTCTGGATCTACTGAACCGATTTTGAAAATTCTTTCACTAATAGGAAGCTATATTATCCCCGAGTGCCATAGGCTATATTTATTTATTAACAACGTGCCCGTGGGATAATTTCAGCTCAAAACGCGAGCGAAGCCGCGGGCAACAGCTAGCTAGTTAATTAATAAATATGTATTACTAGCTGTGCCCGCGACTTCGCGAGGATTTAGATCTAAATAAAAATAAAATAAAAAAAAGATAAAAAGTCATATGTCCGTCTCCTGGTTCTAAGCTACTTCCCCATCAATTTCCAAATCGGTTCAGCCGTTCTTGAGTTATAAATAGTGTAACTAACTCGACTTATTTTTATATATATAGATGTACTAATAGAATCTCTAACATACAAAGTTTTGTTATTCTATTTTCTACCTACTTACTCCTTTTCAATCTGTTCTCATTTTGCTGGAAGAAATTTTTGTACATTTTTCTTTGTAGATGTTTTTTCTACTGGACTGCCTCATTGGTCTGGTTGTAGCCATCGCGACTGCTGAGCAAGACCTCCTAGGTTCGATTCCCGGGTCAGGCAGTGTAATTGGTTTTTCTATCAGGAGTTTCTCAGTAGCAGCCACGGAGTCTAGATTTGTTCCCGGTTGATGGCAATGGGCTCGCCACCTATTACATGGGACTTAACATAACTGACGAAATGTGGGTATACTACTAGGTACACCTCTATGTAACCCTACGGGGATTTACAGGCGTGATGTTATGATATATGTTTCTTCTATTCCTTTTTTGCATGATATGTGTTAGAAACGACCATACAAAGGCTGATTTAATGCCTTAGGTATTTTCTACCTGTCTACCGAGCCTGGCCTACTCTAGTTATGTATGAGGGTATTGTTTACCTTTTACTTTGTTCAAAATAATTATCAATAGCAGGCATGAAATGTCTGATTCATTATTTTGTAGATATGACATTATTTATTTTTTTTACCGACGGGAAATCATCAAATAACCCCTCCCGCTCTGGGCTGAGCAGGAGGGAGTGTCAGACTTTTACTGACTAAAACCCGCCCATGTTCCTTCCTTTGCCCTTTGTGTTCCAGGGCCGCGGTATCTCTTTCGAACAGTCCCGCAACCCTGGCAGATATGACATTCACATTACATTAAATAAAATCTATTGTTTGCTTACATCCTTTATTTAACAAAATAGTCTGAGTCAGGTGAATCATTAAGTAGCTTGTCTTGACATCGCCTGTATAGATTTTATTTCAAATTTACAAAGTCATAACATTACATCACGCATGTAATCTTCCAATGGTTAGGCAGAGGTGTACCTAAACAATATACCACCAATGTGCCAGTTTTGTTTAAATCCCATGTAATAGGTAGCAAGCCTATTGCCATCAAATAGCCACAAATCCAGACTCTGTGGCTGACACTGATAAATTCCTGATAGAGAAAACCAATAACACTGCCTATCTCACCTGGGAATTGCACCTACAACCTCATGCTCAGCACTTCAGCAGTTGTGCTTGTGACCAAGGAGTCAAAGTCATATTGTTGAATTGTATATTGGGCTGGTATCAGCAATCTTATATCCTAAGTGGTCATTTTTGACAAAATTATACAATAATAATATACTATACAATTTTTGGTGCACAAACAGTCATTTTTATTAAGTCATACTGCCTTATGCAATGTGCTAAGTAAGTAAGCCTTACACAAACTTTTTGCCACCATGCAGATAACGCAACCTTCATTTTATTTTAAAGGCCGCCACCTTTAAAACGAAGACAAATGCTAAAGTAAATAGCAGACCATTTAAACAAAGACTGTGTCTTTTTTATTATATAATTGGGCAATTTATGTAATTTTTCTGCATCATGTAGGTATTATTATTAAGCTGAGTATAATTATGATGACTTTTGCAATGTTTATGAATATCCAACTGAGCTCTGCTCGGGTGAAAGTAGAGAAAATTAATTTTCCCAGATATGAGACCTAGCTAGAATGGTTTTTCGCCCCCTTAAACTGCCATATTGCAACTTTCCGAGTTAGAGCCGTTTTCGAGATGTGATTACAAATATACTATATATATGTGTATACAAATATTGCTCATTTAATAGTATAGGATTATACTGTCTGTAGGCACACTACACTAGGCATATCACTTTTGTCTATATCCTTGCCAGCAGCGAGGCCAGCATCAAGGACTAAATTGTATAAATATTATTGCCCATATTAAAAAAAGCAATACTCAGACACAGTTTCTAGTCTTGAGCATACAATGATTGGTTGAATCAAGATTTAAGTAGAGTTGAAATTTCAGAGTAAATTTGTGCTCAGATTAAAACATAATTAAAAAAGTACAAAGATTTTCAGTTTGGAGATTATAAATATAGTCATAAACTATGGAACCAATGTATCTTGCCAGTTATAAATTATTATGCCAACTTGGTTCTTACATGAGATAAAATCTGAAGGTCAATTTGATCTAACAGTTATTCTGCCCAGATTTAAATCTGACCTCATTTCAATATTGAGTACAACCCGATGTGGGTTGTGGACCCAAGAACATTAAAAAATAAAAATTGTTGAATTATGAGTAGTTCTATTGTTCCAAATCCAATTTTAATTAAAAAAAAAAACAAATCACCAACATTTTAAAAACTTTCTTTTCTTCACCTCACAATGAATAATTTCATTCAAAAATAAGCGTAAGTCCGAATTTTATAAAAATTCTCCATAACTGAATGATTTTGCATATTATATTGAAGGCAAACAAGTCAATAAACAGAAAAATAGCTAAGTACTGGATTAAAGAAAACAAAACCATTACGAACCTCCTTGATAAAAAGTTAGCAATTTGACTAAAACTTTACGAGGGACCTTGAAGCTTGTATCTTACCTACAAAAAATACACAATTGGGAAAACAATTCTATGACTTTTTTTCACTTTATAAGTTTCTAAGGGTTCTAATAAGAAAAATTACCTGTAATGTGTACGGTTTTCCGTTAACTTCGATAGTTTTGTTCATAAACTCGACGCCTATGGTGTGAAAACTGTGATCATCGAAGTGATTCGATATAAATCTGCTCATCAAGCATGACTTCCCAACACCACCTTCTCCTAAAATCACAATCTTCAACAAAGTACTCTTGTTGGCGGTCCTCCCGTAACCGCGATCATTATCTTCGACCATTATGTCGAACCACACATTATATTCACCAAAACGTTTCTTTATAACCGCAGCCTTGAGTTAAAATAAGAGCGCAAAATTACACTGTTTAATTAGTGACTCATTTTCGAACTGATTTGTTACAACTTAACTACCTATGTCACTACTAATTAACTAACGATGCTAGTTATTATTACAAATGTTAGTTAAACGTTTTGAAGAAGTCAAGGAATTATTTTTATTTGTAAATATTCTCACACGACGATTGTTCACAGCTGTTTCAACGAATTTGTAAATCTAACTAATGTCAAATAAAAATGTCAGTATTGTCAGTCAACACGAATCAGTACATCCAAAATGTTACTATATGAATAATAGTTTTAGTAGCTTTATCCTATTGTTGAACTTACATAGTAACTTTTTATTTGATTTCAAACGGTGCTTAAAGCATATTTTGAAACTAAAATTAGAGTGTAATTCAATATGGTTTGTATTTTTTTTTTTTCAAAAAAATATCTCTTGCTTGCTTTTTTATACATGTATGTATGTTGTGCAGTTTCGTTCTGGTTAAGGTGGATGCGCAAGGGTAGCCCTAGAAATTTAAATTTTCTTACGTTTATTGCAATTTGCAGGTAAGTGTCAGGTTGTATGTGGATGAAAATATGAATCGCGCCAGTAACACGTATGGAGTTACAGAATTATAATCATTCAAATCATCAATACAGCTCTCCAAGTTCATATAATCACATTCAATAGCTATTTCATGAAAAAGTCACTTTTTGAGATTATATGAACTTGGAGGGTTGTATTGATGATTTGAATGATTATAATTCTGTAACTCCAAACGTGTTACTGGCGCGATTCATATTTTCATCAACATACAACTTGACACTGACCTGCAAATTGCAATAAACTTGAGACCTTAAGCATAAACATGCGAAAAGAATCGATAAAAAATCGTAATCGATTACTACAAGTTTAAATTGCAGGAACGGAAACAATAAAAAAAATATCGTTTTAATCAATATTTGTGAACACCTATTGAATAAATAAACACTTAGTAATATAATTAGTCAATCGAAATGTTGGGGAGTTTTGACAGTAGTAAGACTGCCACGCCATCTTACGGTACGGAGTCAATCTAAAAGCAACCAACGGTTTGGACTCATCATCTTAAATCATCGAACAGAGCCATCTATGAGCAACTTATTTAGTTACCTCCAGTTTAAAAAACATTAATGAGAGTTCAATTTTTTAACATGGTTACAATAAATAACCATTACGAACGTCGACAGAAAGGTATTATTATTTATTTAAATATATTTTTGTTAACATTTTACTGATGAATAATGAACGACGATATATTTGTGTTCCTCCAGTATAAAGCGACATCTCTTCTAAATATTTATGAATTAAATGATTATTATAAACTGCGAAATAACCATTGTGTAAATTGTGTTCAGAAACCGCCAGGTGTCGATAATATTTACCTTTTGTTTTGACGACCTCGAGTCGCGTAGTCGCGAGATGTCACGCTCACTCGGCCGCGCGATACAACTTTATTCCGCTTTGTTTTGCGGAGGTGAGAGGACATGGTGTAGCTATCGCTCGTGTTTGTGCGTTGTGTTCAATGTTTTTCTTATTAAAAAGTATTTATTAAGTGAATAGACATAATAGTTTTATACGAAAAGTGTTTATAAATTCGAACGAAGACTGTGCATGTGTTCGAGTAGGTGAAAGATCACTACATTTGCGCAATCGTTGGTGAGACTTGATGTCAATAAACTTGTCGGCTGTATTTTATGGGAAAGGTGTGCCGCGTCGCTCTGGTACCTGTTCTCGGCGGGTGGGTGCTCGAGGCCGGGATAGTGGCTGCTAGTTAGCGGCGGCCGGCTCGCCAGTGCCATGGAGTCGTAGATAGGATCGAGGTGAGTAGTAAAGTTTCGTGGTTTCCATTGGAGCAGCGGGCAAGAGACGCGGGGCGCGCGGCCGCGTGCATTCACCTCTGACCCGCGCGCGGGGCGAGCGCCGCTCAAGGTCGGTGCGCCGCCTGAAGGTCGCTCGTCACGTGACGCGGAGGGTGCACACCCCCGCCCCTCGCGCCTACCGCCCCTACCGTGTTTGTATTGACACTCGCGTACACAAGTGTTAGCTCACTCAATCAAACGTGGATTATTATTTCGCACTAAGTAGTTACTGCCAGCTGGGTTTTTTGTATTCTTCAAGGACGTTTTTTAAAATAGCTTAATCATTCAAACCAGCATTTATAGTACAGCCGTCATTATTAAATTAAAAATAAATAGGAACTACCTAACTGATGAATTTTATTTTCAAGGTTTTCACCTAGTTTCCCGACTTCCTATTAGATTCTTATTAAAAAAAAAACAGTCGGCATAGTTAACGGACATACTAACAAAATGACGAATAGATAGGCGCTAGCTTCTATTTTTAAATCGCATTGTCTCATGCCTCGGTAACGCATGCATTGAACTAACGGGTGTATGAAGCTAGGCATCTATTACTATGTGATGAACCTGCGATTCGGTATGCCGTAAATAATAGGTGTGTAATAATGGTGAAATGTATCTGACATTCTGGCACTAGTTTCAGTGTTTGTGTCGGCGGACACATCTGCAGTTTCTTTCTGAACCTGCTAAAATAAACGTGCATGTTGTAACGTGACAATTGATAAAGGTAGGTATGCAGCGGACTTTATCACAGATTTTATCTACTATAATGTCTACAACTGTTGATGGATAACACGAATTTTGATACAATGTTAAATTGTTGTTTGTGTGACTGTGTGTACGCATAAGTTGTAAACAAAGTACCTACCAGGAACGTCTTAACGTCATAATATAAAGGGTGTATTATGACCCTTAACGAAGCCGAAAAGTACTTGTTCTCTCCATCATTGCGATCATTTTTTTGTTCCAGACCATTTTGTTCTAGACCATACCTGGAAACCTTCTAGTTACGGAGATATTGGGGGGTCAAAGTTCCAAGTTTTTTTTTAAATACACCTTCACGACCCCCGTACTATTCAATATGTAATAAATATTATTTCTCATCATGCGTTTCATTTGGATATTTTTCGGAAACATCAAATAAGATTTGAGCTTCAAGGATTCACTGAATCTAATCTTCCTGAAACATTTATTAACACGCTAAAATCATTCCTCTGTCTAGCTCTCATAAAAAATCTGAAATGACTAATTTTATGGCGCATTCCAAAAGATTTAAATTGCATTTTTTTGTATTTTTCAACATTCACGTCCGTTTTATCGTTGTTTCGTCTACCGATGAAACTTTTTAAAGTTCAGGATGACCTTGCGAGTTGTTATATATATGTAAGAAATAACTGCATCTTTTTGTAAAGCATCTGTAACAATCCGGCCTCGTGAATCGTGATCTACGAATGCCACTAAAGCCGGTCCCCACGACTCGACTGCGATCACGAAGCGGACGCCCGGCAAAAAGTTGCATATGAATTTACCTACAGCTTTATAGGTATTATTAATTCGACGCCAGATATTCGATTTCACATGAATTATCGGGTAACACGCTACAACTTTAAACGAACTAATTCAATTAATCAAATCCACTTAAGAATACAATCAAAACTGCAGGAAATATAAATTAAGTTGTAATCATGTTTATTATGTAAGAGATCATTAATTCATTACAATAAGTAACCTCAGTTAAAAATAGTGAATGCCTTAATAACGCACGTTAAACAAAAGCCTTGATAATTTAAATACAATTTACAAACAACGTTTTTTTTCGGAAATAAAACGTATTTCAAGTAACAATTCTGCTTTGTCATAAATGCATATTTACATATTACCTTGAAGGTACCTTTACTGCCAATTCAAACTGACACACCTTCGTTCACAAATAATTTCGTCACAAATGTTCTGTGGGTGGTAATTGTATTGGCGATTGGTATCAGATTAAGTAAATATTATGTACTGTTAGATTTACATTAATTAATACAACGGCATTACGGTACATGGTCGAACGTTAAGCAACTGTCTGCATATAAATTAGTTATTACTTATTGGTATTGCATTCACCTCCGTCGATGTAATTAATGTAACATTTAATTCTTAGCCGGAAAGTAAGTACTTTTAAGGCAATCGAAGAGGAATTTGAACCCAGTTGCAGTAACCTTGAGTACCCACTTTCCTTGATGATAGTATGCCTGAAAAAAAAACATTAGACAATTTGATAATATTTCCTGTCTAATTCAACGCTTGGCGATGAAAATCCACATAATTCTTTTGAAAGTAGCGTAGAAAAACAAGCAACTATTAGAATACCTATCTATTAAAAATAGTAAATTGGCTTGTATCAAATTAGCATAATTATCAACAATATGGATAAAACACAGCCGAGTAATGGCTATGAATAATGTTAAACATTATAATTCATTACAGAAATACAGACGATGTTATTATTATGGTAATGTTCATAAATTGTGGTCCTAGTTGTTTGGCCACAGTTATTGTTATCATGTCTACATCTACGGGCTACGGACCGTTCTCCGACAACACTGCCTGTTTAATTGCAAAATGAATGTCGAAATAGGATCTGAGCTAGCTCATTGTTTGTACTAAGCCGGATGGAATTGATTAATCGCTGAACTACTGCAGTAATTAACCATTAACTTTACAGTTAGCGGCCAGGCCGAGTTATCCATGATGTTATTGACTTTTAGCCAATTCACAGCTGTAACGAGCAGACAAACAACTTTTTTAAATAAAGAAATATGAGCGCGCCGTTTTTAAAATACATTTATTATCCGGAAACTTTACCTACATTTATGAATAGATCTGAATGAATAAATAACGGCACAGTAGATTTTTAGTTGCTGTATTACGCAAATACGCAACACGCACAGTTCTGATTGTATTATTGTAATAACGCATATTCTAACCGTCACTTCAACGAGATTCGCAATTATTTTAAAAATTGCAGATCACGTTACCATCCTATAGTTGATCGACTTGTTTTGTTATTCCTTCAACAAGTTTAATGATAAAAAGTATTGTTGACTTAATAAGAAATGACTGCATAATTTGTCAATTAGACTCGAAGGAATAACAAAAAAACCTACGTATTTTATTTTACTTTACTAAAAGATACTAAATACATAAAAAGATAATTTAAAAAAAAATCCAAATGACTTATCTGAAATTCTTGAGACATAGTTATTACGTGTATGACGCATTATTCATTTGTGATTTTTGCTGAACGGAACGTGAATAAAATTATTGATACAAACAAATATGGTTTAGTTAACTACCTTGTTATGATTTGTTATCGCCGCCGGGTTCAAAGGTCGAAAGTTTGTTAGCGTCATACATTTGGCAACGAATTTTTTTCAAGTACGGACAAAAAGAGAAAAATAATAGCTGGTGTTGGCTGTGACTGTACTCTCACTACTTTCACGTGTCGTTGTGTGAGTGTGGTTGGTGGTGTGCGTCTCGCTCTCGGCCGGTGACCTTGCTATCAGGCGGAAGCGCGCGGCCGCGTGAGTCAGCGCGCGTCTGCCGAGGGAGCAGAGACCTTCGCGTAACGTCTATACTACCATGCAGCCATGTTCCATTGAGTACCAAGCCGACGAGTTTTTTCGGCCCCCTTTTGCCTTTGTTCGATTTTCAAACTTGGAAGCTCTTTTATTCTTTGTGGCGTTTTCGTCACTTCATCGACAACGTACCTACCTAGAGTGTTTGCTGACGAATAGACTACATGTGATTTTATTTTTATTTTGGCGTTGTAAAAAACGCTTTAATCCGGTTTAACCCTTCATGAGAATCTTGTCGTACCTAGTAGGATTATTCTTTGCTTTTTTTAAACTTGGTTTGGTAAATACGAGCATCACATAACAGTTCGTCGCATGTTCCATTGTGTAGTAGGTACCAAAAAGAGGTTCTCTTTGTTCGATTTTTTTTTTATTTGTCAGAGGGAATGCTGCGTTGTTTTAACAGGCTGTTTCTCGATGTCCTCCGTCATTCTTTTCTGATTTATTTGAATTTGATGAGGGGTTTTAACTTTTAGTAGAATACCAGTTTGGTTTATAGATATAAATAAAATGATTGAATAAATGATATAAACAAATTTATAAAACACATCTACCTCACTTTTCTAATATCAAAGTGAAAAGGCAAAGAAAGGTAACTCAGCGTAGTATTAGGTATTTTCTATCAATGACCGCAGACAACACTGCAGAATTGTGATTTCATATCCCTCCGTTCGAAATCCAAAAATCAAACGTCTCGTCAGCCATCTTGTGATATGACGTCACTCAGGCAACCTGTAGGTCGCTCGATCGAAAGGCTTCTTTCTTCCAGTACCTATTGTATTATGTGCCTATTGTACTAATGCCTGTAGCCTTGATAAGTAGCAACCATGACGTGTTTATGGAAATTAAGTTATTTAAATAACCTCGCATGGACTTTATGTACCTTCAAAATTATGTCGGTACTTATGTAGGTACAAGACTTTGTAGTATGTATGATATATTACGTTGTGTATTTAAATTTTTATACGAACACTTTGTCATCATACCAATAATGTTTCAACGAACACAGAACAGATAAGAAAACAAAGGTGTTCTTTTAAATTAGTCATCAACCGATGTCGAATTTGAAACAGGTTTATCTGAATTCGAACTGAGCTTAAAAGTACTTACTTACTGGAATACACACCACTGGGAAATGCAAACTTCAAGCTTTTCTGACTCAGTTCCAACGACGGAATATGGCAAGTAAATAATAAGCACTAACAATTCTTCAACAAAAACAAAGTACCTATACACCCCAACGTGTAATAGGTATAAAAGCAAAAAAGTTACTCACAATCTCAGTCCATCCAAAGCTTTCAAAAATATTATTATTCATCTCAAGTTCAGATCACAGCCTGAGAGGCGATCAGAGACAATCTCACGCGCGTAATAGAGCACATCACTATGACCCTAGCGGTAGTGCTGTGACACAGTTCCCGCATGCGACATAGATACTGCCAAGATCATACGATATTTCGCTTCCCTAACCGTTACGCGATATTCTTGATACCTTTTCGATAACATTAAAATGGTTCCGTAGCTTGTTGTTTATTTTAGTGGCCATTCTTGCAATATTTTCTGTATCCATCTGGGAGGCACAAAGATTTCTTGTGTTTACTTCATTGTTTGTACGACACGAAGTTATTGCGCAAGAACTTGTGTAATACCTACCTAGAAAATCTGAGACTGCACCTAGTTCTGGCCAGTTTAATCTAGGTGTAGCCGTACTAGAATATTTGAAAACTGGTTATCGTAGTTTGGGAAACTCAAAAACAAACGTCCGCGTCGGCTTGAAAATCGAGAGGAAAGATCTTAACGACGATTTCGACGGACCGAAGCGTTAGGTTATGCTATGTTTTGTCTATGTAGCTTAGGCTGGGACCCCTCTCGACAAAAGATACAAAACTCCTAGGAGACAATCTAACGGAATTTATAGGCTACTAGCTGTTGCCCGCGGCTTCGCTCGCGTTTTTGTCGGAAATTATCCCACGGGCACGTTATAAATATAGCCTATGGCACTCTGGGATAATGTAGCTTCCTATTAGTGAAAGATTTTTCAGTAGATCCAGAGATTACCCCCTACACCTACATACAAACTTACAAACAAATTTTACCTCTTTATAATTTTAGTATAGATATAGATAAAGCATCAAATGTAATGCCCAATTAATGAATTTATGACGCATTAAAACCTCTTGTTCCATTATGACAGGTGTTAACCGTGGTTCTACCTGTTGTAACACTCAGGATCGAATTCGTGACATCACAAGATCGCGATTCAGCACTACGCTACGCTTCAAGGTTACCCTTCCAATGCCTGTGTTATCTTGATTCTTGATGAATTGCTGTAGGTAGGTACAAGCGAGAACCATGGGTGACTCAACAATTCGAAGTGTCAACGTTATTAATTTGTGTACGTTTCAATTAGGAAGAGGATTCGCCTTTGGTTTTGAAATGTGAACGTTATAGAGATAACTTTTGATCAGCTTTACCAGAGGCTTTATACTTGACCAATTCGTGTGTATATTTGAGGAATTTAGGATTAGCATCAGACAATACTGACTTAGCGTTTGTAATGCTTGACATTGGCTTGTCCAACAAAATCGATCCTTGGCGACCTAACCAAGGATCGATGAAGCCAAAGGTAAAGTCTTACGTACATAGAAAAAATTTATACATAGAAAAAATAACAAAACGAAACAACTTTAGACAAGGTTAGTTAAATTTTCTAAAACATCAACAAAACCGTAATTTTAATAAATGTTCGAAATTTCGAAAGCTAACTAGCAGGTGATTCGTAACATTTGAATTTGAACCGCTGGCAGCGACTTGACCCCGGGGCGCGTGTGTCGCAACAAAAGTAAAAGGCTGGGATGCATGGCCGACCGGAGAACGGTGAACAGACCTCACACTTTTGAAACGAATGTATCGGCGCAAAACTATAAGAAAGAAGGCATTTTACAATTTTGGGTGTTTACGACTCGAGAAGCACCAAAAGATGTGTCTAGATGGATCAACAACGATAAAGTTAGCTACGGTAGTGTCCAAAATGACAATACTAATAATGAAACCACAGATAACTAAATAAAGTCGAGAATTGAAACTTTAAACCTTCCAATATATATCCAAATTGACAGTTCTCGGCCAGAAACAAATGCAACTTTACACTCTACTGTGCAGACAAAGGTATTTGTTTTGTACTTTCCTGGATTTAATGACGAATGAGGGGAGCGATAAACGCTCTCATAATGCTAAGATATCTCGTTTCCACGTAAGTCAAACACATTATTGTCTGCGATTACAAAAAGTCCTTATTTAGAACTAAAAGGCAACGAATGAGGCGCCTAAGCTTTTATTCGTCATCGCCTGTGACTCACCAATGATTCTTCTTCTCACATTTCTATTCTCTTTAGATCGTAAGCTATCTGAATCAAAAAGCTGTGGTGTAAAAACTGGAATAATAATGAATTACTGAAGTGCATTCATAGTAATTTGTCTTTAAATTAGCATAATCAGCCTTTAATGTTCCCACACTTCCCACTACTGGGACACATACCTATTCTCTGTGAGAGGGAATGGGCTGTAATCCACCACGCGAACCCAGTGCGTTTTGGGAGATGTCTTTAGGATGATGATGAAATGCAGATTAAAACTGCGCCATTAAATCTTATTCTTCATTTCCAAATGACGTTGACCGTCAACCCGTTTAGAAGCTTCCAGTTCTGAATTCCTGTTTTACCGTAATGATGACTGACGAGCTCGTGTCTTGTCTCTAATTAAGTGCGATTTATAGTCTACAGCATGGTGTCTTTGCACCGTGTTGTCATGCCACGAGGCTTTCCTCGTGTTAGCTAAGCAACACACAGCACACAGCTTTATTCAGCATAAATGGTTTTAAAGTTTCAGCTGCTGTTTCGGTAATCACGTACTTACTGTGTTGTGCATAAGCCTTTATGATTGAACTTGCCGAATACTCGTGTAGATTTGCGTTTCGTTCCAATTGATTTTTCAAACAATGACTTGGAGGTTTCGTTCAATTCTTTCCAATAATGGCTTCAGCCTCGAACTTTCTCCAGCGTACTGTAGTTCCCACGTAAGTGATTGCGCGCCGAAACCATGAGACATCCTTGCAGGTTTCGCAACTCGCCTCGATACAGAATGATTCTGAGAAACCATTACTGCGTGAGTCAGCGCAGGGTTCTGTCTGGAACGGGTCTTATGCCGCCATACCCTGCTTAGATACCTTTGACTCATTGGCCAACTGTTTTTGTTGATAACTTGTTCGCAAATCTTAATTTTGGGAGAGAGGGAGAAAGATTAATAGCACTCAGGTTAGCAACGGTAACAACACTCATGACTACATTACAATACTTGCGGAACGGGTGTGCATATCTGAGTTCATCACACCGAGGCGTCAATGGATGAATCTTAAGACAAGTTCTACAGCATGAGGCATCGCATAGTAATTTCCGGAGTGGTTTTTTTTTATTCATATCTTCGGGCGTCAATTAAGTCGCTTTAATTTTGGCACAGGGAAACTGCCAGTGACGGTTGAACCGGTCCGACTAGACGCATTCAGTGCGAAGGATATTTTTTACATTCACGAGAATATATTTGGCCTTCTTTGGCGACTGTTCTGTACTGAAAGTCAGTTGTAAAACAGGTGAGCTTTGTTACGTGAAGCTGTTACGTGACTAATGCAACCGTGAATCCAGAATTGTGACATTTATAGCATTATTTCTCGGTATTCTTGTTTATATCCTCTGTTTTGCATATATTTATAGCAGAATTTCGTTAGGGAAACGTGAGGCAATACCTACTGCAAACAACCTTCGAATGTCATTGATATGCAACATTGTAAGTGGGACAGGAACAAACTACTTATTCATTATTGATAAAGCTATTTTTAGCAACGCCCTTGTCTTAACATGGGCGTCTAGTCACAATTTCAACACACCACCCACAAAGCGTTCCATCCCTGCGAACGTCGAAAACCGTTATTCCATATTCAAAGTTGAACTTAACCCGCTGTTTTCCACAAACACACCATTGCTGAGTTCTGCTTTCCTGTGAAATGTCAACCGCCACGGAATGCGGCTGCGGCGACCCATTTACCCCCCCTCTGCAACCCTCACCTCCCCGACCAGTGGTGGGTGGGTACCGGTCCTGCGTGCCCTCAATGCGTTGATTCCGCGTTGCGAAACGTTCGTGTGAAATAAGTTTTGCTTTGATGCTGTTGTAAACTTGTTGACGGTGTGAATTATTGACTGCCCTTTGTATATTTCCTCCGATTCTTTTTCATCTTATGGTTGTCTGGAAGAATGATGGATGGATTGTGTAAGGAACGATATGAAAGACAAAGCAGTAAATGATGCATGGTGGTTGACACACGAGAATGGAAACGTGTAGCGGCGACCCCAAGATACATGGGACAAGGGCACTAAGATGAAGGTTGTCTGGAAGAAAATGCATGTAGGAGGTAATCTCCGGATCTAAAGAACCGATTTTGAAAATCCTTTCACTACTAAGAGGCTACATTATCCCCGAGTGCCAAAGGTATATTTACAACGTGCCCCTGGGATAATTTCCAACCAAAACGCGAGAGAAGTCGCGGGCTACAGCTAGTGTTATAATATACGTATGCTACTGTACGTGAATTTGCACACGCAGTCTGGCAGTTTCGTTGAAACAGACGTAATTATCGCCTCAATAGAATTGGGTTCCAATCGCCATGAGTATGAGTCATTATTCCAAGTAAAGACTTTTTTTAAATCATTATGTATCAATTCCTGTGTAAAAAAGGGGGGGTCTCTGAAAGTAATTAACTTCTATCCCGACAATTTGTTGCTTGCAAATATTTTTTTCGGTGTTTCTTCTCTTTTGTTACCACACTTTTCAAGATAGGAGATTCTAAACATAAAATACCTACTACTTTAACTATGAGCTTATTCGCGCCAGCGCCAGCGATTACCACCAAGGAACCAATGCAAACAAAGAACAGAAAATTCTCATGCGTTGAGCGGAAATCGTCGTAGATCGTTCTAATCAACTGATTAATTTCTGATTAGCCATGCCTGCGCCTGATTGGTCACGTATCCTTCAGGACTTCCAATCAAGAGATTCGTGATCAACTGTTCAATCTGCAGATCGTGATTTGCATTTTGACCATGTCTTGGGACTGAGTGGTGGTTAATTGATTTTTCGCTAGTAATTTGTTCTCTAATAAATCTTTGGATCGTAGCAGGTGGAGTTCTTTAGTTTCTGCTTACCCCATGGGAAATTGGGAATAAGGCGTATAATCATGCTACATTAGGTTATAGGTTAAATTAAAACCTGTTTTTGGTAAGGTAGGCCAGGCGGGCCTAGCCCGGCTGGTGAGGGTTAAAATGTTCAATGTTACCATATTTAAATATTCAATCATTTGTTTTACAAAGTTGCGGTTAGTTAAATATTATGTTAATTACTTTAAATTAATTCTGAATTCCATTTAGGGACAAATATTTCATCAAGATTGCGATTTTGCATAATATTTGCATGTGAAGTCCGTATAAATTAATTACTTGATGTGTCAGTCACGAAATTGCGTATTTGACACCGAAGGCTGTATTACTAAACATGTTTGTCACTAATAGCTATACCTATCTGAGTTCATGAAATATCAATTAACTATTCAAAAGAATGAAGTAAGAAAATTAGAGTCAAGATCATAAACAAAATAAATAAATCGGTTACGTGATTAAAGATTCGACTGAAAAAAAGAGGCTTCATTCAGGTGTAAAGTGATGATAACTAGTTGGGAATTGAAATACAGTGAGTGACGCGTTTTTTTAATTAAATTTTCTAATCATTATTTATCATGTAGCAGAGTATTAGCTCATTAGACTTCCATTACTAAATGCTTGAAAAAATAATCAAATATTGTTTTAACTTTTAGCCTTAATGCAGTCGTGATGCATAGACATTTCCATTAGTTGGTACTTTTCTTTCATCCTTGCATCTCTTTTTCGACGGCTCGGTTGGTGCAGTGGCTGAGCGAATGGCTGCTGCGCTACGCGTCACGGGTTCGATCCCCGCACGGAACAAATATTTGTATGACCTATAGACAGGTCATATAAATATACCGGGTCTGACTGTTTGTGTATGTGAGTTTAAATTTTTGTAAACGCACCCACGATACACGAGAAATTCCTAGTGTAGGGCAGGCGACGTTTAAAAAAAGTTGTGTGTCTTAGTCAATCCAACATATTTAAAAGTATTTTCTTTTATATTTGCCACAAAGTAACGGAATAAGGAACAGCTATGCTAAGAATTTCCATTCTCCGTGATTTATAATTAAATATCTGAGCTCTATGTATCGACAAGGTTATTCTGGCAGCTGTCAACGCGTTTCATGCATAGCATTTATAGATTAATTTATTCAATATTTAAACAGATTGTTTATTAAATAATTTAAAAAACTTTGATTGATGCTTCAATGGCAGTAAACTGCATTTTTAGTTTCGCCAATGTTGACATGCAAAAAATCTTGAATTATCTTAAGATGCATTTTTACGTCATCGTTGATGTGGAATTAAAGAAAAATATCATGCCTGCCATTACTCATTGATAAATAAACAACAACCTTTGTTAAACGTGGGAATAAAATATTTAGAAACATTCCAATTAATTATACGTACGTTAATCTTTACCAGATAGTTTAGTTGGTCCTTGGTCCTATCAACAAACGAAGTTTAAAAAAAGGTTTAGTCTATAAACCTCCTTCATTATAGCGAGTTGCTCACGGAATCGGTGCGAAACTAAAAATATCGAAAAAAAAAAGATTTGCACCTTCACGCACGTATCTATGATTTGAACAATCTAAATGTTGACTCATGGTCAGTTATTTACACCTGTCGTGCTCGCGTTGGACCAAAATATCCTTTTCCTGAAAAATTACAAGGTCCTAGTATCCCAATTATTTTCTGTTGACTTTTGCTGAATTAAACTTTCTATAGTTTCTATACGGATCTGGGAAATTACCATTGAGATGAAAAAGATATTGCTGGATCATGTTTTTTTCTGCCAATAACTTATTTGCTCAAGAAGGTATGTTTTTTTTTTCTTTTAACAAATGTAGCCTAGTTGGGAAACCCAAACAACTAATAACATTGCAAAATTATGATTGATACATTAAAATTTAATAGCTAGTCATATAGAACGCCGAGGTCGCTAACTCCAGATATTTGCGTACGGCTAGACGATGAGACCTTGGCCTTATTGAGATTGTCGCGAGAAATGATGACTTTTGAAATTGGAGCATTGGTGAACGCGACCTTCTTCATCTGTGGAAAAGTATTTTTTAAATGGGCAATTGTTTATGCGTGGGCTATTTCTGGGTTATTCTATTCAATTTTCGAAAATTTGTTCGGCAGATTGTTCAAGTATTTTATACTAGATTTTGCCCGCGCCTTCGCCCGCGTTAATTTAGCTTTTGACAATCAATTCGGGTTGTACTCTGCTTGTATATAATATGTAAAATTGATTCGAAAGACACGTGGCGCTATCTGTTACCATAAAAACGTTATTGTTGTTTTCCTTGAGAACAGTACTTTTTTTAGGGATGAAAGGTAAAGGTACCCTTCCAATGTATATGCTGAACACCTGACGAACAACGTATATGCAAAATTTCAGCATAATCGGGTCAGTGGTTTAGGCGTGAAAAGGTAACAAACAAGAAACAAACTTACTTTCGCATTTATAGCGTTAGTTATGAAGTTAGGTTAATAGGTTTAGAATGTAGACTGTACTGAAGTTTGGTACACTTGAACAAAATTAATACCGATAAGTAATTAAGTACTCGCTAGCTCTCAACTCACTACCCAATATTACAAATGCATTTTCAAATACAATCAACATTTCAGACACGGCAACAAATCTGCGCGACCGCAATAACATAACTTGTATTCTCGTAGTTGGTATCAAGGTGTACAACGTTTACTTGCGCCTGCGCCGCCGACATTATTATCGCATTACTTAACTAGCGTTGCTCCACGGAAAATTGTCTAGGATCTAAATATTAATATATATATATAATTCTAAGGTATTTACAGTTAAGATTGTGCTAGATTTTATCTAGTTTTGAGCAAGTAGTGTCGGAGGTAGGAAACTTGGAACGCTTGTATTTAGGGTATCGTGTGGATTAGATCTAAGCTCTGTATGGTTCGGTTTCAGACTCATTGGAATGGCAGCGTACAGACTCCATATTTTATGTTTAACTAGCGACCCGCCCCGGCTTTGCACGGGTGCTATGATACACATATAAATCTTCCTCTTGAATCAATCTATTACAAAAAACCGCATCCAAATCCGTGACGCAGTTTTAAAGATCTAAGCATACATAGGGACAGACAGCGGGAAGCGACTTTGTGGTATACTATGTAGTGAAGACGACAGTGAATAACAGAAAGCTACCGTTCTTCCTTCGTCTATTACAACTAAATGAAACACTTGCTGGATTTGTAACTTGGTGCTCTACTTTAGGTTTTCTTCTCACTCTCTCTGCTGTTGCCGAAAGGACATTTCCAATTACGGCAATTTGGTTTGCTGTACGTTGTGTTTTTACCCGACTGCCAAGGAATGGTTATGTTTTTCGCGCGTATCTTGTATATTTCTTTTTTGTTAATTTCTTTATTCGTATGTTCCAAATGGCTTGATGGATTTCGACAATTAGATTCGTCTCATAAACCCAAGTGTCCATAACCAAACACCTGTTGTGTTTAAAAATAAACAAAACGGCGGATTTTTGGCGCTAAATTTTCAGTAGTTTTTTTTTTTTTCAACAAAACCTTTCGAGTAGGGTATCAAAATGAAGGAAATTAAAAGGAGGTTACAAATATATACATATAGAGGTACATAATACAATTTTTAGCCGGGTTTTTTGATAATTTTAATTAAATGTAAACTTGTTTCTTATCATTTCCATCACTAAAGCTGTTGCTTAACAGTAAAAGCAGCTTGCTTGAAGCACCATCTCTCCTTCGCAAGAACAGCCAATAAACTATACCATATATCGTTTATTATCCAAATAAATTCTCAATAAATAACCATCGGTTCGTTAGCTAACGAGAGACAATAGATAGGCTGTCGGTGTCCAAATAGTTTATGGCCCAGCCTCCTCATTATGCAGCAACTTGTCTGGCCCGCAGTAATTCTAGATTTACCGTTTAATTGTGTGCAACACTGCCTTTCATGAATGATTTAATGTTGTGGTTTTAGTGGCGAGAAAAAATGCGTTCTTTTTCCTTAAAAGTTTTACTCCTTCTCTTTGTGGTAAATAGTGTTTCGTATCGATTCCGCACTTCGTTGATTGTTATCAGGGGCCTTAGTCTGCAATAGTGTCAGAATGGTCTATCATTGATTTAATTTAGCCCCGCGCAGACGAATTACCCTTTGTACGCACGTCAAACGAGTTTCGAACGCGCTTCAATACGCCGTGGGCTGGATAGCAGACTAAGGCCCCGGGGGCCTTAGTCTGCTATTGCAATAGTGTCAGAATGATCTATGATTGATTTAATAAGGCTCTAGCCCACGGCGTATTGAAGCGCGTTCGAAACTTTTGTCAAAGTCAAAGTGCAAAAAATCTTTTTTTTTACTTTACAAAGACTTTTACAAAGACTTTTTTTTTACTAAAACGATCTTTCCCCGACTAACACCGTCGTGTCATCTTATAGCGTATCGGCACCGGCAACATATTCTCGCCGACAATAAATTGTTAACGCTTCGTGTAGGGCACGCGACGGTGTTGGTCGGTGACGGAACTGTCTAGTCGCATCTCATACTTTCCAATACAAAAAATATGGTGTATAACCGCGCATGATCAATTGATCACCGTTCTAAATCTAAACCCGTTATCATGACCATCTTCCTGTCCTTGTCCTATGTTATATTGGGTCGGTACAACACGGTTTTTTCTTCCATTCTCCCCTGTCAATCGTCACAAAACCTGGTGGCCTACCATGACGTCTTAAAGCAGGAGTAATTCCAGTGTGGGAAAGAGATGGCACTAGACGACCTGTATAGCTCTGTCTCTTTCCCACACTGGAATTACTCCTGCTTTAAAAGACGTCATAGTACCCCCTCTGAACCCGTTAGAACCGCGTAATATGACCGTTCTAACCCCATTGTAAACGGGTATGATACGCTGTTGATACGTTCTAGTGGGCATAGTACCTAGTCCGTTTCATGTTGCTTTCCGTGCCTGATACGTTCATATCACTATCATTGTATGGTACAGTGTTTTGTGGGAAGACTCCTTTATTTGTGGCGGTATATTGGTAATCACGTGTATTTTGCACTGACCCCAGCCTGGCCTCTTCTTCCCTAGAGATGAAAAGCCAAGTGTATTTCTTGTATAGATTAGTGTGAGAAACATTATGTACCTACAGGCTGGTTTTTCGTATATTCTTATGAGAATTTCTCTAGTCTTGCATTGAGCATAACTTGGGTGTTACACCTGCAGGGCTATTGCGTATCTCTGTTGACAGTTCATAGTAATCATCACTTGGCGAGTTTTGATATACAATGACCGTTCTTGTTGGTTTCAACTGACGCTACCCGTGCAAATCTGTCGTTGTACATCAAAACTCGCCAAGTGATGATCACTATGAACTGTCAACAGAGATACCTACGCAATAGCCCTGCAGATGATGCCACTTTTCAAATTACGCAATCGGCATAGACGTTCGAAGTTTCTTTGCGAAAAGCTTCGTGCAAAGAAACTTCGGATGCATTACTATGTCCAGCTGTAGACTGCTGGTAGGCCAGGTGATGATGGCGATGGTGTTGGTGATAGTGTCTTCGACTAATACATACGTAGGTATATCTTGGACATTAAGTATGACGTGTGGACAATGTGGATATGGACACAATAATTGCTTATTGTAAGTAATTTTACTCGAAATTCCATATTTTAATCAAGTAGTTAGGACAGCTGCTGTTATTCTGTATGACGTAAAACCAGTAAACATATTATGTATTAATATTATGTACCTAAGCACGTAGGTACTTACGGAAATGCGAGTACGAGACTACGAGTAGGTACTACCGAGGTTACTGACGGTCGGCCAGTTTTCAACCTTATTACTTAGGCCATAGGCTGAAAAGTGGCAGGCTCTCATTAACTCGGTAGTACGCACGACGGCCAATCAAGCTATACGAAATCAGTTTCAGCGGATCTCTCATTGTATAGGAAATCTATACAAAGCGAGGCTAAGTTATACTGGAAATTTGCTTCATGTGTGTACAACTAGTGTTAATTCTCGTACTGAAGCTTATCGTTGAATGACTTGAGTTTTTTTGTTTGAAATGTTATTTCTTATCGTCGATTACATTATGAGAGTGTGAACGAATAGGCTTCTTTTGTAAGGTCACTGAATAAGTACACACGGCTACACATCAAGCTATACATTTCCAGTTTACGCTGATTTCGCATTGTAATTGATTTCCGTACCCTCCCCTCCGTACCTACGCTCTTAGTCATGTTGGTACATAAATATTAAGCACCTACATGAATAAGTCGTAATTGATAGGTCTCAGTGGCTGAAAATGTGTCATAATTCATCATTTGCTTAGTTTTTTTCCAACTAGGTATGTTAGGGTCGGCTTCCAATCTAACCTGATGCAGCTGAATGACAGTATTTTACATGGAGCGACTGCCTATCTGACCTCCACAACCCAGTTAGCACTGCGTAGTACGAAACCCTCAGTAAGACTGGTTGTCAGATCATCATTAACATTGAAAACCGGATATTTACCAGGTTTACTAAACGAACAAAAAAACAACCAAAAACAGAACAATCAACACGGTAAATATCCCGATTTCAGTGTTAATGATAATGGTTGTCAGATTTTAGGGTCATCACTGACTACCTGTAACGACTGTCAAAGATTTACAAATGACAGCCGGGACCAACGGGTTAACGTGCTTTCCGAGGCACGGAGGAAACTCGGTATGTAATGGGTCCACGGACCCACCTAGGCAAGCACGCGTTAACCTAATTATCGACCCGAGTAGCTGTTACTATTTATTATTTCAGTCATGGATGTTTATATGTATAATAAGTATGTATTTACAAACAAAAAGTATCTATGTAGTATTATCAACTATCTGGTGTCCACGACACAAGCCTCGTTGCTTAGTGTGGCACCTAGATGGCGCTGTGTGTAATGTCCAGCGATATTTATTTATTTGTTTTTGTCGGTAGTTGGTAGTATTGGTACTAGGTATCCAGCACATCAAGCTACTACAATCTGTCAAATTTCAACTTTATCGCTACAGCATTATGTGCAAGATTGATTGGCAAAATTTGTCTGTTTCGGGTAGCTTGATATGCTGGCGTCTGTACATAAACCAACCACCGACAACGTCGTTGAAATGGTGAACTTTGGGCCAACAAACAATACAATGAAGAAGAATATCAACATTTTGGATACCTTCTTCTTTTTCCACATAGTAATTAATTTCACCCTTATGGTGGTGATATAAGGCATGCACGTTGGCCAAATCCAAAAGAAATAGCGAAAAATACTTACTTAATAAGGAAACAAATACAATGTTAAATGAATGTGTGTAAAGTACGACCTTCTTTCTGAAGGTCTGATTTGACAAGATGTCTACATTGTACAGTCAAATTCAAAGTCACTTGCTGAAGGATGAAAAACAAAGAGACTGTAGATACATAAATAAATAATAATGTAAAGAATAGTAAACATAAAAGCAAGACCTTCTCTGTCTGTTTTCATTACCCCTCCAATTCCCTCCTGTTTGTGGTTGTCACAATACCACCGCATTTCTTTTTCTTCTATACAGCAATCGAGTGTACTGTCATCCCGGTTCCATCATCATCATCTGCCACACCTTTTTTTTTTTTTTCGTATGCGTTATGTCAAATAACTCCTCCCGCTCTGGGCTGAGCAGGAGGGAGTGTCAGACTTTTACTGACTAAAACCCATCCATGTTCCTTCTTTTGCCCTTTGTGTTCCAGGGCCGCGGTATCTCTTTCGAACAGTCCTGCAACCCTGGCAGGCATCGGTCCTTTCGGACCCCTTCCTTTTTGCTGATATCTCTTTGAGGCGCGCTTGGAACACGAAAGCGCCGTCGACACGGCCTGTCGGCCTACGGTGGCCCCCGACGCCCGGTGCGTCTCCTGCGGCGGCTGGGACGTGAGGTTCTCTCCCTCTCACGTTCCGCCACCTCCTTGGCTAGCATGACTGCTTCGCAGAAGGACTTGTCCCATGTTTATACTTGGGGTCGGCGCAACACGATTTTTTTCCATTCTCCTCTGTCAACCGTCTCGCTATAAACTCTCGTTTCTTTCATATAACCGTACCCCGCTATAAATAACAGAATAAGCGTTGGCTTCCACGCAATCCATCCATCGTATTTCTACTCCTACAGCCATGGTTTAAACTGTACTTAAAGCCATGCCATACATGATCTATACCCGAGAAAGGTAGGTATCATTTACAGACTATACTTCGGTGTACTGATCGGTATTTCCACCAGAATCTAGACAGTAGGAAGTGCTCATAAATATCAATTTGGCGGTACACGGTAGTTTGTAGTACGCTGAATGCCACCTGTTGGCACTTGGCGGCAGACTGGGGAAGTGAGGGCATGACCTTTGCTTGCAATCAATAAACCCAGCCAGTCATATTTTATTGCAGACGTCTGAAGTTATGTATACTAGGGCCTTATTAATAAATTGATCTCATGTTAGAAGAGCGAGCTGTCTCAGTCTCAGTGATGCTTCTCGTCGATAGCCTCTGAATATCGATGTCGATGTTATGGTCTTTATCGACAAAAATACCGAATACATGGTAAAAATCGTTGTTTGAAAAATGCTGAAAATTAATGTATTGTTTGCAAGAACAAGCGGTTTCTAAACTTATTACCATTCTGTCAAAATTCTCTAACGTCGTATTTCATGTAATTAATTATTATATACCTATTATTATTATTATTGGTGTTAGTTAGTCATGATAACAATTTCATGACAATCTAGTATCCACCTATTGGCATGTCACCAAGAGAAGGGTCGTTGGCACATACAAAGTTCTCAGTAAGAACTTAGTATGTGCTATGTGCTAACGACCCTTACCAACAACCCTTCCTGGCTTCATCACAAAGCATCGCATACTAAAATGAAGAATATTATTTATGTCCAAGCATATAACCACAATGTTCAAAAATGCATCAAAATTCTCTAGGGATGAGTCACAAAAGAATACTAATCATCGATATCGCAATGATTTGTCCAATGACAATTCTAATTTTTGTATTGGTCCTAAATTGTCACGGGGTAAATCAATCGTCATTGGTTGATTTTAGACGGCCCCGGCTGTGACCGTCAAAATGAGGAAAGCCTCACTGTCACCCATTAGCTGATAATTGACGTCATATTGTTATTTCTGAGTGATTATACGGAAGACACCTGTTGGCATGGCACCAGGGAAGGCCGTTGGCATACGACCGTAAGATCAGACATTCACCTCCGGTACTTTCTTCCATGAATAATGCAGTCACGCTTTTTACAGTCTAGACTCTTATATTTGTCTAGTTTATGAATAATGGACTGAAAAACTATTCTAGTAAGTGAATAAACGGGTTTTGTTTTGGAGCAAACTGAGAATTTCTTTCATTCCTGGAATTTTTTGGACGACACACTTGCAAAAACTTTTACGCACCTACAAGCTAGCATGCACATATTTGACTCATCAAATCATGATGCAATCAAACGAAATTTCTATGAAATCAGCAAGTTATGACCTACATATTTTTAAACTTCATAGCTGGTAGGTATTATAACATTTTAGTTTTTCGGAGAAAAAGATTTTTGGGCGTCTAATATTCCCAAAAAGACCATATTTGTCAGTTCCTCATTGATTTATTTAATAATGAGAAAATTGGTCATGAAATACCACTTCATGTTTAATTAAAGACCCATACACTTGTACTTATTATTCTGTGCCATAATCGTAGTTTACCGTCACACCTCCACCCCATAGTTCTTTGTTCGCAATAGAAGCGTACTAGGGGGTATTAACCTCTTCTATTTCAGTCTTCGTGGGCGATAGGGTGCGTCGCCCTCTAAGACGACCTCACTCCATCGGGGTCAAGGATGTAGGAAATTAACGTTCTCAATTTTCCTCAACGGTATTCGTACCGTCACTTGTATTGCTTTGTCACGATCTGCTCGTCTTTTTGGTTGGGTGATTGTGTTGTACCTACTGTTTGCAGTTGGACTTTGGACTCTTTGAGTGAGGTGAAATGGAATTGTCTTATTTGGGTTGTGTTTTCATATGGCGAAGACATCCTTTTTAGAAGTAAAGTAAGATCAAACTTTATCAGTTCAAGATTGCATACAAATAATGAAAATCATACATGTTCACCTGTATCATTGTTTGGCCCATCCATCACTATCACAATGCATGGAACTTTGTCCACGTCACAGATAATGCTGTGACCTTAAGATAATTATCGGTCGACGCCTCGTCTCACGTAGCCTTATCGATAACTGACTACAACAAAGCAAGGACATCACTTGCCGAGCCCTATAAATACCATTCCAAGTAATCTGATGCGCAACGGTTTTTCCTCGTTACTTAAGTATTTCAGCAACCACTAAATGCTTCAAGTTGGGCAACTGATGTCGGCTTATGCAGCCGCGATAAATGCCTGAATATTTCTGTCAAAGTATTATCATTATCTCGGTTTGGTGCATGATATCTTTAGTTACTCAATGCAACTTTACGAAACTAGTTCTGTACCAATGTATTTGCCGAACCGGTCTGGACGCGGAAAATCCTGGTTTAGATATTAGGAAAACCACACTTTTTCTTCCTATGTTTTAATGAATTTGTTACGGTGGTGTGGTTATAGGCGTATTGTGTAATATTTCCGGTGATATTTCAGAACAAATATTGACGGAGCCTTGTAAAAATTTGCATCCGCCACGTTGCGTTGAAAAGATAATCCATAAATAGGAGGCAGACAAAGCAGCTCGTCTGGCGTATCGTACAAATGACCGCTCGGCCTTGTCTAGGCCACGGTGACGCCATCTTGCGTGCGGATGAACTCCTTTTATTGGGACACCGAATTATATTCGTCTCGCTCTGATATACTATTTGAATATACAAAAGAAAGAGATGAAGGATTGCAATCTTGACCGAATTTATTAATAGAACAAGATAGACGTCAAGCGCTATAGATTAGGATAAATACATTAAGATTTTTCTGAAGTTCATCTTTTCTTTGTCTCGATTTCGATAGCTGAGTAACAAAAGCTGGTGATTGCTGTCTTTTGTGTTAAATGTGAGGTAAATAATAAGCAGTTTTGAATAATAATAAAGGGGTACGATACTCTGTTTCTAAACACTACGGTAATGGCGCAACCTAGACAAGCTATACATTGTGTAATTGGCGGTTAATTGCGTTGCCAAGGCGACTGAACTGCAGCCTGTCTGAGTGTCTGATAGCGATAACTGAGAAATGTCTGGGGGCAAGGGACTCTATTGAACGCTAATTGGCCCGCCAGACGGTAGTGACTGATATCTATGCTGCATTATACATGTGAATTAAATAAACGTTTCGACATTCGGTACGAATGATTTATGAAGTTGAATGGGTAGTGTGCACAGCGGTATTGAGTTGACTTTAATTTCAACGGTACATTGTGACTCATGTTTGTCTGCAGCATTCACAATAGTTTTCGTATTTAATTACTCAACTCTGTACATAATACACTCATCTCACACATTATCGAGTGTGCTGCCGTGGCGCGGTATTGGGAGCGGCGGACCAGTCCTGCGCGCGAAAGGCGAAATGCTCGCGGCCGGCCGGTCGCTACAACCGGCTCCGTGAAGGCCGCACAACGCCCCTCCCCCACTCCCTTCTTTGAATTGTGCTAGTGACTGGTTTTATCGATAACTAACCGTGTAATCCGAACAATAGTGGCAGGTATTTGATATTGATAAAGTGTGTGTATTTCCTTTTATTTGCTAATGATATCTATTATCACTGATAAGCTATGCTGTAGTCAATAAGGGAAAATACTTTATTCATTAGTTAATCAGCATAGCTATTGTTCAGAACAATTTGAAGGTGAGCTGGCAAAAAGTCACGTTGCATTGTCAAAACGCAATTCATTCAGTAAGTGAGTATGACGCGTTCCGTCGCTATCGCGACCGAGCTTCGCCCTCGTAAACAGAATGCCAATGACACGAGGGGTCGAGAGGCGTATCGATAATAATACCGCTCGCTATCGCACAGCACTGGGTGCGCTCGCAAGGCCGCGCGACGCGTCCACGTCTCGTGCGTGTACACAAACACACTGTTTCGAAACGGCCGACACTTTATTCCAAATTCGAACTGAGCAACGCGCGGATATAGCTTTGTCGTTTTGGCCTCATTTGATATTATTTTAATTGTAATTTTTTAAACCAGCAATTATCATTAAAGTAATAAGTAATGGATTTTTATTTAAATTGAAGTTGTAGATATTATTATTGTTTAGCCTGGGTCAGTGATAATTATTCAATTGTAGTGTAATTTAATTGATAGTGACATCAATAACAATATCAATAAAAATATCAATAAATGACTCTTATTTATTTTTGTTCCAGGTTACCCAAGATGCTGGTTTTATC
This sequence comes from Eugnorisma glareosa, assembly GCA_947578425.1. Taxonomy (NCBI): domain Eukaryota; kingdom Metazoa; phylum Arthropoda; class Insecta; order Lepidoptera; family Noctuidae; genus Eugnorisma; species Eugnorisma glareosa. The sequence continues at coordinate 18,818,415 of OX387959.1, forward strand.
ATCTGGCTGTAATCTTCCACATCCATATTTGACTTTGAAGAGAACATCTTGGTCTTTCGAAGAATATTCAGCGAGAAAAATATGTAATAGGAACACCAACACTCCAAGACTGAATCCAAAGGATGCCTTAAAAATGAGTGGTGTCACAAGATGATGAAACGCTCAGAAATATTTTTGTAGTGAACCATTATGCGGAAAAGAGAAGATAATTTTTGAAAATATTTCGAACTGTATTTTTCTATGAATTTATCGTAGATGAACTTTAGTGTGGTGCTATAATAGTGTAGTGTTGTGAAATCGATTGGGACAAGAGTATCGATAGTTGTGTGGTGAACTGTGGGGATGGTGTGAGGGTTGGATGGTGATAAGCACCGCGATGAGCAGTGAGGGCGACGCGGTGAAGGTGGAGGGGGGACACGTGTCTGTCACCACTATCAGCATGTCAGGCCCGGAGACCAGCAACGGTAAGGCTCTTTATTTGACTTCTCGCACACTTTCTGGCTTTAAAAGGACTAAGAAAAGAAATATTTCGTATTCTTAAACTATAATTTTATGGCATAAAAAAACAAGAAAAAATAGGATATCCGAGTGTTTCGAATCGAGCCAGAGAATAAATATTATTCTTGTTATATGTACTATAGTAACACTAGTAACATTATGGGATAATTTGAAGGAAAGCTTAATATCTAGGTAAATAGGTACTTCGAGTTAATGAACACACGATTTGTTTATCCATAGCTAGCTATCTTAAAACGTTTCTAGTATTAATATCAAGTACACACATCACTTGTGTTTGTCGTCACGTTTATTTACTTCGCACTTGTAGTGAAACTTTCCGATAAAAGCCATTGAACTTTCAGTTTACTCAAAAAAAGTTATCCATTAAGTACTTTTGTAGATTATGTTATTTATTTGCATGTTTAAATAAATATCTTATCTGACAGATTTGATAAACTCACATCGCAAGCATTACATATCAGCTGGTTTAGATAATATCGTACAGTCATTTGCATAATAATATGCAACACTAGGTTTGAAATTCAAATCACACGAAAACTGAAAAGAGTAAATATTAGAATAATGAGGGCTATCGTCTTTGTGCTCACCAGATGGCACCACTGTCGATTAAGGTCCTGTCAATAATTCTATTGTATACTTTAAAGTACGAATACCTTCATAAAAAGTTTATTTTATTACTTATACATACATAGTGTAAACTTCAGGTTCATATTTACAAAATTCTCCCTAAAATGAGCAAGCATGAAACATTTAAAAATCATTTTACCTCCAAGTACTGACAATTAAGATTCTAAGTTGCTACTTAAAATCTTCAAGTCATAATTAATCAGGAATGGCTCAACTTTAGACCACTATCGGGAATATTTGTAAAAATACGTGTTAAGACAACACGCAACGCGGGAACAATCTATGACATGACATTTCGGTGCCCCCGCGCTACACTAGCGCCTCTAGCGGCGAGTTCATACGCGATAGCCCCCATTGTGTCAATTTATAGTAACGTAAAAATAAATAAAAGAGTTCATCACATTTCTTTGCTGATAGTAACCTAAAAAATAAACTTCTATAAAAAAAATGGACTGTAATTTTTCGAATTTAGAGTGAGAGACAGTTTCATAATCATTCATAACCTCATTGGACTTCTATCGAGTGAAGCGTATTCTAAATCAATATATTATCTTAGGGTTTCGTACCCAAGGCGTTAACGCTGTTACTAAGACACCAATGTCCGTCTGTCTGTCTGGCTCCAGGTTGTATCTCACGAACCGTGATAGCTAGACAGTTGAAATTTTCATGGATGATATATTTCTTGTTGCCGCTATAACAACAAATACTAAAAACAATAAAATAAATATTAAAGGGGTGCATACGACCAGGTCTGCTCCGCTTGGGCGGAGCAACGCCGTGTCCTCGTAGCGGCGATCGGCGGCGGCGACCTCTCGCGTCCGGCCCTGGTTCAATCCATGGTCCGGAGCGAGACGGAATGGGACGCCGTCACCTCCTTCTGCGAAGCAGTCATGCTAGCGAAGGAGGTGGCGGGACGTGAGAGGGAGAGAACCTCACGTCCCAGCCGCCGCGGGAGACGCACCGGGCGTCGGGGGCCACGTGGTGGCTGCCGGCCACGGTAGACGCGGGCCTGTGGACGGTGAGCTATGGGCTAGCTCGCCGTCCGTCCGTCTTATGACGACAGGCCGTGTCGACGGCGCGTTCGTGTTCCACGCGCGCCTCAAAGAGAGTCAGCAAACAGGAAGGGGTCCGTAAGGGCCGACGCCTGCCAGGGTTGCGGGACTGTTCGAAAGAGATACCGCGGCCCTGGAACATAAAGGGCAAAGGAAGGAACATGGATGGGTTTTAGTCAGTAGAAGTCTGACACTCCCTCCTGCTCAGCCCAGAGCGGGAGGGGTTATTTGATGATTTCCGATCGGTAAAAAAAAAAAAAAAAAGGGGTGCATACGACAAACGTCTTTTTTTATGTTACTTAATTGTACGGAACCCTTCGTGCGTGAGTCCGACTTGCACTTTTACCGGTTTTTTATCTTAGGGCGATGACCCAATGTTATCCTATTTACAAATACAAAAACTTTGCCAAAAATATTAAAAATATTTAGCCATTTAGCGACTGAGAGAGAATACTTTGTGGCATTGAATCCACCTTAAGTAGGTACCTAGTGTAAATAAATACATGAAGGAACTTTCAACGTCAAGTCAAGTACCTATCTTATCTTTCTTAATTATTAAAGTTTGTGAGGATGTCTGAATCGATGTGTGTTACTCTTTCAAGAAAAAAAGAAAATAATTAGATTTTGATGAAACTTTACAGTAATATAGCTTGAGCATCAAAATAACACAGGCTATCATATATACATATTATTAGATATTTTAAGAAAATACGCGGGCGAAGCCGATGGCGGAAGATAGTAGACAAATATGTGAGAAAATAAATGTAGTTCATCAGCGCGGTTCATTTGTTTCTATGTCATCACGTGTACTGCTTACCTCACTTTGATAACGAGTGCGTGTCTTGCGTAAATATCACGATCGCATTCCACATAAATGTTTTTGTATCAAACATTACTAAGATAGAGCCCAGTGCAAACAAACATGGAAGTTGGTACTCAAAACTTTTATCCGATTGTGAATATGTTTTACTTCAATTTCTTTCTACTGACCAAATGTATGTAAATAAACAGATAGGTAAAAAAATTATGTTTATGATTTGCTAATTTGTAGTAATAACTATTATAAAATAGTCTGCAGTCCATAATTTTGTTAGTATTTTAATGTTAGTAAAAATGGTGTTTAAGTATTAGTTATTTATTTACACCTATGACGGTCCCCACCAAGTGTGTCAAGAAAAGGCAGCTTTCAAAAACATAACCTAAAACATAAGTAAGAATGACTTACTCTTGCTTAGATCTGGTGATCAAGAACGAAACTATGGGTAGATCATTCTCAATAAGTATAATATACAAGCTGTTTTTTTTATATTCATAACTCTAGGCACAGATATATTTTTTTTTCGGATTGGAATACATCAAATAACTCCTCCCGCTCTGGGCTGAGCAGGAGGGAGTGTCAGACTTTTACTGACTAAAACCCATCCATGTTCCTTCTTTTGCCCTTTGTGTTCCAGGGCCGCGGTATCTCTTTCGAACAGTCCCGCAATCCTGGCAGGCACAGATATTATAACACTTTGTCTCTAGGGTATGAATGAAACCAAAGAATCAACTGGCGTATGAATTATTTTTCAATTATCTTTTCTTTTTGTTTTCCTGTTTCATACAAAGTAATTCTACAAAAACACCCTTAGGGTCGCGACACATCTGCGGATCGTACGGCGCCAAAATTGGTTTGAATGAAAATAAATTACTCGTATTTTTTAACAAAACTTAGATTTCTACACACATCGAGAGATTGATGATATCTTAACTAAGCATTTTTGGACCACTTAATGGACTTTTTGTATTATTTTACATATAGAATATAACCCTAGAGTTATGGGATATAAAAAAACACGTTATATAGATGAGTCATTTTCATTAGTTCCTTTGGATAAAATAATTACAAAATATAATATTTGTCTCATTGGCCTATGAATGAAAAAACTTATTAATTTTATTTCGACGTCGACATTTTGTTTACCGGTAAACAGGAGTAGTAGAGCCAGGCAAAATAATAATATTCATGTCACGCAATAAAATTATAATAAAAAGCGGTGATAGCGGGGTCATTGCCCCCGCTACGGGGGGCCTGAACTCTGTTTATGTCAAAATGCTGTTAGCGTTATGTTGTCTGTGTTTCCTTATATGATGCCAATCTATGATGGTAAACTATATTTCTTTTATGTTTTCACTAATAAAATACTTGTGGTTTGAGCCTATATTCCTATGTTACGAAAATTGGTAGGTAGGTGCCAAATTTAATCATTTTCAGTTTTCAGTCATTCATTTCCTTTTTTATTTTTCTCTATTGAAATTAAGAACACGAAGCGTTTTATGAAAATAAACCCTTTGTCTAAGGTTATGAAATAATGAAAAAAAAAAAAAAGGTTAAATGTAACATTGTTGTCATTGATTAGTTGTAGTTACTTCAAATTCTACGACATGTGTGACATTACATGACTTTTGGATAAGTACATAATTAGTAAATAAAACTTAATAACATAGACGGTAATTATGTGATTGGAATCAGTGAAAGCTAGCTGCAAAATTGGATTCTTTTACCGTACTCAGATAGCCATTTAATTTACGAGTATATTTACTTATGGTTCTTGATGTTTTCTCTGATTCGATCAGTCGGGGGTCGCCGCAATTTTTCCGCTTCCAAGCTCGACCCCACTTAAGGTGGAAGCGCAAGGGTAGCCCGCGAAATTAAAATTTTCTTAAGTTTATTGCAATTTGCAGGCCAGTGTCAGGTTGTATGTTGATGAAAATATAAATCACGCCAGTAATACGTATGGAGTTACAGAATTATAATCATTAAAATCATCAATACAACCCTCCAAGTTCATATAATCCCATTGAGTGACTTTTTCATGAAATAGCTATTGAATGGGGTTTTATGAATTTATGGGCTATGCCTATGCCGCGCTGAGTAACCTCTCATTTCTGTGGCATTTTTCACGGCGTTTTTCCATTACTTCGATAATTTACTTGTGTATGCTGTTCAAGTTTATCATCAGTTTAGTTTCTAAATGTACCTATACTTAGTACTTAATATGAAAAGTGGAATACTGCGTTCGTTTTCAATAAATATCTGACGATACAGAAATGAAATTAGATCTAAGAATTCTTTACATGCCATTTTTGTAGAACTTGAGGATGTTTTGCAATTTGTGCAAACCCTCAACGTAGAAAGGACCAAAAATGCCAAAATGTCTTCCTACGATCCCTATGATTTTAAAAAACTCAGCAACTCCTAAATTAATGCCTTGCCTTTGTGTCAGCGAAAACGTGTATTAGCATTATGAAGTGCTATCCATTTGCAAGCCGGAAATCTTAATGCTAAACGCACTTGAAAAATGCATTCCAAGAATTCCAGTACTCCTTGCTTTAACTTTAAAAGCGCTGCACGTAAAAAGCTTGAATATTTTTCTCGGTAAATTTGCATAGTGCCCGTGCGTAGTGTCTGCACCAAATATAGGTAGCAAAGCAAATTCAATTAATTGGACAGCTCCTTGGAACTAAATTAGGCACAATACATAATTAATTAATGATGTAATTGATTTCGTGACAAGTTTCATTGGACTTAACCACGGTCAGCAGGCACTTATTTCGCAGTTATTTGAAGAATGAAATTTTGTTAAGTAAACAGTAAGATGTTTAATAATTAAGGTTGCTGATTGTACCTAATGAAAAGGTCACGTAGTTTAAATATAACTTCAGCGATTTCGACGTCAGCATACTAGCGATTTTTTATAAGCTCTGCAGTTAGATGACAAATTATAATGATGATCCTGCATGATGACCAGCAATGTTGCTAGGCAAAGGCCTCTAGTCTCCAATTGTAAGGAAGATTATAGAATCCAATACCTTAGCACACATAACATTAATATTAAGCAGGTAAACTTTGTAGGGGATAATCTTCGGGTCTCTTGATCCACTATTTCTTCTTAAAGCTTCCCATCACATTATCCCCGAGGGTGAGGATAACGCGAACGATGTTGGGGGCGGAAGCTAGTAAAGTAGTAACCTTAAATTTATCTGTTTCCAGGTCAGTTCTCGTACAGCTCGAGCGGCGTGCGCATCAGTGTGTCTTCAGTACCTCATGATGAAGACTCCACTGACGCCGAGATCTCCAAGATCGACTTCTCACAGCATCAGTACGAGGTAACTATTGAATTACTAATATTTATTAACGCTGGTAACATTAGGCTTAGCATAATCAGCCTATAATGTTCCCACTGCTAGGACACACGGCCTCCTCTATGAGTGGGAATGGGCTATAATCCACCACGCTGGCCCAGTGCAGGTTGGTAGATGTCACATGTCTTCGAATTTTTGGTTCGAGGAGATGCCGGTTTTCTCACTATGTTTTCTTTCACCGTTTTTGAAAGCAGTGGTGATGAAATAAATTACAGAGAGTAATGCGCCTGCCCGGGTCTGAACCCATGACTTACTGTTCATAAGTCGGGGCCGCTACCACTACCACCGCTGCTTTCGCATCAGAGATCAGTCAGTCTTATTTGCCCCGTATTGGGAGCAAGAAAAGAAGTCTGACACCAGTCTTACCAAGGGGTATCCTATTACGCAGTACTAACTGGGTTGTAGAGGTATCAGTATTTTACAGTCGCTCCATGTAAAATACTGGTATTCACCTGCATCCGGTAGGACGGGAAGTCGACCCCTACACAGTTAGGAAAAGGCTAGGATGAGGAGCAAGAAAAGAATCATCTGTTGAAATTAGGCTGAAAACCAGGACTTTTTGAACGTCCAAATTATATCAAGAAAATTCCCTAAAACGCCCTTCGCCGGCTTTTGTAATTTTTAAAGTCTACAAACCTTACGTCTTATGTTCCTTGTTGAGAAAGCATCAGCATCTTCTTTTTTGATTCTGGAAAATATACTTTCCTGAAGAGATCTATACATATAATAGATAGATAGCAGGATCACTTACATATTAAGCTACACCCACAGACGGATACAGTCAGTCAATGTGTGCTCTAAAGTATCGCAATGTAAACTTATCTTCAATCCATGCGGGTCCAAGAAGTGTTTCCTCAATGTACCGGTCAATGGTGGCTATCGCGTGTCAATTCGCCGCTAGAGACGCTAGTATAGCGCGAGGCCACCGAAATGTCAGATTTCATAGAAAGTCTACACGTTGAGTGCTTTTCTATCGCGTATTTTTACAAGTATTCATGATTGTGGTCTAGATTGAGCTATTCCTGGTTAATTAAGACTTGAAGATTTTAAGTAGAAACTTAGGATCTTATTTGTTAGTACTTGGAGGTAAAATTATTTTTAAATGTTTCATGCTTGCTAATTTTCGGGAGAATATTGTAAATAAATGTATCTGTAGTTTATACTATGTTGTTATACGTAATAAAATAAACTTTGTATAAAGTTATTGGTACTTTATAGTATAAAATAGAATCATTGACATAACCTTACGCGACAGTGGCGCCATCTGGTGAGCTCAAAAACGATAGCCATAATTGACTGAATCTACGGTGGTCAAGATAAATATAAAACGAAATAAAGTAAACAAGATACTTTGTTTATCTAATGAGTCGCTAATTGAAAGCCATTAGTGAAAGTTAAGATACAGAGTTTGTTAAATGATGTCGGAGGTAGCTTTGTCTATTGCTCTCCTTGCCACATGCATTGTAATGTTGGTGCAATGGGTAATATCAGGATGTTTTCCTGATATTACCCATTGCACCAACATTGCAAATGCATCAAGGTTAAATAATAAAATCTAATCTTTAGATTAAGCCGCGCTTGCCTAAGTTTGTCCGTGGATGGGTTACCACCCACTACATACGGAGTTTCCTCAGTGCCTTGGAAAGCACGTTAAGCCGCTGGTCCCGGCTGTCATTTGTAGATCTTTGACAGTCGTTACAGAGGTAGTCAGTAGCTTGAAAGTCTGACAACGTATTACCCAGTACTAACTGGGTCAGAGCAGATAGGCCTTCGCTCCATGTAAAATACTGGTATTCAGGCACGTATCAAAATCCCGAATTTTAAAACACCGAATTTTAAAATACCGATGGACGAAATCCCGAAAATTGAAACGCCGAATGGTTATTTGGTCGAAAGTTTAAAATCCCGAAAGATCATTTTCCCGAAAGTTTAAAATCCCGAAGATCCATATCCATATCCCGAAGTTTAAAATCCTGAAGTTAAAAATTCCGAAATTTCATCTCAAAGGCTAAAATCTCTAAGACAATAACAAAAAGGAGCTTAATATAATAGGTATCTATGATACCAATAACATGACGTGACATCGAAAGGCTTAAATATCGAAGTACAGAGTATCCAATGTCTTAAATATCGATATTTATTTATAAACAAGTTGTGCTGTAAAAGTTAGTGACAGAAACAAATCGCTGGAAAACCGACTGCACGTGGTCTTGTCTGCCCTACCCCTACAATGTAATTTAAGCCCGCGTAAGCGCGGAGGGACGAGGCGGCCCATGAGCTAAGGAGGAGCTAGCTTTAACGGCCGCGGCCGCGGCTGAGGCTGGCCGGCCAGCAAGCCGAAGATGCGGTGGCGAGCGTTAAAACCATCGACGACGATAAGCTCGCGTGGGACTTCCTTAGCCCCGCAGCGCTGGAGCCGTGACAAAAACTATGCCTGCTGCATACCTACATTTCCAGATCGTTTTTTTCGAGATCTACCCGCACTATAAAAAAATATTAAAACATGTTAAGGAAAAGAACAGAATTATAATCATTCAAATCAATAATACAACTCTCCAAGTTCATTTAATCCCATTGAGTGACTTTTTCATGAATGAACTATTGAATAGGGTTATATGAACTTGGAGGGCTGTATTGATGATTTGTATGACTATAATTCTTTAACTCCATACGTGTTACTGGCGCGATTCATATTTTCATCAACCATACAACCTGACACTGACCTGCAAATCGCAATACACTTAAGAAAAAATAAATTTCGCAGGCTACCCTTGCGCTTCCACCTTAAGCAGAATGCCCATCGTCATAACTGTGTTGTAGTGCCATCTATGAGTAATCACGGGAACTACGTTGCCGCTCTTTGGGATTTCATCCATCGGTATTTTGTGTTTCGATATAACGACTATCGGCATTTAAAACTTCCGGTATTCTGAATTTCGGTGTTTTGGACGTCGGTATTTCAATCATAGGTATTATGAACTTCCGGGATTTTAATACGCAGTCATTCAGGCTGAATACCAGTATTGCAACGCTCAGCTGTATAATTCAGCTAAATCCGGCTAGACTGGAAACTTACCCCAACCTAGTTTGGAAAAGGCTAGGCAGATGATGATGTACCCATCATATAATATCATAAAAACAGAGAGCAATAAAAATCTACGCTCTGCTGTTTCGCTGCTTTTTCTCACTGTCTAGAGCCTTTATTACCAGTTTATGCCACGTTACAAAGTCCCAAGAGAGCCGATAACCCCGCTCCTCTTCAGAAAATCTTTATTCTCAAACACTTTGTTAAGAGTAAACCCACAGAGTAAACCGTTGATAAATCGCCATCTTGTTTTCCAGGTGAACATGCGCAACAAGAAGAAGCGTTCATTGACCGGCGCTCAAGAAATGGTCAGCAACGAGCGCGAACGGCCCATGTCGTGGGAGGGCGAGCTGTCAGACTCCGAGATGGTCATAGACACCAGTGTTAATAATGGTCAGTATTTTATTGTCTATGGAATTTTTAAATCAGGCTTAGTAATGAGTGGCTACGACAACCTATAGCAGCGTCAGTGACGTTCAATGGGGGCTATCGCGTATGAATTTGCCGCTAGAGGCGCTAGTGTAGCGCGGGGCACCGAAATGTCAGATGTCATAGAAAGTTCACGCTTTGCGTGCTTTTTAACACGTATTTTTACAAATAACCACGATTGTGGTCTAGATTGGGCCATTCCTGATTAATTAAGACTTGAAGATTTTAAGTAGCAACTTAGAATCTTAATTTTCAGTACTTGGAGATAAAATGATTTTTAAATATTTTATGCTTGCTAATTTTATGGAGAATATTGTAAATATATGAACCTGTAGTTTACACTATGTTTTTATACGTAATAAAATAAACTTTTCATGAAGTTATTGGTACTTTATAATATAAAATAGAATTTTTGACAGGACCTTAATCGACAGTGGTGCCATCTGGTGAGCTCAAAAACGATAGCCCTCATTAGGTCCACAAAACTGACACCACTACCACTACCACCACTGGACTGTCCTATTATGTATAGAAGTGTCTAGGTATACACTAGTAGCGAAGGGTCAATTTTTTTAAGAGGTAAGCCGGAGTACATATCTTTAATGTGAGTAAATTATTTGTCCATAGAAAACTGTTTGTGCCATTTTTCAAAGGAAGCCGGTAGGAATCGAGTTGTATAGAACCTTTGCCACCAGTATACTCTTAGGACAGTCCAGTAAATGGGTGTTATTCTGGACAGCACTGCACTCGCATTGTTTGTGGGACTGGTCTATAATCCCCATTTTGCCTAATTAGGCAACAACAAACATACATTATGCGGCATTATGTTTACAATTGTAAACATTTGCAGCAAGATACTTGGGTACTCAACCCAGGTTGGGTGTAATATTACCAATCTTCACGTGAGACCTGTTGATAACTTTGGTTGAGTTCGTGATTCGGGAATTCCCGGAACTTATGCTATAGCTTTCAATGGTCGGTCTATTTTGGTACTTATACAATGTTACAAGGAGAGTGACCCAATGTCGGATTCTACCAGACCCATAAGGGAATTTAAAACTTTAATTGCGCTATTCCGATTTGCAACTTTCGGCCCAGCGCTGAAAATAAAAAATCCAACAGCACGACTGATATCCCTTACGTTCTTACACATAATAATGATCATGATTTGGTTGGGTTTAAGTCCTACAAATGCCAGTAAAGAACGTTCTAAAGCAACAACTACAGAAGAAACACAAGATACTCGTATAATAACTTGATAGCGCTTGTTGAAAGCAAATCCTTATCTAAATATTATTAGAAAGCTTCATAGCTTTCTAAAAACGTTCATATCAAATCAAATCAAAAATGTTTATTTGCAAGAAAATACATAGGTACAAATTACAAGGGAAGATCTTATGTCCTATAAGTCATTGTATTCTGCCTGCAAGCAAGCGTGCAAATTATTCAAGTACATCTATTTATATCATTATTATCATGCAATTAAAAAAAAATTAAAAAAAAAAAATAATATTATTACAATTATTAAAAAAATACAATTATTCATTTTCATTCATCATTAATATTAATTTTTAAACTCCATAAATTCCTTAACGCTATAGAAACAACTGTTTTGTAACCACTCTGTCCATTTTTTTTTATATATATTACTCTGCAATAATTTCAAATCATTTGGAATTTTATTATAAATCAGTATACACATATTAAACACATTTTTTTTATGAATATCTTTATGACTAGGTGGGTGATACAATAGATTCTGAAACTTGGCCCTTTTTTGTCTTGGTAGAATCTCACTACGTTGCTTAAAAAAATAGCATAGCATAGCATAGCCATATTAAACCTCGTTCTCTTCTGAAACAGCTGCAATATCATCCAAATCATACCATAATCAGCCAATAATGTAACTGCTGGGACATAGGTTATCTACGAGAAGAAGTAACCCGTAATCCACCAGACGAGCTCAGTGCGATATGCTAGATGTGTAGATATTCGTATTTTTGGCTCTAGCTAGATCATGCTGATTTCCTCACGATGTTTTCCTTCACCATTTTGAGAGCAGTGATTAAATAAATAAATAACACAAAGCATCGCGATTTTGTGTTATTTATTTATTTAACCACCATTCCGCAATCCAAAATTACCAATAATAATTTCCTTCACAGACGAAACCAACAGCTCCCTAGACCTGCAATCATCCAGGGACTCGATCGACACGCTCCGCAACGTGAGCATCAAAACGGAACCCGTGAAGACCGAGGGCTACCACAGCGTGGACGAGCAGAGGGTGCTGGACCTCAAGTACAGCGCGCCGCTGCAGCCTCATCAGAGGAGTCTCAGCATGAACAGGGTAAGAGAAACATGCTTTTATTAGTTACGCTCCCGATTTTGATACAATTGATGCATGAAAACTTAATAAAGGTCCTCAAATTCCGCCTTTTATAAAAATCTGTTGTTCTCTCATCTTCATGGCTACATAAATTCGGAAAAAACGTAGAGTGAAACTTCTAGAGTTTGTACACAGATGACCAAGAATATTTAAGATTAGCGGCCCGTCCCGGCTTCGCACGGTGCCTATGTTACTCAGGGTGAATGTAGCTTTCTAATAGTGAAAGAATTTTTTTAATCGGCGCAGTAGTTTTTGAGTTTATTCATTACAAACATACACACAAAACGACAAATCTATCCTCTTTAAAATATTAGTGTAGATTGTACAATAAACCGCACGTCTGTGATGACAAAACTAGAATAAGCTGGCCCGTATACTATTGAAACTCCGTACTACGCTAGGCCAGCTCACGGTCATAGCGTACCTACCACGCTGACGTGCGGTCGACATTAACTTCAATGCAGAAGCTAAGCAGGCATCACGTCTGGCGCTACGATTTCAATATCAGTATTGGATAAACTTCAGAATATAATTACGCCCCTCGTTACGAAGCTAAACCATTTTTTTAGTTTTATATATATTTTATTCAGAAGACACAAAGTTAGGGATAGCCCTCACAAACTGACAGGGTGCTTTCAGCTCCTTATATTTTGAATCATATTCCACCGGAATTTTTCTCCAAATATTTTTGATTTTTTTATCACTTTTTCAGCTACTATTCTTTTATTTCAGTGTAAAATTACATCCCCTGTACGCAGCTCTCTATTCATGTAAATAATACGGCTAGAATCAAAAATCCAACAACGGGTGGGGAAATACTCTAACGAACGACGCGTGAAATCAGCTGCCTTCTTAATCACTTCCTGTGTAGCTACAGAGTTCATCGAACTCGTTGTCGCGCTTGCCGTTCGCTACGTGCGGTTTGCCGCGGTAACGATACATTGCGTATGAGGAAATTAAACAAATTTATCGAATTCCCATAACATTTCTGAAATAATTTATTGTACCGGTCATCTTAGTTTGATATACTGAATTCACTCCATCTTTTTGTGGAGGGCTGTCCCTTATACCCTATATATTTTATTCAGAAGACACAAATATTTACTTCATCGTTCTTTCTCTTCCAGATATCAGTGCTAACAGACGGCACATCCCTCTCTCTAGCAAGGCGACCCGTCTCTCCGACCAGCAGTGCCAAATCCCTCGCACTCAGTGACCAGGGTTCAACTCACATGCCACATACTGGATTGGACCAAGTACAGAACCTTACAATTAAGAAGGAGACGCAGTTATCTGGTGAGTTAGTCTTGATAAAATAGCCAATCATAATTCGCTACTAGACTCAGGGCGTTACTATGACGTCTAGCAAGAGTAATTCCAGTGTGGGATTGAGACAGAACTATACAGGTCGTCTAGAGCCATCTCTTTCCCACACTGGAATTACTCCTGCTTTAAAACGTCATGGTAGACCAGTTCGTTTTAGAAAGATGATGGCTCGTCGTGCTGTGATGGAGACATCTTGTTGGATGCAATAGAAGCAGCAGTCTAGCTTGCACAGGTTTTTGATCTGTAGGCTGCTAAGTTACAAGTTTTTCTCCTATATGAAAACCTATGAGCCTTAGCATAATCAGCCTATAATGTTCCCACGGCTGGGACGCAGGCCTCCTCTCTATGAGAGGGAATGGGCTCCACAGCGCGGGCGCAGTGCGGGTTGGTCCTTCGATTTTTTGTCTCAAGGACATGCTGGTTTCCTCACGATGTTTTTCTACACCGTTTTGAGAGCAGTGGTGATGGAATAAATTACACAAAGTAATGCGCATGCCTGCGCCACCATTGGGCCACCACTGCTCTCCTTGATTGTAGCCTTATCGATCAAAACTCGGTGAATCGTTCGTTTTGTCCCAGACTTCCTGTTCTAAATATAATTAAAAGTAATTTTATTATGGGGGTTAACTATGACGTCTTAAAGCAGGAGTAATTCCAGTGTGGGAAAGAGACAGAGCTATACAGGTCGTCTAGCGCCATCTCTTTCCCACACTGGAATTACTCCTGCTTAAAGACGTCATGGTAGGCCACCATTCACGAACTGTTTCCATGCTCGTGATAAAGACAACTCATCCATTTTTCCACAGAATTAAAATGCGAGCAGTCAGTGGGCATGGACAAGCTGATCGGCGCGTTGCACGGCTCCCCACTGCTGGGACGCCTGCCGCGCGTGCAGTCCAGTGCCAGCACAGACTCTGCAGTACACTCCATGTATACACATAGGTACGGTTTCCAATTATACAGTTGCCTGTCCTTATCCTTAATCTTTTATGCAGCTTTGATGATAAACTGTTTGGATTTGGTGCGCCATATTGTCTAACTCACTTCTCGGGTGAACCCAGAGGCTAATTTTTATAACAACCTTTTTGTCTATTGCATGCACTAAGAAGTCTTTTGAAAAAGACTTGTAAGGTTTCTTTCACGAAGTCGCTGCTCTTCTAATTTATTTGACTAATATTTACATTTTTCGCAGCGTATACAGCAGTCCGTCAGCGAGTCCTCGCGCGTCCCGGCACTATACTCCATCCCTGTCTCGCAACAACAGCGACGCCTCGCACTCCTCTTGCTATTCGTACAGCTCTGAGTTTTCGCCCACCCACTCGCCAGTACAGGTAATATACACGAAATATTTAAAGTGTTACAAGCTGGGTAAGGGGTAATTAGATTGGACGACCCGAATGGCGCAGCAGTAGTGAGGCTGCCTTACGTTCTTAGGGTCCCGGGTTCGAATCCCGGTAGGAGCAAATGTTTGTGTGATGAGCATGGACATTTTTTTCCGAGTCATGGATGTTTATGTATAATAAGTATGTATTTACAAACAAAAAAGTATCTATGTAGAATTATAACCCTATGGATTCCGGTCTGAAATAAAAACTTTCTATTCTATTATCAACTATCTGGTGTCCACGACACAAGCCTCGTTGCTTAGTGTGGCACCTAGATGGCGCTGTGTGTAATGTCTAGCGATATTTATTTATTTTATTTAATTAAACAAAATAAATAATTAATCAAATATAAACTCGATCATAAATTCACCACTGTTCACATTCACTTTGATATCGCACTTGTAGTTCACTCACAGTCCACTCTCTCCACTAGACAGAGATGAGGGTAGTTTCCTAGCTGTTTGAAAGTTATAGGCTGATTTTGCCTATGCTAAGGTCTCAATAAGCATTGACCATCAGCATCAACAAAGATAGCTGCTTAAAGTTCCTATGATATTCGTCAAAAGTCCAAATTATTTACTTGCGGTAAATGTGGTACAGAAGGTGGTAAATATAATAATTATAATAATATATTGCAATGACACGTTTCACCATAAAAATATCATGCAAATATTCATTAAATTAGGTAGGTAACTAAATAAATAAGGATATTTCTAAGTTTAATTAACTCAATACAAACTAAAATAACTTTGTAATGACCTGTTGGCATCCGGCGTCAGGCACAAAAATCCTGGCATTATGCTGATCTAGATCCGTTTGGTTCATCCAGATAAATAAGTCTTACTATTTTGTACCTGACTAATTCTTAGTTCGGAATACCATCGTTTTTTTAGCATCCGATTCTAACTGTGGTGTCTCACAGGGTCGTCACCCGCACGTGATGTACCGCGAGGCTGCGGCGGCGTATGACGGCACTCACGACGACGAGCCCGACGCGCCCGAGGACAGGCTGCATCACCACCAGGGTATTAGCAGACAACAGCTTATTAACAGGTAAATTCTACTTCATTGCCGAAGACAGCAATAAATCACCCCATTTATTCATCTCACTAAAAAAAACGACTGAGCCATTCTTCTGGACCCCTCTTTCTGGTGATTACAACCCTGTTCGGTCTTGAGTTGTTGTATAGCCTTTATTTATTTATTAAAACTTTATGCACAAGTTAAAAACACTGTACAAAGGCGGACTTAATGCCTTGGTCATTTTCTACCAGTCTACCTTAGGGTGATGCATAGACAACATACAGTAGGTGCAGTAACAGAAAAAAAGTCTAGAAAATATTTATAACTAAATATACAGGGTGTAACAGGACCCTTCACGAAGCCGTCAACCAAGCATTAAATACATCAAACTAAGTAAGTTTACGCAAAAATTATTGCTGGGAAACGACTTTTTTTTTGGGGTGAAAAATCAAGTTTTACGGTAGGACTCAATGTAACGCCCTCAAAACATTGTGCTGATAAATGCATTGAATAGTATGGGGGTTGTGGAGGTGTTTAGAGTAAAAAATCTTACATTAAAAACACGTATTTAAAAAAAAACTTGTCAAAAAGTTGGAACTTTGACCCCGAATATCTCTATATATCGCAATGACGAGGAGAACCAGTGCCTTTCGGCTTCGTGAAGAGTCTTGTTACACCCTTTAAAAGAATAAACGAGGGATACGTAGGTATAGGAATAACTCTCGTGTGGGCCTTTAGCTACACAGGCCGTGCCACATAGCTGAGTAAAAGGCCTCCCCCAAGTCATATATAGAAGATGCGGAGTAATTTAAGATTTGATTGAAAGCAATAATCCAATTTAAAATGTCCCATTTCCATCATTGTTTCTTCCCCCAACAGCCCCTGCCCCATCTGCGGCGACAAGATCAGCGGCTTCCACTACGGCATCTTCTCGTGCGAGTCGTGCAAGGGTTTCTTCAAGCGCACCGTGCAGAACCGCAAGAACTACATGTGTCTGCGGGGCGGCAACTGTCCCGTCACGGTGACGACCAGGAAGAAGTGTCCCGCGTGCCGGTTTGACAAGTGTCTGGGCTGCGGGATGAAGCTTGAAGGTATTGTGGTTCAGATGTTCCTATTACATATTAATATCGGTTAGGAACGACTGCTGTTGGTACAGGTAGTCAGTGGCCCGAAAGTCTGACAACCAGTCTTACCAAGGGTATTGTATTACCCAGTACTAACTGGGCTGTAATATTCTACTGGTATTGGAAGCCGACTCTAACGTCGTTGGGAAAAGATGAGGAGGGACGACTACTGTTGCTGAGTTGTTCCTAACTTTGTCTCACCTAAGTTTTTGCTATTCAGCACAACAGATTGGTCTGTTGCGCGTTATTGTACATGGTTACCGTACTTTTTATTATTTATATCAATTGGCGAGGAGAGACCATTCACATATGACACGTTTTCTACATGAATCCAGTTGAATTAGATGATTTTGGGTGCGTTCTTACGTGCGCATCTTTTTTTTTCATGTATTTACACAGTTATGTGATTACTGGGGCAATTTACGTGATTCTTTTTTCATTTGGTAGGGGAAGCCTATAAATACAATACAAAGGAGTTTATTGTTTAATGTTGATGACACGATGGTCTCTTAATAACTTCTAGTTTTATTGTAAAATTAATTCAATGAAAATGTATGCGAAACTACAACTAAAATGTTTTTGTATTTGGGGTGAAACCCATGTAATTTGCGTTGGTGAGAACGCAATTGCGATATTTTTAGGAGATTAATCTTTATGTTTGTCCACAGCTATCCGCGAGGACCGCACGCGAGGCGGGCGCTCGACGTACCAGTGCTCGTACACGCTGTCGGGCGCGGCGTCCACGGGCTCGCTGCTGTCTGCGCACGCGCCCACCACGCTGCGCCACGCCTCCAGCCTCACTTGTGTGAGTTGTAATGTTGACTTTATCGGAATAAATTTAGGGTATAATTTTGTGTTACCCAAGTAATACGAATATTTTGACTAATACGGCAATAAAACGTTTGTATTATAGAGGACCAATCGCTCATAGCAGTTATCATAAATCCGAAGCAATAAACACTTTTTCATAGATAAATGGTCCGAAAAAGTCAATAAATAAAATTTTGTGATCGCATTGCATTCCCTAAAAATAAAATATACTTACCTATAACTCAGAGAAAAGTCCCTAAAAATAACATAGCTACCCATAACTCAAGAAAAAAGGGTCGCTAGGACCCAAAGCGCATTTTTATTTGAATTAACGCGTTTTGAACAATTTTGCAGGCACTTTGTCAAATAAATTCATAAGAATAAACATTAACATAAAAATACTCGTTTCGTAGGTTAACGGTCCTGGATCATACAACAGCAGAGGGGAGTCCAGTAACAGTCAAGTTACTCCAGATATACCGCCGTTATTACAGGTATTTATATATAGTTATATCTGTTTTAAGTCATTATTTCACTTGGTGAGACCTCGTAAGATTCAGCTAGGCCAAATAGTGACAAGGAAATTACACACACTTTGGTAATTATTCCAGAATACCGTAGAGACGATCGATACGGCGGCGACCCGAATGGCGCAGCGGTAGTGAGGCTGCCTTACGTTCATAGGGTCCCGGGTTCGAATCCCGGTAGGAGAAAAAATGTTTGTGTGATGAGCATGGACATTTGTTTCCGAGTCATGGTTGTGTTTATATGTATAATAAGTATGCATTTACAAACAAAAAGTATCTATGTATTATTATCAACTATCTGGTGTCCACGACACAAGCCTCGTTGCTTAGTGTGGCCTCTAGATGGCGCTGTGTGTAATGTCCAGCGATATTTATGTATTAATTATTTATACATAATATCAAGACAAGAGGCGTAATTCCCTTAGGTTTACGATCGACATTACTCTAATCTCTGTCTGTCAAAAAATACTGCAATTTACCGATAGATTTAACAAGTTTTTGGAGCGGTTTGTCACCGAGATGAGAATGTGACTTGATTTTGAATGTTTCTATATGGGAATTGGCCTTAAAGATCTCTACGTAGCCCATCTTAAAACATAACATAACGCCACGCCACGTAATCACCGTTAGGCATCCCCGGGTTAAGCAGAGGTGTACCTAATAGTACACCCACATTTCGTCAGTTATGATTAAGGTGGATGCGCAAGGGTAGCCCGCGAAATTTAAATTTTCTTAAGTTTATTGCAATTTGCAGGTCAGTGTCAGGTTGTATGTTGAAGAAAATATGAATCGCGCCAGTAACACGTATGGAGTTACAGAATTATAATCATTCAAATCATCAATACAGCCCTCCAAGTCCATATAACCCCATTCAATAGCTATTTCATGAAAAAGTCACTCTTTGGGATTTTATGAAGTCTATATGTCTAGTTAATCGTAACTAAATCACCGCTAACTCCCCAGGAAATAATGGACGTGGAACATCTGTGGCAATACAACGAGTCGGAACTGAGCCGGCTGGGCAAGTCCACCGGCGGCAGTCCCTCTGCCAACCCCCTGCTGGCTGCCAGCGGGATCACGGCGCACAACTCCAGCCCCGACTTCCTGGCCGACCTGTGCAACATAGCCGACCACCGGCTGTACAAGATTGTGAAGTGGTGCAAAAGCTTGCCGCTTTTTAAGAATATTTCGGTGAGTAGGCTATGATCAAATACCTACAAAAATAATAAAATACATAGGCCCTATAATTACTCCAGTACTCGTACATCTAATAGACTTATCATTATTCACGGGAGTGTTACCCGAGAAATTGAAAATTACAGCTATTAAACCAATATGTAAAAAGGTAATAAAAAACTTGTTGATAATTACAGACCGATAGCCCTATTGCCTATTTTAGCGAAAATTTACGAAAGGTAATGCATACGCGATTAATAAATTGTATCGATAAATTCCAAATTTTGAAAAATGAACAGCGTGGATTCCAAAAAAAGAAATCGACAACCACAGCGGCATTTAACTTAATTAACCTAGTTACTAAAAATATTGAACAGAAAATCCCGACAACTGTTGTATTTTTGACATGTCAAAAGCCTTTGACTTTAGCTATTACTAAAAAAATGTGATATATATGGAATACGCGGTAAGGCAAACGCATGGCTAAAAAGTTACCTTACAAACAGATCGCAATTTGTAGAAATTACTGTGGATAAACCTAATCAAAACGGTGAACTGAAATTCAAATCCAAATTAGGTTACAATTGCGCAGGCGTTCCACAGGGCAGTATTTTAGGCCCCCCTCTTTTTCTAATATATATCAACGACCTGGCAGAAAAAACTGATCATCCCTGCATACTCTTTGCAGATGATGTTTCCGTAATTCTCCCTAAAACTAAAGAAAACTATAATGAGGAAATAAATAGTATCGTAAGCGTGATCGTAAGCAAAGTAATAACTTGGATGGAAAAGAATAACCTTAAACCTAACCTAGATAAAACCAAATATGTACAATTTCGTAACAAAAACTGGAATAACATGGATTTACATATCACTTATAAAGATAAACATATACAACAATCGGGTAGTATAACTTTTCTTGGGATAGTCATCCAGATGAGAGGTGTTCCTGGATTGGTCATATTGATATGATATGTGGAAAACTTGGTAAGTTTGCTTATGTTCTATGGCGTACAGGGGCGTGCCGTCCATAGAGGCAATTAGGCCTAGCCTACCCTACCATTCCTACCAACAACGCTACAAATGCATTTATTGTAACTATGTAATAAAATAATGCAAAATATTTAAAAAAAAAATTAAAACTCCTGTTAAAATACTTATAGCAACTTGTCACGCCCGTGTGACGTAACTGATAATAATACTACGACGCTCGCTCCCGGCTCTTCTAGGCAACGACGCCGCCGGACTAATTTCCATTGATAAATTTACGCACACTAATGCACATTTTCGTGTGTATGTACGGCACACATGTATAGATCATTGATAGATTGGCGGCTCAACTCCTGCGAGTGTAGCTGGCCACTGATTGGCCACAAAGTATTATCCGACTAAAACGGTATGCAGTGATGCAATTATATTTGGTAGTGTTTTTTATCGACAAAGTAGCAATTATATTTTTCTTAGAAAGTTGTAAGCCATATTTGTTTCATGTGACAAGCAAAATTTATTTCGCGATCTTGAATGTTTTGCTTTTTATAATATCTGACGGTTGTAATTCGCTTTGAAACGTACAGTAGTGTAAATATTATTTGTTGTATTTGTTTATTTACTTAAAATGGTGTTCTGTTGTGAAGTTTGCGCTGATAATGTGTGTTTGTTATAAGTTAAAAACAGTAAGTATTCACAATCGTTTAATGATAAGATTCAAGTTGTGGCTAAAGGTGTAGGTAACCGAATTGCGAGAATTAACCCAAAATTCATCTCGTACTCGTCATTTCAAATGAATCTTGCTTCTGTTTGCATTGTCAGAAAATCGTGATTTGAACTTTGAATAATGTGGTGAGTTCTTGTATTTATAATTTTGGTTTTTACAGGCTTATTTCCAATGTTTTTTTTCTAATATTCCAAAAATCTAAACTATACCATGGTAATTTTAGGTAATTTTATTTTTTTGTTGACAGCGCACTCTGTTTTATTTTTAAGATTTTTTTAACGAAGCTTCTACCTTCGTTTTGTATTGACTGAATGCCATTGAAATTCCTGATATTTAAGCTAGATGGCGTTGTTTCTCATAAGCTTATTAAAATACCAGAGGCGGGTGCGGGGGGCCCGGAAGGGTGACTGAATATATCAATAGATGTGACTACTTTGAGGGTCATCCTAAGTAGAGCGACGCTGTGATGTTGCCAAGTTTTTTGTTTTGGGTGTCAGTAATTCAGTATCAGCCTATCAGTATCAGCCTACCTTACCAGAGGAACTACTGCACGCCACTGATGGCGTATATCTAACCAAACAAGTAGACAAACCACATTGCAGGCTTATCATGCATATGTTGGATCAATACTGCGTTAAGGTATACTGGTATGGGGAAACTTGGTGCATCTCTGAAGAGCTTTCGTCGCACTAAAGAGGTGTATACGTGCGATTTGTAATGTAGACCCACTTACATCCTGTAAACCACTGTTTAAAAAACTTAGAATACTTACATTAACAGGTATTTATATTGAGGAAATATGTAAATTTACCAAATCTCACCCTGATATGTTTGAAAAACTGGGAGATAAATGTAAGTTCAAAACTAGATATCCTAATAGGTTAATTATTCCTGGTACGAAAACTGAACTATATAGGCGGAGTTGCTATCCTATGTGTAGTCAGATATACAACAAGATTCCTAACCAAATTAAAAAACTTCCAATGGCCCCCTCCGGAAGGGCTTTACGCAAATGGCTAATTGAGAATCCCTTCTATAATATAAAAGAATTCTTTCAATTTAAATGTAAATGACCTAATTTTAATTGTACCAAAATTTGCATGTCATTATATTATGATTGAATATGTTAAGCTACTATTATATTACCTAGGTAAGAACCTTTGTAACCATATTTATCTGCAAATAAATCTTTGACTTAGCTTTTTTAACCGAATTTCTTCAAAAAGGAAGGTTCTCAATTCGGCTGCATTTTTTTTTTGTTACCTCTTATCTCCGTCATTAATGAACCGGTTTGAAAAAATCTTTTTTATTTGACAGGATTTACTTCCCAATTAATCCCATAGCAATTTCATCAAAATCGGTTCTGTAATTTGATTTTTTTTCCTTGAATATGTGTTTTTTTCTTCTTGGGCTATGTAGATGACATGATGGTTCCTGCTAGTTACAATGTAAAAAAAATGTTTTATAACAAGAATATGTGTGGTTATTATACTACAACTAAAAAGGGTAAAATAAAAAACTTTCTGCGAATAAAAACCGACTTCCAAAAAGACACTAACAAAGTCTAAAATAACTTTACTTTCGAAAGTCGGTGGCAAAAAGTCAATGAAACAAACAAAGTCACCGACTTCCGAAAGTAAATTTATTTTAGTCTTTTTATTTTTGTGGGAATCACGTAACCTTGAGCGTTTTAACTAGACGTCATGTCCCATTGCTGGGCACAGGCCTCCCGTTTCTCCTTATACCTCTCTATCCTATGCGATATCTGGCCATGTCAACTTCACAAACCTGATCGGATCGTCACGCCACCTCCGTCGCGGACAACCTCGACGCACGGCGCTGTCTTTCCTCAAGCGTCCGGTGTGTGACTATCTTGAGCCTTGCTCCTTTGTTAATAGAGTTGTTAAAAAAAAACTGTTCTCTATTTTAATATGTTGTTTTTTGCTTTGATCTTTGATCTTCGGTCAAGTCGACCGAACAGGGTGTCTGGTTGTAGTCAGATGAGAGAAGCAGAAGATCAAGTAAGATGACTTGCTTGACAACCTAGTGGTGGAGCGACGATTTTCGCAGGGTGGCTGATAATAAGAATTAATAATAATTTAGTTTATTGACACACACAAGTTAAAGAAAAAGCATACAAACAGAAACAATGGTAGTTAACAGAGTACATAAGATTATGTAACCGTGGACCCCAAACTAGACACAGCCTGTATCTTGGTGGCCCAATACACACAGAAAATGCAGATTGACTTATTGACTGGTTAGCATGACACAGCACAGCAAGACTCAAGTGACAATTAATTAAGAATATAGGAGTTAAAATTATTCAGACATCAAAAATAAAATAATAATAAAAATCAATAAAAAAAAACAAACCAAAATAAAGTCAAAGAGAAGATCGACATGCGTAACTAAAGACAAGTAAACATTATGGTATTATTAATTGGATGGTTCAAAGAGTAGTGTGTGTGTGAGAGTGAGCGTGTGTGTGTGTGTGTCTAGTTACTTCAAGGGGCACAAGAGGTATTCTGTTCCATCATAGGTCACGGCCTGAAGCCAAGCCTTTATAGCAATCTTGGCTTCGAGTATATTTCCAGGGATCTTTAATGTGGATTTATTGACTGTGTTAAAGACTCGAATAGGGAGAAAGAATGAAAACCGTGTAGAAAAAACCGTTCTAACTCTTGGGATTGGAAGTCTATCCGCCGAGATAGCCGCTAGATGAGAAATATGTGATAGAAAAGTACAGAGTTAAATGACGTGCGATGGAACACACCTACGCCCAACAATACAGGTTGTAAGGGACAGCCCTCCGCAGGGTGCATTAAGCTCCTTATTTTCAATCATATTTTACCGTTTTTTTTTTTGTCAGGAAATTTCAGGTGGTTCTGTTTTATCGTTTTTTCAGTTACTATTCCTTTATTTCAATGTAAAATTACATTCTCTGTTCGCAGCACTCCATTTAAAACATAGCTAAAATAAAAAATGTTGAAATACTCTAACGAACGACGCGAGGAATCAGTTGTTCATTTCCTGCCTAGCTAGAGTTCATCTAACTCGTCGTCGCGCTTGCCGTGCGCTACGTGCGTTTTGCCACGATAACGATATTAGATACGATATTATTAGCGTACGAGGAAATAAAACTAATCATTTTATTCGGATTCCCATAACGTTCCTGAAATAATTTCTTGTACCAGTCATCATAGTATGATATACTGAATTCAACCCATCAGTCTGCGGGGGGCTGTCCCTTACTACCTGTATACTTCTATAATGCTGATAATGATGATTGATGACTCCACCATCAAATTGAAACCGATTTCGATGATTCCTGAAAAAAAACTCTTCAACAAATTTTCTTTTTATTCACAGATCGATGACCAGATCTGCCTGCTGATTAACAGTTGGTGCGAACTCCTAGTACTATCGTGTTGTTATCGCGGAGTAAGCACTCCGGGTGAAGTGCGAGTGGGAGGAGGTCGCGGTATCACGCTGCATCAGAGCGCCAAGTAAGTCTTTAGAAAAAAAGGGAACTTTCAGTATAATTATAAAGTTGGATTTTCACTGCAATTTTATGAAATTTTATATTTTTAAAGTAATCATTCTAAATTGAATTTTAAGAACGTAGATATAAAGTTTATAATTAGAACTTAGTATAGTTTCGCACTATTGTGTGACCAACACGGTGAGCGCCGCTAAGGTAGCCCGCGAAATTCAAATTACAAAGCATTTTTGTACGATTTCTGTTCAAGGCTGCCATTTGTTGAACCTTGACAGTCGTTATGGATGAAGCCTGAAAATTTTACAACCAGTTTTACCAAGAGCTATCGTATAACCCATAACCATTAGTATAAGTATTCTATACTCTTTGGTATAACCCAGCAATCAGGTTATGGTGGTCGGAAAGACAGTCACTCCAATTAAAAAACAAGAATTCAGCTGCATCATTGAAAGCCGACACCAGCATCATGGTTGGGAAAAGGCGCTGCAGATTTGATGTATACGGAACACTCTTACCTTTCGCCGTTCTTTGGCTGAAACTATTGCAGTATAAGTACTAACTTACTCTATTGTATCCAGACTGGGTCTGACGCCGTGTATCGAGCGCATGCTGAGCTTCACCGACCACCTGCGGCGCCTGCGCGTGGACCGATACGAATACGTCGCGCTCAAAGTTATCGTACTGCTCACTTCAGGTAAGTGGCGTATCTTTGCAGTACCTGATATGTTATTTATAGATAAACTTCGTCACGAAGAAATAAAAGCTATTGACCAAAAGTGGGGTAAATTAGTAGTGGTGCCTTTTTGGCTTAGCGGTTAATAGAAGCGAAATATTGTATTCTGTAAGTAGTGCCGTATTTTCTTCATAATTTATAAAGTCTCCGAAAAAAGAAAAGACACCAGTATTGGTCATTTCTTATTGAGAACTGGTATTTATCTATATATATCTATATATTTAAGAAAAGTCATCAAATATTTTTGTAATCAAAAGTATTTTTTTTCCTTGTTTATTTTTGTCAGTTTTGATGACAATCTTGTCTAACCTAGACAACAGTCTATATTCCAGAACCAAGAGTTTATTTCCCTAACTTCTTAACACAGACGCCCCAGATTTACGCGAAGTGGAGAAAGTACGAGCCTCCCAAGAGAAGGCGTTGGCAGCACTACAGGCATACATCGCGACACACTCCCCCGGCACTCCAGCCAAGTTCGGAGAACTACTGCTGCGCATTCCTGAGCTGCAGAGGACTTGTCAGGTGAGAAACTACATTGTTCTTTGAGGTATAAAGTTCATTTTTGCTTGCCATACGTAGACTTTATAAACCCGTGAATTATACATTGTGTTCTAGTCGATAAGGCAGATAGTCGCATAGCAGAATAGGTGTAGATAAAAGTTTAGTTGTATGCCGTATGTAAAGCGAACTTGTGATTTCAGAATTGAATTTAAACCTTGTTAATGTAGTGCTTACGGTTCATAATTAAGAGATAAGACAATAGTCTAATAAGCTAGGTGGAGCAATCTACAGAGGATGGAAGCTATCGAATAATTATACCATCTTAACAGTACGATTTCTATTTCACAGTTCTTCATGCAAGTCGGCAAAGAAATGCTGAACCCAGCCAACAAAAGCAAAGATGGCGACGGCCCAAGCTTCAACTTACTCATGGAACTGTTGCGCGGCGACCATTGACCTTGACCTCACCTCGACCTTCAAGGTCACCTCAGAACGACCTCCAAGGTCATGAACTTCATACATTGCTCAAGAATATATTAAGTGAATTCTCTCTACAATGACATAAGGATTGAGTTGATTTCAATCCTATATTTTTGTATTTTCATCAGTCATTATCTGATAGCTAGTCGGCGATCCTATCACGGCCACACCTTAAAAAGCCTTGATAAATAAACTCGAAAATGCGCATTTTTTGGCGGTCTTCAAATTATTTACTTTTAACCTAATCTGACATTTTAATCAATCACAAATCATTACTTGTTTGGCCTTAAAACACGTGAAAAGACTGTCTTTGGTAAAGTCATCATCAATCTTATTATTGTACATCATGTGTATTTTTATCTTTAATAAAATAGATAAAATTCAATATTATAGGCTTAAGACCATTAATGAGCTTATTTTTGGTCAGTAATCAATTTATTAATTTTGATAAAAATTAAGATTTAATCATTCGTTTCATAATAAATAACATTTTGTATCAAATAAGTGCCAATGTAGCTAATAATAATGCATTTATTTTTATGTCTGTCTTTAGCTCGCGGAACTGAATTACTCAACAATTTTCTACTTTTATAGTCAATTTTGTTAAAGGCAACACTGTGTCAATGTTTTCATACAAAAATAATTATATTAAGAAGTTGTGAAATAATTATTTCACAAATATATTATTTTTTTTACTAAATCAAGATTCGAAATAATAACAGCTTCTTACCAACTATTCCTTAGTATCGTTGTAGCATCTTGCAGTGTTGCCAGTTACAAAAAAACGAATGCTTTCCAACGACATGACATATTAAAGTATCACTGCCACGACTTGCTTTTATATGTGTATATAAGTAACACTAAATAAGTATAAGGCCAGGGGAACAATGATTAAATAAGGTACGGAATGATCTAAATACAATTTAGAATGACACCATGTTTTTGTAAATGACAAGATAATTTTTGTAATCTGTGTAAGGCTGGTCCTTTTTTAATGGCATGCATCGAAATGGTCCCTAAGTAACGCACATAAAGTCCACATACCTTTGTACGGATATCGTCTACGATCGTGACAGGTATCCAAGCGTCGTTGGCGGTATTTAACGCCCTTTTCAATTAAGCAATGACGATTCAAAAATAGTGTACAACTATGGTCGATATCTGACTCTTGCCTCTGCATTTTTATAACATTTTAATGAGTTCTAATTGAATATTTTTTCGATTGTGGCCATGCCAAGGGAATATTCTAATTAGGTAAAAAATATGATAAAATTACAACGATTACCTATTTTGGTATTTTAATATTGCGAGCGCAAACAAATTTTGATACGACGATGTTTTTTTTTTAATCATTTGTTTCATAATTATTTATTATGAATGAATACGAATAAAAGAATCCTTTTTGTAAGGGATGTCTTTGTAATCATTGCCATTTTGATTTAGTTACTTAATATTAGTGTATAGAGTTGTTGATATGTGCACTTGTGCAGCTTAGAATTAAAATTAGACATTTTCTAGATTGTTCTGAAGGTGAAACTTTCAGAAAATCGAATTAATTATAAAGTTTTTATGAAAAACTCATTCGTAAGTTATAAATTCGTTTGTTCATTTGAAACTTTCGTATTAAACGTTTGTTTTTTTTTTTTTTCGCTTTTTTAATAAGGTGTTGGTGCAATACTTAGCATAAAGTGTATTTACTAATTTTAAATTCTTAAAAAAAAAACTTGTTTTAAATCTAAAATTCTCGCTACCTTTATGCTATGTCTTCGCCCTTTTTTTCGACAAAGCTGTCAAAAAACAGCTTTGTAAAACCAGTCATTCACTGCCGATTTGTAAAATAAGACATTGCTATGAGCAAAACTCTCTTTATTGCAATACTTACTATGTTTATAAAGAAAATATTCTCAATTAAGTATATTATAGATGTAGTATTAAATTTTAGTGCGTAGTGTTTTTATATAAAGCTTAGAAATGCCTTAAATTGGTTACATAAGTAATGTTAGATGATCAAGAAATCTTAAGGTTCGCCTAATAGTTTAGTTAGATTTGATTTGTATTTTATAAAACTTTTATTTTCTAAAATCCATTTGTGTGCAATAAAAGTTTGACAAACCATAGGTACCCATAGTTATGATGAATAGAATAGCCTAGAAAGTGTTACTACATTCCAAGCAAAAGGTTCATCAATATTCTGTTCTCATTTTTAATTTTTGTGAATCTAATAATTACTCGTAGCGGCTTCTAGGCCCAATATGTAAATCCTTAGGGCCATACTGGTCATTGTTGACCGAATGATAAAAATCTCTATAATTTGTTGCCATTAAAAAATATTTAACAGCGCCATGTGAGTGATTTTGGAATTAAAAAAGTATCAACACATGTATAAGTTGCGGGTACAGTTTTCTTCATAGCTCATGAAAATGAAAGACGTAAACAAAGATAATTTTGCATAGTTACTAGGTTTTATAATATCAGATGGGCACAAGTACTTCAGTAATAGTTATAATATATCAGAGCTCATACATTAGAATTGAATTATGTTAACAAAATGTGCCACACGAAAAATGTAATTAAATTTTTTTCATTGAGATTTTTATGTGATTGTATTTTCTTCGTGTTTTTGCCAATAATTACGGTTAATAGTGGCATCTATTTATAGTTGTGTAGACTCTTTACTGAACTGATAAATTTAAGAAGTTAGTACGTTAGATTATATTTTTATATTCAGTAAAGTAGCAGATGTGTGCGGCAGGGATGGTATGATTGTGAGGTCCGAATAATTTTTATATTAAAAATTAGAAGGAGCGTAAGAGTGGTATGGCGTCCATGTTTCCTGTTATTATTTTATACATAAGTATTATAGTGATATTGTATTCTTTTTTATTTGTAGAGTTATGAAGATTTTTTTTTTATATATAGCGCAAAATGAATAAATATGATTTTGATTTAAACTGATTTTCTTTTAATTTATTGTAGCTTTAGTGTGTTATAAACTATTAAATAAAAAAAGTGGGCCAGAATCGACGCACTGGCACCCGCTGGCGTGACGATTTGGACTCGGTCCTGACTGGATTGGCCAGAGCAGACAAGACACCGGGAGAGTTGGAAAGGAATTTGGAGGCCTTTGCCCAGCACTGGGACAGAATATCCAAATAAAAAAAAAAACACATTGAACAAAGTTTCAAAGTAGGTTTTTAATGAAAACTTGTTAGATATTACTCGTTACTAACAAGGTATTGAAGAGTAGATAATATTTTAAAGAAAAATCTTCTGAAACATTAAAAATATTAGCTGGAGTCCTGTACATCAAATAATTAAACTTCCGAAAATAATGTTAAGCTACTTCTGTTGCTGACCGTACTTGCCCGGACTTGAACCCACAACCATCATGCCTTTGGGGCATCACGACATACATAACTGAAATAAAATAGTTTATTTATTTAAAAAAAATCATACGACACACATTAAATTTCATTTTTTTCATCGCACGAAAAAATACAAGTGATTATCATAATAATTATCTGATGGGTATGGTCCGGGAGTCACCACTGCGAGGATCGACCGGAGGACACGGTGGAGCACACTGTGCAGCAGGTCTGCTCCGCTTGGGCGGAGCCACGCCGTGTCCTCGTAGCGGCAATCGGCGGCGGCGACCTCTCGCGTCCGGCCCTGGTTCAATCCATGGTCCGGAGCGAGACGGAATGGGACGCCGTCACCTCCTTCTGCGAAGCAGTCATGCTAGCGAAGGAGGTGGCGGGACGTGAGAGGGAGAGAACCTCACGTCCCAGCCGCCGCGGGAGACGCACCGGGCGTCGGGCCACCACGTGGCCCCCGGCCACCGTAGGCGCGGGCCTGTGGACGGTGAGCTATGGGCTAGCTCGCCGTCCGTCCGTCTTATGACGACAGGCCGTGTCGACGGCGCGTTCGTGTTCCACGCGCGCCTCAAAGAGAGTCAGCAAACAGAAAGGGGTCCGTAAGGACCGACGCCTGCCAGGGTTGCGGGACTGTTCGAAAGAGATACCGCGGCCCTGGAACACAAAGGGCAAAGGAAGGAACATGGATGGGTTTTAGTCAGTAAAAGTCTGACACTCCCTCCTGCTCAGCCCAGAGCGGGAGGGGTTATTTGATGATTTACCATCGGTATAAAAAAAAAAAAAATGGGTATGGTGGAGTAGATATATATTTTTTTTTTATTTAGCCTACTTATATTATCCCACTACTGGGCAAAAAAGGCCTCCACCACCCTCCTTCCACTCTTCTGCTGCTTTCTCAGGCCAATCTTTCACAAACTCATCTAAGTTGTCACTCCAGCGTTTTCTAGGCCTCCCTCGGCGACGACGCCCGTCTTCTGGCACCCAATGAGTGACGACTCTGGCCCATCGGTCCTGATGCATTCTACAGACATGGCCCGCCCACTCCCACTTCAACCTAGCAGTCTTATTCCCCGCATCAGCGATTCCAGTTTTTGAGCGTATTGTGTTATTGCGAATTCTGTCGCTGAGCTTAATACCCAATACACTACGCTCCATCGCCATTTGGCAAACCTTGAGTTTGGACTTTTGCGACTCGGTCAGGGACCAAGTTTGAGCACCGTAGGTTAGGATGGGCAGAGGCACATGTCGATGAGTTTGCGCTTCAGGGATAAAGGTAGGTTACCCTTCATCAGCGACTTCATGGACCAGTAGCTCTTCCAGGCGCTCTCGACACGGCGGCGGCGGTCGATTTCTCTGTCTTGCCTGTTACCGAAGGAGACTAGCTGGCCCAAATAAATGTACTCATCGACGTAGTGGATTTCTTGCCCATCTACCTCAACCCTACTTTTTGTGCTATTAGGCATGACTTAAATCTACTAGAGTAGATATACCTACTTATCAAGATCCTATCACTTTTTCTATCATTACGTTACCAGCTCATAGTGAAGAAATTTCCTTTGTAGCTATAAAAGAGTATAATACTTGTCTTGTCTCTGTTGTTCTTCTACTCACCGTTGTTCTTCTGAATGATGAATACCTAATCTCTTTTCTTTTCTTCCAAAGCCATTCATACTGGAGACCTTTAATTGCCATCACCAATCATGTGGTTGTTTAATTTCGAATTGTTATGCCCCATAACAATTCAATTTTACAATTCAATGTCAAGTAATTCATCTCCATGAATTATTTGATAAATGTGAATCCATGCTTTGATGTGGTTGTATAGAGTCGCATAAAAATAAAACATCTTGGTTTAAATGATTTGAAGTGTACATATTTAAAAACGAAATCATATTTTTAGTTTTGTTATTCAATTTTTGTTTTGTTAAATTCCTTAGGCTAATTAATATCAATCAACAGAATTAAAAAAAAAACCTTTTCTCATACATAATTATATTTTTATTTGCGAATCATTCTGTTATCAATAGGTAGGTACTTAATTTAGTATTGGGCTTGAGGAGTATCGTCAGCGAATGATACTTCATCAGCGAAGATCTCTTCTTGAGGCATATCTGCTACAAGGACCTCTTCTTGGGGCATATCTCCGGCTACTTCTTCTTGGATATCTTCAGCTACGGAACCAACTTCAGGTACGTACTCATATTCGTAAGAAACACCCTTGGAAAGTTCCTCAGCGTTGAGTTCGGCGCTCCAGGCTCCGGGACAGTTGTAATGCCTGTTGGCCCTGAGCCAGTCCCAGCCGGTCACGAACTCCTGTTGACCCATAAGACCTTTGTCGTCCTAGAAAAATAGAGCAAATATTTTATTATTGGGAATATTCAGGAAATATCAAATTCAACCATTGGTTCAATGGAACTAATTCGTCGTTCTAGAAAAAGGGAGTAGGTATATCAACTTCAACCATTGACTCAATGATAGATGAGAAAAACAATGACAGGAATAGCATTGATATCGATCCTGGCGTTTCAAGAAATTGTATTATTTACGATGTCACTGTAATTCTTAATTGATCCAATGGCTTAAATAGTCTAAAAGTATATGCTGTTACTTTACTTACGTAGATGGGCAGCATGGTAGGTGATCCGTCGATGCTGAAGCCATATCGGCCGTAGTGCATGTTGCTGGCGTATTCGTAGGGCAGACCCAAGTTGCTGACGGTGTCGCTGTCCTCCTTGTCGAAGTTGTGTTCCATTTCTGTGGAAGATAGAAATAAAAACTATGAAGCTTCAGGAATACCATGCTATTTACATAAGCCAGTAGATAAAAAAATACTAGATGAGATACTGTCGAGTTTACGCAACTATCATATCCGAAAAACTATCCAATCAGTGAAATTGGTTATAAACTAGGTATATAATTTTCTTTCATTAATTTTTAGGTTAAATGTGTTTTTTTTTGTATGCTGTATGAAATTTAATGAAAACCACCCCTTTTTATTGTAATTAATCAATGGCATTTTGAAAATGTGTAAATCTCATTAGTTTCACTAAAAATATGTCGCATTCTATGTTTTATTTTGATTTCCAAACCCAAATTTCGTTTGGGACACTTTCTGTGCCGCTGTGTGAAGGTACCTTTGATTATATAATGTCTAGATGGAGCATCAAATGTGCGAAAACGTGTCAAAAAATATCAGCATGGCTTATAAGTTTGCACACAGAGACATAGACGCACAGTGTTTACACTCATACGCTGTGCGTGTAGTGTCTCTGTGCCCGGCAGGACGCTGCCGCAAGCACACATGTTTGAAATTGTTGCCTCGTTTTCTTTGTTTTGATTGTAGGGCGACGTTCCATCTAGCTAGACAATATAATTAATCAAAGATATGTACCTACTTACATTAAATATGAATAGTATAAAGGGGACTGTCCTTTAAAAAAAAATGTGCCAGTTACAAAACCATTTCTAAGGTCCATAATTATTTATTTCTTGTTAAAGTGGAAAATACTCCCTATTCATAAATATTTTTGAAAAAATGTGGTTAAACTTTATGTGTCCTTCAATGATGTCATCGCAAGATATTTAATTTTCTTCATTTCTTCATTTGCCATGTACGAGTTGGTCACGCACTCAATGGGCTCAATACTCGTACTACCATTTTGTTTAATTTTTATGAGCAACCAGTAATTGTACTATTCTATTGAAATAAACGCTTATTAACCTGGCCTGATGTTCTGCCACATGATGCGAACCCAGTCGTCCCTGTTGTGGGTGGACTGCATGTGGAAGAAGCCGACGACATGGAGCCACTCGTGGATGATGACGGTGTGCTGGAAGCAGCCGCGGCCGGGGGTGTCGCGGGCCAAGTTCAGGATGTGGACGCCCCATGTTTGCCCATAACCAACGGTGGCGTAGCAGCCGCCGCGGGTACCCTGGATGTTGATGGAAAAAATTGTTTAGACTTGGTATTAAACGCAATACTATTGGTATTAATGAATGGAGCCGGAGTGGAAGACCAATAATACAAAATACGTCAAAAGAAATATAGGAGTGTGTTGATAAAATTAATTAAATGGAAGTGAATATTTTCGTACAAGATATGGAAGATCTATTTTGCGGAAGATAATCTATCTATACATATAATAAAATCGTAAAAATCCAAATTGATGTTCCGAAATGGCGCAAAAACTACTGCATAGTTTCTGTTAAAATTTTGCACAAATATGTCTTACAGGCTTCTCCAAATGTTAGGTTTTATAATTATCACGCTACTTGGTTAAGGGGGTGATGGTTGATATAACTTCGTTTTTCAAAAGTTGTTTAAGTCATTGGTAGAGCCCGCCCCCCTCCTAACCATATTCCTGGCTACGGCCCTGTATGACCTCTCCTAAAATCTTTGGCTGCGACCGCGCCTGACTTACAGTAATATGGACGTAGTTGAACTCATTAGGATCACGGCGACGGAACCGGATGCAGGTCTTTGCTGAGATTTCCCTCATAGCAGCGTAGATAGCTTCGATTTGGGCGGCGGCTGAAATGAAGCAGAGCAGCATCGTTAGGGCGGGTGGTTGGAAGTTAGTGATTCCATAAGAGGTTAATAAAATTATTATTGTCATAAGGCTTGTTCATGAAAACTGAATTGGAATGTAATGACCACTACAGAAAAGAAAAAGTAGGCAGGCAGGTGTATCAAATACCTTAACGTGTGTCCGGCATGTTTTACATGAAAAAGTTAGTTTGTGTTTCATCGTTGTTTTTGTTGGTTTTTCTGTGTTGTTTTTACTTGTCTGTTGTGTCACGCACGTCATCAAGGTAAGTATCTAAATCTACTGAAAAATAACTTTAGCTTCTCTTGTTCGTTTGATTTAGTTTTTTTGTCACCGACTTCTGAAGCTAAAGTTATTTTTCACTATTTTGTGTTTTTGGAGTCAGATTTATTTTTTGCAATAAGTTTTTTTACTTTTTCCATTTTTAGTTGTAATATTTCTTAGACAATGCAATGATGGGTTTGCTATGCATTCATTTTACACTGGTAACAATCCATTTCATATTTGGTAATAGGCTTATCCCCAATAAAATGGAACTTAACATACCTAACTTAAAATGTGGGTTTATTGTACACATCTGCGTACACCGCGCCGTGCACATCACGCTTGTATGCACAAGCGTGATGTTGGGACTTGGGAGCATACTCTTTCAAACATAAATAGTACATTTTGATATAAGTGGGGAAACTTTTGTATTGCATTCGAGCGCGCAACTAATAATCAATATAACGGAAAGTACTTATTTTTGTCAGGAATTATTAGGAAACTATGATTTTATTTGCTTTATTTCCGCGCTTTGCTTACGCTAGGTTGAAGAAAAAGCAAAGGTATGATGCCGCTAAACAGCATAATGAAAAATAAAAAATTCAAATGTCACATATTAATGTTAACTAATTAATAAAAGTAAATATTTGTTTTAAATAATCATGTTTATCTATGATATTCTATTTATTAACACAATTAAATACTCAAAAAATAGTTATGCCGTTTTAGTCATTGAACCCATTGGGACTTATCTGTGGAAATTTTTATTTCCGCACGTGTGCGGAAAAATACTACATTATATACATTTCATGTTGATCCTAATCGTAGTGCGATAAGAACTAGTTTTTGAGAAAGTGTATTGAAAAATAATATTCTAAATCGGTTCAGGCGTCTTCTAGTAATCGGTGAACATAAATAAAAAAAAAGTTTCCGACGAATTAAGAACCTTTCCTCGTTTTTTGAAGTCGGTTAATAAATTAAAGTAGCTGTTATGTCTTACTGTGCGACTGCGATGTTTTACTAAACAACGCAACAAATTTTAATGTGGTTTTTGAATTAATTTCGGAAATTCTATGTGTTTATGAATCAATTTACTTATATTTAATAACAAAGAAATGTTTCATCAAAAACTGTGCGAAGCAGGCGTGGGTTGCTACTGTTGCTAGTATTTAATACTTACGTCTCTGTATTCTATTCTACTTACTAAATAATCTGCTGAATTCGTAAACGATGGTATTCGAAGGCCACTTGGTGTTGG
Organism: Eugnorisma glareosa; assembly: GCA_947578425.1. Classification (NCBI taxonomy): domain Eukaryota; kingdom Metazoa; phylum Arthropoda; class Insecta; order Lepidoptera; family Noctuidae; genus Eugnorisma; species Eugnorisma glareosa. The sequence continues at coordinate 18,854,445 of OX387959.1, forward strand.
GCAAGATGTACGCGTTCCTGCCTTGAGCATACTGCTGCAGCATCATCTCTGCCTGCTCATCCTTGAGGAGTATGTCGCCCTGGTACTTGCCGCTGTTCTCCCAGACCGAGGCCTTGGGGTTGGCGAGCATGCGAGACTCTAGCCTGATGCCATCCTCTGTTGGAGAATAAATGGATAAGTGAAAATCTTGACATAAAAAGTTAAAAAATAAACGTTTTATTTACTCTTTTTTACAAAAATGTGTTGCAGGGAAGTTGGAGTTATAGTGTTTCGCGATTGGTAGCTAAGAAGGACTACACAGCCCAGTATCAGCGTTAGAAGGATAGCATAAATGTTCATTACTGAACAGGAATGGTATTAGGAGCCCTCTTTGTGCCTGTCCTTCTAATTATTAGGAGTACCTCTCTCATCATCGTTTCATCATCTTAAAATTAAAGGGTTCTTACTTTTCTCCTTTACAAACACGGGAACCTTCGTTTTAAATCACATTATCAGCGTTTAAAGGGTGAAACATGACCCTTAAAGAAGCCGAAAGGCACTTGTTTTCCCCGTCATTGCGATCATTTTTTTGTTAAAAAGTCCTACCGTAAAACGTGATTTTACACACGAAAAAAAAAAGTCGTTCCCCAGCATTTTTTTTTGCGTAAAGTTACTTAGTTTGACGTACATAATGCTTGGTTGACGGCTTTATGAAGGGTCCTATTACACCCTGTATATCACTGGCTTTTGCTTCTCTCCCGTTATGGACGGAAATTAACCCATGGGAAAGTTTTAAATAGGTATAGCCTATAACACTCGGGGATAATGCAGCTTCCCGTAAGTGAAAGGATTTTCTGAATCGGATCAGTAGTTCCGAAGATTACCCTCTACATACAAACAGGTTTTACCTGTTTATAATATAATTATAAATTATAATTATATTACATGGTATAGTTAAGCTGTATGGCGTTTATAGTTGTAATATGATTAGGTACCTATCGTTAAATCAAAAATCAGTTGAACAAATCTGATTAGCCCTTATCTCAAAATTATTTCGATGTAATCATTGCGAGTAGGTGCCTAATTGTTATTGTTAATTGTTAACAAAATAAATTACCAAGTTAGTTAATTAAATAATTAGGTAGCACGTGAAGCGGTTTGCATCCTAATCCTATCGATTTCCTTAAGGTGGAAGCGCAAGGGAAGCCCGCGAAATTTAAATTTTCTTAAGTTTATTGCAATTTGCAGGTCAGTGCGCTAGTAACACGTATGGAGTTACAGAATAATAATCATTCAAATCATCAATACAGCCTTCCAAGTTTATATAACCCCATTCAATAGCTATTTCATGAAAGAGTCATTCAATGGGATTAAATGAACTTGGAGGGTTGTTAGATTATAATTCTGTAACTCCATACGTGTTACTGGCGCGATTCATATTTTTATCAACATACAACCTGACACTAACTTGCAAAATGCAATAAACGTAAGAAAATTTAAATTTCGCGGGCTACCCTTACGCATCCACCTTAAAGGTGTTAAAGGAGCTGCCACCTCTTACACCTTCTTTTTTAAATCTTCTTTATTTAAGGGATTTTTGTTCACAAATGCGACGATGTCAATCCCATCGCACTTTTACAATATTAACTTACTTCCTAAACTAATTTAGCTTAACAAAATAAAATAACTCAATGAACTTCGTCTAATTTCTTTTCTAATAAAAAAGATTATAATATTTTTGCTGCTTCAATAAAAAATGTTCGGGTTTTTGTTTGTTACCATTTGGAAACCATCGTCTTCTCACACAATCGAAATATCAAATTCAAAATGAGCACAAACCTTGTCTGCTCCTCTCCAGGAAGGCCTTGAAAGATTCAATGTCTTTTCTGGACCTGCTGACTGGTGGCCCAGCCAACGCACACCCGATCACCGACAGCAACACTAAAGCAGACCACATCTTGCTCTTTCAATCAACCGAAAAACTCCAGCCTTATATATTCATCGTATTATCTTAATAATTATCTAATAACAGATACTAGGAGCGCACCCAAGTTCATTCAACAAATTTAATTACGTTATCAGGTGCGAAACAGCCTCGAAATCGCCTCAATTTAAGCCGATCACCATTATTTTTATGAACTCCCTATTGCTAAGCATACTCAGGTATTTATTTATTAAACACTTCAAGCCCAAAGTACAGAGGCGGACTTAATGCCATAGGCATTTTCTACCAGTCAACCTTTGGTTGATTCAGAGACAAGCAGTGGTAGGTGTATATCTGAAAATAATTTTAATTAATACCAAACTATCCTTAGCTCCTTTTAACAAAAACTAAAACTTAACTGATTACAGTAAACTAAACTCCGGGAACTGATTAGGTACTAAGAAATTCTTCTCGATCACCAAAAACCCTCGACCTGGGAATTGAACTCAACACTCAGCAGTTACACTTGCGACCACGAGGCTAATTATAGGGCAGTTAATAGGAGGTCTTTAGTACAGCTGACTAAAAGGTTACCAAGAACTAGACTTTATTCTAATGATTTATTAGAAACATTTTAGTAGCTAGCAATAATAATAAACAATAATTAGAAAATCCCAATATCTCTTGCTACAACTAGATAAACAATACACTGATTGATTGACACCTACTTAATTGACCTAAATACCAGAGAGTTGTCGATAAAACTATTTAGAGCGACTTCGATTCCTACCCGTGAAATTAGTAAAGGGCATCCAATAAGAGGAATGACTGGACATTTGTACCCCAATTAGATCTGACCGGCCTTTGTCTGATTGATACGGATGGGCACGAATTACAAGTAATAATTTATTGTAGGGTTAAACTGTAATTCAGTTGGGTATGGCTCAATTTGGTATTTAAATTAGGGTTTAGAGGTAAAATGTCAAATTGCAGCGTGGTCTTTACTGAATTTCATGGTTTGACGTAAGAATTAGAAGGCCAATGTAATGCTCAGTTTCATGTGAGCAACGACTTATTGTTTACATTTCTGACCGATGCTTGGTTAACTTAGAGCACAATAATAAATGATTGATTTTTCTGAGTCAATCCAGCTCTGGAATAAGTAAGTTTCTGATCGAATTCAGACCTTATTTTCGGGTTTTTAGAAGTCAATTATGTCTATAGCAAACATAAGATTGACCTCATATTTTGCTTGCATTCTGGAAGCTAGAGAACTGAGCAATTGCACTCGGATTTGAATTTTGACTTTAACTTGTGAGGAAAGCTTTGAGTATGAATGGATGGCTTTAGATCAAAGAAAGTATAGATGAACTGTGTGGAAGATGGATTGGCTAGAAACGGGGTGAGTGAAGTGGATGAAGACTAATAGATTATTATGGAAGAAGAGGACATGGATGAAGGCAGGAGACTCATGATGATATAAACAAAACCGCACAGAACAACACAGTATGCGCCTTTACAATTTACCAGTCTGGCATTATCCATATTAAAGCGACCTACACACGACCCGTTTTCAATGCCTACTGCAGCTAAATTAGCAATTTACAATGTAGGTACATTTGCGCTGTTTGAGTCTGATGGAGTTGAAACCGTCCAATTAGGGGTCCGTCTCTGAATAGAACGGGACTAAATGTGAAATGTAACACTGTTGTTGCCTGTTGAGTGATCGAATTAACGTTTATTTATTTTCAGTGTAGTGTTTAAACCTATTTGTTTGTTAGTAGTGAAAGGGTCGTGGGTTGGTTTCCTCAATTACGTAGGAGTTGATTATAAATTCTGTCCAGAGGAGGAATTGTGTAACACACTTACAATGGCAATGCCTTTCATTTTCAAATTTCACAAAATACATTGTGTTATTTTTCTATTTTTGAGCAAACAATTTTTTCTAATCCATCAAGCAATGAATTAGGAAGTAAGTTATGCTACACGGATATTTAAAATACTATAAATATAATAGATAGTTAAATGCATCGTAACGGCATCGCCTCGAACCGGAAATAGCTAATTAAATGGGATGAGGTGTTGCCGATCCTGCAACAGTCGCACCTACGAGCGCTATGAGTTTTGCCCCCGAAAACTACGTTTTTAATGCTTTTTATTTTTAGCCGACGTCTCTTATGATGCCTTTAACTAGTCTATTGCCAGTTAGTTTTCTATCTTGCTCCTGCAGTATAGTATATTTTATAACGAGGGACTAAACGAAGCCATAATATACGAGAGGTGGTTTTTTCAATGAAACTGAAGATATATTAAGTTGGCATTTAGTCTGCAAACTGTACTTTTCACTTTGAATGCGAGAAAAATTGTCAATTTAGTACAAAAACATATAATAAATATTACATAATAAAATCACAAAAGATTTTTTTACTTGAAGCTAAATGTACATTTCGAATTATATGTAATATTGTAAATAATTGTCGTCCCAGGAATATTTACACGCGTACTTGTTGTATTTGTAGACTGTATTTGAGAATTTTGTATTGACAGCTCTGTTTATGTGGGACTTTCTGGCAGAATTTCTTAAATGTTTCTTATTCCTCCAGTCCATAAAACTTTCGCAAGTTTTTAGATGAATCTTCAGCGATTTTGGCGGCAAAAGATTATCTATTATGTCTTTTGCTCTTCGATCGACGTCAAACTCTTCACTGTCACTGCTCATTCTTAATAAATTTATTTAAAACCGAACAAATTTCACTCCACAAAAATTCTGAAATTTACGCGGTCAGTTTAAAACTTATGGCGCCATCTTCTTTGCGGAAAAACCATGGAACTAAAACAATATTTTGACAATGAAGACGGTCCACACTTCACTAATAGATACTAGTATATTTACTGGCTGTTTGAGTTTGTCTATGTCACATGAAGGAAATTAAAAAACGAATTACTTTTCACTCCCTAGAGACTAAAGTGGTCACTTTAGTCCCGCTTCGTAGGGCTATATTGGCGTACTTTTACTTATTAGACATTTGCCAAGCGCTAAGATAACTCACCTATGCTCGGAAGTCGAAGTCGAAGTCGAAGCTTTGTGCCCGGATGGATTTCCCATCGGCAAAATAATGAATTTCCATACAAACAACTTAATTTATAATACTTAACCAACGCCTCTGGAGGAAAAATTTCCAAAAATTCTCCTCAATTTAGTTATTTAAGGAACTCTTGTGCAAAATGTTTCATTTACCATCTCAGTTCACGGTGTGCGTTGTCTCTCTCATCTCTTGAATTTAAAATCTATTAAGTAGATTCATCCTATTATAATCTAAAATGTTAATCCATTATTATAAATACTCATTTTTTACCGCATTCCGCTCGACCCATTCCTGTTTGTCCACCTAACCATTGAGGTGCCAGTGCTAGGTACTCTTTCTGTATACAAAGACCAGTCAACACAGTCCTACTATTTCCGGCACAGTGCAACTCTTTCTGCTATATCGGTCCACACCGCATATTTTTCTTGGTTCCTCATATGAACCCATGGTATCACTGGTTTTATTTCTTTATTCTAGGACATCTCTACTTTGTGGGAAAATCAGTTAATAGGAAAGGGACCCACAATTTCGGGTTTTAAGATTAACTTCATCTTTGATTATATCGATTACTCACTCGTACCTACTGTTATTAAATATCACTGATTAGTGATTACCTAGTATTATGATGACAATGACAATTATGTTAATATTTGGGTTTTCCCACTGAACAGAATTTTCTGTTTCGTAAGACGTGATCAACTTGAAGTACTTTTTGATGATCCGACAAACATGGATATGTGGCAGTATCTCCCATTACCGTAACGTTTCAAGCCAAACGTCAGCATGTCCTCCACTTCTTCCAAGTAGGTATAAGTATGTCTTTATTAGTCGTCATCACAGCAGTGACCTTCTTTCTTGCTTTAACATCCGTCACACAGTCCATCCATCATTTCTTCCTCTACTCTTATAACTTTATAACCATCTACATTCATACTCAACATTTTCCTCATTCCTCCGCATCACATGACCGAAATATATCTAATATATCTTAGACTATTGTGCACAGATTTTTTTTCACCCCTCGCCGGTCACATAAAATAAATAATATGTCATGGGTAACTTAATTTTATATTAATAAGGATATTTGTTATAATATAATTTCGTTTGAAGGTATACATTAGATGTACGGTGTCCTTTTATTGTGTGTTTGTGTATGTTTTTCATTTTTTTTAATGATATTTTATAATGTATTAAATATGGTTTCAGCGAATATTTAGATGTGTTTATAGGTGTTTCTGTATTATTGTTTTGTGTTATTGTTATGTATTTTGTTTGATGGTTTAGATGTGTGTATGGTATAATATCCATGTATATGTGTATGTGTCCTCATTCGCAAATCTCACAATCAAACGTAAGGTTTGCTGTAAGTAAACCCAATTCTTGGTTAAGCTCGCCGTTGTACATAAGTTATATATTGTAATTTTGTGTGTCCTACTTTTATATTTTGTGTGCAATAAAGAATAAGAATAAGAATGTATATAATAGGTACTTAGCTACCTATGTTGATCATTTTAATGTACATACCTATTGTAAACTAAATTCTTTTAAATCTGCATGCTATTATAATGGCGGAATATGTCCTGCTAAAAAATGTTTTTATAAATCCTGTTTAAATATACCACATTTTATGCAAATAAATAACATACAACATACTTACATACTTATTTTTTTCGTAATTTCAACACCTACCTAGGTGGTTAGCGGTGGACAGAATAAGACTTCTTTCCAATTTGCCCTGAAATAGTCATTAGTATTTGAGTGATAATACTGTCTGCAAAGTGCCATGTCAACAGACGATCAGGCAGACAAACGAACATCGGTGAAAATTAAAAGGTGTATGCTGTTCTCGCGCGAGTCTATTATTGTTGATCTTATGTATCAATCCCGAGTGTAACATGAGTAAAAAAAAAACTACCCGTGGTACTACTGGATCCCGTGGTAGTTCTACGGGTTTTTTTTACAAGTAGGTACTTTTACTACCAGTAGTACCACGGGTTACAAAAGCTAATTTAAAAAAAAAAGTCAATCAAAAGATTATAAAAAAAAAAACAAAAGATTAAGAATCAATCAAAAATTCAATCCGAAGCGGATTGGATACTCAGAATTTTGCTTGCATTGTTCGCTCTTGCATCCGTTCTATAGTTCTAATGCCCCTTTTGACGACCCGAATAGCGCAACGGTAGTGAGGCTGCCTTACGTTCTTAGGGTCCCGGCTTCGAATCCCGGTAGGAGCAAATGTTTGTGTGATGAGCATGGACATTTGTTTCCGAGTCATGGTTGTTTATATGTATAATAAGTATGTATTTACAAACAAAAAGTATCTATGTATCTATCAACTATCTGGTGTCCACGACACAAGCCTCCTTGCTTAGTGTGGCACCCAGATGGCGCTGTGTGCAATGTCCAGCGATATATATATATATATTTTGTTTTCCCACTAACGCTAGATGACACCTATACGGTTTAAAGTGCTTTCTGAAACACGGAAGGCGTCGGAGGGGTTTCATTATTTGTAATGAACTTAATACCACACATACACCACCACATATTACCACCTTACATGTTATCTGCACCTCGTCTTGGAGGAGGACTTTTAGCCGCAGGGAGTGGTGTTCCGTCGCTTCCACGGGCAAGTTCCACATGAACGCACAGTGAGATAGTGCACAAGTGAAGTGTTACTGACATAGTTTTAAGTTTCTATTTACTAACTTAAGGTGGATGCGCAAGGGTAGCCTGCGAAATTTAAATTTTCTTACGATTTCTGACGAAAAAGTGACTTTTTCATTTCATCATTTACTGAATGTGATTATATGAACTTGGAGAGCTGTATTGATGATTTGAATTATTATAATTCTGTAACTCCATACGTGTTACTGGCACGATTCATATTTTCATCGACGTACAACTTGACACTGACCTGCAAATTGCAATAAACTTGAGAAAATTTAAATTTCGCGGGCTGCCCTTGCGCATCCACCTTAAGTTGTATTTTAGTGGTATGTATATTTAGGATAAGGTATTTATCTATGGGTCTGTGTTATCTGAAATAAATGGATTATTATTATTATATTATAGAAACCTAATCATAAATATTCAAATAAGCCATGACATGATTTTGCATTTTTTTTTTGTTTTTTTCCTCATATGATTAGAAGGATAGGTAAATGACATAATCCACTGAATCAGTTGTCACAGCGATTAATTAACACAATTATAGCGATAAAAGTTTCATTCATTATTTATCATCACAAGACACAAGACACCAATTAATGTAATACCGAATGATAAAACAATCTGACATAAGGAAAATGAAATGAATAAGTAGGTAGATAGGTATATCTATAACTAGTAGTCTAGTAGATAATAGACATAGGTACGTAAGCTTCTGAGACACTTTTATTTCCGCGAATGAAGCTGAATAACTATAAAATGAACAAATATTTCATAAAGGTTTTAGTTTTTCAGGGAAATTCATCCGGAAGATGCTGACTTGTCACCACAAAATAAAGTAACCGTTCTTCCCAATTGTCGCCCTGGCTAGCAGTGGATCAATAGTTTCTACCGCGACTTATGGAGAAGCGACTTACGAAGAATGTCACTGCTCCCAACAACTGTCCGTAAGGCCAAGAATTCATCCATGGCCAATGCCGTGAAGTGCGGGGCTACAAATTATAATCGAACTTTTCGTAAAGCTGATGCTAGCTCTACTGCTCTTCTAATCAAGCACTAAAATATGTAACTATGATGATAAACTGTGTTCATTATAAAATATGAAATACTTAAACATATGTTATCAAATTAACACATTATTGTGTGTTCTACTCATGGATATAATAAATAAGGAGATATGCCCGTTATACGAAAACGTATCGCAACCTACTGTCTCCGTTTTCTCCCACCACCCGGCAACTACTACACATGCAATTCAGTAAAAGCAATAAATACGCAGTCGCGCACACACCCGCAATTCTTAAAACAGAACGTACTACACAATCAATTATAAACCTTATCCTATTAAACACAGCGTGTATTTACCATGCACCGTACAACTTACCCACACAAAAACATCGGTCGGGATCGTTGTTGTGCTGTGCAAAAGCAATTTAATTGAATAAGAGTACCCACGCTAGTGATTGACTAAATCGTAAGTTATCGAATATTCATGTGTTTAAGTAATATGTAAATCAATGAAAGTTGTTTTACCGACATAATGAAGTCGATTCTTACTGAAAGTGTGTTACGCAATAAATTAGGTACTTCGCAGGTAATAGATTTTTGTTATAAAAAAACCCTAGTTAGGAAAAAAAATGAAAACAAACATAACAAATAAATAGCATGAATAATTATGTTGACTTATTTTATGCAAAAGTAACTATTATGTTATCTGAACCATGCCGATTACTGGAAGCTAAAATAAAATAAAAAAAACTTAAAAAAGTAAGGAAATAGCACGAGGTTTGGGCATTCAGTTAGGTGACAGTTTAGGTGTAACTTTGCGTAGGTGAAAACGGGCTTAAGGCATCGAGTTAGGTGTTACTTAGTGTTGGTGAAAACAGGCACTAGGCGTTCAGTTAGGTGACACTTTGTGTTGGTGAAAACAGGAATAGGGCGTTCAGTTAAGCGTCACTTACTGTTGGTGAAAACGCGCTTTAGGTATTGAGTTAGGTGACACTTAGTGTTGGCGAAAACGGGAATTGGGCATTCAGTTAGGTGACACTTAGTGTTGGTGAAAACGGGCTTAAGGCATCCAGTTAGGTGTCACGTAGTGTTGGTGAAAACAGGCACTAGGCGTTCAGCTAGGTAACACTTTGTGTTGGTGAAAACAGGAATTGGGCTTTCAGTTAAGCGTCACTTAGGGCATCGAGTTAGGTGCCACTTAGTGTTTGTGAAAACGGGCTTAAGGCATCGAGTTAGGTGTCGCTTAGTGGTGGTGAAAACGGGAAATTGGCATTCAGTTAAGCGTCACTTGCTTTTGGTGAAAACGCGCACTAGGCATTGACTTAGGTGTCGCTTAGTGTTGGTGAAAACAGGAACTAGGCGTTCAGTTAGGTGCCACTTTGTGTTGGTGAAAACAGGAATTGGGCATTCAGTTAAGCGTCACTTACTATTGCTGAAAACGCGCTTTAGGCATTAAGTTAGGTGACACTTAGTGTTGGTGAGAACGGGCTTAAGGCATCGAGTTAGGTGCCACTTAGTGTTGCTGATAACAGGAACTAGGCGTTCAGTTAGGTGCCACTTTGTGTTAGTGAAAACAGGAATTGGGCGTTCAGTTAAGCTACTTACTGTTGGTGAAAATGCGCTTTAGGCATTGAGTTAGGTGACACTTAGTGTTGGCGAAAACAGGAATTGGGCATTCAGTTAGGTGACACTTAGTTAGTGTTGGTGAAAACAGGCTTAAGGCATTCCGTTAGGTGACACTTAGTGTTTGTGAAAACGGGCTTAAGACGTCGAGTTAGGTGACACTTAGTGGTGGTGAAAACAGGAGTTGGGCCTTCAGTTAGGTTTGGTATAACTTTGTGTTGGTGAAAACAGGAATTGGGCACTCAGTTAAGCGACCTTTACTGTTGGTGAAAACGCGCTTTAGGCATCGAGTTAGGTGTCGCTTAGTGGTGGTGAAAACGGGCTTAAGGCATCGAGTTAGGTGCCACTTAGTGTTTGTGAAAACGGGCTTAAGGCATCGAGTTAGGTGCCACTTTGTGTTGGTGAAAACAGGAAATAGGCATTCAGTTAGGCGTCACTTACTTTTGGTGAAAACGCGCATTAGGCATTGACTTAGGTGTCGCTTAGTGTTGGTGAAAACAGGAACAGGAGTTAGGTGCCACTTTGGTGAAAACAGGAATTGGGCATTCAGTTAAGCGTCACTTACTGTTGGTGAAAACGCGCTTTAGGCATCGAGTTAGGCGACACTTAGTGTTGGTGAAAACGGGGTTGAGGCATTCCGTTAGGTGACACTTAGTGTTTGTGAAAACGGGCTTAAGGCATCGAGTTAGGTGACAGTTAGTGGTGGTGAAAACAGGAGTTGGGCATTCAGTTAAGCGTCACGTAGTTGGTGAAAACGCGCTTTAGGCATTAAGTTAAGTGACAATTAATGTTGGTGAGAACGGGCTTAATGCGTCGAGTTAGGTGTCGCTTAGTGGTGGTGAAAACAGGCTTCAGGCATCGAGTTAGGTGACACTTAGTGTTGGTGAGAACGGGCTAAGGCATCGAGTTAGGTACCACTTAGTGTTGCTGATAACAGGAACTTGGCGTTCAGTTAGGTGCCACTTTGTGTTGGTGAAAACAGGTAATAGGCATTCAGTTAGGCGTCACTTACTGTTGGTGAAAATGCGCTTTAGGCATTGAGTTAGGTGACACTTAGTGTTGGCGAAAACGGGAATTGGGCATTCAGTTAGGTGTCACTTAGTGTTGGTGAAAACGGGCTTAAGGCATTCCGTTAGGTATCGCTTAGTGTTGGTGAAAACAGGAACTAGGCGTTCAGTTAGGTGCCACTTTGTGTTGGTGAGAACGGGCTTAAGGCATCGAGTTAGGTGCCACTTAGTGTTGCTGATAACAGGAACTTGGCGTTCAGTTAGGTGCCACTTTCTGTTGGTGAAAACAGGTAATAGGCATTCAGTTAGGCGTCACTTACTGTTGGTGAAAACGCGCATTAGGCAATGACACAAGGTGTTGGTGAAAACAGGAATTGTCATATATTATTATCCCATCAAAATAGCAATATTTCTTTCGTCAATCGACTTTGTCGATAGCCTACACAAGCACAAGCACATCACCAGCGGAGACGGCCATTTTCCCTATGGCATGCTTATCGTGCGCTTGTCGCGGCGTCACCGACACGCCCCCTTACCACTTCTCCTGTTTTTTTATATTTCTATGGTTCTACTTTTTTTTTTTGCCTTCCCTACCTCATTCGGCAAAACGGAACCCTTATAGGATCACTTTGTTGTCCGTCTGTCTGTCTGTCTGTCAAGACCCTTTTTCTCAGGAATGCGTGGCGGTATGGTATCAAGCTGAAATGAATACCAAATACTCAGGTCTGCTACCCCTTACAGTAATCAAAAAATCAAACTTGTAAGTCAACGCGATCAAAAGATATGACTGTTTATATCGCATAATGCGATTTCACAACGGAATCAAAACCTCAGGGGGTACTCCCCCTTAGGTGGCGGGACGTGAGAGGGAGAGAGCCTCACGTCTCAGCCGCCGCGGGAGACGCACCGGGCGTCGGGGGCCACGAGGTGGCCCCCGGCCACCGTAGGCGCGGGCCTGTGGACGGTGAGCTATGGGCTAGCTCGCCGTCCGTCCGTCTTATGACGACTGGCCGTGTCGACGGCGCGTTCGTGTTCCACGCGCGCCTCAAAGAGAGTCAGCAAACAGGAAGGGGTCCGTAAGGACCGATGACTGCCAGGGTGGCGGGACTGTTCGAAAGAGATACCGCGGCCCTGGAACACAAAGGGCAAAGGAAGGAACATGGATGGGTTTTAGTCAGTAAAAGTCTGACACTCCCTCCTGCTTAGCCCAGAGCGGGAGGGGTTATTTGATGATTTCCCATCGGTAAAAAAAAAAAAAAATAGTTCTCCCCTTTGACCTAGAATCATGAAATTTGGCAAAAAGCAAGGCTTACAGCACAAATAAAGAAAAAATTCAAAAAAAAAAAAAAGTTGGAAATTAAAGGGTGTCCCCATACATACATACCTAGTTGACGCCAATTAAGATAATTATATGTTTTTTAAATAATGGTATAACCCTTCTAAATGGTGGAACCCTTCGTGCGCGAATCCGACCCGCACTTGACCGGTTTTTTATAGTGATAGAAGTTTTTAACCTCACACACAAAAAAAAAGGTAAATACCCCGTTTCCAAGTGTTAATGGTAATTGTGTCTTCAAAATGCGAAAATATGTCGCATTTTCATTAATATGCTGGAAATCTGGAACGAAGTTTTTAAAATTACTTTTTATTTTTCAGATTGCGCATGAATGAGTTGAACATCAGAGGTGGAGAAGTGGTCGATGCTAACAGAAATGTCTTATGTGTACCAAACCAGTGTCCTGCCAGTGTACTGTCAGGCCTGATGCTCTTGGAAACTGCTGCCCAATATTTTTTGATTAATTACACAATAAAAATGAAAATAACATCCTACTAACATCATTAAATTAATATCCTTTATTTTTCATTTCTCATTTTTACATATTTCTTAAAAACAAACAATCATAATACAAAAAAATAGATGGCCCATCGGCATCAGGAACAAGGTAAATTTAATTAAAAGAAATTAAATTATATTTATTTTTTAACTATCACGATAACGTCAACCTTCGCCAATCATAATCACCTGTCATGATCTACGAGTAGTGTCGAGTAACTACAATATACATTTCTCAAACATGCATGGAAATATTGTCATTATTTTCGAAAAAATAACACGCGAAATATCGAATTTACGGACAATGAAAATCAAATCCATTGCAGGAGCGTTTTTTGAATTTGGAACATTATAACGCTCCAGCAATGTTGTATGAAACGGCGTGCTGGGGTTATTAAATACTCATTTCACTTCTCATGCTCTAAAACTACTCATCAATACGAATGTGAAGTTGTAGATAAGATTTTGTGATTTCTTCCCTCTACACGTCGTCGTGTTGTTTGGGGGGCCCGTATAATTGATACAGCTGATACGGCGGTAGTTACGGCCCTGCCAATGATGATGAGTTACAATTACAAACAAGAGGGCGGTCAACTCAGTGCTACTTACCCCATTTCCTAAGTTCTGTTCCTCTTCGTAAAGGCCTCAAAATCAGACAACAAATGCCCATGAGGTCATGCCGTGGACTGGATTATAGAAAACAAAAAAGTAAGGAGGGGCTTTGGTCAGGGGGGGGCAGCTGCCACTCCCTAGAGGCTCGGAATTTTTCAAGGTTCTAACTTTTTCTGCCTGATGTCACATAATTGGTATTGTGCGTTTAATAGAATCATTCTCAGACTAAAATATTTATGAGCCTCTGAATATTTTTACTACTATTGATACAAACTTACACATTTTCTTTTATCCAACTCGCGCGGTTCGTACTTTGAAACTTTTATCACAAAGGCTCCTTATTTCTGCCTCTGGATTGGCAGTCCTATTGAATTGTCGCATGATCGACCGGTATGGACAGAGGCTGAAATAAATTAGGAGCCCCTTGCCCCGAGGCCTTATAGCACACGATATAGTAGCATGTAGATATTTTGATCTCAAATTATATGAATATCTAAATTTATTCGAGGCCAGATGGAAACATTTTCGAGCTCGCTCTAGGAGTCTTAGTTCATTTTGTTCTTAAAATTGTTGTCCTAAGTCGATTAAGGAACATCTTTTTCTGAATAAAAGGACTAAAGAAAAACTAACTGGTCTGGAGTGAAGAGCTTACATTTTTCTTTTAACTTTTCAAAATTATTTACTTCTGTTTATACAAGCATCGAAAATCTAACCAATCCAAGGTGACCGAGATACCTACTAACATTTTTGAAGTAGCTATTGCATTTTAGATTCTTTTAAGAACTTCAGCTGCATCCGTAAATTAAACTTAACCCTTTCAAATCTGTTTTTACCTGCACCCTTCTGCCCCTCCCCCCCTAAGCCTAAAGCTGGCGACGCCCTTGCCAAACGCAATGTTAGAGTGGGCATGATTTGGCACCGGGCGGGAAAATTACATAATTATAGTTTTTCGTTGGTTATTGAAAACGGTCAAAAGCTAAAATCCGACTACTGAAATATCACGCTCTCAATGTAAAATATTCTCGTCTGCCAAAGAAGTATTCAATATTTATCGTCTATTAAATAAACACTTGATATAATTATTTTATTACAGTTCATTAATATTCATAGTGATGTTCAGAGGATAGATTTAAATATAATTAAACTGAATCAAAATGGAAAAGTCACGGAACAGACAATTCTGTTTAGCAGGAAAACCCAAATAATATCATTATTGTCATAATAGTAAGTAATCATTAATCAATGATATCTAATAACAGTAAGTACCTATGAGTGAGTAATCGAAACCAGAAACTGTGGGACTCCACGATACCCGGATTTTCTCACAAGAGACTGCAGTTCTCGGCTCCATAACACCCCTGCCTGCAGCTCGGGTGTTAATTCCACCTCGAATGCAATAACAAAGTTTCCCCTCTTATATCAAAATGTAATAAATACATTTTTTAACACCCTTGCTCGTAAAGCTGATGTAATTCCACCGGTTTTAAATATGTAAAGCGGGTCATAAAAAACGCGTGTGTTACCAAAGCAAATAGTTAAGTTATAGTCCATACAAATTCCGTTACAGTATTATTTGCTATTTCAAATATGGAACTGATCGCCGCCGCACGACTCCAGCTAGTGAGCAGCGCGCTGTTGCAATTCAAAGGAGGTGTTTCTTTTTCGGCCAAAACATGTACCGAGGTACAAATTACTATTTAAATTCTTTTCAATACATTGTGTTAATAGCTGTATTTTAAATCCTTCAATATTCGATAGATTAAGAAATAAAAGAATATGAAAAAACACTACCTCGAATCGTAACTGCGTTCAAAGAAACGTTCATAACAGCGCTGGCGGCTGTCAAACTATTCCATCTGTCAAAATATTAAACTCTTTCGAGATCGGTCGATCGATCGGTCGTCTGACAAGGGCTAAAATAATCTGAATGACAATATTGTCACCAACAACAACAAAAGGAATAAAATAGTAAATTATCGGCCCTGGAGCACTGTCTTTTGGCCAGTAGCTAACCAAACGCAAAAAATAATCTGAAATGTGAAATTAATGTAATTTTTAAATTCTTGATCCCATAATGTTTTACAAAAAAGTGTGCCGGGAAAATCTTTAATACAAAACTAAATTCTAAATAGTATATTTTTTGGTTTTCATACTTGTTTAAATGAAGTAACGAAACGCATCATCGGAGAAATGAATTACGAGATTGCCAGATTAAAATTCTTGGGTTGCAAGTTTTAGCATATTTGATCTACAATTTCAGGTGGTACAAATGCATTAATAAATCCAATATTTTTTTTTCAGAATCTGCGATTTTTTTCCTATAAATTCGTACCTTTATTGTAAAGGTACATTGTTTGGCCACAATTGTATGGGGGAAAAAACACCTCCTTTCGAACTAATCGCCGCGCGGCGCCAGTCAGTAGGCAGCGCTAGCGCGCTGTTAAAATGGCGGGAAAGCAACAGTGTGCATTCAAAGATTGAGTTTATTAAAAAAAAAAAAAAAAAAAAAAAACAGTTTATTCGGTAATTTAAAAACTTGGCTGCAAGCTCTAGCGTCTTTGCCAACATTTTCACGCAGCCACGGCAGAAAATAATCCTCGCGCCATTTTGCTCAAATTTTCTTTTCTTTGTACTTGTATTGTGAATATCTAAAAACGACAACTTTCAATAATGAAGATGAGCAATATATTACTTCAACTCCACCGGATATACTAACAGAAGCGCGAACCGCATGCGACAGCTTGCTGCCGCCAATATCCAAGGAAAGATACATAACCACGTATGAAAAATGTTTTTTTTTTCTGTTTCCTCGCAAATGTGTTAAAAAACGTCGTACGATATACGTGCGTATTGGTTTTAACATGCTCGGCTCAATTACGCCCTTGCCTTCGGCTCGGGCTGAAATTCCGCCTCGCATGTTATAACCATCTTAACGCACTAATATCGTAATGTACTATTACCGACTTTCGAGCATTGGTGAGATATCATCCAAATTATGCTGTCTTAGCAAATGTCTAATAAGATTTACTGCTGGAGCAAGATAGAAAACTAACAGTCAATAGACTAGCTATAGGCATTTATCTCAAGAGACGTCGGAATACATAAAAAGCATTGAAAACGTAGTTTTTGGGGGCAAAACTCATAGCGCTCGTAGGTGCGACTGCTGCAGGATCGGCAACACCTCATCCCATTTAATTAGCTATTTCCGGTTCGAGGCGATGCCGTTACGGTGCATATACCAATCCCTCAATCTATTACGTTTATAGTATTTTATGTAACCTCATAGTTTATTTAAGCATTATAAACTAAAATTATAATCAGACGAGCTTTATTTCCTGCCACTGGTCTCTGCATCACTCAAAGGTTAACTGGTAGGAAATTATGCCAATGGCATTAAGTCCGCCTCTGTACTTTGGGCTTGAAGTATTAAATAAAAAAATAAAACCTAAATGTGCTTTGCAATATCCCGAGTTCATAGAAATAACGGTGATCGGCTGAAATTGAGGCGATGCTTGTCTCGCACCTGATAACGTAATTAAATTTGTTGAATGAACTTGGGTACGTCCTAGTATCTGTAATTAGATATTTATTAAGATAAGACGATTAATTTAAAAGGCTGGAGTTTTTTAGTTGATTGAAAGAGCAAGATGTGGTCTGCTTTAGTGTTGTTGTCGGTGATTGGGTGCGCGTTGGCTGGGCCACCAGTCAGCAGGTCCAGAAAAGACATTGAATCTTTTAAGGCCTTCCTGGAGAGGAGCAGACAAGGTTTGTGCTTATTTTGAATTTTGTATTTCGATCGTGAGAGAAGACTGTGGTTACCATTTCCAAATTGAAAAGTCCTGTTAAAAACCCAAACATTTTCGATTGGAACAAAGAGTAATCGAGTTTGTTTGTTTAGGAAAATCTCCATCTTGTCCATTCTCATGTCCATCTCGGAGATCGTTGGTCCCGCGCCTATCTATCTGGTCCCATCTGAATATGAGAGTATAGGAATAGGTGCAAGTGCTCTATAATAACTTCTGGGTACTTTGCTAATCTCCGTTGATCATGGCCACTATTGATATTGCTTTGTTCGAACCCTTCCTGCTATGTCGACTCTTGCTTCAACGGGAAAAGATCCCCCGGATCCGTAGTAAGAATGGGGGTACCCCAGGGCTCAATTCTTGGCCCATTTTTGTTTCTTATTTATATAAATGACTTGCCTTACCTCATAAAGGATAATCATGACATAGTGTTGTTTGCAGACGATACCTCTCTTTTATTTAAACTCAAACGTCAACGTCAGCTAGTTATGGACGATGTTAATAGCGCCCTGGCAAAAGTCGTTAATTGGTTTAATGTTAACAATCTACTCCTAAATGAGAAAAAAACTAAATGTATTAAATTTACGATACCCCATGTAAGACAAGTGGAAACTAGTGTACTAATAAAGGATGAAGAGTTGAAACCGGAAAATAACACAGTGTTCTTAGGCATAGCTTTGGATGCCAAGCTTCAGTGGGGCCCCCATATAGACAAATTGTCAAAAAAACTTAGCTCTGCAGCATACTCCGTTAGAAAAATTCGTGATTTAACTGATTTAGAGACATCCCGTTTAGTTTACTTTAGTTATTTCCACATTGTGATGTCGTACGGTATTCTCTTGTGGGGCAATGCCGCCGATATTCAGACAATATTTGTTTTGCAAAAAAGGGCAATTCGTTCAATTTATAAATTAAGTCCTTAAGTCAGAGAAAAATTTAAAGAGATTAATATACTTACTGTCCCCTCTCAATTTATTTATGAAAACCTTTTGTACGCACATAAAAATATTAATTTGTTTAAAAAATACAGTGATATCCACAACATAAATACGAGGAACAAACACAAATTTGTTGTACCTGCAACGAGGCTAAAAAAAATAGGGGGTACGTTCAGATGCCAATGTCGTTTTTACAATAAACTTCCGAGTCATATTCAATTACTAAGCCTAAATAAATTCAAATCGTTTATAAAACCGAAGTTATGTCTGAAAGCCTACTATAACATTAATCACTATCTCGAAGATAAAAAGGCTTGGGATTAAGCTGCTCCAATTAAATTTACTCTGTGAATGCGAAATTTCGGACTTCGCTTGTTTATTATTGATTCCTTTCTCTTAAACATTGTGACATTTAGTTTATTTGACATGAATACTTTTAGTATTTTATTGTTATTTTTTATTATTTTGTTTTATATTTTTCTTATTGTTATATTTAATGATTTGACATGAATACTTACTTTGTTAAGTATTTTACTTTTATTGTTAATGTTCACATTTAATGACATTTATTTTGTAGAGTATTGTGTATTAATTTTATTTGATTATTGTGAATGTGAGGACCATGTGGGTTTTTTTTTTGTTTGTTGCTTTTTTATTTTTTCCACGATTGTCTGGCAGTTTGAGTACTATAAGCGACCTACCCAAATGTCCTTTCTTTGATATTGTTCGTCGTGTCGTTGAGCTCCTTGAGTTATAAGTCGAGCTACACGATAACTGACAAATGCTTGCACTGACTGGACAGGTCCACTCAAATCTGTGTGGTTCTTTCTTCAAGAGACCATCTCAGACACTAATCTGCATAGTCCTCATGTGAGTTAACCAAGATTATGTCTGGACTTTAAAAGAGACTATGACCTCTGAGTTTGTTTCGGCTGTTTCTTCTCAGAGTAGTCAGGTACGAAACACCGGCCCCACTAGTTTAAAAAAAAAGAGACGTGTAAAAGTGTTTTTAAAAACCTATTTGCAAAATAAACATAATTTATCATTTATCATTTAACGAATTTTCATCTGTCTCCTCATGAACGCTTCAAAGAGTTACTTTACCCAAGTAGCAAAATTTGGTATTATAAAAGTCTGAGAATGTTTTAGAACGTGCTAATTAGTGTTCATGATTATTACTTTAATGGTGTTGTAAACGTTTACAGAACCCCAAAAGGCCCTAGTTTTGTCACTGATTTATTCTATAAACATTACATAAAGGCTCGCACAGTGATAAATCAGCTCTATAGTTGAAATGTAAAAGTGTCGAGAAACGCTTTTTAGTACTAAAAAACCGAGTACTAATAAATTAATTCATGACAAGAATTTGTGTGGTAAACTACAACTAAAAAGGGTAAAATAAAAAAAAACTTTCTTGCGAAAACAAAACCGACTTCCAAAAGAACACTAAAACGTCTAAAATAACTTGACTTTCGGAAGTCGGTGGCAAAAATGATACAAACAAAGACACATTGTAACCAGAAGTTAGTTAAAGTACTCGTCAAGACGAATCATACGAGCCCAAACACGATGAGGTTTTGTCGTTTTATTACGGAGTTCCTATGGCCACCGTCCAGCTCCATCATCAGACACTGGATACCATTTAGGACCAAAGTACTCGTCAAGACGAATCATACGAGCCCAAAGTCGATGGGATTGTGTGATTTTATTACGGACTACCTGTGACCACCTTCCAGCTCCATCACCAGACCCTGGGTACCATCTAGAGACAAAGTACTCAACAAGATGAATTATACGAACCCAAACTGGATGAGGTTATGTCGTTTTGTAACGGAGTTCCTATGGCCACCCTCCAGCTCCATCATCAGATCAGCTCCATGACATCATAATATTGCATTGTGTCGCGATATACCTACGCATGCGTAAAAAATTTCAGCTCAATCAGAAATCGGGAAGTGTGTCAAATTTAACTGGCAAGTATCACGCGACGTGGCGTGATGTACATCAAAGCGCCTGCACGCGACGTCGCCTGATGTGACAATTAACGTGAGGAAAACAACCAAATTCCTAAACAGATTTTGATGAAATTTCTATGGGACCAATCGGGAAGCATAACCTTTCAGATGAAAAAAAGATTTTTTCAAATCGGTTTACAAATGACGGAGTTATGAAGTAACAAACATAAAAAAATAAAATAAAAAAAATACAACCGAATTGAGAACCTCCTCCTTTTTGAAGAAATTCGGTTAATAAAATAGTGCTGTCTGCAAAGTTTACGTCACAAATTTGCACTATACAAATAATCAAAACATGTTTATAGTGCTATTTTGCACCGTAAACGATTCCAGTGATCTTTTTTAACACATGTTGTGAGCGTTCCCCAAGAAAACAAAATAACTATATCGGTAAATTATGCTTTATGTCATTTGCCATTTTAATAAAAAGGACATACTACAAAACATTCATGGACAGTAACAAAAATTGTAAAAAATTGTACCGATAAAAATATTATGCTGATTTCAAATTTGACAATACGCCCTTATAATTTTCGTGGTTTGATGAAAGAACAGTGGCGACCAAATTGCTGATTAAATTATTAAGCGTCTACGTATGTCACTGTGTGAAATACCGACGAAATAATTTACAAAGTTTTATCAAATCAAGCTTAAGGCCTATGAAAGTCTGGAAAAAAAGTCGTCATAATTGAGAGCTTTATTGACTAGATTATTGATGATAATACTGCCGTCATACGGTGAAAGGAGGTAACTAACATTTCTATCAAAAATGAGTTTAAATTGATTCGGATTCAGCAAGAAATTCTCTATCTTTCTGTCTAGCTAATAAAGCTCCAATTCGCTCGTAGCCACAGATAAATTATCATATAAAATAAGTCAAGTAAAGACTATCGACAGTGCTTTAAAACTTCACTTCAGACAAAATTGCCATTTACTCAAAATATACTTTAAAGTAGTTACGGCCATTCGCCGTTTGACGGCAGACTATATAATCAAGGCTTAGTTTTTTCTTTCTGGCTTGAATTCATGACTTTTGGCTCAGCTATACTTTTAATGTTGCCATGGAATATAAATCTTAGACAAGTTACATAAAATGCTTGGATTTACGTATTGCATTTTATACTTAGTAAATACATTTCTGCATCAGAATACAAATGTTATAATAAAAAACATTGTTTGTGCTAAGAATATAGCGGTTATAATTTTTTAATTCATAAAAATGACAACGTATCAAAATCCCCAACGAAAAAAACATGCTTAACATAATGACATGTACTGTACTGAACTGACAACTGAACTTTTACCAAATCTTTTTTAATTTATTTAGTAATGAGAATTCTGCTCTGAGGCTGCATTTCAGAAACAATGACTTTGGCTTTTATTTTAGGAGGTTTTAGAGATAGCATTGCTTTGTTGGCAGGATGTGACCAAAAACCATTCATACCAGAATCATTGTTAAAAGGCGAGCACCAGTTAACTACAGCTGAACCAAATATCTCAGCACCCGCAGGTTTTCTTGTTGACACTGTGATTAGAGAAGATGAGGAATAAATATTTAAAAAAATACGTTTCTTTTTTCTATACCTGACCTACCCTTACCATGGTAATTAATCATATAAGTAACTAACTGCTCTTAAGATAGTTGACTAAGATTATTAAATAAATAAGTACCTACTTACGTCTCATGTGGCCATGTGGGCCATGTGCCAGACCTGTCGGTTGGACTTAATATTCTGAATACGCATTGCGTAGTTTATTTTGTATAAATGCATTTCTATAATTCTTTTTCGATTAGTCTGTTGTTGACACGAATAAACATAACCTCTAAAACTTCAAACTAGAATATCTTTAATTCCTGACTCCCTATAAAAGTATAACTGAAGACAAAATTGTTCAGGAATTCAAACTCAATATTTTAACATATTTTTCATAGGCAGACGCCAAAAAAAAATGTCAACAAAAATTTGTTTGAGAGTTCGCCACTGTCCTTTAAATTAATGAAAAATTTGTTCCGACTATGGCTGCTACAGTACACATTGGCTCCAGCCGTGCTGCTAATGTGCTATCTTAGCAGAAAACAGCAGCCATATTTTCACCGAAAACGAATTAGGGTTTCGTTGTCCAAATATAAAATAGTGTAGTCAAAATAAATTTCTTAGTATGTAGTTGCATTAAATGCACACTGGGGCATGATTTGGGAAATGGTAAATACGTCCCTACCTAGAAAACGTTTTATTAAGCTAAAAATTGTTATTTTGAAAATTCAACACGAAAACTAAAAGATTATTTGTTATAATTCTCAGTTTTAACATATAGTTTGCTTTTTTCTTGTTAGGATTAGAATAGAATATCCAACTTCAGGTATTTTCCAGTTTCTTGTCCAATTCAGTCACGAAATCACCACGAATGTGTAGCTAAAAAAATTCAATAGTGTCCTTGGATCTATTGATTACACGTTATGAATGCGCTTGTTTATTATTTCTATCAAAATTTTAATTGCTAGTGAGGTATATTATAAGTGACGCAACATCTTCTTATGTCACTGCGTAAGTGTTCATCTTTATTGCTCTCCTCTTCTGAACATTCCAATGTTGGGGAACTTTGAACAGAGGTGCTCTCACTCTCATATTCTTGATCCTTATTACTGGCTTGAGAAAAAGAAACATTATTATTACAGCACATTTGTGGTACAAAACAAATGTTTTGTACCGAACCATGTGCTATATTTTCAGTGACAGTCGACAGTGTGCCACCATTTATGAAATACTAGTGATATTATTGATACTGAAAAGCAAGTATAGATCTAATTAGTTCATTAATAACTATTTTAGTGCTTTTATGTCATGCTTTAGTCTCGTAGCAGTAACACAAACTAACTTGTAGAGCTATTTAGATTTTAAGTTATTTAGCAACTGCACCAGGAGTCGCTATGGTACTATTTAGTACTATAGAAGACTTTTCATGACTTTAACAGAACTGGACCCATAGCGATGTTGAGGGATCTTTTAAGAAGCTAAAAGGTTACGTAATGGTTGTGAAAGGTACTTTTATAGTGCAGATTGATCGTGTAATAGTGTTTTCGATACTGCTACAACACTAGTACTGTGAAAGTTATTTTGACGAATTATTAGTGCAAAATAGATACATAAAAGTGTCAGTAAGGTCGTCTATAGTACTGAATAGTACCATAATCGCTTTTTTCATATCTAATATAGCTTTACGCTGTAAAGATTCTTTTTTATATTACTACTATTAGAATTATAGAACTTAAATGCTCTTTAATCTTATAGCACCTAAACGCTCTGTTAAAAACCTTTATAGTACAAGCAGTCATAATGGTTACCGTTATAGGCCTACTATAACACTCTTTGGTGATAAAACGCCTTGGTTATAGATCCTTTAGAAAAGGAGGTTTCGGTGTAAGAGGTGGCAGCTCCTTTTACACCTTTGGCAATCGATAGAATTAGGATGCAAACCGCCTCAAGTGTCACCTAATTATATAATTAACTAATTTGGTCATTTTATTTTGTTAACAATAACAAATAGGCACCTACTCGCAATGATTACAACGCAATAATTTTGAGATAAGGGCTAATCCCTGACAGATTTGTGTAACTGATTGTTGATTTAATGATAAATAATCATATTTTAACTATACGCCATACAGCTTATCTATACCAATAACATAAAGAGGTTAAATCTGTTTGTAATTCGATATGTTGAAAATAAATATACATTCACTAACGGGAAGCTATATTATTCCCGAGTGTTAAAAGCTATATTTAAAACATTCCCATTGGTTAATTTCCGTACATAACGGGAGTGAATTCGCGAGCAAAAACTTGTGAAATATACGCTGAAAATGTGATTTAAAATGTGGGTTCCCGTGTTTGTGAAGTATAAGAAGTAATAAGAACTATGGGCTTCGCCAGGAGGGGAAGGCAGCTGCCCAAAAGATTTACGATTCTTATAAGAAGTTCCGAGCATCCGTAAATAGTTAACTTAGCTCTTACAAATCTGGTTTTAATGGCGCCCTTCTGCCCAAAAGCTGGCGATGCCCTTGATAAGAACCCTTTAATTTTAAGATGATGAAATGTTGATGAGAGAGGTACCTACTCGTAATAATTAGAAGAACATAGGACAGGCACAAGGAGAGCTCCTAATACTATTCGTGTTCAGTAATGAACATATACGCTATCCTTCTAAAGCTGATAACGGGTTGTGTTGTCCTTCTTATCTACCAATCGCAACACACTATAACTCTCACTTTTCTGAAACACATTTTGCAAAAAAAAGTGTAAATTAAATGTTTATTTTTTAACTTTTTATGTCAAGATTTTCACTTATCCATTTATTCCCCAACAGAGGATGGCATCAGGCTAGAGTCCCGCATGCTCGCCAACCCTAAGGCCTCGGTCTGGGAGAACAGCGGCAAGTACCAGGGCGACATCCTCCTCAGTGATGAGCAGGCAGAGATGATGCTGCAGCAGTATGCTCAAGGCAGGAACGCAGGCATTAGCTGGCCCTACACCAGGTGGCCTACGAACACCATCGTGTACGAATTCAACAGATTATTTAGTAAGTAGAATAGAATACAGAGACTTATTAAATACTAGCAACTTTAGTTTTTGACGAAACATTTCTTTGTTTTCTGTAAATTGATAATTAAACACGTAAACTTTCCGAAATAAATTAAAAAACCGCATTAAAATTCGTTGCGTTGTTTAGTAAAACATCTCGATCACCCACATAAAAGACCCACATAAAAGCTACTTCAATTTGTTGTATAGATATATATATTTATTTATATAGTAAATAGTATAAATAGTAAGTTAGTAGTAAGTAAGTAAATAGTATATAGTAAAGATATACCTTGATGGCATGATACAACATACACAGAAAAACCAAAGAACATCGATGAAACACAAATTAGAAACTTAACAAATCACAAGTAATTGATAAATATTACATTTATTAATTAAAATAACCTAAAGTAAATAACCTAGCAACAAACTTAAAAAATGGCGTCAAAAAACTCCTCCTCAACGCTGTCAACTGGTAATGTACCCAAGAGACTGGCGGCGTTGCCACGTTGTATGGCAACGCTAAGCCTTTGGCCAAGGAAAAAGCCAGCCCTTGGGTCACGGGAAGTGTCAACTAAACGCTTAGAAATATCCTTGAAAAGGCTGTGAGCGCTCGGACCCCACGGTCCTAGAGTTTCAACCCCAAACGGCTCGAAAATATACCAATGAGGTTACTATATTTACGCCGCTTGAGGTTCTCTGCAGCCGCAGCGGCAGCCCCAGCACAGCACGATGAGCTAGGAAGATGGGATGGCGCAAGAGTATCGACACATGTTGCGTCCCACACTAAAGGCCTACCCATCTTCCATGGAAACAAAGACATCCCGTCCGGTCTCTTGCCATCGTCGCGTGCCAAGCCATTGGGTTCTAATATAGCTGGAACGCCGACGGTGACAAGAGCTCGTCGGATGATGTCATTTAAATTCGCGTGCCGTGCAAAACGGCCCGCACTTCGGCTGCATGACAGGCCGTGATGTCCGAGGCTGTTGACAACTTCACCACAGTGACAGCGATGAGGAGAACATAATGCGGCACCTAGGCGCAGAGAAGCAGCGAGGCGGAAAGTAGTGTCGTCGAGCAACGTACCTGTGTTCGACGACGGTAGTGCGTGAAGCCAAAGACCCGACTCCCACTCACCCACAGCCAGCAGACGAGCGCGCTCAGCAGTAGTAGCAGACGTGTTCAGTAAATTGTTCTGAACTACTCTGCAGAGCGGCTCGTCCCACCGTCTCTGGGAAAATGGATGGTCGGGTTCTTCAGAATTTGGGCAAGCGAGTTTCCAGGCATTGATAGCCTCGGAGAAGCACGGCACATCAAAATCAATCAGTGTGGAAGCCAGGATATTCCTCATTAATTTCTCAGTGCCGTGGACCGAGGATATAAAAGCCGGTAAACTAATACTAGAAATTTTGCGGACGCCGAGTCCTCCCATACGAATGGGAAGAGTAGCTTGTGTCCAAGCTCGATCGTCCAAGGCCACATTTAAAATGGATGATAAAGTATTTCTGATAATTTGATCCATTTGGTCCAAAAGATGAGTGTGCTTCCATAAAGGGGAAGCACGTAGAAAATAAGTTAATTTTGGGCCGAAACAGCAATAACGGATTATGGTGATGGCCGAATGCATATTAATTTGGAGTAATCTTTCCGAAATGTCATTGAAATTTTGAATTTTTTCCTCGATAAAATCGGGAAAGGAAAACTCGAAGATTGGAGACCCAAGGAGACGAAGAGAACTTTTTTCAATAATTTTGATGTTAGGGGCTATTGCGTTAAATTTAGGAATAGTCAGTTGTCTGTTGGTACAGTCCGTTAAATAAAGTTCGCATTTTGCAAGGTTAAGGTCAAGGCCAATGGAATGAAGTTTATTTTTTAAGTAAATTAAATCATTTAAAACAGTATCTACGTCGCCCCCCAAGGTTCCATCATCAAGATACCAAACGTTAAATTTAGAATTTAGTTGTCGAACAATTGGGTGAATAGCTAAACTAAATATCACTGGCCCGAGCGGGTCACCTTGTTGACAGCCAACAGCAGATTCCAGAAGGTTGTCCCGATACAGTAATTTAGACGGATGTCTGTAACACTGCCAAAGAAAACTATAAATTTGAGGTAATTCTTTTTTAATTTCTGTTAACAAGGTGTCCCTATTAACTGAATTAAAGGCATTCTTTATATCAACCTTCAGGATGACCTCACCTTTGCCAGAATTTAGGTAGGTCGACAAAGCGTGTACGGCAGCCTCACAGCCCCCTTTGGAGCCGTAACCTAGCTGCAGGGGCTTAAATTTTTCCGAAACAGCCTCACCATAAAATTTACAGCAAATCTTGGCTGCCATACGACGGTAAGTAGTACCCACGGCAATGGGACGAATGCCGCCATCCCTCTTACGCAGGGCACATAAATTGGCCCCGTACAAGACGTCGATGACGGCCTCGTTCACCTTGCCGGAGAGCATAAGGTTAATCAGAGCTGTAAGCTCCTTCAAGAGCATCTCACCGGCCTCCCCGGCCCAGCCTGAACAGATTAGGTCCTTTAAGTGCTGGGGACTTAGGCCGTCGAGGCCGCCTGCGGAGCCGCTCCGAAAGGAGCAAACAGCTGTGACCACCTCTCGACCTGTAATGGTGAGGGAGTGAATGTCTGAATCAGGAGGCTCGGGAAAAGAAAGGCCATCCGTGGGGGCGGGATGTTTGGTCTCCAGAGCCGCGAGTGTTTCTGGAGAACACGGCGCCACCACATCGCTACTGAAGAGAATCCTGGCTGCACCGCTAATGTCACCTTCCCCTAATTTTGATTCAACCAGATGGGATATACCTCTTCGAGAGGTATATCCCTGGGACGTTAAATTTAAATAAAAATTTTGAGCCGAAATATTACAATTATCTTTAATTTGAGCTGTTAAAGTCTTTTTTGTGGCCAAATTCTTTTGAACATGAAGTATTCGGTAAGGGAAGGTAAGCAACTGTTCCCAAGCACTTAGCGAGTTCTCTCGGACGGCAAGGCGCACACAACCTGCTAGGTTTTGTGCAACTAGCGGCCTAGCACCGCGGGGAACTCGCTTTAAAACAGGAACTGAGTTTTTGAATTTGGAAAGGGTTTGCCAGATTGGGTCGAAAGTTGATGTAGCCGAAGTTGAAGGTGGAAGATTTGAAACAGGGTCTGAGGCATTTGGAGGTTTATGTACCTTACCAATATGCACATTCAGACCCCGCTTACCTTTAAAAAATCGTGCCTGGGTACAAAGCGGGCATCTCTCCAGGGTGTTCAGCGAAGTTGAAGGTTGACTACTACTATTCCCCACCACATCGCTGCTGCTACTACTCATTAAACTAATTCTTAAAAAATAAACCTAACAAAAATAACTTTATTAAACTAAAATAAAAAAACGCTGAATAGTCAATAAATAAACTGGTGACACGCTGTCAGGAGCGGCGGCACACACGCACTGCGGGCCTGGGGCACCGCACACCCGATGAACGCATGTCGGGGCAGCCCTCGTCACCGTGGCCAGGTGAACTGGAGCCTGGTGTCGCCTCGGCTCTGCGTCGAACTCAGATCCGGATTTAAATTGGCCTTCGACACTATAGCACTCAAGTTCGGATCATCCAATATAATGGCCAAACTCAGGCACTATCACAGAATCACAGGGCACAAAGCTATAGAAAGAACGTCAACTTTAAAATTTTCACAATTTTCTGATACTATTCAAGATCAGCTTGTTATAAATAGTTTAAAAAAACTTCAGGAGATTAGGCATTCATTTCAGTAGGTATAACAGGCTTTAGTGTGAAAAAATAACATTATTGATTTTTTAAATAAAATTTTCTCGACTGTCCCAGGTGACAGGTGTCATGTTTTTTTTGAAAGAAAGTAAGTAATAAAGTAATTGATTGATTTGCAACATTTTCAATTGTAAACCATACAAACAACTATAAGGTATTTGATAGCTGCCTCATCTGCCTGCCTACTATTTCTTCTTCTTTAGCAGTCGTTACATTCCGATTCAGCACTACACACACATTAAGACTTATGACAATGATATATTAACCTCTTACGGAATCACTAACTAATTTCCAACTCCCCGCCCTAACGATGCTCCTCTGCATCATTTTAGCCGCCGCCCAAATCGAAGCTATCCACGCCGCTATGAAGGAAATCTCCGCAAATACCTGTATCCGGTTCCGTCGCCGTGAACCTGATGAAAACAGCTACGTCCGAATCTCTGTAAGTGTACCTACTTGAACATACACAAGACCATATTAAATAATCAAGTGATACTCGCAGAAATGACGGGTACCGTTAAATTAAACTGATATTTCAAGTTCTTTTGGTATGTTGTGCTTGTATCGTGTCTGCAGAGTTGGGGAGCTCGTGGCTAAATAAAAACAGCCGCTCGGTTCGAGTTTCACGTTATGCCGCGCTTGCCTAGGTTGGTCCGTAGATGGGTGGCCACCCATTACAAGCCGTGTTTCCTCCGTGCCTTGGAAACCACGTGGTCCCGGCTGTCATTTGTAGATCTTCGACAGGTAGTCAGGTTGCCCGAAAGTCTGACAACCAGTCTTACCAAGGGCTATCGATTACCTAGTACTGAACTGGTGATGATCGTGTCTGCGGAGTGCGACTAGCTAATTTAAGTTGACCTTGGACACCATAATATCTATATTATTCCGCCTGTTTAATTCAGGTTCTTACGAGTACATCATCTTTCATTCCACCGGCGGTAGTTGATACATAACTACGCACTTTTTTATTGTCTTCAAGTTAAATCCATAAAAATAGTAAATAGCGAATGCGAATGTTTTTAATTCAATCAGTCTATGTGCAAAACTCAGGGAAGGAAGAAAAAATGAGCTCCTCGATGCTGTAGCGCTTTTTTAAAACTATAAATTCACTGTTAAAATTATTATCGTAGACCAATATCTCCATTTCCTTACACATTCACGCAAAGGGTTTTTTATATGTCATCCCAATCTCCCGAGATCTTGTGTTATTTTTCGAGATCAATCCCGAAGCAATGACGAGATCTCGCTCGAGATTGACGGGCTTGTCTACTCGTTCAACTCTTAAAGAAGCATTAGAAGGTACTCAGAGAATATCTCACAGTCGTTTTATGCGTGTACTCGTATCTACGAGTATACTTAGATAGGTTAGAGTCACTCATAAAGAAAAGGATGGCTCTAAATGAGTGTGGAGGATCAAGGGGTTGTTTTTTACAGTTCGCTCAAAATTGTTTACTTACGTTGTACCATCCAGTGTTGAATCAGAGAGGGCATTTTCATCTACTGGGTAGGTAAGGTACATATTAGCGACTGACTTAAGATGCCGTTTATCAGACAGCACCCTCAATATTCTTTATTTTTTAGAAGCTATTTCCAAAATCACCCTTACAACTAGACTTTTCCACATTTGACTGACAGTGTACTTTTATTGTTTTTGTTGATTTCCAAATTGTGACTTATATTTACGAAAAAAGTTTTTTTTCTTTCAATTAATATTTCATCATATTTACCCTAATAATTACAACCAAGCAGTTTTCATTGCTTTTTAGTCAAGTTTTTTTTTTAAACTATCCGAGATCCCGAAAATACCGGGATCCCTTTAAGAGACTTATAAGATGCTCAATTAATAGAACCAACCTGCAAAAAAAAAAAAAAACAGGAATATTTGTGCAAAATTTGAACATGATCTATCCAGTTTTGCGCCATATCGGAACAACGATTTGGATTTTTACGATTTTACTAAATGTATAGATAGATTATCTTCCATAAAATAGATCTTCCTTATCGTACGTAAATAATATTCACTCCCATTTTATTAATTTCATCAACACACTACTAGGTATATTTCTATTTATCTAATTTTATTGGTCTTCCGCTCTAGTTCCATTAATTAACCCTTCGTGTGCCGGGAACGTGGATCTACGCGAGACACAATAGCTTTTTAATTGTGTCTATATACTCGGCATACGAAAGGTTAATACCAATAGTATTGCGTTTAATACCAAGTCTAAACCATGTTTTCCATCAATTTCCAGGGTAGGCGCAACCACGGCTGCTACGCCACCGTTGGTTATGGGCAAGGACCGGGGGGCGTCCACTACATGAACTTGGCCCGCGACACCCCCGGTCAAGGCTGCTTCCAGCACACAGTCATCATCCACGAGTGGCTCCACGTCATCGGCTTCTTCCACATGCAGTCCACTTACAACAGGGACGATTATGTTCGCATCATGTGGCAGAACATCAGGCCAGGTGAATAAGCGTTTATTTGTAAAAATCTGACTTCCATATTTAGGAAGAACACCAGAAAGGTGATTGTACTGACTGGTATCGTCAAGGATAAGATTTGCTGTCCTTTAGGATGATTGCTGGTCGCGCACTTGGATGAGACTGCCACAAGAGAATGGAGATTGGCACTGGGAAAGAGAGGGCTATGGTGGCATGAATAGGAGATGATTGATGGTACGTGGCTGTGGATGAAGATGACGATAATCACAATTTCTCAATAATATTCATGCATATATTTTACTATTTATGCACAAACAGTAGAAAACACAGCATGTATATGTATTTTATCCTATCACACCTTGTGAAATATTACGGAAATGGTCTGATTTATGAACCATTCCACCATATCACCCATTGTATTATGACCAGCAGTGACGAATCGGCCAGGTGGCGTCACATTATAATAGCAAACATTTATACGTTCTATAAACATTACGTAGGATCTTCCTGTATTGATTTGAAACATCAAAGGTTTTGGAGTGAAGCCGCAGACAACAAAAGTTTATAGTGTGGGGGAATTTTAGGTAGCTTCAAAGAAACTCCAAAAAATGCTGATATTTAGTCAAACATGTATTGCCTTGATGAAGAACAAAATGGAAGAAAAAAAACGACAAGAAAGTACATAAAATCCTTACATGTAATTACAATCTAATTATGTTCGCAACGTTGATTCTCATTCCAAACGAGCAGGCGTTAGCTCGAACATGCCCCCGGAGCATGCCGGGCAAATCCTATTGAATGCTCTTCTGACGATTCCAATGGATGTTTTGTTTTTGCCACACGATAAATTCAATCTGATCCCGGGTAAACAGCGACGACTCTTCCCAATCTCCATTTAAGAGGAGGAAGATGGTCCTCTTTTATGATGACCAAAGAACCCAACTTGAGCATATCTTTGCTGGTATGCCACTTTGTCCTTTGCTGCAGCTCGGACACAAATTCCTTGCTCCAACGACCCCAAAAATGCTGGCGTAGCTGTTTGATTCGTTGGAAACGAGACAATGAAGCAGTGGAGTGATTCTGTATTGCTGCGGGGGTCAGCGGTCGACCAACAAGAAAGTGACCCGGAGTCAGTAGTGTGCAGTCAGCTGGATCGGATGACAGCGGCGTCAGTGGACGTGAATTTAATATCGCCTCAATCTGGACTAACGTGGTGTTAAGTTCTTCGAAGGTTAAGTGACAATTTCCCAACACTCGAATGAGATGATATTTAGTTGATTTTACACCCGCTTCCCAGAGTCCCGTCATTAACCAATGGCTCGCCCAAGGAATTGCAATTAGATTTAAGAAAATTCGAAAGTTCGTTGAAGGCACCAACTGAAAGAGGTTACCGTTGTTGGAGTAGATGTCACTGGGATTTCCCCGTCGCGAGATAAATCTAAATAAATCTAGTAAATACTTATTGCGTTGGCTCGAACATAGAGAACTATATAGCTTTTACCCGCTGCTTCACCCGCGTGGGTGTCGAAAAATATCCGGCGGGAACGCGTACTACCGGGATTTTTGGATTTATCTATCTAAATTGAACGCGTATACAAAATGTTGTGTCCACGCTAGTAAACGTTGAGGAGTTCCTTCGTGAGAAGACGATCCTGGCTGCAGGATGAAGTCATGATGATAATATATCATCTTTATCTATCAAACTTGAACGCGTATACAAAGTTTCGTGTCCGTGTTACTAACCGTTGAAGAGTTATTTCTTGAGGAAACGATCCTGACTGAATGTCTGTCATAAAAATGTATTGTCACCAGAACCAAAGGTATGTGCATAATTTCAGCTCAATCGGTTGAAGATATCTGTGGCTAGCTGCCACCCGACAGCTACGAGTACAGCGTAAACATAGTTACATACCTTCATCCCCCTTTTTAACCCTTCGGGGGTAGAATTGTCCAAAACGCTGAGACACGTATAAATTAATTTTCAATTGTCAGCCTTATAACAAAATTTGAAGATCCCACCTTCAAAACTGACCAGCTTTCATATAAACTTGCATCTCCTATTTTACCCCTTTAGGGGTGGAATTCCCAAAAATCCTTTCTTAATGGAAATTTACTCTACACAAAAAATACACCCTCCAAGTTTCATGTGTCTAGGACCAGGGGTTTGGGCTGTGTTGATATATCACCCAGTCAGTCTGTCAGTCAGTTTGGCCGTGCGTTTATTTAAAACTTGCATCCCTTAATTTACCCTCATAGGGTTGAATTTTAGAAAACGCTGAAATACGTAACTCATTATTTTTGCCGTACTCAATTCATACGAAATTTCATGCAAATATGTCCAAGTATATGTAAAAGTTTCATACAAACTTTTATCCCCTATTTCACCCTCAATTTTGAAAAATCCTTCCTTAGTGGATGCCTTCGTCATATAAGGAATGCGAAATTTCAATTTTCTAACCTTAAGGGGTTTGGCCTGTGCGTTGATACATCAGTCAATCACTTTTGCCTTTTGTATATAAAAGATGAGCATTGTTCAATTTTTTTTTTGAATTTCAATGTCTTTTTTAATTTTAAAGTTTTAGGGCTGATGACGTCCTCAATGGAAAATATCCTTTTCAACACAATTTCCCGAAAACTGGTTCTTATCGCACTACGATCAGGTTCAACATGCAATGTATTTCACACACGTGGATTTTAAATATTTTTACACACACGTGCGGAAATAAAAAAATCCACAGATAAGTTCAATGACTATAGCTATAATCGGCGGTGATGGTTTTTTTTTTAATCTCGCCAAGGAGATATGCGTCTTTACGGCGTAAATATTTTTTGAGTATTTAAATTGTTTATAAATAGAATATCTTAGATAAACATGGTTATTTATAACAAATATTTACTTTTATGAACAAATTAATATTTATTTGTGTTCTAAATTCAAAAATATTTGAATTCTTTCTTACAAAATTTATTGTTTTTTTTTTTCATATTAGGCTGTATAGCGGCATCAGACCTTTGCTTCTTCTTCAACCTGGCGAAAGCAAAGCGCGGAAAAAAAGCAATTTAAATCATAGTTTCATAATTATTCTTCTAATATTTTATTTCTTCGAAAGTGTATTGAACAACGTCGTTTGATACGCGTGGGGATTTGTTACTGCAGTTCTCGGCTCCATAACACCCTCGCCTGCAGCTCGGGTGTTAATTCCGCGCTCGAATGCAATAATAAAGTTTCCCCACTTACGAGTATATCAAAATGTACTATTTGCTCACTCAACGATTTAATACGTGAGTGGCGGATAGCGTCTGCGAAATGGAAGTCGACGAAGAAATAATACAATTACTTTGGTTGCTCATAAAAATAAAACAAAACGGTTGTATTCAGTTCATCCACTATTAAGTGATCCACTCATACATGGCGACTTCGTAACGTTATCTCCCAAATTAAGAATATTTGAGGGCTTTTTTATGGAACCGCGAGGTTCACAAACCATGCACGCGATTCTGAAACCACGCGGTTCCCACCATATCTGAACGCAGGTTTAATAGTTTTTTACGATATACCATTTTGAGATTATGTTTTTCGTTAGGTTTGATGATAATGAGTTCAGTAAATTTATTCTCTACTATCTTTTGCTCGCGGCTTCGCTCTCGTTATGTTCGGTTACAATAATATAATAGATTATTAATTTCGCTAATTGAATAGTTTTCCAGATATGACAGTTGCGTAAACACGACAGTATCTGATCTAGTGTTTTTTCTCTAATGGCCTATGTATTAGCATGGCATTCCTGAAGCTTCATGGTCTTTGTTTCTATCTTCCACAGGCTCGGAACACAACTTCGACAAGGAGGACAGCGACACGGTCAGCAACTTGGGTCTGCCCTACGAATACGCCAGCAACATGCACTACGGCAGATATGCCGGAAGCATCGACGGATCACCTACCATGCTGCCCATCTATGTAAGTAAAGTAACAGCATATACTTTTAGACTCTTTTAGTCATTGGATCCATTTTAAAGAATTACAGTGACATAGTAAATACAACAATTTCTTGAAACGCCAGGATCGATATGAAGACGGGAAATTCCCAATATTCGTCAGCTGCAATGCCATTCCTGTCATAGTTTTTCTCGTCTGTCATTGTATCAATCAGTTTCTGTGGTCGAATTTGATATGTCCTGAATATTCCCAATAATAAAATACTTTCTCTATTTTTCCAGGACGACAAAGGTCTTATGGGCCAACAGGAGTTCGTGACCGGCTGGGACTGGCTCAGGGTCAACAGGCATTACAACTGTCCCGGAGCCTGGAGCGCTGAAATCAACGCCGAGGAACTTTCCAAGGGTGTTTCTTACAAATATGAGTACAAACCCGAAGATGGTGCTGTAGCTGAAGATATCCAAGAAGAAGTAGCCGAAGATATGCCTCAAGAAGAGGTCCTTGTAGCAGATATGCCCCAAGAAGAGATCTTCGCTAATTAAATGTCCTTCGTTGACGATGCTCCTCAAGACCAATACTAAACTAAGTATACCTACTAAATTTACTGATAACAGTCAGACTGTCCACCAAGTTTACTGAGAACCAAGGTTACCGACGTAGCCCGAAGAATTGCCAAACTGAAGTGGCAGTGGGCAGGGCACATTGCTCGCAGAACGGATGGCCGATGGGGCCGAAAAGTTCTGGAGTGGCGACCGCGAACCGGAAGACGTTGCGTTGGAAGGCCTCCCACTAGGTGGACCGATGACCTGGTGAAGGTTGCGGGGATCCGCTGGATGCGAGTCGCACGGGACCGGTCAGTGTGGCGACACTTGGGGGAGGCCTATGTCCAGCAGTGGACGTCTTTCGGCTGAAATGATGATGATGAGTCAGACTGTTAACAGCAAATAAAAATGTATAAAAAAGTTCATTGATATTACCTTCTAAACGAATTTAACAAAACAAAAATTGACTAACAGAACCAAAAATATGATTTCGTTTTTAAATACAGTTAAGAATTAATTTAAACAAAGTTGTTTTATTTTTATACGCCTCTATAAAACCACATGAAATCATCCACATAATGGTAACTGAGTGGATAGGTACTCAAATTTACACATCCATTAAATGTGTGATGGTAAGCAAGGCGGAATCTCCAGTCTCGAGATCCAGTCATGTGCCTATATATAGCTCTTGCCGAAACGCCCATACCGATCTGTGTCGATTTCCGGTACCCTTGCTTGTCCAAGGTGATGACGAAGTAGTCCGAGATGCACCGGATGAATTTAGGATGGATGAAATGGTGACAATTCACTGTAACACTTGCGACCCATGGATGCCCCTCAAGTTACACGAGATAATATACAAGTCCGTGATTAGGCCTGTCCTAATGCTATTGTATGTATCGGAATGCTGGGCTGTGAAGTAGATGTATAAAAGAAGACTGCATGTGGCGGAGATAAGAATGTTGAGGTGACTGCGTGGAGGGACGAGAATGGATAAAGTAAGAAACTAGTATTTAAAGGATTTTTCAAAGTTGCAACAGGTACATAAAAAATTAAAGGAACTCGTCTGTCTTGGTATAGACTTGTGCTGAGGAGGGATGAAACGCAAATGCCTAAAAGAGTGATGAATATAAGTTTTGATGGATAGAGAGGGAGAGGGGAAGACTAAAGAAGCGGGATATGGTTTGTGTCCTCACACAAACTATCTCCCGCTTCATTAGTCTTCGTCGTTCTTTAGTCGTAAAATGAGTAAATTATAGCGTGACGCCAAACATTGCAACAGTGGTAGCAAAATGTAAAAAGCTGAAGTAAAATTGGATTCTATCAATAAATCCGTCGAACAATTGTCACGGGACCCAGAACATGAATAAATAATCAGTTATAAATGTGAAAAAAGCAAGTTTAATAATTATCTCTGTCATAAAACAGATGTTGAAATGATGACGAAACTCAAGTAATTAGTTTAACTTTACTATAGGTTTAGGTTAAGTGTGTACACGGTTAAGAGTATCTCTATATGTCTCTTATTCCATTTACATCAGGGACAAAGAACCGACTCAGACTTCTGGAATTACATTCTCGAAGAGCCAATTGGTAGCACAGGATGAGAGTAGCGAAGAATATAAATAATTTTGAATAGGCTGATAATGACCAGCAAAATTCTCTCAAACTTGACCCAATTTAAAAAGACTTTAGAAGACTTAACCATTTTATTGAATTTCATTATTATTCACAGATCGATGACCAGATCTGCCTGCTGACTAACAGCTGGTGCGAACTGCTAGTACTATTGTAGTTTCACACTATTGTGTGATAAACACGGAAGCATTTTTGTACAATTTCTGTACATGGCTGCCATTTTTTTATCTTTGACTGTCTTTACGGATGAAGCTCGAAAACCTTACAGCCCGTTTAACCAAGGGCTATCGTATAACCAATAACAGAAATACAGACGTTCTATGTAAAAAACTAGAATTCAGCTGCATCATTGAAAGCCGACACCAGCATCATGGTTGGGAAAGGCGCCGCAGATTTGATGTATACGAAACACTCTTACCTTTCGCCGTTCTTTGGCTGAAACTGTTGCAGTATAAGTACTAACTTACTCTATTGTATCCAGACTAGGTCTGACGCCGTGTATTGAGCGCATGCTGAGCTTCACCGACCACCTGCGGCGCCTGCGCGTGGACCGATACGAATACGTTGCCCTCAAAGTAATCGTACAGCTCACTTCAGGTAAGTGCCGTACCTTTGTAATAGCGGATAACATGTTATTTACAAGTAAACTTTTAATAACGTCAGGAACTTTGCAAGAAATAAAAGTCAGTAAGTGCAGTGTAATAGTGTCTTTTTTTTACTATCTAAGGAGAACAGAATGTCACTAAATATTGTAATATTATGTGATGAGTTTCTTATACTATTTTCTTCATAATTTACAAAGCTACGTTCATTGCCAACAAAAAAAGAAAAGGCACCAGCGGTGGTCATTTTGCTTTTGCCATTTCTATGTTAAAAGTTTGATCTATTGCGAGCATTGATACATGACATTACAAATTATAATTGGGAGACAGTAAAAGTCGACGATGCCAGATGACAGTGAATGTCGAGGTGCTGAGAATCGAGTAGAGTTGCTTAGAATCGAGTTGAGTGGCGAGCGATTGAGGAGGCCTATGTCCGGCAGTGGACTGATGTAGGCTGATGATAATGGTGATGATGAAAAGTCGACAGGTATTTGTACAATAAGAAGAATTTTCAACATCCCCAATTTTGTTGGGACAATGTGATTAATACTTAGGCAACAGTCGTTGGCATGCGTTTATTTCCCTAACTTCTTAACACAGACGCCCCAGATTTACGTGAAGTGGAGAAAGTACGAGCGTCCCAAGAGAAGGCGTTGGCAGCACTACAGGCATACATCGCGACACACTCCCCCGGCACTCCAGCAAAGTTCGGAGAACTACAGCTGCGCATTCTTAAAAAATAAAAGAAAACCTAAAAAATTGTTAACAGAATGGGATTCAAATAGGGAAGTAATACTTTAATAATAAAATTTCACGCGGACGAAGGTCGCGGGCAACAGCTTAGTCAGTCAAATCATTACTTGTTTGGCCTCAAAACACGTGAAAAGACTTTTTTTGATTAAGTCATCATAATTCTTATTATTGTGCATCATGTGTACTTTTATCAAATTTAATAAAATAGATAACAACCCATATTATGACTTAAGACCATTAATGAGCTTAATTTTGGTCAGTAATCAATTTATTAATTTGATAAAAATTAAGATTTAATCTTTCGTTTCATAACAAATGACATTTTTAACCGCCTTCAAGAAAAGGAGGAGTGTGTCTGTATTACTCAAATAAAATTAAATACTTACAATAAATTAAAAAAAAAAAACTAAACACACTAAACAAAAACACAACAAACTAAACTAAAAAAAAAACAAAACAAATAAAAACACACAAAACTAAACCAAAACTAAACTAAAAAAAATAAACTAATAAAATAACACTAAATAACTGATAAACTATTCTATAATTATTTATTTTTTAAAGTTGAATAAACTTTAGAAGTAAAATCTAATTCGGCAGAGTGAAAAGATTGCAACGAAATGTTATCGAGGCTACTACGTATATCGACCACTTTTTTTTTGGGACCTGCCCGCCTCTCTATTTCGACACATCTGTTACTCCTGAAAGCCAGAATCAACAGCCACCACCAGAAGAGAACCGAGACAATGAAGCTCGACGAAGTCCCAGAGAAACAGTTTAACTGTCTTAGATCCCGCAACTAAATTAATCAGAAAAGTACAGCAGAGGAGTAGGATTACCATAATTTCCGCTTCCCTCCATTTCACCAAGAGACAGAATGAAACACGGCCAATAGGCACAAAGGGACGTACAACTGGGATAAGCCCAGTTGCCTAGCACCACGGATAAATATTATCATTAATGGGTCCTCAGTTATGAGTTATATTTGATTCCAGTTTTACTGACCGCTTGTTCCCGAGGGGAGTCTGTGTTTATTCCGAGGATTCCTCTAACACCATTGAACTACTCCTTTTTTTTCGGATGGGAAATCATCAACCCCTCCCCTTGCGCCCAGGGCTCCCGAAGTGGCTGGGACATGAGGCTCTCTCCTTCTCACGTTCCGCCACCTCCTTCGCTAGCATGACTGTTTCGCAGAAGAAGGCACCGGCGTCCCATTCCCGCTCGCTCGGTGATGGGCAGCGGCGCCACTCCTCAAAGAGGGGACGTATCGCCACTATTGTGGCGTGCCCTGCACGGGGTTATGACAGTCGCGCTCTCCATGCTATCAGATCGCGCCGCAGGTCTGTCCACCGAGCGGCCGAGTTAGCGACCGGCGTAGTGCCTCCGCCCGCCACTCGTGCAGGCGCGCGAGTTCTATCGCCTCCAGATCCCAAGGCGGCAATCCGGCAAGGAGGCTCGCCGCCACACCGGAGATCGTGCGG
Source organism: Eugnorisma glareosa (assembly GCA_947578425.1). Taxonomy (NCBI): domain Eukaryota; kingdom Metazoa; phylum Arthropoda; class Insecta; order Lepidoptera; family Noctuidae; genus Eugnorisma; species Eugnorisma glareosa. The sequence goes on from OX387959.1 coordinate 18,894,707, forward strand.
TACCCCTGGACTAGCCTTATACGGCTACCACCTTTTGGGGCGCGTTCAGGTAGTGGGCGGCTCGCCGCCTCAAGGAACGCGCCCACACCGGGGCCCCGTAAGGGGCCATGGACCGCACGACCCCCGAGTAGAGCCTCCGGCAGGAGGCGTTTGGACTCCTCAGGTTGGGCAAGAGCCGCGTGACGAAAACCCCGGCCCGTTCCAGTTTGGGAGCCAAACGTCGGAAATGCTCCACGAAGTTCCGCCGGCTGTCGAGGATGATGGTAATTCAACGTCGACTCGACGTCGATAGGAACCCCTCCTACCGTCAATAGGGATCCCGACGGTGTCGCATTCCGAGATCGATGAAAGCACATGGCCTCGGACTTGTGCAATGCCACTTCGAGACTCAATTGCCGGATCGTCTCTACCACTATCGCAACCCCGCGTGACATGAATATCGAACTACCCCTTCGCGTTCAAAAGAGTGCAGTATCCCCTTAAAGTCTGCTTTGCCATGACCATAAGTAAATCTCAAGGCCAAACTATTAATTTAGCAGGAGTCGAGTTAAGGGAGAACTGCTTTTCACACGGTCAGTTATACGAGGCCTGCTCTAGAGTAAGCACCCGGAGCAGCCTGGTGATTGTAGCACCTGAAAAAAACATTGTTTACAAAGAAATGCTGCGGTAGTTAAAGTATTTCGTTGTAAACAATATTAATTATTTAATATCCACTTCTGGTTTTTTTTAATTAGAACTTTTCACACACGCTTTGAGATCTGTTAAAACCATACAGTATTCCCAGATATTTAGTTTTACGGAGAACTTCGTCCTTATTGCTTTGTTTGGGATATTTTCAGTTCATGTATTCAATGAGAGGGAGTGAGAGCGCTTACAATGTTTGTTTCTGAAAAAAAAAACATTTATTTCATGGGCGAAGCCGCGGGCTTAAGCTATTTAAATAAATACATATAAGGCCAGGGCAAAAATGATTAGATAAGGTATGGAATAATCTAAATACAATTTAAGTGATTAGAGGATGGCTCTATACCGCTAAGTAAAGACTTCTCAGATAAAACGTTTACATTCATGTCACAATTTAATCTCAGCGACAACCAAAAACGTGTCAACAATGAAGTTAAATAGAGAATTTTTGACGAATTGAGATGATCACTTTCTCTATTAATTAATTAATTACATACCTACAATAGTTAAGTCTCTGCTTAATCTACTTCATCAAAAGTCATCCATACATCTATTGAAGTGTCTGGTTGTAAATTCAAAATAACAACTTTTTTCTCTTTCGAAAAAGCAGACAAAAATCAAACATCAATCAATCATTTGAAAGAAAGAACAAAAGAAACACTTTTTTTTATATTTTCCCCTGCCTATCAATCGGTCTGTCTGTTTGTTCCGGCTAATCTCCGAAACGGGTGGACCGATTTTGACGGGACTTTTACCGGCAGATAGCTGATGTTATACGTAAAAAACGCAAAAAAAAACGGAACCCTTATAGATTCGCCATGTCTTTCTGTCAGTCGGTCTGTCTGTTCGTGTATGTCACAGCCACTTTATTCCGAAACTATTAGGACTACTTACACAGTTGAAACTTAGTGGGTAGACATATTCTGCGAACCGCTTTACGATTTTTTTACAAAAATAAAAAATAAAGATTAAGTTGGAGCTCCCCATACATGGAACTGAAACTAAAAAATGTTTTTTTCATCAAAATGCGGGGTGTCTATAAATAGGTCTTTAAAATTGATATTGAGGTTTCGAACCCGATGACCCTATCACCCTCCTTCAAGAGAGCTGTAGGGAAACCAGTACATTGCGCAAGTACAAAAACAAATACCGACCGCGACTCCGGCCCCGCCGCCGAGGCCCACCGCGACCCCCCCGTAATACCACTGCCCGACCCTTGCTCGACGAGCCAGCCCGCGCCGCTGAGCATGTAGCGTTAAAATGTCCACTAAATAATCCGACCCAGCCAAATTCTAGCTGCCCTCTCCTTAATGACGCACTAAGCCTAGACCCGAACCCCGCAGGGGGTGCCCTTAGTAAACGCTCATTTAAATGAAATCCTTAGTTTGTAAGCCCTGGCTGGGGCCTTAAAGTAATTTGCGGCCACCACAGGATTGCCCGGTTAAGCAGCTTCAACTTCCGAGAGTTGCTGCGCTGCGAGTAGTCCTACCTAAAAAAAAAAAAATATTGAGGTTTCTAAAACCATTTTTTCTCGAAGTCCATCGTTTGAAAGATAGACAATTCCAAAGTGGTAAAATGTGTGCCCCCTCTAATTTCTAAAGTAAGAGGACGAAAACTCTGAAAAAATTTAGGATTGTAGAACGTAAATAAAACATTCAACCAAAATTGGTTTGAATAAGATTTGATGTTTCTTTTTTTAAGATATGGGACTTTTTCATCAAACTTCTGCTGCAGAGCAGTAACTTTGTGTTTCATTAACTTAGTATGAAACACAAATTTAGTTTTGCTGTTGAATGTAAAACAATACAACATATGAATGAGCCTTCAAAATATTTTTATTATATTGTTTGGTGCTACGGAACCCTGTGTGCGTGTGAGTACGACTCGCACTTGGCCGATTTTTATTTAAAGCATTTACATTGTGTTACATAACAGTTGGAGGAGCCCGTGGGTAAATAACAATAGCCACTCGGGTCGATATTCAGGTTAAGATTGCCTAGGTTGGCCCGTGGATGGGTGAACACTCAATACATACCGAGATTCCTCCGTGTCTCAAAAACCACGTTAAGCCTTTGGTCCCGGCTGTCAATTGTAGATCTTTAACAGTCGTTACAGTCGTCGTTGTGGAGGTCTGATAGGCGGTCGCTCCATGTGAAATACTGGTATTCAGCTGCTGGTTAGACTGGTTAGACCTCAACATAGTTTGGAAAAGACTAGGTAGATGACTTTGAGTAACACACATTCCCCATGTTTCCTACGGACGTTATGAGTTTTGCTATGGAGTCATTAAATATTCCTTCAACTGCTTTGTCATATAAACTTAGGAATTTACATTCTGTTAAATTATCGTTAAAAACTCTGCTATGTCCATCGATAAATATAGCGACAGCTTTTCAATATATCACTAGTTATTTATTAATGCTCCTAATTCTACCCTTACCGCAATCTAAATTATCTTAAGCCTTGACTCAAATACATCTGATCCTATAAAACAGCCACTTTCTACAATTACATAATCTAATTCCCACTAAGTACAACTAGGCTGAGATTGGTCGAACCAGCATATCATAAGCTCTTAGCTTCAATTTAAGTAAAAGCAGCTAGCCTACAATCCTCCCTTGCACCGTTACTGCAGTAACGTGGGCAGTGGGTTTTTGTGCTACCATACTGGTTCTGCGAGTATCTCGGCTGTGGTAGAGCGTCCTTTGAGATAGCGGGGGGCCTAAAATGGCTGTTATATCAGAATCATAATACGAATCACGTTAAAAATTTTAAACTTAAAATGGACTTTGTGGTCATAACCATAAAGACCATTTTAAGAATTTTAAATTTTTAACATGATTCTGATAAAGCTTCCATTTTAGGCACCCAATACTTTGATTTTGAATCAAATCAAATCATTTATTCGCATAGAGATGGAGGTATTGTGCAATTTAGTTAGGTCAGATAGGCAGTCGCTTCAGGTCGTCGAGCTCGATTTGTAGATCTGAACAAAATCCTACACGATCAGCAGTATGGTTTCACCAGGGGACGTTGTACGACTGACGCTGGTGTAACCTTATTAAAGCACATATTTACTGCGTGGGAAGAGTCCCAAGACGCCATAGGAATTTTTTGTGATCTCTCCAAAGCATTTGATTGCGTAAACCACGAGACATTACTCTTGAAACTTGAGCACTACGGACTAGGTAAACTTGCACTTAGTTTGGTAAAATCTTATTTGAGTGATAGACGACAACATGTTCAAATAAATGGTGTCAATTCACAGGGTTTAAAAGTAAAAATGGGGGTTCCGCAAGGCTCAATATTGGGTCCTTTTCTCTTTCTAGTATATATAAATGATCTACCCCATTTATTGAAAAACCAACCTCAAAATATGGTGTTATTTGCTGATGACACTTCCCTAATTTTTAAGATAAATAGACGGGTCCAAAATCTAGATGACGTGAATAATGCGTTACTTCAGGTCCATAATTGGTTCACAGCAAACAATTTAGTAATAAACGAAAAAAAGACTAAATGCATAAGATTTGCTTTACCGAATGTTAAAAGTAGTAATTGTGATATAATATTGAATAAAGAGAAACTAGAATTTGTAGATAAAACGGTTTTCCTGGGGATTACGCTTGATTCAAGGCTACAATGGAGTTCTCATTTAACATCTCTTGCGGGGCGGCTAAGTTCAGCAGCATATGCCATTAGAAAAATCCGTCAATTTACTGATGTAGATACCGCTAGACTGGTCTATTTTAGTTATTTTCATAGTATAATGTCTTATGGCATTTTGTTATGGGGACGGGCTGCAGACATTCAGTCTATATTTATTCTGCAAAAAAGAGCCATCAGGGCCATATATAATCTTCGTAGGTGCGACTCTCTAAGGGAATTGTTTAAGGACATTAACATCATGACGGTACATTGTCAATACATCTATGAAAACATAATGTACGTAAGAAAAAATCTGCATCTTTTTAGTAAAAGAGGTGACAGACACAATTACAGAACTAGAAATAGGAACCAATTAGTTCAGCCAGGCTTCAGACTCGCTAAAGTAGACTCATCTTTCATGGGGTACTGTTTGAGATGCTATAATAAAATTCCACAAAGTATTCTTGAACTCAATGAGACGAAATTTAAAACATGCATTAAACGCACACTTTGTAAGCAAGCATATTACAAGTTGGACGATTATATCGCTGATAAAAATGCTTGGCTCAATGCCGGTCCTGCTCCACAAGGACAGGGACGCACAAATTGATAACATTAAATAGTATTGTTGGAGCTGCTGAAGATTGTACAAATATCTTTGCATTGTATAGAATCAATCTCTTTAGTATTATATAAAGCCCATATTGTGTGAGAACTATGTGCTAAAAAGCTATCGTTCACTGGAAACCTACGTACTTTCTTGACCTGAATGTGCCCTGGCGGTTGAGAGTATGTAATGCTCACTCAAATGTCTCGCTGATGGTGGCGCGTGTGTCGGATCATTTAGTTCCCTTCAAAATGGTTGAGTTGAATGGTGCTGATCTATGCGTCATGTTCGTGAACGGGCGCTGTCAGTGTGACTGGTCATCTCTTAGTTGCCACGGCTTATTTGAATTAATTATTTTTATTTTTTGAATTGTTTTTTTTTTGTTTTTACTGTGGACACTTTTAATGTGCACATCTTGCTACATCGTTCTCACATAGTGTACCATCTCAACATGAATGATGTAACCAAGATTTTGCAACAATTTGCTGATTTAAAAGAGTGTCCATGGAGTTTCTTGCCCGTTCTTCTCCATAGAGATCTACGATAGGGAATGGGCAACTACAGTACTTTCACAGTTTTTATGCCTTGTGACTGGGACTGTAGCTACATTTAATTGTTCTTTGTTTCGACAATTCAAAAGTGCCTGTAACTGGCCTACTTGAAATAAACGCTTTGATTGATTGAAAATTCACCTGAAACCCTATTGAAAATTAACTGAGCTGAATGGTGCTTATCCATGCGTCATGTCCCTGAACGGGCGCTGTCAGTTGGGACTGGTCATCTCTTAGCTGCCACGGTATTTTTACTACTTTGTTTTTAAATTGTTGATATAATCTTTGACTCTGGACGCTCTTAATGTGCACGACTTTCTACGTCGTTCTCACATATATGTATAATCACAACATGAAAGATGTAACCAAGATCTTGTAACAATATTTGGATTGAAAAGAATGTCCATGGAGGTTCTTGCCCACTCTTCTCGCGTGTACATCAAAGCACCTTCACACAACGTCGCGTGACGTGACAATTAACGTGAGGAAAACAATCGAATTATTAAACCGATTTTGATACATTTTCTATAGGACCAATCGGGAAGTATATCCTTTAACATGAAAAAATTTTTCAGATCGGTTTACAAATGACGGAGTTAGGAGGTAACAAACATTAAAAAAAATACAACCGAATTGAGAACCTCCTCCTTTTTAACACATTCGAGTCCACCCCCGTTTCATAGTGCGCATGTGCCATCCCACCATACATATTGCAAGTGGACCCTCCAGGTGGGTCCGTGGCATTACGTTTGCGCAAAAGAGAACCCACCTGGAGGGCTCTCGGCATTAGGTTTGAGATTAAGATTTAAAAGCCTAAAATAAGTGGTAAAATAGAGTTTTCAGGGGGTGTTATCGCTATATTAGCTATCTGTGGGGGTATTTTCATGCCCTAGTAGGGTAGGGGAATTGCAATAACAAAGAAATAAAAAAAATAATGAAAAAGTAAAATCGCCCGCTCTGATCCCGTGACAGGGGTGTTCAACCTTTTGTGAGATTGTCATGCAATATTTTTTTTAATTTAATTTTCGTAATCGCAATTTTTTTTTCTTTTAGATTTTAATAAATAACATTTTATAACTTTTGAATGATTACAAACGTTGCATTTGCATTTGTAGGTAATTTCTTTGACAGTTAGTTTTGTTTGAACCATAAGTTAATGACCACAAGTAGTGCAGTTATTTTAAATACAACATCGATTTAAATCATGGATGTGCTCTTGTCGTACTTCGCGCAACCGTGTTCACACTAAGATGAGCTCGCTCGTTTAAGCTTCACGGTTTATAAACACGATATACAAATATAAATGTTGCAAAAAAAAAACTATTTATAAACAAAACACAAAAAAAGTTAAAATTACTTTCGGAAGTCGTTGCTTTTGCTTGTTTCATCGACATTTTGCATGTTTGAAGTTTAAAGAAACCTAACACGAAGAGGATGGCGGGATCGTAGTCTAGGCAATTTAATTGAAAAATGCTAAGCATTATTTATTCCAAATGTCAAGTCTGTAGCGATAATAGTTTCTGAAATATGTAGCTGTGCGTGCCTGTGAGAGATAAACGGGCAGGCAGACTAAATCTCACAGTAATAAGTATTAGTTTTTGTCTATTTTGATGCCGAACACTAAAAAGCCTCGATTTTGAACTCATTTTCGTGTTCTAAAATGGAAAAATAATTATTTTTAGAAAATATTTAAAATCGTGCCTATGGTTTTTCATCCCTGAAATAGGACCCACCACGTGGGTTCTCGGCATCTAGGAAGAGGTCGAAAATTGATTGAAAATAAAAATGCTTGTAATTTGAAACCACGGCGTATTCTTATTAATCTTGTTAAAATATACAACTGTTTTTATTTTTACGTTATTTGATGCTGTATTCGCTAAGAAAAACCTACATTAAAAATGAGCCCACCAGGTGGGTTGTCGGCATCCCAAGTGCGACTTGAGTGAACCCACCAGGTGGGTTCCCGGCACTGAATGTGTTAAAGAAAATTGGTTAAAAAAACACCAAAAATGCTTAATTAATCTTGGGTGCGGTTGATAGTAAGAACTTATTCCGATTTGTATCTATTTATTACACGTCCCCACATTCTTATCAAAGTTGTGCATCGGAACTAAAAATGTGAGCTGTGGTCCTATCTCGGTAATTAATCATAATCCAGACTGATTGATTAATAAGGTAAAGGAATAGAATAGAATAGAAATAATTTATTTGCATTGAATGTAGGTACATACACGAGTTGTTACAGTTGTAATAAAGGGAAAAATGGGGGTGTAAAGGGTAGAGATTACATATAATGTTAACATTTAACAGTGGGCAGGGCACATTGCTCGCAGAACGGATGGCCGATGGGGCCGAAAAGTTCTGGAGTGGCGACCGCGAACCGGAAGACGTTGCGTTGGAAAGCCTCCCACTAGATGGACCGATGACCTGGTAAAGGTTGCGGGGATCCGCTGGATGCGAGTCGCACGGGACCGGTCAATGTGGCGACACTTGGGGAGGCCTATGTCCAGCAGTGGACGTCTTTCGGCTGAAATGATGATAATGGTGATGAAAATTTAATGAGTAGTGGCATTTTATTGTTTTTACAGCAATGAGTAGGTACTCTCGCCTAATAATTCCGTGTGGCCCGCAGCGGTCGTTACATAGTTTGAAAAGGCTAGGCAAATGGTCAGTGGCGTAGCTATAGCATCACATCTTTAGCTGAATCACTGTCTCTCAAGATACAGGTTACCTAGTTTGAGAGGCAGGGCTTCCCATATTGTGTACAGATTTCAGTTTTTATATTGTATTGCATTGTGTTACTACCAAAGCTCATTTAAACTGTCTTTTTAAAAAAACATGTTTAATCTGTATTGTTTTGAAATAAAGTTATGGTATTATTGTTATATTATTATTCAACTATCTGGTGTCCACGACACAAGCCTCGTTACTTAGTGTGGCACCTAGATGGCGCTGTGTGTATTGTCCAGCGATATTTATTATTATTTTCTTTATTCAATTATATACATATAAATTACATTTTTAAATATTTCTAAACAAATTAATATTAAAAAAACATTATTATTGTTATGTTCATGCGTTTTTTTGGTCGGCTAGCCGGGTAGCCGGGTAGTCGGCTAGCCGGATAGCACGGGCCTAAGCCAAGTGATTATCAGCTGGGTTAGGAGTTAAAGAGGTAGTCATAGGTACAATACGGTTTTGCGTTGTAGCTTGAAAGAGAGATGAGGGTATGTTTATATTATTATATTATTCCTAATAGGGCCCTGTAAAATAAGAAAACCGGCCAAGCGCGAGTTCAACTCGCGCACCGAGTGTTCCGTATAAACTTGTAGGTATTTTGTTACTAAACTATATATTTATCAGACTTTTACCTTTACTTGTACTGTAAGACATTGCTTCTTGCCAAATTTCATGATTCTATTTCAACGGGAAGTACCCATATAGGTTTTGATTCTCTTGTGAAATCGCAAAATCTGCGACATAAACGGTCATATCTTTTGATCGCGTTGACTTACAAGTTTGATTTTTTCACTGCTTCAAGGTGTAGTAAGTTATTTAATATATCTATGGGTAGTAAACTTGATAATAATTTCAGCTTGATACCTCCACGCAAACTAGACAAAAAGGCTCTTGACAGACAGACAACAAAGTGATCTTTAAGGGTTCCGTATTTGCCGACGGAGGTACGGAACCTAAAAATGGGGGCAATTTGAACCCAACCTGCGAAGCCTGAGAAGAACCCACATTACATATTACATTAATACAGTATACGTTCGGTTAAAGCCGCTCGGCTTAGTACAAATTGTGCCGGAGTGACTTTTCACTTTTCAGCAAAAGTAGATGGCAAACAAAATTTGCCACGAAACGGATATTATGTGCTTAGTACTAGCACACCTGAGAGATCATCATTCATCATCATCATTTCAGCCGAAAGACGTCCACTGCTGGACATAGGCCTCCCCCAAGTGTCGCCACACTGACCGGTCCCGTGCAACTCGCATCCAGCGGATCCCCGCAACCTTCACCAGGTCATCGGTACACCTAGTGGGAGGCCTTCCAACGCAACGTCTTCCGGTTCGCGGTCGCCACTCCAGAACTTTTCGGCCCCATCGGCCATCCGTTCTGCGAGCAATGTGCCCTGCCCACTGCCACTTCAGTTTGGCAATTCTTCGGAGAGATCGTATAATGTATTATCTGACATAACATCACGTCTGTAATTAATCCCCGAAGGGTTAGGCAGAGGTGTACCTAATAGTACAACCACATTTCGCCAGTTATGTTTAAGTCATATGTAATAGGAGCGAGCCGATTGCCATCAACTGGGCACAGATCCAGACTCCGTGGCTGCTACTGAAAATTCTTGATGGAAAAACCAAATAAAATTTTGCCCGACCCGGGAATTGAACCCAGGACCAATTGCTCAGCAGTCACGCTTGCGGCTACTAGACCACCGAGGCAGTCATATATAGGGTGTAACAAGACCTTTAACGAAGCCGTCAACCAAGCATTATGTTCATCAAACTAAGTAACTTTACGCAAAAAAATTGCTGGGAAACAACTTTTTTTTTTTGGGGTGAAAAATCAAGTTTTACGGCAGGACTTTTTTGTTCTAGCTAGACCATACCTGGTAAGGTATGGTCTAGAACAAAAAAATGATCGCAATGACGGGGATTTAAGGGTCATGTTTCACCCTTTAAACGCGCCGTCTTGCACCAAAAGAGGAAAATCCAAATATTGTCATTATTGTAAGAATGTAATCAGTGATATTTAATAACATTATGTAATCGATCTAATCATGGGTAAAGTTAATCATGAAAAAAAAAAACGGAAATTATGGGTTTCTTTCCTATAAGTACCGAAATTTTCCCACGAAGTAGATTTAGTGTCCTAGAAAGAAAGAAAGAAACAGTTTGTCTGTTTGTTACCTTTTCACGCCTAAACCACTGAACCGATCATCCAAAAATTTTGCATATACGTTGTCAGGTGTACGGAAACGGACATAGGGTGACTTTCATCCCGAAAAAAGGACTGTTCCCGAGGAAAAAACAATAACGTTCTTATGATAATAGATGGCACCACGTGTCCTTCGAATCATGATTGAATTAGGTATATTATTACAAGCATAGTACAACCCAAATTTATTGTCAAATTTTAAATTTACGCGAGCAAAGCCATCGATATGAAGAGACTGTGTTGACATTGGAACCCTCGGGTCTTTGGATACTTAAAGCGTAGTACTGGCACCTCCACGGTTAGGTGGACAAACAGGGCGTCTGTTTGTCCACCGCATCCACAAAGGAATTGGACGAGCGGAATGCGGTAGATGTTACTTAGGATTTTTAGAAATTCTTCCTCCAGAGGCGTTAGTATAATGTAAATTAAGTTGTTTGTATGGAAATTAATTAATTTTGCCGATGAGAAATTTGTTGTGTATCTGCATTGGTAAGAAAGCAAGGCAATTCAAATTCAAAATCTTTAATTCGAGCTGAGGCTCATCTATGGTTAGTAACATAATCCTTAAAAACTAAGTGTTAGTAAACAACACGCTATGGCGACACACGGTGATCTCTTTGGAGTTACTGGCACTAGAAAAAAAATTAGTCAATAGCTTAGAGGCCAGCTATGACAAGGGATCACCCAGGTGGACAAAGGTGAGCCGTTGCATGTAAAAAAAACTTTCCCCGGTTCACTCAGGTGATCTCACGAGGTGGACGGTGGGTAAGAACTGACACAAGAGCCGTCTGCATAAATTAGCAAGCATTTAAAACTTAGTTTTCGGGGGTGCTAAACTTGTGCAATGACTGACAGTCACACAGGATTGGCATTGCCTGGTCTGAGTTGTCGCCCGACCAGCCAGGTCCAAAGAGGTGGCGCGCGCCTTCATGGAGAACGTGCGGTCGCTGGATAGGCCGCACTTAGTGACGGGGCCCGCCGGGAATGGCGGGCTGATACCGGGGCGCGAATGTACTAGTATCTCCCTGGCACCGACACATGGTAGTAAAATTATTGGATTGTAACGTTTATTAAACAGGGTTTTTGATGGTTTTGAGTCCGACATAATCCTCCGCTCGCCCCAAACGGAGGGTATCCTTGTAGATTTTCCCACAAAAAAAAAAGGATTGGCATCACTTCATCTCATTTTTATAAGCTGATCCTGATCCGGGGCGAATGCCGTTACGGTGCATATGAGTGTAGTTTGCAATATGAAGTTCATAGAAATAATGGTGAATGGCTTAAATTGAGGCGATGCTGTTTCGCTGAAGTATTTACACGTGTTCGTTGTCAATCTATTATCAGACTAATCAATCATTATTCTCACCCTTTGTGTACACAAACCTAGGATAGACCGCGACGGTTATCAAAATAAATACTGAACAAAGGTAAAAAAAAACAAAATCAATGTCATTATCGCTTTATCACCTGATATCATAATTAAATGTGTTTAATGAACTTGGGTGCGCTCCCAGTATCTGTAATTAGGTAATTCTTAAGATAATACGATGAATATATAAGACTGGAGTTTTTTGGTTGATGGAAAGAGCAAGATGTGGTCTGCTTTAGTGTTGTTGTCGGTGATCGGGTGTGCGTTGGCTGGGCCACCAGTCAGCAGGTCCAGAAAAGACATTGAATCTTTCAAGGCCTTCCTGGAAAGGAGCAGACGAGGTTTGTACTCATTTTAAATTTGGTATTAAGATCGTGAGAGACCCTTGCCGGGTTACCATTTCCAAAAAGTCCTGACAAAAACCTGAATATTTTTGATTGGAGCAAAGAGTAATTGAGTTTGTCCATTAGGAATTTCTCATTAGCATCTGGAAGATCGTTGGTCCTGCGCCTGATCCATCGGGTCCTATCTGAATATGAGAGTATAGGAATAGGCACATGTGGTCTATAATAATTTTTGATCATCATCAGCCTAGCCTTTTTCCGACTATGTTGGGCTCGGCTTCCAGTCTAACCGGATACAGCTGAATACCCAGTATTTTAAATGGAGCAACTGCCTATCTGACCTCCACAACCCGTTTAGTACTGGTTAATAATACGATATTACCTCCTAAGACTGATCTCCGTTGATAATGGCCGTTATTGATTCTTACTTCGACGAGCTTGCATCTGACCACCCATACCGCTGCAACGAGTAACTTTAGTTGGCCTGCCTTCTTTTACATCTTTAAGGCAATTCGAAAGGAAGCAAACTGCCTTACGTGCCCCCTGTCTTTTTAATTAGCTAACTTTATTTTGTAAACAATTAGGCACTTACCGATTACAACGCAATAATTTTGAGATAAGGACTAATCCCAGACAGATTTGTTCAACTGATTGTTGATTTAACGTTAGGTAATCATATTTCAATTAAACGCCATACAGCCAATGATATACGCCTAAAACATGATTTAATTTAAAACGTGGGTTCTCGTGTTTGTAAAAGATAAGAAGAACCCTTCTATTTTAAGATGATGAAACGATGATGAGGTAATAATTAGGAGTACTTAGGACTGGTATAAGGAGAGCTCCTAATAACATTCGTTTTCAGTAATGAACCTACACGCCATAAAAAAAAAAAAGAAAAAAAAGAGTAAATAAAATGTTTCTATCCTAACTTTTATGTCAAGATTTTCACTTATCCATTTATTCTCCAACAGATGATGGCATCAGGCTAGAATCCCGCATGCTCGCCAACCCCAAGGCCTCGGTGTGGGAGAACAGCGGCAAGTACCAGGGCGACATCCTCCTCAATGATGAGCAGGCTGACATGATGCTCCAGCAGTACGCCCAGGGCAGGAACGCGTACATCTGGCCCAACACCAAGTGGCCTTTGAACACCATCGTCTACGAATTCAACAATGAATTTAGTAAGTAGAATAGAATACAGATACGTGCAAAATACTAGCGACAGGACAATGCTAACCAAAACATCTTTTGTATGGGTCCATGTATCTTTAATAGTTTTCCACCTTTTCTCAGAACAATGAATGATAAAAATAACTGCAAAAAAAAAAAAAACTACACGAATTATTGATAAGTAAATGTTATTACTCTGTAAGAGAATTTCTAGATGACAATACATTGAAGCGAATCCATTGAATTAGTAATTTGACATAAATATTTTACAACTTCACTAAATTAATCATAATGTGTATTGCACGACAATTGGATGTATTATAATGTAACTGCATATTTACCAAACTTGTGACATGAATTTTGTATGCCTCAATGGAGAGACATAGCAGACTTGCCTGTATTTAACACATCTTATGAACCTATGATCCACAATAAGTTACTTAAATTTGAATGCTTCGCACGGTTTTTGACAAAACAATGGTTTGTTATATGTATATTATGTAAACTGATTATTGTGAACTCGTAAACTTTCCGAAATAAAACAAAGACCGCATTAGAATCCGTTGCGTAGTTTAGGATAGCATCGCGGTCACACAGGCTGACGTAAAAGCTACATACTTCAATTTGTTTTATAGATAGATAACGATAGAACACAAACTAGTAACTTAAAAAATCACAAGTAATTGATTGATTTGGAGCTAAAACTTTGTACATTGTAATTTTGTAAACCATTCAAGGTTTTATACCTGACTAGTATTTTTTTCTGTAGCAGTGTTTACACTCCGATTCAGTTTTCATGAACACAACACACTCATTAAGATTTATGACAATGATGGACACACTAAGAGTGATGAATGATCACTAACTTTCCACCCGCCTTAACGATGCTCCTCTGCATCATTTCAGCCACCGCCCAAATCAACGCTATCTACGCCGGTATGAGGGAAATCTCTGCAAGGACCTGCATCCGGTTCCGTCGCCGTAATGCTAATGAGTTCAACTACGTCAGGATCACTGTAAGTATACCTATCTATACATTACAAGGTATTAGTAGGTACGTAACATTAAATTATCTAGCGATACTCTGCAGACGTCATGGCTATCGGTATCTAAACAAAAAAAGAACTGATTTCATGTTCTTTTGGTATATTGTGTTTGTATTGTGTCTGCGGAGTTTGACAAGCTAAGTTGACCTTGTGCATTATTAGTGGCGGTACTTTTTTACAAGTTTGCTTGTCTTATGGGCTTACCGTATTTTTTGCCCCTAGGCACGCCACTGCACCATAAATCATCTACATTATCCCGCCTGTTTAATTCAGGTTCTTACATCATAATTATATAAGTAACTGGAGTCGGTGCAACCTAGACAGGTGACCCTTGAATACATCGGTTGTCTAGTAGCCATATTCTTTTTTTATATTTTCATTATATTCTCCTCCTTTCAAACCTAATGATTGCACAAGAATGGAAGTTGACATGATTTTGTGAATTTGAAGAAATGAAGACTTCGAAATTTTTTATTCGATTGATGATTATAATTTATGCTTTTTGTTGTTGTTTCTTAAAATTATTATAATCGTAATTTCTTAATCGCTCGCCGTATAGTTTTATGAGTTTGCTGAAAAACGATTAGATATCGATCTGGGTGTTTAAGTTGCTTAGTCAGGCGACAAATAACCAATTCTATTACATTGACTCTTGTTTTGTATTTCGTTTCGGTACCTAAATAATCTAGGGCCATAAAATACCAAAGATATATTTTAGCTATAATCGGTTTGGTATAAAAAGTATTTATATATTATTTTGTATTTATTTATGTATTACTAACAATGTGTTCAAGAATTATCTTCAATGAAATAGATCTTCCATATCTTTTAAGTAAATATTCACTCCCATTTCATTGATTTCACACTTCACACTACTATACATCACACTACTATATTTCTTTTTATCTATATTTTATTGGTCTCCTTCTCCGGCTCCATCTATCAATACCAATAGTATTGCGTTGAATACCAGGGTCTAAACCATGTTTTCCCTCAATTTGCAGGGTAGAGCCGACGGCTGCTACGCCAGCGTTGGTTTCTGGCACACATGGGGCATCCACACCCTGAACTTGGCCCGCGACACCCCCGGCCGCGGCTGCTTCCACCACACCGTCATCATCCACGAGTGGCTCCACGTCGTCGGCTTCTTCCACATGCAGTCCACCCACAACAGGGACGACTGGGTTCGCATCATGTGGCAGAACATCTGGCCAGGTGAATATGCGTTTCTTTGAAAAAATCTGACTTCCATATTTAGGGAGAACACCCGAAAGGTGATTTTAAAGACTGGTACAGTCAAAGGATTAGATATGCTGTTATTTAGGGTAATTACGGGTTGCACACTTGGATGAGACTGGCCAGGAGAATGGAGATTGATACTGAGAAAGAGATGGCTATAGTGGCATGAGTGAGATGATTGACACTACTACTAGGGCTGCGGAAGATGATGACGAAAAGCACAATTTGTCAATAATATTCATGTATGCCTATACATTTTAACTTATCACAACTTGTGAAATATTACGCAAATGGTCTGATTTATGAATCTACGTTTGTATATTTATGACCAGCAGTGACGAACTGGCCAGGTCGCGTCACATTATAAAGCAAAAATGTATGCGTTCTTTAAAGAACGTATAAATTTTTGCTTTAATCTCTATAGATTACGTAGGATTTTCCTGTATTGAGAACGATTTGAAACATCAAAGGCTTTGGAGTGAAGCCGCAGACAACAAAAGTTTATAGAATTATGTTATTCATATTAATGTAGATTATAGGATTTAGATAATCTAGCTGATTGTTACTGATAAGTTGAAATTGTACTCGTTGATAACCTTTGCCATATCTTTGCGTGTTTATGGCAATTTTATTCGCAACATATTTTTCATTCATAAATATTCGATAATTTTTTTTGTTACACTATGATGTTGATGATAATGACTTCAGAACATTATTGAGTGGTCAGTTTCCCTTGCATCGGTAGTTCATATTATTATTAATTTCGCTGATTGCGTAGTTTTCCGGAAAAGTTTCTAGTTGCGTAACCTCGACAGTATCTGATCTAGTGATCAGATACTGAGATCAGTGTTATTCTCTACTGGCCTATGTAATAGCATGGCGTTCCTGTTATCTTCCACAGGCATGGAACACAACTTTGACAAGTACGGCACTAACATCGTCCACAACATGGGTCTCCCCTACGAATACGCCAGCAACATGCACTACGGCAGATTTGGCTTCAGCACCAACGGACAAGCCACCATGCTGCCCATCTTCGTAAGTAACAGCATATACTTTTAGACTCCTTATGTTATTGGATCCATAAAGTATTACAGTAAAATCGTATAAACTACAATTTCTTAAAAGGCCAGGACCGATTTGAAGATGGGAAATTCCTAATATTCGTCAGCTGCAATGCTATTCCTGCCATTTTTTTTTCATTAACCATTGCATCAATGCTTGAATTTGATATTTAATGAATATTCCCAATAATAATATACTTGCTCCATTTTTCCAGAACGACAATGGTCTTATGGGCCAGCAGCAGTTCGTGACTGGCTGGGACTGGCTCAGGGCCAACAGGCATTACAACTGCCCCGGAGCCTGGAGCGCCGAAATCAACGCTGAGGAACTTTCCAAGGGTGTTTCTTATGAATATGAGTACGTACCTGAAGATGATGCCGTAATTGAAGATATCCAAGAAGAAGTTGCCGAAGATATGCCCCAAGAAGAGGTCCTTGTAGCAGATATGCCCCAAGAAGAAATCGTCGCTGATGAAGTATCCTTCGTTGACGATGCTCCTCAAGACCAATAAACTAAGTACCCACATATAACAGACTGATTTGCAAATAAAAATATATAAGAACAAGTTTTTATTTATTCATTTGATTGATACTTCTAGGTTAATTAACAAAAATATAAAAAATTACAACCAAAACTAAAAATAAGATTTCGTTTTTAAATACAGTGATAAAATAATTTTAACTAAGACGTTTCATTTTTATGTACCTTTATCACCACTTCAAATCATCCACTTAACTAACTTAACTAACTAACCAACCTAACATAAGGGATAGGAACTCAAATTACACATTCATTTAGTATGACATGTCTCCAGTCCTGTGCCTACCTAATCTAACTCGTGCTGGAACGTCCATACCGATCTGTTCCGATTTCCGGTACCCGGTTCCAAAGGGGCTGACGAAGTAGACTGAGACACACCGGATGAATTCAGGATGGATGAAATGGCGACAGGTCACCGACACAACTGGCGTACCATGGCCTCAAGTTACCCGCGAAAATATTCAAGTCGTGGTTAAACCTGTTCTACTGCTACTGTATGGATCAGGATGCTCGGCTGTGAAGAAATTGGATGAAAGAAGATTGCATTTAGTGGAGATGAGAATTTTGAGGTGAATGTGTGGAGAAGGGACTCGTCTGTCTTCGTATGAACTTATGCTGAGGAGGGATGAAATGCATATGATTTGTAGGCTGTAGCTGTAACTACCTACACTACCTACAGTTCGGCTGCTCCGAAGATTGCCGAGGTTTGCCGAGCCGTGCGGCTCGCGCCGCAGTGTAAACTTTTATTTTATTCTAATGTAATAAACTTTAATAATTGTTAGAGCTGTGTTTATTGTGAAGAGTACCCCAAACCACCAATACACACATACACTCTACAGACTAAAAGAATGATGAATATAAGTGTTGATGAATGGAGAGAGAGAGGGGAAATCCAAAGAAACGATGGATGTTTTGTGTGAGGAATGATATGAAAGAAAAAGGAGTAAAAGCTAGCGTGACGCCAAACATGGCAACAGTGGTAAGAAAACGTCCAAACAGCTGAAGTAAAAGTTGGGTGCTATCAATAAATCAGTAGAACATTTGCCACGGGACCCCGAACACACAGAACACGTATATATAAAGAATCAGTTAGAAATACGTGGAAAACAAGCTCAGTTATCTGTATCATAAAACAGAAACATGCGAGTTCGTAAAATTGTACCTAATAATAGGTTTTTCCGTGAAAAATACTTGTCACACACAAAATTAATATGATAAAACCAAATTGCGTCAATTTAATTGTAGTTACATATTTACAACTTTTCCGGGCGGAAACGCAACAAATTAATGCAAATCTGTAAATGGTACATCCTCCAACACCAAGACTACCATTGAAAATCACATCTAACGGAAGCCTGAAAGCTGAATTAAAATTGATCATAAGCATAATAACTGCCTCTAGCAACCAAGGGGCCAAAAAACTGAATGCGTTTTAGAGTCGGCGTCTCTCTTCCCTGGAATGTGGTTTTTTTAACAAGTGATTGACTTGTCAGCTGCTGGTTGAATAATGGGCTAATTCTATGACAACAGTTCAATAACTGTTGTCATAAAATTACTGTGTGCTACATCATCTAACCTAGCTCCAATGAGCTAGGTTAGATGATGTAGCACACCAAATTCATAAGGCCCTGTATTAAAAGGTTTGGCTATTCTATGCTCTTCATTTATTCCGAACAAGGTTTTCGCTTCTGCGATTGCTAAGAGTACTACCTACCTACTTTTATCATCTGAAACCACTGAATATGATGTAAGATTTAATTTTAAACTTATATTGTCACTTACGGGTTGACTCAGTCAACAGCGACAGCTTGCAACAGCGTCGAAATATTGGGAGCTCAAAATAATGGACTATTACGGAAGATACCCCGTAAGCAGCGACTGATCAAGAGTTCTGAGCGTCCTAGACTAATTACAAGGACGCGCCCCGTCAGGTGTGTCACGGACGGACGGCCTAAAAAATAGTTAGTGAGTAGAGTACTGTAGTAGTGTGAAAATTTTAACATGGTTCATACTACCTATAAAAGTTTTCAGATCGATCTGCAAGCGAAACTAACGTTGTCCTTTAATCTGCATGACATTCAACCTTAGGGTGGCAAACCTTTTTTTAAGCTGACCGTACATAAAGGCAAAGTACCTAGTACGCATTACAAGACCAAAATCAGGCCAAGTGACTGCAGGCTACCATGCAGAAAACCAAATCCATGTCGTGTTTGGCCGCATGATATTTATTTAGTTTTATGTTTTGTCTCGGTCTAGTTGAAATATGTAGGGTAGATGCAATGATGCTAGATTAATGAATGCGAAGACACGATTTCAGCGCGCCCCCCCTGATCCTCGCGCCCTAGGCTGCAGCCTAATTAGCTTAAGGGTTAATCAGGCCCTGCCCGTAAGTGACAATTTAAGTTTAGTTGTAACCCGTGAAAGCTTAAACAAATATTTAATTAGTTACACAATTAAACTTGTAAACACACATATGTCCAACTCAATCAAAAGCCTTAGCATAAGCAAAAGCCTTACTTAGATCCAAATTAGAATTATACTGTTTCTACTTTATAGCAGCTGGTTGGCGGAGCGCGGAGGCTGGTAGCTGCCACATTTTCTGCAAGCATTCGTTAAAACTAACGAAATACTTAAAACTAATACTTAATTTGTTTTTACTTGAAGTATTCATTCGATGACAAAAGCAGAAGCTAATATTAAAATCGGTTTCTCTCTTGTTTCAATTGAAGTGAAACAAATGAAGTATCCAATCATGGATGCACCAGCCTTTAATGATAAAATCTGTAAACAATTATCTGATGTCACAATTAATATTGGTAAACTTAATCTTAAACATGTTGACATACTTAATTTCGATCTGATTTACAAATGATTTATATGTATTTTTGTTAAAACAAACAACAACAAAAAAGTGACATCATGTTATTCCCGATAATTTCTAAGAATAAATGAAAACACACTAAGAGTGGATTACCAAAATGTTTGTGCCTAACTTTCCGAGAAAAATTTTGAAGAGATTTAGAAGTCGCAATTCCTAATAGAAGCATTTGTTTGCGATTATGACTAACAAGAAGAAAAGACGTGGATTATTAAAAACAAAAGAAAGATGATATGGCTAGCAAGGAGACGACTACTGAGATAACCGTGCGCTGAAATGATAGGATGGAAGAAGGAACTTGCTGCACCGCGCCGAGTCGCCGACCTTAAATAAATCTGGACAATGGCTTTGGATTAGGATACACAAAAAAGGCAAAAACAATGATAATATTGGCAATTCTGCAATTTCAGATCTTCAAGGTTATGGTGGAACTACATCACAAATATTAATACGGGCACATATTATCATTTTCGGTCATGGAAGTCAAACGCTGTTAGAACCCAATAACACTTTGTCTAACCCGGGAACTGAACCAATGGGGCAGTATAAGCATAAGATAGTGATGATGATTGAATTTGATCGCTAACCCTATACCAAACAACAACGAATATACCGAAGTCTAATAAACAGATAAAAAAATTAGCACTTAGCACAATAAACACGGATAAACAATAGATTTTATTGCAGTTCAAATCCGAGTCACCAAAGTATTTCAGTTATAAATTGATAACATCAACAGTTTATCTATATAGATGCAGATAATTGTTTGAATAAAAAGCTGGTTTCTGGGTTGTGAGTACATTATAGTGACAGGTTCTTGGGGATCAGTATGTTGCGAATTTGTGTAGTTCTCGTAGGGCTTGGCCTGGTCAGTTTGGTGGCGGCCAGCCCCGCTACAGTGAGGTCGAGGAAGGATATTGAAGATTTCAGACAGTTTTTGGAGAATATCCGGAATGGTATGTGTTAACTTTAAAATATTTTATTGTGATTTTTTTAATTTATTTGTTCTTTAAATTCAATTATATGTTAATTTAAAAAAAAAAACGGCAAAAACACTCAAATGTCACAAAGCTTATAAAAGTTTAGTTATCTTAATTTTCATGGGGGTTGGGGCCGTTTGGTGTTGAGCTTTAGCATCATACAATTTCCCAAATTGGCTCGTAATCCGTACAGACTTATACTTAAGTTACAAAAAAAAAAACACAACTTAATTTTTTAAAGGTACAATCTCTCCTATAAATTCGTCAAAATGGCACTTTTCCACCAAACCCTTATAATTCAATTTCAACTTTTTAAATTCTTGTTTTTTAATAGTCATTGAACCCTAGTTTGTCCTTTCAGTATCCCCCAATATTTTCTGTTTCCTCTCCGTAAATATTTGGCAAGTTTGACTTTGCTCAAAATAGTCTAACAGACAACAATACCAAAGTTATCCACACAAACGAAGGTAAATAACCTGTCCACAAAGAGATCGAAAGTGAAGATGGAAAGATAAGGGTGATAAACTTATCCTTGCCTTGATAAAAATGCCAAACACCCTCCTAGGTACCCAAGAATTTAAGTACCTACAGGGATTTACCCTCCCCCCTAAGCCCCATTATGTAAAAACGTTCCTTAGAGTTAAGAAACGTGTAAATATAAAAAAAAAACAATGTTTTAATAAAGGGCATGAGTCTTTCTTTTAAAGCAAACGACATCGCTCGTTTGCGATTTGTCGAAGTAATTGTAATGACGAATGCACAACATATCGACAATAGGAATTAAGTAATAATTTTCCTAGCAAAGGACATAGTATCGTACGATTCAGTAAAGCTTTGCAGGGTGAAATTAAATACAATTTTTTTTTGTAATAGGAAATGGAAATGCCGAGCGATTCCAAGCGAGAAAGAGGACTCTCCCGTTAGCCAACGCTGAGGAACTAAGCGGCAAGTTCCAGGGCGATATAGTCCTGGACGAAGAAGACTATGCGGAGTTGCTGCAGGAGTATGCTGTAGGTCGCAGCGCCTACAGCTCGTCTTCCATCGGACCCTGGCCTAGCAACACCGTCGTTTTTGAGTTCGTCGACGGAGAATTTAGTAAGTTTCATCTATGTCTTGTTCAGTTTAGTAATCCTTGTTTAGATCTAAATTTACAGGATATTTTAGGGCCTCTTTTGTCCACAAACCACTGATTACCTAGCACATGAAAATAGATACCTACAGATGCAGATTTGATTGATATCTGCAGGCGGTGCAGACCAAGATAAACCTATAACCGAAAACGAAACTCAATCGACAAAGCAACAGGGCCCTATACTTAACTGTGATTTTTTTGGTCAAAAATACTAATATATGTTGTGAATGCTTGCCCATATTGGCCCACTGCTGGGAAAAGGCCTTCCAACGGTCAAAATTCTGCACTACTTCATATAATGATAAAATAGGAAATCATATAGTTTCACCACGATTATCATTACTACTCATCTCACAACTACCACTAATCATTTTATTGCCCTACGCAGTGACGATTAATTTGCGGAAATATCTTACCATTTACCTTAGTCATGGCCATATTTGATTTTACGATCGATAAATATCGCAAATTAGATAAAAAATCTTCAAAGAATATTAGGTAAGAGGTACCATATCATTTTGTTTTGTCCTGTGCGAGACAAATAAATACTTATTCTTTCTTTCTTTCTATTGTTTTGCAAACAGGAACAGTACACTAAAAGTAAGGGTCTTCAAAAATAACCTCATTTCAGGATCACGAATAAAAAACAAATGGTTATTGTAACCACAATAAATGTGTCACTGAACTGACTCATTTCGTCAATGAGAACTTTATCAAAGGGAACCATAGACATTGATTATCATATCATTGATGTTTAACAAATAAACATATCAAAAGATATAGATAAAATAGTCATTTGTATAAATGCAATCAAAGATTACGATTCCGATAAAATGCAATATAAAAATACTGCATGTGTTGAAAGAGAGCAAAACCCCAGTTTATTACTGGTAAAGATTGCAATATTATTGGTCTATAAAATACTAAATATTTCATTATAAAGATTAAATTGATTATGACTATGGTACCACTCTAAACAGCAAGATCTCTTAGGATCTTAGTCTCTGTAAATAGAATTAGAAAAAAAACTAACGAAATGTTGTTGCTTACAGATGACGCACAGAAAGCCGCCATTTGGGAAGCAGTTAGGGACATTGAAGCACATACCTGCGTGAAGTTCCGGTACAGGACAGCATCGGACACCGTATATGCAAGACTTACTGTAAGTACCGTTTCATTTTTAACAAGAATAAAATCATACATCTTGTTAAAGACAAAAACCGACTTCTAAAAAAACACTAAAAAGTCTAAAATAACTTTACTTTCGGAAGTCGGTGTCTTTGTTTGTATCTTTTTTGCCACTGACTTCCGAAAGTAACGTTATTTTAGACTTTTTTAGTGTCTTTTTAGAAGTCGGTTATGTTTTCGCAAGCAAGTTTTTAATTTTACCCTTTTTAATTGTAGTATACCACATAAATTCTTGTCATGAATTAGTTTTTACATTGTAACTAGAAGTTAGTTAAAGTACTCGTCAAGACGAATCATACGAGCCCAAACTCGATGAGGTTTTGTCGTTTTATAACGGTGTTCCTATGGCCACCGTCCAGCTCCATCATCAGACACTGGATATATGAATCATACGAGCCCAAACTCGATGGGATTGTGTCATTTTATTACGGACTACCTGTGACCACCTTCCAGTTCCATCACCAGACCCTTGGTACCATCTAGAGACAAAGTGCTCGACAAGATGAATTATACGAACTCAAACTCGATGGGGTTATGTCGTTTTAATGGAGTTCCTATGGCCACCTTCCAGCTCCATCATCAGATCCTGGTTACCATTTAGGACTACAGTACTTGTTAAGACAAATCAAACGAGTCCAAACTCGACGGCGTTGCGTCGTTTTATTACAGAGTTCGTATGGCCACCTTCCAGCTTCATCATCAGATTAGCTCCATGTCATCATAATATTGCATTGTCTTGCAATATACACTTGCGTGCAAAATTTCAGCTCAATCAGAAATCGGGAAGTGTGTCAAATTTAACTAGCAAGTATCACGCGACGTCGCGTGATGTACATCAGAGCGCCAGCACGCGACGTCGCGTGATGTGACAATTAACGTGAGGAAAACAAACAAATTCCTAAACCGATTTTGATGAAATTTCTATGGGACCAATCGGGAAACATATCGTTTCAGATGAACAAACATAAAAAAAAAACCCACCGAATTGGGAACCTCCTCCTTTTTAAAGAAAGTCGGTTAAAAAGTGAATGAAAAGAACATAATCCACTGGATCAAAAGAGCTTAAGTTAGATATAAACAAGCTTAATGAATCGCAAGATATGGGTTGAGCACGATTACAGTGAAATTGAAGACTTAAATAGCACAATCCTGGCAGTAAAAATCACAAACTGGCTTAAATATTGTGATAAACAATATTGTCCTAACATATCTTTAAATAAAGTATTACTGTTGAAATATAAACTGCACTAGTAACGTTCATTACACCGTTATTTGTAGTCCTGATCAGGGGGACTAATATGACGTCTTAGAGCAGGAGTAATTCCAGTGTGGGAAAGAGACAGAGCTATACAGGTCGTCTAGCGCTATCTCTATCCTGGTGGCCTACCAAGGCCACCAGGATCGCAAATAAATAGCATAAGTCTTCGTTCTTTTCAAGCCTATCTATGAGATAAAAATATATAACTTTATCCCATCAATTAATCATAGACAATCCCACAGGGTGAACCAAGCGGATGCTACGCGAACGTAGGCCACAGGATCTCTCGAGGGGCCCACCAACTTAATCTGGCCCGCAGTGCCGTCGGCGAAGGCTGCTTCAGACACGCCACCATCGTGCACGAGTTCATGCACATCCTCGGTTTCCTCCACATGCATACCACCTTCAACAGGGACGAGTACGTCAAGATTTATGAGCAGAACATTGCTCCAGGTATGTCTGGGAAAAAATAGATTACAATTGCTGAATTGATCTCAAGTAAAACAGGAATCGGGAAATAGGAAGAGGTGTTTCTATTTGTTCGTTGTGTAGTCAAAGAATTATTTATTTACTTTCCATATAGGAGTGTACATAGGCTGACTTATTGTAACAAGGCTTTATCTACCAGTTATGCTTTGGGTTCAATAGGACAAAGGAGTATTTCAAACATGGCATGTAGGACCATTATGGGTCAATGACATTCCTTAGCTTTGACTTTCAAGGTCTATAAGATTACTACATGTTTTTGATTTTTCAGCAAGATCGAGTTACCTACTGTCAATGTTGATGCAATTTTTTCTGGTTCTATTGTAAAGTTCCTATAATGTAATTTCCAGGCACTGAACACAACTTTGACTTGTACGGAGCTTCCAAAGTTGACAACTTGGGAATAGACTACGACTATGTTAGCTGCATGCACTACGGACCGTACTCATTCACTGCTAACGGGGCGCCGACTATCGAACCCCGGCTGGTTTGTATATTTGGATACTTAAATTTTCTATAAGAGCTACAGTAATTTTTACTGCCATTTTTATTTTTAGTGGGATAGATAAGCGTTTTTTAAGGAGCTACTCTTTCTCATTATTATAAGCTTCAACTTTTTCTACTGTCTGTACTGCTTTTTGTACTGTCGTTCCTAAGATTTTTCAATATTATTATTAGACTATAACTTTTACTTTTCTTCCTTCAGAGAAACGCCGGCAACATGGGCCAGCGTGACTACATCACCGACAGTGACTGGCTTCGCATCAACAGATATTACAACTGCCCAGGCGCATGGAACTGAACTTAAACCAATTACTTTTACCCCAACCTATAACGCTTAGTAAACTGTACGGCTTTACAATGAAATAATGTAAATATGAGTATTATTTTTTATTATTATACGCTTTTTCTATAAAAATCATCTGTATCTTTTACTTTCAATTTTTTTCACGTCTTCAATTGTATTAATAAAACCTATGGGAAAAATCTTCTTCTAATGGAAAAATAACTAATAAAATACCGCTACAAGTAATTATAAAGAGTTATTTATTCAATTGACTATATTATCGAGCTTATTAAGTTACAAGAGCTTCTGAATAAAAAGTTCTCAAAAATATCGGTGCCGTCAGTGACGACTTGGGTACAAGCAAAAGAAATCCACAAACCAACAAGATATTATTTACAAAACACACAAGCTGACTTTTTGTAAGTGCTCCCGAGGGGTTTTGGCGACCTACATGTTGTCGGGAACACATGACGATGCGTCTGCGGCTTTGATCTCAACGAATCATGCGCCCGCGCCGCTCGTACACTGTCGCAGTAAATTTTGTCAGGACAAATTTCGACTCTTTGAAATTGTTGAGATTTAAACGCAACGGGCGCTGATTTAATCAGATTTATTAGGTTTTAACTACAAGAATGAATGAGTGCTGAAGTCAGCTATAATGTAGGTGTTTTGATTGGTAAGTAAATTGCTTAAGATGGCAGTTATTGCAGCTTTAGCGTTCTGTATGAAGAAAATAAACTCTTGTTATGGCGAATGAGCTTTGTAAGAATGTCGGCCTACTTATTTGGTCCTTCCATTTTTTTCTTTTAAAAATAATTAATTTTAGAGATAATTATTCTTATTGACCTTTGACATTTAATACACAATGGATAGTAAATAATGACCTATCTACATCCAGACATAAAACCAATCACTAAACCTTGACAGGTCACGGTCTGGTGACGCGACTGTTGACAGCTGTTACGCCGACAGTGATGCGCAGGAGTTGAAACCGATACCCCGCGATACCGCCATCGGCGCAGGCGTGGTGGTCGGCTATTTACGAAGTTTCGCGGAAATTCGACGGAACATGCCGAAAGTATTATGTTACTAGGATGTAGTTAGGTCTTTTTCGAATTGAGTCATGAAACAATTGAACCTAAATCTCATGTTAAAGGATATTTTTTTTAGCTAAGTTTTAATTTTCTTCGGAATGACGAAAATCTATGTGCATTTAGAGATGTGAGTGACAGCGGGTAATATATCTACGTCAGATTATTTTTTCATTCATACCGATTCATACAGGTAAGGTAAGCTCATAAAACGAATTGTGAACGATATAAAAAAATAAGTAGACGTTAAGTTGCTAAACAGTATTTTTTTGTAGCATGTGTTTTATCTTTAGCTACAAAAAAAACTGAACAGGAGTTGCCAAAAAATGACATGTCAATAACAAAGATGACTTAAAACCCCAAGAGAGCGAAATCGGCGTCAAACAAACGGTTACACCAGAACACTATGAAAAGCTTCCACTGACAGGCACTTAGAGAATTCAGAAAAAAAAAGATAAAAGTGTGTCCGTAAAAAAGTGTCAAAGTTTAACGACATTATCGACGTAAAAAAGTTAAAAGCCGTCAAAGAGCGAACTATTTTCGTACGAATGTTTCCAATTAAGATTATAGTTACGGCCACAAATTACTAATTTCCTGAGGAAATATCTGATTATCTATTATTTTTATCTTGAAAATTATTTGTAGGTTTACGAGCTGTTCGGCACAGATTACAGATTTTTACATAAAGAAAGCCCTGACTTGAAAAAATCTTCGGTTGAGATGATCTAATTATACATGATCATTTTATTTATTATTATAGGTTTTAATTTTTTCTAACTATTAGCTGCAATATTTAGTTCGGTACTTTAATGCCAAAAACCTTACCTTTAAAAATATTTAACAGAATTAATGAAAGTACAAGGGAATTGCACAAGGCTCAGTCCTTAGCCCATTTGTTTTTATGCCCTAAAAAGAATGTAATTTTTCTAAAATACGTTTTATTTTTTTAATTATGAACTTAATCATCTTTTAACTAACTTTAAACTTTTAACTGTTTTTTTTTTCAAAGGAACAGAATATATGTATATATAGGATTAAACCGTTGAGGTTTTTGGACACAACACCCTCAAAAAAAGTGTATTAGTTTAGAACGCGGAGTGTGTGACACAATGTCAGAAATTAGAGCTCCTTTTTTACGGCGGCGGCGCTTACCTCCGTGGTGGCATTCTTCCGGATGCGCTTGCGCCGCGAATCGCACGACTCGTTAGTTTGGGAGCCCATTAATTTAGCGAACACGTCAACACAAGAGTGGTCGGCGATGGGCCGCAACCCATAATTATGTTTCGGTGATTAATTATCATTATACCAAATATTTTTAAGGATTCGGCGTACGGTATTCAAGTCTGATTTTACGAGTTCCATTTTTGGCATTTAGCTATGAAACTCTGTGTCGGGAGTTGTGTGGTAATCGGTTATCGTGGTATGGACATGTGAAGCAGAGGAACAAGGAAAATGTTGAGTATGAATGTAGATGGCCTTATGAGTAGAGGAAGACCAAAGAAACGATGGATGGACTGTGTGAAGGATGATATGGCTAGATAAAAGAAGACTGCTGAGATGACGAGTAATAGAGAAGTATGGAAGAAGAAGACATGCTGCGCCGACCACGAATAAGTTGGAATAGCAGGAGAATGATGATGGCTACGGAACTCTACATTAAATACATTTGAAGTGAGACAAACAATTTGTTTATCATGGTCGGCATGGGTTTGCTAACTGTGAAGGGCTTATCTTTCTTTCCAATAGGATTTAAAGACAAAACGCAAAAGTTTTGCAGGATAGAATATTCACAGATGTATGAACTACTTCCTAAATTATGCTGCTAGCTAAAGCCGGCCCTTGTTTCATTGAAAATGATTTTACTTTGTCTTCATACTATACGTCTACCTTGCCTTCGCTGCAACCTTCTGTAGAACAGCTCAAAGAAAGTTACTTCCAAAACAATCCTTTAGATACTTGAAATAGCAAACTTTCATATATTTTTTGCAAAGCTTAGTCTAAAGTCTTGCTTTCAAATCAGAGCGGTAATCCATCATCAATTACACGTTTCTATTTGCGTTCAACATTTAATTGTTTTAGTATTTTTCGTTGTAAGTGCTAAAACTGTATCGTTAATTAATCGTTGGGACCAAGTGTTGCGTGGATGCGACGTGAGTAATGGCTCCACTGATTTGAGGTAATTGTCATGCGCGTGAGCAAGAAGCTCGCCATATTTTGCTGAGGATTTGGGATGCAGAGCTAAAATTTTTTGGGAAGTAACAAAGACTTACTTTGGAATACAAATGTGTGAGTGTGTTCGATTAAAAATACATTTTTTTATAAAAACATAAAATACATTTTTTTATAAAGGTGAGTATTAAGAAATACCGAAACAGCGATAGTTTCGGTTATAAATTTTCTAATTCAGGGTTTTTTTATAATAAATCAGACTTTTAAACTTAAATCCAGGTGCCTGCTTATTGATAAGTATATAGAGCTTCTACATTATATCAATTAGCAAAATAAAATTGTATACATTAAAAACTTTACGTAAACAAAAAAAATACAAGTCCCATTCATAACTTTAGGGGCGGTCCCATTTTTTCTTTCAGTTTATCCCCTGAACATCACCATACATGGCCACCATACCGGATGATGTGGTGACAAATGGCTATGTTCACGGATTATTGAGTCGCCATCCCTTCAGAATGAACACGTACACGTCAGGTTAGACCACACCGTGGCCAAATTAATTATTATTGCGTTTTTACTGAGCTTCCACAAATTAACGTCAGATATGATTTATTAGCATTGTGAATTATCTGTTATGAACTTGCGTTTAATTGATGCGAAACGAAACAAAAAGTGAAAAATAAAATTTGTGTTATTTTGTAAGATAGGTGCAAATTTTTGCCTGTAGCTTCGCCGACGAAAGTTGTCGGTTAAGAACGGACTACCGTGTTATAAAGCTATGATGCATGGTTTTTCCTAGTGCCAAAGGACCATGGGCATTTAGGCAATTTTCTATGAAATCTGGGCGTTAGACAAAAAGAAATGAAATACTAGTATTTCTCAAATATTTAGATTTAAAAGAAGTGGAGAACATAAAAAAATAGAGCAACTTAAAATATTAAATATTGTATTTTCTGTATTGTTATGCCAATGATTTAACCTTAGATTCAGACTAATAATAAACATAGTTGTCTAAGGTCGATTCTCGGACTTCGTCAGCCTAGCTACGACTTATCTCTATGTGCTTACCCTTAGCAAAATGTTTTCTACATGACCTGACCTGACATGACCTACCTACTTTAAAAACACATGACTGTTGTAGAAATCCGGAAATCCAGAACAACATACAGCATTTTTAATTCGCCCTGCCCTCTGATTTCTGGCGACTTTGGTACTTGTGGCAATAATAAGAAGT
Organism: Eugnorisma glareosa; assembly: GCA_947578425.1. Lineage (NCBI taxonomy): Eukaryota > Metazoa > Arthropoda > Insecta > Lepidoptera > Noctuidae > Eugnorisma > Eugnorisma glareosa. Next base: position 18,925,132 of record OX387959.1, read on the forward strand.
GGAAAAACTTAATATAACCTATGATTTGAGCTAGATTTTAATTCTGTTGGATTTACGTCCATTTTGACAAAGACCCTTTCGTCCAAAAGGTAACAAAAAGACAGATTTAGAAGGATATAAGCAAAAATACATTTCATTGTTAGGACTGTGGAACATGGTACGACATACACCTTCACTACATAGTATAAAACAAAGTCGCTTCCCGCTGTCTGTCCCTATGTATGCTTAGATCTTTAAAAATGCGCAACGGATTTTGATGCGTTTTTTTTTAATAGTGATTCAAGAGGAAGGTTTATATGTATAACATTGCACCCGTGCGAAGCCGAGGCGGGTCGCTAGTTATTAATAAATATCTATTGCAAAATGCTTAGCAAATGCATATTATTAGCTGATTGGCAGATTATCTCAGCTAAGACCTGGAGACACTGAGATATGAGGATCATACCTCGGATGTTTGTAAGAGCTCGAAACTATAAATAGAGATTTGAAAACATAACCTAGGTCAAGTCAATGAATCAAAATTGAAACTGCTGAAAATTTTGAATCATTATTTGACGTAAGCCAAGAAATATAGCCATTATGACAACAACAATATTGGTGACATTAAAATTAAATAACATTTCTCTTTAATGTAGACCAGTTATATTATTACTGAAGAACAAGACGGGATTAGTACAGTCTCGTTATGCTCAGGCGCAAACGAGCTGTCTTGCGCCCGAGTCACGCGCGTTCCCGCCGACAACTGTCAACCCCAATTATGGCCGCCATGACACCTTGGCGCGCTTGCATTTGAATATAGAACGTTTGCTTCAAAGGAATCCAAGTTTTAATATTTCGTTTTTGATTTCAAAATGTGTATTCCTTGTAAATAATCAATTAAATACGTCTTCATATTGTAAACATTTCATCAGGTTCAAAGAAATCGTAAACTATCGTCATGAAATTATTAATTTTATTACCTATTTACGAAATAAAACATCGCTGTTTCAAATTATTTGGAAAACTAGGAATAGAAACATTATTATCTTCATACATTCCCGAATGTTTAATAGAAGAGGAGCTCGTGGCAAAATAATAACAGGCGCTCGGGTCGATCTTTAGGTTAAGCCGCGCTTGCCTAGGTTGGTCTGTGGATGGGTGACCGCCCATTACATACCGAGTTTCCTCCGTGCCTCGGAAAGCACGTTAAGCCGTTGTTCCTGGCTGTCATCTGTAGATCTTTGACAGTCGTTACAGGTTCGCAGTGGCCCAAAAAGTCTGAGAACTAGTGTTACCAAGGGGTATCGTATTACCCAGTACTAACTGGGTTGTGGAGCTCAGATAGGCAGTCGCTCCATATAAAATACTGGTATTAAGCTGCATCCGGTTAGACTGGAAGCCGACCCCAACATATTTGGGAAAAGGCGAGGCCAGATGATGATTCCCGAATGTCTAACTGCTCCCTATTTTTTTTTCGTAGATTTTATGCACTGAAGGAGCCATTAGTAGAGTCGACAACATCTTTTTAGAATTTAGCATGAATTTATTGCTAAATCCCTATTCTGTTTATTATTTTTGACTGGGGCCGAAATTCATGGGTGCCGAGATGGGAAGGTGCCGAGATGGGACTAAACCATCGTGCCAAAGGGCCTATATCTTCCATTGTTTAAAAGTCTTTTACCTTTAAAGCTTTTTTATCCGACATATATTATCCTCTGGCATCAGTTTAATACCTAAGATCATAGAAATCTTAAAATTAAAACAGAAAGATTTTTATCCTGTGATTTATGTATATTGAAAGCTAAGCTTCGACTACCTCATGAAAGCGTTTAAATTTAGGTACTTACATGAGAACTTTCTAGTAACTGATGAGGAACTTCCCAAGAGCTTTTAATTTCAATTAACTTAGCCTCAGCTGTGTCACGACACCCTGTCCTTCGACTTTTGTATCCAGCCTGACACAGGCTCCTTTTCAGGCTTCCGTACCAGAAGGGCAACCAAAGCGAACCTACTATGCCTCCGCTTGCCGTCCTTCCGTCCGTCTGTCTGGCAGCGGGCTCATGATCCGTAATAGGTAGACTGTTGAAAAATGTTGAAAAATGACTGTTGGGAAATTTTCACAGAATGTGTATTTCTGTTGCCGCTATAACAATAAATAAATTAAAAATTAAAGGGGCTCCCCTTCTACGATTTCGTAGCACGATGCCTACTTTCGCACTATGACTACTTTATTGTACTTTCAAGTAATCGGTAGCACGATGCCAACATTTTGAAACCACCATACATTAGATCGCACGATGCCTACTTTTTAATTTTTGTCCTAGTTACATCGCAGTTTGCCAACTTTATGAAAAATTTAATCTGACGATAGCATTATGTCTACTTTTGTACATACAGTCAAACAAAAATATTTCTTACCAATTACTTTTTCCACTTAAAGTGACATAAGTAAGTAGTAAATAAATAAAATAAATAAATATCGCTGGACATTACACACAGCACCACCTAGGTGCCACACTAAGCAACGAGGCTTGTGTCGTGGACACCAGATAGTTGATAATTCTACATAGATACTTTTTGTTTGTAAATACATACTTGTTATAAATATAAACATCCATGAGTCGGAAACGAATTTCCACAATTAACAAAAAGAAAAATGTTTGAAGAAGTAAGAAAATTCGGAGATTTTATTTTATTAGTGGCATGACGGCACGGTTGGCGCAGTGGCTGAGCTATTGGCTGCTGCGCTGCGTGTTGCGGGTTCGATCCCCGCACGGAACAAATATTTGTATGATCTACACTTCTACAGGTAGTTGTCCCGGGTCTGAACCCTTCATGCGGAACCCTTCATGTTAAAGTCCGACTCGCACTTCGTCGGTTTTTAGTGTGGTCGGACCTTTTGAAGCTCTCGAGCATTCTAATCATATCTACCAAATCTCACTTTCTCTTCATCTTAATAAAATAATGTTCTAAATACTCTATAGCATCTGGCAACGTCCGTGGTGCGTTACGCTACGCTTCAGGCGTTTTTCAACATTTCACACTAATTCGATGCGACGGGTCGCCGGTTCTATTCCGGGCAGACGGGAAGGTACGGCGGGATGACTACACACGAGTACAAACAAATATATAAATAATTCGATTAAATACAATTTATTATTTGATAGAGAATTGTTGGATGATAGGTTTATGGTTTGAGTTACATGATCCGCTTGGTTTTAGGTTTTTCAGCCACGGTGCACGCAAGTTTTTTGGGTAACCTTCCTATTGCATTTTTGGTTTAAAGATTCTTTAGCCCCTGTTTCCAGATCTTTGGGTTAAGTAACAAAATTTTCATGGTTTTTCATAAATTTACGAAATCCGACACTTTTACGGTTACTAGGTATGTAATGCAAATCTCCATTACGCACATATCCACGTACTTATGTAAAATTAAGGCTTTATCTATTATATTACCAGCGTTTTTAAACCTGCTGTGTTCAGTTGAGTCGGTGGTAACAATTTAATCTTCAGCTGATGGCCTAGCGGATTATGGAGTTTCAATAAAATAAAGGACCTGCCTACTCCTAAGTATTTTGATACCAGTGATGAGCAGCTTACCGAACCTCTTGAAAAGCAATAACCGTCAGACTTTTTAAAACACCACTATTATGTCTATTATCGTTGTCATGTCCAATAGATTAGTTAATGACAAACAGATTGTCGCAAATTGATGCCAGTAGTGACTACGCCAAGTGTCTGCCAGCTCTAATCATCATACCGTGATGATCAGCTTGGCAAAACTATGATGACATAACACGTGGAGAGTACGCCTAACTGTGATGATGAAAAGTACCTGACAGGGTCATTCTGAGTTGAAGGCCGACGGTTTAGGGTTCCTTACTCAAAGGGGGCAACAGAACTTATGGGACTCTATAGTTCCGCGGTTTGTCCGTCCGACCGTCCATTACAGGGCAGTCCCTTTTCAACCGTAATAAGAAGACACTTGGAATGTTTCCCAGAGCGTTATAATAAAAAATAAAATAAAGTTTAAAATTTCCCCACACTGCGGCACTTGGCCGATTTTTTATGTAATTAAATAATATGAAGGAATCCTCTACATGAAGATCACGTCTTCTGTTTGCAGAGATTTTTGCTAAAACTACCACCGCACTTTAAAAGGTCCCATTAAAATAGATGGACAAATTTTAACACAGCGTTCAGTACGTCTCACCAAAGATATCAAAACTCAAAGAACACTGTTTAAAGTGATTTTATTTTGACCTAATGGATGTGTTTATTCTAGAGTGCCGCCTGCAATTTATTATTTTAGGTCAAAATAAAATCATAAACAGAAAATAATAATAAGCAGTACCTTTGTGCTCTTCTGTCTTATGTCCTATTAAGTATTTTGTGTGTACATAAATAAATCATTTTAATCAGTGTTTTTTTTTTCTTGGATATCATTGGCTAGACGTACTGAACGCTGTGTTAAAATTTGGCCATCTATTTTAATGTGATCTTATATTGAGCGATGAGAAGCAAAGTTTTTCTACGGCATTATTCTACAGCAGGTTATAACCTAGTGAAGGTTGTAACCTGCTGTAGATAAAATCGCAAATAAGTGCAGTTTACCTTATGATTCTCTTGCCTTTATCTCAATTCATTTGTGGTCGACGCAGCATGCCTTCTTCTTCCATTCTTCTCCATTACTCGTCATCTCAGCAGTCACCTCCTTTCTAGCCATATCATCCTTCTCCTTAGAACTCACCTCTGCTGCGTGAGCTGGCTTGCACCACTGACATGATGACATCTTCCTCTCTGACAGTAAAAATCTAATTTCCACATCCGCACCGCAAGATTTCAACAACATAAACTTATCACATCCAATTACTTAAAAACTTTATGTTCATTTTCTCCCGAACGCTATAAATAATATACGTTGACGTGTCAATTATTGCCTGAATCGTTTCCCGCTCAAAATATTTTACTTTTTTTTTCACCCACCGGCGTCAGGCGGGCCAAAGCAAACCACGCCTCGCGGCCTTTGAAACCAAATTCAAAATTAGAACTCTGTGAAACTCCCACTTTTAACAACCAATACAAAACTAATCTTGAAGCTGTTATCATAAAGTGTTAATTTCCTTTGCCAAACTTAAAAACTGCAGTCTTGAGATTTGAAATCTATGGCGCTGAACATAGAGACGAATATCACGTTTTATTTTTCAATCAATGGGTGTGTACAGACGGGGAACTTTTTCAGAATATTTTTTGTACCAACACACACATGTTGTTTTTGAGATGAAGTAGCAAAGCAGCCAGATCGCGGCACAGACTCCATTAGTTCGCACATTAGTATGAGTTAGTCGAATTATTTAATTAAATAAAGTAATTCAATAAGAGGTCGAATTAATAACAATTATTCGGTTTGGCCGCGTTCGATCGGCGCCGGAGTGGACGCGAATTTGATACAAAACAAATGTGACAGTGTTTACGAAATATTTGAGTAAATTAAAATCAAATCAGATTTTTTAAATCGTTTGGTGTGCCATAATTAGCTGTTAATATGGAGCAAAATAAAGGTAAGTCCATACCTTCCTTCTATAAATTAATTACCTAGCATCCGTCAGTTTATCTTAATTTTTGCCAGACAACCTACATTTTGTACTCTACTTCTAAAATGTTGCTAACGGCAGTGGTGTTAATTTTGTATGATCCTAAATGAAGAATCTTTGTCCTAAATATTAGTTTGGGAGCAGCTAAATGTGTCACTGACAGCTAGAAAAGTCGGCCCAAGATATCCAGGTGTATAACACAGTTTAATTTAGGTACAGTTTTCGCTTCCGATAACCTGAAAACTGATTAACCCAAAGTTGATATAGGATACCTTGTGTGGCACTATTATATATGAAGTTCAAGTGAATAAATGAAATTAGAGACCAAACCGATATTATTGCGGTAGATTTACTTTGTACTTTACTTTATACCAGTGCCTGTAATTTTTGATGTCGACAATTTATTATGATTATAATTATTTATATTTTAAATGATAGATAGAGATACATAATAGAATCCCATTCAATACATTGATGAAGTCATCCAATTTCTTTGATCAAATGTACATTGGACCAAGATACTGGATAAGTGTAATACCACCCCACCCATAAGTAGTGTTATCACTTGAAAACTTTGCAAGATTTGGAAAGACTGTTACTAGCGCACAAATCGATTAGGTGTCATAAATTCAAAACAACAAACTTATTTAAAAATGTCCTTTAAATCTTTTGCTCTTCTGCCTGCGCACTTGAGCCTTGTGTGTGGTGATTTTACCATCTAGTTCTAAACATGATTAGTCGGTTGGTGTGATTAGTTGCTAGGTATGATTGTTATTGTTAGGATTATGGTCTGGTGTTAACTTTAAATAAGACCGCTGAGCGGCCTGAGCGTGGTCCTGCAATCGATTTCCAGCAGGGCTATTACGTATCATTGTTGACAGTTCACAGTGATCATCACTTGACGAGTTTTGATATACAATGACCGTTCTTTTTGGTTTCAACTGACACTACCCGTGCAGAACTGTCATTGTATATCAAAACTCGCCAAGTGATGATTACTATGAACTGTCAACTGAGATACGCAATAGCCCTGCTAATCGGACAAAGTGCAATAGTGTAGTAATCGGTAGATTTTTCCGTTAGTGGATTTTCCGTTAGGTATTTCTGAGTATCAGCCTGGAGTTGGGAAGATGGTGGTGTAATATTTCCGTGGCTTTACATAAAAGATCTTTAGTTTCCCGATACAAAGCAGAAGACCTTAAGAACTTAAAAGTATAGATTTATGTATAATTTTTTGTTATCCTTCCACTATCTACAGCACATGGTGGTTTGATGGTCTGTCCTTTAAAATTATATCACGCTTTCCTGATCTACGCTGTACCTATAACGTAGATGGGTGGGTATATACACAACCTTCGCAAGTTCAAAGGAGCATGAGCAACAGTTTTCACGTGCTCGCATTGTGAAGTAACCGATAGGCTTGCGTACGCGCACCGTCTGCGCAACAACGATCTACAGACGTTAGCCGCCGGTGCGTGTGCGATCTGCTCAACAAACGGGCTTTTGTGTAGAACGATGCTTGTTTTGGTGTTATTTTGTATGTGAGTCGATATGGGAGGTGAATTGCACGATAAAAAACATTAGGTTATGTGTATTATTTCTCGAATAAATAGGTAGAGATATGTAGTCCTCACTTCGCCAGTTTTTAACTGGTTTAGTTTCTTGCCTATTATCATCCAGTGGGAATAAATTCAGGCTTCGTGCTTCGGGGTACGGTTACGGGTTTCGGGCTTTGGTTAATGACATCACTACATAGTATAAAACAAAGTCGCTTCCCGCTGCCTGTCTGTCCATATGTATTCTTAGATCTTTAAAACTACGCAACGGATTATGATGCGGTTTTTTTAACAGATAGAGTGATTCAAGAGGAAGGTTTTTTGTATGTATGACATTGCACCCGTGCGAAGCCGGGGCGGGTCGCTAGTTTATTATAAATGGGAAATCTAATAAGACTGCAAGCCTAGGATATCGAACCCAGCGCTCCAAAACACCAGTCGCGTTTGTGACGAACGAGGCATTTGACGTTTTTTTTTTAAAACTACCGACGCAACAGAATAATTTTGAAAACAAGTAGTTATTTTTGTCATGAAGTTTAAATGAATAAATAAATAATTTATAACAATAAATGTTTGTTTCACAGATCTCGCTAATACACGACAGCCCATTACAAAGAACTACGATCCGAAAGCCCAAAATACTGCCAACTACAACGTGAACCCTGGAGCCTACCCAGAGAACAACCATAACCTCTTTCAAATGATCAAATGTCATGAGGACAGCTTGTTACGGCTCCATCACTTGACGGCAGGCCGTCAGATCAACAGCACTTACGAGCCAAATTACCAGAACGACTTAACCTGGTACCCAAAAGACCTCCAAAGACCTTACATCAAACCAGTCGACTACCTAGCATACGAAGACATGAGACGGAAGTACGAAGACAAGGGTGCGAAAGAGAGAGAGAACCAGAAAGAATCGGAGGAAGAGAGAGATGTAAAATCGGATGATAGGAAGAAACCTAGAAGGAATAGGACTACGTTTACTAGTCAGCAGCTGGCAGCTTTGGAGAAGGTGTTTGAGAAGACTCATTATCCTGATGCCTTTGTTAGAGAGGATCTCGCTGCGAGGGTTAACCTGACTGAAGCCAGAGTACAGGTGAGAAATATGGGTTCTTTAGGCTTGTATTGAAAGAAAGACAATAAATTTATTTGCGATAAATGTGACGCATAGTCAAAATCGTGTATACCCATCTAATCTGTAATTTCGTCAGAATTTCATGCCTCTATTGGCTATAGGGGTGAGGTAGAGCATATTATACTTCTTCCTATAAAGCATTCAGAGCATGATTATTTAGTAAGACGATGATTCATAGGGTCCCACAACAAGATACTTAGTGACCAACAGGCTCAACAAGTCGACTGGGAATGGAAATATTTCCTATTGATTAATAATTGGTTTTCTTCAGATTTTGCGCATTTGTACGTAGTAGTATTAAGTACTACATCATTTCATGCTTTTAAATCTTCTATTTTGTTTTATCAGGTGTGGTTCCAAAACCGTCGAGCGAAATTCCGGAGAAACGAGAGGTCTGCACTGTCGACTCACAGAACTTCAAATAACCAGAGTTCACCAGAACCCATTGCCGTACCTATCGGGATCCCACACCAAGACCCTAGACAGGACTTTGCCCGCACCTCCAAAGAACCATGGCTCCATCATTTTCAAGCAAACAATCTGAATTTAAATCTAGGGATTCCCATAGCGAACACAGGGTTGTACCAAAACGATTACTCCCTTATGATGCAGAATGTGGGCAATAGGCAATACGTCCCAAATTCTAATAGTCTGATAGGACAAAGTGTCGTAGGCTATGGAAGTACGACCGACAATGGCTACGGCTCCTGCGGTCTCATCGGTGGATACAGCGGATCTCTACAGCCTGCGCATCACAGCTCTTATAATTTAAACTTAAGATTAAGACCTCATGATTTCAGCATAAACAACATCACGTTATGAGATGGCACAAAATGACTTGTGCAGTGTGCACCTAGTGTCCTATATGACTAGGTATGTATGTAAATTACAATATACGCGCCACGAAAGATGAGACGTGACACAACACGTGGTTTGACTTGCGCAGTAGACCTCATACCGCTGAAGAGTCCTTAAAATCGTCTACTGCGCAAGTCAAACTACGTGTTGTGTCTAGTCTGGCGCGTATTATACGTATATTTTAAAAACTAGGTTTGAATAAACTTTTACATTTATTTATTTGTTTTTTGCCTTTCGTGAAATCACAACTGTACACAAAAAGGTGTATCTTCTACTTCTTGTAGTTCTGAAGTTCAGTACTCCCACATTTTGTCTTTGTTAGTTATGTTTTAAGTCGAATGTAATGGGGAGCGACCCTATTCCTATCTGCCTGGCGCAAATCAAGAATCCGTGGCAGCTACTGAGAAATGAATGATGGAAAAACCCAATAGCCCAATAATAAGAATCGAAACTACGACCTTATGCTCCAGTCGCGCTTACGACCAACAAGGCAGTCTTCAGTTATTTGTTTTCACCTATTTAATTTTTGGACGGCCTTCAGGCAATCTTTTTTTTTTCGGATGGGAAGTCATCAAATAACTCCTCTCGCTCTGGGCTGAGCAGGAGGGAGTGTCAGACTTTTACTGACTAAAACCCATCCATGTTCCTTCCTTCCTTTCCCTTTGTAAAAAACCACTGACCTGAACCCGAAAACTACTGACATGACTTTTACATGTAGTATGCTTAGCATTAATTCACAAGTTTAATAGTAACTACCTAACCTATGAAAATTAACTTCCTCCGAGAAAGCTTTACAAGTTATTCACACACAAAACACACATTACTGTTCTTTCCATTAGCGAAACATTCACATCATCGCTTTTAGGGTTCCGTAGCCGAATGGCAAAAAAACGGAACACGTATAGATTCGCCAAGTCTGTCTGACCGTGTATGTCACAGCCACTTTATTCCGAAACTATTAGGACTACACAGTTGAAGTTATATTCTGTGAACCGCTGTACGATTTTTATACAAAAATAAAAGATTAAGGGAACATCCATACATGGAACTTAAACAAAAAAATATGTTTTTTTATCTAACTTATAGGTGCGGGGTGTCTATTTATAGGTCTTTAAAAATGACATTAAGAGCGGCCATCCCGTCATACTTTTCATACAAACGCTCGTACGTGATTATGCAGTGGTTACACATCTATCTTTGATTTTTTTGATCTAATTGGTATTTTGTGCACTATATCTAGGTTTCTATGGCAGCAAAAAATAAAAAATTGTAGAAACAAATTCAGGTTAACCCTCCAAAAATTGCTTTTTTGCAGACATTTTTACTGAACTTTGGCCGTTCATCATGTACTCATAAACTGTAAAAGTAAAGAAAACATTTCGATGGAAATTCTTAATGACAAATATTTATTTCACACACTTTTAAGACTTATTCAAAACAAGTATTTCCTGGAACAAGTTTATGAAATTTTCGAACACTATTTTTCGTTCAATGTCATCGCATTAGGCGGTATGAGATGCGCGGGAGACGAGATATGCGGGGTCGGGGCGGGGTAAGACGGGGGAATTGAAAGAAAATTTCCGCTGTGGTTCTGGATGAAACAACAAGCTTTTCGACCATGTTCCCTTTGACGATAGACGGGCCGGGAAGGGCCCTCTTAAGTTTCCATAATAACATAACCATTTTTTCTCAAAGTCAATGTTTGAAAGATAGACACTTCGAAAGTGGTAAAATGTGTCCCGTCTAGAGGAGGAAAATTCTGAAAAGATGTAGGATTGTAGAACGTAAATAAAATTTTCATCCAAAATTGGTTTGAATAAGATTTGATGTTTAGTTTTTGAATATGAGACTTTTTCATCAAACTGCAGCAGTAACTTTGTTTATCAATAAAATACTATGAAAAACAAATTTAGTTTTGCTGTTTAATGTTTCAACAGAAGTCGACCAAATTGAAATGATCGACTTCTGATTCTTCGGATTTTTTTCATCGACTTTTATTTAAAAAGTACCCAAATTTTATATTCAAGTACAAATTTAAAAAAAGTACAAGTCGTAGACTCTGAATTTTAATTTCATATAGATGTGTATTGTATTACAGTACTTTTAAATTCAAAATTAGTGACGTGTGGGCAGGAGTGATTGGGAATCAGGTAGTTGGACCGCATTACCTGCCCGATAACCTCAATGGCGAAATATTTGGAGTTCCTTCAAAATGACCTGCCCAAATTAGGGTCCGATGTGCCCGTATTTCATGAAAATGTGCCCAAAGTATTCCAGCATGACGGCTATCCCGCGCATTGGCGTTTGACTGTGAGGCAATATCTCGACGATGTGTTCCCCAATGCGTGGATTGGTCGCGATGGCTATTGCATGGCTGGCACGTTTTCCAGACCTAACTCCGCTAGATTTTTATAGATGATAACAGATAAAGGATGTAACAAGACCCTTCACGAAGCCGAAAGGCCCTTGTTCTCCTCGTCATTGCGATCTTTTTTTTTTGTTGTTGACCATACCTGGGAACCTTCTAGTTATGGAGATATTGGGGGCCAAATTTCCAAGTGTTTCACCATTTTTTTTTTTAAATACTTGTTTTTAATGCAATATTTTTGAACTTTTAACTTTAAACACCTCCACGACCCCCGTACTATTGAATCCATCCATCAGCACAATGTTTTGAGTGCGTTACATTGAGTTCTACCGTAAAACGTAATTTTTCACCCCAAAAAAAAAGTAATTTCCCAGCAATAATTTTTACGTAAAGTTACTTAGTTTGTTGTACAGAATGCTTGGTTGACGGCTTCGTTAAGGGTCTTGTTACACCCTGTGTAATACGTTTTTCAGGTATCATTTAAGGAAATTTGTTTTTTTTTTTTAATCATAATTTGGAATTTAGTATTTTGTGACTCGATTCACAATTTTGGCGAATTCACAAAGTTGTAAAAAGATTTTTATGGCATGTGGTTTTTTGTTATTTTGGTGAGACAAAGGATTTCAACTAAGACAAGTGTTCACATAAAACATGATGAAATGTAAATTATATCATGTTTTATGTGAACTTCTCACCGGTGGGAGCCCACAGTTGCTGTTGCACGATTTTGAAAATAATTTTACTCATAATCCTTGATTTCAGATGAAAGTAAAAAAAAAAGTAACAAAGCGGGATCTTTGACATTGACATAAGGATGACGTTACACCGGATTAACGTCAAATTAATTTATAATTTTAATAAAGCCAAGAAACATGGATTTTTGTGATAATGTGGTGATAATTGACGAGTTAAACCGATAATATACTGTTAAATTTTACGCAAACCTTAATGCAAAAATTTACTAAGTTCACAACGTTCAAGACCTGGGATTTTTAATTCACTTCAAAACAATAACATGTCGTTAAAAACTTGCAAAACTTTGTTTATTTTGCTATCATTTGCATATGCTTCGCATTTCACGTACAAATACATAACAAAAAAGAAGAAACAAGAAGAATGTAAGGCCAAAGAAATACACGAAGTTATTATGTTTGCCTACGGAGTCAAAGAAATTAAGAAGAGTAAATATTCGCGCTGCATGATTTCGAAAAGTATGGATAGATTGTTGTATTATTTGAACCAGTCTCAATATAGTTTGGATATCTGTATGTACGTATGGACTAATATGGATATAACTAATGTTATACTAGGGTTGCATCAAAGAGGCGTAAAGATACGATTGATTATCGATGCTGATATGGCGTTTTCTACTGGGTCGGGAATAAGGAGGTTACAAAAGCTGATAGAAGTTCGTTGGATGAAGTCAACGAATTTGATGCACCACAAATTCTGTTTGGCGGACACATTGAGTGAAAATCCTCTTTTGACACCATTTGTGATGGCAGGATCATTGAACTGGACCAATCAAGCCATGTGTGGTAACTATGAAGACTGTCTGGTGACTTCGCAGAAGGAACTAGTAGAACAATACAAGCAAGAGTTTGAGAGACTTTGGATTCTTTTTAAACCAATAGTAGATTAAGTTTAGTTTTGTAAGTTTTTTAAATGTTTAACTGTTTTACCATTACTAAAGAAGTTAGTATTATGTTTTACTACTAAAAAAAGTATTTCTTGGTTTCATGTAAAAGAGAGTGGAAAACATTTTTTTTTCTCCTTAATATTTAAGCAGTAAGTACAAAATATCTTTTAATTCAGTCGGTAGGGCTTTTATTTTTGTAGTTTTAATTTTTTGTTTATTTGACAAAGGTTTACAGATGAAAGTACCAACCAATAGGAAGAAAAATCTCAATTCAAAATTGATTGTAAGGTTTTCATACCTTTAACCTAAACATACCATCTGAACCATGTCTATAGTTATAAATTGTTCACAAATAGGTCACAGTGTCAGTCCCAGGGGGTCTAAAATCGCCGCTTTATCAGAATCATAATACGAATCGAGTTAAAAATTTAAAACTCTTAAAATGGACTTGTGGTCATAAACATAAAGACCATTTTAAGAATTTTATATTTTTAACGTGATTCATATTATGATTCTGATAAAGCTTCCATTTCAGGCACACAGTTCCAAATCTGAACTAAAGATGTTTAGAGTTACACACACCGGTTACAAGGTATAAACAACTTATAGGACTTATGTGACAAATGACCTGTGAAACTTTTATAGTACATAAGAAAAATGTACTTGAGATGACAATTCATATTTTTTTTTAAACCATGGAGCTCTGTGAGGAGAAGACAGATTCTAGGCAATCGCTTGACAGGCTAATATCTCATTATGTTAATGTGAAAATCTACACAGGAATCTATATGGAAGGGACAACGCACAAACAATTACCTCATATTCAGTACCTACATAATTCTGAACCAAGTCAGCTGTTTACTACAAAAGTGCAATACTACTACTACACGGTCAAATTGTACGGAGCAGAAGTTTTTTTTAAGTTACTGATGAAAAATTTCAATGTGGCGTGGGGTCAGAATGATGTACTGAATATGTGGTAAGCACAGGTGTGTCAGTGTCCAACATGTATAGTATTAAGCTATGCGTAAGCCACAAATCACATTTTATGTTTTTTTTTCTTATATTTAACTGTATTGTATGAATTTTAAAAACCACACACAAAACAAATCAGTCCAACCAACAGCTGAATTGGTGACCACCAATGTGTTTGTTTTGTGTGTGGTTTTTAAAATTGTCCTCTTAATTATAAATGACTAAAAAAAATACAGAAACATGAAAACAACAAACAATTTTAGATGTCAGTTAGAATTTAAAATACAACTTGATTTAGAATTGGTGGACAAAAAAATGTGATAAAAGCAATTATTATGTTCATTTTAAACATGTATAATGCTCATAATTTTTGATAAATTACCTAGTTTTAGATGCATTGTAGATTGCATGTATTACCTGTGTAAGAATAAATGCCTTTATACGTTTTCTCCATTGATTGTTTTACTGCCCAGTTAAATATCAGTTATTATTATAAATATATTATTTATATATTAAAACAATGATTCAAGATAAATTAAGCATGCATAGGCTGATACAACTATTTGTGCTGCTGATCTAAATCCTCCCAAATAGCTTGTACCTGTTACATTATGGCTTGTGCCAGCGGCCAGCCCATGACAGCTCACAATTAAAAAAAAATATGTTGTAGTAACCGCTTAGTGACTGTTGTAAATAATGAAAGTTCTATTCATAATAACGTTTTTAATTTATATAGCCATCGGTATACATCATAATCACATCACACATGATTGTAGTTATCCATTAGAGCGTCATCCATAGAGTATCCCCCCATCTTACATTACGTTCCATTCTACTACATCTTCCTTCTCAAAACAAGTTATTATTAATTCTAAAATAGATGACTACTTATAAAATTTTAGGAATGTGCTTTACTTACAATATAGGTAATTTAACTAGCAAACAAAAGAACTACAAGTATATACTTATGTTGTGTAGACAAATTATAATTTTATTGCTCTGAGTCATAATCATTAAATTTCAATGGTCGCCTTATAGGACGCCCAGCTCTAGTATGATATGGGCAAGGTGGTTGCCTTAAACTAGAAGATATGTCAGATGTGATATTTTCATTAGTAGTAACTACAGGCGAAGTATGAGTAGCTACCGGTGAAGTACAAACTTCAGGCTGAATTAATGTGGTAGTAAAAGGCCCATCAGAACTTTTATTAAATTGTTCACAACTAGCCTGAACATGAATTTCATTTCTGACATATCTCCTTCCATTTTCACCTTCAATAACATATGATCTTGGATTTCTACTTATTTTAATTATTCTACCAGGATACCATTGTTTATCCCCTTTAATACCACTTTGATATCTTATTATTTGGCCTGATTTAAAACTAATCACTTTTCTAACATTTTTATCATAATATAATTTACTTTTTTCTTTTAAGTATTCTAACTTCTTTTTATCACTGAAGCATGTAACTTTGGGTATCAATGAATTAAAACAACAAGGTATATTAGTTCTTAAGTTACGACTCATTAAATTTGATGCTGGGGAAGAAATAAGTCCTCTAGGAGTAGCTCTTTGATTAAGAAGTGCAAGGTATGGGTCCTCTCCAGAATCTATTGCTTTTTTAAAAATTGTTTTTGTTATTTTAACAGCACTTTCTGCTAACCCATTCGATTTTGGATAGTGCGGACTAGACATAACGTGAACAAAGCACCAATTCCTTGCAAAATTCTTAAACAAATCTGAATCAAAGCACAATGCTCCATCTGTATAAAGTATTAAAGGAATCCCATGCCTTGAAAATATAGATTTTAATTTTTGAATTACAGTTTCACTTCTTAAATTACCCAGGTTAGCTACCTCAATATAATTTGACAAAGCATCTACAGCCACTATATAATACTTTTGATTCAACTCAAAGATATCACAACCCACTTCTTGCCAGGGCAGTTTAGGCACTTTTTTGTATTGTAGACAAATTTTTTGTTTATTATTTTGATATTTCATGCAAGTTGTGCAAGATTTTACAATTTTTTTAATTTCTTGAGCAATCCCTGGCCAAAACATAGTTAATTCTGCTCTAGAATTTGTTCTTGAGATACCTGGGTGTCCAGTATGTAACTTTTTTAGCATTTCAAATCGCAGTGAGTTAGGAATTAAAATCCTATTTCCTCTAAATAACAAATCTTTTATTAAAACAATTTCATCTCTATAATCAAAATAAGGTTTTAGGCATTCATCAACATTTTTGTAATGTTTAGGCCAGCCATTTAATGTAAAATCTTTTAATTTAACCATAACAGGGTCTATATCTGTGTGCTGCTTAATTTTATTCCAATTTTCGGTAGTAACAGGTAAATTTTTAATCAACATAGAAATGTACCTCTCTAAATCATTATCAAAATCTGTATCTTTATCACAGCCTAAAAGTGAAAAGTCTCTAGATAAAGTGTCTGCTATATATAGATATTTACCAGGTGTATGTACAATATTTAAAGTATATGGCTGAAGTTTCAAAATCATTCGTTGTAATCTGATTGGTACATTATGTAGAGGCTTATTAATTACTCCTAAGATTGGTTTGTGATCTGTTTCAACCCGTACTGAATCTCTACCTATAATATATTGTCTAAACTTTTCTACACCAAAACAAATTGCCAAAAGTTCTTTCTCAATCTGTGAATACCTTTTTTGGGTTTCTGTTAAAGCTCGAGATGCAAAAGCTACAGGACGCCCATTTTGAATTAATACTGCACCTAAGCCGATTGAACTGGCATCTACACTGAGCGTTAACTCCTTATTTTGATCATAAAATGCTAAAACTGGTGCATTTATTATACTAGATTTTAGTTTTTCAAAACATTTTGTATGATGGTCATTCCAAATAAATTCGTTTTGATCTTTCAATAAATCTCTTAACGGTGCACTCAAATCTGAAAAATTTTGTATAAATTTAGACAGATAATTAACCATACCAAGTAATCTTTGCAATGATTTTTTGTCAGTAGGCTGTTTCAATTCACTAATTGCTTTTATCTTTTCATAGTCCACGCTTACCCCATTCTCCCCAAATTTGTGTCCCAAAAATGTAACATTGTTAAGAAAAAATAAACATTTTTTAGGGTTAAACTTTATGTTACTTTTTGAAGCTTGTTCTAGAACTTGTAATAGAGTCAATTTCAATTCTTCCCTTGTATTAGCCCACAAAATAATGTCGTCTTGAAATGTAGCTACATTTTTTAAGCACGCAAATGTTTCGTAAATTATTCTATGAAAAATTTCTGCCGCTGGACTAATTCCGAATGGTAGTCTAATAAAACAATACCTGCCCCACACTGTTTGGAAAGTACATAGCCTAGAACTTTCTCGATCTAATGGTAGATTCCAAAATCCAGACTGAGCATCTAGTTTACAAAACCATTTAGCACCACATAATTTAGCAGATATCTCTTCTACAGTGGGAAACGGAAAATGCGCTCGCTTTAATGCCTTATTTAATGGTCTTGGGTCAAGACATATTCTTAATGAATCATCTTTTTTAACTACAACCACCATTTGACTTACCCAATCTGTTGGCTCCGTAACCGGTTCTATAATTCCGTTCTGAACCATGGAATCTAATTCTTTTTTAACTCTTGGTTGCAATGCATAAGGTAACCTACGGGCTGGGGAAACAACAGGTTTGACATTAGCATCAATTTCCAACTTTATTGTCTGTGGAATACATCCTACTTGTCCATCAAATAAGTGGTTATATTGCATAGGAATAAATTTTATTTCTTGAATCCTTTTAACTAACCCTAATTGTTCAGAGGCATACAATCCTAATATATTTGAGCAAAGTTGATCCACAATGAAAAATTCTAATACATGCAAAGTATTATTAAACAGGCAGTTTATAAATAATTTTCCTACTACAGGTACTTTTTCATTAGTAAATGAGGTTATTTGAACATTTGTTTTCTTAATGTTGTTTGTCAGCCCTAAACCTTTATACTGCATAAAACTTAAAATGTTACATTGAGCGCCAGTATCTACTTTAAATTCTACTTTTTGACCATTAATCACTAGAGACGCAATGTACCACTCATTATTATTAGTGTTCAACGAACATATTGTTAAATCATGTACCTGAAATTCTTCATCACTATTTATTCCTTCAGTTGCATCATTTACCAGTAAATTCACATTTCTTCTTGCATTTGCCTTACACTGTCTTGCAAAATGATTCTTCTTCTTACATATTGCACATAATTTGCCAAATGCTGGGCAACGGCCATAAATATGATCAAAACCACAATAGTTACATTTTTGTTGAGTTCCTTTTAAATTCTTCTTCTTTATTTCATCAACTTCAGGGGATTCCTCTTTTATTTTAGGCATTTCATTATTGTTTTGTATTATGCCAATCTGGGAATCAACTATAGCATATGTCCTGCATAAATCCAACGCCTTTGTCAAAGTGAGATCTGATATTGTTAACAATTGTCTTCTTACAGTAACATTATTAATTCCACAGATAAACAGATCTCGTATCAGCTCATCGTTTAAAACACCTAGTTCACAAGTTTTACTGAGGTTTTTAAGAGCTGTAAGGTAATTTTCAAAGGATTCACTTTCCATCTGTTTTCGAGTGAATAAAACATATCTCTCGTACGTAATATTCCTTTTCGGTACAAAATAACTATCAAATTTTTTCAAAATGTCTTCAAACGAACCTTTTCTTTCTGCTTCTGTAAAACTCTCAAACACTTCTTGACAAATTTCGCCGCCTTGGTGCAGAAGAATGCCAATTTTTTGTTTTTCTTCTGCCTTGGGATTGTAAGCGTCTATAAAATATATAAGCTGCCTTTTAAATTTAATCCAGTTCAGATGCATGTCTCCCTCCATATTTAGGCATTTAATTACAGTATGATTTCCAGGGACGTCCATTGTTCTTAACCTTTATACAAAATACTATTTGCAGAGTTCTTATTCCAAAGGATCTTTTTGTACCGCTGTCACCATGTTGTAAATAATGAAAGTTCTATTCATAATAACGTTTTTAATTTATATAGCCATCGGTATACATCATAATCACATCACACATGATTGTAGTTATCCATTAGAGCGTCATCCATAGAGTATCCCCCCATCTTACATTACGTTCCATTCTACTACAGTGACCTAGCCCCCTAAGACGACCCACTGACCCATAACTGCCCTTCCACCGGCTGCGGTCCGTAGGTACCCAAATACAGGGCCCAGCTGGATTCTATTCTCAGATCCCTTATTTTAGGACTGCTTGAAGATTCCTGTAAGAATCCATGAATTTGCTATTAAAATACCCAATACGAATGCAAATCATTGCTATTTTTAATAAAATTCAAGTTAAAAAAAAACAGGCCTAGTAAACTTTGCTATATCCAATGACATTTTAGTGCTTAGCTGTTTTTCGACATTCGCAACGATTCCGAACGAATGTATTAACGTCATTGTGATAACAGAGTTTACAGTTGTTTGATAGAACTGATAAGACTACAGTAGAAAGTTCAAAGTCAAACTTAATTAAGTGAGATAGATACTCGGCTACATAAATTCAGGACTTATTTAATTCATAAAAATCAGTGAAAATGGTGTCAGGAATAGTTGCAGGAAGGCTAGCATTAGTAACTGGTAAGTACCTATTTTAGAATCCCTTCTACCATCGAAATTTCGAAAAGAAGATACGTTCGTGTAGTAAGCTAGGTTAATTCCATTTTATGGCAGTGCCTATTCAATATTGTTGACAGAAAACAACCCTGTAAAGTTGCAACACAGTAGCTTATAAAATATTTTTTCAATCTGATAAATTCAATGATCGTAATTTTTGATAGATCTTATACCTTAACGGTTATAGAGGTATACATGAATAACGGCATTTTATAGAATCAACACTTTTTATTCGATTTCTGGGTCGACATAAGCATGTCATTAGGTACTTTTTTCTTGGCATCTCTAAACTGTTTCTGTTCACTATTTAGGTATGTAAGTACTTGGTTTTACTAGTTAGTTAAATCGAGTTATTTTGGTGAACACTATGTCAAAAGTACAAGCAAAAAATATCTAATCTATGCATCCATCCAGTTTTGATTAGAAGTACCTACCCTCATAAAACCTAGCCTACATATCCATTGATGTTTTGTATAATATCATTACATATTTCTTTATTTTCTTCAGGTGCTGGATCTGGTCTAGGCCGTGCAGCATGCCAGGTGCTGTCCAGAGAGGGCGCTTTAGTCATAGCAGCTGATAAGAACTATGATGAAGCTGTAGAAACTATAAAGACGCACACAGCTTTATCTTCTGGACACAATGGTTTGTATGAATAAAATATTGCCTGGTGTTAGTATAACAGAACTCCGTTTCTCAGTAAAAATCAATGACAGAAATGTAGGAAACAGATTTTCTATCCATACTACTATTAAAAGTTTTAATAGTAGTATGGATCAGTAGTAGTTCCAAAGAGTTTTAATTTAAAACTCTTTGGAACTACTACTGATATAATCTAATTCAGAAAAAAAAATAGAAAGCTACATTCTTGGAGTGTCATAGTCTATATTTAAAACATACTCTTGGGATAATTTCTGATGGTAATGCAAGCGAAGCCACAAAGAAAAGCTTGAATATAATAAACATAAAAGTAAAATAATTTAGTCTTATCTTCTATATTTGCTTGATTTCTAGGTGAAGTCAAGCTAACCCAATATTAGCCCATACATTGCATCTGACTGGCTAACATTTTAAACCAAAATTTAGGTCAGGTTATAATAACTAAAATAATGGCATTTCAGATGCAGAGCACATGGCAGTAGAACTAGACGTGTCTGATTCAACTGCAGTGAGGAATCTTCTGCAGACCACTTTGAAACAGTATAAGGCACCTCCAACGATAGTTGTAAACTCTGCTGGTATCACCAGAGACAACTGGCTTCTGAAAATGTCTGAGGAAGATTATGATAGTGTGGTTAATACAAATTTAAAGGTAACCAAGAAATTGAGGTTTTTGGTTTTTGACAGTTTAGTTTGCACTCAAACTTCACTCAAAGTCATTCTGAAGTCAACTTAATTTATAAAGGAATAGAGTTGACATTTTTGTATGTGTGAAATAGCTTCAATTTGGAAACAAAATATTTGAAAATGGAATAACTGCACTGCATGTAGTGAATCATATATTTTACTTTATCATTAACACTAGAAACGGGATAGTTGCCATGTTTACTGTTATAAACAATACCTAAATTACTTTAACTTTTTTTTTCTTATATTTTACTTTGTTTCATAATTTTGATGTATTGTCCTTTTTGCCTACTACATGCATCTGTTTTCGATAGGATGACAAAAATATTGCTGTGCAGTGAGCACAGCAATATTTATTGTTGCAAGTGCCACTGGTGAGAACCCCACAAATAAATTAGTGCGTCAATGTAGCTTTCACCCTGTAAAAGATCACCTGAGCCTAACCCTCCAGGGATGGCGCTGCTGGCCTTTCTCGGGGAGTTAGGGTGGATCGAATAGATTTCCCAACCGCACGCAAAATACGCGCTTAGACGTGGAGTTGCGGACACCAGCCCACTATACAATACAATACTGTAAAGTTTGGCGAGTAAAATGACTTTAAAAAATAACTTTTTTTTGTAAGAGATTAATAAATTAAAAAAAAAAAAAATACAACCCTCCAGGGAACGCAGGCATTATTTTATGTTTTAATGCTTTTGTCCGTATTTCAGGGAACATTCCTAGTTATGCAAACATTCGCAAAGGCGATGACGGAAGCAGGACTGCCCGGTTCAATTGTAAATCTTTCCAGTATCGTGGGCAAATATGGAAATATGGGTAAGTAAGCAGTACTATTTTTTATTATTGTATATTTTACTTGGTTATTTTTCTTTAAGGTATAATCATGTTTTTGAGACAGCTGTGAAAATATCCCAGTGATAGTAATGTTCATTATTTTGATAGTGTGTTGTCAATAGGTCGAGTTTATTTGCCTAAACTTCAAGGAAGTAAGTAACATGTGCATAATACCACCATGCTATAAAATCCCCAAAATGATTTCTAAGTTCTGAAATAAAGCTGATTAATTAGGGGAGGTTGTACCTGTTCCAATCTCTGATCATGAAATACTAGTAGACTTTTTAATTTTTTTAAAGACATTGGCAGATATCCTGCATATTATTGTTATGGTATTAATATCTATACACCTTGTTAGGAATCAAAACCAAAAGACATTCATTTAAACCAGGCACTTTTTCATCATCAAAAATTACAAAAGCCACTAAGATATAAGTAGATACTGTATAAATAGAAGGTAGATACAAGTCTGATAAATAAGCACAGGGGTGTGGAGATTGGCACAAACAGAGTCCTATACCCAGCAATGGGTGAAGTCAGACTGTGGATGATGATGGTTGTATTTTTGAAATCTGTTCCAGGTCAAACAAACTATGCTGGCAGCAAAGCTGGAGTGATTGGAATGACTCAGTCTGCTGCTAAGGAATTAGGCAAATTCAATATTAGGTAAGTATCACATACTAAAACGCCTATAATCCCCGACGGGTTAGGCAGACGTGCACCTATACTGTACCCACATTTCACCATTCTCCAAGCTGGTATGTTTTTGGTCCCATGTAATTTGGGGCAAAAATAACCATAACGTCACGCCTGTAATCCCCAAAGGGTTAGACAGAGGTCTACCTAATAGTACACCCACATTTCGCCAGTTATGTTAAGTCCCATGTAATAGGGGCGAGCCTATTGCCATCAACCGGGTACAAATCCAGATCCAATTCCGTGGCTGCTACAGAGAAATTCCTGATGGAAAAACCCAATAACTCTTTGCCCGACCTGGAAATCGAACCCGGAACCTTAAACTCAGTAGTCGCGCTTGCAACCACTAAGCTAACGAGGTATACCTGCCGTATTGACATTTCGTCATTCGCCAGCACGATTGAGCACCGATAAATCTTATGAAACTACCTTTTTTTTTTTCAAATAACTCCTCCCGCTCTGGGCTGAGCAGGAGGGAGTGTCAGACTTTAACTGACTAAAACCCATCCATGTTCCTTCATCGCCCTTTGTGTTCCGGGGCCACGGTATCTCTTTTGAACAGTCTCGCAGCCCCGGCAGGCTTATGAAACTACCTGACCTGGGAGTCGAACCTAGGACTTCATACTCAGCAGTTGCATTTGTGACCACCGGACCAACGTGGCAGTGGTAACTTTATTTGGATGTTAATAATACCAGTAAGTAATTCAGCAAATAATTCTGATTTCAGAGTAAACGCGATATTGCCAGGCTTCATAGAAACTCCGATGGTAAAGACTGTCCCTGAGAAGGTGATGCAGGGCATGTTGAAGCTGGTGCCTTTGGGTCGACTCGGACAACCTAGCGGTGAGTGTGACAAAACTATTACCTTGGGGCCTAAAATGGCTGCTGCAGCAGAATCATAATAGGATAATAATATGGATGACGTTAAAATTCCTAAAATGGTCACAAACAGACAGTTATGTATGAATTGTCACTTTGTGACCATTTTACGAATTGTAACATAATCCATATTATTATCTTACGACCCTACTAAAGCGGCCATTTTAGGCCCCCGTATTCTAAGTAGAATAGGATAGGCTAATCAAGAGCAGGCCCACTCATTAAGCATGAAAAATCATAACACTTCCTTTTGGCTTTGCCACAGTCGGGTAATTTGCCCCATGCCACTTTTTTTTAATCTGCTTCGGTTTGTTTTCGGCTCACCGATTAGTATTAATAAACTGCCCTTCAAGCCAATCAAGGTATTAAACTAATTAATAAGAGTGCCAGTCGTGCGTGGCCACATTTGTAAATAGAACTAATTGCCTGAAACCAGACACTCCATACTGTTATTGTGGAATTCCTGATGGAACCTTGAGATGAAATGTTTAATTACACCCACCAACTTGTATTTAGAACATCACGCCAGCAATCCCCGAAGGATTAGGCAGAAGTGTACGTAACAGTACACCCACAATTCTCCAGTGTGTATATTTGTATTTATCTGGTACAATATATCTTTATTTTCAGAATTAGCCGAGGTGATTGCTTTCTTGAGCTCCGATAAGAGTTCTTTCATGACGGGCGCGGCAATCGACGTCACTGGTGGCTTCTAAACAGATAAAAGGCTACTACAATTGCAGATACCAGTCTTTTCACAGTTGTTTTACCGTAGCAACTCAAAATCAACCTTATCGTAACGAGAATAAAGATCACTGTAATTTTAAAAGACTTGTCAGTGGCAGCGATCAACTGCAACCTTCATCTTTATCTGCCTCGCCTTTTCCCAACTATGTTGGGCATTGTTGGGATCGGCTTCCAGTCTAACCGGATGCAGCTGAATACCAGTATTTTACATGGAGCGACTGCCTATCTGACCTCTACAACCCAGTTAGTACTGGGTAATACGATACCCCTTGATAAAACTGTCAGACCTTCGGGCCACTGACTATCTGTAACGCCTGGCAAATATCTACAAGTGACAGCTGGGACTAATGGCTTAGCGTGCTTTTCGAGGCGCAAAGGAAACTCTGTAGGTACCGAACTGCAACCGTGTTTTTGACAGCAATGTAAAATCAGAGGTAAATTATCTGTGAAAGGACTGTGGTCGTGAATTTACGATATAAATTTTGTTTAGGTACAATTGGTTCATGGGTTGTAGTAGGTATGTAGATGATCAATGTTGAAACTTGGATGTACTTTTAAAGAGATTTAAACATTTTAAACCTTACGGAAACGGGTGGAAAGCCTAAGCTTGATCAATATTATAGTACAATTTGTAACCATTTCGCCCAAATACTCACCAAATATTAATATACATTCGTATCCACTGCCATAGAGCATATTATTATAGTGCAAAAGATTCGTCGCATCACAAGATTTTTTGTTTTGTAGGTACTGATGTACTGGCTATGACCTTTTTATGTTATTCAAGTCCTTATACTGGGACATGTTTTTAAATGTATTCTTTTTTAGCTATAAAGTAGTTTAAATATAGTTCTAGTCCTAAGCTCAATTTTGTTGCATAATATTTTAAAATCTTTATGGTCTTAAAACCAATTGATAAATGGTGGAAGTAATATCTTCAGGGATAAGCTGTTGGAATTTCAGACTTGGTCCCATCCACCCTGCTGAACCAGTCCCGTCAGCATATTCGTAAACAGCCGACGTGTTAGCCATTCGGGAAATTTCGGCTGCCGCTCGGGGGCTTGGTTTATACCCGACGTGTCGTGACGAACTGACGACTCGTCTGCTATTTATTACATGACAATCAGTATTTTCAACTTTCTACCGGTTGTGATTGTTATGAAGCATAAAATTCAATATGAGTGATATAAGTAAACTAACAAAGGATTACGAGTGTAAAAATGTTGTCATCAACTGTAAACATTGTATTTTGACTAAATTTAAGTCAAAAGAAGACGTAGAGGTAAGTACAAAATCGTTTTAAAGTTTTTAACGGCTAAAATAGTATATCTAACAATTCCATAGTTCAACAAACATATTAAAACTTTTTTAAGGAAAACCATCACCTAATTTACTTTTAGGAACATCGTTTATTCTAAATAAAACCAAATTTAATCAGTCATCTTTATATCATTAAGAAATACCAAATGGTCACTAGACTCCATGTTGCGCGCTCGCTACGCTCGCATTTTACATTACACACCCACTTTCTGTCACAAATGTCGTCGCTCCACCGGCCTTCGGCCTACGCTCCTCATGCCAGCTAGCAAGACTTTTGAGCGTGGCGTTCGATGTGCAGGCGCCAACATGTTTTTTTAGTAAAACAGAGAAACAAAAAGCAAATAAAGTTAGGTTCAATGTATTTTAGTTGCACGATTAGTCAATTTGTAGTTTTAAATTATACAGATGTGCATTTAAAAATATCCCGCTATGTATGCAGTAAGTCACTTAGTGCCAAAATTTTTAAATAACGCCTATCTATTGTATTATAATAGGTATAATAACTGACGCGTTAGGCTGAGACGTCTGCTATTTAGTAAGAACTTCGGGATCTTGTAATACCCGACACGTTAGTCAGACACGTCTGCTATTTACGAAGTAACTTCGGGCATCTTACACGTCGGGTATTTACGAATAATTATGCGTCCCGTCAACGGGGCAGATGGGAAAAATAGTTTCATCGTCCCCTGCGTTTAATGGGGAGGATGACACAGATAATGTTTCATTTACCCAGGACACGCTCGGCTCAGCGTCAATAGTTGATAATCCAACAGCACACTCAACGTCTCTTGCGTTATTTCGAATTTGCCGCCATCATAATATTGTTCTTCTGGTGCTATGTAGTATGCTGACTTTTACACAGCTTCAAAGTGTCTTCTACACCTGTGATATTTTTATCTTCGAATTTTACAAAACTTATTGTCAAAGATAGGTACTTAAATTGAAATAAAGGGGTGAATGATTATTGTGGTGTTTTGATTTACTTTACTAAATTGTAACTATGAATATTATTCGCAGTGATAACCTAGTGGTGTGACCGTCGGATTGCCAAGTCATAGGTCGAACCCAAGACTAGCACCTCTGATTTTTCGGATTATCACTTGCTTCGGTGAAAGAAAATATCGTAAGGAAATCAAACCAGCATACCTGAGAGGTATTTCTCGACGGCATGTAAAGCGAAGTCAGAGGCCCATAGGTCATATCCTCTCTAAAGCGATCGACGTCCGAATACAATTTCAATTTGCTTAGTGAACCAGACTGCCGAACGCGTGTTCGCAACGACAGAGGGCGCCTTTCGGTTTTCCGAACAAATGACCTATCTATGAACTCGATGATCAGGCACTCACGCAATCGATCGCTTTGGTTAGGTTAGGAGGACGCAGGGTAGGCCATTGAGATGAAAAAAATAACAAGTAAAAACCATTATGAATTATTATAACTTATTTATTAACTATGCCTTCTTAGATTTTAACTTATTCTTCTTCAAATCCGCTTTATTCTTCTGTCTCTTGTCCCTCATGAAGGTTCTGTACTCTGTCCTTCTCTTTTCGTCCACAATTTCTTTGTATTTCTTCTTATTGTACTTCTGGAACACCGCGTCGGCTAGAAGTTCATCCACCATTGTCCTCTTCCTTTGCTTTTTAGTCAATCTCTCATTGACATGGTCTAGGGCTGAATCCATAATGCGACCCACCTGAAATAAGAAAATAATAATGATGTATGTAATTTTGTAATTTGTAATGGTCCACATTAGCTCTGTATTAAAAGAGCTAGAATTTATGGGGGAGAAGCTTTTGCCCAGCATTGGGATAATAGGATAATACAGGCTGTCTGTAAAAGTACTTAATACCAATAAAAGAAAAACAATATTATTGATTTTTTGACAGACAGAGAACAGTTAACTTTAAGTTGCACTTTATAAGCTTCAGCTTCAGCTTCAGCAGATAGATCATATGGCAACATTTCCATAGAGAAATGTAAGCCCAGCTGAAAACTAATCACGCGAGCGGGACTCGTCGCATGAGCACAAAAGACTCTTGCGGCGCGGCGGGCGCCGCGCCACCGAGGCCGCTCTGACTTTCTGATGCGTACGTCATCGCGCAAACAGGTGCAGAGGAGAAATGCGTTAGCGTTGCGTCGTGTGACGAAGGATCGGGGGGCGCGCGCGCATGCAACGGCGACACGAATGCGGGGTTACGAGACAAAATCACGCCTGGTTTTCATAACATTGCACAATGCACATATCCTACTTGTATATTCTTTGTATATTTTTCTTCTTTTTTCTTGTTATAATATTTATCCTGTTTTGGCTTCTCTGTATTTATATATTGTAACCAGTAGTACTTTCGAACACGTTATTATACTTATTACCTACTCACATTTTTATCCTAACTCGTACCTACATACACATTTCATAAATTAACTCAATATCTATTTATTGTACTTAATCATTTATTCATATACTATCTTTGAAACTGTTTTCTGTATGTCACTTACCCCCTCAAGGTTCATTGGAAGACCAGCGTCAGACAGCCTCACCTGTCTGGCATTAATGCTGAAATGGACCTTTTTGGCGCAGCCGTGAGGCACACAGTACAGTCATACTATGTATTTTCTCTTTTTTGTAACTTTTTTAAATATTATTGTGTGTGTGCCTGATGTACTGACGTCGAATAAACATTTTTCTTTCTTTCTTTCTAAAACAATGACAATTGTGTTTTAAAACAGTGTTCTACTAGTCTTACCTGAAAGTACTTCGGCAGCACTTCCATGTCATTCTTCTTGTAGAAGTGCTTAGGGTCCAGCGCTGACCTCATCTTCAGCACTTGAAGGTCATTCTTCAGCTCCTCAGTGACCTCTGGGGCTGGCATGTTAAACCAGCCAGGTCCTTTGGTTTTTTCTCGTTCTTTCTGTAATGATTACCATCAGTTGGATTATATTAAGATTTAAGCATAACTGAGAAATGATTATTTATCTGGTGTCAAATGTATGATGTAACAGAAAGATTTGTTTCACTAAACAAACAGGGTTATATTACTTTTATTCATTTTTGATGGACCTGGGTAAAAGATTTTATCCAGATTTTTGGACTATAATGTTCATCAGATAATGACAGTAATTACTAGTTTAATTACAAGATAAAAAGTATCCTGTTTCTTAGCACCGGGCCTTGCCAACTGGACCTAGGCATTGGAAGAACAGACAAACAGTTACTTTCACATCTATACTCATATTATAAAGAGGTAAAGTTTGTGAGGTTGTAGAGGGTAATCTCTGGATCCACGGAACCGATTTTGTAAATTCTTTCACTAATAGGAAGCCACCCCCATCATCAGACATCCACGAGTGCCATAGGCTATATTTACAATGTGCCCGTGGGATAATTTCCGACCAAAACATGAGCGAAGCTGCGGGCAACAGCTAGTTAATAATATTAGTACTAATTAATAATGGATAAATATACACACCCTTCTAATTGCCTTCAGTTTGTTCTTGCTAACATCATAACTAGGCATTTCATGCTCCTTCTCAATCCCTGGCTTCAGCACACTGTTTCTCATCTCTTTCTCAACATCCACACCACCAAGGTTCGACTTCAATTTACCCGTATCTAAATCCAGCTGATCAAAATGAAACAACCGCTTTTTCTGTTCTTTTTTAATGATGATGGACTGTGACCATCCCATTTCTGTGAAGAACTCATCGAATAAACTGTCGATCTTTAAGTTTTTAAGCTTTGTGTTTACTTCCTCTTCTGTGGATAACTTTGTGTCTAGTTCTTGTTTCTTTTTGTCGAATAGTTCTAGAATTGCTGCTTGTCTGTCTTCTTTGTCTGTGGAATGAGAATTTATACGAGTTATTAATTTTAAGTATAGGCTATTGTTATTGTAAGGTTTGTTTCGCAATATTGTCTAGAAACATTGGACAAAGAATCATGGAAAATAAATATAAAATACCGATATACTTTATTATCGTGTAGTACTAGAAGTTATAGTGTATTTAATAAGATAAGCCTATAAATGCCAGGCTTCGCTGAATAGAAAGGATCTACCTACTGTAAGTGAAAACCATTGAAATAAGGAACTAACCTATAAAGTAAGGCTTCTCAGCGTCGTCAATTAATTCTGTCCTTACTTGGAGATCTTCATCTCCAACCGTATCGACGATAAAATCCATTTTGTTGGAGGTTTATCTGGATTTATTCATTGAAACTAAGAAATACCTAGTTTTCTCTGTCTACGGAAATACCCCACGTTTTGTAAACAGCAAATACGCGTGGTTTTGACACTTTTGAGTTTTGATTTAATTGACGTTTGTCCGTTTGACGGTTGGCGTACCGAATAATGTTGCCAAGTGCCAGATATTTCGTCCAGAAAGTGTGACGAAACTTTGGAAAAAAAAAAACAAACCACCTGCCCCCGTATTCACAAACGTTCGGATTCTACTTCGATTCGGCAAGTCGTATATCTGTCTTTTTTTGTCATTACGAAACGAGCGCGATAGACATACGACTTTTCGAATCGAAGTTGAATCCGAACGTTTGTGAATACGGGGGCTGGTTTAATTGACTTTTCTCCTTCGTCGTTTCGATGATTCCATAAGATAAATAAGCTTCGACCACAAAACTGTCACTTCAACGGATCAGAGGTTTCGAACAGACCACTGAAGGGGCAGGTGAAGTTGACAGTGGAATTTTCTTATTGCGTAATTTAATATTATGCATTGCTATCACTATAACGCCGTTATTGTCGACATATATACACACGTATATAACGCGACAAATAGCGACGTTACTGTGACATAACGCGCTTGTGTGGTGGTCACGCTTTTATCATCGTCCTCGGACGAATCCATATAAGACATAAAATTAAAACGATTACCTATGTGCTTATAATGCACTCAATGCTTCTCTAGAAAAATCTAGAAACTAGCAAAGTACCTACCTATTATTTTCCACTATTACCGCGGGGAAACCTATTTTACCCAATTACCACATAAACCGTTGCTGAGACATTAGTAATTTAGAACACAGAATTTTTAAAAATCCATGTAAGCATCATTCGTCACTTTTACTTCTTTGAATTAATTATTCAAGGTCTACTTTCGAGGGTTCTCGTTAAGGGTGTGTTGGAGAGTCGTTATTGTCGCGGAAGCGGACCTCAAAGGCGCTTGACGGAAGGAACAGACAAAGTTACAGACTCGTAGAATTTCCACGCGGGTAATAATGTGACCTTCAATAGACCTTTGTGACTTACGCAAGTAGGTACTTGGTGGAGTGAAAACCCTTTTTGTTGTTGTGATTATTTCTGAAGATGTACCAGAGTTCATTTCACATTAGGTAATATCGAAATTCAGCTGCTTTTACCGAAATTGTGTATTCTTACTTAAACACCCATAAAAGTTCATTTAAATCCGTTGAATGACTTTTTCCTAAAATAGTCATTCGTTGGGGTTACATAATGAACTTAAAGGGGTCGTATTGATGATGTTAATGGTTATAATTCTGTAAATACATGTTCAGCATACGTGCCTGACACTGACCGGACAATTTCAAAAAACGTAAGGTTTGACCTTCGCGGGCTACCCTAGCGCTTCCACCTTAAGTCGTAATATCATCTGCCTAGCCTTTTCCCAATAATGTAGGGGTCGGCTTCCGGTCTAACCAGATGCAGCTGAATACCAGTATTTTACATGGAGCGACTGCCTTTCTGACCTCCACCACCCAGTTAGTAGGTACTGGGCAATACGATACCCCTTGGTAAGACTGGTTGTCAGAATGTCGGGCCACTGCCTACCTGTAACGACTGCCAAAGTTCTACAAATGACAGCTGGTACCAACGGCTTAACGTGCTTTCCGAGGCACGGAGAGAGTCGGTACCTATGTAATGGGCGGTCACCCATCCACGGAGCAACCTATGCAAGCGCGGCTTAACCTTAAGATCGATCGCAGCGGCTGTTATTATTTAGCCACGAGCAGGCTCCCTTAAGTCATAATAATAGGCGCAAAATAATAATTATTAATTAACAGCTTCTATCAAGGAAAATTGCATAACAATATGGTAATGTTATATAACCCAACTAGCAAAATCGCTATATAACGAATGATTTATAAGCTAATAACTCTTGTACATGTTTTATAACAGCATCAGTTTTACAACTCTCTTTATAAAAGCATGTCTTAAGCTTTTCTGCTAATATGGTTTATCGGTCTTATCACCTTATCTTACATACGTTTATAAAACCATTTTAAATGTCCCTTATAAAGCATTGGTCATATAGAAGCATATAATATGACTTTTCAGACATATAATAATTTAGCCATAAAATCGCATTGGCGTCATACTATTTGTAAAATTTATAGGACTATTATAAAACATATTCCCTTGTAATGTTTATTTGAATGCAGTTTATAAGCTAATGCAAAAAGGCAAGTTATATAGCTTCTATAAATAAATAAAGTATTGACTGTACCTCTATGTAACAGGTACAAGAACTTCATTCTTATATGTATGCTTGACTTTGCCTTCACATAAGTTTATCGAAAATTTTATGGGTTCTGTAGAATTATTTTCAAAAAAAAATTACGATGTAGATTTCTTAAAATGTTACCTTACTCAAAGTGTTAAATTTGTTTTTA
This sequence comes from Eugnorisma glareosa, assembly GCA_947578425.1. Taxonomy (NCBI): domain Eukaryota; kingdom Metazoa; phylum Arthropoda; class Insecta; order Lepidoptera; family Noctuidae; genus Eugnorisma; species Eugnorisma glareosa. The sequence goes on from OX387959.1 coordinate 18,957,391, forward strand.
CATCATTTCAGGAGTTATGAATTTCAACGCACGAAATGTCCCATGGTAGGCGAATATTCACATGTATCACATACAGTAACATTTCAATCTGTTAACTGTCGTATGAGGAACAATGCAGACTTTCGTGATTAAAAGATGAAAAACATAAAAAAATTGACTCGCCCCTACTGTCGATATGATCGAAGATCCAGAATATTGATATTGATTTTGAGACCATGAATATTGATTTTTCAGCAGCTGATGAACAGTGCAAGTTAGTTAGTGTTAAATACGATACTGAATTATATTTTACACCAATAATACAGTCTTTGATATTAAATATAATTATGGAAGGCTGAGGTAAATAAAATAGTATATTCATGAAAATGTTTTAAGTTAAAAATGTCTGTAAAATCAATTGGCACAAAATTTTCTTCTGACACTGTCATTCCTTTTTTATCATCATTGACTGCATTCTTCTCTTATTAAAAAATGTGTGATTTGCCAAGGCCATTATCACTTCAGTAAACAATTCGTAGAAAATAATCGTGCTTTGTTTAGAAACGGTCCACATCCATATTAGGTACTGTCTGGGTTCTGTAGAATAAAAAAGAGTGCAAAGTAGTAGGTATTCACAAAATTTTATTATAAAGAATAATGGAGACTGAACCCTAAAAACTTTCAATATGGTTGAGTATATTTGTACTAGCCTGCTACTATAAGGGTACATGACTTTTAAAGGATTTATAAAAACATTTGATTTGCTAATCCTTCTTATAGTAGCAATTAACAGGAATTCTCAAAAGTAAATTAGTTTTTAAAATTAAAAAAAGGTATAATTAACGAGGCGCATTAAAATTTTGCCATAAAACTCACCCACAGTTCTCACAAATCTGCTTTTCCACATAAACTTCCAGTACATACATACGAAAAAGGAGCGTGGTCAATGTCTAGCTGTAATGCAGGCAATTAATATCTTTTATAAATCACGTATTGAGGCAAATGACGCGTGAATAAATCATGAACTTCTCATATTCGTATTGCGTTTGCTACAATACGAGAAATTGCCCTTATAACCGTATTTTGTTAGCGGTTTTAAGGGTAATTTGTTACATAATAGCAATTAATGTCTTGCCTATTTATAGTTAATCAGCCATACAATTTGCCTTTACATGGCGAGTATAAGGGAGATTAGCTTATTATATGGTAACTATAAAATCTCTACAAGGTTTTATTCCTTATAATTTGTGCCCAAACGCATTCTTATAAGCATTTATATGGCCTTTATAAAATATATATTTTTGGCTTTAATGACATTAACAGAGCAACTTTTTGCTACTTGGGAAGAAAACGCCGTGAATAACAGAGTGATCGAAGAAAAAATGAGTTGGGCCAATTACAATAAACTGGGACAATGGTCCGCAGGATGATAATGATTTAACCTGCAGTTTTTCTCAGAGTCCGTGGAAATAAACCAAGCCTCGTTGTCTGGCTTTGTCTTCTCAATAAAAATTAAACTTTATTTTATTGCTATTCAAAAGTTGGGCCCAAAAAGGAATAACTACGAGTAAGTTAAACATAGGTACCACATAAATAGCTGTGTCACCAAGCATTTGTTTCTTATTTGCTCTCTTTACATTCAGCACACAGTCTGCCTTTGACAACTGTGACAAGGTTGCGGCAAAAATACGACAGGCCAAGGACATTTTGAGATGGTTATCCATTCACAAAGCGAATAAAATATCTGTTTTGCATAAGACGGGTAACGTATTTGCATATTTTAAAATTAATTACCAAATATTAATACCTGGATGTTACTTCAGTTTTGGAATTCGCAATTACCTAGCCTAAGCCTAGGTACATCAGTAGGGCGTAAAAATCCAACTGTTTTGTTTATGGTCTCATTTTGATGTCCATATGTGTAAGTGAAAACGGCTATAATAAGTCAAACGGAGGCACAGTTTCAGTTACACTTTGGTGCGACAATTCATTTTCAGCTGCACGGAATCTCCTCACTGTATCTACCTGCCTCTAAATACTTTAAGAAAGTTCAGATACTTTTCGGTGATGGATGCGTGAAAATGAAATAAACGACGAGCGTTTTATAGACCGCCTTGCCACCAACTCCATCATTTCCCATGGGCCACGTAAGAGGCATGAAATTAATTCTATGAAGAAGGAGATGAAGGAAGAACAGTATTTATTAATGATTAAGTGCAATAGGTACCGTGATCCTACCAATTTTTAACCGACTTGTAAAAAATGCAGAAACAATTAAATAAATGCATAAAAAAATCACAGTTACGTTTAAAACAAGAGGCTATAAAATACATCATGAAAAATGTACCACAGAATAAAATATGGATGCGTTCAATGGGGGCTATTGCGTATGAATTCGCCGCTAGAGGCGCTATTGTAGCGCGGGGGCACCGAAATGTCAGATGTCATAGATTGTTCGCGCGTTGCTTGCTGTTTTTATAGGTATTTTTACAAATGTTCACGATTGTGGTCTAGATTGGGCCATTCCTGATTAATTATGACTTGAAGATTTTAAGTAGCAACTTAGAATCTTAATTGTCTGTACATGGAGGTAAAATGTTTCATGCTTGCTAATTTTAGGAAGAATATTGTAAATATATGAACCTGAAGTTTACACTATGTTGTTATACGGAATAAAATAAACTTTTTATGACGTTATTGGTACTTTCAAGTATAAAATAGAATTATTGACAGGGCCTTAATCGACAGTGGCGCCATCTGTTGAGCTCAAAAACGATAGCCCTCATTAAGCCGGTCTATGTAAGTATATCTGTGGAACTCCCTCCCGCTCGATTTTCGTTTTGTTTGCCGCCAATCCGTCATTAAAACGATGCTTGCCGCTTACAGTCCATTCACAGTTATTTTACCTCATAGAAACGACCTAATAGCATCCATAACTACTGTAACGAGAATAAAAATCAATCACTGTGATTAAAAAAAACCAGTCAGTGGCAGCAACCCAAAGGCAACCGTAAAACAATGAACTTAAATATCACTTTGATTATGGAAGTGACTCAAATCTGTGAAAGGCATAAAACTGCAAATGTGATCCGTCCAATGAATGGTGAGATCTCTATAAGGCTGAATAGATACCTACAATGTGATTGCTCTCCGAAGATTTGATGCCTGAATAGATACAGTGCCATTGGATTGCCAGATTATATGGCTGTAGGTAGCCTTTGGCTGGCTCAGTTTCAATTACTAGCATGGTACGTCAAAGCCTCAAAGTCGTGTTCGACGACTATTGGCTGAGATGTTTGGCTACGGTTTGTCACAGGATTGCCGCAAGCAACGAGTAGGCACCTACTAACTACAAACACTTACGTATATGACCTTTCCTTTGCTTTACAGATGCATGGAGAGAGAGAGAATAATTTAGACCAAGATTTAAAGCTAATCTCAGCACTGAGACTGACAGCTCTTGAACCAAGTTAATTGATCGCTTTAGTTTAATTGAAATTCAAACTTACGCTGCCTCTTTGGTCTAGTGGTCGAAATCGCGACTGCTGAGCATTACGTCCAGGGTTCGATTCCGGGGTCGGACAAATTGCTATTGGGTTTTTCCAGCATGAATTTCTCAGTAGCCGCCACGGCGTCATGGATTTGTGCCCGGTTGATGGCAATAAACTCGCCCCTTATTACATACAGGGCCATATGGCAGGGCGAAATGTGGGTGTACTATTAGGTACCTACACCTCTGCCTAACCCTTCGGGGATTACAGGTATAATGTTATGTTGTGTTATGTGATGTGATGTGATGTGATGTTAAGTTATATTATATCTATAAATCTAGGTAGTGCCAAATTTAATTAGCTGAATAAGATGAATTAAGTACCTACTAACACACGTAATCAACCTAGAGCATAGCATGAGCCCCTGTGTGCAGTTCTGTGATGCTGATAAATGGTTGCTCCAACCCCCTCATTATTTTAGAGGACGCTCGAGCTACTGCTGAGAATAAGGTCCTGGGTTCGACTTCTGCGGTCGGATAAAGTGTTATTTATTAGGTGTTTCAATTAGGGATTTCTTAGTCACAGCACGGAGTCTGAATTTGTTTCTGGTTGACCAGAATAGGTAAAAAGAAAGAAAAATGTTTATTTGTCGCAGTTAAGGACATGACGTGCATACAAGAAATAAATTAACAATAATCATACAACGCATAACAAATATTATAAATACTCAGGAGAGAAAAAAAGAAAAAATAAAATTGGTTGCACGTCGTGACTGAGGTACGTCTTCTATTACACGAGAGTTAAACAGAACTGGTAAAATGTGAGTACTGCAGGTATGTACACACTTTAAGAAACTTGCGCGCTAAAGACAGAAGGTTTAATGGCGTTGACATATGAACTTTTTATCCAGCTCTCTTAATCAGCGCACACTCATAGTATTTGATAATCGGAATATTCAATATTTACTTATAAAATGAGGATGACGTATGACTTAAACGCTTGCCCCTTTCGGGGCCGGTACCAACTCAGCGGAGGTTTGTGTGTCGCGCCCCCAAAGGTACCCGTACCGAACTTTATGGTATCTACGGCCAATACACGCGTGATAGGTAATTATGTAGGTACTAAACCAAACATTTTCTAAGTACTGTGTCGTTCAGTCTCTCGGTTGTAAAATATTTATACATTAATTAAATAGAGGTGTCTGATCGAAAATAAAGCCCTCTCGGGTAAAGACTACGTCAAGTCCTCCCTTTGTAGTTTGTTCAGTAATGTATTGGGACGTTGAACGGGGAAGGGAAAACAGGATTATTATTTCAGGGATACTTTAATAAAAGTCAAGTTAGAATTTAAAAAAATATAACTAATCTTAAGGTAGAAGAGTCAGGGTAGCCCGCGAAATTCACATTTTCTTACGTTTTTTGCAATTTGCAGGACAGTGTCAGGTTGTATGTTGATGAACAATGAGTCCCGCCAGTAACACGTGTGTAGTTACAGAATTATAATCATTCAAATCATCAATACAACCCTCTAAGTTCATTTAACCCTATTTCATGAAAAGTCATTGAATACAAGTTTGATTTTACCATTTCATTTTTTCATTATGAAATAATCAAACTTATAATTCAACGCGATCAAAAGATATGACCGTTTATGTCGCATATTTCGCAATTTCTCATGGGAATCATAACCTATAGGGTACTTCCAGTTAATCATGAAATTTGGCAAGAAACAATGTCTTACAGCACACGTACCTACCTAAAGCAAAAAACCAGAAAACCGTAAATATGTATATAGTTTAATAACGAAATACCAACAAGTTTATACGGAACCCTCTCGGTGCGCGAATCCAACTGGCACTTGACCGGTTTTTTGCTTAAAATCTATCTTAACAAACTTCGAAATGACACACAAACACACACACACACATACACCCACATAGATACTACACCTACACCTAGACCACCTACACCTAATCACCTTACCGTACCTACACCTTCCAAGAACTAACTGTCTTCCACAGAATATCATTTTCAGACAGATTAAACTACAGATATCGTATTCAGTTCTGAGTACACCGACTGATAGCAATTATCTCGCCCACAGTTATCTACATAATTGAGACTTGAACATATCTGGCGAAATGTGGGTATGTTATGTTCTATCAAATCAAACTTAGAAATCGAACAACTTACGATCTTGCGAGAACTTATACGACGAGCATAGACAATATTACTGGATCGGAATCGGTTCTGAGTATCGAAATTGTATCGAAACTAAGTTGGTGTTTCTTGAACCAATCTAAAGATAAGGTACACACGGCGACACATTAAGCTAAAAATATCCAGTAGATCCTGACCTCAGTTTGTATGAGCTTCCCGGATAATGAGAGATCAGCGTATAGTGGTTAGCATAGCATGATTGGTCGTCGTGCGAATCTTAGCTTTTAGTACCTACAGAAGCCAGCACATCAAGCTACCCGAAACTGTCAAATTTTCCCAATTCATATTTCTACTTAAAAAAATCAAAATCTATTCAAGAAATTTGACACATTGTAGTAGATTGATGTGCTGGCGTCTGTACATGCACACTTTCCCGGAACACCCTGTAGTCGTAACAAAGGCTAATATGGAGTTATGTTTGTGTTGCCACTTCAATAGACATACCGTGTTAGCTAACAATATTATATTGAGTTAGCTCATAATCAGAACTTGCTCGCTAGCTCACGTCTTTACCCGATTTGCTTGCTAATTAATGCAAAGGTTTGGCGAAGTTGCATGTAACTGACAGATGTTATTAAATATAATTTGTATCTGTGGAACAAATATTATGTTCTATTATAGAGAGGAATATTCTCTAAGGTCGAGCTCGCCCTCTCTGGAACTATGGTGTGCTACTAGCATTATTTGATTCGATGTGTGTAAAATATCCATTAAAGTTATATCTACTGAAAATGTGAGACTTTTATTACATAGTAGCGTTTTGGTCGGAAATTATCCCACGGGGACGTTGTAAAAGCCTATACTCCTAGCACTCGAGCCTATCACTCGGGGATAATGTAGCTTCCTGTTAGTGAAATAATTTTCAAAATCGGTTCCGTGGATCCGAGATTACCCCCCACAACCTCACAAACTCCCAAACTTTACCTCTTTATAATATGTATTAGTATAGATATTCTATTAGATGTGACTAATATTTTTGTTTTGCAGTATGCTTCTGCTTTGTCAGAGAAGCTTTGATATGGCTTTGTTTGTGCTGTGTAGGTATGCAGTCAAAACTCTTAACCAGTCAAAATTACTTTTGACTAAACGGGTTGGTCAAAAGTGGTTTTGGCTGAAAATCATTGGTTAATAGTGTTTTTGATTGCCGGTTAAAAGTTGTTTTAACTGAAGCTCTTAGTCAAAACTGGTTTTAACTGCTAAAGCATCAGTCAGAAGCACTATTAACTAGTAAGAATGTAAATCAAGATATTTATTAAATGTGAAATCGTTTATTACAAAATGTTGGTATTACAATCAATACAAAAAAGAAATACACTTAAAAAATTATCATTAAAGGCTCGGACCACATAGGCGCGTTATTATTATCAGTCGATAATACCGGGTGCGCTATTGCTATAATGAGTCCCGATTCCTTGCACACAACTGCGTTGTTATCGTCCGATAATTTATATTTCGCATTTGTGTTTTTGGCAGGTTTTTTACCTAATGTCGTTTTTGGCGTCTTCGTCCGTCATCTTCCATAGCTACCGTTAGTAATAAAAATTATTCGTCTGATGATAAATCAATATCTATATCATAGATTTTTAGAACACTCGTAACTGTCGGTAAAACCAAATTACCTACAAACGATCTCGCAGCTGTGTGTGGGGATCGCATGCGTCCCAATATAAAATGTTCTATGAACTCTGCGTCGTTGTTATCGTTGTAGTGTGTAACTTCGGAGCCGTCCTAATACATAATGTAGGAATGTACTAAAAAAAAACAAACTATTCGTTATTGTTTATGAAAACCTTGTAAATCATAAATGTAACTATGTGTTACTTATTACACTTTATCTATGGATTGTATGTAACTGTTATTTTAACTTTACAAGGTTATCATTCTACAATGACGAATTATTTATTCATGCAACTCAAACTATGTATTATGGCATTTTGAATTACACAGCAACTCTTTTTTCTTGCATTAACATTTGTTGTTTTTATAGCCTGTGGAACATACACATCTGTTGAGTGATATATAACCAGTCAAAACCACTTTTGACGGAATCAGTTAGTCAAAACTACTTTTAACCAGCTCCATTGAGCAAAACTACTTTTAACTTATTCCAGTCAAAATTAAGTTATTTCAGTCAAAAGTAGTATTGTCGAAAGCATACGGTTAAAACTACTTTTGACTGATTTTGCTAGTTAAAAGTACTTTTGACTGGTTAAGAGTTTTGACTGCAACAGGTAATACAGCGTATACCAGAAAGGTATAGTCATATTTAAGGGTCTGATACAGGCCATACAAATGAAAAACTTTCTCCATGGCTCCACCATCATACCCAATCTTCAAAAAAATAATAGAAAGAAAGCAAGAAAAAATATTTATTTGTTGCAGGGACATGACGTCCATCATAAAAAATGAAATAAAACAAAAAAAATAATAAAAATAAACATACAATGCAAACAAAAAAAAATGACGTAAAAAAACGTTCGTAGCTTGCACGTCGTGACTGCGACAAGCAGGTTACCACTCAGCATGATGCTGTGATATGGGGGGGCCCACAGCACAGCGCTGGAAATGTACGGAAGCCAAGACAGCGTAAATATTTAGCATAAGAAGTTATTCCATGCACAACTTCAAGATCCACTCGACCCAAATTTACGAGACAGCTACGGCAAAGCGATATGATTTCCCTTATGGCGAAAATGACGAATGAACCATACAAACCATTTCATTTAACCTCTTCAGGAGATGATTTCATAAAAACTCTTCCTCAGTGCTCCTGCCCACTGTTTCTAGTATACGAGGAACTAAGTACAAAGTTTCAAGTTTATAATTATACCCACTGGTTGTTTACAATGTCTGTCGCAGAATTTGTTAAAGAATTTTAGATTTTTACCAAGTTACTAAAAAAAAACGAAAATATGACCCTCAAAAATTTACAAGAAATGCCCAATTTTTACGGGGTTTACTCGTACCAATTCTTTTTACATATTACGTACCTAATATCATTGGCCTGTAAATTAACACACAAATTGTTGAACTTTTTAACATAAAAAATAATACATACTCTTTCTTAAAATTTTAATGTAAAAAATAATTAATCGGCTCAGTTTTTGAGGAGAAAAAAGGGGAACATTTTTCTCCTCAAAAACTGAGCCGATTAATTATTTTTTACATTAAAATTTTAAGAAAGAGTGGGTCATATTTTCGTTTTTTTTTAGTAACTTGGTAAAAATCTCAGTTCAGGCTCAGTTTTTGAGGAGAAAAATGTTCCCCTTTTTTCTCCTCAAAAACTGAGCCGATTGATACGAAACGTCAATTTCGTCAAAATTTGTATGGAGAAACAGCAGCTCCCCTCCCCTCTTAATAATTAGCATCCATCCTAGCTAAGGCCTTTTCCCAACTATGTCGGGGTCGGCTTCCAGTCTAACCGGATGCACCTGAATACCTGTATTTTACATGGAGCGACTGCCTATCTGACATCCACAACCCAGTTAGTACTGGGTAATACGATACCCCTTGGTAAGACTGGTTGTCAGACTTTTTGGGTCACTGACTACCTGTAACGACTGTCAAAGATCTACAGATGACAGCCGGGACCAACGGGTTAACGTGCTTTCCGAGGCACGGAGGAAACTCGGTATGTAATGGGCGGTCACCCATCCACAGACCAGCCTAGGCAAGCACGGCTTACCCTATAGATCGATCCCAGCGGCTGTTATAATTATCTCATTCTACCTCTACCTCCGTTAATATTAAAAATACTCTCAAGTACCTACACAATAGTCTTCAAGTTATTTTTTCATACCTACATACATTCAAATAAGGACTAATTACACGATAAAGTCTTCATCAAAACTTTTCTAACTTACCACCTGGAACTGTAAAGACTAATAAATAACTACCTAATTTTAATTATTTAATTTTTGTGCATTGGCACCTTTTTTGTATAATTATGGTTTTTAAACAATGTTCATGTAAATTGTATCATTTAATTGTGCTTCTGTGTGTTGTCTTTTGTGTGCACTAATAAATGGTTTATCAATCTATCTAATTAACGTAGTTATCGTCGTAGTCGGATTTCAGAACTTCTCTTTTAATTAACTGCCTTGAAACAACTCTCCATCCACATAACGTACACTTATTATTAATCTTACGGCCACACGATGGTCAACCTTGAGCGTATCGAGCGCGACTTTGACCCACTTTACCCTGCAGGTGTACCGAACGTGACGTATGGAGGTGTACCGTGAAGGTAAACAGAGGTAATCGGGAATTGCCGTATACTTCAGTGTGTTTGTTTGTATTGGACTGCACAGGGGCGGATATTAGACGTCAAACATTCGAGGGTAAAGGTAAATATCTGGATCAATTCTATCGCTATTATATTTTGAGCGTTTGGCGTGGCTCAGAAAACAGAAAGGACCAGAAGCCGCGAAGCCCCCTATTACATGGACAAACAAAACTGGCGAAATGTGGGTGTACTATATTAGGTACACTTCTACCTAGCCCTTCAGGGATTATAAGCGTGATGGTATTAAGTTTAATGGGTAGGTACTGGCAAGTGGCAATGGACATCATATTATTGATCACTGCTATAGCCCGCGGCTTTACTCGCGTTTTGGCCGGAAATTATCTCACGGGCACGTTGTGCACCTATGGCACTCGGGGATAATGTAGCTTCCTATTAGTGAAATAATTTTCAAAATCGGTTCAGTAGATCCAGAGATTACCCCCTACAACCTCACAAACTTTACCTCTTTGTAATATTAGTATAGAAGTATAGGCACGGGGAGCGCATAATGTGAAATTATTTAGGTAGTTACCTAACCTCTATGAATTTTTAATAGGTAACTTGATTAAAGAGTTGATTCTGAATCCCGTTTTTAGCTAAACTGGCTAGAGCTTAAATATTCTGTGGAAGTTAGTTATAGTTATACCTTAAAAATATTTATGAGCACCATTATAATACGGATTTAATTTTAACTGATTGGGTACCGGGAAATCCGAATACATGAGCTCCTTTTTCATGGAAACAACGTTTATTGAATATACGGTACATGAAAGTCTAGAATTTTGTGATGTCGTATTATCTATAGTTTTAGTTTCAGAATTTCCCTATAGTATAGGGCTGCCATAAATACTGAAACGCCGACCGGGACATTTTTTGTAAAAGAAGGATAAATCATGGATGTGATGGTGTGGATGGGAGCAAGATATATTTTTCGAGAGTTTCTGGGTCTATGAAGAGATTTTTTAATCGATAGTTTTTTAACGTCAACACAAGTCAATTTTGTTCGTGAAATTATTATAAAAATATTTCTGGGCTATTTGATTCAGATTTTATTGTTTCAAATTTCAAAGGGTTTTGATTTTTTTTTGCACGGAATCCTAATCTTTTTTCTAAAATAAAAGTAGATTAAGCTAACCTAAGTTACTCCTTAAAACATCAGCTATTTGCCAGGAAATTATCCGGAAAAACAAACAGAAGGCACAACACAAAAATACAACAATTAACACAAAAAATAAAAAATAATGTTTTTTGATATAATATGCTTTCATATACATTAATTAGTAAAAAGCTGTTATTTTGAAATTACAAACAGAGACTTCCATTTTAATTATTTGTATATATTTGCAGGTACGTAGCCAGGATTTGTATTTGGAGGAGGAGGACATGAACAGTGCCATATTCATATATTTGCGTTCAATAAGTTTAAAAAGGTGTTACAAAATGCTTACAGCTAAGAAAAATTATGGACCCTGTTGGGGCACAGCAATATACAATATTAAAATTTAATTTGATGTAGTTAATAATAAACAACCATTTCTTCTTAATTTACAAATGGAGGGTAACACATATAACAGAGTAACATACTTGGTACAAGCATATTTGGGCTAGTTTGCTAGCAGAACAGTCGTTTCAATTGAGGTAAGTGGTTAAGACATTTTTCGAGACACATTTGGAAGCAGCGTCTTTAACACTAACACGAGCGGACAGAGCTCGAAATTTCACGATTCTGTTCTGATAGGCCAACCAACAGAACCGGGACACAACATTTCAAACCGGGACATGTCCCAGTGTACCGGGACCTATGGCAACCCTACTTTAGTTCGAATTCATGTTGTATGTATATCTATTGTTTGCAACCTAATTAGAATAGGCAAAACTTGTGTAATCTAAGCTTTACAAAGGTTTTACATTTACTCTCCAAATAATTTGTTATTTGCTTGGCAGAATGGTTTCGAGACCTATGCATGTTTGAATATGAATAAGTAGGTATTAGAATGTGGAGATGCGGATGTAATTTTTGACTGGGAACATCACGTATTTTCAATGTGAATCGTATAGAGTTGGGTAAGTGTTATTTTAATAATGGGTGTAAAAGTACCGTTATAGAAGCCAAAAGTCACTTGTTCCCCCGTCATTGCTATATTTTTTGGTTCCAGACCTTCCCTTGGAACCTTCTAGTTACGGAGACATTGGGGTTCCAAGTTCTAAATTTATTTTTTGAAAGATATAACTATATGTTTTTAAATACTTACACGACCCCGTACAATCCATCCGCAAAATGTTTTGAGTGCGTTACATTGAGGCCCACCGTAACACGAGATTTTTCATCGTCGTTTCCCAGCAATAATTTTTGCGTAAATTACTTAGTTTGATGTACAGAATGCTTGGTTGATGGATCGTGAAGAGTTCATTTACACTTTGTATTTTTCTATAATCTGCATTGTTCAAGTATTCTAGCTGCAATCCTAAAGCAACCTTATACATACGGGAATAAATCCTTATTCCCGTATCACAGTAATTTGGACATTGATAAAATGTAAAATAGATTTCCAAACGTGTTTCTTTCAGAATCTATTGGTCGAAATTTCAGTAGAAGTAATATTGATTGATCGTTCCATTGGGAGCCGTTTGATCTATCGTAAGTATGTTTACGACTATCAATCATCGTTTGGCAAATATAGCGACTAGTTGATCATAGGACGTGGAGATAGATCGAACTGTTCCCGGATTCCTATGTGAGAAAACTGGGACGGAGCGCGTTTCGGAGATGTATGTTTCGTAAATATTGTTGTATTGTATAATTGTTGTATTGTATAATTGTTGTATTGTATAATTGTTGTATTGTTTACTATGAAATATGTGTTGAAGATCATTCATCAAAACAGCCTTCATCGTGTTACTATTATGTTCTTTTAGATATTTTTGATTTATCGTTTGAAATAATTTTCCAGCGAATACGAGTTTGACAAAGAGTTTGAAGACATCGAACACTGTATTATTTATTTCATGTACCTACTAATTAGTGGTCGATTATAAAGACTTTCTAACAGTAGAGAAGGGTCAACTTTTGTAAGAAGTAAGCCGGAGTACATATCATTAATGTGAGTAAAGTATTTGTCCGTAAAATACTGACTGTGCCATTTTTCAAAGGGAAGTCGGTAGGAATCGGGTTGTATGGAGCCTTCGCCACTGCTTTCTAGTCTGGTAGAAGTTTACCTGTTGGTGGTGGAAACTAGTTGCATCTTACGACATTTTTCCCCTGTATGCACAAATAATTGTAAGTACAGGATAGTATCAGTAATCCGGCACTTCAGTGTGAACTGAAACCTAATCAACGTACGAACAACTGTACAGTGTACACATATCATCTGCCTAGCCTTTTCTTAACTATGTTAGGGTCGGCTTCCAGTCTAACCGGATGCAGCTGAATACCGGTATTTTACATGGAGCGACTGCCTATCTGACCTCCACAACTCAGTTAGTACTTGGTAATACGATACGGGTTGGTAAGACTGGTTGTCAGACTTTTTTGGGCCACTGACTACCTGATAACGACTGTCGAAGATCTGTAGATGACAGCCGGGACCAACGGCTTAACGTGCTTTCCGGGGCACGGAGGAAACGTAATGAGCGGTCCACAGACCAACCTAGGCAAGCACGACTTAACCTAAAGATCGACCCGAGCGGCTGTAATTATTTTGTCACGAGCCTCATATATCGATCAAAAACATACTTCAACTGCTATCAAAATGTTCTTTGTAGTACATAAATACTTATTTGCTTTTTAAATTAGTACGTTGAGAATGACTTTAGTTTATCTTGATTTTTTATATACAATCCAGTATTCTGAACATTCCAATAATCCGGCATCCCTTGGTTTTTAATAGTGCCGGATTAGTGAGACTACTGTAGGTACTTACAAACAAGAAGTCTATTAACAAACATCTAAATAAATTTTCGAGTTCGAAAAATTCAGGTCAAGATTCAGGTAGATGGTAGATTCGGGCAGATAGGCAGTCGCTCCATGTAAAATATTGGTATTCAGCTGCATCCGGTTAGACTGCAACAGAGTTGGGAAAAGGCTAGGCAGATGATGATGGTAGATTCGGGTAGATGTTGGTTTTTTTAACTATTAAATTTTCAATTTTCTGCTGTGGCTGCTTGATGCTGCTGCTGTTTAATTTGTTTGTTGTTTTTTGTTCCATTATAACTGCTGTAGAAATGGGAAAATGGGGCTCGATTAAAAATGAAAAGCGATCGGATTTATCGGCAGTAGCTTTAATAGCTTGATTGGAAACTAAATCAAATTATGTTTCGTGGACGGGCGAGAGCAAAAATTTATATCGGCCCACTGGAATCCCTTGTAAGTATGCCCTCGATATACCGGATATGTGAAAACCCGAGTTTTCAGTGGAAAACATAATGTACCTATTTTATTTATTGTGATATCGGAACGTAACTGTTTATAATTGTCTATTGTTATTTCATTTGCTGTCTCGCTCTCTCGCAACCGATCAGCCATATTGTAAAGTGTGTGTAGAAAACTCTCTCTGAAATAAAATACCTTTCTAATTAATAAAGTGTTTAAATCAGTATAAAACATTTATGAACTGTGATATCAGATTCATAGTTCATAAATACATCAGCTGAACGATATTCAGAGCGGATTTCATTTCAATAAAACTAAGCACGTCTAACCGGCGTTCAAGATCTGTAAGTTTCAATATTTCCTAGTCATGATTGTATTGACAGCTAGTGAAATTCGTCCTTAACCTTAGGCCAGTCATTACGTCGGGAAAAAACGGGTTAGAAATGCTTATGAACCGAGAAGGCTAAATTTTGGATATTACGTGTGGAGGGTCTAGTAAAGTTTAATTTCAAATGGTCGACCAAGATTTCCTATGTGCATTTTCCGCCATCTTGAAAAAAGGGTTAAATTCAGTTTTTTTACAATAACTCGGTTCTCCGTTGAGATACGAAAATTGATACAATACTTTTGTTGCTTTGGAGTTGTAGAGTGGCTCCTCACTTCCCCCTCTGCCGGAGGGGCATAGTTTTTGTTTCTTTTTTTTTAATCTCATTTTGTGGTGATGTTTTTGACATTATAAACCTGATTTATGCGGGAGAGAGTTGTGGGAGGGGAGTTAAATGTACGTTCCGTTTCGCGTTTAGTTAGTGATTTACCAATATTTTTCACATACATTTCCAAATGTTTATAGTGACTGGACTACCTGTATAAGCAGTAGTTTTAAGAAATGTGCCAAACTCACCAACTATTTCACAATAATAAAAATGGCTGCGCTCTAAACTTTCAACATTCAAGGCAAAAGCATTCATCTTCATAATTCCAAGAAGTCGCGACTTCTGAACTTTCCCCGTTTTCTCTATAAATCTCAATTTTGTGAACAAGTGTAGTACGAAACTACTGTGAAAAGCTGGAACATAAAGATGCTGCAGATTATTTTACTGTTTCGGTTCTACTGCGCGCCTCAGTGACGAAGTTCGCCGACGAGATCCGAAGTTTTAAATTGAGAACATTGTTTACAAGCAATTAAACTTTACGGTTACCTCACAGTTACCCAGTTGGATGTTTTTCGCAATTACATTCAGAAATTCACTCACTTTCAAACGATGCACAGCTTAAACTGCTTTGTCTAGAAGCAAGAAATTTTGAAAAAGATTGAGGATTTTTAATGAGCACTTAAGAAGGATGGTTTTAAATCATTAAAAATTGGTTGGAAGTTCGTAACTGGCGGAAGCGCATGTAGACCGCCAGCTCCGCACCACCAATTTTTTGGGTGGATTGATTATTCGTAATTAAAATTCGGTTTCCACCTCACACACTTTATTGGAGATGTCATTGTACACAATTATTGTAGTTGATTACCGACAATTACTGTTAATTTAATAAATATTCTTATAATTCGTGACCGCCGCGTACAAGGTACTGTAGCAAAGAGAAAGAGAAAAGGGATATAAAAAATAATGTTGCCATTTTAGCTAACACAATGGTATTTTGATGTTGCAAATTAAATTTTATGCTAACAATATTTTATGTTGTTACCAACCGTAACTTTGCAGAAAGTTTATAAATGTGTTGATTTCAAGATTTTTATACCTGAAGTAAACTTTTCATAAACTTTAGTCTAGTCTAGTCTTATACTCTAGCCATAAACGAATGGTTGACGACAACGATGTGTTAGCAGCCATATTGAGTGTGCAAGTAGGTACGTGAGTGGAGGTATATGTGAAAGTCGCACGACCGTACCAAGCGTTGCGCTGGTTACTCGAACTTTAATTAGTGCTCACTTTATGCTTATATTGAAAACATTGTATTAAACTTTACATTTTTGTTTTAGCAACGAAAGTCCAGAGATGAAGGCGCTGAATTGGAATTCTATTCAATAAGTTGAGCAGTGAAAAACATACCCTATTTTGTAACCAGTCTACAGGCTCGCCTGGTATATTCCTGTTCACTCCCTCTCACGTAGAGGGGGCTTGAGTCCCAGCATTGGGAACATTATAGGCTGATTATACTCTTTGGCAGATGATGATGCATAAAACAATGTGGCTCACCATTCGTGGCAATACCTACAGTTCTACTGACGCCCGTACTCCACCAAGGCGGAGTTAAGCAGACCGGAGCGCGGTGAGGAGACGTGCGCGAAATCGACCAATCACATTGGTTAAAGTCTACGTCGCGTCTCTAGTCTCTCCTGTGATTGGTCGAATCTGGTGCATCTCTCCGCTCCGCTGATTCCGTCCGGGCTTGATTCGAGTCGCGGCAGTAGAGAGCAGCTGTGGCCCTGTGATGGCGGCCCCGACTTACGAACAGTAAGTCGTGGGTTTGAACCCAGGCAGGCGCATTACTTTGTGTAAAATATGTCATGGTCTCAAAACGGTGAAGGAAAACATCGTGAGCAAACCGGCATGTCCTAGAACCAAAAAATCGAAGACATGTGACATCTACCAACCCGCAATGGGCCCGCGTGGTGGATTCCCATTCCCTCTCATAGAGAGGAGGCGTGTGTCCCAGCAGTGGGAACATTATAGGCTGATTATGCTTATGCTGACTCGGGCCACAACATCGACGATTCGCGAATCACTCATAGCATCATCATTAGATATATCAGACGGAAGCCGTCACGGCTGGACTTCTTCTGGCCTAGCCTTCTTCCCAACTAAGCTGAGGTCGGGTCCAGGCTAATCGGATGCAGGTGAATACCAGGATTTTACATGGAGCGACTGCCTGTCTGAACTTAGTACTGGATAATACGATATCTCTGGACATGATAACACCCAATTATACAAGAAAGTATCAATTAAATCCTCACTCCTTACTGAACTTCTACAATATAAATTTGTTTGGCAACAACTCGGCAACAGAACGCAACAAATTACTTCATTGCAGAGTTCCGTCTCAAAGCTCTTTGAACGAAACGATCAAGTGTCGAAGTTATAATTGTTAGTTGGTAATCTCAATTGACGGTAGCTTTGATATTATTAGCGAGAGAGAAATTAAGGATGCTTCTGGAAACGGAGCTTTTGGTCCCTGCAAAATTAATAAAAAATAATAACATAACACCACGCCTTGTAATCTCCGAAGGGTAAAGCAGACCTGTACTTATCAAGTACACCCACATTTCGGTAGTTATGTTTAAGTGCCATGTAATAGGGGGCTTGCAAATTAAACAAATCATATCAATTTTCACGTTAATTCCTTCATTCATCATATTTTTAACATTAAAAAAAAAAACATTCCCTAAAATATATAAAAATTATGGTCCGCCCATGTCGGGAGCAGGGTCCAAGCTACCGGTGGTTAGGGTGCCAGAGACAGTAACCTCCTCACAATGCGGGTTGTACCGAGGAGTATTGTCTTCTGAATCAGGCCCTTGATTCAACCGCCTAACAGAAGGAAAATAGGCATAATGATAGCCGAGTTCACATTCCACATGTCGACAACCTCGTGTGCCAAGTCAAGTATCGTAAATGTAAATGTATTATTGCACTTAACAATAATTCTCAATAAAAAAGAAGCCATGTCTGGATGAGATATCGTAAAAATTTAAAACTTTGTGTTTCGTCAAGTACATAATAAAATCGCGCTCAAAATCCTCCATAAAATGTTGTCGTAAAATTTTCCAGAGCGACGTATTGAAATATGCAAAGTTTAGCTTTAAAAATGAAGTACACACAAAGTTTACAGTCACCCAATTTCAATCGCAGCTGGTGCATTTACAAGATACTGAAAACGCTGTAGAAACTGAGTTTTTCGTCTAATGAAATTTGTTTCCAGTCCTTCTCCATGGAATCAGGAAAATTAGATTGCACAATCTTGTTAGGTTCATGTCATAGTTTGAGGGCCCAATGTATTTTACTTTCAGCTCTAGATATTGCACGATTTCATTGCGCAAACAAAAATAATTTGATCAGGCTTTGTTCTTGGGAACAACCGTTGTGTCAAAGCTTATGTAGTGTTTTTTTTTGTTGCTAATCAGCTTTGGATGGAAACAAGGAAAATTAAAAAATCAGCCACGATCTTAAATGAACATGGAATCAATGAGTATTTTTTTATACTTATTTATGAGAACAATTTTTATCGAATATATAAATATCTGAAATAGGTGTATCCCATTCTGTTTTTTCTAAAATATAATTTTAGATTCTAATAGGTTTTCTTTCAATCCCAATTCACAAGAATGTACACTAAACGAATTGTCTCTCATTGGACAGCTCTCTCTATATATAAGAAGGAATTCACAATTTAGCTGGATCAACGGTAGAATTTATTTAAGCACTGCATATTTCCACCACAGTGGCACCACTGACAGTGGTTCAACGGGGAATTTTCACATAGCAATCGTTCGGTGGGTCGGTCGGTATAATGTAGGTACAGTTAAACAAGAAAATGTATGCGCTTCGGTAATTTCCCTTTTGGATTTGAATTCCTTGTTAATGTATGTATTTTGCAACTCAAGTCTTTCCAGCATAGTTTTTCCAACATTGCTCAACAGATGATGTCGTCATTGTGCGTTCGTATTTCGGATGACACATGATGATTGCCGAAGCGATTACTTTTCTTGGCAAATCTGTGTATTTTCCAGTTCCAATCAAATGTGTGACAGTATGGGCGATGAACCACCGCAACTTGTTAGTAGTTGCACTGTGGCAAAGCATAGTACTGACTCAGTGAAGTACCAGATTAGGAGGTCCTTGCTCCACTATCTTCATCTGTTTCCACAGTAACCAGCTATATGTAAATTCAAGGATTTTTCTTGGAAACAATAAATCTTTTAGCTATGTTTTCCTCGTATTTTTTATTTGCACTATTTTCCTTGAACTCCAAGAGTAGTGTGTTAGTAAACAAATCAAGATTACAAACTGAAATGAAGCATCGTTAACTGATGTGTTACACATTAGGAGCTTCAATACATCTAGATTACTTTCTGTGTTTCAATTGTAAACTTCAATTCAATTGTAAACTTTTGCGTTGGACTTAAAGTTCCTTTGGCTATACCAATGTACATACGAAAAGAAGTCTTGAAAGGGTCCGACTGCTAATCCGTATTAAGTCCACCAGTCATTTGTTTTACTTGAATCTTTATTTTTAGGGACAATCACCTCAGATGCTGCTTTCAACGTGGCAACGTAGCAAAAAATATGAAGACTAAGTCGTCTGCATTAAATCTGACTCTAAAACACAGTAACCCTACCCCAGCTCCTTGCAGTTAGACTGGCGCATTTGCATTGATCCTTCGGGGTCAGGGA
Source organism: Eugnorisma glareosa (assembly GCA_947578425.1). Taxonomy (NCBI): domain Eukaryota; kingdom Metazoa; phylum Arthropoda; class Insecta; order Lepidoptera; family Noctuidae; genus Eugnorisma; species Eugnorisma glareosa. Next base: position 18,977,136 of record OX387959.1, read on the forward strand.
GCCGATTACGAGACTTTCGCTCCATCCCTTCTATCTCTTTATATAAGAGCTGCAGTTAATTTGTGGTTAGTTTGCTACTAAATTAAACCAAGTTTAAAACCACTTTGTTGGAGATCGGTATCTTTAGATAAGTGCGGTTTTTAAGTTGGAGTGGTAAGTTTTTAATCGGATGGTATTAATTTATAAGAACAGGGTTAATTTCGTGTTTAATGATATACCAACCAGGCCTTAATATTTAAATTTGTTTATAAACGTAATATCATAAGTAAATATTATTATTTATAAAATTATGTGCTTTTATCAACAAATTAACATGTATTTGAGTCCTAATTAAAAAAAAAAACATCAATTTTTAATTTTATGCTGTTTTGCGGTTTCGTACCTGACAAAAATACTTTTCGTTCTTTTTCTTCGTCGTTTGAATATTTGACACAACATTTCTCGGCTGCATAACAATTAATGTGAATTTCGCCTTGGCCGCAATGGCCGCAATAGTAAAGTTTCCCAACTTGTATCAAAATGTGCTGATAAAGTTCTCTTTACGTCACTAGTTATATAAGTTGCAATATCGGCCTTAATTTGGAAATAATGTTTAGGTAACTTACGTAAATCGCAAATTTTCTATTCATTCCTTTAATATCGATGGTCTAGGCATCCTTAATACGCATGATACATATTTGCATAAATTAGCTACACCAGACACACAGGATAATTGGAATTTAAACAAAACCAGCTCATAGGTATGTTCACCGAGCCTGAATATTTCATGAATACGAATAAAACGTTAAATTGACACACAAAATGTTGCCACATTTTATGTTCAATCGCTTTTAACACCACATTGATCCAAATAAAACCTCAAAGGAATTACGTTGTCAACAGACAGTGAGAGAACACGAATCCAACGAATAAATATTTTATTTGATTCAAAGTTCTTTCGAAAATATTTATGGTAATATAAAGTATAACATGAATAAGATGTTTAAACCAGAATTAAAATTCATACCATAGATACTATTTAATAATATAAATGTGGAAGTGAACTAATCTAGCCTATTTTTTTTATATTTTATGTGACTGCCTCTGTTGCCTGGTCTAGTGTTTGCAAGCACGACTGCTGAGAACGAGATTCTGGTTTCGATTCCCGGGTCAGGCAATGTAATATTGGGTATTTCCTTCAAAAATTTCTCTGTAGCTGCCACGGAGTCTGCATGTGTGCCCAGTTGATGGTAATAGACTTATACATAACTAGCGAAATGTGGGTGTACTATTAGGTACACATTCTGTTGTGTAAAATGTCTATTTATATGTTACCTTCTCAAGTTTGGAGGGTAGGTATTCTATTTAGATTTCTCCTGGAAAACCCTTCGAGAATAAATCAGGGATCAGCTAAACCAGACATAGAATTTTTACAGGGTAGTACAGTCGCCAGGGCATCAAGTAACTACAAACTGTCAAACTTTCTCATTCGATTTTGAACTTAACCTACAACATTATAAGGGTTAAAATCATTTGGAGAAATTTGACAGTTTGTGGTAACTTCACGTGGTGAGACTACATTCCTGTGGAATAATTTCCTACCACAATGCGAATTCTTATCCGTGTAGACCGCGGGTAAAATATAGTATACAGGCTGTAACAACACCCTTCACGAAGCTGTCAAACAAGCACTAAGTACATCAAACTAAGTAACTTTACGCAAAAATTATTGCTGGGAAACGTCTTTTTTTTGGGGGTATAAATTACGTTTTACGGTATGACTTAATGTAACGCACACAAAACATTGTGCTGATGGATGGATTGAATAGTTCCTGGTCGTGGAGGTGTTTACAGTAAAAATATTACAATAAAAATATGTATTAAAAAAAAAGTTGTGATTAAGGTGAAACTTTGACCCCCAATATCTCCGTAACTAGAAGGTTCCCAGGTATGATGTAGAACAAAAAAATGATCGCAAGGATGGGGAGAACAAGTGCCTTTCAGCTTCGTTAAGGGTCTTGCTACACTCTTTATATTATATGTTGTACATTTACTTATTTCAATTATAAAGGGTCTGAAACCGAGCTATATCATATTCGCTTTCGAAGCAAATATCCACAAATTAATAGCAATGGAACAAAACCAAATATTAGTGGAGGTAGTGAAACAGAAGGGACACTTCCGGCAACGGATCCATTTCCGGCGGCCTCGGTCCTTTGTCCAACGATAAACATGTAATATAAAGTTATTGTTTGGCGACTGGGCTCAAACCCATGATGAAATAAATAAATATTTAAAGACTTTTTAGTAATTTCGTTGAAGTTTAATAAGTATTGCTAATGTCTCTAGAATGGGGGCTATCGCGTATGAATTCGCCGCTAGAGGCGCTAGTGTAGCGCGAGGTCGCCGAAATGTCAGATGTCATAAAGTATTTGCTCGTTGCGTGCTTTTTATCACGAATTTTTATTAATATTCACGATTGTGATCTAGATTGAGTTATTCCTGATTAATTAAGACTTGAAGATTTTAAGTAGAAACTTAGGATTTTATTTGTTAGTACTTGTACGTAAAATGATTTTTAAATGTTTCATGCTTGCTAATGTTAGGGAGAATATTGTAAATAAATGCATTATCTGTAGTTTACACTATGTTGTTATACGTAATAAAATAAACTTTGTGTGAAGTTATTGGTACTTTATAGTATAAAATAGAATTATTGACATGACCTTACTCGACAGTGGCGCCATCTGGTGAGCTCAAAAACGATAGCCCTCAGTATAAGCTCAGTTATTGAATGTATGAAGAACTGCAGTTCAAGGATTGAATTAAAACAATAGTATGCTGTTACACGACCGGACAGCTACTACGCCGTAGCATTGTGCGCTACGCCGTAGCTGTGCTACACAAGTGGCCTCTACGCGCTAGGTAAACACTGTTTTTACTGTATGCATACGAAAATGTATACGGAACTTTTAACAAAAACAAAAAAACAAAAAAAACTGTATGTTTGTTCCGGCTAATCTTTGAAACAGCTGGATCTATTTTGACGGACTTTTACTGGCAGATAGCTGATGTTATTGGGTCTAACTTAAGCTACTTTTATTTTATATAAAAAAAAATTGTGGTTCCGTGCAAAAAAAAAAAAAATGGTAACAAATTCCGATTCAAAAATGAAACTAATATTAATTATTCATAAGAATAATTTCACGCGGACGAAGGTCGCGGGCAGCAGCCAGTCGGTTATAAAAATGGTGTGCGATTGATAAAACTTGTCGTACCTATAAAAAATAATAAAATAATAACACTGGACGAAAAGCTATTCTTTAAATGAGGTCGCAAGTATTTTCAATTTATATCTACTCTTGGATCTCAAGAGACGTGTCGATGGATATAGATGGAGTAAAATAACTCTCTTTTCTCCTCTCTTGTGAGCTCAATCAGGGATAAATTATTGAATTCTCTATTAAACATATTGAACACTGTTGAGCAAATGATCTGCCATTTCTACTGGCTTTTAAATTGTTACAAGCTTTTTATTATGATCTTGTGGTTTAATGAATTTGTCTATAAACTGATAGTATTGACTGCCTTCTTGGTCGCAAGCACGACTGCTGAGCAAGAGGTCCTGGGTTCGATTCCGGGCAAAGAGATTTTGGGTTTTTCCATGAGGAATTTCTCAGTAGCAGCCATGGAGTCTGGAATTGCGTCCGGTTGATGGCAATAGGCTTGCCCCTTAAATATAACTGGCGAAGTGTGGGTGTACTATAGGTACACCTCTGGCTGCAGGCGTGATGTTTGTTACGTTATTCCTTAGTGCATACATAGGTTTTTGTGAGAAAGGAAGAAAAAAAAACAAACACGTGGGGTTGTCAATAAGAGAATCTCCTTTTTCTTCGTCGGTTAAAAATGCTCAAGTGATTAGAGACAGGTTTCAAGATAGCTGTAACATTTCTATATTAATAAAAAGCCTGATCTACATTCTGTTGGTGGAATATCTCTCTATTAAACCAAAGAGCAAAATTTAAATGGCCAGAAAAGGTTCCATTAAATTTGGTAACGTTCAAAAGTTTTAGAAATAACATCAAAGAAGGAAGATGGTACGACCACGACGCTTGTTACTCGCTTCTAAAAATATCAGAAACTTACGCAGAAAACTTTGATGTTATCGGTACTTACTTATTCTTGTTTGCCCTATGAGGTGTGAACTTTCACCTTCTTTCTTTTTATAGAGGCAACAGCTTTCATAATGGGTGTAAAGAGACACTTAACAAAGCCGAGAGTATTTCTTCTTCCCGTTTATGTATTTTTTTTTTGTACTGTACCTCATCTGCGAACAGAGATATTGAAAGTCGAAGTTCCAATTTTGATTGACGTTGTTTTACGTTGTGACATAAATGTATGTCATAACGTCATAACATATCTTGAAATATCTCATTTTATTCCATTCCAATTGCGCTCTACCTTATCGATTTTAACACGTTTTTATTGGCTTCACCTGTAACTAACTGTGGCTGTAAAGAAATCTTAGAAATTTCCCGGTTTCCGATTATGCTGAAATTTTGCATACAAATGTAATTAGTTTTTTTTTTGTCATAATGCGATTTTGGCATCACGCTATCAAATGTATGGTGGTTTCAAAATGTTGGCATTGTGCTATCCATTACTTGAAAGTCCAAAAGAGTAGTCGTAGTGCGAAAGTAGGCATCGTGCTACGAAATCGTTTGGAGTAGTAATTCTAAATCCAATATGGCGGACTCTCAAACATGGCTGACAGTTTTTTTGTGCATTCCCATGTTTAACGAAAGGGTTTGCTGGAGAAAATACGTTACGTAAATGTTTTATTTTTTTTTGTAATATTTTATTAATTCCTTCTACAAAAAGTATTTTTCTAGATGTTACCCCATTGCTATGGGGTAACATCTAGAAAAATACTTTTTGTAAAAATAATTTGACTTTGATTTCTTTAAAAGCTTTAATGACTGCTGTCATTAAAGCTTTTAAAGAAATCAAAGTCAAATTAACCGAGGATCTATGGGGTATGTCAATTAAAGTTTGTCAAGCCATTATTGAGACTATAGCACCGTACTTGGCCTTAATATTTAATTTGTGTGTGACCAAGGAGTCTTCCCGGACCTTATGAAATACAGCAAGGTAATACCACTTTTCAAGTCCGGGGACAGTAAAGACACCAGTAACTATAGACCCGTATCCGTATTGCCGGTTTTCAGCAAGGTGTTTGAAAAGGTAATGCTTAATCAAATGCTCAACCACTTTAACACCAATAAAATCTTGCATGAGAAACAGTATGGTTTCACCAAAGGACGTTGTACGACTGACGCCGGTGTCACATTATTAAAACACATATTTAATGCGTGGGAAGAGGCACAAGATTCCATAGGAATTTTCTATGACCTCTCGAAAGCATTTGATTGCGTAAACCATGAAACCCTACTCTTAAAACTTGAACATTACGGGTTAAGGAAACTTGCGCTCAGTTTAGTGAAATCGTATTTAAACGATAGACATCAGCAAGTACAAATAAATGGTGTCAATTCAATGGGTTTAAAAGTAAGTATGGATGTACCACAAGGTTCGATATTAGGTCCTTTCCTCTTTTTGGTATACCTATATTAATGATCTACCCCATTTATTTAAAAACCAACCACAAATGGTGTTATTCGCTGACGATACTTCTTTAATATTTAAGATAAACAGACGTGCCACAAATCTGGACGACGTAAATAACGCCTTAATGCAGGTCCATAATTGGTTCACCGCAAATAATTTAGTACTAAATGGGAAAAAAACGAAGTGCATAAGATTTGCTCTACCGAATGTTAAAAGTAGTGATAGTGACATAGTATTGAATCAAGAGAAACTGCAGTTCGTCGAAAATACTGTTTTCCTGGGGATCACGCTCGACTCAAGGCTACAATGGGGTCCGCATATAACACCTCTTGCAGGACGGCTGAGTTCAGCAGCATATGCTGTTAGAAAAATCCGCCAATTTACTGATGCAGATACCGCGAGGCTAGTCTATTTTAGTTATTTTCATAGTATTATGTCATACGGTATTTTACTATGGGGACGGGCTGCAGACATTGAGTCTATATTTATTCTGCAGAAAAGAGCCATCAGAGCCATATATGATCTACGTAGGCGCGATTCTCTAAAGGAACTGTTTAAAGAAATTAACATCATGACAGTACCTTGTCAATACATCTATGAAAACATCAACATAAACGTATACGTATAATACTAGAAACATCTAGTATTATAGTGGTATCTGTCACCTCTTTTACTAAACAAATGCAGATTTTTCCTAACGTACATGATGTTTTCACCAACTAGCACAGCCAGGTTTCAGGCTAGGTAAAGTAGACTCATCTTTCATGGGGTACTGTTTAAAATCTATACATATAATAAAACAGTAAAAAAACTGTGTCTGTACATTGAATATATTTAAAAAAAAATTAGTGAGGGGGGTTTGGAAACAGTAATAGAGCACGAATCCAAAATAAAAATTCTGTCTGTTTGTCTGTATGTCTGTTTGTTTGTACACGCTAATCTTCGGAACTACTCGACGGATTTAAATGATTTTTTTTTTGTTGTAAAGATATTAAATCTGGGCAACATATAGGCTATAATTTATCTCGGAAACTTGAACATCTGATGCAGCACCGCAACAGACCAGCTAAACTATAAGAGATACAAAAACGGTACCATAGCAAAAATTGTTCCACGTGATGAGCATTATCTGCTAAGAGAATAAATTTGAAGATCTGGAACACCTGAAGTGGAACTCCAAGAGCCCAGCTACACTATAACATATATAGAAATGACGTCTTAGCAAGAGTTGTTCAACCTGATGAGCACTCTCTGTTGTCGTATAAAATTTGAAGACCTGGAACAGCTGATGTGGAACTCCAAGAGCCCAGCTACACTATAACATATATAGGAATGACGTCTTAGCAAGAGTTGTTCAGCCTGATGAGCACTCTCTGTTGTCGTATAAAATTTGAAGACCTGGAACAGCTGATGTGGAACTCCAAGAGCCCAGCTACACTATAACATATATAGGAATGACGTCTTAGCAAGAGTTGTTCAGCCTGATGAGCACTCTCTGTTGACGTATAAAAATTGAAGATCTGGCACACGCGTTGTGGAATATAATATAAAAAAAAAAAAATTGAAGACCTGGAACACCTGATATGGAAATCAAAGCTATCACTAAATTCACTGTATAATTATAAAATAATATAAGCTGGGAGTACCTCCACGCGGTGAAGGCGGTAACAGTTTAGGACTGATTTTCGATGAAAATTCGATGAATCATTGAAAATTTGACTCTACTGGCCAAAACTCCCATTTATTATTTTATTTTATCAAATAAATAAGCCTAAATAGGCTTATGTTATTTGAGTGTTTAATTTCCTTTTTCATTTATTTTCGTGTCACGGTAGCCTACCCGGTAACGCAGGGGAGCAGTCATTTAGATTTTAATTGATCAGTTATCTACAGAATTAAACTATAACTATGTCTAGAAAGAGGTCAAATCTTTCCCAACGTTCCAAAGGAGCTAAAAGATTGAGGATCATAAGATCCCAAGAATCTACTGAAGAGCGTCAGGAGAGACTTGATGCTGTTCGAGAACATCAGACTGCAACTCGCTCCGTAGAAACCTCTTCGGATCGCGAAGAACACTGGAACACCTGATATGGAAATCAAAGCTGCATCAGATGTTCAAGTTTCCAAGATAAATTATAGCCTATATGTTGCCCAGATTTAATACCTTTACAACAAAAAGACCCTTCACGAAGCGGTCAACCAAGCATTCTGTACATCAAACTAAGTCTTTACGCAGAGAGTGCTCATCAGGCTGAACAACTTTTGCTAAGACGGGTCAACCAAGCATTCTGTACATCAAACTAAGTCTTTACGCAGAGAGTGCTCATCAGGCTGAACAACTCTTGCTAAGACGTCATTCCTATATATGTTATAGTGTAGCTGGGCTCTTGGAGTTCCACTTCAGGTGTTCCAGATCTTCAAATTTATTCTCTTAGCAGAAAATGCTCATCACGTGGAACAATTTTTGCTATGATACCATTTTTGTATCTCTTATAGTTTAGCTGGTCTGTTGCGGTGCTGCATCAGATGTTCAGCGAGGAAGTGAGGAAACTCGGTATGTAATGGGAGGTAACCCATCCACGGGCCAACCTAGGCAAACGCTTAACATAGCGGACAGTCGCGCATCATGTTCCGCACTTATCTCTAGAGACCTAGAAGCAGATGCGTAGATACGCTGAGAACTAATGCGCAATTATCTATCCGTGAACGTCTGCGACTCACGAGACAATGCATGATTTCTTCACTGGTCTCTAGAGACCTGGATGTAAATGCGTAAATACGCTGAGAACGCAGGTGTGCTTCGCGATCCGAAGAGGTTTCTACGGAGCGAGTTGCAGTCTGATGTTCTCGAACAGCATCAAGTCTCTCCTGACGCTCCTCGGTAGATTCTTGGGAATCTTATGATCCTCAATCTTTTAGCTCCTTTGGAACGTTGGGAAAGATTTGACCTCTTTCTAGGCATAGTTATAGTTTAAATTTGAAGATACCTGATCAATTAAAATCTAAGTGACGGCTCCCCTGCGTTACCGGGTAGGCTACCGTGTCACGACGATAAATGGAAAAGGAAATTAAACACTCAAATAACACAAGCCGGAAGGCATATTTATTTGACAGAATAACGGGAAGAAAAGGTATTTGTTGTGTAGGTATTAAGTCTGGGCAACATATAGGCTATAATTTATTTTGGAAATTGGAACACCTGATGCAGAACCGCATCAGAACAGCTAAAGTATAAGAGATATAAAAATGGTGTCATAGCAAAAATTATTCCACGTGAAGAGCATTTTCTGCTGTGAGAATAAATTTGGAGATCTGGAACCCTGTTGTGAATCTCCAAAGCCCAGCGACACTATAACATATTAAGGAATGACGTCTTAGCAAAAGTTCTTTAGTCTGATGGGCATTTCCTGTGGACTTACGAAAATGAAAGATCTGGAACGTCTTCAATCGTCTCGCTCATCCAGTTGTTTTCCCGTCCCCGGGCCTCAGTATTCTACATCAAACGTTTCAGATCTTCGATTTTCTTGACGACCCCGTTGTCGCTGGCAAAAGCAACAGGATCCGCGTACGAAGTCGCGGGCAGAAGCTAGTGTTATAATAAAATACCTCCCCACATTCAACAACTGAATGAGACAAAATTTAAATCTTTTATAAAACGCACACTATGTAGGCAAGTATATTATAAGTTAGGGGATTATATCGATGATAAAAATGCTTGGCTCAATGTTGGTCCTGCTCCACAACCATAGGGGCAAACTAATCAGAAGCTCCTGTGAAATTATTGTGGAAGCTGCAGAAGATTGTAAAAATATCTTTGCATTGTATAGATTCAATCTCTTAGTATTATATAACTGCATAGCACATGTGGGAGTACTATGTACTGTAAAGCTACCATTTACATTTAGTTATCCTTCATTGAGTCGAATGTGCCCTGGTGGCTGAGAGAATGTCAGGCTCACTCAAATGTCTCGCTGATAGTGGCGGGAGTGTTGGGTCGCTTAGTTCCCTTCAATATGGTTGAGCTGAATGAAGCTGATGCATGCGTCATGTTCGTGAACGGGCGCTGTCAGTTGGGACTGGTCATCTCTTAGCTGCCACGGTTTATTTTAACTACTTTGTTTTTAAATTGTTGATAGTTATAATCTTTTACTCTGGACGCTCTTAATGTGCACGTCTTTCTACATCGTTCTCACATATATGTATAATCTCAACATGAATGATGTAACCAAGATCTTGTAACAATATTTTGATTGAAAAGAGTGTCCATGGAGTTTCTTGCCCATTCTTCTCCATAGAGATCTACGCTTTGGAATGGGCAACTACAGTACTTTCACAAGTTATTATGCCTTGTGTCTGTGACTGTAGCTTCGTCTTTGTTTTTCTGACTTTCAGAAGTGCCTGCGAAGGTCTAATTGAAATAAACGCTTTGAGTTTGAGTTTGAGTTATAATTGAGTTGAGATACTTAATGCATGACGCTTTGTCCTGGGTATTTTTACAACCTTTGTGTTATAGAAATATAATTTAATCATAACATAAGTTTTTTTAAGTTAACAATTAATCGACAATGAATATCATTTAACTTTTTATTAAATTTTCCAAAATACTGTTTAAAATAAAAGCTAACCACCATACCATAACATACTACCAAAAATTCTCACTTTTTCCACAAACCACACATTCACCAAGCAGCGTAAAAGTTGAAATAAAAAAAGTTGTAATTGACTGAATATCGATTGAAACGAATACCACTGCAGAGCTGCCATACCTCATGTTTTTATTGCACAGTATACAATGTATGCTGCCGTGGATTTGCACTTTCCAATAGGCGTTTTTGCGTAGAGGGGTTTTGGTGCAATCGATATTTTTACATTCGTTATTTTTATTGGGATGATGCGTTTTCTACAGCGGACCATCAAACTGAACAACTTTCTGTATGGGACCACCATGGTAATCATAAAAAATAATCAACTGCCCCATACAAAATTTCAATACCTAATCGACCCAAATGTATGGGACAGCTGATTATTTTTTTACGATTTCGATGGTGGTCCCATAGAGAAAGTTGTTCAGTTTGATGGTCCGTACCACAGTCTTCCATATGACTATAGGTACCCTTTCTGTTCACGCTGTATAACTTGGTTTAGTAGAGAATGTTACACACCTAATTATGTAGGTATATTAGAGAAGAGTATTTATTATCATGGAGGATTTTAATTTGGATTTGTGTTTGCCTAGTTACTGCCTCGTTGGTCTAACGGTCGCAAGTACGACTGCTGAGCATGAGGTCCTGGGTGCAATACCCGGGTCGGACAAATTGTTACTGGGTTTTTCCATCAGGAACTTCTCAGTAGCAGCCACGGAGTCTGGATTTGTGGCCGGTTGATGGCAATAGGCTTGCCCCGTATTACATGGGACTAAAACATAACTGGTGAAATGTGGGTACACCTCTGTCTAACCCTTCGGGGATTACAAGGCATGATGTTACGTTATATTATATAGTCTAGTATGTATTAGTTTCATGGTGGAGCTAAGCAATAGTTCGTAAGGGGCCCTCACGACCACGACTTTTGGCTGCATAAGTTTCGAGCAGGAAGAAAGTTTGGTCGCACGACCGCGACCACGACCGTCATGCGAGGTCTCTTAGCAGAGCGTCTTTCCAAACCTATGAGTATCTTCCTAAAGCATAATCATGCATTTTAACCAAAGTGATCGTTCTATTATACGAGAGTTCGGATTCTTGTTTTTAAAAAAAACTATTTAATTAAACTGGAATAAGAATTTATTACTTTAAAGAAATTGGAGTTAGATTTAGTAAAATGATAGGAAATAGAATGATGTAGGACTCCCGACCCGTACCGAGATTCAGACCGAACTGGCGTGCTAGCCCATGAATATAGCGTCTAAGTTACTAAATGCTGACCAGGCAAGTCTGGAGAGCAGTAAGCCATTCTACTGTCATTGACAAGGTATAACAGCCCCCCCCAAAAGACTGAAATTCGGGGATAAAGGCGAAGTTCAGGAAGTTATACAATTTCTCTTAATCTAGGCAATGGAATTGAAGAGTTTTCAGGTTCATTATTTAAACTATGGTTATTGACATCGTTATCGGTATGGGTCGTCGGTTTTATACAAGAGATATAGAACTTAGATCTATGCTTAGAAATAATCTTATATAACTTAAATACTATATAACACATTACAATTATTAAAATACACACAGTTTATATAGAATAATGTATCCCATATTTTACTAAGATGGGTTCTTCATTGATGATTTTGTTTAGATCTGAAAACATCTTATCATTTTGTTTATTTGTTGTTAGATCATCCAAATTGATGTTTTGTAGCAAAATAGGGGATATGTTGTTATTTATACTAAAAGTCTTATTATCTAGCTTACAACAAGAATCATTTATAATGCTAAAGTCTAATCTAGGAATAGGAATGTCTACGTTTACCTCATCTTTGGATATGAGTCTCGCACTTTTTGTGTATACTGTACACTGATTTGGGATTCGTAATATACCGGTTCCGGACACTATGATTTCGCGTAATTCGGAGTTATCACAGTCCATTGACACTTTACTTGAACGAGATTGCACGAAAATCCACTGATTGTTCATAAGTGATTTCCAAATGTCCAATTCACCGACAATCGTTTTGGTTTCGCATTGCGTGGGTATAGCACTAATTGTTGTTGTCAATAACTCGCTTTCACACGTAGGATTGCTGCTTGTCAACAGTATCGTAGGTATCTCACACAGAAAGAACTCAGAGTTTATTATCTTACATTTATCTAGGCTATCTAGATTACAGAAGTTTAGTTTATCCTTAGAAATAGCAATATACGAACTAGAAGGTAATATTAAACTAAAAGTATTTGGGTTATCTGACCCGTGAGGGGTCGGTAATGCTAAATTATGATACAAGTTAAATTCATCATTAGTAACTAAAGGAATTTGTGGAACAAATACAAGTTTGTTTCTATAATAATAACATGCAACTTCAGATATGCTTAGTATTAAGTGGACATTGTCTAGACTTATCGCTACAGGAATTCCAGTGTCTCTAGGTAGGTACCGGTCGTTATCAACGAGTTCGTTGTAAAGTTGCGACGGACTTATTATGTTGGGATGCAGGATGTTTTGACTGCTCAACATAATCGCATTTGTTATGTCTTCAAGCTGAAACGACAATGCTAGTAGAGAGCTTTCAAGGCTAGCAAGTAAAGATTGGATTTTTGTTTCGGATATTAGAATTTTAGAAGTTTCCGTGATATTATTTAATTGTAATATGAGTTGACTTAAAGTATTTTTAAGCGAATCTTCATTATCTTTTAATTTATTAATTGTTTGTTTGTAAGATTCCAGAGCAGAATTAGTAATTAAAATGTTTTCTTTCATTAGTTCCGCGAGCTTTTTCTCATGGTTTTGAATGGATTCAATTGCGGAATCGTATTTTAACGCGTCATCTTCGTCCAGAGTGCCGAAAACGTGTTTAAAGACGGTTCCTATTTCGCCGAACCATGCTGAACGTTTATTACGTTTAGACGTTAAATGTGAGATAGAATCGAACTCGCGTTTAATATCGCTGTATCGAACTGTGAGTGGGGATAGTATGTTTTCACATTGAAGGTTGCTATATTTTTGACATGTTTTCCTAGCTATGCCTAAGATATCATTGAGGTTAGTAAGGTGGGGATTGATAAGAGAAATGTTTACATGACTAATAATATTTAACTTTCCTTTGATGACCTTAAGTTTTCCTAGGCTATCGAAGTATATGCCGGAACTAGAAGGAAATGGCTTGATAAAGTCTTGATGCGCATTGACTGAGGCGCTGAAATAGAATGAATAGAATCAGTAAGACTACGCTAAAGACTTATTATAATTACTAGCTAATACCTACATACTAATAATTACATATCTAGAATCTTAATCGATTTCTAACAGTAATGCAGTGTCTGCAGTTACCGCGGGTTTCATTTGATCGAAATGGTGAGCCACATGACGCCTGTTGATAAGGAGTGTAGCCGTGTTATTATCGTGAACTTTGATGATTCTGTATGGTCCTTTCCAAATAGGTGATAGTGCCTTTTTGAGCCTCAGGTGGGCTTTAAGATAGACGTAATCACCAACCTTGTACTGTGGTGGTGATTTAGTGTGAGAATCGTAATAAGATTTAGAAGATTCCTTTGATTTTAGTATATTTCCGAGAGCTTTTTCTCTGGTGTATTTAAATTTATGTTGTAACATTTTAATATAGTCTGAATATGTTGTACTAGGTTCATGTTCATAAATGGAGTTAGGAATGAAGGGTTTGTGACCGAATATTAACTCGTAAGGAGTAAATTTTGTAGTTGAGTGTTCTGTTGTGTTATATGTTAACATTGCGGTATACACATAAGTAGGCCAATTATTTTGATTTTCATTTACGAAGGATTTTAAATATTCCTTGAGAGTTGAATGACTGCGTTCTAAAGCTCCTTGTGTTTGCGGGTGATAGGGTGATGACCATAATTGTTTGATTTTAAGGAATTGGCAAGTAGTTTTAAAAAGGTCGGACGTAAAGTTGGTTCCTTGATCAGTCAGAATAGATTTAGGAATTCCAAATAGGGATATAAAGTGGATAAGACAATCGCTAGATTCTTCGGCGGTTGTACTACGTATAGGATAAGCGATAGAATATTTAGTTAGGTCATCTTGTAAAGTAAGAATATACTTTAGTTTTGCTGAGCCAGATTCGGGTAAGGGTCCTACTATGTCTAGTGCCACTCTCTGAAACGGAGCTGTGGATGTAGTAGTGATCTCCATTGGAGCTTTATTTAATTTTCTCAGTGCTTTATTTTCCTGGCATAATTTACATTTCTTGACATAATCTTCTATATCACTTCGCATACCCTTCCAATAGAATTGTGTGGTGATCGGATTCTGTTGTACATTCGTGTCGACCCTAAGTGCCCGGCTGTAGGAATGTCATGATTTTCACGCATGATTTTAGGTCTTTCGCTCAGAGTAGGGTATATTGTTTTATTTAGGTAAACATGGATTTGGATCTTTGTATTGTTGAAAATGTGAGTTAGGATGTTATATATTTTTGTGTAGGAATGGTGATCAAATGGGCTTTTGAAATCGGAGATAGCAATGTCTGTTGTTTGTTCAGATTTTAGGATTTCGTTTCTTACTTGTTTCAGAGTATCATAGATAGCAGGATAAGATGATTCGTCAAAGTGGTGAACTTTTGTAAAGATGAAGTAAACAATCTTGTTGTCATATTCAGTTTTTAGAAAATGATATAATTCTTTTTCAGAGTTAAGTATTTCGTCTTGGTTGTTGGAATTTAGGAGAATTTTGGAGATGTAGGGATTCGACTCGTCTAAATCTATAGACGTAGGAATTAGTATTATTTTGCAGGTTGTCTTTAGGAGATTTTCGTTGTGTTCTTTTAGAATTGCGTTGCATATGTTTTCTTTATTTGGAATTGATTTTAGAAATTGAGAATAACTGTCATTGTTTAAGTTTGATTGTTCGTTTGGCGAAGGAATTTGTAGTGAGTCAAAGTCGAGGTTGAGGTCGGCACTATCAGGGCTAATGTCAAGATAAGGTAAGTTTGGCCCTAGGTCTATGAGTTCTGGAGATAGCGTTGGTTCAACTTGTGGTGTAGGATTTTGTAATATATTAGAGTCGTTGTTTATTTCTTGATTTAGTAGGCCGTTATTCTCGAAAGAGAACGGAATGGGAGATGGTAGAATTATAAGAGGGTCTTGTAGGTCATCGAGATCATCGAGGTCATCTAGTTCAGTGTCAACATCTAGTAGTAGAGGGTCAGAGGTTGATGGTGGTTTACCATGAATAGGGTTAACTGGAAATCGAGACAGTGCGTCAGCGTTAGTATTAATTTTCCCTTTCTTGTAAATAATATCATAGTCAAATTCCTCTAATTTGAGTCGCCAGCGTACTAACCTAGAACCGGGATCCTTACAGTTAAAAAGCCATTGCAGGGGTTTGTGATCTGTGACTATGGTGAATCGATTTCCGTAAAGATAGGGGCGAAAGGCTTTAGTTCCAAAGATAATGGCTAAGCATTCTTTTTCAGTAACGCTATAGTTACACTCAGCCTTATTGAGTGTCCGAGACGCGTAAGCAATTGGGCGGTCTTTTCCTATCGGACCTTGCGATAATATAGCAGAAACAGCGAAATTGGAAGCGTCACAGGTAAGAATAAAGGGTTTAGTAAAATCAGGATATGCTAGTACTGGTGACGTCACTAATTTATTTTTTAAATTTTCGAAAGCAAGTTGCTGTTCATTGTTCCAATTAAATGGTGTATCCTTTTTCAAAAGGGATGTTAATGGTTTTGCGCGTTTAGAAAAGTCGGGTATGAAACGTCTGTAGTAAGATACGAGTCCAAGAAAAGATTTCACGTCTTTTGGGCATTTAGGTATTGGGAAATCAGTGATACATTTGACCTTCTTAGGGTTTGGTTGTACGCCGTCTTTGTTAATGAGGTGACCAAGATAAGCGACTTCTTTGCATAAAAACTCGCATTTATCTGGTTGAAGCTTTAGGTTATAGTCCCTGAGCCTGTTGAAAACAGCGGATAGATTTTGAATGTGACTTGATAAGTCAGGGGAGTATACAACAATGTCATCTAAATAAACAAAGCAGCGTGAGCCTTGAAGTCCACATAAACATGTGTTCATTAGTTTTTGGAATGTTGAAGGGGCATTTTTTAGCCCAAATGGCATTCTTGTAAATTGAAAATGACCTTGAGGTATAGAAAAGGCAGTTTTAGGAGCGTCTTGTTTGGATATTGGAATTTGGTGAAACCCTGAAGCCAAATCAAGAGTTGTGAAATATTGGCTTTTCCCTAATTGATCTAGAATTTCTGTTATTTGTGGTATAGGGTATGTTTCTCCAATAGTAACGTCATTGAGTTTTCTATAATCAATAACGACTCTCCATTTTCGTTGACCCGAAGCGTCCAGCTTTTTGGGCACAACCCAAATGGGTGAGGACCATGGTGAATTTGAAGGTGTTATTATGTTTTGCTCTAACATTTTATTGATTTGATTTTCGACTTCCTTTTTATGGCATTCAGGAAATCTGTAAGATTTCGTTTGGATAGGGATATCTGTATTTGTTCTGATATTATGTTCGGCTATTGTAGTATAAGTCAGTTGATCGTCTGGAAGGTGAAAGATATCGGAAAAGTCTGTACAGACTTGTAATAAGATATTAGATTCTTCTTCGTTTAGGTGAGAAATCCTAAGATGCTCGAGAACTTTGTTAGTTCTGATAGAGGCATTAGAAAGAGGCAATGATTCGTGACGACTCAAACAAGGTTGAGTGTCTAGAGGTTCTAGTGTGAGATTAAGGTTAGATTGGAGCACAACGTTTTCTTCGGAGATATTGACAACTGTAATATTAATACGGTTATTTTCTTTCACGTTAACGATGCAATTGGCGACTAATAATGAATCAGAGATGTGTTGGTCTATTAACATACCTTCTCCTATACTTGGATTACTTACTGTGCATTCAATTACAGTTTCCGTGCGAGGTGGAATGTTATATAAAGGTTCAGCGAATTTTAACTTTACGTAGTCTTCATCTATTTGTAAAATTTCCTGGCAATAGTCGATTTGACAGCCAAGGTTTTTCAAGAGGTCGTTACCTATGATCCCGTCGAAACTTAGGCTAATATTTTCGACAACGTGGAATTCATGGGCATAAGGTTTGTCATTCTTTTTGAATATTTGCATTTTGAAGCTGCCTAGAGTTGAAGTTGTTTCATTTCCAGGATCAATTCCTTTGAGGGTTATTATATCATTACTTAACTTTGGGACTTTGGACATAGAATCTAATTTTAGCAGGCTAATGCAGGAACCTGTGTCAATTAGGAAGGATAAGAGCCTATCCGCGACGGAGGTATGGATTAGTACGTGAGGTAAGTATCTTTTTTCTGTATTATTATTTATTTTATAAATTTTCGTATTTGTGTTTTGTTTCAGGTTTGGAGAGTTTTTTGAAGATGAAGTGTATGGATTTGCAACGAAAATAGAATCGGTGGATTTTGTTTTTGGTTTCATAGACACAGTGGACTTAGTAAGTGATTCAGAGGTTCTAGTACGTGATTCAGTGGATTTAGTAGTTGGTTTCTTAGGAACAGTGGATTTAGTAAGTGATTCAGAGAGTTTAGAACGTGATTCAGCGGATTTAGTAGTTGGTTTCATAGAAACAGCGGATTTAGTACGTGATTCAGGGGATACAGTGAGATTAGAGGCATCGTCTTTGATATAGTAGGACGAATTTCCCGTGCGACACCGGGCGGGAAATTTTACTCGTTTAAATCGTTTTGATCGACTTCGTCGGTCCCTTCTTCCTTGTCCTGATTTACATTAAAAACCTTGCGAGTTGGCTTATAAATTGGAGTTTGTGTAGGGTTAGGTTGACGACCATCTGAAGTCGAAGCAGAAGATTGGTTCCTACTATTGTTGTATTGTCTTTTACGGCAATTTTCAATAGTGTGACCTATGTTTTTGCAGTAGCGGCATACCATGTCGTTGGTATTTACTACTTCTGATTGATCGGATTGGTGATGTCGCGGAGTTGGAGAACGTGACGATTGATATTCGCGACGGGAGTTAGTATATTTGAATTTATCATTATTAGAGTAAGTATTTGATGTTGATCTTTTATAGATACTGGAGATGATTTTTTCTTCCTCGACTGCGAAACTTATAGCTGAATTTAACGAATCTGGATTGCGGCATCTAACGACTTGTGATACCCGTGGCAAGAGACCTATTATAAAAGTATGAAGTGCAAGATCTTGCATCGCGGCTACTCGTCCTGCTAATTCCATTTTCTTTTTAGTGGGAATGGAAATGTTTATTTCCGTAAGGAGTTTCGCTAAGCATGTTTCTATTTTTAAAGCGAATTGGTTAACTGTTTCAGCAGAGTTCTGCTTACAGTCCTGGAGTTCAGTGAGTAGATGAGCGTAATGCTTCCTTTCCCCAAACTGTTGTTTTAAGAACTCGATAAATTGTTCAAAGGTTTCGAACTCTTTGACACTGCATGTAGTTTCAGCTTTATCTGTCAGTTGACTTAGTATGAATTTGAATAAAATAGGTTTTTGGGTTTTTGTAGCTGTATTAAAGGCGCTCTGGCAATTAGCGATGAAGGGATTTAGTTTTTCCCTGGAGCCATCGAATGGCTTGATGAATTTAAATAAAATTCCTAGTTCTATTTTTTCTTCAAATTCTATCTTTGGACTCTTAGAGCCACTGGAACTTTCCTCCTTTGCATCAAGATATTGTTTGGAAGTCATGATTCAAGATTACAAAATGAAATAGAAGCTAATTAATTATAAGAAATCTTTTGCACCTTAAGCTACTTTGTTCAAGAGACTCGGTGATATAGACGCGTAATCGAAACGCGTAGTCTAAACAAATTATACAGTAGCCGTACAGTAAGGTTTAAAGTTACAATGTATTATGAACAATGTACAATATGAATAATACATAGAAGTGAAATGTGTACATAGAAAAAGTGACTCTGAGTTAATTCTGGTATTCGTCCTAGGATATAGCAGTATTTGAAGTATTTTCTAGATCACTCACAGGAACGCCGTCATTATGAGGATATTCAGGACCATCGTGACCGCTTCTCCAGCGGTAAACAGCAGAAGAGCAGAGCAGAGCAGTTGTGGTAGACCTCTGTCCCAACAGAGGGTGAAATCCGGTCTCGGTTGCAGGTTGCAACACACAAGACAGGGTGTCGATCAGGCACTTTGATTTATTGCGCAGATTGCACTCAAACGACACAGATTTGATTAAGTAAGGCACTTGATTTTTAGTGTTTTAACACTTGGTTTCACTGACACTTTCAGGTAAAGTATTTTTCAGAGACGTATTCGGGTAGGGGATTTTCGTATCCCACCGCTGCCACCAAATATTATACGAGAGTTCGGATTCTTGTTTTAAAAAAAAACTATTTAATTAAACTGGAATAAGAATTTATTACTTTAAAGAAATTGGAGTTAGATTTAGTAAAATGATAGGAAATAGAATGATGTAGGACTCCCGACCCGTACCGAGATTCAGACCGAACTGGCGTGCTAGCCCATGAATATAGCGTCTAAGTTACTAAATGCTGACCAGGCAAGTCTGGAGAGCAGTAAGCCATTCTACTGTCATTGACAAGGTATAACAGTTCGGTCAAAAATGCGATCCTCGCGTTCGTATGTCACGGATTTGTTCGGAAAATTGGAAGGCGTCATTTTCGTCACATAAGAGTAATTGATATCAAAGTTGCCGAGAGCTGGCTAGAATAGAAAGTTTATGAGATAGATAAAAGGAAGGTAAAAACGCTATAAATAAGTTTCAGAAAACTTTTTCTCTTGTCTTATGAGTAAGTCACAAATGATAGAGGTATTAAAACTTTTGCTTCCATTTCTCTGATGACGTGCGTCCTTAATGGACATGACACGTGTTGCCACTTTAAGTTATAAGAAAAGGAATAAAAGATAGCGTTTGTTGCACTTTAGGAAGAAAATTTAATGTTCTTTCAGTTGTTTATTGTGAAAACGAAAGGCACAGACTGCAGTGTAATAGTTAATTAATGAATTACTGATATTATGTTAAAAATACAAAAATCTGTTGTCGGTTGAGAATTCGAATATACAAAGAAGTTTTTCAAAAGAGTTCAAAATTTTCCTTTTGGACGTATAATCGTATATAGACTTTTACGAACAGAATATTTTTCTATTATATACAAGATATAACAAGACCCTTAACGAAGCCGTCAACCAAGCATTATGTATTATGTACCTATGTCAAACTAAGTAACTTTACGCAAAAATCGTTGCTGGGAAAATACTTTTTTATCACGTTTTTCAGAAGGACTCGATGTAACGCACTCAAAACATTGTGCTGATAGATGGATTTAATAGTACGGGGATCGTGGAGGTGTTTACAGTAAAAATCTAACTTAAAAAACATGAATTAAAAGTAAAGGTGAAAATGTTAGAAAATTGATCCCCAATTTCTCCGTAACTTTTATTTTATTTTTTTACATTACACACAGCGCCATCTAGGTGCCACACTAAGCAACGAGGCTTGTGTTGTGGATACCAGATAGCTGATACTACTACATAGATACTTTTTGTTTGTAAATACATACTTATTATACATATAAACATCCATGACTCGGAAACAAATGTCCATGCTCATCACACAAAAATTTGCTCCTACCGGGATTCGAACCCGGGACACTAAGGACGTAAGGCAGCCTCACTACCACTGCGCCATTCGGGTCGTCTAGGTACGTAGGTTTCCAGGTATGGTCTAGAACAAAACAATGATCGCAATGACGGGGAGAACAAATGCATTTCGGCTTCGTTAAGGGTCTTGTTACACCCTTTCTTATATTTTATATTCTTTTTTTTATTTTTATACAAACTGAACTTTGTTTGATTGCGAAAAAAGTCCATTTTAAATATAAATACGGAAACAAACATAACCTTCTCGATTCCTTATTGATTTTGATCTGAGGGCACAAAGAGAGGACAACAAAGGGCCTCTTAGTCTCGGCCTTGACTGCCAGCTTTATGAATAAAGATCTTAGGGAGGAACGGAGAGGTTTCCATGAGTTGCGCTCATATCATTCACCTAATGCGTCTCATATGGAGTATTTTCCCTTCAAAAGTAAGTACTGTTGGTAAATAAAGTAATAAACAATGGTATGGTTTTTTAGGGTTCCATCGCGAAATGAAAAGAAAGCTGAACCCTTTTAATTTCGTCAAGTTCGTTTGTCCGTCCGTCTGGTTGCGATTCATTTGACTCTGAAACTAATTGCATTATATCGATGAAATTGGAAACAAGGAATATTGTGTGTCTTACCGAACGATAAGGCTCCACCAGAGGTGCGCGAGGATGCGTAGCGAGGGATGTGTGTGAAACTAACCAATAATATCGCTTCTTTTTCACAGCTTGAGCTATTCTAGCTATGTGATTGGTCAGTTTCACACACATCCGTCGCTACGCATCCTCGCTCATCTCTGGTGGAAACGCAGCCTTATGGTGAAGCGATTAATTTATAAAGAAATAGGGTTGGCACTCATATAATGTACAGCCTAAACTAAATCATCATTATCATCATTTCAGCCGATAGACGTCCACTGCTGGACATAGGCCTCCCCAAGTGTCGCCACATTGACTGGTCCCGTGCGACTCGCATCCAACAGATCCCCACAACCTTCACCAGGTCATCGGTCTACCTAGTGGGAGGCCACTCTAGAACCTTTCAGCCCCATCAGCCATCCGTTCTGAGAGCAATGTGCCCTGCCCACTGCCACTTAAGTTGGGCGATTCTTCGGGCTACGTTGGTAACCTTGCTTTTCTTGTGGATGTCCTCATTTCTGATTTAATCACGTAATGAAAATCCGAACATGGCCCTCTCCATTGCCCTTTGGGTGACTTTAAGCCTTCTGATGAGACCCATTTTGAGCGACCACGTTTCGGTCCCGCATGTAATCACTGGCAACACACAAGCCTGGCTGGTAAGTTGGACGAGAAGATACCACGCAACTTCCCGAACGCTGCCCAGCCTAGTTGGATTCGACGATTGAACTCTTTCTCGAAGACCTAAACTAAATGTAACTGAACAATAAAAAAACAATGCACGTAAGCTACCATAGCTTTTATGAAAGTACAGCTTTAAGATATTTTGTATCTCACTGAGTTATACCTTTTTTTCTTAAATTTAGGGCGTAAAATATATAAATATTCAGTAGGAAAATATAGTGTTGACATAGATTTAAAAAATAAATAAACCTATATACATGCCTTTCGGCGACTAATATTGCTGACGGTACACACAACCCTAAAACTCGGTCAAGGTCGCGAGGGTGAAGTTATTATTGGTTTAGGGTAGGTAACAGATACTTCTCTGTTTACTCTATATTTTAATGAAAATTAATTGCATTTTGACTTCGTTACACGTGCTCTTTGTACCCCGGGGTACGGACGGTCTGAATGTCAAATGGTCATCTACGGGTTGACTGAAATTGAAGCCTCAGTGATTAGAAATTTCTTAGAAGTATCCCAAGCTAGGGGTTGTGCTCGGTTGCTGGTAATAGGTTCTGGGACTCCTATTACAACGTGGGACTTAAATAACATATTTGGCGAGCATTTTATCTCTGCCTGTGCACCCATTGGTGGTTAACCACCATTTTCATTATACTATAATGAATAAATTGTTTTGTTTATTTTTATTCTAATATGTACATACAACCAACTTATATTTACAGTACACGCAATGACATAGAAGTTATTGGTCTACATATTAATATAATATATAGACACATATTTATAGAAGAATTTATTTCTAATTCTTTCTAATTTTATGACCTTTAGTGTGATTTCTATGTCTTTATTCTCAATCAATAACTTGTATGTGTGGAATGTAAATAAATATAAGTTGGTTATAAATAAATAAATATATAATGTGTATCACCTTTAAAGGCGGGCTGTTATGTTGTTACATTAGGATATACAGGATGTAACAAGACCCTTAACGAAACCGTAAACCAAGCATTTGTACATCAAAATAAGTAACTTTACGCTAAAATGATTGCTGGGAAACGACTTTTTTATTGGGGTGAAAAATCACGTTTTACGGTAGGCCTCAATGTAACATACTCAAAACTTTGTGCTGATGGATGGATTGAATAGTACGGGGATTGTGGAGGGGTATAAAGTAAAAGTCTTATATCAAAAACATATACTAAAAAAAATAATTGTGAAATAGTTGGAACATTGACCCCTAATATCTCCGTAATTAGAAGGTTCCCAGGTATGGTCTAGAACAGAAAAAAGATCGCAATGACGAGGAAAACAAGTGCCTTACGGCTTCCTTAGGGGTCCTGTTACACCCTTTATGTAGGTTTCATGTTTTTTAATTATTAGAACTTGAAAAGGAGAACTATTTCGTTATTTCCTAATGAGAAGATAGATAATAACAGAAAACGAAAAAAGGGTATGTAGGTGTAGACGTACACACGGCGACACATCAAGCTATTGATATCCAGTATAATCTGATTTTGCTTTGTATGGACTTCCCGTACAATGAGAGATCAGTATATACTGGTTTTCCTAGCTCGATTGGTCTCCGAGCGCCGGTGCCTACGAGCAATACGGTGGAAAGTTCCTCATCCACAACCCTCATTTCAAGAGTATCCTATTAGGCGGGTGTTGTGTTTGGCCGGCTAGCCGTTCATCATTCATCATCATTGTATGGTATACACATCAATAGCAAGGGTAAATTTTTGTGAGAGATAAGCCGGAGTACATATCTTTAATGTGATTATATTTTTTGTCTATAGAATTCTGACTGTGCCATTTTTCAAAGGGAAGAAGGTAGGAATCGAGTTGTATTGAACCTTCGCCACTGATACACATTAATCACGCGGATAACTCTGCTTGCGAATTGCCGTCAGCTGCGATGCGTAGTTCATCATAATGTGGCGTTGTGTCGTCAAATAAAAATAAGAATTGGTTAACACAGATCTAACACCTAGCACGGCTAGCACAGGAGTCAGGACTTCACCTTGTAACCACTTTAATAAAGCAGAAGCATAATCAGCCTATAATGTTCCCAATGCTGCGACACACGGCCGCCTCTCTATGAGAGGGAATGGGCTATAATTCACAACGCAGTCCGGCTTGGTAGATGTCACATGTCTTCGATTTTTTTTGGATCTAGGACATTCGGGTTTCCTCACGATGTTTTCCTTCACCGGTTTTGAGAGCAGTGGTGATGAAATAAATTGCACTAAGTAATGTGCCTGTCTGGATTCGAAACCGGGACTTACTGTTCGTAAGTTGGGGCCGCCACCACTGGGCCATCGCTGCTCTCAAACTCTTTAATAAAGATTTATACTGTTAACGAATCGGGAACATCAAAATTAAATAAAAATTCATTTGTTTTCTTATGATGACGAATCGGGACTTCTTTTAAGGAAAAAAAATTGGTGACCAGTCGAAACAGTGACGAGTCGGGCATAAGCCATTCAATCTACATTGACTCGACAACTTTCAAGTGAATCCCAACTAATATTATAAAACATGTGAAAGAGAGTTTATTTGCTTCTTTGTCACTCCTTACCGAGAACGAACTTCAATTTTGACTAAAGAATACAGGTGTCCTACCATGACGTTTTAAAGCAGGAGTAATTCCAGTGTGGGAAAGAGACAGAGACAAACAGGTCGTCTAGCGCCATCTTTTTCCTACACTGGAATGACTCCTGTTTTAAGACGTCGTGGTAGGCCACCTGGTCATGGTCGATAGGAATAACCGTCTGCCTAGCCTTTTCCCAACTATGTTAGGGTCAGATTCCAGTCTAACCGGATGCAGCTGAATACCTGATTTTACATGGAGCAACTGTCTCCTCAGCTTCGAAGAAGATGGTTAGTCACCCATCCGCGGACCAACCTAGGCAAGCGCGGCTTAACCTAAAGATTGATGCGAGTTGTTCTTATTTGGCTTCGTGCTCCTCTTTAGCCACTAGCTCCTTAAGTCTTCGTATAGTAGATAGGAATCGGATAGGTTTTTTTTTATCCCGAGAGACATTTCTGTAGGATTATTCCAAATTCCACGCTGGAGAAGACGCGGGTGAAAGTTAGTACAGGTATATGCAATAAACCAATCACTGCTATTTTCCTAGACGCTGCCACAATGCAGCCTCACAAGGTGTCCTTGGCGCCAGTAATTAACTAATTAAATCAAACATTGTCGAATTAATTGCACGCGTGTACGTATCCCACGTGGCCTGTTTATACATGTGCGCGTTTATATAAATTATAGTTAATATTATTGCTGATCGACAGAGATTACACGTGGTTTATTGCTATGATTAATTGTATTTTTCAGGAGTTCAGAGGATTTGCTTGTAAATGGTGTGAACTTAGATAAATATTTTGTACTTTTGCTCGCGGCTTCGCTCCCGTAACGTACGGCAGTTAACCCATGGGTACGCTTTAAATGTTTTATGACACTCGGGGATAATGTAGCTTCCCGCTAGTGAAAGAATTTTCGGAATCGGATCAGTAGTTCCGAAGATTAAACTCGATGAACAACTTACAAACAAAACTACCGCTTTATAATATTGCTATATTTTGCTCGCGGCTTCGCTCCTTTTGTGTACGAAAATTAACCCAAGCGAACGTTTTAAATGTAGTTTATAACACTTGGGGACAATGTTGCTTCCCATTAGTGAAAGAATTTTCAAAATCGCATCAGCAGTTCCGAAGATAATCCCTTACATACAAACTTATGACACTCGGGGATAATGTAGCTTTTCCGATAGTAAAAGAGTATCCGGAATCAGATCATTTCATGCAGATTTAATTTATGTGATATGTATTGAAAGTTAATTAGGATAAATTGAAACGTCTCAAAATAATACTTATGATATGTTTATTAGTTCTCCATAATACATTCGAGTAGATAAAAGTGTAAGCATGAGCTTGAATCAACTCTGTAGACCAAGGAGCTTTCCCTGATTTAATGAAATACAGTAAAGTCATACCACTTTTCAAATCCGGGGATAGTAAAGATACTAATAATTATAGACCTGTATCCGTGTTGCCAGTTTTTAGCAAGGTTTTTGAAAAGGTAATGCTGAATCAAATGCTTAATCATTTTAACACCAACAAAATCCTACACGATCAACAGTATGGTTTCACCAAGGGACGTTGTACGACTGACGCCGGTGTAACCTTATTAAAGCACATATTTACTGCATGGGAAGAGTCCCAAGACGCCATAGGAATTTTTTGTGATCTCTCCAAAGCGTTTGATTGCGTAAATCACGACACATTACTTTTGAAACTTGAGCATTACGGACTAGAAAAACTTGCACTTAGTTTGGTAAAATCTTATTTGAGTGATAGACCTCAACATGTTCAAATAAATGGTATCAATTCACAGGGTTTAAAAGTAAAAATGGGGGTTCCGCAAGGCTCAATATTGGGTCCTTTCCTCTTTCTAGTATACATAAATGATCTACCTTATTTACTGAAAAACCAACCTCAAAATATGGTGTTATTTGCTGATGACACTTCTCTAATTTTTAAGATAAATAGACGGGCCCAAATTCTAGATGACGTGAATAATCAGGTTCAAAATTGGTTCACAGCAAACAATTTAGTATTAAACGAAAAAAAGACCAAATGCATTAGATTTGCTTTACCGAATGTTAAAAGTAGTGATTGTGATATAATATTGAATAAAGAGAAACTTGAATTCGTAGATAAAACGGTTTTCCTGGGGATTACGCTTGATTCAAGGCTACAATGGAGTTCTCATTTAACATCTCTTGCCGGGCGGCTAAGTTCAGCAGCATATGCTATTAGAAAAATCCGTCAATTTACAGATGTTGATACCGCTAGACTGGTCTATTTTAGTTACTTTCATAGTATAATGTCTTATGGCATTTTGTTATGGGGACGAGCTGCAGATATTCAGTCAATATTTATTCTGCAAAAAAGAGCCATCAGAGCTATATATAATCTTCGTAGGTGCGATTCTCTAAGGGAACTGTTTAAGGACATTAACATCATGACGGTACATTGTCAATACATCTACGAAAACATAATGTACGTAAGAAAAAATCTGCATCTTTTTAGTAAAAGAGGTGACAGACACAGTTACAGTACTAG
Source organism: Eugnorisma glareosa (assembly GCA_947578425.1). Classification (NCBI taxonomy): domain Eukaryota; kingdom Metazoa; phylum Arthropoda; class Insecta; order Lepidoptera; family Noctuidae; genus Eugnorisma; species Eugnorisma glareosa. The sequence goes on from OX387959.1 coordinate 19,004,468, forward strand.
AAATAGAGACCAATTAGTTCAGCCGGGCTTCAGACTCGCTAAAGTAGATTCATCATTCATGGGGTACTGTTTGAGATGCTATAATAAAATTCCACAAAGTATTCTTGAACTCAATGAGACGAAATTTAAAACATGCATTAAACGCACACTATGTAAGCAAGCATATTACAAGTTGGACGATTATATCGCTGACAAAAATGCTTGGCTCAATGCCGGTCCTGCTCCACAAGGACAGGGATGCATAAATTGATAACATTAAATAGTATTGCTGAAGATTGTACAACTATCTTTGCATTGTATAGATTCAATATCTTCAGTATTATATAAAGCCCATATTGTGTGAGTGCTATGTACTAAAGAGCTATCGTTCACTGGAAACCTACGTCCTTTCCCGACTTGAATGTGCCCTGGCGGTTGAGAGTATGTCATGCTTACTCAATGTCTCGCTGATGGTGGCGCGTGTGTCGGATCATTTAGTTCCCTTCAAAATGGTTGAGTTGAATGGTGCTGATCCATGCGTCATGTTCGTGAACGGGCGCTGTCAGTTGTGACTGGTCATCTCTTAGTTGCCACGGCTTATTTGAATTAATTATTTGAATTTTTTTTCAATTGTCTTTTTTGTGTTTACTATGGACACTTTTAACGTGCACATCTTGCTACATCGTTCTCACATAATGTACCATCTCAATATGAATGATGTAACCAAGGTTTTGTAACAATATGCTGATTTAAAAGAGTGTCCATGGAGTTTCTTGCCCGTTCTTCTCCATAGAGATCTACGCTAGGGAATGGGCAACTACAGTACTTTCACAGTTTTTATGCCTTGTGACTGGGACTGTAGCTACATTTCATTGTTATCTTTGTTTCGACAGTTCAAAAGTGCCTGTAACTGGCCTACTTGAAATAAATGCTTTGATTTTGATTTGATTTTGATTCTGCTATAGTAGTTCATAACGATGGGCTGTGATACTACTGATAGAATGAGTACTTATACGACATAAAAAAACAGGCAGGTTTTACTAGTGGCATCAAGAATGTTTGTTTGTGTTTTTTAACTTTGATTTGTAATTCTAAATGCGACCGTAACCGCAAACTGTAATTAGCAAAGCCGCCAATTCACAATCACAAACCGCAGATACGCGGCTCGCAAATTGACTTTTATGTTGCTTCATGAGAACGGCTACAGACGTCTATGGAATCGGTTGCGATTGCCTTGTATTCCAGCTTGTATTGATGGTATTGTATCTATGAGCACTCGAAGGTGTTCTTAGTATCTGTATGGTTTCATAAAATAATAATAAAGAAATAATACTTCAATATGCAGAGTTCCAGTGCCAGAGTGTGGTCTAAGTGCTCGAAATAGCGCTATTACTGTAGAACAGAGCTTGGACTGCAGAGCTTTAGGGAGCATAATATGCCCATTACTCTTCCCATTCAAAGTATTATTTAATTTTCTTGTGGTACATAATCAATAAGTTCATTAAACATTCTAAAATAAAAACAGTTTTCGTATCCTTGATCGGTAACATTACTAAGAAGATGTAGTTGCAAATTCTGTTGTAGTAGTAGTCTCTTCGATCGCAATCTTGGGCAGGATCCAGTCTCTGAAGGAGTAGACCCTCGAGTACACGTCAGGGTAGCCGCGGGCGCAGGGCATGCCCCATGAAACCACTCCCACCACGCTGTTGCCAGCTACTAGGGGACCGCCGGAATCACCCTAAGAAATTGGGAAAAATTATTTGATTTTAAATAAATATTGTATTGTAAAAGTACTGGGGGCCTAAAATGACTGATTCATATTATGATTCTGATAAAGCTTCCATTTTAGGCCCCCTGTACTGTTAAATGACCTTGATAGGTGGAGATGTTGGTTAAAACATTTTTGACATTCTGTTATGGAAAGAATTGAATAAACAAGATGGCGGTGTTCGTTCTGATTTTGAGCACGCGCCAAAAGATCTCTGTACAGTCGTCAGCACATCAAGCAAGTTACCACAAACTGTCATATTTCTCTAAATGATTTTAAACTATAAAATGTTGACGGTTAAGTTCAAAAGCGAATGAGAAAATTTGACAGTTTGTGGTTACTTAATGGCGCTAGCGACTGTACCACTATAAATGTATTTGACGTTGCTAGAGTTACCAAATATAATTTGAAATAGATTTAAAAGATCAACCATAGTTTTCAACAACAAGAAACCGACGTAAACCTACCCTAGATGTAGAACATTTACATATAACAATGAAAACAAACTCGTCACTAAAGAGGGATCTGTTTTGTCATTGATTCAGATTAATGTACTGTCTGACCTTGGACTGTACCCATAATAAATTAAACACCCTTCAATAGTGTTAATGGTAGTTGACTGTCAAGGCCGCAACTAGAAAATGTGCGATACTAAAATGTACCTTTTAGCATAAATGTATATAGTAACAGGCAAGAAATTGTGTGAGTGACAAAACAACAATAAAGGAGATATTCATCTGAAATGTATGTATTTTTACCTAAATTCGACATCATTCGCCGATATTTGATCAAAATACGACTGATACACAAATATTAATATCCGTCTGAGCTAACACATTTTACGATGGAATATCTCCGAACATAATGGTCGTGATTTATTGTGTAAGACGCCATTTTGAATGTTAACACAATATTTGGAATGACATTACAGTATCAGACTGAGGTACGGGATGAAAAAGAAAAAGTCTTGCCCATAATGTATTATGATAAAAAGAAGACAAATCTGAAACAGTGTTGAGTATCATGATTCATATAAAACTCAGACAGGAAAGTGGAAACACATGCAGTTCATTCGTGGTCATCGCGGCCTCTGGCCGATATGCTGTATAGTTTTTATAAAAGATATGATATGAAAGAGAAAGGAGCAAATGATGCCGTGACGTCTGACAAGAATGGAAGTAGAATACGTGTTGCGCCGACCCCAAGTAGAATGGGACAAGGGCAGAAAACGAAGATGTTAATATTGTACAGGGTTCAAGGGACGCCGACGCCGACGGTATAACGGTGCCCACGTATTCAGAACATTAATCTGAGCCCACATAGAAATTTTACACCGGTAATTTAAAAAAAAATCTGCTGTTCCTGTTGTACAATTAGCCTGTGTATTATAGTTTTTTATAATATAATATATTATAAAAAATTATAGTTATTATTATAATATATATTATAGTTTTGTAGGAAATAGTTTTTAAAAAACCGGTAGGGTAGTGAGAAGAATCCTGGCCAAGCAATAAAAACGAAAAACACGTCAGTCACTCCGTTTGGTCAGAATACGCGATTCGACACTGCGTTGAATAGACGCAGTGTCGAATCGCGTCGTTCGAACCAAAACATTCTGACCTGCTCAAGACGATTCTGCGTCGAAAAGTATGGTCACTTTTTAAACAGGACATACATTCGTAATACTGTTTACTTACATGACAAGCTCCCTCGCCAGTTTTAGTGAGGGAACAGATCTGTGAGCTGTGGACCTGGTTGATACCGCTGTAGATGCTCTGGCAACGCTCCACGCTCAGGGAGGTCAGGTTGATCATCTGCAGCTGGACTGGCAGTATGCCAGGGTACTGAAACATAGGAAGATAAGGTTCTAAAACGTAGTGGGCATAGTATCGATCCATATTTGTATGTATCATTAGTAGTAGTTGTTGCTATTGTTGTTCTTGGGAAAAATCAATTACTGGAAGCATATCTTATCTAGTATTGAAATAATATAGCAAAATTATCCTTTAGAGATATTACTTCAAAGGCTGAATACGAACTAACTAACTAAAAAACTAACTAACTAAAAAACTAAAAAACTAACTAACTAATAAAGTAACTAACTTTCTAACTCAGAACCAATAAACCTACCGGGAAAATCAAGATCTTCTCGGTAAAACGATTTGCGCTTTTACCGCCACCAAAGTTAGAAAATAAGCTGCATGAATGCTAAGTACTACCTTCATGACCTGTTTACTATTCAATACATCCATCAGAACTATTTTTTGAGTGCGATACATTAAGTTTTACCGTAAAACGTCATTTTTCAACCCCAAAAAAAAGAAGTTGCCAGCCATAATATTTGCGTATGGTTACCTACTTAGTTTGATGTACAGAATGCTTGGTTGACGGCTTCATAAAGGGTCGATCTACACCTTGCTAAAACAAAAACAATGCTGATCCAGCCACTATGCACATACTATGCGGAGGATGTGAGAACTACGCATTAGTCCAAGAAGTACCCAACAAAACAGATAAACAAAAGTGACACGGTAATGGCAGCCCCAGACGGTGCGGCGTAGATTTTCATACTAGTGGCAGGGTTGCCAAATTGGAAAACTATAAAAACCCGACTGTAGTAGTTAGTAGTTTTAGAATGGACTTCTGAAGACAGTGGTCTACTGGTCAGTTGATGGTTGAACGACCAATTTTCAGATAGAGTCAAAACATTTAGCTTTCGATCGATAGCTCTCGATATTTTTAGACAGAGGTGTACCTAATAGTACACCCACATTTCGGCAGTTACGGTAAAGTCTCATGTAATAGGGGGCGAGTCTATTGCCATCAACCGGACACCAATTACCATCAACTTTTGATCAACGTCCATTAATGGTAACGTTAGTATAGCTACACATATTTTCAACTTCTTAAATAAATAAATGAAAAGTGTTTTAAAAGTTGCAAAAGGCAAGACAAGACGTGGCAATTAACTTCAAAGTTTTTAAAACTTGAGATAGATAGAAAATAATGATATTGTATTGTATTGTATAGACATGTACATATATGGCTGTAGACGACTCTGCCCTGGACTGTAAATGTCCTGTTGCCTCACAAACGATGGGACTCTTGATATCGTGTCCTGTCTGTCCTGTTGTTTGCATATCACAGGAGCCGATGGACGCTACTCAAAGTACGCTGCTCTTCGCCAAATTTTGGGCTGACTCAATTTGAATTGTCATCGACACTCTAAGAATAAGAATACTTTTACAATGTAGAAGTTTTATACTGTGAGATAGATTAGTCATAGAAACTACAAAACTAAAGACATAATAAAGCAGTTCTGTAGTTTATATCAATCCAATTCGTTATCGTCATTTCCATTATCGCTATCGCATAAAATTATGTAGAATGTCACTTTGTCGAGGTCCTAAATTATAAAAGCTTTGCTTATAGTCAGTCCGAAGCCTCGACATATTGGTTAACCAATTCTTTAAGAAAACATATTTGCAAAGCTGACGGTTGGGTGTGTGTCAACCCTAGCCAGGTAAGGGGTGCTACGAAGCACTAATGACACAATTAGGGAGCCCTGCGAATGTGCCGGGAATTCTAATAGTGGCCGAGGGTCAACCCCGCGCCCGCGCCTCCTGTAACTACGCAGTTTCTGTTGAAATAAAAATGGAACCAAACCATATTGTAGTTTTTTTTAAGAGTGTGATTGTCTTTCATTGCTTTTTTAGGAGTTTCCGTAAAGGACTTATTTATTTATTCGTACTGAAATTAAAAGGATGTGAACGAAAGGAATGACGAAGACACAAGTCCAAAAATCATTGAGTAAAGTTGAGAAGTCTTCTGAAACTATACGAAATACTTCAAACCCTGATACATTCCCAATTTAGAAGACTAATAAACCTACTATTTTAATAATGAAACTTAGAGAAACTACACAAATAAGAAAAAAAATCGAAGACAAATAAAATAATTAAAACAAGATTGCCCCTACCGTTTTTTTAATAAAAATTTTTGAAGTCGGTTTAATTTTTTGCAAAAAAGTTTTTTATTTTTCACTTTTTAGTGGTTCACATGTGCACAGCGCCCTTCACAGCGTACCGGCGTGATGTTATGTTATGAACTGGTGTAAACAATAGACAAACATGAGATTTCAGCAATCCCAGTCCATTTGCTGTCATTAATTGAGGAGTTCCGTTGCCTATCTCCGAAGTTCTACATCAGATCTTCCCCAAATTGAAATGGGACCACTTCGAGAAAGTACTCTTTCATAAACTACCCAAATCGCTTCAAGTGTGCCTATAAAATTTGAAGAGTCCTCTCTATTTCTCCAAGATCCAATCATCAGATCCTGAATTGATGATCATGGGACCACCTGGGAAGTATAGGGGATAGTTCAAACTAAAAACAAAAATCCAAATCGTCCAGCCATCTTCGAGTAATCGAGGAACATACATAAAAAATAAAAAACATTCCGACGAATTGAGAACCTCCTCCTTTTTGAAGTCGGTAAAAAAATAATAACGCTTTACCACAAACAATCCGAATTGCGAGTTAAAATTAATAACTGTTACGCACGTATGACGAAAAATAATTTTCATCTCGGCTTGAGTCGAGTTGGCCTCTGATTATAAGGGGCGATATAAAAGTCAAATGTTTAATTTCCCAGTTGACTTTCGAGGTGTTAATAAAATATACAATCTTTGGTGTGAGGTTGTTTCCTTTTCTGTTTTGCTTTTAGGAAACTGTGTAACTGTGTGTTGTCTGTCTGTCTATATTTCTTTCAATTTTTACATTTTGTGTGGCATATTTGCATATATTTCATTGTTGATTTGTTCGATTTTGATTGTTTTATTTTTATTGCTGTTGTACTGTATTGTATTTGACGTAATTATTAGTGATGGTGATGACAATGAAATAAGAGGATGCCAGAGGGTTTATTGAATATAACATGTTGAACAAAATGTAACCAACTACTTAGCGATAACTCATCCCAAGAATCAAAACGGGTTTCAGTAATTTCTTATATTTTTTATCACATACTGATGTGTCTTATCAAAGGGTAACTGGGTTTTGGTCCACAACGCTTTATAAACCTTCATCCCGCATTTTTAATCTTCATTTCCCGCAAATTCGTATTTTAAAGTTGGCAAGCCTAGTTGTGGAGGTCAGATAGACAATTATTTTATTTTTAGTTTAATCTTAGTACATAACAAAAAAACAACAACACAGTAGGTACATAGCGTACGGAAACAGTGGGTTGTACTACCAATTTTAAAATTGTCAGGTTTCCGGGCTCCTAAACTAGGTACGCAGAATAAATTGAAGCCGCAAAATCTTCAATTTATATAATAAGTACAACCGTGACTTTCTGTTTGTTTACAACTTTTTTCTTTAACACAGCCGGTTGAGTGAATGTGTGTGGTTGTGTATCTAGGGGTGTGTAAATGAGTGTGGTGTGTGTGTGGTGAGGTGTCTAATGCGAATGTGAAATCAAAGTATAAATAATTTTCTTTCAAAGTAGGTTTGGTAAAGTTATGATTCTATAGCCAATGTAACAACACAAACAACACAATGTTCCATGTTCCATGTGTGGTATTCAGCTTCATCTGATCAGACTCGAAGCCGACCCAAACATAGTTGATGATGATGATGATGTAAGTGAAACCGGGCATTAATACGTCTACTCACAGAAGTCCTTCCCCATCCACTAAGGAACAGATCTGCTCCTTCACCAGTATCCTCGGTAGGCAGTGCAATCGGTTGCACGACGTCACTGAATTCGATATCCTTCTTGACCTTCAGAAGGCTTACGTCATTAGTGATGGAGGAACTGTCATATTCCTCGTGGCTGATGATTTGGTCCAGAAGGTAGACATCCCCACCAATGATACGGTTGGTTGTGCCCACTACCACCATGATCCCGAATTTTGATTGGCTGCAAGAGAGAAGAGTTTTGCGTTTTACATTTATGGTAAGTTGGGAAAAAATCTTCTTCGTTAATCACAATGCTGTTCTATTTGACTTAAAGATGGCTGGTAGAGAATGCCTTGTGAAATTAAGTCCGCCTATGTCCTACTATTGTTTAAGATGCTTAAGTAAATAAAATATATTAGAAAGTCGGCCCAAAACTTTGCTACGAATTTAGCGCTGCATTCATGAATTTATGGCGCGTGCAAGCATCAGGGTCCGCAGAACACTATATCAGCTAGCCAGCCAGCCAGCTGGACTCTGAGGGTCGAAAGGTTGGAATCGCGCCACAACATCAACTTTTAAGTCGTTCGTGGTACGAGTTCCAACCCAAGATCTACAGACCTGCCTGAAAGAGGACTTTTGGCCGAAAGGTGTCGTATATCGAAGTTTCCGAGGACGGTTACACGACACCACGACGCGAAACACGCCGCCAACAACGTTACGTGTATAGGCATAGTTTTAAGGTTTTTAATATGTATTAGTATATTATTGTTTAAGATTATTTTGTGTATTTTATCTATGGGCCTTAGTAGCCTGATAATAAAATGATTATTATTATTATATCGGGTGTTCCGTCCTTTGCGGAGCAGCACCACATTTGTGGTTCACGCTGGAATCTCTATGTCTCAACTGTCTGTTTTTAACTGGATGGTTATTCAAAACAAATAAATGTATAAATGAAACTGTTACCCCATGTAAATTAAATTATTTTTAGTAAACTGAAAGGCCTACCCGACTAAAAATTACTCTGTTCCGAAAAAAATTGTATGCCTGGTTAGTCAATTAATGTTTTTACACGACCCAGGAATACGAGTATCTTAGGCGTCGTCCTAATAGAACGCGAGTGCGCGATTATCGGGCGAGTTAGCGATGCGACCATCGCGTGCTCGCGTTATGACAAAAAATCGTCGGCTCATTGTGTGCATCTTAAATATATTTTTTAAATATTTTAATCATTTTATATAAGATACATAATTTTGAAGTTATTTAAGAAAATAGCGAATAGGCGAAAATTTACCATTAAACCCCTTAAATCCGAAAATAGAGGGCAGAAAATTTTGAAAAAAATTGTGCTTTGCCTATAGTAACTTTGGGTCAGATTTAAAACAACTTACGGAATTTAGATAATTAACATACGGCACACTCTCCACGCACGTACGTTTTTCAAAAGTCAGTTAAACTTATGGCATTCGTGCATTAAAATTGTCAGTTGTTGCGTAGAGAATCGGTCAATGTCAATAGTCAAATATGTCCCATACGTCTATTCTCTATTGTATTTCGGATATCCCTGATACACACAATATTAAGTCATAAGTTACGCGGTACACCTGACTACCCGGCGATAATTGTTAATCACGCATTATTATAGGTATCGTAATGGAAGCCCGTATGCGTTACTTTGTATTATTCATATTAGAAAAAGCCTTGACTTTAGCCATGATCAGTTATCCTTTAACGTCATCCTTACTATCATTAAACCACGTGTTTTTATCTATGTGAATAAGTGTCTTAGTTTGAATACGAAGGACTCTTCAACTTTTATCAGCGTTTGAAAATGTTTAAAAAATATTAACAAAGAGATAAGTAGTTGTGTAGTACGAAAATGGCAATCCTCATTTTTTCAGTTCTTCCTATAAGAAGCAAAACCTTTGTACACACGGCGACGCATCCAGCTATACATTTCCAGTATAACATGGCCTCGCTTTGTATAGATTTCCCGTACAATGAGAGATCCGCATAAACTGGTTTTGTATAGCTTGATTAATCGCCGTGCGTACATTATTGAATTAACTCACTTTCCCCTTTGTAGTGATTATAATTTTGATAAATATACATGTTTAATGTTTAACTTTTATAACGGACTGTTCTAAGAAGAGTTTAAAATCGGATGAACCCTAATATAATCGTTGATATTTATTTGAGTACGTAGTGTACCCGCAATTATCTGCCGTAGCAACTGTTTGCCAATCAAGTGTATTTCATACAGTTATTTTTCGTTCTTTTCGTATGTCGTTTTAAAATCTATCTTTGTTAATCTTGATTGAATAAAAACATTTAGATACAGCACGCAAATTGGATCGTACCTCATGAGCTGGTGTGAAGCAGCATATATATAGCATCAAGAGAACTGGAAGAAATAAGAGGCAATCTTTGCAAAGAAGTGGCCCAGCTCTGGCTAATAAAAAGAAAGTTCTTTACCCTGCAGTACAATGCGCAGCTGTCAACACCCATCGCTTATTCAGGATCGAGCCGCCACAGAAGTGAGCATTCAACAAATTCCTCAGTGACGCCTGGTAAGGGACACGACCTTCAGGGGCGGCCTGTCCACCCACGATACGCGCTCCTGGCAGGTTTAAAACCCCTGGTAGCTCGTATGGTATGTCCTCCAGGGATTCTGGTGGGGATTGAATGGGCGATGGTTGCAAATAGGCACCTGGAAAAGAGGTTACATGCTGGAAATAGATTTTTTGTATGGTATGAAGATGAGTGAGGTTCATTGTACATTTTTGAAGCGGTGCATTGGATCGGCATTTCTTCAGCTCATTTTTACTCGCTGATCCCGATTCGAGAGGCCATTCTATTAAAGTGCTATGCAAGGTGTAGATGGAACCTTCACGAAGCCATCAACCGAGCATTCTGTACATCAAACTAAGTAACTCTACGGAAAAAATATTGTTGGGAAATGACTTTTTTTTTTGGGTCAAAAATCATGTAAACCTACTTAAAACATTGTGCTGATGGATGGATTAAATAGTACGGGGGTCGTGGAAGTGTTTAAAGTAAAAATCTTGCATTAAATAAAATGCCTTAAAAAAAAAAAATTGAAAAAATCGGAACTTTGACTCCCAATATCTCCGTAACTAGAAGGTTCCCAAAGTATGGTCTAGAATAAAAAAAAAATATCCCAATGACGGGGAGAACAAGAGCCTTTCAGATTCATTAAGGGTTATTTTACACCCATTATATTGATTAGATTGATGTTATTAAAACTCCTGTATGAATTGAAGTCCATGAATATTGTTGCTGATATTTGCGCAATATAGAAAACTAGCTTTTGCTCGCGGCTTCACTCCCGTTATGCGCGGAAATTAACCCGCGAGAAATTTTAAAAGTAGCCTATTACACTCGGGGATAATGTAGCTTTAAGTTAGTGAAAGCATTTTCGAAATCGGATCAGTAGTTCCGAACATTACCCCCAATATACAAACTTACAACAAATTTTATCTCTTTAGAGTATTAATATAGATTCACACGAAATCATAAAAATGAGAGCGGATTTTAGGAGAGAACTGAGATATTAGTTTCTAGATAATAATTACTGGCTATGTTTAGCTTACACGTGCCGTTGCAAAACACACGCTAGAACTGAAAGGGAACAGAAGGCTTTAATTAATTCTCACCTTTAAACACCAGCGTAGTTGGTACACAAAGGGGACTCGTGGCACTGTATAAATGGTTGGCTGAACATTCTTAACACATCAAAAGTTCAAAACGCACACCTATATTGGGTGTAAAAGAACCCTTAACGAATCTGAAAAGCACTTGTTCTACCCGTCATTGCGATCATTTTTTTTGTTCTAAACCACACATGGGAACCTTCTAGTTACGGAGATATTGGGGATCAAAGTTCCAAGTTGTTTTTTAAATATATGTTTTTAATGTAAGATTTTTACTGTTAACACCTCCACGACCCCCATGCTACTCAGTGCATCCATCGGCACAATGATTTGAGTGCGTTACATTGCGAGTCCTACCGTAAAACGTGATTTTTCACCCCAAAAAAAAGTCGTTCGTGCAATATTTTTTGCGTAAAGTTACTTAGTTTGATGTGCAGAATGCTTGGTTAAAGGTCTTGTTACACTCTGTATGTCCTGAATGATAAGATTGAAAAGTGCTCGACCATTAGTGACCGCGGTATACCTGTATATTTCACGAAAAAAAATTGTTCTTATCGTATACTAAAAAAAACCTGCCCAGTGTGAGTTGTACTCACAAGCACACAGGGTTCCGTAGCACCAAACAATATGATACAAATATTTTGAAGGCTCCTTCATGTGTTGTATTGTTTTGCCTTCAACAGCAAAACTAAATTTGCTTTTTTTACTGCTGCAGTTTGATGAAAAAGTCCCATAACAAATCAAAACACATCTTCAAATCTTTTTCAAACTAATTTTGTTTGAAAGTTTTATTTAAGTTATACTATCCTACATTTTTCAGAATGTTACTCCTCTTACTTTGAAAATTAGAGGGCGAGAGATTTTACCATTTTGGAAGTGTCTATCTTTCAAACGATTGTTTTCAGAAAAATATGGCTTTAGGAAACTCTATGTCATTTTTAAAGACCTATCTATAGACACCCCGCACGTATCTGATTGGTATCTGTTTGATGAAAAAAAATATTTTGAAGTTTCAGTTTCAAACAAATTTTTTTTTTTTTACAAAAAATCTCCAATCCTACCAAGTTTCAACTGTGTAGTCTTAATAGTTTCGGAATAAAGTGGCTGTGTGTGGAAATACACGGACAGACAGACAGACATGACCAATCTTTTAGGATTCGCTTTTTTGCCATTCGGCTACGGAACCCTAAAAACCAGAATTAAATCAGGTACTCACCATAAGCCCCCAAAAACAAACCAGCAAATACAATTTTGTACATTTTTACCTAATTGTATAGACGACCAATTAAAGCTAATACCACAGCCCTTATGCGGTTCGCACTTACTCGATTCTTATATAAAACGAACTTAGGCCATAGATAAGCACTTGAGCACTTGCCAATGAGAATGCACTTGAGAAACAATTGAACGGTGTAAGGAACTTTGTTTTTCCGACACTTTGATTATTTGCAGAAATAATCTGAAAATGCTATTTTTGTATGTTTGATTTGATCTTTAAGGATTAATGACTTGAGCTTAGGAGAAATACATGCTTGAAATGAATTGGCCATTGACTTCGTGATCATCCTTTTATTTGATACTATAATCACCTTTAAAGATTCCTATCGTTCTACGTAGATACGTAGATACGTAGAACGATAGGATTTTACGTAACGTACTATATTATATTCGATTCTTTTATAAATTAGGGGGATTCACAATTTAATATTTTATTATAATAAAAATATTAATATTTTATTTATTTCGATCATCTTTGAATTTATCTAAACATTTTATTTTATTATTATTAATTAAAATTTAAACATTATATTTAAGATAAAAAAAATACAATACACAATATTAATATTTGCATACTTTTAAATTAAATTAAAACACGATTCAAATTAAAACCAAGATAATAATTAATGTGTTAATAGATATTTCTAGATCTATTCATTTGAAGCCTATTTTACCTTGAAAACTGATCAAGTGCGATCTGGACTCGCCCTTAAAGGGATCAGTAGCAACAAAGAATGCAATATGTTTAACGCTCTTTCATATGTTGATTTACAACCATCAGTAAAACTTTTGGTTGTGGGGAAACTTTGTTATTGGAGGCAGAATTCCGAGGCAGAATTCACACTCGAGCCGTAGGCGAGGGTTTTATGAAGCCTAGAACATGCCCACGTGTACGAATCGACGTTTTTCAATACACATTAGACAAAAAAAAATATAGCACGAAAAGTATTTTTGTCATGAATTATTAGAAAAATATGATTCAATTTGCTTTTTTCCTCGCTTTGGTTTCACCAGTTTGAAGGAGAACCAAAGGTATGAAGCCGCTGAACAGCCTGGTATGAAACATGGAAAATTAAAAAATAATGTATGTGTAAATAATGCTTTAAATAATGATTATTTAAAGAATTATTTACACACGTTTATGATATTTTATTAATAAATACAATTTAAATATTAAAAAAAATATTAGCCTACTTGCGCCTTACAGGCATTGCGCCTCTTTGATAAGATTAAAAAAAAACTACAACCAACTATAGGAATTTAACCAATTTGGACTTAATTTATGTAGTGTGGGAATTTTTATTTCCCCACTTGTTGTGATAGATGAAAAAATCGATGAATTGCATGTTGAGCCTAATCGTAGCGCGATAAGAGCCAGTTTTGGAGGAAGCGTATTGAAAAAGTATTTTTGGAACCTCGATATCATTTTTCGTAGTTTTTTTTTTACTCTCAGTTATATGTACTAGTATTAAGGGTATTTTCACATCACGTTGTACAGCGGTTCATAGAAGGCACCTACTCTCCAAATTTCAACAGTCTCGGAGTAAAATGGCTGTGACGTTCGGACAGACAGACAGGCACAGGACGAATCTATAAGGGCTCTGATTTATGCCATTTGGTTACGAAACCCTGAAAAAGGGTGATAAATCATTACTCTCCATTAAAGCTTCGTCAAAATCGGGTGGGGAGGAGCACAGGATCTTAACCATCTGAAATGACTTGGTCGACTAGTCGTCCATTTGGTCTAGTCGGATTATTATTTGCCCAGTAACAAGACAGTGCGTAAATAGTACTTAATACCTACATACGTTAAAATAACACTTATTAGCTCCAAGTGCTATTTGTTCATAGAACAAGATATCATTATCCTGCGCAGTTTGGAAATCAACAAAACTATGTAAGTACCGATATGTGTCGTTATTTGTTATCTATTTTTTGCTAGGGATTCCCGTTTTTAAAGTTTATCTTATTTAGAAATTGCTTTATCATATTTTGAAGTAGTTTCATGGCACTCTGTGACTAACTTAATACCAAGAAACTAATTATTATTGTATACCGACTGCCTCGTTGGTCTAGCGGACGCATGCGCGAATGCTGATTATCAGGTCCTGGGTTCGATTCCCGGACCGGGCAGTGTTATTGGGTTTTTCCATCAGCAATTTCTCAGTAGCTGCCACATAGTCTGGATTTGTGCCCGCTTGATGGCAATAGGCTCGCCCCCTATGACGTGGGACTTATACATAGGTAACTGGCGAAGTTGGTGTACTTGTTAGGTAGGTACACCTCTGCCTAAACCTTCGAGGATCACAAGGCGTTATGTATGCTAATAAATAATATTCGTAAAATGTTCACAAAGTGACAATTCATAATATTAACTGCGACTACGACATTTTAACATGATTTATATTATTATCCGACAATGATGCTGCTAAAGCGGTCATTTTCGGCCCTGCTGTTCTGGTATACTGCAGTCTCGACATAGATAGCGATAGAAAACAACCGAATTCGGTCGAAAGGTCATAACGGGTGGGTCCGGCTCGCGTCCGCCTTAAATCCGCATCGTTATGACTTTGCGACCGAATTCGGTAGTTTGGCGTGCGCTATCTATGTCGAGTCTGCAGGGCCTGGGCTTACAGAAGTCAGATTGCTACCGACACGTTAAAAAGAAGAAGTTCACCTTGTGAAAGGTTGTCGATGCATTCAAAGTCAGCCTGTGCGTCAATGGGTAGGTAATAAACATTATTACATACTTGGAAAACGAATAAATCTTTGATTCCGAGGTAACAGATAAAGGTTTTCATTTCAATACCGTGTTATCCAGAGTAGCGATCTTGACACAAATAACTTTTGATAATTTTATTACTTACTTATACAAGAGATTTTATTATTAGCTAAATATTACATACATTTATAAATTAAAACAACCTAAAGTAACTAACATGCAACAAACAAAAATAAAAAATGACAAAAAACTCCTCCTCAACGCTGTCAACTGGTAATGTACCCTAGAGACTGGCGGCTTTACCACGTTGTATGGAAACGCTAAGCCTTTGACCAAGGTAAAAGCCAGCCCTTGGGTCACGGGAAGTGTCAAATAGAGCGTTTTGAAATATCCTTGAAAAGGCTCTTGACGGACCCCACGGTCTTAGAGTTTCAACCCCAAACGGCTCGAAAATATAGTTACCAATAAGGTTACTATATTAACGCCGCTTGAGGTTCTCTGCAGCCGCAGAGGCAGCCCCAGCACAGCACTATGAGCTAGGAAGATGAAACTAAAAAAAAACTAACTTACCTTAACTGAATTATCATTTGACTCTCTCTCTCTTGTCGGTCTAGTTGTCACACGTTGTGGGGCTAAGTGGTATTGTTATAAATGATACCATGCAAAATATTTTGTTTTAATTCCGCAAAAAAGATCCAAGCCTGAATGCAGCATGCAGCACCCACGCGTTCATCGAGTCAACACCTCCTGAGGATGCCCCGTGGAAGGGTGAAACACGTGTCCAGTATAGGTTTGGGTGCTTAATATGCTATTATATTATTGCTTTTCCTGCATGTGCATATTATTACTGGCGGCAGCTCGGTGCTAGTCTATACATACCATATACTTGTACTTACATACTTGCAAATAAATAAAATTGAAGTGTATGTTTGTGATATCAAAATAACAGCTTTTTACTGAATGCATATGAAAATATATACGGCACTTCTACCAAAAACACATTTTTTTTTCAGTTTTTGTCTGTCTCTCTGTCGGTCTTTTTGTCTGTTTGTTCTGGCTAATCTCCGAAACGGCTGGGCCGATTATGACGGGATTTTTACTGGCTAGATAGCTCATGGTATAAGGTCTAACATAGGCTACTTTTATTTTAGAAAAATAACTAAGTTTCCGTGCAAACAAAATTAAAACCCTTGAAATTGTTGACTAAATCCGATTAAAAAAAGAAAATAATAATTTCACGCGAACGAAGGTCGCGGACAACAGCTAGTTTATAATATAATTATAAAATTTTGCATAACATTTAATGTCATGGATTACTGCAAATTAACGCCTGATTCTAAAAGGAGATGTTTGATTTTGGGCCACCACTATGTACACTATATAGATAAATAGGAGAAAAATAGGGGAATTTCATAAAAATACTAAAAATAAAATTTGAAGAAAGGTTCAGTGGTACAATAATGATCATTTGAAAAGTTTTTTAATAAAATAACCCTATTTTTAGGGCAGCCATGACAGTTGTGTTTGACAAATGAAGTTTGACGACTTTAACAGTTTTAAGAAGTGAAGTTTTTGAGTCTTTCCTTGCTTTGAGTTTGGATCTGTAGTATTTTATCGAGACCGAAACCCAAGATTTTCGAAATTCGTATTGTTTGTTTTTATCGCAGGTATTACGATACACGTCAATCAAATGTTATTGTCAAAATGTCATTTTTCGCTTGCTGCTGATCTGTTCCACCATGTTTAATTTCATTTTGTGTTCCTCTCCTTGCCCAAGTTAATTTGAATGTACTTTGAAACGAAGTGAAATTAATGAAAATTAACATTAAAAAACGGTTACTGTAATACATAGCGATATTTACATATAGTGTAAATAGTGCTGGCCCAGGCTCCATACATTTCTGGAACATCTCCTTTATTTAAAATTATATTGTATTTCCATTTGGAGTTTCTCAGCCAGGAGTCTGGACCTGTGCTCGGTTGAAGACAATAGGCTCGCTCCTAATTACATGGGACTTAAACATAACTGGTGAAATGTGGGTGTTCTTGTGTAAAAATCTATGTTTAACCAACTCATTATGGAAAAAAAAACGCAGTAACAGATAGAGAGCTCGCGACCACACAATCGTAACTTTAAAAGTACATAATCCGCATTAATGGAGTTTCATCAACATACTCACAAGAGACATAAAATGGCCGCGTTTTGAGGGATATAGTAAAAATGAACTAGCCAATACAATTTTGAAAACAGTAAATAACCGCTTGGGACCAAAGATTTAAATTATTAGATTCGTCCTACCGTATCAAAATACGGTCACGTGTCTGTTTCGTTGACAATGTCATTTGAATAGTATTGTCTCGCTCACCTGTCATTCTCTTGCTTTTATTCCAATTTATTTGGTGTCGGCGTAGCATGGCTACTTCTTCCATGCTTCTCCATTATTCGTCATCTCCTTTATCTTTGCATACCATCCTTCACACAGTCCATCCATTGCTTCGTTGGTCTTATCCTACTCTAATAGCCCTTCAAATTCATACTCGAAACACTTTAAATAACTCTTACTGAAAATCGTAGGTATCTACTATTTCATGCGCAATAGAGAGTGAGCGCACACCTCAGTGTTCGCAGTCTGTATAATGTTTTGTGCGACCAAATACAGTACACGGTGAGAGCATAATCTTCATCATCATCTTCATTCTTCTTCATCTTTGACAGTAGTTACAGGTAGTCAGTGGCCCAAAAAGTCTGACAACCAGTCTTACCAAGGGGTATCGTATTACCCAATACTAACTGGGTTGTGGAGGTCAGATAGGCAGTCGCTCCATGTAAAGTACTGGTATTCAGCTGCATCCGGTTAGACTGGAAGCCGACCCCAATATAGTTGGGAAAAGGATAGACAGATGATGATGAGAGCACATCTAACGATTTAAATGCCTACTTAGGACAAGGTTTATGTCAGAAAGATTTTTTAAATACCATTTTTCTTAACAAGGAAAGTTTTTTTTGACAAATAATGTAGTATGATGAACTAACTTCGAGAATGACTCTTCTTGTGAAAGTTCTCGTAGAAATTCAATCAGCTGGAATTTGAAAGTCTGCATATAACATTTTAATACATTAATGTTGATTTGTTTGATATTCTACATAATTCTAGTCTAGTACTTATTATATTTTGACAGATTTTAGAGTGACAATTCAGAATTAAAACCATATATTTGTCATTTATTTATTCATTTAGGTTAACCAACAATTGTTTACACTATATACATTTCTGATTTAATGACTAGAGTAACATTTGCAAGTGCAACAATTAATTACAGGTTAACACCACATGCACAGAAAACAGCTTTACATAACATATTTATAAATTATTGAAATTAGAAAAAGAACATTGGGAAAGAGCGTCCCCACCATTGTAGCACTTTCTCTCATATATCAAATGGAAAAGCGTAAAAAATACATAATTTTATTGTACTACTTACTCCTTTCTTGTTGTGATATCGATTTTCTGACCACTTACGGGCTTTGTTACTGGATTTTTTGTGCGCTTGATTTGTTGTGCGCGAATACTTTTTGAGTGTAAGGCTCACACAATGCTAAACAATAACGATTATTATTAATAACGATCGATTTCTGTTGTTTTAAATGTCCTTTCAATATTTTATTCACCCATTCATATTATAATTATCAGTGAGGTTCTTTATCACATTCATTTCTTCATGTTTATTTTGTTTATTCATAACCTCTATGATTATTTTGTATTTAAAATGGTATTAATATAATAAATATTATTATTTTTAGAAGCATTCATTTCTACAACCATGCAGATTGAGATAGATATACTATACTGAACCATACGTATACTGATTAATTTGTAATATCTTATGATTACTTTGTTATTTTAAAAATCTAAGAACATGATAATAATCATAAAATAGTAATTATAAAGAGCAGACTAATAAAAATAAAAAAAAATTGAGAAAAAAATACTGTTTGCCACACTCATACATTCATTCTTTCATGCAGTAATTTGTTATTCAGAATAATATCTATTTTTTCAACCATGACCACTAGTGCTACACTGCTGGGGATGGGGTCCATAGAAATTTTCCCATTGTTCTTTGACATACAATGAATAAGATGATAGGAATGAATGTCATGATTAAGGTAGCACAGTTTTTCGTATTTACTAACGAATTGCCGTGGTTACCGATTTATTCACAGTGTCTATTCTCGCATGGGAACTGAAGGACAATAATCAGATCGGATTAGATGGACTCCAAATTAAGGCTGGTCGCTCGTCTTATCTTTCCGGATGCAATTAGAAAAATTCAAGTACTTGAAGGACACAATTCTGAATAAATGGAGCAGCATAGACTTACAGATGGCTATTCCGGTTTTAGAGTGCATGTGGGAGTAGCTTTACTTACGGACCTTTAAGGACTTATAGACCTTTAGCTCTACCTCTAACGCCCCGTTCAAGACTTCAGGCGATGCGACCTGCATTATGCTTCCTTCGCAGACTACCAACGCTCAGCAAGTCAAGTCGCATCGCAGTCGCTGTCGGAAAAGCTGTAAATGCTCGTTTTCATAATATGGCAGACAAGATCTAAAAGTCTGTATTAAGAGCGGCCAACCCGTCATACTTTTCATACAAACGCTCGTACGTGATTATGCAGTTGTTACACATCAATCTTTGATTTTTTTGAACTAATAGGTATTTTGTGCACTATATCTAGGTTTCTATGGTAACAAAAAATAAAAAAATGTAGAAACAAATTCAGTATAAGCCTCCAAAAATTGGTGTTTTGCACAAATTTTAACTGAACTTTGGCCGTTCATAATGTACTCATAAACTGTAAAAGTAAAGAAAACATCTCGATAGAAACCTTGCACATGTAATGGAGATTCTTAATGACAAATAAAACCGCCGCTGTGGCGCTGGATGAAACAACAAGCTTTTCGACCATGCTCGCGTTGACGGACCGGGAAGGGACATGAACTTACTTAAGGGGGCTTAAGTAAGTTCAAGTCTTGAAGAAAAATAAATGTTGAGTATGAATTTCGATGGCTATAAGAGTAGAGGAAGACTGAGGAAACTATGGATGGACTGTATGATGGATGATATGGCTAGAAAGGAGGTGACTGTTGAGATGACGAGTAATAGAGAAGTATGGAAGAAGAAGACATGCTGCGTCGGCGCAGCATGTCTTCTTCTACATCATTGTGTTATCATTGTGTGTCGTTGTGTCATCGTTGTGTCATTGTGTTATCCTTCATTTATTTGGGGTCGGCTCCAAATAAATTGGGCTAAGGGCAGAAGAATGATCATGATGGTCTTCACCATAATTATGGCAATCAGGTGCAAAGCCTTTAGAAAGGTGACGCTAGTGTTCATTCACCTTGAGTTCGTGTAGATAAGTGGGTATTATATTCACTTCAATCAGCGATGACGAAGCAACTGAGCATTTTGATTGCAGTTTTCTAATTTGCAACATTATCAGTGAGTCGCTACTGATAAGAGTACTTGAGATAATTTTAATGAGACAGGCCTTCACCCAGTCGCAATTTAATTGCCTCTACTTGACAAAAAAGATTAGAAAGAATTATCATTTAGAAACGTAAAATACTAGCTGGAAATACAGTTACCATGCCGTCTCTTTTTTTGTTTGGGTTTGAAAATCATCAAATTACTTCTCCTGCTCTGGGCGGAGCAGGTGGGAGTGACAGAATTTTACTGACTAAAATTCAAATTCAATTCAAATTGTTTATTTTTCTTCACCAAGATTACAAAAAATATAGTTTGTGATTGGAGTCTTCTTTTAAGCAAACAATGCCTGTATTAGAAGACTCCGCTCTTCCATAACAAAGGAAAGAAATATATTAATAACATATTTACCATAGCTAATTGTACAAGATTGGCATAAGTATAGTTAGTGTGTGTGAGTGAGTGTGCGTGAGTGTGTGTGTATGTGTGTGTTTGTGTGCCTGTGTGAGAGTATAGGTTATGTCGTGGGTTTCAAGAGCTCTTCCGTTTCTTTATAAGTAAGTGGTTGGATCCATTTCAGTATATTTTTTTTGCATTCATAATATTGGTTTTTATATATACATATTTCTTTATTAATTCTATTATACAACCGGGCAGACCGTGTATTAAATTGCATGGAGGCAATCAAAGTTTTTGTGTGGGGGACTTCTGCGACAGCATGCTTTCTTCGCTTTGCTAGTTTAGATGCATCATAAGGTAGGGTCTTGTGTTTCTTATAGTTTGAACTATGTATAGTTTTCTTACTGAGAGTAAATCGCTTAAATTATAAAGACTATCTGTGGGGTATCTAATTTTCTTAAAATACATAGTTTTTATCAGGGCACGTTGTGCACGCTCTACTTCTAGGAATTTCGTTTTTGCTGACCCTCCCCAGTTAGGAATACAATACATTAAGACAGACTGAGCCAAAGCGACGTATATCTCATTAAGGAGATTTCTAGAAATTTTATTACGACTCATTATATTTTTTGGCACAATATGTCTCAGTGTACTAAATAACCAACATAATTTTCTAACCCTGTTAGCAACTTGCTCGATATGGGGATACCAAGATAATCTCTGGTCTATTACTACCCCTAAGTATTTGGTTTGTTTTACTTTATTTATTTTTGGGCAATTACAATTTTTACTATTGATGTCCTCACAATTGTGTATTTTAATTTTAAAATCATCCGTCGGTTCAGTTCGTGCACTAATACTGAAACACATGAAATTAGTTTTACATGTATTTAAGGTAAGTAAATTATTTTTAACCATTTAGCTATCCTAGCCATACCTATTTCAGCTGTGTACTCAACATCTTTCCAAGAAATACCAGAAAAGACGATAGCCGTATCATCGGCATAGGAGAAGATTTTGGCGTTTTTGATTTTTAAATTGCAGAGATCATTAATATACATTAAAAATAATGTTGGGCCCAATACGCTTCCTTGCGGTACGCCGTAAGTCACATCCGCGCTATCACTGGTATACTTTCCAATCCTAACGCTCTGACTCCTGTTACACAGATAGTTTTTTATAAGAGAAAGCGGAGTTCCTCTTATACCGTACTTTTCTAATTTATTCACCAGGGTTGGAACAGAGACGGTGTCAAACGCTTTTTTTTAGGTCTAAGAAGACAGTAACACATTTGTTGCCACTATCCATAGTATCAGCTACTAGCGTTGTTAGAGCGGTTACTGCACCCTCGGTTAATACACTTTGTCTGAACCCAAATTGTGTCGGCGACAGTAAGTCGTATTTACTGAGATAGTTAGTGAGCCTATTATTTATTAGCTTTTCAACAATTTTAGAAATTACTGGTAAGACTGATATTGGTCTATAGTTGTTGACATCGTCTCTGTTCCCTCCCTTGTGTACCGGTGTAATAATAGATCTTTTTAGTTCTTCCGGAAAGACGCCTTGATTAAAGCACAGGTTAGTCAGATGAGTTATGATCGGAACAGCTACCATTTTTATAAACTTAATAAATTTTGCAGTTACTTTATCCCAGCCGGGGGCACTATCAGTTTTTAAGCTCATTATAATTCTGTCTACTTCATCACAATCAGTATCGTGAAGCACAAACGAATGAGATACGGAAGATTGATCCCTCATTAGGTGTTGGGGGTCAGAGTCTAAGTCGGGTTGAATTTGCTGGGCCAGTTGCTGACCAATGTTTACGAAAAAATGATTGACATGGTTAACTGCCTCGGTGGGGGAAGGCATTAAGTTTAATAATTCCGTATTTTGGGTCTTAGTTTTATAAGAATAGGTAACATTTTTTATATTTTCCAAAGTAATTTATTGTTTGTTACAGAGTTGGCTAATAATTCCTTTTGATATTTCCTTTTCAATTTTTTTATGAGGTTATTGCAATAATTTCTGTACCTAATAAACGTAATTTTTAGAATTTCATCGCTAGGGGGTCCCTTTTAAGCGATTTTTGCATTTTATTACGATTATTAATACATTTTAATATACCTTGAGTTATCCACGGCTTAATTATTCGTTTTTTGTTAGGAATTGTTACAGTGGTAGTGTTATTATTTATAGAGTTAGTTAGTTTTTGTATGAAAATATTAATAAGTTCAGTCGGATCATTGCAAAATAGTAGTTCCGCTATTTTATTTTCCTGTAAATATTTCAGCGCCTCTTCAAAATTCAGACTAGTCTTGGTTTTTGGGGCAACTTGTTTAATTTTTATTTTAGAAAGAGACAAAAATGTTGTATAGTGGTCAGTTATTGTTGTGTGTAGAACACCAACAAAAGCTAAGCTAGCAAAGCAGTCGGCGCAGCATGTCTTCTTCTACATCATTGTGTTATCATTGTGTGTCGTTGTGTCATCGTTGTGTCATTGTGTTATCCTTCATTTATTTGGGGTCGGCCCCAAATAAATTGGGCTAAGGGCAGAAGAATGATCATGATGGTCTTCACCATAATTATGGCAATCAGGTGCAAAGCCTTTAGAAAGGTGACGCTAGTGTTCATTCACCTTGAGTTCGTGTAGATAAGTGGGTATTATATTCACTTCAATCAGCGATGACGAAGCAACTGAGCATTTTGATTGCAGTTTTCTAATTTGCAACATTATCAGTGAGTCGCTACTGATAAGAGTACTTGAGATAATTTTAATGAGACAGGCCTTCACCCAGTCGCAATTTAATTGCCTCTACTTGACAAAAAAGATTAGAAAGAATTATCATTTAGAAACGTAAAATACTAGCTGGAAATACAACGTTAAACATCCAGGGAGTTACCATGCCGTCTCTTTTTTTGTTTGGGTTTGAAAATCATAATTTACTTCTCCTGCTCTGGGCGGAGCAGGTGGGAGTGACAGAATTTTACTGACTAAAAAAAACCCATCCATGTTCCTTCATCGCCCTTTGTGTTCCGGGGCCACGGTATCTCTTTCGAACAGTCCCGCAGCCCCCCGGTACCATGACGTGATAAAGCAGGAGTAATTCCAGTGTGGGAAAGAGATGGCGCTAGACGACCTGTATAGCTCTATCTCTTTTCCACACTGGAATTACTCCTGCTTTAAGACATCATAGTAACAGCCCTGGTTTAGTTTTTTTTCAATAGAAACCGTTCCATCACACAGAAGCTCTATATTATGCCTACTAAGATGACAATTAGTATAGAAGTCGGTCTGGAAGAAGAAGACATGCTGCACGGGCACCAAATAAATTGGGGAAGCGAAAGGTGATGATGAATTGACACCTTCACAATAATCCAAATATTATAGTTGAAAAAATCGGAGATAAAGCTGCTTCCCAGCATCTACGAGTTCTAAGGATATAATGTTTTTTTTTTTTTTACGATTCCAATATTGTAGGGTCCAATATTTAAATAATTTAATCTATGATGGATGACCAGCACTTCAGTCATGTCAATGTCTAGACCTTTGTCAGTGTATCTCAAACAGGGTTTGAAACGATAATTTTCAACCCCTAGCGTCTCAACCTTACTCAACCCCTAGAGCAAGGCTAATCAAACAGCGCGCGTATTTGTAACTAAGTTACGACCCCCACTAATGAGCTTACAACCAGCTTAATACGATCTAATGAAAGGTACAGTCGTTTTGTCCCGCTTAAGGGATTTTTATCAGACGCTAAATCTCAGTTTATTAACCGACTTTCTTCAAAAAGGAGGAGGTTCTCAATTATGTTTATTGTTGTTATGTTATTGTATTTTTTATTTTAGTTATGTTTGTTACCTCATAACTCTGTTATTTTTAAACTGATTTGAAAAATTCTTTTCTTAGCTGAAAGGATATGCTTCCTGATGGGTCCCATAGAAATTTCATCAAAATCGGTTTAGGAATTTGGTTGTTTTCCTCACTTTAATTGTCACATCGCACGACGTCGCGTGAAGGCGCTTTGATGTACATCACGCGACGTCGCGTGATGGTGCCTCAATTATGTATGAGCCATAAAATAGCGGCCGCAGCGTATTGGGTTCTTGTATTTGGTTTATGCCACTCGGGAAGACATTCAACGAATTTTGACCATCTAGGTAAGTTCAGCATTTTGACTTGGCAATGAACGTGTTAATACGTATTTTTCCTTCTTGGGCTATGTTGATGACATGACGATCTCTTAATAACTTCTAGTTACAATGTAAAAAATAATTCATGACAAGAATTTGTGTGGAAACTTTCTGCGAAAATAAAACCGATTTCCAAAAAAAACACTAAAAAAGTCTAAAATAACTTTACTTTTGGAAGCCGGTGACATAAAAGTCAATGAAACAAACAAAGGCACCGACTTCCGAAAGTCAAGTTATTTAAGACTTTTTTAGTCTCTTTTTAGAAGTCGGTTTTTTTCGCAGAAAGTTTTTTTTGTATTATTTTTAAGGCAACTTAATAGGCGGAGATTCTTATTTATGGAGTTGATTAGTTTTAAGTACATTGTTGAACATTTATTTTTTGTGTATACCTAACCGGTACCAGAGAACCAAGGTTTCGCGGACGTAGCCCGAGGAATTGCCAAACTTAAGTGGCAGTGGGCAGGACACATTGCTTGCAGAACGGATGGCCGATGGGGCCGAAAAGTTCTGGAGTGGCGACCGCGAATCGGAAGACGTTGCGTTGGAAGGCCTCCCACTAGGTGGACCGATGACCTGGTGAGGTGAAGGTTGCGGGGATCCGCTGTATGCGACACGTATTACGGGACCGGTCAATGTGGCGACTCATGGGGCCTATGTCCAGCAGTGGACGTCTTTCGGCTGAAGTGATGATGATAACCGGTACAAGATTATATGCGATTTGGGTTTTTTCTGCAAGGTGCAAATTTAGCAAACCGAGAAAAAGGAATGTTTAGTTAAATAATTGTTTAATAAAAATAAAGAAAGTATTTCAAAATATCTCTAACGCAGACATGAGCATGTAATGTATGTAAATTGTGACCTCATAATAACTTTGTCAGAAATTTTATTTTTATCGTGCACCATCGCCCGCAAAAGAATTTTCAAATAAGGGGGAGGCCTTACATCACACCGTAGTAGCCTGCATTTAATGGTTATATTTAGCAAAAAAATAATGTCACAATTTGTTAACATTAAAAGCACCCTGGAAAACTTAAAACGTGGTACTTTTATTTAAAATAATGCTTTTGCGTGGTAACACCGTAATGGGTTAACATGTCAGTAATTAGAATATCGTGTAGCACAATAATGATGACAAGTCACGCCATTTTAACAACTGCAAAAATAAATTAAATTGTGGCAAAAACATTTGTGTACGTTTTGTTTGTAAATTTTGATGGGAAATCACAGGTTTAACTACCTTATTTCTGCGTGCTGTATGAATTTTTATCCTCCATGCACTAGTACGTTACTGGATTAATATCTAAAAGTCCCACACGGGACTCACACATATTTTATTCTCCAGTATTCATATAGTCAATCAGCCTAATCTTCATTGCTGGGACAAAGGATTCTTCTCTGTAAGAGGGATTCGCAGTGCGGATTGGTGGGTTTAATGTTTAAAATTTAATTTTTGGTTCCAGGATACTCCAGTTTCATCAAGATGCTTTCCTGCACTTTTTCCCGATGTAACTAACTGCTAATCTTGAAAATCTGTCAGGTACATGTGGCTATACAATTTTTCTACTCAGTTTGTTTTACGTTCGACTTCGCGCTGAGCAATCCGATAAGAGTTAAAGATACATCTAACAACCTTAACCCACAAAACTCGATGATGTTATGAAAATAATATAATTTCAGAAGTTATCCCAGTTATTGCGTACTAAAATACGGCCTCAAATTATATTATCAACTCTGTATTATCTTATTTGAAGATTACATTGTAAACGCGAAACACTGTCTGTGGTTGTTTCGAAGTTGTTTTGTGTTATTTTACCAAACTAAAACTCAGGCAATTTTGCTTAGATTGTCACTTAAAATAATTTATGGACAAAATGGTAGATGACGCGACCGTGCAAATGAAATTATGAATATTTCATGCGAGATTTCCCTGGAAATTATATAGTGGGGACGCGCTTCGGTTAATAACTATTGTGTTCGCTAATTTAACTGGATTTTCTCAGTTTAGTAGTTACTGCGGGTTTACTCTCCCGACAGGGCTTCGTTCATAAAAAATAATAAGCCGTGAAGAAGAATAGAGTTGAAATTTTGGTTCGTTAACTAACTGGTTTATTATACAAACAGTGTGCACATTAAAATAAAAATTAACTGAGTAAAGTATTTTGATTTGAGTTAAAAAAACTGCTCAATTATGCTAAATACTTGCTTACAAAGGTAGGTTTATAAATGGTTCAACGCAGAACAAAGAAACATAACCAAACACGCAAACCAAGTAAATTGCAGAAAAAACTTTGTACGAAAAAAAACCGACTTCCAAAAAAACACTAAAAAAGTCTAAAATAACTTGACTTGCGGTCGCTGTCTTTGTTTGTTTCGTTGACTTTTTTGTCACCGACCTCCGAAAGTATCGCTAGTTTAGACATTTTAGTATTTTTTGGAAGTCGTTTTTTTTTTCCAGAAAGTTTTTTATTTTACCCTTTTTAGTTGTGTACACATTCTTGTCATGAATTAATTTTTACATTGTAACTAGAAGTTATTAAGAGATCGTCATGTCATCAACATAGCCCAAGAAGAAAAAATACGTATTAACACGTTCATTGCCAAGTCAAAATGCTGAACTTACCTAGATGGCCAAAATAAAATTTCGTTGAAGATCTTCCCTAGTGGCATAAACCAAATACCAGAACCCAATACGCTGCGGCCGCTATTTTATGGCTCGTACATAATTGAGTCACCATCGCACGCGACGTCGTGTGTTGTGACACTAGGAAAAGAACCAAATTACTAAACCGCTTTTGATGAAATTTCTACGGGACCAATCGGGAAGCATATCCTTTCAGACGAAATTTTTTTCAAATCGGTTTACAAATAACGGAGTTATGAGGTAACAAACATAAAAAAAAACATCCGAATTGAAAACCGGTTTTTTTTTGAAGAAAGTCGGTTAAAAAAGGAAATAGCAATTTCATTTAGACAAACATTACTGCATACGGTGTGATGCACATCCAACAGATTGTTTCGTTATACATTTTCAATTTGAATTTATTTTCGTATCGGCCAGTAAAAGGCGTGAATACTTCATGGACAAGCCACGTACGGGATGGGTCGGTCGCCATCAAAGTTTCAGGCGTCTGCGTGAAACAATAGAACGCTGAAACACATTTCAGAATGAAAACGGTCACGCCAGCTGTTGGTATAGAATTATAGATCAAAGATTTAAATCGTGGCAATAGGCTCGCCCTCTATTTCATGGGATTTTAATATAACTGGCGAAATGTGGGTGTACACCCACATTTAGGTATTTTTCCACCTTTCTAACCCTTCGGGAATTACAGGCGTGGTTTTATGTTATATTTAAATCATTAGATTTGCCCGTTAGAAAAAAAAAACTTTCTGTTTCGTCGTTGACAATGACAGAGAATAGCATTGTGTCGCTCTGTCATGCTGAAAAGCATATCTATCTTTCAATGGATGAGCGAGCTCAGTCTTCGCAGTGTAAATACTTTTCTATATACATAAAATATTATGTCCTACACCTACACTGTCGGTTTATACCTACTTACCTAAGTCACAGTGTCAATAGCACTTCATAAAAACCCAATACTTTCTCAAAGAGTAGGTAACAGTAGCGAAGGGTCAATTTTTGAAGAGGTAAGCCGGAGTACATATCTTTAATGTGATTTTATGATTTGGCTAAATACTGACTGTGCTATTTTTCAAAGGGAAGCCGGTAGGAATCAAGTAGTATGGAAGCTTCGCCACTAGGTAACAATGGAAATTCTTGCCAGTTCTTCTCCACAGGAAACGATAAATCCGAACCACATCCGAAACATTCCCCATATGACGTTTCATAAGTGCCCGGGTTACGTGAAATAAATTAATATTTTTTTCGCGAGACTTATGTTTTCTGAGGGCACATCTAAAGATTTAAGTCTTTGGATATGACAACAATTTTTAGTTTATGATGGTTGACCAGTTTCTGTGTTTATTCGTCACGCTTTGGCTGTTTCGTGTTTGTGTTTTGTGGTTGTCCGTTGAAGCGGAGTGTGTTTTGTTTGTAATATTGTATGACAAATGCATCGTCGACGGTATAATGGCCGGAGTAAAAAATCTAAATAATTTATTTCAATTCCGCTAAAAAGCCTTTATTTCAAGTCTTCCGCTTTACTGTCCCTTGACTGTCCCCCAAAATGTCCCTATTTGCCAGTAGTTTGGTAGGAGAAGTGACGTAATAAAATCTAGTACAAGATACTTGTGTCAGATGTAAGCAGATAGGATTACTACATTTACTACCCAACCTTTTTTGTCAAGGTTGAAATCCTCAACTGTTCTAGGCCTTCACATCGCGCCAACCAGTAGCATCGCTTTTCATTGATTCTAGACGTCATCTTATCGCCCCACCCAACGCTAGGCCTTCTGTCATACCGAGGGACACTCGCTCGCCGTTACTTACCGTGCGCATATACGTGGGCCATTTACTTATATATTTGTTAACGACGCACTTAATACAGTCTTCATATCGAAAAGCTGTAGTTTCATTTAGTCGAGACCACCAGCATGACATCTGGAGATTGACACTCAAAGATCAACAAATGCATAATAATATTAACGATTGAAATTTAAGAAAGTTCATTTTTAACGGTCTTTGATCAATTAAGATCCCGGGTTCAACACCATTATTATATACACCATTACCACCACCACCACCATTATACACCATTTCCACCATTATTATTATTTATTATTGACTGGCTGGATGGAGAATTAACTTTTAAGTATAGTGATTTAGTTATTTTTGATATTTGGATTTCATAAGGGCAGAAAATACTATTTGTGGGTTGTTTGTGGGTTTGTAGGTTCCTTAGTATGGAACGGAGGAGGTGTACCGTTTGAGCAGGATGTAGGCTTAGGTTAGATTCACTGATACCGGTACCGGTATTATTTTCTGTATGCAATACTGAGCAGGAAACACAATCTATTGTGTTAACCCTTCGTGTGCCCGGAACGTAGATCCACGCGAGACACAATAGGTTTTTAATTGTGTCTATATACTCGGCATACGAAAGGTTAAACTTTTGGGATATTTCTTTTTCAGTCGTAAAAAACATATCCTAATTGCGTTACACACTTTTCTATCGCAATAAGAAAGAAAATGAAAAAAAAAATACATTGTTATGCATGCCGTCATAACATTCCTGCACGGATCAAATATTTCTATGGACTACAGGTAGTTGTTCCGGGTCCGTCTGTATGTAAGTTTAAATAATAATATTTGTAAACGCACCCACGTTAAAGGAGGAATTCCACGTGTGGGACAACGTAAATTAAAAACCTTTGAAAAATTCTTCTGTGAGAAAATGTAGAATATGCAATGAATGCTGTTAAATTGTCAACATGTATAGCACTGGAAATGCGAGTGTGTTTCACAATTCCCCCTCATTTTATTTAACATAGCTTTATGCCCATGGCTTCGCCCGCGCGGAGTTCGATAATTGTCTCCGAGATCTTACTACCGGGATAAAAAGTTTCCTATGTGTTAATTCAGGTTATAAACTATCTGTGTGCTAAATTTTATCCAAATCTGTTCAGTAGTTTTTGCGTTAAAGACTAACAAACATCCATCCATCCATCCTCATAAACTTCCGCATTTATAATATTCGTAGCAGTAAGATTACTCGTAATCTGTGTTGCTAACTTGCTAGTAACTAATAACTCCTGAAACTGCTTCCTAAGCTAAATATGTAGTTTCCACGCCACCAATGGGACACATAGGAATTCTAGCTCGTCAGTACAATCTTCAATCATACCACATTCATTGTGGTTTAAAAATAAACTCTCATACTGACGTTAATTCACCAGACACTACTATAACCCATTAAATACCTGTTCCTAAGCCAATGAAGCGCATACTAAATTGACAGAGAGAATTATCCGCTTAACGAAATAGGCATCCTAAATTCTACGTTCAATAGTCTCACAGTTTCATACGTCGAGTATATAACATCAGCTTTACAGTCAAACCAGAAATGTGCTTTATGACTAGAGCAGTAAAGCTCTTTTAATCTTGACTGCGTAGTTAACGATGTGCCACGGAATTGTTTAAAACCAGAAATGTGTTTTATGGCTAGAAGGGTAAAGTTGTTTTTGTCGTGATAGTGTTAATTTGGAATGATTAAATCGACATGGCGTTTTAAATGTCTTGTTGTCTAGATGTGTGTAGTTGTTGCGAACTGTGATATGTCTGAGGTGCTCTATGATATTGTCTTTGTCTATACTAATATTATAAAGAGGTAAAACATGTTTGTAAGTTTGTATGTAGGGGTAATCACTAATCTCCGGAACAAATGATCCAATTCTAAAAAATCTTTCACTGACAGAAAGCTACATTGTTCGCGGGTGCTTTAGGCTATAAACTATATGTATTTATATCATGCATATTAGCCGAGTTATTACAATTTTTGCAGATGAAGTCGCGGACGAAGTGCTAGTCGTACTTAAAGTATTCTAGTTATCAGTTTTTTATCAGATTTATGTACCGTTATATAACAATACATAATATCTCTGTTACATTGAGTGTTGAGTGAAAAACTAGCCAGGTCTAATTGTGTGCTAAATATTGTGCTCGCACTACGGGTTCCTTACCATCGTAGTTGGAAACCCTTTTAGCCATGAAGGCGTTGAAAGGTAACAGACAGACAGACGAGTTACTTCCGCATATACAGGGTTAGTTTCCAAAGACCAGCCAAATTCTTAGATATAATGCAGTACATCATTCTGAGCCCCCCACATAGAAATTTTTCAACGGTTATTAAAAAAAAATCTGCTGTTTCCTACAAAAGTGCAATACCTACATGGTCAAAATGTATGGAACAGCTGTTTATTTTTTAAATAACCGATGAAAAATTTCTATGTGGGGGGGCTCAGAATGTCGTGCTGCATCATATCTGAGAATTTGGATGGTCTTTGGAAACTAACCCTGTTTAATATTAGTATGGATTTTTGTATATTATTCACAAACACACACAACAAACACATACACTAACCTTATTGGTGAGGTTCTTCAGAAAAGTCAGGTGTAGTACTCGCAACCGGCGTGCGTGTATGATCAGATGTATAAACGTGGACGAGGCAAAAGGATTATGTAAGGGTCGTAGCAGGTGGTGTTCTGCGGCTTCTGCCTACCCCCATGGGAATAAGAGGTGAGTTTATTTATGTATTCATAAGGAGCCAACGTTCATTTCAAAGCTTACGAGTATATCTCAAGTCACTTGCCATAATATTTTATCGGGATTTCGCCGTAAATCCCACAATTCGCGGAAATTTAGTAGAATAGACGCACGAGTAGCAAATTCCATGTTTTTGTCTAAAGTTTTCGGAACAACTGCTGTTCTGTAAATCGTTGGGAGTTTGTCGGCAATTTGTTCAATTGCTTTTGGGATGAAGTTTGTGTGAGCTATTTCGGAGGGGAATTTGAGTAGGTGTGTAGAAATTCTATTCTTAGGTCCAAGCGTTGTTCGTACGGGTTTATGATTATGCTATAGCTTAGTCTATGGTTCTTTTTAAGAATAAATACAACTTAAAGAGTAAGACATGAACTTAACGGTAAACAAAATATCCACTTACATGAAATTTGAAAAAAAAAATGTTTTTTTTTTTTTAATTTTTAAATAAATGTTTCCATACAGCGCTAGATGATGAGTCAAATTGATATCATTTTTTAATTTGAACGTACACCATCAAACAGTGGTGTAATCGCCATACTCGTACTAACGGGTGATTTTTTAAGAGGTATAGGATTTGATATTCAAAAAAAACAAAAAAAAATTGAAAAAATTTGATGAAATCTTTATTGGAATCGATAGAACGATCAATATAATTTAATGTTTGAAGATGATTTCATGCAAATGCTGGCCGCGGCTCCGGTTTAGATGGCCCATTCGCAAGGCCCAATTTCGGCACACTCTCCCCAACATATATATAGCTGGTATATCACGAATAAATGCTTCAATATTGGCTCCCAGTGCGTCAATCGTTGCTGGTTTATCCCTGTAGACATGAGCCTTAACATGGCCCCACAAGAAATAGTCCAAAGGCGTTAGATCACACGATCTAGGCGGCCAATTGACGGGCCCAAAACGTGAGATAAACTGTTCACCGAAGGCGGCTCTCAATTGGGCCATTGTTTCGCGTGCCGTGTGGCATGTGGCACCGTCTTGTTGAAACCACATGTTAGGCATGTCCAATTCTTCCATTTTGGGCAAAAAAAAATCGCCAATCATCACACGGTAGCGCTCGCCATTCACAGTAACGTTTCGGCCATTGTCGTCTTTGGAAAAGTACGGCCCGATGATGCCACCGGCCCATAATCCACACCAAATAGTACATTTTTCGGGATGCAGTGGTAGCTCTTGCAATGCTTCTGGCTGGTCTTCACTCCAGATGCGGCAATTATGCTTATTGACACATCCATTCAACCAGAAATGAGCTTCGTCGCTGAACACAATTTTTCGATAAAAAAGTGGATCTTCCTCCAACTTTGCCAATGCCCATTTACCAAATGTTAGACGTTTTGGGAGGTCGTGTGGCTTCAATTCTTGCACCAGCTGTATCTTGTAAGGTTTTACACCCAAATCCTTTCGCAAAATTTTCCACGTAGTGGAGTAACAGAGGCCCAATTGCTGCGAACGGCGGCGAATCGACATTTCACGGTCATCACTAACACTGGCGGATACAGCCGCAATATTTTCTTCGGTCCTCACTCTACGTATGCGTGTTCGTGGTTTAATGTCCAAATATGTAAACTGGGTTCGAAATTCTGGGTCACAAGCTTCCGAATAGCTGCCTCAGTAGGCCGACCAAACTGCTCAGAAATTGGAAGAAGTGCGCGATGCACTCTCTTAACCGAGCATGCATTTTGATAGTAAAATTCAATAATTTGCAAGCGTTGTTCGTTCGTAAGTCGATTCATGGTTAAATTATAGACCAAACATATATAAGATGCTCTGGGGACCAAACTGAACAAGTTTGACAATGTCACAAGACACGATTCACGCGTGATCTGTCAAAAATAGTGTTGCCAAAAAGATACCAGCAAAAAAATCACCCGTTACGTTTGTTTGTTTTGTATCGAAGTACGACCGACTAGTGTACCCTTAAATGTGGTAACCACCGGCTGTTTCTAAAAAATGGTAATAATGAGTTGCATGAATGAGAGAAGGATAGAGAAAAAAAATATTCGGTAATTATGAAGACATTTGAAAGATCCTAATATGACACCTAATCAAACAAAGCGCAACCCACACACACACCAACATACTATTATCCTCCACAGCCTAAATTCAGCCACTGCTGCGTATAGGCCTCTCTTTAGTGCCGATCTTCACGTTCTTCTATACAACAAATACAAGACCTTACATGAAATCATCTCTCTTATGTTTAGTTTGGGACTCACTCGCAAATAATACTTACCTGCTTTGTAACTTTAGCTGTAGGTTATATTTTAAGTTACTCATGTCATCTCAACTTGTATTACGTCTTTTCCTTCTGTTTGATGAATTAACTGGACTTTTTAACCGACTTTTTTTCAAAAAGGAGGAGGTTCTGAATTCGGCAGTATTTTTTTTTTACTCCGTCATTTATTACGTTAGGCTTTCTTTTTGGTCTCATAGAAATTTCATCAAAATCGGTTCAGTACCTAATTAGTTTTTTTTTCCTTTAGTATGTATTATTTTCTCCTTGGGCTATATTAACGACAAGATGCATGGTTTGTTAATAACTTCTAGTTACAATGTAAAAAAATGTGTCGTGAAAAGAATTTGTGTGAGACAAAAAGGGTCAAAATAAACCCACTCAATCACTCACTCACTTCACACACACTTCACTCACTCACCACTCACTCACACACACACCACACACTCACACTCACTCACACACTCGCCACTCACTCACACGGAAACGGAACACGGTCACTCGGAATTCGGTGACTTTGTTTGTTTCATTGACTTTTTTTTGCCACCGACTTTCCAGAGCGACTGGCTATCTGACCGCCACCACACAATAACCGGGAAATTCGATACCCCGTGGTAAGACTGGTTGTCAACTTTCCAGCTTCTGCTTTCTTCGTCTACTCGTACTTGATCCCGGCTGTCTTTCTAAAGCATTTCCAAAATGAGGAAATTTTTCTTCTTTAGATTACGCGAAGCAGCCAAGTTTATTTTGCGATTTCAATTTCTTACCTATTATAAATTGTAATGATTTTATAATAAATTATTCATCATAGGTACAAGTAAGGCTGTAATTAAAAAGCCTTCGGTATAATAAAATAAAACGTTTAAAACTGCTTTAATAAAGGTTATTCCTGCATAATTAATGATGAACATTTCAAAGAAGTCTTATTGAAGTTATTAAACATTTTTCATATTTAATTACATACAGTTTATTGATGAAAAAGATAATGGCAGACATTTCATAAACAGTCTTTAAATGTGAAGTTATTAAAAATAGCTGTAAAAGTTTTTAAAATTACATTAAAAAACCCTTGCCATTCATTTTGAACTAATGAATTCACACGACAAACTTCACGCGAAAGTATCATTTTCATTTTAAACTAGATGCTCACAGAAATTGCACTATTTTTTCCTATTATTACTGTATTTCAATTCGTAAATTTTATTTTAAAATACCGAAAAATAAAATATGATGTTTCAATATCTTTATGATTTGTTGAATAAAGTGATTTTCCCTATATTAAAATAAAATAGCCACCGACTATGAGCGTTTATACGACTTGCGACAGTGTCTGCGGAAAAATCAATGAAGGAATTTTTAAGTTATTTAAAAGTTCCCACGAGTCATAGTAACGTGACTTGAGGCAAATAACGTCGTAAGTTGCATCGCCCGAGGTCACACAACATACATCGAACAAGGCCTTAATAAACGACAAAGATGAATGAGTCTAATTTTGAATATCATTTTTTTTTTTTCAGCATCTTTTGTTGTGATAGGTCAATGGCACCAACACCAAGAAAGCTTCCTTTAGAATCTTGGAAAATTTATGGACGCAACTAATGGGTCTTGCACCGAGAGACCATTATTATAGCTTTTAATGAATATAAAGGACCTATAAAATACAATTAAGTTTTTAATGAAAATACATTACGTGTTTTCACATCCTTCTTCCTTAGAATGAATTAGCAAAATTTTTAATAACTATTTATGTTCAGCTTTTCATGAGTTCACGACAATGTTCTTGGTTCTTATAGAATACGGCTTGGTTTTATGCTCGTATAGTTATGATTGGTCTATAAACCGTTTTTTGGCTAAGACTGGCCCGCTGTCTAAAAAAAGAATTCCTCTATGATCCGCTTACTATTTAATGCTTGCATCAGTACAATGTTCTGTGTCCTACTGTAAAACATTATTTTTCACCCCAAAAAGAAAGTCATTTCCCAGCAATATTTTTTGCGTAGAGTTACTTAATTTGATGTGCAGAATGCTTGTTTGACGGCTTCGTGGAAGGTCCGTTTACATCTTGTTTAAAATAAGCAAATGGGGGGTTGGTCAAAGACAAAACGTTCCATATACAAGTGTTTTTTTTTCCTTTCTGGGATTAAAACAGCCATTGCAAAGCATGAACCTCCTTCGTTAAACACCACCCAATGCAATAAAGAATTGAGTATTGAGTACACCGTTTTTGCCTTTATCGAGGCGTTTCTTACAGTCAGTATTAATTTGGACCTTAAAGGTAAATTATGTGAACACGACCTCCCGAACAAATTACCAATGCGGGCAATACTCAAGTTACATAATTACTCTGTCACAAAATAGCTAGCTAATTATGATTCCAAGCGCAATAAAATTGTAATACATATAGTTTACTACATTATTGGGATATTTATTTGATCATGTAACGTGTTTGTAGTAACTAATGAAGAGGAGTAAGTTACTCGTGCTTGTAATGTTTTCCTTATAAATAAGCAATCAATAACTATTTACTTTCTTCTTCATTTATTTATTTACATAAGTACTCGAGGATCTCGTGGCAAAATGTTAGCAGCCGCTTGGGTCGATCTTCACCCGCGCTTGCTTATGTTGGTCTGTGGATGGGTGACCGCCCATTACATACCGAGTTTCCTCCGTGCCTCGGAAAGCACGTTAAGCCTTTGGTCCCGGCTGTCATTTGTAGATCTTTGACAGTCGTAACAAGTAGACAGTGGCCCGAAAGTCTGACAACCATTCTTACCAAGGAATATCGTATTACCCAGTATTAACTTGGTTGTGGAGGTCAGATATTACAGGCAGTCGCTCCATGTAAAGTACTGGTAATCAGCTGCATCCGGTTAGACTGGAAGCTGACCCCAACATAGTTAGGCAAAGGCAAGGCAGATGACATAAGTACCTACCTATTTCAGCTTTTAGACACGTTACAAGTATAATTACGCTCCAAAAACTAGCTATTTCACTGTGGCCACACACGTACGTGCCGGAGAAAATCCCTGTTCAAAAACTATAACACGAACTATCACTTACAGAAAGAAGAACAAGGACAGGTCGCTGACCGATCCCAACACAACAATATCATAACACATCATAGATTCGCAATAGTCTGAGTGCGAATCCATGTTTCGCGAGAATAAAGGACCGGTCCCAACATCGCTCCCTGTGGGACGCCTGCAGTAACACAAGGGTGGAAGGGGGTGCATTGATTTTGATGATGCGACTGGAATATCAAGTGCCAAGATTGCGTACTCAGTGTAGGTAAGGGTGCATTTATTATAGCAAGCCAACGATCGTATCTTACTGCGGCGGAGAGTGTGTCAATGGTGTATGTTTTAAGAGTAGCGTTTGGGATACATGGTTTTATTTTAAATTCTGTCTCTTTTCATAATATAACATCACGATTGTTATCCCCATAGGGTAACTCAGGTGAAAATAATAGTACACCCACATTTTGCTAGTTTCAAGGGGCGAGCATATTGCCATAAACTGGGCACAATTCTAGTCTCCGTGGCTGCTACTGAGAAAAACCCGTTAACTCTGTGCGACGTGGTAATCAAACCCAGGTCTCCATGCACAGCAGTCGCATTTGGTAGACGAACGAATTACTCATTCCTTTTTCATCACAGAAATAGTGGTACAATCGTTGTGGTTTCATTTATTTTGATATTTCCATTTTATCAAGAGTTGTCTGCAAAAGCAATTTTATTTCTGCAATTCGTTTATTTGTTACCATCAGCTGTATTTTAATCAAGCAAGTCTGCGAAACTTCCCAAATATCGAGACCTTAATAAAATGCAAGTTTTACAACTCTGTTGCCTTCATAAATTGAATTCAAGAATTCAATTCAGTTTTCATTTTGTGCAAAATGTGAAGTGCGCAGGGTTTAAATTCTCAATTGCAGTGTAATTTTATTCCTCTTTAGACTAAATCTTTGAATTTTACTTGCAGATAGTACACACGAGATAAGTAAAAGAATTTTGAGTGAGCACTTAGTTCACTCAAGCGTTAAAAAGGTACAGAATATTTTAGGAGAGGTATGGACAAACTTCAGAGACGTCAAAGATGAAAAAGTTTCGTCGTGTCTAAGAGAACGTTTACACACCAAATCCGGCTCTGTCTTACAAAAAACTAGGACAACTGAATTATAATTAATATTATATTATACATATTTACTGTGAATCATTACAACATACATCTAGTTAATGTTATTTGGGTTCTTTACTGTTGTTTTTAGTTTTACAATCTTTTTTGTTTGTTCACTTTCTCATACTGTCCTTCTGTCCACTGCTGGGGTCTGTTACAATCTTACTGCATACATTTTTTTTATTCATTGACTGCTAAGCAATGGTAGCCTGAAGCGATGGATGTTAAAGCATGACATTTTGTAAAGGAGGGTTTTTGAGTTTTTTTGTAAGGGACGAAAGGGTTTTTGACAAATCTTCCCCTCGTCATCATAGCCTTTTTAACCGACTTTCTTCAAAAAGGAGGAGGTTCTCAATTCGGTTGTATTTTTTTTGCTGTCCATCATTTGTAAACCGATTTGAAAAATTCTTTTTTCTTCTGAAAGGATATGCTTCCCGATTGGTCCCATAAAAATTTCATCAAAATCGGTTTAAGAATTTGGTTGTTTTCCTCACGTTAATAGTCACATCACGCGACGTCGCGTGCTGGCGCTCTGATGTTCATCACCGACTTCTAAAAAAACACTAAAAATTCTAAAATAACTTTACTTTCGGAAGTCGGTGGCAAAAAAGATACAAACAAAGACACCGACTTCCGAAAGTAAAGTTTAGAAGTCGGTTTTGTTTTCGCTGAAAGTTTTTTTTTACCACTATGTTGGTTGGAGTCAGCTTCCTGTCTAACCGAATACAGCTAAATATCAACAAATGCCTATCTGATCCCCATAACCCAGTCAGTACATACGACACCACATCGTAAGACTGGTGGTCAGACTTTTTCTGACAAATCTTCCCCTAAAGGAGTTAACTAAGGGATCAAATTGTATCGATCGACATTTTAGTATCGTCTAAAGCCAAAGGCATTTTCTTTCAAACATTGAAAGAACAAAAGAATAATATTATAGAACACTATACACAATTTACAGAAATAAAGTTCTAACCAACATTGTGTTATTCACTTAATTATGGCAATTACGATGCGTTTCATTGTTTCTGTAAGACCCTCATTAAAATGTCTTACTTCGTTTTCTGTTTTCTGGTTTTTTTTTTCTTCTCGTAACAATTACGATGAAAATACAATTTTGATTTTCAATCCGTGAAAGATTTATAAATCTATAAGTCTGAGATAAAATTTGTCCGCGGCCTTGCCCGTCTGGATGTCGAAAATTATTCTACGGGATGTACTAATGAGATAAAAAAGTATTCTTTGTCAACCACGTCATGATGTAACTGTGTATTATTATGTTATTTATCACACACTAGCGTAGCTTTGCACGGGTGTAATTTTTTGTTGAAGCAAATGAGAAGTACGGTTAGAAAAAAAAGACTTTTATAACAACCTTGTCCTGACAATTACGAACACAAAAAAACATTTGGGAAAAATCTTTATTGATGTGAAAGAATATGTATGCTTCCCGTTTGGTCTCATAGAAATTTAATCAAAGTCGGTTCCGTAATTTGTTTCTTGTTCCTATAATACGTATATTTTTCTTCTTGGGCTATATTGACGAAATGATGGTTTGCTAGTTACATAGTAAAAAATTGTTTAGTGACAAGAATTCGTGTGGTTTACTACAACTAAAAAGGGTATAAAAAAGGTTTATTTTTTTATTTTTCACTTTTTAGTGGTTCACAAGTGCTTACCCCTTCACAGCGTACCGGCGTGATGTTATGTTATGAACTGGTGTAAACAATAGACAGACATGAGATTTCAGCAATCCCAGTCAATTTGCTATCATTTATTGAGGAGTTCCGTTGCCTATCTTCGAAGTTCTTCATCAGGTCTTCACCAAATTGAAATGGAACCACTCCGAGAAAGTACTCTTCCAAAAACTACCCAAATCGCTTTAAGTGTTCCTATAAAATTTGAAGAGTTCTCTCTATTTCTCCAGGATCCCATCGTCAGATCCTGACTTGAAGATCACGGGACCACCTGGGAAGTATACCCTATCAAACAAAAAAAAAATCCAAATTGGTCCAGCCATCTTCGAGCAATCGGGGAACATACATAAAAAATAAAAAGGTTCCGACGAATTGAGAACCTCCTCCTTTTTGAAGTCATTTAAAAATAAAAAACATTCTGCAAAAAAAAAACCGGAAGTCGGTTTACTTTGTTTGTTTCATTGACTTATTTGCCACCTTATTTTTTTTCCGAAAGTAAAGACTTATTTAAGACTTTTTTATTGTCTTTTTGGAAGTCGGTTTTTTTTGCAGTACCTACCTAAGTTTTTTATTGTTTTATAGAAGATTACAGAGCGTGGAAAGGTCACAAACGGTTACTTTAAGGTACGTATTTATAATATTAGTACGGGCATGTAACCTTTTGCTGGCTGTAAAATTTGTTTTATTATGTATCTATTATAGAGTGATATAGTGCTCTGTTAAAATAATCCGGTGCAAGCTACGAGGTAAATATTTCAAGATTTAATTGCCTTCCTCTGTGGGGGAAGGTAGTTAATTCTGGTTCATTAGTTGTGTGTGGAAGCTGGGAGCTATGTGGCCATGTCAGGTCGTTAGTTTGTGCCTGGCCAGACATATGGGTTTAGGTAACATCATCTTAGCAATGGAGGAGATCTTTGAGTTTATCCCTTTGTTGCAAGGTTATTTTTAATGATGAGTTATTTAAACAAATATATAAATGAAACAGCGGAAAAAGCTGTATTTACTGACACAGGATTTACAAGACAGCAAAAAAATATATAATAAAAGTACTTTATCATTACAAATACTTACACCAATTTTTATTTAGTTAAAAAAAAATAAGCACCTAAATACATACAAAAAATATTTGATTGTCCCTGATTTCAGTGTCCCTACGGCAAAAGACCTCCTCTTGCTGTTTCCACTGCCGTCTATCGTTCGCTACTCTTCTCCAGGTAGCTGTTTAATCTATGGTAAAACAATGAGGCTAAAAAAGGAAGCTCCAATAATTCTTTAGCAAGTTATAAAGTAAGCTGGATAGGCGAGATAAAGACTGCCTATCAAAATCATCAAAGTAATCATAGTAAAGTAATTCAAGTAGGCCAGTAGAAACGAAGCTACAGTCCCAGTCACAGGGCATAATAACTGTGAAAGTAACGTAGTTGCCCATTCCAAAGTGTAGATATCTATGAAGAAGGACGGGCAAGAAACTCCATGGACAGTCTTTTAAATCAGAATAATATGAATACCTAATTGCCTGTTTCTGTGTTAGTTTCTGGGGGTAAAAGATCACGACTAAAGCCGATCTAGATACAAGAACATAGGCACCACAATTTTCTTTATACGGATTTTAATAAATCTCAATTTATCAGCAAAAGTTAAGCTGTTTTAATATCCTGTTGATCAGAAATTCTAAAATAAAGCCGCTTAGAGTAGAGTCTATTTTCCAATAATCTATAATTCACTAATCGGATTTCAATAAACTAGCCTGAGAAAGTCGGTAAATACTCAGGTATACTGAAATAAAAGTTATAAAATAACGCATACCATTAAAAAATAAATGCATACCACCTTGAGCTCATGCCAGCCTAGTACTTGTTTTTTTATTATATGCCTCACTGGCAACAAAAGGGAACTTTTTTCCTGTTTGTCGCTAGGGAAAATATATATATACAAGACCGTGATCAGAGCTATCTTACTGTATGGATCGGAATATTCGCAATGTCTATTAATTCCCGCTGACATCATTAAGGTTTCATTCCTTAATTTTTCTGACCTTAAGGTAGTATGGTAGGGTAGTGGGCCAACGAAAGGACGTTTTTGTGTTTTCCCGTTGGCCCCACCAGTGGCGCCATGGAAGTGGGGCCAGCGGGAATACATCCGATTAGCAGATGTAGTGAATTGTTAGATAAATGGGTGCAATGTCTACTTTAGAATAGAGGGCCTAAACGAGAGACAGTCGTTTATTCGTATACAGAGTGTAACAGAAAGGGTATAATCATATGGAATACTGTGGTACGGACCATCAAACTGAACAACTTTCTCTATAGGACCACCATCGAAATCGTAAAAAATAATCAGCTGTCCTATACAAAATTTCAATACCTACTCGACCCAAATGTATGGGACAGCTGATTATTTTTTTACGATTTCGATGGTGGTCCCATAGAGAAAGTTGTTCAGTTTGATGGTCCGTACCACAGTATTCCATATGATTATACCCTTTCTGTTACACTCTGTATACGTGTATCGTAAAAAAATAATCAGCTGTCCTATACAAAATTTCAATACCTACTCGACCCAAATGTATGGGACAGCTGATTATTTTTTTACGATTTCGATGGTGGTCCCATAGAGAAAGTTGTTCAGTTTGATGGTCCGTACCACAGTATTCCATATGATTATACCCTTTCTGTTACACGCTGTATAAGCAACTTTCAACAGAATTGTCATGAGCTTTTCGGGAGTTTATTGACACCACATCTTTAAACAAATCAAAGTGATTAATTGAGTAAAAGTCATTAGATAATCCAGTCAGTTTATTTAATTATTTATTTATTTATGTACAAACAAAATACTTTAATTATTGCTTGAAATTAGAACTGTCAAAAATTAGAATTCTTAGCTCTGCTTTCTTTGACGGTTCTAACTTTGTATAAATTCTTGTCTATTGCATATAAATGTTTGCTAAGTACCTAATTACTTAAATTAAAGTAATTACTTTAACAAATCAAACCAGTTTATTGCAAACATGTTGAACAGGAGTTGGAATAAGATTCAATTAAAACTTTCAAACATGCACCCACCACCACCAAATGGGCACTGCAAAAACAAATAAATTGCATTACAATAAAATACATTGTAAAATAATTATTGTAAGACCGTTTACCTAAAAAAAACCTGCCTTTCAACAACAAACTGATTTGATAACATGACTAAAGAAACGGGTGTAAGTCAGTCAAATAGATTTAAGACTATTCACAGTCACAGACAAACCGTGAAAACGGTTTTGTGGGGCATAGTTCCTACGTTAAGATTTTTTTGTAAATTTTCCTTTTAATATATATAATAAATAAATAAATAATTGCGAATAATTCCAACCACGTGCATAGTTTTACTTTTTGTTCAAAACGCTGTAAAGGCTGTCGTTAAGAAAGCAAAAATGCTCTATTTATTTTTCCGGAGTTAAGTCTACTTCTTCCGGAAACATATTTAAAAAAGGCTACGTGCTCGGAAAAATTAAAATTCAGAAACGTGACATACTTAATATTATGGAATAACGTATTCATAACGTAATATTTATTTGATATGAAAATTTCATAGAATTTCTTTATAATAATTGAATTGCTCCGCGATGAATACTCCAACCTAATTCTAACTCCAAATTAATTATGTTGCATGTAAAATATTCATGCTGTACGAACCGCATCAAAATGTATCATACAGCCATATGTTTATGTGTGTTTATGTTTTCGAGTATTTAGCACTAGTGAGCTGCAGCTGAAAAGCAGCGTCAGGTGGTATACCTTGTATTGTCTGACATTATGCTGAGCTTAGGCCCTTTTGGCATTAATAGCTTTGTTTATAAAGGGTGGAATTGTTCAACGCCACCTGGAGGGAAAGTACTTTAAATACTGGAGATGGAAAATTTTACTCAAAGGAAACATTCCTTTATTTTTCGAAAATTCGCTTGCCACACTCGGGAATCGAACCAATTAAATTTAAAAAAAATAACATCCTGTACTTTTTTGGCATCAATAGATAGGGTCAACCCTAAGGATCAAATCTCTCTAACAAACATGATAACTGGGTTGTAGAGGTCAGGTAGGCATACCTGACCTCTACAACCCAGTTAGTACCTGGTAATACGATACCCCTTGGTAAGACTGGTTGTCAGACCTTTTGGGCCTCTGACTACCTGTAACGACTGTCAAAGATCTACAAATGTCACGCAGGCACGGAGGAAACTCGGTATGTAATGGGTGGTCACCCATCCACGGATCAACCTAGGCAAGCGCGGCTTAACCTGACTATACACCCGAGCGGCTGTTATTATTTAGTCACGCGCTCCTCAACTATTTCTTCGACGACTTTTAATATAATTATTACAATTGGGTTGAGATAAGCATTACGATAGCTTATGTGAATCCAATAGGTATATTTACTTCCTCATGGCTATCGCTGACTTCAGAATATCACA
Organism: Eugnorisma glareosa; assembly: GCA_947578425.1. NCBI lineage: Eukaryota > Metazoa > Arthropoda > Insecta > Lepidoptera > Noctuidae > Eugnorisma > Eugnorisma glareosa. The sequence continues at coordinate 19,049,444 of OX387959.1, forward strand.
TTGTTTTGGCCGTCTGGTATCCGTATGTCACCCACCCCATCTTGGTCTGCCAAAGCTCCTTTTACCTACTCTCGGCAACCTCTTCACTCACTCTTTTCCATAGTCCGATGGGACGGCAATCAAAAGCGATGGAGAGAGATCAGGCTCAGGACCAACTGCTAACCGTGCTTTCCGAGGCATGGGGTAACCAACCAACTTTCAAACACTCAAAGTCAAAGTCAAAATTATTTATTTGCAGTAATCGTGGTACAAAAGGTGGTAAAAATAACAAGAATTGCAATGAAACATTTCGCCATAAAAATGGCATGCAATTACGAGTATTAATAAACACAAACATTCAGTTATGTAGGTAATCATATAAAGTACAACACAAACCTACATTTTGCTGTAAAATACTACAAAAGAATTGTTGGCATATTAAAGTATTTGGAACGTACAACAAATTGTTAGCATAATACAATTGTTTAAATATACAAACACAACATCATATTAGGTAGGAAGTTCTTTAATGCAATTCGGTAGTGTTATGATTGAACATTAGAGTTTTTAAGATATTCCGCAATTCTCAGCTGTTGCTGGGGAACACGACGACGGTGAAATACGACAGTATATTTCTGATGAAAATAAATGGAAACCACCATGTCCTTGCACCAATCCTGCACACGTCTTCCAGAAAAATACTTGACTGTTTACTCACAAAACATAAAAGGAAGGTCAACCTTACTATACATTACCAGCATTCTTTATATTTCTACATTAACATATAAATATCATAAAGCCAGGATATGCCATACACTCATCGTCCCCCAAAACAAATACATAGACATTATATCCACTCAACTTTTGTTTGTCCTGCCATATTTTATTAGACGCAAGTGGTATGCCTTTGCCAAGGGTTATATAGTAGTATGCCAAGGATACACTTTGTATTTCCGAAGTAGACGACAACCGAAAATGTCAAGAGTATGTGTGTTTGCATGAAGCTTGTGATTTTGAGGGAGTTATTAAATTTAACACAAGCCGCGTGCCTATTGGCAAAAATTAAGAATTTCCTCACAATTTGGACAGACGATCTCATTAAAGTGGTTGGATGAAACTGGATAGCCATGATACAAAACCACCAAAAGTGGAGCGATTTGGAAGAGATCTGCACTCAGCATTGAAAGAAAGAAAGAAAAATCTGCCGAAGGGACATGACGTGCATACAAAATGACAAAAAAACAGTAAAAATACAATGTATACAAATATTTACAAATACAACAGGATGCAACTAAAGAGTTGACAGCTTGCACGTCGTGACTGCGACAAGCAGGTTACCACTCAGCGTGATGTTGTGCTATGGGCGGGCCCACAGCACAGCGCTGGTTTTCAATGATAACCCGTGATAAATCGTACGGAAGCCAAGACAGCATAAAATTGATAAAATAAATAAAAACATAAAATAAACAGTATTTGGATAAAACAATCATAAGAAATAAAATAAACACTACAAAAGTATGTGTGCAGGCTAAACAAAATGAACATAAATACAATATGAAGACATGGCGTGTTCATTGCATTGCAGAATGGCAAAATATTGAAGAAGAGAAGCTACCGTAAAGTGAAATGCCAATTTCGTTGAAACGCAGTGCAGAAAGGTTTTGAAAATGAATGTCACTTGAGATTCCAAACACAAAAGGTGATGCCAACCAAGTATGTAAAATCTTATTATAAAACATCAAAAACACAAAGCGAGGCATTTAATCTGATTCATTACATTGTAATTCCCCGGAGAATAAGAAAATATTTAGTGTTTCTCCCTTGGTTGTTGCTCTCGGGTAAAATGTAGCGAACTGACCATTTTTATTTTATATTATATAAAACTACAAGACCACTCACTGACTGATTGACATGTCGTTTCTCGGAATGGATGAGAGATGGGTCAGGGGTATGTTTTGCAATTATGTGTAGCAACACCAAGTGAGTAGAGGAAAATTATAGAGGAGATTCAAATCCAAGATGGCGGCCGGGTCCACTTCCGGTTTCGGTGGGGAAAAGACTTGGACGATTTTCGACTCGTAGGTCCTATAGTAGATTTGGAAGGATTTAAAAAAAAAGTAAAAAAAAAAAAAAAAACAAGATGGCGGCTGCGCCAGGACGTTTTGAAATTTTCGACTTTTCTCACTCGACTTTGACGAATTGGTTCGTTCTACCGAATTCCAAAGTCGCCAATTTCGACGTTGACGAATTGTAGGTAATATTTATGGCAATCTAGAAAAATTATGACATTTTGAAAATCCAAGATGGCGGACGATGTAGCGGCCATTTTGTGAACCGTTGGAATTTTCGACTTTTTTCAAAACGATTTTTCGGGTAGTCGGCAACATCCGACGGGTTCGAGTTGTAGCGAGCGGTCGTGTGTTTCATCGAGGAGTGTTGCTTGGTGCGAAATTTTTCCCCATTTCTAGGGTATTTTTCCCGATTTTCCCCAAAAACATGAAAAGTAGAAATAATGACATTTTGAATGGAGACTTTGACTAGCCGGCAACATTGGGGTCCCCCAAATGACATTTGACCATTTTCATCACTTTCAGCTGGCAACCCCGAGAGCCATTGAATATTTTAATTTTTGGGACTTTTTGACTTTGGCGAGTTCTTTTGTTCTACCAAACTCAAAAGTTGGCAACACCGAGTTCACCGGTCGGTGGCCTATATCCTTGAGATTTCAGGAAAATGACTTTTCAAAAAAACAAGATGGCGGACAGTGCAGCGGCCATCTTGCTAAAACGACGAAAAATCCTAATTTTCGACGCGATAAATGGGACAGCTGGCATCCCCCGACTGGATTGTGTTGTATGAACCGGTCGTGTGTTTCGTCAAGGAGTGTTGCCTGGTGCAAAATTTTTTCCTATTTCTAGGGTATTTTTCCCGATTTTCCCCAAAAACATGAAAAGTAGAAATAACGACAATTCAATAGGAAACTTTGACTACTCGGCAACATTGGGGTCCCCCGAATGACATTTGACCATTGTCATCACTTTCAACTGGCAACCCCGAAAGCTATTGGGGCTTGAATTTTCGGGTCAGACCCGACTTTGGCGAGTTCTTTTGTTCTACCAAACTCAAAAGTTGGCAACACCAAGTACACCGGTCGGTGGCCTATATCCTTGAGATTTCAGGAAAATTATGACTTTTCAAAAAAACAAAATGGCGGACAGTGTGGCGGCCATCTTGTAAAAACGACGAAAAATCCCAATTTTCGACGCGATAAATGGGACAGCTGGCATCCCCCGACTGGATTGTGTTGTATGAACCGGTCGTGTGCTTCGTCAAGGAGTGTTGCCTGGTGCAAAAAAAATCCCCATTTCTAGGGTATTTTTCCCGATTTTCCCCAAAAACCTGAAAAGTAGAAATAACGACATTTCGGAAGGAGACTTTGACTAGCCGGCAACATTGGGGTCCCTCAAATGACATTTGACCATTTTCATCACTTTCAACTGGCAACCCCGAGAGCCATTGGGGCTTGAATTTTAGGGTCAGACCCAACTTTGGCGAGTTCTTTTGTTCTACCAAAGTCAAGGTACAGCCACCGTTTTTTTACTGACAGGTAACTTGTATCCTGGTTACTTTAGGAAAATTCTGACATTTCAGAAATTCAAGATGGCGGCCGAGCCATTTCCGGTTTCTCGATTACCACTGACTGACATAATGTTCTCCCAGATGGTGGAGGGGGAAGGGGGTATATTTTGATAGATTCGTAAACAAGTAACTCTCGCGAATAGGGGAAAAATGCCAGACCCCTCCTTTTCACCCCCTTCCCCCCCCCTTCCCTATAGTGTCTCGGAAACAAAGAGACCAGTGTTCTGTTATAATACGGATTCGTATAGAGGACGCTTGGAAAAGTAAAAACCGTTTTTAAAAATTGCCCCCCTTGCCCCCTACTCCACCCCCTTCAGGCGGATCTCGGAAGTTAAGACACTTTGAACATTTCTTTTTTTAGATTCGTAAAAAGGGCCCCAGAGTTGGTCAAAATCATTTTTCAGAACTCCCCCCTCTCCCCCCCTCAAACCTCCCCCCACCATATCTCGGAAACTAGGACACGTAGCAGCTTTTTGATTTTTTTAGTACTTTTTATTTTTGAGGGGCGTTGAAATTTGTATACCCTCCCCAACCTCCCCTAAAATTGAAAGGGCTGTAACTTCGTAACGGTTAAAGATAGCCATAATGTGTTTGGACAAATATTATAGTAGGCGTCGAAACCTGTCCGGTGGTGGTAGGGATATGGCTCGGCGGAGCGAAACTACGAGACCGAGTGGGGCGAAGGGGGGAGGTGGCGAGCGAAGCGAGCCGGCGACCTCCGTAGCGTTACGAAGGTTGAGTGGGTGAAGTGTAACTCAGGGGCGACGACAAGTAAACTTTAGGGTAACGTTTTTATAGTGGGTAAAGGGCTACGTTTTTGAAAAACGTTTTAGATTAATTAGGGGTTCTTAAGGGGTTTCAAAATCTTAAAAGTCCATTGGGCATGAATTTTCGGGTCGACCCGACTTTGGCGAGTTCTCTTATTCTACCAAAGTCAACATACAGCCGCCGTTTTTATACTGACAGGTAGCTTGTATCCTGGTTACTTTAGGAAAATTGTGACATTTCAGAAATTCAAGAAGGCGGCCGTGCCATTTCCGGTTTTCGATTACCACTGACTGACATAATTGTTCTCCCAGATGGTGGAGGGGGTGTGGGGTATATTTTGACAGATTCGTAAACAAGTAACTCTCTCAAGTAAGGATAAAGTGCCAAACACCCCCTTTTTGACCCCTTCCCCTCTTCCCTATCGTTTCTCGGAAACTAAGAGACCCGTGTTCTGTTTTTTTACGGATTCGTATGAAGGAGGCTCGGAAAAATAAAAAACATTTATCAAAATTGGCCCCGTTGCCCCCCTTCCCCCCCACTTTAGGCAGATCTCGGAAGTTAAGAGACAGAACATTATTTTTCAGTTTCAGAAAGAGGGGCCCAGATTTGGTCAAAATCATTTTTCAAAACGATCCCACCTCCCCACCTTCCCACCGTAAGGGCTAAGTTTTTAAAAAAGGTTTTAGATTGAATTAGGGGTTCTTAAGGGGTTTCAAAATCTTAAAAGTCCATTGGGCTTGACTTTTCGGGTCAGACCCGACTTTGGCGAGTTCTTTTGTTCTACCAAACTCAAAAGTTGGCAACACCGAGTACACCGGTCGGTGGCCTATATCCTTGGGATTTCAGGAAAATTATAAATTTTCAAAAAAACAAGATGGCGGACAGTGCAGCGGCCATCTTGTAAAAACGACGAAAAATCCCAATTTTCGACGCGATAAATGGGACAGCTGGCATCCCCCGACTGGATTGTGTTGTATGAACCGGTCGTGTGTTTCGTCGAGGAGTGTTGCCTGGTGCAAAATTTTTCCCCATTTCTAGGGTATCTTTCCCGATTTTCCCCAAAAACATGAAAAGTAGAAATAACGACATTTCGGAAGGAGACTTTGACTACCCGGCAACATTGGGGTCCCCCGAATGACATTTGACCATTTTCATCACTTTCAACTGGCAACCCCGAAAGCTATTGGGGCTTGAATTTTCGGGTCAGACCCGACTTTGGCGAGTTCTTTTGTTCTACCAAACTCAAAAGTTGACAACACCAAGTACACCGGTCGGCGGCCTATATCCTTGAGATTTCAGGAAAATTATGACTTTTCAAAAAAACAAGATGGCGGACAGTGTGGCGGCCATCTTATAAAAACGACGAAAAATCCCAATTTTCGACGCGGTAAATGGGACAGCTGGCATCCCCCGACTGGATTGTGTTGTATGAACCGGTCGTGTGTTTCGTCGAGGAGTGTTGCCTGGTGCAAAATTTTTCCCCATTTCTAGGGTATCTTTCCCGATTTTCCCCAAAAACATGAAAAGTAGAAATAACGACAATTCAATAGGAGACTTTGACTTGCCGGTAACATTGGAGTCCCCTGAATGACATTTGACCATTTTCATCACTTTCAGCTGGCAACCCCGAGAGCCATTGGGGCTTGAATTTTCGGGTAAGACCCGACTTTGGCGAGTTCTTTTGTTCTACCAAAGTCAACGTACAGCCACCGTTTTTTTACTGACAGATAGCTTGTATCCTGGTTACTTTAGAAAAATTGTGACATTTCAGAAATTCAAGATGGCGGCCGTGCCATTTCCGGTTTCCGCTCACTCACTAACTGACATAATTCTTCTCCCAGATGGTGGAGGGGGAGGGGGGTATATTTTGACAGATTCGTAAACAAGAAACTCCCACGAGTAGGGATAAAGTGCCAAGCCCCCCCTTTTTTCCCCCTTCCCTCCCCCTCCCTATCGTATATCCGAAACTAAGAGACCCGTGTTCTGTTTTTTTACGGATTCGTATAGAGGAGGCTTGGAAAAGTAAAAACCGTTTTTAAAATTGCCCCCCTTGCCCTTTACTCCACCCCCTTCAGGCGGATCTCGGAAGTTAAGAGACTTTGAACATTTTTTTTTTCAGATTCGTAAAAAGGGGCCCAGAGTTGATCAAAATCATTTTTCAGAACTCCCCCCTCCCCCCCTCGAACCTCCCCCCACCGTATCTCGGAAACTAGGACACGTAGCAGCTTTTTGATTTTTTTAATACTTTTTATTTTTGAGGGGCGTTGAAATTTGTATACCCTCCCCTCCCCAACCTCCCCTAAAATTGAAAGGGCTGTAACTTCGTAACGATTAAAGATAGCCTTAATGTGTTTGGACAAATATTATAGTAGGTGGCGAGCAAACCAAGCCGGCGACCTCCGTAGCGTAACGAAGGTTGAGTGATTGAAGCGTAAGTCAGGGGCGACGACAAGCAAGCTTTAGGGTAACATTTTTTTTTAAGAAAGTAATTAAATGTTTAGCAATTATAAAATATGGTGAGCCACAAAAAAACAGCATATAAATAATTTGGTCGACATACAAAGATTTCGTTTACAATTAAAAAATCAGGCAGCAATCCTTGTTCCACAAATAATTTTACAATAACATGAGCATAATAAATATTCAGTCCGCAAAAAAACTACTTGATCAGCAAGATTTCACAATTGATCAGCAGAGAAAACATGTCTATAAGTAGTACATTTGATTGGTATGCATATTTAAAACATGGTGAGCAAAATAAGTTCTACCAAAGTCAACGTACAGCCACCGTTTTTTTACTGACAGGTAGTTTACATCCTGGTTACTTCAGAAAAATTGTGACATTTCAGAAAATCAAGATGGCGGCCGTGTTGAACATTTTTTTTTCAGATTCACAGAAAAGGGCCCATATTTGGTCAAAAGCATTTTTCAAAACTCCCTTCTTTCCCCCCCTTCAGCCCTCCCCCAACCTTATCTCGGAAACGAGGACACGTAGCAGCTGTTTGTTTCTGTTTACTATTTTTTGTTTTTTGGGGGGCGTTGAAATTTGTCCCCCCTCCCCAACCTCCCCTAAAATTGAAAGGGCTGTAACTTCATAACGGTTAAAGATAGCCATAATGTGTTTGAACAAATATTATAGTAGGCGTCGGAACCTGTCCGGTGTTGGTAGGGATATGGCTGAGCGGAGCGTATTTCAGGGGCAACGACAAGTTAACTTTCTTTCTTCTTATTCATAATTAAGGGGTTTCAAAATCTTAAAAGTCCAGTGGGGCTTGAATTTTCGGGTCAGACCCGACTTTGGCGGATTCTTTTGTTGTACCAAAGTCAACGTACAGCCACCGTTTTTTTACTGACAGGTAACTTGTATCCTGGTTACTTTAGGAAAATTCTGACATTTCAGAAATTCAAGATGGCGGCCGTGCCATTTCCGGTTTCTCGATAACCACTGACTGACACGATTGTTTTCCTAGATGGTGGAGGGGGAGAGTGGTATATTTTGACAGATTCGTAAACAACTAACTCCCACGTGTAGGGATAAAGTGCCAAAGCCCCCTTTTGCCCGCTCCCCCCTTCCCTAAAGTATCTCGGAAACTAAGAGACCCGTGTTCTGTTTTTTAAGGATCCGTATAGCGGCGGCTCGGAAAAGTAAAAAGAATTTTTCAAAATTGCCTCCCATGCCCCCCTTCTCCCCCCCTTTAGGCGGATCTCGGAAGTTAAGAGACTTTGAACATTTTTTTTTCAGATTCTTATTAAGAGGCCCAGAGTTGGTCAAAATCGTTTTTTCAAAACTCCCACCTCTCCTCCCAATACCCTTCCCTCCATCGTATCTCGGAAACTAGGACACGTAGCAGCTTTCAACATCAAAATTTTTACTACTATTCTTTATTATTGAGGGGCGTTTAAATTTGTTACGCTCCCCTCCCCTCCCCAACCTCCCCTAAAATTAAAAGGGCTGTAACTTCGTAACGGTTACAGACAGCCATTATGTGTTTGAACAAATATTATAGTAGGCATCGAAACCTGTCTGGTGGTGGTAGAGGAAAGAGGGGAGGTGGCGAGCGAAGCGAGCCGGCGACCTTCGTAGCGTAACGAAGGTTGATTGGGTGAAGTGTAACTCAGGGGCGACGACAAGCAAACCTTAGGCTAAACCTTACCCTTAGCAATTGTAAATTTGATGAGCCACAAAAAAACAGCATTTAAATAATTTGGTCGACATACAAAGATTTCGTTTGCAATTAAAAAAATCAGGCAGCAGTCCTTGTTCCGCAAATAATTTTGATAATGGTCAAAAATTAAATCATAAATAGGCAGCTTACAATAACATGAGTTTGCATAATAAACATTCAGTCCGCAAAATAACTACTTGATCAGCAAGATTTCATGATTGATCAGCAGAGAAAATGTCTTTAGGCAGTGTATTCGATTGGTATGCATATTTAAAACATGGTGAGCAAAATAACTAATTGGTCCCAGAAGTCCGATTTTGGGACATGAGGAGCGTAGGCCGCAGGCCGGCGGAGCTCCGACGACATGGCTGACGGGAGATAGGGCGGCAGCTTTTTTTTATTTACGCCCGATCCGATCATCTGTTCAGCGTAAATTCTATCAGAAATCAGAAAGCTTTATTTGTGAACATAGGTCAAGTTACATATAGTGTGAGGTGTTTAAAATAGGTAGATCCTCCATGTTTTGCCCAGAGGCGTACAAATATAATTGATTAAGTTTTAAAATTACAAAAATTGGTGAAATTATGACAACTTTCACGTCAGTAATAAAATCAGTATAAATGGGCATAGCATATCCAACGAAAAAAATATATACAATCAATTTCTCAATAAATGTCAAATGGTTAAGTTACATGTCATAATTAATAATGATAATGTCGAACAAAATTCAAAGTCATTAAAACAGGTCAGGTAGGGAACACCCTACCTGACCTGACTGCCTTATAACAATAAGGCAGTAATTATAAAATTGTCGTCGAAATAGTCCCTTAATGAGTAGCATTTATTAGTCAAAATTCTAAATAGTTCTTTTTTGAATTTGTCCAGATTAAACATTTTAATTTTTTCGGGTAGTTTATTAAATATTTTTTTGGCCATACAGAATGTGCTTTTATTCATTAGTGCAGTTTTGCCGTAGGTCACTTCAAGTTCTGACTTATTTTTATAGCGTAATTTTTCTATTTTTAGACAAGTAAATTATTTTTGTAATTAATATGCTGTACAAAAATAATTACAGCCATCCAGAATGACATAAATTGGTGATTGATTTCGGAATGTTTGCTGTCCATGAGTTGCTGATCAGTTAGCTATTTCTGCTCACAGATTATATTTTTCTGCTTACAAAAATACGAGTACGAATACTATGCTAACCATTTAAATAACACCCTTTTCTTAATGGGAATAGGTCAGAGTTTTTAAATAAGGTTTTAGATTGTATTAGGGGTTCTTAAGGGGTTTCAAAATCTTTAAAGTACTCAAATGGTTTTTAAAATGATTTATTTTATTTTATTGTGATTTTCACAGCAAAGTCAACTTCAAAGTTTTTAACTAGAGTCTACGCGCTCCTGCTTTTTTTTAAATTTATTTTCGACATGGGTGTCATTTTCATGGTTTTCGTGGTTGCTGATTACAGAACTGGGGTCAAAAACAAAATCCAAGATGGTGGCTGTGTGAATTTCCTATTTTTCATCATGGGCATCCTTTTCATGGTTTCCGAAGATGCTAAAGCCGAGAGTGAGGTCAAAATCAAAATCCAAGATGGCGACTGCGATAATTTTCTAATTTTTCATCATTCGAGTCGTATTCATGGTTTCTGAGGATGCTAAATCCTATACTGAGGTCAAAATCAAAATCCAAGATGGCGGCTGCGATAACTTTTCAAATTTTTCATGATGGGAGTCGTTCTCATGGCTTTTGAGGGTACTAAGCCCGACAGTGAGGTCAAAATTAAAATCCAAGATGGCAGTTGCGAGAAATTTAAAATTTTTCATCATGGGAGTCGTTTTTATGGTTTCCGAGTATGCTAAAGCCCATAATGATATCAAAATAAAAATCGAATATGGCTGTTGCTGTAATTTTCAAAGTTTTCATTATGGGTGTCGTTTTCATGGTTTTCGGGGATGCTAAAGCCGATAGTGAGGTCAAATTCAAAATCCAAGATGGCGGCTGCGATTATTTTCTAATTTTTCATCAAAGGAGTCGTTTTCATAGTTTTCGGGGATGCTAAAGCCGATAGTGAGGTTAAACTCAAAATCTAGGATGGCGGCTACAATAATTTTCTAATTTTTCATCATGGGAGTCGTTTTCATGGTTTTCGGGGATGCTAAAGCCGTTAGTGAGGTTTAATCAAAATCCAAGATGGTGACTGCAAAAATTAACGATTTTTTTCATCATGAGTATCGTTTTTCGATGGTGCTAAAGTACATAATACTCACATCATTTTTAAGTTTTAGTTAATTGTACAAGTTCATTCAAACAACAATAATAGGTTTTCCTAGGCTTTCTCTGGACTTTTACTACATTTAAAAGCTTAATTTAAAAGCTTAATCAAGTGGAAACCTTTCGGGTCATTTTGGGGTTTATTTGGCATTTCACTAGAGTTTGAAAAGTGAAAGACTATAAGGTTATGTTTGACATTTTTACTAATGGGTTTTAAAAGTGAAACATCTACCAAGGACAAAGCACGCGAGGTGCTTGCACCTCGCGCAACACGCAAATACTAGTCTTATTATAACATCTCAATGTATTGAAACCTACATTTACGAATAAATTTGATTTGATTTGATTTGGTAAAATTTAACTTCAGTAGGTACAAATTGAGAACAAGATTACGCAAAGGGGCAATGTTTTCCCTGTAGAGATTACGAATTAAGGCGCGATTCCACTGCTGCGTGAAATGTGCACGGAGAAGTAAAGCGGGTCAGCTTCACACATACATTTGTTTGCCACCATAGCCACACACGCGTACAAAGAACATAATTTTTTCTGTTTAGGTTAGGCCGGGTCGGGGCTGCGGGACTGTTCGAAAGAGATACCGTGGCCCCGGAACACAAAGGGCGATGAAGGAACATAGATGGGTTTTAGTCAGTAAAAGTCTGACACTCCCTCCTGCTCAGCCTAGAGCGGGAGGGGTTATTTGATGATTTCCCATCCGAAAAAAAAGTCCTTTGGCCAGGTTAACACGTATACGTATAGTTATCATGTTTCATGTACGTATCCGTACGTACTAACGCGGTAAGATGATCATGGGACACCCCGACGGAATGGGTTAGGTTAGGACCGTGACCAATCAAACGCGAGCTGAGCGAGCACAGCGGGTGGCGCGCTACATCCAAGTTGGTCGCAGTATAATTGCTGTTTGGGTTCGCATATCCTGACACGATAAACCAGTAAACCAGTTTGACCTGAAATCGGGTTTGGCCGTTAACATAAACAAAGCGAAATAAATGAACATACGTAGTTTGACCGTAGGCAGCAATGGAACTGTTCCTTTTTATTCTAAAAGTTTTCCTGAGAAGTTACCAAGTGAATTTGAGCATTTAGCGGAGAATCGATGGCGGGGGGGCCTTTACAAGTTGTTGTTGACTTTACTAAGGAGGTTTGACGTCCAGATTCCAAACTGGGGTGGACAGACCAACCTTAATGTTTGTTTGAGATAATTAGGGGAGTTGTGTGTCAGTCTAATGCCCGTTTTTTCTTAAACTAAGTTACAGCTTAAAGAATAAATAAGAACGCACTGTCTTTCGTTAAGGTCTTCCTAGTGAAAGTGACTATTCATAAAAAAGCTTGTAAAGATATCGAAGAACCGACCAAGTGCGACCCGAACTCGACATGACATGAAGGTTTCCGTACCATCAAAGTAGGGGGGGAGCCCTCTTTAATTTTTTTTATTTTATTTTTTATTTTAATTCTGATTTTAGTTTTAATTTTTGACTTTAAGTCTGATTCTAATTATGTTGGATTCTAATTATAGAAATTTTGATTTTATTTTTAATATTTTAATTTTGATTTAAAAAATGGAATGCAATGTGATATTATTTTAATGTATTTTATGTAATTAGTTATAATTATGGGTTGATACCTGAAATAAACGATTTATATGTTATTTGTTGTTAGAGCCTTAACAGAAATACAAATTCTGTGAAAATTTCAACTGTCTACCTAATTCCGGATCATGAGATACATCCCGCTGACAGACAGACAGACGGACGGACAGCAGAGGCTTAGTATTAGGGTCCCGTTGGTTACCCTTCAGGTACGGAACTCTAAAAATAGGATTATGTTAGACTATCTTTTATCCGCGGCTTCGACTGCGTGGTTAGATATTATGCTATAAAACCTTACCGTACCGTACTGGATGTAACGCGCCACCCGCTGTGCTCGCTCAGCTCGCGTTCCTAACTGGGTTAACATTATCCTATGTCTAAACCTAGGCCACGGTTTATCATTGTGCTTTTTATCCAATCTGTGACTATAGGTCTCTATGCTTAATCCAAATCCGTTTAGCTGTTGATGAGTAAAAAAGTAACAGACAAATAGACAGCTTTGCATCTATAATATTAGTACGGATACTTTTTTTTTTTTTGCATATCGTCAAATGACCCCTCCCCCTCTGGGTGGCTTCCGCTTGGAAGGGAGTGTCAGACTTCTACTGACTAAAACCCATCCATGTTCCTTCTTTTGCCCTTTGTGTTCCAGGGCCGCGGTATCTCTTTCGAACAGTCCCGCAGCCCTGGCATACTTCGGCCCTTTCGGACCCCTTCTCGATTGCTGACATCTCTTTGAGGCGCGCGTGGAACACGAACGCGCCGTCGACACGGCCTGTCGTCATAAGACGGACGAACGGCGAGTTAGCCCATAGCTCACCGTCCACGGGCCCGCGGTAGTGTGGATACGTTAATTCTAAAGGTCATGACTTTAAAAGCTTCTTTCCCAAATCGTAATTCAAAAAGTTTCATTTATTACGTAACAGGATGGTCTGTCAGACGGGTCAGAACCTCAAACTTCTAACATGGTCAGATATTAATGTTGTTTCAATAACATGTTCAAGTTTGCCCTTATCGCTCAGACGCCATTTTGTTTTCGTAACTTTGACCTACTGAGGGAGGGTTTGTTGATGTTTGTGATTCCAAGTTCAACTGTTGATTTATGTTATATTGGTGGAGATAGAGAAGGGCCTTTAAGGCTTCAGAAGTTATAGGTGCTTAACTTATCAGATAAATATTAGGAAAATTATCGTGATGCCGACACAAGGGGAAAGTTTTGGCCTCGAAAACTGGTTCTTATCGCACTACGATTAGGACCAACATGCAATGTATTTCACACGCGTGGATTTTTAACATTTGTCCGCATACTTATATGTACTAAGTCAAGTCAAGTCGGTTCAATGACTATAGTCGGTGATGATTGTTTTTTTTTTAAATCTCGGCAAAGAGATATGCGTCTTTACGGCGTAAATATATTTTAAGTATTTAAATTGTGTATATAAATGATTGAATTGAAATAAATATAAATGATTAATGATTGTATATAAATTAAATTAAAATAAAATTTAATATTATATTTAATATGATTTAATATAATGAAATTGTGTATATAATATTATATAAATAGAATATCATAGATAAACATGATTATTTAAAACAAATATTTACTTTTATGAACAAATTAACATTTATTTGTGTTCTAAATTCAAATATAGTTGATCAGACAACCTATAATTTAACGATGTTAATTAAGCAAAGGTTAAGGTCATAATATGAATACTTAAAGCACATAATCATTATCAAGATAAATATCGTATACACAAGCACCTAATTAAAAATAAGTTTCAAGTAATTACAAGATTACTACGAATGGTATGGCCTATATAGTATGTTTGACTTAACCTGATAAGCTTAACTTTTTCACATCACTAGATCGCTATCGATCTCAAAAAGTCGAAACACTTAATTTTAAATGTCAAAGTAATAATTTATTAAATGCCAAAAACGTAAACAAAGTTGAAGTGCTGGCATTTATTGAAAAAATTAAGTTTCGGTAGGATTGAGGACACCAGACTTTTTGACAACCCGACCCAGTTGCAGGATTACATAAATAGTTCGAAAATTTTATATTTGACAGAGAGATTAAAGATATTTTAGTGAAAAATATAAATAAATATCAGATGAAATTTTATGGAAACAAATGATACCCATGTCTCAGTGACACTGTAAAGTAAAATGACATTCATAATTTAAAATTTTGACGCGTGACACTTGTATAGTACGACCACTTTAAGTGTGCAGTTCAGCAAAATGCATCGAAGTGTCAAACTTGGTACATATAATTTAGTTCCGTGTTTTACCGCCTGTGCAGGTAAGTTGTTTCAAGTGAAGGCTCTTGCAAGGAGATTACAATTTTGTCGTTTTTTTTTAATCGTAAGTAAGTTATGGACTTTCGTCAACATGTCGGCCGGCTGTGATGAGTATTTCCAAAGTTTATTAAAATACCTTTAGATTGAGTACAACAGATTTTTTTGACAAAGCAATCGACCTAGTTCATAATCATCTGCCCAGCCTTTTCCCAACTTTATTGGGGTCAGTTTCCATGGAGTGACTGCCTATCTGACCACCACAACCCAGTAAGTACTAGGTTTTTTTTTTTTTTAGGTATGACCACTCGCAGCGCAACAACTCTACTGAGGTTGAAGCTGCTTAACCGGACTATCCTGTGGTGGCCGAAAATTACTTTAAGGCCCCCAGCCAGGGCTTACAAACTAAGGATTACACATTACATGAACAGACACTAAGGGCACCCCCTGCGGGGTTCGGGCCTAGGCTTAGTGCGTCATTGAGGGGAGGGCAACTAGAGTTTGGCTGGGTCGGATTATTTAATGGGGAATTTAACGTTACATGCTCAGCGGCGCGGGCTGGCTCGTCGAGCAAGGGTCGGTCAGTGATGTTACGGGGGGGTCGCGGTGGGCCTCGGCGGCGGGGCCGGAATCGCGGTCGGTATTTGTTTTTGTACTTACGAAGTGTACTGGTTTCCCTACAGCTCTCTTGAAGGAGGGTGATGGGGTCATCGGGTTCGAGGAGGGTAAGGCGGGTCTCCTAATCCTACTTATGTTTGAGGGGGAGTATTGGGCGGCCGATACGATCAACGGATTGGAATAAGTACTAGGAATTACGGTACCCCTTGTTATACTGGTTGTCAGACTTTCGCGCTAATGACTACCTACCTGTAATGACTATCAAAGATTTCAAATGACAGCCGAGACCAACGGTTTGACGTGCGTTCCATGGCACGGCGGTAACTTGGATATGTTATGAATGGTCACCCATCCACATACCAACCTTGGCAAGCGCGGCTTAACCTTGAAGATCGATCCGAGTGGCTGTTATTATTTGGCCACGAACTCCTCCAAACAAAGTGACCTTATGTAGTACGAAGAAGTACTTTAAGGTGGATGCGCAAGGGTAGCCCGTTTATTGCAATTTGCAGGTCAGTGTCAGGTTGTATGTTGATGAAAATATGAATCGCGCCAGTAACGCGTATGGAGTTATAGAATTATAATCATTCCAATCATCAATACAACCCTCCAAGTTCATACATATAATCTTAAAAAGTGACTTTTTCATGAAATAGCTATTGAATGTGATTATATGAACTTGGAGAGCTGTATTGATGATTTGAATGATTATAATTCTGTAACGCCATACGTGTTACTGGCGCGATTCATATTTTCATCAACATACAACTTGACACTGACCTGCAAATTTCAATAAACTTGAGAAAATTTAAATTTCGCGGGCTATCCTTGCGCTTCCACCTTAAGAAACTTCGTATTTTATCACGTCGCGACTGTCTACAGGCCTAGTTATTATATCGCTGACTTTGCATCACTGTCAAAACAATAGTAATCCTTATTTTCGTTGTGTTAAGGTGGCTGTTGTTTTGCTACCAATGACAAGTCTGTCAAAATCAGAGTGATCTTTATCAGTTTTACAACAAGATCGCTTTTGAGTTGCTACAGTTAAATAACTAAGAAGACTGTTTCTTGAATCTTCTGTCGTCTGTCCTTGCAGACATCTTTTGTTTATCGTCACGTACGAAGTTGGCTTTAGAAAAGTCTAGACGGCAATCAAAGAGTTTTATTGTTACTGGTGAAAAGGAATGTATAATTATTTTATTATATAACACGTAATGGCTGAAATATTTTATTGAAAACTGTATTTTGCAAGCTTTTGTGACAAGGTGTAATGAGACCCATCACTTAGCCAACTACGCATTCTGTTCAACCAAAAAGCTACTAATCATTCTGTGCGCTTTTCCTAATTTAATTGTGGTCGGCGCAGCATGTCTTCTTCTTCCATACTTCTCTATTCCCTGTCGTCTCAGCCGTCACCTCCTTCCTAGCCGTACTTCCACAGTCCATCCATCGTTTCTTTGGTTTTCCTCTACTCTTATTCATAGCCATCAAACTAAACTTCTCTAAGCTTTTTTCTTTTTCTTCGCATCTTTAAGCAAAAATGATTGAGGGGAAACTGCTTTGATTGATGGCGTGAAAAACGGCTGTTTACCTATGAATAAAATGATGTAACACAAAACATAAGCGGTAGGATGTAAGTGTGGAGTTGGCTGTGCTTCAAATTATGCTCCACCTCCTATCCTGCCCGCTGATCCCCAAAACGTGCAGTAAAAGTGACCTCTGCGCTGCTACCGACGAAGCCTTGGAAGTGGTGAAGTTCTGGACCAATCTACACTAATATTATACAGAGGAAAGATTTGTACTTCTGTGTGTATGTTTGTAATAAAAAAACTCAAAAAATTCTTTCACCATTAGAAAGCTACATTTACCCTGCGTAACATAGGCACCCGTGCGAAGCCGGGACGGGCCGCTAGTAAAATATAATCACGTGCCAGCGACAGGCAGAAGTACATAAAACGTAGCTCTTGGGTATGTATGTATGCAACTGTACAGAAGTAGTGGGGGTATTATTAAAGGCTACCAGAGTAGAAGAAACATAATTATCAAAATGGCGGGTAGAATATTTATATTTCAGACATCCAAGCCGGATGTTGACTCTTTTCTTTTTAGATCTGTTATTTAGCAAACTAGTTCCATTTTGATTTGAGCTCATGAATGGATCAGTTGTTAAAGTTTGAAAATATTGAGGCTTAAAATATAGTGTAGACAAAGTAAAAATGCAAATTAAAATATGGTAAATGATAAGTCAATATTTAAAACCAATAATGGATCTATTGTCTGCTTAATTGCTTGAAATTGTAATTTTATGAAAATTGCAACGAGAACGGACTGTAGAAAATTTTGGAAAAGAGTAATTTAAAATCGACTTCCCTGAGTTTAGTTTATCAGTGATATTTTTTCAAGTTATTTTTATTTGTTCATCGTGATGGACCCTGGCTGCTGGTAAAAGCTTTTTGGATTAAACTCTTATTTTATCAATCCAGGCCTGTTTATGTTTCCTCGAAGTCCACACTTGTTTTCGTATAATTAATACCAAAGCCTGTTTGCTACAGTTTTTCAACTGTTTCATTCTTTTGAATTTCATCGGAATACTTTGGTTCACATTACGTCTATTTTGAACGAATTTAATTCCAATTAAGTACCAATAAGCTACAATTTTTTCACGATTCGCAAGCGTTTTAATTCGGTATTAGCAGAACTGTCACTAAAAATAATATTAAAATAACCATTAGCATCTGGGAACAAAATTGAATATATAGAAATATTGCCTCCAGTTTGTTTCTTTTTAAACTGTGCCTTTGTCTTTGGCAAAGCGCAGCTAAAACTGCTGAATCTTGAATAATGAATGCATGGAGAATGAATTATAAAACGAAGTGAGGTAGTGAGTGTAAGAAAGGATCCCTAAAGGGATTAAATAAGTGATGAATTGTTGGGAACTTCGTAATGTTTTTCCGATGGGAATTTCCACCAGGCACACGGCTTGTCTTCTATACATTCTAACCTTGCAACGTTGCAGACTTCGGTATAAAATGGACAGGCAATCACGTCTTTGTGAGAGGGAAATCTTTTACAAGTTTTCTTTGAAGTTCACACTTATTATACTTGTTAAGGTCAAGTTAAAGCTCTGCTTGAGTCTGTGAAATATTATATCGAGGTTTTCTAAAATTAGACGACTTTCAGCCAAAAGGGGGGTTATTTTTAAAATAAGGTCGGGAGCGTTTAACATTAATTCACGATTGTATTCCTTAAAGAAACCAGCCAGAGATCTATAGAACACCAACATTGTGTTATCCTATTAAGTCCCATATAGTTAGCTTATAAGGAGCGGTCATGCACCACAAATAATGAATACCATAATAAAAAAATTTAAAACATCACTTGTCTCTGTAATTTTCAAACGATTGATAGAAACAAAACGAGGTTTGAAATTAGTTTAGCGGTCAACGTGATTTGTGGTGCAAGTGGACCAGCCTACTGATTCATCATCATCAGCGCAGAATGTCCTCTTTTTCCATTTATTATTTATTAATTAATTTAATTACAACGGCTGTTAAACCAATTATAGTAACTAAAAAAGAACTAAAAGAGTTATACATACAATTAAAATAAACAAAATAACAAAGTAAAGGTTCACACTTTCATAAATTCCTTTCACAATACTTCTGACATGCCAATAAAATCTTCGTCTATCCAACCGCAAACAGATCATCTGATGGATTAGAATCCAAGAGATCATTAAGCGCGGCCAGAGTGCGAGGAATTGGCGATTTAGCATGTGCAACAGTGTGACATGGAGGCACGGCAAACAGCCTGTGCTTTCTGCCCCGGCAGTAATTGTCCGGAACAAAGAAATAGATCAGGAGCGTCAATAGAGCCACGCAGCGTCTTACAGGCAATTGTGAGCTGATCTCGAGCTCGCCTTACCTCTAGTTCCATGCTTCTCTATTACTCGTCATCTCATCAGAGTCACAATCACTGACTGTGACAATCTTGACACAGTGCCTTCTAACAAGTATGTTTTAAAGTACCAATTTGTGCTCGAAAATTGGTAACTCCAAAATGTTTCGAATCCAATAATACTCACCGCACGAACACATTCCCAATAGACACAAAATAACATCAGTAATTTATTAGATATTTTCTGACATATATTTATATATATATTTCTATAGTGTGAGGTGTTTAAAATAGGTAGATCCTCCATGTTTTGCCCAGAGGCGTACAAATATAATTGATTAAGTTTTAAAATTACAAAAATTGGTGAAATTATGACAACTTTCACGTCAGTAATAAAATCAGTATAAATGGGCATAGCATATCCAACGAAAAAAATATATACAATCAATTTCTCAATAAATGTCAAATGGTTAAGTTACATGTCATAATTAATAATGATAATGTCGAACAAAATTCAAAGTCATTAAAACAGGTCAGGTAGGGAACACCCTACCTGACCTGACTGCCTTATAACAATAAGGCAGTAATTATAAAATTGTCGTCGAAATAGTCCCTTAATGAGTAGCATTTATTAGTCAAAATTCTAAATAGTTCTTTTTTGAATTTGTCCAGATTAAACATTTTAATTTTTTCGGGTAGTTTATTAAATATTTTTTTGGCCATACAGAATGTGCTTTTATTCATTAGTGCAGTTTTGCCGTAGGTCACTTCAAGTTCTGACTTATTTTTATAGCGTAATTTTTCTATTTTTAGACAAGTAAATTATTTTTGTAATTAATATGCTGTACAAAAATAATTACAGCCATCCAGAATGACATAAATTGGTGATTGATTTCGGAATGTTTGCTGTCCATGAGTTGCTGATCAGTTAGCTATTTCTGCTCACAGATTATATTTTTCTGCTTACAAAAATACGAGTACGAATACTATGCTAACCATTTAAATAACACCCTTTTCTTAATGGGAATAGGTCAGAGTTTTTAAATAAGGTTTTAGATTGTATTAGGGGTTCTTAAGGGGTTTCAAAATCTTTAAAGTACTCAAATGGTTTTTAAAATGATTTATTTTATTTTATTGTGATTTTCACAGCAAAGTCAACTTCAAAGTTTTTAACTAGAGTCTACGCGCTCCTGCTTTTTTTTAAATTTATTTTCGACATGGGTGTCATTTTCATGGTTTTCGTGGTTGCTGATTACAGAACTGGGGTCAAAAACAAAATCCAAGATGGTGGCTGTGTGAATTTCCTATTTTTCATCATGGGCATCCTTTTCATGGTTTCCGAAGATGCTAAAGCCGAGAGTGAGGTCAAAATCAAAATCCAAGATGGCGACTGCGATAATTTTCTAATTTTTCATCATTCGAGTCGTATTCATGGTTTCTGAGGATGCTAAATCCTATACTGAGGTCAAAATCAAAATCCAAGATGGCGGCTGCGATAACTTTTCAAATTTTTCATGATGGGAGTCGTTCTCATGGCTTTTGAGGGTACTAAGCCCGACAGTGAGGTCAAAATTAAAATCCAAGATGGCAGTTGCGAGAAATTTAAAATTTTTCATCATGGGAGTCGTTTTTATGGTTTCCGAGTATGCTAAAGCCCATAATGATATCAAAATAAAAATCGAATATGGCTGTTGCTGTAATTTTCAAAGTTTTCATTATGGGTGTCGTTTTCATGGTTTTCGGGGATGCTAAAGCCGATAGTGAGGTCAAATTCAAAATCCAAGATGGCGGCTGCGATTATTTTCTAATTTTTCATCAAAGGAGTCGTTTTCATAGTTTTCGGGGATGCTAAAGCCGATAGTGAGGTTAAACTCAAAATCTAGGATGGCGGCTACAATAATTTTCTAATTTTTCATCATGGGAGTCGTTTTCATGGTTTTCGGGGATGCTAAAGCCGTTAGTGAGGTTTAATCAAAATCCAAGATGGTGACTGCAAAAATTAACGATTTTTTTCATCATGAGTATCGTTTTTCGATGGTGCTAAAGTACATAATACTCACATCATTTTTAAGTTTTAGTTAATTGTACAAGTTCATTCAAACAACAATAATAGGTTTTCCTAGGCTTTCTCTGGACTTTTACTACATTTAAAAGCTTAATTTAAAAGCTTAATCAAGTGGAAACCTTTCGGGTCATTTTGGGGTTTATTTGGCATTTCACTAGAGTTTGAAAAGTGAAAGACTATAAGGTTATGTTTGACATTTTTACTAATGGGTTTTAAAAGTGAAACATCTACCAAGGACAAAGCACGCGAGGTGCTTGCACCTCGCGCAACACGCAAATACTAGTCTTATTATAACATCTCAATGTATTGAAACCTACATTTACGAATAAATTTGATTTGATTTGATTTGGTAAAATTTAACTTCAGTAGGTACAAATTGAGAACAAGATTACGCAAAGGGGCAATGTTTTCCCTGTAGAGATTACGAATTAAGGCGCGATTCCACTGCTGCGTGAAATGTGCACGGAGAAGTAAAGCGGGTCAGCTTCACACATACATTTGTTTGCCACCATAGCCACACACGCGTACAAAGAACATAATTTTTTCTGTTTAGGTTAGGCCGGGTCGGGGCTGCGGGACTGTTCGAAAGAGATACCGTGGCCCCGGAACACAAAGGGCGATGAAGGAACATAGATGGGTTTTAGTCAGTAAAAGTCTGACACTCCCTCCTGCTCAGCCTAGAGCGGGAGGGGTTATTTGATGATTTCCCATCCGAAAAAAAAGTCCTTTGGCCAGGTTAACACGTATACGTATAGTTATCATGTTTCATGTACGTATCCGTACGTACTAACGCGGTAAGATGATCATGGGACACCCCGACGGAATGGGTTAGGTTAGGACCGTGACCAATCAAACGCGAGCTGAGCGAGCACAGCGGGTGGCGCGCTACATCCAAGTTGGTCGCAGTATAATTGCTGTTTGGGTTCGCATATCCTGACACGATAAACCAGTAAACCAGTTTGACCTGAAATCGGGTTTGGCCGTTAACATAAACAAAGCGAAATAAATGAACATACGTAGTTTGACCGTAGGCAGCAATGGAACTGTTCCTTTTTATTCTAAAAGTTTTCCTGAGAAGTTACCAAGTGAATTTGAGCATTTAGCGGAGAATCGATGGCGGGGGGGCCTTTACAAGTTGTTGTTGACTTTACTAAGGAGGTTTGACGTCCAGATTCCAAACTGGGGTGGACAGACCAACCTTAATGTTTGTTTGAGATAATTAGGGGAGTTGTGTGTCAGTCTAATGCCCGTTTTTTCTTAAACTAAGTTACAGCTTAAAGAATAAATAAGAACGCACTGTCTTTCGTTAAGGTCTTCCTAGTGAAAGTGACTATTCATAAAAAAGCTTGTAAAGATATCGAAGAACCGACCAAGTGCGACCCGAACTCGACATGACATGAAGGTTTCCGTACCATCAAAGTAGGGGGGGAGCCCTCTTTAATTTTTTTTATTTTATTTTTTATTTTAATTCTGATTTTAGTTTTAATTTTTGACTTTAAGTCTGATTCTAATTATGTTGGATTCTAATTATAGAAATTTTGATTTTATTTTTAATATTTTAATTTTGATTTAAAAAATGGAATGCAATGTGATATTATTTTAATGTATTTTATGTAATTAGTTATAATTATGGGTTGATACCTGAAATAAACGATTTATATGTTATTTGTTGTTAGAGCCTTAACAGAAATACAAATTCTGTGAAAATTTCAACTGT
The DNA here is from genome assembly GCA_947578425.1 of Eugnorisma glareosa. Taxonomy (NCBI): domain Eukaryota; kingdom Metazoa; phylum Arthropoda; class Insecta; order Lepidoptera; family Noctuidae; genus Eugnorisma; species Eugnorisma glareosa. The sequence goes on from OX387959.1 coordinate 19,072,483, forward strand.
CTACCTAATTCCGGATCATGAGATACATCCCGCTGACAGACAGACAGACGGACGGACAGCAGAGGCTTAGTATTAGGGTCCCGTTGGTTACCCTTCAGGTACGGAACTCTAAAAATAGGATTATGTTAGACTATCTTTTATCCGCGGCTTCGACTGCGTGGTTAGATATTATGCTATAAAACCTTACCGTACCGTACTGGATGTAACGCGCCACCCGCTGTGCTCGCTCAGCTCGCGTTCCTAACTGGGTTAACATTATCCTATGTCTAAACCTAGGCCACGGTTTATCATTGTGCTTTTTATCCAATCTGTGACTATAGGTCTCTATGCTTAATCCAAATCCGTTTAGCTGTTGATGAGTAAAAAAGTAACAGACAAATAGACAGCTTTGCATCTATAATATTAGTACGGATACTTTTTTTTTTTTTGCATATCGTCAAATGACCCCTCCCCCTCTGGGTGGCTTCCGCTTGGAAGGGAGTGTCAGACTTCTACTGACTAAAACCCATCCATGTTCCTTCTTTTGCCCTTTGTGTTCCAGGGCCGCGGTATCTCTTTCGAACAGTCCCGCAGCCCTGGCATACTTCGGCCCTTTCGGACCCCTTCTCGATTGCTGACATCTCTTTGAGGCGCGCGTGGAACACGAACGCGCCGTCGACACGGCCTGTCGTCATAAGACGGACGAACGGCGAGTTAGCCCATAGCTCACCGTCCACGGGCCCGCGGTAGTGTGGATACGTTAATTCTAAAGGTCATGACTTTAAAAGCTTCTTTCCCAAATCGTAATTCAAAAAGTTTCATTTATTACGTAACAGGATGGTCTGTCAGACGGGTCAGAACCTCAAACTTCTAACATGGTCAGATATTAATGTTGTTTCAATAACATGTTCAAGTTTGCCCTTATCGCTCAGACGCCATTTTGTTTTCGTAACTTTGACCTACTGAGGGAGGGTTTGTTGATGTTTGTGATTCCAAGTTCAACTGTTGATTTATGTTATATTGGTGGAGATAGAGAAGGGCCTTTAAGGCTTCAGAAGTTATAGGTGCTTAACTTATCAGATAAATATTAGGAAAATTATCGTGATGCCGACACAAGGGGAAAGTTTTGGCCTCGAAAACTGGTTCTTATCGCACTACGATTAGGACCAACATGCAATGTATTTCACACGCGTGGATTTTTAACATTTGTCCGCATACTTATATGTACTAAGTCAAGTCAAGTCGGTTCAATGACTATAGTCGGTGATGATTGTTTTTTTTTTAAATCTCGGCAAAGAGATATGCGTCTTTACGGCGTAAATATATTTTAAGTATTTAAATTGTGTATATAAATGATTGAATTGAAATAAATATAAATGATTAATGATTGTATATAAATTAAATTAAAATAAAATTTAATATTATATTTAATATGATTTAATATAATGAAATTGTGTATATAATATTATATAAATAGAATATCATAGATAAACATGATTATTTAAAACAAATATTTACTTTTATGAACAAATTAACATTTATTTGTGTTCTAAATTCAAATATAGTTGATCAGACAACCTATAATTTAACGATGTTAATTAAGCAAAGGTTAAGGTCATAATATGAATACTTAAAGCACATAATCATTATCAAGATAAATATCGTATACACAAGCACCTAATTAAAAATAAGTTTCAAGTAATTACAAGATTACTACGAATGGTATGGCCTATATAGTATGTTTGACTTAACCTGATAAGCTTAACTTTTTCACATCACTAGATCGCTATCGATCTCAAAAAGTCGAAACACTTAATTTTAAATGTCAAAGTAATAATTTATTAAATGCCAAAAACGTAAACAAAGTTGAAGTGCTGGCATTTATTGAAAAAATTAAGTTTCGGTAGGATTGAGGACACCAGACTTTTTGACAACCCGACCCAGTTGCAGGATTACATAAATAGTTCGAAAATTTTATATTTGACAGAGAGATTAAAGATATTTTAGTGAAAAATATAAATAAATATCAGATGAAATTTTATGGAAACAAATGATACCCATGTCTCAGTGACACTGTAAAGTAAAATGACATTCATAATTTAAAATTTTGACGCGTGACACTTGTATAGTACGACCACTTTAAGTGTGCAGTTCAGCAAAATGCATCGAAGTGTCAAACTTGGTACATATAATTTAGTTCCGTGTTTTACCGCCTGTGCAGGTAAGTTGTTTCAAGTGAAGGCTCTTGCAAGGAGATTACAATTTTGTCGTTTTTTTTTAATCGTAAGTAAGTTATGGACTTTCGTCAACATGTCGGCCGGCTGTGATGAGTATTTCCAAAGTTTATTAAAATACCTTTAGATTGAGTACAACAGATTTTTTTGACAAAGCAATCGACCTAGTTCATAATCATCTGCCCAGCCTTTTCCCAACTTTATTGGGGTCAGTTTCCATGGAGTGACTGCCTATCTGACCACCACAACCCAGTAAGTACTAGGTTTTTTTTTTTTTTAGGTATGACCACTCGCAGCGCAACAACTCTACTGAGGTTGAAGCTGCTTAACCGGACTATCCTGTGGTGGCCGAAAATTACTTTAAGGCCCCCAGCCAGGGCTTACAAACTAAGGATTACACATTACATGAACAGACACTAAGGGCACCCCCTGCGGGGTTCGGGCCTAGGCTTAGTGCGTCATTGAGGGGAGGGCAACTAGAGTTTGGCTGGGTCGGATTATTTAATGGGGAATTTAACGTTACATGCTCAGCGGCGCGGGCTGGCTCGTCGAGCAAGGGTCGGTCAGTGATGTTACGGGGGGGTCGCGGTGGGCCTCGGCGGCGGGGCCGGAATCGCGGTCGGTATTTGTTTTTGTACTTACGAAGTGTACTGGTTTCCCTACAGCTCTCTTGAAGGAGGGTGATGGGGTCATCGGGTTCGAGGAGGGTAAGGCGGGTCTCCTAATCCTACTTATGTTTGAGGGGGAGTATTGGGCGGCCGATACGATCAACGGATTGGAATAAGTACTAGGAATTACGGTACCCCTTGTTATACTGGTTGTCAGACTTTCGCGCTAATGACTACCTACCTGTAATGACTATCAAAGATTTCAAATGACAGCCGAGACCAACGGTTTGACGTGCGTTCCATGGCACGGCGGTAACTTGGATATGTTATGAATGGTCACCCATCCACATACCAACCTTGGCAAGCGCGGCTTAACCTTGAAGATCGATCCGAGTGGCTGTTATTATTTGGCCACGAACTCCTCCAAACAAAGTGACCTTATGTAGTACGAAGAAGTACTTTAAGGTGGATGCGCAAGGGTAGCCCGTTTATTGCAATTTGCAGGTCAGTGTCAGGTTGTATGTTGATGAAAATATGAATCGCGCCAGTAACGCGTATGGAGTTATAGAATTATAATCATTCCAATCATCAATACAACCCTCCAAGTTCATACATATAATCTTAAAAAGTGACTTTTTCATGAAATAGCTATTGAATGTGATTATATGAACTTGGAGAGCTGTATTGATGATTTGAATGATTATAATTCTGTAACGCCATACGTGTTACTGGCGCGATTCATATTTTCATCAACATACAACTTGACACTGACCTGCAAATTTCAATAAACTTGAGAAAATTTAAATTTCGCGGGCTATCCTTGCGCTTCCACCTTAAGAAACTTCGTATTTTATCACGTCGCGACTGTCTACAGGCCTAGTTATTATATCGCTGACTTTGCATCACTGTCAAAACAATAGTAATCCTTATTTTCGTTGTGTTAAGGTGGCTGTTGTTTTGCTACCAATGACAAGTCTGTCAAAATCAGAGTGATCTTTATCAGTTTTACAACAAGATCGCTTTTGAGTTGCTACAGTTAAATAACTAAGAAGACTGTTTCTTGAATCTTCTGTCGTCTGTCCTTGCAGACATCTTTTGTTTATCGTCACGTACGAAGTTGGCTTTAGAAAAGTCTAGACGCCAATCAAAGAGTTTTATTGTTACTGGTGAAAAGGAATGTATAATTATTTTATTATATAACACGTAATGGCTGAAATATTTTATTGAAAACTGTATTTTGCAAGCTTTTGTGACAAGGTGTAATGAGACCCATCACTTAGCCAACTACGCATTCTGTTCAACCAAAAAGCTACTAATCATTCTGTGCGCTTTTCCTAATTTAATTGTGGTCGGCGCAGCATGTCTTCTTCTTCCATACTTCTCTATTCCCTGTCGTCTCAGCCGTCACCTCCTTCCTAGCCGTACTTCCACAGTCCATCCATCGTTTCTTTGGTTTTCCTCTACTCTTATTCATAGCCATCAAACTAAACTTCTCTAAGCTTTTTTCTTTTTCTTCGCATCTTTAAGCAAAAATGATTGAGGGGAAACTGCTTTGATTGATGGCGTGAAAAACGGCTGTTTACCTATGAATAAAATGATGTAACACAAAACATAAGCGGTAGGATGTAAGTGTGGAGTTGGCTGTGCTTCAAATTATGCTCCACCTCCTATCCTGCCCGCTGATCCCCAAAACGTGCAGTAAAAGTGACCTCTGCGCTGCTACCGACGAAGCCTTGGAAGTGGTGAAGTTCTGGACCAATCTACACTAATATTATACAGAGGAAAGATTTGTACTTCTGTGTGTATGTTTGTAATAAAAAAACTCAAAAAATTCTTTCACCATTAGAAAGCTACATTTACCCTGCGTAACATAGGCACCCGTGCGAAGCCGGGACGGGCCGCTAGTAAAATATAATCACGTGCCAGCGACAGGCAGAAGTACATAAAACGTAGCTCTTGGGTATGTATGTATGCAACTGTACAGAAGTAGTGGGGGTATTATTAAAGGCTACCAGAGTAGAAGAAACATAATTATCAAAATGGCGGGTAGAATATTTATATTTCAGACATCCAAGCCGGATGTTGACTCTTTTCTTTTTAGATCTGTTATTTAGCAAACTAGTTCCATTTTGATTTGAGCTCATGAATGGATCAGTTGTTAAAGTTTGAAAATATTGAGGCTTAAAATATAGTGTAGACAAAGTAAAAATGCAAATTAAAATATGGTAAATGATAAGTCAATATTTAAAACCAATAATGGATCTATTGTCTGCTTAATTGCTTGAAATTGTAATTTTATGAAAATTGCAACGAGAACGGACTGTAGAAAATTTTGGAAAAGAGTAATTTAAAATCGACTTCCCTGAGTTTAGTTTATCAGTGATATTTTTTCAAGTTATTTTTATTTGTTCATCGTGATGGACCCTGGCTGCTGGTAAAAGCTTTTTGGATTAAACTCTTATTTTATCAATCCAGGCCTGTTTATGTTTCCTCGAAGTCCACACTTGTTTTCGTATAATTAATACCAAAGCCTGTTTGCTACAGTTTTTCAACTGTTTCATTCTTTTGAATTTCATCGGAATACTTTGGTTCACATTACGTCTATTTTGAACGAATTTAATTCCAATTAAGTACCAATAAGCTACAATTTTTTCACGATTCGCAAGCGTTTTAATTCGGTATTAGCAGAACTGTCACTAAAAATAATATTAAAATAACCATTAGCATCTGGGAACAAAATTGAATATATAGAAATATTGCCTCCAGTTTGTTTCTTTTTAAACTGTGCCTTTGTCTTTGGCAAAGCGCAGCTAAAACTGCTGAATCTTGAATAATGAATGCATGGAGAATGAATTATAAAACGAAGTGAGGTAGTGAGTGTAAGAAAGGATCCCTAAAGGGATTAAATAAGTGATGAATTGTTGGGAACTTCGTAATGTTTTTCCGATGGGAATTTCCACCAGGCACACGGCTTGTCTTCTATACATTCTAACCTTGCAACGTTGCAGACTTCGGTATAAAATGGACAGGCAATCACGTCTTTGTGAGAGGGAAATCTTTTACAAGTTTTCTTTGAAGTTCACACTTATTATACTTGTTAAGGTCAAGTTAAAGCTCTGCTTGAGTCTGTGAAATATTATATCGAGGTTTTCTAAAATTAGACGACTTTCAGCCAAAAGGGGGGTTATTTTTAAAATAAGGTCGGGAGCGTTTAACATTAATTCACGATTGTATTCCTTAAAGAAACCAGCCAGAGATCTATAGAACACCAACATTGTGTTATCCTATTAAGTCCCATATAGTTAGCTTATAAGGAGCGGTCATGCACCACAAATAATGAATACCATAATAAAAAAATTTAAAACATCACTTGTCTCTGTAATTTTCAAACGATTGATAGAAACAAAACGAGGTTTGAAATTAGTTTAGCGGTCAACGTGATTTGTGGTGCAAGTGGACCAGCCTACTGATTCATCATCATCAGCGCAGAATGTCCTCTTTTTCCATTTATTATTTATTAATTAATTTAATTACAACGGCTGTTAAACCAATTATAGTAACTAAAAAAGAACTAAAAGAGTTATACATACAATTAAAATAAACAAAATAACAAAGTAAAGGTTCACACTTTCATAAATTCCTTTCACAATACTTCTGACATGCCAATAAAATCTTCGTCTATCCAACCGCAAACAGATCATCTGATGGATTAGAATCCAAGAGATCATTAAGCGCGGCCAGAGTGCGAGGAATTGGCGATTTAGCATGTGCAACAGTGTGACATGGAGGCACGGCAAACAGCCTGTGCTTTCTGCCCCGGCAGTAATTGTCCGGAACAAAGAAATAGATCAGGAGCGTCAATAGAGCCACGCAGCGTCTTACAGGCAATTGTGAGCTGATCTCGAGCTCGCCTTACCTCTAGTTCCATGCTTCTCTATTACTCGTCATCTCATCAGAGTCACAATCACTGACTGTGACAATCTTGACACAGTGCCTTCTAACAAGTATGTTTTAAAGTACCAATTTGTGCTCGAAAATTGGTAACTCCAAAATGTTTCGAATCCAATAATACTCACCGCACGAACACATTCCCAATAGACACAAAATAACATCAGTAATTTATTAGATATTTTCTGACAGGCTGGCAAGCTTAAAACATTGAACAGTTAAAGTTAACTATAAAACGAATTTTCAGTAAACAAATTTCCTATAATGCTAAAAGTAAATTAAGCTGTCGATGGCAGATATATTTAACTGCAGAAAAAACTAGCACAATTTATTATAAGTCATTAAAATTGCAGTCTAGACACTTATATAATATTCGATTGTTAGCTGCAGGGCGTAGTTTCAATTACATAATTACTAATGAAATATCAAAGAAGTAAATAATTGAAAATATATTCCTTTTTTTACATAAATAAATACTACACAGACTACAAATAGAACTAAAATAATGCTAAAAAGAAGACTAAAAGTATGTTCCTACATATATACAACGACAACAATAGGACAAAGTACCTACTCCTCCCCATCGATGTCATCCGGAAACGTGCCCAGAAGACTGGCAGCATTGCCACGTTGAATGGCAATGCTAATTCTTTGACCAAAGAAAGAGCCAGCCCTCAGGTAAACGTTAAACGTTTAAATGAACTCCTTTTGAAAATTCAATGGCTCTGGTACGAATAAGCAATACTACCTATTTAACACGTTAATGCGACACTGTTGGCGTAGTGCCTGGCTGCTGCGTTGCCTGTTGCGGTTTCGATTCCTCCAAGGAACAAATATTTGTATGGCTTACAGACACTGATTCCGGCGGGTCTGGTTGTTTGTATATGTGAGTTTAAATGTTGGTAAACGCACCCACGATATAGGTAAAATTAAAGAGTAGGGCTAAGTTTTATAAAAATATTAAGAGGTCTGTTTTCACTAACATTACTTAAGCGACACTTCGATACGGCCTAAAAAAGGCGTACTGTCCATCCAAAGCTCAGGTCAGTGCCATGATTTGAGAATCCAACGTGCAATCATTTAGACCCTACATTTTGTTGTTTTCTAGAATAAGTGAAAAACAGGCATAGCACGAAGTTCAGCCTTTGTAATGAAACTTTTGGGTCATGAAACGTGTATTTGATTTCGGCTTCAAAATAAAATTGGTATTTCAATCCGGTGTAGCGCGAACTATTCCATTTTAACCAAATTAAACTTCTCACCGATTCACACTAACTCATACAATACTCGTATCATCATACCCTGTAATCGAATTTATTTGAATTCAGTGTATTAAGTCTCAAGTAGAATTTGCAGTTAAACTAAAGTTCTTGCGCCCTCAAAGTAGTTAGAAAATATAACTATAATCGGATAGCCAACCTATCTGTCGTTATCTTTAATCCATTTGGACCTTATGTATTACAAATTAAAGTCGCTAATGTTCTTCAAAACTCCGGCCTTTTAAAGGATTTTAATGCGGTTTTCACCGTCATTCGGAGTGCTTTTCCAGAAGTTTTTTTTAAACAAAACATCACGTCTGTAACCCCCGAAGGGTTAGGCAGAGCTAATAGTACACTCACATTTCGCCAGTTAGGTTTAAGTCCCATGTAATAGGGGGCGAGCCTTGCCATCAACCGGTCACAAATCCAAAGCCCGCGGCTGCTATTGAGAAATTCCTGATGGTAAAATCAGTAACATTTTGCCCGACCAGGGAATCGAAACCGCAGGACCTCATGTTCAGAAGTCGCACTTGCGACCACTAGACCAACGAGGTAGTTTAATTATTGTTTTTAAACAGTCATTTTAACCAACACACATTCACTCAGAAAATCTTCATTCTTCTTCTTTATATTTTCCTAGCCAAAAACTTCGCATAAATCTCCATGTTCTGACAAGCCGTAAAAACTATGTGTCGGGTTGAAATTTTAATAAAAAATAGGCTGGCTAAATGTGACTGTACTTTATAGGTACACATCTGCCTACCCTTTTGGGGATTGACAAGCGTCATGTTATGTACGGTGCGTACGCAGAGAAAAGATCACTTGGTTCACACTTATAAGTTAGGTACAAGTAGAACTGTTGACGATTCCTTTCTCTAATATGGTCCCCGCGTAGCAGTAATTACACTAACACATAAAATGTAATGAATGTTGTTATATAAAATGACACACGTCTGGTGTAGGTCACCGCGTCAGCAAGGCACGTACAGTGTAAGATTGTATACAGGGTGTAACAAGACCCTTCACGAAGTTGTCAACCAAGCATTATGTACATCAAACTAAGTAACTTTACGCAAAAATTATTGCTGGGAAACAACTTTTTTTTTTAGGTGAAAATTCACGTTTTATGGTAGGACCCAACGTAACGCACTCAAATCATTATGCTGATAGATGAATTAAATAATACGGGGGTCGTGGAGGTGTTTACAGTAAAAATATTACTTTAAAAACTTGGCCCCCAATATCTCCATAACTAGAAGGTTCTTAGGTATAGTCTAGAACAAAAAAATGATCGCAATGACGGGGAGAACTAGTAACTGTCGGCTTCGTTAAGGGTCTTGTTACACTCTTTAAGTTTCTTGAAATAAATGGGTTACTACCACAGGACCACGTCTGCACTTCTGCAGCACCTAATGCGTTGTTATTCCAGCCAGAATCCATTAAAGGAGTGTTAAGGTGCTACGGTAGACATGCTTACATTAGCATTTAAACGACATCCTTGGAGAGAAGAGCCGTGTCTCTGCTTACACCCACTCTAATTACTAATTAGTCTACAAGAACCCTTCTTGCGGTAATTAGAGTAACAAACTAAGTTTTGGAGTAGACTTGAGATCACCTGAAGTTGGTCTAATTGTTGTTTGAGTAGGAGGGAATTACATATCCTGAGGTCGCAATTTCGTTTTAATTTAAAAGTGTTTTTGAAAGTCACACCGCCAACTTCCAAACATTGGACTAGTACTGAATTTCTAATGGAAAAATAATAAAACGTTGTCCAACCTGACAATCGACCCTAGTATATCATGCTCAGCAGTGGCGCTTGCGATTACGGGTCCAACAGGGCTCAGCGGAGAAGTAAATCTCCTCTGAATAATATAATCAAAACCCCATCTCATGCTGGTCACCACACTACATTGTCGATCAGACATGCATAAACCTTGCGACTTCCCACTTGCTGAATTGTCTGAGGTGTCTCTACACCTGCACTTTAGAGGACCTAAAAAGCCACAGACGTCGCGATTAACGTGGCCACATCCTGGACCCAAGAAATTAAATAAGTCGACGCGAAAGAAGAAGAAAACATAGAGAAACTACGGAGCAGATCGTGCTACGGTCCTCGAAAACTAATTTTGCTACGTCTACAATCTGACTACACTAATAGAACTACTAGAACCTAACATTTGCACTGAAGTAGCGGTTAAGTTAGACCGTATACTCCTACTGGATATCCACTATCCAGTAAAGCGTCCAACTTAAATATTGTTTTAAAACTATTCTGCGAGCTACGAAAGTACTCGACTTTATGTGTGGTATACGTTACAAGCTGACAGCGTTTTATTTTTGTCAATTTGGTAATTTTGCGACCATGATGTGATTCTGTATCATGATTAGGTACATAAAATTATCTATTTTTATGGCCGAGCAACCTGGACAAAACTAACTACCAGTAGTCCCCATATCCCCTGCATCGAGAGAACAGAAAGTCATGGGGATAGGCCTTTGCCCCATGACTTCCTGTTCTTTTCTAGGCAAAGTCCCAGCAATTCTGCAGCCAGTAACTTAGATCTTTTTAAAAATAAATAGGAATGTACGGTTCCCTGCAGGGAACCGTACATTCCTATTTATTTTTTGTGCAGTTGTGCTCCAGGGGGCATCACTTATGGAACGTCTACGTCTCTGTTTTCGACAAATTTTAATCTTCCATTTGGGATCTTTAACATAAATTCCACTTGATACTGACAGTCGAGTTGGTACATATTTTGAAAGTCGCTCAGCGACTAGCGACGACCCTAAGAAGGTGGCTGAGGGAGAGACTGGATGCGGAGGGTGGAGGACAGGGTAATATGGAGCAGTTTGTGGACTACTTTACACAGAGGCGATTGAACCTAAGCTATAAACCGCGTAAAGAACTTATATACTCCTTGCCTACATAAACAAGTAAATAAAATCGAAAATAAACAATGGAAAAAAATAATCTTTTATTTTAATTCCCGCTATTGTTTCATAACTTGTGCAATTAAAGAAAGCCAGCGGCGGTCTACCGGGAGCGCAGTCCGTGGCTAAAACAAACTTCGTAAACGTTTCTATACACTGGGACTGACCCTGTTTACCCTTACCCTTTGAAGTTACCCGCTTACCCTTAGCACCAGTAAGATTTTAATTAGGATTTATTTTAAACATCTTGATTGTTTCTGCATGCGAAAGTTAGATTGTTTTCTTGTATTAGTTTCTTCTACTTGTTCATACAAGGTTGCTCTTTGACCATGAAGTTAGAGAAAATTTTCCGATCACAATTGTATAATTTTACATTTAATGTTAAACCAGCAAACAAATAAAATAAATTGGTACACAACAAAAAGGCGATTCAACAATACAAATATTTTGAAATTTAAATCAAATTTGCACGAAATAAATTGGAATGATATAATAACGGCTGAAAAGAATATTAATGAAAACTATGAAGCTTTTAACGAAGTCTTAATCAGCATCCTAAATCAATGTATCCCATTACAAAAATACAAATTAAATACAAATTATAATAAATGGCTCACAAAAGGTATAAAAACCTGTTGCAAAAATAAAAGACTATTGAAGATACTAACTACCAAAACAAAAAACCCTATATTAACAAAATACTACAGGAAGTATGAAAAAATATTAAAGAAAACTGTTGTGACAGCTAAAAAACAACACTTTAAACATAAAATGATGAAATCACGCAACAGAGTAAAAACAATGTGGGGTATAATAAATGAACGCACAAACAAAAATATGAGACGCGAAAAACAGAATATAACTATACAAATCAACAATAATAATATGACTTCAGAGCCCAAAGAGATAGCTAACATCTTCAATAATTTCTTTGCTTCTATTGGGAAAACTAGTACGAGCTCCTCTGGCAATACACGAAAAGAAACACCTAAAATGTCCACTACAGAAAATTCGATCTTTCTGAGTCCAATTGATCCCTATGAGGTTAATGCATTAATAAAAAACTTAAAAAATAAATCAAGCTATGGCATTGATGAACTTCCACCTACATTACTGAGACAATGTGCAGATGAGTTAACTCTTCCATTCTATAAACTAATTAACCAATCTTTCGAGGAAGGTACTTTTCCCAACCTCTTGAAAAAGGCCCTTGTAAAGCCAATACATAAGAAAAATGCGAAAACTGACCCAAATAACTACCGCCCAATCGCTATCCTACCAACTGCATCTAAATTATTTGAAAAAGCCATGTGCAACCGTGTCAACGCTTATTGTGAAAAATACAACATATTTAATGACTGTCAGTATGGCTTCAGAAAAAACCGATCCACAACCCTCGCCGTCTATAAATACATACAAGAAGCCCTCGATATTATTAACTCCAAAAAATATGCAATAGGTTTACTGCTAGATATGACAAAAGCTTACGATAGAGTACAATTCAACATCCTACTAAACAAACTATATGACATAGGGATCCGTGGTAAATGTCATGAATGGTTCGCGTCATACCTACAAAATAGAGAGCAATTAGTGGAATTAGAATATTTTAACCAAAAAACTAACGAAATAGAATTGTTCCGATCTGAAAACATACCTATAAATGCTTCAATCCCACAGGGTAGTGTAATAGGCTGTTTCCTATTTTTAGTCTACATAAACGACCTCCCGAAGTATATCAGTGAAGCTTGTGTTTTGTTTGCGGATGATATATCTATTCTTGCTTCATGTGAAACTAATCTCAACCTTAATGATAAATTAAATTCAATACTTGAGGATACAACTCATTGGATGACGGAACATAACCTAGAAGTAAATTATGATAAGACAAAATTAATGACATTCCACCCAAGACAAAAAAAACCTATACATATAAATTTCAGTTTTAAAAGTTATAAGATAGAAACGGTAAATAAATTCACCTTATTAGGATTAGACATAGACACGCATATAAATTGGAAATCGCATATCCAGAAAATACAAGCAAAATTATCAAAATTCTCATACGCCCTTCGGGAAATCAAAAAAACCACAGACATAAATACTGCGTTGGTAGCATATTACGCGTATGCCTATGCATGGCTCAAATACGGAGTCATATTATGGGGAAATAGTATAGACTCGCCCAAACTATTCACCCTACAAAAAAAACTAATCAGGATTCTAGTAAATATTGAACAAACGGAGCAAGCTCCAAGCTGCAAGCCTCACTTTCAGGAACAAAAAATTTTAACCCTACCGTGCCTCTACATCTTTGAGATCTGTAAATTTGTACGTAAATACCCGAATTTCTACACAAAAAGAGAAGACATTCAAACTAAAATTACTCTAAGACATAAAAACAGATTAAACATACCTACATCCCGATTAAGAATACACTCTTCAAGTACTTATGTCATGTCGATAAAAATATATAATAAGTTACCAGAAGAAATGAGAAATATAAATACATACAACATCTTTATTAATAAATTAAAATTATATCTAATAAACAAGAGCTATTATAATTTGAACGAATATTTTAATGAAAGATTATAATTTAATATACATACTCATCCATATATTATACTTTTATTTAATTAAACACAAAGTTCAGCTTTTTAACTGCTTACCAAATAATTGAATAGAATATTTTTGTTAATTGTGTGTTATGTTTTTTGTGAATTATATATAATTATTTAGCTGTCACATTTAATATAATTTTAAATTTTATTGTGTATGACTGACATTTTTAACTTTTAATTTTAAGTATATTGACATTTTGTTATATTGTTTTATTAATTGAGAATTTTTTAAGTACTTTTATTTTAATTTTTAGCTTGTAAGTAATAGATTTTGCTGTGCCCTTACAGGGTCTACAATGGGTCCTAGCTCTAAGCTTTTATAACACCATGTTTTACCTTACCTTGTGGAATGCAAATAAATAAATATGAATATGAAATATGAATATGAAAAACCGAATTTTAAAGGAAAAGTAAATTATTTTATTTTATTTATTAGGTACATAAAACATATAAATGCAAAAAAAAAAAAAAAAATCCTTAAAGCTAAAGATTACGAACATGTAACCCACACCAATATTCACGTCATAACAAAAGAATAACAGACTATTGTAGATTTTATTTTGTGACAGCTGTAAATGATATATTATAAATTAATTGATTCCCATTTAATTCAATTAAACTTTTGGCTTAAAAACAAATTACAAATTATTTTTATTATATATTTAAATTATGTGAATGAATTATCCTTATCCTCAGTAAGTAACCTTGTAAGGTAAAAGGGCATGTGGCTAAATAATAACAGGTGAACGTGTCGATCTCCGAGGTTAAGCATCGCTGGCGGAGCTCGGTCCTAACCTGAACTGGATCCACGTGGTGGGTGGGATATGGTCAGCTGCCCCTCTCAGAAAGAGTCCAAGTCCTGAATAGTGGCCACTGTTAATAAGTATTTCCATTATGAATTTTCTCAGCAGAGGTTGGAAGTTGGCGGTATGTTATCCTGTGCCACGAAAAGCACATTATGCCCTTGATCTTGCGCCCGATCTCTCTCCTGTCGTATTGCCGTCCGTTTGGACTATGAGGGTGAGGGATGAAAGAATGTACCTGTGTCTGCGCACACACACATGTTCACTATTATATCTTCGGCTCTTAATTCAGCTGAGATCGGCCGCCATTACAGAAACCGGTTAGGATCATCAGTGGGAAATTAGACCTTTTTTTTGCAAGACTAAAGACATCCAACGCCTTATCTACTTTGAACGTCCAACGCCTTATCTATATTTGGTGGTATTTCCATCGCAATTGAATAAGTCCCAAAAAGGTAATTCCTATGCAGCTTAGCATAAGATAGTTGGCTGCGTGCATGCGCTTACTCGCTTGTTCTTATGCGAGTCTTATCGTATGAGGTGTGCCAAGAATATTATGAAATGATTTTTTACAGATTTCATACATTATTATATCCTGGGTTTGCGGCCTCCTTAAAAACGTAATGTAGACTAGTTTAAGAAACGTGCTGAAACATTAAGCAGATTTTAGATGGATATAAGAAACATGGAAATTTTTGTAAAGTTTGTAGCACGAACCATGATGTTTTTATTTAAATTAGAGTACACTTTAGATAAGTGATCTTATTTCGTTGAAATTAAATTTGAATCAGATCCTCCGTTGAGATAGGATAAATACATTTAACGTACACTCAGCATGTTTAGTAAGTGCCTTATAAATAAAGGCAAGTAGGCATGTTTTTTTAAATCTTTTATGGTGTCGCTAATCCGGCGAACTCCGGACTGGCTGCAGACACTATGACTTCGACCGCTATTTTCACTTCATTATTATCTGTCAAAGTCCGCCGGTGTCCGGTATCCGGTCCGGTTGGTTTGACGTCACTTTTAAGTTGACTTACTTCTGTAATAATATCTTTTTTTCCACTTGCAAACCTCGCCATACTATGTTACCTGGCTGTATATTTCATTTATTTATTTAATTCAGATCATAGATCCATAAGTGTTAATATAGGTAATCTTAATTGTATTGTCATTATATAACAAAATTACAATAAATAAACAATACATTTAATGACATGACATGGACATCTACGCGCACATGTCTACCCGCCCAGTGCCTGATAAATGGCCCATCAATTTTGTCCGACAGTGTAACTAGAATATTGATAAAAACAATTTAAGTAACTGTCAGTCATTTATATATTATTGGTTAATTGATGGAATTAACAAATATCTCCATAATTTAAGGTCATTTATCAAAGTTTCTATCTATACAAATAAATAAAATGTGTCTGTTTTTTATTTCAAATTAACAGCTTGCAGAAAATATAAACGGTACTTAAATCAAAACAAAATGTGGGTCTGTTTGTTCCGGCTAATCTCCGAAACGGCTGGATCGATTTTAACGGAACTTTTACAGCCAGATAGCTGTTGTTATCAGGAGTAGATTAGGCTTCCGTACTAACAAATTAAAATCCCTGTAATTTTTTGCAAAATTCGATTCAATTAGGGATGTAATATTTTTATAAAAAAATTTCGCGGACGAAGTAGTCTTCTTTCTTATCGGCTATAATAACAAAGCTAGTTTAGTTTAGTTTCAATTCTTTGCTGTAACACTTTAATCAAATCCAACTTAGTTTTCTAAACTTGTTAAATCGAATTTATCAAGTCTCTCTTGTTTTAGTAAAGTTATTTTCAATGTTATATCAAGAGAGTTAAGTTTATTATCTAGTCGTAAAATTAAATTAGATTTTATGTATATTTGATGTCCAGAGAGCTAGTTGTTTGCGCCTTTTTGCTTTTCCCTAATAGGTATTTTTATATATTTTTTATGATTTCTAGCGAAGACGAGACTTTTGTTATTTTACACTAAACTAGCGACCAGCCCCGGCTTCGCACGGGTGCAATGTTATACATATAAACCTTCCTCTTGAATTCCACTCTATCTATTGCTGCATTAAAATTCGTTACATAGTTTAAAAGATCTAACCATACAAACAGCGGGAGTGACTTTGTTTTATTCTATGTAATTTAA
The DNA here is from genome assembly GCA_947578425.1 of Eugnorisma glareosa. NCBI lineage: Eukaryota > Metazoa > Arthropoda > Insecta > Lepidoptera > Noctuidae > Eugnorisma > Eugnorisma glareosa. Next base: position 19,089,042 of record OX387959.1, read on the forward strand.
AGATATAATATCTGACTACTTCTGCGTTTTTAGTGTTTTATATATAAAGTGGTGTATAAATATGTTACGGCTAAAGGTAGGTGTGAACATAAACTTTTATACGAACGATAACGATTAGCCGGCTTAACTTAGGTTAGGTTATGTTAAGTTTAGCCGGCGGGTTTATAGGCTGTCGCTTCACCAGAATCGATAATAAATAGGGTTTTTTTTTTGTAAGCGTAAACCACCCCCTAGTTTCCATACTGTCCATTATTATACTGTTGAATAAACCAGGGTTGTTGCTGATGCATATTTTTTTTCATATCAGCGGATGCTGATGCTGATTTTAATTATTTTCTTAAAAATAATCAGGAGAAATGTACATCTAAAAGTTGCATATTTTTCCTTGGTGCTCAAATAAAAGATTGTTTCAATAATTTTGGGAATTTTAATAAAAAATATAATCAAATACGACGCGCAGTGACGAATTATAACGTAATGAGACAAGTTTGTTTGTTTGCAATCGCAATCCCCGTGTCCGACCTTTTGATTGGTCAAAACTCGCAAGCAAAAACTACACGTGATATAAACCCCGCCTCCTCTGCGGTCATGTCACGACTCGAACATCAGCATTAAGATACCTACTTGAATTTGACCAGGATGCTAAACGACAGCCTGTATAAGGAAAAGAAGAAATCAAATAAATGCTCATTTAGTTAGAAGAGGAACACAAAGCTTTTATTGTCCATTTATAGAAAAAATACATTTCGGGAAAACATTATTTGTTCAAATGTCGTCCAAACAAGGAACGTGATATATGGGTCAAGCGTGCATCGGATGTAGAGCACAGCTGTCGCTGGGCCAAGAATCTTTTGTTGTTTATAAACATAGTACTTTCTCACGAGTAACTTGTCATCTGAAAGAAGCGGAAAACTGAGCACCACCTAACCCTACACCTCCCCAGCTTCGATTCCTGAAAAAGCGAAGCGTTAGCTTATGACACGGCCTTCACTAAAAATGTAGGTGTGACTGCCTCGCTGGCCTAGTGGTCGCAAGCTGTGCTGCCGAGTGTGAGGTCCAGGGTTTCGATGTCGAGGTTGGGCAATTGAGTTTTTTCATCAGAAACTTCTCAGTAGCAGCTCAGTATCTTGTACCCGGTTGATGGCGATAGGGTCGTTCTCTATTACTTAATTGAGACTTAAACATACAGTGGTGTACAGTCACGAGAGCCAATATGAAGACACTTAACAACTTTTAAAAGTGTTTTTCTCCTAATGTTCTGATTAAAATTTCATGATGTTACGAACATAGTATTCTGGAACTCATATTTTCATGAAAAAGATCCTATCTCCAAGTTACAATCGTTATTTATCGCGAAAATTGCTTTTAAATTTAGGAAAGTGTATACATATTGGTGCTCATGACTGTACAGGTGTATTAAATGTACAAAGAGAGTGCGGACCGAAAGTAGTAAAACAAAAAAAAATGCGACCTTTTTACATTATCTTTTGTTTGCTGCAAGCTAAAATAGTCCATAAGTGATCAGATCCATCTTGGGCCGATTGTACACCTCTGCTTAACTCTTTGGAGATTACAGCTGCGATGTATACCTATGTGAATAGACACAACAAACATGTCATCAAGAAATCTTGTTAAAAAAATACTACCGTCACGAGATAATTCACAACCATAGATCCCGATCCGAAGGTTATGGACGCTGGCGCCTGTAAAATTATGTCGAGGCTGTCTACCCTATGTATTTTTATTATTTACTGCCAGTATTTACAGGAGATTTCTATCTACATTTTTCGAGTGAGTTGTCTGCATAATACTAAAAGCCAAATAAAGTTTAAAATAAAACATGTTTGATGATTAACCATAGCATGAAGCCAGGTCTGACCTTTAGCTAATTAAAAGTAGGTTTTATGTAGTCAGTGTTCTTTGTATGAGCGGAGGCTTTAGGACAGTATAAAGCCTTTTATTTAATAATATTTTAGTCAACAATTTCTGAAAAAAAACTAGAATTTTCCTCTATTAATTGCTTTCCTAACACTTTATGGCCTGCAGTCAAGTGAAACAGGTTTAAAATTGTCTTTTTTGTGCTGGCAATACCGTTTACGATATCTTGGGGAAGGACGTAGGCTTTCTTTTCTCTCACACTTTTAAACATATACAAAATTTCCACGCGAACGAAGTCATTACGCCGCTGTGGAATGTTTCATGTTTTTTTTTTGTATATGGCAATCTTTTGTGATTGGAATGGTGGCAGTAATACTTTGTTTACCTACTATTGTGGTTGAGTATTAGGTCCTGGGTTCGATTCCCAGGTTGGGCATAGTGTTATTGGGTTTTTCTATAAGAAATTTCTCAGTAGCAGCCACGGAGTCTGGATTTGTGGCCGGTTGATGGCAATAGGCTTGCCCCTGTTCCATGGGACTTAAATATAACTGGTGTAATATGGGTGTTCTATTAAGTACACCTCTGTCTAACCTAAACCTTAATCGAGCGGAATAAACCTTCATAATATTTGAATACCAACTAAAATAGTAGATATTCTAGATATGAACCGAACTAACAATATTACCTACATAGTAGCTTCCCAAGCCGCAAGATATTGAATCGTCTAGGAAACTAGGATTATCGGTTTCTCGACTTAGTGCGGTTCGAAACTTAGAATGGAGAGCAAGACCAATATGGCCATGTGGCTTCTATTGTAAGCTGGGTCTAGATTTCGGCTTAGAGGACTTATGACGGTATATTATTGTGCAAATTCTGATTGTATGAAAAGGATGGCGAGTTTGTTTAAACAGTTAAGTTAGTGAGCTTATACAACGTGTAAACGAAAGGTTCGTTCATGAAGCCGTCAACCAAGCAATCTGTACATTAAACTTAAGTCTACGCAAAAATTATTGCTGGGAAACGCCTTTTTTGGGATGAAACTCAATGTAACGCACTCAAGCATTGTGCTGATGGATGCATTGAATAGAAAACGGGTCATGGAGGTACTTAAAGTAAAAAAGTTACACCCTTGTAAACTAGTAGGTATTTAAAAAAAAATTGTGAAAAAGTTTGGACTTTGACCCACAATATCTCCGTAACTAGAAGGTTCCCAGGTATGGTCTAGATCAGAAAAAATATCGCAATGACGGGGAGAACACGTGCCTTTCGGCTTCGCTATGGGTCTGTTTACACTACTAATTTTATAAATAAAAAAGTTTTTGCGGATGTATGGATGTTTCGATGTTTGTTATTCTTTCACGCAAAAACTACTGATGGATTTGGATGAAATTTAGCACACAGATAGTTTATAACCTGAATTAACACATAGGATACTTTTTATCCCAGGTAGTGCTGTGGGACAATTACTAAACTTGACGCGAGCGAAGCCGCTGGCATAAGCTAGTTTATAATAAATCAGCCTACAATCCACTTCTACAACTTTTTGATTGTTGCTCATGTCGGTTTCTTCAGGACGTTTTTCTTCACAGTTTTGAGTGTAGTATTGAAATAAATTACACAAAGTAAACGGCTGGCCTGGATTTGAACACACGTTCACGACACGCGTGCCGGGGCCTTAACCACTCACTTTACATTAGTAAAGTTAGGTCAGCCTTTTATATATTTTCACATTGCATTAACTCCTCAGTCAGTTGCGGTCCACAAAAGTAAGTCTTGTTGCTTCCGCTGAATTTTCAAGTTTTTGAAATAATGTTGGTTTTACATTTTGTTTCACAAGAGTTTCAGCATAGGTAATTTTACAAATAATAATTTTATTATTTGTAATTTGTACTATCTAGTACGGATGGCCGATGGGGCCAAAAAGTTCTGGAGTGGCGACCGCGAACCGGAAGACGTTGTGTTGGAAGGCCTCCCGCTAGATGGACCGATGACCTGGTGAAGTTTGCGGGTATCCGCTGGATGCGAGTCGCACGGGACCGGTCAATGTGGCGACACTTGGGGGAGGCCTATGTCCAGCAGTGGACGTCTTTCGGCTGAAATGATGACTATCTAGTACATAAAATTGGCAACAGCAAGTCTATCTGAACTATAAGCCTGTCCATTGTTAATGTGAGACATGTCATGTCACGTTGGAACCACATTAATTTACCAGTCATTGGATCTGTTGTTCATTATTTTAATTACAGGCAAATAAATTGTTGTTTAAGTTATTATTTTCCAAGTTCTAACAGTTATTTAATCATGCCATCAATAACCTAAAATACATAAGTAATTGGAATAATGAACAGCAGATCAATAACATGATAATTATTATTACAACATAAATTCTGCTCGTGAAAAAGCTTACTTTAGAAACAATTATTATCAAAATAAACCTGTCAGTCTATCTGGCTATTTGGCGGAAGACGGAAAGGTGGACCTGTGGTAGAGTTGATTAGTGTTTTGAACAAGTCCTTACGGTATACACCCTCTCTAAAAAAGGACGTCCCAAAACCCTTTACATCAGGAATGTAGGTAGCATTACTGCATAAATAGCCCTGAGGAATTTTGAGGCAGTAAACGTGAAAATGTTTGGTTATTTAAATAGCTATTATTGTATTTATGTAGTATGCTATATTGAGCGCCTACATAGGTGTCAATAGAGCATAGTATATATAGCATGGCAATATCAGGCTATAGTGTTCATATTGCTAGGATACTGGCCTCCGATGGAGATATATGTTAACAAAATGCTCAAAACAGTGCACTTCATGTTTCCAGTGACTGTGATTTAGTGCTAATAAATCTATTCAAGAATCAATAAATTATTTTTTTGTTAATTTTTCTTTTTTCTCTACTTTTTTGGTTACCACATTGTTCGGTCATTATATTGTATCCTTCATAAAAAGTCCTTTTATGATATGATGTGTTCCACAGATAGGTCCGCACCTATCTGTGGAACACAATGTCTGTATGGTGTACATACTTTAAAATGTCTGTAACAATGTTGTCATTGTATTGAAATAAAGTAGTATTACTTTTTATTTCATGTTTTTCTTTTTAACGATTGGGAGTAAACACCATTCGTTTAGTTATTTTGGTAAAAGAATATACATTTCATAAATGCCTGACCTCCTCGAAACGTGTGTATAAAGTACTCTCATATTTTCACCAGCTATGAAGTTCGATTCACAAAATAATTGTATTACTGAAAACGTCTACAAAAATATGAGTCGTGTTTTTATTTTGCTGTCTTGGCTACCACTCCGTAACAGTTCGTTTTAAATTATAGTAATAATTAATGATCGTAATTCAAAATCAATAAACAATTACTGTCAACAAATAGACCACGTAACCAAAAACCCCGTCTATACAAACCATATCATATTCCATTTACTGACGCAATATTAGCTACAAAAATGTACGTTCGATTCTATATAGTGTGGACATTTTCATGCAAATATGGTGGTTGAATTCATCGAATGTAGCCGACATGGCGTACAATGCTGTTGGACTTCGAATAATTTCATTCTGAACTGAAATGTAATATTTGAATGTCGGGTGGCGAGGTTATTGAAAGAGCGCTGCTATACCCCTACTGTCGAAATATCATTTACGAAATTCGTACAGGCGAAAATAAATTGTACGAAATTGAATTCATTTAATAGAATACCGAGGGAATTTTGCTTAATCATCTACGTTATGGAATCTTTCTTCTTTTTCGTGTGGTTAGTGCCTTACCTGGTGTCAAAGTTTTTATGTCGCCCATAGACCTCTGACTTGGCTTTACATGCCGTCGAGAAACATACTCGTAGCTCTCAGGCATGCTTGTTTGGTTTCCTCAAGAAGTTTTCCTTCACCGAAGCAAGTGATAATTATACAATACGGACCTACATGAATTTGAAAAATCAGAGGTGCGTGTCTTGGGATATTCCTCAAAGCGCACCTATTTTTGAGCGCACTCAACTAAGCGCATCTAAATTATTCCTCGAAGCGCACCCATCGGGGTTGGGTCGAGTGAGACCTATGACTGGGCAGTCCGACGGTCACACCACTAGGCTATTCAAAAGTGTTTACTTATTTAAAAACTTAGGTAAATATTTTGAGTTCTAGGTAATCTTTACTATCTATACCTACTAATATTACAGTAGTGAAACGTAAAGTTTGGATTTAGGTGGAGCCTTGGAGCTACTGATGCAATTAAGAAAATTCTTTCACGAGTTAAGCTACATTATCCCCGAGTGTCACAGGCTATATTTAAAATATTCCCGTGGGTCATTATCAGATCATAGCTAATTAGAAATAAATAAATAAACTTTAAAAAAAAAACGTATGTGTACAAAAACGGTTAAGTGAATTTATTAGCATTTTATTCATAATAGTTTTTGACAAGTTACTTCATAGTTTTTAGACATACCTACAGGTATTACTCACTTTCTATCACCTACCTAAAAGCGTAAAATAATTATTATAACTCAACATTGCGTAAAATAATCTCCAATGACGTAAATGTCTGACATGGCAAACACTTATTTTCCAAAAGATTTATAAGTAGGCACTTCTTATATTTTTGACGTAACCTGAATAGTTGCCAATCCACCTTTTAGTTCGGCTCAAAGAGAATAGAAAATCATACACCCACGGGCTTTCACGTCAACATTTCTAAGGACGCCAGGCGCCAGGCTCACGTCACGTCATTCAACAATTTTTTGAAGAAGATTGTTAATGTAAACACGTCTTGATGCTGAGAAAACATTTCACAATTATCTAAGCTTGATGGGAATATAATTAAACACATTGGAGTTTCTGTCAGTAGACTAAATGTTCTAAAAAATCTTAATACGAATCTTTTGAAACCTTTGAGAGTGGACAACTTATATCATTCGATTGTTTGTAAAGTTTGATATATATTGGTATGTGCCTGACCGTCTCGTGCTCATATTGCGTGACTATTTGTCGAACCGCACCGCTATCGCATGGGGAATGAACTCTCTTCTCCTCATCCCATCAGAGCAGGTATCCCGCAGGGATCCGTTATTTCCCCTTTTATTTTCACGCTGTTCACCAGCGACATCCCTAACCAAGTTAAGACTCAATTAGCCCTATTTGCCGACGACACGGCCATTTATTATTCTGGCCTTAGACAGGACGCCATCGCCCTCAATCTCCAAAGAACGGCTAACGCACTTGGCGCTTGGTTACGTAAATGGAGAATAGAGGTTAACCCCGATAAGAGTCAAGCTGTACTCTTCCACAAGATGCAACTTCAACGCACCCCCCCACTCCAATCACCATGTTCGGTAAGCCTATTCCTTGGGAGAAGCAAGTCAAATACCTCGGAGTTGTACCTGCTCGACGAACACCTGACCTTTGCGTCGCATATAAGAGCAGCTCCTAACCGAGCGACTTTTGCTATGTATAGACTCCACTACATGATAACGGGTAAGAGCAAGTTGTCACTCAAGTGCAAGTTGTGTCTCTACACCGCAGTCATCCGTCCGATTATGACATATATTGCCTGTGTCGTATTCGCCCATGCCTATCCCCGTCACCTCCATAGGATGCAGACCTTGCAGAATCGATTCCTCCGTAAGATCACCGGAGCCCCCCCGTATGTCCGTAATGACAGCCTACACTTAGATCTTAAATTTCCTACCATCCAGTAATTTATTAAACGCCTTTCAAAGTGTTACTTTGACACAGCTGTCAAACATAAAAACCCCCTAATCGCATCGGCCGCTCGGTACGACCCATCGCGTATCAGTAGCGTTCGCCGTCCACGGCACGCTCTTCTAACCCCCGATGGCCCTTTCATCCTCTTCCAGGAAAGCAGTAGGGCAACTAGTACGATTAGAAAATACAAAAACAGACCGCCCTCATTCCGACCCCGCCGCGGTGGTCCGTCGCGACGTCCCCTTTCAAACCCCCCACGACCCTTGCAAGAGCCAGCCCGCGATGCTGAGCCAATAGCATTAAACCAGCCCCGAAACCAGATCCAGCCTGCCCCCTTGCTGCCCTCCCCAGCGACGCCCTAAGCCGAGGCTCGTACCCCGCAGGGGGTGCCCTTAGCGAGTGGTCGCTTAGGTTGTAAGCTCATTTTGCCCCTGGCTGGAGGCCTTAAACTCAAGGCATCCACAGGATTAGACCGGTTAAGCAGTACCCAGCCTCATAGGTTGAATTGCCAGATGCCATCATAAAAAAAAAAAATGTTTGATATTCAAAAGCTCGTTTTTATGATATAATTTAATTTAAACAGGGTGTAACAATGCCCCTCACAAAGCCGTCAACCAAGCATTACATCAAACTAAGTAACTGCACGCAAATATTATTCCTGGGAAACGACTTTTTTTTTGGGATGAATATCACGTTTCACGATAGGACTCGATGTAACGCACTCAAAACATTGTGCTGATGGATGGATTGAATAGTACAGGGGTCGTGAAGGTGTTTAAAGTAAAAAAATTACATTACAAAGTTAAAAACATGTATTTAAAAAAAAGTTAGAACATTGACCCCCAATATCTCTGTAACCAGAAGGTTCCCAAGTATGGTCTAATCTCTAGAACAAAAAATGATCACAGTGATGGGGAGAACAAGTGCCTGTCAGCTTCTTTAAGAGTCTTGTTACACCCTTTATAACATATTGATCAAGTAAATTAACTCTGCTATGAAGCATACAGGAGGAAAAAATATTATTCCTCGCTTTTAATGAATATTCGTATCTACATGATTGCACGGAAGTAAGGGCTTTACGGATATTGGAATTGGGATATTTGTATCGTTTTTGTGACAGGCGGGATACGAAAATCTATACGATGGAGGAATTTTAAATTAATGTATGGACATTGGGATGATAATAGGCTTATGCTTAATGGAAAAAAAGATTACCGATGTCTCGGTGAAGACCGTGAGACTCACTGGAGACGAGCAGCATTGGTTGTGTTGATGTGGCGACGCTTGGAAGAGGTCATGTGCAGTAGTGTATGTCTTTCGACTGATATGATAATAGTATCGCTAAGTTGAAGTGAGACTGTCTGCCGCAAGCCCAATGAGCTGTGGGCCAAACTAGCTACTTTTTGGAGCCCAAACATAGCCAAACGGTGTCGCGGAAGCGCGAAGATGGCGGAACCAGCTGGACGTTTCCATGCAGCAACACATTAACCCTGGATTGATAAAACTGAAAATCATAGGGAGAGGCCTTCGCCCAGCAGTGGGTTGACGCAGGCAAACAGTAACAGTATGAGTAATAGAAACGCAGTACGCAGTCTATTCTCAAAATGTGAACCGCACTGTAACTACATAGCTGAGTTTTGTAATGCAATATGAAATCATATTCGAGAATACATAGTAGTCACTACTGCTGATACGGTTCAAACAAGGTTATATTAAAAATGTGCCACAAGTGCAAAAAACCTTGGTATTGTATACAGGGAGTAAACAGACCCTTCAGGATGCCGTCAACCAAGCATTCTGTACATAAAAATAAATGACTTTACGCAAAAATTATTGCTGGGAAACGACTTTTTTTTTGGGGTTGAAAAATCACTTTTAAAAACGGTAGGACTGTGACTGTATGCATGTAACGCACTCAACACATCACGTGCTGATGGATGGATTGAATAGTACGAAATAATAGAAGAAAAAGTTGGAACTTTGACTCCCAATATCTCCGTAACTAGAAGGTGCCCAGGTATGGTCTAGAACAAAAAAATGATCGCAAGGATGGGGAGAACAAGTGCTCTTTGGCATCGTTAAGAGTCTTATTACACCCATTATAAAATTATGTTGTTCACAAAGGCGCATTATTATAATTATGCTATCTTCTTTAAAAATATCCTTTTTTTAGTGACTTGAGACCTCAGCTTTGATTGGCTTGAAGTATGTCCATGAAAATTGTATCCTTCGGTTTGAATAGTTAAAAACTCATACCCGCTTATGTACTTAGGATTTTTTATTGTTGCTGTTGTGAACACTATTCATATTCAGAATCATACACGGTTATAAATTATTATCATATATTATTTCTAGATGTTGAAATTTTATTTTGCCACCGAAACGTACTACCGTGGTTAGAAATCTATCACCTAACCTAGATCCTTGTCTATTCTTGTGCCCATCCAGACCCGTATACCGGTTAAGGCGTAAAAGGGTAACAGACAGACTGATCCCACCAGAAACATTTTCATGTAAAGTGTTACCAAGACGAGACCATATGACTCGCATTGTAATGTAGAGCCAAGCTTCTAACTCTACACGCCGTAACTCTACAAACCCTAACTTCACAAACTCTACACCCTAGTCAAAATATGCGGCTTGGCCGTTTCGTAACTACAAGAACTATTGTATAACAGAAAAGTAATGAACAGTGAATATATTTTGCCACATATTATTTTGACTAAGGTGTAGAGTTTGTAGAGTGATATATATATTTGGCCTCCACAAACCAGTTTTTAGGTAAGTAACCTATGTTATTATTAATTCATTATACAGTCTGTAAATAGACCCTTCACAAAGTCGTCAATAAAGCATTGTGCACATCAAACTAAGTAACTGGACGCAAAAATTATTGCTGGGATACGACTTTTTTTGTTTTACGGTAGGACTCAATGTAACGTACTCAAAACATTGAACTGATGGATGGATTAAATAGTACGGGGGTCGTGGAGGTGTTCTAAGTAAAGTTCTTACATGTGTGGGAGTCGCTGGTAATAAAACCACATAGTATATTATAAGGTTGTATTGGAGTGTAATTAGAATTATGTACAAGGTACAATATTAATGAAAGGCAATGTGTTGCACCGGCAGGTTGCGAATGGTGACTGAGCTAGTTTCGTTCACCTGAACAGAACGAATGAATTATTATTATGTTTGCTTCATACAATATCTATTTTAAAAAAAAACTTGAAAAAGTTGTTACTTTGACCCTCCATATCTCCGTAACTAGAAGGTTCCCAGGTATGGTCGAGAACAAAAAAAATATCGCAATGACGAGGAGAACAAGTGCCTTTCGGCTTCGTTAAGGGTCTTGTTACACCCTTTTTAAAATCATGTTGTTCACAAAGGCGCATTATTATAATTACGCTATCTTCTTTAAAAATATTCTTTAATACTAAAATCTGCCAAAAAGAACTGATCAAAGAGAGTAAGCCGGTAAATAACAAGTCTCTTACATAAAAAACATTCCACCTTTCTATATAGCCTTTCTTAAACAACACCAAAACATAATTACTTAACCCACCGCGGCTTTTTTCCACCATATTTGGTGAACATGAATAATCGGCCGAATATGTCACAGACACACCTGCGTCACGGCGTTACACGGGGATTTAGATAATAAATTACCACATAAATGATAACAAAATATTACCCACAAAGTAAATAACAAAGTTTCATACCACTTACCGCGAGCTGAGTCATTCTTTGGGGAATAATAGGTGGTACAGTTGACAAAAGAGATAGGTGTACTAGCAGTGTGTCTATACTATTGTCAGTTTTCGCTAACACCAACATCATCTGCCTAGCCTTTTCCCAACTATCTTGGGGTCGGCTTTCAGTCTAACCGGATGCAGCTGAATACCAGTATATTACATGGAGCCGCACGCCAGCAGAGCCACTGCCTCTCTGATCTCCACCATCCAGTTAGTACTGGGTAATACGAAACCCCTTGGTAAGACTGGTTGTCAGACTTTCGGGTCACCTGTAACGATTGTTAAAGATCTACAAATGACAGCCGTGACCAACGGCTTAACGTGCTTTCTGAGGCATGGAGGAAACTCGTTATATAACGGGTGGTCACCCATCCACAGACCAACTTAGGCATCTATGACTTAACTTGAAGGTTGATCCGAGTGGCTGTCATTATTTAGCTACGAGCTCTAAGACTAAAACTATGCAACACTTAAATGAATACCCAAATATTTTTACATTGTCGGAGTTTAATTATCAACTTTTGAAACTAAGTCGACTGTTGATAATCCAACAGTGCCCTATTATTTCGGATATCGCTCGTCCATATTAAAAAGTTAAAAATGACTCACCGGTAGGGTGGCTGTGTCAGGTTCTTGTTGGAGCACAAACCTCTACCACATACAGAATATAACAAGACCCTTAACGAAGCCGTCAACCAAGCCTTATATGTTGGAAATGTAAACGGAACTCAATCGGTTATTTGTTTCTTTATTGTCTCTGGACACTTTCAAGGAACTGTCAACGGTCTCTGTATCTAAGTCGCTATTTAATAAATTCTTTTCTTTAATCTTGTCTCTTCATTACATTAAATTCATCAGGTTATGGGCCCAGAATGTTTTCCTACGATTATTAAAAGTATTATTTTGAGTTCAGACAGATTGTCATAGTTTTCCCCAGTTCGAAATTTATAATCTCCAAGCATCATGGCCGATACCAAGACAACCATTGAAAAACTACGTGGTGTTGATAATTACGGCACTTGGAAGTTTGTAACAAAGATGTTACTTATACATGAAGAATTATGGGATGCTGTGGAAGAAAAGAAGGGAAAAGATGACATAATACAGAAAAAGGCATTAGCACGTATTTGTCTTCTTGTTCAGCCATGCGTATACCCGCACATTAGAAACGCAGAGACGGCACACGAAGCATGGTGCAACCTTGAAAATGTCTATGAAGGTAAGGGCCTGAGCAGGCGCCTATCATTATTACGCACGTTGTTCGGGATGAAACTTGATTCTTTCGAAAACATGGAGACATATCTCACAAAGGTAGCTGAGATAGGCCAACAGCTTGATGATATAGGTGCCAGCGTGGAAGACAATTTTCTAGCTATAGTGATGCTGAGCGGGCTCACATCTGACTACGACCCACTCATCATGACTTTGGAAAATTCTACGTTGAAACTCACAACAGAGTTTGTGAGATCAAGATTAACTCAGGAATATCAGCGGAGACAAGAACGAAACGATGTAGGCACAGCACTGAGTGTAAAGAAGCAGTCTAAAGTGTTCCGATGCTTCAGATGCAAGAAACCGGGGCATAGTATCAAAGATTGTCCTCGCAAAGCCAAGGATGGTGGCCATTCAATGGGCAAGGGCTCAGATAGGGCTTTGTTATCTGCGTTATCAGTTGAACTATCTGGTAATGTTTGGTATGTGGACTCAGGTGCTACCAGGCATATGTGCAATAACAAAAATATTCTACATGATTTTGCATGTGATACTCCAGTTGCGGTGAGTGTTGCGAATGGCGAGAAACTGATGTCATCCGGCAAAGGAAATGTGAAAATTCCTTTACAGAACACTTTAAGAACTGTAAGTGAAGTGTTATATGTACCTAAGTTAGCAACAAACTTGCTTTCTGTTAGTGCAATGACAGGTAAAGGTTTTACTGTTACATTTCAAGGGAATTTGTGTAAAATTTATGATGGCAAGGAGGTAGTTGCCACGGCTAGGTGCCAGAATGGTATTTATATACTTAATACCAAAGGTGAAGCTTCTTTTGTGGCTGAAGAGAGGCTATCTACTGTGTCTGTGAGTCAGGAAGGAAAAGTTTTTGTTTTACCAACACAGCAGGTTGTGGAGGTGGCTGTGCCAGTATCTCAGGTTGCGTCCAGGGAGTCGCAGGAGGTTTGGCATAAAAGGCTTGGACATCTCAATGCGCGGAGTATGCAGCTTTTAAAAGGTATGTCTACTGGCATGGATTTTGATAACTCAACTTTCAAATCATGTGTTGCTTGTATTCAGGGCAAACAAACAAAGTTACCTTTTCCGAAAAAGTCCAATAGTAGGGCTAAAGTCTCGTTGGGGCTTGTGCACAGTGATCTTTGTGGGCCATTTTCAAAGAATTCACTTAGTGGATCGAGATACTTTCTAACGTTTATTGATGATTTTACCAGGAAAACATATGTATATTTTTTAAAGTCGAAAAACCAAGTTTTTGATAAATTTAAGGAGTTTAAGGCTATGGTTGAAAATCAATCAGGTAACAAAATAAAAGTATTTCGTACTGACAATGGCGGTGAATACGTAAATAAATGTTTACAGGATTTTCTGAAGAGCTGCGGGATCCTTCACCAGACCACTGTACCCCACTCCCCACAACAAAACGGAGTTGCTGAACGAGCCAACCGCACCATTGTGGAGAAGGCCAGGTGCATGCTTCTTGATGCAGGCCTAGATCAGCGGTTCTGGGCAGAGGCGGTAAACACAGCTGTTTATCTAAAGAATAGGACACCAACCAAAGCAGTTTTGGGTACTACTCCTGAGGAAAAATGGTCAAATAAAAAGGTAAACATTACTCACCTTAGAACTTTTGGCTGTTTAGCTTATGCACTGACAGAAAAACGCAAGAAACTTGATTCAAAGTGTAAAAAATACATCTTTGTGGGCTATTGTGAAGAGACAAAAGGGTACAGATTATTAAACCCTTCACGTCCGTCAGAATGCATAAAAGCGAGAAATGTAACATTCTTGGAAAATGAATTTTATTCATCAAGAAGTGAAACTAATGATTTCACTGAGCTAACATATTCTCACAATGAAAATTCTTCTTATACCTCCCATAACATTGTACGTGATATTGACAATGCTGCTTCAAAGTCACAAGAACAGTATATGTCAGATCAGTCGAGACCTGATCATCCTTTGTTAGATTCAAATGATGAAATAGGGATACTCAGTAATGCGAGATCTGATGAATCTAATTTGAGTCCTCGGAATAGTATTATATCAGTAAGTTCCTCTGAATCAGATGATTCGCGTGATGAAACTTACATTCCAGGCGACACATCAACGGATACTTCGGCAGAGTACAGCGAAGCTGTAAACTTGGCATCGCAATCCATTCACTTATCCGAAACCAGATGCCGTGATGACGAACCAGAAACGGTGGTGGAAGCTTTGCAAGGAACAGAATCCAATAAATGGAGAGATGCTATGTTAGATGAGTATAAATCATTTTTGGATAACAAATGTTGGACCATGACTGACTTGCCTGAAGGGCAGAGACCTGTGAAGTGCAAGTGGGTTTATAAAAAGAAGAGAGGATTGAATGGAGAAATATTAAAATATAAAGCTCGATTAGTAGCAAAAGGTTACACACAAAAGTATGGTGTAAATTACTACGACACTTTCTCACCAGTGGTGAGGTATTCAACAATTAGAATGCTGCTTGCTCTAGCTGCTGAGATGAACATGGAGATAGATCACCTTGATGTGAAAACGGCATTTTTGAATGGAGACCTCAAGGAGACCATCTACATGGAACAACCGGAGGGCTTTGAAGACAAAAAGAACCCAAGGAAAGTCTATCGCCTGAATAAAGCGATTTATGGGCTTAAACAAGCGTCTAAGAGTTGGTATGAAAAGATAAATACAGTTTTAATAGAAAAACTGGGTTTTAGAAAGTTTTCTTCAGAACCATGTGTTTTTATGAAGAAACATGATGGTACTATGACCATCATAGCACTTTATGTCGATGACATAATCTTGTTTTCAAACAACAAACAAGAAAAATTGGAGATTAAAAGGAAGCTCATGACTCAGTTTGAGATGAAGGATCTAGGGCCAGCTTATCACGTCCTTGGCTTGAAACTATGCAGAAGAGATGGCAAGTTGACTTTGGATCAGTCTAGTTATATCCAAAGAGTATTAGAGCGTTTTCAGATGTCTGATTGTAAGTCAGCGTGCACTCCCATGGAATCTGGGCTGAAGCTTATAAAAGAAGATTGCAAAGAAAATAATTTTCCATATAGAGAATTGGTTGGATGTTTGATGTACATTGCAGTCTGCACAAGGCCAGACATCGCTCATGCAGTAAGCATCCTAAGTCAATTCAACGATTGTCATGCTGAATTACACTGGAAGGCAGCAAAAAGGGTGCTTCGATATCTGAAAGGTACGGTTAATCATTGTCTTACTTTCGAAAAGAGTAGCATGACTGTCAGCGCCTACGTTGATGCAGATTGGGCCGCCAATGAGATAGACCGAAGATCATTCACTGGATTTGTTTTTAAAATAGGTAACTCCACAGTGTCGTGGGAAAGTAGAAAACAAAAGACAGTCGCTCTTTCCAGCACGGAGGCGGAGTATATGGCACTCTCTGACGCATTTAAAGAGGCTTTGTTTATCAGAACTTTCTTGTATGAATGTTTAGGTACCAGTTGTAAAATTACTATCTATAACGATAGTCAATCAGCGCAAAAACTTTGTATGAATCCTATGTATCATGCAAGAACTAAGCATATCGATGTACGGCATCACTTTATACGAGGAATTGTAAGCAAAGGTATTATTGATTTAAATTATTTGTCTACCGATCAAATGACGGCGGATGTTTTGACTAAACCTTTAACTAAAGAGAAAACTGAAAAATTTGTTAATCAGCTTGGTTTATCAGAGATAATTTAAATATAGTATTGTGTGTATGTTGTACAATAATAAAGTTTAACTTGTAGCAAATTACATACGTTTATTTTGTACCTTTGTGAATACTTGTCCAAAGTTTTTGGCTATGAAGATATTTTTCATTCAATGTTGACAGTATTGTATACAAGTTGTAAGTTATGTATTTGGGTTGCTAACCTATATAATGCTTTCATATTGTTAATGATTGTTTAGTTTAAGGGCCAGTGTTGGAAATGTAAACGGAACTCAATCGGTTATTTGTTTCTTTATTGTCTCTGGACACTTTCAAGGAACTGTCAACGGTCTCTGTATCTAAGTCGCTATTTAATAAATTCTTTTCTTTAATCTTGTCTCTTCATTACATTAAATTCATCATTATATACATCAAACTAAGTAACTTTACGCAAAAATATTTCTGGGATACGACTTTCTTTTTGGGGTGAAAAATCACGTTTTACGGTAGGACTCAATGTAACGTAATCAAAATATTGTCGTGATGGACGGATTCATTAGTACGGGGATCGTGGAGTTGTTTACAGTAAAACATCTTACGTTAAAAACATAATTATATTTAAAAAAGCTGTGATAAATTTGGAACTTTGACCCCCAATATCTCCGTAACTAGAAGGTTCCCAGGTATGGTCTAGAACAAAAAAAATATCACAATGACAGAGAAAACAAGTACCTTTTAGCTTCGTTAAGAGTCTTGATACACCCTGTATTAGTACACCATCTCTTCAGAAGACAGCGTGGCAGACGAACGAAGCTCAATGTGGAGAAATAAATATACCCTACCTCCACACTTCATCAATCCCTGGTCACGAACTGCAGTGGCCGAGGAAATCTATGAACCGACTGCGGGCACAAGTTGGCCGCTACCGATCTAATTTGGCTAGATGGGGTATAATAGACCTTTCTCGACTGCGAGTGTGAAGCCCAACTAACGACAGAGCTTTTATGTTCAGGTCGCTACGTACTGATCCGACAAAATCTGAGTAATCTATTCGAGAAGACGAGGAAAATAATAGATACTTTGATCCAGATCATGCATTGATAATCCATCCCATCTGTTTATTGTACACAGATGACAATTTCTGGTGTATACACCGTACCCTTTCGTTGACTGTACTTCGTAGAGGCTATCAGCGTATTGGGAGCTTGCGTAGCAACCGTTATGGTGTTTATTACCAAAGACATGACCTATGGCTTTATCAGTGACTAGCTGTTGCCCGCAGCTTCGCTCGCGTTTGGTCGGATATTATCCCACGAGCACGTTGTAAATATACTCGGGGATAATGTAGCTTCCTATTAGTGACACAATTTTCAAAATCGGTTCAGTAGATCCAGAGATTACCCCCTACAACCTCACAAATTCACGAAGTTTACCTCTCTAAAATATTAGTATAGATGTCGACGGCCTAATCGAGCCGAGTGCGTGTACGAAAATGTCAAGTTTACAGGAAAAAGTTGAACCTCATCATTCTGCTCTTATCCCACGAGACGTATATATTGATACCAGACGTATACCAGCTACCACTCCGTCGTATTTTTGTGACTTCTAAGGGAGGAACTAGTTCAGTTTTCCTGATATTTGTTAACATTAACTAGTAACTATTCTTTGACAAAATAAAGCCGAGGTATATTTTGAACAGGTAGGTTTGCCTTCGTCAAAGGTTTAGTGCGTTGACCTAGATTTTTACAACTTTTTTAGCAGAGCCCATTCGATAGTTACAACATAATCGTAAAAGTGACTTCAATCGATCCCTATCTTTATAGTTTTAGTATCCTCACACCGTTTCAGATTATTTTAACCTTCGTATACTCGCGCAAAATTTTAAAACACGTAAATTCGTCGGTCACACAGACAGATTGTTGCCAAATACGGCTACTTTTCTCTCTGAAATGAACGTAGCAACTTATTGGGAAGCTAATATGAACTACAAAAGGCCATCATCTATACTAATACTCGTATTATACAGAGGTAAAATTTGAAAGTTAGCATGTAGGGCGTAATCATCGAAACTACTGATCCGATTCCGAAAATTCTTTCACGAATGGGAAGCTTCATTACCCCCGAGTGTCATAGGCGATATTTAAAACGTTCCCGTGGGATAATTTCTGAACATAACGCAAGCGAAGCCGCGGGCAAAAGCCAGTCCATGACAAAAGAAAAAAAAAACACGTCGGTGTTTTTATCGGTATCACAGACCAAGACACAAGTATAAGA
Source organism: Eugnorisma glareosa (assembly GCA_947578425.1). NCBI lineage: Eukaryota > Metazoa > Arthropoda > Insecta > Lepidoptera > Noctuidae > Eugnorisma > Eugnorisma glareosa. The sequence goes on from OX387959.1 coordinate 19,107,564, forward strand.
AAGTTAACCGACCAACCATCCTGGAGGCTTGCACCACGACAAAGGTTGTGATATGGTGCTCCTATCTATCAATGTGGTAATAAAATCCCTTTAAAACGAGTTTTCCAAATGGTTCAGCATTCAACGCGGCTGTAAAGAAGGTTGTAAAGTTGGTCTATTGAGTTGTGAAAGGCTTGTATAGGTGTTTTATGGTTCTTTCATCAACGAGGTGCAAGGGGCGAGGTTAAGGTATAAATAATGTACTTTTATACGTTCTATTAGATCACATTTAGTGGTCAGATTAAGTCTGTAAATTAACAAATTTCATAAACCAAAGTCGTCACGTAAGGTCATAAAATTGATGGTAAATATACGCTATTGCAGACATGTCTCAGTTGGTACCAATAATGGACCCTCCACACCGAAGCTAAACTGAACACCTACGAAAGTAGTCGACATAAGCGGCGGCTTTAGTGTGTACAATCCGACGTCACGGTCAAAATGATGATACCAAAGGTTTGACGCCAACTCGATGTATTCCCTATTAGTATTATAAATGCTAAAGCCATGTCCTGTTCATCGGTCTATCTGTTTATCTGTTACCTTTTCACGTCATAATGGTTACCACAACAACATTTCGTTTAACCCCGATATTACCAACATTCATGTGAATGAAACTGCAAGCAAAAGCTAGTTTATATGTACATTTTAGCCTAGTAATACGAGAAGAATACCCCTTTTAGCAAATCAACACAGACAACGCACCCATTTACCTTATCATCGAGATAGTAGTATTTAATCCAATACGACAACTACAGCCGGCTTGACAGACATAAACATGGACTACATTAGACAGGTCTGTCTTGAAACATAAACTATGATCGGTAAGCTACGCAGAGCACGGAGACGCTTCTGCCAGAGGAGGCATTGTTCACAGTTGCCGGGTAAACCAAGCGTGTCACTGTTTAATAGTACTACTACACAAATGATGAGATAAACGTTGTGTGCGAATACACATGTATGCCAGTAACACTGCACAAAAGTATGCAATTGAAAGTCTTTGGTATGTCCACTATTATTGGACACACCAAAGACTTTCAATTTTATTGACATGACGAGCGATAGACGAGACAAAACAAAGAAAATTGTAATCCAAAATTTGTTACTACTATAAAACAAGTCGGTCTGTGTAGTGTCATACGACCGCTTAGGTACCTCAGGGTACATTGCCAGAGGCCTTTGCCAAAATCGAAAAACTTTGTAATGTTTTAATTTTATGACGATATTCCCAATGTCCGCTCTATAACGCTTTTCAATCACTTTGGGACCATTTTGGGACGCACCATTTTTTTGTATGAGCTGTCAAAACGCGATACCCAATACATTTGTATGACAACAGCCACCTAGGTCGCCACTAATTTGGCAACTCTTAACTCAAATATTTATTGATTTCAATGCAACTAAAAATCCAATTTTACAGTTAGGCCAAAACTAATTGAATTGCAAGCCTAAGAGTCTTTGCACACCGTGTTTTTTTTATGCGCTGACGACGCACGTAGAACGCAAACGGGACGCTCAGAAAACGCAAGACTGAAGTCACGTTGTTACCCATGCACACGTTCTTTGCTTTTTACCGCTATGAACACGCGATGTAAACGCACGTTTGTAGCGACGGCGACGTATCGCGCAGAAAGACGCCGCCATTTGGAACCACAGTATTACGATGGCGGCGCTCGAGACAACTGCTTACGCGCTGCTTTTAAAACGATGACCAAGAATAAAACAGAAAAAACAGCGTAAATTTTGGGCTAACAACCTATTTACGAATGACTCTCCCCGCATCACCTCCTTCACCGCACCACCAATGGCACAACACGCTGTAAGCGCCCGTTTGAATTGATACAAACTTGTAAAATCTATTAAAAACGTTATGAAAACGCGTAAAGGACGCGCTAATCTAAAACGCGCGTCGTCAGTGCATAACAAAAACACGTGGTGTGCAAAGGCCCTAAATGAAATATTTGCAATAGTGTCTACTGCCCTATTAAGCTATACAAAAACAGTTTATGCGGATCTCTAATTATATAGAAAATCTATACAAAGCGCGGCCAAGTTATACTGAAAATGTACAGCTTCATGTGCCGCCGTGTTACGACACAATGGCTTGCAAGTTGCGCAACATGTGCAACATGTTCGGCGCCTACTTTTCTTCAGTGTACAGTCCAGCTACCCATGCCTCCAACGTAGTTCAAATTTCGCCTTTCTTTGAAAACCTCTGCGACTCCGACAGCTTTTCCTTGATACAGATTCCAAAGGATAAAGTAGCCAAGCATCTCAAAAGCTTAGACATATCCAAAGGTTCCGGCAGCGATGATATTCCCCCTAACTTTGTCGCAACTTGCGCTGACCAACTTGCAACCCCCCTATGCTTGATTTTTAATAAATCTCTCAGCGCTGGTATTTTCCCTAAAAAGTGGAAGCTGGCCAAAGTCGTACCGATTCATAAATCAGGCGCTGATGACTTGGTAGAAAACTATCGTCCTATATCCATCCTTCCGACATTTGCCAAAGTTTTTGAAGCAATAGTATGCCCTGACATACAAAACTATTTCAGGAAATATCTGTCAGATCACCAGCATGGCTTTACTGCTGCAAGATCCACTTGTAGTAATCTAGTGGCCTTCGTTGAGGTTATTGCAGCTTCACTTGACTCGAACCAGCAAGTCGACGCCATATACACTGATTTCAGCAAGGCTTTTGACAAAGTTTCTCATGAAGTGCTGATTCAAAAACTTGCTGCGTACGGCTTTGCTGGTTCCCTTCTTAATTGGCTGCACTCCTACCTAATAGATAGATCCTTTTATGTCGTGGTCAATGGCTATAAATCTGAAACCATGATCATAACCTCTGGTGTTCCGCAGGGTTCCCACCTTGGCCCCGTAATATTTATTATCTTTGTAAACGACCTTCCTTATTGCTTCTTTAATTCCACGCCATTCCTATTCGCCGATGATTTGAAAATGGTTCGCGTTATAGATTCTCTAGCCGATTCAACATTACTCCAGGATGACTTGAACAGACTTTTAAATTGGTGTAAGGATAATAATATGCAACTTAATGTTGAAAAATGTTCCCAAATTACGTTTACTCGTAAAGCTAACTCCATTGATTTTAATTACAGCATGAATGGTACGTGCCTCGGTAAAGTCGATATGATCAGAGATTTAGGAGTCTTTCTTGATCGTAAATTAACATTTATTCCCCACATGGACCACATTATTAAAAAAGCTTCAAAGACACTCGGTTTTGTGTTACGTAACGCTAAATGTTTTCGCAAGCCTAAAACTAAGATTTATCTTTTTAATTGTCTCGTTCGTACTATATTGGAATACTGCGCGGTTGCATGGCGTCCCCACTATGCAACACATAGTCTTAGGTTAGAGAGGATTCAGAAAAGATTTTTAAACCATCTTGCCTATTCTGCGGGACTAGACAAAAAAATTCGGAGCTACGCAAAACGTCTTCAAAAATTTAGCATGACTTCACTAGAAAAACGAAGAAATAGTATAGATTTAATTTTTCTTTTTAAAATACTTCAGAGTAAAATAGACTGCCCCCAGTTGTTAAGCAAGTTTAATTTTAACCTACCTCACAACTATCCGCGTCACCCTATAAAACTATTACGTCCACCATTCCGCAAAACTGTATCAGGATCCAACTCCCCCATCCCCAGAATTTGCAGGCTTCTTAATAATTGCGATCAATCAATAGATATTTTTTCCACAACACTTCAAAAATTCAAGCGCCAAGTCCATCAAAACTAACCACCATATTGACTTTTTCTTTTCTTTTCTGTCATCTTTGTATTTATTGTGTAATCTTAAGCTACCCACTGTTGTTGTAAGTGTTATTTCTGCACTATATTGTATTTTTTTTAATGTTCTAATTTAGTTTTTTTGCATGCTGTGTCTATCGCATCATATTGTGCACTATGCTTGTATCTTATTGCTTGTATTATTAGGATAAAAAGTGTAACAATTGTAGATAGGCCAATAAATAAATAAATAAATAAATAAAATAAAAAAGTTAGTACGCCCTTTCGGCGCTACAATTTATTAGTACTGCCGTTCCTAAGCCACTCCGAGCTTTGTGGTTTTCTGTATACTCTGCGTAACAGCTTCGATACGGGTGCTGAGCGAAGTTTCCATGAAACGTCCTATCTCTTGAATGAAAGGAGATGAATGCAATTCTGTGATGTAGTAGACAAACTTTGTCGGTGCTGGTTCTGTTTCAATAGGAATATTGTAGATGTTTTGTGGTAAAATAAGCTTAAAGCGGTGTGGATTTCAATTCAATGAAATAATTAATTTCTTGAGACTTTCAATTGTGCGTTACCGGCTCGTTGAAGTTGTTTAAAAAAAAAACAGTTTAAGAAATAGATTCTAGATTTTTTAAGGTATCATCTGCCTTGGTTTTTCTAACTTTGTTAGGGTCGGCTTTGTGTCTAAGTGGACGTAGCTGAATACAGTATTTTACAAGGACTACCGTGTCCTTTCTTCGCCACAAACACACATAAATAGTTACGTTATGATTATGAACCCCGATGGTAATGGAACCCAGATGCAATTAAATATCGATTAAAATAAATAGTCCCTATATATAGGAAAGCACCCAATAAATGTCCCTTTCATTTCACACGATATCCCAGTAAGAAATAACCTATTTCTATAGTCATTCAAGTCATTACTTCAACGAACATGAAATAGCTTTTCAGATTGAGGTCGAATGCTACAATAAAATAATACAATGGGACATTATTTTCTAACATATAACATAAAGGACCAGTTACTTGGATGACAATCTTAGCTATCCAGGAAAAAATATGTGAAACAAAGGATCTTGTTAAACAAACGAAGTCTGACGAAGGGTGAAAGATTTGGCAGATTCGTAAATGTGAATTCAGAAAAATATTTGTTGTTTTTTATTTAGAACTAGCTGTTGCCCGCGACCTTCGTTCGCGTGAAATTATTATAAAAAAATGTTACTTCCCTTTTTGAATCGGATTTTGTTAACAATTACGAGGGTTTTAATTTTTTTGCACGGACCATAATTATTTTTCTAAATAAAAGTAGTCTATGTTAGACCTTATAACATCAGCTATCTGCCAGTAAAAGTCCCGTCAAAATCGGTCTAGCCGTTTCGGAGATTAGCCGGAACAAACAAACAGACAGACTAACCGACGGACAGACAGACAAAAAATGAAAAAAATGTGTTTTTGTTATAAATGCCGTAACGTGTTTTCATTTGCCTTCAGTAAAAAGCTGTTATTTTGATATTATAAACAAACACTTCAATTTTATTTATTTGTAATGTATTTATGTAGTATTAAGTATGTATGTATGTATATAGATAAAATAAGTAATGCTTTACATTAGATAATATGTGGGTCTGATAACCAATCTAACCAAAGGGAATCGTGGTGTCAGTTGCGGAGTTGCAGAAATAGGGTTGCCAATTGTTCCGTGTAAAACACAAGTGGTGCCTGCAACCTGTTAGACTGGACACCGATCCCAAGAAAATCGTGAAAAGCAACAACACACGAGGAGGTCCTGGGTTCGATTCCCAGCTGGGGCAAAGTGTTATTGGGTTTTTGTGGCCTGTTGATGGCAAGAGGCCCCTATTACATGGGACTTAAACATAACTGACGAAATATGGGTGTACTATTAGGTACACCTCTGCCGTACCCATCGGAGATTACGGGCGTTATGTAATGTTAAGTGGGTACCTTCTAGCTCTAGCATTATTTTTCTCTCAGACCTGTTATGTAAGAGACATATTTTTCTACTTACCTCTGGTTGGTTCGAGCATTCGATCGGAATTGTGCTAAAATAGTTGGAAATAGCAAGCGATGTGCACACACGCGTGGCGATGTAATCGACTGGAAGGCGTGTGTGGTGTGTAGCGGTCTTCACGCACGGAAGACCTCAGGATTGGTCGGTATGTTTGACTGTCTGATATTTGTAGCTAAATTATTTCATACGTAGTTACTTTGTCTTTTTATTTTACAAAGTATATGATATTTTCAGGAGCCCTGGAGTGTTGGCTTTTGGAAGGCGTATGAGGAGCCGAAGCAAACTCGGGAAGGCTCGTTAAAAACTCGACTGAAATAAGGCATCTACTACAGTCCATCCCGGTATTCATAAAGTATACATATTAAGTAAAACCGACTTCCAAAAAAACACTAAATAAGTCTAAAATAACTTGACTTTCGGAAGTCGGTGTCTTTGTTTGTATCATTGACTTTTTGCCACCGACTTCCGAAAGTCAAGTTATTTTAGACTTTTTTATTGTTTTTTTGGAAGTCGGTTTTGTTTTCGCAGAAAGTTTTTTTATTTTACCCTTTTTAGTTGTAGTTTATCACACAAATTCTTGTCATGAATTAATTTTTACATTGTAACTAGAAGTTAGTTAAAGTACTCGTCAAGACGAATCATACGAGCCCAAACTCGATGGCTTTGCGTCGTTTAATTACAGAGTTCTTATGGCCACCTTCCAGCTCCATCATCAGATCAGCTCCATGTGATCATAATATTGCATTGTCTCGAGATATACACATGTGTGCAAAATTTCAGCTCAATCAGAAATCGGGAAGTGTGTCAAATTTAACTAGCAAGTATCACGCGACGTCGCGTGATTTACATCAAAGCGCCTTCACGCGACGTCGCGTGATGTGACAATTAACGTGAGGAAAACAACCAAATTCCTAAACCGATTTTGATGAAATTTCTATGAAACTAATTGGGAAGCTTATCTTTTCAGATGAAAAAAGATTTTTTCAAACCGGTTTACAAATGGCGGAGTTATGAGGTAACAAACATTAAAAAAGAAAAATAAATGTCAATTCGGTTGAATTGACAAGAAGTTTCTCAATTCGGTTGTATTTTTTTTTAATGTTTGTTACCTCATAACTCCGTCATTTGTGAAGAAAGTCGGTTAAAAAGGACCTCAAACGAAATCAATAGATCGCAGACCTCTTTACCAAAAGTCTGTCCAGATTCCTGAAGCGAAGCCTGACATTTAATGTCATGTTGTCAATTGGAGCCCAAATCCAGACTCCGTGGCTGCTACTGAGAAATTTCCAACCCAATTGCACTTTGTCCGACCTGAGAATCTAACCCAGGATCTCACCCACGAGGCAGACATACGAAAACCACGACAACATAATACAGCATACAAGGAGGTAGCATAACGCCATACTTTACTTATAATGCGTTTTCAGTACTATATTTATGCACATTCAGTACCAACTTTAATATAGCACTGTGTTAATTTATTTTAATCGGAATATACGGGGTGGAACGGACGCCGACGATGCTAAAATGGTTACCATGTATACAGTATATCATTCTGAACCCTCCCAAATAAAATTATTTCGTCGGTTATTAAAAAAAAAAACAGTTTTTTTCCTACAAACCTGTATATGGAACAGCTCATTTATTTTTAAATTGCCGATGGAATGCTTATGTACTGAATACCAATACGTGGTTTCAGTATCGGTGTCCCTTTTACCTTGTATTACAAAGAATTTAAAAATAGAATAGAATAGAATAATAATAGGTAATCTTTATTTGCGTGAAATAAAGATAGCGAAGTTCATGTTATTAAAACTTTACTGTTACTTCTATGCTATTTTGCTCTTAGTTCTAGTTGTTTGAGTAATTAAAATTCCTAACGACAAGCACACTAAGTAATAAAATAAGATTAAGACAGACCCAAACCCAACGCTGCTTGTTCAGGGTAAATGGAGGTCTAACTAAAAGTGCTTAGGGACCTAATGGGCCCAAATCACATTAGAAAACCGACCAAGAAGTAATTTTGTCGATAATAAAGTTAAATGGTTCACGTTGTTTGCGACGTAAAATTAGAAAACATTTCGCTCGTTTGCGACAAAGATGACATAACTCAAAAAAATAGATTTTTCGATGTTGTTTGTAGTTGAATACAAAAAAAAACTTTCTGCGAAAAAGAACCGCCTTCCAAAAAGACACTAAAAAAGTCTAAAGTAATTTTACCTTCGGAAATCAGTGACTTTGTTTGTTTTATTGACTTTTTTGCCACCGACTTCCGAAAGTAATATTACTTTTGACTTCGGCTTTTAGTGTCTTTTTGGAAGTTGTTTTTTTTTCAAATCATTTCATAAATGACAGAGTACCAGGGGCCTTAGTCTGCTATTGCAATAGTGTCAGAATGGTCTATAATTGATTTAATAAGGCCCCTAGCCCACGGCGTGTTGAAGCGCGTTCGAAACTCGTTTGACGTGCGTACAAAGGGTAATTCGTCTGCGCGGGGCCTTATTAAATCAATGATAGACCATTCTGACACTATTGCAATAGCAGACTAAGGCCCCTGGAGTTAACGGTAAGAATCATAAAAAATACAGCCGAATTGAGAACCTCCTTTTGAAGAACGTCGGTTAAAAATTAACGAAACTAAGTATTATTTATGTAACGAAATACGTATAATAAACTATTCATCTTTTGATAAAAAGTTTCTATACAAAAAAACATTGGCAATATAATGAAAATATTTTTAGTCTAATTTTGAGTTTATTGTCGCAAATAAGCGATTTATCAGATAAACAGCTCGTATCATATACCGATTATAAAGTTACCTAAGTTATCTGAAAGCCATTAGAACTCACTTTCACTGTTGTCATCGTCATCAAATATTTTTATCTATACCTACATCAAAATGCGTTACATACGGTTATAGTTTATGTTTCAATACATGCAGCCAGAAGCTGCTAGGATATAGATAGATAGATAGATAAATCATTTATTTAGTGAACACAAAAGACACAACACACGGAAGTACAATTAAATTATACAATTTACATGAATATTTTTGAAATACCTATAAAAAAACAAGGTGCCAATATACAAAAACGGAAACATAAAAAAAATGAAATGAAACCTGAAATCCTGAACCTGAATATGAAATCTGAATCATCCTCTGGCTAGATGAATAAATGACTGGTGCGTTAGTCTAGTGGTCGCGCTACTGCCGAGCATGAGGTCCTGGGTTCCCAAGTCGGCAAAGTGTTAATGTGTTTTCCAATTAATAATTTCTCAAAAACAGACACGGAGCCTGGATTTGTGCTCGGTTTATGGCAATAGGCTCACCCCCTAGTAGATAGGACTGAGATGTGCTGATCGGGTCCAGTTTCATTGGTAAAACTTTTCTTAAAACGAATTATTCCAAATGTACAACATCACATTACTTCGTGTAATTAGGTAGGAATTTTTCAACGCATCCTGGAAGGAAAGTACACTAAATACTCGATAGAAAATTTTACTCAAAGGAAATATTCCTTTATACTGAACTGAACTGAGGTCACAATACGATTTTCAATTTTCATCTGATCACACCTCGCTATTAAAAGTTACTGTAAATGAATTTCATATAATAATTTTGTGTATCCAACAAAATGGAGCTCATTTTGAGCAACTAATTAGTTAGTTTACACTTTTTTTTCTATCAAAATAAGCTATGATTTCATGGTTTTCCTTTCATATAATTTATCATGTTTGTTAGAGAGATTTGGTCCATAAGATTGACCCTATCGATTGATGCCATAAAAGTACAGGATGCTATTTATTCGGAATTCGATTCGATTCCCGAGTGTGGCAAGCGATTTTCAAAATCTTTGAATGCAGATTTATTTCTTTTTAATAATAAAGGAATGTTTCCTTTGAGTAAAATTTACTAGCTCCAGTATTTAGTGAAATTTCCCTCCAAGTGGCGTTGATAAATTCCATCCTGTATAATATCACTCCTCAATCACGGAAGATATCCCGTAAATGACATTGTAAGTTTAACACACCTGTGTTTTCCGAAGGATTTGGCAGAATTGTGGCTATAGTACACCATACCTTATAGCCCCCTTAGTGAACTCTTATTAGCTAAGCGAGAAATAAAAAAAAACATCAATGTAGGTAGTTGGTTATTTTTATCTACTTATCCTCTGTAATGTAATGTATTCTCAGAATATGTTGATGTCCTCTGATTAGTAATACGACACATAATCGCGTGTCAATCACCTATGACTTATCGGTTATCATTTAATACTATTTCAATATACTTTGCCCTAAAATGTGACACGACAATATTGCACTTATCTAAAATGTTTTGTTATGCTCACGTGGCATACTTGACAAGTTGTTTGCGTGCAATGTTTGTGTTTATTTGTTTGTCCCATACACGAGAATAGGATATTCTGTAATGTACGTCGTTGAGCTTTCACTAACTTTAAGTTTACAGGATCCGGCTCGAAGGATACGTTCCCCTTTGCGAGGATGCGTTGCGAAGTGTGCGTTTGAAACTAAAACCAATATTAACGTTGCTTCTTCACAGCTTGGGCTAAACTAGCTATGGATAGGTTAGTTTTACGCACATTCCTGGCTGCATATCCTCGCACTTCTCCGGTGGAAACGCAGCCAGAGTTAGGGCGTGTAGAGTTAGAAGCTTGGCTTTACATGAGATCTGATAACTTTTTGACAGTGCGAGGCCACATGGTCTCGTCTTGGCGACATTTTTCATTTATATTAAAATGTTTTTGCTGGGACTATGTTTTTTGTTTATGCTGTTGGTTGTTCAGGAAAGTAAATATTAAATAAGAATGTATTTTTTTTAAATACATACATAAGCTAACAGTAGATAGGTACATCACCAAATCAAGGTAATTTAAAGTAACATATATCACACATAAAAAGATACAAAAAAACAACAACAGTTTACTTTCCAAAAAATGTACGAGTATATTGTCATTCGTCGTCACCGTTAATATTATTTCCTTTATTTACTTTCTTAACATTTACATTTTTAAATATTTCTTTGCAAAACATAAATTAAAAAAAAAAACATTTAAAATAAAAATATATAATATAATTATTAGCTATAATAGGTTTATGACTGGTATCCGGATGGATACCAGCCATAAACCTATTTATTTGGCTTTTGCTCGTATGAGGTGATGAACGCCCTACGACGATAGTAATGAGGTACATATGGGGTGTAACAACAAAAAAAAAATTCAGGCTTTGTATGCAATCACAAACAGTTCACCCATAGCATTATAATTAAACACAACAACACCCGATACAGTTTTTAATGTTGTAACTTTGCTTTAAAAACTTCCATGTCTCCTGTACTTTTTAATGGATCCATCAGCACAATGTTTTGAGTGCTTTACATTGAGTGCTACCGTAAATCCTGATGATTATATTCACACCAAAAAAAAGTCTTTTCCCAGAAATTATTTTTACGCTGTGTTACTTTGCTGTGTTGTACAGAGTGTTTGCTTGACAGCTTCGTAAAGCTTCTGTTTACAGCTTCTATAGCTGCATATGCTCTCGAACCGATGGATTTTCTATCTTACAACTCTATAGAATTTTTTAAGTTTGTATTACTGTTCGAATCTAAACTGACAAACACTGTTTTAAACTTTCACGGTTTAATATCGGGAGCTCAAAATTACAGACAATCACGGAAAATATCTATATATATATATTTTTTTTTTAAGGCGCCTTTTTGGAAGAGAAAATAAATGTTTATTATTATATCCCGTAAGTGGCAGTTTATGTCTAAAACTGACAGTTCTACAAAAACAACCCAGAACGTAATGTTTTGAATTTATTGATTCTAAGACGGTGTTTTATTTAACCAACCACATTTATCGATGATTCGGAGAAAAGTGGTGATCTACTAACTTAATACACACTCACGTTAGTAGATCACCACACAAGCTAGATTCTCACATATTGCGTGAATCTAAGTGTAATTTACCTCGTAACCGACGGCGCTGTGTGTAATGTGGTAACATGTCTATTGAGCTATTGTTACGGAAATAGAAACCCGTTCGATACGGAAATGGGGATGTTTCTCGTGGTTTTCGACTTACCTGTCATTTCCGTTGACATAATGGAGACGAGAACGTTGCAGATATTTTTGTAAGCAATTTGTGTTTGTAGTTTTTATTGAAATTGATTTAATGGAATAAGTATCGCAGCTAAGTTAACAGTTTTGTATTGTTTTTGTCGTGTCAAATAGTCTTTAAAATACAAAAATTCTTGCCTTTTCATGGTTTCTTATAAGTAAAAAAGAATGGAATCCTTACAAGATCACTTCGATGTCCACCTGTCTGTATTATGTCAAGATCTTTTTTCTCAGGAACGCGTGGAGGTATCAAGTTGAATTTATATCAAACTACCTTTTCCCGCGGCTTCGCTCGTGTTACGTGTTAATTCCACGGAAACAATGCATACACGAGGATTACAATGCATTCACAGCTACTCCTTTTCGAATGCTTCGATTCATAAGATTACATGTGGTACCTGTGTAGCACTCACACTTGTAGAGTAACGATAAAAAATGTACGAAAGATGCATGTATGTATTTTTCATAAAGCAATTGTATCTTTCAATAAAAATCACAGGATCTTTCAAACGCCATGTCGAATGTATTTCTCGCGCAATTATGTAAAATACGAAAACGACAAGTTTTAAACATGTATTTCTATAAAATATAATACTGCCCCGTGGGTATTTTTTCCGTACATACATACGATTGAACACGTAAGAAAAAAAATAGGAATAAGTATGTATGTACTAGGATTTTTACTGAAACACTTTGGGTTACGCAGAGGTGTACCTAATACTACACATTAGGTACACCTCTGCCTAACTCTTCGGGAATTGTAGGTGTCGTCATTCATTATCATTTTAGCCGTCCACTGCTGGACATAGGCCTCCCCCAAGAAAGTGTCGCCACACTGGCCCTTTCCCGTGCGTCTCGCATCCAGTGGATCCCCGCAACCTTCACCAGGTCATCAGTCCACCTAGTGGGAGGCCTCCCAACGCAACGTCTTCCGGATCGCGGTCGCCAGTTCAGAACTTTTCGGCCCCATAGGCCATCGTCTGCGTCGGGCTACGTCGTCGGTAATCTTGGTTCTCCTGCGGATGTCTTCGTTTCTGGTTACAGACGTGATGTTATGTTATGTTTACATGAATTTTTGTTTTATTCATGTGACTTAAATTTTTTATTTTTTATTTATACCTATAAAAAAAATTATGTGTCTTTCGCAATTTTCATCGCTATTGTACGTATATTGACATCTAACAGGTAGCCAGAAATAAGTAATTGAACGCCACGTTCACATTACAGAAACGCTAATACCAATAGGTAGAGCCTGCTCTTCTAAGGAATCTCCCAATTCCATGATACCAGGAAACTCGACAGGCTTCAGATTTCCAGTATAAAATGAATTGGCAAGCGCGCCAGTGTGCAGTGGTGATATCACGCGACCTACTTACCCAGTCTACCCACAACACACCGTGCTTATACAGAGTCGGACGAGCTCGTGGCGAGGACGAGATGGAGTATCTGATCGCAGCGGAGTTGAGACGTCCCGAAACTGTATCCGATTCATTGTGCCCCGTGTTTTTGTGTCAAGTAAATTGTTGCTAAAAACGGTGTTTTCATTGCACGAAACCCATCTTCTGCCCACATGATGTACGAGCCTAACGGAATGCTGACCAATTCGACCTTTATATTTCCAGTAAATTCCTGCTTTCAAATAAAACATAATTACCTTACCTGGTATAGTTTAGTCAATAAAGCCCTGATGGCTTCAGCTGGGAGTAATTACGTTGAAGCCACGTGTTTCGGCTTTTAAGGCTAACGGCTCATAACACGTCCATATTGTACCGACGGCTTTATGTCACGCCTAATGACGTTTTTATTATGTTCTACTTCGTTGAGTGATGTTTGTTTTGACGGGGAATGGTGGTGAAGAATCATGTTTGTTTGACTACGTTTTTAGTACGGTACACATAAGATTTATTTTTACAAAACCTTAAACGCGCGATTTAAGAATTTTCACACCACCTGCTCGAAAATGTCAAATTATATGTCAAGCAACCTTAACCTAAAGTGAGTCATTAGTGGCCGGGGGCACAGCCGGTCAATAATGTTGTACTGGATTTCATTATGACCCGCTGGTCAATAATGTGATTTGAATTTGGAATCTCACAGGCTCAGCTAAATTGGCAGTATAGTACTAACAAACACCCTTTGGTGCCAGAAAGAGGAAAGCTATTCTCGATACCCTTACTACGCGTGGATGATATTCTCGATTAACTACAAAATCATAACGACTGCTCCTTCATATCGTTGCCATGTTTTCGAAGACATAATATTGTAAGAATAATTAGATAACTACGAACCATTTTTTAAAAGGAATGGAATAACATTAAAACTGGCATTAATAATAACAAATACCGTACCGCGCCATAATACCGTAATAGTAATTGGCTGTAACATTAGTTAATTTATTTTAAGTAAACTGCGCTAAGATTGCTGTGGCTGTTGTGAATAAATAATAAAATAATAAAACCTATGTATACTACAGTCGATTTATTACATTTTATCAAAAATACTCTATTTCACGAGCGTCTCCAATGACGTTCTAAATTCAGAATGCATACAGCCAATCATCCAAAACCATTCTACCAGCCCTGTATAAAGCTTAGTTTACACAAACGCCAGTTCCATGAGAGTGATATCAATAGACACACACGACAAAACCGTAGAAGAGACTTTTTTTTTGAAAAATGAATTGATCGTGTCTTGGCTACTTATAGTTCTAAATATGTTATTCTTACTGTTTGTTTATTTATTAAATACTTTGTTTTTCGTACTATGGCTATTATTTTCTCACAGTAGGTGTAAAAAGTAGAGTATCCTCCTCTGGGCTAAAGGTGTCTTTGCCTTGGGCTAGCTTGAATCCCTCGCTGCATTCAGGATTCTTGTATTAACTCCCTCGCTTCACTCGTGAGTTAAACTCTTAACTCCCTCGCTGCGCTCGGGAGTTAAATCCCGAATCCTTCATTGCGCTCGAGATTCAATATGACGCCCGTGACATAAGACACAACTTTAGCCCCTCGGTGCATAATCTACTATTATGGACTCTTTGAATTACTTGGTACCAATTGTACCACAATCACTAAATGTATTCAAAGCTGAACGTATTTAAAATTTTGCTCGGGTCTCTGTGTCATCTTCTAAAATTTGACCGGTTTTTATTTTACTTTTTATTGGCCTACAAATGTCGTCGCTCTGCTGAGTAGGATTCTCCCTTTCCCAGGTTCATCCAACTGACAGGAATTCAACAATGTTTTAAATTCGTTCATCGCTAAATGTTTGAATGATTCTTGCGTTCAAGCGGGCATAAGACTTAGTTCTGATACGATTAGATTGTTATCCAGAGATAAATCAAGAAAAACTTGCAGAATGTGTGTGAATGTGAATAACTAAACTAACAAATAAAATTACACAATGATATTCTATCATACATCACAATATTTATTCATATTTTAGTTTTTAATATTATTTAACATCTAAAAGAGTTACGTAAAATCTGTTTATTTACTTTGTGGCCATTATTTACATAGACTAACCAGCGCTGCCGGCATTGTTTTTACCAGAATATTATTTTACATTGTTTTGAATTGAAGCTCTTTCAGTAGCCACAATCATTTTGTAAAATGTATTTAAAAATACCAGTAGCAGATAAATGCAGGTCAGATAACCGTACAAACAAACTTACCCTTTCATAGACGTTTTTTTCCTAACCAGCTCTGTCCCACTCTTGGGCAAAGGGCTCCCTTTACTGTCCATTTCTCTCGAACCCGCGCGTCCTCGTTCCAGTTCCGACGGGGCCTGTCCAGTTCGTCCCGCCAGAGACTATTACGGCGGCGGTTATTAAAATAAAAATGATATTCACCTAATACCACCATTGTAGACTGAGAAAACAACATTTATGGTTATTCAATTTTATTTTCATTTCCTGGATAGCCTTTTCCCCAAAACGAACTTTTTTGGGGTTGACTTCGATTCAGTACACCTAAAGGAACAGATGTGATATACTAATAAACGTAGCGTGACCTTAAAGATCCCGTGTCAACTAGTCCTCACTTATCCCTATTAGTAGTTCCTTTAAGGGTACGTGCACTCGCTGCTCGGGAGCAGCGAGTGCACGTACCCTTAAAGGAACTACTTTAAGGGTACGTGCATTCGCTGCTCATGCAATCTACTTACTGATAATTTGGTGGTTTTCTAAACCCTAACTAGTGTTTCTAGTGAACACTATGTAGTTACAGCTGAGTAGGTCACTGTATTTTTCATAGTGTGAGTACTTTTCTGACTTGCACAATACAGTTACTGTGGAAAACAATACTCCCTGTTAAGATTGGTTGTCAGAATTGGTGGCTTGTGGCTTGGTGGCTTGGTGGCTTGGTGGCTTGGTGGCTTGGTGGCTTGGATCCGTAAAGACTTTAAGAGCGTTAACGATTTATGGCATTTCATGCAAACTGTCAAGTATTTTTTTTTTAAATGACCGAACTGATTTTAATGATACTTCGTACGTATAAGCAAGATACATAGCTCAAAAAAGTTGACAGAGAACTTTTCGAAATGTCTTTAAAAAAAAGTCACAAAGCCGAGTTCGTCGAGCCGTCGTTCAGGCGGGTCCAATCTAATTCAAAAATGGGTATCGTGCGCAGTAGTAAAATATCGTCGTCGTTATATCATAAAAAAACAATCCGTACGTAACTTAGTTCGAAAGCACTAGGAATCAAGTAAACAAACAATCGAAAATGCAGTAATGTCAAACTGTCAGTAAGGCAAAAGACATGTGATTCATACAGCCTACTATACGTTTTCTATTTAAAAAAATATTTAATTTTAATTAATATTGACATGCTTATATTATTTTGATTGTATTTAAGACGCAATTTATTAAATTAATGATAACTGTGCACTAATTCAGTAAAATACTTCGTTACGGATTATTTGACGGTTCTTGTTTGGCTGAATGTCACTAGCTCGTGTCGAATAAACACTGACCTCCAATAAAAATAAGAATGAATTAAACGGATATCAAGTTAAATATTATAATGATTCCTATATTTTTATACCCTACTTAAACAAACTTGAGAATTATTTCTTCAGACATATTTTATTTTAAAAACAATTAAGGACTATTTGTAGTTTTTATCCATTTCAACGAAGCATTTCAAGCATTTTATAGTCATTCAACTTTCTGTTTCTATGGAAAATCTAAAATCGGTCTAATCTAGTTGTAACACTGTTTTTCGAAAATATTCTCTGTCAAATTTTTAGAGCTATGTATTTTGCTTATGCGTATGAAGTTTCATTAAAATCGGATCAGTCATTTCGAAAAAAATATATTTGAAAGTTTGTATGGAATCCGTAAGTCTTTAACGCTCATAAAAGACCTACAAATGACCGCTTTCCGAGGCACCAAAACATAAGATACAACTTCCAAAAACTACTTCATTATTAACAATCGTTTGAGAGAGAAAAGTAACACATACGGAAGTTTTAATTTAATCGAAAAGTTTTTAACAATTTCAATATTTGCCCAGTACCGTGTAAATTCAATTTATTACAGTCCCCGTTTCCTTGTTATTATATTACGTTCCATGGAAATAAATGTTCACGCAGACCGGAGGGTGGAGTTTTTCGGTTATTAAGAGGGTCACGCAAACTTTCGTCTGTTTCTTTTGTTCATTTTATTTTGTGTAAACTGCCTCATTTTTGTTTTGTTAGAATTCAAAACATGAAAATGTGTGTTGATGCAAAACATCAGAAGCGCTAATTGGTTTGATTTTTGGTCTGTTTAATTTGAATTGAATCCTGGCTTCTGTTGCTCTGTCTGGCTAGATACTGACTCCAAAATCGACGTAAAATTTTATTTTACTTCTAATACCTCTACAACAAAAATAGTAACAATACATGAAAGGTGTAACAAGGCCCTTAGCGAACCCGAAAGGCACATGCTCTCCCCTCTCTATTTTTTTTTAATTCTAGACCATACCTAGGAACCTTCTAGTTACGGAGATATTGGGGGTCAAAATTCCAAGTTTTTCACAAAAAAAAATTATTCCATCTTTTTAATGTAAGATTTTTACATCAAACACCTCCACGAACCCGTAGTATTCAATGCACCCTTCACCACAAGGTTTTGAGTGTGTTCAAAATCAAAATCATAATATTTTTATTTCACATAGGCCTAGATGGGCACTTATAAAACATCGACAAAAAGGTGCACGGTTAGGGTTGGTCGTTTCCTATGGAGAAGAATCGGCAAGAAACGCCATGGTTAGTCTTTTCAAATCATCACATCGTTACATTAAGTCCTACTTTAAAACGTGACATTTCAGCCCAAAAAAAAGTTGTTTCCCAGCAATAATTTTTGCGAAAAGTTACTTAGTTTCATATACTTACAGAATGCTTGGTTGACGGCTTCATGAACACACATCCTGTATTTAGGAGACACATTTGTTCTCTGTCCAACCCTTCGACTAAAAACAGGCGTGATGTTATGTCCCTACCCTTTTCAAGTTGCGAAAACCACAGGAATTGTTAGTAGTCATTCTCCTAACTTTGGAGGTTGAGAGATAAGTAGATTACACTGCATAGATACTCACGGAATGTGAATATCACCCTTGGACATTGAACCCCTCATTATGACGGTATATGGAAGCTCCATGTCCAATAGTGCATGTTTGGCGGCTGATAAAAGGATGAGTAGGTTATTATCACACGAAGTGTGTAGTGTAGAACATTTATATTAGGAAACTAGCTGTTGCCCGAGACCTTCGTTCGCGTGAAATGATTTAAAAAAAATGTGTTTTCCCTGTCTAATTGCATTTGTTACCAATTCCAGGGGTTTTAATTTTTTTGCACGGCACCCTAATTATTTTTCTTAAATGAAAGTAGCCGTAGTTACTCTTTATAACATCAACTATCTGCCAGTGACAGTCCCGTCAAAATTGGTTCAGCTGTTTCGGAGATTAGCCGGAACAAACAGACAGACAGACAGACGAAAATTAAAAAAAGGTGTTTTAGTTATAAGTTCTTTCATATGCATTCAGTAAAAAGCTGTTATTTTGAAATTACAAACTGACACCTAAATTTTATTTATTTATATAGAAATAGACCTTTCATAATCTACTGGTCAAGTGATTTCCCACTTTTCAGTAAATTTCAAACTTGGCTCAGAAGTTTTCACAAGTAGCTAACCTCATAATCATATTTTCCTTATTCAATAATTATAAACTTTGTTCTGAAACCTATCTTATCGTATACACCAGCCTGACAAGAGATTACGTAAAGGTTTTATGTTGCGATTAAATTATGAAATATTTGTAGCAGGAAAATGTTGCCAAGTCTCTCCTGTTTTAATCAAAGTGAGGTAACAAAGGTCTCAGTGGCGCTCAGTGCTGGGCTCAGAAATACACCTTAAATAGTGTTATGTGGATGACAATTAGACCTCGGTATGGTAGTTTCTTGGTAGGGAAAACCTTTGAACTTTAATTTTATATATCAACGCTAAAGTTAAGGAAAGGAATTGTATTTGAATATTTTAACGTACAAAACGTAGAAAATTATTTCTCTTTGTTTTGACAGCTATATAACAAAAGATTATTAATTTCTGAATTATTAATAATGTATATTAGGTACAGTCAACGTACATCAACAGTGAAAATTCATTTCATTAAGTAGAAAAAATAAGTTGTGAAATTTTCTGATATAATTTTTCTTAAGGCCCTCATTTGTTATCTTTTATTACTCAATTCAATGGAGAATAACAAAAGGTAAGTTTGGAGCGTAAATAATGAATAGTCATTATTTGACTATTCATTTTTATTTCGTCTAGATTTTTTCGAAAAAATCTAGACCCAGTTTTTTTCGAACCCTTCAAATCTTTATAGTCGTGTTGTGTAGATCGTCGATCACTTTGTGGTACTTAGATAATAGCATGAAGCGTGTAAAATTATTAATTGGTCAGTAAGTTTGGTGATTTAGAAATGAAAAAAAAAACAATCTTTGAGTATACGTATTTAATCAATGTCTTTTATAAACCTACTATTGTCATCATCCTGTAGAACTCCACAGCCTCCCCAATCGCTCGCCTTTCTCGCATCTACTCGCGGTAACACTTATCTAGATGCTACACGCCAGCTTCCGAAGATCGTTGCTCCTGCTTATGAGTGCTCATTTACAGAGACGCGGCGCGTCGGAGAGGTAGCATAAGTAACAAGTTATCACAAGCCCAAGCACAAACATAATTATGGCAATGTACGATGTTGTTTACGAAGACGTGAGGCGTACCGCAGCGCGTGGTCCGGTGCGTGAGGAGCAGCTGCAGCGGTGACTACCGCGTCGCTTACACGCTGCAATATCCCCCGGCGGGCAACGCTGCGGCGCACGCGGCTTTGTAGGCTCGATCGATTTCTGGTTCGATTCAAATCGAATATACAATCATGTTCGTTTAACGCCGCGTGCGACGCTGCGGTGACATCTGCCATAATATGTTCATATTTGCGCGTGTGCCGCCGCGTTGAAGGCCGCGTGCGACGCGGAGGTGTCATCTGCAGGCAACGCTGCATTTCTAGCAAACTCGTGTAAAATCGCTTCTTCCGAAACGCTCTGATAAATCGCCATATGTTTGAATTGGAAGCCTGCTGCGCCGCACAACGCATCTTCGTAAATGAGCCCTTAGTGGTCACCACTCAAGAACACGTCTACGCCAACGGTCATTGGTTCTATTAATAATGGCTAGCACATTGCCACCTTCAGCTTATTTTATTCTGTGGTCTAACCATGCGGTACTTTGCCGGATCACCACGCTAACCTTATTCAGGCGCAGGTAATCAAAAAAATATACCTACAATCGTATACTAGATCACGGACATGTACTATAATCGTGAATCTCCTCATAAACAGACAATAATCGATACGTATTGTTCCCCTCTAGTTTACGTCCAAGCATTAGGATTTATGTTATTACACATCCGGCAGTGTCTGCTTCTGACGTATTTGGAACAAACTTCATGCATCATTGTCCGTTCCCGTTTTGGCCTTCGATGTTGGAAAATCAAAGCATTGTTAATCAAGCCGTGCGCCTGTCTAAACTGTGATTAGGGTTTCATATACTGAGCTTGGTTATTTTGAAATTCAAAAGCTGTAGAGTTTGTTTGTTGATAAAATATTTATTGTACTTTAATGGTGTTCTTTCCTAAGTTATAGTTAATAACAATAATTGCAAATTCAGTCCTGCTTTATGAAACGTCGCAGGGTTGGAATGCCTCTGAAAGTAGACCGATGACCTGGTGAAAGTCATGGGAATCCGTTGGATACGAGAAGCAAAGGATTTGGCCGTGGACGACCTTCAGCTGAAAGGATGATAAGAAATGATATCCGTTCGGCTACAAGCTTTCAATGAATCTGTCTGGTACAGTTTATGCTAGTAGAATATTGCCATCCAACAGTTCAACATTATTTTGTACTAGGGTACAACCTATTATTTTGTACTAGGGTCTCATTAACATTCTTTTGTCATTTTTAGTGAAAAGATTATTTTAGTATTCGATAATTTTGTACCTTTCTAAATTGAGGTCTTGTTATACATGTAGATGTTATCATTAAAATGAAACAGTGAGAAAATTTTGAAGTATATTTACAGTATATACAAACACTGACATATTACGAGTTACATATTATTTCATCCACAATTTTAATTTACATACAATTTAGTGTTCTTATAATATTTTAATTACTAGTTTTGCTAATGAATGTCTACAAAACATACAAATGATTTGTTTTACAACAAAATAGCTACATTTTAATGAACTGTGCTACTAATTTTCCATCTCGTTTCATTTAGATTAACAAGTTTTTATAAACTAAGGTTTGTGTTGCGAAGCAAAAAATGTTTTTTTTTTAATGTAGAAATTTTATACATTGAGAATTTTTAAACAATAAAAAAATGTTACTTACTTAGTAATATAAAAACTTGTTATCTTTCAAATTACGTTTCCAATTCAATGAACATTTAGCTTTTCACTATGAAATCAACACAGCTAATCATAGACTAATTTCTTAGTACTACCTTCAATTTAACTTTTCTTATTAACAATATTTCAATGGTGCTACTATGTATTAAAATTACCTTCAGATGTTTTGAATTGTTTAATACATATTTAAAATATTTTATATCAGAGAACTTGGTATATCATGTGATTAACTTGTCAGTTGAGTGAGCGCAAACCCCTTACCTCCACAGTTATGTTTTACCTCTGACTTCACAAAACAAGTAATCTTTATTCTACTTATATGAAGGCTGCTATTGGCCTGTTTCTTTAAATGCAAAGCAATTGTAAAAGTATTGTAGTTATATTTTTATTTCTTTAGTACAGCCGGCATAGCATGACCATTGACCACCGTACATACAAAGAATCGAAAAAAATTACAGATTGGGGAAAGATTTCTATCGTCGTAAGCATGGCGATGTTAGAAATGTAGAAAAGAAACGTTTCTATTTTTCATTGACAAAAGTCTACAACGTCAAGCATGGCGACAATTTTTCTCTACTTTTGACACTTGGGGAAGAAATTTATTTCTAAACTAATGTCAAAAATAGTCGCGTCGTACCTAGACAAGAATATTTTTATAACTTGTTTTGTGTTGTGTTTGTTGATTTTAAAAACATGTCTGGCTCCTACCGTCGCCATATACCTACTCAGTTTTTATGCAGAGAAGAATGAAAGAAAGGCCAAGCGGAGCGCTGTACGAGCTTTAACCGGGGTTTTAGATCTCCCTGAAAACGAGTTCCTTGAAAACTATAAGATTACCAAAGAGATGGTGCAATATTTGTGCCCGGAGCATATTTTATATATGTTAGCGTAGGATTCTTAGAATATCTACATCACTAGCTACTTTTCCGTTGCTAGGGAAACACATTCTATGTCTTTGTCTTCGAAGAAACTCGAGTCTGCGGGTCGCCGCATGCTCGGGCAGAAGACATGTCGAGTTGTATAGAAAGAGTTTTGATGATTCTTGTTAGAATAGAGATATAATTGCCATGTTACGCGGGTAGTTGGTGATTTGTATGACACATTCAAAAACATCAGTTAAAACTAACAGAGCTGTCGGTAGTTGCTCAGTGAACGTGTTGCACGCAGCACATAGCTTTGAGCTAGTTTTTGGTCTGTAGCTGACGAAGATTGGCAACAGCTTGCTGGCAACTTATGTATCAGCATGTCAGTAAAACTGATGATTTAAGCATGGCGATAGCGACCATTGACTCATCTAAATTTATTAACGTTTTCATTTTTAAAAACAGCAAGTCAATCGACATTAATTCAACATTTCTACCAATGAAAAAAGATTTGGTGTTTATTGTTTTAGTTCGTGCAAATATGTAGATATTAGGGAAAGAGCAATAGCCGCTACATCTATAGGTACAGGCTATCGAGAAGCAAAATTGCCCTTCCTTGCTGCTTTAAAAGTAAGCTCGTTTTTTAACAAGTTTTATGATAAGTGTCTACTTTAACATAAAACAAGTTTAACCCAACGCCACAAGTTTTCAGCGCTTTCGTCTTTATCATTATGATGAACAAGATTTATTGTATCTTTTATATTTTCTGAACGCTGACACAAGCTTTCACAGAATTTGTAAGCGTTAAGCTTACAAATGAAGCGTCAGAAGAAAATCAAAAGGATCAAACGTTTGTCCTAGTATAAAAGAAAGTACCTAAGTTTTATTTTTGACGCAATTTATTTTATAAGTAAAGCTTATAATTTTGTGTAAAATAATAAAAAGTTTTAAGTTTTGCAGAGCAGCGGTGGCTCAGTGGTGGCGGCGCCGACTTACGAACAGTAGCCAGTAGGTCACTGTCCGAACTGTCCGTGCAGTATACTGTGTCTGGTTCGAACCCTTCCAGGCGCATAACTTTGTGTAATTTATTTCATCACCACTGCTCTCAAAAACGGTGAAGGAAAACATCGTGAGAAAACCGGCATGTCCTAGAACCAACAATTTGAAGACATGTGCCATCTACCTAACCGCACTAGGCCCGCGTGGTGGATTATAGCTCATTCCCTCATCTCATAGAGAAGAGGCCGTGTGTCGCAGCAGTGGGAACATTATATGCTTAGAAATATGGACAAGTAAATTATTTTCAGAAAATCACCAACGATTCATGCATGAAACCGAAACGCCCTTGGTTTTTAATATTCAATTTTATTTAAGTCATTTTACATCATCACGTCTTCGGAGTTTCACTAGCTACTTTCATTTGACTTGTTTAATAATAATAATCTAAACACACATCTTTGAATTTAACCATATAATGTAACTATTTGACAGTTCCAAAATTATTTTTAAGAACTTCATTAAACATTGTAACAAGAATTCAAAACATCTGCGGTATACAACTTTAGATAACTTTGTTAAAGTGCAATGACTGATGAAAATCTAGTTTATGTCTTGTCGAAAGACTGAGAATCAATTTAGAGTTCAATGAATCTATTCCACAAAGTTTCGATTAATAAAGATAGAAAGAAAAGCTTTGGAATTGATACCAAAAGGATAAATGTGATGGCTGTCACTTACCCGTATCTTGTGATAAGCACAAAATCATGAAATAATTTGAAGCAACTGTTTCAGATTTTTCAAAATGAAATGATACTATTATTTTAATGGCAGTTGAAACGAAATAAGTTAATATCTGAATTACTATTACTGATCACGAATCTATACTGAATACCATAAATTGTGTTGATAGTAAATTACAACAAGATGCATAATATAATTCTGCACCTGCAGACGATGTAAGGATTAGAATATTGCACTGTGTAAACAGTAGTAGATAAGATGAAAAACTTTACAAATCGATATTACTAATCTTAAATCTACCACTACTAACACTGACTACAATTTAGTAAGCGTAATATCCATTCAGGCTTCATGTGTCGGGGAACCGACTATTCTTACGATTATCAGAATCCTTACAATAGTAAAATACATTTTAAAATTTCCTCCTATTGTATGACTAGATGCAATGCGTTAACTTCAGACGATTTTCGATTGACGTCGTTTGTTTGTTTAGTCTTCTTACGCCTTCGAAATATACACTTATGTAATAATCCTAATTAGTAAAAAGTTAATTTAGTATTTGGAATTCACAAACGCAAATACTCGAGAAAAAATAAAAGATATTTGGTAATCTTCCAAAACGTGTGTGCTTTAATAATATTTGTATACGAAAATTGAAGTATTCCTCGGGTGGTGTTTACCAGACATACACATTTGCCCTCGCGAATTACAAATACTACAAAATAAGTGTCAACATTGGTTTATATTTGTATTCCGTACCTTTATAACAATAATAATTATGAACAAGTATGCCCTAAGCTATGACTGTCGTCTTCTGTCTATACAACACACGGCTCTTTTGAGATTTTCTGTAAAACCACTCTTACTAATTTGGACCTCCGCCTTGCATTTGACAACTGCTGGTTTCTTCACTTGTGTGTCAGTCTTGTCACCCTGGCCTGTATTGTCTAGTTCCTCGTCGGATCACGTGTCCGAACCTGGGTATTTGACGATAAGATCCAGCTCTTCATCACTCGGCTTCACAGTTCGCACTTCTGTTTGTCCTTCGAATTTCTTCGGTCTATCAAGTTTGTTTTCGATATTGACCAGGACGTCAGCAACGCATCGGTGGTCATCTGGAGAGTTGACTTCGGCGTCGCCTCCGGGTGCTTCATCTCCGTTATTGTTCTGCTTGTCTCTTTCTATTTCAGCTTTGATGTCTTCTTCTTCGCTAGTTTCTTTCCCTTCTAGTATCATTTTATGAGTGGCTTCTTCTGTCACGCTGTCTGTTGGCGCCTCGTTGATGCATGAATGTGTGAGTGTGAAAGGTAGTTTGAGGGACAAATCTCCGCCCATCGCGCTGAACGTAAGCTTCACCTTAACGTAATATGACACGTATATCGCGAACACATTTCTGTCTTCTGGCGTGTTGTTGCTTAGTACTGTGGACGCAAGACTGGCGCCTGTTTTCGAGTACGAATCTTCGAGTGCTATCCAATTTTTGGTAATACCTGTGAACAATTTCGTATGTTGATATAACGAAATAATATTTTTTTGGACACACTGGCTTATTATAGATGCTGACATGATTATGATTTCTGGGGAACATATTACTGCTTGGTATGTTCGTAACTTAGAGCTAGAATATTAGTAAAATCAATCTCACCTCTATGCGGTGTAAGCGTGTACGTGTCAGTGTAGGTCTGGCTTGGCAGGACAACATCATTGCCCTTCACCAGAGCAACCACATTCTTGAACTTCCCGTTGGAGAACATGCATACATCCACATGTTGAACCACCAGAGCCTACGAAAAATAATAATAATAATGTTCATTCATACAATTTTGTCGGTTAAGAACATGAAATGTAACAAAAATGGACAGTCATCCGAATGGTCCGCTGAGTGAAGTTGTTTTTATTAATTGGTGTTTAAAACCGACCAAGTGCGAGCTGGACTCGCGCACGAAGGGTTCGTACCATTACCATTAAAAATAAAAAATCACGTTTGTTGTATGGGACCCCCCCTTAAATATTTATTTTATTCTGTTTTTAGTATTTGTTGTTATAGCGGCAACAGAAATACATCAACTGTGAAAATTTAAACTGTCTAGCTATCACGGTTCATGAGTGACAGCCTGGTGACAGACAGCCAGACAGACAGACGCACTTAGAAATAGGGTCCCATTTTTCTTAGGTACCTAGGAACCCTAAAAATAGCATGAATTTGGCAATAACTGTGGCTAGGGAAATAAAGTAGATACCAGTATCTCTCTTATTTCCATTTCCCAAGCCACAGTTATTAAGCTTTTCATAATAAGGGCGTTAAGAAAATGGATGAAATTTTCCGGTTGCGGAATGGAAATTGCACGTTTAGTATGAAATAGCGTCATAATTAAACTTCGCTTCACATTAAGGGCGACGTTGTTCGACGCGACAAGCGTTAGTAATGCGCGATCTAATTAAATGTACAAAGCCTGCTTACAGTATTTGTAACTAAGCAAGCTTGTTACGGGTCCCCCCGTAGCCCCCGGTTATGTAAGATAAGATTGAGAAACAAGAATTTTAAGTGTGAGTCACAGTTTTTTAAACTACGTTAATATTTATAAGTTTTAAAAAAGTAATTTGCGATTTAGTGACGACGATTTTAACACGTGTGATGTAACTACCACGTTCACTGATAGTTGACTTTTCAAGCTCATTAAGCTATAATAAATAGTAGGTAAGCTAATAATCAGTAAGCAAGTAAGCTCAGCAAGCTTTACTCAGGGCTTATGGGTGAACGCCAGTGAACTCGATAGTACATCAAAAGCAGTAGTTTATAAAAAAACATGGGTTGGTACATTGTCTTTAAAAGCCTATTAATATTTAATGGCACGTTTGGTAGCTTGAATACATGATCCAAATTTTTATTTTGTTGCTTCGCAAGGTAAGGTACAAAATATGTAAAAAGGTATGTAAAACAAATGATCAAAACTGATCCTTGTTGCTTCGCAAGGTAAAAAGGTATGTAAAATCATCCTGTCAAAAGTTGACTTCCCTACAACCTACAAGCAACGTAATGTCGTACATATTTTTCTGCGTATTTTATCACAGATTCACTCTCCGTGCGGTGACGCGCGATAACGTGTAATTTGACGCGAGTTGTGAGGTCGCGTCTGGGCTATACCTAAGACGCGATAAAATGTGATTTGTTTAGGACGCTCCGTTACTCATGTCATGATATGTGAAGCTCCATAATTTTTGGAGTGATATATCTGAAATGTTCACATCATTATATATTTTTTTTTACGTTCGTTTTACTTTGTCAATATGTAAGTATATGTACGTTAATTAGTATACGCCTAGGTACAGATGAAAGGAAAATCGTTTCCACTTTTAATATAAACTCAACCTAATGTACATAAACTTAATTAAAATAATCATCATGCGCATACAACTCTTGAGTTTATTAACACAATTCTGTGTAACTAAATCAAGGACAAATAAACAGACGTCTTAGCATAACAATGTAAACTAAGTAAATGATGAGGTTCATTAAGATCATAATACGATTGAGAGCTGTCTGGAGGAGCTTATGATTGTTATCAATTACATGCGCAACATTTGACCACTAACGGTTTATTAAGCTTTGGGAGACCTGTTTACACTTTGATTAGAGTAAATTAATAATAGATTTAGTACGGATCGTTGTATTAATGTTTGACTCGGTATTTTCACATAAAGAACTTCTATAGTCGATTTTTAACGATCAACAGGTATGATTAAACTAGATTGAGTAAATGTATAGACAACAGACAATCAGCATCTTATTAGACATAACATCACGCCTAGGTAAAGCTGTACCCTAAATTATATAGACATTTCTTCCGAAAATCGTATTTTTGTAAGCAAATCTATAATAAACTGACATAACTTATTGATTGTAACAATCGTCCAAAATCTTGAAAATCTGAAGACATGTTTGGGCAGACCTTAAATTGAGTGTATTCTACTGTAAAATTGTATCATTTTCTTCCATTCCACTAAAATTACTATGCAAAGAGAATATCGTTTAGTGTAGTCTTCAAGAAAAATAACATTCGTATTTTTCAGTTCATGTGCTCCCAAGAAAAATATGAGCATTTTCTTAGAAATACATATAATTTCAGACTACAAAGGATAATAAGTTCAATGTTATTTCATAATTAGGTTCAAAACTCTTTAAAAGCTCTTAAAAGACCCTTACAGCTACAAGGTTGAGCTTTCAACACGTGGTACTCAAGTAATGTAAAATTGCTTTCAGAACTTGCTCTGAAAGTTTACTCGTAAACGTTTTTCATGCGGGTAGTTTAAGAAAATTTCGTCCCAAGTTTACAAAGTGTAACGATTATTTGTTTTCAGGACGTTCAACTTTTTTCACGAAAACTTTGTATATCTTACTCTCATTGAGTGAGAGAGGCAACATCAGCATTTTTACGAATATTGAGTACCTATGACAATGATTTTCTATGACGTTGCACCAGGCAGTAGGCATTACTTTAATTAGTTTGGAAACCTGAACAATAATTATGCTGATGGGTTTTGCTTTGTTTGGCTTGTAAAGGTCATTTTACCATGTGGAATCAGGCAAATTCTACCAACAAATTATTATATTATTAATATTATATGTTTGACGAAAGTTGAAGAAAATGTCTTTTGACACGGCACATTATTTGACGCTCGGTGCTTTTTAGTTTCATTTACAATTAATTTCACTGTTTGATGAAAAAAAAATAGGAAATTATAATGCCGCATCATTTCCATTTCAGATTTTTAAGTTATTATTTTTATTAACTTACCATAAGCTCATAATGTTGTATTTTTTTAAATAATATACCTTAATTCGTCGCACAGTTTTCGACGAGTGATTGCCGACGATAACACCAACTCTGATGGACTCTCCGTGGGAATACGTTGGTTTGTCCAGCCAGGCTTCTAGTTCCACTCTATAGAGAGAAACATTTAAAAATGAGTATAGGAATAAAGTTCTGAACAATGTTCCATCCGGCCGTAAATATGGCCCATTTGGATTTGTACAGTGTCGTTTCAGTCACTCTATAAAATATGCTTCATATTATAACGCCCGAATACTTTGTAGGTTGTCATCGCTTCCACAAAAATGAATTGTCCAATCTACCTCTGAAAGCGCTCTGTACTTCAAAAATATGCTTAAGTCTTGTTGAAAACCAAACGTGTATGAAAATAATTTGTTACTTGGCTTTATTTTAGACTTTAGGTGACCTAAAACCAAAAGTAATACCTAATTTCGTTTCTAGATTACATTATAAGAAATAAATAAAAATAAAAATGTGACCTTAATTTGACATTCTCACTTCTACCGTGTTCTAGCTTTCTGAGAATATTAGCTCATACCGCTAAGAAGAACAGTATTTGAAGTACCGTACCTAATTTTTTTCCAGTGGTAGGCCTGCTCAACTTTTTATAAGAGGAACACGATGAAAGCAAAGATAATTTTAGGTATACAAACATTCATTTTAGCAAGTTATTTTTACTTTAGCAATTTATTTGGGTAATTAAAGTTAGGTATCAAAAATAAGCTGTGTAGTTCTATCTTCTGAAAATCAATGCTTATTCCAGTTTAACCTTTGGGCATAATTAATGTCATTTGAAGGAAACCTCTCGAGTCACAGGGATTTCAAAAATTTACCATTTATATTACACTAGAAGCCCTGAAAGGCGGAATATTTTCGTGAATTGTGGAACCTAACGAATGCCATATTTTCCGGCAGGCGTTGAATAAGTTAGCAAAAGCCCGAGTTTTCCACCAACGTTGTCTACAAAATGGACCTATTAGCATAATTGCACAAGTGAAAGTAACGATTATACAGTTTAAAAGGGGAGTCGTTTTTAACTTGCAAGTTTGCGAAAATTAAGATTTTCTTGTGATTTGAGTAATTGTTCTGATGTAGATACGAGACAATTTAGAAAGCCTATTTTGGGGTCGGCTTCAAGTAAATAAAACCAGATAAACGGTCAAATGTCAGAGGTATTTTTATAGAACAAACAATTAATTTACTCAAACAGGAGAGGAAAAATAAAGGTGTGATATGTGACCTCGTTCGAAGTCACGTATTTAATCCCACCTTTAGTATCAGAACTCACTGAAAGTTTGCAGACTTGCAGCAGGTACGTACGTGAGGAATATTTAATTCAAACAAACTATCTATCATAAAAACAAGTAAGTAAGACAAATGATTCGAGCTTTGATAAATTAAACCATGGAGTTGTTATCTCACCTTCCATCTGACAGCAGGAAAGGTTTCTCGACCGTCGCCCGCGGCGGTTGAACTTCTGAGTTTTCTGAAACAACACAAAATTTTAACTTTTCCTTTTTAACCCTTCAAAGGGTATAGTCAACTACAGGGTTATGTAAACAGGTAAAAACACTCATATTATATTTCCATTACACTGTCAGCTAAGTCAACCATAGTATTAGGTGGGACATGCATAAAATAACTTTCCACTTCACTACATAAGTTTTTGTTGTTTCTTACAGACTTTTTTACTTTAATATGTTCAAAACACGAGGACAGTTGGCAAGTTAATTCAATGGACGGCTCACATGGTTGGCCTTAGGCTAATCTCGTGTACGAATACACTTGAAGACCGTGTGAGGATTTTCGCGACTTACGAAACTGACTCGTAAACTCGCCTCGTGTCCGAAACCAATAGCACACATTAGTGACGTAAGCGATTAGGATACTGAAGATTATCTACTTTGAACATTGAAAATGAATAGTTTTCTTTGTTTGCCTGTATGTACCAACCTACCGTCTATGTGGTATTTAAGTTAATCTCAAGTTTCATAACAGGTGAAATAAGCTCGCGCGACAAGTTGCTAGCGTAATTATGTTGTTAGCTCTATGCTTGCTAACTTCTACGTTAATGCTGAATTTAGACTGACACGGTATATGGAATTTAGAAGGCTTTCGAAGTAGGTTAAAGTCATTTTAAGATGAAGCGAGCTGTAAACTTTGTTTGATTGTATGCAAATTAAATGGAAATAATAAATGTTTTGATCTATCGAAGCTGAACAAAGGAGCACGGAATCGTCGTGCAGGCATCGTCTTCGGAGATGGAAAAACTATAATAATATTTTTTTTTTTAAATATTTTTATATTTTTAA
The DNA here is from genome assembly GCA_947578425.1 of Eugnorisma glareosa. Lineage (NCBI taxonomy): Eukaryota > Metazoa > Arthropoda > Insecta > Lepidoptera > Noctuidae > Eugnorisma > Eugnorisma glareosa. Next base: position 19,139,231 of record OX387959.1, read on the forward strand.
ATGTTTTTATATTGTTTTTTTATAAGAAATATTTAAAAATGTAAATAATTTATATAGAAGTTAAATAAAGGATAAATTCGTGATCCCAAAAACGTTGAGCGCACTACTGTCACGGATATTCTAAGTAAGGTCTAGAGATGATTTAAGAATCGTAGTGTATATATGGAATGTGTTGACAATGCCGCCAACTATGTAGTACTGGCCGCCGAGGCATCCCGCCGAGAAGTAATAAGCCAAAAAACATTTTATTTATCTAGCCATTTTTATTCACAATGATTATAAACTAATGGTAATTCAACGGTGAGGCAGAAAATATTGTTGTGATTGACCACCCCAGCAGAGCGTGGGTGTCAACGACGAAAAATTATGAATACCAACAATCGGATAAAAGCCACAAAAGTTTTATTGTACCAATTTCAACATTTCAACATAATACGATTATAAAGGACTGAAATTAATTTCGGAGGCAACTCAATTACTGACTTACCGATTTCCTCAGGTTTTGGTCGGCAGTTCTCGTCTGATTCCATTTTCGTTTTATTTCTCAGCCTGCGAACAAAGTTTACTGTTATTTTTATGTGTATATAATCAATTAATCATACAAAAAAATTACATCAGTGTTATAGTTAAAACTTGTCCCCACAAAACAGTATCCCGGTTTGCCTGTGGGAACAAATCATCGATCAGAAAACATTAGTATAATTTGTGGGGATGGTTTGATTAATTATTGGCTTAAGTTGGGTAAACATCTAATAGGCGTTTCTAGCTAGCCTATGTCGTTTCCCACTGCTGGGCAAAGAATTCTCCTTTCTCCTTCCAAACCTTTGACTTGTGCAATTATGGGATGTTTACCCTGCAAACGTAACCAGGTTGAAATCTATACTAATTATAATAATATTATAAAGAGGTCAAGTTTGTGAGTTTGTGAGGTGGTAATCTCTGGATCTACTGATTTTGAAAATTCTTTTAATAATAGGAAGCTTCATTATCCCCGAGTGCCATAGGCTATATTTACAACGTGCCCGTGGGATAATTTTTGACCAAAACGCGAGCGAATTTGGCAAATTCGCTTTTTTTAGTTCCGTTTCAGTACAGAGATTAATAAATTAATGGTAATATTTTAATCCACTCTCTACAGTTTAAAGTTCATTGGACATTGGATTGTCGAAAGCTTTTGTTTCATTAATGCTAACCCAATTCGAAATCGGTACGGACCTTTGAATCATTTATCTGCTCTGAAGTTTTTAAGCGGCTGATGTCGAGAGCATGAGAAGTTGATAAAATAACAGAAGTTAGTATTATTAACCTTTCGTATGCCGAGTATATAGACACAATTAAAAACCTATTGTGTCTCGCGTGGATCTACGTTCCGGCCACACGAAGGGTTAAATGAGGAATGAGGTAGGATTACGAAAATTAGAAGTCAATCAGTTTTTTTTGCTCCAAATAGAGTTAAGGGAGAACTGTAATTAATGGATAAAGTTTATAGATAAAATGTTAGTAGAAAAAGTCCGAAATCCAGACGTCGAAAGTAGGCACATCTTTCTTATTCCCAAAGGTCAAATCACAAAGGAAAGGTTGTTTATAATTAATTGATTCAAATAAAAACCCACGAAGATTACTAAGGCAATATATAACAGCAATTAAAAAGCAATTTTCTTTCATTATCAACGTCGTTGGTGAGAAATAAATTTTATTTAAAAACCATTTAGGGAAAATAGAATAATTAATATGCGCTCCGATGCCAATATGTTTGTAATTACACTGACTGTAGTTATTGAATATTCAATGAAATTTCCAATAAGGACTAAAATAATCTTTATCTTTACAGAGTATAAAACTAAGTCGCTCCCGCTGTTTGTACGCTTAGATTTTTTTAAATATGCAATAGATTTGAATGCAATTTTTCAGCAATAGATAGAGTGATTTAGGAGGAAGATTTATACTTATTACATTGCACCCGTGCGAAGCCGGAGCCGGTCGCTAGTTAAAGTATAAATCAATTTTATTGGCATTGCTGTAGATATAGACCTTGGTAGAACTGATAGTCAGAGTTTCGGGCAATATATGAATTTCATTAAAAAATAACTGAGTGCGTGTTAATGTTTTCATATGATATAAAAAATGAGATTGTTACCTACATAGTTTTTCTAATTAGTCGCGTGGATTTTAAATAATTTAATCATTTTGTTTGAGTTTAATTTATCTTATTTACAAACACATTATTGGAATACTGTGTTCTAACCTAATTTTTTGGCAGGTGTCAGAATGTCTCCGCAATATTATTCTTCATAGTAGATTATGACCAAGTGTTTAGTACGGAACTAATAAGTACTAAGTAGTATTAAAACTGAATAACGCTTATAACTTACAAAAATCGCAATGAATTGTTTCGAAGAAGCAATTTGAAACAAACCAGTACGTGAAATATCGCGTGAATAAGGCTCTGTTGCTACGCACCGCGGCGTAGGTGGCGCACGTAGCTACACGCCTACGAGCATGATCATTACGATAAATTAATAAATTGCTAAGCTCTCGCTATGCCCCCAAAATAGTTAAATGTTTATTAAAACAACCCCTACAGAAAGGTCAGGTGCTATAAATAGTACCGGCGCGGCGGCGTGCGTGTGTGTGACCAGGAGTATGAGTGTGGACGAAGCAAACGGAGTATGCAAGGATCTTAGCAGACGACAGTCTGTACTTTCTGCCTAACCCGATGGGAAGAAGTCTAGAGTGTACGTTAAACAACACTAATAAAAACTTCGTCACTACATAACATTTTCTTTTTTTAGCTTAATTTGTAATATTTATTTAATGTCAATATTATGTATTCCATATCACCGTATAGGTACTGTACGATACGCAATAACGTAACTCTTGCTTATCAAAATTGTAATTGTTACAATAGCTTAATTTTCTATAACAATATTTCCATGATAAATTCTAGTAAGCAGAATATGTAGAACCTATTTACCTTTAACATTTCAATGTACCATATTTAACCTAAAAAATAAAGATAATTCTATTCTATTCCTTCATCATCACCATCATTTCAGCTGAAATACGTCCACTGCTGGAAATAGGCCTTCCCCAATTGTCGCCACATTGACCTGTCCCGTGCGGCTCGCATCCAGCAGATCCCGGCAACCTATTCCTTAGACCAAAAGATTAAAAACCTTGTGACATAATAAATGCACGCAATTTTTACAGGAAAAGGTTTCAATAGACGCTGAAATGAATACAAATCTCCTACGACCGGTCTGAAAGAGCAATCTCCAAGGCAATGAACCGGCTCTGGTATCCGCATGAATGACTTTGGGTGAAGCTAGAACTTTATTAGAAATCTGTATGGCTAGCGAGACTGGACGCGCTCTTTGAGATGACAATGAGATACATAGTTTGGGGCCTCTATACTGAGCAATAGGGATTTCTTGTACAATGTAATTTGTTGCTTTTCTGCAATATTAAAAGGAAAATTAACACAAAACGTAGGTGACAATTGTTGGATTGGTTTTCTAAATTATAAACAGCCCTAAGTTTAATTTTATTAAGGTTAATTTCTTAAGTTTTTTTTTTTAATTTTAAGCTTTTGCCTTAAGTTTAATTTTGATGCTTTCGAGTTTTCTCTTTCCAGACTTTTCTCCATAAAACGGGTGTATTCCATTATATGTTTTAGCGATGTGATTTTATCTTCGCTTGACTTTTTATTTCTCATTGCTAAAATTACGGTCTATTTACACACACACCCATTCATTCCATTCCATTTTTTTGTGATTTATATTTTGTTCTTACTATAATAATCACCATAATCTCATCTATTGAGCCTATCGCCATCATCCGTGCTCTAATCCAGACTCCTTCCGATTCCGACTCCGAGAAATTCCTGATAGAATAACATAATTCCCGACCTTTGAATCGAACCCAGGACCTCATGCTCAACAGTCATCGCTTGCGACCACTGGACCAAGGAGGCAGTTGTCCGTTCACTAGTTTTTGCGTAAAATAATAACAAACATTTCCATTCCTCAAATTTTCGTATTTAGAGTAGTACTTAGTGAGGTGAATTATTCATACTATAAAAGCTTATCTTGTCTTTAATGTTTAATACCTTAAAAATACATTAATCGTACTTTAATATTCATTTCTTTGGACACAAGGAAAGTTTTAAAAACTGTACTTAAAGTAGCATTATACATTAAGGATGTAACAAGACCCGTAACGAAGCCGAAAAGCACTTGTTCTCCCCGTCATTGCGATATTTTTTTTGTTCTAGGCCATGTCTGGGAACCTTCTAGTTACGTAGACATTGTGGGTCAAAGTTCCAACTTTTTCACAAGAGTTTTTTTAAATACATGTTTTTAATGTAAGATTTTTACTTTAAACACCTCCACGACCAGGAACTATTCAATCCATCCATCAGCACAATGTTTTGAGTGCGTTACATTGAGTCCTACCGTAAAACGTGATTTTTCACCCCAAAAAAAAGTCGTTTCCCAGCAATCATTTTTGCGTAAAGTTACTTAGTTTGATAATGCTTGGTTGACGGCTTTGTGAAGGGTCACGTTACACCCTGTATAATAATTTACCTGTTGTTGTTTCATGGAGTAAAGTTCCATACTTATAAATGAAAAGTGACTCATTCTGTTTATCTTCTTCAACCTTCAGGGTGGAGGGACACCGACACTCAACCCCCTCACATAGATATGTTTGAAATAAAAATCAGCGTTCCTTATAAAAGTGCCATACCTACACAGTCAAACTGCATCTTGCAAGTGCAAAAAAACAGCTATTCTATGGAATAGCTTTTTTTAAATGACCGATGTAGATTTTCTATGTGATACATTCAGTACATTCTAAACCCTATTTTACATCGGCATTCGGCATTTTTATTTTATGTGGTAGCCGTTTGTACGTCGGTGTATCCCACACTGTATAAAAAAATTTGACGTGTTTGGTACACAAGAAGGCACACATCTCGGTAGTACGTTCTCAGGGAATAATTACCAACTTTCACGCGGGCGAAAACGTGGGAAAAACTAGTTTCATTCTAAAGTGGGTAAGTATGAAGCTTATTTAAACAATAAAGCTGCTTTTATGCGCTACAGCTTTAAGGGCCATAAGTACCTGGAGCCATAAAGTGGTATTAAAGTGTTCCGTAAGAGATCTGTTGCTGAAGGTTATATTGTGGAGCTTAAGGGATGGTGGCTGTCGTAAATTGAATGCTTGCATAATAATAATGGTATAAGGTAAGTAGGTAATTTATGAAGAAGTGCAGTTATTGGGGTTTTTGATTTGCTTACATAAGGGTTCACTTTTAATGTTACACCTTTCATAGATTTGAAACCTGTGGGCTATTGCTAGTTTTCATCAGTGAAAAGATGAACCCAATAAATCGCATTAAAGTATTCTTCAATTAGTGTGGATTTGTTGAAGAATTTTATAATTCCCAATTTTGCAAACAGACGGTGTTAGTTCTGTTGAACCGCGCATGCCCTCCACGCCAAGCTACGATTTCACCTACTATTTTTTCACATATTATTATTTGTGTCGCTTGCTTGTCACGAAGATGTGACACTGGCGTTTAAAAGCTTAAGTGCAAATTGAAGTTTACTAGTTATTAAATACTCCCAGTAATCCCTTTTTTTACCGATGGGAAATCATCAAATAACCCCTCCCGCTCTGGGCTGAGCAGGAGGGAAACCAGATGTTAATACAATGCCAGCGTAGTATTTGGCCATCTAAATCTAATATTTTACACCAAGCTAATGTCAATAATTACAGCTTTGATAAGATCTATTGGTTATTTATACTATCGAATAGCATACCCGTACCGCTAGTGTGGCTTGTCACAGCTCGCTATTGTGTGTAGCTGGAAAACAATAGTGTCATGTAAAGCGATATGCAAAGAACAGTCGATGCTATTTACCCGCTGTTCTTTTATTCTAGCGAGAGAAAATTTCACCGTAGTAATTCTTTCAGAGCGCGTATTGAAAACTAACGTCGGCATCATACTTTTCAATACGTTTCCAGACAAATTCGCAAATTATTATTAACAGCATGTCAATGTCATTCAAGCGCCAAAAGAACCATACACTAAAAAAAATATATGTCAAACTTGGTACATTTATTTCAGTTCTGTGTTTTCCCACCGGGCAGATAAGTTAGTTGAAGTGTACAGCACTGTATCATGAATCAATTACGGTAAGAATCAATTTACGAGTTGGCAAATTGATTTAATGGGGTAACATTGTTAGCTTAGGATGATGTAGGCTTTGAATATTTGAAATAATGTTATCTTTTGAATATTGGAGCTTCGGTTAAACTTTACTTAATTAATAGCAATAAGATCGTTTCTGTAGTTTTAATTGATATCGCTAGGTATTATATTACCACTTTCGGATACTTCTTTCTTTTCCTATTAAAGGCTTTTTTTAAGAAAAAGTTTGTCTACGATAAATAGTTATTTATCTCCTATAACCTATTCTAATTCAGAAAAATGTACGCAACAAAGTACAAAAATTTCACAAGCACCGACATTGAAGCTGAACATAAAAAGTAGAGTAATTCCAGGATAGGTGCCCCAAAGGCCTATCCCGCGGCTTTGAAAACTCTATGTTAGAAATGTCGTAGGCTAAAATCGTACTATGTGATAGGAAGCCCTCCCCCCGCAGACCCCAGCGCCACGCCAGCCGCACTCCAGAATACACGTGTTTTGCCTGTGAGTGTAACAATCTTCCACGGCGAGACCATTACAAGCATTGAAATTATAATAGTAAGTACTTAATTTCGAATATCTTTTCACTCTGTTATAAATTCTATATTTTTTAAATTTATATGCTGATATTACAGTTTAAAGTACCTACACGAAATAATGCTATAAATTATAGTTTTCTTTTTAACTTTTTAAAATAAAAAAGGCATCTATCCCTAACTATTTCTATGAATGTTTTCATATTGCAGGTGGAAGAAATTCCTCGAAAAGTGTTAAGCATAAGATGATGCTGATGTGCTTCTTAGGTGATTGCGGTATAACTAAGGTATTAGTTATACCGCAATCACCTAAGAAGAATAAGACTGATAAAATTATGATTATTATATCACCAATAAAAAAATGCCTCCTTTTTTCATTATTTCTAGATAGAGATTATTTCTAGATAGAGATTTAATTATAAAAGATGTCACGAATTAATGTTAAATATTGAATACAAACTGATTATTATTGAAACTACTATGTTTTATTTCAATAAGCATCTAATATTGCAGCATTCATATAGTGAATCTTCTATCTCTCACGTTAGGCACCTATCCCTTTTTTCAAAATCATCAAATACCCCTTCCCACTCTGAGCGGAGCGGTAGGGAGTGTCAGACTTTTACTGACTAAAACCCATCCATGTTTCTTCTTTGCCCTTTGTGTTCCAGGGCTGCAGTATCTCTTTCGAACAGTCCCGCAACCCTGGCAAGCATCGGTCCTTTCGGACCCCTTCCCGTTTGCTGACATCTCTTTGAGGCGCGCGTGGACACGAATGCGCCGTCGACACGCCTAAGACGACCCACTGACCGGTGACGGCGTCCCATTCCGTCTCGTTCCGGACCTCCGCCCCCGTGGGGCAGACCTCCACCGTGTCCTCCGGTCGATCCTCACAATGGTAACACCCGGGCATTTTCTCCCGCCCGATTCGTGCAGGAACCTCCCGAAACAACGGTGTCCGGAGAGGACCTACGTCAGGCGGAAGGTGAGGGCGCCGTGGCGCCTCTCTAGCCACTCCTCAAAGAGGGTATCGCCGCTACTGTGGCGTGCCCTTAAGTACGTTAGGTTAGGGCTTATCTATCCCTTGGAGCATTTTTACTACGAGTCTTCTATCTCTCACGATAGGCGTCTATCCTACTTTTGAGTGGGTAAAAAGACACAATTTCCTCAAAATCTATGAAACTTATGTAAAAACAAAAAGGGTCCCATCATAGATTAAAGATCAAACTTACCATATGCAAAAGACGCATTTGCCAATAGACTTTGAATTAATTAATTTTGGCTGCCCATCAAAAAGTGGGGCACTTATCCCGAAATTACCCTAAACCTAATTTGAAAGCTCAGTAATATGCTTGTTTACGCCCAAACAGGGTTGCTGTTAACCACAGACCGGTTTCGGGAAATAACATTTCCTGTAGAATGCAAACTGGAGTGCGCTGACATGGCGCTGGCTGCACCATTATTCAACTTGTTTTGAAAGGAATTCCTCGTAAACAACGTGCTGTTCGCCGCGATCAACCTTTGACACTTTTGGCGTTACTTAAGTTCTATTTTGGTAGGTATGGGGTTAAGTTTAACTTGGTACATAAATCATGGCTTAGGACAAAGTTTTGACATGGGAGAAGGTTGACCATGAATTGTCCAAATCTTGAGGTAATCAATTTTCTTCCTGTTGGGGTTCTAAAGGTCGGTAACCCATAGATAAATGCTGCTAGCCGTGAGACACATAGTAAGTATTTGTCTTATTCGTTTATTTTTAAGATTTAATAAAATTTTTGGAATGGTGCAAAATTTTTTTTAGTTACTTTTTTCTTTAAGTAATCATAATATAGGGGCCATCACTAACATCAAGAGAGTATGATAACTAATGGGTGAGGATTTAACAAAGCGCTCGAGAGATGCGATGCAGCTGTGGTTCACAGCAAACCACATTGTCATATTCACAAACATACCATGTCACGCGGCGTTCCCACCGCGGTATCTGCTTGCTTATGAGAATCGATTTGAATGGATCAAAACAGGAAATGCTGTAAAACAGAGCGAATCATCTGTTAGACGTGCGTAGGCTTAAAACTATTAGCCATAACCCAAGCCCATAACTCCCAAGGTGAAAGTTGTAAGATTTGAAAACAAAGTTGAAAGCTAAACATAAATTAACATTATGTCCGATTTAAGAAAAGTTACGATTAGTAGTAGGTAACCAAAATAGACTACGTTTTGAAAACCATCACAATAATGCTTAGAGCATGGATGAAGAAGAAACGAATCTTCAATAAAAATAAATTGGCAACAATATTTTACATCTTTTTAACTGCAGCAAAGGCGGATGTTGAAATTATTTTTTTTCTCCTACGCTATTTATCGTAGATTCACTTATTTAGGAAGCCCTATGATGGAGCTACATATCGTATTGGAATTCATGATTTTAATTTTTCAAAAACACTAAAAGTATGAACTGCAGGAAAATTGATGTCGAGTTTTTTTTGCTTCCTTATTTACGTCAGTTCGTCCGCTTTTGCCGATAATTATATTTATGCAAAAATGGGGTTGTAATTTAACTTCACACCGACACGCTACATGTGGTGTTGAGTGATCTTGGAATTGAAGCTCATTCGATGCTAATGGACAAAAATGCATCATCGTTCAATGTTCGGACTACGGAAGTACGGATAAGGTAGAATTCATCGTGGAGTACTTCTACCAAGGGTCACTAATGCGTTAAGCGTTATACAGTTTTAAAGCAACATTTATCTCGGTCAGCAACAAATGATTAACAGAATGGTTTTACATTCAACGCATTTCTTGACCACAAAATCCGCCTTTCGTATTCGCTTGACCATTTCTGTTATTGATTAATATTATTAGCTGATTTTGAACCACGATAAGCAATTACCTAAGGTTAATTTGTTGTAACCAAATTGGAAAATACAAAGGAACAGTAAAAGCAATGACATAGAATTAAAGTATGACAATAACATGAAAAGAAAATGAGGAAATAAATGAGTTTGTTGCGTGTCTGTTAATTATAATGTACAAGTGAAATGGTTACAGTGTCACATGAAGGAAAACAAACCTACATTATTTCTGACATGTGCGATGTGCGTGTCAGCGGAGGTATAATTTTATTTACGTTACGGTAACCACCGGCCTTGTTTTGGTTCAACATGTTGACAGGTCGTGTCTAGAATTTATTTAGCGTTAAAATTTGATGATTTTAGCCTGTCAGTGGCACAAAGTGCTATTTTGTCAGCGGTTAAAGGAGTTCTACAACAGCCTACGTTACGTACTTAACTAATATTGCGTTACATGAAAGGGTAAGGGGATCACCATTCACTTGGCAAAGTTTTTCTGGCAATCACTATAGAACGTGACAATCGTCTTCTATTACGTAGTATTTTTCTCGATCAGCAAACGTTTTTTTTGTTGATAAAATGACAGATAATAATATTTATGACAACTTTAGCAGTGGTTGGTCGGCTTGAGCTCATAGCACACTAGTAAACATTTCACGGGATCGACACCAGTTCATTTTATTTTTACTGGGTGATATATTGGAGTATGGAGCTAAAATTTCGAACTGCTTGAGTTGTGGCGATGCTGAAACCGTGCAGTGTTTGTAATTGTGCATTGACCTTTACCCCACACACCGTAGTTTAACTAAAGTAATTTGGCCGAAAACCTACGCAAATGTTAACAAGTACCTAATTCCTTTGTTCTAACAATCTAGGTATAATTATTGTAACGTGTGACGTGATCCGAATGAATGTCAATCTCTATCATTCTGCTCCTTAGGGTCCAGAGATTATCTTGTCTAGTTTAATAATTACTTGGCGTAGGCAGGCTCTTTAATCTTCGTCCGAAATGTCAGTATGATTTCATTATTCGCACGCGGTATTTGTACTTAGATCACGCCTATTGACATACAAAATTCAGTAAACAAGTTTCGGTATGGAATTCTTCTTCTTTGCATGTCGATAGACTCAAATAATACCCGACCAGTATATTGCCACCTGCACAGCTCCGTCGTTGGCTTCGTTTAAATCCTGGAAGGTCCAGTTGGCTGTGCAGGATGGGCAAGAAAGGAGGTGGGGTATATCCTGCAGAGGGTATTGACTATTAACCTTCCATATGTCGAGTATATAGACACCATTAAACACCTATTGTGTCTCACGTAGATCTACGTTCCGGCACACGAAAGGTTAAAAGTAAACTCGATTAAACCACTGATTTTCAACCATCATGCAGTCATTATAATAAAGATCACGAGAACTGAAAGAAACATAGCCTCACGCCCGCTTTAAATCCTCCTCTGTACATTATGTTTACATAAAGTCTTAAATAATAATCAAGCCTATACAACACAAAAAGTTTAAGCATCCACATTTTGTTAGTTATACTTAAATTCCATGTAATTAAGGAGCGACGATATTCCCACAAACCGCCCCCTGGGCTGCAACTTAGAACTAAAAGGATTACGTTTGAAAAGGCCGAAAGTATACACGGAAACATATCCTGTAATTTCACGAACATACATAGCTATAACTTTTCCAGTTTATGTAGCCATACCCAGGGCCGGATTAACCATTAGGCAGGGTAGGCAACTGCCTCGGGGCCACACATCAGACAGAGCCCAAACGCGCAAAAAAAAAATTGAAAATGTTGGGGCTGAGGAGTTAAGTATTAGTTAGGTGATGCTGCTGATGATGCAGCAATTGCAGCATCAGGTTGAGATAACCATGTTGTTGCCATATCATATCACTCCATATATTACAGAACAGGACAGGATACCTTTTTTAGTGTCGACCTCTGGAAGTTACTCACATCCCTTCATCAACGAGAAAAGAGCTAATGATCTTCAAAAAGGGGTCCCAGAATTGCATTACCTTTGGGCCCCGACATAGTTCATCCGGCCCTGGCCATACCGTGAAACGTAAGCCATGAGCCAATGATCACCCAACCGTTAATTACACACCGCACAGTTTACAAAAACGCGCGGAACAAAATTGTACAAAGCGAAATGTTTCAATTGAAACGAGCCGTGCATCAACTTGTTGAAGCAGTATTAACGCGGCATCCCTGCCCAGTGAAGTTGGATGATGTGAATTATGGATGCTCAGGTAAACAGTTCCCGAACGAGTCAATTTGGTTACCTACTGTGTCGGTAAGGAAAACCTCTGAAAGGGTTCAATTGAGTTTGGTTGGTTACGAAATTGGGCGGCTTGGTAACAGAGTATATGGTTTAAAATATTCGATTAGGATTTAATTTTGAGGGGGCGTTTTAGTTTTGAGGTCTGTCCTTGATGCCGATATATTTCTGGACATTAATGACTAAAGCTTTTGATTATAGAGAACCATTCCCTGTTCTCAGGCGGACTATTATAGTCACTTTGCCTTGTGGTTTGCTCCAACAAATTGATCGACCCCTTGTTACCATATTATCCCACTATGGTGTAGCGGGGAGACTAACGATAGAACTCAATATATCTAGCAAAAGATACACCAACTCGGAGTGATAAGTGAATAAGTTTAAAGGACATCAAATAACCTAAAACATTTAAACCAATTTATATAAACTTTACAATGAACGGATCGCGTGTGTCTAATCGAAATAATGTGACAATGTAAATTTAATGGAACAAAGGAACAAGTTACAATGTTTGTTAGTCGCAACTATACATATATTCAATAGAGAACTTTCAGTGTTATGATTCGGTATAAAAATGGAAACCTTATTTTAGATGTCACTAATTCATCATCACAAAGGTAAAAGGTAAAGTCCCCAAAAAGTGGTTCGACGACCTGGGTGCCTATTCAAGTAGCAACTGCTTTCAAAGCATGCCTTTTTTCTACAACGAATTTCAACAGGACCGGCAAACATAACAAATTTTTTACTATTCGTTTTCTGGAAGATCGCGGAAATTCAGAAAATGCGGTTGTCACAGAATCCGTTGACGTCGCGATTTTTAGGGAAGTCCATAGCTTATGGACCGTATTTGTGACGCTGTTCCACAAACGATGGCGAGCTTAATATCGTGTCCTGGAATCGCCACTGAGACCGCTAATCCCGTAGCCAAATTATAGGTTGACACAATTTTGATTATGATTCATCGACACGCCGAGAAGGCTTAAGAGGGCCCTTCCCGGCGCGTCTATCGTCAATGCGAGCATGGTTGAAGAGCTTGTTGTTTCATCCAGAGCCACAGTGGCGATTTTCTTTCAACTCCCGTCTTACCCCGCCCCGACCCCGCACAACTCGTCTCCCGCGCACGTCATACCACCTAACGCGATGATATTGAACGAAAAATAGTGTTAATTAATTAAACTTGTTCCAGGAAATACGTGTTTTTGAATAAGTCTTACAAGTGTGTGAAATAAAAATTTGTCATTAAGAATCTCCATTACATGTGCAAGGTTTCTATCGTGATGATTTCTTTACTTTTAGAGTTAATGAGTACATTATGAACGGCCAAAGTTCAGGTAAAATTTGTGAAAAACAGCAATTTTTGGAGGCTTATACTGAATTTGTTTCTACACTTTTTTATTTTTTGCTCCCATACAAACCTAGATATAGTGCACAAAATACCTATTAGTTCAAAAAAATCAAAGATAGATGTATAATAATTGCATAATCACGTACGAGCGTTTGTATGAAAAATATGACGGGTTGGCCGCTCTTAAACGACTTTCGCCTTAAAGATAATGAATCTTTATGTTACCTGAGCATGTTGTACTGCGCAAGTGCACTGAGCGTGTGATGGGGTGACTGTGGCGGTAGCACAGGCGGCGGCACACACTTGCCAGGTCCTTGCAGCACTCTGATGCCCATGCGCACCGTGCTGCGCCGGGATACCTTCTCGTCTGGACGCTCCGCTGTGGGAAATATTGTCTATTTTAGAGCTTTAAATTAAACACACACCTTAAAAATTAGGAAAAGATATTGTGAGATGATTATTATGAAAATGGAGTCAATGGTAAAGCGAAAGCTGGAAAGGAAGAATGAAAGAGGTAAATATATTGCGCCGCAATAACTATCTCATTTACTAAGAAAGGCACTAGAAGAACATTCCTGTTGCACGTGCAAGCGAATGTTATGATAGGAAATCTAGATGAGACAGGTTTTAGGCCCTTCTTTCTGGCTGACAAAGAACAACTGATACTATGAATATTGAGTTGTTGTTTACATACACTATAAAGCTTCAGTAGAAAAGTAGACCACCCGAGTTCTCGAGTTGCAGTACACAAGGCTCTAACAACCTAGAATCCGAAGAATTTCGAATATACAACTACTTTTGACTATACTTCCGTGAACACAAACATTCCTATTACACGTTTCTGGCAAACTGTAATCGCAGAGCCAGCCAATTTAAAGAATTAAGCTTGCAAGCGAAACCAGTAATACCCCAATTTGGCTGTGAACTCGATGCCATGGTATCGTAAAAAGTGAAGCGGATTTTCATGCAACATCTGGCCAGCTCGTTTATTTTTTTTAATTGCACCCTGATCCATTGGTGGTACAATCGAAATTTTTATAAATGTTTGTTTTGAGTGACAGATATTTTTATCGGAAACAGTGTGGAGGTCGGATATTATCCAACGGGCATATACAGGTGTAAACGTATCCTTCACGAAGCCGTCAACTTAACGCAAAAACTATTGCTGGGAAAAGACTTTTTTGTTTGTGGTGAAAAATCACGTTTTACGGTAGGATTCAATGTAACGCACTCAAAATATTGTGCTGATGGATGGATTGAATAGTACGGGGTCGTGGGGGTGTTTAAAGTAAAAACCTTACATTAAAAAAATTATAAAAAAAAAAACTTGTGAAAAATTTGGAACTTTGACGCCCAATATCTCCGTAACTAGAAGGTAAGGTATAGCAAGAAAAAAAAAAGGGTTAAGGGTCTTGTTACACTCTTTATTTATATATACAGGGATAAAAAATATCCAAAGTCCAAATCCAGGTTATGCCTTAAATGATATGAATGCCTTAACTAAATTCATTCAACCGTTTAGGCGTGAAAGGACAGATATAATATTATTATTTTGTGTTATTAGTGTTGATTATACCTCTGCCAAACCGTTTTTAAATATTAAGCGTGATGTTATGTTGTTCGTGTGGCTTCTGTTTATTATTATGTAAATCAACAAATCGGCAATTTAGAACACGTCATATCATGAGTGTTTACGTCTGGATGCTGATCGATCAGAATTATTGTCCTTGACATCCCCATTATGATATAAATAAATTGTAGCAAAGAAGTTCTCAGGCCTCGTTTACGACCGCAGGCGTTACGACTTTCGATTCGCAGATCACTTGTTTTTTTAGGGGTATGAAGAGCAGAGTGTAAAGTACTTCATCCCCCATAGAAAAGCGAGGATCCGACCACACAGGTGTTGTGTCTGGTGGGCTACTGCCCCACGGTTTATTTTATATGGTCTTAACACACGGATGGCTTTAATAATTTAGGATTTTGATGTTCATTTGCGTGATAGTTAACGCCAGCGTACTTTTGTCAACTTATTTATGTCCGTTACATTTTCTTCGCACGAGTACCGTCACGTTACAAGTTGTGATAACAGGCAGCAGGCTCTAAGCAATTTCTTTGATTTTTTTTTTGTCTGCAAACACAACACGCGTGTCCTCTCGGCCAAGTTGTTAACATTATAACACAAGCACGTACTTAAGACGCAAGTCGCACCACCTGAGGTCATGAACGAGGCGTAACTGTTTTAACAAACAAACTCAAGAGAATAAAGAAACCCAATTAATATAAAAGACAATATAAAGACATTTTCACTAATCCTGTGTTCAGGAATGCCCCAAGGGCCCGAGCTAAGCCTTATCAAACGCTTTCTCAGAGTCTACAAAGTATTAAGGACATCACAAAGCCTTAATTGTATTAATAAGTACGAAACAGTAAGAGAATTGTTCGAGATTTGTTTTAGTTGTTGTTCATAGCTTTGAATGTCTGTGTTTGGCAGAAGATATTGGCGGTACTTAGTATTCGTTAAATAATTGTATTGTGCACGTGTTTGAGTTTGTGCTTGAATAAAGAGGTTTCTGGTGAACAACATTATAAAGCTTAGTAAAACAGAGATTTAGGAATGGATTTAAAAGACATCAATTAGATTATTATCCAACTGCATGTTTCTACATTTTGTTTTTAAACAAGATACTAGTCTTATAGTGGCTTAAATTTGTGAGGGTGAATTCTTGGCTAATAACTTATCTCGTAACACTGAATATCCATCATCATCATCAGCCCACAGCAGTCCACTGCTGGACATATGCCTCCTCAAACGCACGCCACTTAACTCGATTCACAGCAACTCTCATCCAGTTGCTATCAGCCACCTTACAAAGGTCGTTGCTTTACCGAGCCTGAGGGCGTCCCACCTTACGTTTGCCGATTCGCGGTCTCCACTCAAGGACACGTCTACCTCAAAGAGCATCGGTTCTAAGGCTAATATTGAGCGGCCCATTGCCACTTCAGCTTACTTATTCTGTGAGCTATGTAGACAACTTTGTTTCTCTGTCGGATCACCTCGTTCCGGATGCGATCCCTCAGAGAGACTTCACTCCAAGCATAGCTCGTTCCAACCCGAACTTCATTCAACTGATTATTAGCTTAGCTTTTTAACTTTTGGCGTCCAAATGCTTTTTTATACTTAAAACTGGTACAACTTAAAACATTTTTATTTGCAATGATAAACATTTCAATATCAATACGAGCAGAAACTACTGCTAAAACTTACCAATATAAGCTCTGACATCGTATGAAGTTCCTATGGGTGCTCCATGGTACTGCTTGGCTGGTACCAGCTGCACGCTAGGTGGCGCTAGAGGAGTTAGTTCCAGGTGGAATGGGTATGCGTTGGATCCTAGGCGTTTTATTAGAGCATCCTGTGAAAAGAAAACAAGTGTCAAAATTGATCAAAACTTTGCGTGACTAAGTTGATAATATTATTATTGTTTAATTCAATCAGAAATCCTAAATGTCAAAGTAATTTTCGAAGTTTCAGGGGCTCTCAATTAAATAAATCTGCGCCTGATTGAAAAGGCCACCAACAAAATGACTAATTGAGTTTGAAAATGACAATGATGAACATGTAACTGATTAGTTTCGAAACAAAGTATTAGGTGTAAGCCGCCTAATGCTTTTGTGTTTAGTTAAAATAAGCTTAACTACGTATTCTTATTAAAAAAAAAAAAGGAAATAATATTTTCTGCAACGATAATTAAAATTAAGAACAGAAAATCGTCGATTCGGACAATTTACCCAATTTGGAAACCAAACAAAGAAGGGGTCAGGTTAATTAATGACATCAAACAGTGATCTCAATTAAGATACATAATACCATTACCATGTTGGCACGAGGTAATAATCTAATTTTCCAGTCCAGTGCCTTTCCAGGAAACGGTGGAGGCTTTTCCTACAGTTTCATTATAAAACAAGCCGTGGATTGTGGACCGTGGCCGATGGGATTACCTGTCAGCAAAAATGACCAACTTCCATACAACTGCCAGCCCCTAGAGCGTCATTTTTGGGAAATCCGTCAATAGTGCTCACTTTTGTAAGGACCCTGGTTCAAGACCCAGAGATTTAAGCTATGCCTTGTCTGACAGTATTTATGATAGAAACTGTATAACTAGTTTTATACGAAGATAAAAAATGATGAAAACAGACCAAGTGCGTGTCCGACACGCGTACGAAAGGTTCCGTACTATAACCTAAAAAAAAAACTTTTTTTATTTTTTGGAATTTTTCCTTTATTTGGGCTTGTTTATAAGGCCTTGCTTTTACCAAATTTCGTGATTCTAGGTCAACTACCACTGTACAACGGTTTCCATATTTATAGGTTTTCGACCCAAAACCTATTGGGTACTTCCAGTTGACCTAAAATTGTCAATTTTTGTTAAAAGTAACAGCAAGGTCTTACAGCACAAGTAAAAGGAAAAGTCAAGAAAAGTTGGAAATTAAGGTAAATTTTGGAACAAGTTTTCGCGAAAATCTAAATTAGCCCATATCTTTGTATCGTGTTGTCTCAAGACCTTGATTTTTATACATCTAATAGGGACCATTGATTTCAGTATCTGGTATAAATTTCAACTTGCTAGGTCCACCCGTTCCTGAGAAAATTGTGACACACGGACCGACAGACGGACGGACAAACGGACAAAAGAGTGATCTTAGAAGGTATGAAACCCTAAAAATGAAAATGATGAAATATATTATAAGTAATATAATATATTGTTTATATTATATTTGTGCAAAAACAAAAAAAAAAGGTAAAAGAAGATAAAATTACGCGCATTATTAAAAACGCTCTACAAAGAATAAAGAACGAAATACTAAATTATCAAACATTTGTTATACATATAATAATCGCTACGGCTT
This sequence comes from Eugnorisma glareosa, assembly GCA_947578425.1. Taxonomy (NCBI): domain Eukaryota; kingdom Metazoa; phylum Arthropoda; class Insecta; order Lepidoptera; family Noctuidae; genus Eugnorisma; species Eugnorisma glareosa. The sequence continues at coordinate 19,157,380 of OX387959.1, forward strand.
TATTACGAAAACTGATCATTAATTTTTCTTTATATTTATTTGGGATAAAATATACCAAGAAAAACGAAAAATTAAACGTAAAATAATATCCGTATACAAAGACTGTGACTTTATTAAAGCTAGCACAATAATTTACAAAATTATTTCAACGAAATTTTATCAATTTACCTTTATTACTCGTTTATCTGTAGAATGATATTCAATTTGAACACGTTTCAAACATAATTTCGATTGCTATGTAAAACAATTTATTACACCACCATTTTGGTATGTACGTCTGGGCGTAGAAATAAATGGTTTTATGTGTTCTCAAATTGGATATAGAACCTAAATGTGTCCCTAGGTACTAGATGAGCCTAGAGGGTCGTGTTCAATGTTCATAGACACAAGTGTCGATACTTAGAACACAAGTTCTATTTGCGTACTTTGAACTAGAATATCGGGGGCCAATTGGCGAAGTTCTGTCTTTAACTAGTTTAGTATCAAGATGTTGCCATCTCCTCTTACGGTATCTTGGGCACGTTCTAGTAACATAATGATAGCAGTTTCGGATGGAATAAGGTTAGTTCAGTAAACTTTGTTAATGTATAAATTTCGTTTAATTGTTATTTGGTGATGTGAATTTGTTTTTAGCGTCATTCATGCTATCAAAATAAATTGCACGCAAAATGTGGGTGTACGCCATATTTCACAGTTGTTTAGATTCCACGAAATAGGGAGCCAGCCTAGTGCTATCAACAGGGCACCAATCCTAACTCAGAGTTACTACTGAGAAATTCCTGATGGAAAATCCCAATAACACTTTGCTTTGTGCGTTTCAGAAACAGTTGTATTGAAGACTAAACTCAAAAATCACTCAAAACGACGGCATTTGAAACACTAAGTAGTACCCTAGTAACCCACGCTTTACTAGACAGCGCAAAAGCCTTTTCAACAGGTAGAACAATATCATAAATTCTTTGCACTAACAGCAGAAAACTCTCCTCTACGCCTATTATGTATGTACAAGCGTCAGTGAGAATCTGGCAGCGACCCACACCTGTTACACCAAAAGCCTTTATGCGAGGAGCATTTTAAATCGTTTAGATGACCTTTACAGCCTCTGCAGCGCCATTGAAATTATGTCCGAAGATTTACGAGCTCGAGGGGACTGTATTAAAAACGCGACGCAATTTTATTTTTAAGCAGAATGTTTTTTTTAACAGAAGAGTGGGCCTTAAGACGCTTAAATAGAGCATAAAAAACTGTTTGTTAAAATTCTGCAGAGTAAACTCATTTGTAAAGAAATTCAAAACAGGCAAAACTGAATGTGTCGTTGAACTCATTTACTAGAATGTATTTATAAGACTGTGACAATCAGTTTTTGATCCCACAACTATTTAGATTTGCCATTGAAGTGTTTTTATTTGTCAGCACAATATTTTTAATACAAGAGTGGGCCAGCCAGCCATATTAGCTTAAAGCTTCAAAAAATATTTTGTTAAAATTCTGCAAAGTAAACAGATTTGTAAAGAAATTCAAAACAGGCAAAAATGAACGTGTTTTTGAACTCATGTTTTAAGACTGTGACAATCAGTCTGTGATCCTATAACGATCGCTTTTTATGAAACTATAAAACGTACGTTGCTTGATTAAATGTAAAATCTCTTTACGTCAATTTTCCAGCAGAGGTATAACTTTTTATTAACTTTAATAAAATTTGCACCGTTTCACAATGTTCGCACCATAAATAAAGCCTTCGTAGAATAATCTAGATATACTCGTAAATGAAAAATGTATAATAGAGCTGTTCATTAAACCCTGAGAGCCTAAGTAATAAATGCGTAGTTATGACCTGTATTTATTTGAGAATGAAATATTATAGCACATTATTATACTACTTTGAGACGGCTTACATAAGTGATTTGAAATCACAGCCGTAAGGAGTCAAAATCACTGATTTGTCTTGGACATTGCCCCTTATCTGAATTTAGTCACTCAAAAAAGTTCTATTCCAATACCATCATCATGCCCTTATCCCAATTCATTTGGGGTCAGTGCCAGTCTCCCTCTTCCATACTTCTCTATTACTCGTCATCTCAGCAGTCACTTCCTTTCTTGCCATATCATCCTTCACACATTCCATCCATCGTTTCTTTGGTCTTCCTGTACGCTTACCATATAGATACCCATCCACATTCATACCCAAAAGTTCTATTTCACCATTTTGACCGGATAACCTATAAGCCAGTACATTTTATGTATGGCTCAGAAAAGTATAACCGAAGCGATTACGAGGCTATAGATAGACCCTTTGATAGAACTTTGTCTATGAAAATTTTAAAACGTGCCTACAGTTCTATTTTTGAAAAAATCAATACGTGCAGGCAAATTGACCTCTGTGTTGCTACCGACCGACGATGCTGAAGTGGCAGTTTCGGGTTAGACTTCCGAAATGATTACTGCGTGATCAATCCTGCTTCTATTTAATAAAGATATTTTAAAAAAAGTTTCGTGATAGCGGCTCTAAGAGAAGAATATTCGTAGTTGTAACATTTTACCTGGAGTGGAGTGTTAGGTTCTTTGTCGTGGTTGCAGTGTGGCGGCCATATTTGTGCCAGGCTCATGATGGCTTCGTTGCAGAACTTAAGACCCATGACCTCTTCATCTTCTCGCCCGTATCTGTGAACGAAATATTTTATTACATCATTTATAAAAGCCACATTGCGTTAGAGCAGGACAGAACCCAGACATGAGCCCAAACCACGAAGGAAAACTTCTTATGGAAACCGGTATGACCTAGAACCAAGATTGCGAATAAATCTACGAATTCATTGTGAGGTGGATTACAGCCCAATCCTTCTTCTCTCAGACAGAGGCCTATATGTCCCAGCAGTGGGAGATCTAGACAATTGGCATAATCTCCTTCTCCTCGAAGCATAGCCCAGGACGACTGTTTTTACACATCATTAATTATTTATCATTCTGTTTCAGCCATTATACCTACCTGTACCTAAATGTTTATAAAAATAACATCGGTCAGCAAAAAGCTTTTTAAAGATTGATGTAAACAGGTATATTTCTAACACAATACCATCCATTAGGCACCACAAAACGATTCCCGACCACAGAATTATTATAAATGGAGGGAAAATCGTGCTTTAATTAAGGGCCAGGGCTGAAATATGAGTAGGCTTCCTGAGTTTAGAAGCGGAGGGTCCAATTACAGGGTATTTTTCAACAATTTAGGGTTCCGGGTTATTTTCATGTTTTGCGGGAAGTAGGTGATTTAGATGGCAGTTATATTGGGAAACTTTTTCAGGATGAGCCTAAAATGGCACAAAAGGCTTATCTATGGCTACAACAGGCGTATTTTTGGGCTTCATTCATAAGAAGAGAGGTAAGAGACTTTTAAACATACAAAATTGGATGATTAAGCAGACTAATGATTGCTTAACGTCCAGTAACGGAACAGTATACCAGAAACTGCTACTTGGTTCAGAGAATAATAAGACATTGCCTCAGACGTAGACTTTGTTACACAGTGCATGGGTACACATCAAGTGTAAATAAAAACCGTTTATTATAAATAATTGTAAATACAGTACTGTCAAATTATTGATTAAGTATCTTATAAAACAAGCTCATCTATCAAAATATATTGCAATCGACGTCTTCTTGGTTCGTCGGCCGCATCCACATTAGCCTTGTCTAGGTAGGGCTGCTCCATCGCCGAAAACAAGTAGCTTGGCTAATGGTTTAAATTTATGTCTTGCACCGCGAATACACATGCTAGTGGCACATTAAATTATTGAGGTGAAGTCGAAGCAACGATGAATGATCTTTCGCTTTTCATATCATTATAATATTACGTTTCATATGAAACGTAAAAAAACGTATGAAAAGCGTCATAACAAAAGAGTCTGAAATAGTAGGAGAAGTATCAAGTTATTATCTTCGTGCAGTCTTTTAGTTTCCCATTGTAACGTGATATTAACTTGCAGTTAAATAAGGAAACTGTCTTATATAATATTCTAATGTTAACACGAACGCTAAAGGGAAATATTATGTTTCAGCACTTTCACTTAATGGATATTGGAGATAGAAATTCTTGGACATAAGATGGATTTAGTGGGGTTAAGGCCGTGTGACTGGAACTCTGGCTTAATCTTTTTTTTCAGTTCAAAAGTGCCTGTAACTGGCTCTATTTGAAATAAATGCTTTATTTTTGTTAACTATTAAAAACCGTGCAAGTGCCAGTCGGACTCGCGCATAAAGGGTTTCATTCCATTATCTAATAATATCATGTTTGTTGTATGGGAGCTCCCCTTAAATATTTATTGTATCCTCTTTTTATTTGTTGTTATAGCGGCAACAGAAATACATGATCTGTGAAAATTTCAACTGTCTAGCTATCACGGTTCATGAGATACAGCCTGGTGACAGACAGCCAGACAGACGGACAGTGGAGTCTTAGTAATAACGTTCCGTTTTGCCAACAACAATTGCGTTTCGTTTTCAACTATTTGTGAAACGTTTCTTTAAAAAGATTTTTTAGAAGAAGTAGGATCTAAGAACATAGACAGGAATGTACTGGTACAACATAGAACCCTTTACCAACAGATCAGATGAAGTTCACACAGAATCAAAGTGAAACTCGGTTCACGCACCCTTTCTACATGTCCTTACATACATACGAAGATCAAGGAACGTACATTATATAGTGAACAAATTGTTACCTCGAGCAATATGTAACGACGTGTTAACAAAGGGTGGTTCTCGGTCTATGAGTGTTACAATTGTCCCCGTATTCAAAGAGCTTGCACGCGCAGAAAACATTGCTCTTCAATGCCGCAGGTAAATGAACCAACGAGTATTCTATTGTTTTAAAAAGGTTTGAATTTAAAAACTGTGTTTTGATTCTTCCCGGGTCTGTTTTGATTCGATTCTGAGGATCTTTAATATGGGTTGCGTTCGTGTCCTTAAACTGTTTAAAATTGAACACAGCTTTATAATTATTATGCTAATGTATTCGTAATAAGGTTTAGTTTCCAAAAACCTCTAATAGTACCTACTGGTTATACTCATAAACAAGTGAGGTACTTGTTTTCGACAAGTATAATGAGTGTAAAAGTACCCTTAACGAAGCCGAAAGGCCGCTGGCCCAATTCTCCCTGTCATCGCGATTTTTTTTTTCTTCTAGTCATTTACTAATAATTATACTGTCGTATTTTACTAAGTCTATGGTTCTATACCATACCTGAACCTTCAAGTTACGGAGATATTGATGGTCGAAAATCCAACGTTTTCACAAGTTTTTTTAAATACAAGTATAGTGTTATAATATACCTCCACGACCCACGTATACTATTCAATGCATTCATCAGCATAATGTTTTCAGGGCGTTACATTGAGTCCTACCGTAAAACTATAATTTTTACCCTAAAATAAAGAGTCGTTTCCCAGCCTTATTTTTGTGTAGAGTTACTTAGTTTAATGTACAAAATGGTTGTTTGACGGCTTCGTGAAGATTTACATCTTGTATATGTACATACCTTTTAGCTTCCGACGAGTTTTGTATACAACTGAGCTAGATCCGTTTCAATCATGTATGTCAGAATATAGGTGTCCCTTTGTTTCGCAGACAGAAATTTCATAGAATTTCGTTTCGCCGAAAATGTTTCATATAATATTTGGTTCTTGTATTTTTATTTCGAAGATTATTGTTCTAACGATTACAATTTACTTGATTGAAACTTATTTCACAGAAATACAATTCAATGAATTTTATAATCAGATTTTTTAATTTAGCAAACTTATCAAACAGTAGAATGATTTTTTAACGAATATTGTTTGTTCGGTGTATTTTTCCATGGAATTTTATTTTAACGAAAATTTAAAAGTAGACGTTATGCTTTCCATAATTTTATAAATATGATTTCATAATTTGAATTCCATAATTTTATATAATATTTTTGATGTTGTTTTTTTTTGTTTATGTTGATGCGGTGTGTGTGTACACACACAACATCAACATAAACAAGGTATTGTGGCAAGGAAAACTTAGGATGCAAGAGCGAGCGAAGCGAGCTCAGTACTTAGGGCACCCCGACTCCGGACAGGCTAATAGATTCGAAGAGGCTTGACGTTGAAACGTTCCCCAAATAGGTTAGGTTAGGTTAAAATGGTGACGAACTACGCGCGAGCCGAGCGAGCGCAGCGAGCGCTACCTCGAAATTGGTCGCAGTAATAAAATTAGGGCACTCCGACAATATTATGAACCGGGAAATAAACACAGTAGGTACTTACAAACGCCAGCACATCAAGCTACCCAAAACTGTCAAATTTTCCTAATCAACCTTGAATCTAAATAATAATAATAATCGCTTTAGCGATATAGTTGACAATCCATTAAAGAAATTTGACAGATTGTAGTAGCTTGATGTGCTGGCTGGCGTCTTTTCGTGTATATAAACTCACTATTAATGAGAATAACAAGATTACCCGCAATTTTTGTGAACGCGGTGTTGTAATTTTATAGGAGGGAATGCATTTTGTCAAAGGTGTGAATTGAAACATTTAGAAACGATCACTCGATACAATGTTTTTCTTGGTAATAAGTTTTTAAGTTAACTAAACAATTTGAGTAAAAAGAATATTTGATTTGTTATTCTACGATATGAATATCGAAACATTAAATTTTATTTGTAACAAAAATCTATGATTTAATTTTTTTCGAAGTATTCTGCATATTGATTATTCTATAAAATCATAATATGAGAAAAAAAATATATGAAAAGAAATTCTATAAAATTTTTGTCTATAAAACAGTGTACAACCCAGAATATAATGTAATGAACAGTCTGCATTTTCTTACCGTCCTTATAAAGGTGAACTTATAGCAGCTGCAGTATCGGTTTCATTATGCAAAGATTTATCTTTGAAGACTTTTCTCCTAAGCATTCTTTAAAAAGTTCTCCCATCTTTTATATTGATTCTCTTTTTACACGTGAAGGAGCATAGAAACATTCATAAAGAAAGATTCAGACAGGGTGAGGTTGAAGTTTCGATACTCGCTTCCAGTACTTACCTACTTTATTTCTACCTTATTTCTTTCTTTTGCGCGGAAATGACGTTATATTAACTTTGTAGATCAAAAGGAATTAAGGAAGGGACTTTTCAGCAATTATTTATTTTTATCTTGCGCCATTTTTTATGTAAGAGAACTTATTTATGCATTGAAGTAACTTGCAAAATTTCTTTTATACGGAGACGAAATATCTAACAATAATAGGCTCCTTGCCAAGCGATTAATAATGAGTTTTTCTGCTAAAGAAATGCACTGTGATTTTGTGAGCCTGTGAGGATAGCTGTGACACCAAAGTGTCGCAGAAATTGTTAAGTTTATCTCACATTTTGTAGTAGCTAACTTGGAAACCCTCTTCAGCACCTACACCGAGAAAAACTGAGTCTATTAAAAAAGGTAACGTTCACCATCCATGAAATAAACCAAAAGTAACCATAAATGGAAAGAAAAATAAAGATAACACTGTAATGGAATTCTTTTTATTTTTTATGGAATTACACCATAAAAGGACATAACGAAATGGACCGCACTAAAACAGACCAGACATATCGTATTCTCTTTTTGAATTCCAGTATCCATTTTTTTATCGTATTACTTTTTTATCTTCCATTCATAAAATTAGTAGGATTATTACATGGAAATTATCTTCATGAAACATTAGCGCTGAAAGGGATGACGTGCTTCGCTGAGCGGAAAACATGGCGTTTTATGTTTTTATCAAGTTAAAACTAACTATTATCACGTTAAAATCCCCTGGGTTTAATGGGACCGGATGTAAGCGTTTACGTGTCGCCGGTTTCCTTTGAACTGATATACTGTACTAGTTAAATATAGGTAGGTTGGTAACCAACGTTATGTTGCCTGACTTTATTTCAATAGGAAATGAGGATTTAACCGTTTGATATAACAACCGATTTCTTTGGCGGAAGTAAATGGGATATTTTATATCCCAAAATGATGATAGTATGTGAAATTGGTATTTGTAGATTGAAAACTGTGATTACTGTAGGTGGACCTACCTCACAGGTATCTAAATTATTGTTTAATCACAGCTTAGTAGGACTCATAAAATTTGTCCTTCCCATTTCCATTTTCCACATCAAGGTTTTTTTAAGAAATTAATACAATAATTGATCACCACGGTTGCTCAAAACGGGTTGGCGATTTCAGACTTTTTATAATATAAATTGAATTGAAAAAGTCACATTGGTAGTTGCCCGGATTTGAACCCCAACCTCATTCATGAGAGGCGATCAGGCGAGGCCTTAACCTCTGGGCCATCGCGACATCAATGTTCGAGCCTTCTCTGTTGAGAAGAGGCCTTTGCCCAGCAGTGGGACAGTAATAGGCTGGTATTATTTTTATATAATAATATTGAATTACTATACAATATTATTATATTCATTTCTTAATACTCGTAATATGCTAAGATTGTTTTTCTTCGATACAAGATTTATTAGTTCCGTTATTATTAACATATTATTTTCCTTTACGACTTCGACATTAAGACATATTATTATGCTCGATTAATCTGTGAGACCAGGAACACGGCAATTATACCCATCAGGATGTTATGCATTACTACTTATTATAAAAAACAAAGTCGCTTCCCGCTGTCAGTTCTTAAGTATGCTTAGATCTTTAAAACTACGCAACGGATTTTGATGCGGTTTTTTTTTAATAGATAGAGCGATTCAAGAGGAAGGTTTATATGTAGTACATTGCACCCTTGCGAAGCCGGGACGGGTCGCTAGTATAGTATATGAGTGAACTTGAACAACAACATCAATATATTATACTAGTTCTGAGAAAATACTAGATATCTACCTATATCATAAGATACAACGTAGTAGTTTATGTCCTAAACACACAATTTGTGGTCAAGAACTTTGATATTCAGTTTATATAGTTTTAAGGAAACTTATGAGAGTCAGGAAACTCCTAAATGGACTAGGCTAGTTTTTGAAGTATTTATGTAAACATTGGAGATTATTGGCAATATGCCATTCCTTTTTTTTTTTCGGATGGGACGTCATCAAATAACTCCTCCCGCTCTGGGCTGAGCAGGAGGGAGTGTCAGACTTTTACTGACTAAAACCCATCCATGTTCCTTCATCGCCCTTTGTGCTCCGGGGCCACGGTATCTCTTTCGAACAGTCCCGCAGCCCCGGCAGGCATCGGCCCTTGCCGATCTATCGACCTATGGTTATCGAGGTGGTGGTCTTGTCGATCTATGGTTATCTTCTCTTATATGCCATGCCTCTCGTGTCGATCGGGTGAATTAGTAAACTTATACTCGTATGTCTGTCAGACAATACAATTATAAATTCGTATTTTGTGAGGATGGATGAATAGATGGATGGATGTTTATTACTCTTTCACGCTTTAAAACTATTAAACGGATTTGGATGAAAGTAGATGGAAAAAATATGCCCCAGAAGTGTACAAAAATAAATATATTTATTTCAAGTAGTTTAAGAATTTTGTTAATGTTTGAACAGCTGAGACGAACGGCTAAACGTGCTTTCCAAGTACGGAGAAGTCTCCCATCAAGGATCCATATACGGTCCGCCCTCGCCAAGCATAGTTTAACCATCGATCGAACGGTCCAGGTGTTATTATTTAACTTCGAGCCCCTCACTAATAATTACTACCAGTCTACCATATACCTAAATATATTAACTAGGGTCGCAAAATTACCTAACTTTGATCTATCGTTACTAAGCGGCAATATCCCAAGTTCCTTTGTGTAGTAAGTTATAACACATTTTAGTAAATCATAACTACAGGTTAGGTTAAAATGGTGACGAACTACGCGCGAGCCGAGCGAGCGCAGCGAGCGCTACCTCGAAATTGGTCGCAGTAATAAAATTAGGGCACTCCGACAATATTATGAACCGGGAAATAAACACAGTAGGTACTTACAAACGCCAGCACATCAAGCTACCCAAAACTGTCAAATTTTCCTAATCAACCTTGAATCTAAATAATAATAATAATCGCTTTAGCGATATAGTTGACAATCCATTAAAGAAATTTGACAGATTGTAGTAGCTTGATGTGCTGGCTGGCGTCTTTTCGTGTATATAAACTCACTATTAATGAGAATAACAAGATTACCCGCAATTTTTGTGAACGCGGTGTTGTAATTTTATAGGAGGGAATGCATTTTGTCAAAGGTGTGAATTGAAACATTTAGAAACGATCACTCGATACAATGTTTTTCTTGGTAATAAGTTTTTAAGTTAACTAAACAATTTGAGTAAAAAGAATATTTGATTTGTTATTCTACGATATGAATATCGAAACATTAAATTTTATTTGTAACAAAAATCTATGATTTAATTTTTTTCGAAGTATTCTGCATATTGATTATTCTATAAAATCATAATATGAGAAAAAAAATATATGAAAAGAAATTCTATAAAATTTTTGTCTATAAAACAGTGTACAACCCAGAATATAATGTAATGAACAGTCTGCATTTTCTTACCGTCCTTATAAAGGTGAACTTATAGCAGCTGCAGTATCGGTTTCATTATGCAAAGATTTATCTTTGAAGACTTTTCTCCTAAGCATTCTTTAAAAAGTTCTCCCATCTTTTATATTGATTCTCTTTTTACACGTGAAGGAGCATAGAAACATTCATAAAGAAAGATTCAGACAGGGTGAGGTTGAAGTTTCGATACTCGCTTCCAGTACTTACCTACTTTATTTCTACCTTATTTCTTTCTTTTGCGCGGAAATGACGTTATATTAACTTTGTAGATCAAAAGGAATTAAGGAAGGGACTTTTCAGCAATTATTTATTTTTATCTTGCGCCATTTTTTATGTAAGAGAACTTATTTATGCATTGAAGTAACTTGCAAAATTTCTTTTATACGGAGACGAAATATCTAACAATAATAGGCTCCTTGCCAAGCGATTAATAATGAGTTTTTCTGCTAAAGAAATGCACTGTGATTTTGTGAGCCTGTGAGGATAGCTGTGACACCAAAGTGTCGCAGAAATTGTTAAGTTTATCTCACATTTTGTAGTAGCTAACTTGGAAACCCTCTTCAGCACCTACACCGAGAAAAACTGAGTCTATTAAAAAAGGTAACGTTCACCATCCATGAAATAAACCAAAAGTAACCATAAATGGAAAGAAAAATAAAGATAACACTGTAATGGAATTCTTTTTATTTTTTATGGAATTACACCATAAAAGGACATAACGAAATGGACCGCACTAAAACAGACCAGACATATCGTATTCTCTTTTTGAATTCCAGTATCCATTTTTTTATCGTATTACTTTTTTATCTTCCATTCATAAAATTAGTAGGATTATTACATGGAAATTATCTTCATGAAACATTAGCGCTGAAAGGGATGACGTGCTTCGCTGAGCGGAAAACATGGCGTTTTATGTTTTTATCAAGTTAAAACTAACTATTATCACGTTAAAATCCCCTGGGTTTAATGGGACCGGATGTAAGCGTTTACGTGTCGCCGGTTTCCTTTGAACTGATATACTGTACTAGTTAAATATAGGTAGGTTGGTAACCAACGTTATGTTGCCTGACTTTATTTCAATAGGAAATGAGGATTTAACCGTTTGATATAACAACCGATTTCTTTGGCGGAAGTAAATGGGATATTTTATATCCCAAAATGATGATAGTATGTGAAATTGGTATTTGTAGATTGAAAACTGTGATTACTGTAGGTGGACCTACCTCACAGGTATCTAAATTATTGTTTAATCACAGCTTAGTAGGACTCATAAAATTTGTCCTTCCCATTTCCATTTTCCACATCAAGGTTTTTTTAAGAAATTAATACAATAATTGATCACCACGGTTGCTCAAAACGGGTTGGCGATTTCAGACTTTTTATAATATAAATTGAATTGAAAAAGTCACATTGGTAGTTGCCCGGATTTGAACCCCAACCTCATTCATGAGAGGCGATCAGGCGAGGCCTTAACCTCTGGGCCATCGCGACATCAATGTTCGAGCCTTCTCTGTTGAGAAGAGGCCTTTGCCCAGCAGTGGGACAGTAATAGGCTGGTATTATTTTTATATAATAATATTGAATTACTATACAATATTATTATATTCATTTCTTAATACTCGTAATATGCTAAGATTGTTTTTCTTCGATACAAGATTTATTAGTTCCGTTATTATTAACATATTATTTTCCTTTACGACTTCGACATTAAGACATATTATTATGCTCGATTAATCTGTGAGACCAGGAACACGGCAATTATACCCATCAGGATGTTATGCATTACTACTTATTATAAAAAACAAAGTCGCTTCCCGCTGTCAGTTCTTAAGTATGCTTAGATCTTTAAAACTACGCAACGGATTTTGATGCGGTTTTTTTTTAATAGATAGAGCGATTCAAGAGGAAGGTTTATATGTAGTACATTGCACCCTTGCGAAGCCGGGACGGGTCGCTAGTATAGTATATGAGTGAACTTGAACAACAACATCAATATATTATACTAGTTCTGAGAAAATACTAGATATCTACCTATATCATAAGATACAACGTAGTAGTTTATGTCCTAAACACACAATTTGTGGTCAAGAACTTTGATATTCAGTTTATATAGTTTTAAGGAAACTTATGAGAGTCAGGAAACTCCTAAATGGACTAGGCTAGTTTTTGAAGTATTTATGTAAACATTGGAGATTATTGGCAATATGCCATTCCTTTTTTTTTTTCGGATGGGACGTCATCAAATAACTCCTCCCGCTCTGGGCTGAGCAGGAGGGAGTGTCAGACTTTTACTGACTAAAACCCATCCATGTTCCTTCATCGCCCTTTGTGCTCCGGGGCCACGGTATCTCTTTCGAACAGTCCCGCAGCCCCGGCAGGCATCGGCCCTTGCCGATCTATCGACCTATGGTTATCGAGGTGGTGGTCTTGTCGATCTATGGTTATCTTCTCTTATATGCCATGCCTCTCGTGTCGATCGGGTGAATTAGTAAACTTATACTCGTATGTCTGTCAGACAATACAATTATAAATTCGAATTTTGTGAGGATGGATGAATAGATGGATGGATGTTTATTACTCTTTCACGCTTTAAAACTATTAAACGGATTTGGATGAAAGTAGATGGAAAAAATATGCCCCAGAAGTGTACAAAAATAAATATATTTATTTCAAGTAGTTTAAGAATTTTGTTAATGTTTGAACAGCTGAGACGAACGGCTAAACGTGCTTTCCAAGTACGGAGAAGTCTCCCATCAAGGATCCATATACGGTCCGCCCTCGCCAAGCATAGTTTAACCATCGATCGAACGGTCCAGGTGTTATTATTTAACTTCGAGCCCCTCACTAATAATTACTACCAGTCTACCATATACCTAAATATATTAACTAGGGTCGCAAAATTACCTAACTTTGATCTATCGTTACTAAGCGGCAATATCCCAAGTTCCTTTGTGTAGTAAGTTATAACACATTTTAGTAAATCATAATCTACTGTGATGATAATCCAGGACTACATTACATTACCAGCATTGAACAATGTACAAACTAAGCTTTTACTTGTCTAAAATAATGTTGTTTAACGTTAATGGATTTAGTTATTATATTATTTAGGTACTAGATTAAAGTTGTTTATGTATTGTAACGTAACTGGAAAACTGTGATAATATGGAAATTATGGTTATTATTTTAGGAGTAGGAGGGAGTTAAATTTGTTTGCCAAGCAATTTTCCTGGAAAAATTATAAGTGAAATCAAAAACATTACTAAAGATACTTATTTAAATGTCATTGTTCTTAAGATAAGTGATAATTATTATTCTTGATTCAATGGGATTAAATGAACTTACTGATGGTATTAATGATTTTAATGATAATAGCTTTGTAACGCCATTTTTGTTACGGCCGCAAATCATATATTTTGATCAACATACAACCTGACACTGACCTACAAACTGCAAAAAAACGTAATTTGAATTTCGAGGGTTACCCTGCTGGCGCTTCCCCCATAAAAAAATTCCCCCATAACAAATGTTACTACTGCAAAATTTCCAAGCCTCTTAAATAACTGTTAATATTCTGACATCAAAAGACATACATAATCCTTAAAGGACAGAGACAAGAAAATCTTGGGAAAATCTGAAAGGAAATTCCCGTTTTCATATCTGATGGAATGTTCGCATTTTAATCTTCGTCTCAATTTGTTAAAATATCCCCTCATTTACTTATATTTTGACAACTTTATGACATTGATTGTCAACGAGATTACGACTTGAATTTAAGCCTGTTTTAAGTATGAGATGCTCACTACTCAGTCGTAAGCTCTAAAGCTTTCATTTTTCGTTAACCCCTCACCTGGCTTACCAAAAATAGCGATCACTAAGTGGAAACGGCTCTGACTTACGATTGTTAGATCATGGATTTAAACCCAGGCAGACGCATTACTTTGTGTGATTTATTTTATCAGCACTGCTCTCAAAACGGTCAAAGAATACATCGTAAGAAAACCAGCATGTAGAACCAAAAATTCTAAGATATGCGACATCCACCAACCCGGGCCAGAGTGGTGGCCCATCAGCGGGAACATTATAAGCTGTCTGTACGATGCCTCACCTGAAAGTCAGTGTGACTTGTCCATACAGTTTCTTGTTCTCCAAGTACTCTGGCTCCACGTGCAACACACCTTGAATCCTGTCGATGGAGCCATTTTCCACCACCAAGTCGCGCGATGCGAGGTACAGCGTCAGCTTGTTGTTTGGTGATGATTTCTTAAACACCCTGTAAAGTAATGAGGGGTTAGGTATTTTGGAAGATTACTAGTGAACTGCTGATATCATGACGTTATCATCAGTTTTTGTTGAACAAACAAAGAAGAAGGCTGCTTACAAAATCTTATGAGACGCTGAGCTAGAGGGGATTTCTATAAACTAGAATACTAGATTATTAAGGTTAAAGCTTGACGTAATTATTTAGGAGACATGCACATTATATTAATGTTAGAGCATGTATGCCATGTTTATCTGCCTAGCCTTTTCCACCAATGTTGGGGTCGGCTTTCAGTCTAACCGGATGCTGCTGAATACCAGTATTTTACATAGAGTGACTGCCTATCTGACCTCCACAACTCAGTTAGTACTGGGTAATACGATACCCCTTGGTAATACTGGTTGTCAGACTGTTTGGGTCACTGACTACCTCTAACGACTGTCAAAGATCTACAGATGACAGCCGGGACCAACGGGTTAACGTGCTTTCCGAGGCACAGAGGAAACTCGGTATGTAATGGGCGGTCACCCATCCACAGACCAACCTAGGCAAGCCCGGCTTAACCTTCAGATCAACCCGAGCGGCTGTTACTATTTTCCCACGAGCTCCTCCATCATCCTCCATCGGGTATGTTTATCCTTACTAATATTATAAATCTGAAAGTGAGTTTTGTATGCGAGCAAAGCCGTGGGCAAAAACAATAGTTTTTCAATAAAACACAAAGAGATGACGTTATGTAACCGACAAAACAAAATGTCTTCTCAAATTCCAAAACTCCACAATCTGTAATAAGTAAATTGCTCTATCTAGACACATCTAGATAGTAGATAGCTAGGCCTAAATGAGCTGGACCAGTTGATAAGGTCAATTGCCAGTTGTCACCAATACCGCTGCCGTCCGCAACCAGAACGGCTCAAATTAACTGATACGTCAACTTATTTGTGAGGTCATGAGAGAAATTACGTCAGAATCACATTTGTGGACGAATCTAGTTATAGAAATTGAGGTCGAATGCCATGGTAGTTTGGAATGCAATGTATCAATTAATGTGAGCATTGTTTCAGCGTTTCTTTTAGCCAATGGGATGGCCATTAAGCAATCTGGCCTGGGCCCTCGTAGGAGATGTGGGCCACACATATTTACAGAGTGGTGGTCTATGGACCCAGCGCTTTCGAATGGGCAACTGCAGTAAATACTAATTTTTGGAGGCCACTGTTTGTGTTGGAGCCGTTTGGGTTGAAACACTACGGTCATGGGATTCGAGTGCCCATCTAGTCTTTCGAGATATCACCAAGCGGTTGGTCGACTCTTTTCACGACCAGAGGGCTGGTCTTTTTTTGGCCAATTAATTAGCATTGCCATCCAAAGTGCTGGCAATGCTGCCAGCCTTCTGAGCACTTTTCTTGTTGACAGCGACGACGTGGACGAATTTTTTGACGCCCTGTACCTAATTTTATTTTGCTTTATTTAAAGTTTGTAAATAATGTACATACACAAAGTAAATAAAAGTAATTTAAATAGCTGACTAGGTAATAAAACTGTAAAAAATTAATAAGTAAGAAAATCTTTTCGCTCAGTTTAGTTCGATCTACCGGTGTCTTTTACAATTTACTACAATGTCCCCTTTTTGGGTACCTATACACTAGATTGATTTATTCGCGTTACATCCAATCGATTTGTAAGTATTTCCAAGATATAATTCGATAAAAAGCTCGTTCACGATTCATGTCACATCCGATCGCACAATTTAGGGGCAAACAATTTATTGAACCCTAGTACGATTTTCTACGATACTTCATTATTCAAGGAAAAATAAACTTTATTTCTTAGACTTACCGTTGAGAATTTAGTGCGTTGTCAGTCGTCATGTTTAGTTTTTCCTGTGACCTGTAAAATAGAGAATACGACGTTATTGTTCGCACAAATCAAGTGTAATTTATTGGATCTATAAATATTTAATAGAACACGAAGAGTTTATTTAAACACGAGATATTTTCGAATCATGTGACCTCATTAATGGGATTGGATACAATAAAGAATTTGTATCGTTTACAATATGTAACAATAATAGAATAGTAAAATTACATTGCTATCAACTGAGCACAAATCCAGACTTCGTGGCTGCTACTGAGAAATTCCAGATGGCAAACCCGATAACAAGTTTTTCTGCAATCGTAATTTAACCCGAGACTTCATTCGTGTCGTGCTTGCGACCACTAGACCAATGAGGCAGTTAATTATAGAATAGTATTATTTCCAAAATCTTGACTATCACACATACTATGACGCCTGTAATCTCCAAAAGGTTAGTTACGGTAATAAGATAGACACGCGAGAACATTGCCTTTGTAATAGTTTGACCATCAACAACGAATTACCTCTTTAGGCGAATTTAAAACCAGACCAGAACCAGAAACCAAAACCACAAGCAAAGTTGTAGCAAACTAATTACTAGGTCAAAATCACAAAACACTTTTCACTTTAATATACATAAACTATACAAATGGTCCGTTTTATTTAATTCTAGAAACAATAAAATACCAAAACAACAGTCACAAACGGTGACAACTCGAACCAAACTGTTTACGCGCCAATAATGTAAGTATATTTATTTCTAAGTAATATCAGAGCTTGATAACACTGACGTTTATAGGCTCATGAATTTTCATTAAACAAACCTTAATAACTTACTGGTAAACTTACTCAGTTGTATTATTTTAAAACACTATAAAACATTTCGCGAGAAAGAAGCGTCTTCTTTTTTTAATACACAATCATTTGGCGCGAAATAGAAAAAATAAAAGACGTTCCATTTTTTTTTGAAAAAAGAAGTATATTTTTGGCTGGTTATTTATTTTTAAGGAATTTAAATTACCTTGTAGCATCCATCGTATTCAGCCTCGTTCGTTTTTTGATTGTTGGATTGAAACACATGATCCAAATTTTTAATGGTCACCTTTTCCCACTTTTATTACTTTTTGGTTCAATGTTTTATTTCTAAATTCATTCTTTAATACTCCTACTGATATGATCAGAAATTTCTTATTTATAAACTAATACAAACAAAAAAAAAAAACTGTTAGTATTTATAGACGTTTTCTATATCACAAAATATTGTATGAATAGTTTATGGGTCCAAAGCAACACTGACTCACAAACGTCTATCTCATAAATTAAATTCATAACCCGCAACTCAAGAATGCTGTTCGTAGCAGAACTTACTTGAAGCAATATTGTCACGATACTGATATGTTTCAAACATAACAAATGCTGATAGCATTTATTGAATATATCTACTTTGTCACGAGCGATTAAATTGGCGATTTCGTGGACATATTTGAACAAAACATTCGACAGCTGACGATCAATGGTTCCAAAATCAAACAACTGGATTGAATCTCTGTTTTCGTGACAGTAAGGTGTCATTTTCAACGTCAATGTTAAGAGTAAACAGTAATTTGGTATGCATGGTATGTGACGCACAATTAGCGATTGAATTTCGACGGATGACACAATACGTTGAAGTGTTGCTGCATCGAAATAACCGAATTATTTTAAGCGTTGGTGACATGGCGGCGAACTGTTATACCAAACTGTTTTGATGTACTATCCTGTTGGCATTTAGACGATGACAGATGGACCTGAGTAGCTTGCAAATATAAGACACTCCGAATAGCCGAGGCTCAGTTTTAAAGTCAAATTGCTCCATTCAAACCGATACAATTATGTCGAAGACCTTTTATTCTCTAAACAACTTACATGTGGAGTTCCTATGACACCCACTGTACTTAGATAAGGAATTGTAATTTCTTTTAGAATGTATCATCATTGTACTGTCTGCAGCCCAACTACAACTCTTAGAGGACAATGAGGTCTCCATGGTTGCTAGTGCCAATTTCATTCAGCTAAAATGATTGATGCCTTTGCCCAGCAGCTAACAGTTCTTACCAGTAGGGTAATTCTAGGTGCCCCACTTTTTGATAGGGAGCCATAACTTATTAATTAAAAATCTATTGGCTATACGTGTTTTGCATATGGTAACTTTGATCTTTAATCTATGACTGTACACCTTTTAATTTTACATAAGTTTCATAATTTTGAGGAAATTGTGTCTTTTTTACCCTCTCAAAAGTAGAATAGATGCCTATCGTTACGGATAGAAGACTCGCTGTCAAATATTAGAGGGTAATTGAAATATAACATACTAGTTTCAATAATCAGTTTGTATTCAATATTTAACATTAATTTGTGTCATCTTTTATAATAATTTATTATATGGCTATCTAGAATAGGGGTGATTCCTGAGTAAAAAAAATATGATTTTAATTAGTTCGTCAGTTAGATTAGCGAAAAATATTGGACATGTATTTTTTGTTTTATCAAATCAATAAAAAATGACGAAGATAATACGCATCAAATAATCGAAGTGAGGGTTTGTGACGTCACTTGTACGTAAAAAGTGTAAAAGTGGACAGAAAAAATACGTATCCATTATTTTTTTTGGAAATCTATCTGACGGACTAATTCGATTTTTTTAGTCATCTACCCTATTAGTGAACAAAAGAAGCATTTTTTATTGGTGAAATAATGATCATCATATGCATCTAATTAACGTAATCAATATAGTTTTCAGAACTAACGAAAGATAATTTTATCAGTCTTATTTTTCTTAGGTAAGTAGATACCTTAGTGTACCGCAATCATCTTATGCTTAACACTTTTCGAGGCATTTCTTCCACCTGCAATATGAAAACATTCATAGAAATAGTTAGGGATAGATGCCCCTCCCGGACAGCAAATGGGGCAACTATACTTTTAGCACAGGATGCCTTTTTTAATTAAAAAATAAATTAAAAAAAACTAAAATTTATAGCATTGTTTCGTATACTAGAAAGAAAGAACACCAATTATAACCACTTACACTTATAAACACTTTGCCTAAATTTTAATTGATGAAATAACCTTTTTATTTATTCAGAGCGAGGGGAGAATTGTGAATTAAAGTTTGTAGCTCAAACTGTAACATCAGCAACAAAATTTAAAAAATAAAGAATTTATAACAGAGTGAACGATATTCGACGGTAAGTACTTACGATTATAATTTCAACGCTTGTAACGGCCTCGCCGTGGAAGATTTTTACAATCACGGGCAAAACGCAGGCGTTCTCACTTGCGGTTGGCGTGGCATTTGGGGTCGCGCAAGAAGCGCTTCCCATTACTTAGTAGGTACGATTTTAGCCTACGACATTTCTAACATAGAATATTCAAAGCCGCGGCACCTATCCCATTGGGACATCTATCCCATTGGGGCACCTATCCTGGAATTACCTACCTATCAGTGAATGATTTTGAATAGAATTTGCGATATTACAGATGACTAGTCGATTATTATTCACAATAGAGTAATCTTAGTTTATCAATTATTACGTTACCGTATCTATTCATTCGCAAATAAACATCCTTTAACATTCAATTATTTTTTGTTCAAACTCAGTCTGGCATAATTTCAATAATATTGTTTTAGCTTACATTATTACGGTATGATTATTTTGTCAACGCCAATTATTTCTAAAAAGGTTCTATCTGATTGAAAGTAGTATCTAAAAATATGCTGACTGGCTGCTTTCGTAGAAAAAAATCGTGTAAAGCTATTACAAAACAAAAAAAAAGTAAGATTAAAACTAAAACTTTATTGGCGTTTCAATCTTTTTATCGCCCAGTGGCCAGTGTTCTAAACAAAACCTTTTTGCTTTTTTTTCATAATTAATTTCAATTATTCGTTTTTATGGCAATCTGGTTCATTCTAGTAATTTTTAAATACAAAGGTTTCTTATAGTAATAAAATGATAAATAAAAGTATGGTATTAACCGGTGGGCTACAACTTTTTTATATATATATATATGTATATTTTCAATACACTTTCTCGAAAACTGGTTCTAATCGCACTACGATTAGGTTCAACATGCAATGTATTTCACACGCGTGCGATTTTTAATATTTTTCCGCACACGTGCGGAAATAAAAATTTCCACAGATAAGTAAGGGTTCAATAACTATATCTATAGTCGGCGGTGATTGGTTTTTTTTAATCCCGGCAAAGAGATAATGCGTCTTTACGGATTAAATATTTTTCGAGTATTTAAATTGTGTTTATAAATAGAATATCATAGATAAACATGATTATTTAAAACAAATATTTATTTTTATGAACAAATTAACATCTTATTGTGTTCTAAATTAAAAAAATATATATTTAAATTTTCTTTTTTTTTTTCATAGTAGGCTGTATACGGCATCATACCTTTGCATCTTCTTCAACCTGGCGAAAGCAAAGCGCGGCAAAAAAGCAAATAAATCATAGTTTCATATTAATTCCTGACAAAAATACTTTCCGTTCTAATATTTTATTTCTTCGAAAGTGTATTGAAAAACGTCGTTTGATACGCGTGGGAATTTGTTATTGCAGTTCTCGGCGCCATAACACCCTCGCTTGCA
The DNA here is from genome assembly GCA_947578425.1 of Eugnorisma glareosa. Lineage (NCBI taxonomy): Eukaryota > Metazoa > Arthropoda > Insecta > Lepidoptera > Noctuidae > Eugnorisma > Eugnorisma glareosa. Next base: position 19,178,702 of record OX387959.1, read on the forward strand.
GCTCGGGTGTTAATTCCGCGCTAGAATGCAATAACAAAATTTCCCCACTTATATCAAAATTACAGGCTTGGACTTTACAGTCGAAAATTTCTGGTATAACCAGCATTCAAAAAAATAAAGGAAATTATGTATGATAATTATGTTGGGTTATAGCAATGATGCCTACTCTTCAGTATATCCCCTAGAATTCTAGATATATACTGTTCAGTAGATATAAAGATATACTCATTACAACACCTGCCTAGTCACTAAATTAAATATTCTACGACCAAGGCTATTAATATTAAATATTTATAAAGGCGGGTCCATTTAACGTTTTGAAGGAGATTCTTTGCTTGCTTGGCCGCATACACTTGAGTTACCTTGACCTACTCAGATGCTTATCTGGCCACATTATACATTTTCAAGGGCATTTTATTCAAGGGGTGTGTAGTACCTAATGTAAGTGGCATCCGCGTTTAGGGGAAGCTTATGTATAAACGCAGTAAGTAAGCAAAATAAAATGGCTTCTCATTGTTTTAATTTTTTTAATTTATATTGAAAATATTAGATTAATAGTGGAAATTACGGTTTTGCAACTCCTTCGCTATAATTTTCTGATTAATTTCATTGCGGGATCCAAGACAGTTAAATTGTTTCTCAGGGACTTCGTCGAGCTTCATTGTCTCGGCGCTTTTCTGGTGGTCGCCACTGTTGATTCTAGCTTCCAGGAGTTACAGTGGTTTGGGAATAATGTGGCGGGCTTGTCCCATAAAAAGATCAACCATATATTGGTTGCCGGGACATAAAAAGAGAGGCGCAAAGAGGTGGTGAGATGTACTGAACGTGTATCGCGAGGGCACGAGGATTCAAGGATTCGAGGTGGCGTGGTCAAAGCGGTCATGGAAGGAATTGGGCCTTATGCCTTTCATTGTGGCATTAAGACCGCTGCACATCAAGCTACAACAATCTGTCAAATTTATTTTTTAGATTTTCAGCTTTAATGCTAAAGCATTCAAGGTGTATTAGGAAAATTTGACAGTTTCGAGAGCTTGATGTGCCGTCTGTACATAAAGTTAAAATGAATGAATTGACCTTTGCCCAGCAGTTGCGCAGTATCGGCAGATTTTCACGTTTTTGATAGTCGCTCTTTATTTTCCGGAATCTTACAAAAATAAAATAAGATTTTTACTACCAGCCCAGCTTCTCTACATCAAATTACAATCATAAACTATTTAATATCTGTTTTATATAGAAACTATAGAATATTGGTTTCTTTTATAGCAGAAATGTTTATGTTTTGGTTTGTTCATGAGATCATGCGGGTAATCTGGTCTTGAAAATAAAAGAAAAACGGATGTTTCAAAGTCTTTGATGTCTAGAACGTCCATGGGACCGGACATTCTGGTTTGATTAAACGAACCGCTGTAATGAAAAAAATGTAGTTTTACGAAGTTTTAAATGAAAACTAGGAAGGTTTTTATTAGGTTTATGATTCAGAGTACGAAGTTTTCATGTGGGTGCAACTGCAGATGTATGTTGATCCGATTTTTGTTACTAAAAAAATTGACGTATTAAAGATTCGTTCAAAGAGACCGCAGATAACTTTAGTAATCTATTTATTGTACTTAATCATTTATTCCTAAACTATCTTTGAAACTGTTTTCTTTATGTCACTTACCCCTCAAGGTTCATTGGAAGACCAGCGTCAGACAGCCTCACCTGTCTGGCATGAATGCTGAAATGGACCTTTTTGGCGCAGCCGTGAGGCACACAGTACAGTCATAATAATATGTACTACCTATTATTTTTTTCTTTTTTGTAACTTTTTAATATTATCGTGTGCTAATGAACATTTGAATAAACATTTTTCTTTCTTTCTTTCTAATTGGAGTTTTCTCCGTTTTTTAGAAGTCCGATACACGTTGTAGTACTAGTATGCATGCATAAAACATATGCAAATAGCACCGACCTATGGTAGCTTTAAATCACGCCATAGCGTTGACGCAATCGTAATTTGAAACAGAATTAATACTTTTGCTTACAATTTAAAACCAGAATTTCAATGTTGCACAACAATGTTCTTTGTAAATTGTACCGAAATCCGAAAGTCAGTTATGGATTTTTTTGAATAGATTCCCTACAGTGGTCAAATAGAGAAAGTTCGTGATTTTTATGAATCCTCATAAAATACAGGGTGTAACAAGACCCTTAACGAAGCCGTCAACCAAACTTTAGTAACTTTACGCAAAAATTACTGCTGAGAAATGACCTTTTTTTTGGGGGGCGAAAAATCACGTTTTACTGTAGGACTCAGTGTAACGCACTCAAAACATTGTGCTGATGTATGCATTGCATAGAACGGGGGTCATGGAGGTTTTTAAAGTAAAATCTTACATTAAAAACGTGTATTAATAAAAAAAAACGGCCAAGTGCGCGTGGGACTCACGCAAGATGGGTTCCGCACAAAAAAAAATGTTAAAAAAAAACATGTTTGATGTATGGGAGCCCTATTATTTATTTTATTCTGTTTTTAGTATTTGCTGTTATAGCGGCAACAGACAAACATCATCTGTGAAAATTTCTACTGTCTAGCTATCACGGTTCATGACATACAGCCTGGTGACAGACAGCCAGACAGAAAGACAGACAGACGGATAGTGGAGTCTTAGTAATAGAACCCTTAAAAAAAACATGTGGAAATGTTGGGACTTTGATCCCCAATATCTCCGTAACTAGAAAAAAATATCGCAATGATGGGGAAAACAAGTACCTTTCGGCTTCGTTAAGGGTCTTGTTACACGCTTTATAATAAAGGTAACAGCCGCCTTTCCGTCTCTTTTTATCGAGTGGGTTAGTACTCGAGACACTCATAAATATCGTCTTTGCCTTGACCTTTCAGAATTACTCGAACTTCTTCATCTGATCAAACAACTTGCAACTCGGATCTAAATATAAATCAAATACAATATACAACCTTTTTTCATGAAACTTCTTGATATGTTTGACAGTATAGAGTATTAGGATTCTTTGTAAAAAAAAATCCCTTCAGCAAGCCGCAGGAGGAGGTAGATTTCGAAGAAGGTTCCACGCTTATTTTTTTTTTTCAACCCAATTTTTCAGTTATAATTTTTTTATTTCTAAAACTATAAGTCTTATCGCTAAACTTTGAAAGTAAAAGTTGTAGAATAAAACACGTTGTTGTTGTTGATTGTTGTATAAATAAATCATAAAATTGTTAAATGGTTCAAAAATTTTCCATAAGAAAAAGTTATGAAAAACTGATTTTCGAAAAACCGCCCCCAGCCGGGCCCCCATGGACGAATTCCGCCCATTCACGAATTTAACCTAAGTGTTGACCTTTAGATTTTTTGGCCAAGTTTGAAAGCAATCGGTGCATAATTGCGACCTGTAGAGTGTGGCTAGTAGTAGTGGTAGTTCTGGAGTGGCGACCGCGAACCGGAAGACGTTGCGTTGCAAGGCCTCCCACTAGGTGGACCGATGACCTGGTGAAGGTTGCGGGAATCCACTGGATGCGAGTCGCACGGGACCTGTCAGTGTGACGACACTTGGGGGAGGCCTATGTCCAGCAGTGGACGTCTTTCGGCTGAAATGATGATGAGTGTCGCTAAATTTTGCTTGTCGCCCCATACATATCTACCAACAAACATACGTAGGTATATAAACTTTTTAACCGGCGAATGATTTGAGCTCTAGGGGTCATAACTAGACCCCCTATGGTGAAATTTTCGGAAAACTCGACTTGCAAGACCAATACCTAGGTAAATTTTTTCTGACTAAATCTACCTAAAATATATCGTCTATTAGTATGAATTTAGTGCTAGAGCACGAGGTCCTGGGTTTGATTTCCAGATCGGGCAAAGTGTTATTGGATTCCATTAGGAATTTCTTAGTAGCAGCCACGGAATCTGGATTTGTGTCCGAATGATGGCAATAGGCTCGCCCTTATTACATGCAACTTAAACATAACTGGTGAAATATTGGTGTATCGGGAACTCAAAATGAAAACATTTTAAATATACCGTTTTTGGTGTTAATGTCTCTGTTCAATGATCAGAATACGAATGTTATCAGCAAAATCTGTTCATTATTACCAGAGATAAAAAGCTTATATGTATCTAATCAAATAGCCTCGTTGAATAAACACACCCCATCCGATAGCCAGTACCTTTGGACATAGCATGAAATTATAACATTGTAGGTTCCTCCCTAACTAGGGGTCTAAAATGGCCGCTTAGGCAGAATCATAATAGGAGAATAATTTATGAATCACGTTTAAATTCTTAAAATGGTCACTGACGTAGTTAATATTATTTAGTGACATTTTGTGACCATTTTACGAATTGTAACGTAATTCATAATATTATTATCCTATTATGATTCTGCTAAAACGGCCATTTTAGGCCTCCAGGAGGGATAAACACCGATGCCAGCTTTTCCTAACACAAATCAACAGCTACGTAAATGCCGAAATGTTTTGAACCATTGGAAATACAACAGTCAGCTGATCGAGTGTCGCTGTAGGTGGTACTCATTTAGTTCTAAACTATACAGCGTGTAACAGAAAGGGAATAATCATATGAATTACTGTGGTACGGACCATCAAACTGCTGTCCCAAACATTTGGGTCGAGTTAGTATTGAAATTTTGTATAGGACAGCTGATTATTTTTTTACGATTTCCATGGTGGTCCCATATATAAAGTTGTTCAGTTTGATGGTCTGTACCACAATATTCCGTATGATTATACCCTTTCTGTTACACGCTGTATAAGAGGTATCTCAAGAGCTGTCAGAAAAGCAATCATTATCTTCTTAAGTTGTTACCCTAGTCCATGTTACTTGGGGTCGTCGCAACACGTAATTTTCTTCCATTATCCTCCTCTGTCAACCGTCACGCTATCATTTACTCCTTTTTCTTTCTTATTATTCCTCACATAATCCATCCATCAACATTTATATATCTACATCACTCTTCCATGTCAGCAAAGTATTATACACATATTATTGCTATTGGTAGATGTGCATGATGTACCGCGTCATTGCCTGTATTATTCATTCAATTATACATTTAGCGACAGAATTTATAATTTCCGCAAGGAAAACCAACATACCGTACCGAATTTGCATAAAGGAATTCGCGCATGGCTTAGCGATTATATCTACCACATATCTTACAAACATCCATAATATAATTGTTGGTCTCATTATTATCAGCCAGTGAACGATTATTCATTGATGGCACCGTTGCCGTGTTGGTGAGCTAACAAATAATTACAATAATCTACTTCTTTTTCACATTAGACTACTTATAAATTATTTTTCCGATTTCCCTAATTAGAAATAGACTAGCTGTTGCCCGCGGCTTTGCTCGCGTTTTGGTCGGAAATTATCCCACGAGCCCCCCCTGGCCCCCCGGGCCGTGGGATAATTCCGACTAAAACTACCTATAGGTAGGGATAATATAGCTTCCTATTAGTGAAAGGATTTTCAAAATCGTTTAGTAGATCCAGAGATTCCCACCTACAACCTCACAAACTCATAAACTTTACCTCTTTATAATATATACTAGCGACCCGCCCCGGCTTCGCACGGGTGCAATGTGGTACATATAAACCTTCCTCTTGAAATACTCTATCTATTAAAAAAAACTACATCACAATCCGTTGCGTTATTTTTAAAGATCTAAGCATACATAGGGACAGACAGAGGGAAGCGACTTTGTTTTTAGTTTTAGGTTTTTATTTTTTTATTGTGTAGTTTTAAGTTTTATATTTCATTTTTGTTATTTTTTCTTTTGTGTGCACTTGTGGCGTGTGCCAAATAAATATATTTCTTTCTTTTCTTTCTTTCTTTCTTTATATTATGTAGTGATTACGAATAAATAAATATAAACAGATTAGTTTTTGTACACGGCTACGCCTGCTTAGAAGTAGCAAAGTCTCCTTCGGCACCTTCCTACCAGGATAAGAAATATCCTTTGTCCCAACCTAGGATGTAGTGGTGGTACTTTCATACTAGCCTTAAAGGCTTGACTTATAAATTATAATATAACCTCTTCATGATCTTCATTAGGGTTCCTGAACCATCTTCTTGCCCCAGCAGCTTACCGTATTCTTGCCCCTAGGCACGCCACCTGGTGTGATCTATCCGTATACTTATACTTGTACTTATACTTGTATCTGTCGAAATTTCCGTCGCAGAACTCGACAAAAACTAATTACAAAGAGATCCAATCCACTTACCTACCAAAGAATGCCTACATAATTTTCTTTAAACGTATTTACCGAAGTAAGTATATCTTTTGTTACATCCCAAGATACGTCACGTTTTCTAATTAACTCAAACACGATCCAAATTTAATTAAATCGCTCATATTTCTTCCAGTGTCTTGTCAAATATCTTGAGGCCATATTGTTTGAGTACTGTAACCGTAGTTAGGCCTAGTTTGTAAATAAGTGGAGATGAGCGGACTGGAGTGGAGATGAGCGGGAATCGATCAATCACATTATCATCTGTCTATAAGACTTTTTCCAAATATTTTGGGGTCAGCTTCTATTCTAACCGGATGCAGTTGAATGGGATCTTACCACCACCCCAGTCAGTACTGGTGGTTGTCAGACTTTCGAGCCATTGACTACCTGAAACGATTGTCAAAGATCTACAAATGACAGCCATGGACGGCATTTCCTGCTTTCCGAGACATGGAGGAAACTCTGTATGAAATGGATGGTCATCGATCCATGAACCGAGCTAGGCAAGCGCTGCCTCACTTTTTGAAGATCGACCCGGGGGAAGTTATTATTTGGCCATCTCTCGTCTCTCCGGTGACTGGTCGAAGATTTTACGTCATCTCTCCAGTTTGTCTCCGCTTGTTGGAAACCGAGCTCTCTCGAACCGAACTCGATAAAAGCTTTGCAAAAAATTCTCAAGGACTGTAAATATGTTCGTATGTCGATTTAAATATTTACCTAACAAAAGGAAGTCATTTCACGTATTACGACGATTGGCTCATATCAGCAGTCAGCTACGAGGTATACTTCTTCTTGTAATAGCTTTTAAATTGAATGCATTACGTCAAAGAACTACTGAAAACCATTACAAAGTCATTTCATTTTAAAATATCGTTTAATCTGACCGTTACAAGGTTTTTACAGCAGTTTAGCTTTAATCTTTCAGCTAGTACTCGTAGTATTTCAGCTTTTACTGCATCAGCAAAACTTTGTTTTTAGATTGAGTATATTTCAAGGTTATGTTTGAACCGAAAAGTTTTGTTTTTAACCTGTTAGTTTAGATAAATTCTTGTGGGTAAATAATAACAGCCACTCGGGCCGATCTTTAGGTTAAGCCGTGCTTGCCTCGGTTGGTCCGTGGATGGGTGACCACCCATTACATACCGAGTTTCCTGCGTGCCTCGGAAAGCACGTTATACGTTGGTCCCGGCTGTCATTTGTAGCTCCACTACACAGACTCAAATCTGTGGCCCGAAAGTCTGATAACCAGTCTTACCAAAGAGTATCGTATTACCCAGTACTAAGTTTTAGAAATACTTATTTTTTTCACCTGCCTGTCTTTTTCATGATTCTTTTCAGAAATTTCATTTGATTTATTGGAATAAGTGAAAAAAAAAAAAAAACTTTGTAGTTTGGAGTCTAGTTTATACTGAGTCATCTTTGAGATACAAAAACTACAATAGACCAAAACGAAAAATACGCTCCAAACAGATTTGTCGTAAACAATAATAACAACATCCATTTATTTTCAGGCTTCTTTGGCCCATATATATATACCTTACATACTAACATACATATGATAAAATACAAATTGTGTTAGAAAATAGAACCTTAAAACTATGTTAGTATCACTTCACTTGTGCACTATGTCTTTGTGCTTTCAGGTGGCACTTGCCCGTGGAAGCGACGGGACACCACTCCCTGCGGCCAAAAGTACTCCTCCAAGACGAGGTGCAGATAACACGTTGGTATACGCACCACGAACGCCTTAAAGTTCACATTGCGGCGCGACTCAAGCAGCTGCATTCTCGCCAAGAAAAAAAAACTAAAATTCTCACAATCCGTACTAATATTATAAATTCAAAAGTGACTCTGTTTGTTTGTTACCTTTTCACGATTAAACGGCTGATCAGATCGCAATGAAATTTGGAAAGGAGATACATTATATCCTGGGAAAGGACATAGGCTTTTTCATTTTTACACATATCCTTCAATATTTCCACGCGAACGAAATCGAGGGAACAGCTAGGGTTCCTATAAGCCACCTAGATTGAAATAAATTGTATTTTTGCAAGACCTAAAAGACATTCTCCCGTACCAGACCCAATGTAATGTACTAGTAGGGTATATACACATATACTATATAGTAGACGATGAAGACGGTAAGAAATATCAAGGGAATACCCAACATTATCCCTTGTATAAAGGAAAACGAAAAGTCAGTGGCTCTCAACTTGTTGCGAAGCAAAGAATAATGGCCAAAAAAAAAATACACGTAATATTTACCTAGTTAAAACCCGTTTTACATTGAATTAAGTAATTGTGTAGTTTTGATTCAAAATTCTTTCAAATTAACGTTCCGATTCTTCTTCTTGTTGGTGTTGCTGGTAAGACAGTGTGGGTAATTTATTTTCAATACACTTTCTCGAAAACTAGTTCTTATCGCACTACGATTAGGTTCAACATGCAATGTATTTCACACACGTGGATCATTAATATTTTTCCGCACACGTGCGGAAATAAAAAAATCCACAGATAAGTCCAAATGGGTTCAATGACTATAGCTTTAATCGGTGGTGATTGTTTTTTTTTAATCTCGGCAAAGAGATATGCGTCCTTATGGCGTAAATATTTTTTTAGTGTTTAAATTGTGTTTTTAAATAAAATATCATAGATATACATGATTATTTAAAACAAATATTTACTTTTATGAACAAATTAACATATTTATTCTAAATGCAAAAATACTATTTGATTTTTCTTCTTTTCATATTAGGCTGTATAGCGGCATCATATTTTTGCTTCTTCTTTAGCTTGGCGAAAGCAAAGCGCGAAAAAAAAGCAAATTAAATCATAGTTTCATAATAATTCCTGACAAAAATACTTTCTGTTTTAATATTTTATTTCTTCGAAAGTGTATTGAAAAACGTCGTTTGATACGCGTGGGGATTTGTTATTGCAGTTCTCGGCTCCTAACACCCTCGCCTGCAGCTCGGGTGTTAATTCCACGCTCGAATGCAATAACAATGTTTCCCCACTTATATCAAAATGTACTATTTTTGTTGCGCAAAACCTTCGCCAGCTTCACGGCGGCGTCGTCGGTACGTTACGTTTACGCGACGAGTTCGTGCTAAGACTTAAACTTCTTGAAAATCCTTTCTCCATCTCATACACGGCTTTTATGTCATCTTCTTGCCCTTCTCCCATTCTGCTTGGGGTCGGCGCAACGCGTTTTTTTCTTCCACTCCCCCCCATCAGACGTCACCCATGTTATCGACGTTATCTGTCTGTTATCATCCATAAATTACATCCTAATGTCTTCACGTTATTGTAGCAAATATTATTGATTTAGTTTTTTGAAGACGGATTGTTGGATACACATTGTACCCTAAACAAATGTGACAAAAGGTTGAGTATCGCTGTACTAAGCTATTTGAGTTTTCCGTAGTGGCGAACGTTACAATGGAAATTGCCTTGTAGAGATTAGGCCTGTGATTACAGTATTTGATACGAGGCCTTTTTTGTAGTAGATATCTTACAACGTTTCTAGAATTTACATAAGCTTGTTTGTAAGTGCAGCATGATTGGAATCTAGTGCTAGTACTCGCTAGAATAATATGGCATACCAATAAAAGTACCTGGGTGACTGAAATCTCCTTGGGTGAAATAAGAGAAAACGATTTTTCTTATATATCCAGCTGGATGGATTTTTCGCTGAAGCTCCTCCGAAAGCTGCAATATGCGTGTTTACACACTTTTATCGAATCGTTGGAGCCGTTCTCGAGAACAAATAAATATACAGGCTGAATTTTTCAAGTCGGCGTGTATGGCCTAATCCGAAACTGTGAGGAATATTGAAAAATGCTCATAGGAGTCCAGACCCGATTTTGATGAAAACTAAAACAGCATCACTGGATTTTTGAAAAATCAATATTCCTGGCCAGGAATCGAACCTGTAGGTTTTGAAAAATAAAACAAACTATATTATTACACTATTCGATAGCGTCGCCATTATGAATCAAATTCTGTCAAAATTCATCCTGTTTATGCACAAATATTAGTAAAGGAATCAAATAACCAAATAAGTAAACATGAGCTATCAAGTTTATTTTTTTGCATTACTATATTAGTTAATCTGGTAAGAAACAATTAGCTACTGTTTTTATTCTGTAAGCTAATTCCTACAATAAAGAAACACTATTTGTTTACCTAATTATTGTTGCCAGGTCTATCATACCCCACATCTACTATCATTGTTTAAATCCTCTAGTAGTTCCATAATTAAGTTACATTTATAGTATCTGCTAATTTGCATGGCAAACAACCGTTAACACATGGAGTTTATGTTGTTTTCGGGCTTGCATGTTAAGCTTAGGCAATCCCCGCCACCACCACCGTAGGCGTGGGCCTGTGGAAGGTGAGCTATGGGCTAGTTTGCCGTCCGTCCGTCTTATGACGACGGCGCGTTCGTGTTCCACGTGCGCTTCAAAGAGAGTCAGCAAACAGGAAGGGGTCCGAAAGGACCGATGCTTGCCAGGGTTGCGGGACTGTTCGAAAGAGATACCGCGGCCCTGGAACACGAAGGGCAAAGGAAGGAACATGGATGGGTTTTAGTCAGTAAAAGTCTGACACTCCCTCCTGCTCAGCCCAGAGCGGGAGGGGTTATTTGATGATTTCCCATCCGAAAAAAAAAGGCCAAGTGTCGGTTGGCCGATCTGCCACAGATATTTTATGAAACAACCATAAAGCTGGAAGAATTTTATTTCCTCTGATAAAAAGGGCGGCCTTTGTTCCCGCAGCGGGTACATTGTAGGCTGATTATGCATGTGTGATTTTGAAAGTAAACAGGAGAGTTTATTTTATTTTATAATGGGTGTGACATCTACCAATCTTCACTGGGTCATAAATAAAGTGGACAAGACACTAAAAAAAGTCGATGACAGCATTAGCGGTCCAGTTTAATTTATTTCATCACGACTGTTCTCAAAACGTACGACTACAAACGTGCGGGCTAGAGACTCACACATGAATTTTGATCAAAGGGCACATGATTAGAGACCTATGCAAAGTAAACATCGTGTCGTCAAACAAATGACTGTTTTGAGTTGCGACTTCACATTCAAATAGTTTAGACCTTTTTTACGAACGTCCTAGAGGTGACTTTACTATGATATGTTAAGTAATACGACCCCTCTACTTTCTGAATTTTTTTGTTGAAAATATCATGTCGTCAAACGAATGACAGTTGTGACTTTACATTCAAACAGTTTTGACCTTTTTCATCGGATGTTTTCGAGGTAAATTTACCATGAGATGTTAAGTAATACGACCCCTCTACTTTCTGAAAATGTTCAGTGTTCCTGAAAATTATGACAATTTATACATTTTTTTTTTTTTTTTGGTGATGGCATCTCGCAGTTCAGCCTCTGAGGCTGGCTACTGCTTAACCGGACTATTGCCTGTGGATGCCTTAAAAATGAATCTAAGGCCTCCAGCCAGGGGCTTAAAACTATACTTAAAAACTAAGCGACCACTCGCTAAGGGCACCCCCTGTGGGGTACGGGCCTCGGCTTAGGGCGTCGCTGGGGGGGGCAGCAAAGGGACAGGCTGGATCTGAGTGATATTAATTAGGGGCTGGTTTAAAACTACCGGCTCAGCATCGCGGGCTGGCTCTGGCAAGGGTCGGGGGGGGTTCGTTGAACGTGGGCGTCGCGTCGGGCCTCGGCGGCGAGGACGGAAACATGGCGGTCTGTATTTGTATATACGTAAAGTGCTGGTTTCCCTACTGCTCTCCTGGAGGAGGGTGATGGGGTCATCGGGGGTGGTGAGAGCATGTCGCGGACGGCGAACCATGCTAATACGCGAGGGCTCGTATCGGGCGGCCGATGCGATCAGGGGGTTCCAATGCTTGATAGCGGAATCGAAGAAACGCTTGGAAAGACGTTTCATAAACTGAGCTAAGGTGGGGATCCTAAGGTCTAAGTGGAGACTGTCATTACGGACATAATAGGGGGCACCGGTAATCTTACGGAGAAAACGGTTCTGAAGGGTCTGCATCCGGTGCAGATGACGCGGGTGGGCATGGGCAAAAGTGACACAAGCGTATGTCATAATGGGACGGATGACGGCGGTATAGAGTCGCAACTTGCACTTAAGTGACAATTTGCTCTTTGCCGTGATCATAAAATGGAGCCTACCCATGGCAAAGGCAGCCCGGTCGCGGGCTGCTCTTATATGCGCAGCAAAGGACAGGTGGTTGTCGAGAATGACTCCTAAGTATTTGGCTTGCTTCTCCCAAGGGATCGGCTTGCCGAACATAGTGATCGGAGAGGGGACGGGACGTTTGAGACGCGCCTTATGGAATAGAACTGCCTGGCTTTTATCGGGATTGACCTCGATTCGCCACTTACGGAACCAGGCTCCTAAAGCATTGGCTGCTTTTTGGAGCTGACGGGCGATGGCGTCTTGGCCGTGCCCAGTATAATAGATTGCCGTATCGTCGGCGAAAAGGGCCAAGTGAGCCTTTTTGCTCTTGGGGATATCAGAAGTGAATAGAGTGAATATGAGGGGGGAAACGACAGAGCCCTGAGGGACTCCCGCGCGAATGGGGTGGGGGGAAGAAAGGGTTTTCCCTATGCGATAGCGGAAAGTGCGATTCGCCAAAAAGTCTCGCAAGATGAGCACGAGACGATCTGGCACACCGAGCTGATACAGCTTGTATATCAGCCCGTTGTGCCAGACTTTGTCGAACGCTTTCGCTATATCGAAAAATAACACACCGGTCATCGCTCCACGCTAGAAGCCAGCGCTCAAGTGCTCTACGATGCGGTGGACCTGTTGGACGCACGAGTGTTCGGTCCTGAAACCGAACTGCTCGTTGGGAATGAGGCTCTTAGCCTCGGCAAAGTCTTTGAGGCGCTTATAAATAAGCCTCTCATAGATTTTACCGAGCGCGCTAAGGAGACTGATCGGCCGATAACTAGTCGGCTCGGATTTAGGTTTACCCGGTTTGGGAATACCTATGACGGTGGCCTCTTTCCACACTTGGGGAAAGATGTTATTGCTCAAGGCGCCATTGAAGATGGCCGCCAACAAGACTATGAGCTGAGAGGGGAGGACTTTGAACACCCTATTGGTGAAGCCATCGGCGCCAGGGGCTTTCCGAGGCTATAGCCTATCTATTATGTCTTTCACTTCGTCGGGCGTGACTGAAGGAAGAGGACAGTCGGGGTCTTCTACTGGGGGGAGAGCGGCTCTACGTTCGACTTCCGCGTCCACCTCAGCGAGATGTCGCATGTCTACTGGTAGAGAGCTGGGCGTGCACTGAGATTCCAGGCTGTCGGCCAGGCATTCAGCCTTCTCAGAGTCGTCAAAGGCGACGCTCTTATCGGGGCGAATGAGAGGAGGCATAGTAACCTCGTCGCTGCTAGCACGCAACTTTCGTTGCAGTTGCCAGAAAGCTAAGTGAGTGGGCTCGAGTTCGCTAAGCTCCTTGTCCCAGCGATTCGAACGAAACTCACTGGTACGCTGCTTTACAGCAAGCTGCAAGCTGCGCATGTGAGCCTTGTTCGCATAGCAGGGAAAGACGCTATAGGCACGGACGGCCGCGTTCTTCTCGGTTATCAGATCACGTATGTCATCGGGTAGTTTCCAGCGGTGATCGCTCATCGCTGGGACTTCCCGTGAACAATCCTTCAGTACGGATTGTACGTGATCTGTAAACAAGTTGATGGCGGCCGTCGTGTCTGCGACTGAGACTATGTGATCGGGGATACCGTCCGTGAGAGGAGACATGTCGGATTTCAGCTTATCGCTTACTTTCTTCCAGTCTGTTATCAAAATAGGGGCAGGGGGCTGGCTGGGGTCAAAGAGGCCCGAGCTAGAAACGAGATGCATGACTACCGGACGGTGGTCAGAGTTAAGCTCGTGTAGCGTCTCAATCGAGTCCAGCCTGAGGCTGACGTTCCTGAGCAGCGCTATATCGAGCACATCGGAGCGCAAACCGACAGTGTCGGGGTAGTGAGTGTGCTCCATAGGAGCGATAGGGTCAAAGGAAAGGGAGTCGCTTAGGACAATTTATACATTGTAATAAAACTTATTTTATAGTACTTCGTAAAATCGAGATTTTGGGGAAAATAAATATATATTATTAAATAAATAAATTATACCATATATAATAAAGGTTATATGGTATTTTCAGTAGAATAATATAAAGAGTGTGACAAGACCCTTAACGAAGCCGAAAAGCACTTGTTCCCGTCGTTGCGATCATTTTTATGTTCTAGTCTTAACCATACCTGGGAACCTTCTAGCTACCTACGGGGATAATGGGGGCAAAGTTACAGCATTTGCTTAACTTAAAAAAAAATACAAGTTTTGTGAGATTTTTAGTTTAACCCTTCGTATTTCTACGTACGAACGCAGATCTACGCGAGACACTATAGTGTAATTGTGTCTATATACTTGACATACGAGTGGTTAAACACCTTCGTGACCCCCGTACTATTCAATCCATCCATCAGCACAATGTTTTAGGTGCTTAACATTGAGTCCTACCGTAAAACGTGATTTTTCACCCCAAAAAAAAGTCATTTCCCAGCAAAAATTATGCGTAGAGTTACTTAGTTTGATGTACAGAATGCTTGGTTGACGGCTTCGTGAAACGTCTGTTTACATCCTTAGATGTAAAATAAAATAAAATCATTCCACGTGTGAATGATTTTCAGTTTCCAAAGGTCAGAAAAATGGATTCCTTCGTGAAGGAAGTTGCGTGCGTCTAATGGCCACAACTGAAATAATAGGATTATTATTATTTATTGAAAGGCTTTCCTGCATTAAGGTCACGGCTTTTTTTACGCAAAGGAGGGTAATGTGTTTATCAGTCTATGTATGTATGTATGTTTGTTTCTATGTGGCGTTCTAGAGACCAAATGCGTAGGCCGATTTTGATAATTCTTACGTCAATCGATTCGTCTTAATCTTGCGAGTCTCACTAAAGACATGACAGTAATTAAAATTCACCACAGCGACAACCAGACGCCAAATTGTCAAAATGAAAAAGAAAAGTCGATGGACTGTGTCAAGTGGGGTGTCGTTGAATAGGTATTTTAAAATCATCTTTAGGTTCCTTTTATCATTTTACATTTTAAATAAAAGTTAAGATATATAACGATTTAAATTTGTTTAACAAAACAATCATTCTCGCTAATTTTCCTACTTATTGATTTAAGTTTTTATTTTAAGTATAAACGATATATAAACAAAAAAACAGTGAAAAAGCATGAAGAACCAATATTTTTGGTAAAAAAATAACTTTTATTCATCGCCAAGTCGCCGAGTAAAAAAAAGTTTACCACCAAGCTCGATAGATGGTGTTGTTCATTTGATGCACGTTTGTGAATCGCGGTGTTAAGATTCTCCGCGTCTACTAATTAAATTATTTGTTATGGATTTAAATTTTCATACTTTTCAACTGATTTTAGCTCACTAAGAGCGAATAATTAACTGACTTTAGTTCGTACGTAAATTTGAAAATATTTAATTTGGATTCCTATTGTTCTTATTTTTGTTATCATCATTACATTTCTGTCACCAAAACTATTACGATTCACGACTCATAGTTCGGTAGGTAGGGTACATCTGTAGTTAATAAGTATAAGGACAATTGAGTGGCCAGCTCTTCGGAGGGACCAATTGGAACCCGGAGAATTGCCACAGGCTGTTTATGTAGAATTTGACGACAAAGCAATTAAAAACAATGTTCCTGGAGTAGGAGTCAGAATCGAACCATCGACGACAGAATTCGATGCACTTCGCGGACAGGGTAAAATAGAGCGAAAAATGTTGCCATTGATATTGTGCTGGGGTGTAATTGTACACAAGCTCCAAGGAACTACTTTGGACCGAGCTGTGGTTGACTTAAGTTCACGCATTTTTGCTAAAGGTCAAGCATAGGTAGCTTTGAGCCGATTTAGGTCTCTAGAGGGACTAATCATCAGTAGTGTAGACAACCGCAACTTACTTAATAATCCCCACGATATTAACTCCCTCAATGAAATGACTAGATTGCGAAAATTACCATCTTATAACGAAGTCAATGAATCGTAACTAAAAAGTATAAAATAAAAAAAATTAAAAATTAAGAAAAACAAAAAACCCGACTGCGTAAAAACTAATTTTAAAAAATACGTGAAAAAATTAACTTAAAAAAAAAAAAAAAAATAAGAAAGAAACAAGCCCAATAGTCTAAAATTCTGTTAAGTAATACTAATTTTTTTTTTAAATTTTTAATTAATTTTTTTTTTACACAATTGAAACAGTTTTATAGTCGATACACACATAAAACAAATCATAAATTCGAATGCAGAACAGAACGACTCACAGTCGGGGCCCATTCAAATTTTACCAATCAAATATTCCCAAGGGGAATAAGGAAGTAATATTTTGATAATAATTTCACGCAGACGAAGGTCGCGCGGAATAGCTAGTAAGTCTTACATAAAAGATGCTTCAAAAGTCATATTACAAAAAAAAAAAAAAACTTTTTTGTCCTCCTCGGAAAATGCGCTCGCAACATTGATTGGTAAAATTTAAATGGTCGTTCTGTTCTGCATTAGAATTTATGATTTGTTTTATTTATTTATTTTACTATTTATGTACACAATTATAAAATATGAGTACAAAGGTACTGCTTATTTCTTAAGAAATTTCTGCCAGTAGACCTGCAAAAGGAGAAATGAAAAAGAAACGTAGACTATAGTGTGTGAGAAAAGAAAAAGAATAATGTGTTTAATTTTATGTGTGTATCGACTATAAAACTATTTCAATTGTGTAGTTATTTAGTATTCTATTTAATAATAATTTATTAATGCTATTTAATAATAATAATATTTTATTAATTTATTAATTAATTGTAGTTATTTAGAATTCTAAACTACTGGGCTTGTTATTTATTTTTTGTTTTTATTTTTATTTAAGTTAATTTTTTCACGTATTTTTTAAAATTATTTTTTACGCTGTCGGGTTTTTTGTTTTTCTTTAATGTATGTTATGCCAGGCTAGCTATAAAATATTGAAAAGGCTACAAACTGAGTGAAAAAGTCCTTTATTCACTTAGTTAAAAAAAAAGCAAATCATTCAGAACTTATTTTTTAAAGTTCTTTTTAATGATTTTCACATAAGTAACTTTGTTCTTTCTTTCACAGACTTTATGAGCCGAAGCTCATAAACAAATAAAAGAAGACGAAAGAAAGAAGAAGAATTGAAGAAGACAGTTTTATTTGACATCATTGTCCACGACCCGCTTTTCTTGGCAATTCTGGGTTAAATAAAGGTATTTTTTCAGCAATGCGGTTTGCATTGCAATCACAATCCATGCTTTTCAAAGTTCCGTACCTGAAGGGTAACCAAATTAAACCTTTACTAAACCTCCGCTGTCCATCCGTCTGTCCGTCTCATGATCCGTAATACAAAAAATACACACATACTGTGAAAATTCCAACAGTCTACCAGTTGGAATTTTCACAGTATGTGTATTTCTGTTGCCACTAAAACAACAAATAATGAAAATAAAAGGGTGCTCCTCTATTAAGGTGGTACGGAACTTTTCATGCGCGAGTCCGACTCACACTTGACCGGTTTATTTGGTACTGTAGCTTTTATCAAGACTTAATGAAATACAACATTTACAAGAAACGCCAAAAATTAAGGTAAATAAGTTTATTACTCTACTTTAAACGGCCGGAACACAAACCTGCGATAACTTTAGCGTATCCCCACTAAATAACCGTTTAATTATAAAAATGTTGTTTACCCACGCGTGTACGTCATATCTTGATAAAAATAAATGTTTTATGACCACCCGTGGTGTTGATAAATGTTTCATGTCCTGCGTAAAACGGAGCACAATATTTGGATTGGTGTTGTTTTACTGGATCTGCTGAATCCAACGATGACACAAGAGTTTTGACAGCCATAATTGGCCATAATCATCATCTTCAGCCTATTTTTTTTCTTATTATTCCTTTTATTCATTTACAGACTAATTATTTACATTTGTAAATATTCATTAACAAAAAAAATACAAAAATCCTCTAAAAATATAAAAAAATGTAGTCCACCGGTATCGGAAACAGGGTCCAAGCTACCGGCGGTCAGTGCTCCAGAGAGAGGAACCTCTTAACAATACGAGCCGTGTTCGGGAGTACCGCTTTCTGAATGGAGCATTTAATCCAGCTGCCTAACGAGAGCCTCCTCAGGTATTGATCGAGGTTCTTGGCAATTAAGCCATGGGCTGATACGACTATCGGCACAATGATTGCTGAGTCCACATCCCACATGTCGACAACCTAGCGAGCCAAGTCAAGATACGTAATTTGCTTATCTTTTTCGGTTTTCTCGAGTTTCCATCATGCGGGACCGTTATGTCGACAATCATTGCGCGCCGCTCTGATCGATCCAGCCCACTATATCAGGCTTATTGGCTACAATAGTCCTGTCAGTTATGATGGATTGATCCCAGTACAATGTGATATTGCCATTTTCGAGAACTGGGTCGGGCACATACCTATAGTACGGCACTTCCGATTGCACAAGGCTGTATTTTAGAGCAAGTTGCTGATGGATTATCCTGGCTACAAGGTTGTGTCTATGCAAGTACTCTCCGTTAGCCAGACGAGAACACCAGCAGATAATGTGATGGATTGATTCGGCTGGACGGTGGCATGCCCGACATAATATGTCAACCGTACCGTGCTTCACAATAAATCTCCTGTAGTTATTAATATTACGAAAAAGAAAACCTAATTATAATAATCTTTAGTTGATGCTTGGCATGCTCGAATAAGGCGCTCAAATAGCTCAACGCTGTCAACGCCATGCACGCTGTGCATGCTGTACACGCTATACACGAATATTAACCCACGAATATGCAGCGGTGGGCCACGCATGCTACAGTTGTACATAGTTGTTGGCGTATAGTTTGTACTGCAGTGGAAACGTAGACCCACTTGTCAAACAAGTTGTGATCCACGCAGTTAAAATGCGCTACGTGCCCGCGCACAGTGTGCATAGCGGTGGGTTTGCACCTTTATATGGATAATATACAATTTTCTATTTCTATTAAATGCATGGTGGGACTGCCTATATGAGCTACACAATCCCGATACAGAGATGGGAATACCTTTTGTAAAACAGATTGTCAGACTTCGATCTTTAAGTACCCGCAACGTAATGACGGCACGGTTTGCGCAGTGGCTGAGCGATTGGCTGCTGCGCTGCGTGTCACGGGTTCGATCCCTGCACGGAACAAATATTTGTACAATCTACAGGTAGTTTTTCCGGGTCTGACTGTTTGTTTATGTGAGTTTAAATGTTTGTAAACGCACCCACGATACAGGAGAAATTTCTAGTTTGTTCGTGTTCCAACGTATTCAAAGAGAAAAAACCACGGACGAAAAAACAAATGGCTGTTACGGATCTACCAATGGCAGCCGGTGCCAACGGCTAAAATTGCTTTCCGAGTCAGGGACGAGTCAATCTGTAATGGACGGTTTTTTAAGCTCCTTATTATCAACGTTGATTGCCTCGTTGGTCTAGGAGTTGCAAGCTCGACTATTGAGCAAGAGGTTCTGGGTTCGATCCCCGGGTCGAGTAAACTGTTATTGGGTTTTCTTATTAGGAATTTCTCAGTAACAGCCACGGAGCCTGGATTTGTGCCCGGGTGATGGCAATAGGCTTGTCCCTATTACAGTGGGAATAAAACTTAACTGGCGAAATGTGGGTGTACTATTAGGTACACCTCTGCCTATCCAACTGCAAATTCACGTTTTAGCATTTATCCAAGTTCAACCTAATTGAGTACCTAGGTACTTCACGTGCAAAAATTTAATGAAATTTTTGTTTTAAAAGCTTTTCCTCAAAAGTTGCAAAAGCAAAGATTATGAGGAAAACCGCCACAAAACTTAAGCCGACAGATTTGCTTTCAAAGTTTTTCTTGTGAAGCTTTATTATTTATAGCGAATTTTTTTGTTCCTAAAATAAAATCAGTCATAATGTTTAATCGGGAAATTCAGTCACAGTCAAATGTGCGGTCAAAAGATTTTACGTAATATTTCATTCAAAGTTTTGCATGATTAATGGATAAGCCAAACCGGTAAGAGCAAATCACGGACTGTCTGTAAGTGTAGACTCAGGACCTCTGAAAGATAACTTGCTGAAGTATTTGACATTGTCCGCAACCAGTCTGAAATCTGAATTGAAAGGTGTCGGTGTCTGGACACGCGTTTGCAATAAGGGCTATCGTTTTTGAATTCACCAAATGGCGCCACTGTCAATGAAGGTCCTGCCAATCATTGTATTTTATACTATAAAGTGCCAATGACTTCATAAAAACATGTTTTTTTCATTAATTCTTTTATTACTTAAAACAACATAGTGTAAACTTCAGATACATATTTACAATAGGTATGAATCTCCCTAAAATTAGCAAGCATTAAACATTTGAAAATCATTTTACCTCCAAGTACAATCCAATCCAACATCCTAAGTTGTTAATTGTGTCACACACGCTATTTAAGGATAAAAACATCTTTAAATGTTTTTTTTTTTTTTTTTTTTTTGCTTTTATTTGTTATAGTTCAAGTCTTTTGTTTTGTTTAGTTTTAGATTTTACTTGTAATTTTTTTTAAATTTAAATTCTATTTTCTATTTGTACACCATTTTTACCATTTCAAAATTTGTTATTGAAGAGCGGGATCTCCTAGCACAGGTATATCTTTTACTTAAAAGGAGGTCCCTACGTAAGATTTACTGTAAAAGTTGTACAAGTTTCTGCAATAAACCTTTTTGTTTTTTTTGTTTTTAATTAAAATCTTCAAGTCATAATTAATCAGGAATGGCTCAATCTAGACCACAAACACTCGTATGACATCTGACATTTCAGTGAACTCTTGCTACACTAGCGCCTCTAGCGGCGAATTCATACGCGATAGCCCTCATTTTTCCAAACCGAACTTACCGAACCTTTATTCATAAAACATGACATCATCAAGCCTGTTATCCCCAAAGGGTTAGGCAGAGGTGTACAGACGCCAGCACATCAAGCTACCCGAAACTGTCAAATTTTCCCTATCAACCTTGAAGCTAATGCTTTAGCTATAAAGTTGAAAATCCATTAAAGTAATTTGACTTGTACTTAATAGCGTACAGCCACATTCCACCAGTTATGTTTAAGTCTCTTGTAATAGGGGGCGAGCCTATTGTCATCACTAGGCACAAATTCAGACTCTGTGACTGCTACTGAGAAATTCCTGATAGAAAAACCCAAAAATATTTTTGCCCAACCAGGTAATCGAACCCTGGACCTCATGTTCAGCAGTCGCGCTTGTGACTACTAGACCAACGAGGCAGTCGACCTTTATTCATACCTACATACACACATACAGCCAAAAACTTCGCCCTACACTGATGGCAGCTATCACAGTATCACACGCGTATACATATCATAGTACACGGAGCGTTCCCTTCACATGACAAATGGCGACATCAACGCTCGCGAACTGCTGTTGCCGAAACAACAAACATTACAGCTGTGTATTCAACTTACGACAAATATGTCTAAAGTAGGTATATTTCGGGTAAAGATAGATTTGTGGTCCTATGCGTGCTTTAGGTTTGTTTCACTGACAGCTTACGCATCCCGCATGGAATAATAGGTAAGTTGATATGATTATAAAGGGTGTAACAAGACCCTTAACGAAGCCGAAAGATACTTGATCTCCCCGTCATTGCGATATTTTTTTTTATCTAAACCTTGCCTTGCTTTTTACCTTGCCTTGGTTGCCTTGTAACCTTCTAGTTACGGAGATATTGGCCAAAGTTCCAACTTTTTCATTGTTTTTTTATTTATTAAATGCATGTTTTTAACGTAAGATTTTTATTATATAAGATTTTTTATTATTTATCAGTAAACACCTCCACGACCCCCGTACTATTCAATCCATCCATCAGCACAATGTTTTGAGTGCGTTACATTGAGTCCTACAGTAAAACGAAATTTTTCACCCCAAAAAAAGGTGGTTTCACAGCAATAATTTTTGCGTAAAGTTACTTATTTTTATGTACACACGGCTACAAATCAAGCTATACATTTCCAGTATAAGCTGACCTCGCATTGTACGGAAATCCTATATAATGTGAGATCAACATAAACTGGAAATGTATAGCGTGATGTGTAGCCGTGTGTACATAATGCTTGGTTGACGGCTTCGTTAAGGGTCTTGTTACACCGTGTATTATCAGAAGGAATGAGGAAATTAATACTATTGAAAAGAAATATAAACAAATGCATATCTCAACATCTGCCTAGCCTTACCCCAACTATGTTGAGTCAAGGTCGGCTTTCAGTCTAACCGGATGCAGCTGAATACCAGTATTTTACAAGAAGCGACTGACTATCTGACCTCCACAACCTATTTAGTACTGGGTAATACGGTATCCCTCGGTAAGACTGGTTCTCAGACTTGAGGGCACTAACTGTAACGACTGTCAAAGAGCTACAAATATGACAGCTGGGACCAACTTTTACGGCTTAACGTGACTTCCAAAGCACGGAGGAAACTTGGTATGTACCAAGACTGACCTTGGCAAGGACTGCTTAACCTTGGAGATCCACCCATGAGGCTGTTATTATTTAGCCACGCGCTCTTCATTGGGCCAAATCTAACGATTTAAATCTTTGGTTCGAAGTTTGAAAGCTCGATTCTTTTGTCTTCTGCAAGTAAATAACGAAGCCGAAAGCTACTTGTTTTCCCCGTCATTGCGATATTTTTTTTGTTCTAGACCATACCTGGGAACCTTCTAGTTACGGAGATATTGGGGGTCAAAGTTCCAACTTTTAATGTAAGATTTTTACTTTAAACACCTCTACGACCCCCGTACTATTCAATCCATCCATGAGCATAATGTCGTGTTGTCCTAGTCCGTTGAGTCCGTTTGAGTTCGTTTCATGGTGTCCTACCGTAAAACGTGATTTTCCACCTCAAAAAAAAAGTCGATTCCCAGCGATAAATTTTGCATAAAGTTGCTTAGTTTGTTATACAGAATGCTTGGTTGACGGCTTCGTGAAGGGTCTTGTTACACCCTGTATATGTATCAAGCTTCAAGTTTACTATGTTCAGAATACGAGCAGTAAAATCTTTATTAAGTGTCTGTGCGTAGGAGTGTTGCCACATCAATGTCATGTCATTGACATTGACAAACTCACACCCGTGACATTCGTCACAGCACATCACATCACTGAAATGAATACATCTTTACGAAATGTAATCCATTTACTCCATCCGTGCGTACGAATAAATCTATTTATACGTTAATACTATATTTAGGCGCCTTTGGTCTAGATTCATTTTAACAGCCAAGGTGAACGTTCTGTCAGGTACAGTCCATTCACAATTTTTTTACTCTTTTCCAAAATCAAAATCACACATCTTTAAGTCTTCTTCTTGTTAGCGTATCGATGGAAATCTAAATAGTGACGGCTCAGATCTGAGCCGCTAGTTTGGCGCCTTTAGTAGCGTCCATAATTTTCTTGTAATGAACAAACAACAGGATACACTGCACTCGATATTAAGTGAACAGCACCACTTTTACAGTCCAGGGCAGAGTCGTTAATGAATCTTCACCTGAGCCAGTTTTCATTGCTGCGCCCAACCTAATTTCGGAGGTTATTTAAAGAGTACCAGGTCAACCATGGTAATTCATGTCCAGGTGTAAGATTTTCAGCAGGTGGAGCGATTGGGTTATTTATAAGTAACCCGGGAAATTCAGGGTTTTACTATGGAACCGAAACCGGGTTCCGCATGCCCTAGTTGTATGGTAGTATTTGGTTAATTTAATTGCTATCTCTGTCAAATGTGGCCAAATTACCATGACTTTCAGTTTCGTAACAATAAGGTTGCAATTGCATTGCAGTTGGCAGAGGTAAATTGACTGCAAACAGTCTATAACTCAATCATAAACTGTTACTCCATGAAGGTAATACAAAGTGGGTTTATCTTTCGTTCAAATGTAAGGTTTATGGATGTAATCTATATGGATTAAGCCTGTAATGCTTTTTTTGATTAGATCGAGAACATGTGTGTGGGCTTCTGTTCAATAAATGATAGCATGCCGAAATCAATACCATAAAAATATGTAAATGAATTTGAGTCCCTTTGGTATGATTTTATTTATGAACTTCTATTACACACACAAAAAAAAGTTGCAAGATTTCCTAGTTGGAATTCTTACTACCCCTAGCCCCCCCTAGACCCCAGGTCTTTGTTGCTTTTTCTTTGTCTATTAGGTATAAAAGGACATCAAAGGGCACCTCCTCAACTTTGTCAGCTGGTACTGTGCCCAAGAGACTGGCAAGTGACATTGTGTAAAAAGCCTATAAAAGCCAGATTTACAGTGTAGGCTGCATTATTTGTGTTCACAAACATGCGCTCTTGCAGCTGATAGGGTACTGCACTACTGAACGCTGAATAACAGTGATATCTGTGGCGTGTTTGTGGAGTATAAAGATATACAGTACAGAAGAAAGCGTTAAAGTGAGCCTCGATTTTTTCTAAACAGCTGTTGCAGCCCGGGTGAACTCTAATAAGTGGGTATAAATGCTTAGATTAACGCTGTGGGCCTTATGTGAACATTTATAATGCAGTTCTGTGTTACTTGAGAATGGCCGTCTCCGCGAACTAGTGTGCTTTCGACCGCGATCGTGACAACTTTCTGGAAGCCACTGGCGCGTTTGCGATTTATTTTATGTCCGTACCAATGACCGGATCCGACACATAATACTTTGGCTAGGACGAGGACTACTTTGTCGAAGTGTTTCCGCTAAAAGGGTCGATCTTCAAGGTAAAGCAGTGTTCGCCAAGGTCAGTCCATGGATGGGGCACTGTCCAATACATACCGAGTTGTTTCCTATATGCCTCGAAAAGCACGTTAAGCCATCGGTCCATATTTAGATCTTTGACAGTCGTTACAGGTAGTCAGTGAAGTGGTCCGAAAATCTGATAACCTTACCAAGGGGTATCGTATTACCCAGTACTAACTGTGTTGTGGATGTCAGATAAGCAGTCGCTTCATGTAAAATACTGATATTCAGCTGCATCTGGTCAGACTGGAAGAGGATCCCAACATAGTTGGCAAAGACTGGGCAGATGAATATTTTGATGATCTTATTCTGCACTATCTAAACTCGGGATGTTCTTTATGCGACTGCCTACCTGACCTCCACAGTTACAGGGTAAAACGATACCCCTTGGTAAGTAAGACTGAATTAAAAAACACATTATTGACAAACGAAAAAAATGTAGCCAATGTTACCAACATTACATCGCTCTCATGAATGCTTATAAAATGTTGCCTGTTGCCCGCGGCTTCGCTCGCGTTTAAGTCGGAAATTATCCCATGGACACGTTGTAAATATAGCCTATGGGCTATGGCACTCGGGGATAATGTAGCTTCCGATTAGTGAAAGAAATTTCAAAATCGGTACAGTAGATCCAGAGATTACCCCCCACCACCTCACAAACTTACCTATTTATAATATTAGTAAAGATTAAGTTAGGTTTAGACCCACCACATATTCCTATGTATTAGGTTGACTACATAAATCAATTTCCCGCGGTTAGTCATTAGCTCTGGTTAGCTAATTGCACTGCTCTCTACGCCGTAACGCTAGACGCAGTTCATTTGGTATTACATTAATAAAACGGCTTCATTCAGATGAGCATGAAATGCTAGATCATGTAATTGGTTCAATTGTAACATAACATAACATTACGCCTCGTAATCCTTGAAAGGTTAGGCAGAGGTGTTGTTAACAGTACACTAAGTCCCATGCAAAAGGGGACGAGCCTATTGCCATCAACCGGGCACAAATCCAGACACCGTGACTGCTACTGAGAAATTCCTGATGGAAATACCCAACAACAATTCGCCCGACACAGAAATTGGACCCAGGACCTCATAGACCACGAGGCGAGGGAGTTTTAAGTATTTTTGTGTTTAAAGAATGAAGTAAAATATATCTTACCTAGAACCAAACTAGTCTAATAGCCATAAAAATATTTGGTAATAATACATTTCTTTTCACACAATAATGAAGTATCTATTAATAGAACCTTTTAGATACAAGTGCATTGACCGTTTCATTTGTCTAGGGGTCAAAAGCTCGGCCGTGTAGTTCTATGTAAAATTACAATAAACTTAGATCGGTTGGGTTAAGAGGCCGGCGACCGATGCGTTTTTCATACAAACGTAATACCAAAATAACTTGTAAAACAAAAACATTCTTAAGGTACTGTCTCTTTATTCCGATTGGAATACAAAATATCTAGGTTCCCAATGAAATATTTTGAAAGGACAATGATATAAAGACGAGATATGAGGAATTTAAAATTTCTATAGAAAACTTATTTTTCTCATAACTCTTGTTTAAATCAGTGTCCATTCAAAATATTTCATTGGGAACCTAGATATTTTGTATTTCGATCGGAATAAAGAGACAGTACCTTAAGAATGTTTTTGATTTACAAGTTATTTTGGTATTACGTTTGTATGAAAAACGCATCGGTCGCCGGCCTCTTAACCTAGGTTGTATAAGGCCTATGTTATTAATTAAGTACGTGGTAAAAAGCAATTTTTTGCAACACTATTTGTAATTTTTTTATTAAATCAGAGCAGCAATATTCAATAATCCTTTCATGCAAGCTAATTTGATGAATGTAAAAGTGAGGGTCTTTGTCGGGCCTGTGGACGGTGAGCTATGGGCTAGCTCGCCGTCCGTCCGTCTTATGACGACAGGCCGTGTCGAAGGCGCGTTCGTGTTCCACGCGCGCCTCAATCAGATGTCAGCAAACGGGAAGGGGTCCGAAAGGACTGATGCCTGCCAGGGTTGCGGGAGTGTTCGAAAGAGATACCGTGGCCCTGGAACACAAAGGGCAAAAGAAGGAACATGGATGGTTTATAGTCAGTACAAGTCTGACTCTCCCTTCCGCTCCGCCCAGAGTGGGAGGGGGTCATACGAAGATTTCACATCCGTTAAAAAAGTGTCTTGTTTTGGCACGTCTAAACGCCTTAATATGAGAACGGATTTCGACGTAATTTGTAATACGGATAGACCGTGAGTTCGGTTAGGATAGGATAATTTTTACCCTGGTTGGACGTCCCCGTGGGATAACCTACTCCTAAAACTCACGGCTAAAAGTAAGTCTACACAAAATAAGTTATTTTCTAAGATATGAGATTGAAGAAACTGCTTAAAATTTCCTTAGATTCTGTTGATATTTTCAAGAAACTCCATAAAGCGTCGTTCTTAGTATGTGTTTCCAATACTTTTCAATATCCGGTGTTAAAGGAGACTGGCTTCGACACTTAATGATTTTTTACCTGGTTACCGCGTACTGACAAGACAAGTTCGGCTATTACCAAAATAAAGGGGTTTATGAACCTTCAATAGGTATCTAATACCAGAAAAATGTACAATATTTTAGATGTTAGAAGCGAAAAGATTGACAAGATAAAACATACCAATTGGATCCCAATGCCAACAGATATAGATTACTCTCTAACTTTGATTTATTGTCTAGATGCAGCGTCGCCCTACAATCAAAACAAAGATTAAATTAAATTTAAAATTTAAAAAACCCGCTCGCAAAAAAAAAAAGCGAACAAAAATTTAAAAAGTCAAAAATAATACCTATTGTTGGGCCATCAAATTCGACCGAGTAACACCTATATTTTAATTGTAGAAATAGATGAATGGTACTTTAACATTTGCTCGTTAAAATGGTGCTACAATGTCGCGGCGGGGTATCGCTGAACTAAATCAGACTCTTTATTCGATTGACTATCTATTTATTTACTAGAATTTCCGTCCAACTTGTTACGATACGATCAAATTTTTGTTGCAAATCTAGTAATTTTTCGGGTTCAGCGATACCCTGCCGCGGTGCACCGATTTTAATAAAAACATGTCTAAAAACGATCGCCAAGAAAAATAAAAAAAACTACATCTAAATCGGTTCATTCGTTTAAGAGCTACGGTGCCAGAGACAGACACACACACATGGCGGTCAAACTTAAAACACCCTTCTTTTTGCGTCGGGGGTTAAAAACGAGCCAACAATTGGCTGATATTTTTTGACACGTTTGCGCAAATTTGATGTTCTATCCAGTCATTATTTATAAAAAGCTTTCTAATTTTCTGAAAATAACAAGTTTTCCGTGTAAAAGTGGATTCAAATCCATTATTTATGCTCTATAAAGTGTAGCCAACGTTAAAAAAATCCGCCTTTAGCCAAGCTTCGTTCCCACAGGGCCCGATTAAATTAACTTAACAAAAACCAAAGACTTTTTTTGTTTTGACACAGTAATAAGAAAATATTTGCACTGAATTTTTCCTTGTTTTTCTTCTAACTTTTGAACGCGGTCTAACGCCCCAGCAGAAACTTCGGAATTAAAACTCGACGGGCATTTTCAACGGGAAATTGCCCGTAAAACCTTTTTAATCAAGCTTAATTTTTTTTTATTGCTTTCATGAAAGTCAATTAATTTAGAGGAACGTGAGAGATTGTAGGTGTATGTATGACAGTAAATGAAAATATTGTAGATTTTCATTATACATTCATTCAGTATACATTCAACATAATTATATGTACAAGGTGACTGGTAATTAGTGACCGATACTTAAACACGTGATTGTACTCATGCTAACAAACAACTTTCCCAAAGAAACATTTTTTTTTATATCTATTCACTTTTATCACAATAACGCAACATTCGTATGAAATTCGCGCGCACGCGTCATTGACCTATCGGCTGTTAGCTGCTGTGACGCCGTTGTGTCTCATTACTACCGTACCGTACAACAATGGGTAGGCAGAGCAGCCGCGCAGCGAATTTCATTCGGCTTTTGTGTTATTGTAAACAAGACGAAGGGGTATACAAAAATGTTTCTTTTAAGGTATGATTCCGAACCACGCTGCACGCTGCAGTGCTGCCGCAGCAGTGCTGTCGCGGCACTACTGGTCCCCATACAGTCTCTATAAGCTTATATGAGACTACATTCCGAGCTAGGCAGCAATTGCTGCCGCGACATTGCTGCCTAGCTCGGAATGTAATCTCATATTTTTTATCATGAGTCCAATCACGTGTTTAAGTATCAGCCACTAATTACCAGTCACCCTATATACAATCATGCCTATTTACTAAGCAGAGTAGGCAGAAAATAAAGAACCACCTGCTATGCTTCTTTTATAATTCTTTGGTGCGGTGCTGTCCCACAAACGGGCACTTGACATCGTGTCCTGTCTGTCCTGTTGTTTGCACATCACAGGAGCTGATGCACGCTACTGAAAATGCCAAATTCGTCGCCGAATTTTGGACTGACTCAATTTAGATTGATTTGAGAGCAGCGGTGGCCACTTGGTGGCGGCCCCGACTTACGAAAAGTAAGTTGAACCCAGGCTGGCGCATTACTTTGTGTAATCAAAAATTTGAAAGACATGTGTCTTCTACCAACCCGCACTGGGCCCGCGTGGTGGATTACAGCCCATTTCCTCTCATAGAGAGGAGGCCGTGTGTCCCAGCAGTGGGAACATTATAGAAGATCAGATACTTCTTTAGTACTGTATTTAGACAGAAATAAAAATTAAGCAAATATTTGATGAATAAGCAAAGTAAGCAAGCAAAGTATTACACAATCACCAAAATAAAATTTATATTCACTTTCTTTTTATTCTGATCTTGAAATACAAGAATAAGTACCTACTTAAGTATGCAGTAGGTAGTTAAAATAAAAAAAAATGTATTTTTCAAGATCCATTAAAGCTATATTTGAGTTTAAATCAGCATTTTTATCGAAAACAGCAAGAATTATCCAATTCAATTCTTCGTTCGTCTGTCAATTACTTTTAAACTGAGATTTGATTTAAAAAATAAATGCATAATTGGTTTTCAAACGAAAATAATAGCAGACAAAGAACAGTTTAATATATTGGGGGTGGTTGACCTCAAAATTATCGAAAGGTTTACGCACTGTGGTGTGGAACGCGACGAAATAAAATAAAGATGTGGAGATGGACGATTTCTAAGATACAACTTACGAGATAACTTCAGCTATTTCTACATGGCTTTTCCTAAAACCCACAATATGTTTATAATGTAATGGGTATTTAAACCTGCAACTCCTCGTTCATGACCTCATTCATGCGATTTGCTACCAAAGAAACGAGTGAGCTTCACTGGTTTCCATCACGTGAGTACCGTTGCGTCGTGTCGCGTCGCGGTCACTCGTTAGTCGTACGCACGACGACCAATCAAGCTATACAAAACCAATGTATGCGGATCTCTCATTGTATGGAAAATCTATATAAAGCGAGGCCATGTTATACTGGAAATGTATAGCTTGATGTATCGCCGTGTATACCATGGTCTAAGCAATTTTTTTTTCTCCACTGTCTCTGTCGTAAAATGCATGTCGTTTGAGCGTGCAGCTCGCAATCGGGAGCATGACGAAATTGGTCCTTCAGTCCGAAAATTACGAATAAAATACATCTGATATATCAGTTACTATAATAGGTACCTTTCATCGATAAATCAGCCACAAAAAATACAACACGCATAAAAACGTTCAACTAATTACGCAAACCAGTTGTTAATAAGTCGAAAATTCCTTTAATTTACTGGGTAAGCTTGAAATTAATAAGTATTGCTGGCACTCCTTGGCGTGACTTGGCATCTGGCCAAGTCAGTCAAAATACATGAGTGGTATTTACAGCACATTAATATGTTTTAAAAATCAACATTATAGTACTTTCACAGTTATTATCCATCGCTGTCAAAATCATAATGATCTTTATGTTCTTATCAATAAAGTCGATGTTGTGTTGCTATAACTGGCAAGATTGTTGTTTATTTATTTTTTTCACTGCTGGGCTAAGGCCTCCCCCATGACCTCCCACTCTTCTCTCTATGCCGATCTCACCGGGCGTCGCATCGATGCCTAGGGAGGGAGGTCTAGAAAACGCTGGCGAGACGACTTAGAAGCGTTTGTCAAACTATAATGATCTTAATAGTCGTCAAAATAAAGCTGCTGTTGGATTGCTGCTGTCAGAGGTTAAATAAGTGTGGAACAAAGGTCTTAAAATGATTGATGTAAAGAGGTTTTGATCTCGAAGCTAAAAAAAACAAGATTGCCCAGTAACTGATGTGTTCTTTTTTTAAACGGGTCCTGTCATTTGTCACAGATAAGCTCGATTCTAAAATAGGCAGGCTAATTAGACCGTTAAAATGAGGTCAAGCACCACACGTCAGTACCCTCATTTTGTAAAGTTTTGTTAGAAACGGACGAAAGAGCGTAGGTATTAAACAAACACATGAATTTTCCAACAGCGCAAACCTAAACGAGCTGTCTGGTAATATTAATTGTTAGTGACATCACAGACCACAGAATCCTCATCATCTGTCTAAGTAGCCTTTTTCCAACAGCTATGTATGGGGTCGGCTTCCAGAATGCAGCTGAATACTGAAGAATACAGAGTGACTGACTGAAGTATCTGAAGTCCACAACGCAGTTAGTACTGGGTAATAGTTAAGACTTGGTAATGGTTCAGAAATTCCTGTTAGCATTAAGAATGAAAATTTGCACAACTTTACAAGAAAATTAAAGATTTTTTTAAAAGAAAAATTCTATTATTCAGTCACCGAATATTTGAATGACATGCTGTTATAAAATTTCTGAATATTGATATTTAATTTTAACTTATGACATGTTACAATTTCTATTACAGTCTTTAAATAAGTAAGTGCTGACTTTTTTAATTTTCATTCTTTTATTTTCTCTTACTACACATAAATTTATCTTATTATCTAATCGACATTGTTCAGTGAGAATGTAAAATCTTAATGCGATTTAATATGATATAATATAGGAATTTACTTGATTATTTGTGGTTCTTAAAGCTATATTAATTTCCTGTATTAATTATATTGCATCTATTACAAAATTGTATTGCGCAGGCAAAACATAGCGCCCTCAATGTATTACCAAATAAGAACTTATAATGTCCCTATGTTTTCCAATCAATAAATGAATCTGAATCTGAATCTGGTTGTCAGACTTTCGGGCCACTGACCATCTATAAAGACATTCAAAGATCTGCAAATGACAGCCGGGACCGATGGCTTAATTTATTTATTTATTTAAACTTCATGTACAATAGTGGTACATAAGCGAACTTAATACTACAAGTCATTCTCTACCATTCAATCTTTATGTTAAATAGGTCATCAATGTGTACTTAGTTATTTTTAGATATTATTCTGTACCCTAACAGAATAATATCTAAAAATAACTAAGTACTTGTTTTGGAAAATTTATATACTTAAACAGCGTGTAAAAGAAAGGGTATAGTCATATGGAAGACTGTGGTACGGACCATCAAACCTTCTCTATGTGGGACCACCATCGTAAACGTAAAAAAATAATCAGCTGTCCCAAACATTTAGGTCTAGTAGGTATTGAAATTTTGTATGGGGCAGTTGATTATTATTTTGTGATTACGATGGTGGTCCCATAGACAGAGAATGTTGTTCAGTTTGATAGTCTGTTCCACACTCTTCCATATGACTATATCCTTTCTGTTACACGCAGTATAGATACTTAAACACATAACGCTAAACGTGCTTTCTGTAGCTAGGGGGAAACTCAGTACGTAATGGACGGTCACCCATCCACGAACCGATCTTGGCAAGTGCTGCTAAACCGTCACAGACTACAGAATGTCTACGAAAACTCAGTAGATACTCAGCACGTTCGTAATAAGACCTATAAATTAGTATCGTCGTGTTTATTGCTGTACTTAGCTTATTACAAAACTTATTTCATTTCTTTGGTAATAAATCTATAATGCGTCAATGAAATATTCTAGTTACAGAAGAATGTTATTTGTGAGTTGTTTTTTTGTGTGATAGTGGTACTAGAATACTTACGCAGAAACTGGTTGTGAGCTTGCTGTAATATGTAAACACAAAGATAGACAAACAAATGTTGGTACCTCAGCCCTATGGCCAATTCAGCTAAACAATTTATTTTACAAAAAAAAACTAGCTAATCCTCACAAATAAATAAAATTGAAGCGTCTGTCTTTAGTTTCAAAATAACAGTTTTTTACTAAATGCAAATGAAAGTATTATATTAGGTACTTAATATATAATTTTTGTCTGTACCAATTAAGATCAATCGATTAGCTACGTCAACAAAAACGTGTTGCGCTGACCCCAAATAACCTGGGCTGATATTGGCCTTTCCCAAACTGCGTTATAACACCCTGTCACCCACCTTTTGAAGGGTGTCAGAGAAGATAAGAAGATCGGAGATGAGTTAGAAACTAATTCGACATGTCCACTCAATGGACGACCATCCAATTGACGGCATGCTTAGCGATTGCTGTTACGCTGCGTGACGCAGGTTCGATTTGTTTGGTCTTCTCCTTAAAGGTAGTTGTTCCGAATCTGCAGGGCTATTGCGTATCTCTGTTAACAGTTCATAGTGATCATCACTTGGCGAGTTTTTATATACAATGACAGTTCTGCACGGGTAGCGTTAGTTGAAACAAATTACAACAATTTCTATTATTTAAATGCTATTATACAATTACTGAATATCTTATTGACAAATTTTAAATTAATATGACTCACAAAATAGTTTTTTAACCTTTCGTATGCCGAGTATATAGACACAATTAAAAAGCTATTGTGTCTCGCGTAGATCCACGTTCCCGGCACACGAAGGGTTAAGTATTGTTACTTTGTATACCAACTAATTACTAAAATTAAAGCCCTCTTCCTCTCTCTTACTTTGCTGTGCCCTTACAGGGTCCATATTTATGTGCCTAGCTTTAAGCCCTCTGTAACATCTTTTATACAAAATGGAATGAATATGAATATGAAACCAACAAGAACGGTCATTGTAAATCAAAACTCGCCAAGTGATGATCACTATGAACTGCCCAATGAGATACGCTATAGCCCTGCTGGTTGTTTGCTTATGTGAGTTTTTAATGTTTGTAAACGCACTCACGATACAGGAGAAATTCCTAGTGTGGGGCAACGTTAAAATAGATAAATCAATTCAAACCCTTATGAATCGATACAGTATCACAAAGATTAATCATATAAATGTGACCTGAACAAACCGTATGTCAAAACCTCTCTCCATCGCTACTCTACCAATCAGTCGTTGAACAAATAACATCCCATTGAATAAAAAAGGTCTATTGAACTCTCTCAAGAAAGATTAAATCTACCTTAACCTTACGACATTGAACCTAAAGAATTTCAATCGAAATTGATCCTGCTGAATCGAAATTGCTTATTTTTAGAACTTTTATACGACATCGAACATGCTATGTTCTTGCAAATGGGTTTATTCGATCTAGTGAGATTTCAAATTAAGTTTTTAGGCAGATAATGTCAGTTAGTGACTAGAGATTTAATATTTAATCATATTCATCATCAAAAAACTCCTAAATGTGTCTTTGATTCTATGATTATTCGCATAAAATGTCATGCAAATCATAAATCAAATTTGGGGTTGGTGTCGCAGCATGTCTTCTTCAGGGGCGTGCCGTCCATAGAGGCAATTAGGCCTAGCCTACCCTACCACTCCTACCAACAACGCAACAAATGCATTTATTATAACTATATTAATAAAAAATAAAAAAATAAAACGCCTGTTATAATACTTAAAGCAACTTGTCGCGGCCGTGTGACGTAACTGGTAATAATATTACGACGATCGCTCCCGGCTGTCTAGGCAAGGCCCCAGCCGGCCTAATTTCCATTGATAAATTTAAGCACACTGATAAGCATTTTCGTGTATATACACGGAAATACGACCGGCACACATAGTAAATAGGGGCGTAAACTCCTGCGAGTGTAGCTGGCTAGCTGGCCACTGATTGGCTGCCCCACAAAGTATTATCCGGCTAAAACGGTATGCGGTGATGCAATTATATTTGGTAGTGTTTTTTTCATTGACAAAATAACAATTGTATTTTTCTTAGAAGCCATATTTGTTTCATGTGACAAGCAAAATTTATTTCGTGATCTTGAATGTTTTGATTATTATAATATCTGACGGTTGTAATTCGTTTTGAAACGTACAGTAGTGTAAATAATATTTGTTGTATTTGTTTATTTACTTAAAAATGGTGTTCTGTTGTGAAGTTTGCGCTGATAATGTGTTTGTCAGAAGTTAAAAACAATAAGTATTCACGATTGTTTGATGTTAAGATTCAAGTTGTGTCTAAAGGAAAATGTGTAGGTACCCGAATTACGAGAATTAACCCAAAATTCATCTCGTACTCGGTATTTCAAATGAATCTTTCTTCTGTTTGCATTGTCAGAAAATCGTGATTTGAACCTTGATTAATGTGGTGAGTTCTTGTATTTATAACTTTGGTTTTTACAGGCTTATTTTCAATGTTTGTTTTTCAAATATTCCGGTCAGACGCTCAAAATTGGGTACGGAACGAAAACTAAACTATTTTTTTTTGTTTACAGCGCCCTCTGTTTTATTTTTTAGATATTTTTGTAACGAAGCGACATCCTTCGTTCTTGTATTGACAGAATACCATTGAAATTCCTTATATTTAAGCTAGATGGCGTTGTTTCTCATACGCTAACTAAAAAGACGATGAAGAAGACTAGAACACAGATGCGGGGGCCTGGGAGGGTTAGTGAATATATCAATAGATGTGACTACTTTGAGGGTTATCCTAAGTAGAGCGACGCTGTGATGTTGCGAGTTTTTTTTTTTTTGCTTGGCCTGCCCGCCCTCGGGAAGCACTGCACGCCACTGGTCTTCTTATTCCATACTTCTCTATTGCTTGTCATTTCAGCAGTCAACTCCGATGGGATGATGTTTAAAACACAAATTTTAAAATATGAACACAATATTCTTTTTCAATGCTTTAAGTAATCAGAGGTACCACAACTATCACCAAATCTTTTTATTTAATTTTCTTTTATCGTGTTTAGATATTGATAACCATAACGTTGGCGGAGTTTCTCTAGTCAATTTAATTTGACCTTTTATTTTTATGATAGTTGGTAGACTTACGTATTTTTTAATGTCTGTCTTTCCTCTGTAAAGTTAGTCGTTTCAAACAGATTATTGAGTAGATGCATGACAAATCATTTCAATTCTTGGCATTCAGCGCATCCGCTGCACTACTTCATATCTTAGAGCAGACGTGACAAATGTTATAAATCACGAACATCCAGTCATGCAACACACACCAGTAGGGTTTGAGAAAGACCTGGCACAGCATCATGCTCCAATGAAGATCATGATTCATTCTACTAATAATAAATATATTTCTCACTGAAGTGCATATTATTTACTAACTGAAGTCAGACACTAACTATAAATCTTACCGGTATATTTATAAATATGTACAGTGAGTGATAGCAATTAGTTGACCCACCTTTGCATAAATGGTTGAGATTTTTTATAACACGAATCAATAGAATTTTATAATCTATACTAATATTATAAAGAGTTAAAGTTTGTGAGTTTGTGAGGTTGTAGGGGGTCAGCCTCTACCATGTAATTATTATTCCAGCCTTCATTAATGCATTATCTTCACTATACATAGTACAAAACAAAGTCGCTTCCCGCTGTCTGTCCTTATGTATGCTTAGATCTTTAAAACTACGCAACGGATTTTGATGTGTTTTTTTTTTAATAGATAGAGTCATTTAAGAGAAAGGTTTATATGTATTACATTGCACCCGTGCGAAGCCGGGGCGGGTCGCTAGTAATTAATAAAACTGAATAGGTCGCTATTTTCCTTTGATGCCGCATAAAACCTACAATCAATGCAGCTAATTATAATTTCTAATAAAATATCGTAATAAACCATGGACTCTTTAATAAAAATAAACGTTTGTATCAATCAAGATAGTGCTTTATTAACTGCAATGACGTTAACATCATCGAAGGATTTATCATTATTATATAAATATTATCATTTTATCTATCAATAGGTTGATAAAACCCTTGGTATATCAATCAGTGTCGGTCTTTAGGATATTTAATGATACTTGATAATAATGAAACTGTAAGCAAGCTTAAGAGATTATATGCGTGGTGATATAACACTAGACTTCATTGGAATTATCGGTAGCTAAGCCGCAAAATCATTTCATTGTACGTAGTTTTACTTCCAAAGACCTGGGGGGTTACTAAGACGTCTTAAAGTAGGAGTCATTCTGTGTGGAAAAGAGACGGAGCTAGCCGACATGTATAGCTCTGTCATGGTAGGCCACCTGACTCTAGATAATTATAAAGTATTTTGAAGTGAATTTAGGTACACAAAGAAATAGCAACCTATTTCGTTGTGAGCCTGAGTTTAATCTACTCTAAGCTGGGATTTAAAAATAAATGAAAACGAAAAATATTTTCTGAACAGCTTATAAAATGAGCTTTCGGATTTTCTCAACAATACCTACTGCTTTACGGAAAGGTAAATGCTAGGCAAAATATAATGCCTCGGTACTTATTTAGCCTTTACCTTTGCATATTTTAGGAACCTTATTTTTATTCCTTATTATTTCATTCCATACAAAAAAAATAAAACTGACTTCAAAAAAAAACAATAAAAAAATAAAACAAAAATAACAAAGGTCAAGCTTCGAAGTCGGTGCCCTTTGTTTGATTGATTTTGTGTTTTTGTCACCGGCTTCTGAAGCTAAAGTAATTTTTCACTTTTTGTGTTTTGGTTTGTTATTTTTGTTTTTTTTTTGAAGTCGGTTTTACTTTTTGCAAAAAAAAAAAAAAAACCATTTTGAAGTTGTTTATGTTGCGCTGAGCCGTGTAATGACACTAGATGGAATTGCTCTTTGCGATTTAGAGCCAAATAAACTATTGAAGAAACCACATTATGAAAAAGCATTTTTTTTTTTTTTTTACCGATGGGAAATCATCAAATAACCCCTCCCGCTCTGGGCTGAGCAGGAGGGAGTGTCAGACTTTTACTGACTAAAACCCATCCATGTTCCTTCCTTTGCCCTTTGTGTTCCAGGGCCGCGGTATCTCTTTCGAACAGTCCCGCAACCCTGGCAGGCGTCGGTCCTTACGGACCCCTTCCTGTTTGCTGACTCTCTTTGAGGCGCGCGTGCAACACGAACGCGCCGTCGACACGGCCTGTCGTCATAAGACGGATGGACGGCGAGCTAGCCCATAGCTCCCGACGCCCGGTGCGTCTCCCGCGGCGGCTGGGACGTGAGGTTCTCTCCCTCTCACGTCCCGCCACCTCCTTCGCTAGCATGACTGCTTCGCAGAAGGAGGTGACGGCGTCCCATTCCGTCTCGCTCCGGACCATGGATTGAACCAGGGCCGGACGCGAGAGGTCGCCGCCGCCGATTGGCGCTACGAGGACACGGCGTTGCTCCGTCCAAGCGGAGCAGACCTGCACAGTGTGCTCCATCGTGTCCTCCGGTCGATCCTCGCAGTGGTGACACCCGGGCGTTTCCTCCCGCCCGATTAGGTGCAGGAACCTCCCGAAACAACCATGTCCGGTGAGGACCTGCGTCAGGCGGAAGGTGAGGGCGCCGTGGCGCCTCTCTAGCCACTCCTCAAAGAAGGGACTTACCGCCACTATAGTGGCGTGCCCTGCGCGGGGTTGCGACAGTCGCTCTCTCCATGTCGCCATGAGATCACGCCGGAAGTCTGTCCGCTGTGCGACAATTTGCCGCGGCAGCGGAGTTTCCCCCCGGCGTAGTGCCTCCATTCGCCACTCGTGCAGGCGCGCGAGGACTATCGCCTCCAGATCCCATGGCGGCAATCCGGCAAGGAGGCTCGCCGCCTCGCCGGAGATCGTGCGGTACCCCCGGATTAGCCTTACGGCTACCACCCTTTCTTTGAGGCGGCGAGCCGCCCATTATCTGAACGCGCCCACACCGGGGCCCCGTAAAGGGCCATGGACCGCACGACCCCCGCGTAGAGCCTCCGGCAGGAGGCGTTTGGACCCCCCAGGTTGGGCAAGAGCCGCTTGAAGGCAGCCCCGGCCCATTCCAGTTTGGAGGCCAAACGTCGGAAATGCTCCACGAAGTTCCACCGGCTGTCGAGGACGAGACCTAGGTACTTCAACGTCGGCTCGACGCCGATGGGAACCCCTCCCACTGTGAGCATGGATCCCGACGATGGCGCATTCCGAGGCCCATGAAAGCACATGGCCTCGGACTTGTGCCATGCCACCTCGAGACCCAATTGCCGGATCCTCTCCGCGACTATCGCAACCCCGCGAGTCATCAGCTCGGCCGCCGCCTCGTGCGACCTCCCTTGCGCCAGCACCAGCGTGTCGTCAGCGTAGCAAACTACACTGACGCCGTCAGGGAGGTCGGCGCGCAGCACCCAGTCGTAACCGATGTTCCACAAGGGATGATGAAAAAGCTTTGCGTGAAATTAATGCAACGGTTAAGATTATTGTAAAAAAATATCTGGGAACACGGTAGATTAAATGTCTTATGCAACTTTATTACACACTAGCTTTCCACGCCGCGCCGCGGCTACGCCCGCGTTTAAATACGCGTCTAAATGACAACAACAGTTCTTTTCTTAAAGTCGGTTAAAATGATTAATACTTCTAGTTCCTAGCACTCACTCTGTTGTCTGTAGAGAAATCAACTATCGATATCGACAAGTCGCATTATCTATACATTATTATAGAACAAGAAATCACCTAACTCCTAACCGTTAAAGAGTTGTACCTTCCTTCATCAGCTTAGCGTCATGAGATGATGATGACCATACGCAAATGTAGCTTTAGAAATTATTTTTTTACAAACTAATTATATGTCGTGGCTATTGTGTTGTGTATGAAATACTGGTATAAATAAAATATATAAAAATATAAATATATAAATACTGCATACGGTAAGACTGGATGTCGACCACTAAGTAGTTGGGGAAATGATGCAGATGATGAACAATACATGTCATGGTAATGGGCTTATCCCCAATAGATAGAAATCTGGGTGTATCGTACACATCTGCGTACCCCCTCAGAGCATACAGGCGTGATGCTCGTCATGGTGTTGTATAAACAATAAACATCCAAACGATTGCAGCAATCACGACAGATTTGCCGTTTATTTTTGAAGAGTTCCATAGTATATCTGCGAAGATCAGCATCAGATCTTCACCAATTTTAAATGGGACCACCTCAGAAGTATAATCTTTCAAATAAAAAAGAGAGAGAATTTTGAGCATCGGTCCACAAATGGGGGAGAAATCAGGTAACATACATTAAAATTACATACACACGAACATATGACTTCCTCCTTTTTTGAAGTCGGTTAAAAACAGGTAGATTTTTTAATAAACTTCGCGGGAAAAAAATAAAATGATATGCTGTTGAGAGGGTCGGAAAAATGGACACCTCATATTTCGTCGAAGTACCTACGCTTGTTAAAATATCGGAAACTGATAATCAATTACTATATAACAATATTCAGTGCACTGTAATTTTCAAGAGTAATGGCATTATTAATCATGATTCCTTTTTATGCCAACACCTTTTTATCACAAGCTGGTTTTTGCTCGTGACCTCGCTCGCCTTTGGTCGGATATTTTGTCACGGGAACGCTAGTAGCCTCGCATTAAAGATTTTTTTTCGCATTTTTATTTTTTATTCTATTCTTCAATGTGTTTCAGTATAACTTGACATAATTAGTTTCAATTCAATTTTAATTTATTATTTATTTACATAAGTTAATCTTGTCTATTTCAATTTAATATAGTTTGTTGTTTACCTATTTATTATATTATATGTGTAGATATATTAGTATAGATACTTAACTGAGTTTTTCAAACACAAATTGCTGCAGGATTTGTAACAAAGCTTCCCTATATTTACCAGAAATAAATCTTTCGGGTTCGTTTTCTTATCAAAATCTAAGAAACGGGATTTCAGGCACAATAACACAATGCTCGGACCTTTACGGATTCCAACAATACCTCGTTCGAAGTACCGATCAAGGTTTAAGGAAAATATCCCCGCCACATAAAAAAGTTAGTTGTTTTGAAAATCGAATCAAGAACTTAGGTAATGTTTATTTTGGCGCTAAACGTGGAAATGTTCGGCCATTTTATTGGCAATATAGTTTTATATGGCAAGTCTAATTTTATGCATAGTGTTGCTAGCTACAATTGGATGATTTACGAGGTCTATTAAGGTTAAAAAAAAGGTTGATTTTTCAGATCAATAGCACTATTTATTGATGGAATGATGAGATGATTGAATGAATGAATGAAGTTGAATGTGGGACAATGTATTGATTTTCCCTCGTTTTGTATTAATAGAATGGCCAGCTTAAAAGTTATTGTTTGTGTTTCAACAAACTTTGTGCCGGTTTACTTTCGTAAAGACGGAATTGTTTGTGACAGCTTTACAATT
The DNA here is from genome assembly GCA_947578425.1 of Eugnorisma glareosa. Lineage (NCBI taxonomy): Eukaryota > Metazoa > Arthropoda > Insecta > Lepidoptera > Noctuidae > Eugnorisma > Eugnorisma glareosa. Next base: position 19,220,447 of record OX387959.1, read on the forward strand.
TTACTTGTTATTAGAAATTGTAGTGACGTTAAAGTGTCTTAGTTTTGGGACAAACGATTTGAGTTATTAGTTTTTGTTACTATTAGAAGTAATTAAAAAAAAAAAAATACAGTGATATCCACAACGTAAATACGAGGAATAAACACAAATATGTTGTTCCTGCAACGAGGCTAAAAAAAATAGGGGGTACGTTCAGATGCCAATGTATACGTTTTTACAATAAACTTCCGAGTCATATTCAATTACTAAGCCTAAATAAATTCAAATCGTTTATAAAACGGAAGCTATGTCTGAAAGCCTACTATAACATTAATCACTATCTCGAAGATAAAAAGGCTTGGGATTAAGCTGCTCCAATTAAATTTACTCTGTGAATGTCGAAATTTCGGACTTCGCTTGTTTATTATTGATTCCTTTCTCATATACACTGTGACATTTAATTTATTTGACATGAATACTTTTAGTATTTTTTTTTTTTTTTTATTATTATTTTGTTTTATATTTTTCTTATTGTTATATTTAATGATTTGACATGAATACTTACTTTGCTAAGTATTTTACTTTTATTTTTTATTGTTAATGGTCACATTTAATGACATTTATTTTGTAGAGTATTTTGTATTAATTTTATTTGATTATTGTGAATGTGAGGACCATGTGTATCTTTTTCCACTATTGTCTGGCAGTTTGAGTACTATAAGCGACCTACCCAAATGTCCTTTCTTTGGTATTGTTCGTCGTGTCGTTGAGCTCCTTGAGTTATAAGTCGAGCTACACGATAACTGACAAATGCTTGCACTGACTGGACAGGTCCACTCAAATCTGTGTGGTTCTTTCTTCAAGAGACCATCTCAGACACTAATCTGCATAGTCCTCATGTGAGTTAACCAAGATTATGTCTGGACTTTAAAAGAGACTATGACCTCTGAGTTTGTTTCGGGTGTTTCTTCTCAGAGTAGTCAGGTACGAAACACCGGCCCCATCTAGTTTAAAAAAGAGACGTGTAAAAGTGTTTTTAAAAAACCTATTTGCAAAATAAACATCATTTATCATTTATCATTAATTCAAATCTTTGTTCTATTTACAATCAAATATTACTCTAGTTTACACGATTTTGATACCCCAGCTGAAAGTTGTTAGTGACTGTATAATAAGGAAAGAGTTATCCATGAAAAAAAATTAAAAAAGAAAACATCGCGTCTGGTTTTGGAAATAAATGTTTACATGAAAACGACAAAGTCTTAGTAAAAAAATAAAAGAATGGAAAAAAATGTAAACTAGTGTTATCGTAGAAGAGTGCTAATGTAAACGTCAGTGTTGATTGATCAGTAACAGTTCAAATAAAGTACCTAAAAGGCATAAAAATCCATTTAATTCCGACATTCTTTTTGCCCTTTCATCCAAACTGACAGGAAAATATATGTTTACGGCAGATTTCTTCACGTTCTTAAAAACATTGTAAGACCACAAATTCATTACAGTCTTCATGAAAGCGATATTTATTGTTTCTGTAATATATAAACTTCACGTTGAATTAACTTTATTTATTGACACAGTGGACTTGAAGGACTAAAAATAAATGTCGCAAGAACGTCACCTTTTAAAAATATATGCCAAGAAATTCTCTAAATTCTTTTCCGTTTAAAAACATGACATGGTTGAGGGTCGTGTAATCAATCATTCAGCTTAAATCTGGTATTTATAAACTCTCTAATTAACCTACTTTAAAAGTTAATTGGATTTGCCTCCGTTCTTTGTAATTAGCGGAAAAAATGGGGCTCTCATTACACGCTACGTGTTGTCTTATATTTTGAGGATTTAATCGTGCGCTGAAATGTTTCCATAAATAGATGTTTTAGAATTCCATAACATGGATAAGAAAGAATAAATTAGGGTTGTATGAAATCAAGGTAGGTAATTTATTAGTTTACAAACAAGTGCTCGCAAAAATCTTTCTACAGAACACGGCTGCTTTATGACTTATTGAATTTGGTTCCTCCTGTGATTTCTATGCGACGTTGTCAATTTTATACCACGCTATGCTAGGATATATTTTTCTAAAAACAAGAAAATCAAACCACTCCTTTTCTGGTTTCAAAATCACACATTAATTTATATTTTTATAATACTGTGATTTTTCACTTAGGTAATAAACAAGTTAATAGTACCATTTCAGTAGTGCTACACGCGTGATTTGAGTAAAATGCATTATTTACAAAATAGTTATTGAAATCTGGCCACAAAAGCACAAAATATGAAAACCGTACAAAATATAAAAATGTTGTGTATTTTTATATTTTGTACGGTTTTCATATTTTATGCTATTGGAGAAATTCTTTCAAAATTTTAAACAAATGATTAAATTTCACGCACCTACCTAGCTTAAATTGAATACCTGTGGTTTTTCTTTTTCATTACTGGCAAGAAAAATTATTATTTCATATATTCATAATTTTCAAACAAAAGCCTTATTGAAATCTCTATATACACACCTATTCTTTGCATGGATCGTGGGAAACCAAGAACATGTTTTTACATTCCCGGACCAGTGTTTAGAGAAGAATAGAATAGAATATTATTCATTATGTACATAGAATATTATTCATAAAAGAAAACACTTCACATAGGTTCACACAATGAGTGGTCTTATCGCTAAAAGCGACATAAAAGACGAAAAAAAAAATGCGATTGAAGAAAGAATTGATTAGAATACACATAGGTATACATAACATAATCTCACGACTGTAATCCATCTACATTTATAAGGCCTTTACCGTACAAATCCATACAATACATGACGTTAGGGTTGGCACAGCCTCCTGCCAGGGTTGCGGGACTGTTCGAAAGAGATACCGCGGCCCTGGAACACAAAGGGCAAAGGAAGGAACATGGATGGGTTTTAGTCAGTAAAAGTCTGACACTCCCTCCTGCTCAGTCCAGAGCGGGAGGGGTTATTTGATGATTTCCCATCGGTAAAAAAATAAAAATAAAAAAAAGGGTTGGCACAGCGGCTGAGCGATTGGCTGCTGCGCTACGTGCAGCGGGTTCGATTCCCGCACGAAACAAATATTTGCACGATACAATATTTGCAATTACAGATAATTTTTCCGGGTCTGGCTGTTTATGTAGGTATGTGAATTTCATTGTTAGTAAACGCACCCACGATACAGGCAGGATAAATTCCTAGTGTAAGCCAACGTTTTAAAAAAGAAAATACATCTCGACTGCTATCGAGTAATTCCTGGCGGTAAAACCCAATAATACTTTTCGTAAATTAAACTGTTTGAAACTGTTGTTCCGTCACCTACTTACCCCCCAAAGGTTCATTGGAAGACCAGCGTCAGACAGCCTCATCTGTCTGGCATGAGTGCTGAAATGGACCTTTTTTTCGCAGCCGTGAGGCACACAGCACATAAGTACAATGTTTTTTCTCTTTGATTTTTTTGATCTTAGTTTTTAATTTGTTTTATTTTTTTACTTTGTATCTTTTTTGTATTATGTGTGCTTATGGGACTGACGTCAAATAAACTTTATTCTTTCATTCTTTCTCACTTTGCCGATATTTTGCAAAATAAAAATCTTTCACTTCCAACATTTTACATTCCGAGATAAAATAATCTTCGAATGAATCTTAAAGACTTCGGGCGATTAAGATTGTGCTTTAAGATACCGCCGAGGTTTTTTTTTATATTATTCATATTTTAACCTCTTTACAGTTTTGTTATGAGACTTATGACTCGCAAGGAAAATTAAGGCGTAACGTAAAATAAGTATATTCAAAATAAATGTATTCAAAAGGCCATGTATTTCACACTCGTGGATTAATGACAAAAATACTTTTCGTTCAGTAATTTTATTTCTTAGTTAGTAGATTAAAAACGTTGTTTGATTGGGTATTTAGTCTGAACGGAACAAACCGAATGGCCCGCGGGCCATTCGACCGTAACCAAAAATTGTCTACGTTCTAAAGGCCCAGTGATAAAAAATTGTAAACAAAAATGTCAAAATCTACATCAAGTACATTCGGGTGCAAAGGTGATAACGTTACAATAAAATATTTGAAATAAAAATCTTTTAAAATATTTTTTTTAAAGAGTAACCATGGAGTTTCTTGCCGCGCTTCTTCTCCATATGAAACTGTTCCCAGGTATGGTGTAGAACAAAAAAAATATCGCAATGACGGAACAAGTGGCTTTTGGCTTCGTTATGAGTATGTTTTACACCCATAATAAACACACGGTGAGATTGGCTTATTATAACCTATTTTTATATACATAACCAGGCCACGACTTCCCCGGCTTGTTCCCTCATTAGCAGCAAAACATAATTGCAACATTGCATTTCACGGGTCTTTAAACTTTATTTAAAAGCTTTGCCTCCCGCTCTGGACTGAGCAGGAGGGAGTGTCAGACTTTTACTGACTAAAACCCATCCATGTTCCTTACTTTGCCCTTTGTGTTCCAGGGCCGCGGTATCTCTTTCGGACAGTCCCGCAACCCTGGCAAGCGTCGGTCCTTACGGACCCCTCCCTGTTTGCTGACTCTCTTTGAGGCGCGCGTGGAACACGAACGCGCCGTCGACACGGCCTGTCGTCATAAGACGGACGGACGGCGAGCTAGCCCATAGCTCACCGTCCACAGGCCCGCGGTACTACTTTACCTTACATAATAATAACGGATTGTTAAGTTCGTTTACACCGGGAGAGCAACTTGGTCGTTGGCAGGCTTGAATAATCGTGCAAGACAGACCAGCATCATATGGCGACAGGTATTTCGTGCTCTTGCGGTCCACACCACGACTGGTTATGCGAAATGGCCGCAGACCAACCAACTAGCGGAAATAGATCCTACAAGACCGCACAAGGTTTTGCATTTGACTTCTTTGATTCTGCTGGACGGCTAGACCAGTCACAAAGCAAAGCAAAGCGCTTTTATATCTACTTTTAAAGAGACCTCCAACAGGATTGACACAAGCCTCCATAAACTATAATAAGCCAGGCCCTCTGATTTGTGCAGCCACTTGTTGTGATCGTTACCGCTTACAGGGTCTCTTAAACAAATGAGTGAAAAACCGCACGATATTTCACGCTTGCAAGTCTCATATGATCATTTTCGGTTCTCGTCGGTCGAGAAACTCACCTTGTTTAGACGAGGCCTTCTAATAAAGTCCTGAAACTAAAGTCTATCTCCAGGTAGGTGTTAATTTTACAAGAGAACAATAGAATATGTGGAAGACCGACGCTAGGGAGCTTTGACCGCTGGCTTACCTTCACAATGGTATCAATATCGGACCCTTCCTTCAGGTATTACGGCCGAAATATTATTGTACAATAGGAGCTGACTGGAATATTCATCAGACGGTACATAATCGCTTTACAGTCTGTACATGTGGCTGGTATAAAACAGGAGTAAAGCTCCTTATAAAAGGAGCTCGTTTATAGGGACGGCATACTTATTCTCAGGCGCTGTGTTGGTAAAATACAGTTCCTATCCTACCAGCTTTTGTCTTTCTTACTTAGTGTATTTCTATCGTGCAGTCGAATAAAAAAATAGTTAAACATTGCCAGTCAGCCAAGTAATTTTGATTTGATGAGATACACGCACACCATAATATGAGACATTTCAATTTGATATTTTAGATTGGCAAAGCATCAGATAGCTAGTAGGACTGCAAGTGTTTGATAGAGGCAGTCTGTCTGTCAACCGAATAAGAACATACAAATAGATACTACACTTGTTAGACGGACTGGGAACCGCAATATACGAGAGGACGCTGCCTCTGTTGAATTATTTAACGTTATCACAGTTGCTTCATACCTCTGGACCACGAGTTATACGTTCAAGCGAAACACGACTGCGGCAAAAACAAATGAACGAAGATATTTAGAGCATGCGACATACAAGTCACCGCGACGCGACTGGCGAAGCTCATGTAAGGAAACAAATGACGCGCGATCGTTTCGCTTGACGCAAGTATCATAATCCGTGGCCGTGAAACTATAGTCGTCAAGTTTAGTATTTAATATGTCCACAAATGGAAAAGTCGAGTCGCTGTTAGGAATATATATAAGAACTTAATGTGATAAGTATATCAGTAAATTATAATCTTCTCGTGTATCTCATTACGTGCCAGCTGCAGTAGTTAATCAAGCGATAGTTTGACGGTAACTTTGGCACTAGTTGGTATTATGATATTTATAACAATCAGGTGATTTATGCTTACCTCGTGCATGTAAACAGTAAGGGTACCAATTTTGGCTCTGCATTGAATAATGAATATGAATTATGATTAAGTAACAGACCAATATAACCTACCTTTTTTCTACATATATGAATGGAATAATTATGTAACAATAATTTGTGTGGTATAATACTACCACTAAAAACCGACTACTGAAAAACCACGCACTAATTAAAATCGGAGTATTTTTTTGTTTGTAGCCTATGTTACCCGCGCCATAATAACGAATCAATTGACACCTTATTCATCAAAATCGGATGAATAGTTTAGGCGCTACGGAGTACCATACGTAAATACAAACATACATATAAAACACACACACACACATATATATTCAATATTTATGCTGTCTTGGCTTCCGTACGTTTTTTCGCGGGTGACCACTGAAAACCAGCGCTGTGCTGTGGGTCCCCCATAGCACAGCATCATGCTGAGTGGTGACCTGCTTGTCGGAGTCACGACGTGCAAGCTGTTAATATTGTATTTATTTTTCTTTGTATACGAGTATGTCCTGTGTATTTATAATATTTGTTATGTGTTGAATGATTATTTTTTAGTATTTCTTGTACGCACGTCATGTACCTGCGACAAATAATCATTTTTTCTTTCTTTCTTTCTTTCTTTCTTTCTTTCTTTCTTTCTATATATACATACATACATAGACTGCTAAAATCATAACCCTTCCTTCGCCGTAGTCGAGTAAAAGGGGAGTAGCCAGCCTCTTTTTGTCTATGAAGTTCTGGTCGGGCAATGACGTTTAAGGTAGAATTCTCAAAGGGACCACAACCGTCAAACCGAAAATATGAAAACGACAACAGCCGGCTAAACGTAATATTAGTATTAGTAATAAGTTTTATTAATCAAAACTGACTGGACTGCCTCATTGGTCCTGAGGCTATGAGGTCCTCAGTTCGATTCCCGAGTCGGGCATAGTATTATTGGGTTTTTCCATCAGGAATTTCTCAGTAGCAGCCACGGAGTCTGGATTTGTGACTGGTTGATGGCAATAGGCTCGCTCCTATTACATGAGACATAAATATAACTGGTGAAATGTGGGTGTAATCAAAGGTACACCTCTACCTAACCTTTCGGCAATTATAATAATAATAATAAACGTCAAGACGTCTTGTAAATTTCATTCCATAATTTTCGTTGATAAATAATTATTTTAAACAGTCTGGAACCTAATCTACCTTTTATATATTATATTTTTTCCGTTTCTAAATAGTACACAGTGAAATGAAGCCTTTTTTTTACCAATAAACACCATAGAAAAAAAACTGTGATCAACAATGACGTATGTCATATCTAAAATCGGACTAATAAAAAATGGGATGAGATGAAACAATAATGTTGACGAGATCAGCTGGTCGACGTGCACGCCTACCACCTCCGGACCCGTCGCTCAGCTCCGCCTCGCCGCCGCCGGAATCCAGCCCCGTCGTGAGTGCTGTGATACCGGCCGTGGCAGTCGCGTCGAGCTCGAGCGACGAGTATTTCTCTCCGCCGACGTCGCCAACACCTGTACGTCGGCAGGGGAGAGGCCGGCCACCGAGAAGCTTGGGACTTAGGGGCCATCCGGCCCCGAGCCGGGTCCCCGCTGCCGGTGGTTGTGTGCAGCGCATGAGATGGACTCAATCAATAAACGAGAACGTCATGCGCGCATACTACGGGTCTACAGAGGGGGGAACTAACCTCACTGCGTACCGTGTTAGGATGCTGTCTCTGTTCCAGGAACTGGAACCAACCGTCAACGTCTCGGCCCAACGACTGTCGGATCAGGTGCGGGTCATCCAACGCAATCACATGTTGGACGACGCCGCACTTGATAGGCTGCGCTCAGAGGTACTGAGCAACCGTATCGTCTTAACTCCGGCACAAGCCGCGGTGCAAGCGTTAGCTATTGACGCAACCCCACCGCGGTCAAACCCTGCTGTTGTAGAGGAGGATGATAGGGTTGCCACGGTAAGTAGCCAGTGCAACGACCGATTGAGGAGCGCACTGGAGGATGCGCTTCGCGAATATCGATCCACTCCTACCGAACTTAGGCCCCGATTACCACGGTTACCCATGCATAAGAAAAATAGGGCGTTGGTGTGTGCCCTGGACTCGCAACTCAAGAATCTTTTCGAGAGTAGCGAGAACCTCGTTGATGCACACTCGATCCTGTACTGTGGGGCTGTTGCGGCATGTCGTGTAGCTAATGTCAAGTTCCCAAATTGTGACGTAGCTACTCGACCAAAACCAACCGTACCGGCCTGGCAGCGCAGGATCGAGCGCCGTATCGACGGGGCCAGGGTACTCATTGGCAAACTATACTGCTTCAGGGAGGGTAATACACGACCACGTGTGATGCGCTTTGTGAGGCGGGCATTCTCGGGGACTGAAATCAGTCCTCAAGAATTCATGTCTCGTGTTACAGAGCGCATCGACTTCCTGAAGCAGAAAGTTTATGCATGGGCGAGCCGTATTCGGCGGTATAAGCGGCGGGTTGATCGGTACTCGCAGAATCGCATGTTCCAGAGCGATGAGAGGTGGGTGTACAGAGCTTGGGAGCGACCCGAGCAAAGTATGACGGACGTATGCCGCCCGGATGATGCCACCACGAGTTCTTTCTGGCACAGCATCTGGTCGGTGCCCGTCCGTCATACTGAGGCTGACTGGATGCGTGATGTCGAGCAAGTGTGTGAACCTATCCCAGAAATGGAACCAATATTAATAACACCTTTGGATGTAGCCAGAGCAGTTCGTCCGTTACCGAACTGGAAATCACCGGGACCGGACGGACTGCACAATTTCTGGCTCAAATGGTTTAGTAGTTCACACACTTGTCTGGCATCTCAATTTCAGTCATCCTTAGAGTCTGGGTCTCTACCGCAGTTTTTAACAACAGGCGTTACGCACCTGCTCCATAAGTCAGGTAGTCCCGCGGAACCCAAGAATTATAGACCGATCACGTGTTTGTCGACGGTCTATAAGCTTCTTACATCCATTTTGAGAGCGAAAATCAATACACACATTGACAAAAACTCCATTATGTCTGCCTCTCAAAATGGATGTAGGACTCCTCATCGACATGGCCATTAGCCAACAGGTTCGTTGATCCCGCAAGGATCTGTCGACATGTTGGATAGATTATAAGAAGGCCTACGACTCGATTCCACATACATGGCTCATGAGGGTGCTGGAGTTGTACAAGATAGATGCAACTCTACGCGCCTTCCTTGAGTCGTGTATGGGGCAATGGAGGACGGTCCTTCGATATCCAGGATGTCGACAGATTCAGGGGAACGATGAGCCTGTATGGATTAAACGGGGAATATTCCAGGGCGACAGTTTGAGTCCACTTTGGTTCTGTCTAGCCCTGAATCCTCTAAGTACATTGCTGGAGGATTCAGGTCTAGGCTATCGGTTGAGGAGAGATGGTCAGGTCATATCTCACCTTCTTTACATGGATGATCTGAAACTCTTTGCCCCCAACAAATTGCAACTGATGAAGCTACTGAAAGTAACTGAAACTTTTAGTAGCGCCATCAGGATGGAATTTGGTGTGGACAAATGTGCAGTCATGTATGTAAAGCGAGGGGAGATTATGGAATCCGAAGGAATTCAGCTCTCGGATTCCATACACCTGAGATCCCTCTCCTCATCCGAAAGCTATAAATATTTGGGTATGTCGGAAGCGTTAGGCATTAACGTAACTGACATGAAGCAATCGTTGAAGGAGCGCTTCTTCGGTCGCCTGAAGAAGGTATTAAATAGCCTTCTTTCGGGCGGGAACAAGGTGCGCGCCTTCAACGGTTGGGTCATGCCGGTTTTAATGTACTCTTTCGGCATACTCAAATGGACTCAGACCGAACTCGATACCCTGGATAGGAGAGTCCGTACACTGCTGACTGCAAACCGGATGCATCACCCACGATCATCGGTGATGAGACTGTATATCCCGCGGAAGTGCGGGGGTCGAGGCTTTTTAAACGCGAAGACGCTCCACAACCGCGAGGTATGCAGTCTCAGAGAATATTTTTTAAAAGCCGAGGTGGGTATGCACCGAGATGTGGTCGCAGTGGACAAGGGCCTCACCCCGCTGTCCATGGCTAAAGAGAACTGGCGCAAACCTGTAGTACTTACTACCGATGACCGCAAGGAAGTATGGCAAGGCAAGGAGCTTCACGGGCGCTTCTACCGGGCTCTTCATGGGCCCGATGTAGATTTTCTAGCATCCGTGTCCTGGCTACGTTTCGGTGACCTCTTTGGGGAAACTGAAGGTTTTGTCTGTGCGATTATGGACGAAGTTATGTTGACGAACAACTACCGGAAATATATTATGAAGGACGGGACGGTTGACGTGTGTCGGGCATGCCACCGTCCGGGTGAGTCCATCAGACATATTATTTCTGGTTGTTCTCGTCTGGCTAACGGCGAGTACTTGCACAGGCATAACCAAGTAGCCAGGATTATCCACCAGCAACTTGCCTTGAAATATAAACTTGTGGAACCAGAGGTACCGTACTACAAGTATGTGCCCGACCCAGTTCTCGAGAAAGACCATGTCACGCTGTACTGGGATCGGTCTATCATCACTGACAGGACTATTGTCGCCAATAAGCCTGACATAGTGGTGATAGACCGATCAGCGCGCCGCGTAATGATAATCGATGTTACCATTCCGCATGACGAGAACCTCGTGAAAGCTGAGAAGGAGAAACAAATAAAATATCTCGACTTGGCACACGAGGTTGTCGACATGTGGAATGTGAACTCGGCTATCATTGTGCCGATTGTCGTGACGGTCAATGGCCTTATGGCCAAGAGCCTCGACGACCACCTTTCGAGGCTCTCCTTAGGCGGTTGGATCAAGGGCCTGATTCAGAAGGCAGTACTCCTCGATACGGCTCGCATTGTGAGGAGGTTCCTGTCTCTGGAGCCCTAACCACCGGTAGCTTGGACCCTGCTCCCGATACCGGCGGACCACTATTTTTTATATTTTTAAATGTTTTTTTAATATTAATTTGTTTAGAAATATTTAAAAATGTAATTTATATGTATATATATGAATAAAGGAAATAATAATAAATAATTTTTTATATTTTTAAATGTTTTTATATTGTTTTTATAAGAAATATTTAAAAATGTAAATAATTTGTACAAAAGTTAAATAAAGGGAATAATAAATAATAATAAATATCGCTGGACATTACACACAGCGCCATCTAGGTGCCACACTAAGCAACGAGGCTTGTGTCGTGGATACCAGATAGTTGTTAATATTACATAGATACTTTTTGTTTGTAAATACATACTTAATATACATATTAATTATAGGCGTGATGTTATGTTATTAATCAAAAGTTATGTCATACACAATCGGTCACAAACTAAGCGCCGCTTCCGCTTGTACCTTGTTGCCCGTTCTGGTACTACATTTATTAACTTCAAAATTAAAAAGCGTCGTAAACTAATGAACTAAGTTTAATCATCTAATGTAAGTACTACTTATAACTCGCCTAAGTAATTACTAGAGTCCCTTTCGTGTAAACAGTTTCCCCAACCGTCAACACAGCCTTGCAGGCACAAACAATAAATAAGGTCACACTCCATACTTGGACCGCTTTAAGGAAGGTTTAACGAGTTAATCAGTTGGGAAGGAAACACCAGGTGTGCCCAACAGCTGGTTACTTTGTGGCCAAATATAAGCATAGATTTGGCCCACCTATAAATTCTGCCTCTTGGTATTTGTTCAGCTTCTTACTTATTGAAAGAAAAGCAATACTGAGAAATTCTAATATCACCCGGCTTGTCTCATAGATTGATTTTTTATAACCTTTTGCAATGTGGAGGTCGATTCAGGAATGTAGTAATGTCAATCTTACGATAGGAAAACCAGGGACGCAGAAAATATGAGGTGATCTAGAGAAAGCAGAATAATCAGTGATCTTATCTTCCACTTTCTGCCTCGATGGTCTCGTGGTCGTAGGCGCGACCGCCGAGTCTGAGGTTCTGGGTTCAATTCCCGGGTTGGACAAAGTGCTATTAGGAGTTTTCATCAGAAATTTCTCAATAGCAGCCACATAGCCGGTGAAATGTGGGTTTACTATTAGATACACCTCTGCCTAATCCTTTGGGATTACAGGCATTATATCATGTTATATAACTCCTCAGACGTGATAGCTAGGCATCGACAGCCAAAAGCGATAAAAAAAAACTACACACAAACGTTAAAATATTCCTCTCCAACGTAAATACCTCTTGAATCTCAACAGCTCACTCCCAACAAATACAACAGACTAAATCCTGGGTCGGACAAAGTGATACATGTGTGGATTTTTCCATCACGAATCTCTCCGTAGCAGCCACGGAGCATGCATTTGTACCGAGTTGGTGGCAATAGGCTCGCCCCTGGGACCCAAACTTAACCGCCAAAATGTGGGTGAACTATTAGGTACACCTCTGTCTAACCCTTCATATATTACAGGCGTGATTTTATGTTATGTTAAACTTATTTTCCATGAAAATAAACCTAGGTATGCAAAAAAAAAAAGGACTTTGAAGAATTTACAACATAGGGCTGCGGGACTGTTCGAAAGAGATACCGTGGCCCTGGAACACAAAGGACAGGATCATGTATAGGTTTTAGTCAGTAGAAGTCTGACACTCCCTTCAGCTCCACCCAGAGCAGGAGGGGTCATTTGATGGTTACCGATCCGAAAATAAAATAGAATTTACAACTTACTCCATTTTTTAAGACAATACAATATTTTTAACCTAGCCAGTTTCAGGTAAGTTAGTTTATTTTTCCCTGTTTAGTTCGTCATGTGTCAAGCACATCTGCAGCCAACAACAAATTTAATCAGCATGGCCAATTAAGTTAACAACGTGGTCCCCCACGCCCCACATAGTGGTTACAATAATGTACCTCAACGCCCCTGAGAACACAATTGTGTTCATCTTAGGATCTGATGTGGTTGCACTAAGTTCTCTCAAGGGCCTTTGTGTTCAAGAGTCAGTGAGGTGGAATAACGAGTGCTTGAAGGAATGAATAGAGCTGATTGTTTGTGGTTCAGACTTGATTTAGTACTTAGGTCATTTGTTTCCAGCCATGTTCAGTAAAGGATTTAAAAAAACAGGTTCAATTGTTTTTTCTTGAACAGAAAATATAATGGTCATCGTTTGGGATGGGTGGCACTAATTACGCATAAATTAACTAAATCTGGTAAGTACCTACTACACTCAAAATAAGAAAATTCATCCATCGTTCACCAAACCGCACTGGGCCAGATGAGAGTGGTGGATTACGGCCCACTCTGGCTGGTAGGCTTGGGTCCTATCAGTGGGGACAATATAGGCTCAGTATGCTTACACTACATGCTAATTTCAAAAAGTTCAGACATAAGTAGGTGCCTTAAAAAAAACCGCCACAGTGCGAGTCGGACTCGTGCACGAAGGGTTCCGTTTCCGTACCATTATCTAAAAAAAAAATATATATCTTAATTTGGCGTCGGCGGTTTTTATTTTTTGGAATTTTTCCTTTATGCAGTAAGGCCTTGCTTTTTGCCAAATTTGATGATTCCAGGAGGTTTTGATTCCCTTGTGAAATCGCATAATACGACATGAACAGTCATATCTTTTGATCGCGTTGACTCACAAGTTTGAGTTTCATCGCTTCATCAGGGGTAGCAGACCTGAGTATTTGGTGTTAATTTCAGGTTGATACCGCCACGCATTCCTGCGGAAAAGGGTCTAGACAGTCAGACCGACGGACAACAAAGAGGAACTATAAGGGTACCGTTTTGCCGATTGAACTACGGAACCCTTAAAACCAACACCTAAAAATTTTCCAGAACCCTCGAATATTTAAGTCAAGAACTGGTATATTTTAACGAGCCTTCTAAAACGTCAAGTTGCAAGCTTATAGTTATGACAAGTGTGCTTCAAAATTTTCCTTCCCTGGCAATAAAGTCTGTGAAGCAATTTTAACTTTATAAGAAGGTAGTAAAGTTAGAATTTCAAGAGATCGATGGAAGTTTTCAGTTTTCAAGAAGTGTTCTTTTGACTTTCGTTAGACGTTAGAATAAAAATGGATGGTTCTGTGTGCAGACTTACGTCTCTTGTCCATTCCATAATTGATTTACTAAAGAAAACTTGAGGCATGTTGAAGTTGAGACAGTTCGGTGGATTCAAACCATACATACTAATTTTGTTATACTTCCATGACCCGTTTACTATTCAATGCATCTATCAGCACAATGTTTTGAGTGGGTATATTATTATATTGAGTTTTACCGTAAAACGTGAATTTTCACCCCAAAAAAAAGTAGTTTCCATGCAATGATTTTTGTGCAGGGTTACTTAGTTTGATGTACATAATGCTTGGTTGACGGCTTCGTCAAGGGTCCGTCAAGAAATCTACAATAGAAAAAAAAAACGTTTTTGGCCACTGACCGCAGTTTCTGACTGCATCGGAATACCGCAGTAACTTGAAATGTAAGTCTAGAAAATCAGATTTTTATCATGTTTAGCAATACACTGTCTGAGCAGTTTCGCTAGATAATTTAACTTAACCTTGTAGACCTTCGATCAATGAGGATTATAGACGTTCTTATTTCAACAAAATAATGCTCTAAATGCAACCAGTGAGATAGATAGAAACCCAAAGACACCAATGAGAGAGATTTCCTCCGTCGTATTTATTTAGGTAGGCTTCTCAACACAAACATAAGTTTCTGATAGTCGGAACGCTTACGAAAGTATATAAACAAACGTTCGGTTATTTAATCAAGGCGACCTACAAAGCGAACTTACCAAAATAGACTGAAATTAAATTCGCATTGCCGAAGAAGGTGGTCTATTAAACCGACAGAAATAGACAAAGATTTGAATCGTTAATGCCAGCACCTGCGGTGCTCGGTGCACGGTACGGCAGGGGATTTTGCCACCGGCCACCGCACACCGATGATGTCAGCGACCGCAGCTCGTCGAGGGCTAGCACACACCAGAGACGCCAGGGCAAGGTGGCGGCCGCAAAGTTTTGTGTGAGCAGGACAATAATATTCAAACGCACATTGTCAACGAAAAAGGCATGTGATCATTTACTGTCGTGGTAGAGCGAATCTTACGATTTTCATTTTTTGTTACTTAATGGAAAAGAAACCATGTTATTATGTCTTAGCTTAGTAAGTCATAAAATATGGCCATTAAGATTTTATCGCTTGTAATAAATTCTTATGATAGGTATCTCAGTAAACTCAAAGTTCCAAGCAAGATACTTGAAGATAATCTGAAACTTGCAAAAGCTGATGAAAAAATACACAAGTTTTGGCAAAGAGGAAACACTTCCTGAGAAATTGAAACCGAGAAACTCTCAAGAGAGAAAGCACTATTTATAAGATGAAAGGAAATGTGATATTATAATTTTTGCCTTGACTCAAAGAAAAAGGACAAGTCCTCAAAAAGTACAAACTTTTGCAACAAAACTGGTAAAGGACAGTTAAATTACAAGAGAATAATTTCCTTGCCCTTGGACATAAAAAAAAAAAACAAAAACCCGACTGGGTTAAAGGGAATTTAAAAAATGAAAATCTGATTTTATTATATTTTATTAAATAAAAATAAAAAACGTTCGTATCCGTGCTATTTAACCGTTAAGGAGTTTTCTCGTGAGGAGCAACTCATGTCTATCATAAAAATGTATTGTCACCAGAACCAACAGGTGTGTAAAAAAAAACAGCTCAATCGGTTCGGGGAACAGGTTTGGAATTTAGTTGCAAGATTTGAGGAACACACTAACTAACAAGGCAATTTAAATAAAAACTTATAAAAATAATTCTAAATATGGAAACGATAGGTACTTCTAATTTTATAAATCAACTTTCATGGTCATTAATTTTGCGAATTGGTAGCCTATGTAGCACATATACCTACATATTTAAGTAGATACGCGCGTAAAACCCTGTATTTCAGTACTAGTGAGTAACCTTGTATTTTCAGTCACGCAGTCGGGTAAAAAGCAGTTCTAAGTCAAGTAAATCAGGAGATCAGATTGGTGTTTAGCCCAAATTGAGCCGGGCTTACAGTGAATCAAGTGTAATGCTTCTAAACCGTCTGTCCCTGACGTTGACTGATTGCTGGCTTACTGTTCGATTCGATTTTTTTAGTTTGTGTTGTTTCCATGTTCACACGTTAAGCGATTATGGGTAAGTATTGTTTTAACTTGTAACTTATCTACTACTAGCTGTTGCCCGCGGCTTCGCTCGCGTTTTGGTCGGAAATTATTCCATGGGTACGTTGTAAATATAGCCTATAGCTCTCGGGGCTAATGTAGCTTCCTATTAGTGAAAGAAATTTCAAAATTGGTTTAGAGATTACCCCCTACTTACAAACTTACAAACATACAAACTTACAAATAAATACCTCTTTATAATATTAGTATATATTATTGGAAAAGAGAGATCATAATTAAAAAACTGAAAAAATGAAGAAGCTAAGTCGTCTGTGAAATCTTTTACATTATTGAACGGAAAAGCTAGAAATAAAAAAGTATACGTTTTTAAACTGACATGGTCACTAACCTATCATTAACACTGAAAACGAGATGTTTACCATGTTCACTATTTGTTACCCGACTGCGTTAGTAGGGGGGTAATGTTTTTCGAGCGTTTGTATGTATGTATGTATGTATGTCCATTTCTTTGGCACGCACTACAGCCCACACGATTGGACGGAGGTGTCGTTGAATTCGTCAGAATTGTGGTAGTGACATAGTCTACGAGTATATAAATTTTGAAAATGGCGCCTGCAAATGAAAAAAAGAGGTAGGTGCGTTGTTTTTTTTTCTTACCATAGCAATATCGGTATCAAATGAAAGCTAGTGAAAAGACCAGTTCAAAAATATATGTATCTTAACATACTTTTATTTCATTTAAAATGCGCTTGTTTTTCGCTTTGCAGTTCATTATTTTTAAGCAGTCGGGTTTTTTGTTTTTATGTACATATTTTTTTGAGTTCTCGATTCACATGGTACTCGTAAATATTCCGTTTTCAGTTTTATTGATAAAAACAAAACTACCCGATCGAAAAGTAAAAGTTTAAAGTAAAACGCCTTCGGAAGAACTTTATACTTTTTTTTCCGACATGGAAAACAAGGAGGAGGTTCCCTAATAGTGTTTTTGTATTGGAACGGGTAACTTAGGAGTGATCTCTTACGTTGCGTTCTGATGCGTGGTTTTTGCGTTTAGTCTTAATATTGTGTATTTTCAACTTCGTTTGCAAAGCTTTTAGTTTCGTCTATGGAATTGAAATGTAGTATTTAAGAATCTATTTTCTGGTGAAATGTGAGGATAGTGTTTCGTATATGTTTTCTCACGATACAAACCCGATCTTTTTACGTTACCATATTTCTTACAAGAATGGAATACGACTCAAGGCTACGGCCTACGAGTATCTCAAACGTTTGGCAGAGCGATCTCATCTATTTGCGCCTTTCCCCGATAAGACAAATCCTTTAGATATCTTATATTACATTATATTACATTTCACGCCTGCGGTAACAGAAAAATATATCAAAAGCGATTTATGAAAAATATTGCTATTTGTAAAATAGTTTCGGTAAGACAATTTTTTACCCAGAGTGCAAAATTCAATTTCACCTGTTATTTCAGGTAGAAAATTCTAAACGAATACCGCTAAAGCTTTTAGTTTTCAGGGTTCTGTACCCATGGGATAAAAACGGAAACCTATTTCTATTTCTCCACTCTCCGTCCTTCTGTCTGTCACCAGGCTGTATCTCATGAACCGTAATAGCTAACCATTTGAAATTTTCACAGATATTTCTGTTGCCGCTATAACAACAAATACTAAAAACAGAATAAAACAAATACATAAAGGCAAACAAATGTGTTTTTTTTTTTATAATGGTGCGGGAGGCCGACTCGCACATGGCTGGTTTTTTAAAATAGTTTCGTAGCTTTTCGAGCAAAAAATTTCAAATGCAACCCTCCACCGTTTTCGTCTATCTTCACTTGGCAAAAAACGATTACTTTTTTGCAGACGCTTTTCAACTGGCGTAGAGTACTCTCCAATTGAACAGTTAACGAACTGAACGGTTAAAAGCCAATATAGTCGAGGTAACAAGCTGATCTTATTTGCTATCCATACACGCAGCGGTGTTAAAGCGAGTTTTCATGCAAATGGTACATTGGTATGCAAAGGCGGTACGCTGGGGGGTAACATATGGACAGTCGCAAGTTTGCAGGCTCTGCAATTTGACGGCATTGTTCTTTGGCATTGGGGACTAGTTTCAGGGCACACCCCTTTGATCTGCAGATGTGACTGGGTCTGTTATTACCCGCTAACAAGGCTAGTGTTCGAGACGTTTGTCATTTTCTTTTTGGCTTTATATTTAGTAATTTGTAAGAGGCAGCGGGCCTCATTTAGCGCATTTAAAACATTGTTCAGAGTCAGTAGCAATGTTCCACAACTCAATAAATACGTTCAGCACTAAAATAATTTAATGACTTTAATTAATTTAATACCGAAACATTTCTGAAACCTTGACATATACTCACACTCTCCCTGACTCACTCACATATACTCACACACAAACCTACACCCTGCACTCACACACACATCTGATTTAGTATAAGTTAGTCTTAATTTCATTTAATTTAACTTAATTTGTAATTTAAATAGTTTTTGCATAAAAATTATACGCTTCTCTCTTTGTATACCTAACACTACTTGCTATGGAAGAGCGGACTGTCCTAACACAGGCACTATCTGCCTAAAATGAGGATCCAATCACAAACTTTTGTTAAAACCTAGAATTGTGCTACCAATAAACTATTTTTATTTTATTATTTATTTATTTATTTAATTTGCTAGTTTCTGTCAATCCTTGTTACAGCACATTTTTAACAGTCGAGTTTGTCTTTACCCGATCAAAAATCGTTATCAATACTCAATACCAAAGCTTTGAATTATTTAACCAATCTGTTACATTTAAACATCCCTGGGTCAAGGTTTCACTTACAATATTCTCCCAGCATTTTTCACTTTCTTAGTATTACCGAGTGCTTACAGAGTCCTTTGATTCCAACAAAAGAAAGCTCAATAATAAATCACTAGCCTATATAGAAACGTAAATTACCACTTTGGTACGCACAACGATCAATCAAGCTATACAAAACCAGTTTATGCGGGTCTCACATTATACGAGAAATCTATACAACGCGAGGGCATGTTATACTAGAAATATTTAGCTTGATATGTCGCAGAGTCGCAGTGTGTACCAAAAGCTGTGCCAAATAATGTGTTTAAGTGTCTGCCAACAGAGTCGCTTCAGGGATTTTTCTAGAAGTTACTGCAACTTCCTTATTTATGTTTTTTTTTGTTTACGAGAGTTGTTAAGTATTTTATATTGTTTTTGTTATTTGCTTGTTATTTAGCGGTAATTAATGGTCTATGATACGTTAAGTAAACGCTTGAATAGTCTAGCCTACTGGCAATCAAAAAACAAAAGATGAATCTTGTACCTTGTAGGTATTTAGGAACGTAGACGATGAAAAAGTTTGACAACCCATCATTGTCTAGGTTTGTTTATTCAGTAAAATACTAAAGAAATTAACATTAACGATGAAGAAAGCTTTAGCAAAACATTAAAAGCAATCTATTTACAACCGGGAACCAATTTCGTAAAAAAAAAAAAAAATTTGCAGTTCCGCCAAACCAAAGCTCTCAGAATTTGAGCTTTTTTTGTAGGATATCGATTCCAAATGTTTGTTTTTATTCGTTTTTTATCGATACGTAGAAACTGTTTTTAGCGTCAGTTTGCTTTGCCAAAGCTTTGTAAGCCGCTTGTGAGCGTTAGATATTCATGATAGTGAAGCTTGTTTGAGCTGAATATTAGCTAGAATTTTGAACAATTGGGCAATTTTTTCAATGAAATAAGTTATTAATAAACTTATTAACGCTGTATTTTATTCCTTACTGACTCTGCCCCGCGGTATCACCCGCCGCTCTGCTCCTACGATCGTAGTGTGATGTTAAATAGCCGATTTCTCCAGCGAGCAAGTCCGACTAGCACTTCATCTCTGAATGTAAGATATTTACTTTTTTTTTGTAAAGGTGAATTAAACCTGATTGATCTCTACAACATTTTCTTAATTATGCTGCGAAACTATATGAATGAGAGTTTTGGCATTCATCCCGGAACAACGTGGAAGAAGTCGCAAATAAGATCCGAAGTTATAAATAACATATTTAAATGAACATCTATTTAGCTTCTCGCCATCAAACTGTAAAGTTTGGCGAGTAAAAAGACTATAAAAGATAACTTGTTTTTGTAAGACATTAATAAATTTTAAAAAAAGACCAAACGAAAGCTTGTTTTCTAGAACTGTTGATACCACTTGCATTAGCGATGTTTCGCGACCTCAGGTGAACCGACTTGCGACGTGACGTGCGTCAAGAGACATACACGTCACTTGTTTCCTTCGAGGAAACTTGTGACGACTTGTCGACTTGTCGCATGATCAGCTGCTATCTTGAATAAAACAGGTCGGACACCCGGTCGTGCAATCAAACTTTTTTTCTAGTCGAAGCTTCCGAAATCTGAAAAGTCGTGTGGTCGTAGAAAGGTAGTGCGCGACGTCCCTTTAGTACCATCGCTTCGCATTGACTCGTCGCACGCGCATGCATTACTAATTTATTTCATTTGTTTTATTCGCAGTGGCTGTCAATGATAGCCTAGTAGAGATGGTTATAGCAGTGATAGCCTAGTGGTGTGACCGTCGGACTGACAGCTCATAGGTCTCGAGTTTGAACCAAAGGGCACCTCTGATTTTTCAGATTCATGTGCCTAATTATCTCTTGCTGCGGTGAAGGAAAACCTGCATGCCTGAGAGATATTTCTTGACGGTATGTAAAGCCAAATCAGAAGCCCATGGGTGACATAAAAACTCTGACACCAGGTTAGGCACTAACCACACTATAAAGAAATGGCTGTCAGAACACGCGTGTCTTTTGAGCGATGTCGTTGTAAACAAATGACGGTTGAGCAGTTCCGACTTTGCCAATTATTTTGACCAGACGAAAGTACTTACATCTATTGCCAAAATGTCTTTAAACATGTTGACATTCTAGTCTGTAGGTGTGACAGTGACATTATGTTATTATTATTACAGTGTTATGTCCTGGTTATAAAATATTTATATAGTCGTTAGTAAATGTAGCATATCCATTAACACTAAATAAACTAGCTAATTAGCTATTAGCTAGTTTTGTATGACATTATAATATTTATTATACACGGAGTAAGTGACATCGTACCACATATTTTGATTATGGAATCAGTATTGTGATTCTAGTGTTGAAATATTTCTTCAGCTATAAAGTTAACATCCGGTTGTTGTACTTTACATGAAAAATTTAAAGCTTGTGCCACGACTCATCGTGTATAAAAATGTTTCAATCTTAAAAAAATTAGTTACCTACAGGCAAAATTCTAGGAATATGAAAACTCAAATCACTGCTATGAAATCGTTTAGAACCTTTCAGAAAATTTTCAAAATTATTCAACCATGCATTTTCCGTTTCAATAATTCAATTGTTACCCTACGAATGAAGTCCTCTCTTAGTTTTCATCTCGTTACCTCCGAATAAATTGCAGAAAGGCTTAAATAAGATTTTAGCGCGATCCTTTATGGTCTTGACTAAGTCTTGTAATGGGGACAAGCGTAGAAAAATGGGTGTTTTTCCTATTATTCCTCGACCTCGGTCTAGTCCTCTGTATGTGGGTTATATAAGGAAATATCACTCGAGGCGAGACTTATTTGACCATTGCCCTTCGAGGGAGAGTCCTCGGATTAATAGAGACAGGATAAGTCTTGAGTAAGCCAGCATAACGTATTGAAATGTTTCTTTTCCTGATGCAAGATGAACTTGTGGCAACATTTTTGTTTATATAATGTCTGCTCACTACTGACTGTAGCTTCGCCTTTGTTTTTCTAACATTCAAAAGTGCCTGTTATGGTCTAATTGAAATAAATGCTTTGAGTTTGAGTTTGACTATTTTGTATTTCCACTGGAAATATCAAGTAAGCCTAGTATTTTTTCCTTTCCGTCCCTGTATTAGGTTAGTAGTGGTCTGGACAAGTGACTCCTTTCTGGCTTGCTATGCACAGCGTCTTGACAGTTCTCGACCAAACTAATATAAGGTTCGGTCAAAGTGGTACGGAAATAAAACGGCATTACACAAAAGTACTACAGCAACAAAGTACAAAAAGTATTACATCTATGACACAAATTAATTAAGGACTAACATCAAAATTCTGATTCGCGGTATTGAAGTTATCTGCCCGACAACAACGGCCGGGCAGTAGCCCACCAGACACAACACCCGTCTGGTCGGAGGATCCTCGCTTTTCACCCTGTTCTTCTTCCCTGAAGAAACATTGCGGTCCGTGACCGATACTGTCAGAGTTCGCCGGTGCACGCCAGATGGTCCACGATCCAGGCGCTATGCCGAAAGACAGCTGTCATCGACACTAATTCTATATACTAAAACTACTTTCAAAGAAAAGAAAATATGATTTCTGAGCGTTTTTTAACTGTTGGGCGTTGTAAATCCGTCCACAAGTCGGCGGTACGAGATTTGCAACATTCTTTACAGTAGTGTAAAGTCCATAATGGTCTTATACATTCTCAGTATATTCCACAGCAGTCCATCTAGTTTTCCTACATTTTACAGAAAAAATCCTGATAACTGAAAACATACATCTCGTCATATTACTATTGTGTGAAAAGTTACAGAAAATATTCTTTGAAACACTGAAACGGAGCTATTCCCAGAAGGCAGGTTTCCAACTAGACCGTGTTTATGTCCGGGAAAATGAATACGGAGTTTTTTTAAAGAATGGAGTTATTTTTGCATGAATTTTGTAAGGAATGTGAGTGGATATATCATCCCATTATAGAGTTTTATCGCCGGCCATCTAAGATAAATGTCAAATGATAAATATGTATGTTACCAACAAGTACCCTATTTTACTAACTTAATATTTAGAGACCTTGTTGGTAACATACCATAATAATTCAACGTTAAATTAATTTTCAAAGTTTTGCCTCGCTTCTCTCATGCGCGCTGGATCTCTATTTACCAGTTTTACCTACATGTTTTTGTATAAGGTAGATGCCTTAACGTATACAAAAACTTTCTTTTGTATCGACTTGCGAATTCTATCGTTCCATTAAAATAATCTCAAACATTTATCTTTGCCAAAGACAGTACCGGTTACGTGGGATTTCCATTCGTTTAACTTTTACCTTACATACATTTCCCATGTAAAACCACATGCTTTTAGATTCCAAAACTTAGTAATACAATAACTGACATCGTTATCATAACAATTTTGAATTGGCAATGTTTGTACAAGTATTGTTATATGTCACCTGGACAATTGACATTTTCACTCGTATGTCTACAACAAAGACATTCAAATATTTAACTATTTTAAATCAACATTAATACACTCGAACAGGGTGTAAATGTACCAAACAAAGACCAAGCACATTATTTTAGATCTATTTGTAGTTTGCAAATAACATAGCATTACAGACAGTATTTGGTAACTGTGCAAACAAATTGAAAAATCAATGACATAATACATCATTGCGCGAAAATGTATTGCTGGAAACGACTTTTATTTTTGGTGTGAAAATTCACTATTTACAGTAGATAAGTACGCAATGCAAACGCACGATATGCATTATGTTCATGGATATTTTAATTAAGTTATAACGTTTAATTATTTGTAAAAAAAACCGGCAAGTGTGAGTCGAACGAAGGGTTCCGTACCATAATATAAAAAAACACGTTTGTTGTAGGGAGCCCCACTTACATATTTATTTTATTCTGTTTTTACTATATATTTAATATATATATTTGTTATTATAGCGGCAACAGTAATACATCATCTGTGAAATTTTCAACTGTCTAGATATCACGGTTCATGAGATACAGCCTGGTGACAGTCGGTAACCATAAAGGTCCCTGGTACGGTCTTTAGGGATATGAAGAACTCTTCCCTTATAGAAAAAGGAGGATGTTCCTACCAGACGGGTGTTGTGTCTGGTGGGTTACAGCCCGACAGTCGTTGTCGGGTTTTTTATATGGTATTAAGTCGCGTATAACTTAAAATTATTAGCGCGAGAGAATATTGATGCTAGTTCTTTATTTGTGTCATAGATGGCGCTGTAGTACTTTTTTACTTTGTTGCTGTAGTGATTTTTGAGGTCCAGTACAAAAAATGATCACAATGACAGGAAGAATGAAGAGACTTGTCAGTTTCGTTATGCATCTTTTTATACCCGTTTTAAAATTTAACAACGACTCTACAGCTGTGGTTTCTTAACGGTAGCTAATATATTTATCCAATCCATTTTATTTATTTTTAACCAACTTCAAAAAAGGAGGTTATATGTTTGTGTGTATGTATTTTTTAGTTTTATTTTTTATGTATGTTACCTGATTTCTCCCCCATTTGTGGACCGATTCTCAAAATTCTTTTTTATTTGAAACATTATACTTCTGAGGTGGTCCTATTTAAATTTGGTGAAGATCTGATGTTGATCTTTGGAGATATACTATGTAACTCTTCAAAAATAGACGGCAAATCTGTCGTGATTGCTATTGCAGCAACGGCAACGGTCGGTGACCTTTGTTTGATTGAATTTGGGTTTTTGTCACCGACTTCTGAAGCTTGACCTTTGTTTCAATGATTTGATGTTTTTGTCACCGGCTTCTGAAGGAAAAGTTATTTTTCACTTTTCTGTGTTTTGGTTTGTTATTTTTGTTTTTTTTTTTGTATTGTGTTTTTTTAAGCCGGTTTGTGAAAAAGTTTTTATTTATTCATTGAAGTTATCGCTGCTAGAATCTCAGGAATCTCTTGCACTTTGGAAATTGCAGGAAAAGTACTTCTCTTCTACTAAGTGAAGAAAATACCTAGAATCACCAGATTATTTGATTGCCATAATCTTCACGCTTGGTAGACAGGAATAAATAAATAAATATCGCTAGACATTACACACAGCGCCACCTAGGTGCCACACTAAGCAACGAGGCTTGTGTCGTGGACACCAGATAGTTGATATTACTACATAGATACTTTTTGTTGGTAAATACATACTTATTATACATATAAACATCCATGACTCGGAAACAAATGTCCATGCTCATCACACAAACATTTGCTCCTACCGGGATTCGAACCCGGGACCCTAAGAACGTAAGACAGCCTCACTACTGCTGTGCCATTCGGGTCATCAATGAATGGAAAGGAAAGGAAAGGAATGAGAATCAAAGATAATTGGATTCAGTTGTAATTAACTAAAATCATTGGCAGATAGAGACAGTGACGGAACGACAGACGACGAGGTGACAGACACACATAAATCAATCTTCCTAAACGAAAATTTAAGAAGAAGTTATAGTACAAGATTGCCTCGTGGGTTTAGTGGTCGCAAGCGCGACTGCTGAGCATAAGGTCCTGGGTTCGATTCCCTGGTTGAGCAAAGTGTTATTGAGTTTTTCCATCAAAAATTCTCAGTAGCAGCCACAGAATCTGGATTTGTGCCCAGTTGATGGCAAAAGGCTCGCTCCCCATTATCGGCGACTTAAACATAAATGGCGCAACGTGGGTGTACTATTACGTACACCTCTGCCTCACCCTTCTGGGATTACAGGCGTTATATCATGTTGTGTAACTCCGCAGACGTAATAGGTATCGATAGCCAAAAACGATAAAACCAAAAAACTACACACGAACGTTAAAATATTCCTCTCGAACGTAAATACCTCTTGAATCTCAACAGCTCACTCCCAACATAAAATACAACAGACAAAGTCAACAAGGAACAGTAAAAACACAACATGAATTTATTATCTTAATAAAAAGCTCCGTACATAAACAAAATTCCCTCACATCTGTAATACTGATGCTTCCTTTGAGGCGAGAGATGATATCTTTAGCCTTCCACCTGTATTGTGGTGAGGTCGAGCTCTCAATGAGATGTACTTAGGGTGAACAGCTGTCTGCATTTGTCTGGGCATGTCCACTATCTTTTTGCCACCGTATATAGATATTGCTCGGCCTTTTAACTTTCCTACTTTAAAAAAAAAGGTAAATATGCTTGCGCTTTGTCGCAAATCACCTGGGGCCTTAGTCTGCTATTGCAATAGTGTCAGAATGGTCTATCATTGATTTAATAAGGCCCCTAGGCCACGGCGTATTGAAGCGCGTTCGAAACTCGTTTGACGTGCGTAGAAAGGGTAATTCGTCTGCGCGGGGCCTTATTAAATCAATGATAGACCATTCTGACACTATTGCAATAGCAGACTAAGGCCCCTGATGTGAAGCTATGACGCGGTCTACGGTGGAGCACTTGCCTAGAAGAAACCGATTCACTCGAGCTTTGAACAGATCTAGATTATAATGATCCGGAAAGAGAGGCGCCGGCTGTGAATTCCAGACTGGCGGTTCGCTCAATAAATACACTGAGTATTTGATAGGGTTAGAACATTATTATAGTGATAATTTTAAAGTAAATGTTAAAAATAAGTTTAACACAAGGAGTGTGAGAGAGAGAAGGCTAGTGCTACCAAAAATAACAAACTATTACGGAGAAAGAACGTCTAAATATTTGGTGCCAAAAGTATTTAACAAAATAGAATTATTAAGGAATAACTCTAATTTAAGCAAAGCTGTGTTAAAATCAAAGCTAAAGAATTTATTTCTGGAGAACGTGGACACGTCGTCGGACTGTGATGGGCGGTGAGTTCTGGACCAGAGTGGCCAGCTCCGGCTGGTCACTCTGGCTTGGAATTCATTGTCTGATAAATGTTGGTGTCGCTCTGCCGTTGTCGAGAAATAAATTCAATAAGCAGATGTAGCAGTAAGTTTTGTTTAGTCGATTTTAGGTTAAGTTTATAATTTTAAGTTAAGATGTATGATAAACGAGCGCTTCTCGCCATCAAACTGTAAAGTTTGGCGAGTAAAATGACTTTAAAAAATAACTTTTTTTGTAAGAGATTAATAAATTAAAAAAAAAAAAAAAAAAAAAAAACTTTTCGAGTTAAGTCTCGGGCCCACAGTTACGTATGAATTGTGGACCGGTTCCGGAGACCAGAATGAAAGATACTTCAGTGATATTTTTATGCTGGTATCCGTGTCCGGAGCCGCGTCCTCAATTTGTCCGTAGGCACCTGTTTAAACGAACCTTGAATAGGTTTACAAAAGATAGTCCATAAATGAGTACCTTGCTGGAAAAAATGGGATCAAAAAGAAAAATATTCGAAGAAAAAAAAATAGCTCCGGCTTTCTGTCGTAGCTTGTTCAAACTACCAAATGGTTACCATAGATGCAAAAGAATATAGATAAAGTTTCAAAAAGATATACGAGTACCTACAGGATACTATTTGAAGTCACACTTCGCGCCACATGTGTATGTTTTAAGAGATTACTCCGCAGACTGTCCTTCCTTTTTAGAGAAATTGTGACCTAGCCGTAGAATTTCTCATGTTTTACATGTGGAACACAAATCTCACGTGACTTGCACTTTGATATCAATAGTATTGCACTACTGATATCAAAGTGCAAGTCAGTTCTAGAGTTTCATCTCTTGTAAATATTAATTAATTTAAACTGTTTGCAACATAAAATATACAAAGGAGGTGTTTTTTTTTTTTGTTTTTTTTTTTCGATTGCTAAATCATCAAATAACTCCTCCCGCTCTGGGCTGAGCAGGAGGGAGTGTCAGACTTTTATTGACTAAAACCCATCCATGTTCCTTCTTTTGCCCTTTGTGTTCCAGGGCCGCGGTATCTCTTTCGAACAGTCCCGAAACCCTGGCAGGCATCGGTCCTTTCGGACCCCTTCCTATTGCTGACATCTCTTTGAGGCGCGCGTGGAACACGAACGCGCCGTCGACACGGCCTGTCGTTATAAGACGGACGGACGGCGCTAGCCCATAGCTCGCCGTCCACAGGCCCGCGCCTACGGTGGCCGGGGTCCACCACGTGGCCTCCGACGCCCGGTGCGTCTCCCGCGGCGGCTGAGACGTGAGGCTCTCTCCCTCTCACGTCCCGCCACCTCCTTCGCTAGCATGACTACTTCGCAGAAGGAGGTGACGGCGTCCTATTCCGTCTCGCTCCGGACCATGGATTGAACCAAGGCCGGACGCGAGTGGTCGCCGAGGAGGAAAACAAGGGTATGTATTAGCTATCAGGTTATATGACTGCGTAATTTATGTCTGAAGATTCATTTAGGTAAAAAAAAACTTTCTGATTCGTCCCGATAGCCAAAACTCGTAACAGACATTAGCTATTTCAGATACGTCTGAAGGTAAGCAACGCCCTTGTGATGCATCCAAATGTCCTGGAGCGTCTATTATCATGTCCCATCATTCGTGTACAGACGAAAACCTATAGATTCTAAAGGATCTTTATATTCGTTACGGAAAACATCTCCCTAACAAGATCAACAGCCCTATTATTCTCACTTCAGCCCCTCATAAACACTGGTTTCCTTGATTGGATCACAACAAATCACGATTATTACCCCGATGCTAACCGAATACTGATAAGCTTTGATAACAGTCAATACTATAGTATCGGTTCCTCCCTTAGGCGGTAAAACCGAACGAATGATAACATTCCTCGACTCACAATGAGGTGGCAACGATCCTGGTTTCTTTTGATATCGTGTTCGTAATAAATAACATAACATTGCGCCTGTAGTTACTGAAGGATTAGGCAGAGGTGCATTCAATTGTAGGTACAGTCACGAGCACCAAAATATGTAAACACATAACAACTTTTAAAAGTGTTTTTCTCCTACTGTTCTGATTAAAATGGCATGTTGTTACGAACATTCTGGAACTCTTATTTACATGAAAAATATCCTATCTCCAAGTTACAATCGTTATTACTCGCAAAAATTGCTTTTAAATTTAGGAAGTGTGGCTATACATATTTATGCTCGTGACTGTACATCCACATTTTGCAAGTTATGTTTAAGACGCATGTAATAAGGAGCGAGCCTAATACCATCAACCAGGCAGAAATATAGACTCCGTGGCTGCTACTGAGAAATTCCTGTTAGAAAAACCAAATAACAATTTTCCCGATACGGGAATCGAACCCACGACCTATATGCTCTGGACTCTGGAATCTGGGACTTAAACATAACTGGTGAAATGTGGGTGTACTATTAGGTACACCTCTGACTAACCCTTCGGGGAGTACAGGCGTGATGGTATGTTATGTTTCACTGTACTTGCCGAAGGTTTATAAAGTCATAGGTAATTAATTTAGCATGCGAAGCGAAGCGATCTTTTCTTATTAGGAACTAGCGACTCGCCCCGGCTTCGCACGGGTGCAATGTTATACCTACATAAAAACCTTCCTCTTGAATCACTCTATTTATTAAAAAAAATCGCATCAAAATCCGTTGCGTAGTTTTAAAGATCTAAGTATACATAGGGACAGACAGCGGGAAGCGATTTTGTTTTATACTATGTAGCGATGGTGAAGAGAAACAAAACACACTTTTCAGTGCCTATAAATGCCTCTAAGAAATCCAATTGAATATTTCTATACAATCAGTCATAATTTCCATATATTTTACTTTATTCATGCCTAACAGTTCACCTTACTCATGGTCCTAGCTTCAATTTCTCTCCCCAAGTTATTTTAAAACACTGACGCATAATTTGGTTCGAAGCGTGATATTCTCACCTCTGACCCCGGCTCCCGAAAAGTTCATAAATAATATAGTACCAGCTGAGTCTGAAACATGGACCTCAGACCTGGCCGAAATTATAACCGTGTGGGCTGGCGGAAAGGTTGTTGTCAGGTAGCCGATGCTTTAAAATAACTAGACGAAATGTCTATCACGATTTTATTTTTAAGTTCAAATTTTTAGGGTTCCGTAGTCAACAAGAAAAGTAACCCTTAATCAGTGGCGAAGGTTCCATACAACTCGATTCTTACCGGCTTCCCTTTGAAAAATGGCAAAGTCAGTATTCCATACACAACTAATAAAATCACATACTCCGGCTTACCTCTTACAAAAATTTACCCTTTGCTAATGACCCTTATAGTTTTGCCATGTCCGTCTGTCTGCGGCTTAGCTCAAAGACTCTTAGTACTAGACAGCTGTAATTTTGGCATGAATATACAGATTAGTTACTCCGACAAAATGGTAAAATAAAAACTCTACAATTATTTTTTTATGGTATCTCCTGTACCTACACGTAAAGTGAGGATTTTTTTTCTCCCGTACCCCATATTGTGGGATATCGTTGCATAGGTCTTTAAAAATATTGCGAGTTTGTTCAAATAATTTTTCGATTAACGGATTCATTTGTGAAATATTAAGCTTTAAAGTGCTAATTTTTGTTAGACTCAAGTGTCCCCCTCTACCAGCTAAACGGTTGTGTTTTTGGGTGTGTGAAATCACGGTGGTAGAAAGAACAATTTTTTACCAAAGCCACTCGAAAAAGAGCATTTTATTCATCGATAATATAGAATAAAACATAATATATGGGAGTTTTAAGTTCGTTTTTTATTATTACAATAAAAATCATCGTTCGGAGGCAAATCCGCATATTTTGATGGGCAAATAAGGAACTCAACATTGTGCGTTTTTTAAGGTCTCTACACTCTTGTAGTTGGGTGAGACATAAATCTAACACATACAGTTAAAACGGCTGTTAAATATTTGAAAAACTATCAAATCATCCTATAAACGACTATCAAAGACTTGAATAATCCTATGAATTTCTAACAAGTGGCGATAGACTTGCCAGGCCTGAAAATTGAAGTAATTTATATATATAATCTGTTATGAATAACATGAAAATAACACTTTACACAAATAACAAGGACACTTGTAAAAAATAAAACTGTTAACATGTTCGACTAGGATACACCAAAGGTTTAAATATACGACAAAATGAATCATGTATTTTGTGACAATTGATTGACACAACATTCGATTTTTGTTAGTTTTTTGATTGTCAAGTGGACGCCGTATTTCAAATAACCCATTCTGTATACCTAAATGAATAAAAAAAATACAATGAAAATACACAAATGAATTAGGTAAAGCATTTTAAAACTCTGCGTGAAATATTAAGGAAGGTACTAGCAACAAGATTAAGCCCGTTTTTGACGTCTAAATAAACGCGCATTGATAGATTTTCGCTTTTTTCTTTATCGTGTGGTTAGTGCCTAACCTGGTGTCAGAGGACAGAGTGTTTATGCCGCCCATGTGCCTCTGACTTGGCTTTACATGCCGTCAAGAAATATCTCTCAGCCAGCCGGTTTCCTCACGATTTTCTTTCACCAAAGCAAGTGATAATTATACAATACGCAGATTTTCGCTATTATGAATTGTCACTCTGTGACCATTTTAAGAATTTTAACGTGATTATATAGCGGCCATTTTAGACCCCCAGATCTGCGTCGAGATTGGAACCTGCAATAGTATTTAGGCAATCATTTCAGTGTGGCCGAGTACTAGTGAAAATAGTTAGAAAAATATTCTACGCTTAATCTGGCAAATCGTTTATGTATCTTTAATTTGTGCGTGCGCTTTATTTGACACGTGGTTAAGTCATTGCCATCCTGCCCGTATCCTGTTCCATAACAACATTAGCCAAGTTCCTGAAAAGGGGCCTGAAAGGAACGTTAATAGAAACGAATCGAAAGCATATGTCATCGGATATACACGTCGCATTTACTTGTGATTCAATCATCGGGAACACATCAATCCCCGTCTACATTTTATAAGCCTATTCATTCATTGTACATACCTACGTATGTGTAAGCCTCCTATGTGCGTTTGTTTTTTTATTAAATAAGCCCGTTGATCCAATGAATGAAGGGGCGCTACACATTTCTTCGGATCGATTTCATGAACAACACGTGACGTATTAAAGTGTTCTTTTTTTAACCAGTTTGAACATACAAGGTGTAAACGGCCCCTTCGCAAAGCCGTCAAACAAGCATTCTGTACATCAAACTAAGTAACCCTGACGCAAGAATTTTTGCTGGGAAAGAACTTTTTCTTGAGATGAATAATCGCGTTTTGCGGTAAAAGTCAATGTAACGCACTCAAAACGTTGTGCTGATGGATGCATTGAATAGTAAACGGTTCATGGAGGTATTTAAAGTAAAGTTAAAACCCTTAAACTAGTATTTAAAAAACCTCGTCAACACGTTGGGAATTTAACCTTCAACATCTCCGTAACTACACAGAAGTTTCCCATGTATGGTCCAAAATAAAATAAATATCGCAGTGACGGGTTTATCAAGTGCATTTCGGCTTCGTTAATGGGCTTTTTGCATCTGTTATCATTACAAATACTCAGCTCGTAGGTATCGAACGATAAACTGGGCATTTGGGATATCATTTCTGAATCTAGTTTTGTACGTACAATCCGAGCTAAGCGCAGATTTCCGTAACTTATATCTCCATATTCAATATTGCGCCGAATCACGTTGGCCACGCGGAATAAATGTGTAGTATTAAAAAGCCTTTTGTTGTTAGGAATTTATTCGCATAAGAATAGATGAAAAAAAACAGTTATTTCATGATCGTCCAATCAGCTATTGTTTTGTCGATAGCATATATTTTCATGCATGTGAAATAGGATTTCATCATTGTTTTATGTGCATTGTTAAATATAGGTTATAGTTTTCCAGGCTTGATTTACAGCAAGAGTTTGACGTTTCTCCTCCAAACATTACGTATTTATTTTTAGCAGATATTTGTGACCGGTTTATTGCCCCCAATCACAAGGGCAAAAATAGCTGGCAAAATGTATGTGTACTTACCGCTATCTCATCCTTCAGGGGTTACAGGCGTCATTATATTGATATAGGTATAATAGTTTTACGAATTCATGGCCAAATACGGAGATGTGAAACTGTTGCATCAAAACTCCCGGTGTGTTTTGATGCAACAGTTTCACAAAGATCTTTGACCAGTATCCGGCGGGACTGCCTTCGAATAGAATCCATCAGGATCTGAATCAAAGGCCACAGAATTCATTCCAGTCCCTAAAATCCCACTCATTAATCAACAAAATGGTAGCACACCACGATACACCCCTATTCGACTCTCCTGATATCCCGGCCATAGTATGTCGAGCGCCATCATATTTCGAGCCCGTGTTTCCGTAAATACGATGTCATCCGAACGAACGGGCCCCCTGTGCCACATTGTAGTGACACCTTGTAATTATTCAGTGTCATGTGGGTCTCGATCGTGAGTGACCTCGTTTGTAACCGGACAGCAACTTGATGAGAAGCCGTTAATGAAAATTGGGAGGCCATTTTGAAAAAAAACGGCTCCGTTTTTCTTTTGTTTTCGGGAAATGTTTTTTAAGCGATGAAAAGAGGCCATGAATAGACATGTAATAAATTGATGTATCAGTACATTTTATAACTAGATTGTTTAATAGCTCCTAAGACTAAATTCCAATTCACTTGTGTAAATTTTGCTATCAAAATTCACGCAACTGAATTTTGATAGCAAAATCAAATCTTAAGTAAACGTCACAAATGCAGAGGAAGGTTGATCCTATTAGTTAATTTGATCACTTAGCGTTAGTGCGAGTCAGTCTGACATTAGTATTTACATATGTACCTACAGGATTAGTCGTTTGGCTGGGTTAATTATTGCTCACTTAATAATCTAAGTAATCCGTACGGATTAGATTATTACCAACCTATGTAGAAGGTGATTGTGTTGATGCCTTGTCTTGTATGGTCATTGACATAATGAATATCGGTGCTTCTAAAAATAGATAGCTTTTTGATAATTATGTACATTACGTATCAGTGGAATATATACATATCAGTGGAAAACTGTTTTGAAACAAAAACGTAAGGGACACAAAGCGTTAAGTTGCTACTTATAATATGACTCTTGATAACACGCCCCATACCGGTGTAAACAGAAAGGCAGGTTGGTGAAAAGGGTTGCTCAGTTAAAGGCTTGGCTACACTACTGCGGTACGATATTGCGATTCAAATTCAGTTCCTAGATATTTTTTGTGAGAACGATCTGAATAAAAGATGTTACGATTATTTGACAACAGTAATTGTAGGAAATATATTACAATTTTATGTATTACATTTTAGGAAAGCTTACAGACTAATAACATTATAATAACAAAATATATACCTACAATACCTTAAATAACCTAAAGTGGTGTCAAAAACTCCTCCTCAACGCTGTCAACTGGTAATTTGCGAATAAAAAACAATTGACAATCCAGATAGTACATAGTAAAGATCAAAAACCATTTTGGTAACAATACAATAATGCTTTCCATGAACGGTGTTCTATCCCTTCTATGAGCCCTTAGTAAACTTCGAAATATGAGAAGCTCGAATTCGGGCTGTTTTCTTTAGTTCAGATTGTTTTTCCTTTGTACTAAAGTTATTGTTTTTTTGACGTAATCAGATATTGGTTTACATCGCCTTCAAAGACGGAATAGATCGACCACTTGCGGCTGTGTTGACTCGGATTTTACTGTAAACCGGAAAAAATCGCTTATGTTAATGTTTTATACATTGGCTGGGGAGCAGCGGTGACCCAGTGGCAGCGGCCCCGACTTACGACTAGAAGGTCGTGGTTTCGAACCCAGGGAGGCGCATTACTTTGTGCAATATATTTCATCACCACTGCTCTCAAAACGGTGAATCCAAACACCGTGAGGAAACCTGCATGTCATAGAACCAAACATTCGAAGACATGTGACATCTATTATCCCGCAGTGGGCCCACGTGGTAGATTATACAGGCTGTCGCTTTGCATCCTGGTCAATTCAAGGTCAGGTTATTACTTTAGGTTATTTTAATTAACCTAAAGTAATAACCTGAACTTGACTATTAATTCGCGGGTCTGTGAACGGTGAGCTATGGGCTAGCTCGCCGTCCGTCCGTCTTATGACGATAGGCTGTGTCAACGGCGCGTTCGTGTTCCACGCGCGCCTCAAAGAGAGTCAGCAAACAGGAAGGGATCCGAAAGGTCCGATGCCTGCCGGGGCTGCGGGACTGTTCGAAAGAGATACCGCGGCCCTGGAACACAAAGGGCAAAGGAAGGAACATGGATGGGTTTAGTCAGTAAAAGTCTGACACTCCCTCCTGCTCAGCCCAGAGCTGGAGGGGTTATTTGACGATTTCCCATCCGAAAAAAAAAAGGTATATTTATAAATGTATAATTAAAATATGCTATTTACTAGATTATTGAAATAAATAAACTACTACAGGTCAGCTTTCTATTCAAGTTAGTATTGTACCTCCTTGAATTTGACCAGGAAGCTAAGCGACCGCCTGTATATAGCCCATTCCCTCTCATAGAGAGGAGGCCGTGTGTCCTAGCAGTGTGGGAACATTATAGGCTTAATATGCATAGATTGGCTGCTGGTGTGAAAAAAAAAACTGAAGAAGAGAGAGATTTAAGTTTTAAAATGTTCGTTTGTGCACATAGGTTTATCCTCATTCGCAAATCTCACATTCAAACGTAAGGTTTGCTGTAAGAAAACCCAATTCTGGGTTAAGCTCGCCGTTGTACATAAGTTATATATTGTAATTTTGTGTGTCCTACTTTTATATTTTGTGTGCAATAAAGAATAAGAATAAGAAGAAAATTAACTAGCCTACCTGTCATAGGTACTACCCACTGGTATATATCTATCTTTCATAAATGAGGTTATGTAATCCTTTTCTTCATCAGCATTCATAAATAAATAAATAAATTCTCCTTCCCTTATCCCAAGTTATTTGCGGTCGGCGCAGCATGTCTTCTTCTTCCATACTTCTCTATTACTCGTCATCTCATCAGACACCTCCTTTCTAGCCATATCATCCTTCACACAATCCATCCATAGTTTCTTTGGTCTTTAAACCGTTTCTTGCTCGTAGGTAATTGATTACGAATCATAGATTACAAGTAAAAATATTTGGTAATCAAGGCCGTTTGAAAGATTCGTCATGATGACTAACCAGATGGTTTTTTTTTCGTCTATTAAGACAGAGTACTGCATCTGCGAATCTAATTCGCGAACTTTTATATTCTTCGAGTTGATTTGTTGAGAGACTAAAAACCGGCCGATCAGTTTTATGATCCATGACGAGGTAAACATAGGCTGAATCATCTTAAGCGGAGTACCCACTGAGTTAGCGAAACGAGGTATTCCATGAAGCACACCCAAACGAAGCACACCCAGACGAAGCACACCTAAAGTATTCCACTTAGCACACCCGTAGGTGGGCTTCAAATAAAAATTTAAAATAATTAATTTCCTATTCCACGAAGCACACCTACGAATATCACTCGCATAGTGCGGGGACTAAGAAATAAAAATGTCGATAGAAGAAAATATTTATTATTTAAAAGACTAACTTAAATATCTAACATCTTTCAGTTTCATTATAATAATGTGATACAATACTTGTAATTTTCATAATGTTCATATTTAAATCCCATAGATAAGACGTATACATGATGCGCTAATAGTCAACGCGTGCGCCCGCCACTGAATTCCCGAGCCAACCCGAATTTAGCCGAGCGTTTCCGGAACTTGTTTACATGCTTAGTTCTCATTACACTATCGCGACGTCACGGGCTGAGTGTATGCAATTGTGCGCCGGTCTTGTTATTGTTATTTTTTTCTGTTTTTCGTGCAATTTATTCAAACAAAATAATGGAGCCGATGGTTTTCTTAGAATATTATGAAAATATTGAGTCATGGAATCTATGTATTTTTTTTTAATTTGAACGTTATTGTAATAAAATAAAACTCATGTAAGAGTTTGCTAATATCTTAGCAAAGAAATTCGTGTATGCCATTTTCAATTCTATTTTAATGGGATAAGGTTGATAATAATATTTGATTTCACTTTGAAAAGACTTGTTTTGTTAATGTCGTGATCAGTTTTTCAGTCGCGAAGAAAGTCACGGGTGTTTCAAAGAAAGTCATTTGTTTTACCTTACTTTCTTCAATATGTGCACAGCCTATGTATTTATATGTAAATATTTGTGACAATAAACAATTATTATTATTATTTATTTTAGTACAAATGATTTGAGAGAAGTATTTATTTGATATCCAGGTACCTCAACCGTTTCAAGATTTTGTACTAGCTGACTATAACGACGGAAAAACGAGAATACTTTTATTTGTTACACAGAAGAGTAGACTGGAACTTGAAAGCTGCGGTCATATATACTGCGACGGAACTTTTAAATGCGCGCCTAAACCATTTCTTCAAATTTACAGCATCCATGGTGAGGTTAAAAATATCGTTAAACCTTTAGCCTATGCTTTATTACATAACAAAAAAAAATCGACCTATAAAATATTATTCCAATTATTAAAAACAACAATACCCAAAATGCAAGTCAATGTTTTCACAAGCGATTTTGAGGAAGCTGCCGTCAGGAGTTTTACAGCAGTATTTCCTAACGCACAGATAATGGGATGCTATTTTCATTTTAAAAAAGCAATAAAAATAAATCTAGGGACTTAGGTTTAGATAAGAATAGCATACATAGAAAACATGTTGCCTTATGTACGATTTTGCCACATTTACCGCTGGAAGACTTGGATGAGGCCTGGCTCTACATCATGAGCGAATGTCCTCAAGGAGAAAGTATTTCTAGATTTAACGATTACATTGTAACTCAGTGGCTCGAACATAAGTTATGGCACGACAAATGGTCGTGTTATAACGTAAAAAATAAAACTAATAATTATACAGAGTCTCATTACTCTGAAATAAATAAAATTTTCAATAAAACAGAGCCATAAATTTGGCAAAACTTTTAGATTCCTTCCAAAAAAATTGCAATAATTATGCCGAAATTAGAGTAAAAATGGGTTATTCAAATCATCAAAAACATGCTGAAATAAAAAATAATATAATCGAAAACACAATAAAAGATTATAAAAATGGCTTAATTTCAGTTGGACATTGTCTAGAGAAATTAAGATTCTGATTAATAATAATTTATTTAATTGATAAGTTTAGATACCAAATTGCCCATTTCTTCAAGATTATTTAAGAATCTTAAAGATTGTGATTTTAAACAGTCTGTGATTTTACATAAAACTAGAGTATTTTTATTATTAGTTAAGTAGTAGCTATAAGAAAACATCAACATAGATCTCTATAGAAAACTATATTTACAATGTTTTTGATATTTGTCCAAGTTTTTATTGTGATTATGAAACAATCTGTGATTTTTTATGTTAAAGTAGAGTATTTTTATTATTCACTAAACACGTAGCTATAATAAAACTTCAACATAGATCTCTATGTAAAACAATATTTACAATATTTTTTATATTTGTCCAAGTTTTTATTGCAATTATGAAACAATCTGTTATTTTTTATGTTAAAGTCGAGTATTTTTATTATTCACTAAAGAGGTAGCTATAAGAAAACTTCAACATAGATCTCTATGGAAAACTATATTTACAATGTTTTTGATATTTGTCCAAGTTTTTATTGCATAATTATGAAACAATCTGTGATTTTATTAAGAGCACAAAAAAGGAAAATAATAGAAAAATAGTTAAAAACTAAAAATTTTTTTTGAAAGATAATTATGAAACAATCTGTGATTTTAAATAGTACGATTACAAAAATGTCAAATATTGTGTCACATTATTATAATGAAACTGAATGATGTTAGAAATTTAAGATGTAAGTTAGTCTTTTAAATAATAAATATTTTCTTCTATCGACATTTTTATTTCTTAGTCCCCGCACTATGCGAGTGATATTCGTAGGTGTGCTTCGTGGAATAGGAAATTAATTATTTTAAATTTTTATTTGAAGCCCACCTACGGGTGTGCTAAGTGGAATACTTTAGGTGTGCTTCGTCTGGGTGTGCTTCGTTTGGGTGTGCTTCATGGAATACCTCAGCGAAACAACTGCTCCGCGTCTGCGTTGTTTGATTGAATATTAGCTGTGGCCCGCGAACTTCGTCCGCGTGAAATTATTATAAAAATACATATTACTTCCACGTTTTTGAATGTGATTGTGTCAACAATTTTATGGGTTTTAATCCTTTTACAGGGAACCCTAATCTTTTTCTAAAATAAAAGTAGCCTCAGTTACTCCTTACGACATCAGCTATCCGCCAGTAAGATCCGTCTAAATAGGTTCAGCCATTTCGGAGATTAGCCGGAAAAACACACAGACAGAAAGACAAAAATTTAAAAAAAGAAATGTTTTAACTAGCGGATATACTTTGTAAAGATATTGTTATTATTTATACATTATTACGGAAAAGGACCGCAGGACGAAAACGCGCAGACCGCAGTCTGTTTATGTGCGAACATACACGGTGTAAGAGAAATAAATGCACAATAAGTAAAAAATATATAGAACAACTTATTTTAATAACCAAAAAAGAATTCAGATGAACTTATGGATCTAGAAAGATGTAATTGAATTCATGGTGAAATTTCGCTCGACAATGACCTTACCCAGTGTACCTAGTAGATACCCAGCTTAATGTAGGTCTGGCAAAACCTAGTAGATATAAAAATGATAGTAAGTAGATATATAATTACGACTTGTGTGAAATGATGAGAACCTGATAAATTGTCGGTTAGTAAAGATCTATTTTCGTTTGATTTGTTGAAAAATTATAAACATGAAAATATTTATAGAGATAATAACATTATATTACGCGTGAAGTCTGTTATAATAACTTTAAAGAATATGTTAACAAAAGAAGGATTTATTGATCCTTATGGCAAAATAATTCACATCCATCCGTCCATTTATTTTTGATATTTCCAAGATATTGGTGAAACTAATTCGTCGTTTCTTTGTCACTCTCCTGGGCACTGGTCTTCCAAAAGTAACCCAAAATATATTGTAGCTTCGAAAATAATAATCATTATCAAACTGAATTTACAAAGGATATAAAATGGAAAGCTATGGAATCGATTTTTCACAATTTAATAAATCGTTACGTTTCAATTTCAAAGCGGAGCCGTCGAATCGTGAGTATCTGTTTACAAGTTATATGAGATACTAAGATGAATCCCTGGTTTGGCAGAAGGTGCTCGCTCGTAACAGTTTCTTAAAGCGACTTGTCTCATCAAATTGAGGTGCTTCGCCTCAAGTTATGCTTACTACTGGGCTAGTCTTTTTCTGCTAATGA
Organism: Eugnorisma glareosa; assembly: GCA_947578425.1. Classification (NCBI taxonomy): domain Eukaryota; kingdom Metazoa; phylum Arthropoda; class Insecta; order Lepidoptera; family Noctuidae; genus Eugnorisma; species Eugnorisma glareosa. The sequence continues at coordinate 19,260,940 of OX387959.1, forward strand.
ATTTACGTGCACCGTGTGGTGTCGTTTAGCTCATGCAAAGTTAGTGGATACAGCTCTGAATGAAACGTGCGGATCATCACTGGCGAACATTCTAAGGACAGACTCAAGCGCCATTTGTGGCACTTGCTGAGTATCTTCCTCCTGAAGACAAGCAGCCATATCTGACCAGCAAGTCTTTAAACAGACTCCGAACACTGGTTAGCCGAAGCAAGGAAAACCTTTTCAGGTAGAAATTCATAGTAACGCTGCCCTTTTTTTTTCGGCTTTTTATCAACAAATAACCCCTCACGCTCTGGGCCGAGCAGGAGGGAGTGTCAGACTTTTACTGACTAAAACCCATCCATGTTCCTTCTTTTGCCCAAAGGGCAAGGGCTGTTCCAGGGCCGCGGTATCTCTTTCGAACAGTCCCGCAAGTCAACCCTGGCAGGCATCGGTCCTTTCGGACCCCTTCCTGTTTGCTGACTCTCTCTGATCTCTTTGAGGCGCGCGTGGAACACGAACGCGCCGTCGACACGACCTGTCGTCATAAGACGGACGGACGGCGAGCTAGCCCATAGCTCCCGACGCCCGGTGCGTCTCCCGCAGCGGCTGGGACGTGAGGTTCTCTCCCTCTCACGTTCCGCCACGTTCACGTTCAGCCGTTCCTTCGCTAGCATGACTGCTTCGCAGAAGGAGGTGACGGCGTCCCATTCCGTCTTGCTCCGGACCATGGATTGAACCAAGGCCGGACGCGAGAGGTCGCCGCCGCCGATCGCCGCGAGTAACTCTGCCCTGGAGTGTAAATGTGGTGGTTGTTCCACAAACGATGGTACACTTACACGTGCCTGTCCTGTTGCTTGTACATCACAGGCGCTGATGGACGCTACTGAAAGTGCCAAACTCGTTGCCAAATTTTGAGCTGATTCCGTTTAGATTGCCGTCGGCACGCTAAGAAGAGAAGATCCCTGGTTATTATTACAAAACTAATAATGGCCTTTACAATGGAACTGACATAGGATATGGGTCAAAGTAATACACGAGCAATTCCAACTTTCAGGATTATGTCTACCGAACAACCAATGAACTTCGTACGCGTGGACGTGGACCGATAAACTTCGTATCGGTTGTTCGGTCCTTCAACTTAATACATGAACTAAGTAAGACTTGGTACTAAAGATAAAACTTAATAGCCGTTATGACTGTTCAGTTACACTAAGCTCCACCTAAATGAATATACCTAATTTAAGATGATTGCACTATTCGAATTTGAACTCTCTGTTCTAAGCTCGAGCGTTGAAAATTTGACAAAGTGGTTTTACTTAAGTGTCGCCTAAATGTAGTGCAAACGGACATACGTAGAAGTTAGTATACCTACTTACGATAAAACTTCATAGCGGTAAGAGATAGTTAAGTTGAACGTTACAGACGACCTCAAGTTGGGTGATTGTAACTTGTCGCTGAACTTATACAAGTGTGTGCTTGGCGTTAACGACTGCGCACATTACCTACATCGTTCTTTTTGTTTGGCTAAATGGTTAATTGCTTTGTTTAGGTAGGTACTAAGGAGTTATTGTAGACTGAACCTGAACATACATAGCCACTATCAAGGGATCCTTTCGTGTTTCATAAAGTGAGGATAGGTCTACAGACGTAGGATAATACATAATAATAAATAAATATCGCTGGACATTACACACAGCGCCATCTAGGTGCCACACTAAGCAACGAGGCTTGTGTCGTGGACACCAGATAGTTGATACTACTACATAGATACTTTTTGTTTGTAAATACATACTTATTATACATATAAACATACATGACTCGGAAAGAAATGTCCATGCTCATCACACAAACATTTGCTCCTACCGGGATTCGAACCCGGGACCCTAAGGACGTAAGGCAGCCTCACTGCCGCTGCGCTATTCGGGTCATCAAAAAAGGATGATATCTTAATGCGCTTCGTGTAGTATCAGCGCTCTCATTGTTTTCGTACTCGGCATAAAAGCTCAAAATAGTGGTTTACTGATTCCGTTGAGCACAATAACAATTTAATACTTTGGAAATTAATATTCTTAAATTGATATTAAAAAGTCAATTGCAAAATATCCTGGGCTCATCTCTATCATCAAGCATGGATGGACCTGTGATCGCATCGACGAGCATATAATGCATTACATTGCCTATGAAATCATTGAGATTAGATATATTTAAGTCGTGTGGCAAATCACGTCTTGTTAGGCTCTTCTGACGTAATGAAATCCACAATCGTGTCATAAAAATGTAATTGGATAACGACGTAATGTGATAATAGTTTATATCTTTGTTGATAACTTTTAATATTATTGACCCCGCAACAAATTCATGTTGCCATATGGTGATGGTACCACGATCTTTGGGCAGTCGAATGACGTGTCATGGGGAAAAAACAAAATGGCAACGACAGTTCCGATTTCCTCGCACCCGAATATCCACGTACAGACTGGGCCAGCACATCAAACTACTACAGTCTGTCAAATTTCTTGAATAGATTTTTAACTTTATCGCTAAAGCATTAGGTTCAAGGTTAATTGTGAAAATTTGACAGTTTCGGCTAGCTTGATGTGCTGGCGTCTATGTCATCATTAATCTTTTTGAAATACATTTTGACGTTTAACATTATTTTTCAGCTGTTTCATAATGGAACAAACATTATTTATATCATTCTATGTCAGAGATAAACACCAGTGACAAACAGATTGACACAAACATTATGTCTTGAGATTTGTACTAGTTCCTAATGTAGATATGGCAGTAGATGATTAGGTAATACTTATTTGCGTCTAATATTTCTCTGATAACATTGATAAAACAGTAAATATATTAATATATTATTTTGGTATTACTCTGTACTTAAGTCTTTATCTATACTAATAATATTAATCTATACTCATATTACAAAGGGCTAAAATTTGTTTGTAACTTTGTAAGTTTGTATGTAGGGGTAATCTCTGAATCTAATGAAACGATTTTGAAAAAAAAAAACACTAATAGGAAGCTACATTATCCCCGAGTGCCATAAACTATATTTACAACGTGCCCGATAACGTCTGACAAAAACGCGAGCGGAGCCGTGGGCAACCGCTTTATTTTTAAAAGAGATAAAATTCTGATGTTTGAATTATGCAAATGTTCTTTTTAAGTTTTCTATTTTGCTGACTAGCAGGATGATAAAAGAGAGTGCTGCTCCCGTTATTAAAATCAAGACTCGCCATGAATGCTCGCGAAAATGTTATTATGACATTTTAACGACAACTATTTTGCCGAGTGGTCGATATTCGGTAGAAATATGTTGGCAATGAGTCTTCAAAAAATCTTTGTAGACCATTGTATAAAAAATCATACACGCTAATTTTAGGAATATTTGGAATGTGCATTTTGTCAAGTGATAGTAAGCATATTAATTTTTAGTAAGCATATTACGTTTTTTTTTTTTTTTTATCCATTCCCAAAGGGTGCCAATGGGACCCTATTAATAAGGCTTCCTTAGTCTATCCGTCCGTCCATCGGCACAGGGCTGTATTTTTTAAGCCGTATTAAGTTACCCTTGAAATTTTCGCATAGTATTTATATGTCCAATCTAAAAATATAACAATCTACATATATCTACACGGTGTAAATAAGGGTCTATTTACACCGTGTAGATATATGTAGATTGTTACGAAGCCACGAAGTTGTCACGAAGCCGTCAATCAAGCATTATGTACGTCAAACTATACTTAGTTTACATAGTTTGATGCGTTGCTTAGTTTACTTAATAATTTTTGATTAATATTCCCGTGCAATGAGAGATCAGCCTAATTTGGTTTTGCATAGCTTGATTGGTCGTCGTGCGACCATCAAAAACCGTTGGAATTTCAACTCTCAGCTTGTAACAAATCTACTAGATCCTGTTAAGAATTAAAAGATAAGAGTAGACTTGTACATTTAAAAATTTAATAGAGATATGGATGTTTTTACAAATGAGATAAAAAATACAAAGACGAGATAAAAAAGACGTATCAAACCCGCACTCTGGAAGCAGTTTTTGAGTATATTTACACGATTAAGTAGCACTGTTGAAGCACGATGAAATGTAGAGGTGGAGATGTAGGACGATGTATCAGGTCTGCTCCACAGGAAGGCGGCGTTTGTAAGAACAGGAGTTGAGGTCCTGGTAGATCTTTAGAGATGGATCACCAGCTTTTAGACCCAGGGCAGCTCCGCGAGATGATCAGCAGGGATGGCACAACGACAGTTTTTAATAATAAGATTGGGAATAGAAGTCCCAGGTGTATCTTTAGATGGATCACCTTCAAGAATCTGTCTTGTATCCAATTTTAAGAATTCCTTCAGTCTCACATTCAAGAAACGCTCTCTCGTCTAGTCTCCTCTCGACTGCCTCGTCAGCTCGTTTCCCACAGTAGTCTCCTTCCATTTTTGAATCTCAGATTTTCTTCTTGCGGCCATAAAATCATCTCATCTGACAAGTGTAGTCGGCCAGGACATAGCAGACTTACTTCATAAAACCATGAATGCGTAAATAATTTATAAATATAATTTAAAATTAAGTTATTAGTAAACAATCATTATTATCTATAAAATACAATATTTCAGCTAAACATTGAAAAATATAATTTAGATTAGATAAACCAAAAAGACTAAGCTAGTAAGAAACTCTATGACAGAAAGAATGTCCGTCAGTTTGGCAAATGTGACGTACATGTCACAACATTGAAAATTATGAAAATTGATATTTTATTTCAGCAAATATAATGAAAACGAATCGTATTTAGATCGATTCGCTGAGTATAAATAAACAAATCAATAAAAAAGGATGATAAATGGTATATGGTATGACAATTGTAAGTATAGTATAAAGTGTAAGTATAGCATATACTCTATACTTACACTTTATACTATAAGCTCTAATAAAAATAACCAAAAACCAACAAACATGCACCAACAAAATCGACGTATTGCGCCCTAGTTGGCAATACAGACTTACCTCGTTCTACACAAACGTAAGTCAAAAACGTACAGGTAACTATGTAGGGCATAGTAATTAACAGTGGCGAACAAAAGCGAGCCTTTTTACCTTTGTCGTAAAGATGCTTATCGATAGCAATCGTGGTAATAGGGTGCAGGGGTGACAAACATTTGGCATACTATCGTGATAGCTGCGTTAAATGACAGAAAAGTTTTTTGAATTTGGAAGAAGAGCGATCGATTGAGTATGGTCTACGTTGACAGATTAAGTAGGTATGACTACTGTTAGTCATAAAATGCTACCAAGATTTAGAAAATTGTCTTGTGTAATGTATTGAAAACTCATAATGGCGGGGTTAGTTCAGGTTTTGGCCTCGCGGCAAAAGATCCTTGTAAATTACTAAGTAATGAAACGAGAAGAAAGTTATCGAAAGAGATTTTTTCGTACCCAAACTCAGAACTATCTATTGCCAAACATGGGTCTACGACAAACCGTCTCAGTTAATTAAATTAAAGGGAACATTGATTGAAATCATTATAATTGTCTGACGTAGGTATTGGTTGCCCCTTTCTGTTTTTATCTTGTACATTTTCCAAGTTCATAAAAGTACAGGTATGAAATTATATCTCTGTTTGTCGTGACTAGCGACAATAAAAATCTTTCCTCCGATTTTCTTGACGTAATATCTTAGTCGCCTTTTCCAGCATTGATTTCGATTTCGCATTTTTCTTTTGTAAACATTAGGCAAGAAGTAAAAATGTTGACTACCTCTGGTCTAGGACTTATGGTTTTGTAGTATGGTTAGGCGTGTCTTAATGTAATCACACTTTTAACTAGGTGACATTCCTATTGTATACTTTATATGGTCGCGTGGTACCTAATCGTGAACATACCTTTTGCTCTAAGTACTTGAACAGGAAGTAAAAGCCTTCACTTGCTGTGTACTACGAGTCGATTGAGGTTCAAAACAGAAGATTAGGAATGAGCTACTTTATTTTCCAACCTATGAAAAGTAACTAAATGCATGGATATGCATCAGTACCCTTTGTTTCCAAATCAGCGGATTCCGATCACTACTATAATGCCTAGACAAACAAACCTTTTTTCAACAATAACTTTGACGCAAAAGTAAAAGAAGTATTTGATTGATATTGTATTGACACTACAAAAAGTACTACAGCGCCATCTATGACACAAGTTAAGAACTCACATCAAAATTATAAATCGTGCTATTGCAATGATCTGCGACATAAGACGATATAGAAAAAGTAAAAGCCCAACTACAACAGTCGGGCAGTAGCCCACCAGACATAACACCCGTCTGGGGCCCTTGTCTGCTATAGTGTCAGAATGGTCTATCATTGATTTAATAAGGCCCCTAGCCCACGGCGTATTGAAGCGCGTTCGAAACTCGTTTGACGTGCGTACAAAGGGTAATTCGTCTGCGCGGGGCCTTATTAAATCAATGATAGACCATTCTGACACTATTGCAATAGCAGACTAAGGCCCCTGGTCGGATGATTCTACACTATGTTCTATGTACTTGTCTTTGATTTTTTTGGTTCTAGGACATTTAGTTTCCTCACTATATTTTCATTTATAGTTATATTTTTTTTATGTAGTTAAGACTACATCATTCACACAACTTCACTTATTAAAATCTAGCTAATAATGTTAGAATTTTTTTTTCATGCACGGGAATACGCTACCTTCACAAATGAGGCCGTTTATGAGCCCACAGAAAATCTAATAAAATAAAGTACAAAGGGCTTATCGCTATCAGCAAGCTCGGCCAGACAGCCTTGCCGTGTGATGTAACAATACAAGGTATTAAACGAGATAAAACTGGACCCTAGTGTTATTGTACCTGGGTATAGGCTTTTGTCTGACCACTATCTTACCTCATGCTAAGCCTGAATAAGACCAAGTATCTAACATTGTCCGCAATCGCAACAATAAAACGAATTTGTATCAACAAATAAAGATACAACGTATCGGGAAACTGTTGGATGCGAGAATTATAAGACAGACTTTGGGAGAGGCCAACGCCCCGCTGTGGAAGTATTTTAGCTGCTATTGAATATCACATAACGTATCTACCTACACAGTAAGTTCCCACGAATGTTTTGAGTGATATAGCACGGCAATAATATACTTAAATCACCTGTTCACCTTTTAATGGCTATAATAAACGAAATGGTCAAGACACCTCATAAGCATAATCAGCCTATAATGTTCCCACTGCTGGGACACACGGCCTCCTCTCTATGAGAGGGAATGGGCTATAATCCACCACGCGGACCCAGTGCGGGTTGGTAGCTGATGTCACATGGTCTTCGAATTTTTGGTTCTAGGACATAGGATTTCCTCACGATGTTTTCCTTCACCGTTTTTGAGAGCAGTGGTGATGAAATGAATTACACTAAGTAATGCATCTGCCTGGACTTACTGTTTGTAAGTCGGGGCCGCCACCACTGGGCCACCGCTGCTCTACCAAGACACGGACACATTCGTATAAGTACTGAGTCCTTGGTAAAAGTTTGTACCACGATGTCCCTCCACCATATGGCTAGAAGATACTAGGAACTAAATACTATAAACACATTCACTGAACTTGTAAGGACTTATATCATGAGTCATTCTTTAATACAATTGAAATCAATAGGCACCCATTAACGACTTCAATATAAACCGTTCAAACACGTATAGGAAACCGGCAGATTTGAGGCGGTAAGTATAGTGCCCCCTACATCTCTAGTCACGTCCTCAAAACGTGCCCAAGTCGACATTGTATTGAGTCTGTCCATCCTGTCACCAAAATATAAGATAAAAGCTTTGTCTGCTACGGGAAGGGGTCCGAAAGGACAGATGCCTGCCAGGGTTGCGGGTCTGTTCGAAAGAGATACTCGTACCGCGGCCCTGGAACACAAAGGGCAAAAGAAGGAACATGGATGGGTTTAAGTCAGTACAAGTCTGACACTCCCTTCCGATCCGCCCAGAGTGGGAGGAGGTCATTTGATGATAAAATAATGATAACACCAGCCTATTACTGTCCCACTGCTGGGCAAAGGCCTCTTCTCCACAGAGAAGACCCGAGCATTGATCACCACGCTTGCTCAAGACGGGTTGGCGATTTCAGACTTTTATTATAAGTCCAGGTTTTCTCACGATATTTTCCTTCACCGATGTCTGTGATGTCCAGGATAAACTTAGAAAGTACATATGAATTGAAAAAGACACATTGGTACTTGCCCGGATTTGAACCCACAACTTCAAGAGGCGCGGTCTTAACCTCTGAGCCATCACGACATCACCATTAGATGACACCCAAACAAAAAAAAATGCTTTGTCTGCTGTCATTATAACGATATCTACAGGGTGTATACAGATCCATCGTATAGCCGTCAACTACGCATTCTGTATATCAAGCAAGTTTCTTTGAGGAAAAGTAATTGAGGAGAAACGACTTATAGTTTTGGCGAGAAATACGGTTTTGGGCAACGTAATGTAACTAATCTAACGTGTGCAAAATTTTGCTTCCGGGTACTTGCAGTTGCAAGTACCCGGAAGCAAAATTTTAACACACACTAGACTACTGTAGAGTAGTGTAGTGTTATTAATGCAAAACACATTTTCGTAAAAAAAAATGAAGAACTGTTCGAATTTTGACTTGTAATATCTCCACAGTCATAGTTCAGAGGTATTCAGTACAGAAGAAATATAAAAATAGCGAGAAGAGCAGTGCACCCGTTATACCATTCCTGCTAGATCACGTCAATAATCATCGGCGTTCAATTGATTTCATCAGAAAGGCATTTTAATAAAGAGCTCCACTATTACAAATAACAACGTCATTGTCCAAAGTCTCAAGAGAACAATCTTATCTCCATTGGCAAGCCCACAAACTAAACGGAACTACTCCCAAAACCAATGTTTTACCATCCCCCACAGTTAATAACCGAAACCGAAATCAGATCGGATCCGAATCCCTACGGCCCGTTTCCGATAGACCGAAATTTGATTATCAGAGCACCTTTTGTCTTAAACCGATCCGGAATCCGGATCCGGGGAATCGGGGAAATGTTTTACTGAACAAGGCCTATCATGTTCCGGTTATCCGGAAATGATTTATAGTGAGCCACTGTGACGAAGTCGTTTGATCGGCAGCGCGCGCGCGTGGTGGGAGCGAGACAAAAAAAACACGCCTTCATTCTGTATTTATGCATTTTGTTTAGCCTACACACATAGTTGTATATTTCATGTAGTGTTTATTATATCTCTAGGTAGTTGTTTTATTATTATAACCCAAGTACTGTTTATTTTATTTTCTTATTCATGTAAAATTTATTTATGCTGTTTTGGCTTCCGTACTTTTTTTCTCGGGTGACCACTGAAAACCAGCGCTGTGCTGTGGGTGCCTGCTTGTCGCAGTCACGACGTGCAAGCTGCGAACGTCTTTTTTTTAAATTAAGGCTTTTTATGTTTATTGTTATTATTTTTTTGTTTTTTTTTTTATCATTTTGTACGATGCACGTCATGTCCCTGCGACAAATAAATATTGTTTCTTTCTTTCTTCTTTCTTTTTTCTTTCTTTCTTCTTTCTTTCTTCTTTCTTTCTTCTTTCTTTCTTCTTTCTTTCTTCTTTCTTTCTTCTTTCACTGTTGCGGATACAAAGATAAGTTAGTGCTTCAGACTTGCTTAATCAGTTTACAACGTTCCCATTGCCGGGACACGTGCATTGCATTGCATTGTGTGGGCATTCCCTGTGTGATAGGGAGCTCACCAATATCCACCATGCGGACCAAGTGTAGGTGGAGTATGCAACATAATATAAAAGAAAAGCTTACGTCATCTTCGTCACCATCCACATCCTGATATCATCCACTGTTGGGGCATAGGTCCTTCCTTGTTTGCGCCAATCCTATTCAGCTAGCCTTATACAGTATTTTCCCGCGATCATCTGCCTAGCCTTTTCCCAACTATGTTGTGGTCGGCTTCCAGTCTAACCGGATGCAGCTGAATAATAATATTTTACATGGAGCGACTGTCTGACCTCCTCAACCCAGTTAGAACCTACTGGGTAATCAGTCCCGGTTGGTAAGACTGGTTGTCAGACTTTCAGGCCACTGACTACCTATAACGACTGTCAAAGATCTCAAATGACAGCTGGGACCAACGGCTTAACGTATTTACCTTGAGTATCTACAATATCGCCAGTTTGCTCGTGGTAATAAGGATTTCTAATCTATACTAATATTATAAAGAGGTAAAATTTGTTTGTAAGTTTGTATGTAGGGGGTAATCTCTGGATCTACTGAACCGATTTAAAAAAATCTTTATCTTTATCCCCGAGTGCTACAGGTTATATTTACAACGTGCTCGTAAAATAATTTCCGACCAAAACGCCAGCAAAGTCGAAGGCAACAGCTAGTGATTCATAAAAACAAATCATTTCACCGAAAAAAAAGCGATAGGCATTTGAATAAATGGATAGAAAAGATTATACAATTGTTATCACAATAACGTATTATGTTTACCGTTTATATTATTTACGATTACATCCCACTCACCGAAAACAAAATCCCGATTAATATTAATGACGAATTTATGATAAACATCCCTCTGAATAAAACATTTACATTATAGCCCTTTGAATTTTTTTACATCCTTAAAGAAAATTAGGGGATAACTTTGTAGACAAAGTGTTTGATGAAATAAAGAAAAATCTCCTTTTAGTAATTCGGTTTTTTCTTTTTCAAAGGTATGTTAATCTTACGGAAGGAATATTACGATTCTTAATGATACTCGGCAAAATGTCCATAAGTATAACACAATCAGCCTATGCACCTCCCACTGCTGGGAGATAAATGGGTCTTCTCTCTGTGAGAAAGAGTAGGTGAGCAGAGAAACGCAGAAGAACACCATCTTATGGTTGAAGTTCCACGGACCCGAACAAAGCGCAATGCTTCCACATTTATTGTGCGAACCGCCAGTCTGTGGAATTCACTGCCGGCTTCTCTGTTCCCTGTTGATTATAAACTGGATCTATTCAAAGTTCAAGTGAATCGGTTTCTTTTAGGCAAGCGTGGTCTATCCTAGGCTACATGATCGCTTCACATCAGGCGAGTTGCGGCCCAACGCAAGCTTATTTAGTATAAAAAGGCCATGATCTACCATGCAGGCCCATATAAATAAACTTCCCTACAATTTTTACCAATGTTTTTAACAATCCAACGATCATTAGGATAAAAAATTGAACATTAAACACATCATTTTGTTCAAATCAGTTCATAAAACTGCAAAACATTATAAATTCTGAAATTCAGCCTATACAAAATACCAGAAACATTTAAATTTCCAATAATGTTACCGAAAATATTAATACCTTTTTTTATAACGCAAGTAATACTGCTTTAAGATCTTTACGGTCCATTAAAATTCAGCTGAAATCAACTTCAACGATCGCCATTGTTTAGTGAGGCCGAAATTCTAAAGGTCATAGCACTCCTGCTTAACTTTGACCTCAAACGAGAAACGCTGAGTACTGGCCTCTCTGAAGACAATAAATAATGACCGTGGCGATAATTATTGTTCCAGAATGAAGGCGTATTGGAAAATATTGCTGTTTGGCACGATAACAGCATTTTTTTCGTGAAGAATGGATAAAAAACATGCTGCGCCGACCCCGTGTGGACAAAGGTAGGAAGATATAATTTTACGTGTCAGGCCGACGACGTTGCATCTCTTGTCTCAAGACCATGATTAGTTTACGTTAATTTTGACACGAGTTTTCCATGAAAATCCCATACTGAGATAAAAAGATTTCCCAAAGAGGAAGATTGTAGCCCACACCTTACATGCATTTGTATACATGAAGCCCTTTTAAATTAAAACAGGTGGAAATTCATGAATACACTCTTTAAGCACTGTCAGCACACACACACCTAAGTCACAGCACACATATCAACTCGGAAAGAGATCGGCACCGTATCAACTCGAGCCGTTCAGTATTCTACTGCAACGCACACTAATCGGAATCGTGACGTAATCGCCTCGCCTCGGGACAAGCTTACGAACCGCGGTGCGGTGCGTGGTCAGCTCGCTTACGGCTCGTCGTCCCCGCGCTTACGTCTCTTCGTACCCGAACTTACATCTCTTCGTCCACCCTTACGCACACTACCGTTGCCATACGTGCTGTCATTGACAGGGCAACTTCCAGCCGTGCGCGGCGTCGGCGAGCCGTAAGCGCGGCGTCGCCTAGCCGTAGCCTAGTCGACGTATTGGAGCTGCTGGTCCGCTTGCTTACGTTAGGTTGACGCCTGTTTGACGGCGAGGCGAAAAGCGATACGGTGCCAAACCCCTTTCCGAGTTGATGTGTGCTGTGACCTTTAGGCTGACAGTGCTTATAGAGTGTGTAGGTTTATGAATTTCCACATTTGCCCTTTTAAATAACATAACTATAAGGTGTAATAGATACCTACAATTACAAAAGCCATGGTTGCCCTGGAAATCTTTTATCTGCAAATCACGACTTGGAACACCCATAGAGCGTGATGGGATTATCTATTAGCTCCGGCATTCAATAAAAAAGATAAGTCTATCAACATCAAAGTAATGAAAAATACTGTTTGTATTGGAAATGATAATAATTGTGGCTTATAGATAAAAATTAGAATTATTTATTTCATAATGAGAAGGTACACACGGCTACACATCAAGCTATACATTTCCAGTTTATGCTAATCTCGCATTGTATAGGATTTCCGTACAATACGAGGTCAGCTTATACTAGAAATGTATAGCTTGATGTGTAGCTATCTGTACATATATTAGTTCTTGCGCTTCTTAATCTTAAATATCATTAATTTCTCTTAAAATATGATTATTGCTACTAAAACAAAATTGATATTTACCTGGCTGTAGAAATAAATGCTTTTCAAGTTTCCTCTAGAGTCTCACTTTATTCACTGCAGAAGTCACTGAGTTACGTTTAAAAGTTAATATCGCAATTATAGGCTTCAATATTTTCACACAAACACATTATTAATTTGAAAAGTTCCTTAGTCTATTACTACTTATTTAGTTCTAGACACTTATTAGTTAATTATTTATCCTGCAGAGAATTTAAATAGACAGAAATAACTACACTTTAAGTTAAATATTTCAACTTACTACTAAGTTCAATTGAAAATTAAAACTTAAAAGAAAAATCACCGGTAGTTCAACCAGAAAAAGTCAAAACACACACCAGAAAGTCTTAAAAAAAAGTTGTCAAATCATTCCTTTTTTTCAAGCCACTATTCGGAAAAAATAAAAAAGATTTTTTATAACGGTGTACTTCGAATCGCGGAACCGCGTCGCAGAACAGACAGACGCGTCCGCTCGCCGCAAACATCCGAGCACTACTGAAGAGAATCGGGCCGGACTGAAACTTCGTCGTAGATACATGCAACAAGTACATACGTTTATGTACTCGTATATATGATAACTACATGTGAGCTTCGCTAAGCTCGGTTCTGCTTTTCAGTGTGTTATTGCATTGCGTTTTATAATTTGCTTTTGCGTTTTAAATGCTTTTCCTGGGTTATATTCTGTTGAGTCGTGTTTGGTTCAGTTTGTGGGTTGACTTTTTGGCTGGTTGGATTTTAAATGTGAGTTTACGAATGCCTGGGGAAATTTTATGGGGATACTTTTATAGATATGGAAATTGCATTGTACAAATAAGTTTGAAAACTTAAGGATGATAGTTCTGCAAGGTTCATAACATCACCAATAACTCTCAAATATTTCACTGCATTGATTAATTAAACAATATTACTTTTCCTTCTTTATCGTGTGGTTAGTGCCTAACCTGGTGTCAGAGTGTTTTGCCGCCCATGTGGGCCTCTGACTTGGTTTTACACGCCGTCGAGAAACATCTTTCAGGCATGCTGATTTCCTCACGACGAAAATTAAGAGGTGCGTGTCTTGGGCCGGAAACTCGAGATATGTGACTTAGCAGTCCGAGGGTCACACCGCACCACTAGACTATCACTGGCATACAATATTACAGAATTATAAAAAAAAAAAATGATAAAATATTGCTTTTCATACACTAAAATACCTTCTGATTTTTGTAGTTGTGAAATTGGTGAAAATAAGACATACATGAAAGTTTTTGCTAATAAATGTATAATTTTACAATACCAGGATGATTTCCACCAAACAGCTCGCATCCCATCGGATCGGAACGGATTTTACAATATCTATACGATATTAAATCGTCTACACAGTATTTAAACTCTATATTCGCCTGCCTTGTTAGTCTCGTGGTCGCAAGCGCGACTGCTAAGCGTGGGGTCCTGGGTGCTATTGGGGTTTTCCATTAAAAATTTCTCAGTAGTAGCCCGGAGTTTGGAAGTTGGCGGTATGATACCCCCGTGCCTCGGTGCGCACGTTAAGCCGTTGGTCCTGCGCCTGATCTCTCTCCGGTCGTGTCGGATTGCCGTCCCATCGGACTATGAGAGTAAAGGAACAGAGAGTGCACCTGTGTCTGCGCAACCGCTTGTGCACTATAATATCTCCCCCGCCGATAGTTAATCTGCGTTGAGATTGGCCGCCGTCATCGAAAACGATCAGGAGGACTATAAACTCTATATTACCAAGCCGCACACAGCAGCTTGACCGCGGCCGCTTCACGCGAAGTATGCTGCGACGCGCGATCGACTCCGTTCGCCTGTCATCGTATCCGATCGGATCCTTTCGGCTGACAACATGATAGGAATTAAACTATTTAACTAGGCGCAGAAACGGATACGATAGCAAGCGACGGTACGGAGCCGACCGTATGCATCGACATCGATCACACACGACACGATCGGCTGTCGCCGCATCCGTTCGTATCCTTTCCGATGCGATGCGAGCCGTTTGGTGGAAATAATCCTAAAGAAGCTACTGTCTGACCTTTGAAATAAGTCCTTGAACAATTAATCAATCCGACCCTATAATAACAAACTAAAGCGTTATTTGCCGTCTCCGTGCTCTTAGCGTTTACTTTCTGTAAACAACTCAACTCCAGCATTTTTCCTTCACAATAAAAGTATTATATTACGTGGAAAACTGGTCGACCTTGAGTGAACTGATCTAATCGAGGCTTCAATTTATCTTTCAAATCAATTGGAAAGGAAAACGTTTTCAATCTCAAAACGTGGAGGAAAATATTTTAAAACCGACATGTTTTATTGTAGAACCATGTGAACCCGCACTGGGTCCGCGTGGTGGATTACAGCCCATTCCCTCTCATAGAGAGGAGGCCGTGTGTCCCAGCAGTGGGAACATCATAGGCTATTACTAAAGGCGTCTCGTCCGTCGGCGGCTAACTGCCTCGTTGGTCTAGTGGTCACAAGCGTCCTGGATTCGATTCCCAGGTCGGGCAGTGTTATTGGGTTTTCCATCAGGAATTTCTCAGTAGCAGCCACGGAGCCTGGATTTGTGAGCCCAGTTGATGGCAATAGGCTCGCCCCCTATTACTAAACTAAACTGGAACTTAACTGGTGGGACTAAATGTGGGTGTACTATAGGGGATTACAGGCGTTATCTTATGTACTAAAGGCTAAATATGTTATACATGCGAATGCTAAACGGATAGCCATGAAGCAAGGAAGTTCATCTAATCGACATCAGAAAAAATGCAATCAACTTTGTGTTGTTGTTTGAAATATCAGAGTATTTAAATAATTACCACACAGGTTTTCGCGCACCCTGCGCATTTCCACTGAAGTGAAGACGAGCTGTGCTTAGAGAAGACGCGCAGGAATCAATCCCATACATTCGATAACATTCAATACAACTGAGATGCCAAAATCTGGAAATTGCAACCCATGGGATTGATCGACTCTTTTGTAAGTCTCTTCACTCTGCTTGTCTCCGCTTCAGTGTTTACCTTATGTAGCGTGGTACTCACGACCCATAACATACACATACAGGCGTGATGTTCACGCCTGTAATCTCCAAATGGTTAGGCAGAGGTGTACCTAATAATACACCCACGTTTCGCCAGTTATGTTTAAGTTCTATGTAATAGGGAGCGAGCCTGTTGCCATCAACCGGGCGCAAATCCAGACTCTGCTACTGAGAAAATCGTAATGGAAAATTGGCATAACCACCACTATGAAACTCGCGATGGTTTGTGTGTTATGTTACATTAACATATTATAAATTGTAGTGTATAATGATAGTAAAAGATTAAAAAAAAACCCCGATGACAGTTCCCTACCTGGGAATCGCACTCAAGACCACACGCTCAGCAGTTGTGCTTGCGACCACTAGACCAAGGAGGCTTTACGCACGACCCCTTTGATAAAATATTATTTTTTCGTGTGCTATTGTCGTTCACCATAAGGGAACATGGCAAATGGCAATCGTCTAGACTAGACCGATATTTCAATACTAACGATATGAAACGTTCAGTTAATAGCGTATCGTGCAGACAGTTACAGATATTTGCTAGGAGAATGTGTTCGATAGAAATGTTGCCTGTACTCTCAGTTAATTTAAAAATAAAATATGTCTTGGAAATGTTGCCGTGACTTTCTACAAATGGGAATACGTATTTTTGTTTATACTTTTCGTTTCAGAAAATATATTTCTTTTTCGCGTGGGTATTATCTAATGATCCCAACCAAAAACCTCAGAATACAGAAAGAACCAGAAGCCTTATGCGCGCCTTTTACTGAAGCGACAAACTACTCTTAATAGAGTTGTTTGACATGGAGCCGATCAGTTACTCTGTGGAAAAGGACAATTTTGTTTTTCTTATTATCACACTTCCAATGCCCTCCAAATGAGCTAGCCAAATTACGCGGGTGGTAAGTGTTTAAGCGGGCGGACCAAAATAATTTTGTATTTGGACACAACGTGCGGCTTGCAATTACCGTTGAATGCGGATTCTGGTTCTTTCTGTATTCTGAGCCAAAAATATATAGGTATATTCAGATTGGCAATAAAATATCACAAAATTGATTATTTAATATCTTTCAGCGTGGCAGTCTCGTTATTTTATAAACATACATACACTCACGCCTTTTCCCAATGCAGGTAGGCAGAAACAACAACGCCACCCGCCAATATCTTTACAAATACAAATACAAATATTTTTATTTGTTGAACCTAAGTAGGTTAGGTACAGATTCCGCGTACAAATATTATTTTTATACAAACACGCTAATTATAATAAAATATCAAACAGAATAAAAACAAAAAAAAAAAAAAACAAAACGTATATTATTATCACACATTATTAAATAATTCTAATTAAAATTGTCAACACACTATCCAATAAAATATAAAACAATAAATTGTAGTATAAACAGTAAACAAACAAAAAAAATAATAATAAGGAAGTCATAATGTGTCAGTTATGTATTCGTTCACCGTTTAATATGCTTTTTCGTGTAATATTTTAGGAAAACCTTTTTAAAATCGTGAATGTTTTTAATTTCTGTAATTTCTCTAGGGATATTATTATAGATCCTAGGTGCTATTCCTTAAAAAACTTCTTTTTTAAAAGAGTATAGTGCTATGTGGCTTAGCGCATATCTCTCTGTTGCGTTGTTTGGATCTCAATGTTTCAAATAGATGGAAGTTGGAATTGAAAAACATTATTGCTGTCTCAAAAATGTACAAACAGGACAATGTTAGGAGTTTAACTTTTTTTGAAATATGGAAAACAGCTTTCAGTTGGTTTCAGCTTAAACACAGAACGCACAGGCACACATCTGTTTTGGGCCTTAAACGCAATTTCTTTGTCAGAGGAATATTCCCTAACCTAACTAACCCCCAAATAACTAACAACAACAAATTTTACATAAAACTTCTGCTTCGTCCACAAGATATTATTTTATTTACAAAAAAGCCATAGTATACGAACAACTCCCCTTAACGCTCCGTCTTACAATATTTATAAAAATAAGAAAGACTAGGGTCACTATATAAAAACCCCATCAGTGTGAGTGTCATGGTCGAAACGACCCCAGTAGCCGAGTGCTACATTACTGAAGAGTATGAGTGACGGTGGTTATTATTTATGAGGGTAGGTATAAAAGACCTGAAGGGTTAGGCGGATATAATAATGTTAAGGGTTACGTGAAAAATTGTCATTTTTGTTACTTGACTTTGTATTAGTTTAAGTAGATAACTCCACTTAAACTTATAACTAAGAGGTGGTGTAATTCTAATTTTGAAAGCTTGTGCACTTTACTATCTGTTTTGTATTTTATTCATAGGTTAGGAAATTTTACAACAGACTTCAATTCATAAGAAATGGTAAGACTGCTGTTTATTAAAAAATAACAACAAATGCAACTCAAATAAAATCCTTACTTAGAGCTGCGACCGTGAAAAGATTTTACATCGAGTCTAGTTTCTAAAAACATTGTCAGTAAGTTTCCTAAGTGCGCCTTCAGATTGTGTACCTCACTATAACAGGGATGTAACAGGTATTACTACACAATTTAACAAGAGAACAACAAAACACAAGTTTATAAACAAAAAAAAAATTGGTTGAAGTGTAAAAAGTGAGTACTTTTTACACTACAACCAATTTATTTGTGCACGCGAGTTATCACCATCATTCTGCTCCCCTTATCCCAACGTATTAGGTGTCGGCGCAGCATGTTTTCTTCTTCCATACTTCTCTATTACTCGTCATCTCAGCAGCCACCTCCTTTCTAACCAAACACGAAACTAAAATAAATGTACAAAGTTTGACATTTCGAAGCATTATTTCTTGACAGGCAGCGCCACCAACAAACATAGAGTGGGTTTACTGTAAACGTTTCGTTTTTCTATAGCGGCTGTCAACAGGATTAACATAAGCTTTTCGATAGCGTCAGTCCTATAGTTTTCACTTTTCTATGATCGTTAATCGCAGATAACATGTCAGTTTGTCTAGACCTCTGGGCTTATCACTCAAAGGCATAGAATAAAACAATAAGTATCTATTGTAGCTACGAATTTTGAAATAGTTATTGAAATAGTTTATCTTATTTTAAAGCTAGTACTAGTATTTTTCTTGAATATACATTTATTTGAATTTCATTTCTAAGTTTTTTTTTTATTCTGTAAATATTTCATGAAAAAGTCATTCAATGGGGTTAAATGAGCTTAGAGGATTGTATTGATGATTTTTATTACTATAATTCTGTAACTGCGTAGGTGTTACTGGTGCAACTCAATTTTCATCAACATACACTGACCTGCAAATTGCAAAAAACGAAAGAAATATTGAAATTCGCTGGCTACCCTGACGCTTCAAAAAAACCTTAGAAATCTAATTCAAATAAATTCACATTAAAAAAAAAATACTCGAGCCTTGTAAAAACCTGTTGTGACACATCAAATAATGTAACGCTTTAAATGTTATAGTTAGCCACTGTACATGAAAGTATATCAAAAGCTTCGATTTTTCATAAAACATTTTCAATAAAAAATTGGGCAGCACAATAGCTGTTGTGACGAAAAGTGACGGCATTCAAAGCTGGTTGCCAAACCCTGGGTTATTAATGTTAAAATCGATAACTATTGGGGAATGTCCTTCGACCTACTAACACAGACTCACAAAGGGACCTACCGTGAATGTAAACATCGAATGAATGCGTTTATAATGCTTTTGATCTGAAAGATTTATGTGCTGAAAATCTTTTTCGCATTAAAGTGAGAGGAAAAAATGTTTAAAGTGAATTGAAATAATTTTGATTCAAGCTTTAAATATGATATGCACACCGAAATTTAATCATGAAAACCGATGTATCGTGTATGTATTCAAGCAATTTACCCTGTATTTATCCATCATGTCCTCAGAAGGGCGCAAAGAGCCTGCCGGATAAACATTGCAAAACGCAATAACACCAGCGAGTGAAAAATTGCCTTCATCATACATGCAGGCGCTTAGGTGGTTTAACTCAACGTTTTTATTCACACGAAAAACCTGATAACGCTTCCACGGAACCCTGTATTATGTGTAATATTTCTTGTAGCATGGTCTTATCTAAGCTTTGGTTAAAATATGAGTGTATTTTGTGCATAGCTTTATATTATAACACATGAATTGCTTTCTAGGTAAGGGGTGGGTCGTGATGATTTTTTTTTGTTTTTTAAAAACACTTTGTCCCACACTAGGAATTTCTCCGGTATCATGGATGCGTTTACAAAAATTTCAACTCATATATGCAAACAGTCAGACCCGGAACAACTGCCTGTAGGTCATACAAATATTTGTTCCGTGCGGGGATCGAACCCGCGACACGCAGTGCAGCAGCCAGACGCTTAGCCACTGCGCCAACCATGCCGTCAAAATAATAACAGCCGCACGGGTCGATTTTCAAGGAGAAGCAGTGCTTGCTGAGGTTGGTCCATGGATGGGTGACCATCCATTACATATCGATCTCCCTCCTTTCCAAGGCACGGGGGAAACTAGATAATAACACCTAAAATATAATGACAACATGGACCATCGTCTCAGTTGTCATCAGTGGATCTTTGACAGCGGAAAGTTTGACAACCCAGTCTTACCGAGGAGTATCATAGCGTGTCGATGGCAATCTAAATTGTGTTGGCCCAGGACTGAGTCGTCGCTCCATGTAAACTACTTATATGCAGCTGCATCCAGTTAGACTGGCTGATAAAAATGTCTTTGTACGTACTAGAAATTCTCTTTCTATTCGTATATACCGTAACAAAGATCGAGTATAGAAATCCATTAAGCTTAGTATTAAAATAGTTTGCTAATAATCTAGAACTTTGCGATAGGTACTTATACAACGAGAGGCGTAACTACAAAGTATTCATTCTCTAAGTTCTCGCGAAAGTATTTTATACTGATTGAACTTTGTTAATATGCAACATCGGAATTGTTCGAGTTTTCAATGTTACAAAGATAAAATCTTATACCAGAAAATTAACTATGCAGATACTTTTTGATCAAACTTATGGCGTGTGTGGTGTGCGGAGTAACTATGTGTCATTATCATGTGCCTGGCCTATTCCCTAATTTTTTGAGGTCAACTTCTTACCGGATGCCGCTGAATACAAGTATTTTACATGAAGCGGCTGCAGTCCGGGGCAGAGTGGGTAATACGATACCCCCTGGTAAGACTGGTTGTCAGACTTTCGGTCCACTGACAGCCGGGCTTATCTATGTACAGTCAAGGAAACCGCATGGCCCTACGCCAATTTGCCATGATTGTTAAAGCCATTTCAGACAACTATTAAAAAATTACGGGCGTGAGTAATTTAGGTGTCAGTCCATTTTCTAAACTAATCTTTATAAGTATATTTTTTTTCATCTGGGTATGTTGTTTATTTTATTCGATCTGCATCTGCTTTAAAACATTTAATATATGTAAACGAAAAACAATCTTAAGTTAATAAATTGTAGAAAAGTCACGCTGCGTCCATTTCGTGAAAGTGATTCCTTTTATTGAAGAACCAACGCATTTACTTAATTAATCCTTTTTGTAGTAACAGCAATATTCATTCGATGACAAAAAGGATTATTCCGCTCTACCCCACCAAGTTGTGCCCACCAGGGGGCAAAGACGGTTGTTAGGATATTTAAGTATACTTAATTCTTTTGTCTATTTATTACACTAGGATTGATGGAGTTGAATGTAGGAGAAATACATAATAATAGAACGGTTTTTTACTGGAAACTGATTTTCCTCAAATTCTGGTTACTATTCCTAATACACAGCATTGACTACATTACAATTATTTAAAATCCCCTAAAGTTAGGACCAAAATCGATAAGCAGGACAAAGTGGACATGGAATTTTCAAACATTAAACTGTGCCCCATTGAAAGAACAACATGATGGACCAGTAAAGAATAATCCAAAAAAAAATGCGTCCCTTACATAATAGCTGATTGCTAGTAAATCGGAGCTATTTATACATCAGAGTTTCCGCACGCACGCAATTTCTTTGTAATCAATTTAATTGGTTCGATATAAATTCAATTGATTACATCCTTAATCAATTTAAGGCGTACCTACTTACTGTAAAAGTTAAGTACGTAATTATTGTTTCCTTGTTGGAGGCAATGTATATACATCAAATACCAGACTGTTCAATGTTTTTCATGCAGGATATCTACTGTTTCCGTAGTACAAACCCAATTTTACTCGAATAGGCAATTTTCAGATGGCATTAAAATTATGATTTAATTGATTTTAAAATTACGATTTGAAATCTTAAACAGTGAAACCTATGATTTAGTATGAAGACTTAATAGTACACTATTGAGATAACTATTTGTTTCCAAAACATGTTTTTAAATCGTATGTCTAGATTGAACGTGATTAACAAATCTGAACCGCGTTCAAAAGCCGTCAGTGTCAGGAGACTCAACACTGTTTTAAAATATTAAATTATTAACAACTAGCTTTTGCACGCGGCGTCGTTCCTGTTATTTACGGAAATTAACCCACGGAAACGTTTTAAATGTAAGCTATGACACTCGGGGATAAAGTCAGCTTTCCTTTGGTGAAAGAATTTTTGGGATCGCACCAGTAGTTCTGAAGATTTACCCCCTTCATACAAACATACAAACAAATTTTACCTCTATATAATATTGGTCTATAAGACTACTCTAGAACGGGGTTTAAATGTTCGTTCATTGTAGTTTCATTGGTGAAAAGGGAAATATTAAAACGAAAAAGAATTAAAAACTCTACGTTTAAGCTTGCTTTCTGATCCTTCCTATTTTATATGAAGAAGGTTTTATCATACAAAGAAAAGTCTAACGCAGTCCACTACTGGACTTAGGCTGCTTGACAACACCGTCCACCACCATCCACATCCAGTCTGACCCAACCACGTTCTTAAGGTCGTGGTCCATCTAGCTTGAGAGCGTCATACACTACGCTTGCTGATACGCCGTCTCCACTCTAGAACTTGTCTGCTCCACCGGTTATCCTGATCTTCTCATCTTCTTGACATACAAAGCTGCCCCAACCCTACCAAGAGCCAAAATTTCCTATCGGAATTGTTCTCATAACTTTCCACGAAGATTATGGCCATCGGCGATAAAACTACCAATCGTAACTCATAATCTGCTAAATGGATAGTTTGTTAGAATAGCCGTATAAATCAGATGCTTGTTTTTATGGGGAATCTTTATTGGAGACAAGGTTATTAACTTTTAGGGATTATTTTACCACTAAGATGGTATCATCAGTGTCTCGGCAAAGAGATTTTCTTTTAACGATAAAATTCTTCATAAGCTCCTGAAAATAGTGGAAATACGAAACGCTACGGGAGCCACTTTTTAAGAGGGTGCGTTCTGAAAGTTGGCAAACGTCGCAAATATCTGTCTTGTTAATATATCTATGGTCAAATTCCTATTTTATTGTTTTAATTATTTATATAATATTATTGAATGAATTTATGAACGTTGCGTTGCTTCGACTGCGATAGATAATACGGAACGTATGATACAGAAAGAGATAGCTATCGCGCTTTGTACTTAAACTACGACGTCTAAATTTGTCTGCAACAATGTGAGCGCGCTAGTGCGATATCTACCTTTTAACCGACTTCAAAAAGGAGGAGGTTCTCAATTCGTCGGAATCTTTTTATTTTTATTTATAATATCATTGCCAGGCATAGTTTTTAAAATATAAACGGTTGTGAAATGAGCAGGTTGAGCAATTAAAGGTTAATTAAAGGAAGGTACGTACTTCCACGGCCCATGAGGCCTACTAATTTTAGACAGTGCACTGTGACCTTATGTATGCTAAGGAATTATGACATTATGTGTGTTTTGATGAGAGTTACACACATTTTGCGGTAGACATATTTCGGCAAAGCGGGCGGCCGTATTGAAGGGCCGAAAAGGTCAGTTACACTCGTGCGTGAACATGTTCAGGAAAAGGCTTTATTCGATTTGTGCCGATAGGATCCAAACTTAATTCTGTGATGTTAAATGCGAAGTTTGTCGGTGCCATCCGAATAAGTGAAGTAATCACTTCGGGTAGGCTTTGTTTCTCAACAAATATTGCCGAATCGAATGTGTCGATCTGGGGATCTAAAATGGCCGCTTTAGCAGAATAATAATCTATACTAATATTATAAAACTGAAGTTTGTTTGTTTGGTTGAACGCGCTAATCTCAGGAACTTTTGTTTCGAATTAAAAAAATCTTTTAGTTTTGGTTACGAAGTATCTGTGGTTTTGGTTCGAGCACAGCATCAATGAAAAATGTATCTCTCTTACGCAGACCAAGGTTGCGCAGGTCAGCTAGTAGGAAAAAAAATATGAGTCACGTTAAAATTCTTAAAATGTTCATAGTTATATTTTATGGTTTTTATAAATATGTATGATAGTCTTTATGGTATAAAGGATGTAACCCTTAACCGTAACCCTTAACGAAGCCGAAAGGCACTTGTTCTCCCCGTCATTGCAATCATATTTTTGTTCTGGACCATACCTGGGAACCTTCTAGTTACGGAGATATTGCGGGTCAAACTTTTAATTTATTCACAAGTTTCACAAATACAGGTTTTTCATTTAAGATTTTTAAACAACTCCACGACAACCGTACTATTCAATTCATCCATAAGCACCTTTGAGTCCGTTACATTGAGCTTTGCCGTAAAATATGATTTTTCACCTAAAAAAAAAGTCGTTTCCCAGTAATATTTTTTGCGTAAAGTTACTTAGTTTGATGTACTTATTGCTTGATTAACGGCTTCAGGGTCTTGTTTCACCGTGTATATGTTATGAGACTTAGTTACCTGAATTAAGTGATATAATATGTAGACGCAGTTAATTTGTTTGTGACCATTTTACGAATTGAAACGTAATTCATACTATTATCCTGTTATGATTCTGTAGAGCGGCCATTTTAGACCCCCTGAATTAGTGTGTAGTGAGTTTCCATTTCCACTTCATGTACGCATAATCTTTTGTAATCAACAGTTTAATACAAACCAGCGACCAACCTATCAATATTCGTAAACTAATCCGATAACTTTACGAAGCACAAGGCCCGGGATTACACAAAACTGATTGGCGTGCCTCAGGGAGCCTGACTAGGACCGAGCGAAGTTGGTCGAGGGTATAGTCTCAAAGTGAATAGGTAATCAGTCTGCTATTAACGTTTAAATTAAATGATTCTTCGTAGTGATATTGATGAATTTGTTGTCGGTATGAAACCGTGTAGAATTGTAGATACCTGTATTACAGGTTGTTGGGGACCGAGACGCGGAAATTATTACCGTTAATTCTGACTTCTGTTTGATATTCAGCAAATGATTCAAGACCTCCATTCTTCATATTTCAAACATCGTTGAGCCGGTTATTAATTAGATTATTAAAAATAAACAGAATTTTCATCACTGCAAGTCCTCTATGTAGGCAATGGATTCACATCCATGTTAAATAGATCTCATGTACCTATTGCTAACATTTTTCTTACGTTTTTTATGTATTTACTAACACTATATGGACACAATAGTATGACATAAAAGAAATTGAGTTGAATACCTACACGATCATAATGTATAGAAGTTGCCAGGGTTCTCTGCCAGGGTTGCGGGACTCTGCCAGGGTTGCGGGACTGTTCGAAAGAGATACCGCGGCCCTGGAACACAAAGGGCAAAGGAAGGAACATGGATGGGTTTTAGTCAGTAAAAGTCTGACACTCCCTCCTGCTCAGCCCAGAGCGGGAGGAATTATTTGATGATTTCACATACCAGCGTCGGGCATTTCAGTTTCGGGTTTGTCCAGCATTTTCGCGCCCTGAGGCACACAGTTTTATCTTTTTTGTTTAGTTTTTTTTTAATTATTTTAGTTTTATATTGTGTGCACTTGTGGTATGTGCCAAATAAATGTAGATAATTTCTGTCTATCGCAAACAGTTTTATTTTTTAATAGGGCTAGCAACATTTCTGCGCTGAGGACTCTAGAATACTGAATTTCAAACAGAATAACATCGTGAACAACCCCTTGTGGGTTCGTACCCATACAGGGTTATTAACAGACTCATAAACTCGTAACTAAAGTGAAAAGTTTTAAATAGAAATACATATCATAATTAAACTAAAATGTCAAACTATGTTCCTCATACTTACTCAGTTTCATATTTTATAACCCCTGGGATACTCCACACAAAGGACTCGAAATACAAATTACAAGCACCTACCACCATTCAAAATTCAGCACTAAGTTTGTTGAAGTAAGGTGGGAATTTAAATTATGAATTATTTATAGTTAAATGTATGAAACTTTTAGGTGTGGATTATTGTGTCAGTAAAACGTGTATGTATATGGCTAAATAAACTATGACTTAGAGTGGATTTAACGAACTAAATATATAATCGTAAAATGGGTGTAAAAGTACCTACCATTCATCGTCTTTGCAATATTTTTTTTTGTCCTGGACCATATCTTTGAACCCAAAGCTCCAACTTTTTGACATGTTTTTTTTTTAAATATTTTAACTTCACTTTAAATACCTTCCTGACCCTCGTACTATTCTATGCATCCATCAGCACAATGTTTTGAATCCGTTACAATAAGTCCTACCGTAAAACGTGATTTTTCCCCCCAAAAAAAAGTCGTCTTCCAGCAATCATTTTTAGACCATAATCAGAATATTTTTTATGTTTTATTACGTAAACTTACTAAGTTTGATGCACAGAATACTTGGTTGACGGCGTCGTGAAGAGTCTCTTTACAACCTGTACAGATTTCCAAACTCTTGAAATGTTAAATTAATGTAATGTGCCTACACTTACTACATACTGTAGTCATAGAATTTATAGTTTAACCGTAACAAAATACATAATCACACGATTTGATGGAATGCATACCTCGTTTCTATGTGATAGTAGGCCGAAATCGTTCTCGAAGATTTCAAGTCTTCGAAAATTTTGGTTCTGAGATGTGCCTGACGGTTTTCACAAATTGTTTCCCTCACCGTGTTGGGAGTAGTGGTCATGAAATTAAATACATATTGTTAAGCGCCTACTTGTACTGCTCAATCTGAATAAACTAAAGTTTAAGCCGTTTAAGAGTTTAAGCAGTTTAAGTTTAGGCCCAAAAGATAGTCTACAATCTACCAAATTACAAAAACTTCGGGAATGCTGTTTATAATGTTAAGGCCTATACACATTTTATAGTCACTTGAGAGCACATAAAAGAGCAGCACACCAAAGGCTCTCAAAAAACTAGCTAGAAAGCCAGCGAATGCAATCGCTGTGGCTGAAGTCGCCTAGAATGGCATTATCATCTACATTACAAAATATTAAAAATAAAAACAGCGATTAAAAAGTAAGCCCGTGCTAAAATAGCTGGCGTCGTCAGAATCTTTCTGTTCCTACTAAATAGAATACAATTCAAATCTCGTTCACCAACTCATGTACTCAATAAAGCGATAATCAACCGCTATTGTCATAATCTTTTCAGTCACAAATCTGTATCATTAAATATTAATTAAACGATTCTAATGACACCTCTTTTGCTTTTATTCACTATATCAACTGTCCCCCGCGACCTTCGTCCGCATGAAATTATTATAAATATAATTACTTCCATATTATTAGAATCGGATTTTGTTAACAACTTTAAGGCTTTTAATGTTTTTGCACGGAACCGTTTTTTTTTTCTGTTCGGAAATCATCAAATAACCCCTCCCGCTCTGGGCTGAGCAGGAGCGAGTGTCAGACTTTTACTGACTAAAACCCATCCATGTTCCTTCCTTTGCCCTTTGTGTTCCAGGGCGGCGGTATCTCTTTCGAACAGTCCCGCAACCCTGGCAGGCGTCGGCCCTTACGGACCCCTTCCTGTTTGCTGACTCTCTTTGAGGCGCGCGTGGAACACGAACGCGCCGTCGACACGGCCTGTCGTCATAAGACGGACGGACGGCGAACTAGCCCATAGCTCACCGTCCACAGGCCCGCGTGCACAGAACCTTAACCCTTTCTCAGAAATAAAAGTACTAAGCCTAAGTTACTCCTTATAACATAGTCTATCTGCCAGTAAAAGTCCCGTTAAAATCGGTCCACCCGTTTCGGTGATTAGCTGGAACAAACAGACAGACGGACCGACAGATAAACAGACAAAGCATTTAAAAAGATGTTTTTTGTTTTAAGTACCGTATATATGTATTTTATGTACTTTCATAGGCACCCAGTAAAAAACTGTTATTTTTTAATTACAAACAGACACTTCTATTGTATTCATTTGTATAAATGTCTACTAATGTGACTGGCTTTTGCCGCGGCTTCGCTCGCGTTATGGTCGGAAGTTATCCCATGGGCAAGTTTTAAATGAAGCTTCACTTCTTACTAACAATTGAGGATAACGTAGCTTCCCATTATTGGAAGATTTTTTTTTTTGATTAGTTCCGAAGATTACCCCCTACATCCAAACATACAAACTAACTCTTTATATTATTAGTATAGACTGAAATCCTCACTAAAAAAAATAAAGCACAGGAAGTTTGTGAATATTGTGATATGCAGGCAGGGTTTCAAGTTTCAAAGCCGATTACTAGCCGGCAGGAAATACGGCAATATGCTGAAAACCATCCAACAGCTTTCATGGAAATACCCTTATATGTATATGGAGTAGGATTTTTACCGTATTCCAGGAATTCATCGGGCAGCTATTCGCAAAATCCCTGCGCATTCTATTCAAGTTTTGTTTGCTTGTGTTCACCAAAATTGAAGGTATAGGTAGGTAGGTAGGTAGGTAGGTAGGTATAGGTATTGAAAGTATCTGATACTGAAAGACTAACTCGCTTTTTGTTTTGAAAGAAAGAAAAGTATATATTACACTCACACAGGACAAAACGAAAAATATGGTTAAATCTATACTTCTATACTAATATTACAAAGAGGTAAATTTTGTTTGTAAGTTTGTATGTAGGGGGTAATCTCTGGATCTACTGAACCGATTTTCAAAATTCTTTCACTAATAGGAAGCTACATTATCCCCGATATTTACAACGTGCCCGTGGGATAATTTCCGACAAAAACGCGAGCGAAGCCGCGGGCAACAGCTAGTTTACAATAAAACAAAATCATGTAAAAAAGTAAACAAGAAAAAGATTTAAAAAATGAAATTGGTCCTGTAGGGGGCCAAAAGGCTCCTATGTCAGGTCCTCGCTTTTTCGTGACGTTTTTTGTGTGTTGAAACGTATTCTTTTGGTTTCCGTTTCCGACACAAAATACGGCTAGCTTATTAACGCTGAAAAGAAACAATCATAAAAGCAAATCTAGGTCAGGTCCATTAAATCAGGAAAATTAAAACTGTAAAGTTAATACCGAGGAACATTGTCGAGATTCTTGGTAAAATGGCCTCTTAGGTGATATTGCTGCAGTTAACTAAGTCGTAAACATCAAGTATCTCTTTGCAGCTCATAATAATATTTACTTAGGGTTTTAGGAGGAACTATTCCTTCGATAGGAACTCCTGCTTGATAATGATATCTAGTAGCTGTTTCTGTAGTGTACAGACTGCTAAAATGAATTTGTGTAGTGCACTAAATCTAAATATTTTTATTTCACATAGGCCTAGAGGGGCACTTATAAAACGTCGACAAAAAGGTGCACGGTTCGGGTTGGTCGTTTCCTATGGAGAAGAATCGGCAAGTACTTTTGTTTTCAAAAAAAAAGATTAGGGATACGTGCAAATATTAAAACCGTTGAAATTGTTAACAAAAACCGATTCAAAAAGAGAAGTAACTTTTTTCACTTTTCATGCTCTAAAAGTACGCCAATATAGCCCTACGATAAAGATAAAGATTCATTTATTTGCAAAAACATGTGTAGATAATATACATGGTATGATGTTTACTATAGGTGTTACAGGATATTCTTTGGCCCAACATGTTTGACCAATAGCTGGTGTACAAATTCGATTGGAAGACCATTAGGTTTCAAAAAAATAAAAAAATAGAAATTATACAAAGTTAAATAATCAAAAAAAAAAACATAATAACAATTAACATTAATATAAAATAAAAAACAATAGGTAAATATTCATTGCGATACAAAATAAATTAATAGATTCAGTCAGTATATCAGAGGGATTTGTCATTTAAAAATTCATTGACATTATAGTAGGCTTTTTCTGTCAGTATTGTTTTAAATATTTTCTGAAACTGGTCTGTATTTAGTTTTTTTACACAGATAGGGATATTATTATAAATTATCGGTGCTCTGCATACAACGCTTTGCTTTGGCTGAACACGAAGTTTACTATTATCCCGGCGATTTCGTATTACAAGGTCCGATATTCGAGGAAACAAATGGGGGTTATTTTTTACAAATAAGGCAATTTTGTAAAATATAAAGTGAGGGCAGTGTGAGGATTTTATGCTTTGTAAAAAGTGGCTTACAGCTCTCAGTACTTTGGATACCGGACATTGCACGTATGCATCGCTTTTGCATTTTAAATGCCATATCTTTATTTGACGAGTTGCCCCAGAAGATTATGCCATATCTTAGGACAGATTCTACAAAAGTGGTCACTTTAGTCCCTAGGGAGTGAAAAGTAATTCGTTTTTTAATTTCCTTCATGTGACATAGACAAACTCAAACAGCCACTACTATCTTTAGAGTGTGGACCATCTTCATTGCGAAAATGCAGGTGAGAGTTTTAGTTCCATGGTTTTTCCGCAAATAAGGAGGCGCCATGTGTTTTAAATTGTTAATCAGTGACTGGTTTATAAGAAAAAACTGTCCGCGAAAATTTAAAAAATTTTGTCGAGTGTAAATTTGTTCGGTTTTAAATAAATGTAATAAGAATGTCCAGTGACAGTGAAGAGTTTGACGTCGAGCAAACAGTAAAAGACGAGATAATCTTTTGCCGCCAAAATCGCGGAAGATTTACCTAAAAACTAACGAAAGTTTTATGGACTGGAGAAATGAGAAACATATAAATTCTTTCACAGAAACCGACTTTTTGGCATATTTTGATTAATTTGAATTATTGTCGAAAAAATAATATTACAAATAATTCGAATCGTACATTTAGCTTCAAGATAAAAAAAAAAACTTTTGTGATTTTTATTTTAATAAGTCATATTTATTAAATGTTTTTGTACTAAATTGACTATTTTTCTCGCACTCACAGTGAAAAGTACAGTTTGCACCTCGAGACTAAACGCCAACTTAATATACCCTCGGTTACATGACTCCCTCGCACGCTCGGGAGTCAAACCACCTCTGATATAATTATTATGGCTTCGTATCGTCCCTCGTTATAAAATATACTATTATTATAATTTCACGCGGACAAAACTCGCGGGCAACAGCTAGTTCATTAATAAAGTAAAAGCAAAGTTGCTTATCACATTAATTTCTTTACTGCACACATGATTTCGAGTGCTAATCCATTACTGGAGCATCATCATCATTTTCTTGGCACTATCCTCTTTTTTTGGGTCGGCGCAGCATGTCCTCTTCTTCCATACTTCTCTATTACTCGTCATCTCATTCTCCATTTCTGGAGCTTTAGATTAAAAGAGATAAAGCGTTATTTTTTGCCTTTCAAAAAATCTAAATCAAAAATCATTTATTTCCACAACATAAGTATTTTACAAGAACATAATTAGTGATTGGAACCTCCCTATAAACAAGTAATGCCTATATTGCGAGACTCCGATTCTCCATATCCAATATTATTAGAAAAACATAGTTACAATATTTGCGTGAGTGTGTGATGAGTGTTTTAAGTGTGCCAACATATTGTGATGTGAGGTACCTTTACTAGGTAAAAATTTAAAAAATCGCTGATGTCTCAACAAACTATTCCATTCGTTACGTTATCACTCAGAATCATCCCTTGAAGTACAAAAATCCGTTAATTAGCAAAGAATCCGACTTCCTGAGACCATGGCTGCTGGATAGCATAGCTGCTGATCATAGTTATCACCAGAGTCGGCCAGATTGGGCCAAGGTAGGCGCACAATGGCTCGTTTGCGTCCACAATGGTGAGAAACTCCCAAGCGGTCGGCTTATACTATTTCTGCGAGCGCTTTGATGAGTTGTTGTAGGTTTAAAGAGTGAGCGGTAAGCGAGAGGATTTTTTAACGTAAATTACAAAATGTGGAAAGTTTGTTTTTATTATATGTTAAATATGTTTCTTTCTTTCTTTTTATTAAATCATCATTCAGATCCAGCCTGTCCCTTTGCTGTCCTCCCCAGCGACGCCCTAATCCGTGGCTCGCACCCCACAGGGGATGCCCTTAGCGAGTGGTTGCTTAGTTTAAAAAAAACATTAAATCAGATGACTCAATGACTGGTTGTTGGACAGTGTTCTACAAAAACTCTGCTGGCGGAATTCCAGCTCCGATTCAAAAGCGATTTATACAACGACACTGACTTAATACAATTTCAAATTGCCAAGCGCGATTGCTGAGCGTGTGGTCTGGCAAAGTGTTATTTGATTTTAAGATTAAGAATTTACCTCATTGGTCTAGTGGTCGCAAGCGTGACTGCTGACCTGAGAGGTCCTAGGTACTATTCCCGGGTCAGCCAAAGCGTTATTGGGTTTTTCCATCAGGAATTTCTCAACTCAGTTGATGGCAATAGGCTCGCCCCCTATTGTATGGGGTTTTAACATAACTGGCGAAATGTGGGTATACTATTAGTAAACCTCTGACTAACTCTTTGAGAATTACAGGCGTGATATATGAAGTAGCAGCCCGGGAAGAGAGAATGCACCAGCGTTTGCGCACACACTAGACCAATATTATGTTATGCCTCCTGCGTACTTGGCTAAGTGGAGCCTAGCCATGGCAAAGACAGCCCGGTCGCGGGCTGCTCTTATATGCGCTGCAAAGGACAGGTGGTTGACGAGAATGACTCCTAAGTACTTGGCTCGCTTCTCCCAAGGGATCGGCTTGCCGAACATAGTGATCGGAGAGGGATTATTAATTACGCACAACACCATTATTTTTCAACGTCGCACTTGTTTGCTCGTTGTGCGTACAGCCAAAATATCTTCCATATTCTCTTCATAAAACTATTTTAGATTTTCTAGAAACCTACTGCACTCACTCCGCTTATAACTTGGGCCACCAGCTCAACGCTGAGTGGACATATGAGTCGACCTTGCGATGGGACTATCTCGCATTTAGAAAGGAAGGAACCGATGGACCTTGTTTTGACTGCTCCGTTTCCGAAACGAGGGCATTTTGAAAGTTGACTAACTTCTACTTATTGATTATTACTTCATTTTATTGAGGACCAATTATTTTGGTTGTGTACGTGTAAACGTTCGGATCATGTTGCGACTAGAAGGTTCTTTACTCTCTTAATGAGGATTGCCGAATAGAGAAAAAAAACAATGGTTCATTCAGAAAATAATTATGTTGCTTCGACACGGTGGATTAAATATTAATTGTTATCTCCTTAAGCCAATTTTATATAATCTTGCAGATAATCAATGTTAACAAATTACTATATCATCAAATACTTCTTTCCCACCTAGTTTGACAGACCAAACCTTGAAATGATTCTGAACCGGCAGTACCTTCTTCATTCGTTTGTTCGCCATATTTTTCTCTCCAAACACAGAAACGTATGCGAGTCAAGCTCATACACTGGGGGATAATACACCACTGTGGCATTTTCCTGTCATATTCACCATAATTTAGTTAGTTACATGAACTAGCTTTCATGTGGCACACACGTGCCCCAGATTTACAACTTTAATCCCTTTGCTTATCTTTGGGTCTCAACGAAAACATTAGTTGAATCTATACACATAAAATAACAAAGGGTTAGGTAGAGATGTACCGAATTATAGTACACCTATTTCGCCAGTTACGTTTAAGTGCCATATAATAGGTTGCGGGTCTATTCTCATTGCCATTATTTTTATTTTTTTACATTGCTTGTTGAATCGGATCATTCTCACTACTTCTACTACACAGTTCTACGGTAGGAGTAATTGGATTTTTTTTTCCCACTAGTACTACGACTCAAGGTCTCATTAGTTCTACCTGTTTTATTACACAATTTAAGGTAGAACTAATGGGAATGTTTGTTCCCACTAGTCCTACGATATAAGTCATATAACATTATGTGGTGAATGTCGTTGTGAAGTAGTTTACACTTTGTACTAATCCTCCCTTGTATAGCCTATATATTGCTTCAAAAATCGAACGTCAAGATACTTATTGCAATCAGACCATTTACAGGCACTTTTGAAATTTCTGAACTACTTTCTGGCCTTCATCTATGGCTTCATAGACTCCAACGCCTAATTCGGGAAGTACTCGTATTGGGTAACTAGAATTTTTTTTGCAGTAGGTTTTCAACAATAGGGACCATGTCATTGCGCCATGTAACTTAGGACTACTTATCTAAGCTAACAAAAAAATGAAATGCAATGTAAGTGCTCTAACATTAATGTAAAACGTGGGTACTCCATTAAAACTGATTTGGTTCCCAGACAGACAAAATAAGGAATTCCAGCCCCCTCTCCACATTAAGTGAAATTCTAGACCAACAAACAAAATAACTTTCAGGCTTATATTTATCGTTAGAAATACATAAGCTAGAATATTTTAAGAAGTTTGTCTGTTGAATCGAAAATTCACTTTTATTATGAATATTCATAGAAATACTTTAGATACTGATTTAATTAACAAACCAAGATCCAAGAATAGTATTATTGTTAACAATGGAAAGTTTCTTATGATATCCGAATTGATTTAAAGACTTGTACACACAGAAGGGCTGTGTAGACTTGAACTTTGACTGTTTCAAGTATTTGAGCAGTTTTAATTCCACTGATTGTGGTTTTATTTTTGCGAATGCATGCACTTTGACATGTTAGTTGCAAATGTTGCAATAGCAGAACTCCTTGTAAAGTGTAAACATTGTAAACGGACATAGTCGTACCCAACAATATTATTTGCCTGAACTATGTGAGCATCAACACCTCAATTGCACAATATTCTGCAGTAATTGCAGTGTATTTTATGTCCAAACCTATCCAACAGTATTTTAGGTTATATTTGCGGTTTCCACTGCGTCGAGGTCAGAAGTTATCCCACAGGAATGTGCTACTAGGATAACATCAGGTCATGTCACCTGCGTACCAAACATCGAAAATTGTTGAGCCGGTAGAAAAACCTGGTAGCCAGATAGGCACTCAGACACGAGAGAGAGGGTCACATATGTACGCTGTAAGCATCTTTATATCTATACAATAAATAAACTGGAAGTGTCTGTTAGTAATATCAAAATAACTGCTTTTTACTGAATGCAAATATATACATACAGAAATAATAACAAAAACACAGTTTTTTCAATTTTTGTCTGTCTGTCTGTCTGTCTGTTTGTTCCGGCTAATCTCCGAAATGGCTGGATTTTGACGAGACTTTGACTGGCAGATAGCTGATGTAATAAGGTCAAAAACAAAAATAAAAACAAAAATAACAAACCAAAACGCAAAAAAGTCAAGCTTCAGAAGTCGGTGACAAAAACACAAAATCAATCAAACAAAGGTCAAGCTTCGAAGTCGGTGACCTTTGTTTGATTGTTTTTATTTTTGTTTTTTTTGAAGTCGGTTTTATTTTATGCAAAAAAAAATATTTTTCAATACACTTTCTCGAAAACTGGTTCTTATCGCACTACGTTTAGGTTCAACATGCAATGTATTTCAAATGCGGAAATAAAAATTTCCACAGATAAGTTCAACGACTATATTTTTTTTTTTTTTTTTTTTTTTTTTTTTTTTGGTGATGGCATCTCGCAGTTCAGCCTCTGAGGCTGGCTACTGCTTAACCGGACTATTCCCTGTGGATGCCTTAAAAATGAATCTAAGGCCTCCAGCCAGGGGCTTAAAACTATACTTAAAAACTAAGCGACCACTCGCTAAGGGCACCCCCTGTGGGGTACGGGCCTCGGCTTAGGGCGTCGCTGGGGGGGGCAGCAAAGGGACAGGCTGGATCTGAGTGATATTAATTAGGGGCTGGTTTAAAACTACCGGCGGGCCAGCATCGCGGGCTGGCTCTGGCAAGGGTCGGGGGGGGTTCGTTGAACGTGGGCGACGCGTCGGGCCTCGGCGGCGAGGACGGAAACATGGCGGTCTGTATCTGTATTTTCGTAGTGTGCTGGTTTCCCTACTGCTCTCCTGGAGGAGGGTGATGGGGTCATCGGGGGTGGTGAGAGCATGTCGCGGACGGCGAACCATGCTAATACGCGAGGGCTCGTATCGGGCGGCCGATGCGATCAGGGGGTTCCTATGCTTGATAGCGGAATCGAAGAAACGCTCGGAAAGACGTTTCATAAACTGAGCTAAGGTGGGGATCCTAAGGTCTAAGTGGAGACTGTCATTACGGACATAATAGGGGGCACCGGTAATCTTACGGAGAAAACGGTTCTGAAGGGTCTGCATCCGGTGCAGATGACGCGGGTGGGCATGGGCGTAAGTGACACAAGCGTATGTCATAATGGGACGGATGACGGCGGTATAGAGTCGCAACTTGCACTTAAGTGACAATTTGCTCTTTGCCGTGATCATAAAATGGAGCCTACCCATGGCAAAGGCAGCCCGGTCGCGGGCTGCTCTTATATGCGCAGCAAAGGACAGGTGGTTGTCGAGAATGACTCCTAAGTATTTGGCTTGCTTCTCCCAAGGCATCGGCTTGCCGAACATAGTGATCGGAGAGGGGACGGGACGTTTGAGACGCGCCTTATGGAATAGAACTGCCTGGCTTTTATCGGGATTGACCTCGATTCGCCACTTACGGAACCAGGCTCCTAAAGCATTGGCTGCTTTTTGGAGCTGACGGGCGATGGCGTCTTGGCCGTGCCCAGTATAATAGATTGCCGTATCGTCGGCGAAAAGGGCCAAGTGAGCCTTTTTGCTCTTGGGGATATCAGAAGTGAATAGAGTGAATATGAGGGGGGAAACGACAGAGCCCTGAGGGACTCCCGCGCGAATGGGGTGGGGGGAAGAAAGGGTTTTCCCTATGCGATAGCGGAAAGTGCGATTCGCCAAAAAGTCTCGCAAGATGAGCACGAGACGATCTGGCACACCGAGCTGATACAGCTTGTATATCAGCCCGTTGTGCCAGACTTTGTCGAACGCTTTCGCTATATCGAAAAATAACACACCGGTCATCGCTCCACGCTGGAAGCCAGCGCTCAAGTTCAACGACTATAGCTACAATCGGCGGTGATGGTTTTTTTTTTAATCTCGCCAAGGAGATATGCATCTTTACGGCGTAAATATTTTTTGAGTATTTAAATTGTTTACAAATAGAATATCATAGATAAACATGATTATTTATAACAAATATTTACTTTTATGAACAAATTAATATTTACTTGTGTTCTAAATTCAAAAATATTTGAATTCTTTCTTTCATAATCTATTGTTTTTTTTTCATATTAGGCTGTATAGCGGCATCAGACCTTTGCTTCTTGTTCAACCTGGCGAAAGCAAAGCGCGGAAAAAAAGCAAATTAAATCATAGTTTCCTAATTATTCCTGACAAAAATACTTTCCGTTCTACTATCTTATTTCTTCGAAAGTATATTGAAAAACGTCGTTTGATACGCGTGGGGATTTGTTACTGCAGTTCTCGGCTCCATAACACACTCGCCTGCAGCTCGGGTGTTAATTCCGCGCTCGAATGCAATAAATTTCCATTTTTAGTTGTTCCCATGTCGCCATGAATTTATCTTACATTATTAAATACGCGTCTAAATGACAACAACAGTTCTTTTCTTAAAGTCGGTTAAAATGATTAATACTTCTAGTTTCTAGCATTCACTCTGTTGTCTCTACTATCGATATCGACAAGTCGCATTATCTATACATTATTCTAGAAAAAGAAGTCACCTAACTCCTAACCGTTAAAGAGTTGTACCTTCCTTCATCAGCTCAGCGTCATGAGATAATTATGACCATACGCGAATGTCTTAATAGCTTTAGAAATTATTTTTACTAACATTTATGTCGTGGCTATTGTGTGTATAAAATACTGGTATTCAGCTGCATCCGGTAAGACTGAAAGCCGACGCCAAAAGGGAAAAGTTGGGAAAGCTAGGCAGATGATGAACGCTAGCGACCCTGTATCATCTCACGAACCAATATTTTTTCTCGAAATTATTGAACATTCCTCTACAATTGTCGATTCTTACGAAATCTCAATAATGTTCAAGTGTCAAAATTCACGTGCATTTATCGTTTATACATTTTTGCACGATCTGTTAAATCATTCGCGCCTGCGTATTGCATCAGGGCCGTTATCACAGTAGGCTGTAACAGACAGTATTTAAACTGAGAACAATAGTCGGAGTCGTCTCACACACACCATGCTGAAACCTTTTGCCTTTTTAAACGTAAACGACCAATTTAGTTTAAATTATGTTTTTTTTTTATATTTTTATTTTAATATTGTTTGTCTTGAGTGAGTTCACTATATACGTTATCTTTCTTTCTTACACAAACAAAGCGTTCTCTGAATTCTAAGCACAGTTCAGGCAACAGGCTACTAGTTAGTAAATCGGGGCGATTGGGTCGCATAGACGTTAGTGGTTACGTTTTATGTCACATAATAAAATATAAATGTATTTAAAAAAAAAAAAAAAAAAACCGTGTTCTTCTCAGCAAACACTTTCATTTGATACCTATTTCGTTGGAATGCATAAAAAAATACTAGTCCGCCATCTTTGGGAGTCCGCCATATTGGATTTAAAATAACATCACTTAGCATTATGCTTTGTCATCTTAACTAAATATGTATGCAAAATATCAGCTCAATCGAAAACCGGGAAATGGTTCAAATTTAACTTCTAACATTCCTTTCCATAGTTATTTAAAGGTGAAGTTTAAAAAAAGCGTGTTAAATAATTGATCTGACAACGCTAAGACCCGCGTTTGAGAACACAAAAAGCCCTAGTTGATTTACTGGTCATATTCGTACTGTGCCGTAGTTAACGCATATGTAAATAAAACAGATTCGCAGTGCGTCCATGCTTTGTCTTTCGAAACACTAAACTAGGTGGATGGTTGACTCCGTGTTGAAACACCGACCAATGTTGTTGGTTGAAGGTGTACCTAGTTTTTGTAATTTCAGTCTATGTTATGTCTACAATCAGCTGTAGATTGTTTCAATAATATCTTCTGATTTGGAGTTGGCAATCTGATGCTATTTTCCTTTGAGCGTGTGAACATGAAAGATTATATCTACCCAGAAATCGATGTAAAGAGAATAGCCGATAAAATAACAGTTAGCAGTTTGCTGAGATACGCCTTTTGGCCTCGATCAGAACCAATTAAGTTTATTGTATGTCTGATATATATTATGTTTCTTTTTAACCGAATTCAAAAAGAAGGAGGTTCTCAATTCGGATTTTTATATTTTTTAATATAAGTTTTGGTTGTTCTCTTTTTAAAATCTTGTTTTATTTTTTTGTTCTATGCGACGCGAGTCTAATTAATACATTTTTTTTTTCTTTCTTTAAGTTTTCATAACATCTTTGACTTCAGAATCTATACTAATATTATAAAGCTGAAGAGTTTGTTTGTTTGTTTGTTTGAACACGCTAATCTGAGGAACTACGGGTTCGAATTGAAAAAATCTTTTAGTGTTGGATAGCTTATATATCGAGGAAGGCTATAGGCTATATATCATCACGCTACAATCAATAGGAGCTGAGCATCAATGAAAAATGTTGCAAAAACGGGGAAAATTTATTTTCTTTGAGAGCTTCCGTTGCGTGCGCTGGTTAACCGTTTAAAGTTGCACAAAAATAATGTACTAGGGAATTATTCCTCTTAAAAATGTCTAAAAAAAAGTCCGCGACAGCACATGCCTATCTTTTAAGGTTGACTAACAATAACCATTTTTATGATTTTAAAATTTGGTCAAAAATAGTGCTTTATTTGCAAAGGTATTTTTACCGACATAGTATTAATCCTTATCAAAATAAATATGTTAGTCATCTTTAGCATTCAATTGTGACCAAAATTGTTCTTTACACCATTCAATTTAGATGAATATCTTAGAAGATATCACAGTTTTAAAATAACTCCGCATCAAAATAATGACCCCCGCGCGCTGCGAGGCGGGCTTCATGTTGTTGGGAAAACCAATGTGATTAGATTCAATGCACAAACATTGTGGAGCACTTAGAGAAGGTTTTAGTTTTTGTTTCATTGTAATCAGTGCTCTCTATCAAAAGATTTATGAATTTAAAGTGTTCAAGAAGAACTTACCATCATTGTGTAAGATACATGCAAAGACATCTATTGCACCAAAATGGTACTAATTAATAAAAATGTGCTCACAAGATAACTTTTAAATCGGTTGACCAGCTTTACAAAAAAGTTCTTATCGCAAAAAGTACTCTAGATTAGTCTACATGACGCTATAACCCTGTAGAGTGTTTGTTCGATCGTTTTACATGCATTATATTTTAACGGTTTAATTTCGTGCTCGATAGATGGCGCTATTAATTTCACTCCCTTTTCTGAGTCGCGGTGTTAAGTTTCCGTGAAAGATGACCCTCGCCCGTGTCAAATGTCTGAAGCTTGGTTTATTAACCAACGAAACAAAAAGAGGAGGTTCTCAATTCGACGCGTCTATATATTCTTATTTTACGTATGACCTGACCACGCATAACTTTTTACAGAGAAGTCCGTTAAGCATGATCTTTTGTTTTTTAAATTGAGAAATCGTGTTTGGGCTCATTTCCTGCACCTTGATGAGAACTTTAGATCTAGCTGGAGTATGATGTCATCGAAGGTCTGACGATGGAGACGGAAGGCACTTGCAAGAGGTCCTCAAGAGTTTGCAGCAACAATAACGTGTTTGGGTTCATTTCATGCACCTTGATGAGAACTTTAGGCCTTGCTGAAGTATGACTGTCATCGACGGTCAAACTATAGAGACAAATGGCAGTTGCAAGCGGTCCTAAACAGTTTGCAGCAGGTATAATGTTATTGGGCTCATTTCATTCGCTTTGATGAAAACTTTAAACCTAACTCAGAATGACTTTCATCGAATGTCTGACGATGGAGAAGGAAAGCAGTTGCAAGAGGTCCTCAAGAGTTTACAGCATCTATATCGTGTCTGGGCTCATTTCATGTACCTTGATGAGAACTTTAGACCTAGCTGGAGTATGACTGTCATCGAAGGTCTGACGATGGAGACGGAAGATAGCTGCAAAAGATCCTCAAGAGTTTACAGCATCTATATCGTGTTTCGGCTGATTTCATGCACCTTGATGTGAAATTTAGACCTGCCTGGAGTATGTCTATCATCAAAGGTCTGACGATGGAGACGGAAGGCAGTTGCAAGAGGTCCGCAACAGTTTACAGCAGTTTTATCGTGTCTCGGCTCATTTCAAGAACTTTGATGAGAACTTTCGTTCTAGCTGGTGTATGATTGTCATCGAGTGTCTAAAGATGAAGACGTAAGGCTGTCGAGGGTCGCGGGCCTGTGGACGGTGAGTAATGGTCTAGCTCGCCATCTGTCCGTCTTATGACGACAGGCCGTGGTGACGGCGTGTTCGTGTTCCACACGCGCCTCAAAAAGATGTCAGCAAACGGGAAGGGATTCGAGAGGAGCGAGGCCTGCCAGGGTTGCGGGACTGTTCGAATGCGACACCGCAGCCCTGGAACGCAAAGGGCAATAGACGAAACGTGGATGGATTTTAGTCAGTACAAGTCTGACACTCCCTTCCGCTCCGTCCAGAGTGGGAGGGGTCATTTGATGATTATCCATCGGTTATAGTATATAATAGGGATTTACTCCTTTTGAGAGCTTCCGTTGTGCGTGAACGGTTAAAGTTACGCAATTATCATGTATGTCGGAATTGTCCTTCTTAAAAAGCTCTAAAAAATATCCGCAATGGCCACATGTCTAACTTTTATGGTTGACGCACATTCTCTCTAACCTCTCTTTCTTTTATGTACCCACGCACGCAGACGAAGTTGCGCGGGTCAGCTAGTGTAAGTATAAACTGCAAAGTAGAAGCCTTTTCTTTTTTTTTCGGATGGGAAGTCATCAAGTAACCCCTCCCGCTCTGGGCTGAGCAGGAGGGAGTGTCAGACTTTTACTGACTAAAACCCATCCATGTTCCTTCCTCTGCCCTTTGTGTTCCAGGGCCGCGGTATCTCTTTCGAATAGTCCCGCAACCCTGGCAGGCATCGGTCCTTTCGGACCCCTTCCTGTTTGCTGACATCTCTTTGAGGCGCGCGTGGAACACGAACGCGCCAAAGTAGAAATCTACGTTAAACATCCACCGTTTCTCAATTACATCAGAAATAATGACGGGTCAAAAGCCAAATTATTAGCTGTGAAAACCATGGCTGTGAGCACAGCTCTTTTGCAGACAAAGGAAAATTGCTAGACCCCGCTCCGTGCCTTGAAAAATACGTTAAGTCAATGTTTCCTTTCCCAGCCAGGCGACTGTCATTTGTAGATCCGTGGCAGTGTGTAGGAGTAATCAGAAGCCCAAAAGTCTGGCAAATCCATCTTGCTATGGGGTTTTGTGTTTGACATAGCTAATACTAGGTTGTGGCGGTCAGATAGGCAGTCGCTCCATGTAAAATACTGGTATTTAGCTGCATCCGGTTAGACTGGAAGCTAACCCTAAC
Source organism: Eugnorisma glareosa (assembly GCA_947578425.1). Classification (NCBI taxonomy): domain Eukaryota; kingdom Metazoa; phylum Arthropoda; class Insecta; order Lepidoptera; family Noctuidae; genus Eugnorisma; species Eugnorisma glareosa. The sequence goes on from OX387959.1 coordinate 19,303,541, forward strand.
ATAGTTGGGAAAAGTCACGCAGAAGATACCAGAAAACCATCACTACTAGTATAAAACAAAGTTGCTTCCCGCTGTCTGTCCCTATTTATGCTTAGATCTTTAAAACTACGCAACGGATTTTGATGCGGTTTTTTTTAATAGATAAAGTGATTCAAGAGGAAGGTTTATATGCATAACATTGCACCTATGCGAAGCCGGCGCGGGTCGCTAGTTAACTATTAATAAATGAATCTTCGCCTTAACTATCTTTTCAGGTTATAATCCTTTTTATAAAAATATATATTTCGTACAATAACTTACAACTTTATTGTACGAAAATTAAGAGCTGTTTTTCTATATGTTATTTTCCGTATTGTATTTTTAACCCCGAATAAAACTGTGTTACATATAATATATGTATAACAAAGCGAGGCGACAAAACCAAATTAAATCTGTTTCATTTGTTTATTGAAATATCTACTTATTATGTAACGAACACTTCCACAATTTTGCTCGCAATTCTCTAGGGCCTCAGTCAGTCTCATTCATTCAGTTTAAGCAAACGAGTATAAAAAATCTTGAAAAAGGTTTTTGTAATTCGACAGTACACGGCGACACATCAAGCAATACCTTTACAATATAACGTGGCCTCGCTTCGTATAGGTTTCCCGTACAATGAGAGATCCACAAAAACTGGTTTTGTATAGCTTGATGGGTCGTTGTGCGTACGATTGTTTTACAGTTGTTTTACAATTCACATTTTATTTGGGGCCTGGATAAACTAAAACCATGGTCCCTATTGGCCCTGGGCAGAAATTACTGAAAGTAATGGAGGGAGGCTTTTGCGTAAGACATTAAGGTGTTTCAAGCTGACAACAACTAGAAACATGTCATTTATATAAATCTCGTTGGTCTAGTGGTCGCAAGCGCAACCGCAGAGCATGTGGTTCTGGGTTCGATTTCTAGGTCGCGCAAAAAGTTATTTGGTATTTCCATCAGGAAATTCTTAGTAACAGCCTCGGAGTCTGGATGATGGCAATAGGCTCGCCCCCTGTATAATGGGACTTTTTTTTTTTTTTTTTTTAATGTATGACCACTCGCAGCGCAACAACTCTACTGAGGTTGAAGCTGCTTAACCGGACTATCCTGTGGTGGCCAAAAATTACTTTAAGGCCCCCAGCCAGGGCTTACAAACTAAGGATATCACACACACATTAAATGAACGGTCACTAAGGGCACCCCTTGCGGGGTTCGGGCCTAGGCTTAGTGCGTCATTGAGGGAAGGGCAACTAGAGTTTGGCTGGGTCGGATTATTTAATGGGGAATTTAACGTTACATGCTCAGCGGCGCGGGCTGGCTCGTCGAGCAAGGGTCGGTCGGTGATGTTAGGGGGGGGTCGCGGTGGGCCTCGGCGGCGGGGCCGGAATCGCGGTCGGTATTCGTTCTTGTACTTACGTAGTGTACTAGTTTCCCTACAGCTCTCTTGAAGGAGGGTGATGGGGTCATCGGGTTGGAGGGGGGTTTGGCGGGGTCTCCTAATCCTACTTATGTTGGAGGGGGCGTATCGGGCGGCCGATGCGATCAGCGGGTTGGGGTGCCTTTCGGCTGAGTCGAAGAAACGCTTTGTGAGACGTTTCATAAACTGTCTGACAGTCGGAATTTTAAGGTCGACATGGAGTCGTTCATTCCTAACGAACCACGGGGCGTCCGCGGCTCGTCGGAGAAATCGGTTCTGAGGTCTAATGGGACTTAAACATAAAGTCTTATACGTGGATGTACTATTAGGTACACCTCTGCATAACCCTTCGGGTATTATTAGGCGAGATGTTAAGTTATGATATCTTCGCTAATATTATCAAGAGTTAAAGTTATACAAACTTTAACTCTTGATAATATTAATTAAATTAAAGTTAAAATTAAAGATATAAAAAGTTTGGCTGTATGGAATAATCTACTGATCGGATTCCGAAAATTCTTTCAGAAATATGTAGCTACATTGTCTCTGAGTGTCAAAGACTATATTAAAAACTAGTAGTACTACCCGCCCCGGCTTCGCACGGGTGCAATGCTATACATATAAACCTTCCTCGTGAATCACTCTATCTATTAAAAAAAACCGCATCAAAATCCGTTGCGGAATTTTAAAGATCTAAGCATACATAGGGACAGACAGCGGGAAGCGACTTTGTTTTATAGACGATCCCGTGGGATAATTTACGACCATAAAGTGAGCGAAGCCGCTCACGAAAGCTAGTTATATAAACTAGGAATAAATAGTGGATAGTAAATATGTAATAAATATACCTACTAACGCATGCAAAACTTTTTTTTCACACTTGGTTGCATATCGCTTTCTTAAAAGAAAACGTTGTACAAAATGTGTGAAGCAAATAACTTTATGTCAACGAATATTATTTATGTAATTAAGTTGACAATGTATCAGCTTCAACTTTAGGCATTATTGCTAATTGGCTAATTAGTAACTTTGATATTAAAACTAATGTTGCACTAGGGTTGAATTACTACGATAATGTGTTAAATAGTGTGAGTTTTCGCCTCGAAATTTTCTTCACATTTAATAAGCCAAGTGGCGTGGAGCCGGTGCACAACACCAAGCCAGTTTATGTCATGATAGTCAAGACTTTTTTGTTTAAATTAATACTTTTTTTTAATTTTTAGGGTTCCTCACCCAAGGGGTAAAAACAGTACCCTATTAATAAGACTCCACTGTCCGTCTGTCTCAGTCTGTCACCAGGCTATATCTCATATGAGCCGTGATAGCTAGACAGAAATTTTCACAGATGATCTGTTACTTGCCGCTATAACAACAAATACTAAAAACAAAATATTCATAAATATTCCCATACAACACAAGTGTTTTTTTTTTGTAGTGGTCCTGAACCCTTCGTGCGCAAGTCCGACTCGTACTTGGCTTGTCTGTTTTTTTCTTCCTTTCTTTACTGAGGGTTTTATAACGACAGTGAAAACGTTCAGCCTCATTCATTTACCTTTGGAAATAGTAGCTCAATTTCTCAGAATCTTACTAAGGCATTTAATCCTAGTATATTGCCTTTACTCATTGTCATCAGGTGCCCATGTCCAGACTGCTTCGTTTTTCGAGTGGTCGCAACCGCGACTGGTAAGCATGAGGTCCTGGGTTCGATTCCCGGATCGGGTAACGTGCTATTGGGTTTTTCCTTTAGGAATTTATCAGTAGCAGCCACGGAGTTTGGATTCTCCGGTTGTAGGTAATAGGCTCGCTCCTTATTACATGGGACTTAAACACAACTGGTGACATGTGGGTGTCCTATTAGGTACACCTCTGCCTTACCCTACCGGTATTACAGGCGTGATGTTATTTTATATTGTGTCCATACTGCTCAAACTATCCAAGCAGTCCTCTCGAAGTCATGAGGTAGCTTATTTTTTTACAAACTTACTATAGACATTTCCATCAAATAAAGCCAGCTTCAGTAAGATTTTCAAGCAATTATTTAATTTTTTTTGAACCACCAATTTCTTTGCGAATTCTTTCGATGTTCTCAATAATTGTTCAGTAAACATTAATTGTTCTGTTGACCTTGGAGATCGTCTGCAGATTGAAGGTCAGTCAGTCGGCGAGTGACTTGCCAGGCTGCTTTTATTGTCTTCCAACTAAAGTGTATTCCACATTCCTGAATGTAGCTGATGAGTCAAAACTTCCATATACGTGAAACTAATAAAAAGGTTCGTTACCATATTTATTTATTTCCGTGCTGGGTTGTTGAAAAGACCAGTGGAACAGGTTGTCATGGCAGGCAATCATTAATAAACTTTATGCTTGCTACGCCATTGTTGTTCGTATTATTTTTAAAATGATTTTTTTACTTTTGATATTTAGGATTCATCAATGCTAATTTTGGATTAAGTAGTAGTGTTTTTATTTTTGCAATGTCTAATTTAAAAAATAAAACTAAAATTAATTAAATTTAAAGTATATTTCTAATTTTACCATTTTATATTTCTATAGCTGGTTTAATCCATACGGATATAAAAAATAGTTTGAAACCAGATAATTAAAAAAAAAATGGTTTCTTTATAAGAATTTAAAAGAAATTGATTTGAATTATGACATTTAGGTGGTAAATTTTGTCTTTAAAATTTAACTAAATGTTGACTTTACTCATTTGTCTTGTTTTATTAAATGTAAATAAAATAATCGTAATGCATTCGTTATTGCATTCATTATCGTATTCGCTATTACGATGCCTTCGTCATTCGTATCGGTATCATAATAGACATATCGTTGCATCCCTAATGTGTACATATGTTTGAGCAAATAAATACATCTTATCTTCGATTAAATTTATTTTTGCCAACCATGCATAGCTTGGCCGTTACTACTAATGTTGCTTCAGCAGACAACTGTTTTTTTTTTGTCCAATAAAATTCGTCATTAGGGATTAAAATCCAAAGAAGAAAAGTTGTTCACTTTAAAGAAAGAAAGAAAACATAATATATTATGTATTTACTTGTCGCAGGGACATGACGTGCATACAAACAAAGTTAACTTTGACGTTATGACTGCGACAAGCTACTCAAAAATCAAATCAAAAACGTTTATTTGTGAGAATATGGTACAAATAGATGTTGTAATATTGGTTCCAGCATATCCTGCCATAATATGGCGTACAAATATTTTTTTACAGACACTAACTTTAAATATTAACCTATTAATTTATCAAATATACAGAATAAAGTGTGGAAGATATATTATTATAGATTGAGATTGTATTGTAGAAATAATTATAATTAATAATGACTATGTAGTTTGTCATGGGGTGGACTAAAGACTATTTTTATTTTAGTGTATTGGTCACTAACGACTTATCCTCTAAGTATTCTTGAACACTGTAATAGTTTTTTTCTAATAACATTCTGGGCAATACTGGTACTGGTAGTCAGTGGTCACTCGTGAGAAAACGTACGGAAGCCAAGACAACATAAATATTAGATAAAAGATTGAGTTTGTTTTTTTTTTAATAGGTTCTGCGAATATTATACCTAGGTATTATACTATTAATAATTTAATAAAGCTGAATAGTTTGTTTGTTCGCGATAATCTCTGGAACAACCTGTGTAATAACAGCCTAATTCTTGATGGAAGTCATAGGTTTTTAATTATCAAGCTGCTAACCTCAGGAGCTGAGCAAAAAGAGAAACAGCGAGTGAAACCACGGGGCACACCTCGTATGAAATAAGTTAGAAGAAAAAGCTAAGTTCGGCGCACTAAACGTAATTGAACTTTCTTAAAATGTTGAAATAGGTGGGTAGTCTAAATAATTACACACGATCAAACGGAGTGCAATCGCGAAGCCAAACGTGTCATTCATCATCTTGTTTATGAACCGTGAAGTTTTTGTGAAATACGAACGTTGATAACTTCAAACATTACTTTCTTTTTCTAAAATACTTAATATGTCGACGAATTTGATGGATAAGCTATCTGTATTAAAAGTTTCTTTCGTTTAAAAAGAGTGCTTATCATTCTTGATAATATTCAAGAGATGATTTGCTGAATTTAGAAATTCGCACTTAGCCAGGTGCCATGAAAGCTTTTGGGGTTTATTCATAAAAAGATTGTTAAAATTTAGAGGCTTTCAAAGAGTCTTTATGGTCGAACATTCTATGAATAAAACCTCTTTATTTCTTAGTAAATGGACAGTTAGTAACAACAGACGACAAAACTTACAAGTGCATAAAATAAAGCCTAATAAAAATGGGAGGCGCATCGCAAGAACAATCGCCCATTTAAATAGACAAAGTTCAATGTACATAACAAGTGGTATAGGCCTATGAAATGAAGGAGGCCCTTCATGGCTGGACTATTAAAGAAGGTAAGGTGCATTTGAACGCGGTTGATAGTACGCGAAACAAGAGTGGTGGTGTGACGTGCACATTCACCTGCGCCAACGACGATTCCGCAGTTGTATCTCGCGAACGCGCCGCTAACAGACGCCATCTTTGGAACGGTTTTTTATATTTCGAACTACTTTTTTTAAAAGTGTGTGTTGTCAACGGTGACGGATCTTTTTACGCGTAAGTATTTATTGGTTTTTATTTTTTTCTTCCTCGCCCATCGTATTTTTTCTTTATTTAACTTGTTTATAGGTAATTTTGTTTTTTGGTGTATTTGTACACCAAAAATAAGACGACTTTTTAATAAATTGAACCAGTGCAATAAATTGACCCAAAACAGTTTTTTTTTTTGCATTTTTTTCGTTCTACATATTATGTAGAACATACTAGATATAAGGCCGGATCAGACCAAGTTTTATGAAGATATGAACATTAAGATACTACAAAAATAAAACAAAAATCAATAATTTTATGCAGTAATGTGAACCGATGCAAGTCAAATAAATATGCAAATAAATAATGAAATCGGTAAGCAAAAACACTGCATCAATTTTAAGACTAGTCTTGTGATTATATTTATTGAAACCAATTACCTACACCAAACTTGTTTTGACATTAAAAACAATCTATCAAATAACTTGTTATGTACCCCTTTTCAATTCGTTTCAAATTCAAACACGTAGATATTTTTATTCCGAATTTTCCCTTCTTTTACAAGGAACATGTAATAATTCCTCATATGAGCACAAAAAGGTAGTATTACTGGTATCACACGTTATGTCACGCCTAGGTAACTTAGCTCATAGTGAGTGAAAGTGAAGCAAACGTTGCCCATGCGCAGAGGATGAGGGGAAGTTTGACTGAGAACACTGACAGTTTCCTTATTACACTTACGTTCATTTATACCTGCACACGTTATTATCTAATGTGTTACGAACTTATGACTGCTGTTATGTTGTACTTTTATGTTTTTTTTTTTTTTTTGCACGATGGTGGAGATATGTAATAAGTAAAAGTTATGCCTATAAAAGGACTTGAACTTGAACGGGCTATTTTGGTTTCAGGTCAATATTAATTATTGATCATGGTTATGAATCACTTGATTGATGTTTATTTTAAGATTGATTGAGAAGCAACCCTTTAATCTATACACATAGTCTAAAGAGGTAAAGTTTGTGAGGTTGTAGGGATCTATGGATCTACAGAACCGATTTTGAAAATAACCTCTATCTAATGTTGTATCTATTTATAAAGTTGAAAATACGTGCTTTCAATATAGGTACTTAGTTGCATTTTCCAACATTGCAATGGCCATTCAATAGTTCGTAACTTAGACCATAGAGTCCAAAGTATAGGTATAAAGATACAACTTTATGGAATATTCTATAACGGTATCTTCTACTAAAGTTTATCAGTTTACTTATCTTCATAACGGATGGTCTAGATTTCTAGAACTACCTGAATAGATTTGATCTAATACTTATACTTCGCGGAAACGATATTGGAGAATCAATAAATATATAAGTCTAGATTTTTGGTGCCATGGCCCACCCGGCTGGAGGTTGGAAATCATTCCACAGGAACATAGTGTTGAGATAAAAGGTATCCTATATCCTAACCCAAGTCATGGTACATCCATGTGCTACATCTAAATTCGTTTAGACATTTAGGCGTAGCAAGGTAACAGATAGGCACACATACAGATAGATATAGATATATTTTTTCGCAGTCATCATTATTATAAGCATAATGGACGAATAGGTAGCTGTTATGTTAATCGATGCAATTAATTATAGAACGGTATAAAACTGGAATCGTTTGTACAAAAAACAGCATCTACCCGTTTTTGACGATCATTTTGTAATTCAAAAACAACTGGACTAGTGGGCTCACGATGTAAGGACACATAAATAAATAATAAATAATAAATATCGCTGGACATTACACACAGCGCCATCTAGGTGCCACACTAAGCAACGAGGCTTGTGTCGTGGACACCAGATAGTTGATACTACTACATAGATACTTTTTGTTTGTAAATACATACTTATTATACATATAAACATCCATGACTCGGAAACAAATGTCCATGCTCATCACACAAACATTTGCTCCTACCGGGATTCGAACCCGGGACCCTAAGAACGTAAGGCAGCCTCACTACCGCTGCGCCATTCGGGTCGTCAAAAAAACATGTTTAGCTTACAACGACATGCATGTTTTACTAGATTCATTTGTGTTGTCTGCGCAGCAATCATCAAACCAGTACTAACTGGGTTGTGGTGGTCAGATAGGCAGTCGCTCCATGTAAAATACTGGTGTTCAGCTTCATTCGGTTGGACTGGAAGCCGACCCCAACATAGGTAGAAAAAGGCTAGGCAGATGATGAATACTTATTTTAGATACAAAGCTTCAATGTCAATTTTGTGGGTGTCGTAAGAGGCGACTAAAGGACTTAACAGAGAATGGGCAGCAGCGTTCTCTGTGCTTTTTTAACAACCGTACTGCGATCGCCAACCCGCCTGCCAAGCGTGGCGATTATGGCAAACCCAGGCGGAGACAAGGGTAAGTAGATGATTTGCAATCAATATAAACCATGGACAAACACAGCTTACGGCTTCTATTGTTTTAGTAGGATAGTTGCAATGTTTTATAGTCGAGTAACATGTAATAATGGGTGTAAATAGACCCTTAAAGAAGCCGAAAGCCACTTGTTCTTCCCGTCATTGCGATAATTTTTTTGTTCTAGACCATACCTGGGAACCTTCTAGTTAAGGAGATATTGGAAGTCAAAGTTCCAACTTTGACACAAGTTTTTTTTTTAATACAAATTTTTAAGGTTATACCTTTACATTTAACTATTCAATGCATCCATCAGCGCAATGTTTTGAGTGCGCTACATTGAGGTTTACCGTAAAACGTGATTTTTTACCCCAAAAAAAGTTTCCCGGCGACAATTTTTGCGTAGGGTTACTTAGCTTGATGTACAGAACGATTGGTTGACGGCTTCATGAAGGGTTTGATTACACCTTGTATATCATTATTAGGAAGTTACACAAATACGAACGCTAATTCGAACATAGGGATGTGACAGTTACAAGTTACTTGACACAAAAACCGTGAGCGAATTTCGTCCCGCATGCCGAGCGAAACTCGCATCAGTTCTACCAGATCAGTTTAAACAAACATAGATAAAGCTCCGTTACCCATTTGTTTCTAATCTCTGGCTAACAACTTTCTCATCTGTTAAGTTTCTTTAGAGGAATTAAAGGATTGCTTTGGGAAGATGGGGCAGCTGTGGTCTGCTTATATCTTAAGAGAGGTAGTGGACATTGTTACACGTTTAGATAATATTATTATGAGTAACATGAAAATGAGTATGTTCTGGAGCAGAACTTTTTGACCGTCTTCTGTCTGACCGTCTGTCAAGACTCTTTTTCTCCAGAACGCGTGGAGATATCAAGCTGAAATTAATATCAAATATTCAAGTCTGCTACCCCTTGGAGCAGTGAAAAAATCAACTTTGTAAGTCAACACGATCAAAAGATGTGACCGTTTATTTTGTTATATTATATGTTTATTGAATTAAAAGGTTTTATAATGTACATTAATAGAGGTAACTTAACCGAGACACGTTCTTCTCGATATTAAGAAATTCGACTGCCAAAGAATTTAAATATCTATGAGAATGTATGTTGAAGTGTCCACAAATGATTATGAAAAAAAATGGCGGGTTTTTGGCGCTAAATTGAATACTTATTGTTTTTTTTTTTCAACCAAATCTATCGAGCAGGGTATCAAAATAAAGGAAATTAAAAGGAGATTACTAATAAATATAGGTACAAATATATACAAACATATATAAATAAAAATTTAAAATAACAATTTATTTATTTATTTATTTTATAATAAATATTTACAAATATGTAAATATAGGTAAGTACATAACACAATTTCTAATCGGGTACTTGACCCTAGCTAGCTGGTTATGGAGATATTGGATTATAAAGTTCGAAAACCAGTTTAATTTATTTTGACTACCTATGTATAGACGTCGCTATCTGTAGCGGTCTCATCATAATTTATCTAAAATAACTTATTTCCAACTTAGCCGTAACTTCACAGACGTTGACAAGTTTCACGAGAACGTTCTCAATTAATCCGTTCATTGGCTTATGTACAACTTAAACAGGAAACTAAGTAGTTGGACTCGACTGCTCCTCACTATTACAGCTTTCTATTTTTCTTTAATTTTATGCTCTGGAAAAATAAAATGGAAAGTGCCTTATTAAAAGGAAATCGTGTTTAAGTGTTTTGAATACATTATATTTCATAGTTTGCCGAACCTTCTCTTCTATTTTACGAATACTATGTGTTACACGAGACCTTCGTATTTGAATCGGATTTAAAATACGAAGTACAATGCCAATGGCTTTTTTTTACGGAACCATGATCCTTTTTCTAAAATAAAATTAGCCTAAATTCTCCTTATAACATGAGCTATCTGCCAGTAAAAGTCAAAATCGGCCCAGCCGTTTCGGAGATTATTCCGGAACAAAAAGACAGGCAGACATTTTTTTTGTATTACTTCTAATTACTATTAGTACCGTAGGTATACATTCAGTAAAAATCTGTTATTTTGAAATCGCATACAGACACTTCAATTGTATTTATTTCTCAAGATACTATTTTAGAATAGATACATATAAAAAAAATCCAATCAGCAAGATGACAGCCGGGAGGACTGTCTTAGGTGGCCGAATTTAAATTTTAATATAGCCAACCACGAAGGCATCCTCTCGATTGCCTGTTCTCCTGGTAACCGTGGGCTTTCATAATTCCTTCAAACCTCTTATATTCAGTTACTCTGTTTACACACGACATTATACTCAATTCAACTCAATACTGCGACTCAGCCAAGTGTCCTCAAGATCACTTGAACTGAATACTCAGAAGCACATATTCCAACATCACGTATGAGGAAACATCGAACGGTTGCTTGGACCCGGCAATATTTAAACGACTTAGCCAAGTCCAGTGCGTTAAGTAATGTTAACTTGAATGCAATCGCCTAAGGGAAACGTGCGAATACTTGGTTGCGTATGTCGCTTACTCGTATAAGTATTCTAAAAATTATGCATATGCCTAATTACAGTGTGTAGAAAAAATATTGTGACATTTAGCTATAAATTATTAGCGACCCGTTCGATTACGACATGTCAGAACATTGAGATTTCTGCTATATCTTAGTTTAATATTCACGTAGGTACCCAATAGGTTCTGACCATAATTATAATATTACAAAATCTATGTATTTTCATCGGCCACCTTTCACATTATGTTAATGCTCGTTAGATAAATGAAAAGTGTCTATTTACCTACATATTATATTACTTAATTTTTCATTTTCTAATTTTGTAAGAACCCGCTAAATACTATAAACAACTTTAAAATAAATATACAAACTAAATATTTACAACAAAATAAGGACTAAATTAAGACCAAAGCTAAGTACCAACATATTTGTATACTACTACAACAATATGACACGACGACAACAATAGGACACTTAAGTACTCCTCCGTATCCCTGCCATTCAGAAACGTGCCCACAAAACTGGCAGCATTACCACGTTCAATGGCAATACTAATCCTTGGTCTTAAGAAAGAGCCAGCCCTCTGGTCACTGCCAGAGCTGCGGGACTGTTCAAAAGAGATACCGCGGCCCTGGAACACAGAGCGCAAAAGAAGGAACATGGATGGGTTTTAGTCAGTACAAGTCTGACACTCCCTTCCGCTCCCCCTAGACGGGGAGGGGTCAATTGATGATATTACATCCGAAAAAAAACCCCCTCTGGTCACAGTATCGAACAGTCTGCGAGATTTCCTTAAAAACGAGCCGCGCACTCGGCACCATGGCTCGACCCGATGACCCGACGCGTTTCGACCACAAACGGCTCAACACTGTAGCAACCAATAAGTTTAAAGTATTTGCGCCGGTTGAGGATCTCAGCAGCCGCAGCAGCGCCTAAGCGTAGACTTGAAACAACCCGGAACAACGCGTCATCCATAATGGTGCCAGACTGCCAGTGGTGGATGACGAGAGTGCCTGAAGTCACAAGCACGGCTCCCATTCACTCACGGCCAGCAAACGGGCATAGTCCACGGTATCGATTGACGTGTTTAAAAAGGTATTCCGTACGATACTTATTATCATAACAAGAGCAATTATAATAAAAAGAAGATAAAGCAGACCATGTTACTAAATAAAATACCAGAATATCCATTTTTTTTCTGAAACAAGATAAAAATAATACGCGTTGTTATCCTGAGCGTCTTTTATTTAATTATCAAAAACAGCACAATCTTAAATATATACACTCTTATTAATAATTCATCAACGAGGATAGTTTCTGTCTAGGTTGAGACAACAACACTTTTAATTATAATTTAACATGAAAAACACTGAAAGATAAATTCTATACATCTTTAGAAAACATTTAGTAACATACATTTCATTTTCTAACCAATTTAATCAAAATAAAGTGCACCCATACAATCTAGCCAAGTAAAGGATCTTAAGAAGGCCGAGATCTTTATTAAATATATTGCAAGGGCATGTATCCTTATCTCCTAGATAGGTTGTTGACAAGCATACCTATTACTTTAATACTTGTCTTGTACAAGCAAAGGTCGTGTAAGGGTTCGGTCAGTGACCCAGGATTTTCTCGCGTTATTAAAATCGCGTATTTCCATTTTTAAACAATGTCATAAGCGGAATTTTATTTTTTTAATAAAAGACAAGTATGTTTATGAGTTTTAAGAATAAGGTTATATTTATTTTATTTTCAATTAAAAATGTTCATGATTCATGAACAATATTGGCCAAGGAATTTTCTTTGTTCTTTTTGGTCAAGTTCTATAAAACCCTGGTTTTCATCATGTTTTCTTTTTCGATTTATAAAATGTACCGACTTCCATTTATAAAAGCTAAATGTAACGTGTTTTAGGAAGTAATTTAAGTATACTTATTCAATAGCTTACCAATTAAAGTTATTTTACTTAACAACCCATCAGTATTCAATCTTACTTTACAACTTTTAAGTTCATTTTATACTACGTAATTACTTGTTTATCGCCAATAAGCCCATAGTTTACGGTCTTCCGCCATGCCAGATAGCTATCACTTGATGAGATAATTTACTTACCAACTATCTCCTAGCCTAGCCTTTTCCCACCTATGTTGGGGTCGGCTTCCAGTCTAACCAGATGCAGCTGAATACCAGTATTTTACATGGAGCCACTGCCTATCTGACCTCCACAACCCAGTTAATACTGGGTAATACGATACCCCTTAGTAAGACTGGTTGTCTGACTTACGACCTTAATACATACCTTAAATAGGTACCTACTTACTGCATATTAAAAAGAACATGCTTAATTATTTAATTGCATGCTAAATAATTATTCATTAGGTAACTGTCGTTGCTTTATGAGCACGCTCTTCCTACCAACTACTAATTGCTTTTTTTTTTGATCCGGCTTTTCGTTTTGTTCATAAATAATGTGCTACTAAGTACCGCCTGAATTTCAGGTTAAAACATCTGACATTCCGTCGTAAACTCATATCTTGTTCACATTCGCACATAAACATTTATGTAACAAGAGTAACCGCTTTTTATTCGTACATAATTCGCGCCAGAAATGACAGCAATTCATTAGCCAGTAATAAAAAACTTGGCGAAAGTATAAAAATAGCATTAAAATGGTCGTTTCAAGTCGTGATTGTGATGATTTGATTACACAAATAAAAGCGATTGTACATACTACATATTTATGTGTTATGTACGTAAATAGCTTTGTTATTGTGTAACTGCAGTTTATTCTAATGATGCTATATTTTATAGTGTTAGTTGTTGTGTAATTTTGACTGCGAGTGTGTTTTGGCATCAACGCAAGGAGGTCCCTAGGTAAGATTTACTGTCAAAAGTTGTACAAGTTTCTACAATAAAGATTTTATGTTTATCAACTTTGTAATTTATACTAATCTATATCTTTTTACTAATATCATAAAGAGGTAAAATTTGTATGTAGGGGGTAATCTCTGGATCTACTGAACCGATTTTGAAAATTCTTTAACTAATAAGAAGCTACATTATCCCCGAGTGCCATAGGCTATATTTACAACGTGCCCGTGGGATAATTTCCGACCAAAACACAGCTAGCTAGGTAATAAAAAGGCTCCTAGATTGAAAGATACTTAGATAGAAAACTCTTTTTTACGTACTCAAGGTATAAAAAAATAAAGTATACTTTTTCCATATATGGTGCCACAATGGCCCAATGGGGCGGTCTTCGTCGTAGCAATTATGTAAGTACCTGCCTTAAAAATATTTAAACTGCCAAACGACTTTTTCTTTAACCAAGGCAGCTACCAGACCCAACAAAATTCGTTTAAACCTAAAACAACAAGCCAAACCGTCGCCTCAGGAGACTACAGAAATCTTTACCCATTTTGATCACAGAGTAATCCTCCAGTTTCATGATAGACGCCTAAACTAAGGCCGAGATAAACAAAACCCAATTTAAACATTAACGCTACAAACTTTTGGCACAAAATGCCCAACAGGTCTACCAAGGTTGATCAGTTTTCAAACTATTTAACATTCAACTCATAATCTTTCCGACACCTCGCAATCATTACATAACACGTACTTAATTTACCCATTGATGTACATTGCTTTTTATGTTGAATGTCCATTTCGGCATTGTCTTACAAACTCGCCGATGGTGCGTGAATATTGATGGTGGTATAAAGTCGCAAGTCGGTCAGTGTACCCGTTACCTGATTATGTAAGAGGTTGATTTGAATCAATGGAGCCGTCGCTGGATTCTAGTTCGTGATCGAAATTAGAATGATCTAAGATTAGTGGCTGATTATGGAGAAATGTTGACTTTGTTTTGTGTTCAAGTTACGGATACAACAGACGGTTAAATGATAAGCAAGGCTTGTTAAGAAAGAGCTTGAAGAAACTAAGACAAATTGAGTAAGCATAACTTGATCTAGTGGCAGTTATCTGTTTCTACTGTATTTCTCTCAATTAAGTAAAATAAACTTCGTGAAAAGCTCCCTTGGCAATAGGTCGTATTTTTGTAAACAACTTTGGTAGTTGTTTACAAAAATACGACACCATTTAACATGCCATGCACTTATAAGTAAACATTTACCGTTATGTCAGTTTATAAAACACACGCCAGTTAACGACCGACAAAACCAAATGACATCACAATCACAATACTTGAATACAAAGTACTTAAAACTGTTGTACGAAAATATTATGGCGCGTTTTCAAAAACGGAACATATGCGGCCATCTTGCTTTTTCAATACAATTTTACGAAACATTTCTAAAGTGTTTACTAACAACGCTAACCTGTGTAAGTCATTAAATTCGGAAAGATCCTTGTAGAATACTTACTCATACAAACTCATGCCTTTTTCCGATGTGGATAGGCAGAAACTACATAATGCCACCAGCTACGATCCTCCATCCTTGTATTCACTGTAATAAATATCTTCACATTCACTAAAAATGTTGCGAGAGCGCCATTTGATTCCAACCGTGAAATAACTCGATCGACTGTTTCGTACGTTTCACTATACATTATTTATTAGACAGCGTAACGTGAAGATACACATACACACACACACACACACAAACAAACACACACATGTAATCATTGTCACATATGCTCATAAATGGACTTGGGTAGGTACAGTCGAGAGAAGAGTTAGGTGTGCAAGCACGAGTCAAACCCCTTTGCATTGAACATTTTGATTAATTCAAACATTTTCTGTTAATTTTTCTAAGAAATAAATAACCAAAATAATTGCACTGACAAATTTCTAAATACTCTCAGACAAGCACAAATACAAATTACATGTAATTAACACAAAACCTTCATTTGCAATCGGATAAAAAGCCGCTTAGCATAAAGCATTAA
Source organism: Eugnorisma glareosa (assembly GCA_947578425.1). Taxonomy (NCBI): domain Eukaryota; kingdom Metazoa; phylum Arthropoda; class Insecta; order Lepidoptera; family Noctuidae; genus Eugnorisma; species Eugnorisma glareosa. The sequence continues at coordinate 19,319,421 of OX387959.1, forward strand.
TGTATTCTGTTTTATTGACTGTACAATGTATGCGTGCATGAAACTGACCATGTAGAAAATCATTACACCATTATATTTGTATGCGAATCCCGACTACGTATTTGGTATAGAGGTCTAAATAGCGGGTCAGTGTATGGCAGAAATGAGAATACGCTTCCTGAATCATCTTGATTAATTTAGGTGAAACAGCGATAGGTACTTGAAAAAAATATATTTCATATCGACTGCGAATTGGATAAAATTTAGAGGACTTTCAAGTATTATTCGTAAGTTCTTATAACTGAGAAGCATTTCCCGGTAGGTGCGTGATTAATTAGAAGTCTTTAATTAGTGGGTATCACGAGGCCAATTTATTATAATGATTTACGGTTTTTCTCTGATTGCATTGACCGTATGATTTCAGACCACTTTCATCAAGTAAGTATTTTCAAGCATACGTTCACTAAATAATAAAATGATCGCAACGTAATATATTTTCCAGTTGAAATAAATAGAAACATCGAAATTTCAAAATGTATATTTTTTGTTTACAGAAAACATAATTAACCAGGTACAGGTGCAGGTACTCCAATAGCAGTTTACAAAGCCTAAGTCCTTTTTCATGAAAATAATATTCTGAAATTAAAATTGTTGAAATGGAAACAAGAAAATCTCGGTTTTATGAAATTAAATTCGCATTTTACACACAGTCTAGTCTGCAAATAAATAAAAGTACAAAACATTTTAAAACTCTAAACTCGAATTGGTTAATAATTTCCACACTAATCTTCAGAACATGCAAATTAAAAACTAAACAAAGACATTTTCCAGAAAAATATAGTACTTAGGTATAAACCGATGATAGTACGTAATAAGAAAAACCGTGTAGCTCTAACGAGGAGAGGGCTTCTTAGGCAATCGATTGCCGGGTTAGTCAAAGCAAACTCTTGCCAAGTTTCAAACACAGAGGCCAAGTTTAAAATAACATTCTATTGACAGATACACCCTTCAGATTATTGCTTGGACGAGCCGACAAGCTGCCAAGCCGTGCCAAGTCAGCGCACAAAAGTGCCTTTGAGGTCCACCCCGCGAAAATTCCTTTAACAGATAGTCAGTGTAGTGGAAAATATCGAGATATCTAGACGTTTATCGATAAACTGAAATGCACTTGACATTAAAGATGAAAATGATTTTGTTTGAAGGGTCAAATCGAGGTTTTGATGTAGGATTTTTATGTCTTCTACTGAATCAAAACCCAAACCGCAAGGTCTGTACTTTCGTAAAATTTTGCAGAAATTGTTTGCTGAAAAGCGAGCACTCAGGAATTTTTAAAAATGAAGTACGAATCGAATAATTTTGCCAATGAGAAATCCCATTGGACAACGGTTTAGGAAAGCATAAATAAGTACATGTGAACGTAAATCATGCACAGAACTAAGTTATTCAAAATTTGTTGACAATAGTTACAAACAGAATAGATTATAAAGTATAGTAATAATCATGTTTAAAAGTTCGTAATCAAATTGTGTCTCAGTTGTATGACTGAATGAACAATTAAAATTCAAATTAAATTAAACTGTTAAGAAATACAAAAAACTTCATATTAAGAACATTTTGGAGGAAAACAGTGTAAGCAAGCACGACGATTAATGCTAGTTTCTAAAATAGAAGCTATATAATTATTACCTTTTTACTGAAAATTCCATTAAGTGGGTAGTTCAAACAAAAAAGTATCGACACTTTCACAACACTAGCAAAAGCCTGACGTTTATTTTTAAATATAATAACATGGCCAGTCCATACTGGCTTCATTTAAGGACGAGGTTGAAATCGACGCTTTTATCAAAAGCTTCAATAATTAATACCTTGTCTGAACTAAGATTAATTTGAGTAAAGCTGCTGATGACTCGTATATTTACTTAACTATATTTAAAATCTCGACTATAGCTGCGTTTAAAAAAAATACATACATACATAAATTCACGCTTTTTTCCCATCATGTGTATATGCAGAAATCACAGAACGCCACCTGCTACGATCCTCACATACTCCTTTTGCCTCGTCCACGTCCATATATCTGGTCATACACGCACCGATTGCGAGTAGGTACTACGCACCTGACCTTTCTGAAGAACCTCACCAATAAGGTGTTGCAGGTTTTTTTTAAAATCCTACTTAAATACGTAGGTTTCAAACTACACATAAATAATGTATCACGGTCATTCACGGTGATGGTCTAACTATGGCAGACGGTGGACTAAATGAATAAAACCGTTTCGTTTGTTTTAGCCAAACATCGTTAACAGTGAGCAATCGTTTTCTTATTTTTAATACCTACCTTATTATAGAAATATCTTAGTTCATTCATTCACTAACAGTTAACGCACCGTCACAAGATTTAATTAAATAATAACGGTGGTTATTTAAATTATATTAACAAGGATAAAAAAAAACATACCCTCCTGTGCGGAACTAGATTTCTGTTCATTTAAAAGTTCGCCGCTTTTGTATGTAGTTTTTTTTTAGCTGGCTAAATGGTGAGGTACTAATGGGTACATCTTTATGTTATGTCCTGTTGCCTGTAGTAGAGAAAACGAACTATCTTCAACAATTAATTATTATTTCAAGCAACGACCGAAAAACATACAAATTCTACCGCGAAAAAATTGTATTTTTTTGCAATACTCCTAAAGCCCTTTAAAGTTTCAAACTAGTTGCACAACTACCTGATTTTTAAACAGAAATGTAGGGCATTAATGTTTTACCTGTTTTACCTGGAAGTTAAACATATAATTTATTCCCAATAATATTCAGATAACTCAGTCAATCAGGCTCCGTATCAGGTTATATATGCATGATGAATTTTTAATATTTACATTGAGCATTTATCAATATTATGTTATGCAGAAATTATGTAGCGAATTATTAATTAAAATCCTCGTTTCATTCATCAATTAAATGGAGCTTTACGAACGTTTGATAGGTTTAAACAGGGTATCAATTATGATATTCAAATATGTATTTATTTGAACAGCGGAGGGTTTGTTGTCTTTTTTTCCTTTATTATTTATGATCGTTTAAAGAATGAGCCACAAATCAATCACGAATTTGGTGTTTAACAAAGTGTAAACGGACCCTTTTTTTTTGGGATGGCATATCATCAAATAACCCCTCCCGCTCTGGGCTGAGCAGGAGGGAGTGTCAGACTTTAACTGACTAAAACCCATCCATGTTCCTTCCTTTGCCCTTTGTGTTCCAGGGCCGCGGTATCTCTTTCGAACAGTCCCGCAACCCTGGCAGGCATCATAAAGATGTCAACCAAATATTCTATACATCAAACTAAGTAACCCTACGCAAAAATTATTGTCGGGAAACGATTTTTTTTTTTGGGTGAAAATCAGGTTTTACGGTAGGACTCAATGTAACGAACTAAAAACATTGTGCTAATGGGTGCATTGAATAGTACAGGAGGTATTTAAAGTATAGTTACAACATTACAAACTTGTATTAGAAAACAACCTTGTGAAAAAATTGGATAAAACTTTGACCCCCAATATCTCCGTAACTAGAAGGTTCCCAGGTATGGTCTAGAACAAAAAAATTGGTCGCAATGAAAACAAGTGCCTTTCGGCTTCGTTAAGGGTATTTTTACACCCAGTATAGTACTTTATATCAAAATGTTCACATGTTTTGATTACCTATCCGAAGCAGTTTACAGGCAAAGAAAATCCTAATATTTAGAATCTACCATAGTGACAGGTGGGTTTTTTTTTTTAGATCCTAATTTTTAGAACCTACCCAGGTTCGGATATTAGGATTTTAGTATTAAGTATTTTAATATTAAGATTATAATATTCTTGAATATTTAAAAAGAGACCACTTAGTTAAATCGACTGAAACTAATCCAGTGGAAGGTTTAATTAAAATCTTAAGCTCAATTAGTTTTATTAATCTTATAAATATCTTTATGGTTACCCTTTCACATTAAACCTTTCAGTTAATCTGAAAGGCTTACTGCCAATTTTGACAGCGGATTAAATCTGTAAATAAGTGGGTAATCCCGAATGGTATCCGTCTAAATGATCTCCTTTAGTTTATTCCTTGTTTCAAAGATACTCTAGTAGGCTTTCATCATCATCATCATATCAACCCGGAATCACCCACTGCTGGCAATAGGACTCCCCTTTTTTCTGCCACACTTCCAGGTTCCGTGCGTCCCTTATCCAGGTGTTTCCCGGGACTTTGACGATACCGTCGACCCAACGAGCTTTAGGACGGCCCTGGTTTCTTTGGCTTAAAAAGCTTTACTTTGCGTAAATGCACCCACGCACGCATGCATGCACGTCATGTCCCTGCGACAAATAAATATATTTTCTTTCTTTTCTTTTTTTTCTTTTTTTTCTTTCTTTTCTTTCTTTTCTTTCTTTTCTTTCTTTTCTTTCTTTAAATTATTACAACATCACTCAGTCTCAAAACGCTGATGGATAATATCGTGAGGAAACCGACACGACCTATAACGTAAAATTCAAAGGCATGTGACGTCTACCAACCCCACTGGACCCGTATGGTGGATTATTTATATACCACTACCTCTCATAAAGAGGAGACCTGTCCCAGCAGCGGGATCATTATAATCATCATCATCATCTGCCTAGCCTTTTTCCCAACTATGTTAGGGTCGGCTTCCAGTCTAACCGGATGCGGTGGAATACCAGTATTTTACATGGAGCGACTGCCTATCTGACCTCCACAACCCAGTTAGTACTGGGCAATACTATATCCCTTGGTAAGACTGGTGGTCAGACTTTCGGGTCACTGACTACCTGTAACGACTGTCAAAGGTCTACAAATGACAGCCGGGACCAACGGCTTAACGTGCTTTCCGAGGCACGGAGGAAACTTAGTATGTAATGGGTGGTCAGTCACCCATCGACAGACCAACCTAGGCAAGCACGGCAAGCGGCGTCATTATAGTATAATATGAGAATCTTATGGCCCAAAAAACTACACAGCCACGTCGTTCATCAAGTTCATTTAATTCACGACGTAGCAACACCAGCAACTTCGTCAGTGCAGGCGCACTGCATGCATACTACTATGTAGGTAGAGAAACTATACATGAATATGTATGCATTTATACAATGGTAACCACCTTACAAACCTGTCTATCTGGATTCTAAGGCCGAACTTATAACCTAGACAAGAATGTATGATAATGAGGCTTTAATGTAACAAATAAATAAAAAGGCACACGTACACACCCAGGTGATAAAACAATAAGTAAATGTAACTCTCCTTCTTTTGAGCAGTCGTCTAAAAAGATTTATGGACACCACCAGGGAAGCAGGGAACTCATATTATCTAAACATCCGGGTTCCATAGCCGTCTTGGAATCACGTTCCAGTCTAACCGGATGTAACGGAATAGGTACCAGCATTTTACATGCATCACAATCAACAAATTTTATTTCGCACATAGGAACATAAGAAACTCCGAAACGACCGAACCGTGCACATCAGGGTTCGGATTGGTCGTTTCCTATGGAGATTATCCTGCAAAAAAATTGCATTGTTAAACGTTTTGGTTATAACAATGTTTGAATGTTACAGAGTCAATACTTAAGTCAGCTTATCTATAAAATGAGGTGAAAAGCACAAAGGATTATACCCGGCAGTGGGCCGAAAACATGCAATGATGGTAATGATGATCCAAGCATGAATTAAGAACTCGACTTGATGATCTGTGTTATGCTTCTGCGTTAGAGATGCAAAACAAAAACGCGTTCGGTCATTGATCCCAATCGCGCTGGTGTACGCGTAGGAACTACCAATCTTTAGGTAGTATCTTATTTACATCTTATTAAAAGAATCTCAACAGATTACCTACCTACGATACATGAAAAACAAGTCCTGATCTACGTTCACTGACTCGTGTCTCGCGCCGTGGTACGTGTTTTGGGTAGCATTTTCTAAATTTTTCAAAAACCCAATATTGGATATATATAGTCTACTTGCTCCTCGCTAGATTTATCAAATGAATCGAGAATCTCGCCAATATTTGCTGTAAACTTCGTGTCATCCGCAGCTCAAAGCACTAGCGAAACGATTTCAGTCCTTATACAGTCTCAACCAACGATCCTCGGAAAATTCCGTTAACCCAATAACTAAGTATGAACACATCAAACTAAGTGCCCAATCAAACCGTATCTTAGGTTTTAACCATTTTCTCGGAATAAGTCCGGCCGCATACTTCACGACAACTCGCCAAATTCGGACGACGCCGTACGATCTCTTGCGTAATTCGCGCTAATTGTGTGCTTTCACCGCAGCCTGCGAACCCGCCATCTTGCGACAACGCGTCATTTTTTGTCGAGGTCGGGGGAATATCTACTGATGCAACGATCGCGTGCGAATCGCATGTGCGACTGTGTTACGACAATGTGAACCTATCCGAATGATGTAACGATGCTTTTTATTGTTTGAGTGTGATGAATGAGTGATTTTGTATGGTTTAGTGGCGTTTATGTATGTAGCAATTGTTCTCGTAAATATTAATTTGATGTGTGTTGAAAATATGCAGGTCAGTAGTTATGATTTGTTTTAGCATGTTGTACAAAGATATAAGTACTTACTTGGATTGCTAGCAGGGCTATTACAATAGTTAAACTTATAGTTTGTTGACAAACTTACGAATATAGTATTTTGGAACTCATGTTTTTACGAAAAAAATCCTATCTCCAATAGTTACAATAGTAGTTATTTCTCGCGAAAATTGCTTAACCCTTCGTGTGCCGGAACGTGGATCCACGCGAGACACAATAGGTTTTTAATTGTGTTTATATACTCGGCATACGAAGGGTTAAAGTAAACATATTGGTCATGATGACTGTACAATACAGAATAGATTATTTTATTAATGTAACATGTTTCACTTACTGACCTCCGAGCTTTTCACAACAAAAGCAGTTTTTGATTTACAAGTTTTGAAGAGGCTACTGGCAAGTTAGTCAGAAAAGTGAAAAGCTGTCACCGGCTAGGTTTTCCGAGATATTTTTAATAGTCTCAACTCTGCAACAAAATGGACATTAACTTCACTCAAAAGGAATAGTTCACTGCGGTTTCCTTATAAGTATAAACATACACATACACATAATATACTATCATAATATAGGTTTACAAATATAACATAACACCACAAGTACATACCAGTTTCACATAACCTGTGTTTTGACAAACATTCTAAAAGGATGACTCATTATAATTATCACCTATTTCAGTATCTTTATTATCCATACTAGCTGTTGCTGGGGGCTTCGCTCGCATTTTGGTCTGAAATTATCCCACGGGCACGTTGTAAAAATAGCATATGGCACTCGGGGATAATGTAGCTTCCTATTAGTTAAAGAATTTGCGATATCGGTTCTGTAGATCCAGAGATTACCCCCTACATACAAACTTACAAATTTTACCCCTTTATAATATTAGTATAGTTAAAGATAAATTAAATATAGTATTTTAAGTACTTGCATAGACGCAACCTCGTCGCCAGGATTATCCACCAGCAACTTGCTTTGAAGTACAGCCTTGTGAAATCAGAAGTGCCATACTATAAGTATGCGCCCGACCCAGTTCTCGAGAATGGTAATATCACGTTGTATTGGGATCGATCTATCGTCACTGACACGCCTATTGTTGCCAATAAGCCTGATATTGTGGTGATAGATCGATTGGAGCGTCGCGCAATTATTGTTGATATAACGGTCCCGCATGACGAGAACCTCGTGAATGCAGAGAAAGATAAGCAGTTCAAGTATCTAGATCTGGCTCGTGAGGTTGTCGACATGTGGGAAGTGAGTACAGCAGTCATTGTGCCGATAGTCGTGTCGGCCAATGGCTTAATAGCCAATAGCCTAGAACAACATCTGCGGATGCTCTCGCTTGGCAGCTGGATCAAGGGCTTAATTCAGAAAGCAGTACTTCTGGACACGGCGTGTATTGTTAGGAGGTTCGTCTCTCAAGAGCCCTGACCCCGATGGTCAGGGCTCGGACCCTGTTCCCGATGCCGGTGGGCTCCTATTTTTTATATTTTTAAATGTTTTTAATATTTTTTTATATTAGAATATTTAAAAATGTAAATAATATGTAGTTTAATGAATAAAGGAGAATTAAATATAAACTTACGCAATGCAGACTAACATAGGTAACTAATGAGTTGCATAGATGCAGTTTTCTAGACACATTCTAGACCAGAGTGAGTGTTAGTACTTTCTATTTTGTTTTAGCATCCAGTTACGAATGATTCATGCTTACTTACTTTTTATTTACCTAGTTTGATGTTAGTTTCACTTAAGTGAATGGACTGATGCATTCAGTATATATATGTATCTACGGTATATTATTGTGTATATTTTCCTTAAGAGCGGCCAACCCGTTATACTTTTCATACAAACGCTCGTACGTGATTATGCCGTTGTTACACATCTATCTTTGATTTTTTTAACTAATACGTATTTTATGCACTATATCTAGGTTTCTATGGTAGCCAAAAATTAAAAAAAGTAGAAACAAATTCAGTGTAGGCCTCCAAAAATTGCTGTTTTGTACAAATTTTACCTGAACTTTGGCCGTTCATAATGTACTGATAAACTGTAAAAATATAGAAAACATCCTGATAGAAACCTTGCACATGTAATGGAGATTCTTAATGACAAATATTTATTTCACACACTTGTAAGGCTTATTCAAAAACACGCATTTCCTGGAACAAGTTTAAGAAATTTTCGAACACTATTTTTCGTTCAATGTCATTGCGTTAGGCGGTATGAGGCGCGTGGGAGACGAGTTGTTCGGGATTGAGGCGGGGTAAGACGGGGGAGTTGAAAGAAAATCGCCGCTGTGGCTCTGGATGAAACAACAAGCTTTTGACCATGTTCGCGTTGACGATAGACGCGCCGGGAAGGGCCCTCTTAAGAGTTGAGTGCTGATTTTCGTACCTAATTCTAAATCAGTTATTAAATAACCAGGTCCGGGTCGAGGAGGAGAGGTCGAGGTCCCGGGTTTGATTCCCGGGTCGGGCAAAGTGTGGGTTTTTCCATCAGGAATTTCTCAGTAGCCGCCACGGAGTCTGGATTCGTGCCCGGCTGATGACAATAGGCTCGCCCCCTATTACATGGGTCATAACAAAACTGGCGAAATGTGGGTGTACTATTAAGTACCTACACCTCTGCCTAACCGTTTGGGCATTACAGGCGTGATGCTATGTTTTGTTATTAAACAACCACTTGTTTACCTACAATTATTTTCACTATACCAATATTCAGTACATTAAAAGGTTCCTAGTCAAGTATTCAGTATTAAGCCAGTTTGATTGAAAGTGAAAACCCGATCTTGATTTTATAACCAGACTAGCCGTTGCCCGCGGCTTCGCTCGCGTTTTGGTCGGAAGTTATCCCACGGGCACGTTGTAAATATAACCTATAGCACTCGGGGATAATGTAGCTTCCTATTAGCGAAAGAATTTTCAAAATCGGTTTAGCAGATCCAGAGATTACCCCCTACATACAAACTTACAAACAAATTTTACCTCTTTATAATATTAGTATAGATTCATCCATCAGGTTGGTTGTCTATTATTTTACGTTGGACCGACACCCTTTGTTGACAGACCAAAATAATTCGACCTTTTATCAATTTTCCTTAAATTGACCTTCATTAGTCCGAACATCGTTTGAAGCCATGCAATGGAAAGTCAACCGTTTCTTTAAGAAAATGTAAATACCATTCCCGTTGACCCCACCAGTGGGGCCACGGGCGGTGGGGTCAACAGGAATACACCCAATTTTGCTATTAAACCGATCCGCTTGTATTATGCTTTTCAATCAAACGAACTTTTTATGACAACAGTTGTTTATAGGGTAGTGGAAAATTAAAGATTCGAATTAATTTGATTTCAATAACACTACGAACATATTTGCTTTCGACTACTTGTTTTTAAGCCTTTGAAGTTATTTTATGTACCTAATCCAAAAATAGTATTAGAACAAAGTCGGTTTCCGTGTCAGTCTATATGACCGCGTTGTTCTTCGAAGCTGGGCATGGATGTTGATGAGGTTTTCACCATTATTTAGTAATGAATATGTTTTATGCATGTAATCCTCATCCGCAAATTTCACAATCAAAAAAACGTTTGCTGTAAGAAAACCCAATTCTGGGTTAAGCTCGCCGTTGTACATAAGTTATATATTGTAATTTTGTATGTCCTACTTTTAAATCAAGTGTGTGCAATACAGATTAAGAATCTTCTGGAACAAAATCTCCACTATAAACTAAAATTTTTATCTATCTTCTTCATGCTCGGCTATGAAGATTATGGATGAAAAAAGATTGCATGTAGAGATGGTTGTCTGGTGTGACAAGAATGGATAAAGTAAGGAATCGCCAAAATTTAAAAGGGAATCAACTGTCTTGGTATTGTGACGAGGAGGGACGAATCACATGTGACTAAAAGAGTGATTTATATAAAATGTTGATGGATGGAGAGGGAGAGGAAGAAAAAGGAAACGATGGATGGATTGCGTGAGGAATGACATGAAAGAGAAAGGAGTAAATGTTAGCGTGACGGTTGACAGAGGAGGATGCTACAAAAAAATGTGTTGCGCCGACCCCTAGTAACATGGACTAGGGTAGGAAGATGATTATATCGTACGAAATCTACATGTTATGTATAATGGTAAAAACCGGGCGAAGTCGGGACGGGTCGCTAGCTTTATAAAGGATGTAACAAGACCATTAACGAAGCCGAGAGGCACTTGTTCTCTCCCTGTCATTGCGATAATTCTAGTTACGAAGATATTTGGGGTCAAAGTTACAACTTTTTCAGAACTTTTTTTTTTTTAATACATGTTTTTAATGTAAGATTTTTACTTTGAACACCTCCAAGACCCCCGTACAATCCATCCATCAGGACAATGTTTTGAGTGCGTTACATTGAGTCCTACCGTAAAACGTGATTTTTCACACAAAAAAAGTTTCCCAGCAATAATTTTTGCGTAAAGTTACTTAGTTTGATGTTCAGAATGCTTAGTTGACGGCTTCGCTAAGGGTCTTGTTACACCCAGTATCCCTAAAGTAATTAAATCTGAATTGTAGAAAGTAAGTAATAATTAAGTGGGTTAAAAGTTTATTCCTTTAGATCTGCAGAATTCATTTGATTGGCTTCTTTATTAATTATATTTGCACTTTTAAAATGTTAGACTAGCTCATCATTCTCTTGCCCTTAACCCGAATCATTTGAGGTCTGCGCAGCATATCTTCTACTTTCATACTTCTCTATTACTCGACATCTCATCAGACGCCTCCTTTCTTGCCATGTCATTCTTTATACAGTCCATCCATCGTATATATTCTGGTCTTCCTTTACTCTTATAGCCATTCACAGAACTTCCTCACGACGTTTTCCTCCTTCCTCCACATCAACCTCACACAACTAGTTGGATTCAGGAACTAAACTACCTGGAAACTGAAAAAATCCTAGCTGTCTCGGTGTAGTTCATTATTTGAGTAAATTTTATAAGAAAATTATTTATTAAATTAACTATATTATTATATTATTAAAATTAACAACAAAGTCAACGAGTGCTCTGCATTTTTCTTCAAGAAATAAATTTCAAAAATGGAATACGTGGATGTATTGACATTAATATGTCTACTGTCTATGTGAGTCTAGGTAATAAATAGCTCGTAATACCTGATGCCCACTAAGGTAAGAATATTTTTAGTTTTAAAATCGACGCATTTACGTCACGTTGACGTGATCTGTTTATCCGTGATCATGGTGCTTGCAACAGCGCCGAAATATCGGGAACTCAGAACAAACAGTAAACATGGTAAATGTCCCGTAGATATATAAATATATATAATATGTTAATGATAAAAATACTCGTTTCACATTATCATATTTTAAACATTTTATTCAAATCTATGGATGATACTGACGGAGCTTGTTGCAAACAATTTAACTAAAATGCTCTATGAAAATTGTATTTTCGATTCAAAAACCGACCAACTGCTAGTCGGACTCGCGCACGAACGGTTCTGTACTATTATCTTAAAAGAATATATCATAATTGGCGTCAACGACACCCTTTAATTTTCAACTTTTTTTTTGGTATTTTTCCTTTATTTGTGCCGTAATACTAGGATTCTAGGTCAACGGGAGCTACCATATAGGTTTTCGACTCAAAACCTATAGGGTACTTCCGGTTGACCTAGAATTTTGGTTAAAAGCAAGGCTTTACAGCCAGGGGCGTGCCGTCCATAGAGGCAATTAGGCCTAGCCTACCCTACCATTCCTACCAACAACGCAACAAATGCATTTATTATAACTATATTAATCAAAAATAAAAAAATAAAACGCCTGTTATAATACTTAAAGCAACTTGTCGCGGCCGTGTGTGTATTACGACGCTCGCTCCCGGCCGTCTAGGCAAGGCCCCAGCCGGCCTAATTTCCATTGATAAATTTAAGCACACTGATAAGTATTTTCGTGTATATACACGGAAATACGAACGGCACACATAGTAAATAGGGGCGTAAACTCCTGCGAGTGTAGCTGGCTAGCTGGCCACTGATTGGCTGCCCCACAAAGTATTATCCGGCTAAAACGGTATGCGGTGATGCAATTATATTTGGTAGTGTTTTTTTCATTGACAAAATAACAATTGTATTTTTCTTAGAAGCCATATTTGTTTCATGTGACAATCAAAGGAGGTGTTTTTTTTTCGGCCCAAACATGTACCGAGGTACAAATTACTATTTAAATTCTTTCCAATACATTGTGTTATTAGCAGTATTTTAAATCCTTCAATATTCGATAGATTAAAAAATAAAAGAATATGAAAAAACACTACCTCGAATCATATCTGCGTTCGAAGAAACGTTCTTAACAGCGCTGGCGGCTGTCAAACTATTCCATCTGTCAAAATATTAAACTCTTTCGAGATCGGTCGATCGATCGATCGTCTGACAAGGGCTAAAATAATCTGAATGACAATATTGTCACCAACAACAACAAAAGGAATAAGATAGTAAATTATCGGCCCTGGAGCACTGTCTTTTGGCCAGTAGCTAACCAAACGCAAAAAATAATCTGAAATGTGAAATAAATGTATTTTTTAAATTCTTGATCTTATAATGTTTCACAAGAAAGTGCCGGGAAAATGAACCTATCTTTAATACAAAACTAAATTCAAAATAGTATATTTTTAGTTTTTCATACGTGTTTAAATGAAGTAACGAAACGCATCATCGGAGAAATGAATTACGAGATTGCCAGATTAAAATTCTTGGGTTGCAAGTTTAAGCATCTTTGATCGACAATTTCAGGTGGTACAAATGCATTAATAAATCCAATATATATTTTTTCAGAATCTGCGATTTTTTTCCTATAAATTCGTACCTTTATTGTTAAGGTACATTGTTTGGCCACAATTGTATGGGGGAAAAAACACCTCCTTTATTTCGTGATCTTGAATGTTTTGATTATTATAATATCTGACGGTTGTAATTCGTTTTGAAACGTACAGTAGTGTAAATATTATTTGTTGTATTTGTTTATTTACTTAGAAATGGTGTTCTGTTGTGAAGTTTGCGCTGATAATGTGTTTGTCAGAAGTTAAAAACAATAAGTATTCACGATTGTTTCATGTTAAGATTCAAGTTGTGTCTAAAGGAAAATGTGTAGTTACCCGAATTACGAGAATTAACCCAAAATTCATCTCGTACTCGGTATTTCAAATGAATCTTTCTTCTGTTTGCATTGTCAGAAAATCGTGATTTGAACCTTGATTAATGTGGTGAGTTCTTTTATTTATAACTTTGGTTTTTACAGGCTTATTTTCAATGTTTGTTTTTCAAATATTCCGGTCAGACGCTCAAAATTGGGTACGGAACGAAAACTAAACTATTTTTTTTTGTTTACAGCGCCCTCTGTTTTATTTTTTAGGTTTTTTTGTAACGAAGCGACATCCTTCGTTCTTGTATTGACAGAATACCATTGAAATTCTTTATATTTAAGCTAGATGGCGTTGTTTTCTCATACGCTTACTAAAAAGACGACGAAGAAGACTAGAAGACAGATGCGGGGGCCTGGGAGGGTTAGTGAATATATCAATAGATGTGACTACTTTGAGGGTCATCCTAAGTAGAGCGACGCTGTGATGTTGCGAGTTTTTTTGTTTTTGCTTGGCCTGCCCGCCTTCGGGAAGCACTGCACGCCACTGTTTACAGCACAAGTAAAGGAAAAATTCCAAAAAATAAAAAAAGTTAAAAATTAAGATAAATTTTGGTACTTAGGTACAATTTTCGCAAAAATCTAAATTTGCCCATATCTTTTTATCGTGTTGACTCAGGACCTTGATTTTTATACACCTAATATGGACTATGGACCTCAGTATCTGGTAAAATTCAACTTGCTAATAGGTCCACCGGTTACTGAGAAAATCGGTGGTGACACACGGACAGACAGACGGATAGACGGACAAGAGAGTGATCTTGTAAGGGTTCCTTTGTTTACCTTTTGAGGTACGAAACCCTAAAACTCGGCGTATTTACGATACGTTTACATCGCGCGCTTGTGATTGGGCCTCCGTATGCCAAATTGGCTGAAAGCAACCGTCGCAGTTCATTTAGGAGCACTATAGAAGCTGTCACAGGAATGCTATTACCCAGTCTGACATTAGGTATTTAGGTATGTACATCGTTTCATTACATAGACTGTTGTGTGTTGTCTAAGTATACAAGGAGACGTAATTGGACCGTAGTAGCGTGGTCATTTACCTACCTACTTATAAAGTTTTCTTCACCTGGGCCTGTTGACTTGGGTTTGGTATACGGTTTACGGTACGGTTTAAGAAATTAATTTCGCTCAAAAAGAATACATACACAATTAATTCACTTCTATGAGGAAAAACATAATAATTAAGTTACTATAAACGACGGTTGCGCTTAGTAGTAGTAATAAACTAAAATGAAGTTATTGTAAAAAATGGCAAAGACTTACAATTTATAAAATTATTTAGGTGATGTTTTAGTAGTATTTTAAAAGTTGGAAGTGATGTCGATTCCTGGATTACTTTAGGTATAGAGTTATAGAGTTCAGCCCCCACATATAAGACAGTCTTTCTACCGTAGTATGTCATCGGTGCTCTTAATATTATATGGCTAGCCTGCCTCGTAATGCGCTTTTGAATTTGCATTATTTTTGTTAATAGCTATAGACAGAATTAACTGTTGACAGTAGTAGAATACAATATTCGTTTATTGTTTAGGTATTAGACACACCCATTACATACCGACTTTCCTCCGTGAATCGAAAACACGTTATGTCGTTGTAGTCCAGTAACCTTGTCGCCTGAAAGTACAGGGTAGTTTGCATCAAATCCGATAGTTCTCATTTTTTGAGACCTGTTTAGATGTTGGCCCAATGAATAATCCAAGTTTATGGCCTAGAGCGCCGAACGCAACCTTGTCCAAAATCGAAAAAATCGCTCTTCTTGTTTTGTCAAAAATCTTGCTTATGCGTATGAAGTTTCATTGAAATCGGTTCAGTCATTTCGAAAAATAAGGACTTGAAAGTTGGTATGAAATGACGTAAGTCGTAAACGCTCTTAAGGAAAAGAAATGTAAACCAAGCTCAATGTTTTCTTAGGTACAGAAAAAAAAATTTACGTCTACAAAAAAATGGTAATCAGTTTGATGGTATTTTTAAAAACCCTTTAGAATACTGTTTAGGGAAAACAGGAAGCATTTTAGGACATTTTAACTTTGTAATCTTTCAGAGAATGTTTTAAATCCAGGGTCTAGCCAAACGACTAAGTCTGCCCCCACTAACGACCTGGTTACAAAATGAAATACAATACACAAACTCACGACTTTTTCCATTGGGTAGGCAGAAAGCAGAAAGCCAGTAACTATAATCTGGGGGCCTAAAATGGAAGCTTTATCAGAATCATAATATGACACGTTCAAAATTTAAAACTCTTAAAATGGACTTTGTGGTCATAACCATAAAGACCATTTTAAGAACTTAATTTTTTTAACGTGATTCGTATTATGATTCTGATAAAGTGGCTATTTTAGGCCCCCTGTTACCTGCTAGGTTTTGTCCACGTTCATACTCGAGGCCTATTTTCTTGTTGCGGGACTGTTCGAAAGAGATACCGCGGCCCTGGAACCCAAAGAATTGAACGTAAGATGAATGAATGAGAGGTGGGAGTGTGAAAAGGGGGGCAAAGTATTTAATGAGCCAAAATAAACGAAGATATCCTGAGAAAGAAAGAAAAAATATTTATTTGTCGCAGGGACATGACGTGCATCGTAAAAATGATAAAAAAAAAAAAAAAAAAACAAAAGAAAAATAACAATAAACATACAAAGCATTAATTAAAAAAAAAAAAAGAAGAAGGCACGTCGTGACTGCGACAAGCAGGTTACCACTCAGCATGATGCTGTGCTATGGGGGACCCACAGCACAGCGCTGGTTTTCATTGGTCACCCGTGAAAAAACGTACGGAAGCCAAGACAGCATAAATAAATTTTACATGAATAAGAAAATCAAAATAAACAGTACTTGGGTTATAATAATAAAACAACTACCTAGAAATATACAACTATGTGTGTAGGCTAAACAAAATGCATAAATACAGAATGAAGGCGTGTTTTTTGTCTCGCTCCCACCACGCGCGCGCGCTGCCGATGCCGGTCAAACGACTTCGTCTGTCGTCATACTACGCATTTCTCCTCTGCGCTTGTTAGCGTGATGAAGAAAGAAAGTGAGAAAGTATTTCTGTCATCACGCCCCTCTCCTACGTGCATCTGGGGGGCTAAAATGGCCGCTTTAGCACAATCATAATAGAATAATATGAATTACATTACAATTCGTAAAATGCTCACAACTTGAAAATTCATAATATTATCATTAACACTAGAAACGGCATATTTACCATGTTTACTGATGATTTTGAGTTCCCGATATTTCGGCACTGTTGCAAGCACCATGATCAAATCAAATCAAATCAAATCAAAGCATTTATTTCAAGTAGGCCAGTTACAGGCACTTTTGAATTGTCGAAACAAAGATAACAATTAAATGTAGCTACAGTCCCAGTCACAAGGCATAAAAACTGTGAAAGTACTGTAGTTGCCCATTCCCTATCGTAGATCTCTATGGAGAAGAACGGGCAAGAAACTCCATGGACACTCTTTTAAATCAGCAAATTGTTACAAAATCTTGGTTACATCATTCATGTTGAGATGGTACACTATGTGAGAACGATGTAGCAAGATGTGCACATTAAAAGTGTCCACAGTAAAAACAAAAAAGACAATTAAAAAAATAAAAATAATTAATTAAAATAAGCCGTGGCAACTAAGAGATGACCAGTCACACTGACAGCGCCCGTTCACGAACATGACGCATAGATCAGCACCATTCAACTCAACCATTTTGAAGGGAACTAAATGATCCGACACACGCGCCACCATCAGCGAGACATTTGAGTGAGCATGACATACTCTCAACCGCCAGGGCACATTCAGGTCAAGAAAGGACGTAGGTTTCCAGTGAACGATAGCTTTTTAACACATAGTTCTCACACAATATGGGCTTTATATAATACTAAAGAGATTGATTCTATACAATGCAAAGATAGTTGTACAATCTTCAGCAGCTCCAACAATACTATTTAGTGTTATCAATTTGTGCGTCCCTGTCCTTGTGGAGCAGGACCGGCATTGAGCCAAGCATTTTTATCAACGATATAATCGTTCAACTTGTAATATGCTTGCTTGCAAAGTGTGCGTTTAATGCATGTTTTAAATTTCGTCAAATTGAGTTCAAGAATACTTTGTGGAATTTTATTATAGCATCTCAAACAGTACCCCATGAAAGATGAGTCTACTTTAGCGAGTCTGAAGCCTGGCTGAACTAATTGGTTCCTATTTCTAGTACTGTAACTGTGTCTGTCACCTCTTTTACTAAATCACGGATAAACTGCGAAATAAGTACGATAAATAAGTAATAATAATGCACGGATAAGTTATTGTGGGTGGGTGTTTATAGCCAGACAAATCGGTGTACCTCGTAGATATCTGTGTTTAATATTTCTGTGGTCTACCCTTTTTCTTGTAAGTTTTTTGCACTCAGTACCGCTACGATTGTCACTCGTAACTCGATTCTGTTCCCGACACACGAAACTCACTGTGTCCGCTCGCGATTCATAATATTTACTACGTCTATGAGCGTATTAAGAATTTTAACATTATTATCCTATGGAGGAGCTCGTGGCAAAATAATAACAGCCGCTCGGGTCGATCTTTAAGTTAAGCCGTGCTTGCCTAGGTTGGTCTGTGGATGGGTGACCGCCCATTCCATAGGGATTTTCCTCCGTGCCTCGGAAAGCACGTTAAGCCGTTGGTCCCGGCTGTCAATTGTAGATCTTTGACAGTCGTAACAGGTAGTCAGTGGCCCAAAAAGTCTGACAACCAGTCTTACCAAGGGCTATCGTATTACCCAGTACTAACTGGGTTGTGGCGGTCAGATAAGCAGTCACTTCATGTAAAATACTGGTATTTTAGCTGCGTCCGGTTAGACTGGAAGCCGACCTCAACATATTTAGGAAAAGGCGAGGCCAGATGATGATTATCCTATTGTGATTCTGTTAAAGCGGCCATTTTAGCATGCCATTTGCGAGTTTGACAAATAAACTGTCAGTTGGGACTGGTCATCTCTTAGCTGCCACGGTTTATTTTAACTACTTTGTTTTTAAATTGTTGATAGTTAAATTTTTTACTCTGGACGCTCTTAATGTGCACGTCTTTCTACATCGTTCTCACATATATGTGTCAACACGAATGATGTAACCAAGATCTTGTAACAATATTTTGATTGAAAAGAGTGTCCATGGAGTTTCTTGCCCATTCTTCTCCATAGAGATCTACGCTTTGGAATGGGCAACTACAGTACTTTCACAAGTTATTATGCCTTTTGTCTGTGACTGGAGCTCCGCCTTTGTTTTTCTGACTTTCAAAAGTGCCTGCTAAGGTCTAATTGAAATAAACGCTTTGAGTTTGTAAAGTGTCATTCCGATGCCGTACAAAACATGACTACAAAGAATTTCAGTCCAAATCATATAGATACCTACCTACTATGTACTTGTCTACATGTATGTGTTCATTCAACAGCAATTTCATCTAAATGTACCACCGTTGTATGTACATTTCATGTCACGAGGAAAACATTTCAGTAGCTTTCAGTATGACTTGACTTCATTCAATTTTCAACTTTAAGCCAAAGTGACTAAGATGCAGTAGGTCTGCAGCGTTTCAGGACTACACTTAAGGTACCGTGTAAACAATTTTCGACTTTATGTATTTTCATGTGAAGTTTTATTATGGCAGGTATCATAGCAGCAGTTTGTGATCAATGCCTGGTGCGGACAGCCAATGAAATGCAATTACAATGTCTGATTGGGATTTCTATGTTATTGAACAGACTGATTGGCACAAGTTCAAGTTAGATCTACTGTTTACTTCAGTATTGAAATTCGAAAATTCGAAATCTAAACTCTTTCGAAGCTCAAAAATCTAAAAGTCGCATCGTTTCGAATTTAAATTCGAAACGATGCGACTTTTAGATTTTTGAGCTTTAAGTTTCGATTTCGAGTTTTTTTATATATATTTCCTTGTGAAAAGAAAGCGGATAGCGTTGTATTAATACAACGCTATCCGCTTTCTTTTCACAAGGAATTATAACTTAATCTCACATCACGCCTGTAACCCCGAAGGGTTAGGCAGGGGTGTATCTAATTTGCAGATAATATTTTTTTACAACATTTTGCTAGTTGTGTTGATGTCCCATTTACCGTGCTGAAATCCAGACTCCGTGGCTGTCTACTGAGAAATTCCTGATGGAAAAATCGAATAAAACTTTGCTGGTGCCGGGAATCGACCCCTCATGCTCAGATGCGACCACTAGACCAACGAGCAGTCGCTTTAATTAATGCCTTCTATAAAAATAAGAATAATTTATTGTTTAAGAAATTACATCCAATGCATTGATTACTGAAACTCACACTAGTATTCCCTGTGTCGTGAGTTCCAGGCTCCTTCGTTTCATTTACATTTTTATTGTTACACATTTATTATAATTATCCGTTACGATAAGTTTACATTTTTAAATCTAATGTAATCTATTCGTAATATAAAACAGTAGGTTACCTATGATATGTATATGTATGAAGGTTATGTGTGCGTGTGCGTGCGTGAGCGTGTGTGAGTGTGTGTGTGTGAGTGCGTGTGTGTGTTTGTGTGTGCGTGTGTTGGAGGGGTGAATTAAGACGGTCGTGTTGGTGTTGTGAGAGTGTGTCTGAATGTTATACTGTTGTATCTCTAAGAACATTTTGTACCGCTCTGAAACTAGCACATTTAGTTCATCATAACATACCATAATCGCATGTCTGATGATTACTATGCGAAACATGTTTGAAACCTGTATTACTATCACTAACCTGTTCTATCATTTGTTACAGTGCTAATTGGAGTCACGACCTGAACATGTTATCCAGGCATCATTGGACGGCTCTCATTGGTGAGTCTATTTTAATATCTACTGAGATTTCCATATCTATGTTTATTTTACTTTATGCTAAACGGACTTTAATTAGATGCTTCGAAATTTAAAGCGAAGAAACTTTTTAAGATCGCTGCATATCTGGCATCTCTGGAAAAATACAGCTATATTAACTAGCTGTTGCCCGCGGCTTCGCTCACGTTTTGGTCGGATCCCACGGACACGTTGTAAATATAGTAGCTTTCTATTAGTGAAACTTATATGTGTATTTCAAAATCGGTTCAGTAGATCCAGAATTTATCCCCGACAACCTCACCTAGTTACAGAGGTATAATATTAGTATAGATAAACAGGATAGTTCGTATGTTTGTAAGTTTGGATGTAGGGGGTAATCTTCGGAACTACTGATCTGATTCCGAAAATTCTTCCACTAATGGGAAGCTGCATCATGCTGAAATGCAAATCGTTGCTTTTCACAATTTCTGACAATAAACCGAGCGAAGCCGTCGGCAAAAGCAAGTCGTGAAATAAAATGTATATGAATTTCTGTGTCGTTTTTTTTTTGGGATTATAAAGAATCGATGGCGATAAAGTATTGATTAGCTAATCGAATTGTCTTGTTCGTGTGTCGAGCTTTATCACACTAATTAATGACAACAAGTTTCTCGCAGTATTTTTAGGCTCATTCAGGTATAAATTTACCTTCTTTTTTTTTTTTTTTTTTTTTTTTTTTTACCTTCTAAGAAAATATAAGTTTTATACAAAAGTGTGGTGTCAAGGACATCGTGACATGAACTTTTACCAAGGACTAAGATGTATTATGGAACCTAGCGTTGAATTAAATTGAAGGGCCAGAATAACCCCAAATTGTGAAAATTGCATTCAATATTACTGCAGCATTCACTTTGTGATTTATAGCAAAGTTGAGGACTACTTATTAAGTTGTTTTGAAAACACGATTCCATAACATTTCCTCGATATAAAAATACCTCAAAGTTACCTCTTAAATCAATATAATTAAGCTGAATCTGAGATTAGCACGACCGAAAATGAACGACTGCTCGACTGGTTCGAATTGACCAATTCTTTTAGTGTTGGGCTACCCCATTTATCGACGAAGGCTATATAACATCACGCTAGGAACGGAGCATCAATGAAAAATGTTGCAAAAACGGGGAAAATAGTATTTTTATAATCATTTTACGCAGTCGAATGTCGCGGGCAAAGCTAGTGAATTATAAATGCATTATTATCCAATTAAAAACTTTAAATTAGGTCATGGCATTTTGCAGGATAGTCGAAACATGTATTTAAAAGGAGGCATATGGTTTGTTATTTTTTTACCCATTTTTCTCATAGTAAAAACTAGACAGAACATAGAAATGGCAGTTCCTCACTAAATGTCATGCCTGCTGATTCAAGAATCGTTTACTGAATCCATGGCAACTGTTTGTCACAAAATGGCCCACAATATACCGTCCTATATCCTGTATTTCCCTATAAATTACATAATATCTTCCTCACAATACAAAGCTATAAGAAAAACAAAACTTCGTAATTACTTTTACATTATATAATCGATTTACAATGTAAACAAAATCAAACAGAGGAACCCAAAGTTTGATCGGAATACTTACAAAGTCAACTGAACTTTGAATTTTAACAAAATTACTTTGCGCATTTAACGGACACTTTGGTTGCAAAACCACTGTATTGTTCAAAAACTTAAATTGAGTTATATATGCTTGTGAAAACCTAATCTTAATCTCATTATATTGTGGGAGATGCAAATTGGTGAGATTATTTTTTAATTAATATTTCTTGATTAAAGTTTGAGTAACGAGAAAATAATTGCTTTTGTTTAATTAAGGATTATTCTTTTGAGTCATTCCTATCTTTAAGATATGCTGGGTGTATAATTCGGCAGTACTCATTATAACTAAACATTTTAGTTTATTTCTTGTCTGTGTTTTTAATATGTTCTATTTTTTTTTTTTGAGATGGCATCTCTCAGTTCAGCCTCTGAGGCTGGCTACTGCTTAACCGGGCAAATCCTGTGGATGCCTTAAAAATGAATGTAAGGCCTCCAGCCAGGGGCTTAAAATTATACTTAAAAACTTAGCGACCACTCGCTAAGGGCAACCCCTGTGGGGTACGAGCCTTGGCTTAGGGCGTCGCTGGGAGGACAGCAAAGGGACAGGCTGGATCTGAGTGATATTATTTAGGGGCTGGTTTAAAACTACCGGCTCAGCATCGCGGGCTGGCTCTGGCAGGGGTCGGAGGGGGGTTCGTTGAAGGGGGGCGTCGCGACAGACCTTGACAGCGAGGACGGAAACTCGGCGGTCTGTGTCTGTGTGGTTTACGAAGTGTGCTGGTTTCCCTACTGCTCTCCTGGAGGAGGTTGATGGGGTCATTGGGGGTGGTGTCGCGGACGGCGTATCATGATAATACGCGAGGGTTCGTACCGGGCGGCCGATGCGATCAGGGGGTTCCTATGCTTGATAGCGGAATCGAAGAAACGCTTTTTAATATGTTCTAGACAAAATAATCCATTTTATATGCTAGTAACTAACTTCGTTGATCTAGTGGTCGCAAGGCCTTCGGTAGAGTCATTGGTTCGATTCCCAAGTCGGGCAAAGTGTCATTAGGTTTTTCCATCAGTATTTTTTCAGTAGGGTCTGGATTTTTACCTGGTTGTGGTTTTAACATTAACTGGTAAAATCTGGGCGAAGGTACTACTAATATACATCTGCTTATCCCTTCTGGGATTTGAAGCGTGATGTGATATGAAAACTAGGTTGATTTTCTGGTTCCAAAAGTACCCAATTATATACAATGTCTTCATATTGCTCCAACAGTTACGGTATCTTTTTAAAAAGGAACACGATGTTCTTGCCTAGCAATAAATCTCGCGAAACACACCCCATCCAGTATTCAATTTGCATGAAAAATATGCAGAGTGGCAGCCATCCGATTACGACTGATTCTATCTCAACACTGAAAGAAAACATATATTTTATATCGCGATCAAATCTAGTTATTATGTACATTTTTATGTTTTCTTTCGTTTATCAGCATATCTTTACATTGCGATGAAATCGACCTTATTCATGTTTTTTCTCGGTTTATTGACATCAGTTGTGGAGAAAGAATGGTGTGTAGCTATGCCTACAAAACATAATAAAGTTTCATAGCTCTTCACGCTTGTAATCACCAATGGAATAGGTAGAGGTGTACGATACACCCACATTTCTTCAGTTGTTTTAATTCCCACGTAATGGAGAGTGAGTCAGACACAATTCCAGACTCCGTGACAACTACTAAGAATTTCCTAATGGAAAAACCTAATAATTAACACTTTGTCCGACATGGGAATCGACCCCAGGACCTCAGACTCAGCAGTATCGCTTGCGTCCACTAGACCAACAAAGCATTGAACGCTCATTGCTATCTTAAAAAAATGCTGTGTGATCTGTCTAAAAAAATAAAAAGTTCTATCATTGTAAAGACATCAGACGTTTCACATTTTTTAGGTAAAGAATATTAATTTGTAATAGCTTTGAGTTTGGTCAAGAACCGCAAATTGCCATTAAAGTTTGATTTCATTAGCTTGGCTTAAAATTGCGGCGAGGATTGAAAGTAATATTCCTAGATTGCCTGGCTCGTAATATTCACAATAGAATTTTATAGGAGTGTTAACATTGTTGTGGAAAAGTTTAAAGTTTTGGCTAAAAATATAACTTGCTGTTTTCTAGATAAAGATCTCTAAATCGTTATAATAATCCACCTTGTTGAACGGTTTATTGATCGCAGTACGTAAATTATCGTCAGAGCGAACTTATCGATCGATCATATTCCAAAACCGCAATTTTTTTGGTAATTAGTACACTTTATTGCAGCACGCTACAGATGCACGGCCGATCGAAATTTATCCGTGGATGGATGACCGTTTGTTACATCTCGAGAATCCTCCTTGCTTCAGAAAGCACGTGGTCCCGGCTGTCATTTGTAGATCCTTGACACTTACTTACAAGTAGTCAGCGGCCCGAAAGTATGACAACCAGACTTATCAAGGGGTATCGTGTTACCCTGAGGTGCTCATATAGGCAGTACTAGTAGCTCCATGTGAAATACTAGTATTCAGCATCATCAGGTGGGACTGGAAGCCGACCCTAACATAGTTGGGAAAAAGCAGATCGCAGATGGTTGAGTACCTCTTACTGCACCTCGCAGCTTATGAACTGTACACACTAATGACGCCAACGCGTCGGCAGCGTGTCAACGAAACGCGTATAATAATAATAAATAATAAATAAATATCGCTGGACATTACACACAGCGCCATCTAGGTGCCACACTAAGCAACGAGGCTTGTGTCGTGGACACCAGATAGTTGATAATAGTATCAACTTCACAAAAAGTACAAAAAGTATCTATGTAATAGTACATAGATACTTTTTGTTTGTAAATACATACTTATTATACATATAAACATCCATGACTCGGAAACAAATGTCCATGCTCATCACACAAACACTTGCTCCTACCGGGATTCGAACCCGGGACCCTAAGAACGTAAGGCAGCCAGACTACCGCTGCGCCATTCGGGTCGTCAAAATGAAAGTCGCCAACATCTAGTGGCGGTACTTTCATACATTATTCCAAGCTGGGCTTGCCCTTATAACCTACTAGCTATTGCCCGTGGCTTCGCTCGCGTTTTGGTCGAAAATTATCCCACGGGCACGTTGTAAATATAATGGAGGATAATGTAGCTTCCTATTAGTGTTCCTAAAATCGGTTCAGTAGATCCAGAGATTACCCCCTACAACCTCACAAACGTTACCTCTTTATAATATTAGTATTGACTACTATTCATGATGTTAGGGTTTCTGAACAGTCGGCTTGCCTTATGGGCTTGCCATATTGTTGGCCCCTAGGCACGGCACCGATTCTCTTGTTTTGGTCTGAATAAAGTCCAATAAGCTAACATTTTGCCTTCCAATTTTTGACTCCAGTTTCCCCACAGTTAATCTTCTAGTCACATTTAAAAGTTGTGCCTTAAGCTTCTCCCACGTGAAAAGTTTTAAACTGTCTGAGATGAAAAGTCGTTTAAAGTCTGTCGTTTTCTGACAAGTTTTATTATCGTACCTGGAGTTTATTTGTGGAAATACACTTTAAAGGCAAACATTTATAATTTTGGTTTATCTGTAGATAAAACGTTTTAACTTCATTTGGTGGTTTTTCCTTTCAACACTATTTGTCTATGGCTTAGTCGATGCGATTTCTGCTTTACTCACCGTCGTATATTTGAATGCTCGATCGCAAGTAAAAACTATAAAACTGCTAAAAATAATGACGACTATAAAATGGTCATTAAAATCTAATTACTTAGGTGCAAATTTTAACTAAGCTTTATTTCGAAAAGTTAAGAGTTCAAATCAAACGATTGCCTTTTTTTCGCAAACAATGTTAATTGTAAATAATATGAATCCGAACTACTATACTACTACTACTATATTTGGGGTCAGAACATAACTATTAATTACAGTTCAATATAATTTTATGATATTTCGTTAATTTTTTGTTTCGTTAAAGTTGAGATTGTATGAAAAACCTCAAAGCTGTTAATAATTGTATCATTTCTTTCAGCAGTCTGTAAATATAAAATAGATAGATATTATGTACACCACTTTTTATTATGTACGCCATAGAAATTCCTGGGGGTCTAAAATGGCCGCTTTAGCAGAATCATAATAGGAAAATAATATGAATTACGTTAAAATTCGTAAAATGGTCACTAAGTGACAATTAGTATTAACTGTGTCTGTGAATTCTGTGGCTATTTTAAGATTTTTAACGTAATTCATATTGTGATCCTATTATGATTCTGCTATAAAGTGGCAATTTTAAGGCCCCTGGTCAGAAAGAGAGTGACAAGAGTCAGTCATGAATTCATGAGCTTCTAATAAGATAAAGATAAAGTTAAATTAGCTTTTATAATGAATTAAAAGATGTCCATTTTATACAAAATTAACCACGTACTAAATTAATTCATTTCATTTCCTTGGCGCGGGAAATGAAAACGTTGCGCAGAATGATTAATTATCTCGACGGAAAAGTTTACAAGCCAGTGCTTTTACCAATATTCGTATTTGTTTAACTTAATTCTAGAATTTGTAACAATAAATCTACCACAACATGAAAAACGACCATGAAAGCTTGTAAAAAAGAAACCCACTCCACAGACAAAATAATAAGTAAGGTATATGCGACTACATAGGTTAAAATTCGGCGTACCTAAGCCTTTATTCCTTTAGCAATAAGTGTGGTTTTCGTATTTCAAGTGCGGTTGATCATAAGAATTTTTACGACTAATCCACATCGTCCATCACTTCAGGCCATTATTAATTTACCCAGACTACATTTCAGTGTAAAACTAATCAAGCAAATGGATGAAAATAATAAAAAGTTTTATATTTACAGTCTTGAAGTTTTAATCTGTACAATTTGAGATAGAAATGGGGACATGTATTGGCCCATGGTAAATTAGACTTAAGAGTTTAGAGTTTTAGGTTGTCCTTCGAATATGTATTTTTATGTAATTCGAGGTTTTAAAGTTTTAAGTACTGGGGATAATGCTAAGTAAACCCAACAATCATAATAAATACGATGCGATTTCTTTATATCATTAATCCTTGGTTTTTGAAAACTTCTAGTTGGACATTTCCATTCGAATTCCGCAAATAAATTTTTGTTGTAAAATATCGAATTCTAACATGTTTTTTTTTTATAGATGGTCGTAGTAGATGATATAGATGGTGGTAGAAGCCTTCAAAAATAGACAACTGCTTGAAAATGTTCTTTATTTTCTAATTTCAAAAATATTCGAGTAAAAAGGAGAATATGGCCTTGAGGTTTAATGCGGAAAGGTTTAAAGAGGCTTTAATGCAGAGGGATCGCTCCAAAAGGTACTACTTTGTCTAGATTTTCGGAGATCACGCATAGTTTCTTTGTTTGTTTTTAGAAACTATTAAATTATAGCAATCCTAAAATCATTTCTGTCTACCTCGTTGGTCTAGTGGTCGCAAGTGCACAATCGCAACTGCTGAGCGTGTGGTCCTGGGTTCGATTCCCGGGTCGGGAAAAGTGTTATTGGGTTTTTCCACCAGGAATTTCTCAGTAGCAGCCACGGAGTCTGGATTTGTGCCCGGTTGATGGCAATAGGCTCGCCTCTTTTTTAATGGGACTTAAACATAGCTGGTGACATGTAGGTGTACTATTAGGTACACTTCTGTGAAAAAGTTACCTATTTCTAAAGATTTCTATCTAAAATTATTTCACAGCCCTTAAAGATAAATAAAGTACCAAGACCCGAGGTAGTAACTAGACTTCATATCATAAAAGTATATTGCAGTTTCAACACTTACAAGCTTTAGTTAGGTAAGAATCTACCCATATTTATGTACAAGACAACCTTCGTAAGGGACAAAGACTTTTATCACGTGAGCTGTAGGCACAAAACACCTAATCATGAGCACCAAATCTATTTATATACACGAATTTGTATACATCTACCTATTAAAAGCTTTATTGTAGAAACATTTACTTATGATAATAAAACCTATAAAATTATTTTGGACTAGCTATAGCCCGCGACCTTCGTCCGATAAAATAGTGAAATTGCTTAAAAATATTACTTCCCTTTTAAAATCGGAGTTTGTTACCAATTACAAGGTTTTTTTTTGCATAGAACTCTAATTCTTATTCTAAAATAAATGTAGCTTTTGTTACTCCTTATAACATCAGCTATCTGCCAGTAAAAGTTTTGTCTAATTCGGTCCAACTGTTTCGGAGATTAGCCGAACAAACAGACATACAGACAGACAAAAATTTAAAAAACAAATGTTATTAGTTTCGTATACGGGGTGTAACAAGACCTTCACGAAGCCGTCAACCAAGCATTCTGTATATCAAACTAAGTAACTTTACGCAAAAATTATTGCTGGGAAACGACTTTTTTTTGGGGGCGAAAAATCACGTTTTACGGTAGGACGCAAGGTAACGCAATCAAAACATTGTGCTGATGGATGGATTGAATAGTACGGGGGTCGTGGAGGTGTTTACTGTAAACATTTTACGTTGAAAACATGAATTTAAAAAAAAAAAACTTGTGAAAAAGTTGGAACTTTTACCCCCAATATATCCGTAACTAGAAGGTTCCCAGGTATGGTCTAGAACAAAAAAAATATCGCAATGACGGGGAGAACAAGTGCCTTTCGGCTTTGTTAACGGTCTTGTTACATCCTATATATTTTCATACCTATGCATTCAGTAAAAAGCTGTTATATTGATATTACAAACACACACTTCAATTTTTATGTATATAGTATTGGCTGTATTGAGGACTAGTTTTCAAAGGAACAGGTGAGTACAGGGATTCGTAGATTCTTAGACCCTAAACTTTCCAGACTTGTGTGGTATGAAAACTATGAGGGTAGGTAACTTTTGTAACTAAATACTTGGGCTATAGAGATCTAGGTTATTAATTACGAAGCGATTTTATTATTTATATTATTTATTTATTATATTATTTTTATAACCTAATTTTGTTAATACAAAATTAGGTTATATTAAATTCCGAATTATTTGCAGTACCACTGCTGTTGTTTCAGATCTATCAATTTAAATATGTAATTACTTTGAAAAGACCTCATTAATCGTCCGTATCGTCACTAGATAACTAGTACTCCATTACCTGAAGACCAGGATTCCATTACATCCATAATCATCATCATTCTCGTGCCCTAATCCCAATTTATTTAGGATCGGCGCAGCATATCATCCCACCCAGTCTCTAAAATTTTAATTAAAAAATATCTAACCACACCACGACATAAACTTTAATAAAAATAGTCAAAGAATAATCCATCAACATTTTACTATCTACTTAAATCACATAATAGGCCGTTTATCTAATTGCTAATTAATTTTGCCCATGTCATACGCTAAGTCGACAATGCATGCGTAGGATGTACAACATTGCGCAATAGAATGGGCAATCTTGTAATCTTGTCGGAGTCAACAGAAGCTCACCATTGTTTGTTTAACAATGCGCGGTGGGTGTCAAGTTGAGGCTTTCAATCACTGATAGATATGCGGTTAGATGTAAACTGAGATGATTTGTGTTTTGACAAATTACGTTATTAGTCTGTTTATTTAGAGTGTGACGATCTGATCTTGTTTGGGGGCGAACATAGCCAGATATCGCGCCAAATAGAGCTTTGGAAGGATCAATGGCCCTCCCATTTATCCTTCAAAAGCTCTGTCTTTGCCCAACAAAAAAAATCTACTTAAATTACGACTTGCCTTTCACGTTAATTAACGACGGTTTACGGAATAAGCAGCTGATCATAATAATTTATCTGATTTCATGAGCAATTACAAGGTACAGTACCACTTTTATTGCTAAATTTGAAGGGATAACAAAAATTGGAAGAAAACAATCAACCTTTGCAAGGCAAGCAAGAAATATCTATCGATCTGTCAAAGCAGAGGTGGGCCAGTGTCGAGCACCAACTTATGTATCGAAGGTCATGTCGAGGCGGGCACTTTGTTTTGTGGTAAATACATACAAGGTGTAAGGGACCGCGCTCCACAAACTGACAGGGTGCATTCAGCTCTTTATTTTGAATCAGATTACACCGGAATTTTTCTCCGGAAAATTTTCATTTTTTTATCGGTTTTTTCATTTACTATTCCTTTATTTCAATGTAAAATCACATTCCCTGCAGCCCGCCATTTATGTAAAAATACGGTCAAAATCAAAAATCCAACAATGGATGTTGAAATACTCTAACGAACGACGCGTGAAATCAGCTGTTCACTTCCCTAGGTATAGAGTTCATCAAACTCGCCGTCGCGCTTGCCGTTCGCTACGTGCATTTTGCCACGGTAACGATACATTACGTATGAGGAAATAAAACAAATTTATTGGAATCCCATTACATTCCTGAAATAATTCCTTGTACCGGTCATCTTAGTATGTTAAACTGAATTCACCCCATCAGTCTGTGGAGGGCTGTCCCTTACACTCTGTATAATAATATCATTTATCACCACTGCTCTTAAAACGGTGAAGAAAAACAACGTGAGGAAACCGGCATATCCTGGAACCAAAAATTTGAAATCATGTGATTTATTCCAACCCGCACAGAGCCCGCGTGTTGTATCATGACACACTCCCTCATACATAGAGAAGGAGTGGGTCACAGGAGAGCGAACATATGCTGTTATGATGATCATTCAGAATAGATTGACCTTCTTCATCTTCAAAAACATGGAGATCAATAAAGTTGAATTTACGTTAGCTTCGATATCTCATAACACCTAGCTAGCTCTAGCATCCAGTGTGTGCATTACCTATCACGTTGCGTTCTTACGACCTTGAGCTGAACATAGTGAATGCTTAATTCATTTAACTATTTATACACCGCATGCAAATTGTGTGCCTTGCAAGTGCAGTATGTAGGCTAAACTTGTAACTGGTGACATGGCTTATCAATCAGACTTGTCTAATTATGTGTGAGGTTGAATTGAGGGCATCAATTAGTGGTTGAGTGACAAAATCAGGACGGGGAAATAGTTTGTATTAAACAAAGTTGCTCATAAAGTTCGCTTTGCTTTTGAAAAATGGTACACTACAGATATTTGTCGTTTTTACCACGTTTTCATTATCAATGGTGACCTGGGGTAGGTTCCCAGGTTGGGGAAAGTATTATTGGAGTAACAGCAGCAACAGAACCTGAATGCGTGTCATGTTGATGGCAAAGGGCTCCTCCTCTCTTACATGGAACTTTGGATGTTGCGAGATGTGGGTTTACTACTCGGTGTGATAATTATTATGTTAGCCGAAACCTAAATGAACACCGAGCAATATAATGCAGAAGACACAGCTTCAATCTAACCAAGCGATCTTGAAGTACAGTAAATTATGTATCTACACAAAATAACACCGTTTTTTCTGAAAACCTTTTTGCTCTGTTTTGGGTCAGACATCTTACGTTAACGAAGACATCTCGCTAAGAGGGTGAACCACTCATCACTTAATTACTCGGCGTTCTTCTTAGCTTTTTGAGCCTACAGATGAATGCGATTAGGTTTTTTGGAGATTAATTTCCGACCAAGGACTAACACGCAAATGGGATCACGGTCTTGAAATGAGAGGGACCGATTTTAATCAAGTAGAAGGTACCATGGTCCTGTGTGTTTGTACACTTATATAAGGTGTATCTATCCATACACGAAATCTTTTAAGGGGTCATTGTACTCATCATTATGAACAACTTTCACTATGGGACCAACACTGAAATCGCGAAAAAAAATTCGACTGCCCCATACATTTCTGTCCATATAACTCGACAAAATGTACTGAACAGCTGATTTTTTTTTGCGATTTCGGGGTTGGTCCCATAGTGAAAGTTGTTCATAATGATGAGTGCAAGGACCCCTTAAGAGATTTCGTGTTTAAATAGATAGACCTTATATACTTCAAGTGGGGATGCAACGATACCAATGCCGATAATCTTAAACCGCAGGTTATCGTAATTTTTGACGATCATTCGTATCGTAAAAAGTATTACGATTTATAACGATTCTTAAAACTAGTTTGATGTATTTTTTTTCGTGAAAAGGAATGCAAGACAGCATCGATTTTTGCGCTCGCATCTTTCATATTTTGGCATATTTTAGATTCGAAAAGATTCTTCTCCACAGCTGGTCTAATCCATACGGATACAAGAAAAGACTGACACCAGATAATTAAAAAAAATATATATTTTCTTGATAAGAATTTAAAAGAAATTGATTTTAATTATGACATTTAGGTGGTAAATTGTCTTTAAAATTTAAATAAATGTTGATTTTACTCACTTGTATTGTTTAATTAAATGTAAATAAAATAACCGTAATGCATTCGTTATCGCATTCGCTAACGTATTCGCTATTACGATGCATTCGTCATTCGTATCTGTATCGTAATAGACATATGGTTGCATGCCTAATTTAAGGTGTTTCGAGAACTCATGGAAAAGATTGAAGAAATACCAACAAAATGGTAACGGTAGTGGTATGGTGTTGGTAATGTGGTGGTATGAAATAACTACAACTGTGACAACTCATATATGGGCATACATTCAATGCTAATAAATTATTTATATTCTATTCTAAAGCATTGTTACTTTAGGTACTAAGAAAATAAAATAAAAATACAAACTCCACAATATGGCCAAAAATCGTCATTTATTTTGTTTTTTACATAGCTAGTGACATTCGTGCCACCAAAACGAATCTAACGATGTATAATTTGTCCAAATCAGTTCATACATACATATATGTACACACAGCGTCAGTAAGTGCTAACCCCTCAAGCTTTAACATTTTAAACCATGAGGGGTTAGCACTTACTGACGCTGTGTGTACACACGGCTACACATCAAGCTATACATTTCCATTATAAGCTGACCTCGCATTGTACGGCAATCCTATACAATGCGAGATCAGCATAAACTGGAAATGTACAGCTTGATGTGTAGCCATGTACATACATGCACACGAAAAACCTTGGGTTGCCTTCTGGGTCAGTCAAGTAACAAGTAAACCACCACCGTACAATAAAAAATACATTCAAGACAATCTCACTCATGTACCTTTCTACGTTGAAACATCACCAAAAGAAAACATGTTTCCGCGAGATATCTTTCAATTAAAAGTTTCATTTCACCCCGTTTTCTGTATTAGTATTGTAATAAAAGCGAGAAAAGGAAATCCCGAAATAAAAGAAAGAAAATAGACAAAAGATGAACTCTCATCCGTGAGACAAAGGCTGGCTTTTTAGCGTTCCGCGAATGAATGGGAAAACGGTTCACTGAATCAATGTGGTGTCAATGAGTGTTCTTTTTTTGCTTTTGTTATCTTTTCTTTTGTATTCGTTGCTTTGTAGAGTATCTATTATTAGCTAATTAATGGTTATTGTTTACTATTTTAGGGAAGGCAATTAAAGAATACATTTAATTGCCTTGTAAGTATGTAGCTACTTGCGTATGCAATCCACGGACAAACAATCTAAACGAAGTCCTTCGATACACTAAGAAAACATTGACTAAAAATTTTAATAGACCAACAATTAACAAAAAGTACACATTCGAAAAAAACTACTTCAAAAACTAACACGTAGTTCCATATTTTCTTGAAAATAGATCTTTCTCCCATACTTACACCAGCCAAGGAAAATCACTGCAACACACATTTCATTTCCACTTTCAACCATCTTCATAAAAACCGTTTTCTAGCCCGATTAGAATGTAGTACAAGCCCACAAAGTCTGCCTAAGCCCAGTCTAGGAACCAACACAGAGCTATTTATATTAAAAGAACGTTTAACCACAAATAGCCCGAGGCACATAGCTCGTAAGATATTGCGATAATCTCCCGCCGGGAAATATCCCGGAGCTATTCGGGAATATTGTAGGACGTGGAGAAATGTGGTTTGTGCAGCTGTTTGTGTTATTTTAGATGTAGGAGATAAGTATAGAGAAAAATGTATTTGTATAAACGCAAACGAGGTGAGGATGTTTTTAATTTCACTACAATTTGTTAGGAAGTAGCAATAGCCATTTACTTACTTGTTCATCTATACTAATATTATGAAGAGGTAAAGTTTGTGAGATTGTAGCCGGTAATCTCTGGATCTATTAAACCGATATTGAAAATTCTTTCACTACATACTACTAAGCTACATTATCCCCGATTGCCATATCTATATCTACAACGTGCCGTGGAAATTTCCGTCCAAAACGCGAGCGAAGCCGCGGGCAATAGCTAGTGTTAAAATAAAGATGTCTTGACGACTAACAAACAATAACATTACTTAAAACAAAAACCTATTTTTAGTCGCCCAAATGCTGTATGTTGTAAGGGTAATTTATAGATGACCCAAGAACTGAAGATCCTCTTTGGTAACCAAACCGTAAAAATAACAGTTTTCTGGAGAAAGTCAAAACAGTTCGGAAATGTCTGTGAAAAGTAAGTAAGAGCACAAAATGTTCATCGATCCATTGTACACATCAAACATTACCACCACGATAATAACCTTTCTCGACGCACCAATTTATTCCGCAACCGCACCACCAAACAAGATCACTTCGCATAGGACTAATCTCCTGCTGATGACAATGTGGCCGCACTATGGTCGCACGGTGGTCGTCGCACGACTTCACAATAAGATGCATATCGACAAGAAAGTGGAAAGCGTGGGCTTTGAACGTGAACTGCCATTGTTATCTAATATCCTGGTTTATTTCTTTAGATTTTATCGTAATCAGATCGGCCTGAATTTGCGAATATCGAAAGAGAAGAACTTTCGACTTGCAATGGTGTATTACGGCTCTTTAGTAAACTGATCCCACACAAGCGGGACAGGCGATCCGAAAAAAAAAAAAATGGTCCAGTTGACTAATTCAAAAATGCATTAGGTCGACTGGACCCCTTTTTTTTTCGGGTGGGAAATCATCAAATAATCCCGCTCTGAGCTGAGCTGGAGGGAGTGTCAGACTTTTACTGACTAAAACCCATGTATGTTCCTTCCTTTGCCCTTTGTGTTCCAGGGCCGCGGTATCTCTTTCAAACAGTCCCGCAACCCTGGCAGGCATCGGTCCTTTCGGACCCCTTCCTGTTTGTTGACTCACTTTGAGGCGCGCGTGGAACACGAAAGCGCCGTCGACACGGCCTGTCGTCATAAGACGGACGGACGGCGAGCTAGCCCATAGCTCACCGTCCACAGGCACGCGGTCAACTGGATCCTTTGGCCAATTTTGTGATTTGTATAGTCAAGTAGAAAAGTTTTCTTGAAATTCATTTAATCATCGGTAACGTGGACCAATTGAGTGAAATTCTGTTAAAATGTACCAACATAACATAATATCACGCCCGTAATTCCCGAAGGGTTGGGCAGACTTGTACCTAATACCTAGTACAGCACTCACTTTTCTCCAGGTATTTTTTCAGTCTCAATTAATGGGGGACGAGCCTATTGCCATCAACCAGGCACAAATCCAGACTCCGTGGCTGCCACTGAGAAATTCCTGATGGAATAACCCAATAACACTGCCCGGCCTGGGAACAGCGGAACCCAGGACCTCAGGCAAAAAATATACTAACCCATATCAAAATTTCTCTAATTTTTCGGTAGTAATGGTAATGACTTTGTACAGTAAACGCTGATTAATTTTTAATTATTCTAAGTATACATTTGAGACTGATTTTACTGAATAGTTTACAACATTCCGAATGTTTGATTATTTGACGGATATTTAACTAAATGAGAGATAGTGGCTTCGCTCAGGCTGAACTACGTCTAATTTGGAGAACAAATGCCTTTCGGCTTCGTAGTCTATAAGGTTATTTATCTATGGGCCAATGTTGCTTGAAAATAAACGAATGTCATGTTATGTTATTAACATCAGTACCTACCTATACCTCAGTTACGGGCATTCATAGATACCAGACAAAAGTATAAAGTATTCCATTCTTTTCACAAGGACACATAATTACAGTTTCCTCTAACACACAATACTTGGATTGTTCTAAAACTATCATTTGTTGAAGTATTGTGTATCTAGTGTCAAGGCGAGGATCAATGCTGGGGTTAGGTGCGCCAGCGCAGCGTGTCACCTTACAACTGGGGGGTCAGGTCAGGGTCAACGCATCTGCTCTGTTGTGATAGGAACCTGGTTAGAGCAACTGGTTCTTTTTTGAGGTTACTGCGTTTTGTGATTTATTTAGAAAAAGGCGTACGTACGTAGGGTAGGTTAGCGTAGGGTATTATTTTTACATAAAGGTACGTAGATTCAAATCTATACTATCACCTCTGCTCTCAAAACTGTGAAGGGAAACATCGTGTGCTGATGGAAATTGCACCTGTATGCCAAATAGTAGATTATACAACAAGTGAAAAAAAGGGAATTTAATTCGGGAGACTAAGTTGGATCCCGAGAGCAGCGAAGGATTCTAGAGTAGAATCCCGAGCGTAACAAGGCATTCTAGAGAAGAATCCTGAGCGGAGCGAGGGATACAAGAATCGAGATGATTTTTTTTCACGAGTTGTGTACTCTACTTTATACCATTGACTGCGAGAAAATAATAAGAAGTAAAGTATTTATATTTCTCGTGGGTAATAAAGGCCACTCGGGTCGACCTTCAAGGTCAAGTCGGGCTTACCAAGGTCGGTTTGTGGATGGGTGACCACTAATTCATTACATACCCGAGTTTCCTCCGTGCCTCGGAAAGTACGCAAAGCCGTTGGGCCGGCTGTCATTTGTAGTTCTTTGACAGTCGTTAAAGGAAGTCAGTGGCCCGAAAGTCTGACAACCAGTCTTACTAAGGGGTACCGTATTATCCACTTAGTACTAACTGAGTTGTGTTCTGGGTCAGATAGGCAGTCGCTCCATGTAAAATACGGATATTCAGCTGCATCCGATTAAACTGGAAGCCGACCCTAATGAAGTTGGGATAAGTCTAGGCAGATTTATCAAAACAAAGGATTAAATGGAAACATTTAAAAATTGTAGTGAAAGGATGATGCAAATTTTGGTCCCACCCTCCAATAGCTATGTGTGATACATGGTTGGATAGGTCTTTTCAAGCTGCACAAAAGTTACTATGGCGCCAATTTTCAAATCTTAGTCCGTTCAGAGTTATGCAGTATTAAACAATTCAGTTTCACAATAGTCAAACGTAATGTTTTTCCCTAATATAATGCATTTTTTGAATTAACGATAAATTAAATAGTATTATCTACATAACTACCGCTATCATCATATAACGATGGGTGTATGAACGTGGTTTGTGATAGCGGCAGCGCAGTGGATTGTTGAAATATCTTTGGCGTAACAGCTTAAAATCGCGCTTGAACCTGCCGTTAACTTATTAAACTATATTTGTAGTAACTAACTATATGTGTAGTAGGCGGTCCTACTACCCAGCGGCAAATGTGACCAGTCGAGATTGACCTGATCGGTGGTAAGTTATTCGTGCCATGCACAAGCTTCTAAATATATAAAAACACACTATGCGACTTTATGCGTCAAGCCTTAAAGATGATAGAGGACTAGTGCAAGGAGTATAAACTAGCAGTGAACCCTACCAAAACCGAATTCGTCCTTCTCACAAAGAATAGAAAGTCTACAACAGGGTGCATGCAATCCAAGGAAGCTGAGCCATTCCTGGATAGGAAGCTGTACAGAAATAGCCTAGGGCTGGTGGCAGGGACCATCACTGGACACTGCTCACTGAACAAACACTTCCACACCCAGGTATCACTGACAGTCCCCTGTGCAGAATGTGCATGGAGGCGGAGGAAACGGTAGCGCATGTACTCCTCGGGTGCACCGGCGTTACCCACATCCGCGAGGAGACTCTTGGAACACCAAGATCCTTTTCGGATGTCCTGGTTGGAGTAACGACTACCATGGCTCACGCACAATGGTCCACTTAAGGGATTATGTGCAGAAACCAAACCCTTAACATAGAACATAGAGCCAGAAGGTACCATTCTTACATTGTTTCACAACAATCATATTATTCAAAGATAGAGATACTGTACCTGCATGACCGGACGACGTATTGTATGTACCCGTGCGCATATTGTGTCAATCCTTTGGTTTAGGTACCAAACGACTGACACAATACCCTACCCTAAGGGGTATGCCAGGCATGAGGGATTTGTAGGACCAGCCTTATTTTTAAATGAGATTAGAGAGTAGGATAGTATAAAAATATTTGATTTTCCCTTGAATCAATACCTTATTTAATAAATAAATACATCATAAAATACATTGAGTTTTTTTTTTTTTTTAAATCCCTACGTCTCTGATGATCGCGGTAGTTATGTAGTCAATGTATTGTTAATTCAAAAAGAGCATTATATTAGGGAAAATACATTACGTTTGAATATTGTTAAACTGACTTGTTTAATACTGCATAACTCTGAACGCACTTAGATTTGAAACTCGGCGCCCTCTCCCCGCACCTGCGCTAAGAGATAGACGTGTTTCTTTGTCGCTAAGCTAAAAATATTGTAATAATCGATAAAAGTGGTGTAATCCGACTTAATTGTACCCCAACATAGTAGAAAAGTGTTATTAATCGCGCTGTGCTAACAATTTTTACCAAGCCAATCGCTTAAATTGGAAATAAGAAAAAAAAAACTGCAAAACAAAGTGATCCCAATTGTAATATCGTCTAACATAGTGCAGAAACAGTGAGCAAAAAAAAAAAAAGAACAAGATACCTCCAACAAGACAAAGATAAAATTTTCTGGACACATAAGCTCACGTATTTCGACAACTATATTACGTGAGCTGTGGCTCTGTGGCTTTTGCAACACACTCCTGCGCATCAAGGCGGACGTTCGAATCCGCGTAGCTGCAAAACTTTTCGTAAGTTTTTAAACCATCTTGGACGATTATCCACTAATTCAAAGCATGACGTCACACAGTAGAACGTCACCGGGACCAGCTAGTTCGGTACCTAATTTGTTGGATATAGACGACACTCTCACGAATGTAACATGCCGTTACAAACGTAAAGGAACTATCGATGGACAACAAGAACTACTGGACGCATTGGATGAAATGAAAGCGTTGCTGTCTAAATCCATAGCCGAACATAACCGAAAGTTAGTCTCTCTGCAGGACACAGTTATAGAAATTAAAAAACAAAATGAGGAACTCAACAAGAATGTACAATTCATGTCTGAGAAGTACGACGAAATGAAGGACAAACTACTGTCTCTAGACATTGAACGTAAAGAAAACCACAACTACATAAATCAGCTAGAAATCAAGGTAGAAATACTTGAAAAAAATGCTCGTTCTGGTAGCTTAGAGGTGCGCAATATTCCTAAAAAACCAGCCGAATCTAAAAGAGACCTTGTTAAGATTGTGGGAAGCATAGGTAATTGCCTGAAGTCGCCGATTCTACCGTCGGACATTAGAGACATCTTTCGTATTCACGCAAAAGGCCCGTCGAACAACACCATCATTGTTGAACTAACATCCGTGCTTAAAAAGGAGGATGTTATAAACTCACTTAAATCATACAGAAAGGAGCACAATCAACTTCCAACGACTACACAAATTAATGTTGACGGTCCCACCCAACCAGTCTACATCTCCGAAAACCTGACAACCAAGGGAAAGCGCCTGTATGCGCTAGCTCGTGACTTCGCTAAATCCAATGAATACAAATACTGTTGGACTGCACACGGAAGTGTCTACATTCGGAAGAAAGAAGGCGACACTGCCTCCCGCATAAACAACGAGGAAAGTTTAGCACTTCTGCTAAAACAGATATGACTGACTCCAATTATGCTAAGATATTTTTTCAGTCCTAATAATAAGTACCTATTATTACCACTTAATTTTGTAACTCTTGATGCCTCTTCATGTAAACATTACCAACGCGTTCATTATATATCCGTCAAACACTATGTATTGATAACTCACATAACCCACCAATATTATACATACTACAGAACTCACCTCACAATCCATACTATAACAAAATCGCTCACTAGTTCAAAAAAAACACCCTCAGTTTCTAAACCTACTGATCATTCGATCGGTAAGGTAAGTTGCCGTAAAAGTTCATCCGATACTCAAATGCCTATTTGTCTCCCAAACTATCTGGCTTATCTTAGGCCTGCAGCTGGTTTAATTAATGAGTTTGTCACCCGAGTTTCTATTTTCAGAATTCAACTCTGATATTAACATTATTAGTGACGAAATAGAGGCTAGTGGGGATATCGAGTGTATTGTAGTAGATGACCCCTCTACCTGCAAAATGCTATTTAATCCCTCCCTTTCCAAAAAATCATTGACAATTCTTGCTGTGAACATTCGTAGTGTCAAGAAAAACTTTGATGCCTTAATGCTTTTTCTCTCTAACATTGACATTGTTGTTGACTGCATAGTGTTGACAGAATGTTGGATCGACACTGGTTCGACTATTAGTCATATTGATAACTACACTCCGTTTCATACCACTTGCAGCCTTAACCAAAACGATGGTGTCATAGTATACGTCAGGGAATGCTTTAGTAATGTGCAAGCTCAAGAGCCTGCAGTGACTGATGGTAATTGCCTTGTTATTAACATGGACAATTTTACGCTCATTGCCTCATACAGACCACCATGTTACACCAATCCGGCTAACTACATTAACTCGGTCAACGATCTGCTCACTAACATTCACTCCGAAAATATAATTCTTGCCGGTGATATTAATATCAACATACTTCCGGATAAGATCACTGGCCACGCTGCGGATTACATCACTATGCTAGCTGCTCATGATCTAAGACAAGGTGTTAATAAGCCAACTAGACAAGGCAACTGCCTTGACCATTTTATGGTCAAAACGCATAAGCATGTTAAAACCTTAATATTTGACCCATTGACAGATCATAGTCCTATATTATTGCGCATAGAAGACATCCACTTATCTAAAA
This sequence comes from Eugnorisma glareosa, assembly GCA_947578425.1. Lineage (NCBI taxonomy): Eukaryota > Metazoa > Arthropoda > Insecta > Lepidoptera > Noctuidae > Eugnorisma > Eugnorisma glareosa. Next base: position 19,360,587 of record OX387959.1, read on the forward strand.
AAACAACTGAGCTCTATAGAACAACAATTAATTATGAACAATTAGAGACTGATATTGACAACATTGTTTGGGACGATTATTATAACTCGCAAAATGTGAATGAAACCGCTGAGTTCTTAGTCAACACGCTGCGAGAAATCATCACAAATAATACAGTCAAAACAAAAAAATCTAAAAAAAAGGACCCGCTTAAACCGTGGATTACAGTTAGCATAGTGAGATGCATACGGAAAAGGGACAAAATGCATCAAAAAGTAAAGAAATCGCCAAAGGACGAGGAGCTCCGACAACAGTACATTCGTTATAGAAACACCTGCAATAATTTGACAGATACGCTAAAGCACTCTTACTACGAAAGGGAATTACTAAACAATGAAAACAACATGAAAAAGACCTGGAGTGTAATTAAGGACATGTGTAACATAAAGAAAGGCTCTAGCAAATCAACTGAGTTGTTGCAGATCAAATCCAACCCCGTTGACTCTCTTAATGAAGTTAACAGATACTTCACATCAATTGGTAAAGACTTAGCAAATTCAACTCTAAGTAAACTCAATCAGGATGAAGACACGCTAGCAGCTCAAGCACAGAAGTCGCTTGGTTTTCTTCATTCGATGGCATTATCTCCCACGGACGAATACGAAGTTATTCAGGTGATTTCCGGCCTTAAAAACAGCAGTGCCTCTGGTCTAGACAATATTCCAGCAAACATTCTAAAAAAATATAAATTGAAATTAGCATCTCCAATAACACACCTCTGCAATATAAGTTTCTCTTGCGGTGCTTTTCCTGAAACATTTAAGAAAGCGGCAGTCACTCCTATTTTTAAGGCTGGTGATAAGGTTCATGTTGGTAACTACCGCCCCATATCTGTACTTAGCACACTGTCAAAAATATTGGAAAAACTAGCAAACAAGAGACTAATTAGTTATTTAGAGACAAATAAGATACTCTCATCAAACCAATTCGGTTTTAGAGCCAATCGGTCCACTAATGACGCTATTCTAAAGCTAACCGAAAATTTAGCCAATTATATAGACAAAGGAGAAAAATGTGTTGGCCTTTTCCTCGACCTTCAGAAAGCATTCGATACTGTGTCGATTCCTATTCTAATAAGCAGATTAGATAACATCGGAATCAGAGGAGTGCCACAGGATTGGCTATTAAGTTATTTGTCAGGAAGAAGTCAATGCATTCGCCTTGATAATACAACTAGCGACGAAGCTTCCTGCTCATATGGAGTTCCCCAGGGAAGTACGATTGCCCCAACCCTATTCCTGGTATACATCAACGAACTGTGCGATATCACAATCAATAAAGCCGATGTCATAATGTTTGCCGACGACACAGTTCTTCTGTTTCATGGAAAGTCATGGAAAGATCTAGAAATAATCTGTGAAGCGGGTCTTGCCAAAGTAACCACTTGGCTCGAAGATAGTCTGCTTTCACTAAACACCTCTAAGACAAAATATCTATGTTTTAGTAAGACTAGAGCAGGAAGTCCCAAAATCTTCAAAATTAGTAGCCACACGTTTCCTTGCAATAGGAATAGCAATAACTTTTTCTCCTGCATGTGCCCCAAGCTAGACAGAGTGAACTCCATTAAATATCTAGGAGTAATCGTTGACGACAACCTAAAATGGGCACAACATATCTCGGTTACCGCCAAAAGAGTGCGCAAGTTGATCCATATCTTTAAAACCCTAAGACATGTTGCTAGTGTAAAACTTCTGTTGCAAACATATAAAGCCTTATGCCATTGTGTCCTAGGTTACGCTGTTTGCGCTTGGGGCGGGGCAGGCAAGACCCATATGATTGAGCTGGAGCGAGCTCAGCGTGCCGTCCTAAAAGTACTTTTGTCATTGAAATACCGGACGCCCACGACCGAGGTATACGGAAAAGCCAAAGTACTTAGCGTCCGCAAGCACTTTTTTTACGAATGCCTGCGAAGATATCACCGATACGCCATCCCAAGTCTGCCTATGTCATCCAAGAGAATTGTCAGGTGCCCAGTTCAAGGTACCAAGAGCTTTTTCGCCAGCAAACACTACCAATGTATTACCCCACGTCTTTACAACAAAATCGGCCATGAAAAGGGGATACAACACCTTATGAAACTCAATAACTTCCAATTCAAAAAAACTATTATTGACTGGCTAGATAATCGCGATTATGAGGAATCAGAAAATCTATTTGGAAGCCTTACATGACACTTTGTCACTTTCACACACTCATCACACACACACACACACACACCTCCACACCACACACAATCACCCCCACACCACACACTCATCCCAGTCACACTTACCTAAGAACGCAGTTAGTGGTACTTAACCTAATTTAATTTATAAAAATATTCAAATCTCTTAATAATATTATTTTCACTTTTAATTTTTTTTTTACTCTCTTTTACGTTTTAAGTTGTCAATACTTTTAAGTTTAATGCATCACCATATTGTATCTCATTTTTTTTGTCTATCGTTTTTTTTTTTCTTTATATTCTCTGTAAATTGAGAGGTCTGGCTCTTGTGATACAGGAACTCCTAGTACAAGAGCCAGGGCTACACTGATGTTTAAGCCATAACTTGTCAATAAAGATTTATTATTATTATTATTATTATAGTAACTTTCGTGAAGCTAGAAAAGACCTATCCAACAATGTATTACACATAGCTATTGGAAGGTGGGACCAGAGTTCATACAAATCCTGGCATCATCCTTTGAACTTTTTCGACACTCACTGTTATATTCTTGTCGGCGGCACGTTTTTTTTTTTTTTTTATCATACTTCGTGCTTGTTCCAAATTCAAAATGTTTTTATTCACTCAATGACTAAAAGAGCGTTTTATTCACTGTCATCGATGTATAAAATCCCCATTTTCGAGTGGCAATGGTAAAAAAGAATTTTATGTACTTTACCAAAAATAAATATCTCATACCTAATACTTTGCCGCACTTAAAGTAAACAATAAATATGAAAACGTATCAAACAGCGTTTTTGTAAAAACAAATTCGTTCATGCATTCTAATCTAGCAAAATCTAAATTCGCTTTATCATTGTGTTTGATTTCGATTCGGGAATAAAACGATTTTAAATACACGACGTATTAACATGAAGCCCTCAATAATCTCGTGAGATTGTTTTATCGATTTGAACGAAACTAGCCTAGCAAGACCCTTAATAAAATAATAGTTTCATGTGAGTCTTCCAATCTAGTATGCCTCTGTTAGAAAAGAACCAGACGGTTATCTAAGAGAATAGCTAGATAATTCCATTATGAAGACCTGAATTTTAGTCAGCATGTCAGTTCTGCCAAAGATTTGAATTTCAAGACAAAGTACATATAAACAGGTTCACAGTCTTGTTCTTCTTTATCGTGTGGTTAGTGCCTAACTTATTGTCAGAGTTTTTTTATGTCGCCCATGGCCATGACTTGGCTTAACATGCCATCGAGAAATATCTCTCAGGCATGTGGGTATTGCGATGGTTTCTTTCACGAAAGCAAGTGATGATAGATAAACAATACGCACATGATTTCGAAAAATCAGACGTGCGCGTCTTGGGTTCACAGTATGATATTATTATATTACTAGCTGTTGCCATTAAAATTATTATAAAACAATATTACTTCCTTTATGAATCGGATTTTGTTACCATTTTCAAGGGTTTTATTTTTTTGCACGGAACCCTAATCATTTTTCTAAAATAAAAGTAGCCTATGTTAGACTTTATAACACCAGCTATCTGCCAATAAAAGTCACGTCAAAATCGTTCGACCAGCCGTTTCGGAGATTAGCTGGAACAAATAGACAGACAGGCAAAAAAATGTGTTTTAGTTATAAGTGCCGTATAATATGGTTTTCATATGCATTTAGTAAAAAGCTGTTATTTTGATATTACAAACAGACAATTCAATTTTATTTCTTTGTATAGATATAAATACATACACGATATCCACCAAGTACACCAAGATGGCACAATCTCGAAGCCCATCGAACTTTCCATCCATACCTCAGTTTCATCACCACTCCCTGCGGCCATTACAACATAGCCGAACATCGGACCGCAGCATCTTACATCATAAATAACGACCTTAATAATTATTATTGCTGTGCGCAATCAATGACTTATTACCTTTTATAGTTCAAGACAGTGATAATGTTACGCATCCCTTTTACGCTTGCTAATGTTAAGAGTCATCTGTAACATAGAGAAGTGATCATTATGGCAAATTAGGATGATTTGCAGTGGCAACATCATTACGGTCGGGCGAGAGTGAGGCAACGATAGCAACTATTAACCTAACTAGGTATGCCTATATTCAGATAATCGCATAGGTGTTTTTGCTTATAAGATATAGCGGAATGCTTCGTTGGTGTGTTCGCTATCGCGACTGTTGCTGAGATCCTGAGTTCGATTCTCGGGTTGGGCAAACTGTTATTAGGTTTTTCCATCAGGAATTTCTCAATAGCAGCCATGGAGTCTGGACTTGTGCACGGTTGATGGCAATAGGCTCGCCCCCTATTACATGGGTCTTAAACATAATAACATAACTGGCGAAATGATTTGCCTTACCCTTCGGGTATAACAAGCGCGATGTTATGTTACCTATACTAATATTAATATACTAATACTAATCTATGTATACTAATATTATAAAGAGGTAAAGTTTGTGAGGTTGTAGGGGGTAATCTCTGGATCTACTGAACCGATTTTGAAAATTCTTTCGCTAATACAAAGCTACATTATCCCCGAGTGCCATAGGCTATATTCATAACGTTCCCGTGGGATAATTTCCGACCAAAACGCGAGCGAAGTCGCGGGCAACATCTATGTTACTAAATAGTATTGGTGTTTTTGGTCATAGGATGTGGCGGTTTCCTCACGATGTTTTCCTTCACTGTCTTGAGAGCAGTAGTAAATGAAATAAGTAATTTAGTAAGTAATTTTATTAAAGTTGCCTGCTTGAGTTCGAACCCCTACCCACGACTTGATTAGCGGCGATTTTCAATTCGTAAATGAAAAAAAAATTGCTCTGCTAACTTTCTTTTAGGAAACATCATAAAAGTTGATATTTACGCATGTTACTTATGCGTAGAAACTTAAATATCGTAACAAGTAAGTAATACTAAAATAAATAACCAAAACAAACTATAACTTAAACCATTTTTCTTATACATTATCATCCCCTGCTCATTTTACGCGAAAGATTCGCATACATATCAGGTTTTAGCCGAAAAAATGTACACAAAATACTAAGATTTATCTTTTACAAAATAAACTTATCTGAAGCCAAAACTCGAGTCTCATAAATTGGCCCTAGGGTCTTATTTCACACGAAAAAGGCAAACTTAGTTTATTTAAGTTAGGTACGCCTTTGAATTTATTTTAGGGCCTGAATTTCTTTAAAAGCCACTTTATTTACCAGTTACCAATGTCATTGATCTCGGTACATGTTTTGGAAAGATCCCAAAAATTCCAAAGTGCCTAACACTTATTGTGTGTGTCCTTTGAATTTAGTGTTTGCATTTTGGTCCTCTGTTAACAAAGCTTTTAGGTAGATAGCTTATTTTACGAAGGCACTTATTTTTTTTAAGGACTGATAATAAATTTCCTTAGCCCGGTAGATGACCACGCTATTTGCGTTGTCATAGCCTGCTTAAAACCTTCTACAATGTAGAAGTTTATATTTACGTACATAAAATATAAATAAAATCATATTTTGGCAAATGAAGAAATAAAAGTGGCGGCGGTTTACTTTTCGAAACGATTTTTTATTATTCATGAGCTGTGGTGGTCATTTTTGGAACTACTCAGTCCTAACACAATGGTGCGTTTTTACAAAGGATTTGAACTACAAATATAATAAATATCACTTATTCTCTCTTCACAATTTACTTGCCATAGTAGACTCATCATTTCCTGCCATTTATATCACAGTAAGACAAGAGACTCATCATAGTAAGCTGATTAGATCACTACACATCTAGCGCATGTGTAACTGTATTAATTAACATAAAAATGTCAGTGAATGCATCCCGCCGCACTACATTGCAGATCTCGAGTGAACTCGTACGCAATCATCACCTGTCTAAGTTATAAGACTTAGGCACTAAGAGGGCCTCTTTATAAGATACTGACATAATTGACCAGTTTGGTTTATGTTCAATGTGATAAGGGACTAGCTTGTGCCCGCGGCTTCGCTCGCGTGCAGTTCGGTAACTGTCCCATGAGATCATGCTACCGAGTTAAAAAGTTTCATATACGTTAATCCAGGTTATAAACTATCTATATGCCAAATTTCATCCAAACCCGTTCAGTAATTTTCGCGTGAAAGAGTAAGAAATATCCATCCATCTATCCTCACAAACTTTCGCATTAATTTATAGTATTCATAAGATATGCCTAATGATTTAAATGGGTCTTAAACCACCACATACCCTTAATGGCTAAACAGTATAACCAATGCCTATCGGGCGTTACTATAGAAAGATCAGTGATCTTGTGTCTCATACTGAGAAAATACGTTTCCCTGAAATGAGTTTCAATGTGTTCTTCAAAATAAGCGATATCAAATGGTTTTTATCCACATTTTATAAAGCGAGTACGTACTCCTTTATGAAGTAAAGTTGCTAGTGACCACTAGACAATAATGTTGTAAAATATAACCTCATTGCCACTAGATAAGTAGCAGTTCCTCTTAATCACAATCCGCTTATAACTTGAATCTAGACCGAACCAACGTAAGAGCCTAGCCTACATACATTCCTACTTATGTAGTAATAGCATCCTATTAATTTCTCAATACTGGTCATTTGCCGCCATTAGGAGTACGCACCGACTGTAATGAGCGCTTAACCTTTATTGGAACGCCTGTGATTTGCAGGAATTAAATGGATTAGTGTTTTGTTTTCATTGTGGTTCTATTTTTGAAAGATTTTTTTCACTGTGTTTTTTTTTAGCTTTTTGGCATCCGATTAGGGTGAGATTTGGCATTCCTTTTTTGAGTTTGGTGACAATACTACAAAGGTGATGGAACTAGTCTGACGTTGAAATAGAAACTCCTTTAAACTGAGAATCTTGTCATAAAACTATCATAGTAAGTCGTGGTGTCAACATTCTTACGCCATCGTTCTTCTTTCAACGTCCCATTTTAACTAAGTGCGAGTATCCATGTAAAATCAACTGTTTGCCGTTAACATTCACGCGCAAGAAGACGAATACCAAACTAACCGAGTCATCCGAATGCATTTCTACATGATAATTAGTGGTAGTAATAAACATGCAAACTTCTGTGTTTTGTAACTTTATAACAATTTCCCGATTTCACTATAAATTCTAGTTAATTAGTGAATCAATGCAATTGTGGCAAAGTGCTGTAAAAACCTCGTAAATCACTGCATAAAAAAGTGCAGATTTAAAAATTTCATAATAATTAATACAAGAATACGTAATAATGCCACTTAAGATAGTTACAAGTCAGGCAAAATTGTGACTAAAAAGAACATTAATTTTAAATTAGAAAAGTGTTTTTCTTTTTTTTCTAACGAACATAGCTTGACTTATTCGGCCAAAGTATTAAAACATAGTTCAGTTTTAGTCAGCCGTTCCAATGGCAGGGACAGAATAACGTTTTGAATATTTTTAGTTTAAACCCGTTTAGTGATGTGAGGTGCTTAGGTGGCTTAGGTAACCTATTAGCAGTTTTATCCGAAGGACCAAAATGTAGACAATCTAATGGGTGTAAAAACACCTTTCACGAAGCCGAAAGGCACTTGTTCTCCACGACATTGCATTTTTTTTTGTATTTATTAGATATTGGAGGTCAATGTTTAAATAGAAGTTGTAAATGTTATAACTTACTTTAAATAACGATCCATCAGCACAATGTTTTTAGTACATTACATTGATCCTACCGTAAAAAGTAATTTTTAACCCAAAAAAAACCGTTTCCTAGCAAAAAAAAATTGCGTACAGTTACATAGTTTGATGTACAGAATGCTTGGTTGACTGCTTCGTGAAGTGTCCTGTTACACTTTGTATTTTTACAAAAATATATAAATATTTTTTCTTCTAAAAACAAGTTAAGTAATAATCATTATTCCTCCCACGAATAATAAAGTGGCCTTTTTCCCTCACAAAGTAAGACTAACAGAATGAAACTTCAAAGGTTAAGGTCGACGATAATAGGAGCTTTTTGCGAAGCTTTCTTTGAAAAGAGAAAGAAAACAATTCTTTTATTTATCATCCAGACACTATTTAAACGACAATTAATTAACCTTTTCTTTCCATTTCTTTTCGAAGAAGTAGGTTCCTGTAACTTTTCTTCTGTAGTTGAAAAGTAGAGGCTATTTTTAGGGTTCCGTAGCCGAATGGCAAAAAACGGAACCCTTATAGATTCGCCAAGTCTGTCTGTCTGTCTGTCCGTGTATGTCACAGCCACTTTACTCCGAAACTATTAGGACTACACAGTTGAAACTTAGTAGGTAGATGTATTCTGTGAACCGCTATTCACAGAATACATCTACCGGTTTTTATACAAAAATAAAAAAATATAAGATTAAGAGGGGTCTCCCCATACATGGAACTGAAACTAAAAAATATTTTTTTCATCAAACCTATACGTGCGGGGTGTCTATAGATAGGTCTTTAAAAATGAGATTGAGATTTTTGATGATTGATTGATCATTTTCTCTCAAAGTCAATCGTTTGAAAGACAAACACTTCCAAAGTGGTAAAATGTGTGGCCCCGCCCCCTCTAATTTCTAAAGTAAGAGGAGAAAAATTCTGAAAAAAATATAAGATTATAGAACGTAAAAAAAACTTTCAACCAAAATTAGTTTGAATAAGATTTGATGTTTATTTTTTGAGATATAGGACTTTTTCATCAAACTGCAGCAACGACTTTGTTTTTCATTAACATACTATAAAAAACAAAATTTAGTTTTGTTGATGAATGTAAAACAATACAACATATGAACGAATGCATTCAAAATATTTTTATTATATTGTATGGTGCTACGGAACCCTGTGTGCGTGTGAGTACGACTCGCACTTGGCCGGTTTTATTAATACTATTGATTGATTGAGAGCTTTACGATGCTGAAAAACCAGGCAGGGGTTCCACACAGTCGTAGTAGAGGAGCCCCCTTTATTTTTTGTTGTGATAGCGGCAACAGAAATACACATTCTGTGCAAATATCAACTGTCCACCTATTACGGATCATGAGATACAGCCCGCTGACAGACAGACGGACGCACAACGGAGGCTTAGTTTTAGGGTCCCGTTGGTTACTCTTCGGGTGCGGAACCCTGAAAAGTGATCAGTCAGTGCCCTGCATTACCTGACCCCTCTTGACCTCTTTATGGGCCAAGACTGTTTCTTCTTTCTACACCAACTTTTACCAGGATTTTATTTTTTTGACCTTTTCAAGAGTCGGTCCCATACATTCTTGTCTGTTCCTCCAATGTTATCAATGATACAATGTCCCTATGACTAGGCCTCTTTGGCTATCCACTAGACTAAACTCCTTGTATACGCGTCTGGTACTATGTTCGCAAATAACAATGATCAATATTTTCCCCAATTCCTCGGTCTGTGGCTAACATAGGCCTCAGCTTTGATCTTGTGTATTTAGGGTATAAAATACCGAACCAAACCGTCGGCATGTCGCATTTTCTACGCAAGCTTATGATAAAAGACTTTGTGATTCGAAATTTTTTCGAAGTGTTAACTCGACGTTTCTCGACCGTCCCGAGAATGTACGCTCGACAAAGTAGACGTTTACCCATTTTTCAACCTGAAAGAGTCTGCTCACTACACCGTATCATACCAAGACCGTATTAGGAACGTGTCGTGATATCTTTCAGTCTCATACTTTTCAATAAAATTAATATATAGTTACAACCGTGGGTAATGACCAGTGCTCGGAATGGCTAGAGCTAATGTGCCTAAAGTTCAAGGAACAGAAACGAAAGTGGTCCTTACGACTATTTTTTTGGAATATTTGTTCCGAATGTACTTAAGTAATGTTCCGAAACATTACTTAAGTACAACTAAAATTAATAAAGTCAAACAACTATCAAATTCATTTACAGTTTCTGATTTAAAAAAAAAAGTGCACGATTTTTATTGTTTAAAAAATAAAGGTAATTTCTTTATCTTCGTTTGAACGCCGTAAGTGCGGAAGCTTATTTCATTTTCATACCAGCTTTAATAGTTAGAACTAACAAGGTAAAAAAACAATTTATAGGTTGTCATACCATTTATCAATTTTGTACAATTATTGGAACTAAATGTAAACAACAAACTAACGTAACTTTTTGAGAACGTTCTCCTTGTTGTCGAAGTCGGTTAGAAAGGAAAAATAATGAATTCAATTAGTTTACTGTACTGATTAATAAATAACATTATTGTTAAATGTACTTAACTGATTCCGCGACATTTCAGAGTTTCAGAAAAAAATATTCGGAAAAAAAATATTAGTCTTAAGGAACACTTTTCGTTTCTGTTCCTTGCTTGAACTTTAGGTACATGAGCTCTACCTATTCCGATCACTGGTGATGACCGTTCTAAACGCGTTATAAACGGGTACTTTGCCCACTAGAACCTATGGTTATAGGTTCTAGTGGGCAAAGTAGTCCACTTCATGATTAGTCTATCGAACGTTTAACCTGTGAGACTTAAAGACGAGAAGCTCCAAGCGATTTACGCTCATAATGTGTAAAAGATACTTAAAAGCATGGTGCTTTATTTTCGATCCTTTAGGATATTTATTTTAAGTGGTAGGTATAGCTTCCCTGGACGAAGTTTCTCCAAAGCGGACACAACCTACCTATTACAAGACTTGGAAGTATTAATTACTTACTCAAATGTCAAATTAAACTACCATTTAACAGGTTACCTTCATCAAACCATCGCACCTTATCGTTTGCAGCCCCAATATATTCCATGTTAATTGCCAGTTATTGGAAATTCTAATTAATAGTGCACACACTCACGCGATCAAAATGTCATGTATCTGGGATCATGGTCAGAGGTCAAAGCCTTCATTTCGTATTCGTTTCCGTCATCTATTTTATAGGTGGAACTAGACTTGATTAGATTTCAGACTGGTTTCAGTTGACGTCATCAGAAGTTTTCAGATATTCATTTGCGTGATGAGACAACCTATCATTATTCATTACCACCTAAATTCTTAGGATTCACTTTTATTATAAAAGTAAGTACTCTTGTATAATGTTTAAGCGTAATTAGCTTCTAAAGCGAGAGCAGCGGTGGCCCGTGGCGACGGCCTCGACTTACGAACAGTAAGTCGTGGCTTCAAACCCAAGCAGGCGCATTACTTTGTGTAATTTATTTCATTACCACTGCTCTCAAAAACGGTGAAGGATAACACTGTCACCGGTATGTCCTAGAACCAAAAATTCTAAGACAAGTGACATCTACCAACCCGCACTGGGCCCGCGTGGTCGATTATAGCCCATTCCCTCCCATAGAGAGGAGGCCGTGTATTACATCAGTGGGAACATTATAGGCTGATTTGCTAGGTTCTAAACTCAGCGGTATCCTCCCTTTTTTATGGGGGATGAAGAACTTTCTTCATTCTAATCTAAAGATTAAGATTCATTGACAAGTGCCACAGATGACCTTTAAGTTTATGTAGAGGCCAAAGTTTTCAGAATCCGAATTAAAGAACTTTGAAATACGAACCTGTTTAAAAGGGTTTTAATATTAGTGGCATTTTACAACCACCAAAACCCTATTGTTTGCCAGAAACTCGTAGAGCATAATAATAACAAGTTTCATAAACAATCACTTATTTACCCAAAACGCAATATGTAAATTACCTACCTCCAACTCGTATTGCCACAAACTATATATTCAAAACTTCATTAGTTCGGTTGGATGAATAAACAATGAATACTAGAAACTCGAATAGCGCCAACCAGTATTTAATATGCATAAAACAAACTTTTATGTTCAAACGCAACAACGAATTTCACAATATTTCACGCACGCATGAAAATTCTTACCCTATTTATGTCTTCTGTCATCACTTTTTAGCAAATATACAAAAAAAATTATATGTAAACACAGTTGACCTAACATAATACAATATTTGTTATACGAACCGGTGTGACCGCGTTGTATTGTTTCACGAATTTGGCCGAAGTTAGCCGATGTTACGCGAGTTACGTCAGATGCGCAAATGCGGTGAAAGCGCGCCTTGTGCAAGAGTCGCGAAGATACTTGATGTGTGACATTGGAATAATATAAGGTATTGACAGAATAACTGGACATTTCGTGAGTGTCCACTTATTTTCTGCATAGGTCATTATCTGCTTAGCCTTTTCCCAACAATGTAAGGGTGGGCTTCCAGTTTGACTGGAAGCCCACCCAAAAAACAGATTTTCATGCAAAATACAGGTTTTCAGCTGCATCCGGTTAGCCAAATGCAGCTGAAAACCTGTATTTTGAATGGAGCGACTGCCTATCTGACCTCCACAACCCAGTTAGTACTGGGTAATAAGATTCAGACGTTCGGGCCATATAACAAGGGGGTATGGGGATGTAATTATATTTACACCCCCATAAAACTAAATTTCCATGTACTTCATATCTTGCCGACAAACCAGGGCCCTTTGCTAAATTACGCTCAAACAACAACAGAAGCACAACACAAGTTGTTGTTAAGTTACAAACACGCGTAGGAGCACACACGGCCGATAAGTACAACAAACGCAGAAACAATTACCAACTTCGTCACTACAGAGCTTACGAAACAATATTGTTGTTTACTGCGAATATGGATATTCAGAAGTACCGTTTTATTTATCAACACTAATATAACAAAGAGGTACAGTTCCTCGTTGTTCGATTCCCAGGTCTGGCAAAGTATTATTGGGAATTTTTCCATCAGGAATTTCTCAGTGGCAGCCACGGAGTCTGGATTTGTTCTCGGTTGAAGGCAATAGGATACATAATACATAACATACATACATAAAAAACAATACATGGGATTTAAACATAACCGCCGAAATATGGGTGTAAATGGTACACTTTTGCCTAACCCTTCGGGGATTACAGCGTGATGTTATGTTTAAATAAACCCTTTTTTTTTACCGATTCTATATCATCAAATAACCCCTCCCGCTCTGGGCTGAGCAGGAGGGAGTGTCAGACTTTTACTGCCTAAAACCCATCCATGTTCCTTCCTTTGCCTTTTGTGTTCCAGGGCCGCGGTATCTCTTTCGAACAGTCCCGCAACCCTGGCAGGCATCGATCCTTTCGGACCCCTTCCTGTTTGCTGACTCTCTTTGAGGCGTGCGTGGAACACGAACGCGCCGTCGACACGGCCTGTCGTCATAAGACGGACGGACGGCGAGCTAGCCCATAGCTCACCGTCCACAGGCCCGCGAAATAAACCCATTGTCTCACCTTTTGCACAATGCAGTATGACACCGTATTTTAACTTTTTGACGTTACCATCATAGTATTACTCTAATGCATTTCCAATCCCATCCATTTATCATCCCTGCACGCAGTGCTCGCGTTGTTTCTGTCTTGATTCGAAGGGTATAAAAATACCCATAATGACGCCGAAACGCACTTGTTTTCCCCGTCATTGCGATCATTTTTTGTTCTAGACCATACCTGGGACCCTATTAGTTACGGAGATATTGGGGTCAAAGTTCCAACTTGTTCCCCTTTTTTTTCACGGTTTTAATGTTATAACTTTAAATGTCTCCACGAGCCCCGTATTCAACGTGTTCATCAGCACAATGTTTTGTGAGCGTTACATTGAGTCCTACCGTAAAACGTGATGTTCAACCCCAATAAAAAAGTCGTTTCCCAGCAATATTTTTTGCGTAGTTACTTACTTAGATGTACAGAATACTTGGTTGACGGCTCGAGGGTCCGTTTACACCTTCAGTTTATTTCTTCTTTATTGTTAGTTTTTATAACTGAACCTAACCTTCTACATCACTGCTAATCACATTACCAATCAATTTGATGATTTATTACCAAATAAACTTCTGAAAATACTAACTTATGCGCTGTCACGCCAATAATGTCGTTCACAATCAATAGATACGTGCTAGACCATTAATGTGTCTGCTTTCTAACACTAAGTGTCCAAACAATAAAAGTTAGATTGAAAGTCTGGCTTCGGCCGTTAAATGAGACTTCCTTATTACTTTTCCTTTGGTAGTGTTGCTGTTATGAAAATGGATGAAGTGAGGGTAGTGATAGCAAATGCATCACTTAAAATGTCATCAATAACTCGTTAACCTAATTTTACTGAATACTTGAAGACGTGGAAGTTTTAAGTTATTCTGAAACAAAAATAGGGTTTTGTGAGTGAAACAGAGGACCAAGCAAAGTGAGATTCTGTCACCGAAACCATCTTCTGCCTAGCCTTTCTCAACCATGTTAGGGTCGGCTTCCAGTCTAACCGGATACAGCTGAATACCAATATTTTACATGGAGCGACTGCCTATCTGACCTCCACAACCCAGTTAGTACTGGGTAATACGATACCCCTTGGTAAGATTGGTTGTCAAACTTTTGGGCTACCTGTAACCACTATTTCTGTCGCCGACACGAATATTGGTAAATTCAAAAAGGTACCTATTCGATTGACATTAACTAACGAAAAGCCTATTGTGACATATTTGTAGCGAAGTGATATCGGATTTGGCTTTTGATAATTCCTTTCACTGATAATTAATATTTGTACGAACTTTTTCCTGAAATCCATTTTAAATGCATGAAAGAACATTCCCGTGATTGTTTATCATTGTTTGCTAGAACAAAAGCTCACAATTATGATGTCAGCATTTTACATACGGTAGGCATAATTGAATGAGTTTATCGATAGCAGCATAACAGGTAAATGTGTTGCTAGGGAATTTGTTCTACTACTTTTCTCCCTGGCTAAAACATGAGGGATTGGGGGAGAGCATTTTGGAGGACTGTGTCATACGTAATTTAGACATTCAAAACGTACTTACTCATTTTGATTCTAATATGACTAGTTTTCTGCCCGTCTGTGGAATTCACAGCCGGCTTCTCTGTTTCCCGATCATTGCTAATCTAGATCTCTCCAAAGTTCGAATGATTCGTTTTCTGCTAGGCAAGTGTGCTTTACCCTAGGCCGCGTCATCGCTTCACATCACGCGAGTAGCGGCCAAACGCAAGCCTAAAAAAAAAACTAAAGATTCATGATTACTTTAGCACTTGATTATTTTATAGACAGACACATATAATATCTGCCTAGCCTTTTCCCAATTCTGTTGGGTTCAAATGCAACCCCGGCTGCAGCAGTACCAGGTCGACAGACAGTCTAACCAGATGCAGTATTTTAAACGGGCCAATGGCCTATCCACAAAGCACTCCGTTTACATTTGACACCCAGTTACTGGGTAATACGATACCCCTTTATAAGACTAGTTGTCACACTTTCCGGCTTCCGTCTTTTTGGATTTAGGAATGAGAGGATCACTAACTGATTCTAGTAAATCGAAAACCTTATATTACACAAAATCAAAGACATCCCCTATGTGCTTAATAAAATATTGTCTAATGTCGTATTGAAACGTACCTAGGCAATCTAGGGCCTTTAATGTAGGGGTCATAAAGTATTGAAACTGTTTGTACAAATGTACATTGAGGTACTTCAAAGAGATTTTTTTTCTTTTCGTTTTTTTTATTCTTAGGTAAGATGATAGGACATATTTTATAAATTACTCAAAGAAATCCAAAATATTATGCTACTAGTAATTTGATTGCCAAAACACACGTACACAATCACTTGAAAATCAAACAATTCAAAGATAATGAAAAGCTAAAATGTACATGAATAGGATGAAAAAGAAATTTTAATAATCGTTACAAGAACATGAAAAGCCTACAAACATATTCCTTCCATATATGTAAATGTACGTCTATTTCCATAAAACAGAATGACTTATGACTTACAGAATCATGGAAGCATTAAAATACCAGCAAGATAATAAAAGACGTAAAGAAAAAAATATTCCTTACGAGTACATACCTCCCTGAAATTCTTTGCAACAAGGAACGAAAATGCTGTAGAACTTTTAACCTTAAACCACGGTAATAGGGGTTAGTAATTAAAGTATCAGATCTAATGACTCGTTGCTGTGCGCAAAGACTTCCTGGGGTGGTGAAATTGTGCTGAAACGGCGAGACGGGGTCCTTTTCAAGGGTTGTTGACATTTAACTTGATAGCAGGCCTCAAAAGTGAAATATCTTCAAGTTTCAGGATCGTCCTGTTTAGACCAAAAAGTGGATTACAACTACACTTAACAGGGGTCTAGGTGAAAATGAAATACTAATTAAGAAAGAAAACAGAAAGAACAGGAGACATTTATTTGGCAAATGCTTTTTTTTACGTAGGGCCTCTCGCAGTTCAACTCGAAAAGGTTAAATAAATAAATATCGCTGAACATTACACACAGCGCCATCTAGGTGCCACACTAAGCTACGAGGCTTGTGTCGTGGACACCAGATTTTTGATAATACTACATAGATACTTTTTTGTTTGTCAATACATACTTATTATACATAAAAACATCCATGACTCGGAAACAAATGTCCATGCTCATCACACAAACATTTGCTCCTACCAGGACTCGAACCCGGGACCCTAAGAACGTAAGGCAGTCTCACTACCGCTGCGCCATTCGGGTCGTCAAACGAACGAAAAGGTTGTAAAACTGCTCACTCGGACTATCCTCATGCCACAAGAGCACTCAATTTAAAACAAAAATAATAAAATTTAAAAAAAAACTTAAATCTAAACAAAATATTTTAGACTCCCGGCTGCGCCAAATAGGCCCAATGCTAGGGACAACTAGTGCCGACGCTGGTTTTCAACTGGACCTGGACTAGTGAAGTAGTAATGTGTGAATCGCCAGTATAAAGCTATAATATACGAAGCTTTGCGTGATAGCTTGGGTATTCCTAGTGGAATGTTATACCAAAGTTTAAGGATGTAATTCGGGAAGAGAATTTTATAAACTCAGTTATAGGCTTGGTGTCAGCCCTTAAACGGAGTTCCAACGTCCTAAGACTGTACAATTTATTTAGATCTAACATTTTTTATTTTTATTTATATTATTATATTTTTAAAATACAAACTAGCCTATTCTCAAGCCATATCATCCACAATAACAAGCAATCTAACCTCCTTTTCCATCTTTTCAGTTCTGCTGGCAGTAACCTTGGCATCATGCGGCCAGATTGATGATCCCTGCAAGACCAAGTTGAGGGTGGTGGCAGACGAAAAGTACTGCGACAAGTACTGGGAGTGCGACAACGGGCAGTCCGTCCAGTACGACTGTCCTAACGGGCTGGTCTTCGCTGGCAAGCATCGAGGAGTGACGGAGGGATGCGACTATCCATGGAGGTCGAACTACTGCGAATATCCTAAAGTTCAGATCAGTAAGTAGCTCTCTATAATTTATTTTTTATATTATATGAAGTTATTGCGAGTGGGTGTTTATGAGCAGACAAATCGGTCTACCCTCTTTCTTGTTCGTTTTTTGCACTTGGTACCGCTACCCTCAGAATACAGAAAGAACCAGAAGCCGTAAGCGCGCCTAGTACCGAAGCAACAAAACACGCAACCGATCAGTTACTCTGTGAAAAAAGGACAATTTTTATTTTAATACTAACACACTTCCAATACCCTCAACAATTACCCCAAAAACGGGCCAATAATGTCTGAGCTAGCCACAATACGCGGGTGGGAAATATAAGCGGGCGGGTCAAAATTGTTTTGTATTTGGCCACAGCGTGCGGCTTGCAATTACTGTATTCTGAGCCGCCATGACTGTCGCTCACAACTCGATTCTGTTCCCGACACACGAAACTCACTGTGTCTTGTGTCTTATTTAAAATCTAACAATACAACCATACCGTCTCGTTATATACAGTAGGTCGTACGTAACCTTTAGAAGGAACTTCTGTAGGTGGCACAAATGAGATTGAATAAATACCAGAGTACATCTAGATGTGGAAATACAGGTGCTTTGGAATGATACACATTTAATAGTGGTAGAGAAAATGCCAGTAATGTATGTATCGTACAAGTCTGCCCTGTAAAACAAATAGTATAAGTCAATTAGGGTTTTGCATTCCAATAATAAAATGCTTAAAAAATCTAAATCTGCTTTTAACCAAACAAACTTTTAGGACATTTCTTTAGAGGATTCTACAAGCAAAGAAAAATTGCGAATCTGTAACATGGAACCATATTTCCTTTTTACCGATTCGCAATTTTCATCACCCTATTTTTTATTTGAGGCCTCAGAAAGACTAGGAATACGATAGTTGTGACCTCAGAAAAATATGATCTACCAGACCAACTACTAAACGTAATCTATAGAAGTAATCTATTTTCCACAACGTATTTACCACACAAATTGCAATTTAAATCGTTTCTTCATCTCTATCTCTGCTTAACATCATGTTTTCACCTCCAGACCCACCGATCGGCTCAGAGCACTGCGACTGGCTGTACGGCATCTTCGGCCACGAGACGTCCTGCACGAGGTACTGGACCTGCTGGAACGGAACCGCCACGGAACAGCTGTGCATCGGAGGTCTGCTGTACAATGAGAACGCCCACTCCTGCGACTGGCCCGAGAATGTTGACGGATGTCAGAAACATCGTGAGTTTATTTTTTACTAGCTGTTGCCCGCGGCTTCGCTCGCGTTTTGGTCGGAAATTATACCACAGGCATATTATAAATATAGCCTATGGCATTCGGGGATAATTTAGCTTCCTATTAGTGAAAGAATTTTCAAAATCGGTTCAGTAGATCCAGAGATTACCCCCTACGACCTCACAAACTCACAAACTTTACCTCTTTATAATATTAGTATAGATTTTGCTACCAATATCTACGTGTTTATTAGAGAAGCGGAAGTTTTTACTAAAAGGAAAACCAATAAATATTCAGTCAATTAATTATCGCAGTATTCTCATCATTTTATTACTAGAAACTGCCTGCGTTGTGTGGTGTGTGTGTGTGATTGCCTCTTTGGTCTAGTGATCGCAAGCGCGACTGCTGAGCATGAGGGCCTGGGTTCGATTCCCAGGTCGGGTAAAGTGATAATTGGTTTTTCCATCAGGAATTTCTCAGTAGCAGCCAGAGGCTGGATTTGTGCCTGATCGATGGCAACAGGCACGCGCCCTATTACATTGGACTTGATGATAACTGGCGACATGTGGGTGTGGGGTACATCTCTGCCCCGCGCTCTAACCCTTTGGGTATTACAGCCGTGATGTTATGTTATGTTTATTTCAATAAAAACGACTGCGTAAAAAAATAAAATAAAAAGCATAGAACATAGCAACTTAAACAGTCGGGACCCATTATTGGGACGATTTAAGCCGGTCTATTTATGTTAATGGGTATGTTAATGCTTTTTATTTTATGTTTTTACGCAGTCGTGTATTTTAAATTACCGTTTTTTTTTTTGTTTTATTATTGAATAATTTTTATTTTGATATGCCCAGTGTCACTCTCACAGTAAATACGAATCTAACGACACCTCTTAAGCTAAAATCCATCGAGCCGTTCAGGCCACAGAGCGTGCCAAACAATTATACATACATACATACTCTCGAAAAACTCTCTGATTGTTTTTACCCTCCTTCTGGCGCAGTCGGGTAAAACAATCAGATCAATGCATCTGTCGATCTCATTACTTCGTAATGTATCTAAGGTTTACGCTTCCAATGATTGTCACTTCTGGTCACCAAATCGAAAGAATTACACTCCGAAGCTGACTTCTATACCAACTTTTGTAATTTTGACACGATACAGAACTATTCGTATACATCATCATTCCCCTGCCCTTATCCCAACTTATTTGTGGTCGACGCAGCATGTCTTCTTCCATACTTATTTATAACTCGTCATCTCATCAAACAACTCCTTTCTTACCAGATCATCCTTCCAACAGTCCATCCATCGTTTCTTTGGTCTTCCTCAACTCTTATAGGTACCCATCCTCAAAACTTTCCTAACGACATTTTACTCGTTCATCAAAACTATTCGTATTCAAGTCAACAAATTACCCTTTTCCAATGATTAAGATACAGATACATTCATAAATAATCAGGTGACAAACTCAGAACCCATTTCAAATTCACTCCTCCTATCAAAGACTTTCCGCCCTATTTCCCTCACACAAATAACATTAACAAACCAAATGAGAGAGAACAGACTCGGGAATGAGAAGCCGTGAACATGAACAATAGTCCCAGGAATTAATTAATTGAACTCCGTGTAAGACACATTCACAATTCCACGCTGATTAGTCGAAGATACGGCAACTGGTAGTAATTCCAGGTTTGTTTCGGGAAAATTCTGATTTGAAACAGCAGTTCATTGGTATTCTCATTTTTCCACCTGTACAGCTCACAGCTGGAAACAGTATCTCAATTACATAAAACATTGTCAATCATAATCCTAATGATTTTAGCGGAATTCATTGATTCATTTGTTTGAATTTTATTCCCGACAATGTAAATAATTAAACAATTAATAATTGAAAAAAAGAAAGGCAAACGAATGGGTGATCACAATATTTAAAATTGTTAACTGATTGAAGTGTTCATTGGTGTATTGTTTTTAATTGTTGTTATTGTAACCTCTCTGGGCTGTCACATAATTATGCCAGAAAAGTGTTACCCATCCTACAAAGCATTCATCGTATTTACATCATGCCTACTTTCTGCTCACAAACATTAGGTACACACAAATATCTACTAAGAACAGTAATTTGTCATCGCTCGCACATTGTGGCTCATACAATAATGCGTTTAATAATACGACTTACATCGGTGACATGAAAAGCCCATATAAATAATGTGAGCTATTCACAAACAACATACGCAATGATGTACAGACGCCTACGCAAGTGTTACCTTGTAGTAGCTTATGATAATATGAGTGCAAATCTATGTAGTGCTTGGGGAGCCCTAGCATTTGTTTTATTTGTGTCGTAATGATTATTGGGGACTTTATTTTGTGTCCAACGGTTTTTATTAAGTATTTTTCTTTATTAATTTCGTCCAAAAAACTTCCAAAAATACTATTTCGTGTCCAAAGACTGTACCTACCTAATACCTATCACAAAAATAATATTTGGGTAAAGACTAACGTAAAAGAGTTTGGACTTAAAGTCAAGAGCAGAATCTTAATTTAAAGTAATTTTTTCCTAAATATCCCACAAGTCACGTCACACAATAATATTACCCCCATTTTGTTTAACAAAATACAAGGGAATTTATTATATGAACGCGTCAACATTAAAATTTAATATCTCAAGTTCTTGAAAGGCAAAAGGCACTTCTTTTTACGCCGCGTTTTAAAACTCGCTTCACAATTCAGTACGTACTACATAAAATGTAATGTTTCAAGGTATATTTTATTATATTTCCTTTGAAGACAGTTTGGAAAACAGGGCGACGTTATTTTTCTTTAAGAAAAACAGACGCAAAAAGAACCATCTAAACCCAAAATAAACTTGAACTTGAAGATTTTTTACGTAGTGAAAAGAGAAAAAGAAACGGTAAATAACTTAGATGTACTTGTTCACAATCGTCCAAAGCTAAGCATTAAATTCCCAATGGACATTCGAAGGGGATATTACTTCGATCTCAAAGCTTCTACCAGTTTACCGATGGATTGATAGCTGGCTCTCATAACCGATATTTATACTGAAATACTGGTTTTGATCTCTTTGGCAGTATTCCAGAGGCTGATACTTTCACCACTTAAATTCGCAGTTTTTTTTTTCAAGGTTTCAAAACACATTGAGAAAAAAACTGCGATTAAAAATATGCAGCAGATGCTTATTTTGCAATTAAGTACAAAGTAGGAGTTGTTCTTAGTCAGGAGGGCTTTCAACCCTGGAAGGTTATTAATGAGTTCAAAGCACGAAGGTTCAAAGTCAGCCACTAGGTTTAAATTTAAACAAAAACAAAACACCTTACACTACAAGTTAAATGGAAAATTCTAATTAAAACTTCTATCCTCAAGTGTACTGTAAATACTAGTGAATGAACGGCAATCGTTTCAACGATCAATCTCACAACTTTCACACTAATTGCTTCGTTTAATAAAGCGTATAATAGCATAATAGGTGCGTCGGCTTCCTTATGTAACCCAGTAATCGTCGGTTCGACATTAATCGGGTCATCGACATCAATGAAATCGAAAGTACACATTGACTGATGGTATAGCATAGAGAAATGACAGCTATGGTACATGGGGTCATTAGTTTGAACCCAGTTGTTGAACAAAGGTTATACTAAGTATAAAAAGAGGTACCTACGCTGTATGGGAAACCTTTTCATTACTTATAACAATTACCTATTCATTGTACATTTGTATATGAACTTTTGTATTTGAACTTTATTCTGAAAACAATACGACGTCAAATCATAGTTTCTTTGCCCGCATTGACGATAGTATTAAGTAGTAGTTACGTAGGTATACATTTATACTAAAATGACACCTGGTACATAATGCTTACAGTTTTAAATTGCTTTACAAACGGCAATTTTTGTTCTCAAACTAGCATACAAGTAATTTTAGGGTAAAAGAAACGACTTAGTAAGCAAAATTGAAAGATTGTAGCAAAAAATAATTGGAGAAAGACAAAATTACATCAGCAGGCGTATCTCTGTTGACAGTTCATAGTGATCATCAATTGGCGAGTCTTGATATACAATGCCCGTCTTGTAGGTTTCAACTGACGCGACCCGTTCAGCAGGGCTATTGCGTATCTCTGTTGACAGTTCATAGTGATCATCACTTGGCGAGTCTTGATATACAATGCCCATCTTGTAGGTTTCAACTGACGCTACTCGTTCAGCAGGGCTATTGCGTATCTCTGTTGACAGTTCATAGTGATCATCACTTGGCGAGTTTTGATATACAATGCCCGTCTTGTAGGTTTCAACTGACGCTACCCGTTCAGAACTGTCATTATATATAAAAACTCGTCAAGTGATGATCACTATGAACTGTCAAGGTCAACAGAGATACGCAATAGCCCTGCAGAACGGAATTATACTTCATTCACTAAAACCCGTATCTGTAAACAAGTCAAACCAATTACTTGAGTAACCTAGGATACGATTTTTATTCTGTAGTAATTGCTTAAAGTTAAAACTGTCAAAAGTAAGATTTCTTATCTTTGCCTCCTTTGATGGTTCTTACTTCGTTCAAATTCACATCTATTGCATAAAATGGTTGCAAAAGTAATTACTTAAACTCAAGTAATTACTATTACTTGCTTAATATACCAGAATACTTTAATTTTACCATACATAGATACCAGGGATAGAGTTTGTATATCCAATAGTGACTACAAACGAGATCCATTAACTTTACTACAGATTAGCGTTGTTCCAAAATGACAATTAGTGCAAGATCAAAGCACGACTAACGGCCGTTTTCTATAACTTACTTACGTATAACGGTTAGTTAATATGCCTTACTCTAGTAGCTATCGGTGTTTCTATAAAGAAAATTAGCAATGAATTGACTGGAACGTGCTATCCACGTCACTTATCTGTCTCTCGGAGGGTTGACGTTGATGTTTATTTAACTATTTATCTGAGATAGTAACGTTCCGTTAACTGTTAGTAAGTTATTGAAAACGGCCGTAAATAACTTTTATAGATTTCTCCCCCTTCCTGTTTTATTTACATGATTTTGCAGTACGTTGCAGGCTGGTATTCATTTCCGCGCCAATCAGAATGTTAATTTAATCATTTATCGAACCAATATTACGGTGTTGTCAACCCACGCATGTAGTTGCAGAATGCTCTGGTCATAAATATTGATGTAAATTACCTACAAATTGAATGCGTTACCATTTCAATTAGGTATATGTATAAGATCATTTGGAAGTACCTGTATAACTTTGAACTTAACAAGATGGTAAACTTAAATCAATAATCTTGTCAGTCCTACTCCCAATCCTTCCATTCGTGAGTCTAGATTTTGAGCTAGTTAGAAATTAGAATAAAATAAAATATACATTATTGTACACCAAAATTGAAAATCTTCTGTTTTACAATAATGATAATAATTCTATGGTTACAATGGCGGTATTATCGCTGTTAGCGATATCTTCCGGACAACCTTTGGATGGACTGTACGAACATAAAAATATAAACAGAGGCTAATCAGTGATACTGAATCGTATCAATGTAAGCGCCTTTTTTGACAGCAAAACCGCCAATTCGCAACGGTAGACCGCAGCGGTCTCTACGATACACCTAGACGAGTCGGCAAATAAATACAAGATTCATTTTTCGTTGAGATAATATCCTCAACTGCATATCCCATAACAATAAAACCATCCACAACACTGCCTTACCATTCTTTTTACGTCACACCAAGACATTGATTAATGACATTGTACACAAACGAAATAGAACTACATCCAACAAAACATCATATTTCTTTGTCCATCTGTGAGAATTTCATGAAATAATAGCCAACTGACATTGGTAAAGTCGTGAACTTAGGCGTGGGACAGAAGTGGCCTATAAACGGATCTTAGTTCTCAGGCTATCTGATAATTAAAAGTATCGCCGTAGAGTACCTACTAGTGTTCACGAGCGCAGTCTGAATAGGAAATGAAGGCGTGCGACCGGTTGAAAAGAAGTACCTTAGTTTGAAAAACGGATAAAAAAACTGGCCAACGAACAACAGTACACGAAGGGTTCCGCACCAACTTATACGTACAATGAGTCGCGCCAGTAACACGAAACTAAACTATTTCATGAAAAAGTCATTCAATGGGGTTAAGTGAACTTAGAGGTTGTATTGATGATTTTAATTATTATAATTCTGTCACTACATACGTGTTACTGGCGCAACTCATTTTTCATCAACATACAACCTGACACTGACCTGCAAATTGCAAAAAACTTAAGAAAATTAGAATTTCGCGGGCTACCCTAGCGCTTCCACCTTAAATAGTTTAGTAAAAAAACGCGTTTGTTTATGGGGAACCTTTACCTTTGAACTTAACTTTATTTTAATTGGTTGTTGTCATAGTGGCCATAATTTGTACACGCTGTGAAAATTTCAAGCGTCTGGTTCAAAAGCTCAGCCTGTGTCTAACGAACGGTCAGACAGACAGCGAAGTCTTCGTAATAGGCTCCCGTCCGCACCCATTGTATACGGAACTCTAAAAACAAATGAAAACTTTGAAAATAAAAAGTTTTTTGCAAGCACTCTGCATGTGGGTAAGCTACCAATCATGAACAAGGTCATTGTCTATCAGATTGTAAAGACGAACAAACAAAAAGGTATACCTTCATTTAAGCTTCTTTACCTTGAAAAAATAAGGTCAACATTAAGAGGCTTTTCGCCCGATCGGAAGCCATCTTGATAGCTGATATTTTATGAAGGTTGTTTCCAAAAATATTTTCCAAACCCGGAGCTTCTTTTTAAAAACAAACGAAAAAATGAAATTCTAAATGTCAGGATGATTGGTTCACTGGTTTAGGCGTGAAAAGGTGACAAACAAAAAAAACAAACTTACCATCGCATCTAAGCGTTTATAAACTTACAAACGTTAAAAAGAAGTGCTAATAAATACGAGAGAACAAGCAATAAAACCTAAACAAAAGGTCTTAAAAGCTTTATAAAATAAACATTCCACGTTTGTCGATCACGAACAAAATGGCGGGCTATCTAAGTGTTTATAAGTAACTAGCTTTTGCCCGCGGCTTCGCTCGCGTTAATTCAGAATTTGATTATCAATTCGAGTTGTGCTCTGCTTGATTCATTCACTATTCCAAAGACACGTGGTGCCATCTATTATCATAAGAACTTTATTGTTGTTTTCCTCGAGAGCAGTAGATACTTTTTTCCGGATGAAAGATACTATGTCCGTTTCTGTACACCTCACAAAGTATACCTTTTATCCCGGAGGAGGTATGATCCCGTGGGACAATTATCGAATTCCACGCGAGCGAAGCCACGGGTATAAAGCTATCTTAATAAAATCTGAGGGGAAATTATGAAACACACTCGCATTTCCAGTGCTATACAAGTTGATAATTTAACAGCATTCATTGCATATTCTACATTGTCTCACAGACGAATTTTTCAAAGGTTTTTTTTTTACGTTGTCCCACACGTGGAATTTCTCGCAAAATTTCAGGATGAGGTTTAATAGTTTAGGCGTTAAAAGGAACAAACAAACTTACTTTCGCATCTAAGCGTTTATACTCGTAAGTAATTCAATCGGTGCAGCGTATCGATGGCCAGTACCGCCGAGCCGGACACGACTCGAGTATTGTCCCTGATTCTCGGAAACACGGATCAACTTGGTAGAAGCTTTTAATGTTCAGTTTGCTCTTGTATTTAGTAGACTTTTTTCCCTATACATTGTTTAGATAGCAGGTAGATGTATGGTAGGTGTAGAGGTAAAAATCTCATCTGTAAGATAACGAATCGAACGATTTCCAAAAATCCAGTCTATCTGTTTAGGTATATCGATTGAAACAAAGTCGTTTTTCGTGTCTGTCCCTGTGACCCCGCATTATTCGTCATTCTTATCCCAATGTATTCAAGGTCAGCGCAGAAAGTCTTCTTCTTGCTTCCCTATTATTCTTCATCTCATCAGACAACTGCTTTCTTGCCATATAATTTTCACAAAGACACATCAATTACACAATGGATTTCACCGTAATTTAGATAATTTATTCCAGAAGGAAATGTGTATAAATTTAAGCATTTATATTTATAGATATCGCATGGAACTCTCGATGTTTTGTAGATGTCGGAACATCAGCACTTGCATCCGTGGTGGATAGCTAGTTTCGGTTAAAAAACACCGTAGCTCGTATCAAAAAATATCAGAGTAATATTACTTTATAAGGTCCGGAATTAGACACAAATAAAACTTATAAGCACCTTATTGTTACACCCTACAGAGGGACTTAATAAAGTAAACAAGGCACTTACTCAAACTTATATTGGTACTGCTTATTGCTTTGCGAAGTAAGAACAATACCTACTAATGAGATGAACGAAGTTTCAATGGGCGGCCGATCTCTTCTTATTAATGCATGAGGTCACTTTGGAGATGGAGTTTCTGACTTTATAATTGATGGAAATGTAATTCTGTAAAATGCTGGTAATTTCTTCTGCTAGACTAAAGTAGCAGTTATTCGTTAGTCATGAAAGTAGCAACATGAAATTTTCTCATGACGGATTTTAAGATCCATACAAATATTGATTTAAGGTATTAACAGTCTACCACTACTACTACACTACTGGTACTTATATGTATATTAATCTATACTATTTAGACTAATTATAAAGAAGTAAAGTTTGTGAGTTTGTGAGGTTGTAGGGGGGGTTCACTAATAAGAAGCTACATTATCAGATTCAAATTCAAAATCATTTATTTGCTAATATGGGTAATTACATGAAGTTGTTAAAAATAAATATAGTATGGTTCAACCATATTACGCCTTGAGGGCTTTGAATGTATCACAACATTATTAGACAATTACTTGCAACAATCATTTAAAAATAACAACACAATTTAACATTTCATTTCAATTTTTATTTTTTTACATTTCTATCTCAAAATTATAATAATAGCTACTTAATTAGTGCATTAATCACATGTCACATCAACAACAATATTACTGAGAACAATCCCCGAGTGCCATAGGCTATAGGTATTTACAACGTGCCCGTGGGATAATTGCCAACCAAAACGCGAGCGAAGCCGCGGGCAACAGCTATATAGTTCTATATATTCATATTCTATCCTGTAACTTTGAGTTATATGAAGCATTTTTAAATCTTCGATAATACATTTTCATATCTAACTTTTGAAAAGTTATTTTTAAACCTATTTTTTGCAAGTTCTAACTTGATCGCGTCGTCATTACTTTAGGCGGCTTACTACCTGTTTACAGTATTACCTGGATTTGGATAATGAACTATTTTCTTTTTCTATCTTCCAGCCCTCTGCAACGACGACCCCAACGGCAACGTCCCCCTAGGCAAGTCCTGCAACCGCTATTGGCAGTGCCAGGGAGGCTACCCTCGTCTGCAGAGGTGCCCCGCCATGCTGGTCTTCGAAAGGAGGTCGCTGAGGTGTGTGGTGCCTCCCACTGAGGAGTGCGACGTGCCCACTACCACTGCGCCCCCACCGGAGGAAGAGAACCAACAGGAGCTAAGACAGGTAAGGGGGAGATGGGAATATGGTAGATAGAACACCATTTTTCAAAGGAAGTGTGTTTGTATGCGTGGTTTAAAACACTGGCAGCCGCAGAGGACTGTTACCACCAGCGCTAATTGTATATGTTTTATCGGCAATCTGTATTATACAGTATTACTACTTAATATCTAAGCACTCTTTATAATGCCTATAATGTTCAGGCAAAGTAGGTATGTATTATATGTTGTCTAGGCATTCTATACAATACCGAATGGTAGGAGCGTGGGTGGAGCGTCAATTTTTTTAGATTTTCGAATCTGAATAGCTCCGGAAAATTACATTTGTTCATACTTATGAAACACGTAAAAATAATAATAAAATGTTCGAACCTACTTTTGGCCCAAAACAATATATATATGTATATATATTGTAGGCAATGCCCCGACTTGCTCAGATTACATACCCCCATTAGTCTAATGAGATGTTTATCAACATTCGACAACACATGGAGATTTAGTTACCAGGGCCTGTACACCAATATCTATGTGGGAAAGAGATGGAGCTATACAGGACGTTTAGCTCTCTTTCTTGCCCTCACTGGAATCTTAAATAATACAACAAGAGATCATGGTAGGTTCCCCGTTCTATTTTCCAAAGCGAGTGGGTTCACTTTCGAATAACCGATAAAGCGCTTTGGGTTAGTAACAGGATAGTCTTATTTTCTATGGCCGCCGGTTGACATCCACGTGGAGACCGAAAACACGTGTCACTGTAAGCTTTTTAGTTTTTAACCCACACAAAATAACCTGTGTTTTGCTATTTTGCGGGTATTATTACACTGTAGTTTGTTTTTTTTATTGAATTCCATTTTCAACTGGGGACCTTGTACAGATTGAATTGGCAAATGTAAAAATAGTCTTATAACGACAAAATAAAAGAGGTGAATTTAAAAAAGCTAGGGTGAATATTTGTGACAATGATTTGAAACTGCCTCGTTGGTCGAGTGGTTGCAAGCGCGATTGCTGAGCATGAGGTCCTGGGTTCGATTCCCGGGTCGGGCAAAGTGATATTGGGTTTTTCTATCAGGAATTTCTCAGTAGCAGCCACGGAGTCTGAATTCGTGCCCGGTTGATGGCAATAGGCTCGCCCCCTATTACATAGGAGTTAAACATGACGAAATGTGGGTGAACTATTAGGTACACCTCTGTCTAATCCTTCGGGATTACATGTTACTTTGAAACTGTTTTCAATTTTATTTACTGAGTTAATTAACTTAATTTTATTTTTAGAAATAAGGCATACAAATTGACATTTTTAATAACCTAACATGAAAATTCATTTTCCCCCTGTTCAGTTCTTTCCCTGCTCACCCCGTTTTCCCGGTACCTAGAATTCCACAATTGAACATTAAGTAATCCAATCAGTTTCGCTGTCAACTATTTGAAAACAAAAATTCCTGGTTGCGAGATTTCCCAATATTGGATATAGACATGTGATGGACACCTGAATATTCTACAAAATATTCCTCTATGAATGGGAACCCACATGCCATTCGCCTAAACTGATTGGGGCCGTTACACTGTCAGTTAATAACAGAGTCTAAAACTGAACTCGACAAGCTTTTTACTATCAATACTTCACATCTGGACAGCTTTTAAGTTTGTATAAAGCACAGGCCGTTCCTGTATTGCAGTCACTTTTGGGATGGCTGAGCAAAATACCAGCTTGCTGCACTTGACTCGGTGGAACGCAGAGCTAAAAGGCTTACAGGCGACGAGGCCTTAGTAGCTTCTCTTCACAGCCTAAGTTATCGGCGTAGGTAATGTTGCCTACCTGTCGGTCTTCTACAGATTGTACTTCGGAAAGTGTGCGCAGGAGCTCCACGACCTGATCCCACCATTACCCTTTTACCACCGGACTAGCAGACGTACTGCGGCGTACCATCCACACTTGGTTGATATGACGAGTCGTACTCAGCGCTTCTCCTCCACGTTTATTGTGCGCACAGCCAAAGTGTAGAACTTTTTGCCCGCATTTGTGTTCCCTCCCGTCTACCTTCAAAGCAAGAGTGAACAGGCATCTTCTGGGCACGCTCGTTCCATCACAGACCTCATCCATCGCTTCCATCAGGTGTCATCGAGGTCATCGAGGTCAAGAGCAGGCCCGTCTTGTATTTAAAAAAAAACTCGAATTGGATAATGTGGTTCGGTTTATAAAATAGGTGATAGAACCAAAATAAATATTGATCCTAAGAAAATTAACTATATAATAAACTAGCGACCCGCCCCGGCTTTGCACGGGTCAATGTTATACATATAAACCTTCGTCTTGAATCACTCCATCTATTAAAAAAAAAAACGCATCAAAATCCGTTGCGTAGTTTTCAAGACCTAGGAAGGACTTTTATACTATATGTATACGTAGAGATAATAACGGATCATTCTTTTCTTTGCGGTCAGGCGTAGTTTGGAAGTTCTGTAACTATATAATAGTTATTTTGAGGTAGCCCGCGAAATCCTATACGTGTACTGTAAATGCTTATGTTTTACGAAGAATATTTTCTTCAACATAAAACCTAACACTGTCCTGCAAATGGCAAAAAACGTAAGAAAAATTGAATTTCGCGGGGCACCCTGGTGCTCCCCCTTTTTGCAAATAATACGTTTACATTATCTTTAAGTCCCATGTTATAGGCGCGAGACAATTGCTATCAACTGGAAACAAATCCAAGATCCCCATATGACCTGTAATGGTGACCACCAAGACAGTGGCCATTACTTAAAATACCACTACAAACATTCAAGACACATAAGAAGACAAACCTACCTTAAGCTTCTCCCAGATACCTGAAGCTCTCAACTCATTAACACGCCAATCACGGCCATTAACCGAAGGTAAGGGAACTTTCCCAACCAATTGCAAAAGACCTTCGAGACGCCAAGATCTAGAATACTGCTCTTAATTAAATGGACTGGCAAATCGAATTGCCTATTGATTCACGCCCGAAGCTTGTGGGTTTTGGTTAAATGTCTTACATTTACCAAATGAAGGGGACAGAAGGTATGCATGAAGGTAGGCATTAAATAGTAAAATTTGATTTTCATGCTGCCTGAAATAATATAACAAAACCACTATTGGAAGCTGGAGGTTTCATCATTTTTCGTTTTTTTTTTTTATTAGCCTGTACGATCCCAATACTGAGCAAAGGCCTCTCCCAATTCCTTCCATGAGCTCATTTCCTGTGGCTCCTCGAACCAGCTGTCGCGGTACGCGTCGAGATCGTCTCGCCACCTCATTCTGGGCCAGCGTCGGCAGCGCCGGACGTCTTCAGTTTTATTATTTGTGTTAAAAAAAAATGGTACTCGCTCGATTACTACGTAATTGTGTGTCTCTGATTTTGAGGAACACTTGCGTTTAAGACACAGGCGTCTTGCCTAGTTAAGAAACCAAACGTTCGTCTCTAAGACTACGCTATGTCTCTGTAAGTTGTACAATCTTATGTTCACTACGTTGTAAGTACTATTTTGGTTTTTGAGTACAAATAAAAATTATAAAAAGCACAATCATCCAAGTAAATTAGGAGTGAATTGACTGTGACAGATGGACAGACAGATACTGGGGTTCTCTTTTTTCATTCTAACCTACGGAACCCTAAAAATATTCTCTACACCGTTCTATCTACCGTATCTATTTCGTTTTTACCTGTCTGTTGTTAAGAATTGATCTTCTGTAGTAATCTGTCTAATGGTTGCCTTGCTCGATTGATTAAATATATTGAGCCATTTGTACATAAATGGAAGTCTAGATTCAGGTCACTAAAGTTATCGAAACATTTGCTTTTGGAAATAGCTTGATTACTTTGTAACGACCGTGGTTAGAACATCTAATTAACTTAACATCAAAACTTAGCGCAAACTTAGTCTTAACTGGAACGTTTGCTATAATTATTTAGGAAGTCCATGTACTGGGCAATTTGTTGATTTCTACTGTAAGTGACAGGTATTAAACTGAATTATAAAAGGATTTTATCAAAGAAACCATTATGCTTTTAACTGACAAAGAGTCAGGGCCAGAAGTCAGTTAGTCAGAAACTTAAAGCTACTTCTCCGTATCTTACTTAGCGTTCGCATAATATGTATACCATTTTATACGTAACTATTCGTCGATTCGACTATCACATTTATATTGTTTATTTTCAACTAAAATTTTACAGTTTTGTAATGTTTATAAATTAATGTATAATTTATAAACATTACAAAACTGTAAAATTTTAGTTAGTAAACAAAGATTATATCAATAAATAAAACATTTTATCTAAAAATAAATTGATCATGTCATCATCTGATATCGATTATTTCAAAGTCATTGTAAAAAAACTGCAAACAAATAC
Organism: Eugnorisma glareosa; assembly: GCA_947578425.1. Classification (NCBI taxonomy): domain Eukaryota; kingdom Metazoa; phylum Arthropoda; class Insecta; order Lepidoptera; family Noctuidae; genus Eugnorisma; species Eugnorisma glareosa. The sequence goes on from OX387959.1 coordinate 19,393,242, forward strand.
CACTCGTTGCTATCAAAAAGTAAACACAAAATCTAACCATTCGTCGAAACGACGAGTAGTTCGTTGATAACTTCAAAAATAGTGCATTTACCCGCCGAACACGACTGCTTCCCCAGAGAGTATAGCGAGCACAGAGTTAACTAGCGACAACACGGTTATGTGCACTCGCGTGACAATGAATTTTTTATCGCGTATTCGTCGATTCGACGAAGGTTAGGTGTCTAGGGTTAACGTGCCTATAAAAATTCTAAAAGTTTGGCAACTCAACTCACTTTTCACTCTTTAGGTACAAGATTTCCAGCCACTTTTAGATGTTACCTACGTCCATCAATGTAAAAACTCTTGCCACTCCACGAAAAAATTTATACTAATCTCCAATTTTTCTGTTTCAGGGCCAACACCAGCACAAGCGGCCAAACAACGGCGAATACCAGGACCAGGCTCGCCAAAGACAACAATCTAGAAATTAAGTCTTCACATCTAGCCTTCCACAACCTTCCTCATTCCAAATTCTTCTTCTTCTTTCGTCTCGAAAGTCTCTCCCACCATTGTACTCTCTTCTCCATTAGAAGTAATTTATACTTCATTGTTTTTATAATAATTAGTCATGTAATTAATTAAGTGATTAAAGTTAAGTGTAAAATACTGCCGTGAAACTAAAGGAATACTCAGTAAGTGAATCAGGCGAAACTGTTGTCGGGTTTGATCATTATGGCATGGCATATATTGACAATTTAAATCCACAAATCCGTTTTCCCACAAAAAGCTTGTTAAAATCATAATGACAATGAATTATAGACTTTAAATACTTGAATTTCTAATGCCTAAAATTGTTATTAATCGGGGCAGTACACAATTTTGTCCATCAAATCATAATTCGAGAGATGACAAAGAGAGTCAGATAAAATGGCGTCTCAAGCAGACATAATCCTTTGAAGTCTTCACGAAATCCAACTGGGACTTATCAACTTAGTAACTAGGTATTGTAGCTTTAACTTTTAATAGTCTTAAGCCGAATTCTTAATATGAATTGTCTTGAAATTTTGAAGGAAAAACAACATGGTGAATAAAAAAAAAAGGAAATAGATTTTGCTTTAATACTGTAGAATTAAGGTTGAATTTGACTGACCGCGACCAGCACATTTATAAAAACCGCGTTCAAGAAGAGCTGAATTATAACTATCGAATTATACCCAACTATTAGCTTTAAACACTTCTAAAACATTGTGTCATGATGATCTAGCCCGACTGTATTAAGTTCTTATACTTAGTCAATATTTATACTCGTAAGTTCATATTGTTCTTAATTAATAATAGTCAATAAAAATATTATTTACTTAAGTTTTTTCGTTTTATTTTGGTTCTTGTACCTTCCTTTATATAAAATGCCTTCAAAATACAACGAAGGAAAGCCTTTGGAATAGGAACGCACCAAAGATGAACAAAATTCTTAAAAATAAATTCACGACTTGAATATTTCTAAAGCAGCTACAATTCTATATCTATACTAATAATACTATAAAGAGGTAAAAAAATTTATGTAGGAGTAATCTCCGGAAATAATAATCAAATTCTACAAATTCTTTTTTAGGCTATAAATTATATTTATATCATACATATTAACCGAGCTATCATAATTATTGCGGACGAAGTCGCGGGGGAAGTGCTAGTTCACAATAAAGATGAACTATCGAAACATCTTTCAGTTACAAAAACAACTATTGTTTCCATCCCGAAGTCAGTGCAGGACTGCAGAAACTAAAGATGATAATTGTAGATATACAAGAGAATATTGACGGGTTTGCCGAGTAAATGGCTAATTACAGAAGTCCTCTGAGAGGCGACCGGGCATCGGGTGCAAAAGGTTAACGCCTGTTAACCACCAATTAGCCTGTAATCTTAGTCAGTAATTGGATTAAGGCTGTCAAAGACTAACGTTTTTTAATTTCATCTATTGGAAAATCTCATGTTATCCTAATGGAAAATTGATTGATTCAAATTGTTGGGTTCATTGATTTATGGGTCAATTTCAGGTTCATAGAACTTGCAAGGATTTGAAGAATTTGTAGACTGGTATTCAAATGGATCTGGGGCAGTAAAGATATACAGATTGCAAATAAAAGCTATAGATTTAAAACTTGCCAGCTTTAACTGTATTGAGGGATCCGTACTCTCGTGTAGAAATCAAACACTTTCTAGACTAGAAATCAAATTATGAACTAATCATATTTTTTTAAACCGTTTAATTTGTCTGAACATGACTTATTTTGCGTTTCGTATTTCTTCTGAAGATGTAAACATTTAGGTGTTTTTGGAATACCATCTTCAGACATTTTACGACTTTATCAAACACCAGCCCGCGGTCGATATCCATTTAAGCTAGTAACATCAATTGGCAGCAAGAATTTGAATTCAAAACAGACTCAGGAAGGTTTTGTTGGTAGGTAAAAAGTAGATGGCATTTTAGTCTAAGGTCTTGCTTCTAACTTGTAGTTCGAAATGCAAGCCGATACTCGATCCTGTGTAGTTATAGTCAAAGCTCTGGCTGAAGTCTGTCTTTTAGAATTTTGACACATTTTGCAGGACGAGCCAATTTGTAGTAGCTTTGTGACACTATGTGCAATCAAACTGATCGAAATAGAACACTGTTAGCTTTTGTTACTGGAAAAGAGAAATCAGAAATGCAATTTGTTCTGTTTGTTAAATGTTGAAATGGTAAGTGGCATTTCTGTTTGAACTGCAAAAATGGAATTGTATTGACTTTAATAGTTTCCTTTCCTTGACGGGAATCAGGTATATTATACTAAAAAGATCGATAGGTAGCCTTCTTCTATCTGCGAATTAAAAACAAAGGAGAAGATTATTTTATATTTTTTGTTTGTTACAAATCGTTGAGAAAATATAATACAGACTGATAAGTATTTAGCTATATACGGATCGACAAGAAGTCGTCCCCAACATAATTTAGAAAAGGCTATTTAGATGTTAGGCAAAATTAATAAATCGTTGTAGGTTGTAGTACCAATTTTTTAAAAAATGTTGTAGATCCTTCTAATTGTAGACCTATATCTGTGCTTCCAGCACTGAGTAAAATCTATGAAAAAATCAGCTGGACCAGATGTTATCGCACAGCAGTTTGGTTTCACGAGGGTAGGTCAACAACGGACGCAGGAGTAAAACTCATCAGTCACATTTTGGAATCCTGGGAGAAGTCCCAGGATGCCATTGTCAACTTCTATGATCTCTCAAAAGCATTCGACTGCGTCGACCACAACACACTGATCTGTAAATTACACCACTACGGAATTCGGTGACAAGCTGCTGAGGGCCTACGAGTAAAATGGCTGCTTTATCAAAATCATAATATGAATCACGTTAAAAATTTAAAATTCTTAAAATGGTCTTTATGGTTATGACCACAAAGTCCGTATAAATTATTATTACAAAGTCCATTTTAAGAGATAAAAATTCAAAATTCTTAAAATGGTCTTTATGGTTACGACCACAAAGTTCATTTTAAGAGTTTTAAATTTATTTCGTGATTCAATTTATGATTCTGATAAAGCAGCCATTTTAGGCCCCCTGATCTGGTTCTTTTTCCTATTTATCAAACAGGCAGAAAAAAGTAAATGTAAATGGGGCGACGTCTTCCGGGTATCTAGTCAAGATGGGCGTGCCCCAAGGTTCAATTCTCGGTCCTTTCCTATTTCTTGTTTACATTAATGATCTCCCTTATATGATGGCCAAATTATCGGATATAATTCTATTTGCTGATGACACTTCGCTAATTTTTAAAATAATTTGAAAAGTTACGAATGTCTTACATGTCAACGAAAGTCTAACTGTTCTCTCAAAATGGTTCGCAGCTAACAATCTTTTACTGAATGCGAACAAAACAAAATGTCTAAAGTTCTCTTTACCAAATGTACCACAACGGGATCTAAATTTAAATGTTGACGGCAAAAAACTTGATTTTATAGCGGAAACTGTATTCTTAGGGATTACTATCGACTCAAAATTGCAGTGGGGCGCACACATTAGAACTCTTTCGGGTAGGTTAAGCTCAGGTGCATATGCAGTAAGGAAACTAAGGCAGTTAACTGATGTAGCCACAGCCAGGTTAGTATATTATGCTTATTTCAACAGTATTATATCTTATGGCATTCTGCTGTGGGGATCAATAGCAGATGTTGACTCAATTTTTATTCTACAAAAGAGGGCAGTCCGCGCAATCTATAAAATGGCTCCTGGCGAGTCCCTCAGAGAAACATTTAAAGAGATCGATATAATAACTCTGCCTTCACGTTATATCTTAGAATGTATTTTATATATCCGCAAAAATCGAGGGCTGTTCAAAATTAGAAGGGACTTCCATAATATAAATACACGCAGTAAACACGAAATTGTAATGCCTAAATTCAGATTAACTAAAACTAACAAGTATTTTATTTTATACAGTATACCTACGTTTTTATAACAAGTTGACAAAGTCAGTTATAGAACTGACCGACGGAAAGCTCAAAAACTACATCAACCGTGTCCTTCTTTAAAAAGCATATTACAAAATCAAGGGCTACGTCGAAGTCAAAGAAGTTTGGCTTTAGTTTAGTTTGACCTTCTGCGCATGCGGCTTCCCTGGTAGCTCATAAACGGCACAAATATATGGATGTCTCTATCTATTCTCAATCTTATTTTTTCTCATCTTTCTAATCAGATTTTTTACAAAAGTTTTCAAATTATTAAACATCTTTTGCTCAGAATAGTTTTAGAAATGATAACAATATTCGTGTCACTTGTTTAGTTTACAAGTATTTTACAATATTTTCACGTTTGTATTGTTTTTGTTTTACCGATTGTTTGTGAATGTGTGAACATTGTAGGCTTTGTAAATTCCCAGATGCTTGTTAACTTTTGTTAACTTTCTTCTTCTTGTTTTACATTTTTTGTGTAGTAAGCAACGATTTATCGTCGGGCCTACGCTGTCCCCCTATACTTAAGTACTAATGCTGTAACATGATAATATTGTAACACCAAATGATTTGAAAAGAGTAACCATGGAGTTTCTTACCGGTTCTTCTCCATAGGAAACGACCTACCCGAACCGTTTTTGTCGACATTTTATAAGTGATTTTGATTTTGTTGGTACAATTTATTCGTACATACCAACAATTTATTTATTTTAGACCTTACTTGGGTATGTGTTGCATTGACATCTAAATCATAAGTCATGAATTCAAATCCTAAGATTTTAATTCAAACATATAGCGAATTGATGATGTATGACAGTGTTTACGGAGAAGCGATTGTCTGCGCACTTGCTTGAAATTAAGCGTTGCTTGCGGTGGAGCCGTGTCACACGCGGCTTTCAACGCGGCGGCGGACGCAGCTTTGCGGCGAGCTCAGGAAGAGAGGGAGAGTTCAGGAAAAAGCGGCGTGTGAAACGTAGCGATACACACGACGCGACGGCTCGAGCTGCACCGCGCCACGACCCGCATCTCCGTAAACAACACGGTACATTGTCATGTTTGTGTTTGCGCGTGAATTACGAAGGCTGTAGCCGGAGGACTTAAAGAAAAGTACAAAATTTACTTGAACTTAATATAATTATGAAAATTACAATATTAATTAGGAGCTAGATAGTCGACAGTTGACCGATGTTGTGCCAAAAGTGACGATTTCGCGAGGGCCGCGATGTTAGGTGCCGGGGCAGCGTCACGTTGCTGCGTCGACGCCTCGTGTCTCCGCTGGTGCAATCCGCGGTAATTAGGCTAACGCGCGGTCAGCGTTTTAGGTGCTACGCGTGTATGTAACACGTGTGGTAACGCGTGTCAACACGGTAAACGGATAAAGCGCAACGCGTCTCCATAAATGAGCTGCCTCTTATGGCTCAAAGGTCATCACAAGCACTTAGCAGAAAGTCTCAATGAAAGAGTAGGTACTACCTAATATCGTAAGGAACTACGTCATGGCAATAATATTTCATACTCTACTCACCTGCCACGCATATTTTCATGCATAAAAGCTACCCACACGTGTCCCTAAAAATAGGGTGACCCTTCCCACAAATGAGGGTAGGTAAGCATAAAGGTACTTATCTATCAGGGCATCACTCCAGGGTCCAATATCTTAAAGTATCCTAATAAAAAGCCATTAAATCAACAAAATCCATTGGGATTACACCTGCCCCAAAATTCTTTCCACTTATGGTCCCTAATATAGCTATTGTGGGACTCAGGGGAACTAAACTCTTTCATGATTGGTAAAATCCAATTAATTTAATGTAAGGGAAGTATTTTAAGGAAGTACGTGATCGACCCAGTTTGTATTTTGAGGGTATGTGATACTATACATATCCGTAGGTATATCTTCACCATCGGTTATTTACTTCACCAAGCGGGCTGGTGGTTGCTTTTTCATAAAAGCTCATAATTATTATTAAATGTATAGTAGAAGTTTGTCATGTGCAAGCTCGTGAGCAAAATAATAACAGCCGCTCGGGTCGATCTTTAGGTTAAGCCGCGCTTGCCTAGGTTGGTCTGTGGATGGGTGACCGCCTATTACATACCGAGTTTCCTCCGTGCCTCGGAAAGCACGTTAAGCCGTTGGTCCCGGCTGTCATCTGTAGCTCTTTGACAGTCGTTACAGGTAGTCAGTGGCCCAAAAATTCTGACAACCAGTCTTCCCAAGGGGTATCATATTACCCAGTACTAACTGGGTTGTGGAGGTCAGATAGGCAGTCGCTCCATGTAAAATACTGGTATTCAGCTGCATCCGCTGAGACTGGAAGCCAACCCCAACATAGTGGGGAAAAGGCTTGGCAGATGCAGATGCGTAAAAGTTTGTCATGTATTATTTGTTTATATGCTGCAACATGTTTCATTCATCGTTGTCATCTATTAGTTGTCTCTCTCGCACTCTTTCTATTTACGATACAAAAATATCCTTCGTCCCTTGCGAACCACGTCCCTACAACAATAACATTCGGGCCCACGCCACACACTGTTTACAGACACTGTTGACTCCTGCAGTTGTACGCATTCCGCCTAGCGGGCACTTCAAGGAGCAATCCTTTTCACGTTATAAATAGCTATGTTCACTTCCTCAAACATTTTAATAACGAGTGAAATGTCATCAGTAACTTTAAAACACTGTAATATAAAAATACAATTTAGTCAAATATAAAAATAGTACTAGTTTAGAGAATCCCGTTTCCTTGAAGGTTTCGGCAGAGCTGGTCTGGTACAGGGTAAAAACTGCGTGTGAGGTTATAGTAGTTTAAAATATGACATAATTATAATTTTTGGCAAATTACACACTGTTTTGAGAGCTAATAAATACTAATTGTAAGAAAAAAAACTTTCAGCGAAAAAAAACCGAGTTCCAAAAATCACAAAAAAAGTCTAAAATAACTTGACTTTCGGAAGTCGGTGTCTGGCTGAGTGTTTGTTTCAATGACTCTTTTGCCACCGACTTCCGAAAGTCAAGTTATTTTAGTGTTTTATTGGAAGTCGGTTTTTTTTCGCAGAAAATTTTATTATTTTACCCGTTTTAGTTGTAGTATACCACACAAATTCTAGTCATGAATATTTTTTTACATTTACATAACTAGAAGTTATTAAGAGATCGTCATGTCCTCAACATAGCCCAAGAAGAAAAATACGTATTAACACGTTCATTGCCAAGTCAAAATGCTGAACTTAACTAGATGGCTAAAATAAAAATTCGTTGAATGTCTTCCCGAGTGGCATAAACCAAATACCAGAACCCAATACGCTGCGGCCGCTATTTTATGGCTCGTACATAATTGAGGCACCATCACGCGACGTCGCGTGATGTACATCAAAATCGGTTTAGGAATTTCGTTGTTTCCTCTCATCACATCAACGAGAGGCGCCAAATTCAGTCAAAGCGCCTTCACGCGACGTCGACGTCCTACACCGATTTTGATGAAATTTCTATGGGACCAATCGAGAAGCATATTCTTTCAGATGAAAAATAATTTCCAAATCGGTTTACAAATGACGGAGTTATGAGATAACAAAAAAAAATACAACTGAATTGATAACCTCCTCATTTTTGAAGAAAGTCGGTTAGAAATAAGCAGGCTCCAACCTTCCAGTAATTCCACCGAATAACTATCCTTCTGAAAACCAAAACCTACTTTGTATCTCACCAGAAGACTTCGTCAGTAGAACAACGATTGTTCCCAAGTTCTGTGCAGGATTGTGCTTAAGAAATGGGCCCATGATCCCGGCTATTTTGAACATTGGAGTCAACCTTTTTGAATTTACAACGTGTGCTTAGAACCCTCCTACACAACAGAAAAGGCAATCAATTACAAATATCACTTACCGAAAAATTGGCACTGCACACTACAAAGGAAACCCATTGAATTCCGAATAAGCCTACGCTCCTACAATGGGTAGGTACATGTTCAACCTTTAGTGACACACGCACAACATACGTCTAAAAATAGCTCCAAAATTAAGTACCTGCAAGTCGAATCAACCCAGTCTAATGGAGGAGCTCGATCGAGGAATTTAATTTTCCCGTAAGTGCTCCCCAGACTCGACGCGTCGTAAGTCGTACCCGTTACACGTAACCCACGTCTAATCTCTTGGCCACGATCAGTTACACAAAGTGTGCCTTTTTTTTTTTTCTTGTGGGAAAACATCACATGACCCCTCTCCCTCTGGGCGGAGGGGAAGGGAGTGTTAGACTTATACTGACTAAAACCCATCCATGTTCCTTCTTTTGCCCTGTGTTTCCAGGGCCGCGATATCTCTTACAGTCTCACAGCCACACGTGTGCCATTGTCCCGTATAATATTACTTACGGTCGGCGCAAAACGTATTTTTTCGTCCAATCTCCCCTGTCAACCGTCACGCTATCAAATAGGCCTTTTTTTTCATATCATTCCTCACACAATCCATCTTTTGTTTGGCCATTCTCTCCCTCTCTATCAACATTTACACGTGTTGCGACAGCCACGATAGAGAAAGCTAATGAAAGAAGTTGTTTACAGCGTGCCGATGACGCGACGGTGCTTCGTGTGAAGGAAACAAGCAAAGATCGCGCGCGTTCTTGGCGCAAGACGCGTCGCTGGTCGCATCGTACGCAGCTGTGATCGGTACAAAGTCGTACTCGTAACTACGCGTGAGTGGTAGATACGTGACTGTTCACAAAATATGTAAATCGCCTTGTTAATAAGTGTTCGGGTGATTCGTTGCAAGAAGAGGAGATAGAGGAGGCGATTAATTCCACCAGGAATGTTCGTCTGGCTAGAAGACAGCTGAAAACATGGAGTTGTTTATGGTGTAGTGGAAATTATGAATTGCCTAAGGATGCCTGTCAATCACTCAGATCATGATAACATGAAGAAGAGGTGACACCGACTTGATCTACAGTGTACAGTTTCTACAGAGTAGTGGTACAAATAAACATTATAGCTGGAAAGTATTAAACTTAAGAAAGTTTTCATTCAACGGAAACGGAAAAAGATCAAAATATTGCTTCAATCATTCAGGTGTCTCCTAACCCCCTGAAAGTTTTGACACAGAGTGAAATTTTAAAAGCGTAGAAAGATTCACTCAAGTGGAAGTAAATATCACAACATCTTGAAGGAAACAACACAACTTTTATATAAATAGCTTTTAAGATATTTTGTGAAAATAAAAGCAGCATCAAATAAACAAAATGTAGAAATATAATAGCATATTCTCTGAACCAAAACGCTAGAGTATAAAATCATATTTTATTTCTGTAAAGGTAAATAATAAACGAATGGAAACTGTGAACTCTATATAGAGACAGTTCGTAAAGTATGAGATGTCGAAAGGTCTCTAGGAAAAGTTTATCATCTCTACCTGAAAGCTCTCGAAATAGCTGGAAAGTTCATTAAATCTTCTTCGGCTGTCTCTATTTTATGAAAAGTTTTACAAGATTGAAATGGATGGTTGATTTCATATTTCTGGTGAATAGACGCATTCATAAACGAATAAAAATCAAGTTCCTAATCTTTTATTTTGAATGCGACCTGTGTGTTTTTCGCGCAAAATTTTCATTGAAAGAGAAAACCTTGCTATTACTTGTATGAAACGTGATAAACAATGAAAATACTAGGTATTTTACTGTTTCGCCAAAAGGCGGAAAAGTCATAGTATCCCAAAGGCTTGAAGGCTCAATTTCAGAAACACAAATCATTTGTGGGCTACTTGTACTTATTCTGCCTCGCTGGCGCCAAGAGGTCCTGGGTTCGATTCCCGCGACGGGCAAAGTGTTGTTGGATATTTCGATTAGAAATTTCTCGGTAGCATCCACGGAGTCTGGAATGTGCCCGGTTGATGGCAATAGTCTCGCCGGGACTCACATAGCCGGCGAAATGTGGGTGTACTATTAAGAACACCTCTGTCTAACCCTTCGGGAATTACTGGCGCGATGTTATGTTATGTGTGTTCCCACTGCTGGGCCAGAGGTGTCCCTCCTCAGGGCACAAATGTCTTGCCATTTTCGGTTTGAAGACATACCGGTTTCCTCACGATCTATTCCCTCACCTTTTTGAGAACAGTGCCCATGTAGTAATTAACTGGTTACAAACATTTTTAACTCATGAAAATTTAGATATTTACACTAATTTTGCAAGATAGTAAAGTAAGTTTAATTTTTAATAAAATTATGTATTATTACTCAAGCGTTTAATTAATTAATTGTATATTATATTCCACTGTTATTCTGTGAACAGCGTTGTGGGCTACAATATTGCTAAAATTGTATATGTATGTCTTTTTAGGGTTCCGTAGCCGAATGGCAAAAAACGGAACCCTTATAGATTCGCCAAGTCTGTCTGTCCGTGTATGTCACAGCCACTTTACTCCGAAACTATTAGGACTACACAGTTGAAACTTAGTAGGTAGATGTATTCTGTGAACCGCTATTCACAGAATACATCTACCGGTTTTTATACAAAAATAAAAAAATATAAGATTAAGAGGGGTCTCCCCATACATGGAACTGAAACTAAAAAATATTTTTTTCATCAAACCTATACGTGCGGGGTGTCTATAGATAGGTCTTTAAAAATGATATTGAGGTTCCTAAAACCATTTTCTCTCAAAGTCAATCGTTTGAAAGATAAACACTTCCAAAGTGGTAAAATGTGTGTGTGTGTGTCCCCTCTAATTTCTAAAGTAAGAGGAGAAAAATTCTGAAAAGAATATAGGATTATAGAACGTAAAAAAAACTTTCAACCAAAATGGTTTGAATAAGATTTGAAGTTAACTTTTTGAGATATGGGACTTTTTCATCAAACTGCAGCAAACAAAGTTGTTGCTGTGGTCCAGCAACAACTTTGTTTTTCATTAGCATACTATGAAAAACAAATTTAGTTTTGTTGATGAATGTAAAACAATACAACATATGAACGAATGCCTTCAAAATATTTTTATTATATTGTTTGATGCTACGGAACCCTATGTGCGTGTGAGTACGACTCGCAGTTGGCCGGATTTTTATACTATACTAGCGACCCGCCATATAAACCGCCCTCTTGAATCAGTCTATCTATTTAAAAAAACCGCATCAAAATCCGTTAAGTACGTATTTTTTAAAGAACTAAGCATACATAGGGACAGACAGGCAGCGGGAAGCGACTTTGTTTTATACTATGTAGTGATATTGTAGCTGTTTGCTGTTCCTCTTGTATAAAATAAAAATGAAAAGTAAGCATTATTTTGTTACAAATCATTTTACTTCAAACTTATTCCTACAACACCTATGCAGATATTCAAACAGTGCATATTTTAAAATTTAAGCAGGTCATTGACCCTCCTAAACTTGTTTTACATCAAACACATTTCACTATCAACATAGACGACAAAGAAACCACAATAACGCTTAAAATTAGCTTTAAATTCTAATTTTAGCTCATTAATTAGGCTCACACACACCACACCTTTCATAAGGGCGGTTTTACATTACCAAAGTAAATTAACTTATTCTAGAAACTAGAAAGTTAATCCCTACAATTCGTTTACTAAGTTTTCACTACCCACAGAGATCTCGTAGAAGATGGCTGGACGAGCTGGACAAAACCAATGACCAGTGGCCCACGTTAGCCCTGGATCGAACGAACTTGAAGTCATTGGAAGAAGTCTTGGCCCAGCTGTGGGATGATGTGGGCTAACAGTAACCTAACGCTAATACTTGAATACACAGGTTTTATTGCAGATACTGTCTCGTTGGTTTAGCGGTCGCGAGCATGAGGTCCTGGGTTCGTTTCCCAGGTGTCGGGCAAATTTTTATTTGTTTTTTTCATCAGGAATTTATCAGTAGCAGCCATAGAGTCTAGGTTTATGCTCCGTCGATGGCAATAGACTCGCCCCCATTTACATGGGACTTAAATAAATAAATATCGCTGGACTTTACACACAGCGCCATCTAGGTGCCACACTAAGCAACGAGGCTTGTGTTGTGGACACCAGATAGTTGATAATACTACATAGATACTTTTTGTTTGTAAATACATACTTATCATACATATAAACATCCATGACTCGGAAACAAATGTCCATGCTCATCACACAAACATTTGCTCCTACCGGGATTCGAACCCGGGACCCGAAGAACGTACGGCAGCCTCACTACCGCCGCGCCATTCGGGTCGTCGAAACTTAAACTTAACTGGATAAATGTGAGTGTACTATTAGGTACACCCCTGCCTAACCCTTCGGGGATTACAGGCGTGGTGATGTACAGTATGCTTTGTAGCAATTCTCGTTGAATTTTTCACGTTGTTCATAAAAAAAAATCGTTTGCTTTTTATGTCACCATGTTTGTACCCATATTTGCAAAATTATCTTATCTTATCTTTACTAGTCAATGTATTTCGGGCCTTAAGTGATGGCAATGCTTGAGGAAAACCCCTAGGTCCATGAGTGTTCGTCATTTAGTTTAAATTAATGTTCTTAGCAGGTCTAATCAACTAAGACGAAGTTTCGAAGCAAGCTGCTATTTTATCGACATCCACAGGCTGAATTCACCCACTGCTGGCCTCTCTTTTCACAAGCTTTGTTTGTATGTATGTTTGTTTGTTTAGGTCAAATCTTGCCACAAAATTTTATAACAGTCATCCCCAATCGATTGAGCTGAAATTTTGCATACACGTTTAGTTTGGATAACAATTTACAATGCATGGTTAGCTAAGTGACGTCATTCTAAATCCAATATGGCGGACTCCCAAAGATGGCCCACTAGTTATTTTATATGCACCCCCATGATATGGGTAGGTATCAATTAAAAGGGTTTACTGAGAAGAAAACGAAAAAAAACGCCACACTTATATTTAACAGCTTGTCTTATGCAGATCCCCAAGGTCCAGTGACAGTCTCATCCAAGTTTTACCCTCGATGTCAACAATGTCGTCTGCCAATCTCGCCGCCAAGCCAGTAATTAGAAACTAATACAATATAACACTGTTATAAACTTTCAGGGTTTACAACTACACATAAGCTGTCACTGAACACACACACTGCCACTGCCCTGTTTCGGGAGCTCAAAATAAAAGACAATCACGGAAGATATCCCGTAAGTGACAGTTAAATAATCAAATTAAATTATGTCTACCAATATAAACGTGTCCTTATTCAAGCAAGTGAACCAAACATATATGATGTACCTAGCTTCATTAAGTAGATACACACTTACACAGCTAGTTATACACTATTAGTAGATTCTAGGAACGGGAACATGGCGGTACGGAGTTAATAATTGTTCAGCATGACGTTTCGGAGAGCTAACAGGTATTGTGCGGAATATATGGAAATAGGTTAGTATTGCGTAACTGCAGGTTAAATTCAAATGTGATTGTTAATAGCACTGAAAACATGACATGACCTCAACATACTAATTAATTGAGTTTATGTATAGCTGCATGTTGGTGCCCAAATGACGTCGACGGGAGCGCTATATTTGTTGCGAATTGTTTCATGAAATGTTTTTATTTTTAATGTACGTGTTTATGTCTTTTAATTTTAAGCATTTCTTATGCTTTATTTCTAACTAAAAGAAAACTTAGGGGCATTCGCTCGGAATGTGACCACGCGACGAAATATCTGTATTCAGCTATACTATCAAAAAGCAGTTTTGAGTAATTTAGTGCCTTCTCAATTATCGGTTGTTGAAGAACACAACTTTGTATCATCAGGATTCAAAAATACGCTGACCCGCTTTGGTAAAAGATACCCTACAGTACCTATAATGCTGCAGTGCGTCTCGTCTGTTCGCTTTTTTTACGGGGACAATGCCATAACGCTATGCAAACAAATGATAATTAAATGCCACAAAAGTATAGAAGTACATCATAAAAATATTACTTTATACTTGGTTAAAAGAATTCCTTTGATATTCAAAATGTATTACGCGAAAACGTAAGTAAATTTTGATTAATTAATGTTAGTACACCATTATTAGTGACCGATGGTACACCATTGAAGTTAAGAAATTGCAAGAAATGCTAAAGTATAGTTTGAAAATTTTCAGTTCAGAATCAGAATCGTTCACTACTATTTAACACTGAAACAAAAGCACAAAGAACTCATTTTGATAGGTTATGTGCCAGTCAGTCCCATTAGTTCATAGGGGTATAAAAAGGCAGCGAGTAGTGCGTCATACAGCGTGAGCTTGTACAAATGTTTACCTTTCAGGACATACAGGGGAGTGGCGAGGTCCCCAGGGTAAATGGGGGATGTTTATGGAATCAGCTCTAAAGATGTGACGTCAATGTCCCAACGTATAATGCCAGCTTATTGTGATGAGCGGCAATGTTCAGAAATTGTAATCTTGAAAATCACGCACCCAAATTTCGCCAGTTTTATAAGTCCCATTTAATAGGACAGCCTATTTATTTTGAATTTGGACTCCGTAGCTACTTCTTAGAAATTCCTAATGGAATAATCCTATAACACTTTCCCCAACTTGGGAATTAACAGTCGCACAAGACTTGCGACCACTTGACCAACGAAACGGTCTTAAAAATGTCAAAAATATAAAGCAATTCTAAAATCTTATGGAATGGGATTGATGGATACACTATACGAGTACATACTTTATTGAATATATCAAAAACAATAGTAAAAGTTAGTTAGTGGTTACTTTATTACACTCGTTATAAAACGAGCAAGCATATTAATAAGAAATTAATAATGAATATTCATAAGCAAGCACATTAACCCTGCAGTTTTCATTAATACTAACAAGCAAAGCCCACGCGTTTCAGGCGGAGCTGAAACCACTTACGACATAGCGGTGAGAGGCCCGCGACGTGGGTGAATGTCCCAGTACCCTTGGCGCGAACACTAATGGAGGCTGTATACTGCTGACAGAGAGCTCTTTTATTATGTCTCCCCCGAGACGCCTCGCAAAAAACCTACACGGGACAGACAGTAAGCGAGGGACACAGAGGCTATCGACACTCTCGCACTCGTCCAGCGTTGGACTTTCTTGGCGAGAGCGAACAGCCACCATAAAGGTAGTAGGTAGCAGCAAACCCGCCTAATCGCAATGACGATGGCAACAGACGCCATCCTCAAAATGTGTTTCCATATAGTGGTTTCTAATCCAACCATTCTGGTTTTTTTTTTTTTTTTTTGGTGATGGCATCTCGCAGTTCAGCCTCTGAGGCTGGCTACTGCTTGCACCCCCTGTGGGGTACGGGCCTCGGCTTAGGGCGTCGCTGGGGGGGGCAGCAAAGGGACAGGCTGGATCTGAGTGATATTAATTAGGGGCTGGTTTAAAACTACCGGCTCAGCATCGCGGGCTGGCTCTGGCAAGGGTCGGGGGGGGTTCGTTGAACGTGGGCGTCGCGTCGGGCCTCGGCGGCGAGGACGGAAACATAGCGGTCTGTATTTGTATTTTCGTAATGTGCTGGTTTCCCTACTGCTCTCCTGGAGGAGGGTGATGGGGTCATCGGGGGTGGTGAGAGCATGTCGCGGACGGCGAACCATGCTAATACGCGAGGGCTCGTATCGGGCCATTCTGGTTATCTGTTCAGTCTCTTAATATACCGAAAGCTGAACTCTAAACCACTGAGACAAACGTCATCAAATCAAAACAAGTCATTTTCATTTATCAAAGCAGCACGATAAAAAATACCGTCCTTTTACTTAATATTATCTATGGTCCTATTGTTTAACAAAAAAAGCATTCATAATAATATTCAGCAGACTCGTTTTCCCAGCCCATAAACATGTCTAAGTACAAGAATAGATACAAGTTAATGCAGGGTTGCTCTACAACTGAAGTATGAAAAACTTTCCTTTACTTTTCAATTCCTACATCAAGCACAGATGTTTTATACTATAGGCAAAAAGAAAATAACATCTTAAAACAACCAGCCTGAAGGAACCGTATTTTCTACACGTCAAGAACATGCGACAATGTCCCTACTGCCCCTAGTAGTGATGCACAATCCAATTCGAAAACTGACAGTATCGATATAACAGGTACAGATTTTTTTCAAAACCAAATTGAAAATCGTAGCTACTTCCAGAGACTTTTTACGCAGTAAAAGTTTTTTTTAAAGATAATAAATATTAGTACTTTTTTTTTATTATACCTATGTTAACGATAAGTTACTACTTAACTGTTAACTTAAGTTGTTAAAGTAGTGTTTAATGTTATTTAATAGAGTTTGCACATTGTAGTTAAATGTTGTTTTGTTTTAGGTAAGTTAGCTAGTATTTATAAATATGTGTGATTAAAAGGGATGAATAAATACGAAAGAATAAGATTGTTATAAATACAAATGCAAGTATTGTGCGTCCTAGAGGAAGACACGATTCGATTAGATTCGATATTTGGAGAATCGAAGCAAAGCCACTCGATACAACCCTAGATTCGTATCGAATGGCTTCGAATGCCTGGAATCGCAGCCGGATCGATCCCAAAGTATCGAATCAAATGCAAGTACCACCCACATTTGACTGTTCCTAAATTACCCTAAGCTGATAAAATTTTCGTTTTTCCTAAATCATGTAAACATTAGTATTAATGTTGGTTTCCCCTTCGTACATCCCTACTCCCTAGCGGTATGTTTAAAAGGTAAGTAGAAACTAGCGCCCTCTAGCGGAAAGTGATGTGACATGACATTATGTAAAAGTAAAATATCTGAATGCATCCGACGCGCGACGTTGGAAGGTCCTAGGAGAGTTAGAAGTTTTGATGTAAGTAATAAAAAGTTTTGGAAAGATCTTGTTACAGGGGAAAATAAATACTGGACAACTGCGAGTGCGACTCGCGTGGAGAGTGTTCCGTACGTTTATAGATTTCTTACAGGTTATCATTAACACTAGAAACGGTTTCTTATAGGTTTTCCTGTAATCTATAGTCAAAGAACAATTATTTGTATTTTTTTCAAAATTTTCGGCCCTGTAGTTTCGGAGTTAAGGGGGGGGGGAATGGTAAATTTTCGCCTATTTTCTAAAATAATTTCAAAACTATTTATCATAAAACTATTAAAAATATATTTATATTTGAGATGCTCACATTGAGCTCTTTCATTTGATATCTAACACGATAAAGGTAGTTTTCAAAACTATTCTGTTTTTTCATTTTCTAATTTACCCCACAAAAGTGGCCCGCATGTTTATAATTAATTAATTTACGTTACACGTCCGTCTTTGGGTCACCGACTTAGATAAGTGTACCAAATTTCAACTCAAACTCGTCCAGTAGTTTTGGAGTAAATTGGCTGTGACAGACGGACAGACAGACAGACACGCGAGTGATCCTCTATGGGGTTTACTTTTTCCTTTTGGGGTACGGAACCCTAAAAAGGATTAGGGTTCCTTGCAAAAGAATTAAACCCCTTGAACTTGTTAACAAATTCAGATTCAAATAGTGAAGTTATATTTTTATAATAATTTCATGCGGACGAAGGTCGCGGGCAACAGTTAGTTTGTAGTAAATGAATGAAGCTTGAAAAGGTACGCACGAAATTAAATGCCATACCTATCGAGACCATTCCAGAAATAATATACAGACGGAAATAAAGATTTAATCTTAACGGAAACTTCAAGATATTCAAGTCATTTTCATGTTATATTCTCTTCTAACCAGATTTTAGGAACAGACAATATCAATTCTTTGAATACTCGTTGTCTGAGTCAAAATTCTTAGCATTTCCTGTAAGCAATTCAAGATTAAACTAATATCAGTTAAGCAATGTACTCGAAATACCTCTTCTTTAGATTTCAATCAAACCCCGAACCCTTTAATTTAGACTTCGGTAGTAAAGTAAGTTTAACTATAAACAGTTATAAAGTGCGTCGTTGGTCTTGTGGTCGCAAGTTCGACTGCGGAGCATGAAGTCCTGGGTTCAATTCGATGGGTTAGTGTTTTTTTTTTCTTTTTTAACTTTGCTCCACTCTAGGAATTTCTCCTGTATTGTGGGTGCGTTTACAAACATTTAAACTCACATACACAAACAACCAGACCCGGAACAACTATCTGTAGGCCATACAAATATTTGTTCCGTGCGGGGATCGAACCCGCGACACACAACGCAGCAGTCAATCGCTCAACCACTGCGCCAACCGTGCCGTAAAATTTCTTAATTACAGTCAGAGTCTGAATTCGTGATGGCAATAACTTACCCCCTATTACAGAAGACTCGTAACTGGCGAAATAAGAGTGTACTTTTAGGTACACCCGGCTACACATCAAGCTATACATTTCCAGTTTATGCTGATCTCGCATTGTATAGGATTTCGGTACAATGCGAGGTCAGCTTATACTGGAAATGTATAGCTTGATGTGAAGCCGTGTGTACACCTCTGCCTAACCAATCGGAGATCACAAGCATGTTTATGTAGTTATAAATAACATTATTCATGAACTAAATACCAATAAACACTGACACGTTATGAATATGATAATTATTTGAATAATTTAATTAATATTTAGTAGAACGGCGTCACATCGTATTTACTGCTTCAGTAGACATTACTGATTTGTACAGAACTATCGACCTACGCAATTAATAAATAATAAATAAATATCGCTGGACATTACACACAGCGCCATCTAGGTGCCACACTAAGCAACGAGGCTTGTGTCGTGGACACCAGATAGTTGATAATACTACATAGATACTTTTTGTTTGTAAATACATACTTATTATACATATAAACATCCATGACTCGGAAACAAATGTCCATGCTCATCACACAAACACTTGCTCCTACCGGGATTCGAACCCGGGACCCTTAGAACGTAAGGCAGCCTCACTACCGCTGCGCCATTCGGGTCGTCAATTAAAATCATAGTAACTATATTTAGGTACTACATAACACCACGCCTGTAATCTCCGAAGGGGTGGGCAGAGGTGTACGTTACAGTACACCTACATTTCTCCAGTTTTGTTTCATTTATGTATTTATTTATTTAAAACACATACCACTATCACCACAGGCTTACCTAATACAATAGTGTAGTTATAGTTAAATTTATCAAGCTAGCTTACAAAGATTAGAATTACATTTATATTATTTAACAACCAAGAGTGATTTTACAAAATGCGGCGCGTGTGAATTCACTCAGAGTACAATTGTTAAGTCAATTAAGGCTATTGCCATGAACCGGGCACAAACCCGAACTCCGGACTACTACTGTGAAATTACGAATGGAAAAATCCAATTACCTACACCATGCCTGATTTTGCCCTGGGAATCGAACCCAACACCCTATGCTTAGCAGTCCCTCTTGCGACTACTAGACCAACGAGGCAATACTCCAACAATCCTACTATATTGAAAATGCTAAAAGTTTGTGAGGATTATATACAGGGTTAGTTTCCAAAGACTATCCAAATTCTCAGATATGATGCAGCACGACATTCTGAGCCCCCCCACATAGAAATTTTTCATCGGTTATTAAAAAAATAAACAGCTGTTCCATACATTTTGACCATGTAGGTATTGCACTTTTGTAGGAAACAGCAGATTTTTTTTTTAATAACCGAAGAAAAATTTCTATGTGGGGGGGGGGCTCAGAATGTCGTGCTGCATCATATCTGAGAATTTGGATAGTCTTTGGAAACTAACCCTGTATATGTATGGATGTCTGGATAATGGTTACTCTTTCACGCAAAAACTACTGAACGGATTTGGATAAAATTTACCATACAGATAGTTTATTACCTGAATTAACACATAGGATACTTTTTATCCCGGTATTATGATCCCGTTGGACAATTATCGAACTCCACGCGGGCGAAGCCGCGGGCATAAGCTAGTAAACATACAAAAACCTTATACAACATTTACGTATTTGTAATCCTGGAAAATTTCCAATCGATTCCCAATCAAAGCGTGGGTCTCTTTTACAAAACAAATAAGTACATCAATGTTTAGGCAGTGGAACAAATCGTGTAGGTATCTTTGGCAAAATAAATACTACATGGAAATCCGAGATCCCTTTTTGATTAAATTCTTTCCCGAATTGGAAACTCCCAATAACAATTGAAAAGCAATGGAAGCAACAAAAACCGTGTGTAGATTCAGGTTAGGTTATACGGTTTATTCCCGTCTGCCCCCACCGGTCTGTCCTCAATGGTGGTAGTTGCAACTATTTGTCGCATTTACCACCACTGGTGGTGGTTGCGTCTGTTCAGTCGCATCGAGTCTTCTCTTACAGCTTACCTCTATGTTGGATTACATTTTGTTGCTAGAACTTTTGTTGGAATTGTCAGACAATCTAAAAATCTTATAGCAAGAGTGGATTCACATAGTCAGCCACCTGAATAGACATAGGCCAGAGACGGCGGCGCGCCGTGTTCCACCTGCGCCTCTCGAGAGGAACTGCCGTTGGTGTACGGCCGCAGACGGCGACGGGGTCCGCATGTTTATGTGGGACATAACCTGGCCGGTGGAGCATGAAGAACTGCGCAAGTACTCCAGCACTACGGCCCGAGGCAATCGAAGAACACTGTGTGGTTTTAGCCAGTACGTGTTTGACAGATCCCTCCACCTACCCCAGGGCGGAGGACATCCATGAGGATTTCCGCACTGAAAAAGAGGAGTGGATTCATCACCTTAGGTTGGATTTCCAGGTCCCGCTTCAGGTTTTTTTTTTTGTAGCGATCCGCGGTCAGGGTTTCTGTTTAATGGCAATAGGCTCGTCCTTATTACATGGGGTGAAATGTGGGCATAAGGTACATCTCTACAGGGCACGCCACAATAGTGACGATAAGTCCCCTCTTTGAGGAGTGGCTAGAGAGGCGCCACGGACGGTGAGCTATGGCTAGCTCGCCGTCCGTCCGTCTTATGACGACAGGCCGTGTCGACGGCGCGTTCGTGTTCCACGCGCGCCTCAAGGAGAGTCAGCAAACAGGGAGGGGTCCGTAAGGACCGACGCCTGCCAGGGTTGCGGGACTGTTCGAAAGAGATACCGCGGCCCTGGAACACAAATGGCAAAGGAAGGAACATGGATGGGTTTTAGTCAGTAAAAGTTTGACACTCCCTCCTGCTCAGCCCAGAGCGGGAGGGGTTATTTGATGATTTCCCATCGGTAAGAAAAAAGGTACATCTCTACGTTACTTGCTGACGCCATGAACACAGCGGAAAACACAACAAAAGGTTTACACACAAATACCACAAAATAACCCTTACTGTGTACCTGATTAACCAATATTTTCCAATGTAGCCACCGACATGCGCACATATTTGATTTCTTGAAGTTTTAATTGAATCAAGAAAGAGAAGTTATCATCGCAAAAGAAGATATTAAACGGAAATGGAAAACGTGACCGGAATGCAGACAGCGACTTTGTGACGCTGCCGTAGACGAAAAAAAGGCCTTTCTTTAGGAAATAATGGTTAATTGAATGTTGTTATTCTTATCAAGACTTCTAGAGATAGACATGGATTGAAAGGATACCTTATTCTTCACCTCTTAGCTGCCACGGTTTATTTTAACTACTTTGTTTTTAAATTGCTGATAGTTATAATCTTTTACTCTGGACGCTCTTAATGTGCACGTCTTTCTACATCGTTCTCACATATATGTATAATCTCAACGTGAATGATGTAACCAAGATCTTGTAACAATATTTTGATTGAAAAGAGTGTCCATGGAGTTTCTTGCCCATTCTTCTCCATTTCTTCTACATTTCAAAAGTGCCTGCTAAGGTCTAATTGAAATAAACGCTTTGAGTTTGAGTTTGAGTTTGAGTTTGACCTAATGAGCGTCTTTCACAGGCTTCTTAGCAGGCTTTTGGCCAATTTACATAAAATATCATGGGTATATTATGTAGTTGTAATATATGTTCTTTTTAATGTAAGTGTAAATCTAGATATAAGTTGATTTACTCTAATATTTATAATTGTGAAAATTCCTAATCTACGTGATTTTAGTTAATTAATAGACAATTAGACAAGCTCGCCGTTATACATATTAAGCTATATATTTATTGTAATTTTGGGTGTATATCTTTAACTTTGTGTGCACTAACTAAAGAGTAAGAATAAGAATTAGGTAGATACTCACTGCAACATTTCTCTTGCTGAGCCCTAACAGGGTCATGTACTTACTAAACTAGTTTTAGGCCTAGCGAGTAACCATGCTTGTGTACATTGTGTAGTAAACAAATAAATGGACATTTATAAACTTACGCCTTTTACCCTTATGGTAGCAATAACAGAAAGCTAGTACAGTACGCCACTTGCTACGATCTTTACACATAGTCCTTCTGCAAATTAAAATGATAAACACCAGACACCAGGTTAGGCACTAATCACACGTTCCAGAAGAATTAAAATAAAAAATTGTTTTTTCAATACACTTTCTCGAAAACTGGTTCTAATCGCACTACGATTAGGTTCAACATGCAGTGGATTTCACACGCGTGCGATTTTTAATATTTTTCCGCACACGTGCGGAAATAAAAATTTGCACATGACATGACGTGCATCATACAAAATGATAAAAACACAAAAAAAAAATAACAATAATAATTTTCTGATTTTAGAGGAGCTCGTGGCAAAATAAAAATAACAGCTGCTCGGGTCGATTTTTAGGTTAAGCCGTACTTGCCTAGGTTGGCCTGTAGATGGGTGACATTACATTACATACCGAGTTTCCTCCGTGCCTCGGAAAGCACGTTAAGCCGTTGGACCCGGCTGTCATTTGTAGATCTTTGACAGTCGGTACAGGTTGTCAGTTATCCAAAAAGTCTGACAACCAGTCTTACCAAGGGGTATTGTATTACCCAGTACTAACTGGGTTGTGGAGCTCAGATAGGCAGTCGCTCCACGTAAAATACTGGTATTCAGCTGCATCCGGTTAGACTGGAAGCCGACCCCAACATAGTGGGGAAAAGGCGAGGCAGATGATAGGAACTAGGATTCTGGACTTCTTTCCAGCTGATGACCTTGAGGCTTCCTAACACCATGCACAGCTCGACTTCACCCACTGCTGGGTATAGGTCTCTCTTTGCTTGTGCCAAGCTCCACGTTCCTGTGCCAACCTCATCCAGGATATACCCGCGAAGGCAACAACATTTATAACCCTAACACATAGGACTGAACAATAAAACATAACCGTCTTAGTGTGACCGTAGGTGCTTTTCACCTCGACCTACCTCTTCAAAGAATAATAACCTCCGGAACGGCTGGACCGATTTTAACCGAATTTTTACTGGCACACAGATGATAGTAAGTAACAGGCTACTTTAAAAAAATACCCTTGAAATTGTTAACAAAATCGGATTCAAAAGTAATATTTTTATAATTAACTAGCTGACCCGCGCAACTTCGTCTGCGTGCGTGGGTACATAAAAGAAAGAGAGGTTAGAGAGAATGTGCGTCAACCATAAAAGTTAGACATATGGCCATTGCGGATATTTTTTAGAGCTTTTTAAGAAGGACAATTCCGAAATACATGATAATTGCGTAACTTTAACCGTTCACGCACAACGGAAGCTCTCAAAAGGAGTAAATCCCTATTATATACTATAACCGATGGATAATCATCAAATGACCCCTCCCACTCTGGACGGAGCGGAAGGGAGTGTCAGACTTGTACTGACTAAAATCCATCCACGTTTCGTCTATTGCCCTTTGCGTTCCAGGGCTGCGGTGTCGCATTCGAACAGTCCCGCAACCCTGGCAGGCTTCGCTCCTCTCGAATCCCTTCCCGTTTGCTGACATCTTTTTGAGGCGCGTGTGGAACACGAACACGCCGTCACCACGGCCTGTCGTCATAAGACGGACAGATGGCGAGCTAGACCATTACTCACCGTCCACAGGCCCGCGACCCTCGACAGCCTTACGTCTTCATCTTTAGACACTCGATGACAATCATACACCAGCTAGAACGAAAGTTCTCATCAAAGTTCTTGAAATGAGCCGAGACACGATAAAACTGCTGTAAACTGTTGCGGACCTCTTGCAACTGCCTTCCGTCTCCATCGTCAGACCTTTGATGATAGACATACTCCAGGCAGGTCTAAATTTCACATCAAGGTGCATGAAATCAGCCGAAACACGATATAGATGCTGTAAACTCTTGAGGATCTTTTGCAGCTATCTTCCGTCTCCATCGTCAGACCTTCGATGACAGTCATACTCCAGCTAGGTCTAAAGTTCTCATCAAGGTACATGAAATGAGCCCAGACACGATATAGATGCTGTAAACTCTTGAGGACCTCTTGCAACTGCTTTCCTTCTCCATCGTCAGACATTCGATGAAAGTCATTCTGAGTTAGGTTTAAAGTTTTCATCAAAGCGAATGAAATGAGCCCAATAACATTATACCTGCTGCAAACTGTTTAGGACCGCTTGCAACTGCCATTTGTCTCTATAGTTTGACCGTCGATGACAGTCATACTTCAGCAAGGCCTAAAGTTCTCATCAAGGTGCATGAAATGAACCCAAACACGTTATTGTTGCTGCAAACTCTTGAGGACCTCTTGCAAGTGCCTTCCGTCTCCATCGTCAGACCTTCGATGACATCATACTCCAGCTAGATCTAAAGTTCTCATCAAGGTGCAGGAAATGAGCCCAAACACGATTTCTCAATTTAAAAAACAAAAGATCATGCTTAACGGACTTCTCTGTAAAAAGTTATGCGTGGTCAGGTCATACGTAAAATAAGAATATATGTATAGACGCGTCGAATTGAGAACCTCCTCTTTTTGTTTCGTTGGTTAATAAACCAAGCTTCAGACATTTGACACGGGCGAGGGTCATCTTTCACGGAAACTTAACACCGCGACTCAGAAAAGGGAGTGAAATTAATAGCGCCATCTATCGAGCACGAAATTAAACCGTTAAAATATAATGCATGTAAAACGATCGAACAAACACTCTACAGGGTTATAGCGTCATGTAGACTAATCTAGAGTACTTTTTGCTATAAGAACTTTTTTGTAAAGCTGGTCAACCGATTTAAAAGTTATCTTGTGAGCACATTTTTATTAATTAGTACTATTTTGGTGCAATAGATGTCTTTGCATGTATCTTACACAATGATGGTAAGTTCTTCTTGAACACTTTAAATTCATAAATCTTTTGATAGAGAGCACTGATTATAATGAAACAAAAACTAAAACCTTCTCTAAGTTCTCCACAATGTTTGTGCATTGAATCTAATCACATTGGTTTTCCCAACAACATGAAGCCCGCCTCGCAGCGCGCGGGGGTCATTATTTTGATGCGGAGTTATTTTAAAACTGTGATATCTCCTAAGATATTCATCTAAATTGAATGGTGTAAAGAACAATTTTGGTCACAATTGAATGCTAAAGATGACTAACATATTTATTTTGATAAGGATTAATACTATGTCGGTAAAAATACCTTTGCAAATAAAGCACTATTTTTGACCAAATTTTAAAATCATAAAAATGGTTATTGTTAGTCAACCTTAAAAGATAGGCATGTGCTGTCGCGGACTTTTTTTTAGACATTTTTAAGAGGAATAATTCCCTAATACATTATTTTTGTGCAACTTTAATCGGTTAACCAACGCACGCAACGGAAGCTCTCAAAGAAAATAAATTTTCCCCGTTTTTGCAACATTTTTCATTGATGCTCAGCTCCTATTGATTGTAGCGTGATGATATATAGCCTATAGCCTTCCTCGATATATAAGCTATCCAACACTAAAAGATTTTTTCAATTCGAACCCGTAGTTCCTCAGATTAGCGTGTTCAAACAAACAAACAAACAAACAAACTCTTCAGCTTTATAATATTAAGTATAGATTTCACGCGAACGACCGTCTGTCCTTACGTATGCTTAAATCTTTAAAACTCCGCAACGGATTTTGATGCGGTTTTTTTTAAAATAGATAGTGATTCAAGAAGAAGTTTTATATGTATAACATTGCACCCGTGCGAAGCCGGGGCGGGTCGCTAGTTTATAATAAAATCGACAATGACCTTTCAAATAATGACAAATGAGTGCATGACAACCCTACACCTTTCACAAAATACCAGTACATTCCACGACCATGAGGTTGCCTGAAATGAAACTGAAATGAAATTACTTGTGTCTATGTTACGTAGCCCCATCAAGTTACACGTGAGTAGGTACTCGTAGAAGCCACGCATGTGTCGTAATAAGCACAAAACACGTACCAAAAGCCACGTCGGAACACACTTCAGAAGTAAATGTTTACCAGATGGTACTTGTGAAGAGACCTACGTATTGTTGATCTATTACCTAATTATTGTTGAACCTAATTTAGTCAAAATAATGGAGGCTATCGCGTATGAATTCGCCGCTAGAGGCGCTAATGTAGCGCGAGGTCACCGAAATGTCAAGATGAATAGATACAATGTGTCATAAAATGTTCGCGCGTTGCGTGCTTTTCTACTATGATTTTTTACTAATATTCACGATTGTAGTCTAGATTGAGCCATTCCTTATTAATTAGACTTGAAGATTTTAAGTAAGTAGCAACTTATGATCTTATTTGTTAGTACTTGGAGGTAAAATGATTTTTAAATGTTTCATGCTTGCTAATTTTAGGAAGAATATTGTAATTAAGTATCTGAAGTTTACACTATATTGTTATAAGTAATAAAATGAACTTTTTATGAAGTTATTGGTAGGTACTTTAAGAGCGTTAACGTCGTACGGCATGAGTTTGCATTCCCATAAACCTATATGAATTTAATGTGCTCGCTTGGGTATTAGGTACAGGTTCAAAGTTGATTGGGAAAATCTGACAGTTTGGGGTAGTTTGATGTGCTGCCGTCTGTACCTCATTCCTAAATAATTAGAACGATTTATTTAGGATCAAAACAATCAGTATCATTATTCATCATTATCATAATTCTCTTGCCGTTATCTTAATGGGGTCAGCGCAGCATGCATAGCTCCTTTCTTACCACAGAGCATCATAAATATACTGGTTTCTTACCATAACATCTGTTACACAATCCATCCATCGTTTCTTTGGTGTTCTTCTCTCTTCTATCATCGGTAAGAAGGTTTAAATCATAGAAAAGAAGAGCAAAAAGAAACACGTTTAGTAATACCAAGCACATTTTAAGCCGATTGCATTAGTACTTGATAAAGCGTTTAGTGTCACTTCAAGCACTGACAACGACTTTTGACAGCACCGGAGACAACAGTTGACAGTGACAGTAGAGATTTCAATTTCAAAATCGATATTTTTGCCATTGAAACAAAAATATCGATTTAAATAATTATAATTGATATCGATTGTGGAATAATTGATGGCGACTACATAACTCCACTGATTTTTTCGTATTCTTGTGATTTTTATAAAAATAATCTATTCGCATTTAATGCAAACTGCTGCTCTTCATGTTGTCCAAAATGTTTGCGTATCACCCGTATTTAAAAACAAAATATTGCTCTAAATACGATCTACCAAACAATTCATTTTTTTCAACCCTCTTGAGAAAATTATATCGATATTGGATTACATTGATTCGACAAACTCATAAACGTCAACAACATTTTTTTTGCCGATTTATTTATGTTGTGTTGACGGTAAAAGCTGAACAATTTACAAAAGATACTATTACATAAACTTCTTAACATGGTAGCATATTCGAACATCTGATGTTAATTGTTTGCTTGAGCCGTTGATTACTGATTAGCTCAGCTTACAGTGGCGAACCAATAAAAATTCAGTGAGTATTCGTCTGTTTTCATTATCAGTAATATTTGTCTTCATGACTTGACAATCCCTAGCGTTTTTTACTGTCATGTCGTAATAGGTTAAGTTTACTGTTTCTCGTTTATCTGTTTTATTATCATTAGTAATGTTTAGGTTGGGACAATCGTGGTTCACGGCTGTGCGAGGCCAGAGCGGTGTTGTGGAGCTGAAGAATTTAAATTACGTATTTAAAAATCTGTTTTGTACGGCTAGCCAAATGAACAACAAATTCAAGCTACCTGAGCGATATGGAGCGGGCGAAAAGAGTGTTTGGTGAGTAAAATATACGAAATATTTGCGTAATTTATCTCCAATGAAGAGTTTAGGCTTTGTTTTATCAGTTATCATAGCTGGAATGTTTCGTTCTTGTTACATAAGACGCGTTAAAAAGCAATTGCATAGTCCATGTAAATATGTAAACAAGATATGTAACATTTAATTATTTCACTAGCTAATGATGTGCCTACTAGAGTAGCAACTACATGAGTGTATAGGATGTAGCAATTAATGAGACTAAAAATATAATGTTCCTACTGTGAATATATTAGACTCGGAGAGAGCTGCTATTTTATGTTTATATGTATAAATAGAGATGTCAGTAAATCATTGTAAACATAAATAATGCATAATTTTGCTATAGCAGAGGGATTTCATGTGATGAAATACTAATAACAGCTACATTACCTCTTTCTGATGCAGTTATTTCCAGTTTACATGTTTATTTATTTTAACTTCATGTGGTGGTATACAGCAGACTTAATGCTGTAAGGCATGTTCTACCAGTCAACCTTACCATACACATTCCAACTACGGGCATTTTGTATTATAAAAAATAACTATTTGATTTTGTAATTTGAGGCAAGCATGCTTCATAAAATCAATAAACTTCAATTCTATATTCTAGGGTGGAATACATCCAACTGGCCGCTGAATACAAGCCTGCAGTCAACTTAGGCCAGGGCTTCCCTGACTACCATGCTCCCAAACATGTCACTAAGGCCTTGGGAGAGATCGCAACCAGTGATAACCCACTGCTAAATCAATACACTAGAGGATTTGTAAGTACAATTCCCAACAAATCATAATATGTGAAAAAAGAGGCAAGTTTTGTTCAAACCAAGTATAAAAAAGTTAAGAGGGATGCCGTGAGGCACTCCTCTTCTATTCTCTGGAATCTAAATCAGGGTTCTTATTTGATAAAAATCTAATGAGCTTGTTGTCACACAAGATCTAATGTCTCTTTTGCTCACGTAGAAGTTTTCTAAATACTTCGCCGAAGATGATGTCGAGAAATTTTTGTGAAGAAGAAGAGAGTTATTGAACTGTCTTCCGACAGCAGCCTTAAAATAAGATTCACGTATTCCGAATTGGTGGAGTTGAATATCAGTCCAAAATGAATATGAAACTTTAAATTCAAAACCTCTAAGAATTCTCATTCCCTTTGCAACATCTTATTTATATGAAGCCTGATTTTCAAATGTATAATTTTGTGTCAACATATTATAAAACTTAGCGTTTCAACTAGCTAGGGCACCGAGACCTAAACAAAGAAGACAAAAAAAGATCCATATTTTGTTTTCATAAACAAAAACCTGTTACTTGAAATGTTCATAAACAATTATTTGTTTGCAACTGTTGAGACTTGATGTTTGACTTTTAATTTACAGGGCCACCCATCACTTGTACAAAGCTTATCAAAAGTCTACTCGCCACTAATAGGCAAGACAATAGACCCACAGAATGAGATCCTAGTCACATATGGCGCTTATGAGGCTCTGTACTCAGCTATTCTAGGTAAGCAAATTATTTGTTTGTTATACACTAGCTGTTGCCATATAAAAAATGTTAGGTACTTCACTTTTTGAATCAGATTTTGTTAACAATTTTAATTTTTTTGCACGGAACCCTAATCTTAATATTCTAAAACAAAAGTAGCCTAACTTAGACCTTATAACGTCAGCTATCTGCCAGTTAAACTCCCGTCAAAATCGTCCAGCCGTTTCGGAGATTAGCTGGAACAAAAAGACAGACAGACAAAAATTGAAAAAAATATGGTTTTGGCCGTATATAATTTTCTTGCATTCAGTAAAAAGCTGTTATTTTAATATTACAAACACACTTCAATTTTATTTATTTGTATAGATACTTCATATCTTCAATGACTATGCTTAAATTATTATCTTCTCAATTATGTATGCCTAGTACATAATATTTGATATTAATGAATAATTTTGATCACTGTTCCTATTATTTAGTTATCTAAATAATAGGAACAGTGATCAAAATTATTCATGTCAGCCACTCAGTACTCAGCTTGTTGAATAACTTTGATACAATTTTACAAAAGGCTTTACCTACCTTATCTGAGAAAATAGCATGTTTTAAAAAAGCAACAAATCCATTACATTACTTTCCTGTCTTATCTTTCGAAATCTGTAGCAAAATAACTTATTTCAAGTGCCGATTTATTGCAAAAAATTATGACCATATTCAAAGAATAAATACAAGTAGTTGAGTGCCAATTTGGCCTCTGTTTACGATAAGGCAAACACGATAATAAATTCAGAAATTGCATCAACTTGATCTATGACCCTTTATATGTATACCATGATAAACTATGAGATTTTCTTACCATAAACAAAACGCCATCATCTATGTATACATCATACAAATAAATAAAATTGAATGGCTGTTTATGGCTGTGTTGTGTTTTGTAATATCAAAATAACAACTTTTTACTGAAAACATGTTGTACAATTAGGTTGGAATACTTTTGTTTTTTTCGAGTTTTGGATTGGCATACCAAGGAAATGTTGCCTTATATAAATACGAATAACACCGCTTAACTTGGAGGTTCTTGCTTGAGATCTTGAGCCCCCGCCAGAGGTTTGAAATTTCACCTCTTAAGTTTTTATGGACATTTACTAAGGAACACCCTATAAATAAATGGTAACTAAATATGAAATATTGTGACTGTAAAGAACAAAATAAAACTATATTTTAATTAAATTAAGTAACCGAAAAAAAAACACAGATTCAGAAAGTTAAACAAAAATAAAAAAACGTTATTTTTTGTTGTAGTCATCCTTTTTCCTCTCGATGTGTGGAATAGCCTTTCGAGATGCTAATTCAGATTTTATGAATCCATTCCTCGAGAGAACAGACTAAGACATGTCGCATACACTTAGAGCTCCTTCTGTAACAACTCTGACGGATCTCTTGGGTGTGGCAAGGCAGTCTCATAGACGCCAATACAGCTTCGCCTTCATTTTCTTAAGGTGTGTTTTAAAATCTTGTTTCTCCTCATTGGAATTGGAAGTATTCGACGTCAAAAAACTATGATAGCTTTCAATAATTTTAGCGCTGCCAAATGCTGGAACCACATACCCAACATAAACAGAAACTCTTTCTTATCAAAAATACGTCACATAAAATACGTAAAATAATATTTAGTTGTCATGTGTTTCCTTCCATCAAAATATAACGCAGGAATTTCTGTAACTCTTTTTTTTCAAAATTGGCTCCTGTACTTGCTCGTATTCTTCTTAACTTCATCCTGTCCACGACTTTAGTCGTATGCGCCTCAGATGTGAAAATATAACAGATGATACGTCAGCCACCGCAGCTCGGTCTGATACTCCTTATTTATTTATCGCAGACAGTCTTCATACTGTGGAGACTCACATGGTTGAGCTTAGTAGGCTAGTAGCAGTGTCACGAACCCTCTGCAGCTGCCGAAGAACAGGAAGGAAGGTTGACGTCGGGACTAAATTCAGATCCGAAACGAAGGAGAGGGAATTCCTTCGTTTCATGTGATTGTATTATGCCTATTGTTTGAGAGCACGTAATCAATTATTCTGTATTTTTTAACATTGGATAAGATCCGTTTTTCCATTAACAATTAATTTGTTAGTAAGTTGGTCTTCTAAAAATATGTTTTGGCACGCGTTTTTCTCTAAAATAAGTATAGCTTACAAGTTCTTTACATTTACATGCAGCTATGTCAAAAATCTTCTACTCTATACTCTGAACTCTTCTAACCTTCCTTCCTTCAGTTTTTCAACGTAGTATTGACGAACCCATTCATAGAATTTCATCACATTTTCATGCGTAGGTAAGATATTTTCTTTCAAATGTGGACTATCACAAAACTTCAGACATTTTGTCTTTTGTCTCGTAGAACTCAAGTTAAAACACTTAAATCCGTAAAACAACAAGAACTTTAAAATAATTCACCTTTTACCGTGAGAAAATTATCGCAACTAGCTGAAACAAACACTCCAATTCGTAGTTCAGTGCGTGCGACCCTCCCCGCTTTGTCCCGCACTTTTCCTCTCCGTTACAGCGCCAAAATATAGTGTCAGTAACAGTTAGGAAACAACAGTTTCAATATGTTTTCTGAATAAAACAACCTTGTTTTAATTAACTCGGTACTATTCTGTAGGCCTTGAAAATAGCCCCTAAATAGTTATTTTTGTAAAATTTCGAGGTCTTGGCGGCGGCTCTTACCGTTATTTTATTTATATTTTTTTTACGGAAGTAACTGATGGCAATTGGCAACTATTTTTCACTATACCAAAGGAAGATTCGAAAAAAAAAAAATTCTACCCTATTGTACATAGTATAAAACAAAGTCGCTTCCCGCTGTCTGTCCCTATGTATGCTTAGATCTTTAAAACTACGCTACGGATTTTGATGCGTTTTTTTTTAACGCAAGTTTACGGTTTATTTATGTAAAACATTGCACCCGTGCGAAGGCGGGGCGGGTCGCTAGTATAAAACAAAGTCGCTTTCCGCTGTCTGTCTGTGTCTACGTATGCTTAGATCTTTAAAACTACGCAACGGATTTTGATGCCGTTTTTATAATAGATAGGAGTGATTCAAAAGGAAGGTTTTATGTATAACATTGCACCCGTGCGAAGCTGGGGCGGGTCGCTAGTTATCTAAAATTATGTTTGCCATGTACCCTCTGACCCAGTTAAGATAAGACTGCCCATCAGTTCTTCATGGTCCGAATAATTATTATTTAGTTACAAAAAAGGAGAACATGGGACTTAAATATAACTGGGGCGAGGTGTACCTATGTTACACCTGTGCCTAACCCTTTGGGCTAATACACGTGTGATGTTCTGTCATAAAAGGAGAAGTACGGGAAAGCTATGAAGAAAGGGGAGGCCTATACATACTCAACCGTGTGATATGTTGAACAAAAAACAAAGTATTAATAATTTAATACTGACATACATACATTTAAACTGACGCGTTTTTCTGCTACTATCCTTACGTAAACACAGCATAAGTTATTATACTCT
Source organism: Eugnorisma glareosa (assembly GCA_947578425.1). NCBI lineage: Eukaryota > Metazoa > Arthropoda > Insecta > Lepidoptera > Noctuidae > Eugnorisma > Eugnorisma glareosa. The sequence continues at coordinate 19,426,742 of OX387959.1, forward strand.
TGGCATACTTCTAAACCTTTTTTATACAGATAACGTAGTTTAAATGTTAGGTTATCAAGATTTGGTCGCCGTCGTCGTCAGTCCTCAGAGATTGCGAGCAATCGCTTACTTAGCTAACATAACATTACGCCTGTAGGTACGCCTCGACGGATTGGACAGTGAATACCACATTTAGGCCTGGACTCCATCAAAGCGAAGACGTGCGAAGTGGAGAGGAGATGAGATGGTTAGGAGACACCCCAGGATGTATCCACCGAACGTACTTACGATACGAACCTGAGCAGAGATGTGTGTGTACAGGGTACTTACACCCAGTTTAGCGACTGCCGGTCATCGCACACCGCTCACCGCATGCCGCTAACGTCTCTTCTCGTATACGCTGTCCGCTGAACAAATACGAGACATATGGAGAGTATATGTCTCTGCTAAATCTGAACCTGAAGTGTAAATAACGAATTTCTATTGGTGGGTTACACGTTACACATCTCCTTTCCTCTAGTCTCCGCTTTGTTACAGTCAGGGCCTTAGCCAGCTGTGTCTAAAAACCTTCACGTTGCCGATTGCCGCGTCGCGAAGTGCAAATTCTAGTACTTTATTAATTCAGCTATTGTATGCAAGGTAAACAGGTTTTGATGACATAATTACACTGCATGCGGTTGTTGACCCCAAAAAAACTTATCTTGTTAAGTTATCCGTCACATGTGCGAGTCTCGCTAGCTAATTAAAAAAGAAAGAAATTTGAAATTGGTTTATAATTCCAGGTCACGTGGATGAGGGTGAAGAAGTAATCGTCATTGAACCTTTCTTCGATTGCTATGACTTCATGATCAAATCAGCGGGAGGCATCCCTAAGTTCATTGCCCTCAACCCTGTAAGTGTTTTTTTAATCTAGTGACTTGATTAGGTACTCTTCACCTAAACCTCGCTAAATGACCTCGACCACGCCTGATGGAAAGCGATGGATGAGGTCTTTGATGGAACGAGCGTGCCCAGAAGATTCCTATTATTATGTTACTTGGCATGTAATGAATAATGCCATTTTAAAGCTAATAGCTCATTTAGACATAAATGAAATATAAACTTCAAACCTTCATTCTATTCTATCAAAAATATAATTGAAAATTTGTAGAATTTAGTCAATAAGCAACCAGCTAAAACTCACTTATCTTCAATTCTCCGCTCTTCAGAGAAAAACATCAGGCACAGTTACTTCAGCAGACTGGGTCTTAGACGAGAAAGAACTGATGTCCCTCTTCAATGATAACACGAAGATGATCATACTGAACACCCCCCACAACCCGCTGGGCAAGGTGTTCACCAAGGACGAACTGCAGCTGATCGCCTGCTTGTGCAAGAAGCACAATGTGCTGTGCTTGTCCGATGAGGTGTATGAATGGATGGCCTTTGAACCCGTTAAACATATTAGGATTGGTAAGATCTTGGTACTTCTCGCCTTGTTTTTTTTTTATTTGTGAATGCTAGATTAATGACAAATTGTTCTTTAACGCCCTGTACTTATCAAATGGTTATGGATACCGCACAAACTGATACTACGTTGAAGACTCTTAACCGCCTTTTATTAATAAACGCGGAGTAGAGTTTATGGTAAATCTGAAATTAATACTGATTGGCACTTTAATCCACTTATAAAACAAAAAGAGGGTTACTATGTCGGTATTCGCCGAGCCTCGCTACGAGATTGCATCTTTCGCAGCCAGATTTACGTGGTATATTTTTTTTTGGGTAGCAATTTAAAAAAATACTAAAATAATCATTATAATGATACCCATAGCAACATTACCTGACATGTGGGAGCGCACAATCACCGTCGGGTCAGCGGGCAAGACGTTCTCAGTGACTGGCTGGAAGACCGGCTGGGCATACGGACCCGCTGCTCTTATGAAGAACCTGCAAGTGGTGCATCAGAACTGTGTGTACACTTGCTGTACACCTATACAGGTTAGTACTGGACCGGTTTGTGTGTTAATGGGCACAAGACATAGAACATAGGTCACAAAATAAATGGAAATATTAACGTTATCTCAACTGAGAAGACTAATCAATTTGTAAAGGAACTCTTTGCACATCCAACTGATGATACACTTTGTTAAAATAGACTTAAAAAACAGTTTATTATAGTTTATTTCCCCCAGGAGCTTATTAAGACAACGCCACTGGGATCGCCGCTCCCAAGAACCCACTAAAAGTGTGGCACACTTCTAGAAAAGTCGTTCTCAGATACATAAATAAGATTTCTGTTCCCATTATCAAATTTGCATAATCATTCACAATTCAAAACTCGGAGTACCGCGGCCGTTCCAAGCGTGGTGATTATGGCAAATCCTCCCCCCTTTGGCGGACGCCTATGTCCAGCAGTGGACTTAGTGGACGGTCTTTCGGCTGAAATGATGATCATGAGTGCCGTTCCCGTAACTTAACTGAGAACTCTACAAGTAAATCTACGTAAGTAGTCTAAAAGACAGGCTACTAGAGTAATAATAGCGAATTCATGTGATTGGTCGCTATCCGTATGGCCAGGACTTCCATGTCCGCTACAGGTGCCTCTGTTTCTTTCTTCCAAGTATTGAAATCCTTTCTGCGTCTACAGGAGGCGATAGCCCGCTCCTTCGAATACGAGCTCGCCCGTCGCGAATCCCCCGACTGCTACTTCAAATCCTTGGCGCGGGAACTGCTTCCCAAGAGAGACTTCCTGGTGAACACCCTCAGAGAGAACGGGTTCAACCCCACCATTCCTGAAGCAGGGTACTTCATTATAGCTGACTGGACTAAGTTGGGTAAGTCAACATTTATCTGTACCAAGGACCTTTTGGCGCGTGGACGAAATCAGAACTAACACGCCATCTTGTTTTTTTTTTTTCAATAAATTTCATCACACATTATTACAAATGCTCACGAACATCCCCCCTCTATGGATGTCATTGGAAAATCCAGGTTAAAAACCGTTTCACTTGAGTTTGACTACTAATTTGAGCTTATATTGAAGAAAATAAATACGTGTACGCGCTGATCGAATATCCTAAACCCGACACGGTTTCTAAGAATTATCTGATGGTAGAATTTCGCTGGCCGTTTGAGGACCAAATCAGTAATAGTTTTGTTTATCCACAAATATTTTGTAGTCTGGAGTTTCCCCAGTTGATGGCATTAGACCCTGCCTTATAAAATAAACTGCAGACTTAAATGCAGCTGGCGAAATGTGGGTGTCCTTCTGGAATCACAGACAGTTATGATTTAAGATTTTCCTTTCTTTCCTACAGCAAACAAGATCGACTTATCATCGGAGAAAGACAAATACAAAGACTACAAATTCACAAAGAAGTTCGCCAAAGAGACCGGAGTGCTGACCATTCCACCGACCGCCTTCTACTCAGAGGGGCACAAGAGTCTCGGAGAGAACTTTGCTAGGTTCTGCTTTATCAAGGTGAATAAATGATTTAAGTGTTTTGAAACAGACGCCCGCGTGGTTGATTGTAGCCCACTCCTTCTCATAGATGAGACGAGGCCTGTGTTCCCAGCAGTGAGAACATTATAGACTGTCCGTAAGTGTGCTTATAACTAGAGAACTCCGAATCTGATTTACGTTTTCCTTTTATTGTAGTCTATGGCTAATTCCTATTTTATGCTGGGTGGTAGATAACACCATACATGGTGACTTTTTGGACGAGCATCTACAGGACTATTCCGTATTGCTACGTACACCATTTAGGATAGGCACATAAGTTGCTATAATCCATTTAGTAGAGATTTTTTAACCCGATAAATGTCGCGGGTTCGCGAGAAATGAAAGGCGTAGAGGGAGGCCTTTTCCCACAGCAGGCTAGGAAAAATAAATGTATCAACATGATAGCGTATAAGAAAAATGTACTGGGATCATTATCAATTAATATAATCGTTAAAACCTCTTACGAAGAGAGGGGGAATGAGGTTCTTTAGAGCCCCCATGCATGCATTAGCATGGCAATACTATATCTAGTCTACCAAGACTCGACAAAGCTCTTTCTATACAACTTGACATGTCATTCATTTCATACATTTCATACATTGCCATGCTTGTGACGATAGAAATCTTTCCACAATCTGTCATAAAATGACAATTCAATTCGACTCTTCGTCGACAAAACCCGTTTCTACGGTGGTCATGCTACGCGGGCTGGTCAGCTTCCACAAAAAAATTAAAAATGGCGCTGTATGTACATGACTCAGTGTAAAAATATTGTTTGGCTGTATGGAGCTGGCGTTCATTGCCTTTCAGAAGTAATCCTTCCAAGTTTGTGTGCGTTCGTCTTTCTTCGTTCGACCAAACAAATCGTCGATTCTTTTGGTACTAAGTGACACCTGGTGACACCCGACATGTTTGTACCCAGACACAACACAAATACCCTTACTATATCAAGGAGAATATAATACTCCACTTGCATAAAAGGTTTTAAGGGTACGATATTTCTTTTTCGATTCGACTAAATACTCTGAATATTCAGATTACTGACAAGCAAGCAAGAAAAGAACAAAGAAAGCACCCACAGACAGATACTGGCCACCATTTTATTATTAAAAGGCAATGAACGCCAGCTCCATACAGCCAAACAATTTTTTTATACTGAGTCATGTACAGCGCCATCTATAATTTTTTTTTGTGGAAAATGGCCTGGAAAGAACCTCATTGAAGGCCATGGCTTGACAGGTTGTGCACATCACAAATGCTTGATTCGTTTCTAGTCCCGAAAAAAACCTGCTATGGATGTTTGGGCGGTTTTCTTATGTTTGTAATTTATATTTACAGAAAGACGAAAACTTGTGCCTTGCCAGCAAACTAATGAAGGAATGGAACGCCAAAAATGCAACACAAACATGTTAAATTATTTAAATATTATGTAATATAAATTGATATATTTTTATACATTGTGAATTTTTTTTATACACAATTTGCATTTGATGTTGATAATTTTATTTGGCTGGAACCAAACCAACAAAAGACATTAAAATTGCAATTATTGTCTTAGTTATTTCAGTTGTTTGTTAGATAAATATAAAAGAAAAAGGAAGACTCAGTTCCCGTTGTTTTATTTCGTATATCAATCCCATAATAATTTTCATAATATCATACCTGTGATCCTCGAAGGGATAGTTAGAATCATACTTAATAGGTACACTTAAATTTCGTCAGCTATGTTTATGTTCCATAGGGGGCGAGCCTATAGCCATCAACCGGGCACAAATCCAGACTCCGTGGCTGCTACTAAGAACTTCCTAATGGAAAACCCAATAACACTGCCCGATCTGGCAATTTGATGTTATAACTATTGTGATTTAAATTGAAATATTGTCGGCCCTTTGTTAGGTAAGTAAAATCATTTTTTTATTGATAATTAATTTTATTTGGATGGAACCAAACCAACAGAAGACTTTTAAATCGCAGTTTTGACCTAGTTAATCCAGTTGTTTTATATAAAGAAAAAGAAGACCCATGATTCGAGTTGTTTTATTTCAAAAAATAAAACAGAATAATTTGTTTCATCAAAATACTATCACTTTTGATTTGGACCGTATTAATTTTACAATAGGTATTAATATTGCTCGTCTGACAAACAGTAGAATCATAGAGAGTTTATGAGGTGAAGTCCCCGCGCAGCCAGCGTTTAGCATCTCTTGTGTCATTCCCGTACGTTTTCCCAAATCTGAAAAGAATAATAATATACGGATAAATATTGGAGTAACTTACATCTCGGATGGTTACAAGTATTTTAATGATACTTCAAATTGCTTTGGTTGGGTAATGCAAACATGCGTGGCAGGGACCGAAAAGGTTACCCGTATAAGGGTTTTAATCGAGAAAGATGAAAACCAATAAAGTAAAGGTTTAGCTTATCTTAAGGGTGAAAAACGCGCATGCGCGCACTTACGGGTTTTCATTCTGGTTAATCAGCAATACCTACTTAAATGGTTAACCCATATATTTTAAGGGTTCACCCGTATTATGGTTAAACAAACTTAAGGGTACCTGTAGATCTAACCGGTTCTCCTTTAACTCTATTAATCGGTACCTGCTGCGCTCTCTGCTAAATTACACCTCTGAGCTCTGAGGTGCGGAACTGCACTCAATTTTTGTAAAATAAAAACTGCTTACGGCGGAGGAGTAATGGTCGGAAATGATACTTCTAAAAATAGAAGATTTAGAATGGAACTAATTGACCATTTCAATGTAAAATTATATCAATACTAGCTGTTGCCCGCGGCTTCGCTCGCAAAACGGCGAGGGAAGCGTAGGAAACTATTCCGCGGGCACGTTGAAAATATAGTCTATAGCACTCGGGAATAATGTAGCTTCCTATCAGTGAAAGAATTTTCAAAATCGGTTCATTAGATCCAGAGATTACCCCCTACATACAAACTTACAAACAAATTTTACCTCTTTAAAATATTAGTATAGATGAGCGTACCTTGACAAGCGGTACGATTGTGACGCGTTTAACCTGATACAGATTACACCTACAAATAAAAATCACTAGGTACTGAACTTAAAAAAAATCTAAAGAAAAAACAAACAACAAACAACAAATTGCAAATCGACTGACACTTGTAGAAAAGTATTAAGCTATCGAAGAATCTATAGTAATATACATTTTGTTGACTTATAGCTTATACCATCCCGAAACTGTTAGGTAGTCAGTTTCAGCCGGGCCATTATATTATATTCTCTAGGTTTCTTTAGTCCACTATTATAATACTATAGCCATGCTTAAAACAAATAAGGGCAAATTGTTTGCGTGTTACCTGAACATGCATCCAGGAACGTGTCCCGCGTAGTTGGGCAGCATACCGACGTGCTTGTGATAGATCTCCGTCGGGTTGATGGACAACGGCGGGTCAGGTCTGCAAGGTGGGGAAGAGGATGGGTGGCCGGTTGAGTAAATTATGGTATATAGTCAAGAATCATTTATTTGCTTAAAATATAGGCGTTACCAGGTGTACAAGTGGTAGTTTAGGCACAAATCATATTTCGCCTTTTTAGGGCATGCAAACATAGTTTTACATGAATAAATAATTACCAATAGTGTGTAATTATAAAATAATACTTAGTGGGGTGGGGTGGAAGAAAACCTTTGAAAATAGGTCGAAAACGGAAAGCTAAAACAAATTAAAAAATAAATACTGGCCCATGGGTGACCAACTTAGCATGTTTTGTTTTCTATCTTTATTTCCACCAACTTTGTATTGTTTGGTCAAAATTTATGATTGAAATTCCTGTTGGTGCTAAAACCAACCAATCCATTATACTAAATGGGTAATATGATAGGCTGGCAAACTGGCAGTCCCATTCTCGACAAATTACACTTGCGCGATGTAGCATTCTGTGGACTAAGTCAGTCCCATCTGCAACTGCCCGCGTCACTTCTTAATTGCTTACAGATGTCGGCGCATACTATAAAATTAATGTCAAAAGTAAAACACATTTCACTAAATAACTTTATTTTCACACAAGCATCTTGACCATGTAAGGCCCTTCGAGATGGTAGCCTGTCTTGGCATAGTAGTTCCTGGTCCCGACCCCTGATATGACCGCCATCTTGTCGGAGCCATGCTCCTCCCGGGCAATCCTCTCAGCTTCCTCCATAAGTAACATGCCGAAGCCTTGATGCTGGAATTTTGTAGGGTCTCTGGCGTTTACCTGGAATGTGACAGCAGTTTTTTATTTTCAAAACGGCCTAAAGGTTATACAGAAGTGCACACGCCAACATTTCGCCAGAGCTGTTTTAAGATTCATATGATAGGAGTACTAATTACCACAAATTGGACACAAATCCAGACCCGGGGTGCACTTTGCACCTACCCAGGACTTTACCCAGGCTCAGCCGCATTCATGGCCACTAGACTTTCAAGTGTAGAAATCAATGCTTTCAAAGTTCAAGACTAACGTTTATGGCGTCAACTTACCGGCACAACAGATCCATAGACATGCAGTTCCCTCACAATACTGCACTGCTTAAAGTTATCCTTGGGCCCTGGCTTTAACTCTGGCCTGTACGTGTCCGAGGCACACTTCCTGAGCCTCAGTAGTCCTACTAATATGTCCTGGTCAGGGTCTTCGTATGCTAGGAATGTCTCCCAACCACCGTTGGCTGTGTAGTCGCGTCTTATTAGTTCAACCTGAAAATAGTAGACAAAATGTAGTGAGAAAAAGAAACTAGTCATCTGCCACTGTCAACAACCTATCATATTGGTTGAAATCTACATCGCGTGTCTCGTCTCTATTGCGAAAATAATTAAGCTCCTTTCCGCTCTGCTCGTATCTGCATTCGTGGAGTCTGGGCATATCATAGACTACCTCTTTAGTACGCCGTTCACTCAAATGAAATTTTATGGTGTGCAGAATACTTTGAACCGCATAAGGCTGTCTTATCGCATAAAAGAGTACTCTGACAGCTTTATCTTTGTGTATTGCTGCAATACATTTTAAATGCTGCTCCATTATTTTACAATAGCCACCCAATCTAGCTGGTCATTCAACTGTAATTAAATATCATTCTGATCCCTACATACCTCATAAGGCCTGACCCTGTTGTGTATCTCCTGTATGCCAACCTCCCTGGTCCTGACATCCCTGCAGTCAGTTCCCAGGTCGGCCATGCGAGCGAGCGCCAGCTCTCTCAAGTTGCCATGTTCTACTCCTGATGAGACTAGGGGCATGGGAATGTCTCTTTGTACTCTGAAAAGGCAATTTACAAATTCGATATGTTAGGGTGAGGTGTTTGGTTCTTTAAGTAACATGATAACAAGTCTTGAAACGTCAAGAAGTTGAGATATCATTTTTCATGGGCCTTTTTAGCTGTCACAATTAAATGGCCCACTTCTGGGCCTCAGTGTGCTTTCAAACTCAACATCAACTACAATTGTCACAAATGAAAAGAGCTTACCTGTAAACCCTAGTCCAAGGTGGAATTAAAGCCAATATCTTAGCAATCAGATCCACGAGAGTAGACGGAGGGTAACTCCTGTACCTCCCAGTCTTCCACAGCTCATACAGACCAGTCCCCCTGATCACTAATGTGGGGTATATCTTGAGCCCATCAGCTCTGAACGCTGGGTTTTCAAAGAACTCTATGAACTGTTCTACATCTCTCTCAAAGTCTACATTTGGTAGGTCAGGCATCATGTGTACTACAATCTGGCAGAAGGACACAATGTGGTTAAAACAATATCCTTTTTTAAAGGAATCTCAAGGTCCATCCACTCCACAGTTAGGTACTTCTTGTAGATTACCATTTGCAAATATTAGTGTAATGTTAATCTGATACTGAAGTCACAGGCGCTAGTACATGAATAAGTCTAAAACACATCAGAGTAGCAGTACCTTATATCCAGCATCCTTAGCCAGATTAAAGTTCTCACAGACAGCCTTCACTGTATGTCCTCTGTTTGTGTCCCTGGCAATGTCTTCATATACAGACTGAACTCCAATTTCTAGTCTGAAATTTTACAATACAGTAATTTTTAGAATAAATACATATACTCGTCCATTTATTTTAGACTAAGTTAAGTTCACAACATTAATAAATTATTTATGTGAAATGTGTGAACTTGCTAGTAAATCGATGGATTTATAACTGTTGAATCTTTTATTCACCAGCATGTTGTTTTTCTCTTAGTTGTCATGTAGGAAAATACATGCAAAACACAGTTGTCATTGTTTGAAACATTAAATAAATATTATGATGATGTTAGTACTAACCTGGTACAACCATAGTTGAGCATATCACTCATGTGCCTCTGCAGGCAGTAATCTGGCCTGGTCTCTATTGTGATTCCAATACACTTGGTCTTAGCCTTCTCCGAGAACTTCACTGCCTCAGCCACACTGCTCGAAGTGTGGCCTGAGAGGGCATCGTGGAGATTCCTGAAATGAGGTGATAATGTTTTAACCTTTGCTTTGCCGGAATGTGGATCCGCAAAGTAAACTAGTTATCAAAAAAAGTATGCGGCTATTCATATTATTCCCATAATGTTATGATGTCAAATATTTATGACATTTTTAACAGCCAGGTTAGTATTTACACTACTTCTGCAGTCATTAAAGCTGAAATTGCTAATAGATTACAAAAATCTTACCACAACAAATTCAAATCAGCTTACCGTATAAAATAGTCTCTATAATCTTCAGGGAGGCTCATAAAAGTGCCGCCCATCACAATAAACTCAACTTTATCGACACTGTGACCGAGTTGCTTCAACTGTTCTACTCTGTGGCGCGTCTGAAGGTACGGGTTGTAACGCGCTCTGATCGCCCTCATGGATGTCGGCTCGTAGCCTGTGTAGCTCTGTGTGGAGTACTCGAAGTCCGAGTCTGGGCCTCCAGGGCAGTACACACAGATGTTACCAGTAAAATTTATGTGCGGGCATCTGTGTGGCTTACACATCACCGCGACAACAGCTATACCCGACGCTGTACGGATAGGCTTAGCCTTCAACTTAGGTAGAAGTATCTTTTTAGCATCAGCCGGCACTGCCGCAATGATATCCACCAGCCTCGGTGATGTACCCAGCCCGTACTTCGAGGAAATCCTCGTCTTCATCTTATTAAGGTTAACATCTTTGCTCTGACGATGCGCCAGTAATAACTCTTGTATTATCTCAGATATCACCATCACCATTTTCTCCTCTTTAGAGAGGTTTGGCATAACTTTCTTTTTCCCCATTTCTTAGGCTTTTTATTTGAGTTTTAACAAAAATAAATAAACTGCGTGTGTAACCTATAAGCTTTCACAATATGACAGTGACAGAAGTCAGAACTAACAAATAGAAATAATAATTTTGACAGTTGCCAAAAGATGACCGAGTTTCATGATGCTTACATCATGAAACTCGGTCAGAAATTATAACAAAAAATGGCTCAAAAAATTAACTGTTATTTTTCCTTTAAAAATGTTTCTTACTATTAATCACTATTCTTATTAAACAATTTCACATTATCACCTCAACATAAGTTATTGTTTGAAACTTACTTGACTACGTTCACTGGTGCCCATTCAGTACTCTGTCTTCGTCTGTAGTTAGATGAAAAGTCACAAAGCGCCGAGTTTGTGAGTTTCTTAGACGACTCACCGAATCTTTGGAAACCGTATGGAACATGACCCGCAAAACCTTAAAACAAACACACAAGATTCATTAAGATTCGACACTTATCGTGCCTCCAAGAGTTGATATCAGATTATCAACTCACGCACGGATTGTGATGGATTAAACCCCCATATTTGAGTTCGCACAAAAGAGCTATGTAATTTTCCGTAGGACATTTAAATGAACAATATTACGTAACCCGCCTAAATAAATTATAAAATAAATGCCAAATTGACAGCATGTGGTGACACAAAAAAAAGGCCAAAGCGTCTTTTCTATACAAAAAGGTTTTACAAAGGAGGTAGAAGTTGTTGTAGTTGTAGGTACAGGTAGGTCAGGTAGGTAGTAATATTTGGATTCCTTTCTCATCAATCTTACCTTTCTTGATGTATTTGTCAGGATGACCGTTTTCCATGAAGAATGGGCTAACAGAATGCGATGCTGGTGATAGCTTTGGTTCGTCCATGGGTACGTCTCGTAGTATTCCTGCACATTCTGGTCTGACTGTGACTAATGGGAGCTTGAACTCGGCTGTCGCGGACTGTGAATGTGAAAAACGTTGGTAGATATACTGGTACAGCATAGCATATACTTTCTATCATCGTCAAGGTCTAGTTCAGTGTTCCTTTTCATCTCCATCCATTCTTCGATCTTCATCCATCTCCATTTTTACTGATTCTATTCTTGATGTATAATTTCATTGAAATGAAAGTCTCAGGAATCGCTCACGCATTTCACAAAAATATGGAAAATATCAGGGTGCGTTTTCAAAATACTTCTCTGGACTTACGAATCTGTCGACCAAATCCCAAGGCTGTCCTTTCCCGGCTTGTAAGTCGACCACTCTTTCTAACTGGTTTCTTGCTGCTCTCTGGTTAAGTTGCACCCTTTGAAACTCTGACAGGGCTTCTGTTGCGGCGACAGTGTATCGCTGACCAAATTGGTTGTTCAATCGAGGGAGAAACCCTATATTTTCAAATTACTTTAATAAACCAGCTTTTTGCACTGGGTGGGTTTGTGTCCTTTCATTTACTGTTAGTGCGATTATTGAAATAATTATCTATCTGGAAGATTCGTGTGAAACTTTTACGCTAAGCCTTGGGATATATGAGTTTACTACAAACAACCAAGTCCCTATCCACGATAGTTGTATAAGAAACACTAAATAAAACACAGCCCGTTAGTTTCACGAACGGTGCTCACAAAACAACTGCTCGCCATCAGATACCCATGACATAACTAGAGCAACCATTGATAAAGAACGAGTAACGTTTTATTCGAAGATTATGCACATATTTTGTTGTTTTGTAGACTTTATAATAAGACACACAGGAGACACTGGTAACGTTTTCCGATTCAACAAAATCGCTAATCGTGTGCACTTATATGCCTTACCATAGTTCCAAGTGTGCACTATTTGTGCTAGTGTTCATACAGTCTTGCTGTAGATACAGTAATCATAGGATTTGTGAGCATAAATTTGCTCATAAGTGTGTGTATCCCTTGTTTGCCTCGACCCTCAATAAAGGACGATAGTAAAAATGTAGGCAATAGAACTACGCCGTTTCCAGTCCATTATGAACTAGACTACTTATATAAGTTCTAAAATATGGGCAAACATCCGAAGGGATTTGAGGTCAACAGACATCTGTTCGGTACATTCATCTTGATAAATAAGACAGTTGTCTTGTGGAAGAGATCAGGCGGCCATTCTATAAGGCGGTTATCATAAATGTATAAAATCTAGATCAGCTTTGAATGATTTAGTGGCACTTTGGAGATAAGTCGGTGAACTAATGATTTCCTCAACTTATAGGCACAGTTCAGGTTCTGAAATCCTTTTCTTTTCCAATTTCCTTTAAAATGTCGTTTGTAAAGCCACATCGTTCGTCACTAATTCTCATATTGATCAAGCTTCCACGGCTTACAACTAAATGTATACTATCACTTAGGGGATATCTTCCGTGATAGCCCATTATTTTGAGCTCCCGATATTTCGACGATGTTTTTTTTTCTCGTATTGGTGTTTTGAAAGTACAGGTTTTCATAGTTGATTTGTTGTCCCCCAAGAATATAATTCTGGTATCTAATCAACGCTCAAACAATCTGACAGTCAGTTCAGCAATAAATATTGCCTGTCTGACAATGACTGTATATGCAAATCCTTGGCGAATGGCGAATTAATAGGCACTACCAGCTGCCCACGTGAATAGTGCAGGCTTTGAACTGCCGGTTAAATAACAATTACTCACACCTACCTACGGACAGTGGTCAAGTCAAACAGAATCTTGCGAGAGTAAGAGCAATAAACGAACATTGGCTGAACACTCCCGTTTGTCATAGACAAAGTGACCAAGCCTCCGCCATAGCACGATTTTCAAACATATGCTTCGTTATAGGGGCTACTTAATTAAAGATAGACGAAAATGGGACGACTACTTAGAAATATTTAAGTTAAAGACCTTTTGAAGTCTCGACACAATTTTGTGGCCATTTTGGAGGATTAAAATATCCCTTTTTAAATAATCTTGAATCTTTCCAAGCCTAAGTTCCTTGGCCTTATAAGAGACATGTCAACAAAGCAACACGGCTAAAACCAACACCCATTTGGCATTTAACTGTAACCGCATATCAAAAGCGGCGTTCGGATGAAATTACAAAGTTTTTTGCTGTCCCCACAAACAACACCGCATTAATAGGTTTCCCTTCAATTCTGAAGTTTTTTACACTTTAATTCAAAATGTACGTGTCCTAACAGTAATAGAGAATGTAAACATCTGTGGGCCTTAGGTTCTCAGGAAACTGTGGCATGCCTCCGAGGCTCAGACCGGTCCAAAATGACTCATACCGAACTGATTCATAGGAATCAAGTTAATTCGAGACAAATTCTTTGAGATTTCACTTACTTTATGTGAGATTTTTTATTCAAATAACGTGTTCAGTGAGATTTTTAAAATTCTTTAATTTGGTTTAGTTTTTACTACAAATAAAAATGAACTGTTGCTGAATTCAAACCAGGATTTAATTAAAGCGGGAAAGTGGTCCAATACTTTGTTCACACTGCCAATCAGTGAGTAAGGCAAAAAAAAAAAAAACAGAAATTGAAAGTTGACAGACATGACAGCTTTTGTCGTGGTTGCATATGGCCTAGTGCAAAGGCAAAAAATAAACAAAAAATTAAAGAGACTTTCTATCTACTGTTTTGCTTACTTCTCGTCTTCTAGAAAGTAAAGAAATAATGCACCATACCTTCATATCCAGGTATCATAGGATGTTTGTACACAGGGTCGCCATTCCGAAATCTTGCGTTCACCACATCGATGTCCGTTTGTGGTGGCCGATAGATCTGTTGAAAGTAAATATCAACTTTATTAATACTTACTTATTTAAGAACGGGAAAAGAACTGCTGGTCTTTAGCAGATAAAAATTGGATGAGGCTGGAGGATCAACGTGGAGATTGGCATCGGCAAAGAGGTCCCTCTTTGCCGATGCCATATAATATAATATTCTCGGCATTGTGTGAAGGAGAGGAGGATGATGAATGCGTAATTAAGATCTTTTTAAGTGTTTTACTTTTGACACTTGCATGATCGCTTCACACGTCTGCCACTGTCGATGCAGTTCTCCTTCAGCACCCCAGTCAATTAAGGATTTCCCTACCTAGGTGTACCTACCTGCGCATGCACAACGTCTGCATACATCGGTATTTTTTTTTTAAGTTCTGCCGATTTATGTGGCAATACCATTATTTGCCACCATGAAGGAAGTAGTCTATCATTTACAGAGTGAAATAACCAACAGATAATCTACTGATTAAAAATTTATCCATTGTATTTGAATCATAAACTATGTATTATCTCTCCATGATATTGATTTGCAAAGGTTTCCATCAGATAAGGTACTTGAATAACCATGTAGTATAGTAATATGACCTTATATCAGTTAAGTAAATAAGTAGATTAGATACACCCACTCTGACTGGCATCGGTAAATAAAATGATAAGAAATTAAATAGGGTTAATTGAATCAGCACGTGAATGCCCATGTGTTTGGGGACTTTATCTGAAAAACACGTCATACCTGTTGTCCGTACCTCAATCGGCAAAACGGAACCCTTAAAGGATCACTTTGTTGTCCGTCTGTCTGTCTGTCAAGACCCTTTTTCTACTCCTTGGAGCAATGAAAGAATCAAATACGTAAGTCAACGCGATCAAAAGAAATGACTGTATACGTCGCATTTTATGCGATTTCTCAATGGCATCAAAACTTATAGGGTACGTCCCTTTGACCTAGAATCATGAAATTTGGTAAAAAGCAAGGCAAATAAAGGAAAAATTCCAAAAATAAAATAAGTTGAAAATTAAAGGTTGTTCTCCCCATACATACATAGTTGACGCCAATGGGGGCTATCGCGTATGAATTCGCCGCTAGAGGCGCTAGTGTAGCGCGGGGGCACCGAAATGTCAGATGTCATAGAAAGTACACGCTTTGCATGCTTTTTTAACACGTATTTTTACAAATATTCACGATTGTGGTCTAGATTGGGCCATTCCTGATTAATTAAGACTTGAAGATTTTAAGTAGCAACTTAGAATCTTAATTTTCAGTACTTGGAGATAAAATGATTTTTAAATGTTTCATGCTTGCTAATTTTAGGGAGAATATTGTAAATATATGAACCTGAAGTTTACACTATGTTTTTATACGTAATAAAATAAACTTTTCATTAAGTTATTGGTACTATAAAGTATAAAATAGAATTTTGATAGGACCTTAATCGACAGTGGTGCCATCTGGTGAGCTCAAAAACGATAGCCCTCATTAAGATATTATTTTTCGCCCAAGTCCGACTCGCACTTGGCCGGCTTTTTGTAATTTGCCCGTCAGTGTCAGGCTGTAGGTACCTATGTTGAAAAAAATATGATTTGCGGCCGTCATTCGCATGTAGTTATAATGTTGCATAAACTTAAAGGGGTTGTTACCTACTCTGTTAAGCCATATTTGTAACGGCGAATTACATTCTAATCTCTCTCTCTCGTCTACCTCTTGATTTCAGAATGAAAAATTGAACTGAATATGTTGAAAAAATTCGTTGCTTTTCAAAATCTCACATCTTTGTTTACTTACATGTTTGGAAACTAAATCGAGAACGCAGTAGGTATAGACATACGTTCTGAAGGGGAAGTACATTACAATAGGAATACTATTCCAAGCACTTCAGGAAAACTCAATGCTAATAGAGTTTTTGTGATAAATTCTACTCAGCGACCGCAGTCTTACAATGAATCATTCCACAAATAGCACGTTGCATCGCGTTTGCCCGCTTCACATAATTGTTTGAATATTCATAAAGTAAGTCACTCTTGTGCCAATTCGCTCTAATCTGAGACAGAATATTCTTTATAAAATGTAGATCACCATGTTTTTTTTTAAATCTTTGCCCCACACTGGGAATTTCTCCAGTATCGTGGGTGCGTTTACAAACATTTAAACTTACATACACATACAGACCCGGAACAACTACCTGTAGGCCATTTACAAATATTTGTTCCGTGCGGGAATCGAACCCGCGACACGCAGCGCAACAGACAATCTCTCAGCCACTGCGCCAACCGTGCTGTCATCAATCATATCACTATTCGGCCTAACGCATCCCAATGCTTGACATTGGCCGCTACCAAGCTGTAACAGAACACCCGGTTCTCCACCTTCCTCAACCAGCCAGACCCTGCCACCTTTCCAAGGTTATTGGCCCATCTAGCTGTCGAGAGTCCTATGCCAAGTTTTCCAATACGCGATCTCAACTCCAGAACTCGTTTCCTTCATCAGCCATCGGGACTTTGACAAACGTAAGCGGCTCACTGCCACTTCAGCTTGCTTACTCCGCAAGCTATTTTAAATCTTCTGACAGCATGGGCTAGCCATATACCCCGAGTTCCCGATCCTGTGCTACACTCTCGCACCTAGGTGAGTCGTAACTTGTCAGACGTTGTCAACGCATGATCCCACATATCCTCCATATTCTGCCCTTCTTCTAACTTGTCGTCATTGTTAGTGTCACCTAGTTCATTTCTAACGTTACTAAAGACTGTATCTTTATCATCGTCTTCTAAGTTACCAACCTGAAAGTCATCAGCTGTTCGATCTGATAGTACAAGCCTCTCCGAGTGCTGGACACTAGGATCCAGCAGGATCTTGTGAGTGGTCGAGCCATATGTGTCGCCTATTCGGTACTTGTACTCGGGACAGTGACCTGTGTACCTGCAAACAACTCAAATGATTAATTTTTGTTTGAATTCGAGATTAGATTAACTACTGCGAAATTAAAGACTTAACCAGATCTTTGACTTAACCCAACTAGGTTTATAGGTTTCCCCCATCGATTTCATACCACATAACAAAATTGACTCACTTCAAATGAAGAAAACGATCATTTTCGAAAACAGACTTCAAACACGCGCCAGAAATATATAATAAACGAGATCATTTATCATATTTGGACACGCGACACGACCAACGCAACGCCCTAAATACATTGTCAACAAGACACACAACACAGCAAGAATTACCTAACGATCCTTTTAAGTAAATTCGTACAAATGGACGCTCGGTTCATCAATAAAATATATTCGTAACGCACTCTTGACAAGGTGAAATATGTGGCGTCAAAAGTAAACCACTGTCGTTACATCATTGGCGCCAATTTGGCAACAATCGCAACTTTACTGATGAAAAACGGCCACATGGTATTACTTAGTCGAATTTCGTCATACGTAAATGCAACGCAGATTATTTTCGGTGAAGTGAAGCCCTTTTTGGGCCTTTAATCTTATAAAAGGAATGTCCAAAGTGCAAACATAATTTAAAATATTTTAATATGGACATGGGACATTGAATTCTTGTCTTGGCTTGGCTACTAAAGTTGTGCAGCATTTGAATAAACGCCTCGGGCTGAGTACTGTGTAGTTGCTATGCTGAAGGAACGGAATGTGTTCAGGCTTGTTCGGTTATGAACATGGATAGATTACTGCATTGTAAACCTACTAACCATCTCTAAATCAAACTAGGCATCATTCATCAAGTTATCAGACAACAACTGTTACCAGCTAAGGCAATTTCAACTGCACCAGTCTGCAACGAGCTGAGACTCCTATGTCTAGCGAAAACGCTTGTGTAAAGAGAAGGGCATTTAATTGTAGGCTGTCGCCACCACAGTGGGTTTCCCAAAGACTGCATAGTAACACTAACCCTGGTATGTAATGGGGCTGGGCTATGCTGACTAAGTCCAACGCCATGTTGTGCTATGTCTTGCTTTGCCGGAAAAGGATCAACTCATAATTTCCATATAAAAACAGGATAATTGTTACTGACGCTAGAATTTATTACAAACACATTTGTTGATTTTGGTAGTTTGTTATGGTTTGACGTGAAATTTTGACATGATTGGCATTGTTGTTTCCATTGTCCTGACGTACCGATCGAAATGGCCAGTTCATTAGTGAATCCCCAAAAGTTTGTTTATCTGCTAACCAGACTTTTTTCCAGTAAGAGTATTGTAAACACATATAAATGATTGTGAAGGAGGGAAGTAGGCGCTAATTCAATTATAAACAAAACATAAAAGACAATTAACTATTATAATTAGGGGAAATGTTTACTAAATAATCCTGAATAGATGATAGTTGGCTATGATGGCCAAACTTCATCATAACCACCAAAGAACCGAGACCCACTGAAACCGACAACTGTTTTCAAAACAAAACTAGTCGATTGTTGAATGATGCGGTGCCTGCGCACGCTTCAGCTTGTAAGTTCGGACTTCATCGGTCATCGTTCGTGCTCTTTCGCAATTCGTTCGCTCGGACTTCGTTCTTTCGTTCACTGAATCGTCCGCCATATTGAATGTAACCGCCGCAGCGGTCGGGTGTGTTCGGTGGTGCTTCGCGCAGTGACAGTCGGATACCGATGAAATAATAACTTTCAAAAACTTTGTGCTGATAAGTGCTCCTCTAACATAATAAACTGTGAAGTGTTCTTATATATTTCCCTATATACAATATAGTTTCGTTTTAAATAACTGATCCAGCGACTTGAAATGCATGCATTCCATCGAGACTGTTGAACTTTTATTTTTTTTTCGTCCGGTGTACATTTTGATTCTTATCAAGTATTTTTTTTTTGTAATTCATTCGCCGTGAACTATGGTTTTATATAAAGACATTATATAATAAATATTACATATTTATAGTGTTATGTGTTGATTAGACTGTGTTATCAAAGTTAGCAATAAAAGCTGATTAGGGATTGCCGAAACATTCAAGGTAAGATTATCCAAATAATGCACTAATCATTAATTGACTTAACTTTTCAGATAGAGAAGAAATTCTCAAATGAGCCTTTACCGCGCAAAAATGACGATACCGAGAGCATCTCTTTCTCATCCCATTTCAAATTCTTCTGCTGGCAGCAACCAGAACAAATCATTTACCAGTACAAAACCTCATTGGTATTCGAATCAATGAGGTTGCACTTTTGACCCTTCTGACCTACTTACTACATAATTTTCACTCTACCTGTGTGTTTACTTACCCAGTTACTTCGATCCAGTGGACGACACACCCAAAGACCATAAATAAATATTTTTAATCATAAGATGGTAAACATTACAGCTATAAACTTCTAATAAATAAATCACTACCTGTTTTTTTACCGGTCACTTTAAGCTAAGAACCTCGATTTTTATTCAAATCAGCTTGATTGCAATCAGTTACATTTAATTAATATGGGAAATATTTATGGGGAACTCATATATCGAACGGTGAACATTTACCTGCAGCTAAAAGAAAGGACACGAGCAAAGATATCAATTTTTAGAAAGTAATTAAAATCAGACCCTACAAACTACACCATTATCATCATATCAACCGAATTACGTCCACTGCTGGGGCAGGGGCCTTACCAAATTGCTGAACATATACCTCACCTTAAGCAGCAGACGAGCTTGCAAGGAAGGGCTCGGATGTGGTTGTGGCTGGCCCCGCGCCTCACTTGCCAGTTTCATTCAGTCAGATCAGGACCTGGATACGTCTGTTAACCCAAACAGAACACAATGCCAGCTGGGCAACTACAACCAACTGTAATGTAACTTGAAACGGCAACCCACGTAATCCTGGAATGTGAGGATGTTGCTGACCAACGGGTACAAATCCTCGGCAGTCCGGGGTCGCTCCTAGAGCCTGTGAACGTCCCAGGAGACTTCTGAGCTTCTGGAAGGAGCTGGGTTGGCTCCTGTAGCCAACCGTCCCACCCCACGCATAATGGACCGCCTTTGAGTCTAAATTCGGAAAAAAGGAGCCCCCAACAATAACAATAACTTCACCTTAAGTCCAACAAAGTCATGGGAGGACTTATCCAAGGTTCATAAAGATTTTTAAATGGATTTGGCAGTTCCAAACAATGATAATTCATTCAGTGGATGTTGCGATCTATCACCAGAAACAGTACTCAATACCTATGGAACGTAAAGAAATAGTAACACCAAATATTAAAGATGCGTCTAATATTAAAGAAACAGCACAACTCCAAAAAGATGAAACAGCCCAAAAATACAATCTTGTGGATATTTGCGAAGTTCTCGGCGATAAAGAGATAGATAAAGCCACTTTAACAGATGTTATCTAGGTTACCTATCGGCCGTCAGTTTCATCACAACAGATGATGTTGTCCAATTCAGATGGAATGCGAGTTTGCAAAAACATTTTAACATAGAATGACCAAATAGATGTTGACGATATGGAAAATATTTTGGGCAATATCAAATTCTATAACTTTGTTATACAAAACGTTGTCCTTCATTTCATTTGTTTGCTAACTCATTAGTAGTCGTAAGATAGAATGAAATTATACTACTACATCGCTATGACGAAAATCTAGCCTGTCTGTGTTTAAAAAAGGCACCTCCCGATCATTTTTGTCATATATTGATAACAATAGCTTTATTCCTCCATTTCTTCAATCTACTTGTTCGTAGGAAATGCGTATTCTCTACCTTTGTGACCAATGTCAGTGATAACTATTCTTTTTAGAACATAGTCTTACCACAGTGTGTTCCTTTTCAAATCATCATTGTTGAACAAATTTCAAGCACCCCATGTTAATTCCCGCTTCATCAACCTGAGAAGACCTTCTTAGTAATGAAATCATGGATGCTAATCAGCAATATGAATTGAGACCATAATGCCCCTATGATGGAAAATAACGTGACATTGAGCTAAATACTTCTTTTCTGAACGATGAATCAATTTAACGACCGAATTAAGTGCAAAATTGCTAATCGATTTGGTCAACTACGTTCTGTCAATTATTTCTAGCAGATTATTACGAGCAATTGACTGAGATCAACAGAAATGAACAAAATAATGAGAAGAGAAGTAACGCCGCACTTAGATGTAGTCAAATCCTCTGATGTAAAAGATAAAGGTTCTTCCGATCTTTACATAAAATCGCCGTTACCCTCCCAATAAAAGATAGCACGTTCCCAAACAATGAAGCAGGCACCCATTCAGTCTCAAGTAAAACGTTTCAAAGGAATCCTGTTTGGTGGCGGCCTGACCGGGAGAAACAAAACCCCGCGACGACATCGTGGCGACGTCGTTCAAACATGGGCGACCACCACCGACAAACATAATCTCAACCTTACCACCCTCCAAATAAAGCACAAGTTGTACATGAAGTACTCGATAACATTCCTGCAAATCCCATTCTAGAAACTAGATGCTTCTTTGTTTTGGTTATTAGACTTCTAAAAGCTGTAAATAACTACTGAACGGTTGTCCAAACCACTTTCCAACTATCAACCTGCATTTAAAAAGTCAGCTGCAACTTTTATCTCCCAAATAGACTGCTTTGAGATAAAAACGGAAAGTTTTCAAGTTCGTTTAATTCAAATTGTCTGTTTATAACGAAACTCAATTACTGATAATGGTATCCGAATTAACATAGGTCACGTTTTTTTCCTAAAGCATAGAGCACATAATCGTTCAGAAATAGTGTTCCGCGTCCCCAGCAAGTTTCGGAGACCGGTTTAGAGGAAGACTCGGAACGGCGGTTTGCGATGTTAAAAACTGGCTAAGTTCGAATTTGTGCCTTTAGAGGCTCTATATCCTCGAAATGGAATGGTGACACTGAATGATTTAAGGATGTTTGATGTAGTAGAAGGCTTCTAGATAAAACACGGATTTTTGCCAAGATTTTTTACAAGCGGTCTTATACTAACAGAAATCTGGTCACAACAGCGAATAAATTAAGATCTTGGGTACGGAACTCTAAAAAGAAGACCCGTGTCGGCTGATATTCGAGGTCGCAACCCAATTGGGGACCAGTCGCAGGTCTGTACGCTTTTGTAGTACACTTTCTCCCGTGCGTGACGCGCCCAGCCGCTGCCAGACATTTCACTGAAGACCGTCTGCAGGTGCACGACCAACTCAATGATAAACATGCGAATTTATGATTTGCGAATCATTTAATGATTCGCTAAAGTTACACTTTCACCGAAGAAAACAGGGCGCAAAAAATCTGATGAAAAATTGTTACTAATTACAGTACCGTCGCAAAAGTCGCACTCAAGCGTTATTTAGAAACAATGTTGACACTGAATAAGTCACTAGTGTCAACGCTTGTCTGAGATGAAAGAGACAGTAGACCTCTTGTTATAAGTAGGTTTTGAGAACGACATTCTAGACCACAGACGTCGCGACGGGTACCTAAATAAAAGGATGACAAATTTTTAATATCAGTGACCCCTAAAACCTAAGTTTCCGACATTCCTCTTCACAGGAAAGAATCGCCATTATGATGCAAAATAAAACACGTGCTGCCTTGCGTTTTTAGACATCCTGCGATCATTAGAGACGTTAATGATGAGAATCTCATAAAAACTAGTCCAGCGAGCGAGAAACAATTGGCCACGTAACCATTTGTTCGTACTTTCGTTCGTAAAAATGGTGTGTTAACACGAATGGTTACACCGCTAAGTATTCGAGAAGCGATTTGAGTCAATCAATTATAAAGATTCCAAATAGAAATCGTTATTTAAATTCGCCACGACTCGTTAACAAACAATTAGCGCCATGGTGACGAGATTCTGACATCACTTTGGGAAATAACTTGAAGATACATAGTTGTGGAATTCAAAAAAACAAAATCGGTTACCTCAGCACTCAATCATTGTGTGGTGAACATCAGATGGATTGCTTAGCCGAGTACAGTTTGCTTCTATGACTCAGAATATTATTATTATGCAGATTTTCTTCGGTCACGCCTCATGTCTTTCAGGTGTATGGAATTTACCATAAAAAAAGTTCAATAACATGTTCCGGCAATTGACTGGCCAAGTGTAACTAAAACATATTTAATATCAGTAGTTTTTCTCAAGATAATCGCTATCTCTCGTCAACAGAATCCAAGATAAATAGATACAAAAACATTTGCCACAATCCAAGAAATTGTGCAAATTGCACTGATAAAAGTGTGAAGAATCTGTAAGGTAAACAAGACCTTATTAATGGGATATTCTCATTAGACCTGAATGGACTTGTGTCAAAGATACAGGAAACTCTCATTGTCTTGGTCAAAACAAGTTGCATCTTGTCTTCACAATGGTAGCCTTATCTGAGGCCTTGCCTTTCTTGGAATTTCTTAAAAGACTATTGATTCCGTGTAAAATATCTCGGCTGCTTATCTACCGGTGATAATGTGGATATCCATTTAGATAGTATTGAAATATCCTAAAATACATCCGGTTCTTACGTGGCTGAAGATTTTGACTTGGTGGGAATTGAGGGAGTGAAAGAGACGGAAGACTTAATGGCGTAAAACAACAACAACTAAATTGATTATAGGTAACAGAAAAATTGAGGAAAAACCAAAGTAAGAAAACACGCGTCTCCTTCGTTCAGGCTTCAGTGCTCTTGAATTATTGCAGATCTGTTTACTTACATAAGTTTAACTTGCTACTTCATCATGAGCACGATAAAACAAATGATTTCTCTGATGATTTTGAACTTACGCTAGATCATGAACAGCTGATTCATTCTCTTAAAGTTTTAATTTCATTCTTTGATGCGCATGGGCATTTAGAGAATCAAGTTATGAAGCAACATTGCTAAGTGCTTCATACATACAGTATGTCTTACTTATTACATGAGGTGGTCTCTGTATAATTACGGTGTTGCAATTAGGGACGAGAGAGTGTTGCAAGTCTACTGAACATTATGACAGTTTACATTATTATTTTTGTGTTTCGCTCTTTTGTTATATTGTTTTGAAATGTGCGTTAGATTACTTTGGTTTTAAGTGTAGGATTGATTCATGTCTATTCTCAACAAAAGAAAAGATAAAATGAATATGTAGTGATATCCAATTGTCCAGTATGCTCAAGAATTCCTCATTAAAAAACAAAGGCGTTTTTCGTCTAACGCACGAACTGTCAGATAACCGTACGCACTCCTACGCATTCCTCGTCACGCTTCCATACTCAGCACAAATACATCAGAATCCCGTCCATAACACGTATTGTGCAACCAAAGTATCAATAATAACAAAAGCAAGGCCGGTCGGTGTTGAATTACATCGGAATTTATACGAGAAACACTTTGTTCACTTGTGGAACCAAAGATTAGGGTTATCTATCAACCAAAACTACCAAAAAAACCTGAGAAATTCGAGCCTGAAATTAAATAGTTATGTAACAGAATCTATACGGTTATAAACAAAGCGATAAGTTTGATAGTTTAAGAAATTCCACTGTTTTGTGGTATTTTAACGATCCACCAAAGTATTGCTTACATTCATGTTGCATTGCGTAACATTGCACCTCACATAATGCATGGTAACGGGTATTTTAAATCTACGACCGTCTAAAGGCCTTCCATTTACTTTGTCATTATACTGGACATAGTGGCATTTGACTTTTTCATGTTCAATCAATCAATCAATCCTGCATAAGACAGTTCACCGATGGTCATAGACCTCAAGTTGTGACACCACTCTTGGTTATCGGCCTTCCGCATTTAGTCTATGCAGCTGCGGTTAGATTGTCATTCAAAATCAATAGTTTCCTGTGGCATTCCAAAATTTGTTTTACTAGAAAATGTTTTTCATTAATATTTTAATTTGTAGCTCATATTTCACGATATATGCCTTTGTCGTTCATTTGGAATTATTGGAAAATGAACGCAAGCTAGCCGCAATTCAATCTAAAAATATACTGTCTGCCTGCAACCCTACACAAGTTTCGATAAGCACAAGCTCAAGAATGCCAAAGACATGTGTCTTGTTGTGAATATCAGGCATGTTCCAAGTACATACACCTCATGGTCTGATCGATCACGATCTGTCTTGCGAAATACTGGCCGTATGAACCACGCATTAATATGTAGTCTGTTTTGATCTTTCTAACAATACACTTCAGACTTAATTTTCATAGTATATAACAATTAATGATCTAGATTCAATACACGATTGTAAAAGTCCCACGATTTAGTCACCGCTAGAATTGAAGCGAAAATAAAATTTATCTTATCTCCGAATTAATATGACAAAGATAATTTTAATACTGGCTTAATTGAAATCTACTTTTCAGTTGTTTTTGCTATAAATCATTATACTTTTATAATTACTAACAAGAACCAACGTCATGAAGGCACCACGGCTTCACAAAGAAGTATTTCAACAGACATTCCAAGCAAATTAAAATCTAAATAGTGCTATCACGAACTTATCACAGCTTACATCTCGTTGTTATCTGTACACTGCACACAATTGTGAAGGTAATAATCCTCTTGTTAGTAATAACACTGGAAAAGCGGGCAGACGGAAAGACATGTAAGAATTTTTCCTCAGTTACAAAGAAGAATATCGTGCACCTGACAAACTCATTTTCGTAACATTGCAAGCTAACGTTGTGTTACTGACATTTGCTCGTAATAATGACACAATCATTCATAATCTAGCTGAATAAATTTTGTTCCAAAAACTTGCATTCTAGCTGACCGAATAGCGTTTCAAACAACAGTTGATACAACTGCTGTAGGACTTTGAAAACTATCATTCATATTGACAGTCACACACTGTATTTAAAGTCACTGCATGTAAAATAACCGTTTACATCCTAATTAATAAACATTAGTCATCCGTAATGAGGTCAACACCAGCCATAAAATTAAATGCCGATTAATTTGCGTCTCTATTATCATTTGTTACATTAACATGTTAATTGATTCTCCCATTAAAACTATCTTGCGATCGAACATCGTCTTCTGATTGTTCAATCACTAGTAGATATGAAGACATCAAAATTTAAATTGATTTCGATCGTTACAATTTGATAATTCTGTTTTTGTTTGGCTGGTAAAGTCTCCGACCACAAACTTCTGGGATCCAACAGTTCCATTCAGTTCATCTTTGTGGTCATTCTAAGAAATTTGACCATTCTCGTTTTCCTGGTATTCATTATAATCTTGGTTTGACTGGTAACTTGCGTCAGTACTATTGTTAAGTCTGAGAGAATTAGGACAAAGTCCAGAAACAATCCTAATTCCAGCTGCAGGCTATTCTGCGAAAGTAAGAAGGTAATGGCTGATATTCCCACGGTACTCTCGCGAGGCGACCATGTAATTATGACAGGTATTATCAGGCGAACATCTGCGTCCACCTGTGAATTTAATACGAAATTATTTATAGTTGCGTTAACCGTTGTGGATAATACGATAAGCTCTTATTAACCTTATTAAATAACGTTAATAGGTTGTGAAGAAAACACTTCAAAATTATGGTTTTCTAGTGGCAAACATTATCGAGATTATTTTTTGGGAGTGTAACATTTTATGTATTTTTAATATCTGTTACCTAACTTATTAACAATCGAGAATTAATATTACATGAAAACTGATTACCTCATGTATACAACAGTCGTTTCAATTTGTTGATCGCAATCGTCCAGTTGCTTGTTACACCAATTTTCTAACTAATAAACTAAACTGGGTTTCACGCTAACAAGACTGTTCCACGGCAATTACTACAGATTGAAATTGTTTATACGCAGTATTAATCTAGTTGCAATTAAGATAAGCGTTAATAGAGCTTACTTATTAGCTATTAGATCGATATACTACAACTAAAAGATTAAAACCCTATTAAAAGCGAGAATACAGATGATATCGCTGTCCCAAGTATAGACAAAGAAATGATTCATAATACCACGAGTCCACAATGTTCCCAATATGGAAGAATCGTAATCGTCTATTCTTTTGCCCAAGGTATAATATTGTCGTAAAAAGACCACTTTCCATCTTTGTTGGCTTCAGCTTACAAAATCAGCGTGAGTAGTTCACGAGGTCTTGGTCTACGAGTAACTGGAACACAAATCTAATTTGCGTACGCCTCGTGAAGCTTTGCAAATGCATTGTTGGAATTTTGAAATTTTACTCAAAAACTGATATTTACGCAAACAGAAAACTGAAATTAAGATATTTGGATAATTGGGCCGTCGTGACCACGTAGACAAACGTTATTTAAATAAAACGTTTAGAAGATACCATTGTCTGACGTAACGTCAAAATATTTGCCTAATAGCCCGATTAAATTTGCGTCACCCTTACAGCAAGCATCGTCGTATAAACGTTTATTTATTCAAGACATTATAACAGACTTGAAATCATAAAGGCTAGTCCACTTTTCTGGTTCATGACGTCACTGCAGCTGTACAAACTTAGGTTTTGCGATACAGTCTACTGCATGAAGCAAAAATGTAGGTGTTCAAATGTAGGTAAAGATTTACTTTAATGTCTTTGTTAACATTGCTCTTTTTTGCCTTGTTCCAAAAAAAAGAGCATAAGATAAAACCTGGAAACTACTGCGGATTCTCTGTTCATAGCGTCACGCGTCATGCTCATTCAAATTAACATATAGCACAAAGACAATAACTTACCTAACATACATACGAAGATTCGCAGTGTAAAGCAAAAAACGAATCCAAGAAACGATTAAATTAGGTATTTCAAATTAACATTACTCGAACGCCTTAACGATTCTAATACCTAAATAGAAATGGTTGAAGCCCTTTTCCGATCGCAGAAGTACTGCTAACTAATCGTACTTTGAAAACTAGGCGATGTTCAATGCTCATAGAATCCATAATGGTGTTCGAGAGTCGGAATGCCAGCGAAGCCCACCATAAAGGCAACAACGCATGACCTGTTTTCACATGTATGGATATCCGGTTAGCTTATGGCCAAGAATAATGGGTGCATTTTAATGATAAATAGGAAAGGAGTACTGAACACATTCTTTTGTAACTACCAGACAATGATCTTCGAAGTTAAAAAGTGCGTCCACGTAACACTAATACCGAGGTTGACATACTGCAATTTGTCATGAATAACGGTACTCAAGATAATGTTACATAGAAAGTAAAGGGTTTTAACGAAACTGATTTCGCTTTGAGTTATGATTTACTTGGTTTTATAGTCGAACAAACTATAACGACTGTTTTTACGACCAACTATAGTTTGTACATGAAAACAGAAATAAGTTATCGCAAAACGTTGGATGTAAAACTTTTATCGAGGGTAATAGGTGTAAAATCTTGTTCGAATTTAAATGCAGACTAAAAATAAATAAACGGATGTGGAATCGGAACAAACTAGAGCGACATTGTTGTATACCTGTTAAAAACGCATTCCAGATCGTTATCACAGCCAACGAGACATCTAAGGAAACTCATTTTTTTAAGCTCGAAACTATCAATTAGACTGTAATTTTGTGACGGCGACAGTTTAAAATCATTTGCTTCATTGAAAGTAAATCAAATTGTTTAATTTTCTTTGTTCCTATTATAGGGATACTGAGATTATCTGCACGAGTACAATGCAAATAAACTCGTCGCACACATTGATTACTTGGTTGGAGCTTTGTACAAATTCAATCAAGCAAGGAATCGGGATAACTGTTCATGTCAGTTTCTACTCTTCTTATAAATCTTTATCTTCATTGTCTTCATTATCCTTGCTTCACAGAACAAACATCACCGAACAGTCAACCTGTTACTTCTATGCAACTAATGTGAAGAATAACTGTCAACTAATTAGTTTAACAAATCCTGTCTACAAGTTGTAAAAACTTGTCATTCTCAACCAGAACTCATTAGAACTGCCATGTTTTATTATTGTATTCATGTCTTTTAGTTACGTCTAGTGTTTTATGTTGCTGTTTTTTGTTATCTACTTTAATGATTTATTAATTACGATTTATATTGAAGTGTCGGTATTGATATGTTATCTTGCAATTATTTCATCAATTAAATCATTCGGTTCTATGTTTAAGTTGTGTGAATTGTTTATTGTTTGTGAGTTGTTGTGTAATGTCGGTATCTGGATAATTATGTCTGTGTGGCAGTCGACGATTAAACTTAGTACCGCGAACACGTTGTTTTATTGTCGAGCGCAGCAAACAGTTCAGTGGCGACGAGGACAAAAATATATAATAACTTCAGCGTGCGATAACCTGTATCAAGACAGTAATGACGATTGGTAAAATAGCGGAATTCGATGTGCATAAAGACGATTGGCGGTTATATATCGAACGTTTAGAACAGTATTTCGTAGTGAACGATGTGAAAAGTGAGCTTTATGTACCGACGTTAATTACGCTTATGGGCGCGGAAAGTTATGAACTATTAGTGAGTTTGTGCACACCAGAAAAACCAAAGTCAAAGACTTTTACGCAAATAGTGGAGATCATGGGGAAACATCTGCAGCCTAAGCCGAGTGAGCTAGCTGAGAGGTACAAGTTTAGGAAGAGGACTCAACAAGGTGGCGAATCAATAGCTGAGTACATCGCTGTTCTCAAGAAAATGAGCAAAACGTGTGAGTTCGGGGCGTGGCTTGAAGAAAGTTTACGGGACCAACTGGTATGTGGTATCAGCTGTGAGACGATTCGCCAACGGTTATTCGCTGAACCAAAGCTAGATTTTTCAAGAGCCTATAGCTTAGCAATTAGCTTGGAATCAGCGGAAAAAGATGCGGCGGCCGTAGTTCAAGGTCAGAAAAGGGCAAACGGGGAGCCGACAGCGGCCGATTGTCTAGCAATAGAAGGCACGAGATGGCAAAGGAGGGACACAGCGAGCGGGGCTGGCGAGAAGACAGCTACGCGGTACGCAAGAGGTACGACACGGGAGGCCGGCCCGCGTGGCGGGCAACGGGCGCGCGAGCTCCGTCAAGGTGGCGGGACGAATCCGTCGACGTCATCGGGGGCGCAACCGGAGCGCCGACATCCATGTCAAGCTTGTGGCGGAGCACATGATACGTCCACTTGTCGATTCGGCCGTTACGTATGCCGTGTGTGTAACAAGGCAGGTCATCTTCGGCGTGTGTGTCCGAACATAATATCGAACCAATCCTACATACAAAATTGCAGTGTAGAATGTGAAAGTGATCACAGCGAGGAGGTAATTGATATTAATTTCAATCTTTTAACGTTAAGTCAGTGCAAACCTTTTATGATGTCACTAAAGGTGCATAATAAAGTGTTAAGTATGGAATGCGACACAGGTAGTGCGGTGTCGTGCATTAGTTATAAAATGTACCAGCAAGAGTTCAGTGATTTAACAATTAACCCATGTAACATTGTTTTAAGATATTATACGGGCGAGTTAGTATATCCTGTGGGGGTAATAACACCGTCAGTTATGTATGATGATAAAGTTAAAGAGCTCGAGTTATATATCATAAGAAAGGGTAAAATGGCCCTACTCGGTAGGCAATGGATGCTAGAATTAGGTATTCAACTACCAACTGTTAAATTAACGTCAGTAAATAAATTATCGGGCCAGGAGTTTAATGTAGAGGAATTCAGTTCCAGATATTGTAACGTGTTCGCGGAGGGACTCGGCGGCTTCACCGGCCCGCCAGTGAGCATTCACTTGCGGGAGGGGGCACGGCCAGTGTTCATGCGCGCGCGGCCTTTAGCGTATGCGCTGCGCGAGCCGGTGGAGCGAGCTCTGCAGCAGCACGTGCGGGACGGCATACTTACTCCTGTCGAGCGTTCAGACTGGGCTACGCCGATCGTACCGGTAGTGAAGAAGGACGGTAACATAAGAATTTGCGCAGACTACAAGTTGACGTTAAATAAGGTTTTAGAGGTTGACCGTTATCCACTACCACGTGTAGAAGACTTACTGGTTCGCCTGCACGGGGGCCAACGATTCAGTAAAATTGATCTGTCACAGGCGTATGCACAATTTTTTTTGGATGAGTCTAAGAAGTATACTGTTATTAACACCCACAAGGGCTTATTTATGTACAATCGCCTCGTATACGGACTGTCGTCAAGTCCGGGAATTTTCCAGCGACGCCTGGAGGAGCTATTTGCAGATTTACCCCGGGTAGGGGTATTCTTAGATGACGTCATAATTACAGGATTAACAACAAGTGAACATTTGGAAAACTTACACAAGGTTTTCCAACGCTTAGAAAAATATGGGTTAAGAGTTAAAAAAGAGAAGTGTGACCTATTTGCAAAGTCGATAAGCTACCTAGGGTATATAATTAGTGCAGAGGGCGTACATACGTGTCCCGACAAGGTAAAGGCAATTGTCGATACACCGGCACCCGGGAACGTAACAGAACTCCGGTCGTTTATAGGCATGATAATGTATTATTCAAAGTTCATTCAAAATTTAAGTACAGTGCTAGCACCTTTATACGAGTTGCTAAAGTCAGGGTCGAAATACGACTGGAATGATAAGTGTCAAAGGGCATTCAGAAAGGTTAAAGATATGCTAACGAGTAGTGAAGTCCTTATGCACTATTCTGCCGAGTTACCACTGATACTAACGGCGGACGCCAGCAGTGTCGGGGTGGGCGCGGTATTGTCACAGCTAACACCAGCCGGCGAAAGGCCGGTCGCATACGCCTCACGCTCGCTTATCCCTGCTGAACGTAACTACGCGCAGATAGACAGAGAGGCTTTAGCAATAATATACGCAATACGCAAATACCATCAGTACTTGTATGGAAGGAAATTTACCATAAGAACAGATCATAAACCCTTGACCTATATATTCGGTAACAAGGTAGGAATTCCGGTTATGTCGGCGTCTCGGTTGCAACGTTGGGCTGTGCTTTTATCTGGGTACCATTATGATATTGAATATGTTTCTTCTAAAAATAATTGCGCCGATGCTTTATCGCGATTACCGTCCAGAGTTGCTAACGAGCGACATGTTAAAGAGATAACGTATGTAAATTTTGTAGAAAACTTTTTACCAATAACTAACACCGAGGTCAGTAAGGCTACGGCTAGGGATGTATTACTTACTAAAATTAAAGTTTACATAGAATCCGGCTGGCCGCATTTTTGTAGCGAAGAGGAGATAAAACCATTTTTCATTAGGCGAAATGAGATTTACATTGAAGGCGGCTGTATTATGTGGGGTTACCGAATGATTATACCAGCGTCTTTGAGGCAGACGGTATTGAAACAGTTACATTGTAGCCACATGGGCATAGTTAAAACGAAGAGCTGGGCTAGAAGTTACGTGTGGTGGCCGCGTATTGACGACGATGTGGAGACAGTTTGCCGCGCCTGTGAGACGTGCGCGCTCGAGGCAGACGCGCCGCCTCGTGCGACACCGCAGCATTGGCCGTACGCACTCCAACCGTGGACACGCTTACATATTGATTTCTTGGGACCGTTTAAGGGTAGAACATTTCTAATATTGGTAGATTCGACGTCGAAGTGGATCGAGGCCTTTGAAACGAAACAAACCAATGCAACAGAAATTATAAAAATTCTGAGAGCTACTTTTGCGCGATTCGGGCTTCCCAAGGAGCTAGTTTCGGATCAGGGTCCACCGTTTACAAGTAGGGAATTTTCGGAATTTTTAAAATACAATGGGATTAAGCAGTCTCACTCACCAGTATACCACCCTTCTTCGAATGGGGCAGCGGAGAATGCTGTCAAGTTGTGTAAGCGTACGATTAAAAAAGCGTATAGGGATAACGTTGATGTAGATCTAGCCCTCCAAAACTTTTTACTAACCTATAGAAACACTATACATAGCACTACAGGCGAAACTCCATCTATGTTGCTACAGAAACGTAGATTACGCTCACGTCTGGATCTATTAAGGAACGACCAAACCTTGCTGGACAAAGTACAATCCGCACAAGACAGCCAGGCACAGTATGCAGGCGGGGTTAAGCGCGATTTTGTGCATGGCGATTCGGTGTGGGCCAGGGGCTATGGTCATCACGACAAATGGGTTAAAGGGCATATACGGAGTAAAGATGGGTCTCGTAGGTACATAGTGGAAAGTGATAACGGTCAAATAATGAAACGCCATATAGATCAAATGCGTCGTAGATCGCGCTTATCAAATGTTGCCTGTCCTAAGATGGATACGGACGAATCATCGACGAGTAGGTGTGAGAATGCCGTTTCGCCGGGGAAGGAAGTGGGGAATGAGAGTAGAGAGAGTGACCCACCACATAAAGAAACGGTTGAATCTCAAGCAAGGGATAATTTACCAATTCAAGATATGGACTCGCCCGTCGTACGAGACGATACTCCAAGCAACACCCCTACTCTCGGTTCACCACTTCCAGAACTTCCACAATCGCGTCCTAAACGAGAAAGAAAACCTGTAATTAGATATGGGTCCGAGTTTGTTTAGTATTAAATAATTACGTTATTGTTATCCTTAGGATTAAGTTATTTAGTATTTAGTTAGTTATTATCCGGCCATGTTTCTACTATTTGTTAGTAATTAAGATCCTTATGTTTACCTATAGCTTAATTTTAGTGGTGGAGGTGTAATGTCGGTATCTGGATAATTATGTCTGTGTGGCAGTCGACGATTAAACTTAGTACCGCGAACACGTTGTTTTATTGTCGAGCGCAGCAAACAGTTCAGTTTTCACTGTTCTTTCTTTAGAAATATTTCATTAATACCTGGAATATTAACAATATGGTGTGAATTAAGTTAAACAGTATTGTACATATCATCGTCACTGCCCCTATATGACTTTGTTGTTGATATGTCTGCTATCTCAATCTTTATGGATCCGAACTCTGATTGTTCTGAATTTGTATTACATTCTTTAAACATATGGCAGTTATTTATTCTACCTACCAAGGTAGGGCTAACCTGTTTCTTAACAATTATACTTTTTTTTGCACTGAAATGTGCCTCCCACAGTGCTATTAAAATAGAAGATGTCCACCATGTAATGGATCTATCAGTCTTAACAGGTAGCAATATTTGTACGTCCCTTTCAAATGAAGTGTCTCCTACCTTTACTTTTTACGTACAATTTTGCGCGACAAAATGCAATATTATAAACCAGAGTCTGTACCTTACAAAGGGGCATCGGAAATATGCGTGGAATGCCCGAGTCATGGGCCAGGTAACCGGGAAGACCACGGGCCATCAAACAGGTTTAACTCCAAACCTTTTTTTACCAACAATCCTCCTAATTTATTAGTTAAAGTGGCATTAAAGTTATGGCGACTTTTAATAGCTGTCTTGGTGTTTAATTAGGGGTAAAATTGTCGACATGTGTGTCATCGTTACCGTGTTTAGGGTGAATTATGGGTTCATCACCTTTGTAATTTACAGTTTTGACACGCGCTTCTGTTTTATTGATCTAGCAGTTGCAGTTCTTATTGGTGCTAACAATGTTATTGTCATCGCTGTTGACACCTATAAAGTGGTTGCATTGTTATGTGCATAAGGATATCCTAAATTGACTCTCGCAAGAATACCGAGCACTTATGTGTTTTAAATTTCTATTTCAGCCAGCCTAAATATTATGTAATCTACATATCCTCATTTTAGGTCTGTTTTGCAATGGGCCACTTGTCAAAACCAAATGGTTCTAAATTGAATAGGTTGCCATTTAATCCAAACCGAATCCGGATTAAAATATGTATGGTTGTTGCCACAATAAAACAACAAATCAAGTAACAAAGTGCCCGATAAATCTTAATAAGGCAAAAGTCGTGACTGGCCTATTTGTGTTCAAGGTGTACGAAACAAAATCGAATGGACAGCCATTTTTGACAACGTCCTGGACTTAAAAATCTTCAAGGGTAACAACACACATGCAGTAAAGTTTCTTTAACCGTGCCGATCGTGACCTAGGCATTTGCTTTTCAATCGCAAGTAATGCAGCCTCGAATGGCATCAAGTTGATCAGACAGACAGGTCAAATATATCTGTCGCCGGGCCAACTTTTTGCTGCAGCCAACGTAAATCACTGGTGAAATGTGGTCTATCTTAAATGTCACAGTTTTTTTTCTAGATCTTTATCTACATAGATGGTAGACTGCACACGAAGCGGGGAATGGAACATTATTATGCGTAATGTACCCAGTGCCCATAGCGAGAAACGAGCAACATTAATAAAACTTAGTTTAACTTAAAGCTATACGGGTATGATAAAGGTGTACTTTGTGATAACAGTGCAGGTGTGGTTACCAGTGGACCTTGCGAAAAACAATGTGGGTGTAAAATTTGAAATACAACATCAGAGGAATGCAGTCCCTTTGAGATTACACCGAGCATTCATGCGGATCAAAATACGTGGTCGAGGTTTTTTGCTCGTCAAGTTATGCCGCCAAGTTGTCCGCCGAGACGGATCTCATTGCGGAACTAGATGTAACGCAGTTATGAGAGCAGCGATAATGAAATGCTGTGTTGACAAGTCAAACAAATCGGAAACAGATAATCAGACAAGACGTGTACACGTTACATTACGTAACGCATCCGACCCGATTCCTTTTAATTTCAACCGCCATTAAAATTCCACGCAGCAAGTTCCAAAAGATCACAAACACTATATCCAGTTCGCAAACGGAGCCGAACACGAGCACTATAATAAGCGCAATTAACATTTACGACCGAAAATTAGATATTGCGGAAACTGCTGGATATTTTTTTATCTCGCACCTGACCTCCGTGGTCATTGAACTTGAAGCTTTAGGCTTGACGAAAATATCACGTAGACCGAACGGCGCTGCGTCACGCGCTGCCGCGTGCTCTCAAAGAAAATGACCAGTCAATCACTTTGCATCATTGGAGAATGAAATAAGCTGACCAGAAAATTGCGCCCGATCTACTCTCTGAGGTTGCGTGTTCAGTAACCATCTCGTTAATAAAAGGGCCTCATCAAAAAGTTGGTCAGCTGGCGTACTTGTTGCCGCTGCAATTCAAGTATACATTCGAGCATCGAGCATGATTTAATTTTTCTCTTTACGTAAGGTGGACTGTACGGCTTTAATAAGCAGTATTCGCTTATCAGCGATGACGTGGTGTTATTTTTAGTTCCCAGTTAAGACTTGAAGTAAATAATCTTTATAAATTCTTCCCGATTCGGGATGGTGTGTTTAATAGACTTGATGGTTTCAATTTACGGATCGAACGGTTCATCCTTGTAAGCTTTGGAAGTTTCGACCTTATGTTGTTGGCGTTTATTTCAGAGATGTTATAAGTAAGTGCTGTGAGTAACCGTTAAGCTACAAATTTTGATTTTGTTGCGTGTATTGCGTGTTTCGCTAGCATTAATTTGTTGTCGTTCGTGCTGTTCCAGCCGATTGGTTGCGCCCGCGTCGCTCGCTGGCCCGAGTGGACCCGCAGCCTCAGAAGGAATACCTACGCTCATCTGCATATCCAGTTAGTTAATGTTTACGGTAGATGCGTCGGTATTTGGGACGTTTGAACTTTCTTTTGTCAGCTTATTTGCTACCGAATTAGCTACCGTATTGTTGTTTTTACCATTTCTCGATTCGTTCCTTTTAAATTGATTTCGATTGGAGATTTAAAGTGTTAATAGTACTCTTGCCATTTTTATTCGCATGTAACCTTTTTCTTACTTGTGCAGTGAAAATTTATTTATCGTTTTCTCGGTCACGATACAAGAGAACTGCCATTTATCATAATATGGATCATTTCCTTCAATTTCTCGGCTAGAGTGCTATGCAAATCAACATCCTCTCTACGAAATAGTAAAGAAATCGTCGCTACGCACATTTCCTGTCGCTTCGCCTTGCTAATCACTAATTATTGAACCAATATGGATTTTGCGGGCTTGCGTGTGTGATTCAGTTTCCTGAAAAAGTGGGACATTATCATATTTATATAAAGTATACGGTGGTTAAGATTCAGTTCGGTCCGTGACCACGTAAGTGCAGGTTCCGCACTCAGTAAAAGGGAAATATGGAAATGGAGATTCGGAAGTGTTAGTGTGTGCTAATTCTGTGTAATATATCCTAGTGAAAAACTCGCGTGGTTTTGTGGTGAAGGAATATCCTGTTCTGGTGTTTGTGAATTCACATTGTCAAGATCTTTGTGCGTTGTCGTGTGGTCTGTTTTTTGTTTCTTTATTCTGGTAAATGCTGTCTGATCGAGCGCCTTCTCCTTCTAGTTGTTTGGCTTCACATAGGTTTTGTTCGTTACTTTCTTCCTTGATATTTATTCTGAAACAGTAACTTTCTATGTAATGAAACGAATGTTTAATTACTTCCATCTCGAATGTAGGTTTATTGTCGTTTCTTACCTTATTGTATAATCCGTTTAAACGGTACTAACACGAGGTATGTAGAACTACTTACAGTTGCGTTCTGCGATAACGTATCGACTTATCGAGAGTAATATATCAACTTCGCTTGTATAGTAGTTTCTAGTAAACCATACAATCTTTTGAAACAATAGCATTCCAATGAATCCAATTCCAACTTTGGCTGATGTAAAAAGTCAATAAAAATATATTTTACGTAAACTTGCAAAATATTACCTTCGTCATTGATTTGGTGACAAGATTTCTGATTCTATGGTAAATTCTCACCGGAGATGTATTTTTCGATAGTGTTTTCCAAAATCTTTCTCCACACGTTTCTATTTTATAGCACACTATTGTGGCCCAGCATGATCATTTCCTTGAACAAAATTTTACGAGTTACCAACCTTATCATTTCCAAACCCATGTCGGAGCATAAATGGCCGCGCTAACCTATTTGCCTACAAATCCCACGCAGCACAATATACCGTCAATATAGTTCGTTTAATTGTCGGCGCAGGCGCAACGTTCTCAAGTTCTCATACGATACATAAAGCATTGTTTGACGCACGGGTTTCTTTAGTATGTGAAGGACGAAGGTGAGCAGTTACTGCAGTTAGATTTAATTATATTTTGGTTGGTACTCTTTCTTCTACTTCACTTTGAATGAAAAGTGCTACTTTTCAGATTGAATTTGCATAGCTTTGTAGTTTGAAAGAACATAAAGAAAGAAATGTTCTTCTTCTTCTTCTACATCTACCGTGTGATAAGCAATATTTCTTCATTTGGTGTAAATGTCCCTTTTTGCATCATAACTTCAGTTACAGCTGCTGTCCTGTAAATATCTTATACAATTTTGTATCGACTTAACGGACTTATTACTTTCCTTTATTTTCACAAAACATTAACTAACTAGCCTATATTATTGTCCCTCTGCTGGGCGTCTCTCTCACTTTTCCACACAGTCCTGTCTTTTGCTAGTACCAGACATTACAAATACCGGGCATCGGTAGGAGTCAAGCTCCTCACGCCATCTTCGCTTTGATCTGCCACGATGTCGTCTAGCGCTAAATGAGATTCGCTCAGTTACTCCAACCATACCATTAACTTCTTATAATAAATGCTCCACAAGGTATAATATATCACAAATCTGTCATACCAGTACATCCATACATTCCGTTCCATTCATATGACTTTTACGACTCACTTTAAATTACCATCTTGTATAGGTTTTCTTTCAATTTTCACAACATTAACAAGTTATTTTACATGCAAGTGGGCAACTAGTCTTAAAGATAAGATTATTATGCAAAGATATGCTGTCTGGGTGGAAGGAAAGCAATCAAAGAATTCAAATTAGAAAGGTATAACACGATTGAGATTTACAACGAGTTTTGCCGGGTGATAGTAAACGCGATTCACTGTCTAATGAATTATCATAATAACAATGAGTTTCTTTGGAGTTCCTTCACCGTGTATAAGTTTTTTGGAACCTCACATTCAACAATGACTACCTACAACTTTGAAATGAAATCACCTAGGACTACAAAGCAAATAAGCAATCACACTCTCCGTCTCCAAAAACATCAGCGCTTGCTACAATAATGGAATACATTTAAGAATTAGCTCTTTTATTCTCTTTATTGTGTAAAATTCTATCTACTGAACCCGCCGCATAGTTTGAACTCAATTCTCCACTTTTTTATTCAATATCCATTAGGTAACCATGGTCATCGCCCGGTAGCTTTGATTCATCAGGCCCGAGTTAAAAGCCTATTACATAACTGTTTAAATTCCTTACTACAATCTTGACAATATCACCATAAACCATTATCCTTATCCTCACAGAGTTAAAGTTGAAAATACAAAAGGAGTCTGATCGAAAATGTGAATCATGCAGTAAGCACTATTTAAAATTCCTTAAACCGTTCGAAATTCGAAACTGGCGTATTTACGGTAAAGACTGTTTTATGTGGCGGTCGTGCACGGGCGCATACTTTGTACGCATTCATTTCGATAAGGTTATTCTTCAACATAGCGATTTTCTTTCAAGAGTCTAGTTTGTCTGAAATACTCGTGACTTCTGCATGATTCACCATGTTATTGAATACTTCAAGTACGACAGTAGCGACCTCTGTGCTACTTTTTGGTTTATGCAAAAACTTAAGCGTCTGAAACCTGAGGTTAACCAGTGACCAGTTTCAACGTTATTCACACACGACAGCCCTTCAGATGAACTTAAACAAGAATAGTCTCCCATCCACAAATAGCCACGACAATTCTTATGATGAAAATGACTCAATTGCAGCCTGAGAACTTTGTACCTTCTCATAACGGTGTAATAGTTCAACCGGGTGGTTTCACAGAATGAATGATATGACAGTAAATATTTCTACAATGCTCCACTTTGTTCGTATGAACTTTCCAAATATGGTGCGGATTATCAAGACTAACGTTCTGATCGGGATTAGTTGGTTGTTCAATAATGGTTCCGATTAAATTAGTTTAGGATTTGGGGTTGACATTTCGTTTTGGTCTTGTTTTGGCCATTTTTGGACTTCGTTTTTTGTCTGTTGGTTTTCTTGGCGTTACCTGAGTAGTGAGTAAACTCTCAATACCTGTGGACTCAACGAAGTTGTCTATAAAAGCGTAATTATTGTGGTTGAATGTCAGTAATTTTTCCAAACTACCATCAAAGAAGCAATCTCAAATTAAAATTACATGCCCCAAAAATCTTGTATTACGGATATAAAATAACGTACGGACGAAAACAACAATATTGATGTCAGCGAAATCATAAATAAGAGCCTAATTACAATAATCGCCGAAGGAAATGATCACGCAAATAAACGTTCTAATAATATTTGTGCGGATTCAAATTTCACTTAAACTGAAATCATGTTTTCTGATGACCTGGTTCAATCAAATTATCATGTGTTTGTTCACCTCAGTGACGAAAGAGACTTGAATTTCTAATCTCCTTGATAAAGAGACTCAGAATAATCTTGTTATCATTTCAAACTCTATCAGCATCCTTTTAAAGTATTGATATGATAAAATAATATCAGCCAAAAGTTACCTATATCGAAGTAGTATTTTTATAGTATTTCGAAACTACTAGAGTTGATAACTGACGTACGAGTAGGTACCGACAAAATGGTTCACAACGAAACTGATGAAGATCTGTCATGGATTTCGATTTGGTAAATTCCTATTAGCCCTTTTTAGAAGTATCACTAAGTCTGTAATCCTTAGTCGAATAACTAAACAGTGGCTCAATATAAGGTAACGCGGCGTTTTTAACTACCGTTACAGCAAAACGTTGTTCAAATAGCCAAAGTAAGCAAGGACGTTCCTTAAATAGAACGGCCGACTCTAATAATAAACTTTATCTTGATTCAATCGAACTATATTAAAATACTCAACACAATAAAATCATCTACATACTTCACCTTTGCGATGGTCGAGGCTGCAACATTGCACACAATGCCACAGTATCGATCATACGATCTAAACTTAATTGATTCGATCCGTTCATCTATGTATCGACGCCGCTTATCTAAATTACCTGAGTCCTTGTACAGTTTCAACACATCATTTTAAAATGGAGCAATGCAAGAAAAGCCAATGAGAATCAATGAGATACAAAAACTCTGTGAAACTTACGTAAGCGTATAGTTTCTAAATATAGCAATAAAATTTTACAATTTGCGTATCTATCGATTACAAATCGATATAACGTGATCGATCCTACGATCCTACTGATATTATAGACGTTATTGCTCTCTAATGTTGAAGATAATGATCTATAGAAAATCTTTTAAGGAGAACCTATTTTTAGCATTTTCGATACAATGAATAAAAAGCAACTCTTAAACTTAACGGTTATGGATATGGTTCGCCAAATGTGGTATTACCTAATGTAGCACAACTAATTCATGTTTTTTTTTTTATTTGCAGGCTAACAGTCATCGAAAATTCCGTATTGACAACGGAAGACCTTGGTAGTCCGCAGCTGACTTTGAACGCACAGTACCGCGCTGTCACTTGCGCAAGCGGATCACCCGATACGAAAGTCGAGCCTGTCTGAGAACCGAGGAGGGTGGAGCCCAGGCGACTCGCACCCGTGTGATGTGCCGGCAACATCACATTGATGTGCAGGTAGACGTCACCTGATTCCCCACCACTCCTGGATGAGGTGGCACCATGAAGTTCTCAACTGGCTCCAGCTCGAGCAGTCTTGCCAGCGATTCGCTGTCGAGGAAGTCAACTCTATGCATCTACACGGAGGTCGATGCACCCACTATGCCGCTGCCTTGCGAAAGGGTGAGTACACGCAAACTCTTCCACACCGTCAATGTATTCATAATTTTAAAGCCACCTCATTAGGAGGCACCACAAAATGTAGCCTTTTCCAATACTAGGCGCTTGAACTGTAGATATAATCGGCTATAAGACCAAAAAAATGAAAGTGCTCACCGATAAAGGTAATGTAACCTTAGAGACCCAAGCATCTGGGCAATTTGCTTTCGATTTTCCACAACCAAGTATAGTACATTAAAACTTTCAATTTCGGACAGCGATAATAATATCGCATTAACCAAAACAATGCAAAAAGCCGCGCGTCCGGGTTGGAGAGTTCGGTGCGTTTGGACCAGCCGAGAGAAAGTAGCATGTCATCTCTGGCACAGCGAGTCGAGCCACCTGGCCACTGGCTCCAATGTTTTGCAATACCTTGAATATTTATTTTTTCTCATTGTGTCCAGCCCTATTCGGTGCCTCAGCTCTTTTATGGCTCTGCATCAATAAATTCTCATTTAAATTTTAATCGCTGGCCTTGTTGCTTTTACTACATAATTAATTTGCATATACTTGATTTCTGACAGTTTATTCCTTTTCAGTAAATTCTAGGTACGAATTTAAAGTTATTATGAATTCACGATTCATGAACAAATTATACAATTAAACGCTAACAAAAATTACGTGTAACATAACATTGCTTACGCGACAATCATACTAGCTATCGATATTGAACTATGAAATTAATCATATTTGTTTACATATTACGTATTCTTTCCAACCTTGAATTATCTCGAGCCTTATGCCGAAGTGATTCACCTTCTAGATCACAAAAAACATCTGAATCATGTTCTTGAAATTTGACATTCAGAAGATTTACAATAACCCTTTACCTCTCATCTCAAAATGGTTGTATATTGGCTAATATATTATTATTGTTATATATATATATATATATATGTTGTATATATATTATTATTGTTGTTGCTTATTTCGTTATTCGCGTTTGGACGATAGAAATATATTCATGGCATCGTCTCAAGGTCTCTATTGTCTTAAATACCACATACGAAACTTTATTACACTTTGTTTCCACGCCTCTATCAGGTCGATTTACTTCACAATCTTCTGTCTGTTCTCATAAATAGATATAGTCGTTCGATCAACTTTCGAAATTATTATTTAGTGTAGGCTATACTTTTAACTAATCTCAAATTATATCAACTGTAACTCTATATCATTTCCATCTGTTACGGCGATAATACCTCTTAACAAACTTATCTTACGCTGCAGTTTTTTTCAATTGAATAGATTATCTTCTAGACGTAATACAGTGGTCGAGATTTCAATTACCTCATACGACACCCAGCCATCACTTTCGCCGTCAGCGCGTGGGTGTTCAATCATCGTATCAGAACTATTATCTGGTATTTATTCATCGCCTATTGTTCTCTCAGCGGCTAATGAACTTTTACTGGATGAAAAGAAAGTAGGTTTTAATGAGTGAGTTTAGAGAAGTGATCGCTTGTAATGGACGTTATCGTTGTCATCGACTTGATGTTTATTGATGGTCGGTTTGTATTGTTTATTGCTTGGTTGCATGTTTGTGTGACGTCACGAGTTTTTGTGGTGTGTTGGTGAAATCGCCTGTAGCATTACACAACTGTCACGACGGTGGCTGCCACGACTGTGATCGCAGGAGTGGCCAGGGGTTACAATCTTGACCTCTACAAGGAGATCTAGCGGGATCCCATGTGATAAGAAAAAGAATGACGCTACTGTTCGAGTGATCATTCATTCTTGTTTCTTAAATCCTAGTTTGATGTAGTTTTCTAATCTGCAAAATGAATATCTCGCTTAAATGCAGTTTTTGATTGCTTCAAATATTCCAAATAAAGAGCACTAACACAATATTTATCTTTCACTTGTATCATCGTTATGGGAAAGCCTTGGTTGTTTAATGTAACGTTATCTCGGCCTTCGACTAAGATTGGTGCATAAAACATGTCGCGTAGTAAATTGCAATAACATCTGTGTGTCATGTTGGTTATAACTTTACCAAGCCTAAGATTGTGACGTCAGCGATAAACATGTTGTGACTAGATTTGAAAGGGTCCTGCGGTCACCAACCCGCTGCCCAAACACGATGACTAAGAACATGAACTTTGGAAGGAGTTTCTTGCGGAGATTGAATACTGTGTAGATTACTAAATCCTTTTTTAGGCTTCTTGCCATCGTGCCTCTGACTTCCATCCTTGTTGTT
The DNA here is from genome assembly GCA_947578425.1 of Eugnorisma glareosa. Lineage (NCBI taxonomy): Eukaryota > Metazoa > Arthropoda > Insecta > Lepidoptera > Noctuidae > Eugnorisma > Eugnorisma glareosa. Next base: position 19,471,053 of record OX387959.1, read on the forward strand.
TTATTTGTCAGCAGGCGATACGAGATCTATGTGAAGACTGAGCTTCTACAAAATCTAGTCCGCATTTCAAAGTGTTATCGTTTCTTAGGAACTATTATAAACAGACCTCTATTATTGTGTTCATAGTCGAGAGACCAGCAACCTGTCATTACACTATCGTGTCCATTGAACCCATGAAGTTACGCTACACGTAACTATGACGACATCCACGCACAGAGACTGCTTCTAACTAATATTATATTATCCGAGCTTTTTTGACTGCGTTGTTTACGTCTCTCTTACCAGATGCTTTCGTAATTTATTCGTCTCCAATTAAACTTACCTACTTCTCAGAATTGTGCACATTCCATGAAGGAAAGCAACTGTGAAATTAACTGACTTAACTTGTCATTATTTGCTACGAAAACCCCAATTTTCAAGTATTTCCAACAGCTTTCATCTTGCGACCTTAACTCCGTTCTGCTTGTTTATCGGACTGTATATTTACGCTCCTTTTATTTTATAGTAATCTGATACGAATTCGTTAACCACAGTCGGGTCTACCTCATTGTGCACCGCCTTGTTGACTATTGTCTGCAGTGCGCGTCCTATACGACGCCAAACAATACATATCGATTTATCGGTATCGCTTGTCTTATCTACCATTGTGATTACATCCGATAGCACAGAAATGGGATCGGGTTTTTAGGTTTTATAAAGTGCATTCATGTTTTCTACATACTTTTATAATCCATCAGCAGTTAATAATGCTTGAGATTCCTGCGGGCGCGGCGTGAGGATAACCAGACATTTTTCTCTCACAGGAGCACATAATTTCCTTAAACGATCGACTTCCATTCGCATCGGAATCTGCTCACACCTGGCAACAAGAACAGGAATGTTCGCATTCCTCATTGTAATCTCTAATTCCATAGCTATCGAGCCATTATTTTAATAAGCTTTTCAGTGCTGTAATAACAGTGGCGTGGCGTCGCGTGATCGTCCTTGAGTGAAGCGTGCACAATCGCACGATTCTTTTTCTAACAGTTGCTAGTTACATCAACTTGTGAGATCGTTACCATAGTGTATTGGAAATACCGAGAAATTCATCTGGTAAAAGATTTTTCTGTCATTATCTCATGTGGGAAACATAGTTAGCTTAAAAAGTGTGGTTTCTTTTCTTGGAATTTAGATGGCGTTTATCTGTTTAGTTGTTATGTTCTTTCTTTTGTGTCCGATTTCTAGATTAGGTTAACGAGAACAGTAGTGTCACGTTTGTCCTGTGAACCGAGACTAGTTTGTTTAGTGTCTATTGTGACGGCCATGTTTGCTATTTTCACGGCTTGTTAAACTTTGCTATCAATACTTTCATCTAGTGTGACCTCACAAGAGCTCATTACTATTTGCCTTGTTTTGTTGTTCATCGCGCATGTATCTTAGCACGATTATGTATGTGTCGTCAACATTTACATTTATACATGGCTTTCTCTGAAAAATATATTCTTTGTATTTGAAAAGTAAAATGTTTTGTATGCAAGTCCTGGCCTTCTTCTGCTACACATTCATTAAGTCTGTGTAGAATGTTGTTTACATATTATATGGCTTCTTTGGCCTGTAGGTCCCTGTAGAGAGTACTACAGCCTCCACTGAATCATTTGCAACCAAATAACTCTTTCAAAAAATATTACTGCCAAAACTACAAGACCTATTTTTCTTTACAAAAAGAGGTGCCTTGAAACGTGACTTCTTAGTATAGTATGTTAACATTATTTGACAATTACAGAATATGTTCCTTCCGTAAAAAAATTGTATATTCGCAGTTTCGACTATCGAATCCTGATAATCAAATTAACTTTTGCCCCGTAGTTTTTTACGTTTGCTTATCAAAACTTTCTATTAATATAATTATAGTAATTCTGCTAAATGATAGATATATCGTGACTATTAACATTAGCTGTCATGCTAAAATAAATCTTGCGTAGTTATAGTCATTTCACGAGCGCTGCCAACGAAATAGATTTATTAACATGTAATAATACACGATTAAATGATTACTGAAAGAATTTAATGTTACAAAATGACACGATCTAATAACTTAATTAGCCAATTTTAGTTAATAACAATATCATAACAAAAATTAAGTCGTTTTCATAGACAATCTAGATCACTTGTCTATTGACAAACTAGTCGCCGACTAAGAAAGTAATTTGATTATGATCTCTTTTAGAAATCTTTGAAAAAAGAACAGGATACAAAAAAAAACTCAAGTTATCTATGATTTCTAACTTTTACGCGAATGCACGTAGAAAAAGAACAACTCGTATATATTACGGATTATCTTGTTTGACATGCTTGTATTTTATAGCATTTTGAGCACGACTATAAAAAATAGCCGTTTCTACTTCTATAAATCGAGTTATCCACTGTTGATTTGGCTGTCAACGGTTTTCTTACGACTGCGAAAAACCTATAGATATTTTAATAGTTTTTATTTAAACATCTCCAAGTTTTTCTTAGTCATCGTTTGACAACCAATTTCGGAGTTTATCAGTGTGACTTACAATTTATTTTCTTTTTTTATGCAATGCCATATTATATTAATAAACGGTTATTTAACAACATTCAGTATGTTATTATGATCATTACTGCTATCAAGCAGATGTTACTTGAGAGAATTAAAGTATGACTGCTTACCATGTAAATAAAATTAACAAGAATATTAACTAACAGATACATTGGCACCACACACGCAAAGTTCGATGTCAACGTCTGTAGTTTTGTAATAATGATATTAGGCAACTGTATCTAAAAAATTAGCGTTTATTTTTTAAGTTGTTTGTTGCAGAGTATCTGCGCCATATGCCTTTTATAAATTTCCATAATCATCAAGCGTGTCATTCCCAAATTATACTTCAAGTTTGTTTTTGGCGCAAAATTTGCAAATAAGTATAATTTGTATATAAATTGTAATTTACTTCAGGTAAGTGAAGCCCAATATTTTTATTCAGAACTATGAATGTCAATGGTACAGTTATATCTCCATCAACACTCTCGTGCTCTAATCCCAATTTACTTAAGGTCGACGTAGCATGTCGTCTTCTTCCATACGATCGACACACCGACCATACGGTGGACAAATTGTAACACAGCGTTCAGTACGTCTAACAAAAGATATCCATGCAAAAAAAAATATTATTAAAAAATATTAAATTATTATTTTATTTAAAAAAGATTTTATTTTTACATAATGGATGTGTTTATTCTAGAATGCCTTCGGGAATTTATTATTTTAGGTCAAAATAAAATCACTTTAATCAGTGATTTGTTGCTTGGATATCTTTGGTTAGACGTACTGAACGCTGTATAAAAATTTGTCCACCTATTTTAATGGGACCCTATATACAAAGTTTAGGATAGTGAGAACAACCACGTAGCTCTCAATGAACATTGAAGTGAACACGTGTTGAATTGCTCTAATTTCATTGTTAACTTGTTTCCCTATCCAAAGTTATTCACTTGCAAATCGAACCCTTCACGCCATGCCAACAAGCCTTTGGTAATGTAACCCTCGATTCCTACAATGTCTTGGTATCTCCTAATCACATGTTACTTGAATGTTGCATTACGAGCCCGTAGATCTTGGTGTGTTGTTACGCTGTTACCCCTATTGTAAGACGTTCATTTGCAAATGTGGGCCTTTCCGGTACGCTGCAGATGTTCACGGAAATGTATTTAGATACAAGTAAACGTACTTTTGATGTTGTGTTTCTTGTTTTTTTCTTAGTCGCAGTATCTGTAGTCAGGATGGGGGTTGAATGTTTAGCATCAGCATTATGACTTGTGGAAAAACAAGGCTCTGTGTTTATTTTGTTGTTTTCGTCAATAATTGTGTTTACTATAAAAATTGTCAACAATACTAATTCGTAAAATCACATTTCAACTGTTTCTCTTTCTACCTACTGTTTACCAATAATTAATTCTGCTGACATAAGCAATAGTTTGTTGTTTACCTTCTATTACATGTGTTTTTGTTATGTTGTTTTGATTGAAAAAACGTTGTTCGGAGATTGCAACACAAGTATTTGCTCCTTTATTAATAACAATAAATATTTCGATAAAATTAATTTCAGTTTCCTTTAAGATCTCTGACGGGTTCAAACCGCGCAATAACACGCTTCACTAAGACTTCTATCTGAGATAGTATCTCCCATCTTCACGCACTTGGTTCTAGTGACGGGAGAATCTTTCAACATTTTCTTCTGTTACATTTCACAACGTGCCGTGCTCCGCACTTCACAATGGTTTTGTGAAGAAATAGATGGATCAAGATTAGTCTAAGTAACGCTGAACGAAAAATAAGAACCGTCTACGTTAGAGATGGAAACAGTTGAAAAAATATAAATAAACTTTGAAACATTAACGGAACTTCCAATAAGTACTGAATTAAAAAACCAGCAGATCAGGTCTATTCTAAAAATAATCTGCAGCTGCTAAAATATCTTTAAGGAAAAGAATAAAATCGTAATTTGATTCACCTTTCTCCATATCAAATTAACGGTAATAATATACTTACTATATTGACATTGATAGATGCTGCATAGTACTGAATACTAAACAGTAAGGCCGTAATTTCACAAACCCTATACACAAGCTACAAGATTCATCGAATCTAGCACGAAGCTATACCAGAAATGACAGCGAATTTCTCAATTATCTAGTTGAACGTTCGTTCTTATTTCATTGCCATTTCGCGCGGATTTACATACGCACAGATCGTCGTGTGACCTAATAAAATAGATTGTATCGTTTGTATGCCCATCCAATTTTCCGCCCGAGAAACACTTTGCTTTGATGCCATGGAGATTGATGATAATGAAGTGCGTATAAGCATGTTCATGTTAAGTGTACCAGTGAAAAGATGCGTTGTAGATTGGACAGCATTGCTACATAGGGAGTGAGTTTCTTATTAGCGACTGCTGTGGCATTAATCACAATTAAAACACAACACACTGGAGTGTGTACTCCAATTTCTTACTTCTCCATGTTTTTCATTTTAGCCAGCTTTTATGACAAGAAAAAAACATGTTTAAAAAGCGATTGTCATACAAATTACTGATTCTAGTTCGCGGTCAGTGTTTAACAGGACAAGACTAAATGTATGTAAAAGATACAACTTTTAGTATTTTTAATAACAAGTTTTTTGAAATTCTTAAATTAAGCATTATGATTACAATTAAGATGATTAATGCAAGCGAGGTGTGTATGAGGGTCTGAACAAGCTAATTAGAGATAGCTATCAAGAACACGAACATTTCTTTAGAGCAAGTGTAACTGAGACTATAAATGAAAGATTTTAAGGAGTTGAATATAATAGAGAATGCAGACAATAATGTTGTATCAAAATTAAAGGGCAAAGAAAGTAACAAAAATGTTTCGTTGCATAACAAAGCAACTCAGCATGGAACCGATCGATAGTTTTAAACGGATCCGCTCACTTGGAAGCCTCGCAAGTTAGTATGTAGTTAGATCTACTTACATTATTGTATAAGCTTTTTATGCTAAACATTCATACCGGTTACATTTTTTCGTAGAATTGATTTCTAAAGAACAAGTGAAGCGGCTATAATTGAATCAATGGAAAAGTACTTGTTGCAATGTAGCCGATTGAGGTAACACGTTCAAAAATTGATTTAATTTGAGCCCTAAATGTTCCATTCATGCATATTGATGACTTTAGTTGAGTCATTCCTTTCGACAAAGGAGCGACTGGAGTTATACTTACAAACATGAATATGCAAGTGCCCAATGAATTTAACGTTGTAAATAAAGAACCTGCTACTAAATTCAATTACAGACATTCTATCAATGACTTATTCATTCAACCAATTGTCAAGTATAAAAAGAGACTATATTTAAAAAAGCTCGGAACACCAGCAGAATATATGAAAAACAAACATTACTTTTAGTTGAGAAGCACAAAGGGACGTCAATAATAAAGCCAGAAAGGACAATGAAAGCCAAAGCCTTGTCATGGCTAGTCATGGCTACAGGCAGTACAATGTATAATAAACAATTACAAACGCAATATTTATGTGTTACAGTGAATTTTAAAGAAGTTTTGGTATTCCCCTCGATCCTTAAAACTTGCGTGTTGTAGTTTTTTTAGGTTGGAAAAAACTTTCCATCTGGTAATCGTAAAATAACACGTGATGGTAAAGGGATATGTTGGAGGGACATGACACTACAGAAGGAATGAACCAATTATTTTATAAGAACAGCCAAAGATATAACAATAAAAAAATAACATTAAAAAAAAACTAATATTATAATTGAAGACACTAAAAGAAAAATGAGGAAACATAATATCTAAGCACAACAATGTGATAGCCCTCGAAGCCGTAAAAGTTCCTACTTACATACACATCAATAAAAACGGGCTTAAACTTAATAATATTACTACAGAAACCGGTGAAAAGTTGCTCCGGGCACATCGATAACCTATTTACCTTAATAAACACCGGCATCGATGCACGTGGTGCAATCATAACAATCTTATGAATAACAAATCTTGCAATATCAAAACTGTTACTACTATACTACATTTCTTCAAAGTAATTAATACATTCAAACTATGTCAATGAACGTTTTTATCTGTTATGGCTTTAAAATTGTTGTTGTATTGTTTAAGCAATGGTGCAATTGTAATTAGTTTGTATAAAACATGCGATTGTCTTTATTAAAGATCAATTGACTTCGATTTCAATGTTTAGTTATGATTCAGAAGATATTAGGTAGTTGTAATATTTATGAAACTTTTCCGCAATGTTTTTGAGGACAACGGGTTTTAGCTTATTAAGTAAGTCGCTACCTGTAAGTAACATTGATTTAAATTAGGTTTGAATTTGAGATACCGTAAATGCAAGTGCACATTTGGTTATAAGGCTGATAATGGCCTAAAAGTTCACCTTCATAATGCAGATGATATAAAGGAGGTTGATAGTACAGAAGCAAACCATGTTCTATTTGCTAGTAAGCCCGTTTATACAACAAACCTTTTTGCAGCTGACGGCCTTGTGTCCAATAATAAAATGGGAATAGTGGGATTAATTTATACCAAGCAAGAGCTACTTCGTCTTGTAAGAGAAAACGGGCTCAGACTTATAGAAAATCAAGGCCAGCCAATACTGATCCGGCAATAAAACATAAATAATTATCATTCTCACAATACTTTATCACTGTAAAGTTCTTAACCTCAATATTATGAAGATTCACGAATAAACCAAGATGCTGTTGACAAGGCACGTGCATATGACACCTTTCTTGTTAACATACTTAGTTTCGAGAAAGTTAGATTTTATATAGTCGCCGAGAAACGGAACAATATAGAATTTTCTCCATATAAATATGTGGGGCGATCTAATGCTGCGCGCGTTAAATATGTTCTAAAGTATCTTTGATATTTGGTCATTTGAGTAAAGAGGTCAGGCTCGATTTCTTAGTCAAGATGAAGAAATTCTATGATCCAATACTAGTACATAAGTAATCAAGATCACCAAGCCAACCTATTCCAATCGCCTTCATTTGACTTCTGGTTTTGTTGTTCCTGCGTTACAAGTAGGTACAACCACTTATTTCACCCACAACTTGTTTTTTTTTCGTTTCACCACCACTTAAAATGAACCCAGAATCCAACATGGATGGAACCACTTAAAAACATGTGTAGCTCTAGCTACGCTGCTACTGGTTTTAAGATTCCAATAGATAAGTGTTGACATGTTACAAAAGCCAAGAATTTGTGTCCGTCAAATGTTTCATAACTTGTTTTGAAAGATTCTTTTGCTTTCTTCATTTCACCATCAACATGACAAGTCCGTGATATAATCGGATCATTATCATCACTATCATAATCTGTTACGTCTTTCTCCAGATCATTAATATCGCACCGATCGAGTGAGATTTATTGATCTAGATTTTCAAAATTTCTCTCTTGGCTTGGCGCTAGATTTGATTTAGTTAATCGAATTCGTAATATTAATTAATAGTTGTGGATCGTTATGCATGTATAGTTTTCGATGATTTTAATTGCTCAGATCTTTATTCTGCACATTAATATGGATAGTTTTGTTTTTTTTTTTTTTATAAAAAATGTCTCGAGAAAGCTAAGCATCTTTTAGCGTCCATGCCGGTATGGTCAACGCAGATAGTGATGAATAGGTTCAGCTCATTCTTAATGACTGACAATCAGGACTTCTTATTAGGAATAAAATCACCATATCTCTTATCACGTTACACAATATTTAATAATATCTTTCTCAAAACTTTCTGCCAATAAGTCACGCTAACACCTGCCAACCAAGATGATCTAATATTCATTCAGTAGGTAATTAATCAGTCTGATGTTATAAGCATACCTGTTAATGTCAACAGAGAAATCAAAACTGGAAAACTGGATAATATGAATAAACAAATGAAGATTATATATAATGTTAAGGATATGAATATTGATGATGAAACGGGCACAAATATAGTTTCTGACGAAGGGCGTGTAAAATCATTTGAGCTATAAAAACTATAAGACTTGACGGTTCTACCGATGACGATCGGAAAATCGAAAATATGATGCAGTAATATGACTCCTTAGACTCCTTAGTAATTCTTACCAGACAACTTGATTAAAATCATGTAAATGCTTATACTAAAATCCTTTCCAATCTGCATGCTTCCTGCAAGCTTAGGAATCTGGAGCTTAAGTGATGAAATATCGGAGGACACGGTGGAGCACACTGTGCAGGTCTGCTCTGCTTGGGCGGAGCAACGCCGTGTCCTCGTAGCGGCCTTCGGCGGCGGCGACCTCTCGCGTCTGGCCCTGGTTCAATCCATGGTCCGGAGCGAGAGGGAATGGGACGCTGTCACCTCTTTCTGCGAAGCAGTCATGCTAGCGAAGGAGGTGGCGGGACGCGAGAGGGAGAGAGCCTCACGTCTCAGCCGCCGCGGGAGACGCACCGGGCGTCGGGGGCCACGTGGTGGCCCCCGGCCACCGTAGGCGCGGTCCTGTGGACGGTGAGCTATGGGCTAGCTCGCCGTCCGTCCGTCTTATGACGACAGGCCGTGTCGACGGCGCGTTCCTGTTCCACGCGCGCCTGAAAGAGAGTCAGCAAACAGGAAGGGGTCCGTAAGGCTAAGGACCGACGCCTGCCAGGGTTGCGGGACTGTTCGAAAGAGATACCGCGGCCCTGGAACACAAAAGGCAAAGGAAGGAACATGGATGGGTTTTAGTCAGTAAAAGTCTGACACTCCCTCCTGCTCAGCCCAGAGCGGGATAAAAAAAAAAGTGATGAAATATTTGACAATGATCGTAAGTCAGTTCAGCTTCTAAACTTCACTCTTCATGTATTAGTACTATCTATGTCACAGGCCTATTGTTCTCTTCATAAGTGATATTGATTTAAGTAACAGTAACTGTTCATCGTATTTGATGTTTCTTTTATTTATCTTAATGACATGTTTTGACCGTTCCCTGGCAGTGGTATTAAAAGTAACGGATTAAAGATTTCTCGTTTCAAATAGCCTTCCTTCGCAACTTCTGTATAAGTTTTAATTATTATTGGATACAAATTGACTGTCCAGTCTGAGGCTCACTAGATCAAACTTTGTTATCTAGCTGCAGGTAATTTTTTAAGCTTCTCATGTTGTTTCAAAGTCTTTAATCTATGAACCTGGTTACTGTATTACCTGCACAATAAACAATTTTCAGTTTATATTTCTTTTTGGCAGATATGTTCATATACATACTAACTTGATTATGTACTGGTCTTTTTGTTAATGCTTATTTGTAGGTTGTGAAACAGCCTAGTTATTCAATTACTGCTGTTCCTTTGTTAGCTGTTATCATTGAGGGCAATATAAGTTCGACTTCCTCGTGACAGTGATAACGTTGATTTATAGAGAAGATGATGTAAGCAAGTGTAATGTTTAACGTCATTGCCGATATAATATTATGTGTAGAATATTATGTGTTTACATATTACCTGAAATGTTATTGTCTAGACTTCAAGAGTTTACAAATGTTCTGCTTAAGAGATGAAGTCCTGTCATCTTGTGCAATCTGTTATTGTTACAACAAGCCTTCAGAACATAGGCAAAGCGTGTACCAATAAAGTAAATATATTTTAAAGATAAACCTCTCTTTACTTACTATGTAATCACATGGTTACATACATATTCCTGCATCTCTTACCTAAGATGGGCCATCATTCGTTTGTAGTTAATCTCCACTGTCATTCGTTAATTGCAGGCTACTCGGTGCTAAAGTTTACATAACTAAATGGTAATTTTGGTTGCAATACATCATCATTGCAGTTCAAATGACGTTTGCAAGTGTAAATAAAGTTAAGGTAAGTTTAAAAAGTTACAAGTTATACCTTGAATTGTAGAAAAAAAATACTATCTCTCATAGTTTGTGCTGCTTGCTTCTATTTCGTATTTCGATCTATATTTTCGCCTACGACATTCTAGCCTCCACTATAATCTAAATTGTGGCAAGCAGCTGATATTTAACTAAACATCAATATTCATTGACCGTTGCTAAATGTCTAAAGTTTCCATTTTAGAATCAATTCACTTGATTATCATTTAGCTCGCGTGGTTGTCGCAGTAATTTCCTGCAACGTATTATTATGTCTGTGGGCCTGTCTGTCGGTCAGTTTGCGCAAAACCTGCGTGCTCTGTGTTCAACACCGTAAATATCGCACAGGTCGCCTTCTCCGTCTGTGGTGTAAGAACGATTGTATCAGTTTAACTAGGTTCCTGTTTGGTACTGCAATCTGCGTTAAATTAATGTTTCGTAGTTAAAGATAGCTTTGCTGTTGGTGTTTTGGGTAAGCCCAGCTGACTATGTTGTTATAGCCAATGCTTAACTTGGATTTGAATTAAGAATTTTAATTCCTGTATATTCAAAATCCGAAATTATTAGTGCTGTAACAATATCACAATTTCAATTAAAGACAGCCTTAAAACCTACCCAGGATCAAAAACGTAAAACAAAAATCAAAGTTAAATAACAACATTTCACAGGAAACCGACTCTAATAACTACCTCACATAACTTGCAATGATTGCAGTCGCATGAGTCATGGGGCCATGGTAGTCAAAACATAATTGCGACTTGCATACGCTTGACTATCAACATCCGACATGTTGTGATACGGGTTGCTAGGCAACTATTGAATTAGGGCCTTATTTTAATTAATTTGTGGGGGGAATAAGGAATGGTAATTAGGTCATAAGGATAAATGGTTTGGAGACACGAATAAAGAAAGACGCATAAAGGCTGAATGGATTAATAGAGCCATCAAAGAGAATGAAGAACATCACATCACGCCTGTTACTCCCGAACAGTTACACGGAGGTATACTTCTAGTTCACACACATTTCGCGAGTCATGTTTAAGTTCTATGTAATAGGGAGCGAGCCTATGGCCATTTACCGGGCACAGATTCAGAATGCGGGGTCCTACTGAGAAATTACTGATGGAAAACCCAATAAGACTTTGCTCGAGAGAGGCTGTTGCTCAGCAGTAGCGATGTGACCACGAGACCAACGAGGCAGATGAAGAAATGTTTTCAAAAAGAAACATCATTTTCGGTTGAATTATTGAAGTGTTGACCCAAACTACTTAGCTATATTTGGTATATGAGCTGTCAATATAATCGATGGTATTTTTAATGAATTACCAATTTTGGACAGAAACACTTTCTCCTTAAAAGTAAGCAGATTTGGAAGTGGCCCAAATGTATGATGGACTGGCAATAGTAGCAAGTCTTGTGTGACAAGAACTTAGAAAAAGAAGAAGTAGTGACTAGTGACAGATGGTCATCATTAAGTAAATGAGGTACAACTGGTGATGTCGTTTAGGTTGAAAATGTATGCAAATCTTTGCAAATCGCACCTCAGAAACCAACAGAATTTGCCTGTGATTTATTACGTGATATCAAACTTAATGTGATTGTTACGTAACCAAATGATATTTATATGCAGTAGCAACTGTTTAAATTGAAGCCATAAATATTTAACTGGAAGAATGAAATGATGAAGATGACTGCAAAACTCTTTGCTTAAAACATGCTTTGTTGGTTATTTTCTTAGTTTTTAATCTTGTCACTGAAAGAACTATACTTAGAACCTCAAGGTGCTAGTTCTTTAGTAGAGATTTCGAAACGAACTATCAAACGTTTATTATCGGCAGCATTTCCCGCCATTTCAACTGCTAATCGGTCACGGTCGCGAACAGCAGTCGTTACAACAGGCAAGCCAGCAAAAAAAAGCGCTTCATGATTATTCAGCTTTATCTATAAAACTTGTTTCAACTGTTTTTCTTCGCTACTTGGCTAGAAAAACATAACCCTTTGACGTGTTCGTCCGTTGCGCGTGCGCGTGGCTCGGCGACCTTTTATTTTTTGCATCGATACAGCACTGCGGGATTTATTTAATTAACATTCCGATGTTTCCAACGGCGCCAAACGGAATACTGCAGCCATGTTGAAGGTTTACAAGAACTTGAAGCTGTCATCTGCTTTTCCCGCGCTAGAAAATAATAATGGCGTTAATGACTAATTGAGGATGGTTGATTAGGTACTTTTTTAAAAAGGGATTAGCCTTGTTGTATCGTGTAACGGCAGCTGGTGGATAGATTGTTTCCAATCGCAGTTTTTCCATTTTTATGTAAGGCTGTCGACACTTGACAGTCACTCCCAATTGCCAATTTCCATCTCCTTATCGAAACAAACAAACAAATCCGTCTTAAAGTGCTAATGTTGTAACATACGTAATCACAGTTTTTAACGAACCTAAGTTAATCCAATCCCGGATTACTCCAAATCCTCCCTGAATAGACTCAACAGGCGGATTAAGGTCAACAAGAACATCCTTTATTCTTCAGCTATTTTGTCTGTAAACATTACCTCACAAACAACAAAAGCCACTGCTTTAAATTGAAAAATAACAGTATTATCTTATCGTAAAAGATCCGTACACCATGAACTGTTATGTAAAACAAAATTGTTGCTAGATGAACTAAGCTATTTCATAGACCGTAGTGCATCGTTTAGCCCCCCGCTGTGGTCAATATTTTAGTAGAAAATGTCAACTAGGTATCAACGACACGGTTATGAAATTGATATTATACAATAGACAATATTGCATTCAAGTTTAGTGTTATCGTTTATGGGAAATTGGACTTTGGGTCATGTACCTTTAGGGGCTGCGGAAACGTATACACTCTTTGCTACCGACACGGCACATCATCACAGGAAACCGTAGTTGCTATGTCCTGATTTCATACTGGTTCTAGAAATCAAATATTCATTGGTAGACCTTGTATCCGACACAAGACACAAAAGTGTCCAAGTTTGCGCAGCGCCATAAAGTCTAGACAAGTGGTAAGTATTTCGCTTTCAAAGACTCTCATTGTTCTACATCTTTTAATAGAATTGACATAATCTTTTGGAGGACATTTTGACATTCAAATTACTTATTGCATTATTCACTTTTCTGACCTTTTCTTAACTCTGATGCTGATGCCTGATAGGTACTTTCGCACACTCTACGGCCGGAGAAATGAGCACTTTAAGGTGTAGAAAGTATTAAAGATATTATCGATAATTCTCAATGTCAACATCGGAAATAATAAGTTTAACATACTGTCACTTGATAGTAATCTTATTCATTAATATCGAGCAAAACCAGGTCGATATCATTAGTCGATTATCGAGCACTTTCCATCATTGCTTGATTCGTGAGTCATTATTAAAAATTGCTACACATTTTTTGATAATGTTTGGTCGTGAAAGAAAGTTTTTGTTGAACACAATCTAAGCCAAAGCTGTTAGTTAAACGACGAAATTGTCTAAATAATGGCTTCAATGTTTCTCCATACCTCGCTTGTTTACTATATTTTTTTCTTATCTAATCATGTAAACCTTGGTTCTCGAAAGATCAATAATGTAACGCTTGTTTATGAGGAGTCTCTTATTTCAAGTACACGTTTCTGCGGTTATAATAAAAACCGCCACGTGTTCAATCTAAATAATAATAAAAAATATCAGGAAAACGCAAAAAGTTGCGCCCAACGTGGGGCTCGAACCCACGACCCTGAGATTAAGAGTCTCATGCTCTACCGACTGAGCTAGCCGGGCTATGAGATATAAACTGAAATTTTGTATCCCTTTCCGGAATAGTTTAATTAAAGTGGAATGTTGCCAGAGCAGTGTTCGAACACTGCGCACGCGCTGCTTTTTAAGTTCCTTATTTGAACCGGTCGCCCAGTGGGAGTTGCGAAAGCTACATTCAAGGTTGATTGGAGCTTTCTTTATTTTAATAATATCTAAAGAATATACTCGTATGGTCTGCACCCGCACTTATATGTATTTTACATTGAAAGGAAATCTGAATAAATTGAAGACTGGTCATTGCTGATTTGTAAACAATGGATGTTCTTATCTGCCTAGGCCATGTTAAAGCACTTCCTAGTATCCAAATAAGGCAATTTATTTTCCTTATCACAAAAACTGTCTTCCTGATAGTCCGGATCGCTGACCTTCGATAAATCAAGTGCAAGATGGGTGACGTGGCGACACTGACCATGACCGGGTTTCAATAATGATGACTCAACGGCGGACATTATGATTTCATATGTTGTGTGGATTTATATGAAAGCCGTCCAGAGTACCTAATGATGCAATTTGATTGGCGGTTGACCCTTATTGAGTATTAAAGTTGAAAAGTGGTCAACCAAGGTACTTTAATTTCTAAAAAAATTAAAAATCATATCTTTAGTTTTACTAAAATAAAAATGTGCGGTATAATATACCCTTTATCACTGACATATTCACTGACAGTTTTGACAATTACCGGTGATTGGCTCTTTCCCACCCAATAATATAAACATTAAATTCAATATGCAACTACAATACTAGACGAAATAGGTACCTAAAACCCTTTACAAAAAAATAAATTAAAGATACAATTCAACGTTGAGATAACCAATGAGACAGATTTCAATGGAAAGTCTATTTCAAAAAGTTTGTGAATGAAAACTACAAACAATGAATAATATTATTAAACTCTAACGACCGAATCGCGTGCACTTTGACACCTTTTAAAAGTCGTAACAAAAATTAAGTTTAGCAATTAATTTTTGTCAAAAAGTCGACCATTGTGATGCAACAAGAAGATGGCGGTTGTAAAGACTCTCTCAAACTTGGTGAAAGTTTGTAAACTATTAACAATTTTGTCGGTCAGAGAAAACAATGCGGCTGGTCAGATGTCACGACATTGGACGGGTTGTGTCGGCATGCGGCAGTTCTGTTGATGTTATAGAAGCTAGTAAAAGTTCTGCCCACGATTTCGGCGGCGTAGAAGGATCGTAGGTGGGTCTACAGGGTTTAAGGGACAGCCCTCCACAAACTGACAGGGTGCATTCAGCTCCTTATTCTTAATCATATTCCACCGGAATTTTTCTCCGGTTTTTTTTTCAGATAAGCACTTTTCCTTTATTTCAATGTAAAATTACATTCCCTGTACTCAGCAATTCATTTATGAAAATAATAAAGGTAAAATCAAAAATCCAACAATGGATGTTGAAATACTCTAACGAAGGACGCGTGAAATCAGCTGTTCACTTCCTGCCTAGCTACAGAGTTCATCGAACTCGTCGTCGCGCTTGCCGTTCGCTACGTGCGTTTTCCCACGGTTATGATACATTGCATATGAGGAAACAAAACAAATCAAATTTATTAGATTCCCAAAACATTCTTGAAATTATTTCTTTTACCGGTCATCTTAATAATGATTATGCTGAATTCACCCCATCAGTTTGTGGAGAGCTGTCCCATACATCCTGTATAGCACTCGCTAATAGTGTTGCTTTACATTTTTTTAATCGGATCAGTAGTTCTGACCAAAGATTACTCTCTAGATCCGAACTTACAAACTATACCTCTTGAGGCTCTTTATTTTAATTAGCCTATTCGGTCCTACAGCACGGCAAAAGCCTTAATACTTGAGACTCTTGATAATATTAATTAAATAGTTATGTAGACTAGTTTTTACGGATTATTCAAGAAATAGGACCTACATATATAATTGAGTTATTATAGATATTTCTACAGTAATTATAATTAAAAACAGAAGATAAGTTTAAGACGGTCACGAATCTAATAATTAATAACGAAACAGCTATTTGTCCGCACTAACTAGCTGAGATCAAAACTTTATTGCTTAGTTGAATTGCCAGCATTTCTTGAAATCCGCTCCCATTATGTTAAATGCTGGTATTAAAATATAAAAGGATAAATACCTACTACGAGAATTACTCATAAATTTAGGGCCTTTTTTTAAATGGGAATTCTTTCGCTCGCCGCCGTTTCGCCGATGCGTTCGGCAGCATT
Source organism: Eugnorisma glareosa (assembly GCA_947578425.1). Taxonomy (NCBI): domain Eukaryota; kingdom Metazoa; phylum Arthropoda; class Insecta; order Lepidoptera; family Noctuidae; genus Eugnorisma; species Eugnorisma glareosa. The sequence continues at coordinate 19,487,476 of OX387959.1, forward strand.
CTATTTCTCGCTCTAGCAAATGACGGTTCTGAGCGACCGGAAAGGATAAAGGATACATGGAAAAGTGCGATTCCGTGCTGCTAGATAAGGCGCAAAAGCCGTCAACATTATCAAATTCAGAAAACTTATTTTCATTTCCCTATCTGTCCCTCCAACGATACACTGGTTAGGTACTCGTAAATCGTGGCCATTCTTAAATTTCCTCGATTGGAAAGTCGTAACATTTTCCATGGAATGTTATCTGCACACATGATTGTCTGTCTGTCTGTCCTTCACCGCTTTCTACGCGACCTACAAATGTCGGCCCTATGTCAATTCGTACAATAGGCCTTTATTGATGCCTTGATGTACAACTCGCTTTAGCCAATTAAGTTTACTCCTAGTTTTGACCAGACAAAACCGTTAGGCATTAGCTTTGTTATAAAATGTTGTTATAATTTAAATAAACTTGTTTGTTTCAGACTTAAATAGGTACTGGATATACAAGTTTTTTATCAATAAAGCTTTTAGCTTTGTCTTTTTTTATGATACTTTTATTAATGGCGAGAGGTCAATCACTCTGCTTCAAAATAATTTCTAAATGCACACAGACGCCATATAATGTCATGCCATTAACACTATTCGACAACTAAATAAAAGCGCAATATCGGATTTTCAACCCACAGCTCGGCACCGACAGTTGAAATTCCAATACTGCAAAAATTCGAGCTTTTTCTTAGCAGTAAGTGTAACAACGTTCTACTAATGACGTCATAGCCACACATATCGGGAGTTATGGACCGTTTTATGGCATAAGTCGAATGTATTGTTGTACCTAACTGGCTCACCTTGAAAACGGCTCAGTCAAGAACCTGCGGCCCTTTTTAATTCATATTGCTCCGTACTCTGCTCTGTTAGCTGCGTTGGTTATTGAAGAATCAAAATCAACACCTTTATTCAAATTAAGACTATGTTAGCAGTTTTTAAACGTTATAATTTCAGGGGAAAGCCCCTCAAAACACCAGTCTTCAACAACTCCTGGTGTTTTAGCTAGAGAGAAGAAGTCGTCGAAAAACTCCCCAGCAATTCTCAATACGTATTCCGTAAAACGAAAACTACTATTGTTCAATTTGAAACATCAAACATGGCGAATTAGAATGTGACCCAAATCACCTCTACTGCAATTCAGTACAAAAGAACACATGTCTATAATTCTACCAAAAATACTGAACACTTATGCAAATAAAATGTAAAGAAACCACACACTACTTTAAACGTAGACAGAAAAGAAAACAAAGGAGAAAACGGGCTCAGACAATTCAAATTGACGATCGAATAAATTTTAACATTGATGTACCTACATCGCCAAAGACTATCTATGCTAATAATAAATCTGAAGAAGAACTACTGAAGAGTTAGTTTGTTTGAACGCACTCATCTCTGGAACTCTCTGTCAGATCTGAAGAATTCTTCATTTGCTATTATTATTTATTATTCGCTATTTGACACCAAGCCACGGCCGGGCGGCCCTTACGAGCCAACAAGTCAAAAACAGTGGCGGTGGCACAGTTAGTAAATCAATAAATTTCATTTTAATTGCATCGTTGCAATCATCCACCTGCATGATCAATTAGATTATTAGACTATTAAGAGAAACACTTCACAACTTGCCAGAGATTAGTCTTCGTCGTTAATTTGTTTATCGCTCGCTGTTTTCACTTGTTTATTACTGACTAGCTGTTGTCCGCGGCTTCGCTCGCGTTTCGTTCGGAAATTATGCCACGGGCACGTTGTAAATAGATATAGCCTATGGCTCTCGGGGATGATGTAGCTTACTATTAGTGAAAGAATTTTGCGAACGGCTGCGTTTCCACCAGAGGTGAGCGAGGATGCGTACCTAGCGAGGGATGTATGCAAAATTAACCAATCACATAGCTGGAATACCTCAAGTTGTGAACAACAAGCGATATTATTGGTAAGTTTCACACAAATCCCTCGCTACGCATTCTCGCTCATCTCTTGTGGAAACGCAGCCTTAAGGTTCACTGTAGAAAGTGCTAGGTTTTAATGGACTTCAACTTGCCTTATTCGCTGGCTGAATGTCAGGTCCTTAGCGGTTTGTGCATGCGGAGTCTCTTCAGGAATTTTTGCTTGCTTGTCTGATTTATGGGTGAATGTGCAAATTAATTGTCAACTTTGTCCTTTATTATGTTCTTAATTTTCTTAGTGTTCCGTTTCACCGTTAATAACAGCCTGTTGACCATGAAACTGAACAACTATTTTTCAACGAGGTCTTAAAATTTGACATAAAAAATTGGAGTTTCTATAGGAATTGACGCGATCCGCTGATAGCTAAAAAAAGATAAGAATTACCAAAAGTCATAGAACTAAAGTTCAGTTTAATGGTCTGAGACACCACACGAGAGGTCTTGCGTTCATTCTGTTACACCTTACATGCCTTCCAAGAGATCTCTAATTTCTATATACATACCAATATGTACCAGCTTTTTGCTCAGAAAATCTTAAACCGGATTCAGCAATAGTTCGACTTAAAAACTTCTCAAGAACAATGGCATTCTTCAAGCACGGACGGTGTTAGCCTGTTAAGTATAAGGTTCGTTATTGTACACGCATTTTATGCATGTACCTCTACAAGTAGCTTACCTATTGTAACAGGCATACTGGCATTGTAACCTATTTACCATTTAGTCTGTAAGTTTCTGAAAAAGACCTATTTTTACCCAACTGTGCGACGCACAGGAGAGTGATGTGTTTATTGCTATTGAGCTTAACTTTGACTACGTTCTTACTCCCATTTTCAATCGTAAATGCGAAGTTACCTTATAACTGTTTCTTCAGTTGGTTTTCTTGTTAATACTGAACAATTCGATTTGGAAGATTCAACAGATTTTGAATATTATAAAGAAGTATCAACATCTAATTCATTTCATGCAATCTTCTGAAGTGTTTGTGACGTCAACTACTTACTCAAGTATCTTGCACAGAATGGTGAAATACCTACAGAGAACAGACAGAAATATTGTGTTCTATTTCTACGGAAAATGAAGGTATATAGTGTTACCATGTAAAGGGAAACCTAACCGCGAAGATCCTTGAAGAAACCTACTCTGTTTACAATCAAGATATAACAATTTTATTGTTTGAAGAAGGCGGATGCATTATCCGATTTCACAGTCATATTAAAACTATCAGAAAAAAGAAGTTAAGACTATATTTTGATGTAGTTTATTAACATATTGATTATAGAGGCTTTTTGTTCGTTGCTTCAGATTCTGGCTCTGGTTTCATATTGTTTTTATTGTTGGTGGTGGACCTTTACGAATACGGATACACAGTATCCAATTTCATGATCGAGTTGCTGAAAACTCGCAAAATAAAATATATCACTTCGATTTTGTATACATTTTGGTTTAAAAATAAACACTTGTAAACGCAGCCCAGTGCTCCATATTTTATGCCTTGGTGGCTTGCTTAAATGCTTAAGTTAATAGTCAGTTTAGCTTGGAAACCATCACTGATTACTTATTCATTAGCTCGCTTTACTTTTGCTTAAAAGCTTGTATAAATTCATGTAACATTACCTACTGTTTCTCAAGAACACGTAATTTTCTCGCATGTTTTAACACTTTTAATCCTAACGGCCGCGGCCGAACGGTAATGCTGACGTGACTGTTCCAAATAAACACAAAATTATCATTTTTTATTGATATTAACCCTTTTAATGAAATCGCGGTCACTGATCTGGTGGAGGCGTGAGACTCGCACTTTTACACACTAAATTAATGTTAATACTTGCACTTTGCATTAACGGGTTTAAGAGCGGGAATCGACTGCTAAGAGATGCTACTGAGTCAATATCTTGTTACTCAAAAACTAACCTTCATGATACATGCTAAGGTAGGATTTTGTGCTGCAGGAGATTTTTTTGAAGACCCCGAGAGTTCGAAATAAATTTGTTACAAAAGCGACCCTAATTTTTCTTTGATAAGGTTGTTTAGTTCTTGACAATATTTGTATGAGATATCATGTATCAGCAAAGCCCTACAGACCCGTTATTGGATATGACACTGTTTTTAACCCGCACCAGCCAACACGGAACTGTGTTTTATATTAGATTTATGAAAAACTTGACTCGGCTCGCTATTCTAGGTCTAGCGACATAGTTTCGCCTGGATTTAGGTCTATAAACAAACCTAGATAGAATGCAGCTTGCACCTACTATTGATCTTGTGAAACTTGTCTATACTCCTTCACTTTTTATATATGGCAAAGAATAAAATATCTGTGTTGGCACGCAATTCAGGGTTGAGTAAATTGATCGAGAGAAAGGATGTCTAGTTTTTCACCTCAACTCAATTATTTCTCCATTTGAATACATTGTGACTCTCTGACATCTACCGTCCCGTACTGCCGCACTGGACCTTCGGGCCTGGCCTGGCCTTTACTATCAAATTTTCTCATTCGATTTTGAACTTAACTCTCAACATTTGAAATTTGACAGTTCATGGTAATTTGATGCGCTGGCTATTGTATGTACCTACACACTACTAAAGTTCTAAACAATCGGTGTAAGTAAGTAAATGGTGCAATAAATTCTTTAAACTTATCATAACAGACAATGGCCCATTCGCGGCGACTTTCGGTTTCCCGAAGTTTCACGATTTCAATGCGTGGGCAATGTTGCCATGTGTAATTGGTTTTTTAGAATATTTTGAGTGTGTATGTTATATTTTGATTTTATATTTGACAGATTTTTGTCTGTTAATTGTCGTGTGTGCTTGAGAATTGTGCTAAAGGAAGTAATTGGACTTGATTGAGATTATGTATTCATGGGAATTGTAACTTTCTCGTGTTTTATATATCTACTTATTATGTAAACTGTTTTACTAGTTAGAGCCATTCCACTCTTTGCTATCCCGCATGATGTATCCCTCAAAATCTTTTCGTTAAGGGTTCTTTGGGGGTCAAAACGCCATAAGTACGTTCGTATTTTCTGCATTGCTTCGATCACTGTCCTTTCAAGATCATTGGGATACTATGGGGCCAAACTCCGTAATTGTATTCAAGTTTCTACATAAGTTTGACAAGGAAATTATACGGTACAGTTCAACCACCGAACATTGGCACACTTTTTTCCCCATGACTTGTTTAACACGCAAATTGTGAACAAAATGCTTTTAATAATACATACGCATATTCATTTCTTCTGCACCTAACAGTAAATAAACCGTTAGGAGAGTAAAACACCGACATAATATCCTGGTTCTCGAGGAAAGTAGAATTACCTACTTAATGAGACTTCTTCCTAATTAATAATCAATTTCTTTATCAGCACTTCAAGGTACTTAATAAACTTCATTCAAGGAATAATTATCACAAAACATCAGTCCTATGCTTAATATCCAATGCCCAGGGTTGTTTAGAGATTGATAACCACCTCTAGCTTTCCTGAAGAACATAATATCATCATCTGGTGATCACCTTGTATTGTAGACTGCTCGTGATAACATTGTCAAGTCAATCATGAAAACTGTAAAAGTAAATACGAACTGTCCACTTGGGTGTGCCGATAGGACAGTCGAAATTTTCTAGAAGGAAAAGAATTCTTTCTATTTTCTGTCTCGCTTCGTGCGTACTATTCAGTTACCTAGATAATTTTCTATCAAAACCAGTAGGTAGTTACTTTAGTTTAATCGCAAAAAGAGACCAAGACAGACAAACATAAATCATTTTTGCATAGTTAATATAATAATATATCGTTATAATAAACATATACTTAATATGTTTTGTTTCAAAGCTACGAATACGATTGCACGCTCCTATTTATCGCAAGTCAATGGCCGTGACTTCCTCCGACCATTCAAGGCGAGTGTTACATATTTAATTACTAATTACTTACCAATGGGTATGTATTATATTACAATACTAATTTATATTGTAATAGGTGGGCAATCTTCTGAAATGGTATGCCGTGAAATTTCCGAGAGTTCACCTTGGGCAATGGGGTCACATATGGCGATAATTTTAGTTGTATTTCGATTTCCTAACTACCCAGTCATCATGGAAACTTTTAAGAAAAATGTTTGATTATTCAGATGAGTTAAAGATACTCTGATAAAAAAGATGTTCTTATAGAGCAGTAGGTATATGTAGGAATAGTAGCGGCACTAAAAACCTGTAACACGTTAGAAACAGGTTTTTTAAGTGTGACACAAACAGAGCTATAGAAACATCATCGAACCATGGCTTTCGACACTGAATTACCGTCATTATTATTCTCCTGGCCTTATCCCAATTTAATTGGGGTCGGCGCAGCATGTCTTCTTCTTCCATACTACTCTATTAGTCGTCATCTCAGCAGACACCTCTTTTCTATTCATATCATTCTTCACAAAGTCCACCCATCATTTCTTTGGACTTCTTCTAATCTTATAGCCATCTACATTCATACTCAAAATTACTACATAACCGATTACCACCTACCACACAACTTTTCAGTCACTGGCGCCACTTTCAGACTCCCTCTTATGTACTTATTCCTTATTTTATCCATTCGCGTTACAACACACATCCCCCTTAGCATTCTCATCTCAGCCACATGCAATTGCCTTTCATTCGCCCCACAGAATTACCCTATACGAACATATCATTTGTTTACTAGTTTGGAAACGAAATCACGAACGCATTTTAAATAGAACACTTGGGTAAATACGTGACTAGTAAACATTGTCTAGTATTTACTTAAGATACTTTACGATTTATAAGTCCTTGATAAGGTAGGCAAGTGTTTATTAGTAATAGAATGCCCTTATCGATAGTCAGTCAACATTCTGTAGTACAGAAGGCACTACACTATAAACTTCTGTTATCGGCGGCACGTGTGTCAATATATTGAAGCCAGGTTTGAACAACACTTCTTTATAAAAATATAAATCAATAACATGTTCAACAAACATGTGTAGAAAATCCCATTTTCTGTGCGTGTTTGGAAAGATGTTGCAAAAACAAAAGTTTAAATCGTTTGATTCAAGACCGCGTCAACAAATGATCACGTTTCGGTCTCATGGCATTTGAATATTATTGTCTCGCATAAAAATGCTGAAAATCGTACTTTTCGTTTGATGCCAGAAGGGCGCGGTCACTTTTCTCAGCTTGAAAACCAACTTTTTAGTACAAATCGAACAATCTTTGTGTGTAAAAGGAGACTCTCATGAAAACATGCTCTATGTTTTGTTTGACAGTTTACAAGGTATTGTGCAATTTAAATACGTTATCTAATAAGATAAAAGTGGTAATGATAATGATTAAATTGACTTCAGGGACTTTATTATGCATAATGTTAATGTTTACAATGAACAGTCAAGAAAAGTCTACACAAGGCACAACTACATAACGGAACATCACCAATGACAAAGGTACCAAGGTTACACTTACCATTGCAAATGTAATTCATCTTCAACACACCTGCACTAATAAGCATCATCATCTTCCAGCCCTTGTCCCATGTTACTTGGAATCGGCGTCGGCGCAACACGTTTTTTTTTTCATTCTCCCCATGTCAAGCGTCACGCTATCATTTTCTCTTCTTCGTTCATTGATTTTATCTTTCTTTCATATCATTCCTTAGACAATCCATCCATCTTTTCTTTGGCCTTCCTCTCCCTTGCCATTGATCATCATTTATATCCATTACTCTTCTTACGTATGCACTAATAAACGTAGAAATAATAACATAATCATTTCGACCTTACTTCTCGGAACACCTGTTGCATATTATAATTATATCAAATTAAGATTTATCTAGCAATTAAACATAAAACCGTTACTGGTGATATCCTTAGAATTTCCTGTGGCAATAACCTATAGGTTTGCGCACTTGTGCAGCAATAGTGCGCCTGCGTAGACGTATAACAAGCGACTTCCTTCGGCTGTTGAATATGGCAGTTATGTTAGCGGATGTTAGGGAGTTTTGTTTCATTTATAACGTTTGTTAATGGATAAAATTACATTTAAATTGTATGGGACGTTGTATGGAATTGACGAAGGTATGCCGTGCCTGGTATTTTCCTAGCCAGGTTATGGCTACACATGCATTCAAGTCATTACAAGTGTGCGTCTCTTGCAATTGCATCCAAATTATACTATTATTGGCTGGCTAAAAAAGTTAGGAGAACAATTCCATGTCTTCACACTTCAGTCTTAGGTACATACAGGGTGTAACAAGACCCTTAACGAAGCCGTCAAGGCGTCAACCAAGCATTATGCATCAAACTAAGTAACATTATATTATAACACAAAAGTTATTGAGAAACGACTTTTTTTTTGAGGTGGTTATTACGTTAATTATGGTAGGACTCAATGACACGCAATCAAAACATTGTGCTGATGCCGTACTGGGGTCGTGAAGGAGTGTACAGTAAAAATCTTACGTTAAAAACATGTAGGTACAAATTTTGACCCCCAATATCTCCGTAACTAGGTTGCAGTCAAGCAGTCAATGATCGAGAACAAGTGCCTTTCGGCTTCGTTCATTAAAGGTCTGGTTACACCCTTTTAGATTTCACTGATCGACCGTCAGTGAACTCGGTAGTACCTGAAATGGAAAATCGGTCCCATCTGATGCTGCCATTTAGCTTCTTTTTTTTTCTATGAAATTTCACACTTAACTAAACGTAAAAACTTTAAACGGAATTTAATTTGCATTTACTAGCTTAACCTGCATTTCACTGCTGATATTTGTGTTAAAAACAATGAAATTGTAATATCTTGAAAATAAAGATTAAATTACATTTTTATATGTTCCCACTGACTCATAAAAGAATGCCTATACGAACTGCAATTCTATACTCAGGAGTTATTTTACGTTCATGAATGACAAATGCATCAATTTAGCATTTGTCTATGTTAATGAGAACAATGAAAAAGGAATTACGCATCAATATAATTCTATTAGTTGTTTCAAAGAATTAATTTAAATTAATTAGCAGTAATGATGTAATTAGTAGTTTAGGTATCGACCTTGCTAATGTTGATCTTTTACCTATACATACCAACATCGGAAAATGAGACACATAGCTTCAGTTTCACTTCACTTTGCTTCAGATATAGGTAAATCAGAGCGCGAGTTTTCTTCCCGAAAATACAGAAGATGCATTCCTACTTTAGTTCCATAAGGCCTATTTTCTTTCCAATGTGTACCTTTAGCACATACTCACCAACTATCGAATCAACGCTAGAACCGCGTGGTGGATTACAGGCCTCTCCCTCTCACAGAAAAGAGGCTTGTATCTCTTTATAATATTAGTGACAAAATGTACTAACTATTGTCTGTTTTTCTGTACTAAATGAAAGTGAATCTCTAAGGAATAGATTCGAGATTTTTTTAAAGGGTCTCTACGAGGAAAGTGTATCTACCTACGAGGAATAATTCCTCAAATTCTCAATTGTGTGGACGTTATTGGCTGATTTTGCTAACTACTATAATCTGTTATGCTAACTACACAAAAAATACATAGTTCAAACAACCTATCTAGCAGCTTATGTTTCAACGTCGTATACTTTTTATTGTGTACTACGGCGCCAGGCGTGGGCGCCAGTATACTTGGTATTCTCAGGCCTAAAATGATTGTAAAACAATATTTTCCGCTGATTAACATATAAATTGTCGGTTTGTTGACATTATAATTAACAACGTCGACATTTTAATTAATCAAAACAAACATTAAGTTCAAAGTCTATTGCATCGGCTGCGATCGACCTTTGATTAATAGGTGAAATTCAGTATTAATTGATTGTTTACTTACAACTCACGCGCACTGGGATTTCCTAGCCAGTTTGCTTGAGATCTCACCGAGAGTACAGCTAATGATTAAGAGCTCTGTTACCTGAAACTTATAGTTGATGTCTAAAATTAGTTTGTAGTCGGAAGAAACAACACTGAAAAAATGCACGTCCCTCATGTAAGTAATCTTTAAGAACCAGAAAGTGCCTCCGCAAAAGTGACGTAAATATGTGAAATATCGCTCGTTGTTGTTGGTGCTCGGGGTTTTGGCTGTGTCTAGTGATGTGAATCTGTGTTAATATTGTGAAACATATCACGCATGTAATCAGTTCACCGAAGGCAGAAGTGTATCTCTATAGCAACACTTGGGTACATTTCGTTAAACTTAAACATAATCATTTTAATCCTTTTTCCTCGTTGACGAAAATATAGAAAACATTTTCTCTATTTGCAATATTTTCAGGAAGTCATACTTAATCATTGTTGGTACATGAGGCAGAATACAGTAGGTTTGTGGCATTGTGCCAAGCTCTAACCCTGATTTGACTTGTTGTGAGTCACTTACTAAGCCGGGGGCTAGACAGCTTAAACTTTCGTCAATGCTTTAACACACTTTCGTAGAGGTTAAGTACACTTGGACATTGTGAAGTCGCCATTGACAAGACTTTTACCTTGCCTATAACATGATTAGAGCATTAGAGTACCTACCACATTCTTTATTCTTACCTTCGTTTGTGAATGGCTTTGTAAAGAAATGAAAGATTTAATACATACCTATAATAAGTATTATACAAGTAGTTCTTCGTGAATTTCCTTTGGAGTTATATGTAGGTTCCATGTTTCCATTGGCTGTTCAGTAGTTTGATTTGAAACCCCTTATGAGAAAGATCTTTTTTACAAATGTGATAGTTTGGTACCTTCTTCTAATACTAGGAAGGTAGATACTTAGGTACATCTTCAAAATGTCCTTTTATGATATACGACAGATAACGCAATAAAATTAGAATTGATTTGGCAAAATTGCCATTGATTCTGATCGGCCCTAACGTGGTTTAAACTAACCTATGTATGAATTGTGAGTCACTATGTCGCGAAGTCGTGGCCTTACATTTAGCACACCGATAAAATCAAACTTAAAAAAAAACAAGGAAGCGTGAGATCACGGTGATGATAACATTATGAAAAACATTATTCTCCCGCGTTTGAACGTCTTATCTGCGCCCGCGCAAACGATAAGCTCAGTTGTTACGCTCAGATTTTCTTCTTATCAAACATTAAAAGCAGCGACCAAATACCTGCTTTACATTTTTAACTTTATTGTCACGTAACAGAACTGAGAATTCACCGATCTGTATTGTTTAAAGGCTTAATTAAAATTAATAATAAAATATTCCACTTTTGATAACTTTTGTACATAAGATGTTACTTCTTGGTCAGTGACCTCGTTAACTTACTATTGCGCGGTGGACTCTGACCGCGCGTTGCATCGCCACACAAGATACCATCATTACACAGTTTATGCTATGATCAAAGACGCACCGTCATTAGACAACATTAATTTCTTCGACTCGGATAAGGAATCGTGTATCAATCGTTCTTGACATTTCAGCGCTATCCGATTGATCTTCTAAATAGACTGTACGAACCTTTTATGAAGTTTAATGTCGTTATTATTGCTGTTATTGCAATAATAGTTACGACTACGAGTCAACTGTTTATTGATGAATCCTTCTCTCTCTTTCCAGATGGATAGCAGCTCAGAAGCGATGGAGTTGCGGCGGGAGTTGGACGCGGTTCGCAACGCGCTTCAGCAGCAGTCCGAGTCCGTGCTGAAGCAGAGGCACCAGCTGGTGGAGGCGGGACACGCCCTCGCCGCCCGGGACAAGAAAGCGGCACAGGAGAGGCGCCTCAGACAAGACCAACTAGCACTCGTATTGCGGTCGTTAGTCCTCCTAGAATCCCGCCTCACCAGGGAACAGAAACAAATACACGTTGCTCTCCACCAAAAAGAGAAAATAATCAAAACACAACAGGAAGAAATCGCAAAACTGAAAGCACGGAAATCGTACTGCAGCAATTGCCAGCAACTGCTCGGGTTCACCAGCGAACAGACCAACATTGAAACAGATCCGGAATTCCAGAGCTTAGAGAGCACGGATTCCAGATTCCAAAATACGTTTGTTAGAAGCTGTAGTTATCGTGAAAGAAATTCTCCACCGGTATTCCAAAAAAATACTAGGTTAAGTAAGAGCTTTCAGTACCAGTTGCCGAAGAGTGAAATTGTTTATGGCAACACGAGTTCCAGCGAGGAAGGAAACACAGCCAGCGTCGGCAGCAAGGGCACGTTTATCAAAAACAAACAAGCGTTTGTGAGACGAGACGTCTTCAGAAGGTCGAGGAAATACTCGGGAAGAAAGAACAACAATAAGTATGCTGACAACATGCAGAAGGGTTACAATAACCAAGCAAATAACAGCAGCAGCGCTGAGGAGTGCATCGGTATGAGCTACCAAGTAAACCACGATGACGAACTCACCGCGAACCAAATAGCTAATGATATCAGAAAAGCTTCTTTGAAAATTGACCAGCTTATTGGTGAAGCTGCCAAAAAAGAACAAGACAATACTGCCAGTGAATCCGAGAAAACTTATTCTACAAAAATGGAGAGATTACACGAAATAAAAAGGCAGGCGTCAGATGAAATAAAAGCGAACAGACAACTTTTCCTGAGTAACGTCCTCAGCGAAGAGGGCAATGAGAAGCCCTGGTATTGTAATGTTAGTGATCCAGAACAAGAGGGAGACTGTTTGGATCAGCGACCGCTAAGCAATAAATCAAAATCAACAGATGACCTGTTGGGAGTTGGTTTCAACAGTGGCATACTTGATGCTGGAATAGTCGCCGCTAAAAACGAAGTATTGTGCAATAACATAATGAACAACAATGATAGATTCAGTTCTAGATTTGATGATAAGAACAACAACATAGAATCAAATTTAAACAAACAAGCGGCTAATGCTGAAATTAACGAAAATTGGTATGCGAGTACTAGTGATGCAGATGAGAACCCGACTAATGAGATTTATAAAAATAATCCGGTACTGGAGTGTGTCAATCAAATATTGCTTCAAAATTCTTTGGATGATAGCAGTAATGACAATTCTAAGTCTAGTGAAGCACCCAGCCCTAAAGCATCAACAAAGCGTGTACAGTTCTCCACTCTTAACAGCATCTCCTATGATGAAAAAGTAAGATCCAATAATACCAGCAATACGCTGCCTAGGGCAGATAAGAGAGCAAATAAAATCGTCAAGTTCAGCTTGGAGACCGCATCTGAACATAGTTATGAAGTGCCAAACACAGCTCAAGGCTTCCAGTATGAGATACAAAGCTTGTACAGCAATGAATATGAGCCCATCATTACGAAAGGCAGTGATTCTAAACCTGCGCCAATCCCGCGTACCGTGCAAGCCAATGAGAAACCAGCGGTTCCTAAAATAAGAGGCTCTATAGTGAAAAACATGGCCGCTAACTTAGAAAATCGTAACTTTAACAATGTCGTTGAAAGAAAAATTGATATCGATCTCGGGTCTATGAAAATATTCAATAAGAGAAAAGTGCCAAGAACTCCTCCCGCCCTGCCACCAAAGCCAAAGAACCTTTCGGCTAAATGGAAAGCTGAAAACAATGTCAAACAAATGACAGAGCAGTTAGACTCTGAAGCCGTTGCGGCTAACCAACGGGTTGCAGATGTTAAGACGAGAAAAGTGGGACAAGTAGCAACTGTCAACAGTATAGAGCCTGACTACTGCTCCATTTCAGAGATAAATGTTCCAGTAGTCAGCAATGGTAAGAGGGAGTTGCTACTCACACAGCCAACGGTCGAGATCCACAACGAGCAGTACCCAGTGCACGCCGTCAGTCCAAGGAACAGCGTTGCTAAAGTGGTATCTTTGCCAAGGATCCAGAACAAGATCAGTGACAAAGACATTCCTAAACTTCCTCATGTCACTGAGATCATCATTCCCGACGAAGATGAGAAGCCGAACGATGAACAAAGCCGCTCCTTCCAGCAAACTACTGACAGTTACTTGACTAACTTTGCTATGCATCCACTGCAACCAAAATTGGACCCTCGTGCTTCCATCCAAATGGGCAACACAGTGTCCTCTATACTATCTGAGATCAATAAAGGTGGCAAGGGTGGCAACAAGCAGATTAATTTGACAGAACTAGACAACCAGTTTAATCATGGACCCGAGAAAAATCAATCGATCAATGCAGAAATGCACAAAGCAGAATATTTCGACGACATGGACAAATTCGATTTGTCCCAGAATTTTGAAGAATTTAAGATAGACGATGAACTCGGCAGCATAGTTGCAGAGGAATACCGCATCAGCTCTGGCAGCAGTGACGGTTCCATGTCAGATGTTGTAACCGAAAATCTTACCAATGTACCTGATAAAGATAAACAGCATAATACTACTAATAAGGATGACAATGGAAACGCTGAAAATTTTCTTGAAAATAACGAGAGTACCTTGAACAAGGGCTTGTCGAAGAACGCTAAGTTGTCTAATAAGCCTGATCTCCTTTCAAATATAGAGAATTTAGAGACTGAATCTGTAAGGAACTCAGATATTGAATCCAGTAATTCATCTGGGAGTAACAGCGGCTCTTACAATACTGTGAAGTGCGAGCCTAGGATGGTGCTGAATAACAATCCGGAGATAAATGCGCCCAAAACAAAGGGGACCTTCGATTTCTTCTTAGAGACGTCTGGTCTTAGTTCTAAGTCAATATTCACGCCAAGCAAGCACTATCTGGGCATGAGGCCGCCGAGTGCCAACCACAAGAGCGTGTTGAAGCCTAGAGATATCAAGATGCGCGTGAAGAATACTATTACAACGAACAAAATCAACGAAAAGCCTATGACAACTGCTATTAAATATTTCGAGCCCTACGTGTAAACGAATTGTTAGTTATAGTGTATTTTATTTTTAATGAAATGCTTAAAACTATTTATTGTAAAAAATGAACTTGCCGGCGTAATACTATGTTCTAATGTATTTATGTTATTGTAAATAGTATAATTATTATACCTAGTTATTTTCAATTATAAAATATTTAACATTTACGAAGTTGTTTAATTTTGATTTTTTGTTTGTTTTGGTACCAAGGATTTTACAAATTGTCAAACTTAATGCAAGATTCAGGTGAGAGAAATCTTTCTCTTTATCGTGTGGTTAGTGCCTAACCTGGTGTCAGAGTTTTTAGGCTGCCCATGGGCCTCTGACTTGCCTTTACATGCCGTCAAGAAATATCTCTAATGCATGCTGGTTTCCTCACGATGTTTTCCTTCACCAGAGCAAGATAGAGAAATAATTTACTCACATTAAAGACATGTCCTCCGGCTTACCACTTACAAAAATTGACCCTTCGCTACTGGTAGGTACTGTAGATAGGTTCTTGCGGAGAACAGATGAGGAATTTGATGACCAGATAAAAGATGATAGAAGAGATAAAATATGTGTAAGGTGAACTGGTAGATCGTGTGGAGCAAAACAGGAATTAGGAAAATAGAAGAGAAAGATTAGGTAATTTACGAATAATAATATATTATAAATTACTTAAAACTGGGTATAACAATCATTTAATTATACTATCTAATAGCAATATATGAACTTAATTAAAGTCTTAAAATACTAGGTATCTAATAAATATTAACAAAATCTTACAACTAAGAAATAAATAAATTAAGAGACATAGGAATTAGAAGAAGATTAGAGAAGAGACACAGGGAACGTATTTTACATCTTATTATAAATTAATTTTACATACAGATCAAATAAATAACTTAAAACTAAATAAATTAAAACTATATCTTATCTTTAAAACACCCTCTTGCATTTCTTATCAATATACGATTTCGCACAATCTTTAAAGAGTCTGAAAACATTCCGCTCATTGCTTATTCCTAACCCTGAATCCAGGGTCACCGTTGAACCACCAGCGAACTTCCTTTCATAATCATCCAAGTATTCTTCCATACGTCTATCCAGCTCAACTGAAAACTCAGTTGTGCCTGAACAAGAACTTCCTCTATAACTGGATAACTCTTTCAGATCAGACACTGAAGGTATTCTTGCACATGAGATGTTTGAAAACGAATCATTCACTATCACATTTTCATTCCTTCTTTTTTCTTCACGACGTGAATATGGCTTTTGTCGCCTTCTTGTTGTCAAATATTCTTCTGAAGAGAACGTAGCTGTTGGTCGGTCAACCACAGCAGGGGCACAAGTTGAGAGATCCTCAGGAGTATCCAAGTCCACTGGTTTCCCCCATTTGCGATCCAAAGCACGGAAGGCAACACTCAAATGCAGATGAAGTTCCATTTTTGAATTATTTTGATTCGAATAGATGTTTCTCGATTGACACTTGACGGTTTTATGTTGAAATTAACGATTTGTAGGCCCCTTTTATATGAATTTGAACCCCCACCTACTGATCAGTTACAATTAGGGCCTGTAGTTAATAATTAGGTGCTTATCAATTTACACCTGGTAATCATTAATCGTCAGTTAGACATCGTGTGAATAATTAATTAATGACAATTAATTAATCACACAATGTCACTAGGGCCTAATTAATAATTGGGCTCTATAATTGGGTACTAATCATTTCACACCTGATAATTATGAAATGTGATTATTAATATAGCACCACCACCTCGCCTGTGTCGGCAGTAATATCCCAGTGATAACGGCTCTGGTTTACGAGTTAGGTAGTGGGTTCGAATCCAAGCACGCGTTTTAATTTGAGTAATTTATCTTTACCGTTTTCAAAACGGTGAAGGAAAACATAGCGAGGAAGCTGGCATGTCCTAGAACCAAACGTTCGAAGACGTGTAATGCTCGCTAGCAGAATAGTAAGTATATATAACCTGTAAAACAAGTGAATTTGCAACTTGTGCCAAAAACTCGGGTAGCGTTAATATCATATCTCACACGTATCATAATACAGGACCTGTGTATCAATAAATAAATATCTTTAACAATTGCGAGTTTTTGGAACAAGTTGACATTAAATTGTTTTACCAGCTATAGGCCTGCATTCACCTGGACTCCACCAAAGCGGAGTAGAGTAGGGACTCCATTTTCCGCACTTAGACTCTCATATATGGTCCGTTGTGCGTAGGTGTCCGGCTAAGTTGACCAGCCTAGCTCCGCCCAGAAGCACAGAAGTTTCCTGGGAGCTTCACAGGCTTCGCGGAGCGACCTCACCGTTCCGAGGATTTGTTTGCGTTGGGTAGCCACGGCCTCACATTCCAGGATGACGTGGGCGGCTGATTCTTCGGCGTCAAAGCAGCCCCTGCAGAGTGGGCTGTCCGTGGCGCCTATGTTAAAGAGATGTTTATTTAGGGGGCAATGGCCCGTTATTGTCCCTATTATTATTCCGAGGTTATTTCTACTTAGGCTGAGCAGTCGTCGTTAGTCGCGGGTGTAGACTTGGCATCGCCATTTTGGACTGCCTGCAGTCCGTAGACCGTGACCATTTGTTGTTGTGAAGTTCAGTTGATCTCTGGCGAACCCATGTACGGAATTGTGAGAAAGGTAAGGGAAGGAGTGAGTACGGGCCTAGCACTGCCATCTCGGAACCTCTCTTAGCAAGTTCGTCTGCGGCGTCATTGCCTAGGGATCCACTGTGCCCCTTTATCCACTAGAGGGTGATTCTGTTAGACAGCGATATACTCTCCAGGGCGTGGTGACACCAAAGCGGAGATGTGCGAAGCGGGGAGGAGAGGAGATGCATAGGAGCTATATAGGGTGTAACAAGACCCTTCACGAAGCCGAAAGGCATTTGTTCTCCCCGTCATTGCATCATTGCCTTCTAGTTACGAAGATATTGGGGGTCAAAGTTCCAACTTTTTCACAAGTTTTTTTTTAAAATAAATATGTTTTAAATGTAAGATTTTTACTTTAAACACCTCCCACGACCCCTGTACCTACTATTCAACCCATCCATCAGCACAATGTTTTGTGTGACTTACAATGAGTCCTATCGTTAACGTGATTTTTCACCCCAAAATAAAAAGAACGGTATCTTTTGCGTACAGTTACTTAGTTTGATGTACTTAGATGCTTGGTTGCCGGCTTCGTGAAGGGTCCTGTTACACCCTGTGTAGGGTGTATCCCTGTGCGGAGATGCATACTTGCTAGACCGGAGTAGAGATGTGTGTTCACTTCAGGCTACTCACGCCCAGTTTAGCGACCGCCACACGCCGTTCACTGTAGGCCGCTCACATCTCTTCTCGTGTCCGCTGTGCCTTATTGCCTGCTTGGCCTAAACAGATATGAGACATCTCTCCTCTTGGCTCAACCATTTCCACTAAAGCTGAACAGAGACGGGAAGAGTAAATAGCGAAATACTATTAGTGGTTTACAACACATATCTCACAAGGCTTTAGTATAGAGTCCGGGCGTAAATCAATTCTACTATAATAGGCTGATTACCTATCCTTTTGAACGCCATTATCACATAAACGTGACAAGCAAGCGCGTGCCCTGTACGCCAAACGACACAATTATATGTGACAAAATGGTAGGTAGGTGAAATTGTGGGTTGGCGTGAAAGGCACGCGCGTACGAAGAACATAAAGTAGACCACATTTCACCCAGTCATCTTTAAGCTCTGCCGTGTAATACGGGCCGAGACTTTACCCACCCTGACATTGGGGTGCGACTGAGAAATTCCTATTGGTTAAACCGCAAATACCATTTTCCCGACAGCCTGACAGGTGGATCGAACCCAAGAGTCAGCAGTCGCGTCGCGATTGCGATGTCTAGGTAGACCCCTGAGTCAGTATGACACAGTCTGAAACCATACATAAACGCATGCCTATTTCCGCTGGGAGTAAGTAGACATTACAGAACACCATGCACCTGCGATCTTTAAGAGGAAATGCGGATGGTCTTTTCTCCATACAAACGCTCTCGCCTGTTTTCTTTCTGGTTTATGACTATAAAGCTATGATATTTTACAGTTAAATAAATATCAACGTTTTCTATGTCCCTATGTTTTCTTTTTTGATGATACATACTATCACCTGCAATCTGTAATCTGTGTCACCACTAGAACCAAAATGCTCAAAATAGCCTATTTGGACCGCTGTCAACAGAGGCCTAGTGTACAAATTTGACAACTATTAATGAAAAAAAAAAACATAGGGACATAGTATATATTATTATCCTTCTTATTCAGGTTATGTAGGTAATATCTTTTAGATTGGTCGAATATTGGAGGAGGCTATAGTCAAGAGCCAAACCTCGAATTATGACTTTACTTGTCGGATCTGTAGTTGTCCTTACCGCACCAATTTCTAAATCGCGCTCGTAGAGCGATAGCGAGTTTCTTCAACTACCTACCGCATTTCGTCTTTCTCAATAAATGGTAATTGATTAATTAAGTAGGTAATTAAAATTAGGATCTTATTAATAAATAGGTGCTAATCAATGAAACCTATCCCATCCTATATTACAATTTGTCAGTTTAATAATCATCATGTAATTAATTAATCGGTTAGTTGGGACATAATTAAGATTCGGGTGAATGGGTGCTAATCGATTAAGTAGGTATATTAATGTACTCTGTGGTGCTAATCATTTCACACCTGATTAGCAGGGAGGTAATATTTGTATTTACTAGCATACCTGTTATTCAATAATAATATTTTATACTTACTCTTGGATTATTTTAAATAATAGACCAAGAGTCCTTATTATTAGGACTACTACTAGTATTTAGGACTCTTGGTCTAGTTATGCACGTTATGAGATATTAGAATTTTTGAATTCTCGAAGTCTTACTTAAAACGGCACAGACGCCTACTAGAAATATTATGCACGCGTTATGGACGCCTAACAGTTTTTTAACATTCCTAAGTTAAAAAAAAAGATATGCGTTTAGGACGTTTGAGTCCTTTCTTTTACACATTTATATTTTTGCCTTATATTTTGCCACGGGGCTTTTACATAGATACTATAAAACAACGGTTTAATTGGGCACGATTGTCAATGAACTACGTAGGTAGGTGATATTAGTATCAGCTGTCTGCTAGCAATTTGTTTGCACAGATATAGATAGACCCTATCCGTGCTAAAGACACTATTACTTACTGCCTTGAACAGTTGTGAGGACATAAATCTCAATACCAACAAATACCAAACAATATGAGGTTGGCGTCATTATTATAAATATCCCTTTTTGAAAACGAGGGGTACATGGGTACAGGCGATGATTTGCGACTTGGTGCACTTGGTTATTTGTGTTGTGGTGGTCTGATAGGCAGCCCCGGATCTAGGGGGGGGGAAACCGAGGCACCCGCCACGGGCGGCAGTTTCTGGGGGCGCCAAAATCATAGTAGAGTATGATTAAAAATAAAAAAACTTGCTCCAAAAAGCGCCTAGTTACGAAAGCCTGGTTGGCTCACCGACAACTTGTAAGAAAAAGGCGCCACACAGGCCCACACCACACGTGAACTTGTGGACTCGAGATGCCGATTTGAGATTTACCGTATCAACAAGTTGTGACGACTTTTTACTGAAATTAAAAAGATAAAAATGCTGAGACATAAAGATTGTAAATGTCTTGATTGTATGTCGTCTTTCCTAGTTATACCTGCCTATAATAATTCTGTTTGCATAGCCAAGAAAAATTAGAGAAGATCTACGTAAATCTAAAAAAACCGCCTAAGTGCGAGTCGTACTCACATGCACTCAGGGTTCCGTAGCATAAATATTTCTTATAATAATAATATAATATATATATATATATTTTATAATAAACATATTTTCTTGTTTAGTTGTGAGTTTTCTAAGTATTTTTTCTCAAATGCTGGAGAGAGGCGCCACTATCAAGTTTCTGCCCCGGTTCGTAAAAATCGGAGATCCGGGACTGCTGATAGGTAGTCACTCCATGTAAAATACTAGCATTCAGCTGCATGGGGTTTGATTTAATTGAGGACGACCCCAACATGGTTGAGAATAGATGATGGTAATTTTTATTAATAATTAATTTTTCTAATTTGCATTATTTACTACGATAAGCTGACACTATTTTATTGTATTTCATTGTACCTTTTGGTTATTAATTATCCTCTAAATTGAATTTATTGTTAATTGCTATGTGTCACGGATGAATTAAAAAAATGACTTTTATTCTTCATAACATCCTACCTCTTATATTTGTACGCCGTTCAGGCAAAACATGACTGATATATAATTTGATGTAACAATTTGCATGCCATGTGTGTGTATACTCATGTTTTGGACAAATAAAATTTATCTTTTCTTAATGTTAAGTAAAAAAAAAGCCACATAAATGTAAAATAATAATTTATTGTTTAAATAATTTTACTTTTCTTCTTCTTCTTCTTTGAGCCCTTATCATCCTTTTTCAATAAATCTTTCTTATTTACCTGGAAAAAACAAAATTATCATCACTACATAGTGTAAAACAAAGTCGCTTGAGTCGCTTCCCGCTGTCTGTCCCTATGTATGCTTTGATCTTTAAAACTACGCAACGGATTTTGATGCGGTTTTTTTAATAGATAGAGTGATTCAAGAGGAAGGTTTATGTGTATAACATTGCACCCGTGCGAAGCCGGGGCGGGTGGCTAGTATTCGAATAACTGTAAAACTAACAAAACTAAACGAACTAGTATTATTCAAAAAAATACTGTTTCAAAAGCTAACACTATATTTTATACTAAGATTCTAATTACGTACTTTTGATCCATAATAGTTACATAAAGTGAATGGGGAGGCCATGAAATGGATTTACATTACAAACTAGCTTACCTGACAGACTAGCAACAAGGAAAACAAAATATCAGTAAGTCTGATTCACTATAAAACCTCAGGAAACACACATCTACATGAATCGTCTACAAGTGTCTGTAGGCTCTAGTGCCTAACTTTAGTGCAAAATAAATCAGAAAATTATATTACTAGTAGGTAGTTCTCTTGTTAATTCACATCACTAAATCATAAAATATTGACAGTGTATGATATCCAATGTAAAGCGTGCATGATACTGCTATCACCACCATAGCTAATATACTTATATTCATTTCTTCTCCATTATTCTGCAAAATAGAGGTTTTATAGCTAACCAGTTAAAAAAAAGCTAAAATGAGCCCCTCCTTTTAGCATGTAAAAATTCTCATGGATGTCCTCCGCAACAAACACACAAAGGGGTCCGACAGACCCTTACTGACTAACCTTTGGTCAGGTTCATGTATTAGTTAAGGCAGAAACAGTGACGCAAAACGCCATGACATATTAAATCAATTCATGAACTCAAGAGTCTAGACTAGCAGCGCGTTGAGGGTTAAACATGCATGAATTACTGTGAAGATATGCGGAGCAGTCATAGGGTTATGGGAGCACAACGTACCTACATGTTTTCTACATACCACTACATAGTATAAAACAAAGTCGCTTCCCGCTGTCTGTCCCTATGTATGCTAAGATCTTTAAAACTACGCAACGGATTTTGATGCGGTTTTTTTAATAGATAGAGTGATTCAAGAGGAAGGTTTAAAGGTGTGAAGAGTATGTGCCCAAGGGTGGATGCCTTGCCGAATCTTCCTTCTTGGCCATTCTAAACTAATAAAATCATAAGTTTGGCAACTAAAGGGCAGGAGGTGGAATTAAAACTTGTCTTTAGTTACCTTTCCATAACTACTAAGGAAATGCCCAACATCATTATTGACTCCCTTCTTTTTCTTCTTGCCACCAGTCTGTAGCACACTCTTCGACCTCATCTGCTGTTTTTCTTCAGTTTCTTTTATTTTCTCCTGTTTTCTCTTCTGCATAATTTCTTTGTAGTTTAAGTATTCCTTTTTGGGTGGTTTAGCACCTGAAAACCAATTTTAAATTAATATTTGATTTTAGTATGATTTAAGGTGGGTCGAGGTAGCCCGCAAAATTCAAATTATCTTGTTCTTTGCAATTTGCAGGTCAGTGAACTTAGAGGGTTGTATTGATGTTTTTTAATTTTATTTTATTTTATTATAATATTACTTAATATAATTTTAACAAACAGATAATAAAAATTTTCCTCATCTTTCCAGATGTTGTTAATATAGGTGGTACCAGTTAAAGTTAAAAAGATTGGGCCGATGATGATGAGCTACTATAAAATGAGACTCCTACTTGAATTACGAACTATAAAGTAATATGGAATGTGCCAAGTTTCGACTATATAAAATGCATTAAGAACAGTGATAGACTATTGGAAAACTGTATGACACTTTGTGGTGATGCTAGTATAGTAAAAAAAAAGAGAGAGTACTGAACTAAATAGTCCATGATGATCAATAGAGGCCGCAGCAGGGTCTGGTATAAGCCCTGTAAGGATAAAAGTTAGTGATAAGGAGGTTCTGTATATACTCATTGTTACATTTATTACAGTAGATTTTTTCCAGGGAAGACCAGTAAGCACAAAAGGGAGGATGTCTATGCTCAGTCAGCAGAGGGGGCAACAAGGCTGGCAATGATGACGATATGATAGCCTTACGCTGGGTGATCCTGAATTGAAGGTAAGGTGTTGGAAAGGACTCGGTTGTAAACTAACCTAAACTAACTGCCAGTGCAATTCTTGCTTCTTCTTTCTTTGTCGGGTCGAAACCGGACATTCCAAACTTCACAACTTCATGTCGTATCTTCTTAAGGTCTAAATCTTTGCTAGAATGCCGAGTTTCAGGTCGTAATTCGCTTTTTTCACTATTGTCAGCGGCTGTTTTTTTCTTAGCCTTGTGTTTCTCAAATTTAACAAACTGAAAGTTGCTTTCTGGATTTTTTAGTGCTAGCGCGGCTTTAGTCATGATAAGCGACATTTTCTTGCTTTATTTTTTTCTATTATTTTTAAAATATAGAAACTACACACAAGCACAAGCACAACACGTTGTCTTATTTATTTATTTCCCTTTTGTTTTTATTTCTTTTTGTCAATCTGACAAAAGTGACCTTGAAGTGGGTTCCGGTATTTTGAGACACCATATTTTTGTTTATGTTGGTTTTTATAAGGTGTCTAATAATTAAATTATAAATATAACTGAAAACTGTATTCTGGATAGGAATAATAAAATAAAGCTAACAACATAATATAATCATGTGAATGAGAATATCAGTACTTTCTGACAATGTCAAAAAACTACCAAATTCCTCTGTTACACGAACCAAAACTTATTTTCTACCATGTGCTTTCTCGTTTTGGCTCGTTGCGATTTTGATATTTCCATCCTGCTGTCAGAAAAAGGTAAACATGCATGGCCTTTCTCGTGGAACAGTTCATGTTATTATTCTGCTCAATTATTTCGTTTGCTTGCTCTTCATGACGAAATGCTGATCTAATAATAGTGCTGCTTTTTGTTTGTTTTTCGTTTTGAAATGCCGGCTGTAGTCGCGTCTTCACTAAAAATAATGTAACCGGTATTGAGTAGTGTTAAATTTGGACCGGCAGGTAGCGGGGCCAAATCATATTTTCGTCATCCACTAGAACACCTCGCCTCGTAACTCGTCGAGTATAGAACGTTGACATTCCTATTACATTCTCTATCGAATACGTACGCTTTAGTCCTAGGTTATAACTTAAATTTTTAAATATGAAGAATAAGTATAGAAACACAGATTCTTCCATAAAAGCTGGAGATTTGATCCTAACTGAACAACCTTTTGCTTTTGTTTTGTCGTCTAAGGAACAAGGGAGCCGGTGCGATAGTTGCCTCGAAAAGTAAGTAATTCTGTTTAAAACTTTCTTATAAAAAAATTGACGACATTGATTCAATTAAAAAGGCTGTAATTACTTGTGATGTTTAGTTGAAAAAGTGTAATTTTGAAAACATCTATAGATATGATGTCTGATGTATATATTCTTTTAATTACAGGGTAAGGTTGATACCTACTGGCATAAGAATATATTAGTGCAGTAATGGTAACAGGTCTTAGACTTATCAATTATCAGTTGTTACATCACTAATATCTTCAATTAATCTATAATAATATAATAAAGAATACTTTGTTTAAATTATTAAATGAGCTATAAGCAGTTACCTATAACTTTTAATTTAAAACAAAATGAAATGGTTTCATATTACAACAAAATTTCTATATATATTTAAAATAACTACAATAAAACTTCTTACTTTTTGCAATAATTTGTTTTTAGTGTTATTTTTTACAATAAGTTTTTTAACTTAAAAAAAAAAATGTTCATAAAAATATGGAAACATAAAAGCCATACTAAAATGGTTTTCATCATAAAGACGTTTGATTGTTGATTTAACTTTTAATTTTCTAAATATCTATCATTGAAAATAATTTGCCCAGGTGTTGTACCTTTATTTTTAAACATGCATCAGAAGTATTGTGTCACCCAATGACTGTGTCTCGCTGCATTTCAGGGGCAAAGTGCTGAAATGTTCAGGATGCCAGTTCGTCTACTACTGCGGCCGCTCGTGCCAGAGAGATGCCTGGGGTGATCATAAGGTATGTCTGGTCTATTGTCGCACTTTCTCCACACAGGAGTAGCAGTACTATTCTTAGTAGCAGGACTTTTCGTAGCACCAGTAGAGTGTCAGGAAGTTTTGCTTAATTTCTTTTAATTTGATTATTCAGCGTATACTGCAGCGTGTATGCTTGTGTTATAAATGATTACCAGGATTCTTTTCCTATCCCAGAAATTTTATATCATGTCAGAGTTACATAAGATGATTTTATAAAAATGAAGCAAACTTTTTTTTTTAAATAATCTTTTATTTCCTACTTGTTAATAGAAAGAGTTAAAAATTACAAATAATTTAATTCTGATAAAAAATAAAAGCGCATTCCACCTTCTTTATTTCTGTTGCCGTCAAAATGTAACGCGCTTTTATTTTTTATCAGAATTAAATTATTTTTAACTTTTTAGCTCTTTTTTATTATTAAGTAATAAAAGCTCGTTTTTTAAAAACATTTTTTTTTCTTAATTATTTTACACTTTTTAGTATTTATGATTCGGGATTTACTACGGCGTAGTTCATAGCGCGTAGCGGCGTTTTTCCATCTAAAGACAAATTACTCGTCAAGTCGAATAAACCGAGCCCAAACTCGATGGGATTGTGTCGTTTTATTACGGACTTCTAATGGCCACCTTCCAGCTCCATCATCAGACCCTGGATACCATCTACAGACAAAGTACTCGTCAAGACGAATCCACCGCGCCGAAACTCAATGGGATATGTCGTTTTATAACTGAGTTCCTTTGGCCACCTTCCAGCTCCATCATCAGACTCTGGTGACCGTCTAGAAACAACGTACTTGTCAAGACAAATCATACGAGCCCAAACTCGATGGGGTTATGTCGTTTTATAACGGAGTTCCTATGGCCACCTTCCAGTTCCATCATCAGATCAGCTACATGTCATCATAATATTGCATTGTCACGCGATATACATATTCGTGCAAAATTTCAGCTCAATCGGAAATCGGGAAGTGTGTCAAACTTAACTTGCAAGAATCCAGAACAGACAGACAACGGGACAGTTGAAACTAAATAAAAGCTTTTAAAAAAGGAAGTCTTTGCAAAGGATAGAAATGAGAGATTAAAAAAAAAAACAATGATTGCGTTCCAAATAAAACTTTTGGGAAGATTTTGGGAGTATAATACGCCTGGACATTGTAAAATACGTATTTGTGCAATTTTGTGCTCAATCAAGCTTATCTAGACAAATTTTACCCTAAACGTGGGAAGAGACAGGAGTTCTGCCTGTATAGAAACGTCTGTGTCAATGTTTCTGCGTATGTATGTACATCTGTAGAAATAGAGAGTACATGCATGGAAATTGTGGGCGTTTGCTCAAATTAAGTTTGTAATAAATTACAAGTAATAACGCGGTCGGCCTTGACAACCAAATGTTGCAACTTTATCATCAAACGTCTCTATTTCTAAAACGAAAATTCGTTAAATAAATATTTATGCAACGCGCCTCGTTACCCCGTACGATATCCAAACATTATGACATGGCTAACACGTAATGCTCGACTTGGCAGCTCTGTCTAACGTTTTGTATTTTATTTTCGCGAACTAAATGCTCGATAAATGTCGACCGATACGAACAGCGCTGAGATATCCGGATACCTGCGCATATGCACGACGTCAAATGACGATTGACGTAAGAGGGCGTTGTGTAACACCAGTTTTTTTTAATCAATGATTTGTAGGATTGCCGATGTTCCTGAAATAAGTTCGTTAAGTACCTGCTGTAAATTCGTCTTAATTCTGGGTTCGTGAACACTTGGCGCAAGTCAATGTGATTTCGGCGTTACAGAATTAATCTTCCTCAACCACGTTTGAAAAGTCTTTCGGAACGATTGCCAACTAGGACAGAGGACTACCTACTACTTACTATTTATGGAAGAAATGTAGATAAACTCAAACACTCAACTTTATTGCATTCATGTGCACACCACCCACCCGCCCTGATACCTACCTTACTTCAATAAAAGTATGAGTACTGTACCTACACGAATTAATGAGTAGGTAATACAAAATAAATGATTGATTGATTGAATATGTATGTGTCTCCTACAGTCTGAGACCTAATCGCCATTTGAAAAGCGCGATTCCCAAATATTCCAATTACCGACCTAATACTACACTCGACAGTTTTCCACCACACGGGGATCGAACCTAATCAAAGACCTTTTTACCAGCTTCTGCTCTGTCAGGAGGCGGTTTGTAAATTAACTATCTTCACGTGTTGTGCTTGTTCTAATATAGAAATCAGAATCTTCTACCACGACTTACCTGCTTCGAAAACCTACACGACATATTTCCGTCCAAATTAGCTACTCTTTCAATTCGCTGTCAAAGGTCCCATTCGCGTATGCCTGTGATGTGAAAAGACATTTCATGGCTTGCTGCCATTCTAATGCTATTGAGCCGTCCCTTTTTTTGTTTCTGCTTCTACAAAATCTATTTAAATCTCAAATGACGCTTTTAAAATCCGTGAAATAATAATCATGATATATTTTAAATCCGCTAAGATCATGATATTATTTAAATCTGCGCTTGATGTTTTTGAGCGGAGTAAAATTAAATGGAGTTACATAAAAACGAATGGACTGAAACTCAAAACATCTGCGCGTTGAGCGAATTGATACATTTCCTCTAAGCGTTTTTTTTTATTGTATCGTAGGTTTGGTTTAAAATTAATTTATACAGAACTATACCTATGCCTCATCTTAAGAAATATGATTCATACTAACAGCTCCTGTTTTTACTAGCTTATGCCTATGTCCACCCGTGGACATAGGCTTATGCTAGTACCCAAAAATCACCACCCTGTCTTCCGTCTTTTGCATCCGGTCGACCTGTCTCAGCCTTTTTAACCGACTTCCACAAAGGAGGAGGTTATGTTCGTGTGTATGTACTTTTTTTATGTCGCTCGCTACGTTCGGTACCTACTCTGTATCCAATTTTCCTATGGAAACAGAATATTAACAAGCAATCGGCCGTTCACAAGGCGCTGTCTTGACTGACTGTTATGACTGTTAAGTTTGACTTGTCTGTTGTCTGACTGTTATTTTGCAGTATAATTTTGGAATCACATGGCAGGTCCTTGCTGCAGTTGTTTTTAACCGTATGAACATAGTGTTATTGACGTGTGATCCTAACTTTCTACAGTTAAATGTCGTGCAGACAGCGCCGTGTGAACGGCCGCTTACCTCGTTGAAAGTTAAGTAGACGACTCCCTCGTTGGTCTACTGGCCAATTACGCTTCAGCTGATGAGCTGAGTATGAGGTGTTCGGTTCGATTCCCAACCAGATTGCCCACATCGGGCAGTGTTATATAGTATTTCCGTCAAGTTTGTGCCCGGTTCATAGTTATGGACCGGGCACAAATCCAGACAGCTACCGATAAATTGGAATTTGACTGATTACATGGGACTTAAACATATCGGTGAAATGTGGGTATACTATATAAGTAGGTACACCTGCCAAACCCTTCGCGGATAACGTGGATTAAAATTAAAACAACAGCTAATAATTTCCAGTGGGAATGCGCTAACTTCAAGCGTGTGGCTCCGAAGGTGCTGCCGGATGGGGCGCGCATGCTGGCCAAAATCGTCAACCGACTGTACCGGGGTGACGGCCACTCATTCCGATCGTTCTACTCCGGGACCTCGTTCAGAATGTGGAAGGATCTGATGTCACGTGAGTATACCTTGACTGCCTCGATATGTTAGTGTCAAAAAGTCACTTAATCAAGTAAAATTGCGACAAAGATCTTCTTTGTAAACTGATTGTAACTCCCGATTTCTCTCTTTTGATACTATGTTATTGATGTTGGCGTGGCCACCTACCCAACCCATCATCTGCCTAGATTTTTCACAACTATGCTGGAGTCAGCCCAACCATGCAGCTGAATACCAATATTTTACATGGTACGACTGCCCATCTGATCGCAACAACCCAGTTAATACTGGTTAATACGATACCCTTTGGTAAGACTGGTTATCAGACTTTCGGGCCTACAAATGCCAGCCGAGACCAACGGCTTAACGTGTTTACCGAGGCACGGAGGAAACTCGGTATGTAATGGATGGTTACCCATCCACGGACCAACCTAGGCAAGCGCGGCTTAAAGATCGACCCGAGCGGCTGTTATTATTTAGCCACAACCTCTTCCACGAATACCCAATACAATTAACATAATAAAAATTCATCATCGACTTTAATCCGGGTCTTGGTTGCGTGTACCTAGCTAATGTATGCCATTCTTCAAGCATAATGAAATATGCTTTCAGCCTAATTAAATTGGGTGTGGTTGGCTAATTAAATGCCTAGTTATTTTAATGGCATTAATGTTGCGTTAATTTCATTGATGTGTATAATCAATTAATCAACCTCATAATTGCTTTACCACATTTGATTACAATTCCTAGTAAAATGCAGGTTTAATTTTACTTCATTATGGTTGAAATTACCTTACTGTCACTTAGATAAATATACCAGGGTCTAGATGTGAGTGCCTTTCAAATTTTGACTTAACTTTTTATTTTGAATTGACTTAACTTTTCGGTAGCTCAATTCAATGCTACTTTAATTCCCATCATCGTTATACCTGCCCCCGTATTCACAACGCTTCGATTCGATTCCGATTCGGAAAGTCGTATGTCTATCTCGCTCGCTTTCGTAATGCCAAAACAAGATAGACATTACGACTTTCCGAATCGGAATCGAATCGAAGCGTTGTGAATACGGGGGCTGATAGACTAACTTTGAGATCAACCTTCGGGTGATTAAACAATTATGGGGTTGTCTGTACCTACTGGTGTCATCATCGTCTGCCGAGCCTTTTCCCAATTATATTGTGGCTTCCAGTCTAACCGGAAGCAGCTGAATACCAGTATTTTACAAGGAGAGACTGCCTATCTGACCTCCACAACCCAGTTAGTACTGGGTAATACGATACCCCTACTGGTGTGTAGGTACCTATACAAGATGTAAATGGATCCTTCATGAAGCCGACAGCCAAGTATTCTGTACATCAAACTAAGTAACTACGCAAAAACTATTACTGGGAAACGACTTTTTTTGGGGTGAAAAATCACTTTTTACGGTAGGCCTTAACGCATTCAAACACTGTGCTGTGTGGATGCATTGAATAGTACGGGGGTCGCGAAGGTAGTTATAACATTAAAAACGTGTATTCAAAAAAAAAACATTCGCGAAAAAGTTGAAACTTTGACCCCTAATATCTCCGTAACTAGAAGATTCCCAGGTAGGGTCTACAGGAAGTAGCACGTACTTTTCTGCTTCACTAAAGGTATTTTTACATTAGGTGTCATAGCATCTAGATTCTATTTGAATAGCCTAAAACCCGTGACCGGAGAAGACTCGGTAATTTATTATTTGTGAAGTAGCACGCGCTTCGAACGATAGAGAACGCGCCAACTCTCAATCTCCGTTCACCTGGTCCTGCGTCATTGGGCGGAATAACAAATAGACTTCCCAATAGTATTGATGATTTATTTGAGACGTTATGGCTTCTTGATCGTTGCCATATGGTAGCATATACTGAGGGAGTATATTTCCATTTAAATGCAAAAATTACTTCAATTCCGACATAGTATTATGCCAACCCAGCAGGAGTTAGAAATTGAATATTTATAAACCGCTCGGCTTAGGTCAAATTGTGCCTAGCCAACCCGAATATGATTCAGCGATGGTACAGACGCCAGCACGTCAAGCTACTACAATCTGTCAAATTTCTATAATAGATTTTTAATTTTATCGCTATAGCATTAGATTCAAGGTTGTTTGAGAAAAATTTACAGTTTCGAGTAGCTGGATGTGATGGCGTCTCGCGTCTGTACGGCACAAACCGAACCCGACCTTGGAGCCGAAAAGTTCTGGAGTGGCGACCGCGAACCGGAAAACGTTGCGTTGGAAGGCCTTCCACTAGGTGGACCGATGACCTGGTGAAGGTTGCGGGGATCCGCTGGATGCGAGTTGCACGGGACCGGTCAGTGTGGCGACACTTGGGGGAGGCCTATGTCCAGCAGTGGACGTCTTTCGGCTGAAATGATGATGATGATGACAAAACGAATATTGTAGTAATTGAGTCTTCTTTTCGAATGCGCCAATCTAAGGGTCCCTATAAAAATAACTAATAAACAACTTAAATAAATAAAAACGAATAATAAGTAAACTTATTTTGATTTATTTTGCAGATTATTCAGACTTGAAGACGGATAAGAAACGGATGGATCACTTCACGTCGCTGTGTGTTGTGTTGTACGAGTTCCTAAAAGACATATCATTGCCAAACACTGTGGAGCTTATGGGATTGTATGGAAGGGTGAGTATCATACCTACAAATAGGCTTCATTAAAATATTGTATTCAGAGACTTGATATAGCGAAATGAGGTATGGTAATAGCTGATGCCCAAAAAAAACATCATTCTGTAGCTCTAAGAGAAAAAAAAATCCATCTCAGAAAAACTTAGACACCAATGCGCTGGTACTACGAACTCATGCTTTAATATCTCGGAAATCCCCGTATATCCTGATTGTGAGTGATGTGTTCCGTTTGACGAACTTTTTCCAACTCAATCAGGAGTCGGGTGTCTTTGTCAGTAAACAAGGAACATGATTTCCGTGCAAAATCAGTTAATCTCATATTACTTATACTACTATTTCCAGATGGTAATCAACAGTTTCATGATCTTAGACATCGACATGAACTCAATCGGGACGGGCATCTACCTGGCCTCCTCTATCCTCGACCACAGCTGCGACCCGAACGCGGTCGCCACCTTCGACGGCAAGACTATCAACATCAGAGCCATTAAGGACATGCCTTGCTTGGATTGGAATCAGGTAATTTGCAGTTAGGAAACTGAATGTTTCATGGATTAAGTAATGATTTAAAATAGGGTAAGAGACCTAGGTAGGCGGGTAGGGATAGGGTTCTTTGGTGTAAATACTAGCAAGTGGCAACTACCAGTGGGTGCGTCGTCTACCTATCCTGAACCCCCTATTGCGTTACTTATTTTCTATCCCAATCAAATTCCTTATCCAATGCTACTTAAGTTTGAAAAATTCTTTTTCGCGACAACGCTAATATAACGCCATGAATGTTGTGGGACTGGCTCGTTGGTCTAGTGATCGCAAGCGCAATTGCTGAGCATGAGGTCCTGGGTTCGATTCCCGGGTCGGGCAAAGTGATATTTGGTTTTTCCATCAGGAATTTCTCAGTAGCAGCCACGGAGTCTGGATTTGTGCCCGGTTGATGGCAATAGCGCCTATTACACGGGACTTAATCATAGCTGGAGAAATGTGGGTGTACTATTAGGTACACCTCTGCCTCACCCTTCGGGAATTACAGCCGTGATGTTATTTATGTATGTTGTTGAATGATCATAATGAAAGGTATTGCGATTATATGTTACGCAATTACACCTCTAGTGAATCCGAGACATTTACGCTGCAAGTCATCTAATTCTCCTGCTACTCTTTCAGATGCGCATATCGTACATCGACCTGATGAAGACCCCATACGACAGGCAGTCGGAACTGCTGCAGAACTACTACTTCTTGTGCCAGTGTGACAGGTGCATGGGTAAATGCTTTAGATGTGCCTACTAATATATACTTCGGCATGCTCTTTATACCTTCGTTTCAAGTCGCCAGACATTTTGTGCATTATACATTTTTATTACTAGGATTTTATTACAACTTGTGTTAACATACTGTTAAACATACGTCAGTTTATTCAATAGATTTACCATCCATTTTTGGTGCCCTAAACTTATTGAAATGATGTAAATAATGTGTTATATTCAGTCTAATACCATAGACACACATTCAATCTCAGAACTCCTTAGTCCTGTGGGTAGAATCACTTGATTTATATTCTATTGATGTGAAAAAGATCGACTGGTTGTGGACTGCCTCGTTGGTCGAGTTGTTGCAAGTGCGACTGCTGTGCATGAGGTCCTGGGTTCGATTCCCGGGACGGGCAAAGTGTTATTGGGATTTTCCATCAGGAATTTCTCAGTTGTAACCACGGAGTCTAGATTTGTGCCTGGTTGATGGCAATAGTCTCGCCCTCTATCACATGGAACTTAAAACACATAACTGGCGAAAATAATGTAGTATTGAATATTTTATTAAAAATGTTATCAAATGTATTTTAATTGATTCGCAAAATTGAGGAACCTTGGCGACTTTAGATAATTTAGCGTACAGCATCTTTCTGGGCTGTAGACTTAGCTTCGTTCCTCACTCAGATTTATCTTAACAGACATCCAAATATTCCTCTATTCAGCATGTTTCAGACAGGTGTGGTGATATTTTATGAATGTGGAACACCACCAAAATCAACAACTTTTTTATGGGAACAAAATACATAATTATATCGCAAAAGAACAATTTGCACTCCCATTCAAACTTTCAATACCTTACCTTTCAATACTCGACTCGAATGAGTCCATAAATTACATCACACGTTCAGGGAGGGAGAGGGGGTCGACGAAGTGTGACATTGTGTGACAAGGGGTGGGAGGGGTCCTAAATTTTGTGACGTCACATTTTTTTTATCTAATATCTCTAAGTAACTATTAAAGAAAATTTTAAAATATTTTCAAATCTATCTGTATGAGCACATAAAATTGGAAATATGTGAAATCACACAAGGGACCACATATTTTCAATTTTAGTCTCAGAGTCACAAATTTGACCAGCTGTGGAGGGAGGAGGGGGGAGGTAAAAAACATGATTGACATCGCTTATAGTGAATACATTTGCACGCCATGTTGTGGCAGAATATGCTGAGACAAATTTACTGTAATTATTATAATTTGAAACTATTCTATAACTATCTTTCTCTCTTCTGCATTGCAAAGCATGCTACACTAGATCGTCACATGATTCACGAAATAATCTTAGAATTATTGCTTTATAGATGAAGATCGAATGAAATACGTACATGGAGCATTATGCCTCAACAAGCAATGTGACGAACCAGTCAGCATCCCTTGGAAAGAAGACTGCCAATTAGTCAGAAAACCAGAGAAAAAGGCCGAAGAAAATGGAGAATCAAAAACAGAGAAAGTTGAAGAAAATACAGAAGATTTGTCGAACGAAGTGACGAAAAATGCCGTTGATACCAAAGATGCGTTGCATTGCAAAGAGTGTGGTACTAAATATACTGAGAAGCATGCAGAAGTGTTTGTGAAGACTATGGAGTTTACTCATGTGCATTTACAGAATATGGAGAGGGCTTCTGTGGCTTGTATCCTTTTTAAAAACTATTCTATCTAACTATTTATTGTTATACTACTATCTAACTATTATACTACTATCTAACTATTTATCGTTATACATACAAGATGACCTTGTAATATTTTCTAGCATAGATATCTCTATTCAACCAACATATCCTTAACTCGCGCCCTAGACGTGGATGTTTGCCAGTACTGCCTGGACAGGCAGGAGGGAGTGCTGCACCCTCTGAACGTGATGCATGCCCAGACGCTGGACCAAGCCTTCGACGCGCTCATACAAGTGCAGCTGTGGGAGAAAGCCTGTGGATACGCTGAGCAACTCATTCCTTGCTTTAGGTAAATTGTAAATCGCCTTAATCTTAAAGTGGTAAAAACGTTAATTCTATGGAAAGTGTGTATCTTTTCATTAAGTATATCGTAGACCTTTTCTCGCAATAGAAAAATGTCAGTCACTCTCAAAACAGCCAGCCTAATTTCTAGATCAGAAATTAAAGCTGATACAGCTCTTTGCCACTGAATCGACTTAGCAATTCATTTGTTGATCACATGTAGATGACATGACTTATAATTTTTACCCAAAAAGACGCACAGAATTCTTGCATAATTTGAAAAAAACTCTTGAAAATACTAAAAGAAAATTAAAATCAAAATGTTTTATTCCAGGTTTTACTACGGGGACAGAAATCCACTGCTTGGTCTTCTCTACTTGAAGTACGGAAAGATCTTGCTGTTCAAAATGGAGGTAGAAAAAGCGTTAACCCAGCTGAAAATTGCAGAAAAGATAATAAAAATGACACACGGGGATAGACATCCCCTTTACAAGCTACAGTTAATGCCTTTACTGCAACAAGCAATCATGGAATCTTGAATTTTAGTGCCTGTAGATAAGGGTCATTTTAGTATGTAATGTGATATACCATAGGTATACTTTTATGAAACGAAATAAGCAATATGAAAGTTACAAATCTACAATAGTGATTATATGTATAGGTAATGATGACTTTAGTGAAATCTAGTGGTATTTGAATTTAGTAAGCAAACCTCTCCTTTGAAGTTCTAGCTGTAAGTTGTTTTATATAATAAATCGTAAATATTTGGATCAGTCTCCTTAAACATTTTCTGATAAATATTTACCAAAATTAACTTGTGAGCCCTCTAGCACTATTATTTTTATTGAATGCAATAGTGATAGTATGTAGATAATATTTTACAACAGTAAGAATGGGCAATAAAAAAGGAACCTCATTAAAAAAAAAAGATAAGTAACCTCGCGCACGACCACGACTTTTAAAAGGGTTCCGTGTCCGAAGGGTAACCAACTTGAAATTTTCACAGAATTTGTATTTCTGTTGCCGTTTTATCAACTAATAATACGTACGGAACCCTTCATGCGCAGTCTGACTCGCACTTGGTAGGTTACGTATTCACAAACGATTCGATCAATTCGCATGTCTATCTTTTTTAACCGACTTCTAAAAAGGAGGAGGTCATGTATTCGACCAACATCTTACTCTCAAAAGAATCACGTAAATTGGATATTCCAGTCATTTCATAAATAATAGTACTAACGTATACAAGATGCACTCCTTTGATCTTGAAGAAAACCGCTTTTAGCCCACAAAATCACTTGTCCCCCACGCATAATTTAAATTGCACTTAATCGCCGCGCTTGAGAGTTTGTTTTACTTTATGTCCTTTCTCGTCCGTAACATACCTACGCCGCTTGACCGATTACTAGGGCTGTGCGGAAAGAAAAATAAAATGCGGCACATACCTACCTTTTTAAACTGTTTTTGTATGTAGTGTATGTATGAATAGTCTTTCTGGAGTTGGCCCCTTCTCAAGCACCTATTATCAAATCGCGTATTCAAAATCGTATCTAATTCTTTCACAATCGCTCGTGAACATAAAAAAAGATAACCGAGTTCTGATTATTCTAACATCCGTTCACACAACAACTGTTAGTGTTAAGATTTCATTTTGATGCCATATCGGGCGGCGTACGTGTTTCGCTGAACGCGTATTGACCCTGACTCCCTAACAACTGGCAGTTGTCGCGAGCTGTAGGTACTTATCTCCAGCGGTATGTACCAGTGCAAGAGGACTGCTTCTAGTAACAATTTAAAATTAACTAAAACAGTAAAATAAAAAAATAAAATGCAAAAAAAAACAGACTTCCAAAAAACACAAAAATGGTGTTTTTCTGGCATTACCTACGACTTTCCGAATCAAAATCGAATCGAAGCGTTAGTGATTACGGAGGCAGGAAGAAAGTTCAGTCGCACAACCGGGCGTTCGACTTTTGTTGTGCAGCCGGTCATGCGACAAGTCTGTAATGTCGTGGCTGTGTAGTGTGCGAGGTCCCTTATGAGAATAATGTGTTTGTGTGAACCAAGGTGTTGTAACGTGTTTTTTGTATAAACTTCAAGGAAGTAAAATTTGGATATACCTATATACCTCGTATTTCAACAGCTTTATTTCGCAACTCAAAAATCACTCCAGGGTTTATTAAGTAGGTACTTTCCACGTGTTTGTTCCTTGAAATTTAGGCACATAAACTACCTTTTCCACTCTCTGATGACAAATAAGGGAATTATATTGATGTATGTTATATACAATTTCAGCACAACAAGCTTGTGAATACAGTGATGATTGTGATGAATCAATGTTACAATTATTGTCAGATTAGATATTAAAGTGACCTTAACATATTGATAATTGTCAATTATTTTATAAGTCACAAGGCTGTGTGTGCAATAAATTGGATTAAGTTGTCATGTCTAGATGCCTTTTTAAAATAAATAAATTAAGTCTGCTCTATGGTTTTTCATTCAATTAGACCATTACTAAACAACCATAATAAATAGTCCTTGTCCTCTTTAGTAGGCCCTTGTTTCTATTGTTTGTGGGAAAGAGAGCTGAAATTTATAAAATCACTGATTTTAAGAATCAAAGTCATTCCATAAATATCTGCCCAAGAATAATGTCCTTAGTAATGTAAACATGTTTATTTGTCCAAGCTACATTGTCAAAATATGAGTTGTCCTTGTCTTGGAAGGTGGGTGACACTGTCCAGTCAGTCATTCTGTTCATCCTTTAAACCTCCAATTCTCCTTTTCTTAGCAGGAGCTTCATCCTCCGCTTCTAATACCTTCATGCGGACACCACAAACCTCTGCTCCATGTAACACTCTTATGGCTTCATCTGCTGCTTTTACAGATGCATAACGAGCATATCCTACAGTCTTGTTGGGTAGTGTGTAAACATTTATAAGGTCGCCGAATCTACAGAATATGTCACGTAAAACAGTCAATGGAGGAGGCTGGGGCTTACAGACCAAAAAGCACCTCTTGGCAACGGTACTGTCAATGTCAGCTAATTGCTTTGGAGAAGGCAGTTTCACACTGCAGTAGTTCAAGTCATTGACGTTAGGGGTATGATCTTCTGCTACCCCTTTTGTAGCCATCTTTATGAGCTTAGAAGCTTCCGCTATAGCTGCAGCAAGCTGTGCTAAGTCAGGTGTGTGATGAGTATGTGCAGACCTCATTGCATTCCTCAAATTATATGCAACATGTGACAAGTTATTAAAAGATTGGTTATGCATATCAAACGTAGACTTATCAGGTTTAACAAATATCTTCATCCCAGGTGGATATTCAAACTCATTCAACTTGTCGACTGCATATGCTGCAGAGATTGGATTTGAATATGATGCAACACCTTTGCCGCAGTGTTGAACCATATCAACATAGAACCTGCAATCAATCAGCCCCGGGACTAAATCAAATAAAGCATCTACTTGCGATCGGCTTAAGTTTGGACAACACAAGAAGTTTACCCGCGTGTATCCCCTGGGAGCAGTGTTCATCAAGGACATGAGAGCAGTACTACTACTAGAAGGGGTATTGGCTAAGTCATTAATGCTAGACTCGAAAGTTGTTGAAGGACGTTTCGGATTAGTTCCTTTTGGCATGGCAAATATAGCACGATACTTTTTGTCACATTCTTCAAAAGCATGTGCAGCTGAGGAGAACTTTTTGAATGTGACATAAGCA
This sequence comes from Eugnorisma glareosa, assembly GCA_947578425.1. Lineage (NCBI taxonomy): Eukaryota > Metazoa > Arthropoda > Insecta > Lepidoptera > Noctuidae > Eugnorisma > Eugnorisma glareosa. The sequence goes on from OX387959.1 coordinate 19,526,158, forward strand.
AAACCTTTTGGGTCACCCGTATGTCGGTCTTTATGCACGAGAACTGACTCAATCGGACCGTATACGCTAAAGGCATCACGTATGTCTTGTTCACTGGTTATGTAAGGGACAGTTATGAATAGCCGTTTGTATTTGTCGTCATGGTAATCTTCCGACTGGATTTCGGACCGATTACAAGCCACCATCACTTTCAATACACGACTGGAACCCTTAAGTGATTTCTGATTCATTCCCTCCAAAGCGGCAGCCGCTTCAGAAGTTTTGGAGAACTTAATGTACGCAACTCCTTTCGGTTGTCCTGTTTTGTGGTCGCGCGGTAATCTTATGTCTTCGATAAGACCGAATTTTGAGAAACCGTCTTGGAAATCATCCTCTGTAAATCGTCGTTCACAAACAATAAATAACCTCGAATGTGGTGGCGACTCGTCAGAGCTGTTGATCTGCATTTTCAATTCTGTTTATTTACAAAACAATTCAATAAAACTTCACAATGTTGGTGGTGACTAGTAGAACCAAATTGTAGGACCTTAGGGACTTCACAAACAAGACGACAAACAAAATTGAATGATTGAATCAATTGCGAATTAATTCACAACAAGCAATAATTTGTATTTCTTCTTGACACCCTTGACACTTAAAACAAACCATAGACGCAAAATCATAGATTGCTTTTTTTTTTCAAAAACCATAGAATAAAAATTAATAGGTATCTAATAATAATTATTATTATAACAATTTTATTATCGGAAGGACGGTACGGTTGACATCTGTCGGGCATGCCACCGTCCCGGTGAATCAATCCGACATATTGTTTCCGATTGTTCTCGTCTTGCTAAAGGTGTGTACTTGCACAGACACAATCTAGTAGCTCGGATTATCCACCAGCAACTTGCTTTGCAATACAACCTTGTGGGTTCTGAAGTACCATATTACAAGTATGTGCCCGACCCAGTTCTCGAGAACGGTCATGCCACATTGTATTGGGATCGATCTACCATCACGAACAGGACTATTTTAGCAAATAAACCTATTATATTATATTGTGATGATAGATCGCCGAGAGCGCCGTGCAATGATTGTGGACATCACTGTCCCTCATGACGAGAATCTCGTGAAAGCTGAGAATGATAAAAAATCAAGTACCTTGATTTAGCTCACGAGGTTGTCGATATGTGGGACGTGGACTCTGCAATCATTGTACCGATAGTCGTTACAGTTAATGGACTAATAGCAAAGAGCCTCGACCAACACCTTAGCAGGCTCTCATTGCGCGGCTGGGTCAAGGGCTTGATTCAAAAAGCAGTACTCCTGGACACGGCATGCATAGTGAAGCGGTTCCTCTCTCTAGAGCCCTGACCATCGGCAGCCTAGACCTTGTTCCTGATGCCGATGGGCCATCTATTTTTTATATTATTAAATGTTTTTTATAGGTTTTTTTTTAAAGAAATGTTTAAAAATATATATAATAAGAAAAATGATAAATAAAGGATATAATAATAAATTCTTTATTGTCATAAAAACAGGGTACAGAAAAAATTGAGACCCTGGCTCCAGAGCTAGGTTAGAGTACCTGTATTTCAGGAGCCAGTGACTTCTTCCATGTAGGTAACAATTGGGCAAGTTTCATGCAGCAAAAGGTTACAAAATAACATTACTTAAAATTAAGTTTAATAGTTATCATTAAAAATAGAATTAGAATAATTGACTAAAATCAAGTTAAATACTTATTAAAAACAAATTTCGAATAAAATCAAGATTGAAACAAACATAGATTAAAAATTGAAGTAAGAACAAAAAAAAAAAAAAGATTACAGTAAAATAAAATTATAACAAATTACAATACAGCCAGGATACAACTAGGACTGTTTCTACACCAATACGAACACCACGTGCCACGCCACGAACAGACCGTACCTTTTATATTAGCTTGGAGTGTTGTACTGATGATTTCAATTATTATAATTCTGTAACTACATACTTGTTACTGGCGCGATTCATATTTTTATCATTATACAACCTGACACTGACCTGCAATTTGCAATAAACGTAAGAAACTTTAAATTACGCGGGCTACCCTTGCGCTTCCACCTTAATGACAGTGTAGACTTGGATCCACTCACGTTTTGCCCGGTATCCTTCGGGTGCACCCAAAGATCCTAAATCATTACATTCTAGGCACTTGCCCTTTATGACTGTAACCCACAAGGTTCTAAGGTAAGTAACAGACGAACGGACGGACGGGCTGCGTTTTAATACGGGTGGTTCACACTTACCGATTTCCGTAAACAAATAAAAAATCCTACCCATTAAACTAGTGATTCGGGTCGAGAATCATTAGCATAGATAGATACCTCCTTGAATTTCACCAGGATGCAAAGCGCCAGCCTTTATTGTAACATACATGTACATACGTAGTCATGAGTTTTATTACAGACTAAGTAAATTAATTTATAGGACATATAAATAGTATTAACATGTCTGTGAGATTAAGTATACAACAAGAGAAAAAAAGGAAATTTAATTCGAAGAACTAAGTTGGATCCCGAGAGACCAGCGAAGGATTCAAAAGTAGAATCCCGAGCGTAGCAAGGGATTCTAGATTATAATCCTGGGTGGAGCGAGGGATAGAAGAATAGAGATGTTTTTTTTTTCACGACTTGTGTACCGTTTTACCCTTGACTGCGAGAAAATAAATAGAAGTACGTATAGTATACGTGGGACACTCAGAAAGTTTTGCGACACTAAAAAAAATTGTTCTACAGGTACATATATTTTTATTAAATCTTTTCAAAGTACTCTCCACCAGCCTCTATACAAAGATTCATGCGTCTGAACCAGTTTTCAAAATACTTTTTCCAGTCCACCCCAGACACCTCGTTTACAGCCTGCTCGAACGCAGCCAGCGCATCTTCCGGCGACGAAAATTGTATCCCCTTGAGCTGATTTTTTATTTTTGGAAATAAAAAGAAGTCACACGGTGCTAGATCAGGGCTGTAAGGAGGGTGACCCAGGAGTTTGAATGGTGTACTGTCCAGGAAGTCCCTCGTTTTGAGCGCGGTGTGTGCAGGCGCATTGTCGTGGTGGAGCAGTAGTCCGCGGGGCCCTGTGTTTGGTCGCTTGTTGCTCACAACAGAAAAAACTTCTGGTAAACATTTGGTAGTATACCATTCGGCGTTGATGTTTCTTTGATCTCGTAAGGGAATTGAGGCCAAGTGGCCAGTCAAATTAAAAAAGCTGGCGATCAAAATCTTCCCCCCGCTTCGAGATCGCTTCACTTTGGTAGGCGTTGGTTCATTTTGAAACACCCAAACTGTCGACTGGCGCTTGGTTTCTGGATCGTATTGATAAATCCAGGACTCATCACCTGTTACGATGTCGTAAACACGCCGAGACGAGCCTGCTTCAAATTTGTTCAGCATATCACGGCACCATTCCACCCGGGCCTGCTTCTGAGCGTCGGTGAGGTAGTGCGGCACCCAGCGCGATACTATCCTCGTCACGCGAAGATGCCCGTGTAGAATCTCGTGAACGCTTCCCGATCCAATCTTTAATATGTGCTGAATCTCCTGATATGTAATTCGCCTATTATCTTGGATTAAATTTTTCACTGCTAGCACGTTTTCTTCCTTAATAGCCGTCAAAGGGCGATCGCTTCTTTCTTCATCCCCCAAGGTTGGTCGACCGCGCCTAAATTCGTTATACCAACGATACACGGTTGCCTTGGAGGGGCCTTCATCCATAAATGCCATTTGAAGTCTATCGAACGATTCATCCGGTTTCAGGCGACACTTGAAATCGTAAAAAATCATAGCTCTAAAATGTTCCCGGCGCAGAAGTATCGTGTCTTACTGAAAAATGGATCTATCCATTTTTCAGTAAGACACGATACTTTGAATTGGCCAAAAAATGTGGAGGGAAATTTTGAAAATGGAACACACATATTTTTACTTACAAGTAATCATATTTTCGAAAAAGATTCTAACTGGCCAGTCTCTCATATATAAAAACTATTTAACGCAATACTTTCTGAGTGGCCTGGTATTTATATTTCTCAATAACAACAGCCACTCTTGTCGATCTTCACGGGTAAGCCGGGCTTACTAAGGTCAGTCTGTGGATGGGTGATCACTAATTCATTACAAATACCGAGTTTCCTCCGTGCCTCGGAAAGTGCGTAAAGTCGTTGGGCCGGCTGTCATTTGTAGTTCTTTGACAGTCCTTACAGGAAGTCAGTGGCCCGAAATTCTGACAACCAGTCACATCAAGGGGTACCGTATTACCCACCCAGTACTAACTGGGTTGTGTTCTCGGTCAGATAGGCAGCCGCTCCATGTAAATTCAACATATACTGATATTAAGCAGCATCCAATTATACTGGAAGCCGACCACAATAAAGTTGGGACAAGTCTAGGCAAATGAGTATTTATTACATTTTATCAGTAATATACTATGAGGACAAATGATTAAATATAAAAATGGGTAAGGTTTGAAATTGGGGGTGGGGAGTGGTAGGGGGGAGGGAGGGAGAGTCGTAGGGTCACCCGCCACTCCCCCCCTGCCGGACGTGCATAGTTTTTTTAAATACATTTAAAAAAATCTAATTTTGAGGTTATGTTTTCGTAATGTTATTGACATTATTAACCTGATTTATGGGGGCAGAGAGTTGGGGACGGATGCCCCCAACTCTCTGCTCAACGTGGTGCCGTCGAGGGAGGCCCGGTCGACAGAGCCCCGCCTCGCGGGGCTCCTATTTCTGAGTGGTTTATAAAAAAATAACCACGAAGGGGATGGCGGGTTTATTCACTCGCTCGTTCGACCCCGCCATCCCCTTCTAACCAAACCTGTCTGAGTCGGGGTCCCCAAGGCCCGAGGTCAATTCGCTCGCTCTTACCCTCAAAGAAACACCTAAAATACACTTTTATAGTTACTCGGTGTCCAGAGGGGTAGCGAAGTCGTGGAAAAACAGGAGAAGGCAAATAAAAACGTTAGAGAGCACATTCACGTAAATTCGGAAGCAACGGAATGACGTTAAGTGTATCTGTCACTGTCAACAAAATGAACGGCCTAGCGATTCATTTTTCGGATTTTGAGATGACTTTGACAGATGCAACGTCAAAAACGTTAAAACTTTGTTAAATATACGTTCCATTTCACGTTTAGTTAGTGATTTACCGATATTTTTAGAAAATAATGTTAAATACTTCGACGTTGCTCCGGCAGATAAAATCGCATAGGGGCGCATCAGATAAACCCCCTTGACCCCTCCACAGTGACAGAATCCTCAAATTCAGATGACATAATTCAAACCCAAATCATTTAAATTTTGTTCGTAATTCGTGTTTGTAACAAATTCAAAATGTTTTATCCAGTGAGAGTCGTAACTTTGTTTGGAGTAGGAGTTTATAGGGTGTAACAAGACCCTTAACGAAGCCGAAAGGCACTTATTCTCCCCGTCATTGAGATCATTTTTTTGTTCTAGACCATACCTGGGAACCTTCTACATAGTTACGGAGATATTGGGGGTCTAAGTTCCAACTTTTTCACACCTTTTTATTTTAAATCCATGTTTTAAATGTAAGATTTTTACTTTAAACGCTTCCGTAAAAGAGAATTTTATTCACTGTTATCGATGAATAAAATGCCCTTTTTCGAGTGGCAATTGTAAAAGTTATTTATTAAAATATCATGCACATTAGCCGACCTTTCACAATTTTTGCGGACGAGGCCGCCGTGGTAGAAGAGTAGTAAATAAAAGACATTTTTTTATTTGTTGCGGTAAAGATAGATTTTTATGAAACTATTAACTACTATTATTTATGTTAGTGTAAAAATAACTTTTAATCTGAGGAAAAAACTAGTAGTCTACGAGTAGACTACTAGCGCCATTGTTTAACCACAGGTTGTGGTGACATAAGAACCGTTGCATTCAAAGATTTGTTTTTTTTTTGTAGTCTGGCAATACATTTTTTATTTATGCCGTGACATAGTCCGCGAAAGAATTATTTTATCGTTTTTATACAGAATTGTACCAATTTATAGCGTAAAATATCGACTAAAATCCTTAAATTGTGTCTGCGGAACTATACAATATCAGTTTACAAAGTTTTGTGAGACAATTTCGTTACGTGCGTTATCTTCCAGTGCTGTGAAGGATGAGTTCGCTTGCGCCGTCGAGCATATCATCGAACGTACTCAAATGGTTCATAGCAGTCAATGAGAGCGCTCCTGCGTCCGATGCCGCTTGTTTTGGCACTGGTTACTGAAGTAAACAGTGCGGTCGGGACGTATCATAGACAGACGATGTTCGATTGAGGACATACCTGAGTAATCTAGTCTACATTCTTCCATATACCCTCAAGTTTTTGTGTTTTAGACTATTTGAATTTTGGTCAGTAAGTGTGTGAGACCTGGACTGAGGACTGGTTACGTGAAAATGTTCAGTAAGCACTACGAGACGAGGCTGCTGCAGCAGTGCAGCCCCTTGAGCAAGAAGCAGTGCATCAGGTTCCCGGCAGAACACACAAATGGAGACAGGTTTACACCGTGTCGGGCTGGGAACAACTGGCAGACAGCATTCCAAGGTAATTTTTAAGCCGAACAATGCACTACTAGCGTAATTAATGAAAATTCGTACAGTAAATGTAGCGAGCTTAATTTTATATAAGTAGAACATGTCTGAGGTTAAGGTTACAACAATTAAGATGTTGGTTCTTAATCCAAAATGTAATTACACAAGAAGTGATAATCAATTAGGGCACCAAAGATAAGTTATTGAGTAAATAAAATAAACATGATTTTTATTTTGTTATCTTGAGCGTTTCACATGAAGTTTCCTATTATTAGGAAATCATTGGAGGTTCAGCATATTTATAGATTTATTACAATTATTCATCAATAGTATTTTGTCTTATCTTTTGTTTTAAACATAACAAAGTAATAAATTACATTAATGCACCAGTTATCAGGTATTCATTGTAAACTATTTCAATTTTATGCAATGATCGACTTTAGCTACCAATTTAATGTAGTTTAACGGAAGAATCCAATCTACATACAACTTGAGTTTGGGTGCTATCTTTTCTGCTTCTCTTTGTTCTATAAGTCTGATTTGAGTATTACTATATAGACTTAATTGGTATATACTATTATATATTGAATTATTCTGTGCATTAGTTATACAGCAGTCATTATTATTTTATATTTGCTGAAACCTACACAATATCTGTTGTTACAATGTTTTTGATACCTGTATGTAGGTGGTTGTTAATGTAAGTTTAGGAATATTCAATCACACCTAAGACAACTTTTCTAAAAAATCTTTGGATTTTACTTTGGATAATGTTTAATTACATTTTTATTGAATGATTCTAAAATGAGTAATCAAAAACAAAGCAATTGCAACAAATTTACTATCACCTTTCTTAGACTAATAGCTGATAAGAGGCTTGCTTTTGTATTAAAACTTTAAAACCTTGTAAAGTACCTTTTAATTTAAAACTATTGATATAGATGCTTGTAATGGCTCCGCCCTTAAAGGAAAATCAGAACCTTTTTATGATCAGTTTCTTGTCCATCTGTTACGGGAGTTGTTATAATTTACTTAACATATAAAATTTACATTTTTAAATATTTCTTAAAAAAATATATTATATAAAAAATAGTAGCCCAGCGGTATCAGGAACAGGATCGTTGTTATTATTATTGTTGTGTGATCATGGCAATGTTCAAATTTATTTGGTTTTTTTTTCTATAATGATAGTACATAATGTAATGAGGTAATTATCATTAAAGAGGTTGGAAAGTAAATTTTAATTGAATATCATTTCCCTTACCTAGTTAGTTAATGATCAACCATATTGGTCAAATACAAGGATGTATCAAATAAAATGTATTTAGGTTTTTTGGTGAATAGGCAGACTTATTACCACAAGGCATTCTCCAATTGATAGGCATGAAAATATAGTTAGATTCATAAGGCATAAAATATATGGATAGGAAAAATTACTAATAAATGAAATATAGGGAAAAAACACTAGGTGCCATCTAAATATTTAATTATTGAGAATTCCTATAGTAAATGAATTGGGCCCAAATTCATAAATAGAACAGGTATGAGGTTAAGGTTACAACTATTATGATGTTAGTTCTTAATTCAAAACGTAATTACACAAGAAATGATAATCTTAATACGGTATAAAAAAATTAAATAGATAGGAAACATTAAAAATAAAATAAACAAAAAAGGAGAAATAAAAACACTAGGTACAATGTAAATACTAGGGAAACCCTTTTTGAATTTGTAAGTAGGGAAAATGTATCTGTTGTGGTTTCATTGGATTATTCTATCCTAATTACCTAGGTTTTGGTATAGCAACCAGGCCTAAGTTCAGACCATTAATAGTCACTAGTGAATTGCGAAATATGCCTGTCTTATGGCACAATAGGCTGTCCATTGCGTGTCCTGTTTAGTACAGTCAACGGCAAGTCCATGGTAATATTTTGACCTTAACACACGGTGGAAATTGAATAAGAGGCCAACTTGTGGTGGTTTTGTTACCACTCACGTGAAATCACCTGGGTCAGTGGCTCCTTAGGGTCGGCATCTCTAAATATGAAAACATTCAATGATGCATCAAGGAGAAGCATCATCAAAAATTCGAAGCAGAAGTGGTCATACAGTACCTATTGAATTGGCACATCATGGTCGCCGGAATTTGATCGACGCGCGACGATATGCTGGTGATACATCCCTCGTAGTTCTAAAAAAGGCCATTTGTGCTAGGCCATTGACCTTATTGCAACACAGTCATAGTTGTTGCTATGTTCTATGTTTTTTCCATGCAGGTACATGATTTCCCCACTATTGACCTATGTAAGTAGGTACATATAACATAAGTTCATGATTTACATAAATTATTAAACAATTGACGTAAGTTTCCACTGTCTCCGGTTGAACTGCGAACTTTAGCAGCAATAAACCATTATAAAAATCGGGAGATGAACAACAATACTAATTATCTAAAATACAGATCGAGTAGCGAAACCTATAACTGTCGAAACGTGTGTGTACGAAAGGTACATCTCTGTGGAACCCTTCAGGAGACGATTGATGTTAATTTACCGATCAGCAGCGGCCGCGGATCCGCTCAACAGAAATGTTTTCAGGTATAAAACAATCAGTTCAGCCCAATGAGCTAATCAATAGGTGATTTAAAAAACATTTTTCCAAAAAACAAAACCGACTTTCAAAAAGCACAAAAAAAAGTTAAATTTCAGAAATCGGTGACTTTGTTTGTTTCATTAGTTTAGTTTTTTGCAAAAAAGTTTTTAATTTTACCCTTTTTATTTAGTTGTAGTACAACCACCACACAAATTGTTGTCATGAATCAATTTTACATTGTAACTAGTAGTGATTAAGGGATGATCATGTCGTCAACATAGGCCTAGAAGGAAAAATACGAATTAAAAAGCTAACTCAGAAACTACACAAGCAACGGTAATAAAATCTAGATGGGACCACCACGCGGGTGGTTCCTCTACCAAATGAAAAAAGAATTTCGTAAATCCGCCCGGTAATCATGAAGCAATAGGTGAACATACATGCCGGTGGAATACATTTTTTTTTTTTTTTTTTTTTTACCGATGGGAAATCATCAAGTAACCCCTCCCGCTCTGGGCTGAGCAGGATGGAGTGTCAGACTTTTACTGACTAAAACCCATCCATGTTCCTTCCTTTGCCCTTTGTGTTCCAGGGCCGCGGTATCTCTTTCGAACAGTCCCGCAACCCTGGGTGGAATACATAACCTCCTCTCAGCATCCTCGATTCTCAGCAGCTCTCATCCAGTTGCTACCAGCCACCCTGCGAAGATCGTCGCTCCACCGAGCCTGAGGGCGTCCCACCTTACGTTCACCGATTCACGGTCTCCACTCAAGAACACGTCTACCCCAACGGTCATCGGTTCTACGGCTAATATGGCCGGCCCATTGCCACTTCAGCTTACTTATTCTGTAAGCTCAGAGAGACTCCAAGCATAGCCTCTCCTGTCCTAATAGACTATCTGTTGCCTGCGGCTTCGCTCGCGTTTTGGTCGGAAATTATCTCACGGGCACGTTGTAAATATAGCCTATGGCACTCGGGGTTAATGTAGCATCTTATTAGTGAAAGAATTTTTCAAAATCTGTTCAGGAGATCCAGAGATTACCCCCTACAGCCTCACAAACTTTACCTCTTTATAATATTAGTATAGACAAGGAATAAAGCCGATTTAAAAAAATCCCAGGTGAATGGGAGCAACGGTATAGGGGCGGACGAATACGCTGGTAATGTGTTCCTTGGCTTCAAAAAAACTTTCCCATATACATTCTAAAATCGTCAAAACATCGTGACAGTAACTAAGAAAAACATTTCTACTGATTTATCAAAAACCAATTCCCAGTACTGGTGGCAAACATTAAATAACGTAATAATTTTGATTCACTATGCTTGTCTTCTTACATCTAGTAATAACAATGCCTATTACTTTCGGCCTAGGCAAAAAATTTGCTCGAAGCTCAATTTGGTCACGCTTCAGGGATCTGCGATGTGAACAAACTTCCACAGGACACTCAAGGTCAGTTTTTACGCGTGTTTAGGCTGCTGAAGCAGGCTTTCAAGTTCCAAGGTTTCAGCGATTTTCAAGAAGAAATCGTTTAGTTGGGGATCGTTTCTGGGAAATCCAGGTTAGATTTAAATTTGCAATCGAGTCGCAAAGTCGCGGTTTTCTATGCTGTCGCGGCTTTTTGTATAAGATACGACATATTGAGATGATTGACACTGCGTTTTCTGAAGTCCTTAAAGCGCTTATGCTCATAATTCAGAAAAATGGTCCAGATTGCGTAGTACCTAATGTTCGGCTTGTGTCCCTTTCAAGGAAGATATATATGACAACAGCTAGGGCAGTATTTGGTCCCTGACCTTTAACTTAACTCCCTAATTACTTCCAATTAAATTATGTTTTAGATTAGGAATATGAAAAGCCCATATGGCTCACAGAAGGTAAAGGTGTGGGTGGTTGGAACACTACACCGACTCACATATAAGGTTACGGCCACATGGCAGCCCATCTATACCAACCGCATATTAGGTAATGCAATTTGTTATAAATTATTACTAAATGACATCATATTGTCCGCAATTTATTTCAATTGTACTTTTTCCCGTATTTTTATCAAGGAATGCATTTCATGGCGAGTTATGGCATAATAAAATTATGATATGTTTTTGCGGTTACAAGATATGCTAGCTTGGCCGAAACTTTGCCAAAAGTTAGTAATAACATCAATGCTTTGTAACGTAACAACAACATGTCGCAGCGTTTGATTTTGAATAGCGCTTCTCGGTTCAGTCACAGCCATAATTTGAAAAAAAAAAAACAAACCACGAGAAAATTGCAATTTATGCAATTTTGCTGTTGTCATGAAAATACCTGCGCCATTTAAGTTCAGACTAGGCACAGTGCCACTCAAAAGATAATCGCACAACATTATAATTTAATTTACCTCCGCGCGGAAAAATGTTTATCTTATTACTCGACGGAAATTCTAGCCTGCAATTTAGCCAGCAGATTGCAAGTTCCTCCATGACAATTTATGATAGCCGTTAGACAATTTTCTTCCGTATTAGTGGAATAAGGAACGCCTGCGATCGTAATCGCCTTGCCTAATTAAATCCGTTTGGAACGTAAGCCATTGTAGAAGTACTCAGTGCTGCAAATTAAAGAGTTTTTGCTATCTTAGTCACTGTAATTTACTATTTTTTATTCTGCTAAGAACCATTAATTGATAGTGCCGATAATGGTTGTCTTTCTGCTCACAGCAGCATAAGGTATGCTATTAAATGCTCATAAAGTCTGTAGCATCGTCTGAAGTTTTTCTCTTGTAAGCCTTGATATATTTTTGCTTACTCTCTAAGTGTAACTAATAATAAATGTTCAGTAGCCCAAAAAAACAGCTATTAAGTGCTGTACCAATCAAAAGTCAATACTCTAAACTTATTGTCTTTTTGATAGCTACCGCCTAATACAACGTAATGACAATGATTCGTTCAAAATTTCAAATCTGACCATAATGATAGGTTGTCGGCTGAACTGACACCGACGCTTTATTTTGTTATTTTCTGCTGACCAGCAGTAATTGAAACTGGGCCTAACGGTGCTACCTGTATTATTTGGACTAACATTGATCAAATCTAGAGCAAAAAATCGATTGGAGCCCTACGAGTGCTGAGTTTTAAAGCTCGGCTCATTTCAGTAAACACTGCGAGGTAATATGCCGATTTTTTTGCAATTCAATTAAGGCTGCACTGCTAGAATACCTATAGCTGCGATAAAATCTTCGCTGTCTATCTCGCACGTAATGAATGCGCTCATAAACGAAAGAGATACCACTAGAGTTATACGATGTTAGTCTAGACTTTGATCACTTTGAATCCATTAAGCCGTATCCGTGTTGTCTGAACTACCAAAAATTTAATGCTATCATGGAAACCTCTGGATTTTGGTACGGCAAATTGCCATCAACTGCGTTCAAATAATTTATTTCTTCGACTTTTAATTAGTTTTCGTAAGAAACAGTTTAGAAAATCATCGTCATCATCGTCGTTGGTGTCTGCAATACAATAAACTTTTTATAACTTATCTAAAAGCCCAGCAGCTACTGTACCGGCTAATTATCAGCTTCACAGTGAGCTAATTAGCTACCAAGGTTAACGGCCCTTCGTAACTTCTCACGTAATTAAAACTCTTTCTTGTTTCCCTCACGTAATTAAAACTCTTTCTTGTTTCCTAGCAAAATTAAAAATGCGACTAAATCATGGCACCATGAACAATGGTGGTTTATTTATAATTCATAATGCTTCGCGCTTGGCTGCCTGGACGCTATTGTAAATGTATGAACAGGAGAAAGTTTACAAGTCATTGTTTGCTCGCCTAGACAAAATGTAAATTAAGGGTATAGAAGTCTTTAATTAGCGTGTAATTGATGTAAGGCCTAAAGGGTCCTTTGCTTTCATAAAAGCACGTGGTCCGACTCCGACCCCTCGGTGTTCGACACGTGTTAATGGTCGTGTAAAACCGATACGAGTATAGAATTCGTTTCGCCTCGTCCTTCTTAAGGTGGAAGCGCAAGGGTAGTCCGCGAAATTTAAATTTATTGTAATTTACAGGCCAGTGTCAGGTTGTATGTTGAAGAAAATATTAATCGCGCCAATAACACGTGTGGAGTTACAGAATTATAATCATTCAAATTATCAATACAACCCTCCAAGTTCATTTAACCGTTAAATTATTATTATTCATTTAGCAGTTAAATGAACTATGAGGGTTATTAGCTAGCTATTAGGGGTTTTCATATTTTCCTCAACATACAACCTGAAACTGAACTGTAAATTGCAATAAACGTAAGAAAATTTTAATTTCGCGGGCTACCCTTGCGCTTCCACCTTAAGGACGAGATTGGTCACTCATGCGCATCCTGCACGTGCTAGTTACGGGATACGGAACTTACGACCGCAATGCACGTGGGTCTATTGTTTTAGATTTTATCTCGCTTTTTGTAATGGTTTTCCCATGGGTATTAGGATTTATGGAAACAAACAAAGGACTATATTGATCTATTTGGATGGCTATCCGGAATCGGAAACCATTTTATTTGATCCAAAGTAATGGTAAGGTTTTTCTGCCACAGTCAGTATTGTTTTTAGTAAAGATGGGTTTAACTTCGATTAAAAGTTAGTGAACTTCAGTTTAAAAGCAAAGTTAATTAAATCAACTTCATTCATTCCAGTTCCAAAGCAGGCTTCTTGTGTATTCTTGCACTTAAGAACTTTTCCATATTTCATCCTAATTAAAACTTTTAGCCTTTCCATGTTTAATATCAATGTGCTATATGAAATGATTATGGAATAAATGAGTCTAGGGTTTGGTACATCGAGCGTAAAGTTTACGTGTGAGGACTGGTCCTAGGGCTGTCCCTTAGGGCTTGAACATAAGGTGATTAACCTTTCATTAGTAACACTAAAGAATTTTGCCCTCCGTCATGCCAAATGCCAAGTCTTTGACTCACCAATTCACCATAAGGTAATCGTGCAATGTCGTCCTATCTTGGTTTTTGTTGATTTTTGTTTGTAACTTCGCCTTTTCACTTCCCATCATGGGCACTATCTGTAGCAGGTCCTTATTTGGTCTGAGTAACAAAAAGGTGTCTTCGCCATCTTTCTTTGGTCTATTGAGGGAACTAGGATGTGCGGTACTAGTCATTGATGAGTCACTTTGTGCACTTTAGCGGTCTTTAAACTCAAAATTTACATGAGATTTATGCGTCTAGCTTAATGCCCACGCATTTATATTTAATATTTTACTTAGATCATGCGCGTCATGTTACCTGAATATAATATTTTAATATCTATGGGCGGTAAGCTTACAGGACGTTAGCTTTTCCGGCACACTTCGACAGCCGGTCACAGGACAGCCGTATGTATATACCGCTGTCAGCTTTAGTTATTTATAAAATGTTGATGAAACCCACTTCATGAATTCCCTTGGATTCAATTGAATGCCGCTGAAACTACTTAAGCCAGGAGATAGGGTGTTTAATAATAGTACACAAGAGATATAAAAGCTAAAGTTAGCAGCCCTAATCCTATCGCGTGCCTGAGCAATGAGAGGTACAGGGCGTTCACACTCAGGCGTATGATAGTTCATTACCATGCATTAGTTAGGGCATTAAAATCACTCGGGCAAGACCATTACGCAATTCTTGCTCGCCCATCACCGAGATTACCAACTGGGAAAGTTTTTTAGTGAAGAAAAACACAAGAAATTATTCGGATTTGATGCATTTTTTGTTTGTCTGGCTGCGATTATGATAATCTGTCCTATGACCCTCCCATGTCGTACTTAATGCAAGAGGGCTCTTGTTTGTTTTAATTGGTAGAATGCAAACCACAGCATAATTGTTTATTACTGAATGAAACATTCCTTTAAAATGTTGTATGCAAACATCATTATCTTGGTAAACCCCTCTAATTATACCCTACAAGCTTTTGCCCGCGGCTTCGCTTGCGTTAATTTAGAATTTGACAATAAATTCGGGTTGTACTCTGCTTGTGATAATATAATTCAATCATGATTCGAAAGACACGCGATCATCTATTATCATAAGAACGTTATTGTTGTTTTCCTCGGGAACAGTACTTTTTTTCGGGATGAAAGGTATCCTATGTCCGTTTCCGTACACCTGACAACGTATATGCAAAATTTCAGGATGATCGGTTCAGCGGCGTGAAAAGGTTACGAAACAAATGAACAAAGTTACTTTTGCATTTACACACATCAAAAGTGTCTAGGGATCAAGCATTTTTATGTGGATTTCTTGAGATTGAGATGTGGCTTTGTAATAAATTTATGATTTTATAAATTTATATGGATCCTTTTTGGTGCATTTCATAATTTGAATCAGGAACTGTGAATCAAATTCGAGTAAAAGATGAAAATCAGCTGTCAATATTTTCCCTATAAAAACATACAACGCATTGAAGACATTATTAGTGCTACTGTTTCCCTACTACTGATCAAAACCAACGTTATTATGGAGCGGCGACGTCATTTAAGCAGGGAAGAAATGCTCAGAGCCGTGGGAATGATAGAAGCTGGTTCCCGGCAACGTACTGTGGCTTTAGCTCTGAATACAAGTCAGAGTGTTATCAGTCGACTTTGGACACGTTACCGAAGCACTGGTACCGTGGCTGAGCGCCATGGAGGACGGTATCGCTGCACCACACGGAGACAAGACCGATACATTCAAATCTTAACTCGAAGAGCTCCAACAATAACCGCCATGATGTTAGCCGTGAGGCTTCATCACTCTTCAGGGAACTTAATTAGCGACCAAACAGTCAGAAACCGCTTGCATGAAGTGAACCTTCATTCCCGAAGACCGCTACGGGTACCACCTATAGCAATGCACAATCGTAGGATACGATATCAATGGGCTCTTGAACACAGAAATTGGGCAGAAGAACAATGGCGTTTCGTGTGCTTTTCTGATGAGTCTCGTTTTGGTATGAGACCGGATACAAGACGTATACGACACTGGAGAACCCCTGGACGCCAACAGCGATTAAAATCCTGCCAGGAAGTCCATCCTTATAGTGGTGGAACCATCATGGTATGGGCGGGTATTTGGATCGGCGGAAGAACTGAGTTGATTTGGATCAGAGGCAACCTCAACGCTCAAATTTATGCTGAGACGATTGTATCAGACGTCATCGTTCCTCTACAAGTGCAAATCGGTCCCTTATTTCAGTTAATGCATGATAATGCACGACCGCACACCGCAAGAGTTGTAAGACAGACTCTCGCCGCAGCTAACATCAATGTCCTGCCCTGGCCTGCTCAGTCGCCAGACTTGAATCCGATTGAGCATGCATGGGATATGCTACAGAGAAGAGCTCTGCCGAATATGGAGGGTATCCAGTCGCAAGAAGACCTTTTTTTGTTGTTGCAACGAACATGGGCGGCCATTCCACAGCGTGATTTGGATGAACTCATTTTGAGTATGCCAAACCGATGTTCTTGTGTTGTTAGTGTTCGCGGTAGAAACACGGATTATTAATTGTTTAAGTTACCCAATAAAATTTTAAAGAAAACTGTTATTTCAGTCTTTTTTTCGAACTTTTGTGTTAGTGGTTCAAATGTCAAAAATCCCTTTATTAGGAAAATGGCAAATTTCTTTATTAATGCAAAGGTGACTTGGTTTATCGTTACTGTGACAAACGAAAACACTTTATTTGATGAATCCTTAAAGAAAATTTTAATTAATATCAATCAGGAGAAAAGTTATTGCAAAAATATATGTTGATCCCTAGACACTTTTGATGTGTGTATAATATTAGTAAGGAAGTTAAGAATATGATGTCTCGCCAGCTTTCGCTTGAATAATTCCGCACAGATTTTTCCGTTCTACCGCTGAAGCTCGGAGCACCAAGAATAAAGGACGATGCCCTTATCTATAAATAAGGCTAGTTCCTGATGATCTCATCCGGAACGGATTATGTCGGCACGGATATTTTTGCCTACTGTTGCGAATAGCGCGCTCTCAGCCGTGTCGGAGGCTTCGTTTGGGCCATTGGAACGCTTTTAATCAGCGCCAGCGTCACGCTTGTAAATAATCGTATGATAGTGTATCATTGGATAGCTCAGTTTTGATTTGGTCGAAATTGCTTGCCTTTTAAAGCAGGGAAATTAATGAAGAGTTACTGGGCGTGAAACGTTTTTAGCGTGGCAATGATGTGTTTGGTGGTGCAAGTGAGTTAGCTTTGCAGTTCACCGCACCAATCTGATTGAAGATAGCTTGAATAATTGCACAATTAAAGAGGTATTGGAAATGCATTACGCTCGGTGATGGAGTGATTCACAGTATGTTCTTTATGACTATACGGGGGTAGTGCCCATACAACTTGTTGTAAACGTTTATTCGCCTTAAACACCCACGGGCTAGAAGCGGAATTGTTTCTTTGCTTTGTTCTGGACTTGTAGGTACCCTAAGCTTTTATGAAATTTATATTTATTATGTTGGACAAAAACCATTCTTCAGTAGTCCTGTTTTCTGTTCGCTGTCGCTTTTTAAGTTTTAAATTCAAATTAGCAGTTGGCCAGACGGATGTAGCAACATTATCCCGCCATTAGCATGGTAATTAAGGGCCCATTATACCAATCACAGGAATCCCGGGTCAGAGGCCATTGGAGTCAATTATAGGCAGTTCATTTTCCGTTCTGAACCGAAGGTAAAAGCTACTTAAGAATTTTTTGAAATTTGTTTAGCACGTTTTCAAGTATTGTGTTGGTAATTGCTCAATGGTTATTAGAGCATACCTACTAGAAGTGGTATCTACTTTGTATTCATATTGCGTTTCTTTGTTAGACTTGAGGCTTTAGTAATACTATTTTAAGGTTTGTTTTCGTTGATGATGTTTCTTGCCGACCATGCTTTCACAATGATGTGAATGTCGCTTTTCTTTATCTTCTCTCTCAGCGCTGTGTAGTGGCAGGTCATTACTATCTCTATTTCTTTAATATTAAGTATGTCTCTTCCGATACCTGTTTATTTTTATTCAAGGTGATTTGAAGTATCATTTTAGGCACATTCGATTAATTAGGTAAAAAAACTTAATTACTTTTTTATCTATTTGCACTTATTGCACAAAAGATAACTGAAGCAAACGAAAAAAATATGCCTGACCTCTAGTTACTTTATTTACGTTTTAAAAGTGCGATATTATTCCCGAAATTATCACAAGTTTCCTTATCAGGTTCAGAACTGTAATAAAATGCACTTTAAACCGATAGCTTTTACAACCTCTGATGGCGATAAATTCTTCATAAGATGCTTTGTATGCACACACATGTGCCTCGCGACGGTCCGTCTCTTTGAACTGTCGTAAAGTAGATATTCAAAGTCTTCGTGTAGATGAAAGGCACAGAATTATTCCTTAATGTAACAAATGATGGACCTATTTTATTTACAGATAAGATTTTCATTTAAAATTCCTCGTTGAGTCACTGATTCCTGTGCTCAAATGAGAGGCGTATGCGTCAGCATCATCCACCGCAAAAGGACATAATTTTTGGTCTCTAGGGATCCCTGTTTATCAAAAGAATTTCCCAGATTTCCGCATTAAGGCACCTTAACCTTATTGCGGAAATCGGCGTTTCTGAAGGCCTTGATATCATCTAAATTGCAGGTTCATATCGTAGTCGCGCGACTAAAACGCATGTGTATGCACCTCCTAACAAAATAAACTGCCCCACTAACATTGGGAACAAATTACTTGACTTTTGATAAGACTCTTTATCTACAATTGCTATGTGCATGAAATTGCGTATTGGCACCCGAACTGGGCTTATTTTTAGCGTCGTCGATATTGTTGCTATTCGAATAATTAATCCTTGCAATGTTATCTTCACGATCTTTCGTAACCTCAGCAGGATCTTGTCTTAAAGACAATGTTAAGTTGTGCAATCAGTCCTTGTCGTCTCCCCTCCTTAACTAATATGTTTTAGGTTGACTAAACAGTACTGAATGATGAATCACACAAGTATATTTTATTCGGATTATTCATATTCTCCACAAAATGTATGCTAAATACTTCATTGTTACATGCAGCAATAGGTATTTAAAAGCTTACTGTCATTCAGAAAATATGTCCCTTCTTTAAAAGGCGGTGCCGTCTCAGAAACGTGAAAAAGTCTAATCAAGATAATCAAATTCCGCAAATTTTAAGTTTTCACGCAAACTTTAATCAAGCGCCAGATCCAAAAAAGTTGATAGCAAATAATTGCACATGACGCGATGGAGATCATTCTTGCACCTGTGTAAACTTTACACATTCCTGTCACTTTTGGGTGGGCGAATGCATATTTGCAAATTTTTAACCAACAAATTAACACTTTCGGCCACATCAAGTAACATACAGTGCCAAATTTATCGTAAATCTTGGACGCCTGCACTGAAATGAATAAATAAATCTTGATTCATCATTTCGTGTTTTGATATTGCTATGCTTTTAGCTTATCTTTAATGTTTAGTAATGATTTATGGATGAATCCAGACTAATGAAATGTCATTTTTATTGCATTGTCGTGTAGTGAAGTCGGTAAAATATTGTCTAATATTGTGACTGCAGAATTTTTATGTCCAGTTTAATAGGAGATTGACATTTTAGACAGGTCCATAGGCAAGGTGCATGACATGCGCAAGTTTTGCACACCTACATCAATAATTTAGTAATGACCAGCCTTCAACTTACGATCAGCTGAATTGATGATATCATCTCGAATTGCTATTAATATTTGTTTTGCTGCATAAATTTCGCGATTTGACGTGATTTTACTACAATCGTGTAATTTTTGTGTTCTATATCTGTATTTGGTTACTAAAATAGATCAGATTTTTTTTTATTGAATGTATTTCGAGTCAGCTGGCCGTGATTCAGAATTCGTGACCGTATGCCATAGTTGGACTTTCAGTATTCCAAATGTATTAGTTGTTCTCAGAAGTTCATTGTACCGATCAGCTGAGTCAACTACCTTTGATTTTTCCCTTTGCATGTTAAGGTCAATAATATGGCGACAAAGTAACAAAAGTGTCCAATATTTTGGCTTGAAATCACGTGTAGTAAGGAATAAATGGACATTTGTTAAATGTTTATTTTATTTTACCAGAAACGAATTTTATTTCCTCCGAATCGACAAATTGCTTGTTGTCATTCCAAATTTTCGATCGTGCATCTCTCTTTTATCGGTTTCGTCACAAATGATATCATCTGTTTGCACCTCTGTTGAATAACCAATTGTGGTTTCATTTGTATTGACGACAATCTTAAAAATATCCTTTTTTGTCTACTCCGACAAGTCTAGACATGTTGAATACCCTCCCCGCTGTCAGAGATCAGCTGTGATGCTGTGTTAGGTATCTGCTAAGACGACAAATACACATTGTCCAACATTCATCATTCACGTCATCAACACGAGGATTTAGTCAAGTTTTTTTGGGCTATATTTTTATAGCCTTGTTCGGCGGTGCCTAACCCTATCACGGAATTAGATGCAAGTTTTTAGACGATGATTCAATAAAATATTGATTGATGCATGTTTTGATTTCTACTGTCAATGTATCCTTAATTTATGCATGATAATTGCTCACATGATATGATTTTACACAATCAAATAATCGGCTAGCAACGGACGTAGGGGATTTAGTAATTATTTATTCATGATTGGATTTGTGCATCTTTACTCTGGTTAGCAAAATAGCAATGTTTACAGAGGCCCGTCCGTGCCGAGTAACTGTAGGTTCGATGATTTCTATAGGCAACAGTTGGACAAGTACAATTTGAAAGTAGGTTGGAGAAACGAAGCCGGCTTAGGAAACGCACTGAAGCGTATATACAGCGCACCACTGTAACAGCACGTTGTGTAATACAACACCACAATTCCCTAACAAAAACCATGTATTCTGAAATAGTGAGTGCGTGAATGTGCACTGTGTTTAGCTTAGCGGTACTCAAATGAAGGCTCGGTTCCTGACGACATTCTAAATCTCGCGTTGTTTCACCGTCTTTGAACAACTGAGCAGTTACTACAAAAGTAAACACTGCCTGTTACATTGTTTGCACACTTATGCCAATAGTTATGGCCTCATTGAGGTGCCTGCTACCAGCCGAGCTTACATTGAGCCGAGAAATATACAGCGTGCTACAAAAAACAAGTTGAACAGTAGCTCTAATAATATAATAAGTAACTAACATTTGAGGTGTGATGACTGGATAATCGGCCGTGGTTTCCACTGACACATGGTAACTAATAACAAATGATTCTCTGTACAAATATTGTCAGCAGCTGGTATTTTTTTCTTCTCTTTATTCATCGAAGTTGAATTATTATTGCGAGATTCCGCACACGTACGTACATAAGCGATTGTATTAGACCGAGTTGGATGTCCATCTATTTTCTAACATTGTCACATGGCATTATTTAAAGCTTAAAACCGGATGATTAATGTCCTAGACATTAGCATGCATTGTTGTTTCTCTGTATGTAATTGTTACAGTTTTTTGTATTGTCTCTGCTCTTGACACCTGAGCTGGAGCATAAATCAGTTGTCAAAGTGTTGAATTTAGGCCGATGGCATACAATGCCTGGTGATCAATTGACGTCTTCGAGGTTTGTCTGTCTGACATCATCATCCATGGCTAAAGTCTGATGATCTTTGACATGTTTGAGCTCGATCATGTCTAGATTATACGGAGGT
The DNA here is from genome assembly GCA_947578425.1 of Eugnorisma glareosa. Taxonomy (NCBI): domain Eukaryota; kingdom Metazoa; phylum Arthropoda; class Insecta; order Lepidoptera; family Noctuidae; genus Eugnorisma; species Eugnorisma glareosa. The sequence continues at coordinate 19,548,004 of OX387959.1, forward strand.
GTATTAGAATTTAATACCTGCCAATGCGGTCGTATATTTTTTGCAGCTAAAAATATTGATTTTTCGAGATCATTATAATCGCTGTTAGTAATGAAATGCTCAGCAAAAACGTCAACATATTCTATTGGTATTAGGTAAAAATTGGGCAAAAAATCTTTTGCATGCAAAAAGCAGAATCGCTCACGACCCCAGCTATGTGTTAAGTAATGAACCACGTTTTTGGTTCAATGCACTCACGAATCTTTATTTTACTGAATATCAAATGCCATGATTATCAATTCATTTGTATTTAAACTCATTATTTGCATCGTGTGCACGATTTCCTTGGACTAAATAAGTATCTAGAATGATTGGCTCTATAATTTTATGGTTGTAGCTTGCTTAATGCATTACGAATGCAGGATCCTATTTATTAATATGTTGTATCTGTAGCCCACATACAATTTGAAACAGTATATGTGGGTGGGTGCTACTCTATCCGAGCCATTTCATTGGTTCAGGCAGACAATTGCGTGCAGTTCAACGGCCCGCAATTGGGTTCACAACTAATTTTCCGTTTTCCACCATTCTGAGTTGCGTCAGGCCGTCAGGTGCCGACAGTATCGAACTACCGACTATAACTTCACGGACATAGCAGAGAGAACGGTCGTCGGCACCATTTTCTGTGCACAAGTCGCAACGTGTATTTATTTTAAGGAAACTCTTGATATTTTATTCTATGCTATGAACTCATTTGTTGAGCTGGCGAAATTACGCACAATCTTGAAATTCAAATTGAATCCAAAGGCAACCATACCGAATTGTGAACTTCATGCCTACTATGTCATAGTGTGTAGTTTGGCTACATTTTCGCTAATTGATGTCATCTGTCAAACAATTTTGCAATTTACTTCCATATCCTGGAACTCATCTCCGAACTATTGGTACCGTAGTACCTCGTCACAGAAATGTGAATCAACCGTCTCAGAATATTTTTTCAATGCATTAAGTGCGTCTGGCATAATATAGTTAAACAATTGTTGGCCGGGTCACCCGATAAAGAAGAAAAAGCCGATAACCGGTGCATTGAGAAAGTACAACACCGCTACTGTGCGATAAGTTTTCAATAGAACTGCGTTGTTTGTGGCCCTAATAGCTGATAAAATTTCTAAGGTTAAGGAACTTGTCTCTATCTGGTTGTGAAAGTGCATCGACGCGGCGCAGGCACAGATGCATAGAACTGCTTGCGATGCGCTCGCTGCGCTGGGTCCCGTTATTGACCTGACTCTACTAGGTACTAGAGCCAAGTACTTGCTTATATACGCGACGAGTCTAGAATTCTCCCAAGGAATATATAGCGGCGTTCTCAAGGTGGAGCCAATTGCATTAAAATTTGCAAAACAATCTCTTTCTATGAAATAGGATATTGCTGCAGTTATTTAGTGTTCCGTTAGAAACGTATATAGCACAGCAATTGTAGGTTATTGGCGAATGAGTAAACTGTAAGCTATTTCCCATTTATTTGTACACTTCAACAGGTATGACTTTGTAGGTATTGCTAGTTACGCAATGTTCTCATAATGACGTAAACACTTGAACATTATTCATAGGAAACGTGCCATGCGGTTTTTTCCTTTACTTCTAACTTGTTTTTGTTCATTGGTTAGCACTTTTTCTTTAAAGAAAAAGTTGATTTACTAAATGCTGCTAACATATTTCTAAAGCACGTGCCAATTATGTCGAAGGATTTTAAATTAGTGCACCAGTAGTTTTTATCGCTAACCTGTCAGAATTTTAAACAGGTTGTCTCTTTGGCTACTGTGCAAATGAATTTATTTGACGCCATTAGCTTCAACTTGGGCTATTCTATCTTCTTTTTCTGTGATCGATAGAAGATCTTCATCATTTTTTTCGTTTAAATTGTGTCCATTAGCTTTCTCTCCAAATCATCGGCCTTCACAATCTAACTAGGCACGTAGGCTTACTTGTATGCTATCGGTTATCGCAGAATCTAGGCCGTGTTATCGACTTCTGTAGCTGCACCTGCCACTACTTGCCTACAGTAACACTCCTGACGTAATTAGTCGTTAGTTACGGGTTGTAGACTGATGTGGAACGAATCTCAATCATTTGTTAACCAAATAGGTTTGGGCTGGCAGCTCTCGGTATAGCGAGCTGTGTGCGGGAGGTGCTGGGCTGGCTGGGGGGTGGGGGCTGGCTTTCTCTGAGAATTTTTCTTTTACCGATGAAAAATTCAGCGTAGATGTCAATTATAAATACCAAAATGTGTTTCCTTGTTGTGTTAGTATTACCGGTTTGGTACCATTCAATGACTCATCATCAATCATCACAAACAGATTTTAAGTAGCACGTTGTTTAGTAAAGTTATAATAAGTTGTAGGCACATTTTCTATGATAGGTATTCTCTTTACCACGTCACTTCGCTTATTGTTGCTATTTTGATTCTCTATAAATCTGACTCAAGTGTAGGCGCGTCAAAGCCCACTGTCACATACCTAGATAAGTTAACATTGTACCAGTTTTTTGTATCAGGATTTTTTTTCAACCTGCTGCCGTCTCCCGATAACATACATTCTGGAGGGTATGACACACTTTTAGTGATTATCGATATTGATAACCACTATCTGGGCGAGGCACCAGTTTTCTACGATTTGACTTTTAGGTTTTATTGAAAATTCTTCAAACCAGGCATTTCTATCGTTATCACTAGTTCGAACATTGGTGCATTAACCGGTAATGGACTCTTTATCACTCAATTTTGTGTACAAAACACAAAATTCTCAACAATTTACTTACAGATAATATTTACTAGAACAATTCTATTGAGTCGTGGTTACGACCAGAAATTGGGGCCAATTTGTGTCCGTACTCCGTGTCCAGGGCAATTGGATGTGGGTAGACACCACGTAGGTGGAGGCCTTGCAAAAGACTGTTACGCTTAGACAATTAGTTCTATTCTCACCTCGGCAAAATAGACTCTATACCTTTAATAATTCAGCATGGATTCGCGTCCTGGACGGATGTTGACAAATTTGGCGAGGTTCCGAATTAATTACGTCTGTGCCGATGGTCTGTCACGTAGCTAACCAAATATAGTTGCAGGTATAACGTCTTCCACCTTGTATGGAGGTGCCCCAGGAAGGAAGAGGTGTGAGTGAACCCGCGCGTGAGTGAGCTACAGGGAACAATCGATGTTTTTATTCATTACGTTACTATTGAAATGCAATTTGGGAACGTGCTTCCGACGGGCGTTAGTTATTTGGGAAGTGCATCGACCAGGCTTCGCAAATGTTCTTTAGACGTCAATCAAAGTTATTTGTAGCCAGACGTTTGAACGATAAAAAGAAGTGTATAGGTAGAATTTTAAATCGATGATTTAAATGCAGTCTGTATAAAATATTTTGACTATAAAAAGCTAGACGTAGCCGTCGTAATTTGTGTCCTAATGCCATATCGTAAATGTACTAATAATTACAATCGGTATCAAAATCGATTTTTATTAATTCGATATGTTATAATTTGTCAATAAAATGTTAAATATATTGTTTATTAACTTTTTTATTTAATTTTCTTCCAATATAAAGTCTCACAATATTGCCAATACAGGAATTTATGGTAATATTATGCAGTTTTTATCTAAAAACATTCACAATTATGTATTTTTAAAACTTGTTTAATAACATGCAGGCGTTATAATTGTAGTTATTTAGTAGTTCCAAGGATCACCATGAATCATTGTCGTCAAGTGCATTATATTTCTGTCATGTGAATCACCGTCCACATAAAAGACTAAGTAGTGGTAGGTAGGGAGTGCAAATTGTATTTTTGGCGATATCCCCCAGGTCGTTTCTGAATTGTCAGTCAAACTCCGCCATATGTTTTTTTTTATGGTATAATTAAAGGTAATTTGGTCATTAGCGATGTTAGAAATAGCTGTCAAAAAAATATAATATTTTTAATATCTGTTTCATTTCTTAAAATAAAAGATTTATTACTCAGCTACCTTAATTCATTTGAATGTTTTTTGAGTGATATGACTAGACTTGAAGTCAGGTCGTTGATTGATTTATTTTTTTGTTTCGAATATTACTATTTTTTACACAAATAGATAGAACTTGCAGTATCAACTTTCTTAAAGTTTAATTTATTTCGCGTCTAGAGTTGAAAGCTTTGATTTTTTTCCTGACACCAGACGTGACTAAATTAGTATTATTTTAAAACTTTACAAGCAGCAAAAACATGCTTGTTCGGTTTCTGTATAATTAATCAAAAGATTGTTCAACATTATAATTAATTTGCACGATGTGCTGTGTTTTTGAAATATTGTCAATTTTACTAACAACTTGGAAGAGGAACTTTTTTTCTGCGCGTGAGTCACGTGGCACGTGCGCCTGCGCATATAGCCAGGACAGCACAGGATATCGTCTGTGGCGACGAAATGTAAATTATACAGTGGTGACTGTATAATTGCTAAATTAAATGCTTTAAATATTCCGTTTATAGTTTTGCATGATTTATTTACTTGTTTAGATTTTAATGGCGTCTTTGAACTTTTCTTCCATGTTTTTGATTGTTTTAAATAGAGTCAATTTCTTTTTGCTAGATGTTTAATGCTTTAGCGATGACGCAATTAACATAAAAATGCAATAAAATAGTTAGTTAATTATGTTAATTTATGTTTTTTTTTATATATATAACCTGGCGCCTTGTAAGCCTCGAAAGGTATGAGAAAAGTGTATAATAGTACATCCACATTTCGCTAGTTATGTGTCGTAGCTCGGTGTAGTAGAGGGTGACCCTATTGTCATCAACCGGGCAAAATAAATATAGGTATGAATGTATTTACCAAGTATAGCTTTATTAGAAGCATAAACATAGATCAATCGCAATATCACAAATAAATACTGAAAATAGCTCCTGTATGACCTCAGTCCAAATGTAGTATTTTGTTGGTTTTCCCTATTAGGCACTTACAGGTACTTAGTCATCTAAATAGGTTTATTTTTGAACTCATAGGATTTATCTTTGTGTTATTGTCATAACATTGCCTCGTTTTGAAAATTATAACAATTTGTTTTGTTATGTAAAATTATTGATAAGTTAACAGCAAATAATAATATGTACTAAAGTGCTTAAAATTAGTTTAGTAATGCTGGTTTATTTAATTAAAATTAGTTTTAAAATGTTTAACAGGATAGATTGTGCAATAAATCGGAGTCACAAGTAATTTAATTTATGTATTTAATATTTAAGTATGGTTAAAGCTGAAAGGTGCGTTATATGTATACATATTTTTTATAACGCAACGACTGCTGAGGCTGAGGTCGATTCCCGGGTCGGGCAAATTGTCTTTGCGCTTTTCCATCGGGAATTTCTTAATAGCAGCCACCGAGTCTGGATTTGTGACTGGTTGATGGCAATAGGCTCGCCCCCTATAACATGGGACTTAAACATAACCGGCGAAATGATGGTTTACACGTCTGCCTAACTCTTGGGGTTTACAGTCGTGATGTTCTATCTAACTTCATTTTTGCAATTTTTATTGGACTCGTAAACTCACCTAAAAGTATTTTCATTTTTTTTCAGCAATACACAGAGGGACAGAAAACCAGCCTACAAAGAAAGCCAGAGGAGATGGCGCTGGCGACAACGGCACAGGGGCACGGGACCAGCACGCCTACAACTGCCTCCTTCAGAACGAACTCCTTGGTGCCCAGATAGAGGAGGTCAGAGGTCCCTCAGCATCATGTGCAGAGGGAACCAAAGCCAGCTTAGGGACGGCCCAGACCCCAAAGTCATCGCAAGCGTATCTGCCTGTCTACAGATTTAATGCGCAAAGTCACAATGCTGTGGTAAGTTTTTTTTCTGTTACTAGGCTAAGCGAAATGCTTCAGGATCTTGCTGCTGTATGCAGATGATTCTCTTCTTACGTAAAATTTGTCATCATCTGCCTAGCCTTTTCCCAACTATACTAGGGTTACGTACCAGTATTTTACATGGAGCGACTGCCTATCTGATCTCTACATCCCAGTTGGTAATACGAAACCCTTTGGTAAGACTGGTTGTCAGACTTTCGGGCCACTGCCTACCTGTAACGACTGACAAAGATCTACAAATGACAGCCGGGACCAACGGCTTAACGTGCTTTCCGAGGTATGGAGGAAACTCGGTATGTAATGGATCACCCATCCACGGACTAACCTAAAGCTGCTATTATTGAGCCACGAGGTCAATTATCTTATTTTATTTCACCTGTAACCTAATCATTCCGGGCCAAGTCTCCCAGGGCTTCTAACAACACTTGTTCTTTTTAATTTTCTCATGTTTTGGCACTAAGCATAAGCCTGTAATGTTCCCACTGTTGGGATACACGGCCTCCTCTCTAGAAAGGGAATTGGCTATAATCCACCACGCGGGCTCAGTGCGGGTTGCTAGACGTCACATATCTTCGAATTTATGGTTCTAGGACATGCCGGTTTCCTCACGATGTTTTCCTTCACCGTTTTTGAGAGCTGTGGTGATGGAATAAATTACACAAAAGTAATGCGCCTGCCTAGGTTCGAACCCACGACTTACTGTGCGTTAGTTGGGGCCGCCACTACTGGGCCACCGCTGCTCTCACTCGCTGCTTTGGCACTAAGACTTATTCTAAACCCTAAGGCCTTCCAAGGAGTCCTGCGATACCCAACCGTGTCAGGGCTTGTGTAGCCTTTTACCAAGTCGTATTTTATTGCACCTAGTTCCATATTATTTGGCCTAATAACCCCATAACAGTCATCCGTCTCACATTTCTTCCAAGACATTTTAAGGTCCATCCTGTCATGCTGATAATGCGTTTGTTTTAAAGAGAGATAGCGATAATAGTTGGACACAAGCAAGGCATATTATCTATCTACATAAGGTAGTACTAGCGCTCACCTTGTGCCAAATAGAGTGTGTTGACGTATTTTAATGCTGATTCTAGTACATTCTGGGCTCGTTTCGATACGAGGAATTCGCTTAACAGCTGGTCACGTGTGTCACAGTGAAATAGCTTTTTCTGTACACAGAAAAGATGTCATTATTGAGTAAGATTCTCATGGAAACATCAATCTTGGGCCTGGTATTCTATTGTTTCAAATAAATTGCCTACAGTCGATTTGGAGAGAAGCCAAAACGCAAGTAAAGGGTTATTGACTGAACTAAATCTCAGTTCTAAATTATCTGAAACTGTAAAGTTATCATACTTATCATATCTCAGCTTCTTCGACGCGATTTATATCTAGATCTTGCTAGTCTAGACTTCCTCGTATGAAAGGGACTCATGCTGTTTTCGATAAATAAAGGTTGATTGTACGACCAACTGTTGCTACAATGATGATTGTTCTCAATCGCTTTTCTATAAAATTCTATTCAGTTTCTCCGAGACGTGGCGTTTTCAAGCTTCGTCTACAAATTAGTGATTGTTACAATTGTCCGTTGAAGCGTGAGTTTATTTAATGCGTAACGTAACAAAACGGTCAGTAAGCCGAGAAATGCAGTCTCACGATATTTTCCAATCTTCGTGGATGCAATTTATTTTCGTGCCGATCTGGGAAAGAAAGATATTCGGAGCAATAGATCCTCGTCTTTTGCGTAAGAGTTGAGGCTTCCGTGGGAAATAGGTCATCTTGGTTAGCTGGAAGATATTCCGTCACTCTACTGTTTATTTTTGTAGTATTTTAGGATTGGGAGGTACATGATCGGTAGGGTTGACAAAATCATTTTTTACTTTTTTATACTAATTAGGCTTGCGCTTTACCGTAACTCGCCTGATGTAAAGCGAGGATGCGTCCTAGGGAGACTCCATCCTAGGACTGTTTCTAGGGTTTCTTCTATTCAAAGAAGAAGAAACCGATTCACTCGAACTATGAATAGATCCAGATTATAATGATCAGGGAACAGAGACTGGTCGTATTGGTGTTTTTATTTTAATTGTGGCTTAATTCATAGAGCTTGGTAAATAAAGTGTCCCTCGCGATAAATCCGTAAAAGAAAAGCATATGGAAACATTGTTGTATAAATTACTTTGTGTTGTCTACTTAGCTTCATCCAACCAAATATCGCAAATATCTTTTCGTATGACTCCTATCACCTTCACAAAAAGCGAAAAACCATAAAATCCTCGTGCAGTAAACTCAGGTCTCACATCAAATGCGTTACAGTATAAAAAATATGCATGTCTAATTAGTATATTTTATTCCAGTGTGTAAAATGAATCGATATGCGATGTCTGCATGTTTCGCCTGTGTCTAATTGCAGCAGAAATTTTTATTCGCCAATAAAACGCGTTTTTGCAAAATGTAAGCGTAATTGGTAATTCGCTTTGTTTTTTGTGCAGTTTTTGGTAATCCTTTGTCTAGCTACCCATCTAGATATTTCCCAGGCAGGAATTAAACCATAGCCAAACAGCGTAAGTACTGTGTCCATCAAGTCATGAACAATACTCTCGCATTACGGGTCGCTCGCTCTCTCGACGGGTTAAGTATTTTTCGTGCTCGTGTAAAAAAGGCTAAAAAGATTTCTGTTTATAAAATTAGCTTGATTATTGTGTTAAAAAAAGAAATATATTGAGCTCTGTATGCCTGAATTGAGCCTTTTATGTCCTGACAATATTTATGGTCACGTCACAGTGATGTATTTGAACATTCGTGATTCGATGAGTTATTTAGACGGCGATTGGCGTATTGTCAAAATGCATTTGGTTTATTGCACAATAAAGTTAAGTTCTTAATTTGATTTTGTATTTATTAGCTTTTTACTGCGTCATTTGGGAAGGATGTTCTTGATTTGATGATGACAAAAGGTTATGGGTTATCGAAGTCTCCTGTAGTTACTGGCTCTTTAGAAATAAAAGATAAACCATAGTCTTTTTCATGGAAGGTGTCAAACATCTGGCAAATATCCACGAATGTCACATAAAACCCTTCCATCTCTCGAGCTTTAGAACAGTTATTGCTCTTAAACAAGTTTAAAAACCCCATACCACCCGGAAAAATGTCACTTAAAAAAATAAACATAATTGTTTCGACCCGAACATTTAACCCCGGCCTGCGCCAAATTTAATTTGGCCAATATCTGCTCGTAATGTCACGTAAAGTACCCATCTAATGTGAACCAAACACTGTTGTGACAGTATCTTCGGTCAAAAGTACCGATTTTTTATATAAAACTTATTAAAAGTCTGCAGACATCGAGTTTTATTATAGGGTTAAGTGACGTTGCATCGCCGCCAAGTCAGATGGAATTCTCGTTATTTTACAAAAACGCACGAATCGATACTTTAAGAAATGTATTTATATTGGTTTCAATCGATTTTTGCTCGATTTTCGTAATATCAATAAGATACAATCGCATTAGCGACCAGGGTTTAATGTGTTGCGCGATTCAAGGTATCGAAATTTTCGGTTTTGATAGCAAGCGGTGAAGACCATTTCCGATCCACTGTTAACAGGATGGAAATGGTAAATATCCATATGAATTACCTATAGACTTTCAACATAAAACTGCATGTCTATATAGCCATTTTAATAAAGAATCTATAAAATTATACTATCACTTACGTAATAATAGGTTGGGGAAAAAGTTTCTTCGCATTTTTTAAGAAAATTCAAAACATTTTTTAATATAGTTTATTTACATTTAACTAAAGTATGTAGGTACCATTTTGTTCGATAACTTTTTGCCATCTTGTAGGTAGGGACATGATCCCATTGCTATAGAAATTTTGGGACTTCTGATCAAAATACCGCGACAAGTGGTTTTGGCAGCCCTCTCGTGATGTTAACCTGACACTGCCTAAAGAATTCTGAAGAGACCGAAACAGGTGGAAATCTGAAGGTGCAAGGTCAGGACTATACGGCGGATGCATTAACACCTCCCAGCCAAACTCTCTTAATTTTTGCTGAGTGGCTAAAGATGGGTGAGGTCTAGCGTTATCATGATGAAAAACCACACCCCTTCTGTTGATTAATTCCGGCCGCTTTCTCTCAATTTCTAGCTTTAATCTCATCAGTTGTTCGCAGTAGAGTTCAGAATCGATGGTCCTGCCTGGTGGTAACAGGTCATAATGAATAATGCCCTTCCAATCCCACCACACACACAGCATCACCTTGTTGCGAGTTAACCCGGGTTTCGCTGCAGTCTGTGGAGCCACGACCACGACCTTTTTCGCACGTTCTTGTCGTACGTGATCCACTTTTCATCACCAGTTATCAGCTTCTTCAAAAAAGGTTCGGTTTCATTACGTCGTAATAAAGAATCACAAATGAGTACACGGTTCATTAGGTTTCTTTCAGTGAGCTCGTGAGGTACCCAAATATCGAGGTTTTTTGTGTACATACCCAGTTTTTTTCAAATGCGCCAAAACTGTTTTGTGGTCAATTCCCAGTTCTTCAGCTACGTCGTAACTACTGATATGCCGGATCTTGTGCCACTTTTTCAAAAATGGCATCCATTTTATCCGTGATAGGGCGACCAGAGCGAATTGCATCTTTGACATCAAAATTTCCGGATTGAAAACGCTTAAACCAAATTTGTGCTACTCTCACAGACACTGCACTAGGTCCATAAACATCGCAATTTTTTTTCGCGGCTTGCGTTGCATTTTTACCTTTTTTGTAGTAAAATTTTAAAATGTATCGAATTTCTTCATTAGATTCAGTCATCTTGACGGTACGAAAAACAAATGAAAATCGCACATTTTCCTAATTTGAATTTGGAATTACCTATGTTCTTTAAAATGTAAACTTTCAATGATACCAAAACCAGCCAGATACAAATAGTATAGCCAAAGAGATTTTATTACAAGTTCATACACACTATAATGCGAAAAGACTTTTTCCCCAACCTAATATGTTCTGATTATCCATATTTTTGAACTGTTTGACAGCTCAGAATAATGGATAATCATGAAGGATATCCCGTAAGTCACAATTATAAGTTTAGTTATAAATCGTGAAAGCTTAAATTTTTTTTTTAAGAATCTATATCTCTTAGAATCCATGGAGAGCTCATTAGTTAGGACTATCCGGATACCGCTAAAAGGGATAGTCGTGATTATGATTGAAGCTTCCAATCAGTTCAAGCAGTTTCACTTCCTCGTTCATATCAATACCTATCTGCATAGATTTAAGTTGTTTATAGGCAGCAAGACCTACTCAATTGATAGCTAGAATCCGGTTTCGCTAGTCTTTCTAGCTTAGAATACGACTAGGGTTAGCATTCAAAAGACCTTACAATAAACTGTAATTATAATAGCTAAAGAGAGCAGCGGTAGCCCAGTGACGGTAGCCGCGACTTACGAGCAGTAAGTCGTGGGTTCGAACACAGGCAGGCGGGTTACTTTGTGTATTTTGTTTTTGTCACAACTGCACACTGCTCTCAAAACGGTGAAGGAAAACACCGTGAGGAAACCGGCATGTGCTAGAACCAAAAATTTCAACCCACACTGGGCCCGTGTGGTGGATTATAGCCCATTCTCACTCATAGAGAGGAGGCCGTGTGTCCCAGCAGTGGGAACATTATAGGCTGATTATTATGCATTATGCATAATAGCTAAAATGGGACATTTAACTTTCAATCTTGCTTTTTCAGTATTCATTTCACCTTTCTACTGTTTTTCAAATCCTCTTTGGTCGAAAAGTCCGCACAAATGACAAGGTCAGACAAAGTCAGGATGATAGCCAAAAAGGTGGATTTGTCCGGACAAATATAAATGAATGGTAACCCTAATCCGGCATAACCTTGGATTGCCAGCATCAAACTTAAGCTATTCGCTGTCGTAAATGTAGCTTAGCTAATCAAAACTTACTGTTTAGTGACTGTAAAGTAATTCCCACTTGCAACCAACAAATTTAAACTAAATACGTTTAACGCTAAACGAGTTTAAAAACATCTCTCTGTACCTGTTAATCTGACAAAATGATAATTTAACCACGTTTAGCGTTTCATGGTGCAAGTTGACTTTAATCAATGTGCACACTCATTACTTTTCAAAACTATTGATCCGTCGATGATTGATTGACGTTTGATGATGGTCTCTTGAAAACCCCGGTGTCGAGGCTCTTCAATACAATGTGTCTATATTATGTTTTAAAGTTTTTATAAAGAAAAAAGGTGTTAAAACATTATTTAGAAACTGTTTTGATGTGTCATGTATAATTTTATGAGTGTAAAATTATAGGTCTTATTATTTGATTCACCTTCAGTAATGTGAAGAAGGATTATATTAGCTACTGTTGTACATATCTGATGTACTGACAAACACAAATCGCTGAATCGAAGCGGTGTTGTTTGTAACAAGACGCCCGTATCGAATGTCATGCCATTCTTGTAGTTTGTGTCATGGAGTACTCGCACTGCTCATGCACTTAGGTTATAAATAAGTAGTCAGCGAGTATCAGAAATGTGTGGCCATGTTAAAGGGTATGGTATAGATCTATCAAACTCAACAATTTTTTGCTGAAAAACTGAAAAATAATCAGCTGTATACAGGGTGTAAACAGACCCTTCACAAGCCTTCAATCAAGCATTCTGTACATCAAACTTCTACGCAAAAATTATTGCTGGGAAACGACAGTTTTTTTTTGGGGTGAAAAATCACGTTTTACTGTAGGACTCAAAGTAATGCCCACTAAACATTGTGCTGATGGCTGCATTGAATAGTGCGGGGGCCATGAAGGTGTCTAAGTCTATAGTAGAGTTATAAGTATGCATAAAAATTAAAGGTATGTATTTAAAAAAAATCTTGTGAAAAAGTTGGAACTTTGACCCCCGATGTCTCCGTAAATAGAAGGTTCCCAGGTATACCTGGGAACCTATACTAGACCTAGACTATAGTCTAGAACCAAAAAATGATCGTAATAACGAGGAGAACAAGTGCCTTTCGGCTTCGTTACTCGGTGCTTTTACACCCATTACATAATTCTATAATAATATTAATATAATATTTTACACAATTCTAATAGCTGATAATGATTACGGTGTTGGTCCCATGTCGAAAGTCGATCAATTTTATAGTCCTGAACTACTGACCACATCCTTCTATGTGACCACACATTTTTAATATACGCTGTATGTGTTATATGATAATGTATGATAAAATACGTATTGCCAATGCTATACAAGAATATTGTTGTAATATTGAATCTGAAGAACCCACAAAAAAGTACTGCACTTTAATCTTTGACTCGACAAGTGTTGTCCATTTTTTGCTACCAGTAATATTAATTAGTTTTATTCATCTACTCGTGAATTCTTTCATTCTGTTTTTAAACTTCTAACATGCTTACTGCTATTTATTACAAAAAAAAAAGTAAGCACTTCAGCTTTTTTTCTAATGTCTAACAAAATAAGATGTGTGATGGACACCTTGCTGATAAATGCAATATATTTTTATTTAATTGTACACTAGCTGCTGCCCGCGACCTTCGTTCGCGTGAAAATATTATTTAAAAAATATTACTTTCCTTTTTAAATCGAATTTTGTTTTTACTAATTTCAAGGGTTTTGATTTTATTGCGCGGAACCCAAATATTTTTTCTAAAATAAAAGTAGCCTATGCTAGACCTTATAACATCAGCTATCTGCCAGTAAAAGTCCCGTCAAAATCGGTTCAACCGTTTCGGAGATTAGCCAGAAAAAACAGACAGACAAAAATTGAAAAATAAAATAAAATTATAAGTACCGTATATACTTTCATATGTATTCAGTAAAAGCTGTTGTTTTCGTATTACAAACAGACACTCCAATTTTATTTATTTGTATAGATTTTTTTAAAGGGGGTCTTAAGACTTGGCGTAGTAACAGAAAGGCGAAAGTGCTCAGCATAATGTTGCTCGAACAAGTTAAAGTGCGCAAGAGTCTGTCTAACGCTTTGTGTGTCAATTATCACGGAATGGACGTTTAGCGTATGAGTGACAACGAGGATATGCTAATCAGCACAGCACCCAAGTTTTTGCACATTTTTTATTCTCTTTCTACCATGTAAATGATATTTAGTGACTTTTTTAAATATTTATCCTTCTGCATCGTTTTTTCCGGCCATTACATTAGCGATACAATGCCATTGTTTTTTTTGTGTGTGCAACTATTTTTGTTTTTGTCCAATCATTGGTTTGTCTGACTGTCTGACATCACTCAGTGACAACGACCCAAAATAATAATTTATTGAAATTTAACAGCCAGACGTCAAATGGTGTTTTGTAGACACATTTCGTTTTATGCGTCATTTAGATAAATATGGCATTAATAGAAAATTAATGTTCCTAAGCGACACATTAACGTTGGCAAGTCATAATAAAACTCTTTATATGGAAATAGGAGCTAATTCTTTATGACGTGTCATTTTCGCGACAAATGCAGGCCGATTTCACGTCGACAGAATGCAGGTCTTTGTTATTATCACCGTGTTTTGAATAGAAATGTCAATATTAAGAATTTATTAAATGCCAAACAGTTGCGAGTTGTCAAAATTCTCAATTTATCTATAGAATAACTTACACAGATAACGATGACTGCATGTTTAGTTCAGGTTGTCAAGACTGTCCGTGCCGCATAAAAAAACCCCAGCATCGCACTTAAAAAACTATCATTCCACGTTTTGCTAAATAAACAATTTCTATTAAGCTATCTTAATCCAACAGAAAAAAAAGGAATCGTGTAAACAGTTTTTATCTTCGTGCATTAGTGGCTTGTCAGTTCGTACGGAGTGATGATGGTCATGCACGACCCGGTTGCTGCGCGCGCAACCCCGCTGTCAACAGGTCGGATTAAAAAAAAAACGTCAAAAATACTTTTTGGTATAAAGTTATAGCTAGTAAATTCTATTTTATTGCAGATTATTGCTTTTTCGTGACAAAACGGACAAGTGGATTTTTTATTTGATTGAGAGAACAAAATTTGATATTCATCGTGTGAATTCGTCAGACGCCGTGCACAATCGTGCATATTATTAGTGCAATTCGGCGTACTTCAAAATCTGCACGTGGACTAAATTGAAACAACTTAATGCCCATTCAGTAAAAGGAAAAATGATTGTCCATGTTGGCCATAGATCACAGAAAAAACACATTAAAACATCGCATAAAATTCTAAATCTGTCTGGTGGTACCCACCCACTGTATTATCCTTGCATTATGCACTGAATACAAATTTCGTATATAAAAAATGCATTGTTATTTTGATTCAATTCTTGATGCGTCCCCATATAAATTTTTGCCGCTCTGCACATGTTGAATTTGGTGAGGACGGCGAATAACAAATAAGCTCTTTAAAAATTCAAGCTAGTCAGTCTTTGCTAATGCCTATTTGCAATGTTGATTGTCATGCATGACTTAAAAATGTGGGAAAACTTTTCCTTTGTTCCACTATTTTAGTTGAAGATTTGAGACATAATTATACCACGAGACATCATTATACCACGAGACATCATTATACCACGAGACATCATTATACCACGAGACATCATTATACCACGAGACATATAATTATGAAACTCCACAACTTATTCAAGCATATTTTGCAAGTGATCTCCACCTAGCCTAAAAGTCGAATGTGCAGATATCTTCGCATACCAAAGTCTGGGTAATAATTTTCATGCCTTGTTAAGTTTCATGAGAAGTTATTTTCGATGGAACTAGAAATTTCACAGTCGTCCATAAATGCAAGATCACGAATGGTATCGTTACACGCGATTTAGGATTCCTGTGACTATATTTTGCAACAATATGCCAAAGCTTTAAAACTATATTAGAGTGTGTCGTTATTACGTTTCGGTCTGTAATTTTATTGCGTCTAATTCCATCTTTAAGTTCCAATGTGTAAAAATTTCGAGGATAGACAATAAAAATGGCAATCGATTGTTTCTGTAGCAATCCTAAATTGATTTGTTGATAGTGTGCATATCATTGCTGCCTAGATAGGTCTTAGGATCTGGGAATACATGTAATTAATTCGTTTTATTGTCCATAACAATAAACACAGATTCTGATGCATCCATCATTTCTTTAAAAAAAGATGATCTTCGTCATTATGTTCCAATTCCACTGTTGAACCTGTCGTCGAGTCACGACTTCGGAAAGCTAAACGTTTTTGTTTCTAATCGTGAGGATAAATAAAATTTTATTTTAGTGTAATGTTTTCACTAGTGTTTTTAAATGACTAAAAACTTTTACAACATGACTTTTTGTAGAAACAGGAAGATTTGTATTGTCAGTTGATAACAACTAAATCATAC
Organism: Eugnorisma glareosa; assembly: GCA_947578425.1. Taxonomy (NCBI): domain Eukaryota; kingdom Metazoa; phylum Arthropoda; class Insecta; order Lepidoptera; family Noctuidae; genus Eugnorisma; species Eugnorisma glareosa. The sequence goes on from OX387959.1 coordinate 19,564,259, forward strand.
ATAATATTGACCAGTAGTCAATAAAACAACTAATCGTAATGTAATGACGCACGACCTCCCTTACCACATTGACATGCCTTGATAATGCGTAATTAATATAAATAAATAAATTCCCTCAAAATAAATCAACTACATTATAGTGGTTCCTGTAGGTATGATTGTGGATGCCAACAAAAGTAGAGGAAGACCTGTAGAAACACGATGTATGGACTGTGTGAAGGATGATATGGCTAGAAAGGGGGTGACTGCTGCGATGACGAGTAATAGAGAAGTATGGAAGAAGAAGACATGCTGCGCGGACACCAAATAAATTGGGACGAGGGCAGGAGACAATGACTAAAGAGGCTCTCCTGATAATTAAAAGTTTCAAATTTGCCGCCGCTGACTTATCAGAGCAGAAATGTAATTAATCAATCTCACACACTGATCTAAATCGCGCGCCTACTTCAATAGCGATTGCAATTATATCGGAACAATCGACATACTAGGTGATTCACAGGCGCGACTAATCGCAAGTCGCAAGTTCTTCGCCACATCTTATGCTTTTTGTTACTCTGTCCTTGAACAGATAGATAAAAGTCTAGACACTTTGCAATTTACAGATTTTGCGCTTGTGCATTTCAATGATGCTTGTGATACTAAGGTTCGTCGATCCGATAGTATCACCACCACTTTTTTCCGTCATCAGAATGTCCTTAGACACGTCCGTGATCAAAATTTCCAACGCACAAAGCTCAAGCACATGTCGTGACGTATTTTTGCAGCGATGCAAAAAGTAACTGCGGCTCGAATCGGCTTTTGAAGCTAACTTTTTAGCAACACATCAACAAAAAATAGAAATGTTATTAATTCTATCAGTTCACGCTAAAAATAATCGATTCGTCTATCCTTGTAACTAAGAAAGATTATTTCTCGAAATGATAAGTTTGAATTAAACATGGTCACGGAAGTAGCCAATATAAATATGAAACTCCTATAGAGTGAAGTTTCGATTTATAATCCAATCGTCACTATTATTTAGTAATAAAAACTAATGTGAAATCAATTAGCTTGAGCCGCACGATTGCTGCACGCCAGTAATTATTTAAAACGCTCAGATACATTAGAGTTAGTATTTGCAAAGTAATAGTTTAAAATGGTCAGCCATAAAAACATTTCTAAGTAATACACCACGAGGATTGCGTATTTGCTCATCAAATCGTTATTATAAAGTTTTTTCAGAGACAAGTCTGATTAGATACAAACTTTGGTCTAGACTTGAGGTCATTGCCAGGGGATGAATCGTAAGTTTTGCTATGCCAGTTTGTATGAATGCATTTTTTTCTTTTAATTTTTTATCCAACTGCATGAAATCGATTTCTTTGTAGTTGTTTTTGGACACACGTCGGTCGGCTGCCGTAGTGTTGTTACAATCTAGATCATGTCTTAGATTGTCCTCCCGAATTGCTGCACAGTCACGTTTCGGGATCATTGTGTGGGTGCTCTTTTAATTTTCGAGACATCTCGATATGAATTTTTCGTTAATTATCAGAATTATTTTTTTATGATCAGCGCGGAGATATAGATACTGGCAACCTTGAATCCGAGTTGGTAGCCGGCACCTACGTGCCCATTTTTTTGTCATCGAGCATTGATACGAAAGCACTGATTGACACTAACAACATGCTAATCATAATGCAGATGTTCAAATAGTTATCTGATACGGGACAAGTTTAGTTTCCAAATGCGACAGCATTGATGACTGACACATCACACGACTCAAACGATGTATCATTACAATAGAATGTGATGCGGCCATCATTGGCTTGCTAGGTATTGTGTATTATGATCGGTCTATGCCTAGGTTTGGCCTTTGATATTATAGGTACGTCGTTCGTTTGCTGCTATTGTTAGTTGAGCAGCAACGAGAAAAAATAACATCGTATCCTTTAGATTAAAGATTAAATTGCACCAGAAAATTAAATTTAATAACTGCCTCAATTCTAGAGTAATAAAATTGCAAAAAATAGTCTTTATATTCTCAAATAACATGTTTTGCGTTATTCTGAAAGGAGCCGTCTGTCGTCTGGCTAATGTTGCGCATGTGCGCAAGCGGCTCCCGTGCCCTCATCAGCCATTGAACCGGTCACCAGAAGTGGGCATCCGTGTTCGCTCACTGGTTTGTTTACAGAAACAACAAAGTCTACTGGTACCTACGCGAGGGAATTTCGCGTGAGGCCTCTACTTGGCCTTAATTTTTTTCCAAACTACATATTGACATAAGGACTTGAGTAAACAGAGGCTTTTTGCGATCGAGGCCCGGTAGGGTTACTCGTGTTGACAGTGCTAAATCAATCGATCCAACGATGAGTTTCTCGAGATCCATGGTATCTGTATATCGTTTAATGAATCTATTTATGAACCGACTCGGAGATGTGCTGCCGACGAACTCCTCTGCGTTTATTTCTATCTGGGGATTATTTACTATCCCTGCATTAACCTGATTGGTTCCGTAGTTATAAATATGTTACTAAAATAGATCTCTGTTCAACGGTTAGAGAAATAATGTCTTTGAACCTTCGTTGCAACCGTGAAAATAGAAAAGAAATGCTGGCAAGCTGATGTCGTAACCGCACCGGAGCTTTGGCGGTTTTTTATTCGCATTCCTGGTGCACTTGATGAGCCGAGTTGAGATTACGCAATATCAGAAAACAAAGAGTTAATCGCCTTTTATGAGACTTCTTTGTCTGTGTTAGGCTTGAAAAAAACAGAAAGTCTTGTTATAATTGTAGGAAAAATACGTCAGACGTTAAACGACCACTTTTTTGAGTCGGGTTTCTGATCCAAAAGCTTAGTTCCGTGTTTTTCATTTGTATTCTCCTCGTATTATTTAGTGTTCGCTGAAAATCTACACATTCGTCTTGCTTCTGCAGTGGTTCATTTTGTTTTATTGCAGTGCGTACGACGTGACCCGCCTACGGAACTGCCACAGGTCACAATTGTGCTTCATTTATAGAACCAATCAATCTGCTATCTGCGATCTAGTCACTGCTGGATTTCTAGCTTTTTATGCGTCTGATGTCTGAGGTTAACAAACTTGCGTTTCTGATTGCTCATTCATCTTACATCATTGTGGTTTAGGCTAGATTGAAATTTTTCATTTACCTGTATACCCGGCTTCTGTATCATTAGTATCTAATACAATTTAGTTTCGCTCGCCTAGATTAGTGTTTATATCTGGTTTTTTCAATCTTTGATTGGACGCTGCGCTTTTTGCAGTTACAATTCGATTAGCTACACAGATGATATGTCTTTTATGATCTTTAGCTAGACCAGTCAGACGTCTATTGTGGACAATTGTACGGTCCATTGTTACGAGGTTTATGTCTGTTTGCTTTGAATAAGCCAATTGTGGATCGAGGAAGTGAACGATTTGGGATCACCAAGTTGCTTACAAAGCGAACCAACTCACGCTACCTAACATTTTCTCGCCGTTATAATTACTTAACGTTCCTTAGTCGGCCGTTGGTGCGTGAAGGATGTTAAGTACACTTTAAATATTTTTTATACCACATTAAGTAGCCTCTTGAGGTGTTGTTGACTTACAAAGCATGTAGCTTAGGTAGTTAAGTAAACGTCTATCTATTATAGTATGACGTGACCGCTGGTATCGCCGACAATTTGGTGGTTGATTGCGTAAAAAATATCAGTAATTCGCGTAATCAAAACGGCATTAGTGAAGCCGAAGTTGTTAAAAAGCGTTTGCTCTTTGTGTATTTGAAGGTACCTCTAATGTTTCAATACTTAGTCACGCACTATTTAAATTGTAGGAAATGATTGCCGTTACTCGATCTCCATAAGAGGCTTCCATTAACCCAATCAAAGTACAATTGATCCAAAGAGATTGATCTTTGAAAGCTTCGATTTTCCTTTTGTCAGTAGTGAAGACATTAGTTAATTTGTTCAATTCTGATTTTATTATCAGCAAAAAACGAATTCGACCGCATTTTCAACACGGTATTTGTTAGTTTGTGTTTTGTAAGCTTCTGAAATAGAACCGTTTGTGCGTTTCATTTATTCGCAGTGCAGTAGGTACATTAGGTACATCTGGTAACTGCGTTAGAAGTTGATCCTTCGGTAGCGAGGTCGTTGGTACACGATTACTATCTAACATGCAGTCTAGTCTAGACCAAACGTGATGTCAACGCAGAAAGTCTAAAAATACTCTATCTTTTCCCATGCCACTCGCATCGCGCTCATATCATGATATCAACTAGAAGGCAGCATTGCTACTTTTCATACTATCATTCGAATCACAGCTGACACACCTGGTTTTTGTATCATGAAACCTGTTGCAACTTGCTGCAGAAGATTTACGTCTTATTTAATACGATTATGCATCTAATTTGGAACACCAAGGTCATTATGTCGATGACCATTCGGGGGCGGGGCATCTAGTAAGTCAATATCTCCTTAAGTGGCACTTGCGAATTAATCATCGTGCATGTCTCGATGCACTTTCAATCTTAGTCCAACTGTTCCGTTAGTATTTTGATTCATTCATGATTCAGCCACACGTGAAAAGATTTGTTGTCTTAGCTCTGCTGCTATTCTCCGTACAGTATATCATTGATTGAAAACCAAAATCGGGGGGACACAACGGTGTTGTATGTGTTATCTCATAGTATTACATGTAAATCTTCCCTTTATCAGCGATTTATTGGGTGCGCTTGACTTTAAACATTCAAGTTTATTGTCCCTGCGTTTGTACACCTTATGTTTTTCGTTGACGTAGGCGTCTCAGCCCAGTTGTTTCCATCTGAATTACATTACAGTAAAATATCCGAAGTGGTCGCGACACATCCTTTTGTTGTCGTTTCCTTTAACTTAAATAAGGCTCCGATCACGCGAGAAACTACCAATATCTTCCACCCACACGGCCAAATTCTATGCTGCAACAATAAAAGGATTATTATCAGCCCCAAAAATACACATATGGTAATGGCGACCCACGTTATGTCTCAGGAAATTTGAGTCTCTTTATGAAGGTGTTATTCATCTAGATTACTTAGGATTCTGTAATAAAAGCGGGTTCACGGACACTGAACTGCCGTGAGTTTAACGAAATTCTGCACTTTTTTGCAGTAGAATACTTCGAATTTCACGCGACGTTTGTCGGTGCGAAAATTCACATTAAAAATGTCAACATACTTGTCATTTCAGACGGTAATAAACAAAATAAATGCAAGTTTTATATCTCTGTAAATAATTGTTCCTCTCAAACAGACGGTCTTGACGAATTACTGTGTTTGCTATTATAAGTGTTAGCGTAGATACGTAGCGATATTAATCTTGAGCGTTCGTTATGTTCGATAGACGAATGGTAGCAGTGGCAGATATATCATCAGGTGGTTCTTATTCCGGTCGTCAATAAGTCCAATCAAAATGCGCTGTATAGGAATTATTCTTATGATTAATTGAAAGCGTGCCGTAAAAAAATCGCTGACAAATCGAGACGCTATCAGACAGATACACGTTAAGTTTATTGCGTTTTTTTTCAGCGTCTTTTTATTCGCCCGTTTCTGACAAAAGGATTTGGGTGGGCGAACTTTCAAGGCCTGTGTTATGCTTCAGGAGGTTTCAATTTGTTTCCTTGTAAGAGCTTTAACTTTTTCGTGAACTCTATCCTAATCGGCTCGTTTATCTACATTTCCAGACGGCCCAAAAGCGGTTTTGCATAAACCAATTTGAATATTTTTGCATTCGAGTCTAGATTTACAGAGACTTTTAAAATAGTCGTAATAAAGTCTAGGTAGGTTTTTTTATTGTTAGGTCATAAGCTTTTTTTGCGAGTTTCGTCATGCTTAATTTACAGATCTTTTACCTCTCGTGGCGATTGTTTCGTGTGCATGCGTCTTGTATTTTATTTATTATTTTTTTGTGTAGATTAGGATTCATCAAAATATATTGTTTGGCACTAGCATGTAGTGTTGAAATTAGCAAATTCAATTTGTCAATAGTTTTTGTATAATCATCATCATCATCTATAGTGCTCGCATGTTTCTGTTTTACGACTGTTGTATAGCTAATGACTGCAGCAACATTTATAACTTTAACACCGTCTAATATTTTTGTTCTTTTGACAAATATGTTCTTTTTACTTTATGTTCTTTGGCCAAGTTTAGTTGGCAGTTTAATTATTATTTAACTTGAAATGACTTGTAATTTTTTTGAGGGTTTATTCAGAAATCTTTATCTATTGTTGCTGTGGTCAGATCTGTAATGAGTTTTTTTATTAGTTTTGTAATGAGATTGTCAAGATAGACAGCTTTTCGTAATGGCTGTTTATTGACTACCGTTCATTGTAATGTTGATACCACCTCATAAAAACTTTATCTATATTTAGTTATTATTGCGTGGGATCAAACTTGTTATTAGAAAACGATTATTATAATTATTAACTACGTTGGATGTTGCATCTTTTCGTAAATTTCCTCAGTTTTTTATGTCTAGGTCTGCGTTTTGTCTCAAGTTTTCGGAACATAATTCCACATGGTTATAATGAACAGGTTTTACTACATGGGATTGCTCATTTATTCGTATATTAAAACTTGCAAGTACTTGTAAATGTATTTTATTTTTAGTTGTTCTGAGAATTAGCTTAGTGTGTTTTTACGGCTGTTTTCGACGTTATTATATATTTTGCTTAAATAAGAAAGCTTTGCGACTATTATTCATCCGTCTTTATGAATTTTCTTGCAAATAATAAGGAAAATGGAGAATTTCAGTTAGAAAAAAGAAAAAAAAAACAAAAGAAAATTTAAAAAAAGAAAAGAAAGGAAAGAAATCGAAGACATAATTTTGGTAATCAAGATCACAGACCCTGAAAAAACACCTATTTTTGTTGTTGTATTATCTTGATCTGAAACTTTAAATGGTTGCGTATTTTCTTCCACCGTTTAAACCCTCTTCTCTTTTACAGGAGAACATAGACCCGTCACCATACAGCTTATCCCCAATATCAGCAAAGTCGGAGAAGCTTCTGCGATCACCCAGGAAGGCTACGCGGAAGATATCAAGGATCCCGTTCAAGGTGCTGGATGCGCCTGAGCTGCAGGACGACTTCTACCTCAACCTGGTGGATTGGTCTGCGCAGAATGTGCTCAGTGTGGGGCTAGGAAGCTGCGTTTATTTGTGGAGTGCTTGTACTAGTCAGGTGAGGGGTGAATTTAAGCTTTTTGAAAAGAAAACTATAAAGATCGATTGAGAAATGCTACCCACATTGTCGGGTAGTAAATATTAACCCACATTAGTCCAGCAAGAAAAGTACTTTTACTTCGGCATGTGTTTAATAGTACGGGGAAAGCCGCTCGGTTTGCCTAAAATTGCGCCGAGAACGTGGTTTGTCGTTCGGCCCGAGCCGAATATGTGTCCTAATTGCTCCAGGTCTGCTTTGTTCTTAGACAAAAATACTGACGACTCGAACAAATGTGTAGCACTGCTCATTGGTACAGGTGCAACCAGATTGTGGTCGATCGAACTCGGCCTGTCGATATTGATCGCTTCGAATAATATCACCACATAATATTAGATATCCTATGTCACGAATTTTACGATGTCATCGACAGACCACATTTTAGTAGCACTCTAAGAAAGATCATTCTAGAATTTGATAAAAGCGAGAAATGCTCGGTGGTGTGGTGACGAGAATATTAGCGATATTTGCGTTATAGTCTAATATTTGAGTTTTGGGAGACTTATTTCTAGTTTTGCCATGTGTGTTTAGCTGTAGAGTGTAATTGGTTTTTACTAATGATGAAGAAGTAAAGTTTAGACTATCGCAAAAAATCTAAAAGCTTCTCGGGAATTTGTAAAGCAAAGCATAGCAAACACTCATTAATGCCAATCATTTGGTATAAGGAAAATAAAGACCTCTTACGTGAAAATAAAACATTCCTGTACCTACTAAAGAGACGTGTTTTTGATTGCATGCAGCAAACATATAATCAAATGCGCGTGTTTTACTAGATCCAAGATACGAATGCCCATGAACCTCGCGGCGGTTCCACAATCTGTAGGTTGATGCCTCCGCTATACAGTACTTTAACTGCCTCATTTGTTACCTTATTCAGTTACTCTAAAGGGCTTATGGTTTCGTGCTCGAGTATGCTCAAGTACACCTCTATCGAATTATCTTGGGCGCAGTAACATAGAGGCATAAGCAGATGGAGTGCATCAGGAAACAAATAGGCTAGGCACAAACATGAAATTTTCTTTGCTTGTCAACCTCAATCATTGCGCTATCCTTCTACGCTATAAAGCTTGATAATGCTACCGTATAGGTAGTTTGACTGCGTGACTATACGGTCATGTCTAGTAGAAATTGTTGGCTGGAAAGGAAAAGAGAAGGCAGCCCAGCAGTAAGATGCAAATTGTTACCTACAGAGACTGTAAAGCAACCTCCACTTTATCATGCCATGCATATTTGCACACTTGACGACTTAATTTTTTACTGCTTCTTAAAACTACTTACCAAGGCATTAACCCGCATAGTGTGCAAATATTTGGCGTCCATTTCCCGCGGTGTTAGCAACTATCTGTTGTTTGCCAGGTGACGCGGCTTTGCGACCTGTCCTCCGAAGGCAATGCTGTGACGTCAGTCGCGTGGAGTGAACGGGGGCATTTAGTCGCTGTTGGGACGCAGAAGGGACATATCAGCGTTTGGGATGTTGCTGTTAATAAGGAGGTAAGATTACATACCAATTTTTACAATATAGTCGGACCTGAAGGTCTTTGGCCAGAAGGAATCTTATTATTAAGCCACTTCGGGTTTCCGCCGTAGGATAGATTTAATAGACCTTTTAAGCGTATACTGATAAGGACCAAATCAACCATGTAGTCATTGGGACCAGTTTATTACTGTTATGATAATTGCATTATTACTGCACCTTAGTCGCGCAAGTGGTGACTTTGTAAATAATCATCACGTTATCATTGTGTCAATACAATTTAACTGATCAGCTATCTGAATGTCAGAAAGTACGAGTATCATTAAATCAATATTATTACTAACACGTTTCTATTGAAGGCACCGCACGAATGCACTCTATGCCCTTAGGACGATCAACCGAAGGGTACTTTCCAGGGCTCTTAGTGCATATAGAAAACTAGAAGTGGCAAGTGCGAACTAGAAGTTGTACATGTAGATGTTGCACTACAGTGCATTTTATAACACCTGTCAGATATTGAAATTTAAGTTGACGTGACAGAATAAAATTAATAGCATATTAATTTATTCTAATGATTTCGATGAAGAATTTATGTGAGAATTTGTCTTTATAATTTAAGAACATTAGGTAGCAATACAATAAATTGTGTTCTGTGTATTCAGGTGTGACTGTAGTTAATTGGTAGAATTATGGTCTTTATAGCTGAATGACTAATCAGCAATCAGTTGAAGCAACCAGTTTGAGCTAGTTCTATAAATTATGCATCCGCAATCCACTTACATTTGAGACACGGATGCATAAGTTTTATTATAATACTGCCTGCGCTCCCGGCGTAATTTATATCTCGATTTATTTTCTTGGATATTGCTTCTGATCTAACCATTTTCTAGCCAAAATTACTCATGTCTGAATGGTTGGATATTCTAGTTAAATCGTCAAGACTGATGGGTTCATCCGTCAATGTCGCAAAGATTTATTCGAGTCGAGCTTTAGATCTTTCAAGGATAGTTGGTAGCATCACTATTTATAACAGTCTATGTTGTCTTTCAGGGATTTTATATAGACTTTGGTATAAAGGGTGTAACAAGACCTTTAACGAAGCCGAAAGGCACTTGGTATCCTCGTCATTGCGATATTTTTTGTTTTATACCTGGGAACCTTCTAGTTACGGAGATATTGGGGGTCTAAGTTCTAACTTTTTAACAAGTTAAAATAAAAATATATACCTGTTTTTAATGTAAGATTTTTACTTTAAACACCTCCACGACCCCCGTACTATTCAATCCATTCATCAGCACAATGTTTTGAGTGCGTTACATTGTGTCCTACCGTAAAACGTGATTTTTCACCCCAAAAGTTAAAGTCGTTTCTTAATTCGTTATTTTTGCGTAAAGTTACTTAGTTACGTTATACCCTGCATTATAAGTGGTTGACAACTATTTGAATGTTTTGATTTTGCAGTTAAAGTAAAGAAAACCATGCTTATAATGTCAATTTTCCCAGATTTTCTTGATTTGGATGTTTTGTAAAGAATTTTCGGTTTCTTCCTTAGGTCACCAAACTGCAAGGTCACATCGCTAGGGTGGGCGCCCTGGCGTGGAACGGAGACATCCTCAGTTCCGGCTCCAGGGATAGACATATACGACAAAGAGATACGAGGACACCACGTAAGTAGTATATTTTAATTTAGGTATTTAAACTGCATGTACAATAGTGGTACATAGGCTTAATGCTACAAGGCATTCTCTAACAGTCAACATTTGGGTTAATATTTACATGATTATAGTCTAAGTGAACTAAGAAGATGGCGGATAGGAAGCGTTTAGGAAGTTCCTGATTATTGTTGACCTAAACATGGTTTGAAGAAGCTCCGGTAAAGCCTATAAACCAGGGACCGATTACTCGGGTTAAAAGGTTAACCGGTTAGACCTATAACCCATATGTTTGCTTAACCATTATACGGGTTAACCCTTATGTTATACGGGTTAACCATTTCAATATTGCTGTTTAACCAGCATATAAGAGACAAAGCACAGCGAGCTAACTCCGTTACTTTCTTGCAAATTGTTATTTACAAAATTGAAGTCTGCGTGAACCGGTTGTTTTAAGCTGATTAACCTTTTAAAGTCCAGGGTTTATAATGTAACCCTAAAAAATAACCTGATTAAAACCTGGTTATTCGTGTAGGGGACACGAATAACCTTTTCGCCCTCTGCTGAAAAAGTAACAGATAAATTGACAAACAGAGTTACCTACTTTCGTATACAGAATGAATTTTTCAAGTGGGCATGGATGGCCAAATCCAAAACTGTAACGAATATCAAAAAACGATCAAAGGAGTCTCGAGCCCGATTTTAATGAAAAGTAAAACTGCATCGTTGTATTTTTGAAACATCAATATTCCTGGCCAGGAACCGAACCTGTTGGTTTTGAAAAAAAAAAATAACTATTATTACACCATTCGATAGCGTTGCATATTTTAAATTAATGTCCTTGATTGATGGCACCGCAGCCATTTTCAAAACATTATTTTCAACTTTTTTTTTATCTTTTCGTGGTTGAAGGCTTCAATAAAAAATTGGCCATCCACAGCCACTTGGAAAATTCACCCTGTACATTATATTGGCATGGATAATTTTCTAAGCCGAGCTTAAATACTAACTTGGTAAGACTTTTATCAGGCCATAAGCAATTAGGCGGTGTGTAGTAGAAGCTCATGGTGGGGCACCTATAATGTTTTACCGCGATAGTTAAATTTTACTATAGCGCTAGCTTACAAAGGCCTAGCCAGAGACAGATGGTTCAGACAAAGGGTACGACTGCTCACAAGTACCCGCTCGGTTAGTTCCTTGCGATTAGAACTGTGGCTGTCAAAGTTTAGTTAAGAATATTTGCATTTAACTAGACCGTATAGTGTTTGTCTCAAATTAAGATTAAAAATGTAAGCTAGACCATCTACAGATGTCACTTAGAATGTAGTCAATGGTGTTCTGTCTAACATGCCATTACTTTCGGCTCGGAGTTTTGCGGCCAAAGCTGGATATGCCAGTCATTTGAGAGCACATGAAAGAGCAGCACACCAAAGCTCTCGACAACCGACCTAAAAAGCTATCGAATGCATTCGATCCAAAATCGGCTACATGGCATCATCGTCATCTTAAACTAGTAGTTTTCCCAGAAGTTGAAAATAAATTTTACTTTTATACAATACGAGTATGTTCAAATAAACCGTCCGATCCAAAAGGGGCATAATATATAGGTATACCAATGACATTACCTAATAGAATATTTATGAAAGTGAGCATATTAATGAACTAGCTGTTGCCCGCGGCTTCGCTCGCGTTTTTGTCGGAAATTATCCCACGGGCACGTTGTAAATATAGCCTATGGCACTCGGGGATAATGTAGCTTCCTATTAGCGAAAGGGTTGTTTTCAAAATCGGTTCAGTAGATCCAGAGATTACCCCCTACATACAAACATACAAACAAATTTTACCTCTTTATAGTATTAGTATAGATTAGAAAATGAATGATTTTTGTGCCCAATTATACAAATTACCACCATTTCCCTAAAATCTAACAAACTTTTAAAACGTGACAACACTGTCTTCGACATTAGTTCGATCGTCAATATTGTTCGTTTATGACGCATGTAGCCGCCCGCGCCCCTATGTTGCCATGTAAAATTCCTCATTTTATTTAATTTTATCGATGTATTTTTTTACTTGTTATACAAAAAGGTTTACATAATTAAAATCAAATCTTGGTATTAAATAATACCCTCACGAATCGGACAGAGTTTTTTTTACCATAATTATTGTATAGATACCGTTTTCCTCGCCATTAAACTTTTAATTGCTGTAAGTGGAAACAGCAGAATTTATAAACATTTTTCCTGAATTCAAAACTGATAAAAATATTTTTTATTAGCTTTTTTTGGTTTGAATTAAGAATACGAGTTTTGCAACTTTTAACTCGTACGAGATAAGGCCTTTGCCCTGCAATGAGAAAATTACGTTGGTATTTTGATATCATACTGAGTGGCAATTATTTTCCAAGTTTGAGAAACATTTCCGAAGCCCCGTTGGACTGCAACTCAAAGGCTTGCGCGCACGACTTTCCGAGTTCAACGACAATGCAATTATGCGGCGGTGTTATACTTAGTACTCTCTGTAGGTACTTTGACATGTACAGTCACGAGCAGAAAAAGGTATCACTCGGCAACGATTTTCTCTTGAAATTATGCAATTGTGCAGGCGCAAGATTATACAACAAACTATTGCGGTTAAAAGTGTTTGAAGCAAGCTATTTGTTTAATCTCGAACTCAAGAGAGCTACAAAGGCGAACTGTTTCGAAATTTAAAAAGATGCACAACGAGAAAATTTCTTTTGAATTTCAATAAGTGAGTACATATTTATGCTCGTGATTGTACAGTACACTGCAGTTCCCTGTGTAGTACTTTTGACATGTAAAAGACTTACGGTGCATCGAGATAAATCGTACAATGATCTTGTTGGTAAATATTCTCATACAAGTGAGAGATTTGTTTAGAATGGGTTATTAGAACTGTCACTGCATTATGCACTTTATCAATCAACATAATGTGTCCATTATGTTATCATGTTCCTACGATGAACCTGTCTTAAAAGGTTTTGTGCGTTTGAGAGTAAAATATAAATTAATAAACTTGTTCTTTCTTTGGTCGTAAGAAAATTCTTGTAAGTTTTCTTTGGCGGTAAATGTGGGTAATTTGATTAATTAAATTAACTGTCCTCTTGGTTTATGACTCGTGCGGTAATATAAGATTTCATACTGTACATTTTTTAATTATGGAAAAAGACTCCGAGTACATTATGACTGGAATATACGCGTACCACGTATTCAGTACATCATTTGGAGATTTTTCGAAAAATTTCCATGTGGCTCAAAAAATCTCTGAATGATAACTGATAACCGTTTTCGCGTCCGTATTCCTTCGTACCCTGTATAAAAAGGAGATACTTATTCACACATACTCACGAGTTCAAAGCCTCTCATATAAGATTGCGTAGGCAGTAATCCCCTCACATCTACGTTCCAATAATGAAGGTACTACATGCATACCCAACTTGTCTAACCTCACAAGATCTAGCTAGTACCAACATCTTCCGTAATAATACTCCGTACAGTTACCTCTCCGCATGCACTTGCGGTGCATCTAGATAACTGGCCCATGTAGCGTGCGCCATGTTGCCATGTTCTTGTTAGTAAATACATGTTCACAGATGTGTTTACGAAGATTTTACTCGTATTACTTGTTTATAGTTGTTCAGATAGACTGGCCGTGTAATTATAGGGTGTAGGGATTGAAACTAGGAAGTAACGTGTGGTCGTGTTTGGTTGAAAGGTGGTGGCTTGCCTAGGTTGGTCCGTGGATGGGTGACATATTACATAGGTACCGAGTTTCCTCCGTGCCTCGGAAAGCACGTTAAGCTGTTGGTCCCGGCTGTCATTTGTAGATCTTTGACGTCGTCGAATCGTTCCGTAAAGGGTTTCGCATTACTCAGTCCTAACTGGGCCTGGGCCTATGGGCTGGCTCGCCGTCCGACCGTCTTATGACGACAGGCCGTGTGGACGGCGCGTTCGTGTTCCACGCGCGCCTCAAAGAGAGTCAGCAAACAGGAAGGGGTCCGTAAGGGCCGACGCCTGCCAGGGTTGCGGGACTGTTCGAAAGAGATACCGCGGCCCTGGAACACAAAGGGCAAAGGAAGGAACATGGATGGGTTTTAGTCAGTAGAAGTCTGACACTCCCTCCTGCTCAGCCCAGAGCGGGAGGGGTTATTTGATGATTTCCCATCGGTAAAAAAAAAAAAAAAAAAAGGTATCGCATTACTCAGTCCTAACTGGGCGTGGCGGTCAGATAGGCAGTCGTTCCATGTAAAATACTAGTATTCAGCTGCATCCGGTTAGGCTGGAAGCCGACCCCAACATAATTGGGAAATGGCTATTGAGATTGGTCGACAAAAGAACAATAATTGTCAATTAGCGAATGAATTAAATTGATTGAGATTTAATTGTCGATTTAATGATTAAAGGCGTTTGTATTTTTTAAGTAATTGGTATACCTATTTTCATGTCCCTCTCACAGGGAGGCCGGTATCCTAGCTGTGGACACTTTAAAGGCTGATTATATTTATGTCCTAAAATCTATTTCAAACAGTCGACCGGCACGTCTGTGGTATCATTGTGACCTAGCGTAGTACTGACTTTTAATAGACCACGAAGGCAGCTTATGCTGGTTTTCTTTACCACTGAAGTGCCTACTGCGCTATAGCGTCAACTTCTGACCTCCTTTTTGTAAACTTTTCTTGGTCTTCGAATCTTACCGTCCACGGAGCGTTTTCACATGTAGAGGCTCTTATAGCTACCTAGTACCAGAACCAACGTCATTACTAAACACAAAATTGACGTAGTACCTCACGAGTTCTCTAGAAATGTCCTGGGCAAGGTCATTTAAAGTTGACAAATTGCACTACTCGTTAACTGGGTTATTAACCTTTCATGACTCATTTTAAACATAAAATGTTGCTTATTTCCAGCGTTACAAGCTCCTCGTGTACTCCAAGGCCACAGACAAGAGGTGTGCGGACTCAAATGGTCGCCGGACGGACAGTCGCTGGCGTCCGGAGGCAACGACAATAAACTCTTCGTTTGGTCTATGGTAAGTGT
Source organism: Eugnorisma glareosa (assembly GCA_947578425.1). Classification (NCBI taxonomy): domain Eukaryota; kingdom Metazoa; phylum Arthropoda; class Insecta; order Lepidoptera; family Noctuidae; genus Eugnorisma; species Eugnorisma glareosa. The sequence continues at coordinate 19,579,676 of OX387959.1, forward strand.
CGCAAAAAAGTTGTTAAGTACGGATATTGTCTATTAGTTTTTTTTTGTGAGAGGATGTGCATGCAGCGTTTTGTAGAGGAAATTACTAGTTGGGAACTGAACCTCTATTTTTGAAGTCTTCAAATTGGGTATCTAAGATGATTATTGAAAGATAAGGCGGGACGACTTGGATATCTTCTTTAAGAATTGGCGAAAAGTGGTAAAACGCTTAAGAATTAGGTGAATGTAGGATGCAAGATCGATGAAAACGAGCTCAAAAGTTTTAGTACCTCTTCGGAAATAGGATAGGTTGTTTTATTGTCGATTCATAAAGATAAAACCTGGACGGATGAAAGAAATAGACCCCTTGTCCCCTTGTGGGACCCTTTGTCCAGCAGAGGGTGTACAGGCTAGCATTAACATACCATGGTAGTACAGTCACTTTGACCAATTTACGTTTATAATGATGAAAATTGCTACAAAAGGTAGGTCAATGAAGCGGTTGACGTAATTCGCTTGTTAAAAGGCCGTTGAGTCAGTGCTAAATTCACGTATAAAGTAGGAACTTTATGACCCGTGAAATAGAGTTTTGAATTCCCTATTTTTATGTAAAGTTTTTAATGATAGCTACTCCTAATTAGTTCGTAGAATTAGCAAAGTCTAAAGGTGACTAACAATTGCAAATTTGACTCGTTTAAATAAAAGAATAGAATTCTTTTACCATATTATCAACCCATTGTTTTTGTGGGAACCTAAAGTGGGAATGATATATTGATAAGAGTGGCGGTAACACGCAAAATTTAACGTACTTTAATTGCGATAAGAATAGCATTAATTGTTTCCGCTTTGATTATGATGGGAACGAGGTAGGTTGATTGACAATTTTTTTTTCGAGTTAACAGTGATTTCTGTGAACTGATTAGATATTTTTGGTCATCCTTATTGGTATCCTGATGATTGATGCGAAAATTAAAACAGAGATAGCGTAGGACCTGACTTGACTGATTCAATAAAATTAAATTTAGAGTTCTCTTATCTGTATACAGGGTGTCGCTTTGCATTCTGGTCAAATTCAAGGAGGTATCTATACTACTGATTCTCGATCCGAATCGATAATAAAAAGGGAAGTTTTTTTTTTTTTTTACGGATATCGGTAAGCGTAAATACCAGCATAAGGTCCATAATTATACTGTGGAATAACGTTTGCGTTGGTGTGAGTGACGGCCCGTGTAAAGGACTGGGAAACAGACGGGCTACGTTTGATACGAGTGGTTTACATTTACCGATTTCCGTAAAAAAAAAAACAAAAACCTACCCTTTTTATTGTAGATTCGGGTCGAAAATCATTAATGTAGATACCTCCTTGAATTTGACCAGGATGCAAAGCAACAGCCTGTATGTTGCGTTTGCGTTTTTGTAATAGAATTCCATATATAAACGTATCAAGTGTAAAATATTTGATGGCTATAAGAGTAGAGGAAGACCAAGGAAACAATGGATGGACTGTGTGAAGGATGATATAGCTAGAAAGGAGGTGAGTGCTGAGATGACGAGTAAGAAGTATGGAAGAAGAAGACATGCTGCGCCGAGCACAAATAAATTGGGAAAAAAAGTGTAAAAGCCGCTACCAGTTAGGTACGCACGGCGGCCAATCAAGCTATGCAAAACCAAATTATGCTGATCTCTCATCATACGGGAAGCTCATGCAAAGCGAAGTCAGGTTATACTGATCATGTACAGCTTGATGTGCCGCCGTGTGTACGATACAAAACTATGTTAGCCCTACGCGCTCAGTCCCTCAAAACATTTCGGCGGTGGAAATTTAAAATGTCGCGACGGAAATGATTGAGCTGTCAAATTTTCAACTTTCGTCTCTGGGCTGAAGGTGGAAAATCCAGCTTGCAAGTCACAATATTTACCTCAATTACTAACTAGCCTCTTCTTGTATTCCAGCACTCAACATCTCCCGTACAAACATACTCGGCGCACGTGGCCGCTGTGAAGGCCATCGCGTGGTCTCCGCACCAGCACGGCTTGTTGGCGTCGGGTGGCGGCACGGCCGACAGGTGCATACGGTTCTGGAACACTCTCACGTCGCAGCCCATGCAGTGTGTTGATACTGGTATGTAGTTACCCCATAGCCCATGACTTAAATCTTTAATAGTAGGTTCAGTCGGTCCGATGAGCTGGTCTGCATAAGTTTCTAGCTGTTCGAGGCTCACGAAACGTTGAAGCTAGCAGGAACTCGGAGAACCTTTCGATGTCCTGCCGTTTCGCAAAGTTGATTTTGTTGTCAGCCTTCTTCAGACGATTTCGTGGGAAACAATCTCAACACTATGGAAGTACGAAATGCCTCTGCTTTTTCAAGACGTAAGAATCCGGAACTCTTTGGATAAAGAGATCGAGAATACTCTTTACTCCCCCTAAACCGCACCCAGTACACCAGTCGTGCTACAAATTATTTCTACTAACTGTTAAACCGTCACCAATTAATTTTGTTTCTTTGTCTACAGGGTCACAAGTATGCAACCTGGCGTGGTCGAAGCACTCCAGCGAGCTGGTATCAACGCATGGCTACTCACAGAACCAGATCCTCGTCTGGAAGTACCCGTCCTTGACGCAGGTTTGTACCTTAAACTCATGTAAAGCCAAGTCAGGGGCCCTTGGGCGGCATGAAAACTCTGACACCAGGTTAGGCACCAACCACACGATAAAAGAAAAATAAACTTTAAACTCTGTGGTATACCTTCTATATTGTAATGAAAAATGTACCTTATGCTAAGGAGTTAAGCTTGTGTTGATATCATTGCGGGCCTGTGGACGGTGAGCTATGGGCTAGCTCGCCGTCCGACCGTCTTATGACGACAGGCCGTGTCGACGGCGCGTTCGTGTTCCACGCGCGCCTCAAAGAGAGTCAGCAAACAGGGAGGGGTCCGTAAGGACCGACGCCTGCCAGGGTTGCGGGACTGTTCGAAAGAGATACCGCGGGCCTGGAACACAAAGGGCAAAGGAAGGAACATGGATGGGTTTTAGTCAGTAAAAGTCTGACACTCCCTCCTGCTCAGCCCAGAGCGGGAGGGGTTATTTGATGATTTCCAATCGGTCAATCAAAAAAAAAACGGGATATCATTGGTTCATAGTAGTGCTCATTACATTTGAATCATAGTGCAGTCAACGGCACGTCTATGGCAAACATTTGACTTCTAGCTCCTTTATTTTATAGTGATCTAGTGTCACTCACACCCAGTGAGTGACACAGAGTCACTCTCTGTAACACACTCACTCACTCACTCGTGAGTGAGTGTGTCTGTGTCGCTGTCTCACTCAGTCTGTGAGACTGAATGTCTCAGTGTGTGTGTCTAATGTGTTTCTATAGTGATGTAGTGACCGACATTGTCTATCTGATGGTTAAAACTTAGTACTTAGTACCTAATATGAAAGCTGTATTTTCTAATCGATCTTGTTTTATCCCCAGGTGGCGAAACTAACAGGCCATTCATACCGCGTCCTGTACCTCGCCCTGTCACCCGACGGCGAGGCTATAGTCACCGGCGCAGGCGACGAAACGCTGCGTTTCTGGAACGTCTTCTCCAAAACTCCTTCACATAAAGAAAACAAGAGCGTTCTGAACCTCTACACGGCACTCAGATAAACTTATAATATATCTTAGATATATATAGAACTTTTGTATATACTAGATTTATTTATTTATAGAACTTTAACCCATTAACGGTGTTTAGAAATATTTTTTGGGTGATAATATAAGCTGGACTATTAGGTCGTTTGTAACTCGTGTTCATTTGGTCTTGGTGGTTTGATTTGTGTTTAGATAAAAAAAAGTTTTTTTTTGAAGTGGCAACACTGCAACAGAGATTGCACTATAAACGGTAGTGCTGTCCCTTTCCCACAAAATTGGAAACTTTTCTTTTGGTCCTTATTGGTTTATTATAAAAGCTTCAAATAAATCACCATACTGTACCAAATCATATTTTTATACATAGTGTACACTGGTTTGTGTATAAGTTATACATATACTGTAACAATGTATATTCGTTTAGACTTCAGATGTACATAGATTTCTGTACAGATTTAAGCGATAATCTACAGTTCTTTGATAGAATTGTGTTGCGTTGCTAATATATTTCTACTTATTTACCAAAACTGGATGCAGACAAAGGACAATGTCGATTAAAAATGCTGATAAACGCGAAAATTATATAAAAATGCGATTATTATTAATAAAACGATCTGTTCAGGTGGCTTACCATGACGTCTTAAAGCAGGAGTTACTCCAGTGTGGGAAAGAGATGGCGCTAGACGACCTGCATAGCTCTGTCTCTTTCCCACACTGGAATTACTCCTGCTCTAAGACGTCATAGTAACCCCCCAGGTCTAAGACAAAAACATCGTAATATATTCAGTCTATTTACCTAAACAGGGTAAAATACTCAAATGTCTTAGTTCAACTCTAAATATTACTAACATTAATTGTCCACTATAGAGGTGAAATACCGTACTGCTGGGCAGGACCACGTCTTAGTGTGCATTCGGTTTTCGAAACTAGACCATAGAGAGAGCGGACTATTCAGTCTATGGAAAATGTACCAAGCCAGATAGGTAATGCACTATGCGTTTGACCAAGCCTATGACGTGGCACCCATACGTGTGATTGGTTCACGTTATCGCGGTTAAAATGCTTAGTGCATTTCCTATAGTTTGCCTGCTAGAAATGCAGCCCTTCTAAAGGTTTAGCGGGGCGCGGGAGGGGAACGACCGGTCACTAACAGCTGATTGGTCGTTCTCCTCCCCATTGCCCAATGGCCATGTTTATAATAAGTGTTAGCGTGGTGATCTATGAGTCGCAGGAATTGAACTTATTTTTGCGCTTTGTGCACCTTAGTGTGGGGTAAGGATAGCGCTTACGATGGATATATAGGGTGACTGGTAATAAGTGACCGATACTTATACTTAAACACGTGATTGTACTCATGATAACAAACAACATTCCCAAAGAAACTTTTTTTTACAATCATTCACTATCTCAATAACACAACAGCCGTATGAAATTCGCGCGCGCGTGCGCCTGTGACCTTACAGCTGTTAGCTGCGTGATACCCTTCTGTCTCATTACTATCGTATCGTGCAACAGTGGGTAGGCAGAGCACCCGCTCGGCGTGTGAATATCATACGGCTGTTGTGTTATTGTGATAGTGAATGTGTATAAAAAAAAATGTTTCTTTGGGAAAGTTGTTTGTTATTATGAGTACAATCACGTGTTTAAGTATCGGTCACTAATTACCAGTCACCCTATATAATATTGTGCAAGTATTTTCCGTGACATCTTTCAATGTGTTTCTTTATGAGGCCGGTAGTCAGATGTAAATCAAGGTCTTCATATGAAACACAGTCCCTTCTCTCTATCCTCTACTTGAATGTTGACATAACCAGTATACAGATAATGAAATGAGAAATAATTTTTAGAAAACTTTATTTCTATATTGAGAAAATTACGTTTCAAAAGTTGATTTGGTAAAGGATTTTTCGTTTGATTAACTAATGGTTACGTTTTTCTGTTCCAGCTTTTTTGTTTCGACTTTTATCAGTTGATAGAAAGATATTTGAAAAAAGAATATCGTTCTCTCAAATGAGTTTCAGTCGAAAATAGTTCGAGTTTTTATTTAGGCGGAGAAAAAAGGGAGGAATATTTTGAACGAGATACATAGATGTACAATAGTACAAGGCTTACAGCTAAATCTTTATTAAGTTAGTTTCTAATAGATGTATAAAAAATAAATGAAATTGCATTTATTAATTAATGTAAATTTTAAGTTTATATAAGTAACAGAGGTGCCTCAGTTATGATCTCATTAACAATCCTACGATCTTGTTTATGGCAACACTTTTTTTATAACTTTTTCTTCTTTACGTTATTTATTGTTCTCTTCAGAGTAGTTTATTTATTTATTGTAGCTTGTAGTGTCGTTAAGAGCTATTAAAGTTTTTAAGCCGCCATTCGTGTCCCAATAGGCTGGCAACACAGACATTGTTTAAAAAAAAATGTCGTATGTCAAATACATAAGCGAACACTGCAAGTAACAATTGTTTTTTCCGAGGCATCCTCTATTTCCCTATATTATGTATGAATTTTTCAATGTCCTATTAGGTGTGTAAACATATTGTAAAATTTATTTGACGCGTGCAATGTAGTTAATAAATTGTATTGTGTATATAAATGAGTGTGACTAAGATTATTATAACTCAAAAAGGTTTCAATCGATTTTGCGGTGTTCTAAGGAGGTGATAATTGATACTACGAAATAGAGTTGTGTTTAGTTATTTATTAATCTTATGAAAACATGAAAAAAATATGCTAGGTTATTGCTGTAATTGAGAATCAGAATCGCGAGAACCATTAGTCTAATTTGCTCATCATCAGCAATCTCCTGGCGTTATCCTAATTTATTTGGAGTCTGCGCAGCGTAATTCTTCCATACTTCTCTATTACTTATTTAGAGGCCAATTTGCTGTTAGATCTTAAACATTCACGATACATTGTAGCTGTCTTTACATCTGTGTTTGACCACGGGTGTGTTGCACTGCCGGCTCCCGCACAAGTATCCATTTCAATCTCCGGTCAGTGAAGCGACTATAAATTTATAATCTCGTATGATTATTGAAAAATAAATAAAAAATTATTGATAAATTGTACAAGTAGATTCGTTTCAGAAACTTGGATCAAGGTTTAGGATACTGGCAGTGTTTCTCACCGTGTCAATTGGCAAGGAATCATGTCTCCCTGTATCGTCTCGCCTCCATAGAACACTGCTTTTAAATGTATTATGTTCCACAAGGGATGCGGAACCAAAAAATAACATTTGTGTTCTAATTAAAGTTGTGTTATCAAAAATTAATTGTGATTGTGTGAATCAGTAACCCGTCAGATGCGTTTTTTTTCTGTTCAATGTGTACTGCTATTGTTTTTTAAGTTGTCAGCTGTCTCTATGTCATATTGCACCAAATAGTAGCTTTATTACCGTGCTGGTACGGACCTGCTGCGGAAACGGGGCACTAACAGGAACTTCAGTTGTATTTATGGAGGTATCCATGTCCGCAGTACGCAATTGGTCTGTACCGGTTTCACGGGGCCTTCAATGGTGCTCTGTTCTAAGTAATATTTTGTCTAATGTGGCTCGACAACTGACAATGTAATGTGGTTATATCAATATTTAGTTTAAGAGACAACAACGTTGGGACATATCAGTCAATTTCTGTCCTTTTTATTACAATAAACATTCCTTTATACAAGCCTTTCGATAATATTCATGTAAGTTAACGTAAATTCGAATTATAGTATATAATTATGACTTGAACGTTCTTATCTCTCGAACTAAACATAAAAATACATATTATAAATATCAATACACACATTTAGAAGTCTTTAATAAAAGAAAACTTTCAGTAAAAAACTATCTTCTTCATAACAAATCTAATATCTGAACATTCTTGTGAAATTCCTTGTATATTAAATATTAAAAGTAGTATCTTAAGAATTAGTAGCCAACTACTATTTATAGAGAAAAGAGTTATTTATATAAAATAGAGTGAATAATATATCAAACTTGTATAGACTGACGTATCCATTTTATGTTGTTAATTTTTAATATGTATTTTAGATAATTAAAATGTTTGATTGTGTGCTGTATAAGTGCGTTTACTTGACCACTAGACTACGAAATAGAGTCAAAAATAGTAACCCAAGACATGCACAATGAATTATCGCCTGCATGCTATTCTCAACTTAAACTGCAAAGTTAATAAAACAACTCGAAATTCATATCTTCACATCTATTTAATGACTGAACACCAATTTACGGGCATGTTACCACTGTATCAGTTAAATGTTCTGCACTGTTAACGAGGTGCATCACATAATCTTTCAACCTTTCCTTGCTGTTTTGCAAGTAAGGAAGCATGTTGAGTTTCTGGGCAGCCTGGTTGAACTCCTCAATGTAGGCGTAGAAATTTCGGGCTAAGTCTGCCAGGGCGTCAAGGGTTTCCAACTCTTTCACGTAAACTACTTGATAATTCTTGATTTTGTTGTCAAAGCTTAAAGAGCAGAATTCTTGTTCGCAAGGTTCTTGTTGCAGTTTCCTCAGCTGGAATCAATAAAACAAATATTTAGATAGAAGATAAATTAAAAATAGTAAATACTGGCATAATTCTTGTATGTACATTACGTGAATTTTACGTAAAAGGTGTCATAATACAGGTATTTACTTGATTAAAAGGACACTTCTATCACTAGCTATGTAGTACAAAGCTTGTTATAGAAAATAAACTATTTGTATTTGTAAGATCCACAAAGCGTAGGCAAAACTGGCCACCACTAGAAAGTAGTGAAACTCGACTGTCTTAGAGAAACTATCAAACTGTTTTGGATCTTGCAAGGCACTTCGCGGAAATGTACCTATGGTTTTCTTTATTGAAAAAGAATCACAAGGTTACCAAACCTAACAGGGTGCTGTGTTTGTTTAGGAGGGTCACACACACAGCGTCTACCTTCTGGTGCGATCCTGGTAAAAGTTTTTCTAAAACATGCATGGAAATATTGTCATTATTTTCGAAAAAAGAACACGCGAAGTAACGAATTTACGGACAAAGAAAATCAAATACATTGCAGGAGCGTTTTTTGAATTTGGAACATTAAAGCGCTCCATCAATGTTGTATGAAACGGTGTGCTGGGGTTATTAAATACTCTTTGATTGGATCTGTTTTATCATTCTTGGCATACCAAAGTCACTTTGCTTAGTACAAATTGCGTCCACGTAGCTGTATAGCCTTAAATGCGTTTGGATGATAAATAGAAAATTGGCGGCAAAGCTAAAAATTCGTCTTGATTTTTTAATTTACTTCATTCGTTAATATAAATTTAATAATTAAAATGAGTTCAACGGTTCAGAGAGCGAAATGGAGATTGATTGTAGGTACTCCACCAGATTTAAGGTGGATGTGCAAGGGTAGCCCGCGAAATTTAAATTTTCTTACGTTTATTGCAATTTGCAGGTCAGTGTCAGGTTGTATGTTGATGAAAATATGAATCGCGCCAGTATCACGTATGGGATTACAGAATTATAATCATTCAAATCATCAATACAACCCTACAAGTTCATTTAATCCCGTTATAATTCTGTAACTCCATACGTGTTACTGGCGCGATTCATATCTTCATCAACATTCAACCTGACACTGACCTGCAAATTGCAATAAACTTAAGAAAATTTAAATTTCGCGGGCTACCCTTGCGCTACCACCTTAAGATCAGAAGCCAAATTGGCAATGGAAAACCTGTTTCCAGCGAAGTCAAAAGAAAAATACATGAAAGTGTATGAAAATTTTATGATTTTTAAAAACGAGAAAAAAATATGTTTTATTTCCCTGCATTCTTTTGAGCACTATATATGCCTCGGCGGAAATGGCAATTGCCTGTCTCGTATTTGTGAAGTCTTCGCCTACGGCTCGGTCTTCAAACTCATACTCGACCTGCAATTGCCTACTTCACGGCCTCTGCAATAATGTACTACTATTGGCTAGTCTAAGACTTACTTTAGGAATATGCGAGTTTCCTTTCTTGATGTAGTCTTCGATCATGACTGCAACCTTTTCCGCATTGTCTATCCCATATTTATAGTAGGTGTCGACGGTTGAGAAATAGACCTGGTCGTAGACTTTGTCGAAGCTGCCGGAAAATGATTAGATTTAAATATTGTTGTATTCGCGGGATCTGTAAGTCGGAAAAACCAGCCAAGTACGAGTCGCACTCGTGCAGTTTAGAATTGTTCGCAACTATCATAGGCATATGCACCCGTTTGTTGCGGCACTTTTTTTTAGTCGACTTTCCATGATGATAGCTGTTTCTATGAAGAAAGTGGTTCAGTCTGATGGTCTGTCCCTTAACTACTAGTATGGTCACACTTTTCTCTCAGTTAACATCATTTCCTTACTATTCCTTATCCCTTAACTCTAAGTACTAATATAACTGCGAAAGTCGAAGTGTATAAGTTTGTTTGTTAAGTATCTTTACACGCATAAACTACAGGACCCATCATCCTGAAATGTTGTCAGGTGTATAGAAACAGACATAATAGAGCAAGATCCCAGGGCCGCCAGACCTCGCTTATTTGCTCATGAACAAAATGTGTGGCATCAAGTAGTGTTAGTATGTACTATGAACGTATGCATACCTGATATCTTGATCCTGATATCCTGACATCCTGATATCTTCAGGTGCTAAAGTTAAAAATAATAATAAATATTTTCTATATTTTAAAATGTTTTTTATATAATCTTTGTTACTAAAAATATTTAAAAATGTATATAATATGTAAAGAAAATAAATGAAGGTAATAATAAAAATTCTCAAAGGCCGAGTGCTGATTTTTTTATATGTGTAAAGAAGGTTGTTAAAAATATTATTAACACTGCCAGATGCTTCAGGTCGGCAGAAATTTCTGCCAAGCACTTCAAAGCACGGAAAAAAATATGTGATTTCTCACTTCTCATGCTCTAAAAGTACGCCAATAAAGCCCTACGATAAACGACTAAAGTGACCACTTTAGTCTTTATGGAGTAAAAAGTAATTAGTTTTTTAATTTCCTTCATGTGACGTAGACAAACTCAAACAGCCAATGAAATTACTTTTGAGTGTGGACCATCTTCATTGCGAAAATGTTAAGAGTTTTAGTTCCATGGTTTTTCCGCAAGGAAGGTGGCGTTTTTTTTTTTTGCTTTTTTTTGTGTTTTAAATTTCAGAATTTTTTTGAGTGTAAATTTGTTCGGTTTTAAATAAATTAAGAATGTCCAGTGACAGTGAAGAGTTTGACGTGAGCAAAAAGCAAAAGACATAATAGATAATCTTTTTCCGCAAAAAAAAAATACTCTGATGTGATATTTCACGTTATTTTTTCCGCGCTTTATAGCGTCTGGCAGAAATTTCCGTCAACGGTCAGGCAGTGTTGGTTATTAGTTTTTAACAATATTCTTTGTAACATATTTATAAATCAGCACTCGGGCTTTAAGAAAAAAAATATTATTTTTACGGAATTTCGGCATTTAATATCTAAAAATTGGCCGTCGGTACAAGTTAGCAGGTATGCGTTCATAGTACATACTAACACTACTTGATGCCACACATTTTGTTCATGAGAAAATAAGTGAGGTCTGGCGGCCCTGGGATCTTGGACTATAAGGTACCTTCATCCCAAAAAAAAGTACTGTTCCCGGAAAACAACAATAACGTTCTCATGATAATAGATGGCGCCACGTGTCTTTCATGATTGAATTATACATATTATTACAAGCAAAGTGCAACCCGAATTGATTGTGAAAAGCTAGTAAATAATATCAGTCTGTACACCTATTTTTATCCAGGTTTAAGTTCTACTTACTCAGTACAGGAATTCCTGACGGCTTTCGACAAACCAATTAAAACTGAAAATAGTGCATTGTACTGATGAGCGGCATCATTCGCCGAGGAAGATCCATCCAATCGCCTGAAAATAATAATTTTGGAATGTAGTTCCTCAGAATTACATTGGACTAAAAGTAAAATTATAATATGCTGTGCAAGTCTACGTGTGCTGGGTTTTATGCACGCCTGGTATTATTGTGGGCAGTGCATGCCATATATTACATGGCGTTAAATAAACTATAAAAGGGCATCAAAAAACTCCTCAACGCTGTCAGCCGGTAATGTACCCAAGAGACTGGCAGCACTCTGACCCCCACGGCCCAGAGTTTCAACCCCAAACGGCTCGAAAATATCGTTTCCACAAAGGGTTCGGTTTTACGCCGCTTGAGGTTCTCTGCACCGTGTGTATTAAGGTGGATGCGCAAGGGTAGCCCGCGAAATTCAAATTTTCTTACGTTTATTGCAATTTGCAGGTCAGTGTCAGGTTGTATGTTGATGAAAATATGAATCGCGCCAGTAACACGTATGGAGCTACAGAATTATAATCATTCAAATCATCAATACAACCCTCCAAGTTCATATAATCTCAAAAAGTGACTTTTTCATGAAATAGCTACTGAATGTGATTATATGAACTTGGAGAGCTGTATTGATGATTTGAATGATTATAATTCTGTAACTCCATACGTGTTTCTGGCGCGATTCATATTTTCATCAACATACAACTTGACACTGACCTGCAAATTGCAATAAACTTGAGAAAATTGAAATTTCGCGGGCTTCCCTTGCGCATCCACCTTAAAGTGATGTAGGCAAGATAAAAAAAAAAACTCCAGTTCAACGATTTTTGTAATAATGCCAATAATTAATGTGTGCACTGTGCACTTACAAATATAAGGTTAGGCGAGCTGCACACTACTCGAGGAGCTTGGAAGATGTGATGACTCCTCGTAGCTTATTACAAAGGTTAAGTTGAGGGAATTGCATTTCATGTTTACTTACGTGCGTCTTTTCAGATATTTTCCGAAATTATCAACGAGTTCAAGATTTTCAAAATAGGACTGTCCATCCAATAAAGTCTTGGGATCCGTATCCGTGATGGGGTCGGAGTCGCCTAATTGGTAGTCTGAGTCAATTAAATGGGGTTCAGAAGCTAAGACCCGCCGAAGGTTATTATCGTTCGGGGAATAGTAGCCGTATGGACTCGGTAAATTGTTGTAAGATGTTCCGATATAATGAGAGTCATCGACGTACTGAGTTAGTTTTTGTGGTGGGTAGTTATTGGGAAACGAGTTTTTTACACCTAGATCAGGGTTTTGCCTAGGGTAATTATATAGCGCAGGGCCAGGGTTGATGGTGTAAGGGTTAGGTCCCGCCCACGCGCGCTCATTGTTCACCAATACTGGATAGTTCGCCGGGTGAGGCTGCTGTGCTTCACCATAGGTTAAGTAAAGAATTGTAGGTATTAGTTGCCACATTTTGTCCTGCAAAAAATATTGTCTAATTTACTTGAATGGATAAGATCAAATTACCCTTTAGGGACACCACAAGTCGGAGAGTCAGGTTAAAAATAGTACATTTAGTTAAAAGTGGCGTTTGTTATTGCATTCGAGGCCAAACACAAATGGCCACGTGTATCAAACGATGGTTTGCAATACACTTTCGAAGAAATAAAATCATCATCATTATTCATCATTTCAGCCGAAAGACGTCCACTGCTGGACATAGGACTCCCCCGAGTGTCGCCACATTGACCGGTCCCGTGCGTCTCGCATCCAGTGGATCCCCGCCACCTTCAAAAGGTCATCGGTCCACCTAGTGGGAGACCTTCCAATGCAACGTCTTCCGGTTCGCGGTCGCCACTCCAGAACTTTTCGGCCCCATCGGCCATCCGTTCTGCAAGCAATGTGCCCTGCCTATTGTGTATAAATAATGTACCGCTTGAGTAAGTGGAACAGTTTAAATACTTGGGTTCTTTATTACAGCTGACAAGACGATGCGGAAATAGAGCGGGAGCGGAGGGCGTTAAGTCAGTGAGAGGTAAAAATAACGCTCTTTAGAGCATATTGTACATCCCACTACACGTGCAGCCTGTGGGCAAAGTATAATTGTGCGGCATACAGCGCCCTCCCGCGTCCAGTTCAATAACGCATTCAGGTCCAGGGCGGTGTTGAGGCTGCCCCACCACTGCAGCACCTCGGGCATGTTCGCGGAGACGAGCACCGATTGCTTTCACGCGACGATGCGCGTCTCAGGTGTGCAGAGTTCGGGGCAGCGCCAACACCTTTCTGGCGATGATGTTGCAGACCTAATGTTACCTTGTGAGTGTTCGCTTTTGTCTGTGCTTGTTATACTGTCTGTATCATTTTATGTATTTGTTTGTATATGAGTCTTGTTACTTGAAATAAACTAATTTTATTTATTTATTATTGCCACTTAGGTTCGGCAATTCTTCGGGCTACGTCGGTTCTCTTGCGGATGTCTTTATTTCTGATTCGAACACGCAAGGAAACTCCGAGCATAGCCCTCTCCATTGCCTTTTGGGTGACTTTAAGCCTTCTGACGGTGAGGCCCATTGTGTGCGACCATGTTTCGTATGTAATCACTGGCAACACACACTGGTCAACAGACTTTTGTCTTGAGACGATGTTGGACGAGAAGATACCGCGCAGCTTCCCGAACGCTGCCGAGCCGAATCGGATTCGACGATTGACCTCTTTTTCGAAGTTAAACCTACCTAACTGGACCGTTTGTGCCAGGTAGACATAATGATCTTTAACTTCGAGTACAGTCTCCGATCTTGATAACTCTAGGAGTGGGTGTTACATCGGCATTCAACATGACCCTGGTTTTGTCCATGTTCATTTTAAGACCCACTCTTTCGGAAGCTCCACTGCAGCATTGTACTGAGGTCCTCCATTGTCTCAGCCATATCGTCGGTAAACCAAAGGTGAGTGATGTACTCGCCATTGACGTTGATGCCTAGCCCTCTCCAGTTTAGAACCTTGAAAACATCCTCCAGTGCAGCGGTGAACAGTTTTGGAGATATGACGCCTCTCTGTCTCACACCTAGCTGCAGAAGGATAGGTTCCGAGGTCTGGTCCTGAAGTCGGACTAACATGGTGGCGTTTTTATACAAATTCTTCAACACCTCGATGGCGATTCGGCACCGTTGGAGAGACTGCAGTACGGCCCAAGTCTCGATCGAAATCGAAATCGCAGACCTTCAGCCCGCGTAGCATGACCACCGTAGAAACGGGTTTTGTCGACGAAGAGTCGAATTGAATTGTCATTTTATGACAGATTGTGGAAAGATTTCTATTGTCGCAAGCATGGCGATGTTAGAAATGTATGAAATGAATGACAAGACATGTCAAGTTGTATAGAAAGAGCTTTGTCGAGTCTTGGTAGACTAGAGATAGTATTGCCATGCTAGGGGGGCTCATAGTCCACAAACGCTAAACAAAGAGGTAGGTTACACTCTTCGGTCTTCTGTATAACCTGCCGTAGCGTATGTATGTGGTCTACGGTGCCTTTCCGGAATCAGGCTTTTTCAGGGGGCTGAAAATCGTCAAACCTGACGAAACTATGATTTTTTTTCCGCGCTTTGCATTCGCCAGGTTAAAGGGGATTAGAGAAGCAAATGTTTGAAGCCGCTAAACAGCCTAATGTATGAAAAATAGAAAATTCAAATATTTTTGGATTTAGAACACAAAAAAATGTTAATTTGTTCATAGAAGTAAATGGTTGTTTTAAATAATCATGTCTATCTATGATATTCTACTTTTAAGCACAATTTAAATATTAAAAAAATATTAACACTGTAAAGACAATCCCCTTGCCGAGATTTAAAAAAATACAATCAGCGCCAACTATAAGCATAGAAGCAATGGGGGCTATCGCGTATGAATTCTCCGCTAGAGGCGCTAGTGTAGCCTGGGGGCACCGAAATGTCAGATGTCATAGAAAGTTCACGTTTGCGTGCTTTTTTAACACGTATTTCCACAAATATTCACGATTGTGGTCTAGATTGGGACATTCCTGATTAATTAAGACCTGAAGATTTTAAGTGGCAACTTAGAATCTTAATTTTCAGTACTTGTAGATGAAATGATTTTTAAATGTTTCATGCTTGCTAATTTTATGGAGAATATTGTAAATATATGAACCTGAAGTTTACACTATGTTTTTATACGTAATAAAATAAACTTTTCATGAAGTTATTGTTACTTTATAGTATAAAATAGAATTTTTGACAGGACCTTAATCGACAGTGGTGCCATCTGGTGAGCTCAAAAACGATAGCCCTCATTAGGACTAAGTACAGTAGTTATCTGTGGATGATTTTATTTCTGCACACGTTGTGATAATTAATTAAAAAAATCCACGCGTCTGAAATACATTGGATGTTGAACCTAATCGTAGTGCTATGAACCAGTTCTCAAGGAAGTACATTGAAATAATACCTAAGTACATTTTGATATAAATAAATAAATAAATATCGCTAGACATTACACACAGCGCCATCTAGGTGCCACACTAAGCAACGAGGCTTGTGTCGTGGACACCAGATAGTTGATATTACTACATAGATACTTTTTGTTTGTAAATACATACTTATTATACATATAAACATCCATGACTCGGAAACAAATGTCCATGCTCATCACACAAACATTTGCTCCTACCGGGATTCGAACCCGGGACCCTAAGAACGTAAGGCAGCCTCACTACCGCTGCGCCATTCGGGTCGTCTAAATATATAAGTGGGGAAACTTTGTTATTGCATTGGAGCGCGGAATTAACACCTGAGCTGCAGGCGAGGGTGTATGGAGCCGAGAACTGCAGTAACAAATCCCCACGCTTATCAAACGACGGTTCTCAATACACTTTCGAAGAAATGAAAATTTGAAACGGAAAGTACTTACTTTTGTCATGAATTATTAGGAA
Source organism: Eugnorisma glareosa (assembly GCA_947578425.1). Lineage (NCBI taxonomy): Eukaryota > Metazoa > Arthropoda > Insecta > Lepidoptera > Noctuidae > Eugnorisma > Eugnorisma glareosa. The sequence goes on from OX387959.1 coordinate 19,596,073, forward strand.
ATTATGATTTAATTAGCTTTTTTATTCTGCGCTTTGCTTTCGCCAGGTATAAGAAGGCGTAAAGGTATGATGTCGACGGCGCGTTCGTGTTCCACGCGCGCCTCAAAGAGATGTCAGCAAAAGGAAGGAGTCCGCAAGGGCCGATGCCTGCCGGGGCTGCAGCACTAGTACTGTTCGAAAGAGATACCGCGGCCCCGGAACACAAAGGGCGATGAAGGATCATGGATGGGTTTTAGTCAGTAAAAGTCTGACACTCCCTCCTGTTCCGCCTAGAGCGGGGGGAGTCTTTTGATGATTTCGCAAAAGAAAAAAAAAAAAATGTATGATGCCACTAAACAGCCTATTATGAAAAATAGAAAATTCAAATATTTTTGAATTTAGAACACAAATAAATGTTAATTTATTAATAAAAGTAAATATTTATGTTAAATAATCAGGTTTATCTATGATATTCTATATAAAACAACAATTTAAATACTCAAAAAATATTTACGCCATAGACGCATAATTATCTCTTCGCCGAGATTAAAAAAAAACAATCACCGCCGACTATAGCTAGTTATTGAAACCATTTGGACTTAGTATAGTATAAATCTATATAAATATTTGGAAATTTTTATTTCCGGACATGTGCCGAAAAACATTGAAAATCCACACGTGTGAAATATATTGCATGTTGAACCTTATCGTAGTGCGTTAGGAACCAGTTTTCGAGAAAGTGTATTGAAAAATCTTTTTATGTGTGTTGAGGCTGTGCCGTTTGTGTAACTTCGATAGCAAAAGAAACTTCACTGATTCTTTTTTCTGTTTATTGATTTTTAAGTTGATTTACAAATAAAAACGAAAGACTTACTAGTACTTTTTAGTAAACGACAGTTAAGAATGTACGGCACTTAGGCACATTCTGCCTATAATGTGGGCACTGCTGTATCGAAACTTGCTGGGATTTGGTATCAAAGGTCAATCTTTGATAGCCAATCCCAGCAAGTTTATTTATTTAATTTATTACTAACCCCAATATTATTTATGAAGTGTAATTTATTTAGCTAAGTACTTCTAAATACTGTTACCATACACCATTTTGAGAGCAGAAGTTCTAGAACGGTGTAAGGTAACATAGGAAACGGAAAGTTCTACAACCCATGTATTTTTTATAATTTATCACCAAGCGACACTGGGTCGGCGTGGTTGGTAAACCCGATATGGCCCCAGGCCTTTACCTCTCACGGTTATAACTGCCCGGGCCTTATTCAGCGTTGGGGAAATAATAATAATAGACAGGTTATCAACTTCATCATCACCACCAGTCGGGTTATTATTATGCTTAAATCTATTATTCAGAACCATCATCATCAAAATAACACAAAATTGAAAATAATTATCAGTAAAAGAATTGAAACATGCTTACCAAATGAAAGGAGGCTTTTGTCGGTAAATTGAAATATAATTCATCAGTATTTATATGGTAAATAGGAAATACCGTTAATTTGTTCTTTAAAATTACTTGTAACCAATTTATAAAACCACCGGTTCTTAAACTTTCATGCTGGGCTGTGACGAATACTGCATTAAAATAATCCTTTAAAACAACAATGTACTGTAAAAAAAGCATCGATTTTGGTCAGTGTCTGAGTGTGTAGGGTGTCAACATTCACTTATTTTTTTAACTTGTCTCTATAAGTCGACCATCCACCAAATTCCAGTATGAAGGGTCGAAATAATTCTAGCCTAGATTATCTTAGTTCTTTGCTTTTTCTATACCTATAAGTAAAGTTTATTTTGACTAAGAAACATCTAAATTTCTAAATAAAAAGTCAAAAGAAAAGCTAACTTGTTAAGAGCTCGCTCCGCTCGCTCCTGTAGCGGAGGTTTCTTCCTTTTTTGGACTTTTTAACCGACGACAAAAAAGCAGGGGTTCTCAACTCAAAGTGTTTTTTTTTATTGTATGACGTTGCATAACTTTTTACAGAGTGGCCTTGAAGTTGGCACCACCAAAATCTAAAAAAAAACCACCCCAAGTATAAAAAATAGGGGATTTCCTACTGAATGTTGGCACTAATATGTAGTTCTGATTACAATAGAACTATAGAGAGACATGGAATCAATAAAGGGGAAATAAGCGAAAAAAAACAAACCTTTTAGTTTAAATACGCTCCTAAATTAATGTATCTTGAGCTAGCCGAACAAATAATGAAGGAAGATAGACAGATAGATAAACCATTTATTCAGTGCATACAAAAGACATAGCACAGCACATAGGAGCACAATTAAATGATAGAAATAACATGATTATATACCATATGAAAACAAGGTGCCAATGTACAAAAATAAAAACATTTACGAAAGAATTATAGTAACACCATGAGTACCATGACACAATTCAAATAAAAAAAACCAAAACCAGGTGCGGTGTGCGTCTCAAGCTTGCACCAAATGGGAGTCCAGCTCAGCGGTGCTGGATCCCTGTAGTGACATAAATCAATATAGCTACTATCATTTTATGCTATACGTAATTAATTTGCTTGTGTATTTGGCGCAACCTCAAAATATGACTTATTTTTTTCAATAGCTCACTGCTTTGGAAATACTAAATGTAACTTAGAATTACAAAATATAGGGTGTAACAGGACCCTTAACGAAGCCGTCGACCAAGCATTCTGTACATCAAACTAAGTAACTTTAAGCAAAAATTATTGCTGGGAAACGACTTTTTTTTTTGGGGTGAAAAATCACGGTTTTCGGTAGGACTCAATGTTACGCACTCAAAACATTGTGATGATGGATGCATTGAATAGTACGGGGGTCGTTGAGGTGTTTCAAGTAAAAATCTTACATTAAAAATATGTTTTAAAAAAAAAACTTGTTTATAGGTTGGAACTTTGACCCTCAATATCTCCGTAACTAGAAGGCTCCCAGGTATGGTCTAGAACAATAGTACATTGTTCACCGAGAGGAGAAAGTGACCGATTACCGTCGAGGGTGTCGTTTGAAGCCCTCGCCTACGGCTCGGGCTTTAAAACACCCGAGATCGGGAATCGCACTTTCTCTCGAGTGATACATAGTGCTTTATACTACACCTACGAGGAAAATAAAAAACTAAATCTGCAGCAATGGCGTCTGCAATTTTCACATGTTCTTTTTTCAAATTGTTTATCCTGCCGCCGCAGGGTCGCACTGCCAGCCCGACACCATCCAACACACAGCTAGTGGACAGTGTCATTTTGCGAACTTGGAGATAAAAACTCACTGTAAAAACTTTTTGGCTCTTGATATTTAGGTTACCGGCGCATAGTCTTACCCAAAATTAAAAAAAGAAAAACCACGTAAGAAATGGATTTTCATACACTTTTCTCTCCCGCTCAGATGCGTTTTCTCCCCGCATATTTGTTCGATATGCAATGACGTACTTTCTACCGTAAATTTGATAAAGTATCAAGGTACTTTCCAAGCAGGTGTAGAATAAAGAAATTTTCGCAATGACGGGGAGAAAAGGTGCCTTTCGGCTTCGTTAATTAAGGGTCTTGTTACACCCTTTATTTAATTTAGGAACCTAATAACTAAACTAACCATAAATTAAAAATAGCATCCCAAAAAATCCTCCTCAACGCTGTCCGCTGGTAATGTGCATTGTTCACCCATCCATGGACCGAACTCGGTAATCACTGTTTCACCTTATTGATTGACCTGCGCTGCTTGGCCGCTGTTACAATTATGCCTTGAATTATTATAAAAAACTTTGAGAAAGACAAGTTATTAATTATGTTTGCAACAAAAACTTATTAAACGGATTCCGAGTTAATTTGCAAAGTCCAAGTGTGTATAAACAATTAGTAATGCGTTAAACTATTTGGTATTAATTAATAAGAATTATACGAGTAGTAGGTAGTAACAGAATGAGCTAAGTAGGTAAATCTAGTTGCCCGTTGGCAACTGATACCTACCGCTATATTCTAACAAGTATATGTATATGAGAGACTGCCTCGTTGGTCTATTGATCGTATGCACGCTGCCAAGCATGAGTTCCTGGGGTCGATTCCCATGTAGCGCAAAGTGTTATTGGATTTTCAAGCAGGAATTTCTCAGTAGCAGACCCGTGTCTGCTACTGACTTAGTCTGCTATTGCAATAGTGTCAGAATGGTCTATCATTGATTTAATAAGGCCCCTAGCCCACGGCGTGTTGAAGCGCGTTCGAAACTCGTTTGACGTGCGTACAAAGGGTAATTCGTCTGCGCGGAGCCTTAGTAAATCAATGATAGACCATTCTGACACTATTGCAATAGCAGACTAAGGCCCCTGGATTGATGCCCCGGCTTAATACGGGTGTACTATTAGGTACACCTTTGAGTAACCCTTCGGGAGTTTACAAGCGTGATGTGTTATCTAAATATAAGAAAAAGGCAGAAAATGGCACTTTTATATATAATTTTTTTTATCGGTATATTTATCTTATAAACTTTTGGATACCCCAATAGAAAGAAAGGGTCACTGTAGTCAGGGACCTCGGGGTTACTTCTGACTCGAGCTTATTTTTGACACACATAAACAATATTGTCAGCAAAGCGTCGAAAGCTCTAGGTTTCGTCTGAAGGGTCTCATCAGAGTTCAGAAGCATCAAGACTATCAACATTTTATATTGCTCATTCGTTCGTAGTCACCTCGAGTATGCCTCACAAGTCTGGAGCCCTAATTCAACATCTATATCGCTCGATTAGAGCATCGGCATACATAGAAAGTTCTTAAGGTACATTCAATTTCGTTCCAAAATATATTTACCAAATTATTTTAAACGATGCAAAAGGTTTCATATTCTTCCTTTGTATGAAGGAAGAAAAATCTCCGACTTGGCCTTTTTATTTAAAATTGCAAACGGATCCAATGATGTCCCTGAGTTGCTGAGCGAGATTGGGCTGCGGGTATCTGGTTCGTTTCTGCGTAAAGCTCGTTTGTTGCACATACCAACGACAAGGACGACAAAGACAAAACTCGTACAAGATTAGGGCGAGCCGTGTGTACAATGCGACTTGCCAGGAGGTTGAGATTCACATCTTTAATACAAGCGTGTCTAAATTGAAGAAGACTATGCAACCACTTCTTCGACAACCCATAATTAACCAATGTATTGTGTCAACCTGTGTTCTTTTTTTTCTCTTTCTTTCTTAAATGTTTTTGTGTGTACTAATCCTCGTCACTGTCTTTTGGTTTAACTATTTTTGTTTTATTAACTATTGTATACATTGATTGTATAGCTATTTGTGAAAACCTGTAATTGGCCATATTGTTGTTTTAAACCAAACTATTGTGATTGCCTAGCTGTAAGTTTTCCGAAAATAATAAAATAAATTAAAACAAAGTCGCTTCCCTCTGTCTGTCCGTAAGTATGCTTGGATCTTTAAAACTACGCAACGGATTTTGAAGCGGTTTTTTTTTAATACATAGAGTGATTCAAGAGGAAGGTTTATATGCACCCGTGCGAAGCCGGGGCGGGTCGCTAGTTATTGATATAAAACAACTATTTATTTACAACACATCCTTTTTAACGTATATGTCCTATCTTCTTTCCAGCTACGCAGTGTACGCAAAAGACGTGCTAGAAATTGAGCAGTTTAGCACAGTTAAGGGAGTGAACAAATATTCTCAACAAAAGCGTTCACTCAAACTTAACACTCAACCAATATAAACAAGTTAGTCAACGCAGCACACGGCGAGCAAGCTTGCTAGTATTACTTATAGCAAGAATGGCAAAAAAATGGTAACTTTTGAAGGGGCGCAGCTCTATAATAAATTACCGTCCTGTATAAGACATCTACATTCTTTCAATGCATTCAAAACTCAACTTAGACATCATTGCGGATCGATCAACTTGTAATACCTACTGATGACGAACTTTTTGTAACCTTTTAATGTATGTTTTTCGTATTGTTCTCAAGTAAGTGACATAATTATGTCTTTATTAGCAATAAAGTTTCTTTAAAACGAAATCGAAATATTACTTTTACAACTGCTCTTAAAAAAATATACTAAAATAAAATAGGATGGATTTTAAATTGTTGTGTATTGTCCTTTTATTTCTGAAATTTTAGTTGGTGGTTTCACTGTTTCTGCAGACCAGTAGTTATTTAGCGAAATCAGTAGAGAAAACAAACATGAATAGTCGAAAGTATATCTTATAGATGAAGAAAAAAAGTGTTAATATTGAAAACTATGTAAACGAGTGTGTATGTAACTATACAACATGTGTTTGTTATTCAATTACAGACAAAAACAGAGCTTCACGGTGACCATCGCCGTGAACGATCAGAAGTTGGGGGAAAAAAGAATTTTGTTGAGAATTGTTAATCGTGAATCAATAAAATCTAGATTTTAATCATGAGCACTCTCCTCTGTTTTTTCATGCAGGGTTTTCAAAGAATTTAAGCGTACGACCCAAATTATTTCGAAGAGATCAAATACTGCTTCCATGATATCTTCAAGATCTTGCGATGTTGAAATAACATACGGATGAGCCGCCAGATTCTTCGACACCTCTTTAAATTTATTATTTCCTTTTTTTTTAATTCGTATGCGACCTTACCAGCAGCGAATAATACATCAGCTTGATGGCCATATTGATCGATATTATGTCGAACAGTATCGTCAATAAGTTTATTGCAGACATCATCATCTTGTACGCAGGCGCTAATAAGTTCATTTAACTGAAAAAAACTTTTACATCAATTAAATATTTTTTACATCTAAAATACTGATTGCACATCAAATATACCAGAGCATGCAAACGTAATACCTACTCACACTTAACAAAATATTTTTGTAACATGTTTTCACCGTAAAAATAGCATTGCGGCTAGGACAACCTAGGATGGAAGAGCGAGCGAAGCGAGCTCAGGACTTGTGGCACTCCGACAGGTTAGGTTAAAATAGAAGCTTTGTTTTACAAAAAGTGAATAACAAAGTTTATTGTACGCTAGTTATACGCGTACGATACGCGAGGTACGCGTTCATAAAAAACTCCGATGCGTCACGAACTCAAATTGTTGCTAAAATAGTATTATTTTGAGGTAACTATTTTGCTGTGCATTCAGTAATTTTGATTAGGATTGGGATTTTTAAAAATATAAAAACGTTTTACCCCGCCCCGATCCTGCACAACTCTTCTCCCACGCACCTCATACCGCCTAACGCGATGACATTCAACGAAAAATAGTGTTCGAAATTTTCTTAAACTTTTTCTAGGAAATACGTGTTTTTGAATAAGTCTTACAAGTGTGTGAAACATGTGTTGTACATTTGATACAAGTGGGGAAACGAATGCAATAACAAATTATTGCATTCGAGCGCGGAATTAACACCCGAGCTGTAGGCGAGGGTGTTATGGAGCCGAGAACTGCAGTAACAAATCCCCACGCGTATCAAACGACGTTTTTCAATACACTTTCGAAGAAATAAGATAGTAGAACGGAAATTATTTTTGTCAGGAATAATTAGGAAACTATGATTTAATTTGCTTTTTTTCCGCGCTTTGCTTTCGCCAGGTTGAAGAAGAAGCAAAGGTCTGATGCCGCTATACAGCCTAATATAAAAAAAAAAAACAATTTTATTTTTTATTTAGAACACAATAAGATGTTAACTTGTTCATAAAAATAAATATTTGTTTTAAATAATCATGTTTATCTATGATATTCTATTTATAAACACAATTTAAATACTCGAAAAATATTTAATCCGTAAAGACGCACTATCTCTTTGCCGGGATTAAAAAAAACCAATCACCGCCGACTATAGATATAGTTATTGAACCCTTACTTATCTGTGGAAATTTTTATTTCCGCACGTGTGCGGAAAGATATTAAAAATCGCACGCGTGTGAAATACATTGCATGTTGAACCTAATCGTAGTGCGATTAGAACCAGTTTTCGAGAAAGTGTATTGAAAAATATTTGTCATTAGGAATCTCCATTACATGTGCAAGGTTTTTATCGAGATGTTTTCTTTATTTTTACAGTTTATGAGTACATTATGAACGGCCAAAGTTTAGGTAAAATTTGTGCAAAACAGCAATTTTTGGAGGCTTATACTGAATTTGTTTCTACTTTTTTAATTTATTGCAACCATAGAAACTTAGATATAGTGCACAAAATACCTATTAGTTCAAAAAATTCAAAGATAGATGTGTAACAACGGCATAATCACGTACGAGCGTTTGTATGAAAAGGAGGACGGGTTGGCCGCTCTTAAAATGCTCTCTCCTGTTTTCTTACTGGTTTATAACTTTAAAGCTTTGATTTTTTATGTTTTACTTTTTGATGATACATAATCTGTATCAGCTCTTGAACCTTTACAAAATGCTCAAAATAGCCTCAACAGAGGCCTGGTGTACAAAATTGACAACTATTAATGAAAAATGAAAAACATAAGGTCACAGTATACATAGTAACGGTCAGAGATACGTACAATAGATTGAATTGCAGTATATCTACGGCTTCTCCGAGTGCAGCAAGATTTTGTTTGTATTCCGGTGGCCCGGCTACGGTCAGGCCAACGGCCACGGCTGCTACCAGGAGTTGCAGAATCATGTTCATCTGAAAGTATTACTTTTCATTATTTAATGTTTCACGGGAATATAAACATTATTAGTGTAGACTTTTCCCAAATATATTGGGGTCGGCTCCGAGTCTAATCGAAAGCAGTTGAATAACGCCGTTTGGTTATCGTTGGGTTGGGTTATTGGGTTATCGAGCGTTTACAAATTATCCGATCCGATATCGGTGTAGGACCCAAATAGTCGGTATTCGAATAGCCGACACCATGTGCTGTTTTCTCCAGGCCTGCTTCGGTCTACTCGGACCCCTTCCCGTTTGCTGACATCTCTTTGAGGCGCGCGTGGAACTCGAATGCGCCGTCGACACGGCCTGTCGTTATTAGACGGACGGATGGCTAGCCCATTACTCAAGGTCCACAGGCCCGCGACCCTCGACAACCTTAACCGACCATACTCCAGGCAGGTCTAAAGTTCTCATCAAGGTGCATGAAATGAGCCCAAACACGTTATAGATGCTGTAATCTCTTGAGAACCTCTTGCAACTACCATTCGCCTCCATCGTCAGACATTCGATGAAAGTCATACTGAGTTAGGTTTAAAGTTTTGATCAAAGTGCATGAAATAAGCCCAATAACATTATACCTGCTGCAAACTGTTTAGGACCGCTTGCAACTGCCATTTGTCTCTATCGTTTGACCGTCGATGACAGTCATACTCCAGCAAGGCCTAAAGTTCTCATCAAGGTGCATGAAATGAGCCCAAACGCGTTATTCTTGCTGCAAACTCTTGAGGACCTCTTGCAACTGCCTTCCGTCTTCATCGTTAGAACTTCGATGACGTCATACTCCAGCTAGATCTAGGTGCTCATCAAGGTGCAGGATATGGGCCCAAACACGATTTCTCAATTTAAAAAAAGAATACATACCGGACTTTTCTGTAAAAAGTTATGCGTGGTCAGGTTATACATAAAATAAAAAAATATAGAAACGTCGAATTGAGAAGCTCCTCTTTTTGTTTCGTCGGTTAAAAAACCAAGCTTCCGACATTTTACACGGGCGAGGGTCATTCTTTCACGAAAAACACCGTGATTCAGAAAATGGAGTGAAATGAACAGCGCCACCTATCGAGCACCAAGTTAGACCGATAGACTATACTGCATGGAAAGCGATTGAACACACACTCTACAGGGTTATAGCGTCATGTAGACTAATCTAGAGTACTTTTTGCCATCAGAACTTTTTAGTAAAGCCGGTCAGCCGATTTAAAAGTTATCTTGTCAGCACATTTTTCTTAATTAGTGCCATTTTGGTGCAATAGATGTCGTTGCATGTATCTTACACAATGATCAAAAGTTCTTCTTGAACACTTTAAATTCATAAATATTTTGATAGAGAGCACTGATTACAATGAAACAAGAACTAAAACCTTCTCTAAGTTACGCACAATATTTTTGCATTGAATCTAATCACATTGATTTTCCCGACAACATAAACGCCCCGCCTCACAGCGCGCGCGTGTCTTTATTTTGATGCGGAGTTATTTTAAAACTGTGATATCTCCTAAGATATTCATCTAAATTGAATGTTGTAAAGGGCAATTTTGGTCACAATTGAACGCTAAAGATGATTAACATATTTATTTTGATAAGGATTAATACTATGTCGGTAAAAATACCTTTGCAAATAAACCATTATTTTTGACCAAATTTTAAAATCATAAAAATGGTTATTGTTAGTCAACCTTTAAAGATAGGCATGTGCTGTCGCGGACGACTTTTTTTTAGACAATTTTAAGAGGAATAATTCTCTCATACATTATTTTTGTGCAACTTTAACCGTTTAACCAGCGCACGCAAATGAAGCTCTCAAAAATAATAACTTTTCCCCGCTTTTGCAACATTTTTCATTAATGCTCCGCTCCTATTGATTGTAGCGTAATGATATATAGCCTATAGCCTTCCTCGATAAATAAGCTATCCAACACTAAAATAATATTTAAATTCGAACCAGTAGTTCCTGAAATTAGCGCGTACAAACAAAAACAAACAAACTCTTCAGCTTTATAATATTAGTATAGATTATTTCCGTGAATAATATGTATGATATCATTGTTTTCTATTTGTATTTGTTATTTTCCATTACTTACGTTGTTTTTTTTTCCTTGAATATGTTTTTTTTTCTTGGGCTATGTAGATGACATGTTAGTTCCTTATTAATAACTAGTTACAATGTAAAAAAAGGTTTCGTGACAAGAATTTGTGTATTCTTTAGATAAATACTTTCTGCGAAAATAGTTATTTTAGACTTTTATTACTTAGAGTCTTTTTTTTGGAAGTCGGTTTTTATTCCGCTGAAAGTTTTTGTTATTCTTTTTCATGTACCTACGGGTACTTATTAAAACCGGCTTGTACCTTTAAAGAATTTTTGAATTTATATAACCAAACTGGTTAAGCCGGAGGCACACAAAAACTTGTAGGTCGTGGGTTACGGACGTCTGTTGTCATTTCTGCAGGGATATGGTCTCGCCTTTGGCCGAAAATGGAAGTTGTCCGATGTTCAGCGATGTACTGTCACTGGTAGCTAATACGGCGCGACTATCCGACTTGATCAGCGCACCAGTAGCGAAGCGGCAGACTGGTCTTCGAACCGTTGAAAACTGGACGTAGAAAACGTTGCAGTGAGTTTTGTTGAAGTCACTGCCCTTACTGGAGTTGCAGCTCGCCTAGTGAATGGACGAACACTTCACAGTGCATTAGCACTGGGTATCGAAAAAGGTTCAGCGACTACTCATCGTCAATTAACGGGTCAGGGCTTAGAAGATCTGAGACGCAAATGGAAAACAGTCCGCTGGTTAATTATCGATGAGATTTCTATGGTCTCATATGAAATGTTGCGGAGCGTTCACTTGAGGCTTCAGAAGTTGAAAAGTAATGACTCTCTCTTTGGAGGTGTAAATATTTACACCTAGCTTTTGGTGATTTGATGCAATTACCACCAATAAAAGGGAGTTATTGTTTTAAGTTACCAGCCCATTTCCATGGAGAGCCGCATCTGTGGAGTTTCTTTGGGTTTTGTGAGCTGCAACGCAACATGTGTCAACAAAACGATACAGACTTTGTAGATTTGCTCAACAATTTGCGGGTGGGTCAGCTAACTATGGAGCAATATCAGTTACTTTTGGAAAGGACTCGTGTTCCATTAGAAGGAAACTTTGCCGACGGAGAAGCTGTTCGGATATATCCCACCATATAACTCGTAAATGCGTACAATCAGATAATGTTGTCGAAATTAACCACGAAATTGTACGCGATAAATGCACGAGATGAGTCTAGGGAACCCAATAACTACGGTCAAAAACCTCTACCTGCTGCGGTTCCAGTGGACGTAAATAACACAGGAGGCCTAGTATCACACGTAAAGCTGGGCGTAGGTGCACGAGTGATGTTACGAATGAATATTAAGGTCAGCGAAGGATTAGTCAATGGTAGCATGGGGGTAGTTCGGGGATTTGAGTGGGAAGGATTAAGAAGAGACCAGTTGGAAGACGGAGAGTTGCCCAAGAAAGTACTGGTAAAATTTGATGACTGTTCTATAGACAGAAGTCGTCAGGATGAAAATGGTTGGGTAGGTATAGCTCCAGCAAGTGTATCTTTTCAAGGAAATAAAGGTTCTGGAAAAGTAGAAAGAAAGAGTAATGATTCCACTCATACTAAGTTGGGCCATTACTGATCCATCAACTGCAGGGCACTACAGTCGATAAGGCGGTTATATATCTTGGACCCAAACCATTCGCCAAAGGGCAAGCTTATGTCGCGCTCAGTAGAGTACGCTCTTGAGACGGTGTAGTGATATCTGATCTAGATCATAGGAAACTTTTCAACAACCCACATAATAGCATAGCGTTGGAAGAATTAGAACTTTTGAGAAGCATTTTACGCCGGCCGCAAACCGAGGCAATAGAAGAAAGACCATAAAGATGCCTTCATCTTTTGCTCCACAAAAATCTGTAGTAACTAATAATATACTACTGCAGCGCCCTCTAGTGAGTTACTACCGTAACATATATTTAAGAACCCTCTCTAATCAACCACAAACTGCATCAAAACCGGACTAGTAGTTTTGGTTTTGCACAAACAAATGTTTACTGCAGCGCCCCCTGATGAGTTGTCACCGTAACACCTATCTAAGAACTTGCACCAATCAAACCCAAAACCATAACTGAAAACTGCATCAAAATCGGACTAGAAGTTTTGTAAAAAAATGGCAACATTGATATGCACCAAAAATGATTGCTGCAGCGCCCCCTGATGAGTTGTCACCGTAACACCTATCTAAAAACAAGCACCAATCAAACCCAAATCCATAACTGAAAATTGCATCAAAATCGGACTAGAAGTTTTATAGAAAAATGGCAACATTGATATGCACCAAAAATGATTGCTGCAGCGCCCCCTGATGAGTTGTCACCGTAACACCTATCTAAGAACAAGCACCAATCAAACCCAAATCCATAACTGAAAATTGCATGAAAATCGCGGACCAGTAGTTTTGGAGAAAAATGGCAACTTTGATTTGCACAATAAATGTTTGCTGCAGCGCCCTCTGGTGAGTTGTCACACTACAACTGTCATCACCTATCTAAGAACATGCACCAATCAAACCCGGACCCATAAATGAAAACTGCATCAAAATCGAACTAGTAGTTTTGGAGAAAAATGGCAACATGAAACATGTATTTGCACAAACAAACAAACATCCTCTCACCCTAAACGCATCTACCGTCTCCGTTCCGTCGTGGGTCAAAAGTTAACAATAATTATAAGATGCGAATTTTATGATCGTTCATAACCATACCATACCATCGTTGGTAAAGGTATGCACTGTTAATTTACTCTACCAATGAATCTTCAATGAAATTTCTTTACCTTTCAGTAGAACTTTGTCAGTTGTACGACTGTTGCAGGAACTACGCTTAACTGTTTTAAGAGCGTATTTCGCAAGGCCGAGTGCTAAGTAAATTCTTATCACTCTGTTTTACGTGATACGCAGCACCAAAAACAATTGTAATGGCTGTTTTTTAATGTGGTTGATATGATTACGAATCTCTTAACAGCTGAGCAATACTTAGACAAGTTTTGGTTTAATTCATATTTCAAAAGCAATATAAACATAACAGCGCGCAGCGCGAACCCTTAAATAGCAACCGGAAACAGCGCATACGACGGCGCGCCGTAGATTACTTCGCCACGCTCCGCCAATTAGATTATCTACAGTCAAGCCTTACGTAAATAAAAAGTAATAAGCAAATATCAAAACATTTTTTTTTCTGCTGGCTGCGCTTTCCGAGTAGGAGTAGACCCATGAGGAGAGCAGCAGGCGATACTTATTAAAACTTCCGTACGCATGAACTTTTCATTAAATGTTTTGAGGCGTATGTACGTCCTTCTTATAATCAGCCTATAATAACATAACATGTACAGCCAAGTCAGAGGCCCATGGGCGGCCTGAAAACTCTGACACCAGGTTAGGCACTAACCACACGATACAGAAAGACGAACATAACATATATAACAAAACTACTTGTTTTTGTTTATAATTAAAAACAAATTCCATTCCAATAATTATTAAGAAGTAAAACCAAACTTAAGCCTTTGATTCGGTTTAGCTTATGAAAATAATGGTACCAACTTCATTAAAGCGGCCAACCCGTCCTACTTTTCATACAAACGCTCGTACTTACGTGATTATGCAGTTGTTACACTACTAACTTTGATTTTTTTGAACTAATAGGTATTTTGAAAATTGTAGAAACAAATTCAGTATAAGCCTTCAAAAATTGCTGTTTTGCACAAATTTTAACTGAACTTTGGCCGTTCATAATGTACTCATAAACTGTAAAAGTAAAGAAATCATCTCGATAGAAACCTTGCACATGTAATGGAGATTCTTTATGACAAATATTTATTTCACACACTTGTAAGACTTATTCAAAAACACGTATTTCCTGGAACAAGTTTAAGAAATTTTCGAACACTATTTTTCGTTCAATGTCATCGCGTTAGGCGGTATGAGGTGCGCGGGAGACGAGATGCGCGGGGTCGGGGCGGGGTAAGACGGGGAATTGAAAGAAAATAGCCGCTGTGGCTCTGGATGAAACAACAAGCTTTTCGACCATGCTCGCGTTGACGATAGACGGACCGGAAAGGGCCCTCTTAAGTCTCGGATAACTTTACTGCCGCGATGTAGGATTTCAATGCATTTCGATGTTTAGTTCTTCGTCTGTAGCATAGATGGCGCTGTAGTACTTTTTGTTCGATGTTGCTGCAGTATTCTTGTAGTGCCGCTACAGCACAGAGCATCTCGCTACAGGTAATTGGTCAGTCGTGACTCGTCCCTAGCAGTCCTTTCGAACTGGTGAACGTGACAAGGGCGGCTTTTCAGCGGCAGAACGTCGATTATCACGCTAATCTGTTTTCATGGTCCCCAACAGTCCTTATACTGGTTATAAGATAGCTATGGTATCAAACCACCCCAATCCTCCCCATGGAAGTGCACTTTCGTATAACTAGCGCATTTGCAAGACACGTGTTCGTCTCAGCCTGACCGAATCATATTTTGTCAATGACAAAGAATATATTATTCAAGGATCTCTATATGGTTGGTCATAATAGGGTTGGGTGGGGGTATCAAAACTCAAAAAGCATTGGCTGAATTTCGGTTAGAGCTACTGAATACATACTTTAAGAGTTATCAGATCATACAGTTAATAATCAAAACTCAAGAACCGTTTCGCAATAGACTTGGGGATCAAGTCTATTGAAACCCTATATACAGCCCCAAAAGTGCCCATCCTTCACCACATACTAGTGTTGGAGTAATGCGCCTGTGCATTACTTTGTGTAATTTATTTCATCACCACTGCTCTCAAAAACGGTGAAGGAAAACATCGTGAGGAAACTGGCATGTCCTAGAACCAAAAATTCGAAGACATGTGACAACTACCAACCCGCACTGGGCCCGCGTGGTGGATTATAGCCCATTCCCTCTCATAGAGAGGAGGCCGAGTGTCCCAGTAGTGGGAAAATTAAAGGCTGATTATGCTACTCGACGGGCTAAGTCTCAGTGTAGGCACACATTATGGAATAGTAAATTTAAAAAAAAAACTTATAGGTATGTCAAAACAACTGAATGCAGAGAATATGTTATATTTCAAAGAAATTGTAGGTACCTACATAAAAGATTAATTTAAAAATTGTGATGTGTTCTATCGAAGTTTCCAGCTATGTTGTCAGTAGGTAGCAACGCGGTCCGTACACTTGTTTATAGAGATTTTCTACCGCCATCACTATTTCCTTCAGTTTCCCCGCTCCGTTAATAACAAAGTCACGGGAATTAAGATCGTGTGAACTTGAATAAAAATAATCTTCATCATCCTGAATTAGTTGTGTTGCAGCTAATCCCGCAGCCCAAAAAACGTTTCTCTTTCCTCTTTCCTGAAAATGGACACTATTTAATACTTACAATGATAAATGAATGATATTTATATCTGTGTGCACCTAGACAAGCTGTACCAAGCTAGGTACCGCTGGTTTATTTCTCCGAATAACTGCGTGAATAAAAAGCCAAAGAAACTCAGAAATTCTGGTGATTTTCTTTTTTTAGTCCAGATATTAATGGATAAAAACGCAAGGCAACATCTGGAATTACTTTTGAGTGAAGTAGCCCTAACAGGCAGCTAGTCTACATCAGTCATTGAATCATCGTGTAGCACAACTCTAGTGGTATGTCTGGGGACACCAAAAGGGCAAGCCCATAAGGCAACAAGACTGTTTAATTAAAAACCCTAACATCATGAAGTAGTAGGTTGTAAGGGCCAGTCAAGCTTCGTATAAAAAGTACCGCCACTCCTCAACCCTGTGCATGAGAGCTCAACAACGCGACGGATGTCAGTACCGATACTACCTACATCTTATATTCTCTAGTTAATTCAGCCAGCAGACTGGATAGTCTATTATAATTTGACATTATATTTACATTAACTGTACCTTAAAGATGGCATTTCTGACGTCATTCATTACTTTTAGGGTTCCTTTTATTACTTCTTGTGGCTTGTTAATACCAAAATTGAATATTTCGTCAATATTGTTTTGGTAGTCCTCGTAATAATCGCTTGTGCTGGAACAACATAACACATTTTTGATAATTGATTTTTTTACTCTGTTACTCGTCGGTTACTCGAAAATTCGTTTAGCTATCTAAACGAATTTTCGAGTAACCAAATGGATCATTCAAGGATAGCAGTTGAGTTCGATGGTAACATTTTAAATCTTAAACATGTACTTACTTGCTGCTGCATTCAAAAGTAGCCATTCTGCTAACTACATGGACAATGACAGCATAATGCCGCCTGAAGTCACTCAGGGCTGGTATGTTGTCTTCCATGGACCTAATCCACGAAAATACACAAACAAAAAATTACAGATCATCAATAAAACAAAAGACCAAGCACTTCAAACCAATGAGAGGGTAAATAAAATCAAAATCAAAAGGGACAGCTAGAAGATGTAACATCAATAGGGAATATGCATGTATTTTTTTTTCACTTAAGTCAATAATATGCAGTACTATCAACCCAAGAAAATAATTAAAAGTTAATTTCAACTACTGCTTGTCGCACAAAAAAAATTAAACTCCTATAATTTTCTACGACAGTTCAAACGTCCATGACTATCGCGGCCATTCATGTCAAGGTCAGGACTTTGATGTCACTTACCTCTATCTGCCTTGTTTAAATCTAATTTTTTGCCCTTAGTAGATTAGTTTTACTAAAATGTAAGTGCTTTATTTAAGAGGGCCCTTCCCGGCGCGTCTATCGTCAATGCGAGCATGGTCGAAAATCTTGTTCTTTCATCCAGAGCCACAGCGGCGATTTTCTATCAAATCCCCTGTCTCCTTACTCCGCCCCGACCCCGCACAAGTCGTCTCCCGCACACCTCATACCGCCTTTTTTTTTTACCGATGGGAAATCATCAAATAACCCCTCCCGCTCTGGGCTGAGCAGGAGGGAGTGTCAGACTTTTACTGACTAAAACCCATCCATGTTCCTTCCTTTGCCCTTTGTGTTCCAGGGCCGCGGTATCTCTGTCGAACAGTCCCGCAACCCTTGCAGGCGTCGGTCCTTACGGACCTCTCCCTGTTTGCTGACTCTCCTTGAGGCGCGCGTGGAAAACGAACGCGCCGTCGACACGGCCTGTCGTCATAAGACGGACGGACGACGAGCTAGCCCATAGTTCACCGTCCACAGGCCCGCGCCTACGGTGGCCGGGGGCCACCACGTGGCCCCCGACGCCCGGTGCGTCTCCCGCGGTGGCTGGGACGTGAGGTTCTCTCCCTCTCACGTTCCGCCACCTCCTTCGCTAGCATGACTGCTTCGCAGAAGGAGGTGACGGCGTCCCATTCCGTCTCGCTCCGGACCATGGATTGAACCAAGGCCGGAAAGCAGATCTCCACCGTGTGCTCCACCGTGTCCTCCGGTCGATCCTCACAATGGTAGCACCCGGGCGTTTCCTCCCGCCCGATTCGGTGCAGGAACCTCCCGAAACAACCGTGTCCGGTGAGGACCTGCGTCAGGCGGAAGGTGAGGGCGCCGTGGTGCCTCTCTAGCCACTCCTCAAAGAGGGGACTTATCGCCACTATTGTGGCGTGCCCTACCTCATACCGCCTAACGCGATGACATTGAACGAAAAATAGTGTTCGAAAATTTCTTAAACTTGTTCCAGGAAATACGTGTTTTTGAATAAGTCTTACAAGTGTATGAAATAAAAATTTGTCATTAAGAATCTTCATTACATGTGCAAGGTTTCTATCGTGATGATTTCTTTACTTTTAGAGTTTATGAGTACATTATGAACAGCCAAAGTTCAGGTAAAATTTGTGCAAAATAGCCATTTTTGGAGGCTTATACTGAATTTGTTTCTACAATTTTTAATTTTTTGCTCCCATAGAAACCTAGACATAGTGCACAAAATACCTATTAGTTCAAAAAAATCAAAGATCGATGTATAACAACTGCATAATCACGTACGAGCGTTTGTATGAAAAGTATGCGGGTTGGCCGCTCTTAAGCGAAAATTGCAATAACAATATTATAGTAAAATCTAAGTGAAACTTTAAGTACTATTCAATTAAGCGTTTCTTTGACACATGGATTTTGACGTCACTACCGGAATCGATGCGTTGTGTGTTTGCGTTCCGTTTCACCAAAAACACGCCAAATAAAAGATTAAATTGTAAATTATGTGTTGTAATAGAGAATTAAACAAGTGTACCACAATGTTTTTATGGTCCAATACAAGGCATTTTTAAGAAATAAAAAAAGGTTTTGTATTTCTTGCATATACCCTATTGTATCGACGTCACCTGAGGGAGACAAAGAGACATAGATGAAAAACATAGTCAAATGTCTTCAATTTACGTGAGCCACCAAAAAGTTTATGTAAACTTTTTGGTGGTTTATTTCGGTTCAATAGAACCAAAATAAAAAGTAGAAGAGTGACTAGAATTACAGTACTTATTATTTTTCTTTTGATCATCATCATCAGATTCTCTCGTCCTATGTTACATGAAGCCGGCGCAACACGATTGCACTCATGAGACTAGGCAGCCTGCTCGTCATAGAAAAGTTACAAATATTTTGATAAAATACCTATATTTTTATTTTTGGTTAACCTATACTGACCCACTGCTTGAATAAGAGTCTTAAGGATGCGCCTGCGCCATGATAGTACTTGTGTTTAGATATACGTGACGTGTACCCATTGCGTATTGATCCTGGCCCATCTTTTCTGATGCTTTCGATAGATATGACCCCCGTATACCAGCTATAATACACATATTGTTATACATACATTACGTTATCTTGTAGAATATTCATGGCTTCGTCTATCGTACGCCAGGTGTTCCCGTCGTTCGGCGGCATTTCTCCAGCCGCGACCAGCGCGCAAGCGCAAGTGAATACTAGGAGTTGAAAAATCATCGTCACCTGAAAAACAAAACAGATTAACTACACATATTGTTCCACGATTGAAAGCTGTGTGATGCCATTGACTTTTAATTCACCCACAGTCTGATATCCCCCACTGCTACGCATATGACTCTTTGCCTACCCCCAAGTTCCTGTGCCAATATAATGCAGGTTATTAATACAACTTCAAATAAAATGTGCGTAGATCTTGCAGCAGAAAGTGTGATAGATATTTTTGGTCACGACCATACACTAATACTACGGGTTTAGGTGGCAATTCAAAATAATGTTGGGAAAGTTAGTGACTGAAGTCGACATGGAATAATCCACGCCGTGATAAAAAACAAGCCAGTTTTTGTTGTAGTAATGCTGACTGTTCATCGTGTGCCAGACCATCAGCAATAGTAGTCACTCGAGGATGGTATAGAGCAAGCTACGAACTTACCAAAGCAGTAAGGAATTACAATTAATTTAAAAGTATTTCTGCTACATTTTATATAGCTCTTAATTTGTTACGTATCATGGGACATTAAATGATAAACCGCAAAATAGTTTATGAAAAGCCTAACGATAATTGTATTAACCTTATTTAGAAAAAAACAACAACAATCAAAACAACATCTTAATCGTTTAGAACGAATTTGTAACAATAGGAATTGCAGCGAAATAAAATCCTTAATTCGCCACATAATATAAAAAATACAATGGGTAATTTATCTGCATCGATAATATTAAAAGTTTTGTCGTCAAGGAATTAGTCATGAATGTGTAGTGTGATTTTTGGTTTCGGTTTGTTTGGTTACCTTAATTCAGTGAACATGATATTGACATTGTAAATTAAATAAAATTACACAAAAAGACAATAGAGGCCAACTCTAGAAATAATGTACAGATTTACGAAACAAAGTCTAATAATAAACTTTAAACTTTTTAGAGAGCATTCAGAGCATAGACATTATGTTCTTTTGCTCCACATAAATCTCTTTAATATGTAGTTACTAATATAAAATATACTACTGCAGCGCCCTCTAGTGAGTTACTACCGTAACATCTATTTAAGAACCCTTACTAATCAACCACAAACTGCATCAAAACCGGACTAGTAGTTTTAGTTTTGCACAAACAAACAAACATCCTCTCACCCTAAACGCATATACCGTCTCCGTTCCGTCGTGGGTCAAAAGTTAACAATAATTATAAGATGCGAATTTTATGAACGATGGTGAAGGTATGCACTGTTAATTACTCTACCAATGAATCTTCAATGAAACTTCTTTACCTTTCAGTAGAACTTTGTCAGTTGTACGACTGTTGCAGGAACTACGCTTAACTGTTTTAAGAGCGTATTTCGCAAGGCCGAGTGCTAAGTAAATTCTTATCTCTCTGTTTTACGAGATACGCAGCACCAAAAACAATTGTAATGGCTGTTTTTTAATGTGGCTGATATGATTACGAATCTCTTAGCATCTGAGCAATACTTAGACAAGTTTTGGTCTAATTCATATTTCAAAAGCAATATAAACTTAACAGCGCGTAGCGCGAACCCTTAAATAGCAACCGGAAACAGCGCATACGACGGCGCGCGGCCGCGCGCCGTAGATTACTTCCGGCGTCCCGACGCGACGCTCCGCCAATTAGATCATCTACAGTCAAGCCTTACGTAAATAAAAAGTAATAAGCAAATATCAAAACATTTTTTTTTCTGCTGGCTGCGCTTTCCGAGTAGGAGTAGACCCATGAGGAGAGCAGCAGGCGATACTTATTAAAACTTCCGTACGCATGAACTTTTCATTAAATGTTTTGAGGCGTATGTACAGTAAGCGTTCATAAGTGCATAAGCACGCTAAGGATTGTATTGCTGTGGCGAGCGTCCGTGTCGCATGTCACCGCGTCGCCGCGCGCCGCGCCGTCGCACTCCACGAAACAAAAAAATATATTTCTGTCTCTTTTGTTATACACACACGCAACAAACGCATGATTTGTGTGGCGACCAGTGGGCCTAAAATGAAAGCTTTATCAGAATCATAATATGAATCACGTTAAAAATTTAAAATTCTTAAAATGATCTTTATGTTTATGACTACAAAGTCCATTTTAAGAGTTTTAAATTTTTAACCTGATTCGTATTATGATTCTGATAAAGCGGCGATTTTAGACCCCCTGTTCTTACCATTTGGATTGCTAAAATTCACTGTAATGTAACAAGTGTTGATAGCTGATTGGTAATCAAATTAAAATTTGTATTCTAGGCAAAAACTTGTTAGTTAGTAAAGTTTTTTTAGCAATTGATTCATGCTTATCTTTTTTTTGAAGATGTAAGATATTAGTCATCTTTTCGGTGTTGGAAGGTAGAAATAAAAAAGTCGTGCTGAATTACAACAAAAATATTTATTCGTTTTAATTATTTATAAAATTAACAAACTTTTATGAGAATTGTGTCGTCACATTCCTACCTCCTATAAAAGAAGTTCTATTGTAATCGTTCATAAAATGTTTATTGTATACCCACTAAGTCAATTCTTAATAACATAACAAGGAAAGGATTTTCTAATCACACAAATACGAGTATAATTGTTGATACCCACGTATTATATGTATCGGTATTCAGCAGAGTTTATTGAAAACTAATATATGATTTAGACTTTATGAACATGTTTTTTTATTGAACGTCACAATGAATGTACTCGTATTGAGGTTATAGCTTAAGTGTTCATTTTCTTGAAGAAAAGAAGATTGAAACTAAACCTCAATTTAAGATGATTAAATAATTACGGATAAGTCACACTAAAATAATAATACTAAAACTCGTACTTCACTAAATATTTTACACGTCTATTACACGTCTTATTATTAAAACCAAAACATCTGGGTTTTAATATTTTGTATAACCCCCGTTATTATCAATACAGTCAAGTAGACGTTTGCGCATGGACCCTACAATATTACGACATATTTCGGTTCCTCTTAAATTTTCCCACACCTCCATGCAATGGGTTTTTAATTGTGTTATACACCTCTCATCCCGTGTATCCCACCTTTGCACCATTAAACCCCATAGATTTTCAATGGGGTTGAGGTCGGGTGATCGCGCTGCCCATGGAATAACAATTATCTCCGGGTGATTGTGAAACCACTCACGCACAATGCTCGCCCGGTGAATAGGACAATTGTCCTGGACAAATGTTACTTGTGGTAACTCATCAGCTGGGTAAATGTTGCGCACAGTAGGTAGCATTACGTCTTCTAATACTTCTACGTAATTAGAACTGTTGGCGCGTGGAGGAATAAAAGCCAGCTCTCCTGGCCCTGCTGCACTCATCCATCCCCACATATTGATCGTAATTCGACCTGAGTCTGTATTAAGGATTACGTTTTTATCAGACCAGCGAGTGTTATCCTTACGCCATAAATGAAGCCTACCTTTTTGACTTGATTTAAAAGTCTTTTCATCAGAAAATATGGTAGTATTCCAGTCAAAATCTAAATAATCCCGTGCGAAACGTAATCGTTCTTCTTTATGTCTTTCTGTTAAGTAGGGCTTTTTAGCTGGTTTTCTGTGATGCAGGCCTTCAGCGTGGAGGGCACGGCGAACAGTTTGCGATGAGGTTTCAAACAATTCCGCAAAGCGTTTCGTAGGTGTGAAACCATTAGCCTCATACTCGCCCACCATAATTATGTCGTCGCTGCGCTTCGCTAATAAGCGACGGCCTTCCAGTTCGCTGTCGACTAGCAAGGCTACCCTCTTCCTCGTATCGTTTGATCCAGAGACTTACAGTATTCCTCTAAAACAAAAAAAAAGTGATGTTAGACAGCTATAACAAAATACTTGATTTCATTCACTCTGCATTCATAAATCCAATACTAAACACTAGTTATTTATATTTTAGGCCTCATGAGTATGACGGATTTAAAAAACAATAAAAACAAGTAATTAATCCTTAATATGTCACCAAATAATATTAGGTCTTAATTTCTAATAAAAGATTAAGTTACAATTCATAAATATAATACTCACATTTAGTCCGGTTTCTTCAGATATTTGTGTTCTATTAAGACCACTTTTATGCAGCGCAATAATAGTCACCCTCGTCTCAATATTAATATTTGCCTGCATTTTGAGAAATACCAATAAACCACACGTCACTAACAAGCAACTGCAACTAATCGACAAAGTTAAGTAATTCCGATCAAGTTAAATATTCATGAAACTCATGTCTACCTCACAGAAATCTAAATTCTTAACTTTTTTTTTATGATCTACCTTTTTTAACTTTACGAAATGTGTGAACAAAGCGAACAAGATAAAGAATATAATATCTGTCTTATTACTTCCAATCGAGTAAAAACTTACAAAAAGTCTTATAGTAACTGCGTGAGGTTTGAACACACGGCTTACCGATTCACGCATGCGCACGCCTAACCGCTAGGTCATCTTTACTTTTATTACGAAGTTGAAATTATGAAATACAATCACTTGTTGACGACAATGTCTATTTTCTTGAAAGTAGAAGGTCGTAAGTCAAACTAAACGTCAAGCTATTGCTTTGTGCGTTTGCCTATGGACTTTTGGTCGACACTGTACGTCCTTCTTATAATCAGCCTATAATAACATAACATGTACAGCCAAGTCAGAGGCCCATGGGCGGCCTGAAAACTCTGACACCAGGTTAGGCACTAACCACACGATACAGAAAGACGAACATAACATATATAACAAAACTACTTGTTTTTGTTTATAATTAAAAACAAATTCCATTCCAATAATTATTAAGAAGTAAAACCAAACTTAAGCCTTTGATTCGGTTTAGCTTATGAAAATAATGGTACCAACTTCATTAAAGCGGCCAACCCGTCCTACTTTTCATACAAACGCTCGTACTTACGTGATTATGCAGTTGTTACACTACTTACTTTGATTTTTTTGAACTAATAGGTATTTTGAAAATTGTAGAAACAAATTCAGTATAAGCCTTCAAAAATTGCTGTTTTGCACAAATTTTATTTGAACTTTGGCCGTTCATAATGTACTCATAAACTGTAAAAGTAAAGAAATCATCTCGATAGAAACCTTGCACATGTAATGGAGATTCTTTATGACAAATATTTATTTCACACACTTGTAAGACTTATTCAAAAACACGTATTTCCTGGAACAAGTTTAAGAAATTTTCGAACACTATTTTTCGTTCAATGTCATCGCGTTAGGCGGTATGAGGTGCGCGGGAGACGAGACGCCCAAGTAACACATCAAAGCAGTATAACGGCCGACTTACAGCATTTTTGTATCGTTTTCGCATTTTGAGTTAGTTCTATAGTAGCATTACAAACGTTTATACGGCTACTGTAATGCTTATTTGGGCACAAATTATACGGCTTTAGATCCTAAATAGGTTCACAATAGTTGTTTAGTTGCATTACAGGCGCATTATATTAGCATTATTGTAGCCAAAGAACGTACCAATCGCATTACAGAAGCATTATACTAGCAATATTATTGATAATGAAGACGTTGTTTGCATTACAAAAGCATTAGACTAGCATTTGAATGTAGTAAAAGAATGATTGGAGCTTTTTAAGTGTTCACAGTTAGAACTTAAATAAACCCTACATCATTGCAAAAACATCTTTAATACCACGGTACAAATGTCATAATACAATTAACGTGGAATATAATATGGACGAAGACTGTCAAAACTGAGTGAGTGCCACCATATTTGTTTGCATCAAAACAAAATTTACTGGGTAAGTTTTTGACTCTTTTGTTACTTCATGCCTTCAAATATTATTCGCAATGTAGTTTACTGTAAATGTCTATATAAGTTTCATTGAAAATTTTCAAGCGCCTTCGATATTTTGTGGTTTTGATAGAAAATGTCATATTAAAATATGTGTGGAATCATCAAAACAATTGTGTATTCCTAGTATAGAACGAATTTTGCTTAATTAAAATAATAGTATTGGTTGGGCAGTATTAAATCAAGTTATATCATTATGTTAAAGATCTTTTGCTTTCATAAATAGGTCCGAATGATAATTTTTTTGGTTATAAAATATTTACAAAATGGTGTCGGGGTATAGCAGCCCGGTGAGCCTTTAACAAGGCTAATTAATGCTGCCAGCTTTATAAATACTCACACGTGAACCATTATTAAGCCAGAGGTAAGAGAGAAGGCTTTTGATGAACCACTGTAGTGGCATTGTCTATAAAGTAGGTCTATATGGGTTCACCGGTATACCAGTAGTTTTGATGTAGACTGAAGTAGTGCCATTACTTGAACGCAATTTTGGGGATCCTTGAGCAAAAAATTTAAAACCCATTTCAGAATTTACACAATTTGATTCGTTTGCCAAGTTGATAAAAAGGCGTCATTAAGATATTTTTCCGTAACTATTTTATAGACAGGACCGTTTTTTATTTCATACCCGGTGTAGTGTAATACGTAGTCAGGTACAGTAGCCATCAAATATACCTGTACACTTTAAAATGGCCAAACTTTTCAGAAAACGCAATAATATATTTTTTATGGGTGATGCTTTTTAAAAATGTTGTTTTCTTATTTTCAGTGATTTTTATACCAACCATACAATGCCGTACAAAATGGAACAGACGATAGAGAGAAAGGAAAAATAATACGAGGTAGTCTTTGTGGGAAGAAAATGGTAAATTGTTGTGGCCGCCTAAAAAGACACAGTACAAATTAATGAAAGATGAGCAATCCAAGCCCGATAAAAAGAATGGACATTATAGGAGTGCTATTTTAAAATCACAATATTTGAACATATGAGCTTGCCGAAGCTGAATTATCAATCATGGAAGAACATTCAGACACAGACGCGAATGACACAGGCACGTTTGCACCCTGGACGACAATAGTTCAAAATCAAGAAGTAATGAAAATAAAAATCAAGCATAAAAATTGCTGTTGTTTTATTGATCATTTAATATGTGTTTTTCCCCAATATGTCCGACAAAAGGTTCTACGAATACAGTAAAATGAATGTATAAACAGTTTTACGTATTACAATAACTCACGTATATTTGATTAAAGAGCTGCTAGCTGTACCACACAGCTAAGTTGATCTTAAAAAACGCAAGCATTACATTGATTCACGTTTATGCTGTTCAGCAATACTAGGCTTTTACTTACCACTCAAAAGTGCTATTACACAACAAAGGGCACTTAAGACAGCTCAAATCAGTATAACGGTTTTACGGTGCATTATAACGGTAAAAGTTTTAGCTTATAAACAGCATTAGGCATTATCTTACTACTTAAAAATGCTATTGTAGAACCTAAGGCACTAAAAACAGCTGAAAGTTGTATAGCGGATTTACGTGGCATTATAATGGTTCATATTTGTGCTGTTAAACGGCATTAAGCATTTATATACTACTTAAAATGCTATTGTAATTCCAAATGCACTAAAAACTGCTGAAAGCCGTTCAGCTGCGTTGTGGTTTGCTGCACTAAAACTAAAGGGTTTACAAAAGCATTTTGATATGCTATTATCCAACCGTTATACAGTGTAAAGCATCCTAATGATTTTGAAATACCAATATAAAGCGTCAAGATGCTCGGTGAACTTATTTATGAGTTTATAAGGACCTTAAGTTCTACACAAGTTTGCTATTCGTTTGTTAGAATGCTTTTAAAGAAAATAGCCGCTGTGGCTCTGGATGAAATAACAAGCTTTTCGACCATGCTCGCGTTGACGATATACGGACCGGAAAGGGCCCTCTTAAGTCTCGGATAACTTTACTGCCGCAATGTAGGATTTCAATGCATTTCGATGTTTAGTTCTTCGTCTGTAGCATAGATGGCGCTGTAGTACTTTTTGTTCGATGTTGCTGCAGTATTCTTGTAGTGCCGCTACAGCACAGAGCATCTCGCTACAGGTAATTGGTCAGTCGTGACTCGTCCCTAGCAGTCCTTTCGAACTGGTGAACGTGACAAGGGCGGCTTTTCAGCGGCAGAACGTCGATTATCACGCTAATCTGTTTTCATGGTCCCCAACAGTCCTTATACTGGTTATAAGATAGCTATGGTATCAAACCACCCCAATCCTCCCCATGGAAGTGCACTTTCGTATAACTAGCGCATTTGCAAGACACGTGTTCGTCTCAGCCTGACCGAATCATTTGTCAATGACAAAGAATATATTATTCAAGGATCTCTATATGGTTGGTCATAATAGGGTTGGGTGGGGGTATCAAAACTCAAAAAGAATTGGCTGAATTTCGGTTAGAGCTACTGAATACATACTTTAAGAGTTATCAGATCATACAGTTAATAATCAAAACTCAAGAACCGTTTCGCAATAGACTTGGGGATCAAGTCTATTGAAACCCTATATACAGCCCCAAAAGTGCCCATCCTTCACCACATACTAGTGTTGGAGTAATGCGCCTGTGCATTACTTTGTGTAATTTATTTAATCAGCCCTGCTCTCAAATACGGTGAAGGAAAACATCGTGAGGAAACTGGCATGTCCTAGAACCAAAAATTCGAAGACATGTGACAACTACCAACCCGCACTGGGCCCGCGTGGTGGATTATAGCCCATTCCCTCTCATAGAGAGGAGGCCGAGTGTCCCAGTAGTGGGAAAATTAAAGGCTGATTATGCTACTCGACGGGCTAAGTCTCAGTGTAGGCACACATTATGGAATAGTAAATTTAAAAAAAAAACTTATAGGTATGTCAAAACAACTGAATGCAGAGAATATGTTATATTTCAAAGAAATTGTAGGTACCTACATAAAAGATTAATTTAAAAATTGTGATGTGTTCTATCGAAGTTTCCAGCTATGTTGTCAGTAGGTAGCAACGCGGTCCGTACACTTGTTTATAGAGATTTTCTACCGCCATCACTATTTCCTTCAGTTTCCCCGCTCCGTTAATAACAAAGTCACGGGAATTAAGATCGTGTGAACTTGAAT
This sequence comes from Eugnorisma glareosa, assembly GCA_947578425.1. Taxonomy (NCBI): domain Eukaryota; kingdom Metazoa; phylum Arthropoda; class Insecta; order Lepidoptera; family Noctuidae; genus Eugnorisma; species Eugnorisma glareosa. The sequence goes on from OX387959.1 coordinate 19,624,572, forward strand.
AAAAATAATCTTCATCATCCTGAATTAGTTGTGTTGCAGCTAATCCCGCAGCCCAAAAAACGTTTCTCTTTCCTCTTTCCTGAAAATGGACACTATTTAATACTTACAATGATAAATGAATGATATTTATATCTGTGTGCACCTAGACAAGCTGTACCAAGCTAGGTACCGCTGGTTTATTTCTCCGAATAACTGCGTGAATAAAAAGCCAAAGAAACTCAGAAATTCTGGTGATTTTCTTTTTTTAGTCCAGATATTAATGGATAAAAACGCAAGGCAACATCTGGAATTACTTTTGAGTGAAGTAGCCCTAACAGGCAGCTAGTCTACATCAGTCATTGAATCATCGTGTAGCACATCTCTAGTGGTATGTCTGGGGACACCAAAAGGGCAAGCCCATAAGGCAACAAGACTGTTTAATTAAAAACCCTAACATCATGAAGTAGTAGGTTGTAAGGGCCAGTCAAGCTTCGTATAAAAAGTACCGCCACTCCTCAACCCTGTGCATGAGAGCTCAACAACGCGACGGATGTCAGTACCGATACTACCTACATCTTATATTCTCTAGTTAATTCAGCCAGCAGACTGGATAGTCTATTATAATTTGACATTATATTTACATTAACTGTACCTTAAAGATGGCATTTCTGACGTCATTCATTACTTTTAGGGTTCCTTTTATTACTTCTTGTGGCTTGTTAATACCAAAATTGAATATTTCGTCAATATTGTTTTGGTAGTCCTCGTAATAATCGCTTGTGCTGGAACAACATAACACATTATTGATAATTGATTTTTTTACTCTGTTACTCGTCGGTTACTCGAAAAGCAAAGCAAGCAAATGGATCATTCAAGGATAGCAGTTGAGTTCGATGGTAACATTTTAAATCTTAAACATGTACTTACTTGCTGCTGCATTCAAAAGTAGCCATTCTGCTAACTACATGGACAATGACAGCATAATGCCGCCTGAAGTCACTCAGGGCTGGTATGTTGTCTTCCATGGACCTAATCCACGAAAATACACAAACAAAAAATTACAGATCATCAATAAAACAAAAGAGCAAACACTTCAAACCAATGAGAGGGTAAATAAAATCAAAATCAAAAGGGACAGCTAGAAGATGTAACATCAATAGGAAATATGCATGTAATTTTTTTTTCACTTAAGTCAATAATATGCAGTACTATCAACCCAAGAAAATAATTAAAAGTTAATTTCAACTACTGCTTGTCGCACAAAAAAAAAACTCCTATAATTTTCTACGACAGTTCAAACGTCCATGACTATCGCGGCCATTCATGTCAAGGTCAGGACTTTGATGTCACTTACCTCTATCTGCCTTGTTTAAATCTAATTTTTTGCCCTTAGTAGATTAATTTTACTAAAATGTAAGTGCTTTATTTAAGAGGGCCCTTGCCGGCGCGTCTATCGTCAATGCGAGCATGGTCGAAAATCTTGTTCTTTCATCCAGAGCCACAGCGGCGATTTTCTATCAAATCCCCTGTCTCCTTACTCCGCCCCGAACCCGCACAAGTCGTCTCCCGTACACCTCATACCGCCTTTTTTTTTTACCGATGGGAAATCATCAAATAACCCCTCCCGCTCTGGGCTGAGCAGGAGGGAGTGTCAGACTTTTACTGACTAAAACCCATCCATGTTCCTTCCTTTGCCCTTTGTGTTCCAGGGCCGCGGTATCTCTGTCGAACAGTCCAGAACCCTGGCAGGCGTCGGTCCTTACGGACCTCTCCCTGTTTGCTGACTCTCCTTGAGGCGCGCGTGGAAAACGAACGCGCCGTCGACACGGCCTGTCGTCATAAGACGGACGGACGACGAGCTAGCCCATAGTTCACCGTCCACAGGCCCGCGCCTACGGTGGCCGGACGCCCGGTGCGTCTCCCGCGGTGGCTGGGACGTGAGGTTCTCTCCCTCTCACGTTCCGCCACCTCCTTCGCTAGCATGACTGCTTCGCAGAAGGAGGTGACGGCGTCCCATTCCGTCTCGCTCCGGACCATGGATTGAACCAAGGCCGGAAAGCAGATCTCCACCGTGTGCTCCACCGTGTCCTCCGGTCGATCCTCACAATGGTAGCACCCGGGCGTTTCCTCCCGCCCGATTCGGTGCAGGAACCTCCCGAAACAACCGTGTCCGGTGAGGACCTGCGTCAGGCGGAAGGTGAGAGCGCCGTGGTGCCTCTCTAGCCACTCCTCAAAGAGGGGACTTATCGCCACTATTGTGGCGTGCCCTACCTCATACCGCCTAACGCGATGACATTGAACGAAAAATAGTGTTCGAAAATTTCTTAAACTTGTTCCAGGAAATACGTGTTTTTGAATAAGTCTTACAAGTGTATGAAATAAAAATTTGTCATTAAGAATCTTCATTACATGTGCAAGGTTTCTATCGTGATGATTTCTTTACTTTTAGAGTTTATGAGTACATTATGAACAGCCAAAGTTCAGGTAAAATTTGTACAAAATAGCCATTTTTGGAGGCTTATACTGAATTTGTTTCTACAATTTTTAATTTTTTGCTCCCATAGAAACCTAGATATAGTGCACAAAATACCTATTAGTTCAAAAAAATCAAAGGTAGATGTATAACAACTGCATAATCACGTACGAGCGTTTGTATGAAAAGTATGCGGGTTGGCCGCTCTTAAGCGAAAATTGCAATAACAATATTATAGTAAAATCTAAGTGAAACTTTAAGTACTATTCAATTGTTTCTTTGTCACATGGATTTTGACGTCACTACCGGAATCGATGCGTTGTGTGTTTGCGTTCCGTTTCACCAAAAACACGCCAAATAAAAGATTAAATTGTAAATTATGTGTTGAATTAGAGAATTAAACAAGTGTACCACAATGTTTTTATGGTCCAATACAAGGCATTTTTAAGAAATAAAAATAGTTTTGTATTTCTTGCATATACCCTATTGTATCGATGTCACCTGAGGGAGACAAAGAGACATAGATAAAAAACATAGTCAAATGTCTTCAATTTACGTGAGCCACCAAAAAGTTTATGTAAACTTTTTGGTGGTTTATTTCGGTTCAATAGAACCAAAATAAAAAGTAGAAGAGTGACTAGAATTACAGTACTTATTATTTTTCTTTTGATCATCATCATCAGATTCTCTCGTCCTATGTTACATGAAGCCGGCGCAACACGATTGCACTCATGAGACTAGGCAGCCTGCTCGTCATAGAAAAGTTACAAATATTTTGATAAAATACCTATATTTTTATTTTTGGTTAACCTATACTGACCCACTGCTTGAATAAGAGTCTTAAGGATGCGCCTGCGCCATGATAGTACTTGTGTTTAGATATACGTGACGTGTACCCATTGCGTATTGATCCTGGCCCATCTTTTCTGATGCTTTCGATAGATATGACCCCCGTATGCCAGCTATAATACACATATTGTTATACATACATTACGTTATCTTCTAGAATATTCATGGCTTTGTCTATAGCACGCCAGGTGTCCCATTCGTTCGGCGGCATTTCTCCAGCCGCGACCAGCGCGCAAGCGCAAGTGAACACTAGGAGTTGAAAAATCATCGTCACCTGAAAAACAAAACAGATTAACTACACATATTGTTCCACGATTGAAAGCTGTGCGATGCCATTGACTTTTAATTCACCCACAGTCTGATATCCCCCACTGCTACGCATATGACTCTTTGCCTACCCCCAAGTTCCTGTGCCAATATAATGCAGGTTATTAATACAACTTCAAATAAAATGTGCGTAGATCTTGCAGCAGAAAGTGTGATAGATATGTTTGGTCACGACCATACACTAATACTACGGGTTTAGGTGGCAATTCAAAATAATGTTGGGAAAGTTAGTGACTGAAGTCGACATGGAATAATCCACGCCGTGATAAAAAACAAGCCAGTTTTTGTTGTAGTAATGCTGACTGTTCATCGTGTGCCAGACCATCAGCAATAGTAGTCACTCGAGGATGGTATAGAGCAAGCTACGAACTTACCAAAGCAGTAAGGAATTACAATTAATTTAAAAGTATTTCTGCTACATTTTATATAGCTCTTAATTTGTTACGTATCATGGGACATTAAATGATAAACCGCAAAATAGTTTATGAAAAGCCTAACGATAATTGTATTAACCTTATTTAGAAAAAAACAACAACAATCAAAACAACATCTTAATCGTTTAGAACGAATTTGTAACAATAGGAATTGCAGCGAAATAAAATCCTTAATTCGCCACATAATATAAAAAATACAATGGGTAATTTATCTGCATCGATAATATTAAAAGTTTTGTCGTCAAGGAATTAGTCATGAATGTGTAGTGTGATTTTTGGTTTCGGTTTGTTTGGTTACCTTAATTCAGTGAACATGATATTGACATTGTAAATTAAATAAAATTACACAAAAAGACAATAGAGGCCAACTCTAGAAATAATGTACAGATTTACGAAACAAAGTCTAATAATAAACTTTAAACTTTTTAGAGAGCATTCAGAGCATAGACATTATGTTCTTTTGCTCCACATAAATCTCTTTAATATGTAGTTACTAATATAAAATATACTACTGCAGCGCCCTCTAGTGAGTTACTACCGTAACATCTATTTAAGAACCCTTACTAATCAACCACAAACTGCATCAAAACCGGACTAGTAGTTTTAGTTTTGCACAAACAAACAAACATCCTCTCACCCTAAACGCATATACCGTCTCCGTTCCGTCGTGGGTCAAAAGTTAACAATAATTATAAGATGCGAATTTTATGAACGATGGTGAAGGTATGCACTGTTAATTACTCTACCAATGAATCTTCAATGAAACTTCTTTACCTTTCAGTAGAACTTTGTCAGTTGTACGACTGTTGCAGGAACTACGCTTAACTGTTTTAAGAGCGTATTTCGCAAGGCCGAGTGCTAAGTAAATTCTTATCTCTCTGTTTTACGAGATACGCAGCACCAAAAACAATTGTAATGGCTGTTTTTTAATGTGGCTGATATGATTACGAATCTCTTAGCATCTGAGCAATACTTAGACAAGTTTTGGTCTAATTCATATTTCAAAAGCAATATAAACTTAACAGCGCGTAGCGCGAACCCTTAAATAGCAACCGGAAACAGCGCATACGACGGCGCGCGGCCGCGCGCCGTAGATTACTTCCGGCGTCCCGACGCGACGCTCCGCCAATTAGATCATCTACAGTCAAGCCTTACGTAAATAAAAAGTAATAAGCAAATATCAAAACATTTTTTTTTCTGCTGGCTGCGCTTTCCGAGTAGGAGTAGACCCATGAGGAGAGCAGCAGGCGATACTTATTAAAACTTCCGTACGCATGAACTTTTCATTAAATGTTTTGAGGCGTATGTACGTCCTTCTTATAATCAGCCTATAATAACATAACATGTACAGCCAAGTCAGAGGCCCATGGGCGGCCTGAAAACTCTGACACCAGGTTAGGCACTAACCACACGATACAGAAAGACGAACATAACATATATAACAAAACTTCTTGTTTCTGTTTATAATTAAAAACAAATTCCATTCCAATAATTATTAAGAAGTAAAACCAAACTTAAGCCTTTGATTCGGTTTAGCTTATGAAAATAATGGTACCAACTTCATTAAAGCGGCCAACACGTCCTACTTTTCATACAAACGCTCGTACTTACGTGATTATGCAGTTGTTACACTACTAACTTTGATTTTTTTGAACTAATAGGTATTTTGAAAATTGTAGAAACAAATTCAGTATAAGCCTTCAAAAATTGCTGTTTTGCACAAATTTTAACTGAACTTTGGCCGTTCATAATGTACTCATAAACTGTAAAAGTAAGGAAATCATCTCGATAGAAACCTTGCACATGTAATGGAGATTCTTTATGACAAATATTTATTTCACACACTTGTAAGACTTATTCAAAAACACGTATTTCCTGGAACAAGTTTAAGAAATTTTCGAACACTATTTTTCGTTCAATGTCATCGCGTAAGGCGGTATGAGGTGCGCGGGAGACGAGATGCGCGGGGTCGGGGCGGGGTAAGACGGGGGAATTGAAAGAAAATAGCCGCTGTGGCTCTGGATGAAACAACAAGCTTTTCGACCATGCTCGCGTTGACGATAGACGGACCGGAAAGGGCCCTCTTAAGTCTCGGATAACTTTACTGCCGCGATGTAGGATTTCAATGCATTTCGATGTTTAGTTCTTCGTCTGTAGCATAGATGGCGCTGTAGTACTTTTTGTTCGATGTTGCTGCAGTATTCTTGTAGTGCCGCTACAGCACAGAGCATCTCGCTACAGGTAATTGGTCAGTCGTGACTCGTCCCTAGCAGTCCTTTCGAACTGGTGAACGTGACAAGGGCGGCTTTTCAGCGGCAGAACGTCGATTATCACGCTAATCTGTTTTCATGGTCCCCAACAGTCCTTATACTGGTTATAAGATAGCTATGGTATCAAACCACCCCAATCCTCCCCATGGAAGTGCACTTTCGTATAACTAGCTCATTTGCAAGACACGTGTTCGTCTCAGCCTGACCGAATCATTTGTCAATGACAAAGAATATATTATTCAAGGATCTCTATATGGTTGGTCATAATAGGGTTGGGTGGGGGTATCAAAACTCAAAAAGCATTGGCTGAATTTCGGTTAGAGCTACTGAATACATACTTTAAGAGTTATCAGATCATACAGTTAATAATCAAAACTCAAGAACCGTTTCGCAATAGACTTGGGGATCAAGTCTATTGAAACCCTATATACAGCCCCAAAAGTGCCCATCCTTCACCACATACTAGTGTTGGAGTAATGCGCCTGTGCATTACTTTGTGTAATTTATTTCATCAGCACTGCTCTCAAAAACGGTGAAGGAAAACATCGTGAGGAAACTGGCATGTCCTAGAACCAAAAATTCGAAGACATGTGACATCTACCAACCCGCACTGGGCCCGCGTGGTGGATTATAGCCCATTCCCTCTCATAGAGAGGAGGCCGAGTGTCCCAGTAGTGGGAAAATTAAAGGCTGATTATGCTACTCGACGGGCTAAGTCTCAGTGTAGGCACACATTATGGAATAGTAAATTTAAAAAAAAAACTTATAGGTATGTCAAAACAACTGAATGCAGAGAATATGTTATATTTCAAAGAAATTGTAGGTACCTACATAAGAGATTAATTTAAAAATTGTGATGTGTTCTATCGAAGTTTCCAGCTATGTTGTCAGTGGGTAGCAACGCAGTCCGTACAATTGTTTGTAAAGATTTTCTACCGCCATCACTATTTCTTTCAGTTTCCCCGCTCCGTTAACAACAAAGCCACGGGCATTAAGATCGTGTGAACTTGAATAAAAATAATCTTCATCATCCTGAATTAGTTGTGTTGCAGCTAATCCCGCAGCCAAAAAAACGTTTCTGTTTGCCTGAAAATGGACACTATTTAATACTTACAATGATAAATGAATGACATTTATATCTGTGTGCACCTAGACAAGCTGTACCAAGCTAGGTACCGTTGGTTTATTTCTCCGAATAACTGCGTGAATAAAAAGCCAAAGAAACTCAGAAATTCTGGTGATTTTCTTTTTTTGGTCCAGATATTAATGGATAAAAACGCAAGGCAACATCTGGAATTACTTTTGAGTGAAGTAGCCCTAACAGGCAGCTAGTCTACATCAGTCATTGAATCATCGTGTAGCACAACTCTAGTGGTATGTCTGGGGACACCAAAAGGGCAAGCCCATAAGGCAACAAGACTGTTTAATTAAAAACCCTAACATCATGAAGTAGTAGGTTGTAAGGGCCAGTCAAGCTTCGTATAAAAAGTACCGCCACTCCTCACCCCTGTGCATGAGAGCTCAACAACGCGACGGATGTCAGTACCGATACTACCTACATCTTATATTCTCTAGTTAATTCAGCCAGCAGACTGGATAGTCTATTATAATTTGACATTATATTTACATTAACTGTACCTTTACGATGGCATTTCTGACGTCATTGATTACTTTTTGGGTAATTTTTATTACTTCTTGTGGATTGTTAATACCGACATTGAATATTTCGTCAATATTGTTTTGGTAGTCCTCGTAATAATCGAGTATGCTGGAAAAATATAACACATTTTTGATAATTGATTTTTTTTAAATAGCTAAACGAATTTTCGAGTAACCAAATGGATCATTCAAGGATAGCAGTTGAGTTCGATGGTAACATTTTAAATCTTAAACATGTACTTACTTGCTGCTGCATTCAAAAGTAGCCATTCTGCTAACTACATGGACAATGACAGCATAATGCCGCCTGAAGTCACTCAGGGCTGGTATGTTGCCGTCCATGGATCTAATCCACGAAAATACACAAACAAAAAATTACAGATCATCAATAAAACAAAAGAGCAAACACTTCAAACCAATGAGAGGGTAAATAAAATCAAAATCAAAAGGGACAGCTAGAAGATGTAACATCAATAGGGAATATGCATGTAATTTTTTTTTTCACTTAAGTCAATAATATGCAGTACTATCAACCCAAGAAAATAATTAAAAGTTAATTTCAACTATTGCTTGTCGCACAACAAAAAAATTAAACTCCTATAATTTTCTACGACAGTTCAAACGTCCATGACTATCGCGGCCATTCATGTCCGGTCAGGACTTTGATGTCACTTACCTCTATCTGCCTTGTTTAAATCTAATTTTTTGCCCTTAGTAGATTAGTTTTACTAAAATGTAAGTGCTTTATTTAAGCGAAACTTGCAACAACAATATTATAGTAAAATCTAAGTGAAACTTTAAGTACTATTCAATTAAGCGTTTCTTTGACAAGGATTTTGACGTCACTACCGGAATCGATGCGTTGTGTGTTTGCGTTCCGTTTCACCAAAAACACGCCAAATAAAAGATTAAATTGTAAATTATGTGTTGTATTAGAGAATTAAACAAGTGTACCACAATATTTTTATGGTCCAATACAAGGCATTTTTAAGAAATAAAAAAAGGTTTTGTATTTCTTGCATATACCCTATTGTATCGATGTCACCTGAGGGAGACAAAGAGACATAGATGAAAAACATAGTCAAATGTCTTCAATTTACGTGAGCCACCAAAAAGTTTATGTAAACTTTTTGGTGGTTTATTTCGGTGCAATAGAACCAAAATAAAAAGTAGAAGAGTGACTAGAATTACAGTACTTATTATTTTTCTTTTGATTATCATCATCAGATTCCCTCGTCCTATGTTACATGAAGCCGGCGCAACACGATTGCACTCATGAGACTAGGCAGCCTGCTCGTCATAGAAAAGTTACAAATATTTTGATAAAATACCTATATTATTATTTTTGGTTAACCTATACTGACCCACTGCTTGAATAAGAGTCTTAAGGATGCGCCTGCGCCATGATAGTACTTGTGTTTAGATATACGTGACGTGTACCCATTGCGTATTGATCCTGGCCCATCTTTTCTGATGCTTTCGATAGATATGACCCCCGTATGCCAGCTATAATACACATATTGTCATACATACATTACGTTATCTTCTAGAATATTCATGGCTTTGTCTAAAGCACGCGAGGTGTCCCATTTGTTCGGCGGCATTTCTCCAGCCGCGACCAGCGCGCAAGCGCAAGTGAATACTAGGAGTTGAAAAATCATCGTCACCTGAAAAACAAAACAGATTAACTACACATATTATTCCACGATTGAAAGCTGTGTGATGCCATTGACTTTTAATTCACCCACAGTCTGATATCCCCCACTGCTACGCATATGACTCTTTGCCTACCCCCAAGTTCCTGTGCCAATATAATGCAGGTTATTAATACAACTTCAAATAAAATGTGCGTCTATCTTGCAGCAGAAAGTGTGATAGATATTTTTGGTCACGACCATACACTAATACTACGGGTTTAGGTGGCAATTCAAAATAATGTTGGGAAAGTTAGTGACTGAAGTCGACATGGAATAATCCACGCCGTGATAAAAAACAAGCCAGTTTTTGTTGTAGTAATGCTGACTGTTCATCGTGTGCCAGACCATCAGCAATAGTAGTCACTCGAGGATGGTATAGAGCAAGCTACGAACTTACCAAAGCAGTAAGGAATTACAATTAATTTAAAAGTATTTCTGCTACATTTTATATAGCTCTTAATTTGTTACGTATCATGGGACATTAAATGATAAACCGCAAAATAGTTTATGAAAAGCCTAACGATAATTGTATTAACCTTATTTAGAAAAAAAACAACAACAATCAAAACAACATCTTAATAATTTAGAACGAATTTGTAACAATAGAAATTGCAGCGAAATAAAATCCTTAATTCGCCACATAATATAAAAAATACAATGGGTAATTTATCTTACATCGATAATATTAAAAGTTTTGTCGTCAAGGAATTAGTCATGAATGTGTAGTGTGATTTTTGGTTTCGGTTTGTTTGGTTACCTTAATTCAGTGAACATGTTATTGACATTGTAAATTAAATAAAATTACACAAAAGGACAATAGAGGCCAACTCTAGAAATAATGTACAGATTTACGAAACAAAGTCTAATAATAAACTTTAAACTTTTTAGAGAGCATTCAGAGCATAGGTATTATGTTCTTTTGCTCCACATAAATCTCTCTAATATGTAGTTACTAATATAAAATATACTACTGCAGCGCCCTCTAGTGAGATACTACCGCAACATCTATTTAAGAACCCTCTCTAATCAACCACAAACTGCATCAAAACCGGACTAGTAGTTTTAGTTTTGCACAAACAAACAAACATCCTCTCACCCTAAACGCATATACCGTCTCCGTTCCGTCGTGGGTCAAAAGTTAACAATAATTATAAGATGCGAATTTTATGAACGATGGTGAAGGTATGCACTGTTAATTACTCTACCAATGAATCTTCAATGAAACTTCTTTACCTTTCAGTAGAACTTTGTCAGTTGTACGACTGTTGCAGGAACTACGCTTAACTGTTTTAAGAGCGTATTTCGCAAGGCCGAGTGCTAAGTAAATTCTTATCTCTCTGTTTTACGAGATACGCAGCACCAAAAACAATTGTAATGGCTGTTTTTTAATGTGGCTGATATGATTACGAATCTCTTAGCATCTGAGCAATACTTAGACAAGTTTTGGTCTAATTCATATTTCAAAACCAATATAAACTTAACAGCGCGTAGCGCGAACCCTTAAATAGCAACCGGAAACAGCGCATACGACGGCGCGCCGTAGATTACTTCCGGCGTCCCGACGCGACGCTCCGCCAATTAGATCATCTACAGTCAAGCCTTACGTAAATAAAAAGTAATAAGCAAATATCAAAACATTTATTTTTCTGCTGGCTGCGCTTTCCGAGTAGGAGTAGACCCATGAGGAGAGCAGCAGGCGATACTTATTAAAACTTCCGTACGCATGAACTTTTCATTAAATGTTTTGAGGCGTATGTACGTCCTTCTTATAATCAGCCTATAATAACATAACATGTACAGCCAAGTCAGAGGCCCATGGGCGGCCTGAAAACTCTGACACCAGGTTAGGCACTAACCACACGATACAGAAAGACGAACATAACATATATAACAAAACTACTTGTTTTTGTTTATAATTAAAAACAAATTCCATTCCAATAATTATTAAGAAGTAAAACCAAACTTAAGCCTTTGATTCGGTTTAGCTTATGAAAATAATGGTACCAACTTCATTAAAGCGGCCAACCCGTCCTACTTTTCATACAAACGCTCGTACTTACGTGATTATGCAGTTGTTACACTACTAACTTTGATTTTTTTGAACTAATAGGTATTTTGAAAATTGTAGAAACAAATTCAGTATAAGCCTTCAAAAATTGCTGTTTTGCACAAATTTTATTTGAACTTTGGCCGTTCATAATGTACTCATAAACTGTAAAAGTAAAGAAATCATTTCGATAGAAACCTTGCACATGTAATGGAGATTCTTTATGACAAATATTTATTTCACACACTTGTAAGACTTATTCAAAAACACGTATTTCCTGGAACAAGTTTAAGAAATTTTCGAACACTATTTTTCGTTCAATGTCATCGCGTTAGGCGGTATGAGGTGCGCGGGAGACGAGATGCGCGGGGTCGGGGCGGGGTAAGACGCCCAAGTAACACATCAAAGCAGTATAACGGCCGACTTACAGCATTTTTGTATCGTTTTCGCATTTTGAGTTAGTTCTATAGTAGCATTACAAACGTTTATACGGCTACTGTAATGCTTATTTGGGCACAAATTATACGGCTTTAGATCCTAAATAGGTTCACAATAGTTGTTTAGTTGCATTACAGGCGCATTATATTAGCATTATTGTAGCCAAAGAACGTACCAATCGCATTACAGAAGCATTATACTAGCAATATTATTGATAATGAAGACGTTGTTTGCATTACAAAAGCATTAGACTAGCATTTGAATGTAGTAAAAGAATGATTGGAGCTTTTTAAGTGTTCACAGTTAGAACTTAAATAAACAATACATCATTGCAAAAACATCTTTAATACCACGGTACAAATGTCATAATACAATTAACGTGGAATATAATATGGACGAAGACTGTCAAAACTGAGTGAGTGCCACCATATTTGTTTGCATCAAAACAAAATTTACTGGGTAAGTTTTTGACTCTTTTGTTACTTCATGCCTTCAAATATTATTCGCAATGTAGTTTACTGTAAATGTCTATATAGGTTTCATTGAAAATTTTCAAGCGCCTTCGATATTTTGTGGTTTTGATAGAAAATGTCATATTAAAATATGTGTGGAATCATCAAAACAATTGTGTATTCCTAGTATAGAACGAATTTTGCTTAATTAAAATAATAGTATTGGTTGGGCAGTATTAAATCAAGTTATATCATTATGTTAAAGATCTTTTGCTTTCATAAATAGGTCCGAATGATAATTTTTTTGGTTATAAAATATTTACAAAATGGTGTCGGGGTATAGCAGCCCGGTGAGCCTTTAACAAGGCTAATTAATGCTGCCAGCTTTATAAATACTCACACGTGAACCATTATTAAGCCAGAGGTAAGAGAGAAGGCTTTTGATGAACCACTGTAGTGGCATTGTCTATAAAGTAGGTCTATATGGGTTCACCGGTATACCAGTAGTTTTGATGTAGACTGAAGTAGTGCCATTACTTGAACGCAATTTTGGGGATCCTTGAGCAAAAAATTTAAAACCCATTTCAGAATTTATACAATTTGATTCGTTTGCCAAGTTGATAAAAAGGCGTCATTAAGATATTTTTCCGTAACTATTTTATAGACAGGACCGTTTTTTATTTCATACCCGGTGTAGTGTAATACGTAGTCAGGTACAGTAGCCATCAAATATACCTGTACACTTTAAAATGGCCAAACTTTTCAGAAAACGCAATAATATATTTTTTATGGGTGATGCTTTTTAAAAATATTGTTTTCTTATTTTCAGTGATTTTTATACCAACCATACAATGCCGTACAAAATGGAACAGACGATAGAGAGAAAGGAAAAATAATACGAGGTAGTCTTTGTGGGAAGAAAATGGTAAATTGTGGTGGCCGCCTAAAAAGACACAGTACAAATTAATGAAAGATGAGCAATCCAAGCCCGATAAAAAGAATGGACATTATAGGAGTGCTATTTTAAAATCACAATATTTGAACATATGAGCTTGCCGAAGCTGAATTATCAATCATGGAAGAACATTCAGACACAGATGCGAATGACACAGGCACGTTTGCACCCTGGACGACAATAGTTCAAAATCAAGAAGTAATGAAAATAAAAATCAAGCATAAAAATTGCTGTTGTTTTATTGATCATTTAATATGTGTTTTTCCCCAATATGTCCGACAAAAGGTTCTACGAATACAGTAAAATGAATGTATAAACAGTTTTACGTATTACAATAACTCACGTATATTTGATTAAAGAGCTGCTAGCTGTACCACACAGCTAAGTTGATCTTAAAAAACGCAAGCATTACATTGATTCACGTTTATGCTGTTCAGCAATACTAGGCTTTTACTTACCACTCAAAAGAGCTATTACACAACAAAGGGCACTTAAGACAGCTCAAATCAGTATAACGGTTTTACGGTGCATTATAACGGTAAAAGTTTTAGCTTTTAAACAGCATTAGGCATTATCTTACTACTTAAAAATGCTATTGTAGAACCTAAGGCACTAAAAACAGCTGAAAGTTGTATAGCGGATTTACGTGGCATTATAATGGTTCATATTTGTGCTGTTAAACGGCATTAAGCATTTATATACTACTTAAAATGCTATTGTAATTCCAAATGCACTAAAAACTGCTGAAAGCCGTTCAGCTGCGTTGTGGTTTGCTGCACTAAAACTAAAGGGTTTACAAAAGCATTTTGATATGCTATTATCCAACCGTTATACAGTGTAAAGCATCCTAATGATTTTGAAATACCAATATAAAGCGTCAAGATGCTCGGTGAACTTATTTATGAGTTTATAAGGACCTTAAGTTCTACACAAGTTTGCTATTCGTTTGTTAGAATGCTTTTAAAGAAAATAGCCGCTGTGGCTCTGGATGAAATAACAAGCTTTTCGACCATGCTCGCGTTGACGATATACGGACCGGAAAGGGCCCTCTTAAGTCTCGGATAACTTTACTGCCGCAATGTAGGATTTCAATGCATTTCGATGTTTAGTTCTTCGTCTGTAGCATAGATGGCGCTGTAGTACTTTTTGTTCGATGTTGCTGCAGTATTCTTGTAGTGCCGCTACAGCACAGAGCATCTCGCTACAGGTAATTGGTCAGTCGTGACTCGTCCCTAGCAGTCCTTTCGAACCGGTGAACGTGACAAGGGCGGCTTTTCAGCGGCAGAACGTCGATTATCACGCTAATCTGTTTTCATGGTCCCCAACAGTCCTTATACTGGTTATAAGATAGCTATGGTATCAAACCACCCCAATCCTCCCCATGGAAGTGCACTTTCGTATAACTAGCTCATTTGCAAGACACGTGTTCGTCTCAGCCTGACCGAATCATATTTTGTCAATGACAAAGAATATATTATTCAAGGATCTCTATATGGTTGGTCATAATAGGGTTGGGTGGGGGTATCAAAACTCAAAAAGAATTGGCTGAATTTCGGTTAGAGCTACTGAATACATACTTTAAGAGTTATCAGATCATACAGTTAATAATCAAAACTCAAGAACCGTTTCGCAATAGACTTGGGGATCAAGTCTATTGAAACCCTATATACAGCCCCAAAAGTGCCCATGCTTCACCACATACTAGTGTTGGAGTAATGCGCCTATGCATTACTTTGTGTAATTTATTTAATCAGCCCTGCTCTCAAATACGGTGAAGGAAAACATCGTGAGGAAACTGGCATGTCCTAGAACCAAAAATTCGAAGACATGTGATAACTACCAACCCGCACTGGGCCCGCGTGGTGGATTATAGCCCATTACCTCTCATAGAGAGGAGGCCGAGTGTCCCAGTAGTGGGAAAATTAAAGGCTGATTATGCTACTCGACGGGCTAAGTCTCAGTGTAGGCACACATTATGGAATAGTAAATTTAAAAAAAAAACTTATAGGTATGTCAAAACAACTGAATGCAGAGAATATGTTATATTTCAAAGAAATTGTAGGTACCTACATAAAAGATTAATTTAAAAATTGTGATGTGTTCTATCGAAGTTTCCAGCTATGTTGTCAGTAGGTAGCAACGCGGTCCGTACACTTGTTTATAGAGATTTTCTACCGCCATCACTATTTCCTTCAGTTTCCCCGCTCCGTTAATAACAAAGTCACGGGAATTAAGATCGTGTGAACTTGAATAAAAATAATCTTCATCATCCTGAATTAGTTGTGTTGCAGCTAATCCCGCAGCCCAAAAAACGTTTCTCTTTCCTCTTTCCTGAAAATGGACACTATTTAATACTTACAATGATAAATGAATGATATTTATATCTGTGTGCACCTAGACAAGCTGTACCAAGCTAGGTACCGCTGGTTTATTTCTCCGAATAACTGCGTGAATAAAAAGCCAAAGAAACTCAGAAATTCTGGTGATTTTCTTTTTTTAGTCCAGATATTAATGGATAAAAACGCAAGGCAACATCTGGAATTACTTTTGAGTGAAGTAGCCCTAACAGGCAGCTAGTCTACATCAGTCATTGAATCATCGTGTAGCACATCTCTAGTGGTATGTCTGGGGACACCAAAAGGGCAAGCCCATAAGGCAACAAGACTGTTTAATTAAAAACCCTAACATCATGAAGTAGTAGGTTGTAAGGGCCAGTCAAGCTTCGTATAAAAAGTACCGCCACTCCTCAACCCTGTGCATGAGAGCTCAACAACGCGACGGATGTCAGTACCGATACTACCTACATCTTATATTCTCTAGTTAATTCAGCCAGCAGACTGGATAGTCTATTATAATTTGACATTATATTTACATTAACTGTACCTTAAAGATGGCATTTCTGACGTCATTCATTACTTTTAGGGTTCCTTTTATTACTTCTTGTGGCTTGTTAATACCAAAATTGAATATTTCGTCAATATTGTTTTGGTAGTCCTCGTAATAATCGCTTGTGCTGGAACAACATAACACATTATTGATAATTGATTTTTTTACTCTGTTACTCGTCGGTTACTCGAAAATTCGTTTAGCTATCTAAACGAATTTTCGAGTAACCAAATGGATCATTCATGGATAGCAGTTGAGTTCGATGGTAACATTTTAAATCTTAAACATGTACTTACTTGCTGCTGCATTCAAAAGTAGCCATTCTGCTAACTACATGGACAATGACAGCATAATGCCGCCTGAAGTCACTCAGGGCTGGTATGTTGTCTTCCATGGACCTAATCCACGAAAATACACAAACAAAAAATTACAGATCATCAATAAAACAAAAGAGCAAACACTTCAAACCAATGAGAGGGTAAATAAAATCAAAATCAAAAGGGACAGCTAGAAGATGTAACATCAATAGGGAATATGCATGTAATTTTTTTTTCACTTAAGTCAATAATATGCAGTACTATCAACCCAAGAAAACAATTAAAAGTTAATTTCAACTACTGCTTGTCGCACAAAAAAAAATTAAACTCCTATAATTTTCTACGACAGTTCAAACGTCCATGACTATCGCGGCCATTCATGTCAAGGTCAGGACTTTGATGTCACTTACCTCTATCTGCCTTGTTTAAATCTAATTTTTTGCCCTTAGTAGATTAGTTTTACTAAAATGTAAGGGCTTTATTTAAGAGGGCCCTTCCCGGCGCGTCTATCGTCAATGCGAGCATGGTCGAAAATCTTGTTCTTTCATCCAGAGCCACAGCGGCGATTTTCTATCAAATCCCCTGTCTCCTTACTCCGCCCCGACCCCGCACAAGTCGTCTCCCGCACACCTCATACCACCTTTTTTTTTTACCGATGGGAAATCATCAAATAACCCCTCCCGCTCTGGGCTGAGCAGGAGGGAGTGTCAGACTTTTACTGACTAAAACCCATCCATGTTCCTTCCTTTGCCCTTTGTGTTCCAGGGCCGCGGTATCTCTGTCGAACAGTCCCGCAACCCTGGCAGGCGTCGGTCCTTACGGACCTCTCCCTGTTTGCTGACTCTCCTTGAGGCGCGCGTGGAAAACGAACGCGCCGTCGACACGGCCTGTCGTCATAAGACGGACGGACGACGAGCTAGCCCATAGTTCACCGTCCACAGGCCCGCGCCTACGGTGGCCGGGGGCCACCACGTGGCCCCCGACGCCCGGTGCGTCTCCCGCGGTGGCTGGGACGTGAGGTTCTCTCCCTCTCACGTTCCGCCACCTCCTTCGCTAGCATGACTGCTTCGCAGAAGGAGGTGACGGCGTCCCATTCCGTCTCGCTCCGGACCATGGATTGAACCAGGGCCGGACGCGAGAGGTCGCCGCCGCCGATACCTCATACCGCCTAACGCGATGACATTGAACGAAAAATAGTGTTCGAAAATTTCTTAAACTTGTTCCAGGAAATACGTGTTTTTGAATAAGTCTTACAAGTGTATGAAATAAAAATTTGTCATTAAGATCTTCATTACATGTGCAAGGTTTCTATCGTGATGATTTTTTTACTTTTAGAGTTTATGAGTACATTATGAACAGCCAAAGTTCAGGTAAAATTTGTGCAAAATAGCCATTTTTGGAGGCTTATACTGAATTTGTTTCTACAATTTTTAATTTTTTGCTCCCATAGAAACCTAGATATAGTGCACAAAATACCTATTAGTTCAAAAAAATCAAAGATCGATGTATAACAACTGCATAATCACGTACGAGCGTTTGTATGAAAAGTATGCGGGTTGGCCGCTCTTAAGCGAAAATTGCAATAACAATATTATAGTAAAATCTTAGTGAAATTTTATGTACTATTCAATTGTTTCTTTGACACATGGATTTTGACGTCACTACCGGAATCGATGCGTTGTGTGTTTGCGTTCCGTTTCACCAAAAACACGCCAAATAAAAGATTAAATTGTAAATTATGTGTTGTATTAGAGAATTAAACAAGTGTACCACAATGTTTTTATGGTCCAATACAAGGCATTTTTAAGAAATAAAAAAAGGTTTTGTATTTCTTGCATATACCCTATTGTATCGATGTCACCTGAGGGAGACAAAGAGACATAGATGAAAAACATAGTCAAATGTCTTCAATTTACGTGAGCCACCAAAAAGTTTATGTAAACTTTTTGGTGGTTTATTTCGGTTCAATAGAACCAAAATAAAAAGTAGAAGAGTGACTAGAATTACAGTACTTATTATTTTTCTTTTGATCATCATCATCAGATTCCCTCGTCCTATGTTACATGAAGCCGGCGCAACACGATTGCACTCATGAGACTAGGCAGCCTGCTCGTCATAGAAAAGTTACAAATATTTTGATAAAATACCTATATTATTATTTTTGGTTAACCTATACTGACCCACTGCTTGAATAAGAGTCTTAAGGATGCGCCTGCGCCATGATAGTACTTGTGTTTAGATATACGTGACGTGTACCCATTGCGTATTGATCCTGGCCCATCTTTTCTGATGCTTTCGATAGATATGACCCCCGTATACCAGCTATAATACACATATTGTTATACATACATTACGTTATCTTGTAGAATATTCATGGCTTCGTCTATAGTACGCCAGGTGTTCCCGTTGTTCGGCGGCATTTCTCCAGCCGCGACCAGCGCGCAAGCGCAAGTGAACACTAGGAGTTGAAAAATCATCGTCACCTGAAAAACAAAACAGATTAACTACACATATTGTTCCACGATTGAAAGCTGTGCGATGCCATTGACTTTTAATTCACCCACAGTCTGATATCCCCTACTGCTACGCATATGACTCTTTGCCTACCCCCAAGTTCCTGTGCCAATATAATGCAGGTTATTAATACAACTTCAAATAAAATGTGCGTCTATCTTGCAGCAGAAAGTGTGATAGATATTTTTGGTCACGACCATACACTAATACTACGGGTTTAGGTGGCAATTCAAAATAATGTTGGGAAAGTTAGTGACTGAAGTCGACATGGAATAATCCACGCCGTGATAAAAAACAAGCCAGTTTTTGTTGTAGTAATGCTGACTGTTCATCGTGTGCCAGACCATCAGCAATAGTAGTCACTCGAGGATGGTATAGAGCAAGCTACGAACTTACCAAAGCAGTAAGGAATTACAATTAATTTAAAAGTATTTCTGCTACATTTTATATAGCTCTTAATTTGTTACGTATCATGGGACATTAAATGATAAACCGCAAAATAGTTTATGAAAAGCCTAACGATAATTGTATTAACCTTATTTAGAAAAAAACAACAACAATCAAAACAACATCTTAATCATTTAGAACAAATTTGTAACAATAGGAATTGCAGCGAAATAAAATCCTTAATTCGCCACATAATATAAAAAATACAATGGGTAATTTATCTTACATCGATAATATTAAAAGTTTTGTCGTCAAGGAATTAGTCATGAATGTGTAGTGTGATTTTTGGTTTCGGTTTGTTTGGTTACCTTAATTCAGTGAACATGATATTGAGATTGAAAATAAAATAAAAGTGCACAAAAGGACAATAGAGGCCAACTCTACCAATAACAGATGTACAGATTTACGAAACTAAGTCTAATAATAAACTTTAAACTTTTTAGAGAGCATTCAGAGCATAGGTATTATGTTCTTTTGCTCCACATAAATCTCTCTAATATGTAGTTACTAATATAAAATATACTACTGCAGCGCCCTCTAGTGAGTTACTACCGCAACATCTATTTAAGAACCCTCACTAATCAACCACAAACTGCATCAAAACCGGACTAGTAGTTTTGGTTTTGCACAAACAAATATTTACTGCAGCGCCCCCTGATGAGTTGTCACCGTAACACCTATCTAAGAACATGCACCAATCAAACCCGAACCCATAACTGAAAACTGCATCAAAATCGGACTAGTAGTTTTGAAAAAAAATGGCAACATGTATTTGAACCAAAAATGTTTGCTGTAGCGCCCTCTGGTGAGTTGTCACCGTAACACCTATCTAAGAAAAAATGGCAACATGTATTTGCACAAACAAACAAACATCCTCTTACCCCAAACGCATAGACCGTCTCCGTTCCGTCGTGGGTAAAAAGAGTTTACTTAATACAAAAAGTTAAATTGTCAAATCGAAATCGTTACTAAACCTTTCAGGAAAATAAGAAAGTTGTTGAAAAAACTAAACAACCGGCCAAATATCGCACACGGTTCCGTAGTACCAAACAATATAATACAAATATAAACATACATACAAACATTCATCACAAAATGACTAGTTGAGACACTGTTTCATATTTTCACTGTGGTTAGGTGTATTCAGGTCCAACATATTATGTGTCTATAATACTCTCACTCTCCGTACATATGTGAGTATAACTTCTGTCCCGTTGTAGAGTACTCAGTTAATGCATTTGTCTTGTCCAACGTCCAGAAGAACTCCAGCTAATGTGTCCTTACACCTTACAGTTGGCACTACCGCTGTTTTTAACATGGCTCTTGTGTGGTGTCACTTTTAAGGATTTAGATGAGGTTCGATCTTTAAGGTTAAAGAGTGCTTGCGAAGGTCGGTTCGTGGATGTATGACCATCCACTGCATACCAAATTCCGTCAGTACTTTGGCAAGGACTTTAAGCGGTTATCATTTGTAGATCTATGACAGTCTTTACAGGTAGTCAGTGGCCGGAAAACCTGACAAACAGTCTTCGAAAGGGTATCATACATATTATCCTGGTTGTGGAGATCAGATAGGCGGTAGCTCCATGTAAAATACTGGTATTCAGCTGCATCCGGTTGGATAGGAAGCCGACCCATACCTACATGAAAACTCTCCAGATTTTTTCATTATCAGATTCATCCCTAGTAGCTTGGAGTCTGTATTTGTACCTGTTTATGGCATTAGGCGAAAAAAAAGTGTTTTATGGTTAACCTAGCGCGAAATACATAAAGGCTGTAAAAATACCTTTAACAAAGCCGAAAAGCACTTGTTCTCCCCGTCATTGCAATCATTTTGTTCTTCTGGACCATACCTGGGAACCTTCTAGTTACGGGGGGGATATTGGGGGTCAAAGTTCCAACTTTTTCACAAGTTTTT
This sequence comes from Eugnorisma glareosa, assembly GCA_947578425.1. Lineage (NCBI taxonomy): Eukaryota > Metazoa > Arthropoda > Insecta > Lepidoptera > Noctuidae > Eugnorisma > Eugnorisma glareosa. Next base: position 19,646,234 of record OX387959.1, read on the forward strand.
TTAATGCAAATTTTTCATGTTGTAACTGTACTTTATTTATGGTCCCATTAAAATAGATGGACAAATTTTAACACAGCGTTCAGTACGTCTAACCGAAGATACCATGCAATAAAAATTAAAGTGATTTTGTTTTGACCTAATGGATGTGTCTATTCTAGAATGCCGCCGGCAATTTATTATTATAGGTCAAAATAAAATCACTTTAATCAGTTTTTTTTTTGCTGGGATATAATTTGTTAGACGTACTGAACGCTGTGTTAAAATTTGTCCACCTATGTAAATGGGACCTTATATACCTCCACGACACCCCGTACTATCTATTCAATGCATCCTTAAGCCCAGTATTTTGAGTGTGTTAAATTGAGTATTACGTAAAACGTGATTAAAACAAAAAGCTATTTCCCAGAAATAATTTTTGCCTAGAGTTAATTAGTTTGATGTACAAAATGGTTAACGGCTACGTGAAGACTCTGTTTACACCTTGTATTAAAATCTAGATTTTACCATTCAAGGTGGAGTAAGATCTTTTAATTTGGATGCTTTGATATTATTTATAAGCATCCGACATTAATAAGGTTAAGACCTAACTACATAGGCTTTACCATTAATTAGTTGCCTAGGTAAAAGGCACTATGTAGACAAAATGGCCGACTAAATTCAAATAAACCATTGTATTAGTAACACAATTTTATTTTGATTTCATTCGTTTGTTTGCAAAATAAACTTTTATAGCAATATAAAATATAGTTCAAATTACGTTACTGCCATTTTTTATATTTTCCTTTGAGTCCATGTTCCTATGTGGCTGCCAAATAAATTTGATATTCACTGACGTTTATTTGTTTTATATTAAAAAAAAAAAAAGTTTTTTGCGTATAAATTTGAGTTACATAGCATGTCAAGGAGTCTCCATTCAGGCATAGAAAATGCCTGTAGTTGAAAGCTCCGCTCTTCACATACATCTTAAAGATACAAAATAAATGGGCAATTAACAAAAAGAGAAAAATAATAAAATAAAAAAGTAAGTCACACGTTGCAAAAGTAACTCTGTGCCATCATAATTTAAATTGTGTAGCCATATTGCTAGCTTTTTTTTGGCATTCATATTTTTTTTTATCATAAATATATATTAGTTTATTAATTACATTGTATAAATAGGCGGAGCGTTTTGTATATTGTCTACTAGCAAATTCAGTTTTAGTTGAGGGAACGTTTACTATACAGTGTTTCTTTCTCTTTTCTAGTATTTTAGGATCATATGGTATCTCTTTGTGCGTTTTGAGGATGATTAGAAGGATGTGCAATTTTCACACTGACAGCAAATTACATAATTCGTAAAGCTTTTCAGTGGAGAATATTCTATTTTATTTATGTAGTGTCCAGTCAAGAGGGAATGTAGTGCTTTTGACAGTTGTATCTGTTTGTTACTTGACGAAGAATAGATACCTATGCATTTGTCCAAAATAGCTACAGGCTGTAAGGATGATTACCACCAAACGGCATCGCATCGCATCGGATCGTTCTATTCACCAAAGAGATGGCGCTAGACGACCTGTCTGCTACGACCTGTCTATCTCTGTCTCTTTCCCACACTGGAATTACTCCTGCTCTAAGACGTCATAATAACCCTCCAGAAGCTATTTACTTCATGCCAATAAGTAAGATTTCATTGACAGCACGTCAAATTCCTTCAAAGATTAAGTTTATCCGTTTCCATACCATTTCACTTACCCACCTAAGTCAAAAACCATCAATCCAGGTTCTAACCAGAGTGACCGCGGATTAACCAAGTCAGGGCCTACCCAAATAGGCTCGGATGACCTCTGACCTCAGGCCTTCAATAAATAATGAGCAGTTCCAATAAGTGCGAGGTACATTTTCAATTAAATAACTGAAATGTCGGTTCCGAGGGCCGACGGAATATTATTTGTTAGGCAATATTTAGGGAGTGCCGTATTTTGAATACAATTGTATTTTGAATTTGATTATTGCTTTACTGCTGGGGAGTTTGTTCGGACACTTCTTCCCCCTCAGCTAGCAGCACTAGAAACTGAGACTGAGAGCTGTCGTTTTGGGGGACTGACTCGTGTAATTTTTGACGTTCAAAAGTCATTCTCATCCCAATTTTATTAAAGGACTATTGTTTTTTATTGCGTTTGTAAGTACAGTAGGACGCACGTCGATGTAACACTTTCACGTTAAGCTAGCCTAGCGTAGAATGGGGTTTCAATAGAATAATAGGCGGGCTTAGACTGTTGTTTTTACCATAATATTGATGTGAGGTACATTGTACTTGGGTAGAAAGAAGGACGTTTTCCAAGCAATGTCTGTTCAAAGCTTTTCAAAATATCAGCACTACTATTACCTATAGAGTACAAGTCAAACCCTAACCACAAGTTATACGGAGTTCAGTTTATCCAATTTGAATAAGTATCCAGTGAAAATCTAATTTCACACTCCATTTCTTTTGAACACATTATTTCTTAAGGTTATTTGCCCGTGTTATCTTAGATGTAAAACTGGAGGTTTTTATCGTTTGCTACAATGAAAAGATTAAATAAGTATATTTAGTTGGAAGAAAGCAAGGTTTAATAACGAACCAGTTAATGCCCGCGGCTTCGCCCGCGTGGAGTTAGGTAATTGTCCCACGGGATTGTACTACCAGGATAGAAAGTATCCAGGTTGGTTTACGTAAGAGTAAGGATACAAAGCTCTTTTAAAAAAAAATGTTTTTGTTTAGTGGAATATACTATTCGTACACACGGATACACATCAAGCTATACATTTCCAGTATAAGCTGACCTCGCATTGTACGGAAATCCTATACAATGCGAGATCAGCATAAACTGGAAATGTATAGCTTGATGTGTAGCCGTGTGTACCAGTGGCGAAGGTTCCATACGGCTCGATTCCTACCGGCTTCCCTTTGAAAAATAGCACAATAAGTATTCTATAGACAAATAATAAAATCACATAAAATATATGTACTCCGGCTTACCTCTAACAAAAATTGACCCTTCGCTACTGATTATTAAAATCGCTTAATTGAAAAATGCTACTATACCATTGACGAAGATCTTCTTGACAAAATGTAATAAACTAAGCTGATCATTAACTGAGTGTTTGTAAATTCAAAGACCTGAGTAATTAATTGTATTTTGATTATTTATTATAATAACTTATTGTAGCTAAATATTGTTAATTGTTAATTTGTATGCAACATCAATTTAAAATTCTTATATTGTTAAAAATAGTTTAACTAATAATTGTGTATTTATGTTTGAAAATTCAGACTTGAGTATACTTATTAATTGTATTCTGATTGTTTATTATAACAATTTATTGTATTCTGAATATTGAAATTTAGTAAATTTGTATGTAATATCGATTTTAAATTCTTGTATTGTTAAATAGTGTATGCCCTAACGAGTAGTTTTCTTATAACCATAACTATAAGACCTACTGTATCACCAAAAATACACTAATAAATACTTTGACTTAGTTTTTTCTACTTACGACCCTAGCTGCCTCATATATTCTACTGAATCATATTATGTTGATTATATGTGAAGCACTGAATATCCGCTTGGCTTCTTGACGAAAGACTTGACCAAGTCTTTTCATACTGGCTGAAAATGATATATTATCAACTAATAGTTTCACCATAGCCAGAACAAATGAAGTGAGGCTAGCTCTTGTCTCAAGTTGCATTACATGAGGTCGTGAACGGGGCGTGAAAGTGAATTATGTACAAAACATTTTACTTTCATTGTCCAGTGCGGTCGGTGGTGGAACTTTAAATAAAGATATCTTTTTACTGCAGTTCCGTGCCGCGACTCGGCCCCCTTGATCACGCTGTCATCTGATAAAAGCATTTAGACTGGCCAAGACCTTTTGTGGTTGGTACGGTCTGCTTGAAAAGTCGATTACCACTTTTTGTTATTGTTATTAAAAAACTAAAAAACCCGACTGCGGCACAAAAACTTAAAAGCAGAAAACAAGCACATTTAAAATTAAATAAAAGTTGCTTGTTTTCAGCTTTTCAGTTTGGGCCGCAGTCGATTGATAACCGATTTCAAAGGAATTTGACCTTTATTCTCACCGATGCAGCCCACGACTTCGCTTGCGTTTTGGTCGGAAATTATCCCACGGGCACGTTGTAAATACAGAGTGTAACAAAACCCTTAACGAAGCTTTCAACCGAGCATTCTGTACATCAAACTGAGTAACTTTACGCAAAAAATATTGCTGGGAAACGAATTTATTTTTTCGGGTGAAAAATCACGGTAGGACTCAATGTAACGCATTCAAAACATTCTGCTGATGGATGGATTGAATAGTACGGTGGTCGTGGAGGTGTTTACAGTAAAAATCTTAAATTAAAAACATTTATTGTTTACTTGTTAAAAAGTTGGAACTTTGATCCCCAATATCTCCGTAACTAGAAGGTTCCCAGCTATGGTCTAGAACAAAAAAATGATCGCAATATCGGGGAGAACAAATGACTTCTGGCTTCGTTAAGGGTCTTGTTACACACTATAGAGCCTAATAGAATAGCCTCGGAGATAATGAAGCTTCCTATTAGTGAAAGAATTTTCAAATCAGTTCAGTAGATCCAGAGATTACCCCGTACAACCTCACAAACTCACAAACTTTACGTCTTTAGAATATTAGTATAGATAGTATAAATTTTTATTTTCATGCAGTTGAGGTACAGGAAAAAAAATAAAAAAAAAACATCGCAGTGCCGAAGGGAGTCTTACCCAATTAAATAGAAACAATAAATAGACTTTGCTTTAAATTCTGAAAATAGTAAATTACTATTTTGAAAATACTTTTTTGAATTACTATTAGTAATGTGCCTATATTGAAACATTTGTGTCAATTTTGGTGATTATAAAATGTAACTGTGTGAAACGACTTTTATTGCTGACCGTACCTGTCGGGAGCAGAATAAACGCACCCTCAAATCGCTGAAATGAAATTGCAATGATTCACCCTAAAATTGTTTCACCCCACCAATTATAAGGAGACGAAAGGATGACTCAAGATAGCGATAACAGCAATTTCTTCCTGTCCTATTCTTAGTCTTTAAATAAATATTCTGATATTATCATTAACACTAGAAACGGGATAATTACCCTGTTTACTGATGATGTTTATCCGCGATCATGGTGCTTGCAACAGCGCCGTAATATCGGGAACTCAAAATGAACAGTAAACATGGTACATATGCCGTTTCTAGTATTAATGATACGAGTTAGGGCGCGTTCCCACTATGTCGTGACGATTTATTTATCGTTGGATATTATTATAGAAAAGTCATGGGCGACAGTTAATCGTGTCGTCCTATATGTGAACACCTCCATTTAAATAAACAAGCCACGACGCTTTAAACAACACGATAAACTGCCGTCACGACATAGTGGGAACGTGCCCTTAGTGACCATGACAGTTTAACATTCTGATATTTAATTCAATTGTGTTATTTAGAATAATTTTCCTTTTGATTATTGGGTTACTGTAAGATTCAATGTTCAGTTGGCGTAGGTATACAAAAAGACAAATAATTTTTGCAAGATTGATATTAGACAGAGTTTAAAGTCTTAGGTCTTATCACAAAGTTGAAATCGACATTTCACGAGAAATCACTTTGAAATTTTAGTGTTTATCAATATTTTTGTGCTCGCGAGTGGTGACTGTACCAGACAGAAACCGTGAAAACACAGTCAGATTTTCGTGAAAAACTTGACAGAGAACAGTTCCACTTCGACCATCATCATCTGGCTAGCCTTCACCAGCTATGTTGGGGTCGGCTTCCAGTCTTACCGGGTGCAGCTGAATACCTGTATTTTACATGGAGCTCCAGAATCCAGTTAGTACTGTCTAATGCAATGATACCCCTTCGTAAGACTAGTTGTCAGACTTTTTGGGCCACTGACTACCTGTAACGACTGTCAAAGATCTCCAAATGACAGCCGAGTCCAACGGCTTAGCGTGCTTTCCGAGGCACGCAGGAAACTCGGTATGTAATGGTTGGTCACCTATCCACGGATCAACCTAGGCAAACGTGACTTAACCTAACAATCGACCGGAGCGGTTGTTTATCCACCAGCTCCTCTTCACAACAGTTCAACTTCAACCATTCTCTATTAAAAATAATACCTGCATTTGGAATGAATGGAAAAGAACTAAAAATAAACTTTTCAAAATTAAGCGCCAGTATTTGTGTGGGTTTCCTTTATAGTGCTTACGGACCTGCTGTGGGGGACGCGACGCTTAAGAGAGTTATGCCAGTCGGAAGCTCTCAAGCGAGTGTAGGTCCCATTGATATTATTCACATGAACAGGGAACTGGCGAATGAAATAAAAAGAGATTTCACTAAATTAAAATGATCGTGTAAGATCTAAACTTATTACAAAGACACAGAGGATTTCGCCAATGAAATTGAACGCCATTACCACATGAACGGGGTTCAATAGCTACTAGTAGTTAGTATCAATATTCCATAGGTATTATGACCATGACAGCTCTTGAACGTGGTTTAGATGTGTTGATCACGATCAATTTCATTGAAGAAATTCGGCCTTAGTTGTTTTTTTACAGATTGAACAGGAAACTGATAATGAAGATAATATATATATTTTTATTTATTTAGGTTAACCAACAATTGTTTACACTATATACATTTCTGATTTAATGACTAGAGTAACATTTGCAAGTGCAACCATTAATTACAGGTTAACACCACATGCACAGAAAACGGCTACATAACATATCTATAAATTATTGAAATTAGAAATTTTACATACAATAAATAAGTAATTAAAAACAACAATAAAGAAAAAATATCATAATATTCAATGCTGTATACAACATATAAAAATTAAATTTTCAATAAGTGCAGCAATAAGTGGAAATAATCTACGCTCGTATACTTCGCCACAAGATTGTCTGATGAGGACATAAGGAAAAAAACTAGATTAACGAACATACTCGTAATACAAAGAATAAGAAGTCTTAAATGGGCAGGACATATCTGTAGAATGAAGAACGAAAGATGGACAAAGAAAATCGTGGGAGTGGGTGCCTAGACATGGAAAAAGGAAGCAAGGAAGGCCGCGAAAGCGCTGGGAAGATGTATTTAAGGATAGATGTGGACCTGACTGGAGGAGACAAGCTAGAGATAGGGACAAATGGAGAAAACTGGGGGAGGCCTGCCGCAGAGGCGACTTCCATAAACTAACGTAAATAGTGTATATAAGAATGTAATTTAATTAATGTAATGAAAAGCATGTAATGTTATTATATGAATGTAATGAAATTAATTTAATGATATGAATGAATGTTATAGAATTTATGTAATGCTGATAGTGTGAGGTTAATAATGTAATGATCATAATGTAATGTTAATGCTAATAATGGAATGCTCATAATATTAATAATGTAATGATACTATTGAGTGTTAATAATGTAATGATATACTATTGAATGTTAATAATGTAATGTTGCTATTGGATGTTATAGAATTATTGTAATGTTGATAATGTAAAGTTAATATGATTTGTTACATTTACGATGAATCTAGTTCATATGTTTAGTTGTTGTGTTTTATGGTAGAATTAAAGGCTTTTTATTTTATTATTTTAAACTTCGCCACAAATCTCAAGTCAGTAAATACATTTCACATTTTTCACGGCCCACTTCAAAAGCGAGCCAGTCGACTGGCTCAAGTAGTAGTACAAGTAGCTGTCTAGATCAAACGCGCCCCTTCGCGTGAGACAGAGGGTGGGAGGTCGTCGACCCCGCCACACCAGAGCGCAGTGAGCCAAGCAGACAAACGTTATACATGCAATAACTTCTACTTAACTTTTAATACTCGTTTGAATTAAAACCACGTTGTTGCCAAGGTTTTTTTTAGTTAATTCCTTCTGCGCATGCGGCTTCCCTGGTAGCTCATAAACGGCACAAATATGTGGATGTCTCTAACTATTCTCAATCTAATTTTTTCTCATCTATCTAACCAGATTCTTTACGATAGTTTTCAAATAATTTATACATCTTTTGCTCAGAATAGTTACAGCACTGATGACAATATTTGTGTCACTTGTTTAATTTACTATTTTACAATATTTTCTTATCTTTGAATAGATTCTTTTTTACCAATTGTTTGTGAATTTGTGAACATTATAGGCTTTGTAGATTCCCAGATGCTCGTTAACTTTTGTTAACTTTTCATCTTGTTTTGTGTTTTTTTTTGTGTAGTAACCAACGACCTATTGTCGGGCCTTTGCTGTTCCCCCATACTTAAGTACTAATGCTGTAACATGATAATATTGTAACACCAAATGATTTGAAAAGCGTAACCATGGAGTTTCTTGCCGGTTCTTCTCCATAGGAAACGACCAACCCGAACCGTGCACCTTTTTGTCGACGTTTTATAAGTGCCCATCTAGGCCTATGTGAAATAAAAATATTTTGATTTGATTTGATTTGGTTATTTTAGTTGGACGTGTGGAAAACTCGTGCGCGTTTTTCACGAAATAAGTTTTCTATTCAGTCCTTAACTTGGCATGAAACGCTTTAAAGTTATAAAGCGTTTATTATTATATGTTGATGCTTTTAAATTATTCATTAATCCAAAAACCCTGTCCATAGCGGGTTATTGCTGTAGAAACCAAATATAAGCTGTGTTTTTATTGTCTGGACGATAACTCATTTAGTCCATTTTCGTCATCGCTAAGTGACCAATGAAATCGCGCTGTTGAATACCACAACCGTTGGAAAATTTCGTCGGTTGAATAGTGAAAATCCACACAGCGTGCTTTAATGTTGTCATTCGTTTAGATGACCCCGTTAAAACGCAATTGTTGCTTTAAATCGAAAGCTCATTCTATTAATAAGTTTCTAATATAAAGCATCTCATACCAAGTTACAACCAAGGTTTAAAAGTGAATACCCCACAACTTTTAACCACTTGAACTTGATCGTTGATTGTGACGTCAGCTAGCATTGCATTCAACCCTCGCCCCTCTATCTGGGAGATATCTATAGCTTGTGGTTACCGGTAAAAACCACCCTCTCTCGTAGTTGTGCTGGCTGGGGGATGATTTTAATTGGATGGACTGACAATAGGTAAGACTGATAATTAATAGTTATTGATTACAGGATGCCCTAAATACACTAATTGCATAAGTGGAGGGAGGTACCTAAACGTACTTACCTTTAATCGTCAGGGGCCAGTGCAGCCTCCACCAGTTCGATTCCCAGCTAATAACTGACGACTGAATAAAAAACGGGTGTGTACCTTTAAAAGTGTATCACTACATAGTATAAAATAAAGTTGCTTCCCGCTGTCTGTCCCTATGTATGTTTAGATCTTTAAAACTACGCAACGGATTTATATGCGGTTTTTTTAATAAATAGAGTGATTCAAGAGGAAGGTTTATATGTTACAAACATTGCACCCGTGCGAAACCGGGGCGGGTCGCTAGTAATTAATAAAAACCAAGCTGGTTAAGCCGGAGCCACACAAAAATTTGTAGGTCGTGGATTACGGACGTCTGTTGTCACTTCTGCAGGGATAGGTACTCCCCTGTAGTTGCAGGCGATTTCCCGCTGCTGGCCGGAGATGGAAGTGGCCGAAGTTCGTGCTGTACAGCACAGCGGTGACGTCAAAGGTAGATAAAGCGGCACGGCCGTCCGACTTGCTCAGCACACCAGTAGAGAAGCGTCGATCTGGTCCTCGGTCCGAAGGAAGCTGGACGCGAAGCTGTTGCCGTTGATAGCTTGACGTAAACGGGGAGTAGGTGTCTTCTATGAACCACTTCGCAAATATGATGTGATTATGAAAAAATAAAAATAGATGTGGCCCTTCAAGCATGTAACTGAGGGTTGAAAAAAAATCTATATAAATAACTGTTTGGGGTGTTTATCAAACACTTTTTTTTCCTAAGTGATGAGATATTTGCTTCTAAAGTCATAAAATTGTGTCACCCCTTAATTTTTTTTTTTTACTTATTTGATATCATCAAACAACCCCTCCCACTCTGGGCGGAGCGGCAGGGATTGTCAGACTTGTACTGCCTAAGCCCAAAAACCCATCCATGTTCCTTCTTTTGCCCTTTGTGTTCCAGGGCCGCGGTATCTCTTTCGAACAGTCCCGCTACCCTGTCAGATTGCCCCCCTCTCGATTTCTAAAGTGAGAGGAGGTATTTCCTGAAAAATATTGGATTTGTACAACGTATTCAAGCAACAGACCCTTTCTGTTTTCAGCCAATTCTTTTAGAAGTGATTTAAAATGCTATTAGAAACAATTATTGTTCTGTTAACGAAAAGTCCGTAGGTCGAAATCCTCCGTGAACCATTAAGTAAACTGAATCCATTTATTTAGTCATGGACAATTAGCTTACATATTTAAAGAGTTCGAAGTTTAACCAGAAATCCATATTAAATGAAGCGTCAATGAAAACTGGTTTATTTTTACATGGTCCTGGAATGGACTGTGGTATTGTATGGTTCATTTACTTTTGTAAGGCTACATTTTGCTGCAGATCTGTTAAAATCAAGCCGGAAAAAGTTCGTAAAATAAAAAACCGGATAAAATCATCAACGTAACATTGTATTTGTGTCAGGATAGATGTACCTACTTAATTAAGCCCGGCCTGGCACGATTTCTGTCAATCTTTTTGTTGTAAGTCCTCGTATTTCTGGATTTCCTGAAAAAGACCAGCGACACGTGCAATAATGTAACGTGCGAATCTCAGGGAGTTTCGAAAAAACAAAACAATGCTTGAGCACAAAAAGGAGTTTCCTGCTCTTTAAACAGGGTGATACATAATTGTGTGCATTCCTTGAAATGGGTGAGACTAGGCCTAATTTGCAACAATTTTGACCCGATAACTTGGGGTCCAAACAGGGTTTTTTTTTTGAGAAATTGAACTTTTCCACCATAAACTGCTGATTTTGAGAAATCTACGCACCCAATTACCAATCAGCCTGTAGAATCACCTCATTGAAATTTATTTACCATAAAATCCGAAGGCTATAAAGTTTTAATAAATACTAAAATAGGCGGACACTACAGCGGCGGCAGTGGGTACTATTGACTGCCTTGTTCTAGTGATAAGCGAGTGCTGAGCATGAGGTCCTGCGTTCGATTCCCAGGTCGGGCAAACTTTTATTGGGTTTATCTGTCAGGAATTTTTCGAGTCTGGATTTTTGCCCGGTTAATGACAATAGGTTCGGCCAATATTGTATGGGACATAAATGTAACTAGCCAAATGGGGCTGTACGACATAATATTAGGTACACCTCTGCATAACCCCTTTGGGGGTTGCAGGCTATGTTTAAATAAGCCTTTAGTAGGCATAACGATCGTGGAATCCGAAAATAATCCTAAATAGGTATGTATGCAGGTACATACTTATTTATTTAACACTTCAAGCACAGTGTACAGAGTCGGACTTAATTTTTTTTTTTCTTTAAATATTTTATGAATAATTGACGAATGAAGTTTTTAAATATCCTTTGCACAACAATATAATGCCTACCAGGAACGCATTACTATAATTATAATTAATAAGCTGAAAACTGAGGTGGAAAAATATTCCTTTTGCCATATAAAGGAATAATTTACGCACAGACAACTAAAAAACTATCTCTGTTACAAACGATTGCACTACGAGAGAAAAAAGACTGCTTGACTGTTTGTCTGCTTGACTGCTTTGCTGCTAGTACCCACTTCAGAGAGAAAAAAATAAAAAAGTAAAAAGATTAATTTCCAATGAAGCAATGAAGGCAATGAAGCGTCTCGATCTACGAGATATCAGAATAGTCTCGTTCGTGATCCATTCTGTCTATTTTTGCTGTCGCCTTCAGAAATTCAGACTAGATATTGGATCAGTCTGCCTAGATATGATTTAGTCGTAATCCAGTAGATTTTATTTTCGGATTTTTCGGTTTAGTTGTTGTCTGGGATAGGAAAATATTGTTTGATATTTTGGCATGTCGTTTTAGTTTGAAATGTTTTATTTAGATCACGTGCGTATTTCGACAGCTAGTTAAATGTAGATACAAAAATAATCTTTGGATTGTGGTTGGTTTTGTGGATATTCTTGAAAACCTGTCACAAGTAAAACCCTGGTTCAATACTATCTATACAGCGTGTAACAGAAAGGGTATAATCATATGGAATACTGTGGTACGGGCCATCAAACTGAACAACTTTCTCTATGGGACCACCATCGAAATCGTAAAAAAATTATCAGCTGTCCCATACATTTGGGTCGAGTAGGTATTGAAATTTTGTATAGGACAGCTGATTATTTTTTTACGATTTCGATGGTGGTCCCATAGAGAAAGTTGTTCAGTTTGATGGTGTGTACCACAGTATTCCATATGATTATACCCTTTCTGTTACATGTTGTATAGATAGGTACATACAGGGTGTAAATGGACCCTTCACGACGGCGTCAACCAAGCATTACGTACAACATCAAACTAAGTAATAGTGATTATGTACTATGTAAATATAAGTCTAAATCTAACCATCAGCGGATGTGTACAGGTTACACCCCATTCTTTCTCACTCCACACACCCTACACCTAAAACACTGGTTGGAGTGTAGCCTTAGGGGCGCTATGGCGCGGGACTTAGAAAATTTTTCGATTTTTTTTTTTTTTCAAATTGGTACCATACGCTTATAGGCACCATGAGCCGTGCAGAAAACAAAAAAAACATTAGGTAAAAAAAAATTTTGGAACTTTTCACCTTGAGTACGGTTAGGGGCAAACACTTCGAAAATTTTTCGAAAACATTTTTTTTTTCGAATTGGTTCCGTACGCTTATAGGCACATGAGCCGTGCAGAAAACAAAACGGAGTGTACCTGCAAATATATCCATAGGTTAGGTTAGGTTAGAACTGTGACCAACTACGCGCGAGCCGAGCGAGCGAAGCGAGCGGTGCCGCGGCAGCGGCCGGCGAGCGCTACCTCGAAATTGAACGCGAAATTTTTCTAAGTATTTTTTTCATAGTACCCCTAAGACGACACTCTGACCGAAATTTAGTCCCAAAAATTTTTTTAACCAAAAAATTTTTTTTTTCATTTTCTTTGCTTCTCATAGCGCCCCTAAGGATATACTCCAACTCCTAAAAATCCGCCCCTAAGGCTACCCACTGACCAAAACACTACATACACACCACATCCTATACCTACTCACTACACACACACACTCAGACCCTACATTTATTCACCTCACCACACAGTTTAAACGTTTTTCATTTTGTATGTTCTTTACATAAATTATATCCTGTTTTCTTTTACACCATTTGCTGATTGCTGTAACGTCCCGTATTAGTATACTTTGGCTTTGTTTGTTACAGAGAATCACTGACTCCTAAGACACAGGCACATACTCGTAGTTTAGGAGTTAGAGCATTAACATTATTGTGACCTAGTTATAAGCCTTATATTGTCTTAGTCTGTGGGTCTTGTACTGTGGCTTTTGGTGAAATAAAGAATTTATTATTTATTTATAACTTTCAGCAAAAAATATTGCTGGGAAATACTTTTTTTGGTGAAAATTGACATTTAACATTGTGCTGGATTGAATAGTACGGGATTCGAGGAGGTGTTTAAAGTAAAAATCATACAGTATAAACATGGATTTAAAAAAAAAACTTGTGAAAAAGTTGGAACTTTGACCCTCAATATCTCCGTAACTATATTTATAGAAGATTCCCAGCCAGGTCAAACACAAAAAAAAAAATGTGACAAGTGCCTTTCTGTTTCCTTCTAAACAAATAAATAAAAATAAGGGCCTGATCGTAATTTTAAAATAACGGCTTTTTACTGAATGAATTGAAAGTATCCACGGCATAACTTCAAAATATTTATTTTAAAATTATAAAAACTAGCGACCCGCCTCGGCTTCCCACGGGTGCAATGTTATACATATGAACCTTCCTCTTGAATCACTCTATCTATTATAAAAAAACCGCTTCAAAATCCGTTGCGTAGTTTTAAAGATCTAAGCATACATAGGGACACACAGCGGGAAGCGACTTTGTTTTATATTAATGATATATATTTAAGATGCTCATAATGAACGCTTTCATTTGTTATGTATCCCGCATAGCCCCGCGTGTTTATGTGTGTGTTTTGATAATATGTAGTTTGCAAAACTTTTTTTTTTTTCTAATTTACCCCCAAAAGTGGCCAAATTCATTAATTTACGTTACACATCCGTCTTTGGGTCACCGACTTACATATGTGTACCAAACGTTAGTTCCTTTTGAGGTACAGAACCCTAAAAACAAGTTAAACGACAAAAATCCACATCATGTTTTTATCCACAATAATTAATATTGGTAACATCTAGTTAAACAAGCTCGTATGTGTTAGTCTTAGAATTTAATCTCGACATTTCTAATCTCTATACATATATCCACGTAAACGAAACGACTTTGAGATCAACTTCAAAAGATTATTAAAAAGAAGATGTTTCGTACATCTGTTCATTATTTCCGCCGTCAATTTTGTAACATCCTGTTCGTGTGTATATGTTGCTGACAGTACGGAAATACAGACGTTTTGAAAAATTTCTAATTTTAAATAAGGTGCTGCCTCAAAGCCCGTCAATCGCGTCAACGTCTATCACGTATGAATTCGCTGCTAGAGGCACTAGTGTAGCGCGAGGTCACCGAAATGTCAGATGGCATAGAGTATTCGCGCGTTGTGTTCTTTTTTAAAACGCAGTTTTAGAAATATTCACGATTGTGGTCTAGATTGAGCCATTCCTGATTAATTATGACTTGAATTTTTTAAGCAGCAACTTAGGATCTTATTTGTTAGTACCTACTTGGAGGTAAAATTATTTTTAAATGTTTCATGCTTGCTAATTTTAGGGAAAATATTGTAAATATGTTTCTGAAGTTTACACTATGTTGTTGTACTTATTAAAATAAACTTTTTATGAAGTTATTGTTACTTTTAAGTATAAAATAGAATTAGTGACAGGACCTTACTCGACAGTGGCGCCACCTGGTGAGCTGAAAAACGATAGCCCTCATGACGTGGTAATGTAATTTTAATCTCATGGCAGTTTTTATTCGGAATCTCAAAGCATACATAACAATCTTCTTCATGTTTGAAGAACTTTTAAACAATCTAAAGTAATTCAACCAGGCCTTTGAGACCAACAAAAAACAAGAAACTACTATTTAAGAATTGAAGAAGAAAATGTTAAAAAGACGACTTGCATATTTTAAAATAAATTATCCTTTTAGTTTATGATACGGCTAGACATTTACCAAATAGTCTAGATTAAAGTTGTAACATCAGCCCTACTGTAAATGTGAGGAGGGACCGGGAGTACTTATTAGGGTTCTTTACCTTAGGCCGGGATTGCACAGTTGCGAGGATTGTCATTATTGTCAGATTTGCTGGTCAAGCCCCAGCTTTACAGCGAAAAATGAAAGAAAATGAGAATTCAATGGTCTAAGCTCATTGAATTAATTATAACTAGCTTTATCTGTTGGTAGGTAAAGAACAAAAATCCAAAAATTAAAAAAAGAACACATTACAGTGACGGACTTTGCTTTTAATAATAATATACTTACGGTATGTTCATTAGTTGTGCTTCCTTTTTGCTCCACACAGCGTCACATCCACCTATCAAGTTTGCATCCTTGGTACAAAGAAATTTTACCTTCCGTTTTTCAGGGAGGTAAATCGTGCAGGTTAGTCGTTGGCCTATAGAGGTTTTTGACACAGAGACTGTTGAGTCTCTGTAAACATTTTTGTTATGGTTTTGACATTGATTGTCGTTGAGATGAGATTGCAACTTGAATAACTAGCTTTCAGGCTTCAAAGTATCGTTACTGCTCCTGAAAACGGGCCATCTAGGTCACATCGCTAGATCATTGACCTCTCTTCATCGGAGACATATTTGTGGACATAGAAGGAAACCACGATTCGCAAGTTATGTCACGTAACTATGTTACACAGGCACACCACTTATTAACCCTAAGTTCTTGTTATACTGATAGATAGGCGAAAGCTTACATGGGAACAAGATATTCACATATTGGCTCATAAACAGCTTGCCTAATTATACAAAAAGAGAGGTGTCATTTTGTATCAATTTTGTACCATGTCTCACTCACTGTTAACTGCTACATTGATGGTCTGCCCTGAACATCACCCGCTCTGCAAATGATAGTAATAGGCTATATTTAAAACTTTTTGATTTTAGTGGTAACATGATTTCAATGTAAATTTTATTTTATTTTAATTTAAATCGGACTGTATGGACAAGTTATCTGAAACAAATGAAATTTATTTAAAACCTTTTCGATTTATATGTAGATTAAAACGTTATGTGTTTCTTTAACTGCCAATTTTAAAATTTGTGTAGGATATGGAAAAAATTCAATTTTTTTTTCATTGAGGTTCTTCGCCACTGTAAAATATTTTAATTTGTGAAATAAAAATAACAGCTATAATAAAACAAAAATGAAAAGTACAAAAAGGTATAAACAAGTCGTGGAAAATACGTCAATTTAGTTGTGTTTTGGGCTAAGAATTTACTTTGGCCAATTCTTTTTACTTGTTTTTTAATACCTTTTTGTACTTTTTACATATTGTTTTATTATAAACTGTTATTTTAATTTTATCATTTTTAAGTATTTAATCAGTGGCGAAGATCCCTGGACTTTTATTTCGCTACAGGGTCCAATATAAAATCACACTAAAACGGTAAACACCTCTGTTTCGTAACTTAGCAAGTCATTGTATCTCAATTCTCTCGGACCCGTATTTCACTTCAATAGTTTTGTATCTATCTCGTCTCATTTGAGCCTTACTAGCGCAGACTGTGCTAAAACTTTCATATATGAGTTCCTATGCCGTGCCGCTACCAATCGTTTCTTCGTTATCGCTTCGCTGTGTATGTGACGTAGACTTTACAACCACAACGCGGTTTTCAGAGTAGCTGCGTTGCGGTAGACAATGTTTGGCGAAAAAATGTTCTGTGAAATATCAAACATTGGGTTTGTATGGTTTTTGATAGGTTTGTGTTTTGCCACGAATTCGTGAATTTATTTTTAGATGATTTTATTAAAAGGTTTGAAAATTGTGGTGGCCTACCATGACGTCTTAAAGCAGGAGTAATTCCAGTGTGGGCATAGCAACTCCCCAGTGCTACGGTACTAAAGAAGGCGCGATGTTTTCTTCCAATTAGGGTTGTTGTAACAAGTACGAAACCGAACTCTGAGCCGCTAGTGAAGAACTTCGATCCTCTGATCCTTCGATCATATTATGATGCACTATGTGTTCCTACGTTCTCCCCAGACAGGGATTCTTGATAATTTCCGCAGGGAAATTAACTGCATAATGTAAGTTACGATCTATTTCTATACTGGTTACACACCACACAATTCTGGACGCCTTCGAGATTTTATAAGTTGCAGAAATGTTACCAACTTCAAAATATGATGTATGGGAAATCGTTTGGATGTCTGTTACTTTTAACTTTATTTACTTTCGTGTAAATTTTCTCAAAAATGTACTATAACAGATGATTAATTTAACGAGTGAATGAAAAGCGTATAAAACCTTGAATACCACCCAATTGATGTTGAACAGATGTTAGAATTAAAATAAACAGTTGATGAGGTGTTAACATATCGCCATCATTCACAAATATTGTTACAATTTGCGGGGTTTCTGAAGGATATAATGTGAAAACTGTAGGTCAGTCAATGAGTTTGTTTGTTATGATTATGATGTAGTTTATAATGTATTATATCTATAATTTTAATGGGATATATGATGAATGAAGCTTTGAACATGGATACTGAAAGGTTGATGGGTAAAAGTATGCCACGGGGTCGAGTGAGCAATGTAACATTCTAAACGTTAGTTCAACATTTGAGATCTGAATTCGTAACTATCAACATTTAATAAATGAACTATGTACATTATAACAATTAAAATCTATTTAAAACTAAAATAACAACAAAATACTTAGCCAAAGTAAAACTCCTCCTCAACGCTGTCAGCTAGTAATGTGCCCAAAAGACTGGCGGTGTTGCCACATGGCAATACTTAGCCTCTAGCCAAGGTAAAAGCCAGCTCTTGTGTCACGGGAAGTGTCAACAATCCTTATCTATTTACTTGATAACAACTGAGTTTGTGTGCGGTTTCTTGAACGAGGTCTGAAGTAAATCTTCATCTTAGCGTATCAATGGCAAACAGTTTGAATACTTATGATTGCTTTAGCTTCAAGTTGAAGAAGATAAAGCTACAAGTAGGTATCCATTCTGTACACTTCAACAAACTTGGTAGTAAATATTCGAAATGTTACCGCCTGCACCATCTATCGCCGGCCTGAGGAGACTTGTTGACGATCTGAAGCTGCCGCTGATGATCTGTTTGCGAGGGATGTTAGCCAACCTGCGCCGAGCGTGTAGGCCAATCAGCACGGAGCGTCTCCTACCAACTTCGTGCGTGAGGATTTTTTCGCAAGTCACGGACTGACGCGGCCAGATATTTTTTTCTCATATTTTTCTACATCTCTCTCGTACTTGTCCAATAACGATTGTTATAAATATTCAACATTAAAACGTCTTATTATAAGAACAATAAAGTATTTCATTGAAGAAGAAACCCTGAATCCCAAACAAAAAACGGGAAGACGAGGCGGCAGCCGTCATCCTGACTCAAGCACCGAATAATTTACAGAAACATTTACTACAAATTACACAAGTTCCTTGTTATCGAAGTTATATTAAATTTAAACCATAGAAGGATCCAATACAAATAGCTCTTACTAAAACTTTTGAACTACAATTTTACATGCAAAAGCAGCGGGTAACTTACAAATTCCTACTTTAACTATATATTTTTAGCCTCTCTCAACAAAGTTTGGCTGGAGTTAAACTTCGAGCAGCGATCTGGGTAGCCACTGGCATAGAATAAATAAATGATAGTATGCAGTGCTTATCCGTCTCACTTAAGGTTTGCAGACGACCTCGTGCTTTTTGCTGAAAACTTCGAGGATCTTTAGGAGATGCTTTAAAATCTTTCCAATGCCTCTTTCAAAGTAAGACTTAGGATTAATATGGCCAAGACGAAGATTATGGCCAATTTCTCTAGCAATTCAAATCCTTCTCTCAAGGTCGGCGGAAGGTCCGACATAACAGTCATGTTATGTTGATCTTGGCCATATTTTTTCCTTTGGCAAGGAGCATCAAACAGCGGAGGTATCGAGAAGAATCCAGCTAGAGTGGGCTGCGTTCAGCAAATTGGACGAAATTCTGAAATCAGCCAATATTCCACACTGCCTGAAGACCCGTCTCTATAATCAGTGCGTTCTGCCCACTATGAAATACGGTGCTAAGACGGGGACGCTCACACAAGAGGCTGTGTACAGACAGAGAGCCATGCAGCGTTCCATGCTCGGCATAAAACTACTAGACCGAGTTCCAAACGTCGAAATCCGGACACGTACGAAGGACTTCGATATTGGAAATTGCGTTATGGAACTCAAATGGAGTTGGGCAGGACACCTAGCAAGGCGCGGTGATAGCAAGTGGAGTAAAGATGGACCGAGTGGCGTCCAAGGACTGTAAAGAGAAGTGTTGGTCGTCCGGCGGCGAGATGGGCAGACGACATTGTTGCCATCGCGGAAATGTCCTGGATGAGGCTGGCACAGGAACGTGGAGCTTGCCACAAGCAAAGAGAGGCCGATACCCAGCAGAGGGTGAAGTGGGACTGTGGATGGTGATGATACAGGTTATGAAACATATATCGTATTTTAGGTTTTACCACAAATACAGCTGATTGTTTTTCGCGATTTCGATTGTGTTCCCTTGGAGAAAGTGGTACACCTTGATGATCTGAATCATAACCTTAAATATGACCACACCTTTCTGGTACACGCTAGAGAATCTGAAAAATTCTGCAAAATATTGAGTATTATAAAACAGGACTCGAAGATTTCACATCAGGTAAGATTAAACAGATCTCTCTCTCTCTCTCTCTATGGCTGTTTTTTTTATATTTATAAAACGAATCCTGATTTAAAAAAAAAACAAATTTTTGAGTTGGTGACAGGACTTTTCGAAACTTCTTCAAAAAAAGAAGAAGTACTAGTCTAATACTAGAGTCGCCCTTCAAAAGAGACCTTCCTTGAAGGTCAAACTCAAGCAATATATCATTATTCATTAGACAATCATGTCTAGATCTTACTTCTATTATTATCTTGTCCTTGGCAAGTCCGAGGTTGCATACGAAGTCGGGTCACCCGCAATCGATTTCTATTATTCAATAGTATCTGTCTATTGGGTCCTTTCGACCAGACCTATTAATAATTCATAAAATCGTCGTTATAGTTATTTATACCGCCATGATATTCTATTTAAATGGCTGGTCTTTGTAATATGACGTGGGTAAATGACGTTGTAAGAAATAATGATAAGGTTTGTGACAGCTTAATGTCGTCATTTTTAGGAAAAATTATGGCGTTCATATTATGATAGTTTGGTGTCATTAGGTGTGGTTAAGTTGTAACATTTATAGGCCATGGTTGATTTTGGGACGATTATAAAATGAAAGTCGTGTTGGTAGATCAGCAGTCCTCATTGCTTATGTGTGGGCTGATTTTTCAATAGATTACTTTTACCTGAAAATAAATATTGCTGATTGACAGCTTTTGTTTGGAAAATATGTCGTATTTATTCTGCAGATAAAAGTTATAGGTACATAAATATTGAAAATACATACTGTTTCATAGGCCGCCTTACTGATTGAAGACTAATAAGCTAGCATCCATCCAGAGGAACTGCAGCTTTAATTAATCAAGAATGTCTTCTCAAGTCATTTTAAAGTATCTAATGACAATTACCCCGAATAGTCCAGACAAAGGAAAAGAAAAGGCTCTCTTAATCTAGAAATATAATAATAATTAATTATTACAGCCTTTAATAGCCATTAACAACAATCTAAACATCTTTAAATACATACAAATAAATAAAATTGAAGCGTCTGTTTGTAATATCAAAATAACAGCTTTTTACTGAATGCAAATGAAAATATATACGGAACTTATAACAATATTTTTATTTTTTATTTTTGGCTGTCTGTCTGTTTGTTCAGGCCGATTTTGACGGGTTTTTTTGCTGGCAGATAGCTGATGTTATAAAATATAACATAGGCTGCTTTTATTTGAATAATTATGGATCCGTGCAAAAAAAAAAACACTTGCAATTGGTAATAAAATCCGATTCAAAAATGGGAACTGTTCTTTTTTTTAAATACTAAAAAAAAAAACACGCGAAGCTCGCGGGCAACAGATAATAAATAAATAAGAACACAGAATTCTCCCAGTCGATGACTACAGCCATTTGTAACTGTTTCTTTCTAATGTAATAAGGGAACAAATGCGTGTAGCTAAGATAAATTAATGGCCACCTAGTGTATTACTTGTCTAGTAGTACAATATCTTGCTTCGTACAATCATTGCTGAAACAGTGTGTAGATAATTTAATGTTGTATTTATATGTTGAGAGGTGAGTAACAAACGTAGCAATTAAAGTATGTTAGTTTAATTGCTACATTTCTTACTCACCTAAATATCACGCCTGCAATCCTCGAAAGAAGGAAGGCAGAGGTGTACCTAATGGTACAGCCACATTTCGCCAGTTCTGTTCAAGTAATATGGTAATATTGCCCATTGCCGTCAACAGGGCACAAATCCAAACTCCGTGGCCATGCTATTGAGAAATTCCTGATGCAAAAATCCAAGAACAATTTGCACGACCCGGGAATCGAACCCAGTACCTCATGCTCAGCAGTCGTAGACCAACAAGGCAGTAACATGGCAAAGGACATTGTAAAAAATGGCCTATGCATCAACACGTGTGAAACCTTATAATAATTACTAGTTCTTTTTATAATTTACATACACAATTATTATTACAATAGAACGGACATTTCCTAATTTCGAAAACATTTTAAAAAGTAATTCACTTCCTTCTGTCTTATTCTCCGGTGCGGGTGCCATTATTTTTATTAATTGAATGAAGATTTTAGTTACCAACAGAATAAAGCGATTGAAGGCGGTATGTGAAACGAGCAACATCGACGCTGACAGTCGATGAATTGATAGATGACACTTTGACATTTGATAGTAATGACGGAATGACAGTCTCGTCATTTTATTTATCATTCGCAATTAATACGTTTCTATTGGCGTAATTATAACCTCAAATAACGAAAGTGTTTTGTCCGTGATTTTAATTTTGTTTCAATCGAATTAATGCATTATTTAGAACACAGAAAGTAAATTCACGTGTCTGTTGGTTTTTAGGCGAACGATGTATGGACGGGGCAACAATGTTCTTTAATCATGACCAAATGCGTGGGCCGACAAGCGCATTTGGAAGCAGGCGGGACCCATTGAAATAGAAAATGATTAAAACATGGTATAGGTCCCGCCTGCTTCCAAATGCGCTTGTTTTTTGGTTCTCAGTCGGGTTTTTTTTTATAAAAGAGCGTAGCGAAAAGAACTCCAGCCCTTTTAATTTGCCAAAAAATCTGCTTCTGATCTCCAGTGTACAATGTGGAATACGTATAACCAGAAGTCTGCTAGTTGCTGCGACCAATCAATAACTTAAAGAGCAGTTTAACCCTAAAATACCCCCGTCACAACAGCCGGTGACACTTTAAATATGTATAAATTACCTGGGTCTGTTTGTTCATCGATTCGTCCGGTTCCGATGCCGTGCGGTATGTGAGGGTTAAATATTTAGTTTACATACCACATTGAACGGTAATCATCATGTTTTTGGTAAACATGTCTATTATGGTATGTTTATGTGTGTAATCGCTAAGTAGATTTCATAGGAAGGGTAACTTTATACGGTACCACGTATAAAGGTACACTTCCAATGACAGCGACGCAACTAGTGTCTATCTATGGTCTATCGTTCTTTCTTTTTCGTGTGGTTAATGACTAATCTAGTGTCAGTCTTTTTTTATGCCGCCCATGGCCCTCTGACATGGCATTACATGCCGTCGAGAAATATCTCTCAGGCATGCTGCTTTCATCACGATGTTTTCCTTCACCGAAGCAAGTGATAGGAAATTATACAATACGCACATGAATCCGAAAAATCAGCGTGTCTTGGGTTCGAACTCGAGACCTATGACTTTGCAGTCCGACGGTCACACCACTAGGCTATCACTGCTAATGTAAGTCTATGAAAATACTTCCTTACTTGGAGACATAGCCTGGGGAAGGACCTGGTTTGCACAAAACCTCAAACTAGACATGCGTTTGCGATTCGATTTTATGTGTTTTTAGGACTTTTTCTGTATAATAGACTCAACAAGATACTGAACTTCTATAGCTTAAGTTATAAAAAAATTAGGTTTGTAATGTCGGATTATTTAGCGATACTTAATTACAGACACAGAAAAGCTTCTAGAAGTTATGGTTTGTTTATGTTATCCCCTCGTATCTATTTGTACATATTTACATAAGCTAGTTTTAGTGCAGTTCTTTTTGTACCAATTTGATTATACATAAGGTTGTTATTAGATTAATTTTTATTTTATAATTTTATTGTCCTAATTAAATTCTGCTATGTAAAGTAATGGCCTGAAACACAGGTTGAAATAACCCTAAATCAGGCAGGTCGCTACTTACATCTAAATTTAACTATCATTACTTGCAACTGTTGAATATATTTTAGTTATAATTTATTTTTATGTGCTAGTTTAACCATTGTATGAAAAATAATACTACTGTAAATGTACACTTTTTTGTAATATTTAAATTATAATTATAAACAAACCGGCTGAAGCTGTGATTGAGCGGCGAGCGGTCCGCAGACCAGTAATGCCGTCATGGGCTGCAACTAACAGAGCGACAAAACGTTTTTTTTACTATTACCTTTCACAATATTGGTAATAAATGCCGCTTTAAATGTGAAGTTGTGACGTCGTGCTCGGAATGAAAACAACAACGCAATTGTCGCTTGCAGTTAAAAAAATTGACAACCACGATGCTGGTGACGTCTGCAGCCCCCTTCAGAAGAGTGGTGTACTACTTGAATATATTTCAGGAGTAAGTATCCTGACCGGCCAGCATTGCTATCACGTATCACCTACCTGACTGGCAAATTTTCCACACAAGCTATTTATTATCGTATCTCCTTCTTTATATGAAAACAGAATTGAGAAATACATCACCCTCTACCTTCTCTGAAATAGCATATGCGAAAAAAATAAGAGAAAATGAATGATCACAGTAATTTCTGATTTCTATAAACACGTTTTCGCCGTTTTTGTAATAATTTATCAGAACCTTTGTGCGGTCCTCGGTCCGTTCTGCTTGAAATAACGGCCTGCGTATTAGTAATTCATGAAATCATGAGTTCGGTTCTGGAACCTTCGGATTTGTTGGTGTTTCGTGATGGTTTCGTGCAGCTGCCATTTGGCTTATTCCAACCAAGGGGTAAACTTTAAAAAAATGTATTTATCTGCGTTAGGTTCCTATCTTTAATTGTTGAATGGTTGCAGCTGTTAGGATCTTTATTTTATTTATTTGGAAAATTAAGAAAAGATCACTTACTGGGCTTGAAGAGAAATATCAAGAGATTGAGAGTCACACAATCATAGATAAAAATGGTTTGACTTGAATACTATCTTGCTTTGATACTGACTTTTTTAACTCCCTGGAATAAGAAGGGTTAAATAAAACAAATATTACGTTCGTTACCGTTATTATTGGATAATTTAAAATGCGTTTCGGCACCAAAAGGTACCATTTACATGTCTTTATCTAAATATACATTTAGATTCGTAAATATTCGTTTAGGTTGCATTGAAATAAAATTATACCCGTTTTGGAAATGTAAAAATAAATTAAAACAGCTCATTTACACGCATTAAAATAAAAGTAAAAAGTTATAAAAGAAAATATTATGCTTAAATTAATTAATTTGAAGTTTTTGTACAGTAGGTATTATTTATTAATGACTCTCTCGCATGTAGCATGTCTTACTCGTAGCAACTTTAGACAAATAAAAATTGTCAAGTTATGAAATGTATACAAGTGAGAAGCAATATTATTCGTTTTGTCAAAAATTCATAGAAGATAAACGAATGTAAATACGAAATTGATTTAGTGAAAAATATTTAACAATTTATCAGAAACAAAACCATGCTGATGCAATACAGATAAATAATTCGGATACATTTGACGCCGACGACGTACTCAAATGAAAATTACAGTTTGATGAAATCCCGATTCCCAAGAGTCAAGTTAAAAGCTTTTCAGGTTTAGAAAGGCGTTGTAACACAAAAAAGTGAGGAGTATAATAATTTACGATCTCTTTGTTTTTTACAAAACCACATTTTCCAATAAAATATTTTAATACTTTCGGATAACTGGTTTTAGAGGGCAACAGAGAATTATGTACAGAATGCTCACTAAAGTTTGACAGTTGATAGTGATGCGCTATTTGCAAATGTCAATCTGTCAAAGTCCGTCTATACATTTAGTTATTTTTAGCGAATCTACCATATTTTAAGTAACGTTCAAACCGGTGCTGACATATTGCAGAAACGATTGCCGTCACGGACACACTGATAGAGTAATTGTATCGAGGTTTCTGTGTCCAGAACCAAGTCCACAATATCGTGTTCCGGATCAGTTTGACCGATCGGTTACACTTCAACCAACTTATCTGTGCAGGCGGGAAACCACAGAACTAAAATAAATGTACCAAGTTTGACGTATCGATGCATTTTTGCTTGACAAGCATCGCCACTTTGAACTGCACACTTAAAGTGGTAATTCTGTACTGGGCATTGGGCACTTTGTAATAACCCAAGGCTGAAGTTAAGCAGTGACATCTTTAACTTTACCATTACCTACTTTGATAAGTTTAACACCGATCTTAAAAAAAATGTTTTCATTAGAATCACAATAAATACAATAATTTACTTTTGCACCTCGAGTTATTTTCTACTTGAACTATTCATCTTTTATCGGATACGGCTTATCTTCAAAATTAATTGAGTATTCCGTTTCAGAGATATATTATTTACTTCTGTACATTTGATTTTTATTCTTTTCTTTTCACAAATCGGGAACATCAGCACCGATTTTTAAATGGACACATCCGGGTCCTTATAAATGTGTTTTATTCTTTTTCTTTGTGTCAGAGTTTTTTGCCGCCTTTTGTGGGCCTCTGACTTGGCTTTTCATGCCGTCAAGATCAGGACTCAGGCATGCTGGTTTCCTCAAGAAGTTTTCCTTCACCGAAGCAAGAGATAATTGTACAATACGCACATGAATCCGAAAAATCAGAGGTTGGGTTCGAACTAGAGACCTATGACTTATTCTTCTATTCTCTTATTCTTCTATTTATTCGCTTGATTGTATTTATAACTCAAGCAAGAAATAACTCGAGTCGGACCTTAATAATAAGCACTTTGGAATCTAATTATCTATACTTTACATAGCTGTTACAACTAATCTCTACATACACTTAGAAAATCTACATAATTACAAACGTTTTCACTAAGAATCTAGACTTTTTGAATTTTTCAGAGATCTAGTTTGTGGTACAGTTTTATTCTTTTTACTCTTACTATCTAAACTGAAAGTGTCACTGGTGCTTGAGGGGGGTGTGCTGAAGACTGAGTTTTTCGAGCTAGGCACACTGTTCCCCGGGGAGACCCCGCTGTCCGTGCTGACGGACGCGGGGCTCGGACTGTCACTCACGTTATTACACACCGTCAGCTCCTGACCAGGGAGGGACACGATCTGACCTATCGGCTTCTGCCTGACTAGATTTATGCTTTGGCACACGTTACTCTTCACTTCACCATCGCCCGGTTCCTTCTTGTGGTATCTCGTCAGGGTCCCGGCGGACCCCGCCGAGTTAGGCCGGTACATCGGCATGAACTGCGACTGCGGGTAGTACTGCATCTCTGCTGGTGCTTGGCCTTGAACCCACGGGCCCATGGTGGAGACTACAGGAGGCATATGCGTCCACATTGGCATTTGGACCATGTGGGTACCATCTGCCATGGGACTGAAGCCAGGCGCGACCGGCATGGGCCTCACCACACCCACAGGAGTGGGCGCGCTGTGTGGTCTCATCGCAGGATGTGCATACTGTCCAACAAACTCTTGTCCCTCATACATTGTGTTCGGAGGTTGGTTCTGCGCGTAATCGGGTACATTCGGGAACACAGTGTGTGGACTTCTCTGTAGATATGTAAACATTTGCTGCTGAGCTTGTTTCATGGCGACGTACTGCTGCAGGTGCATGGCGGTCTGCTGCCGCTGCTGAGCGATGTCCTGGGCCATCGCCGTCGAGGTATTGCCATGTATGTAGTAGATATGAGGTTGAGTGTTCACTTGAGTGACTGGCGACTGCCTCTGCGTGTTTTGTTTGGCATTATCTACCACGTTGTTCTGGGGATCCTGGTATTCTTCCGGAGGTGCGATGTACTTGGGTGGTGAGGGCGGCGTCACTTGCTGTGACATTGGATAACTTATGATCTGGGCTATGTACGGCTGCTGGGACTTAGCCGAGTGTGCTGGACTGTGTGTTTGGAATGTAGGATTAAATGTTATCTGCGACATATCTTGACCTGGCCCTTGGCCTTCTGGGTTATTGTGGTTGCCTCTATATTCATTTTCGTTTTTCCTAGGCTTTTGGTTGTAAGGTGCTACTTTGGGATTGTTCTTCCAGTTAGCTCCGGCACTCTGTGGTCTTTTGACGGGAGATTTTGTAGGATCGTGCCAGTTGTCTCCATTGATTTGCCGTGGATCGGGTGGATGGTGCGATTGCGCGCTGTGGGATCTTCTAGGTGGTGGTGACATGCCGTCAGGAATATGCTGTCTGTAGCACCTTCTACCTGATCCTGGGCTATTTTGTCTCTCTGGGGGAGGGGGTATCGGCCTCGGAACCCGCCTTCTGGCCGGAGTGGGTGGACTTGGCTGCGATGGTGAGGAATGTGTAGATATTGAAGTAGACCGCCATTGATCGATCAGAATTTTTCGCCGCTCGTGCTCTATTCTGATTTCTGTTTCGCTTGAGGAATCGTAGTCTCTGCCCTGTAGAAAAAAATGCAATAAACATTATGATTTACTTTAGCGAATACTAGCATAATCAGCCTATAATGTTCCCACTGCTGGGACACACGGCCTCCTCTCTATGAGAGGGAATGGGCTAAAATCTACCACGCGGGCCCAGTGCGGGTTGGTAGATGTCACTTGTCTTCGAATTTTTGGTTCTAGGACATGCCGGTTTCCTCACGATGTTTTCCTTCACCGTTTTTGAGAGCAGTGGTGATGAAATAAATTACACCAAGAGATTACCGAATACTAATATTGATGTATTCCTAGGAAGCATAAGTTAGGTACCTTTTCAATTTTCTCGTCCAGCATTTTGAAGAAATCTTGCTGGCTGGCTGACACCTCACTGCAACAAAGGTTCGATTTATTCTGGCATCCTTAAATTCTCTAAAACTTAAAGGTATGTTCTTATTAAAGGGCTGAAAAATAATTATTTGTTGAATTAATGTCTATAATGAGATTTTGGATAAATAATAGATATTTTTATTGTAAGTGAATAAATACTTCTGTATTTAAGGATCGTAGCAGGTGGCGTTCTGTGGATTCTGCTGGATGGCCACCAGTTTTCTCACTTCACTAGTTGTGCATGCTACGTGGTAAGTACCCATAGTAAAAAGACGTGAGATTATGTGTTGTGTACCTATATAAATACTGCATTTGATTTGTCTGGACTCATTACTTCTTGTCAGCGTTTATATAATGTACTTCCACGACAGGCTGGTGGTTGGTAAGCGGCAGGATGAGCTTGAACTGCTGCCCGTTTTTCCTCGAGACCCTCGGCGGGTGGCGCACCTTTTACTCTGCTCTCCTCTTCTATAGTGTGAATTCTCCTCTGGTACAGTATGTACTTACACGACGGCTGGTGGTTGGTGAGCGGCATGATGTGTTTAGTCTTGTGCATCTTCGTGATGCTCGTTGGGCAGCGCGCCGTTAGTTGGGCGCTCCTTCTCTATAGTATGTGCTCTGGCACAGTATGTACTTACACGACAGGCTGGTGGTTGGTAAGCGGCAGGATGTGCTTGGTCTGCTGTTGTTCATCCTCGTGATCCTCGGCTGGCAGCGTACCTCCTGCTGGCCCCTCTTCCTCATCAGCTTCTTTGTCTGCAGCGCCTGCGCAATGAGAATACAAAATGGTTATTAAATAGTAAGAAGTTGTGTTATGAAGAACTTCAATATAATACTTAATGGCGATTTAATCAACTGCGTCGATCAAGAGGACGGAGGTCTGAGGGCCTAGATAAGAAGCATTCACTTTAAAACCGTATTTGTCTAACGAGTATTAACAAGATTGGTAAGCTTATCTATACTAGTCTATAATAATATTATGAAGGTAAAATTTGTTTGTAAGTTTGTACGTAGGGGGTAATCTCTGGATCTACTGACACGATTTTGGAAATTTTTTCACTAATAGGAAGCTACATTGTCTCCGAGTGTCATAGAGGCTATTAACAAGTGCCCATGGGAAAATTTCTGACCAAAACGCAAGCGAAGCCGCGGGCAACAGTAAGTTTATAACTTAAATCATCATTGCCGCTTAAAGAATGTTATTTTGAGTAAGCCCTCTGATTCGTGAAAGTAATTAAAACAAAACTTTAACTGAAATTACTTGGATGTCTCCAAAGTAAACCACATTTATTCGAAGAAAATATATTGATACCACAATACTTCAATTTGTCCTTCCCAAGATTGTCCGCACTTGCCAACCAATTTTCGTCTATTGCTCTGCCACACTTATTGGTCTTATAAGTTAGCCTTACCAATTCAATATGTTGGATAATGTTGAACAAATTATTAATATAACCAGCAATCTTATTTTTCCTATCATAATAGTTAAGTGATTTTTAGGGTCCTGTACCTCCTCAAAAGGAAAAACGAAACCCCTTATAGGACCTCTCGCGTGTCTGTCAGTCAGTCTGTCCGTCTGCCACAGCCAATTAACTCCGAAACTACTGGACGGAATTTACGGAACCCTCTCCACGCGAGAGAAAGTAAAAAAACCGGACAATGCTAGTTCAAGTAACTAGCATTGTCCGGCTTTTTTACTTTCATGTACTAACCCAACCTAAGTATGAGTTGTTAACTTCCGCTAAAGACTTTGCCCATTTTTCAGATCTTGTGCAGTTATATAGTTCTCCACAACGAACAAGTATAAACTTCAATTAAAACAAGTACAGACAATAACAAGGGATATTAAAATAAGCAAAGATAGGTAATCTTTACCAGTAAAAGCTTCAGAAACAT
Source organism: Eugnorisma glareosa (assembly GCA_947578425.1). Taxonomy (NCBI): domain Eukaryota; kingdom Metazoa; phylum Arthropoda; class Insecta; order Lepidoptera; family Noctuidae; genus Eugnorisma; species Eugnorisma glareosa. Next base: position 19,676,643 of record OX387959.1, read on the forward strand.
TACACAAACAAACTGCTAACAAACAATCATATGTATGTAGCTATAAGTATAAGAAACATCTGTTACAAAGATGTTATGTTCAAAACTTTGGAGGATGAGGCTTGCGCATGTCATCACAAGAATTATTACTCAGACCTCGAAAACAGCGGTTGTGGAATGAGAAGGAAAGTGGAAAACAAATGCAAAAGTAACTTCTGGAGCATTTGATTCTTGGATGGTTGTATAGTATCGTACCGTACGGTCGTAGTTAGTCCTAATGATCAGGAATCTTCCTAATAAGATAATAATTTTGTAAGGACAAAACTTCAAATGGGCCGGCCAATTTAGGACCGTGTTCTTGAGTGGAGACCGCATATCGGCAACCATAAGGTGGCGACGCCCTCAGGGCTTTGTAATATCTAACTTGATTTGAAAATAGTATCCATGGAGTTTCTGGCCCATTCTTCTCCATGAGATCTACTATTTTCGAATGGGCAACTACAGTCCATTCACAGTTATTATGCCTGTGGCTGGACTGTAGGTAGCTTATTTTTGACTATGCAAAAGTGCCTGTCACGGGGCTGTTTGAAATAAATGCTTTGAGTTTGAATTTTTTTGAGGGAGTGACGATTGTCGTAGGATGGCTGGTAGCAACTGGATGAGAGGTGCCGAGAATCGAGTTAAGTGGCGTGCGATTGAAAAGGCCTATATGGCCCAGCAGTGGACTGTAAAAACTTCACGACTTCTACGGCGTCGTCGGTAGCAGCGCGTGGTCACTTTGAATGCATGTTTTTGAGCACTGAAGGTACAAACAATAAGTACACCTCAATATCAACAATAAGTACACATATACACACAGCTCTAGTGCTCCATGTTCACACGCTGCTACCATTCCGTCCGTAAAACTAAGGACTGCTTTACTGTTTTCATTTAAATTATGTAAAATATGAGGCCTCTCTCGTCATTATAGTGGCCACATCTGGAGCTCGAGTTTAAATTTTTTAAGTAAGCACTTTTACGTGTACGATTTGAGAGCTTAGGTATCTCTATGGAGTTTAATATTTTCATCTTGGTCACAGATCAACGTGTGTTATAATAATTTATTGATAGCTTTGTAGGAAAACGATACTGACAAATAACTGACCTGCCTTTCACTCGAAACGGTGAAAGAAAACATCGCGAGGAAACCGACATATCCTAGAACAAAAAAATCGAAGATATGTGACATCTACTAAACCGCACTGGGCCCGCGTGGCGGATTATAGCCCATTCCCTCTCATAGAGAGGAGGCCGAGTGTTCCAGCAGTGGGAACATTATAGACTATGCTATGCTTATGCTTTCACTTTTTCAAGTAGCTAAAGAAATCTCTTAATAACTTCTTCACAACACACGCAGTATCCTATAATTACTCTCCATTCTTCAATAGACCAGTTTTTCATTCATTGATCAAGACGTACCCGGATGTCTTTTATTCGTCGTAAGATGGGTTACCGCCATAATAAACACGTACTACCCACTTTAATGGCGTCGGAATCGTTTTGAGCAAAGTTTTATGTGCCAGCGCAGGTGTGAACCTATTTGTTCTTAACCTCTTTCGTAATGGCCGCTGTAGGTTTAAAGGGGGCTTGGTGAATAGGTGACGTTGCGTAGTTAGCATTGTGTAAAGTTATTGCGTCTTATTTTATGATTCAATGAAATTGTAAGGGTCCACGTGAAATGTTTTACGAGTCTATTTAAAAGGTATTCAAATTTAAGGGTCCGTAGACAAAACAGGGTGTTTTAATATCAAGAAATATATACAGAACAAGCTAGGCCGTAATGGAGGTCAATCTTTGTGCGATTCGACATTAAACAATCGTAAAAATCAATATTGCGTTTTAACTGCAATACATTATTCATATCAGCTATGCCTAAAATGACATTCCATCAGCGGTAATGATCATGGAAATTTCTAAAATGTGTTTGATTGACATAATCCTACCGAAAGTTGTAGGTATATCATATTGTTTTCAACTTCGTACAGGAAGTACGAAGCGCTTTCGCAAGCAATTCCCATGTGGCCAAGCACTCTATTTTATGTTCAGAACTCCTTGTACATGTTGATACAAAATCAGCTATATTGAAGACACACATTTTCGAGCCCATGACGTTTGCGTTTAATTTTGTTAAAAGTACTTAAACATTAGAAATATGTAATTGCGTAAACATTCAACATTCATTCAGTCTTCCACTTCACCAATCTAAAAACACAACGCAACACAAAACCTCACTTTGTCAAACCCGCCAATGATCATTCGACTTCAATCTGACCCTGTTCCACTGTCCACCCGACTTCCACCCTATTGTGTTATCTCACAAAAGGCCCCATGGTTCCGGCTCGCCATATGACGAGCACATTCCCTATTCACGGTACAAATGTGGGACAAATAGACGTCTATGAATTATGGAGTCCATTGAAAAGTTGCGGCAGGCATGGATGTTGTGGACGGTTCGTTGTTTGTACTTGTAATATCGTTTTTGCTGTTTGTGTTTAGTAAGCATGAATTTTAGTGGGCGAGTGATTTGGTAAATGCTTGGTGTCATGGCAATCTAAATTAGTCGACACAGAGCTTGGCGAGTTTAGCGCCTTCAGTTTCGTCCATTAGATGTTGTAACGAGCAAACAACGAGCATTTGAATATACTATGTTAAACTAAAATAAATAAATGACACAGAGCAAGTACCTAATTAAGTGCCTCATTGTTTAACGATCATCTATGAATCTCCTAATGAGTCATCATTCTCTTGCCCTTATCCCACTTCTTCCATACTTCTCTATTACTCGTCATCTCAGCAGTCACCTCCTTTCCTGCCATATGATCCTTTACACAGTCCATCCATCGTTTAGAGGTAGAGGAAGACCACAGTCTTCCTCTACTGTTATACCCATCCACATTCATACTCTAAAGTTTCCTCACGACATTTTCCTCATTCCTCCGCATCACATGCCCATACCACGACAACCGGTTACCACACAACTTTTGTAACTACATGAACAGTCAATAAATTACGACAGCATAGCAAAAGCTTAAAGGGGATTACCCCTTAGAAAATCTAACTACCGGATCAACCGCAAACGCAACTGACGTAATGTTTTAACAATCTTTATTCCCCTTTATTTTTTAACCAAAAATCACAAGTTTTCAAAGTGATATTATGTCGAACGACTTGTTCCGAAACACTCAAGGAGACCTCACTAAAGATTACAAAGTCCTTTAGCAAAATGTCCTTTGGAGCGATCTCCTTTATCCTTATTGACTTTACAGGCAGTTTCATTTGATAAATCTGTACGATTTTCAACTCGGTTGCGAGAGATTTAAAGTTAAATCGCGCTCGCTTTCGATAAAATCTGCCGATAGGCAAAAGCTTTGGATTTCAAGTCGTATTTTAGTTTCTGAAATATTTGAAGTCATTTTATAACGTTGCTGTATTGTGAGAATACTTATATGTATATACAGGCTGTTGCTTTGCATCCTGGCCAAATTCAAGGAGGTCCTGTTACACCCTGCATACTAATGGTTCTCGACCCGAATAGATAATAAAAAGGGTAAGTACTTTTTATTTTTTTATGGAAGTCGGTAAGTGTAAACCAACCGTATTAAAACGCAGCCCGTCTGTTCCTAGCCCTATAAACGCGCCGTCACAAACGCAAACGCACACGTTTATGTTTGCTGGAAAACGACTTTTTTTGTGGTGAATAATCACATTTTACGGCAGGACTCAATGTAACGCACTGAAAACATTGTTTCGATGGATGGATTAAATAGCACGGGAGTCGTGGAGGTGTTTAAAGTAAAAATCTTACATTAAAAACAGGTATTTAAAAAAAAAAAACTTGTGAAAACGTTGGAACTTTGACCCCCAATATCTCCGTAACTAGAAAGTTCCCAGGTATGGTCTAGAACAAAAAAATGATCACAATGACAAGGAGAATAAGTGCCTTTTGGCTTCGTTAAGGGTAAGTTACACCCTTTATGTGTATTTTGGCATTGTAAACAGGTAGAAACTATGACCCATTTTATTACTTTTCACTCATTTATCCATCCTCAATCAAAATAGATTTGATTTACCAAGGCTTCCAATAATATATCTCAAGGGGCAAAGCTTCGCAAAACATCGTCCGAAATCAAATAGTTTGAAGCCCCATAGCAAGTTGAAACAATATATTATTTTCGTCAAGCAAACATGTTGTTTTATGTTTTTATTGAAGGTTCTGCCCAAAGGAATATGAATCTGAACTTTCCCATCTTTATAGTAACAGGTTATTGTTTTTTTCAAATAAACAGGTTAAGTAACTTGTTCAAGGCACACAGATATACGTAGTGTACTAGTTTCCCTACAGCTCTCTTGAAGGAGGGTGATGGGGTCATCGGGTTGGAGGAGGGTAAGGCGGGGTCTCCTAATCCTACTTATGTTGGAGGGGGCGTATCGGGCGGCCGATGCGATCAGCGGGTTGGGGTGCCTTTCGGCTGAATCGAAGAAACGCTTTGTGAGACGTTTCATAAACTGTCTGACAGTCGGAATTTTAAGGTCGACATGGAGTCGTTCATTCCTAACGAACCACGGGGCGTCCGCGGCTCGTCGGAGAAATCGGTTCTGAAGGGTCTGCATCCTGTGGAGGAGGTGGGGCTTGACATGTGCGAACACGGGGCACGCGTAAGTCATGATGGGCCGAATGCACGCGGTGTAAATACGCAACTTGCACCTAAGTGACAACTTGCTGCGAGCATTCAGCACGGAATGGAGTCTTCCGAGAGCGAAGGCGGCACGGGCTCGTGCGGCCCTTATGTGCTCTCCGAAGGAAAGGCGTCGGTCTAGGATGACCCCTAGGTATTTGGCTCGCTTCTCCCAAGGGATAGGCTTGCCGAACATAGAGATCGGTCGGATGGCGGATGTGAGGGAGTGGCGATGCCTGCTGAAGAGGACCGCCTGGCTCTTGTCGGGGTTGACCTCTATCCTCCATCTCCGGAACCAAGCGCCTAGTACGTTTGCGGAGATTTGGAGAACGCGGGTAATATTGTCTGTGCTCCTGCCTGAGTAGTAGATGGCAGTGTCGTCAGCAAAAAGTGCTAACTCAGCCTTTCTACTCAGGGGCATGTCGCTGGCAGAAATTTTAACAATACTTTAGTTTTTATTTGTAGGTAGGACTTCGTATCATTTTCGGGACATGTGAAAATTTTCTTTGAGATAGACGTGCGTGAGGGGTACCAAAAAATCCGTCTCAGCGCGGGCTAGCGATCGACTAAATAAAAAATACTGTGTACCGAACAAAGATCTGGCGTTATGGTCAAAAAACCCGTTTTTGACCATATAAATAAATTTTGAATTACACCCCACAGCCTGGAGACCGGGACACGGGTCGCAGCCCAGAAAAGAGGGATGAAGGGTGAGTATTATTGAAACTACAAACAATTTTATTTCTGATAAAATTTGGAAAAAATTGGATGATTTTGTATGAAAATTCGAAAAATTAATAAGGGTTGTAGGAAAAACTTTTTGTTTAAGGGTGCGGATGGGTGCAACGTTGTCAATACTTAGGCGTAAGCCTAGTTAGGTCTTAATTTGCTGAAAACAGCTTCAAAATCGCACTCCAAATGACAAAGATATCCGCATTAATGTTAAATTCTATTCAGGTTTTTGGTACTAGCAGAATCTATAGAAAATTGAAAAATTTAATAACATTTTTCATGTTATCTGTAACCCTACCATATCTTATTTTTGATTCTAGGACATGTTTGTTTCAAAATCAAAAATCAATTACTCAAATCAGCCCCATGATAACGCAAACCACGCGCTTGGACGTGGAGTTGCGGACACCAGCCCATTATACAATACAATACAATAGCATGATGATAATCCACACTTTTTGAACGTCTAAGTTCACAAGAGACAGTTCCCCAAAACGCCTGCCCTTCGCCACTTTCTCGTGTCTGGGAAGAAGAAGTGACGCCCCATCAGCTAGTTTCCTCACGATGCTTTCCTACACCGATTTGAGAGCAGTGGTGATGAAATTAATTACACAATAATGCACCTGCCTGGGTTTGAACGAACCATACATCGGTGGCGATACCGCTGGGCTATCACCACTGCTGTTTCAAGCTTATAAGCTACACCAAAACATCGAACACTTCCATTAATTAACATATTATTACACTAGCTTATCGTCGCGGCTTCGCTCCCGTTTTGTACGAAAATTAACCCACGGGAACAATTTACATGTAGCCTATGACTCTTGACGAAAATGTAGATTCCCGCTAGTGAAAAATTTTTCGGAATCACATCAGAAGTTACGAAGATTACCACTCACCGAGTAACACGGGGTGAATAGGAACGCAGGGGTGAATAGAGACAAAACATTGAAAGGGATTTTAACGTTGAATTAATATGTTATGTTGCCAAAAAGGTGTCTAACTAAAAAATTAAGTAAAACTAAGTAAATAAAATAGTCTCTTTGGTAACATATCATATCAATTCAAAGTTAAAATCCCTTTCAAAGTTTGTCCCGAATCACCCCTGCGTTCGTATTCAGCCCGTTTGAAGTATATACAAACCTACAAACAAATTTTACCTCTATAAAATGTTATAGTACAGATTAAAAAGACAACATATTAAACAACTCATCCATTACACAATTCCCATTTCACGGGGCTTACCACCATGTTTATCAGGCGATGGAATCAATTTATTTTAAAGGCTACGTCCATAGAGCAGTTTTTAATAGACTGAGGTCAATATTAATTAATTAAAGTATGATGGCTTTACGGTAGCGTTAACTAAGCGATATAGACGGTTTGAAAACCTTCGTTATATTTACGTACATACAGATATGGGTGTGCCATCTCGTGACAGTTGACAAGAAAATATAACATTAACATTACTTGTAATCTCTGAAGGGTTAGGGAGAGGTGTACTTAATAGTACCTACCTACACCCATATTTTTCAGTTATGTTGCTTTAAGTTCCATGTAATAGGGGTGGAGACTATTGCCGTCAACCGGGCCTAAATCCAGACTCCGTGGCTGCTACTTACAATTTCCTGATGGAAAAACCAAATAACACTTGCCTGACCCGGGAATTGAACCTAGGACCTCATGCTCAGCAGTTGCGCTTGCGACCACTCGAACAAAGGGGCAGTAGTAACTAGTAAGTTGACATATAAAGTTTATATTTACTTCAAGGTGGCCCGTGAAGTTAAAAAATAATACGTATATGCAAAAGAACCAACAGAAGGAATCATCTTAAATCGATCAAACCCGAAAAAATACGAAGGTAAACATGTCAAACGAGCAAATCCGCCTATTTAGTATTCTGCAAGAGTATTTCTCATGGAAATCTTCATTATTATTTAGCATGTATACGTACTCACAAATATTTTTTTGTAATCCAGTCTTAAACGTCGGAATGAGCGAGAGATAAAATTAATTTAGAAAGCAGAACATGTACGGAGTAGAGTCACCTAATTTTCATAATTTTATGGACGGGTCCTGAACTCCTAACCTGCCCCTACACGTTGTTCAGGAACACCTATAATGCTGATGCACATTTAGGCGAGCCGTACCAAAACGCAAATTTCCTCCTACATAACTTTCGTAGATGTTATATGAACTAATGCACACTATTGATTTTACGTTAATTTTGACTATCGTTTTTTTTTTCTCAAGAAAACGCAGCCTTTCCTAAGAATACAATACTTAAATACACTTCATCTTAAAATCCTAAAGCGTAACAGCATTTCTGGAAACCCTACAGTACTTAATATCCAAACAAGGGAGCAATACATTTCAGAATATTTCAATGAAAATGGCCGTTTTGTTGTACAATAAAGCAAAAGTTTCGGCAATAGAGCTCGTTTTATTGAAACGGCCAAACGGCCGATAAATTCACACTGTAAATATAATTAAAGCCAAAAGTTGTGCCATTTGTGGAATTAGGATATATATATATATTTTTAATTCGAGGATTAGTTATTTTCTTTGTCGAAAAATGGAATCAGTAACAAAAGTGTTCCGAGATTTCTGGCTCGCTAGATGAGGTAATATGACATCGGTTATAATTATCATCTCCTTATATTATTTTACTTCTACAAATTTTGAAGTTCTTTATATTTATTCGGTAGTCAGGATCAAGGTCAGCATATAGGTATTCAATTTGCATAAAATTTGCTCGAAAAGGATTTACAAACACAGAGAGTCTGCTGCAGTCATCACTCAATATCCAAACTTTAAAGCAATAAATTCTTGTAGAGTTGAGAAAGCGATGATTACAAATCTGCACAGATCTGATGTATCTCGACAGGATGCTTATTTTCACCCAAGAAATGCAGGGTTATAAATACAGAATGCCTAACAATGAAGTCTAGACAATAAACCCAGTGTGTTGGTGGTGCTAACGACCAGAGCGCCATCTGTTTAGTGTTGCTTACTCTCTTCCTGACTGCTGTACTCCTAGTACTTTATACGTTAGTAAAGATATTGTTTCACAAATTGATGATATTGTTACTGTTGGGAATGTTTCCATAGACTGCAAGATCAAAGTAATTAGTGTTAAATTAATTGGAAGCGGTGTTTCTCCATCTATGAAGTCATCTCCATCATGAAGCAGAGAATGCTTTGTATGAGCGTTACTTCATCAATAAGTAAGACCTTACTTGACTTGTGGTCTAGCTAAAAAACCTCTAATACGTATTAAGTTCATGGCTTTTGTTTAAGTCATCTTACGTGATATGTATGTCGTTTATGAATAACATAAAAACTGTCAGTGCTGTTCTGTTCACTGAGATAGTCATAGAAAATGGCACGATGAATACGACGTTAAAAACTGTAATACTAGTAGAAATTGAAAATAACTCAAAATTAAATAATATAATCAGTTTTCAAGATAATCCCAGTAATAGTAAAATTAAAGCTGTTTTTATTAAAGTGAGTTTAGATTATTTTCACCCCCGGCTTAGGACTTGGCAAAACATTGAGACATCTTAAATGAATGTTAGTACTCGTATTATACACAAAGAAACCTTCCGGCAAAAATTCAACCATGCTTCCACCGCACCGTGACACACGAAATGCGACTTTAATTTACAAGGTGTAACAAGGCCCTTCACAAAGCCACCAACCAAGCATTGTGTACATCAAAATAAGTAACTTTACGCAAAAATTATTGATGGGAAACGACTTTTTTTTTTGGGGTGTAAAGTCACGTTTTACGGTAGGACTCAATGTAACGCACTCAAAACGTGGTGATGGATGGATTGAATAGTATGTGTGTATGGTCGGGGAAGTGTTTAAAGTAAAAATCTTACATTAAAAACATGTCTGTATAAAAAAAACTTGTGAAAAAGTTGGAACTTAAACCCCCAATATCTCCTTAACTAGAAGGTTCCCAGGTATGGTATAGAAGAAAAAAATGATCGCAATGATAGGGAGAACAAGTGCCTTTCGGTTTCGTTAAGGGTCTTGATTACACCCTTTATAATAGAAAAATACTCTTGCATTTCTTTGTATACAATTGCAGAAATATATTATGCAATACCAACAGCACAAAGAGCTAATCTGAACAACATATTTAACAATAGTTGAATGGTTGCATTCCTTGTGTAGAATGTAGATGGAAAATACTTAATCACACAAGGATGTTGTAAAGATCCCTGTACCACACAATAACATTGTATCCCGGGAAGCCTTCAAAGCAAAATGTACCTTATTCCCCGCAATTTCTTAGAGAAATGGGTCAGTAGTATAAGCGTAGGTGTTATACAGTAAATGGAACTTTGTGTTACACTGTGTGAACGTGTCGGTTCCGTCCGTTTTCATTTGTTCAATGCAGTTTGTTTCGTACGTAATCAAGAATTCTGCAAAATGGAGTTACGTAAAACCTTTTCCAATGAAGAAAAGCCGAGCTCTTTTGTAATAAAGGAGACCAATTCCTAGTTACAAAACTTCTTGAGCCAATTATGGAAGCTTCTTATGTTTTTTTCAGTCCTTTTACTGTTTCATTACCAGTTTTTTTTATATACTTTGCTCCACTCCAGGCATTTCTGCTCTATCGTGGGTGCATTTACAAACATTTAAATTTACATACACAAACAGCTAAACTTGGAACAACCTACAGGCCATACAAAATTTTGTTCCGTGTGCGAATAGAACCCGCGACATGCAGCGCAGCAGTCAATCGCTCAGCCACTGCGCCAACCGTGCCGTCAAATTCTCAGACCGTATATAACTGGCAAATTCATATTGATATTTATTGTCGTTACAATATTCAAAATCATCAAAATCAAAGCATTTATTTCAAGTAGGTCAGTTACAGGCACTTTTGAACTGTCGAAACAAAGATAACAATGAAATGTAGCTACAGTCCCAGTCACAAGGCATACAAACTGTAAAAGTACTGTAGTTGCCCATTCCCATATAAAGTAATAAAACTCACACACAGTTACTACATTTCTTTTTCCATTTTTTCTTTCGCAGATCTGCTGGTAGAAAACTCTTTTGAAATAAGAATCGTCTTTGTACTCTAAGTTGTGTTGTTTCCTTATGTTGTGTGTAAATAAACTTATAATGTAATTTAATACTCCAACACGACGTATATCATGAGTTAAAAAAATGTGTCAAAAACTTTATTCTTCATTCAAAATGAGTTTGCTATTGGTTTGATGCTGTAAGACTTATTTATTTGTGAAATTGACATTTACAAATCTCCGCCTTACCACTCAAGAGCTTCAATTTGTATAAAAGACTAACAAAAAACAGAATATCTCTAACTGCACCAAAAAGAGGAATATCTTCATACAATTCGGAACATTTCCGAGCAAGTTATGCATTATTTACTCGGGGCGTAGTCAGTTCAAAGGTTCTTACTGGGACTAAGTTTCATCCTTTTGATCCGAACTTTTGGATTCCACTGGCGCTACAAATTATATTATCGGTTTCGGAAAATCCAACATAATTCCGCTTCAGGTTTGCTTGAGCGAGTTTTAAACTCCTAATATAGCCTTAAATCAAGATTTGTTTGGAGTTCAACGATTTTTTTTAACCGTATTGCCACAGTTCGATCGCAGTGGGTAAGGCTTGATAATGTGACCGACTAGCAATTAACCGACTGTAATTTACTGCTTCCTCATCAGCATCTGCCCAGCCTTTTCCAAACTATTTTGGGGTCGGCTCCAGTCTAACCGGATGCAGATGAATACCACTAATTTTCATGGAGCGACTGCTTATCTGACCTCCACAACCCAGTTAGTACTGAGTAATACGATACCCCTTGGCAAGGACTGGTTGTCAGACTTTCGGGCCACTGACTACCTGTAATGACTGTCAACTCGGTATGTAATGGCTGGTGACCCCTCCACAGACCAACCTAGGCAAGCGCGGCTTAACCTGATAATTGATCTGAGCGGCTGTATATTTAACCACGAGTTCCTCCGAATTCACCGCTAGAATTTACTGCTGGATCTTTCTGCGTGTACAACATACATGAATCACGGGACCTGTTAATGTGGCGACACTCGGACTATGTCCAGCTGAGGACTTTTTCAGTTAATGTGATGATCAGATGATGATACCGAATCATTGTCAAATGCTAAAGGAACATTTTTGACTTTGTCTCTGGATGGTAATGCCACATAGCAACTGTTCAGTTGCAATGGCAACTGAACAGTTGCTATGTGGCATTACAGGTCCTGGGTCTATTGCCGGCAGGTAGGACCCACTAAGCGGGTCCAGTGTGGGAGGCAAAGGCATTGGTGGTAGCAAAAGAGCACCTAACAATGCATTAGTCTTGGTAATTACCGACCCTCTGTTGACATGTAAAGTAACGATGACATCGGCGCAAACGTGCCGGTCGAACGGTTCATAAATCATGTCGACCATCACAACTACAGCTTGGCTGACGTCCAGCTGTTAACTACAATAAGCCTGGCTTTAATACGACTATATACAAAGGAGATACGTGTGAATGTAGACGAAATATTGACTTAATTTAAAGATGGTATTTGTCTACTCTATAGCATACAAAGTCAGGTAAATTGATGAAGAGAATTTACTAACATATTCAAATAACTAGATCAGTATCTAAGTAATATTTGACAAAAAAGTAACCATGTAGTTTCTTGTCGGTTGTTTTTCATGAGAAATGACTTATTAGATAAGTCATTTCAACCGTAAACCCAGCTTTAGACGTCTTTTTTTTTTTTTTTTCGGATGGGTAGTCATCAAATGGGTTCCCGCTCCGGGCTGAGCAGGAGGGAGTGTCAGACTTTTACTGACTAAAACCCATCCATGTTCCTCCTTTGCCCTTTATGTTCCAGGGCCTCGGTATCTCTTTCGAACAGTCCCTCAACCCTGGAGCTTAAGAAGTCTACGTTAGTGTTTGTGAAAAAAAAACTGTTCTGGGTTTGAATTTGAAATGGCTACAGCACGGCAAATTGTATTTATGTGATTTAATTTAAGTTTCATTATCTGGACACGCGTAAAAATTTTGGCGTGTCCAGATGACGAAATAATAAGTGAAACTAATTTTGAGTTTCACCAACTGGACATACGTGTGTCCAGTCTCTTGTGTCCAGTTGGTGACTAACCCATTATTTTCCACTTTTTCTTTCGCAAGCAAGTCGTCAACATATTAACTTGGGCCCAGTATTAATCGCGTTGTCATGTTAAATTTCACAACTTTAATTGGATCGAGTGAATTGCTTCGTTTGTCTAGTGGTCACAAGCGTAACTGCCGCGCCTTCATGCTCATCGGGTTCGATTCCCGAGTCGGGCAAAGCGCGTTATTTGGTTTTTTCATCAAGAATTTCTCAGTAGCAGCCATGGAGTCTGGATTTTTGTCCGGTTGATAGCAATAGGCTCGCCCGCTATTACATGGGACTTAAATAAATTGGAGAAATGGGTGTACTGTTAGGTACACACGGCTACACATCAAGCTATACATTTCCAGTATAAGCTGACCTCTCATTGTACGGAAATCCTTTACAATGCGAGATCAGCATAAACTGGAAATGTATAGCTTGATGTGTAGCCGGGTGTACACGACCTCTGCCTAACACTTCGGGGAATACAAGGCGTGATGTTATGATTAATTGGATGTTCAGAACTCCTCAATATGAGACCCGGAATACTGGAATCATCTCATCTTTGTCGATATACACGCTTGGAAAAGCAAACAACTGTCGCGTTTCGCTCTAAAGGGTAAGTCCTGCGTAGCTCATAGAATTCTCTTTCGTGGAACCTGAATAAGAAGTAAATTGTCTGTACGTATTAAGGGTTCTACTCTATAATTTGTTTTTATTATGAACTCCCGGGAAAGTGTATTGTTGTGTTCGTCAGTAATCTTCTATTCTTATTCTTGAGTAGCTGCCCGCGACTTCGTTCTCGTGGAAATTTTGATAAGTATGTGTGAGAAAAAAGGTAGCCTTTGTGCTATTTTAGAGTATCTATCTCTGTGCCAAATTTCATCCAGATCCGTTCAGTCGTTCTGGCGTGAGTGAGTTACAAACATCCATCTATCCAAACTTTCGCATTTATACCAGAAAGTAAGATAGAACGCATAAAATTACACTCACCACAAATAGTCATACCATTAGAGTTTTAAATAATAAATAAATATCGCTGGACATTACACACATCGCCATCTAGGTGCCACACTAAGCAACGTGGCTTGTGTCGTGGACACCAGATAGTTGATAATACTACATAGATACTTTTTGTTTGTAAATACATACTTATTATACATATAAACATCCATGACTACAAATGTCCATGCTCATCACACAAACATTTGCTCCTACCGGGATTCGAACCCGGGACCCTAAGAACGTAAGGCAGCCTCACTACCGCTGCGCCATTCGGGTCGTCAAATGCTTTTATTTGTTAAATAAATATAATTGTATTTTTTTTAAAAATTTAATGTTATTGTTTAATTGTTTTTGGCACAAAAAGCATATTATAGTATTACGGAATTTTTAAACGACTCATTGTAGTAATTATGGTCATATAGTAGTGAACATAAATATACCTCTTTTATAAATGTTATTAGTACCTTTAGTTAAATGCCTATTAAATTGATGTAAATCTTCATGGTGAGAATTGTAATATGTTGGAAATTTAATTAATTCAATTTGTAGTAATGATATTATAATTTTCCTATTTATTATTAATCAAGTTATGTTCTTTTGTTTACCTATCTAACTAATTTAAACTTTATGTTATATGTAACACTATGAAGCTTTGTTACTCTGACATTTTTAATACTTTAATGGTTTTATGTCTTATTGTGCTGACATTGTTTATCGTGATTTTTATTAATTAAATTTGACTCAGTGATGTTAATTTTCTAATTTATTATTAATCAAGTTGTTAAACTTTTGTTTAATGTAACAGTTTCAGACATAATATTGTAACTGTCTAAACGAAATGAAATGAAATGATAATAGATATATGTTTAATTAATATAATATTTAAATGTGAAAGTTCCCAATGATATATATTGCAATATTATTGTTATCTTGCTGCGCCCTAACAGGGTAATGTACTGTGCAGTGCAGTGTAATGTAGTTTTAAGCTTTTGCAAGTAAAATTAGCTGTGTACATTGTGCATTATAAAATAAATAAATAATAATAATTGTACCTAAAATATTTGCACGCCATGAAAAATGGCAGACATGTCGTGAGCCACTATTATTTAAGATCTCGCATGCATGTAGTCTTTAATTCTGTATGTACACACAAGTTTGAGCAAATAAAATTTCCTAATCTTATTCTTAAATAAAAGTAATTCCGTCATGTTTTTTTACAAAAAAAACAAATATACCTTTACGGGATCGCAAGGGAAACTGATTACAGTACATACAAGTTCGTCGACCCACAAACCAGTTCATTGACACACTGCAAAAACGCGGTAACTATATTCTCTATTGATTGACCTCATTCCTAGTACAGCAGCATATATTTCAATATAACATTCCCGGCCATGTAAATAATATTCAATATGCATTCGGTAGAACAAATTGGAGTTGCGTGTAAAGAGAAACATGGCGGTAATACACAATATGAATACATGAAGCTGCATTGGTTATATATTAGGTAAGAGTTTCTCAGTAGCAGCCCGGACAGAACTGTAATAATTATTATTCAACAATATAATTATAAATATAGTATAATATAACTGGCTGTTGCCCGCGACCTCCGGACATATTATTATATAAAATATTACCCATTACGAATCGGATTGTGTTAATAATTACAAGGGTTTTAATTTTTTTTAACAGAACCCTAATTATTTTTCTAAAATAATAGCCTTATAGCTTTTGTTAGACCTTATAACATCAGCTATTTTCCAGTAAAAGTCCCGTCAATATCGGTTGAGCCGTTTCGGAGATTAACCGCAACAAACAGATAGACAACCCGACAGACAGACAAAAATGAAAAAATATGTGTTTTTTTTATAAGTGCCGTCATATGTTTCCATAATTCTGATATACAAACAGATACTTCAATTTTATTTATTTGTATAGATGTATACAGGGTGTAACAAGACCCTTCACGAAGCCGTCAACCAAGCATTATGTACATCAAAATAAGTAACTTTACGCAAAAATTATTGCTGGGAAACGACTTTTTTTTTTGGGGTGAAAAATCACGTTTTACGATAGGACTCAATGTAACGCACTCAAAACTTTGTGCTGATGGTTGGATTGAATATTACGGGGGTCGTGGAGGTGTTTAAAGTAGAAATCTTCGCTAAAAATATGTATTTAAAAAAAAAACTTGAAAAAAAAAGTTGGAACTTTGACCCCCAATATCTCCGTAACTAGAAGGTTCCCAGATATGGTCTAGAACAAAAAAATGATCGCAATGACGTGGAGAACAAATACCTTCAGGCTTCGTTAAGGGTCTTGTTACACCCTTTACATAACGTCATCATTGATAATATGCTCCAAAGGATTTTATTCTGCTTTCGTAACTGAAAACACAATCACTTTAATTACCATAACATTGAGTTTCTTTTTCTTTTTTTTTTGTTGCTGTGTCTTCAGTAGCAGTCATCATCATCATCATCATCATTTCAGCCGAAAGACGTCCACTGCTGGACATAGGCCTCCCCCAAGTGTCGCCACATTGACCGGTCCCGTGCGACTCGCATCCAGCGGATCCCTGCAACCTCCACCAGGACATCGGTCCACCAGTGGAAGGCTATCCAACGCGGTTCACGGTCACGGTTCGCGGTCGCCGCTCCAGAACTTTACGGCCCCATCAGCCATCCATTCTGCATCAGTATAACATCAATATATTAGAGTTGTCACAAAGTCAGTACCTAACAATACCTACATTGCCTAAATTCTAGGATGCCTGCATACTCTCTATCGCTCGAGATTTGTTGTTCGAAAACTAAGCTTAGCTTTGTTCATAGAATTTTCACGTCAAAATTGCAGGAAAAATGTGTGCGCAAAAGAGAGTAAGATACCTAGCAAGAACATATTTTTACATCTGACCAGATGCAACAAGATCCCTAATCAGATACATCAACCAAAATACAATTGAATACACCACATTCAATCTCCTTGCATTCGGTTGTACAACGCGTGTAACCAATGTATGCTGACCTAGTTGCAATGAAATGCAATATCCATTCCCGCTTAATTGAGTCCACCCGATGTTTGCCGAGAATATCCCGAGAATACCCGAGTATCCGTGCTTTAACTTTCAAATATGACTGTATCCAGATCCGTGGCATTCAGAAAACGTACGGAGGCTCTATTAAATAACTTTATTCATTTCGTAAATGTTGGATTGGCAGTGGACACGAAGGGATGAGATTTTTTTAAATACATTTCTAGTACAGCTGCAGTTGGTATTTACGATGACAAAACTGTATAAACACATAAAACCACCCATGTATATCCCAGAAGAGTTAGACCTAATACATCGACATTTCATAGAAAAATAGAAAGAAAGAATAATGTTTATTCGACGTCAGTACAATAGGCACACACACAATAATATTAAAAAAGTTATAAAGAAGAGAAAATACATAGTATTGGCAGCTACACACCTTACGAAAAATCGTTACGATTGGACGGTACACGTTTAAACTACACAGTTTCGGTAGTGCCAACACACGTTCAGACAGGTACTAGAAAACTGTACGATTATTCATTCGTTGAGCCATGGCTTCGACTGACGATGCGTTAGCAGTTGTTGGTCTATTATTCGCCATAAAAAAACAAAAGGAAGAAAACATCAAGAAAAAGAAAAAACGTATTTGGTGTAACGAATGGCTAATGAAAAGAGCTCATTCCCATGTTCATTTATTAGAAGAATTAAAGGTATTTCCAAAAGATTGGCATATTTTTTTACGAATGCATAGTGATACTTATTCCCATCTGTTGTCCATGGTATCACCAATAATTGAAAAGCAAGACACAATTTTGAGAAATGCTATTCCTCCTCACGATAGGCTAGTGACCACTTAAGAGTGGCCACACACGATTATTACGATTTATCTATCCAAAATCCAAACTGCTCCGTTCAACTGTACAGTCTTATAAAATCGGACAAACTGTACAGTTTTTCTCATACACACATGTAGATTTATCGTTGCAGTTTGAACTGTAACTTCCAATTGTAACGATTTTTCGTAAGGTGTGTAGCAGCCATATGACTGTACTGTGTGCCTCACGGCTGCGCCGAAAAAGTCCATTTCAGCATTCATGCCAGACAGGTGAGGCTGTCTGACGCTGGTCTTCCAATGAACCTTGAGGGGGTAAGTGACATACAGAAAACAGTTTCAAATATAGTATATGAATAAATGATTAATTACAATAAATAGATTTCGGGTTAATTTATGAAATGTGTATCTGTGTGTATATCATCAGTTACCCCATGTAATAGTTAGATCGTAAACATTTTGTACTCAATATTACAATATACAGGTTGTAAGCGGACTTTACGCGAAGCATTCTGAACATCAAACTAAGTACCTAACACTGCTCAAAAAAAATTGCTGGCAAACGACATATTTTTTGGTGAGAAAAATCACGGTTCACGGTAGCGCACTCAAAACACTATGCTTATGAATGCATTGAAAGTTAAGTACTATTTAAAGGGGTCATGGTGGAATTTAAAGTAAGATTAAATAAAAAATTACGACCCCCTGACCGAACTTTGGCCTTCAATATCTCCGTAACTAGAAGGTTCCCAGGTATGGCCCAGAACAAAAAAAATGATCGCAATTACGGGAAGAATAAGTGCTGCTCTGAATTTTTACGGGTGTTTTTACACCTTTTTATATCACCCGAGGCGCCTTTTCTCAACTTTTTGGGGTCGGCCACTTAAACCACTTAAACAGCTGAACACTAACGATTTTACAGGAAGCATGTACAACCCAGTTACTGTATAGAAGTAAACCCCTTGGTAAGCCTTGTTGTCAGACTTTCAGGTCATATAAAGATAAAGATATATTTATTGCGTAACTGTCTACATTAAGTCTAAAGTCTGTGTAGGTACGTTAACTCTCTTCCGCCGAACATTCGAGATTCTAAAACTATATTTGTCTTCAAAAAGCAAGTCAAAGAGCACTATCCCTCCTCTATACTGTAATATTCTGGGTATTATTCATAATATAAGTATATATTTATTTTTATGAAATTTTCCTGTTTTGTCTTTTCTACACACTGTGTCTACATTTCTAATCCAACTTTCCTCTCGCAGGTCTGCTGGAAGAAATGTCTTATGAAATAAGCAGTACCTTTGTGCTCTTCTTTCTTAATGTAATGTCCTGTTAAGTATTTTGTGCGTACATAAATAAATAAATAAAATATATTCTGAGTAAGTGAGTAATAAACATTAAGTACATTTTTAGTTTCAACAATCTATCCGAGTCGGATATGTAATAGTATTTCAAGAGAATGTTCTCACAAATATAATTTGTTATCAAAAAACTCATCATACATTATTAATTTAAAAAAATAATAATTTATTTTTAAACATATTTCCATTTAATTGCTTAATTGCCAGCGATAAATGATTGTACACACGAATGACAGTAACATTGGTATTTTTATAATACATCATATTGTTAATAACTGGTAAATTAATGTCATATTTACATTGTTTCCGAATGTTTCTTTTAGAATTTTATTTGAAATTAAAATATTGAATACTGTTTTTAACAAATTTCAAAAAACTCAAAACTCAAAGCGTTTATTTCAATTAGACCTTCGCAGGCACTTTTGAAAGTCAGAAAAACAAAGGCGAAGCTACAGTCACAGACACAAGGCATAATAACTTGTGAAAGTACTGTAGTTGCCCATTCCAAAGCGTAGATCTCTATGGAGAAGAATGGGCAAGAAACTCCATGGACACTCTTTTCAATCAAAATATTGTTACAAGATCTTGGTTACATCATTCATGTTGAGATAATACATATATGTGAGAACGATGTAGAAAGACGTGCACATTAAGAGCGTCCAGAGTAAAAGATTATAACTATCAACAATTTAAAAACAAAGTAGTTAAAATAAACCGTGGCAGCTAAGAGATGACCAGTCCCAACTGATAGCGCCCGTACACGAACATGACGCATGCATCAGCCCCATTCAGCTCAACCATATTGAAGGGAACTAAACGACCCAACACACCCGCCACTATCAGCGAGACATTTGAGTGAGCCTGACATTCTCTCAGCCACCAGGGCACATTCGAGTCAATGAAGGATAACTAAATGTAAATGGTAGCTTTACAGTACATAGTACTCACACATGTGCTATGCAGTTATATAATACTAAGAGATTGAATCTATGTATATAATGCAAAGATATTTTTACAATCTTCTGCAGCTTCCACAATAATTTCACATGAGCTTCTGATTAGTTTGCCCCTATGGTTGTGGAGCAGGACCAGCATTGAGCCAAGCATTTTTATCATCGATGTAATCCCCTAACTTATAATATGCTTGCCTACATAGTGTGCGTTTTATACAAGATTTAAATTTTGTCTCATTCAGTTGTTGAATGTGGGGAGGTATTTTATTATAACATTTTAAACAGTACCCCATGAAAGATGAGTCTACTTTAGCTAGCCTGAAACCTGGCTGTACTAGTTGGTCCCTGTTTCTAGTATTATAGTGGTGTCTGTCACCTCTTTTACTAAACAAATGCAGATTTTTCCTAACGTACATGATGTTTTCATAGATGTATTGACAAGGTACTGTCATGATGTTAATTTCTTTAAACAGTTCCCTTAGAGATTCGCGCCTACGTAGATCATATATGGCTCTGATGGCTCTTTTCTGCAGAATAAATATAGACTCAATGTCTGCAGCCCGTCCCCATAGTAAAATACCGTATGACATAATACTATGAAAATAACTAAAATAGACTAGCCTCGCGGTATCTGCATCAGTAAATTGGCGGATTTTTCTAACAGCATATGCTGCTGAACTCAGCCGTCCTGCAAGAGATGTTATATGCGGACCCCATTGTAGCCTTGAGTCGAGCGTGATCCCCAGGAAAACAGTATTTTCGACGAATTGCAGTTTCTCTTGATTCAATACTATGTCACTATCACTACTTTTAACATTCGGTAGAGCAAATCTTATGCACTTCGTTTTTTTCCCATTTAATACTAAATTATTAGCGGTGAACCAATTATGGACCTGCATTAAGGCGTTATTTACGTCGTCGAGATTTGTGGCACGTCTGTTTATCTTGAATATTAAAGAAATATCGTCAGCGAATAACACCATTTGTGGTTGGTTTTTAAATAAATGGGGTAGATCATTATATATATCATATATTATATAAATAAACATAATTCGAGTATGTAAATACCAGTCAGTGTCAGGAAACGCTCCGTTTTGAAGACATCTCTTAATGATTCGGTACTATGCATGTTATATATTGTTTTAAGATATTTATTTTGGAGAATGAATGTGGATTGTATGTTTTTCGAGTTCCCCCAATATATGACACCGTAAGTTAACAGTGGGTACACATTTCCAAAATAAGCATTTCTCGTAACACGTTTGTAGCTTCTGCCAGAACTGACAATGCGTAGCAAGCACTGGATATTCTTTTATTAATCTTTTCGATTTAGCCTAAGCATAGTATAATCAGCCTATAAAGTTCCCACGGCTGGGACACAGGTGTCTCCTCTCTATGAGAGGGAATGGGCTATAATCCACCACGCGGGCCCAGTGCGGGTAGGTAGATGTCACATTTCTTCGAATTTTGGTTCTAGGACTTGCCGGATTCTTTACGATGTGTTCCTTTACCGTTTTGATCCTTACTGACGGTAGAAGGGGTTTCGTCTCGGGAACTCGTCCTCGACAGCCGGTGGAACTTCGTGGAGCACTTCCGACGTTTGGCCCCCAAACTGGAACGGGCCGGGGCTGCCTTCAAGCGGCTCCTGCCCAACCTGGGGGGTCCAAACGCCTCCTGCCGGATGCTCCACGCGGGGATCGTACAGTCCATGGCCCTTTACAGGGCCCCAGTGTGGGCACGTTCCTTGAGGCTGCGAGCCGCCCACTACCTGAACATGCCCCAAAAGGTGGTAGCCGTAAGGCTAGTCCGTGGTTACCGCATGACCTCCCGCGGGGCGGCGAGACTCCTTGCCGGATGGCCGCCATGGGATCTAGAGGCAATAATCCTCGCGCGCCTGCACGAATGGCGCGGAGATCTGCTCCGTCCGTCTTATGACGACAGGCCGTGTCGACGGCGCGTTCGTGTTCCACGCGCAAAAGGAAGGGGTCCGCAAGGCCCGATGCCTGCCGGGGCTACGGGACTGTTCGAAAGAGATACCGTCGCCCCGGAACACAAAGGGCGATGAAGGAACATGGATGGGTTTTAGTCAGTAAAAGTCTGACACTCCCTCCTGCTCCGCCCAGAGCGGGAGGAGTTATTCGATGAATTCCCATAAGAAAAAAAAAAGTACTAAATAGGACAGTAAATTCCTTTGTCTAACACGCATATACTACTAAAACTATGAAGCCAGTGTATAGTGAAGCATTTTAATTCATGATATAGGACAAAGGGCATAATTTCGTAAAGGTATTAATTTCGGAGAATCGTAAAGTTAACATAGGACCGCGAAATTAGCTGTACATAATATAATATGTACATCAGATATTATATGATAGAATCCAGTCTAACTGGATGCTGGTGATACCTGTCCTGGAAGACCGGTTGTTAAACTTTCTGGTTTCTAACTACGCATAATGGATAGAAAAGAGATGACTCTTGAGATGATGAGTAATGGAGAAGTATGGAAGAAGAAGATATGCAGCGCCGACCACAAATAAGTTGGGATAAGGGCAGTATAATGATGATGATCTAATAAAATATATTAAAAAGAAGAAAGAATCATAAGACTTCATTAATAGTAAAAAAATAATATAACCGTTCCCAAATTGACATTAAATGGAATGATAATATAATTTATGAAATCAAGGAACATTACATTAATATCCATCCCATCACAAAGTAATTTATCAAATAAACAATAAACGAAACATCACAATTCTATTTCGGGCCGAGAGGAAATCCCGGGTCCCGATCTTAACTTTTAATTATTCCTATAATTTCGGGATTTTCTTATCAGTACGGGGAAAATCGCTTTAATACGATTCTTTTCAGAATAAATATTTTATGCCATTCAGCATTTGGTACAGGCTAAATTGACGTCGTTTTATGACATTTATTTTTATATCTTCCTGCTTGAGAATTTTCCTTATTATTTCTTTTGAATTTGAAGACATAACTAAAGTAATAAACTTGATTTTAAGTCTTAATTATTTGAAAACGGCTTCGTAAGCAAATTACGTTAGATAATTTTATTAGAACTTTCTTTGTTCCGTGTTTCTGAGATTTCAATCTACACTAATATTATAAAGAGGAAAGATTTGTATTTTTGTGTGTATGTTTGTAATGAATAAACTCAAAAACTACTGCGCCGATTTCAAAAATTCTTTCACCATTAGAAAGCTACATTCACCCTGAGTAACATAGGCTCCCGTGCGAAGCCGGGACGGAGCGCTAGTTCTCAATGAAATTGTAACTTTTAATCTTTTTTAATGTTTCCAGAATTTATCAAAACCAAACCATTGAGGCTTGCTTTCCATTTTCACTCCTAAGAAAGATTCATTCTAAGCATTTTTCTCCTTCAGTAGATTCACAAAATGGGTACAAAACATAAATCTTACAGCGTTTTTTCACACAATCGTAAGTACATACGTCCTTGGGACGTATTCGAGACGGGCTGATTAGCTTCAGGGACGCAGGTGGGACGAAAGAGGCTCAGTTGACAGAAAGATAATTTGAGTACCGTACTATGTCGAGAAAAAATAAGTATGTATGTGTGTTATGTATAATAAGTTTGTATTTACAAACAAAAAGTATCTATGTAGCATTATCAAATATCTGGTGTCCACGACACAAGCCTCGTTGCTTAGTGTGGCACCTAGATGGCCCTGTGTGTAATGTCCAGCCATATTTATTTATTTTATTTAAATAAAGGAAACATCGAAATTTTTAGGAAGTTCTGTCCTGTACTAATTTTGGAGATTTTAGCTTCGCAAACTTACAAATCAGTTATTTGGCCCACCTAACAGGTAAGGTTGGCCAAATGTACGTGATTGCGTAACCTATATTATTTTTTATAATTATTTCATTGCGTTATTTCCGTTGTCGAGCAGACGAATTTTCAAACATTATGAGAAACCTTCAAAATGAAGAGTACAAGGAAGAGGGTAGACCATTTTGTTTGCTCATAAACACCCGCAATCATTTCAGTTTATCCGTGATCACGGTGCTTGCAACAGCGCCGAAATATCGGGAAGATCCCTCAATACAAATAGTAAACATGGTAAATTACGGATTGTGGTTGAACGTATGTTAAGCAATTAAGGTGTTAAAAAACAGTAAAGTGCTCAGCTCAAGCGTAGCAACAACAGACATTACCTAAATAAAATTACTTCATTCTTTAAGCTCCCGAAAACTGGAAACATCATTTAATTAGACCAAAAATCTAAAAGAAAATTGTCCAAAACTTCCCAAAGAAAATCCTACCTGAAGTAAGCAGGCAGGTCAAAGGATTTAAGTAAAGTCTGAGTTTCACTAATGGACATTTTGAAAGAATTTTACAACTTTTCCTTTGTGGGTAGTTGTGAAAAGCTTTTCTTTGAACATCCTGTGAATGACGCTGTTCGTCTTAGTCTTTTTGTAGTGAAGTTGCTGTAAAATGTACCTGGATAGTATTGACGGTAAAAATATTAAAAGTAGGTATCCAAAGTTTTACCATGACGATTAGGTAGGTATGTGTCTCTCTCTCAAAAAATAAATTTTATTTTCATACAATTAATCAGAAATCTTTCGATGTTCGGATTTTCATTCTAAGATGTACCCTGAGCAACCGTATCCTAATTAAAGATTTGCAATTAATTTTACAATTCCAAAAGTGAAACTCCGAATCACTTTTGTACATAATTGTAAAACGAGGTTCCACGCTTTGCCGTCATTGCTCCCACTCATTTGCTTTGAATTTGATTTTAGCATAAATTATTTCTTTAGTGGCTTCTCTAACAGCAAGCTGAGCCACCTACATAATCCTATCGCAATATCGCATACCAATTAGTGACCTAACTAAAGGCTGGATCACACAGAAGCGATGCGACTTCGCGACACTACTTGAACGTCTTTAGTGCCATAACGTACCAAACCACTTCCGCCATTTTCCGAATTAAAATATTATGATTTTGCATAGTGAACGTTGATTGATTTTAATAGCGTTAACGTCGTACGGCATTTCATACAAACTTTCAAGTTTTTTTTTTTTCGAAATGACTGAACCGATTCTAATGAAACTTCATACGCATAAGCAGGATACATTTATGTCTAACCTCAGTGAAACCACGCCTGTGTGTCGGTGCCTTACCGCGTAGGTGTAGACCGACATTTACTCCCACTTTCCAATGAAGACCACTAAGTCCCTTTGATGGATCGTGACAGACGGACTGACGGCATTATTGATGCCTTTAATAATTTAGTGATTTTGCGGTAATGCACTTAGCTATTATAATCTATCTATTACTTAAGTAGTACCTCTGAATATTCTGTACATTTCATAAATGAGAGCGTGGAGTTGTGGCGCAAAGATGGCGGCAATTTGGGACATTCGATAATTCTATGTAACCTGTTACAAAACATAACATGACATCACGCCTATAATTGCCGAAGGGTTAGGCAGAGATGTACATTATAAAGTCGTCGTTGGGGATGAAGATAATAATATGTTGTCCCGTTTAAAAAACGTGTGTAAATGTTCTGAATTGTATAGTTTGTTCATTTGACGATACTTTAGCATCGATGACGAATCGGTACTCTGAAAACAATTTTTTTTTTAAACAACAACATTCGTGAGCTTTTGTTTTTCGATGACGAGTTGGATTAGTGGCAAGTGGGAATCGAACCCAGGACCTCATGCTCACCAGTCGCGCTTGCGACCACTAGGCCAACGAGGCAGTAACAAAATAAAGCCTGTTACAAGAAAGTGTTGTTAAAAGAAAGTCACTTTTCGAGCTTCCTTGTTCGCCCGCTACATATTGCGTATTAAAACTACCTACGCAACGAATTTTGACATTTTTAGGGTTCCATACCAAGGGCTAAAAACTCCTATTACTAAGACTGCACTGTCCGTCTGTCTGAGAATAAAATAAATATTTAAAGAGCGGGGCACCCATACAACAAACGTTTTTTTTTTTTTTAGATAATTTTACGGAACCTTTCGTGCGCGACGCCGAATCACACCTGGCCGATTTTGTTTTCAATATCACCATCATTCAGAGCTTCTTCCGGAAGCTTATATGGAATTCTTATTCTCTCATTCTTACGGAATGCTATATCGGAAACTGAACATGTAATATAATATCGTTTACACAAAATCTCTTACACACAAACATATACGGTACAAAATCCTTCGAACATCCGACCAGATCTCTCACTGTTAAAATATAGTTCCGTAAACCTAATGTACACTATCCTTTGAGCTAGTCTGCACGGCTCCGTTCAAACATGGCGGTGTGTAGCGTCGCCGTCGCCTCAGGGAGCCGTGCGAATTTGCTGGCAAATTTGCCCCCAGGAAGTTTACACTGGGCTGTGGAACTGGTTAGTAATGTAGCTTTTAGGTTGCTTAAAGATCTTTGGGGTAGTTTTTGGTAGATAAAAGTTAACGTGTTTCCTATTTTGTTATAGTTTTAAGGTCAAAAATACCTCTGCAAGAGACTGTAAAGTATATTCAGAATCACGGAGGGAATTCAGTCAATTTTATGGGCAGCAGTATTCTCTTGTCTGATTAATAACGATTGCTAGGAAATAATAGAGCAGCGGTGGCCCAATGGTGGCGGCACCGACTTACGAACGTGTCGTGGGTTCGAAAGCAAACAGGCGCATTATTTTGTGATATTTATTTCAAGACCACTGCTCTCAAAACGGTGTAGGAAAACATCGTGAGGAAACCGGGACGTCCTAGAACCAAAATTCGAAGAAATGTGACATCTACCTACCCGCACTGGGCCCGCGTGATGGATTATAGCCCATTTCCTCTCATTGAGAGGAGGCCGTGTGTCCCAGCAGTAGAATATTATATGCTAGGAAATAATGTCTGCAATTTCACCTTTGACCATTTTGTTGCAGACACAATGACACAAATATAGGTAAAATAAAACTTATTTAAGTTACTTGATAATACGAATACTTTTCTTCTTCTAGAAAAGAATCTATGATTCTCTTTTCATCTTACTAATCTTACTATCAGTACATAGTATAAAACAAAGTCGCTTCCCGCTTTCTGTCCCTATGTATGCTTAGATCTTTAAAACTATGAAACGGATTTTGATGCGGTTTTTTTAATAGAGTAATTCAAGAGGAAGGTTTATTTGTATAACATTGCACCCGTGCGAAGCCGGGGCGGGTCGCTAGTCATGAATCCTACTAATTAATATTATAAATACGCAAGTTTGTGAGGATGGATGGATGGATGTTTGTTACTCTTTAACGCAAAAACTACTGAATGGATTTGGATGAAATTTGGCACACAGATAGTTTATAACCTTGATAAACACATAGCATACTTTTTATCTCGGTAGTATGATCCTGTGGGACAATGATCGAACTCCACGCGGGTGAAGGCGCGGGTATAAGCTGTATTTTATATAAGCATCGACTAGAATACAGGTACGAAAACAGCGCTAGCCTTCTAAATACAACTAATACTATTCCACTACTACACTCACGACTATTTTTCCCACTTGTAACATATCATCGTGTTCCAGCCCTTGTCCCATTCTACTCGTGGTCAGCGCAACACGTATTCTTCTTCCATTCTCCCCTGTCAGACGTCACGGCATCATTTACTCCTTTCTCTTTCATATCATTCCTCACACAATCTATCCATCGTTTCTATCGTGTCCACCACTCTTATAGTCACATGCGTGACTAAAAGAGTGATACTTAAAATTATGCTATAATACGAAGAACTAGGTATCAGTACAGTTTCCAACTTCGTAAGTAAGATACTCCGACTTGATCTCAATAATTCTCGAGAATACATTCTAACGCAAAGTGTCTGGGCCGCAACTTGTCAATATTTAAGCGGGTGTCGCTACCCGGGCACCTGATACAATCGCTGGCTCGGCTGTTATGACAGTCTCGACAGGTATATAGGTCACAAAGAGGACAGCGGTTTGAATGCGTTCGAGTCGATTTTTGAAAACATTCGACAACATTTTTAAATATGATAATCCTTGCAGAAGGGTTCTCAAAGTTCATTTTATGAGTAACGTCAAGATATTTCATTTTATTTTTTACATTCATTGAGGAGGTTCTTTTCAAAACTTGGGTATTCCAGTTTTTGTGTGTTTTGCAATTTGAGAAAATAGTTTTTTTAGAATGCAACTATGTATTTAAACCGAAGTTTTATTCCATTATTATAGACGTCAAGATTAGTCATAGCTTTGTGCAGGATTAAAAAAATTAGCAATAATATATTTTGAATAAATCCAAAATCTAGCTTGGAATAATCAAGTTTTGTTATGTGCTCTAGAACATTAAGTTCTGACTGAAAAATGTAGGGATAAAACAAGTTTTGTTGCAATTTAGACTAAAATAATTAATTAACTTCTTGATGAATCATATTTTGTTCCAAAAAATTATATTTGAAATGGGTAATGTCATTTTGAACTGAAATAATCCACTGTTGACGAAATCATGCCTTTTATTGTAACTGACCCGACGACCGTGAAATCAATGAAACCGAACAATTTTAAATTCATGCACTCACTGAGAGAAAACACACAAAGTAGTTAAATAGACGTTGAAAGCTTGTACGGAAGTTCATTATTTTTCACATACATAAGTCCCTGTAACTGAAATATCAAGAATTATGACGTGAAGACTACAAATTGTAAGTAAAGGTAGTTAGGTACAAACAGTTACAATATGGTCAGAGTTATTATCTCGACATACAACAAATTACTCAAATGATAGCTTAGGGCTATCCGTCTGGAATCTGTTTGGATAAAAGTCTGTCAGTCAGCTGGCATTGAAAATAGAAACCTATCTAGTTATACAGACAGCCTTGGGAATTTTATTTTCCGAGACATATTTTTATGTAGGTAATCAAAGAAAATTATGGTGGCATTAAAATAAAGTTGGAAATAGGATTCTGGGCATTCTGAACTCGGATCTACTTATAAAGCCGGCAATAGACGATGGGTTAGGCATGTGCAGTTTCGTTTGTACAGGCATGCATGAACGTTTGTAGGAGAAAACTTTACAATTATCCTTTGCCTGTACAAACAACCTAGATATCGAATATCAAGATAGATATATTTTTTCGCTTGGTTCATAACCGAGCGTCTGTAGCAGGTCGCATGCACAGCTCTAAGTTTTCAGTTGTTTTCTAATTTTTATAAACCTACCATGTTTACAAATGAGTCAACTGACAGGTTTGCAGTTGCGAATGTGTCCTCTATGGAAGTCACAATTGCATATTAAAACTGTCATGCATAATCAATCGTCTATGGCCGGTTTAATTAAGCTAATTGAAGCAATCAGTTCAGAATCATTTTAAAGTGTTATCTAGTTTTGCGGCAAAAATCTTCGCAATCCTATCTTAATTCTCAACATTCTCGTTAGAGTTAGCATTGCACTTCTTCAGTATAAAACTATAAATTATTATTTTTTTAAATCTCACCGTGCCAACAAACAATTTACCGGAAAACAAAGTTCTATTACGGACAAAATTCACCTCAGTGGCTTCTAAACAAAGTCCACAAGCAAGTCTAATTACCCTTATCTGGTCCAGATGATCACCAGAGGGGTGGGGGAGGGCTAACCACGGCTTTGTGTTACTCATCGTTTGTTTTACCCCATTCTTGAGGGCAGCCGGCCTTCAAGGGATCGCCCTTTCAAAGCCACCTCTTGACAATGACACTTATTGGGGCTGCAAAAGTCATTTTTGGATGGTGATAATTATGTTTCCGTACTCTGCAGGTGGAAATAGTGTGTGTAGATAGCTATTGTTTTATTATAGAATGAGTATACCTTTCACACTGGTATGGAAGTTAATTGGGTTCATTTACTCTGAGAACAAACGATTTGTTTTATTTTTTGTCAATATTAAAAGTTAATCCTGTAATTCTATGTTTATTGTATTTTTGTTCAGTTTCAGAGTTCACCAACTGCATTTCAATTTACAACGTGTAAATTAACTCAATTAACTCAAGTACAGCGCAACCGACACACCATGATTATCGTAGCGCGTATTATGAATAAGAGTGCTACACTGTAAGTGTTGCGCTACGAATGCTACGGTGCTACGCAGTAAGTGTGCTACGAGGCGCGGTTTCAATTTCCACACACAAAAGTATAATCTTGATGAGTTCATCAAAGACACACATTATTATGCCCTTAAAATATTGATCAAAGCCATAAATAGTTACTGTGCCCTTTTTAGTAACGTATTACGGTAGTATGTCATTTCATGTCAGCAATTTAAACTATATTTGAAGTGCTATAAATATTTTAATTGTAGGTCACACTGCCTACGCCTGGCCTATACAACAGTATTATGTTCACATAGTTACAGGGCAGTCCATTCCAGTAGATGGGTGCGGCAGTTTGATAATTGACAGAGACACGTCACCACTCTTTCAGACGACATAAAGAACTTGTTTACACGATTTCAAAAAAATAAAGTAAAGAGTTGATCAAGATTTTGTCTGGACCTTATATTCAGACAATATTTGTTTTGCAAAAAAGGGCAATTCGTTCAATTTATAAATTAAGTCCACCCTCAGAGAAAAATTTAAAGAGATTAATATACTTACTGTCCCCTCTCAATTTATTTATGAAAACCTTTTGTACGCACATAAAAATATTAATTTGTTTAAAAAATACAGTGATATCCACAACATAAATACGAGGAACAAACACAAATTTGTTGTACCTGCAACGAGGCTAAAAAAATAGGGGGTACGTTCAGATGCCAATGTATACGTTTTTACAATAAACTTCCGAGTCATATACAATTACTAAGCCTAAATAAATTCAAATCGTTTATAAAACGGAAGCTATGTCTGAAAGCCTACTATAACATTAATCACTATCTCGAAGATAAAAAGGCTTGGGATTAAGCTGCTCCAATTAAATTTACTCTGTGAATGCGAAATTTCGGACTTCGCTTGTTTATTATTGATTCCTTTCTCATATACACTGTGACATTTAATTTATTTGACATGAATACTTTTAGAATTTTATTATTATTTTTATTATTTTTTATTATTTTGTTTTATATTTTTCTTATTGTTATATTTAATGATTTGACATGAATACTTACTTTGTTAAGTATTTTACTTTTATTTTTTATTGTTAATGTTCACATTTAATGACATTTATTTTGTAGAGTATTGAGTATTAATTTTATTTGATTATTGTGAATGTGAGGACCATGTAGGTTTTTTTTTTTTTGTTTGTTCCTTTTTTATTTTTTCCACAATTGTCTGGCAGTTTGAGTACTATAAGCGACCTACCCAAATGTCCTTTCTTTGGTATTGTTCGTGGTGTCGTTGAGCTCCTTGAGTTATAAGTCGAGCTACACGATAACTGACAAATGCTTGCACTGACTGGACGGGTCCACTCAAATCTGTGTGGTTCTTTCTTCAAGAGACCATCTCAGACACTAATCTGCATAGTCCTCATGTGAGTTAACCAAGATTATGTCTGGACTTTAAAAGAGACTATGACCTCTGAGTTTGTTTCGGCTGTTTCTTCTCAGAGTAGTCAGGTACGAAACACCGGCCCCATCTAGTTTAAAAAAAAGAGACGTGTAAAAGTGTTTTTAAAAACCTATTTACAAAATAAACATCATTTATCATTTATCATTAAAGAGGAAATGCGGGTGGTCTTTTCTCCATACAAACGCTCTCGCCTGTTTTCTTTCTGGTTTATGACTTTAGAGCTATGATTTTTTACAGTAAACTAAATATCAACCTCTTCTATGTCCCTATATTTTTCTTTTTGATGATACATAATCTGTATCAGCACTAAAACCTTTACAACATGCTAAAAAAAGGAGAATTTGGACCGCTGTCAACAGAAACCTAGTGCACAAATTTGACAACTGTTAATGAAAACATAAAAAAACAGGGACACAGTATATATCCTCGTTATTCAGTTTATGCAATATCTTTTAAATTAGTCGAACATTGGAGGAGGAAATAATCGAGAGCCAAACCTCGAATTATGAGTTTTTACTTGTCGGATCTGTAGTTGTCCTTATCGCGCGCCAATGTTGAAATCGCGCTCGTAGAGGGACAGCGATAGATTCTTCAAATACCTACCGCATTGCCTCTTAAAAGAGACTATGACCTAAGAGTTTTTCCTCTCTTCAGGTACGAAACATCGGCCTCATCTTGTTTATAAAAAATTAAGTTGAAAGAAGAAGGCGGGCCTATTTTTTGGCCAAAGAATCAGCATTGCCATCCAACGTGGCAATGCTGCCAGCCTTCTGGGCACTTTTCCTGTTGACAGCGATGTGGACGAATTTTTTGATGCCCTGTTGATATTTGTACATATTTTTATTATTATTATAGATTTGTATTTAGTAAATGATATAAATATTTGCAAAATAAACATCATTTATCATTTAAAGCAAATTGACAGTCACTACAAGCAACTAACCAATACGTAATCTTTCTTTTTATGTCGGAAAGTAACATTTTCTGTTTATTTCATCGTAAACTTTAGGCTAACTGAAATATCGGTGTCGGTGCGCTACAGAATCGGAACACCGCCATAAAGTAAGTTCTACACGTTACCCGTGAAAATTTCAGACGAAAATAATTTTACCGAAAATCTCTATCTCTATATCTACTCGAAACTTTTAAAACTAATTTTACATACAAAATAACATACCATCACGCCTGTAATCCTCGAAGGGTTAGGCAGTGGTGTACCTAATAGTACACCCACATGTCACCAGTTATGGTTAAGTCCCAAGTAATAGCGGGCCAGCCTGTTGCCATCAACCGGGCTCTGTGGCTGCTACTGAGAAATTTCTGATGGCAAAACTCAATGTCACTTTGCCCGACCCGGGAATCGAACCCAGGACCTCATGCTCAGCAGTCGCGCTTGCGACCACTCGACCAATGAGGCAGTTAATGTGCACTGCCCCGCCTATATGTCTCTCATTTTGCTTGTACTAATCTCCACATTAATTAGCAATCTTTTAAAAGCAATCTGGATCAGCCGAGTATATACTAAAAACTAATATTATAAAGAGGTAAAATTTGTAAGTTTGTATGTATGGGGTAATCTCTGTATCTACTGAACCGATTTTGAAAATTCTTTCACAAATAGGAAGCTACATTATCCCCGAGTGCCATAGGCTATATTTACAACGTGCCCGTGGAATAATTTCCGACCAAAACGCTAGCGAAGCCGCGGGCAACAGCTATTGTCATAAAATCCGTTAGAAATGTCGACGTTAATAGCTTTATGAAAGTATTTAAAAGTCTATCAAATGCGCGTGTAGCTTTTACGAAGAAAAATATTCGCCGTCCTAAAACAACATGCAGATATTAGCTTTCCGTGTCACATTTATGGTAATATTTGTACAAGATTATTGTAAAGACAAAATGGTGGTTTAGCTAGAAAAACAGACTTTATGGTTGGCCCCTTTATTCCGGAAGTAATCTGAAGCGTTTTCTAAAGCTATGTTGTGTAGGAAAAAAAAAAACTATGATCGATGGAAGATTGAGCAAACCCACCTACTTTAGATCAGCATAACAATATCAGCCAGTTATGGTTTCACAGCTGGGTCAGGTCTGAGAAGGCGGGGGGCCGTAATAATTCAACTGGGTTTGTGAATATCACATTTCTTCGATTTTGGGAGATGTTACTCATGAAAGTTTCTTCAGCATGTTTTCTTTTTACCGTTTTAAAACCTATATAAAACTCACGACTTTTTCTCATGCGGATAAGCAGAAACTCCAGAACTACACGTGTTATGATGCCTTAATATATACTTATTTCGCCTCATCTACATTCAAACAATACATCTGGTCATACATACATACATGCACACCCGTTGTGAGTACCGTGCACCTGACCTATCTGAAGAATCTCACTAATTAGTTAGTAGAATATATTTTAAAATCAGCGTTCATTAAATAAATTACACAAAGTAAAGTGCCTGTCTTTGTTCGAACCCATGACCAATGTCTTACAATAACATCACAATAAACCCGGTCATTGTGCTGATAACCACCCCATTACTAGTCGTAATGAAAGTAACGACTAAACTTTGCAGACAGATCACTAACACTTTTATCTATTTGTTAGTCTTAGTATATTTACTATGTGTTTGTATGCACGCTGAATGAATGAAGAACTACTTTGTCTTACACATCGGTTCCCGCAAATAAAGTTTGTTTAAGTTGGACTCTATGGGGTTTTATATTGAAAGTTTTGTAGTAAGAATCTGAACAAAGTTTTCGGTTCTAAACTAAGTAAGTTCCATTGAATCTTCGATAAAAAACACAAACATGATAAAAACTTAGAACCGACACTGAAACTTACACGGATAAACTAAAAATAGGTACTTCATAGGTGTGTTAAGTTCTTCATCCCCTATGGAAAAGGGGGGATCCTCCAACCAGACGGGTGTTGCGTCTGGTGGGCTAGTGCCACACACACACACACACATAGTGTGTGCACATAGTGTGTGTAGTGGTGGTGGACAGTTGTTGTCGGGTTTTCGATGTGGTCATTAGTCGTAAACGTCAGAATCACCGGTTAACAGTCGTATTTTGCTTTGAAATTGTGCCTAAAAATGAGGTATTAATCAATTTCTTATATTTGCTTACCATGATGAGAGAATTGCTTATTTCATAAGTATAACGACAGTGGTAAAAATAAAGAGACTTGACGAGAGAACTGACTTATACTTTTATTCGGGCAGAGCTTTCCCTTATAATTATTAATAATCGATCGACGTCGATAAACCATTCTACCATTTATAGAGGGCAATGATCGACGATCGATCATTATCATTAACACTAAAAGAATCACAGAATGGAGTTGCGAACTTGCGATTTCAGTGGTAGCGGTACTGAGTGCAAAAAACGAACAAGAAAGAGGGTAGACCGATTTGTCTGCTCCTAAACACCCACCCGCAATAACTTCAGTTTATCTGTGATCATGGTGCTTGCAACAGCGCCGATATATCGGGAACTCAAAATTAACAGTAAACATGGACACAACCATTCCCCATTCACATCTCTGCATCTCTCTCAGTCTCCTCATCATCAGTCCCGTCTCTATTCCAGTTTATTTGCGGTCGGCGCAGTATGTCTTCTTCTTCCATATAATCAGCCTTTAATGTTCCCACTGCTGGGACAGTCGGCCTCCTCTCTATGAGGGGAATGGGCTATAATCCACCACGCGGGCCCAGTGCGGGTGGGTAGATATCACATGCCTTCGAATTTTTGGTTCTAGGACATGCCGGTTTCCTCACGATGTTTTCCTTCACCGTTTTTGAGAGCAGTGGTGATGAAATAAATTACACAAAGTAATGCGCCTGCCTGGGTTTGAACCCATGACTTACTGTTCGTAAGTCGGGGCCGCCACCACTGGGCCACCGCTGCTCTCCACTGGGCCACCGCTGCTCTCCACTGGGCCACCGCTGCTCTACCACTGGGCCACCGCTGCTCTACCACTGGGCCACCGCTGCTCTACCACTGGGCCACCGCTGCTCTACCACTGGGCCACCGCTGCTCTACCACTGGGCCACCGCTGCTCTACCACTGGGCCACCGCTGCTCTACCACTGGGCCACCGCTGCTCTCCACTGGGCCACCGCTGCTCTACCACTGGGCCACCGCTGCTCTACCACTGGGCCATCGCTGCTCTACCACTGGGCCACCGCTGCTCTACCACTGGGCCACCGCTGCTCTACCACTGGGCCACCGCTGCTCTACCGCTGGGCCACCGCTGCTCTACCGCTGGGCCAACGCTGCTCTACCACTGGGCCACCGCTGCTCTACCGCTGGGCCACCGCTGCTCTACCGCTGGGCCACCGCTGCTCTCTTCTTCCATACTTCTCTATTACTTGTCATCTCATCAGACACCTCCTTTCTTGCCATACTACACTCCGGACTTCAAAACATTCCTAAAGGAACAATCTTATGGCACTTTCTTCAACCTGGGTATCGAATCCAGAACCCAAAACTCAGCAGATAAACGCTTGTGACCAACGAGTCAGTCCACATTTTTCCACAATACATTTCATAGCAACAAAAATACGACACACAACAAATAAAACAGAAGAAAATTAAATAAATATAAATCGTCGCGATAATCTAGCTCTAGGCACGATTTAGGGCTTAACTTGAGACCTAAATAAGTTTCTAGGTCTCTAAATTCTGTCGACAGACGACGAGGCTTTTAGTGAAAGTATAGGTTGTTTCTTTGTCTCTTGAGGAATACTTATTTATTTACACAGTTGTTAGGACTTAGTTAGATAAAGCAATTGTTAATTACGCTATTTAAATTAGGCAGGTTGTTTCACTGTCTGAAATTACATGCAAATTGTACCAATTTTTAATACAATTTGCCAATTCAAAATTTTCCTTAATGAAATAATGTATTTTTCCTTTTTGCGGACTAGCATGTATATTTTAGGTATGAATCACCAGAACCTGGGAACCATTTGAAAATATTCTCGACGTCAATGATTTTTTTAGAAAATCAGAAAATCTGAGCCACTGATCCTCTGTTCTCGAGTCAATGACTCAGATTTTGTCCAACCAGCGTAGCAATCTGGATATTTCTTGACGGCATGTAAAGCCAAGTCAGAGGCCCACGGGCGGCCTTAAAACTCTGACACCAGGTTAGGCACTAACCACACGATAAAGAAAGAAGCAATCTGGATAGCTACATCGTTTGCCTCTTTCAAATCCTGGGGGTGCATTTGTTTGCTCGATGAGCAGCAGAAAAGGTGGGTGATGGGTCGATTAGACCCCATCTATCCAAATTGAATCGGAAGCTGCCAACTTGAGCCCGCAGTCGGTTCAAAGATTTCCATATCGGACACTGCTGGCTTCGCCTGTCAAACGTTGAAGTTAAAAAGTGTAGCAGTAAGCAAGTGCGGTGGTCAATGCTTGTTGTTTTTGAGATTATACAGGTACATACTTCCAGGTTCACTTTGAACATTTACACCAAAGCTCAAGTTAAAGTTAAAAAGTAATATCATCCAGTCCAACACTGTTTGTATGCAAAACTTTTTAAAATAGACAGCCACTGAAAGGTCCAATACCATTAGACCGGTGTCGACAACATTCAGGCAACCTCGCGTCGCCAATCAGCAAATTGCATCAACTTTCAACGTACTTTCGCACTGCCGGGCGGAGCAGGGGTGTCGCAGGGAAGCTATTGTTAAATAGAATTGGTTTGATTGGCGAAAAATACTGAGCTTGTAAATTTAATATTTCAGCTTGTATCAGAAAGATCAGCATGGCTATTTTCAAACGCTTCGATTCGCTAAGTAGTATGTCTATCTTCTTTTGGCATTACGAAAGCGAGCGAGATAGACATAAGACTTTCCGAATCGAAATCGAATCGAAGCGTTTCTGAATAGCTATGCAGATTTTTTTGCGATATCGATGCTGGTTCTATGGAGAAAATAGTTCAGATTTATGGTCCGACTCTTTTAGTATGATGTAACGTGGTCTTGGTGGAAGTTTGATAACTAACTTAATAATTATAATTAATCAGCACGTAGGAATCAAATAACAGCACGCCTGTAATCCCCGAGGGGTTAGGCAGAGGTGTACCTAATAGTACATCCACATTTCGCCAGTTGTGTTTAAATAATAGGCGGCGAGCCTATTGCTATCAACAGGGCATAAACCCAGACTCCGTGGCTGCTACAGAGAAATGAAACCTAATAACAATTTGCCCGACCTGGGAATCGAACCCAGGACCTCATGCTCGGCAGTTGCGCTTGCGACCAATAGACCAACGTGGCGGTCATAACCGTAGGAATAAAGCGTAGGAAAAAATGCATGAAATCAACAGCTGCCGCGAATCACCGCGAATGACATGTATGTAAAGGTAAATGACTAAAACATTCACTGTGCTAGATAAGGAGAATTCTAATCAGTATACCTACTTGGAGAGCAGCGGTGGCACAGTGGTGGCGGCCCCGATTTGCGAACAGTAAGTCGTGGGTTCGAACCCAGGCAGGCGCATTACTTTGTGTAATTTATTTCATCACCTTTGCTCTCAAAAACGGTAAAGGAAAACATCGTGAGGAAACCGGCATGTCCTAGTACCAAAAATTCGATGACATGTGATATCTATCTACCCGCACTGGACCCGCGTGGTGGACTATAGCTCATTCCTTCTCATAGAGAGGAGGCCGTGTGTCCCAGCAGTGTGAACATTATAGGCTGATTATGCTATAGCTATACCTATTTGATCCTGTTTGAAAACTATTATTCTACTGACCACTACTCAAGGACCTTGAGCCCTGTGAACGTAATTTAAATGCGCACGCTCCTTATTTTTCCACCAATACACCACCCATCTATTTATACTAAAAAAAGGCTCCAATATCGTTACACAACCCTCATCAGGCTTTAAAACCCTGACTGGATTCTACCCGTTGTCCCGAAATCCTCATTTTTGTTGGCACCCCTGCTCCGATACTAAATGGATCTGTAGGTACGTGCTGTGTTGCAATTAGGGTAACCATTTTTTCTAAAGTCCTGACAAAAGACGGACTTTTGCAAGACACAATCTGGACATTTAACTTTTTTATCTTTTTAATATAAGTACGAATTTTATTTTCTAAAATGTTAAAATGTTCCTTTTTGAAGAGTAGTGCGGTCGAATAACAAAGTCGGACCAAACCCAGACGGGGAGCCAAAAAGCCGGACGTGGCCGGACAAATCAGGGTGGATGGTAGCCCTCGTTGCAATTCTAATTGGTTGAAAGGTATTCCAAGTAGGGATCTGTTCCGATTTCAAAATGAATAAAGGGAGTTCATAGTGAGCTAGTACTGGAGGTATAAAAAAACGTTTCTTTGGGAAAGTTGTTTGTTATCATGAGTACAATCACGTGTTTAAGTATCGCTCACTAATTATCAGTCCCCTACATAAATACAAGGAAATAATACGTACCAAATATAAACTGCACCATGTCAGTGAAAAAACTTTTTTTTCGTAAATCAACAAAAAGTAGTAATTATTTTTGCATCAACGGATTCATGTTGCAAAAGAATCCACGAAAATGCAAACACGATATGCAATTTTTTTCTCCTTTTTTATAACACAAAAATGGGGTAACAATATTAAATTAGCACACCGAAATTGTGTTTACAAAGCTCGACAAATTAATTTGGAAACGAAAATGAAATATTCCCCGTAAATACGGTTTTATTTTAGTACGAAACTTAATTGTATGAATACCGAGAAATGCTTGTATAAGGTAAGTACTTCGTTTTAATTCATTACGAATAAA
This sequence comes from Eugnorisma glareosa, assembly GCA_947578425.1. Taxonomy (NCBI): domain Eukaryota; kingdom Metazoa; phylum Arthropoda; class Insecta; order Lepidoptera; family Noctuidae; genus Eugnorisma; species Eugnorisma glareosa. The sequence continues at coordinate 19,715,733 of OX387959.1, forward strand.
AGAGAGACCGAATAATATCAGATGAAAAATACAAAAATACAACTGATGGACAGAAATCCGTGAAAGGAGAATCTCACTAATTAAATGTATTTTAGATAATATTACATTATGATATAAGTGCTGTAATTATCAAAGCGCACGTATGTCATACGACGTTTTATAACATACGCACATCAAAAGTGTCTAGGGATCAAGCATTTTTATGTGGATTTCTTGAGATTGAGATGTGGCTTTGTAATAAATTTATGATTTTATAAATTTATATGGATCCTTTTTGGTGCATTTCATAATTTGAATCAGGAACTGTGAATCAAATTCGAGTAAAAGATGAAAATCAGCTGTCAATATTTTCCCTATAAAAACATACAACGCATTGAAGACATTATTAGTGCTACTGTTTCCCTACTACTGATTAAAACCAACGTTATTATGGAGCGGCGACGTCATTTAAGCAGGGAAGAAATGCTCAGAGCCGTGGGAATGATAGAAGCTGGTTCCCGGCAACGTACTGTGGCTTTAGCTCTGAATACAAGTCAGAGTGTTATCAGTCGACTTTGGACACGTTACCGAAGCACTGGTACCGTGGCTGAGCGCCATGGAGGACGGTATCGCTGCACCACACGGAGACAAGACCGATACATTCAAATCTTAACTCGAAGAGCTCCAACAATAACCGCCATGATGTTAGCCGTGAGGCTTCATCACTCTTTAGGGAACTTAATTAGCGACCAAACAGTCAGAAACCGCTTGCATGAAGTGAACCTTCATTCCCGAAGACCGCTACGGGTACCACCTATAGCAATGCACAATCGTAGGATACGATATCAATGGGCTCTTGAACACAGAAATTGGGCAGAAGAACAATGGCGTTTCGTGTGCTTTTCTGATGAGTCTCGTTTTGGTATGAGACCGGATACAAGACGTATACGACACTGGAGAACCCCTGGACGCCAACAGCGATTAAAATCCTGCCAGGAAGTCCATCCTTATAGTGGTGGAACCATCATGGTATGGGCGGGTATTTGGATCGGCGGAAGAACTGAGTTGATTTGGATCAGAGGCAACCTCAACGCTCAAATTTATGCTGAGACGATTGTATCAGACGTCATCGTTCCTCTACAAGTGCAAATCGGTCCCTTATTTCAGTTAATGCATGATAATGCACGACCGCACACCGCAAGAGTTGTAAGACAGACTCTCGCCGCAGCTAACATCAATGTCCTGCCCTGGCCTGCTCAGTCGCCAGACTTGAATCCGATTGAGCATGCATGGGATATGCTACAGAGAAGAGCTCTGCCGAATATGGAGGGTATCCAGTCGCAAGAAGACCTTTTTTTGTTGTTGCAACGAACATGGGCGGCCATTCCACAGCGTGATTTGGATGAACTCATTTTGAGTATGCCAAACCGATGTTCTTGTGTTGTTAGTGTTCGCGGTAGAAACACGGATTATTAATTGTTTAAGTTACCCAATAAAATTTTAAAGAAAACTGTTATTTCAGTCTTTTTTTCGAACTTTTGTGTTAGTGGTTCAAATGTCAAAAATCCCTTTATTAGGAAAATGGCAAATTTCTTTATTAATGCAAAGGTGACTTGGTTTATCGTTACTGTGACAAACGAAAACACTTTATTTGATGAATCCTTAAAGAAAATTTTAATTAATATCAATCAGGAGAAAAGTTATTGCAAAAATATATGTTGATCCCTAGACACTTTTGATGTGTGTATTTACGAGGAAATAAAAAACTGTCTCTGAGACTTTTGGCGATGTCGAATTAATACATTCATCATTACTTGACGACCTTTTCAAATAAAAATAATACAGCGAAAAGAAAAAGCGCGCGGAATAATTTTTACTTGTTCACAAATTAGAGATGCGCGCGCATCCGCGCTGTTTTTTAAGGCAAAGTCACAAAAAACAGCCAGTATTACTAATAAAGTAAATTAATATTTTTGTGTTTTTGTTACAGATATAACAAAAACACAAAAATATTAATTTGGTTAATGGTGTATTTGGTGTAATATTTGGTGGTTAAATGGTTGTAATTTATTGTCAAAATTAATTAAATTGAAGAATTAAATGTTTATTTATTTTATCTCCCAAAGTTAATTTTATTCATAAAATGTTGACCACTTTTCTGACATAAAAACTCTTTGCTAAGATTTAAAAAAATACCGTTCGTTTTAGACGGAGCATCTTGATAAACCGTGCGTTTTACATTACAATAACGCACAAGTCCGTAATTAGATACAATACGATATTAAAATTGGTGAAATAAGAGACCCTTTACGAGCAAATGTGTTATAAATGATTTTAATGATGATAGGTGAGGACCTTGTGGCTGAATAACAATAACCACACGGGTCGATCTTCAGGTTAAGTCACGCTTGCCTAGGTTGGTCCTAAGACCAGGACCGCCCATTACATACCGAGTTTCCTCCGTGCATCGGAAAACAACATTATTCGTTGGTCCCGGCTGTCATTTGTAGATCTTTGACAGTCGTTACAGATAGTCAGTAGTCCGAAAGTCTGACAACCAGTCCTTACCAAGGTGTATCGTATTCTAATCAGTACTAACTGGGTTGTGGAGGTCAGATAGGCAGTCGCTCCATGTAAAATACTGGTATTCAGCTTAATAGGCTGACCCCAATATAGTTGGGAAAAGCCTAGGCAGATGATGAATAATATGTGTATTCATATAGTGGTGAAGTGTATTCTGTAAATGGATTTTTACAATTACTTTCACTACTTGGGAACAATATAAATTTTACGTAGTAGTTTTTATGTTTATGACTCTTTATTGGCTGCCACTGACTACGGCCTCAAATTGACGCAGTACCGGGTCAAAAAATTAAAATACTGTAGTGCAAGAACGCACCCTTAATAGGCAGGAACTTGGCAAAAATACCTTCTACAGAAAAGATGGATGAATAGTGTGAATTAAGCTGGGAAGTGAAGATAAACATGTAGCTACGCCGACCTCACATAAATTGGGGTAAGGCATAGAAATATGGGAGAGAGAGATGACAAACTCAAAAGAAAAATCTAACTAGGTAGAATCTCTGAGTCTGATTTGTACGAAGCTCGCTCCCTATTTCCTAAATAAATTTGTAAATGTCGTTACAGATTGTATTGAAATTAAGGAACTCGTTGGTGTTTTGGACACAAGTGCGGCTGCTGAGCTTGAGATCCTAGATTCGATACTCGGTTCGAGCAAAGTGTTATTGGGTTTTTACATCAAGAAAACCTCAGTAGTAACCACAGAGTCTTAATGTGTGCTCGGTAGAAGGCAATAGGCTGGCCCTCTATCAGGTACACCTCTGTCGAACCCGACTAACACCAACTTGGCTGATGGAGTCGCGCCCGTACGGGAATATTCTTCATTCCTTATCTGAAGCCATCATAATACTAGAAACATATGGTATATAATGTGTGACAGTTTTTAAAGAATGTTTCTTGTAAACGGCCTCGTCTCAAAAAGCCACCCTGTATAGTTTAACTATTAATTTCAAAGCCTGATGATGTTACATCACACACCATTCAATGTGACTGGACATTATCTGACTGATCCAAAGCCATGTATCGACATAAAAAATACCGGCCAAGTGCGAGTCGTACTCGGGCACGAAGGGATCCGTACCTAGCATTATATTAAAAAAAAACACGTTTGTTGTATGGGTAACCCTTAAATTTTTATTTATTCTGTTTTTTTTTTTATAGCGTTTCATTTATTGTTATAGCAGCAACAGAAATACATCATCTGTGAAAATTTCAACTGTCTAGCTACCACGGTTCATGAGATAGCCTGGTGACAGACAGCCAAATTGACGGACAGTGGAGCTTAGTCTTAGTAATAGGGTCGGTGTTTACCCCTTGGCTACGGAACCCTAAAAATGAGAACACTGGTGATGCACCTGTCTAGACTGATTCCAGATTAAACGGATGAAGCCGGCCTTCGGGGATTACCGACGTCCTCCTGAATTTCAGTTTCAGAGAGTACATTGGCGTGTAGCTGAGAATAGTGATTTGTGTCGAGCATAGTTTAATAAATTTGTACTGAATCGTATTTATCGTGTTGAATCCATTACGTGTCTTCTGTCCATTATCTTTCGACCAAATGAAATTCTGTAAACAGATACACCATGGCATGGGGCATTGGATACTTATCTTGGTAGAAGATCCCATGGGATAATTTCTCCCAATTACGAGGGCGAAGATTCGAAGACGTATTATTTGGGACTGGCAAAAAGTGAAACAATATGCTGTCAATTGACGACCCGAATGGCGCAGCGGTAGTGGGGCTGCCTTACGTTCTTAGGGTCCCGGGTTCGAATCCTGGTAGGAGCAAATGTTTGTGTGATGAGCATGGACATTTGTTTCCGAGTCATGGATGTTTATATGTATAATAAGTATGTATTTACAAACAAAAAGTATCTATGTAGTATTATCAACTATCTGGTGTCCACGACACAAGCCTCGTTGCTTAGTGTGGCACCTAGATGGCGCTGTGTGTAATGTCAAGCGATATTTATTTATTCATTTGATATATTATATTATATTTTAATTTCATTTCATTTTTATTTTTTTGATATTTATTTATTTGTGTTTTATTTTAATTATAATAGACGCGAAAACTAACCTAAATAAATTAAATAAGTAATTTGGTTGAAGTAAGTTGGATATTACATGGGAAGAAATGTGGGTGTACTATTAGATACACCTCTACCTAACCCTTCGGAGATAACAGTTGTGGTGTTATGCTATGATATGCAGGCGACGCCACAGTCAAAAGCTACAGAGAAATACTTTGATTATTTATTAAAACGGTGCAATTTATGATCGAAGCGGTGTAGCTAGTTAGTCTACTGTTTCCCATTGTCATAGATAAAACCTGAATAGCAATACTTTAAATATAGGCATTGTTAATTCAAAATGATTATCATATTAGATTAGTTAATTCAAAATTATACTATTCAAGTTCAAATTTAAACAAGAACTATAATCAAACTGATAACAAATCATAGTTACTGTAACCTCATAAACCGTTTGGGTTAGATTTCATTACCATATAGCCACCGTTTCTGACAACATGGCTTGTATATGCTAATCCTGTACATAATGCCTGTAAATACATACAGGGTTGTCCAGTGGTTGGAATAACACCTTTTTAGAGTTGAAATAGTATCACCTATTGTTTGTTTAGTCAGCTGATGGCTTAGAAAAATTACAATTGCTTTTAACGACTTATTTTTTTTTTCGGATTTGATATCCTCAAATGACCCCTCCCACTTTGGGCGGAGCGGAAGGGAGTGTCAGACTTGTACTGATTAAAACCCATCCATGTTCCTTCTTTTGCCCTTTGCGTTCCAGGGCCGCGGTATCTCTTTCGAACAGTCCCTCAACCCTGGCAGGCATCGGTCCTTTCGGACCCCTTCCCGCTTGCTGACTCTCTTTGAGGCGCGCGTGGAACAGGAACGCGCCGTCGACACGGCCTGTCGTCATAAGACGGACGGACGGCGAGCTAGCCCATAGCTCACCGTCCACAGGCCCGCGCTTATAACGACTTTCAACAGCATTCTTCTTCTTTATCGTGTGGTTAGTTAGTGCTAAACCTCGTGTCATAGTTTTTAAGCCGCACATGGGCCTCTGACTTGGCTTTACATGCCGTCGAGATATTAAGTTTATGGCGACAGCATTGAAATAAACTTTTGTTGGCCTAAGTTAGTCACATGATGATGACAAGTCAAAAATGTATCGTCAGTGTTGATAGAATGTCATTTGTTTTGGGGCCTCTGATCCAGAACAGTAGCCTTCTATATCTGTACAAGATGTGGTTGATTACAGAAAATTTTTTTACTGTAATCAACCACATTATTCAGGTTTTATCTCCGACAAGTGAAATTGAGTTTGAAATGCTAGCCAGCCAATAGTAGCAGGGATGAGCTCCAAAATGTACCATAAAATTGTGAAGCCAAATAACTCGAATATTGAGCTGCTGAGATTCTTAACTGTGATTAACATAACTTTACGCCTGTTAGCAACAAAGGGGTCGACAGCAAACCCATATTTTACTTTTAGTCCAAGATCCCAGGGCCGCCAGACTTTACTTATTTTCTCAAGAACAAAAGTAGTATTAGTACCTATGTAATGAACGTATGCATACCAGCTAACTTGTGCCGACGGCCAATTTTTAGCCAATTTTTCGGCCAATTTTTAGTTGCCAAATTTGCGTAAAAACTGATGCCACACATTTTGTTCATGAGACAATTTAATTAAGGTCTGGCGGCCCTGGGATCTTGCTCTATTTGTTATTAATTTACATTAGGGCGAACCTTCAATTGTTTTGATGTTGTTTTTTGAGTTGAAATATTTAAATAAATTATTTCAATTTTATTTGGTAATTCTCTGTTTTCATCAATCTTCTTTACAGCCCAGCATCGGAATATTGCATGTAGCGGAGATGAAAATGTTGAGGTGGATGTGTGGAGTGACAAGAATGGACAAATTAAGGAATGAGTATATTAGAGGAAGTTTGAAAGTGGCGCCTGTTACAGAAAAGTTGAAACAGAATCGACTGTCTTGGTATAGACATGTGATGAGGAGGGACTAATAACATGTGACTAAAAGAGTGATGAATATTAAATGTTGAAGGATGGAGAGGGAGAGGAAGACCAAAGAAACGATGGATAGATTGTGTGAGGAATGATATGAAGGAAACAGTTTAAATGGTAGCGTGACGGTTGACAGAGGAGAATGGCACGCAAAAACGTGTTGCGCCGACCCCTAGTAACATGGGGCAAGGGCAGGAATATGATGATGAGATGATGACGATGTCCAAAACTTATCCCTCAGCTTATTTTACATTCCTACCCCTCAGCATAAGCACCTAATGGGTATGGTACTAAACAAGTACTGACACCAAGGACATGACATACATACTTGACAAATGGGATAAGAATTGGGATCATGAACCCTTTTCTGACGAAGGCCGAGTATCGAAAAACACTTTACCAAAAGGTTATGTATATTTTGTTGGGTGAGATAAAGTACCCTTTAAAGTTGTATCATATTGTCGTGGTGCTTAAAAAAACAACAAACCTTTGTAGTAGGTTAGTAGAACATTTTTGGGTGCTCATTATAAATGTATATGACGGGGTGTCAGGATTTTTTCCGCTAGGCTTCTACATCATGTGGGCAGACGATGGGTTTCGTGCTATGAAAAGACACAGAGCTATACACTGTTCTTAGCAACACTAACGAATTACTTGAGATTACACCTTAACAAAATAACACGGGGCACAATGAATCGGGTACAGTTCCAAGAGGTCTTAACTCGGCCGCGATCAGACACTGACTGACTGTCGTCCTGGCTCAGAGTTTACCATCTTGACTCTGTAACAAGTGACACTGTGGTGTGGGTAGCCATGTAAGTAGATTGCGTGATCTCCGACATATAGATTTCATCTAGTTTTATTTGTCTAAAATATAATCATAACATAACATCACGGCTGTAATTCCCGAAGGGTTAGGCAGAGGTGTACCTAATAGTACACCCACATGTCACCAGTTATGTGAAAGTCCCATGTAATAGGGGGCGAGCCTATTGCGGCACAAATCTAGACTCCGTGGCTGTTACTGAGAAAAATCCTGATGGAAAACTGAATATCACTTTGCTCGACCCGGGAATCGAACCCAGGACCTCATGCTCAGCAGTCGCGCTTGCGAACACTCGACCAATGAGGGAGTCTCAAAATAGAATCCTATCTTATTAAACTAATTATATCTTCCTAATATCTCACTATCTTAATCTAAAAACGAGGACATTTCAAAACTAACCTAATTCAGAGTTATTAAAAACAATCGCTTGACCGGGTTTGTGTAAACCAAGCAAAAAGTGTTGTATCAACTTACTACACTCATATTGTGTTGTATTTAAAGCTATTAAAACAATACGACTATAACTGATTCAATTTCTCTCACGCCCTCACCTAACTCTCCCGACCTTTCAATATTAAACTAAGCGTGCGCCAGGACATTAAGTACCAACTTGTATGAAATAGACACCTTGGTAAGACGTGCGGTCATAAACTTGAGTACTTGACCTCTAATAACAAATTATTGCCACGAATCCCCAGCATGCCTAGGTAACTATAGATAATGGATTGGATTATCGTTCCACGTGTAATGTACTAATTATCTGCGTAGCCTTTTGCCAACTAGTTGCGGTCGGCTTTCAGTCTATTCGGATGCAGCTGAATACCTACTAACATTTAGTACAGTTTTGAGACCAGTATTGTGCCCAGTATGTTAGTATATGGACTGACAATTCAAGACAAATTGGCACAGCAAAGTAAGGAGACCTGATTTCACGTAATGGAAAAAGGGAATGCCATAGATGAAGGGGTAAAATATTGAAATCTAGTACTAATATCTATACTTCTATACTAATATTATAAAGAGGTAAAATTTGTTTGTAAGTTTGTATGTTTGTAAGTTTGTATGTAGGGGGTAATCTCTGGATTTACTGAACCGATTTTGAAAATTCTTTCACTAATAGGAAGCTACATTATCCCCGAGTGCCATAGGCTATATTTACAACGAGCGCGTGGATAATTTCCGACCAAAACGCGAGCGCAACAGCTAGTTTGGTAAATAATGGTACGTACTACGAGTACCTGCCTAAGTATCGATTGTGTTCGTTAGGACATCATCAGGATATCTGTCTAGCCTTTCCTCAACTATACTGATGAGGTTGGCTTCCAGTCTAACCAGATGCAGCTGAATCACATTTTACATGGATGGATTGTTTGCTAGAAAATCTTTAAAATACTCAGCTCAGAAACAAACCAATTAATTACCTATCGGACGTTTTAAAGCTTCTATTCCTCATTTGTTCAATAATATAATTCGTCCAGCGATGATCTTATCCAACTAACCGTCCGAGTGCTCATAGCCTTTTCAAGGACATTTCAAAACTAGTTAGTAGCTTAGTTGACACTTTCCGTGACCCAAGGGTTGGCTTTTACCTTGGCCAAAGGCTTAGCGTTGCCATACAACGTGGCAACGCCGCCAGTCTCTTGGGTACATTACCAGTTGACTGCGTTGAGGAGTTTTTTGACGCCATTTTTTAAGTTTATTGATACGTTAGTTACTTTAAGTTATTTTAATTTATAAATGTGTATAATATTTAGCTAATAAAAACTCATTTATCTCATTAACCGTTGGCAAATTATTATTATGAGAAAATTCAATTAGTTAGTAATAACTAGGTTGTGGAGGTGAGATATGCAGTCGCTCCATGTAATATACTGGTATTCAGCTGCATCCGGTTAGACTGCAAGCCGACCCTGACATACTTGGGGAAAGGGATGATGAGCATCTTTTTCAATCAACCGTACGGAGAATTATTATCATGAGGCAACCTCTAGATTGATTTACGTTCTAATTAATACTAATTACGGCGGTATCCGATATGATTCAATTATTCACGCGTCGAGGAAGATTGGCGCCCAGGAAAAATGTAATTGTGTTAATAGATATTATGGCAATTTTATTTTTATTTATAGGGTAAGCTTGACTTTAGAAATTGATCTTGCTTTAGACCTACTATTTCTTAGTCCTGGGTTCGATTCCCGAATCGGGCAGTGTTATTAAGTTTTTCCATTAGGAATTTCTCCCTTTTACTACCACGTAGGCCACTTGGTGCTACCATATAGGCTAAAGGTTAGATAGACAGACAGACAATTGGGTGTTGACCATTAACCAATAATTTCATAACACAACGTCTCTAACAAAACACTCTTTTTTAAACCCGATTAAATTTCAATTAACAGTAAAATTACACTTTCTTGCTCTGGAGTCAAATAATAGTTGTATCATAGAGTTGACAAATTAGTGGCGAAATAGGTGGTTATTGACATACAAAATCAATGGGGTAGTGGCGTTTTGAAAGCTTATGAAAATTATGTCAATGGGGACTGTGATACTAATGGCGGTAACATAGCAAGTTCCGAACATCGTCATTGGTTGAAAATCTGTTTTGTTTTTTTTTTTACTGTCCCACTCCTGGGCAAAGGCTTCCCCCGTTCCTTCGACTTTTCTCGATGTAGCGCCTCTTCTCGCCAATTAACGCGAAAGCCATCCAAGGCGTCCCGCCATCTTCTCCTTGGTCTGCCGCGACCCCGTCTAGCTGTCTCAGGGCTCCAGTTCTGTGATATGCGGGCCCACAGCTTTGCCTCCAGTAGACATGGCCTGCCCAGCCCCACTTTAGTTTGGCAGCTTTATGAGCTAAGTCAGCAATTTGAGTTCTGGAGCGCAGTGTGGTGTTTCTTATTCGGTCGGTGAGTTTAACGTTAAGTATGCTGCGCTCCATTGCCCGTTGGCAAACCTTGAGTTTGGACTTCTGGATGTTAGTCTAAGACCAAGTCTGTGCACCATTATGTCAGTATGGGGAGAATACAATGTCAATTTATATTTGAAAATAGTGTAACCTCATTGGTCAGATTGGGACTTACTCGTAGCTATGGACACGCCATTTACAGTGAGCGTTGACCGACCTACCCCATTGATTGGTAGTGTCAAATACCCTTTTAAGTCATGGTTCTACCTGTATGAGGTTACATATCCACGCCCAGTTAGCTATAATTCTACCACATAGCGGTTTTTATATCATTTACATAACATAATTAGTTCTAGAGCCAACTTGCTTGTAAACGGTTATAGTACCAATTCACGTAGTATCTGATGTTAATTACTAAGAGAACTAAGCTATGTATAATGCATGAACTATCTCTGTGAACTAAATTGAGCTAAAATTATTGTATGTGTGGTTCCTGCAGTTGTACTAATTGGATGGACGAAAGATGAGCAGCGGCCATTTTGTGGGTTAATTCTACTATAATATTATAAATGCGACAGTTGGTGGGATGGATGGGTGGATGGATGTTTGTTACTGTTTCACGCAAAAACTACTGAACCGATTTGGATGAAATTTAGCACACAGATAGTTTGTAACCTTGATTAAAATATACAGGGTGCAACAAGATCCTTCACGAATGTGACAACACTCAAAACATTGTGCTGATGGATGGATTGAATAGTACGGGGGTCGCGGAGGTGTTTAAATTAAAACACTTACACCAAAAACATCTATTTAAAAAAAATCTTGTGAAAAACTTGGAACTTTGACCCCCAATTTTTCTGTAACTAGAAGGTTCAAGGTGGGTATGGTCTAGAACCAAAAAATGATCGCAATGACGGAGAGATCAAGTGCCTTCGGCTTCGGTAAGGGTCTTGTAACACCCTTTAGAATACTTTTCCCTTTGGTATGATCCCGTGGCATAATTATCGAACTCGACGCGGGCGAAGCCGTGGGCATAAGTTAGCATTATATTAGATTAGGTAGTACGAATTTGACTGGCTTCTCGGTCTAGTGATCACAAGCGCTACTGTTGAGGTCCTGTGTTCGATTCCCAGGCTGGTCAAAGTGTGTCTGAGTTTTTCCACCAGGAATGTATCAGTAGCAGCCTGGATTCTGGATCTGTACCCGGTTATTGGGAATCGCCTCGATTGAATATGGCTGGAAAAATGTAGAAATAGCTTCTGCCTAACTGTTTGCGGATAACAGACGTGATGTTATGCTCACTTTTCGCAGGGTGGCTAGATAGCAGTAGCGAAGGGTAAAAATTTAGTCGGGGAAAGCCGAAGAAAAAAACTGTTTTTTTTTTGTTCTGTTTATTTTGACCTCATTTTCGTTGTAAGCGACCCCGAAAACCACGAAAATTATACCCCTGACGAAGAAAACAATGTTGGCACCGATTGAATTTTCATTTTGACCTCATTTTCGTTGTAAGCGACCCCGAAAACCACGAAATTGACACCCATGACAAAAAAAAAACGAAAATTTTCGTCGGCGCCTCCTTGAATTTTTATTTTGACCTCATTTTCTTTACCCCGAAAACACCCATGACAAAATAACTATTTGACTGCAGTAGACACCTAGACACTGAGTAGAGCGCCTTGTTCCCGAAGGGAAGCCGGCAGGAATCGGCTTCTCAGGTGCCTTCGGCCCTGGTCAGTGGCTAAATATTTAGCGTAATGGCGTTCCATCGGAAAGGTCTATCTCTAGTAGAGTGGCCCGGCCACGTAGCATAAAAGCACCTAGAGAGCTAGCAAAGATCGTCACTCACTGGACATCTGATGGCCTACCATGCCGTCTTAAAGCAGGAGCTATTCCAGTGTGGGAAAGAGATGGCGCTAGACGACCTGTATAGCTCTGTCTCCTTCCAGTACTGGAATTACTCCTGCTTCAAGACCTCGTAGTAACCCCCCTGATGAGAAAATCGCCGACGAGGTAGACCGCGGCGTGCATAAACAACATCAGGTACTCACACCAACTGTGACTATCTAATGTTGTTTATGAAGCAAACATGGCATGGTATGGCAGAAGATAGTGAGGTTTATAACGAATAAGGGGAGGCCCCAGCAGTGGGACACAAGTACCTACGGTAAAAAAAAAAGAAGATAAATACTCTTGTTAAGATACTTTAATCTTATTAGACTTTTATTACGAATCGTCTAACTAACTTCACCTTTAAAACTTCAATAAAAGTCGAAGTAATTAACAACTTTGCAATTACGAAAGTCGATTAAAAATATTGAACAATATGCTGTCAGCTGTAATAGACGCGAAAACTGACCTAAATGAATGAAATAAGCAATTTCGTTGAAGTAAGTTGGATGAACATGGGGCTTATACATAACTGGAGGAATGTGTGTGTACTATTAGGTACACCTCTGCCTAACCCTTCAGGAACTACAGGCGTGATGGTATGTTATTTGGATATTATTTAAAAATAGCTGTTGTCCGCGACCTTCGTTCGCGTGAAATGATTACTTTCCTTTTTGAACTGAATTTTGTCATTTCAAGAGTTTTTGCTTTTTTTGCACGGAACCCTAATTATTTTTCTAAAATAAACGTAGCCTATGTTAGACCTTATAACATCAGCTATCTGCCAGTGAAAGTCTCGTCATAATCGGCTCAGCCGTTTCGGAGATTAGCAGGAACAAACAGACAGAAAGACAGACAAACAAAAATAAGTTCCGTATATATTTTCATTTGCATTCAGTAAAAAGCTGTTTTTTTGATATTACAAACAGACGCTTCCATTTTGTTTATTTGTATAGCAGCGTTACTGAAAGGTTAAAGTGGATATTCCTGGTAAACCCAGTTAAAGCACGCCACAATCATTTGCTACGCATTTTCCTAAGTCGGGTCGGCTTCCTACATACGGCTTTTAACATAGAACGCACTGCCTATCAGACGGCTACAACCCAGTTGCAGAGTAATACGAGACCTTTTCACATCACCACAGCAATGATGGCCTAGAGGTGTGACCGTCGGACAGCCAAGTCATAGGACTCGAGTTCGAACCCAAGACCTCTGATTTTTCGGATTCATGTGCTTTTTGTATAATTCATTTTGCTTCAGTGAAGGAAAACATCGCAAGGAAACCAGCATGCCTGAGAGATATTTCTCGACGGTATGTAAAGCCAAGTCATAAAAACTCTGACAGGTTAGGCACTAACCACACGAAAAAGAAAGACCTCACCACAAATATAATCTATAATGTGACTAACTACTTTTTTTTCCACTTAGGTACCTGAGTTTCTTCGAATCAAACCAATTAAATAGGTACTGCCATTTGTAAAGATAAGAAGGAAGACAGCTAAGGGAAAGTTCAAAGGCTCATTTACTTTGAGGAAAAGCGGGCGAAACCGCGGCCTAAAGTATTATTGAAATTAATTGCCATTTATAAGGTAAATAAGAAACAAATTGAAAGACCCTTCGAAACTTTCGTAATTGCCGTCAAAGACTTATCTAAACAAAAAAATAAAAAAGGCTTACTGTGTAACAATTTTTTATGCCCTGTCAAGTACCCAGTAACGTGAAAATGATTAAAGATGTTTTTTTAAAAGGAGCCTACTAATTATATTTTTTCTATTGTAGCTGAAAACAATAGAATTTAATAACGAACAACGGGTATACTCCATAATAGGACAGCCCAGATACTGTCCAGATAGTCTGACAGACTATTAAGAGGGAACAGGACCTGCGAGGTAGGTAGTAGTCCCCGTAAAGTGCGACAGGGACAACAGATTATATTACAAAAATTTTGACTAGCTCGAGGTCTCATAATCCCCTTTTTTGTCCTCGAAAACAAAGCCGATTGAATAATTTTTGACATTACAATTTTAAGAAAGAGTTCGTACTAGGTTCCTATCAATTTATTCATTTCTTCATAAATAAATTGTAATTATTATCAATCAATCTGTTTATCATTATTATTATGTACTTGCATCTCTCCAGTGAATTTTTGTACTTTGGATGCCTTCTGGTTAAATATGGCTGTTGCTAATTGTATTTTTATGTCACCGTGTATATGCAAAATTATATGCTATATTTGCAAAATAAATATCTTATCTTATATAGTAACGGACGTAAAAATGGGGAATTTTTATCATTTTTGGAGGGTCATATTTTCTTTACTTACCAATTAGTTGTTGAAGAAAAAAACCGGTCAAGTGCGAGTCGCACGCAGGGTTCCGTAGCACCAAACAATATAATAAAAATATTTTGGAGGCATTCGTTCATATGTTGTATTGTTTTACATTCATCAACAAAACTAAATTGGTTTTTCATAGTTGTTAATGAAAAACAAAGTTGTTGCTGCAGTTTGATGAAAAAGTCCCATATTTCAAAAAATAAACATCAAATCTTATTCAAACCAATTTTGGTTGAAAGTTTTTTTTACGTTCTATAATCCTATTTTTTTTTTTCAGAATTTTTCTCCTCTTACTTTGAAATTAGAGGCGGGGGACACACACTTTACCACTTTGGAAGTGTTTATCTTTCAAACGATTGACTGAGAGAAAATGGTTTAGGAACCTCAATATCATTTTTAAAGACCCATCTATAGACACCCCGCAAAATATTTTTTAGTTTCAGTTTTATGTATGGGGAGACCCCCTTTAATCTTATATTTTTTTATTTTTGTATAATAACATTATAGCGGTTCACAGAATACATCTACCTACTAAGTTTCAACTGTGTAGTCCTAATAGTTTCGGAGTAAACTGGCTGTGACATACACGGACAGACAGACAGACAGACTTGGCGAATCTATAAGGGTTCCGTTTTTGCCATTCGGCTACGGAACCCTAAAAAAGGTAAAGACAGGGACGTGCCTACAGAAGACCTTGTTTTTTTTTTTAAATAGGCATTATTCAGGAAGAAATAAGGTCACAGGGGTACATTTGTATGGAGAATCGAAGCCCCTGTTCCCTCTGTGTAATTCACGTGTTCTTCATTGTTCTTCAACTACCTTTGGCCGGGCGGCAAGAGCACTTGCGCAGTTTGTCAAACTTCCCCCGCCAAGTATTGGTCTTCAGGACATTAATGCTTCGTCACTATTTGCGGCCGTTGCACTACTACAGTCGCAGTTCCCCTTGGAAGAACTAGATGTTACCACAGACCATGGGTCAATAACAGATGACCATAAACAATAACTTCTTCAAATGAAAAATCATAATATGTGGAAAAAGGAGCTTGAGGTCGGAAAAACAACGATAAAGAATAAATTAAAGCTGAAACATCGACAATGCTATTCATATCCAGATCGTTGTGTATGAAAACAACAAGCCACCAAAAAGTGGTTACTGAATACATTAAAAGTGCTGTAACATGTGTAGCCCCTCAGGCTGGCCCCCAGCCTCCTGTCGGACACAAACATAATATATCAGGGAAGGGTTGCCCAACTGCGAGCAGATTTATCATCACGCTTGGCACCTCAATTTACATAAAACTTCTTGGGCTAAGTTTTTTTTACATACTGTACTCTTCTGGGAATAAAAAGTAACATGTACTCAGTTTTCTTTTAATGAAAAGCAAATGTAGTTTTGCTGTTGAATGTAAAACAATAAAACATATGAATGAGCCTTCAAAATATTTTTATTATATTGTTTGGTGCTACGGAACCCTGTGTGCGTGTGAGTACGACTCGCCGTTGGCCGGTTTTTGTCACAAAAAGTACCTTTTTAAACTTAACTGCCGCTTCGGGGTACTTTAGATACACATTTACCTTAACCTTTTTGGGTAACCGGCCTAATGATTAAGTGAATTACCGAATTACAAAGCTGGTCACGGGTCTTCCTTAAATCAGAGCCATCATGGCAACCATTGAAAGAGATAGCAGAACAAATGCTTATCCATTTCAAGTCAGCGCAGACGAAAACGGAATAAAAAAAAACAAAATGTAAACGAGGGAGCCTCATAAAGCATTATCCAATTACATTTCATTGTGCCTAACTCCCATATAATTAGAGTTCTTAATTAATTATTGCGTGGAACAATGGCTTCCCTTATTCCGGCCAAGTTTTAGGCATTTCTTTGTACTTGGCCACGAGGTGAGCGAGTTCGTTTGGCTTTGTTTGACGGGAAAATTCACCAGTTTCTCTTAGGATCGAGACTTTAGAAGTGTTACGAACGAATTCTTTCACTAATAGGAAGCTACATTATCCCCGAGTGCTATAGGCTATACCTATTTACAACGTGCCCGTGGAATAATTTCCGACCGAAACGCGAGCGAAGCCGCGGGCAACAGCTTGTTGATCGTATAAAGCGCAAATAGATTTAGCGATATATGTGCGCTGTGGCGGGACCCTGAACGATGCTAAGTTTCTTAGTTTTACATTGCGAAGACCTCGAGAAATACCTATGTGATAAGGAGGTCTTTCTTGAAAAATGTTCCGATGTTCTTCAACCTTCAAAATAGTAACTTTTCGAGTTATTGTTTTGTTATAAGTATGCAGGTATGCAGGATTGTTGTAGGTATGCAGGATTGTAGATCCTGAACGGTTCTCTAAAAAGTGTGTCAAATAATTTTAGTCAACCTTTGGCATAATCTATGCCCCTTTGAGAAAATGAGAAGTCTATCAGCCACTACGTATGTTGAACTTACCAGCAGTACTTATAAAAGCTGGCCAAGTGCGAGTCGTACTCACACGCACATAGGGTTCCGTAGCACCAAACAATGTAATAAAAATGTTTTGAAGGCTCATTCATATGTCGTTTTGTTTTAGATTCAACAACAAAACTATTTTTTTTTTTCAGTATATGATAATGAAAAACAAAGTTACTACTGCCGTTTTGATGAAAAAGTCCCATATCTCAAAAACTATACATGAAATCTTATTGGAACCAATTTTGGTTGAAAGTTTTATTTACGTTCTACAATCCTACATTTTTTCAATTTTCCTCCTCTTACTTTAGAAATTAGAGGATACACATTTCACCACTTTGGAAGTGTCTATCTTTCAAATGATTAACTTCGAGAAAAAATGATTTCAGGAACCTCAATGTCATTTTTACAAACCTACTTATAAACACCCCCCGCAAGTACAGGATTGATGAAAAAAAAAATTGTTTCACTTCCATGTCTCCCCATGGAGTGAGTTTCTCTTAATCTTTTTTATTTTTGATTTTTATAAAAAAAATCTAAAGCGGTTCACATAATACATGTACCTACTAAGTTGCAACTGTGTAGTCCTAATAGTATCGGAATAAAGTGGCTGTGACATACACGGACAGACAGACATGACGAATCTACACACGTTCCGTTTTTTGCCTTTCGGCTACGGAACCCTAAAAAGGCCGTATTTACTTAAGTTATCAGTAGACATTTCCAAAATATTTCAACTAACAAATTACATTAAGGAAAAGCACCACTTTATAAATAAAATAAATAGCATTCGTAAACCACTTGTTGGTACTAATCAAGTTCTTCGTGATGAATGAGGGCTCGACACGCGAAGTCGAAAATGTATGTCCATTTTGAAATCATTTACTTAATACTGCTTTGTAATTTTTGTTATTAAATATTACTTTCTACACGATTCAGTTTTGAAAGTTGGAAAATTAAATTAACAAACTGAGGAAATATAAAAAATCCCTGTGATAATTTTTTTTTCGTCGGGACCAAACGTCTTGAAGCCATCAGGTTGTCAATTTTTTTATATCAGCCCACTCTGTCCCACCGCTGGACAAAGGCCTCCCCCGTGACTTTACAATTTATTTTACAAATGTTGTCATGTTGTCAATAGAATATAAAAACGCCAAAGGCAGGCTTTGTTTGTGGATTCCATGGACTATCAAATATACGCAAATAACACAACTAGTATCAAACAATGCAATACTAAAATATTACTTTGACACTCTTCGACAATACCTTCTAGGAATAATCAATACAATAAAACCAACGGATATATTGAATACCTAACTTCACATCCCCACATCATAACTAATGCTGAAACTCCACGCAGCGCCAAAAGACCTCACCGCACCCGCTTCCGCCATGTTCCAGGCCACGGCCTTAAGCCTCATTCACGACCTCAGGAGTTGCAACTTATGTCAAGGTCAAGCGAAACGCGTGTGTCACTTATTTCCTTCGCGTGTGTGCCACAGCGTCGCAAATCGCGTTGATTTGACTCTAAGCTATTTATTTCGTTTGTTTCCGCCGCAGTCGCTTGTCGTTTGTGCGCGTAGCTCGTGGCCAGGCGGTTGGCGCTCTTTCAACTCATGAATATTTAGGGCACGTCGATGGCTGCCTTTAGCGTTCCCTCCCCGCATACTTCGCCTTATCAAATATATAGAATAAAACTTCAAGCCTCGGTTTTGGAAGGTAAATTTACCTTTGAAGGCGTCTACGTAGGGATATCAGTTCCCAAAAGAGATTGGCTCGGTATCATCGTTTTTTTAAGTCAAATGTTTGTAGAGATTGGTTTTATTTTGCGTGTTAAGTAGGAGATTTTTTTTTTACTTATTTTAAACCGTCAAACGGTGAAACACACAAATCCCGACGTGACTTATTAAATAAAACGAGGTTTTCGTCGTGAAGAAAGAAGAGAGAATGTTAATTCGAAATCTATTATTATTTGTTATTCAAAAATCGTAAGAAATTATTCAGATAAATTCCAAGATCGAGGATAAAACAATGGTTATCATTAAATAGATACTTTTCTCCAAATTCTGTTTGCTCACCTGACTTTTTGGCACTGTTTCCTTTGCCGCCATTCTTGTTACGCCTCGGATAGAGATTAATTTTACTTTGGCCACAACCCATCACAGCAGCCAAGCTATTCACATGTCATCACTAATCACTTGATCATCTTAATTATTTCATCACCAATTTAGGAAACAACTTAATTTTGGGTCTAAATATTATTTAATTTCACACACTTCCACTTAATTTTATGTTTTTTCGATTTATACAGGCGTAAGCTTGGCTCCATGATTTGTATCCTGAAAAAGAGATAAATCAAATTAAAAAGCGTTCTTAAAACAACAGGATGGGGTATTTGGACAAAGCTGGAATAATACAGGATGTTTAAATAATCCCAAGCAAATAATTATGGAAATAGGACCGCGAGGGGTACACTTACAAATTCAGGGTTGAAAATAATGAATGAAAGAGTCCGTAGCTATTGAAAATGACCTTCCCGCGAAGGTCAGGTTGCAAATAGTACGGCAAAATAACAGTTTCAATGAAAAAAAATAAAACTGGACAATTTCCTGTGTTATTATGTTTTCTTTGATGATAGAATCAACGCCCTCTAATCGATAGCGGTGAGGCCATATTTTACTAGATGGTATCAATGATATTTCATTACAAACTTAGAATGAAAAGCTATAACTTTTAAATAGACTCGTCAGTCTACACAAAAGGAAAAGCGAAGTATCAATATAATCAATAGTTTTACCTACTGTGTCATTACTTTTTAATAAGTAATAAACTTTCAAGGCTATATAGCATGTCAACTCGTGTAAAAGCTAAAACCAATGTTAGATTTTATTCAAATCGTTATATATTTAAAATAAAATTTGTTTATTTCAAATTAGGTAATGTCCATATTTTGTTAGTAATAAATTAATTATCTTAAGATTAAGTTAGTAGCATTTATGTAGTCAGTTTGTAGAAAATAAATTGAATTGAAATATACAAGTTTAACTAATGTAAATAAATAATAAATTAAAATTGAATTGAAACTAATTATGTCAAGTTATATTGAAACAAAATATGAAAATAACCCAAATAATTACATTATTTATCAAAATACAGGATAGTCGTTGCCCGTAAAAATAAAAGGTTCAAGGCTAACACAATTTATCCAAACATTGATCCATAAACAATCCTAATTTCATTGGGCGGGAAAAGCGCTACTAGTCGTGGACCGACAAGCTCCTGTCAACATGAACTGAATGCCCAAGGGTTATAACAACGGGACTCAAATAAAATAAACAAACAATGGCGTCGATTCTGTGGGACATCGACCGAACTGCAATAAAAATATTGCTGTTTTGTTCGAACCGGTATGATTAGAAAGGGATGGAGAGAGATTTAGAGCTGTCAAATTCAAATAGGCACATGTCATTATGAATTTCTGAAATAATGTTTTGAAGCATTTTTTGACACAATTGACAGCTCTAAATATTTTTCATTCCTTTTTATTATTTTTGCAAAATATTAGACGGTATTTTTTATTTTATTTGAACCTGTCGATGTCCTACTTATTATGAGCAATCATTTGATTACACAGTAACAGCTGGAATATTTTTGTAGCAAACACAGAATGCACTGGGGTTTATGCATGGTTTAGGAGACAGCAATTTTATTACTTAGTAAGTTTTGATTTACTAACCTCTGCTAGATTTTATTACTTCTGATTTCACTATGATTCAAATACTTTTAAAACAAAAGGCGACAGTGCCCAGGAATGTTAAAATGTTGCATTTTAAAGTAATTTTCCATGTTTTCATCACTGAGACAGGGTTAGAAAATGTTTTGTGTTTGTTGTTGGTTTTTATTTACATATCATTTTCGCCCTAATCGTACATCGATGAATAAAATCCCGATATACAGCGTGTTCACTCTTAACCACCTTATTTATTAGATTAATTTTACTGTTCTCCAGGCAGTTTTATTACCATCTAGTGTTTATTTAAGTACTGGATGAAACGTTTATTGCCAGCACATTAAATTTATCGTTATGGCGGAAAATAATTATAATTTTAAATTACGTTGAACACATTTTGTATTATTAAAAAAGTTTTCTAATTTTGTTAATTTTAGGTGCTTAATTTGGAAACACTTTCCAATTAAAAAAAAAAATACTTTAATTAATTAATTTTATGTATTTTTTTCATTTATATTTATTATTTTACTCAGCTGGAACAAAAATAATGGAACTGTAAATCTAAATACTGTTGATCGAAAGCTTTTTAACACACGATTGATTGATCTTTCCAATCCTTATTGTTCTTATGATTAATGCCCGCTGTAGATGACTGGTAGGTAATGTCCAGCAAATGCCATCGCAATCTTTTTTTTTTTTTTTTACCGATGGGAAATCATCAAATAACCCCTCCCGCTCTGGGCTGAGCAGGAGGGAGTGTCAGACTTCTACTGACTAAAACCCATCCATGTTCCTTCCTTTGCCCT
The DNA here is from genome assembly GCA_947578425.1 of Eugnorisma glareosa. Lineage (NCBI taxonomy): Eukaryota > Metazoa > Arthropoda > Insecta > Lepidoptera > Noctuidae > Eugnorisma > Eugnorisma glareosa. The sequence continues at coordinate 19,737,287 of OX387959.1, forward strand.
TTGTGTTCCAGGGCCGCGGTATCTCTTTCGAACAGTCCCGCAACCCTGGCAGGCGTCGGCCCTTACGGACCCCTTCCTGTTTGCTGACTCTCTTTGAGGCGCGCGTGGAACACGAACGCGCCGTCGACACGGCCTGTCGTCATAAGACGGACGGACGGCGAGCTAGCCCATAGCCCACCGTCCACAGGCCCGCGACCACCGCAATCTGAACATTCATCGACGCATACATTGTGATATTGCAAAATGATTTAGTCATTATCGGTTGTGGTTGGTGTGTTGTGTTTTGGTTGTATAACATAAATGTGTCGGTGTGTTATGAAACCAGGTGGTTTAGATTTCGAACATATTTTCATACTAATTGAATCGGTTATGGTCCGTTTTGTTGGCTTTATTAATTGTTAGTTAAGCATGGTAAGTACCTGGAAACAGTAGTGGTCCTGATTCAATGTCAATTTACTACAGTCTCTTCACCCATTTCCTCAGTTTCCTCTTTCATGAACCACATGGTTCAGGACAATTGTTTAGCTACTGTTTCTGCTTCGTGGACATTAAATTTGTTGAAATAGCTAGATATGCATAGCGAGATCTATATACGGTGGAAGGAACACCGATGTATAAACAATTACCACGTATTCAGTACATCATTCTGAGATGATGAATAATGAAATATACTATGTATGGGGGGCCCATACAAAGTATGTTCCATAGGTAATTTAAAAAAAATCTGCAGTTTTAGAAAAACTTAATTTTTGTAGAAAACGGCTGATTTTTTTATCCCTTCCTCTCTGTATAGCATAAATAAATAACTACAATAATAACCACACTACCACAATAATAACTACATAAACCTAATAAAATAATCTTAAACCTAATACCTAATAATAGCCTAATAATATCGATAATTATTGTATTTGTATAACAAACTTGGAATCCAGTATACCTACTCACTGGATGCTTGTTTTGTCCAATTTATTATGTTGCCGTGCCCTAACCGGGTTTCATGTTGGAACTTACTTATTATGTAACAACTAAAGGCCTGGTCAGACCAGATGCGTGGCGTGACATGTGCGTGACATACACGTATACACGCGCAAGGTGACGCGCGTAAGCCCTGACACACCGGGTTACGCATACGTGGTAGGCACGCAACGCACCGGTCCTTTGCGTACCCAGCCGCTGCGGCAACCATATTTTATGTTTGCAACTCTTGTGCACGATGTCTGACGAAGATTGGGTAATTGTACCAAGTAATTCATCTGATGAAGAAGAAGCAATATTACTGCTAATGTTCCAGAATATTCCTGGGTGTGCAAAAAGCAATGGGTTCAAGTTTTATATGACATATTTTTTACTCTTTGTTTTTTGTGATGTACAAACAATTAGTTTTTCTTTAATTTCGTTATTCATCATAAAACCGAAACAAAACATGACTTACTATCGGTAAAATTTGTAAACAAATACAACTGAATGCGTAAGTCACGCGCGTAGTCACGCGCAGCAAAGATACGTGCGTGTTCAAACTTGTTCGGTGTCGTCGACGTCCAATACGGAATGCCATGACTACAACGTCATTAATGCACGTAATAGATTATCCTAATTATAGGTATTGTTATGGTTATCATAAGTAATCCTTTTACTTTTAAAAATTGATAAAATAGTAATGTTTTGCATAACCAACCAAAAACTTACCACAACTATGTAATACCTAAATTACATTATAAAATAATTCTTTCATTATTTCAGTAGGTGTGTAAGATAAATAGTTTAAATATTAAGGAGTAATGTAGCAAAACATATAAAATATTCCAAACGGATATCCACCTTTTATGTCGTTGATATTTCGGATGGCGGTAGATAGAAACGTCAAAGTTGTTTGTTCATGGCTATAAAAGGGGGTGCTCCGAGTGACAGAGGCCATTCCTAAAAAAAAAAAAAAAAAAAAAAAATGACAGAGGCCATTCTTGTTGGAGACATCTACCAGAACGGAGCTCTGGCCTAAAGGTAAAAGTTAAGTTATTATATTGCTGTTATTATGCTGTTATGATGTGATACTATATTTTAATGTTTGTTGTTTTACTATTGTTATTATGTTGGATTGCTATTGTGTTGGATATAATAATGATTATGTACCATTATTTACATAAATAGTTTGGTAATATTCAGTACAAATTTAAATTGATATTATACTATGAATTATTACTGATAACTATGTGCTAGAAATGTGTGTTATAATATGGCTTATATTGCTTAGTGTTTATCTACACTGATAAACTGCTATTACTTGAGAATGGTCCAGGACAACGGATAGTTGTCCTGGCTTAATACTTTAAAAGATGTTGCCGTGGAGTTTCTTGTCCATTCTTCTCCACGAAGACCTAGGTTTGCGAATGGACGTAGCTTGATAGGTAATTAACGTTATCTATTAATAACTGACAAGCCTAATTGAAATAAATGAATAGTCTTGTCTTTCTGTGCTTTTCTTCACGAAAACCCTTTTCCCTACACACCTGTTTAGAGGTACTTTTAGACAGTAATAACAAGTAACGATCCTGACACTCAAAGATTCATAGTTAGTGGTTACTAATACAAAATACATTATAGTCTCTCACCTACTTGCTATTACACGCATCAATGCGACGCTGCCGTTCCGCTCTGCGTAGGTACGCAGCAAGTTTGTCTCATGGGAGCTGCAATGCGTAGCGTTACGCATGTAGTCTACGCGCACGTGTACGTCACGCAAGCGGTATGCCATGTTTCTATAAAGTTCCATATATTACAACGTCATGGTACGTGCACGTGCACGTGCACGTCTATGTGTACGGATCCGGTGTGTTTCGGCCTTAAATGTACACATAAAATGTGCAATATAGAATTTGAGTTTGAATAAATAAAGCCTTTATTTCCCAAAATAACAATATACATAATTCCATAACATTTTTCATGCACATTCCAATACCAACTGATATTACATCATAATTACATTCTATAACGATTATATTCGATTAATTATTAGATTTTTATACATTTATATTAAAGATTTAAATTTTATTTGGTTTTTATACAATACTATTTTAAAATTGATTTATACTACATTATTTATTTTTATAAGATTATTTAGATATTATTATATATTTTTTTCATTTATGCTGTTTAATAGTATGTATAATTTTATCTTATATACCTACATCATTATTTCATTGGTATGGTTCGACAAGCGTAATAAATTTTGAATACAAAAAAAATACCGAAATTCGTTTACCGTGAACAAACATATTTTTGATGTGAAGTTCCTAACAATGCTGGGATTACAAATATAGTTCTAGCAAAAATGATCTAAGAATTAAATATCTGTCTTCATCTAGATGTAATCTACATTAGGATTTCCAGGCCATTGTTCAAGTTTGACTGCTTTAGAGCCGGTGAAAAGGCTAACTTTTCTTTAGTGAGCAGTCATAGTCAAAGTCAAGCCATCTATCTCTTGATATTTTAAAAGTAGTAAAAGTGATGAAATGACGGAATAAAAACAGTAATGATGGAGAAGCCATGGCATTGACGCTTGTTTGTGAGTGTATTGTGTGTCTGGTGTACTCAGTTATTGTTATGAAATGTATGTATATTTAGATTTTTTATCGTCTACGCCAAGGCCGACAGAATTAAAAAAAAATCATTAATGTTGTTTTTTTTAGAAAAAAATGTACTAAAAGTTCTGTTCTGCTGGAAGATCTAGCCAGAGGCGTGCAAGCCCATAAAGCAAGCTGACTGTTCTGGTACCCTAACTACTTGCTGTTGCCCGCGGCTTCACTCGCGTTTTGGTCGGAAATTATCCCACGGGCACGTTGTAAATCTCACTCGCACTGGCACTCGGGGATAATGTAGCTTCCTAATACTGAAAGATTTTTCAAAATCGGTCCGGTAGTTCCAGAGATTACCCCCTGTACCGTAAACGAAGTTAGAAAGCAATCAATCAACGTTGCAGAAAGATTAATACACAACCCGACAAAAGAGGTACCTACCCTGGATATATTACCCCTGTTTCGTATTCCCTAAGGAACCCGGTAATAATGTCGCACGTGGCTTTAAACGTGTGTGCATCCGTATACGGACTCAGGCACGGATCCCTTTGGGAGTAGGATATTTCGCCTTTACTGCACGCGCGGACTTATCCAGTTAAGTTTATTGCAGTTCATCTTCAGCAAATAGTTTGTGCTCTGTGTAATTGAAAGAAGTTTGAAGACTAATTTTAATTAAGTCTTCACCCATGTTGATAAGAGAGCACCGGTGGCCCAATGAGAGCAGCGGTAGCCCAGTGAGAGCAGCGGTGGCCCACTGAGAGCAGCGGTGGCCCAGTGAGAGCAGCGGTGGCCCAGTGAGAGCAGCGGTGGCCCAGTGAGAGCAGCGATGGTCCAGTGGTGGCGGCCCCGAGTTACGAACAATAAGTTATTTCATCACCGTCGTCTCAAAACGGTGAAGGAAAATATCGTGAGGAAACCGGCCTGTCCTAGAACCAAATAATTCGAACACATGTGACATCTACCAACCCGCACTGGGCCGGTATGGTGGATTATAGACCATTCCCTCTCATAGAGAGGAGGCCGTGTGTCACAGCAGTGGGAAAATTATAGGCTGATTATGCTATGCCATGTTGATAAGAGTTTTATGACATGTTACATCCACCGACCTGCACTCGACTGAAAATTAGATAGATAGATAGATAGATAAATCATTTATTTAGTGAACACAAAAGACACAACACACGGAAGTACAATTAAATTATACAATTTACATGAATATTTCTGAAATACCTTTAAAAAAACAAGGTGCCAATATACAAAAACGGAAACATCATTTATGAAATAAGTATGGTAACACCATGACAGACTTCAAATAAAATAACGAGTATTTAAACAGGGTGCGGTGTGCGCCTCAAGGTTGCACCAAATGGGAGTCCAGCTCAGCATGTGTCAGGCATGCACCTGACGCTGATATTCTGCTGGATCCCTGTAGTGACATACGGACGTCGAGCAGACGAGATAAATTGGTTTTGTGATAAAGTGTTGTTCATGCACGGATAAAATTGTGTAAGTATACCCTCAACTTAAATCAAGTATTTTACAGTAAGCTTAGTGTATTGGAAACGTTCTTGTTAATTGGAATGTGTTTTAATACTTGAGTATTTATTATGTTAAATGTATAGTGTTTATATGAGTAATTATAAGTGTATAAATAAGTGTATAATACTAATATTATAGCAGCGTAAGTGCGTATAACAAAAATAAACGATTTGGCTAGATTAAATTTATGTTAAAATAGATAGATATATATATGTTTATATGTTTATAACATGTTAAGGTACCTACCTAATTATAATTATTGACCAACTAAAGATTCACAAACTATTAAATTACTAAGAACCCCCTTGTTCACAGGTTTGTGACCTGTGTTGTGTGATTCGGGAAGAAAACAGCACACAGTCAGATGATGGACGTGTTCGAGACAATCATACCCAGTTTTTTCTGGGATTCGACAAGAAACTGCCGCAGTCGAGCTCTGAAGGTGCCAAGACATTTAAGATTCCTTATCGGCGGGGGAATGTTGTTCCAGCATTTGGATGCGGCGTATCTAAAACTTCCCCTGAAAGCTGCTGTCTTGTGCGATTGAGTGGAGAGTTGCTGCGAGCACTGCCTACTTGCGCATTCTCTTCTGCTAGCGATCCAGCTCAGTTTATTGTATAGGTAGGTCGGCTGCCTGTACTTTATAACTCCAAAAAGTATGCATGCCAAGTGCAACTTACGTCGCGACTTCATCTTAAGTATACAGTGCTTATTTAGGAATGGCGTAACGTGACTTCTTGGTGGGATTGAGAAGCAGAATCGAGCGCAGGCATTTTGCACCCTTTGGATCAGCCGCTCAGTTCTTGCCAGTATCCGAGGTCCAATAACTGCATCTGCGTAGTTTAGGTTGGATAGCACGAGTGACTCAACCAGCTGGATACGCAGCTCCTCTGATAGATAAGGCCTTATTTTATAAAGGACCTTAAGCCGGTAGAAACAAGTGCGCACTGACTCTGCCACGTGCGCTTCGTATCTCAATCCAACGTCCATATTCAGACCCAGATTACGTGCCTCACTGACTCGACTGACCGACTCACCCAGAAGGGTAACGTTGAGTGGTGTTGGCACTGCGCTGATTTGGTTCTTGGTTCCAAACAGCATGTATTTGGTTTTAGTGGGGTTAAGTACTAAACCGTTATTTTCAGCCCAACATGCTATTCTGTCAAGATCATCGTTAAGATCCTTTATCGCGACGTCGTAATTACTTGGCTTAAAAGAGATATAGACTTGGACATCATCAGCATAAATATGGTACCTACATTTCTTCAGGGAACTTATAATATCTGCACAATACAAAATAAAGATAATGGGGCCCAGTATTGTGCCTTGCGGGACTCCCCTGTAAACAGAAGTGAGTGACGAAACAAGAGATGAGCCATTGCTTAGTCGTATTTCCACCTGCTGCCGACGGTTGGTAAGATAGCTTTGGAACCAGTGTATCGTATTTTGGTCAAATCCATAGTAATTAAGTTTTGATAGAAACAAATCTATATTTATGCAGTCAAAGGCTCTCGAAAAATCAAGTAGGACAAGAAGTGTGCATAGGCCCTTATCCTGTGCCGTCAGAATGTTATCTGTCACGTCCAAAAGAGCCGTAGAAGTACCACGCTGTTTGCGAAAACCTGACTGTAGCTCAGGCAGAATGTGTTTGTCTTCTAGGTACTTTGATACCTGCTGACAAACTGCCTTTTCTGCGATTTTGGAAAGGCAAGGCAGAATACTAATAGGCCTAAGGTCTTTTAAGTCAGTTGGATTTGTTTTTTTAGGCAGCGGTCTGACGATAGCAATTTTCCAGATATCAGGGAACGTTGCTGAGACAATTGAGCTGTTCACAATGTCGGTGATGGATTTTAGAGTGTGTGGGAGTGTAAGCAAAAGCATATTCAGCGTCACCCTATCACAGCCTTCAGCGTTAGATTTTAGCTGGCGGAAGTATCGCAGAATCTGATCAGTGGTTACTGGTTGTAATGAAAATGCGAAGCTATCATCACCATAACGATGAGATTCAAAGAAAATGCGCTGCATTGTATTGCAGACAGGGTTACCAGGGACACTCAAAAAGTGATTATTGATTTCGTTTGGATCTCTGAAGTGAGTAGGAAGGTCATCAACTTGTTTCTTTGGTAATACAGTATTTTTTAAATTTTTCCACAATGTTTTAGGATCTTTGATTTGGCTATTAATGTTGAATTTGAAATATGCAACTTTTTCTCTAAATATGGAAGTTACCACCAGAGATTTTAACTGCTTGTAGTATGCCTTTTTGGAGTCAGTTTTCGTTTTACGGTACTTAGTCAGGGCGTCATTCCGCAAGTGCATCATTAATTTAATTGTATCTGTTATCCAGGGATATGACGGTTCCTTAATTAGACATTTCTTGACCGGAGCATGCGCATCGTAAATTGCTAAAATGTTTCTATTTAATTCCTCAACCATGTCATTCACATTAGGCAAGCTGCAAATGTTGTCCCAGTGTATGTGCGATAAGTCACTATCTAGTACCTCTCTATTTATTTGCTGAATGGGTCTGTACGTAATTGCATAGGGTTTATATTTGCTACGCCTAATATTAAACTCGCACACAACAAGTGAGTGACCATTTATTGAGCCATAGGGCTCAACAGATATTCCTTTATGGTTGAGATTCGTACAGACAAGGTCGATCAATGTTTCGCTGTGGTCTGTGAAATGGGTGGGCGAACTTACCAGTTGTTTTAGGCTCAGGCTATGCAAAAACTCATTAACTTTCTTAGTTTGCCCGTTATCATTTAGTAAGTTAACATTAAAATCGCCGAGCAGTACGTAGTGATCACATTTGACTAAGGAGCTAACAGAGTCAGTTATAGCGTCGAGGAAAAGGTCCAAATCGAAGCGTGGGGGACGATACGCTGTGCCTATAGCAATTTTATTTCCATTTATTGTAAGGGTAATCCACATTTGTTCGATAGTGCCGTATCTAGGGTCAATTGGGGTGGACCAGGTACGAGCCGTCAGGCCGCGTTTAAGATAAAAACCCACACCACCCCCCCGACCCCCGTGAACAGACAGCGGTCGTGGTATGTGGCGCAGGCGGTAACCTGGCACAGTGGGCGCTCGCCCCCCTTCGCCCGGTCTTAGCCAAGTCTCGTTAACTGCTAATACATCAAAAGAATGCATTTCCACTGCTGCTATAAAATCATCATGGTTAGTGCCAAGGGAGCCTACATTTAGCAAACCAACTTTAAGGTATTTTTCAAGCATTTATGTATTGAAATATACAATAGAACAGAGAAGCACTGTCGCAGACGTAAAATGCTGACGTTTTCGCGTTTGTCAAGGAACATAAAATAAAATTAGTATGTGTAATTCTGTAGAAATATTGCAAATTATTGTGATTATTGATTGTTATACTATAAGCAACATAGAATTGAAATTCATAAAAAATATTAAAAGCAAAGCCAAACACTCCAAAGGTATAAACATTATTAAAATAAAAAATTAAGAATAATAGTTGTATATATATTAATAATAATTTAAAGTAAGTAATTGTAAATAAAAATTGTAGATTAGACATTGTACATAATAATTGCACTTTCGCCAGTGCAAGTGTAAACAGCAGTTGTATAGTATAAGTGTTTGCAAGTAATGTAAAAGCCTTATTCGACATTATCATTGAGATGTGTGTATGAATACGGGTATTAGGAATGTAAATGTAAATATCAGTAATTTGTGCGTAAATAGTTTCTGTATAATAATGAGTTTTAAAATTCAAGTAATCTGTGCTTAAAAACATTTCCAACGTACTGTAAGTTGACGGTAATTGATAAAATAGCATAAATGTCCACAATTGACCAAAATATTCAAAATTCTTAAAAAATATTTTGCGTAGTGTTGCCCAATGTCTTTGAGAAAAAAATAGATACGCACTTGATACCGCAGGAGACACACACCGCCTTACAACATTACCTAACTTATAGAACAAAATATACAAAAAACCTTTACGTGCAAAACAAAATAACAAGAAAAAAATAAATAAAATCAAATTGTTAACATCCACTGGGGCAATGGGTATACGGAACAAATTTACAGAACGCGTTCGAAAGTGGTACAAACCGACCATTACCCAAAAATCCTACAAATATCGTCTTCACACCTAATTCGTTCAGCTTTTTGGCCATCTTCTCTGCGAGCTAAGATTCTCCCCTCCCTTGTCCACACGTACTTCCATTTGTTTTGGCTCCCTGCCTGACGAGCGTGATAAAATAACTGGCGGTTTATTCGAGTCAGACGTTCGTTAACGTAAACTCGGTGCGGCGGCCCGGTGATATCAAGGTCACCTGCACTCAAACCGCGGCGAACCCGAGCAGCGCGCAGTAGCGTATCGCGCGTGGCGCGCCTTGCGAAGCGCACTGATATACACCGCGGTCGCTGCGCAGCGGGGTCGGCAGAGATGGAGCCGTCAGTAGTCTCTACTCGATTACGGCGAGTGGATCCGACTCGCTCAGCATGAACTACGTCCCTATCATCAATGTCCACGCCAAGCTTTATGGCAAGAATTTTAACCAGGTGCAAGGCGCTCTCTTCCTTGCTCTCCGGTATTCCGGACACCTCAATGTCGTTGAGCAGGAGTTCTTGATCGCGCTCGTTCAGTTGACATTTCAGTTCAGCGATGGTGTTTTCTAAAGGATCCCTGTCCGGCTGCACTTCTTGCTGCAGTTTATGTTCGAGGGCACCTACTCGCGCTTCTAGTTTATCCATCCGCTCATCAGATGTCTTGATGGATTCCTTAAGTTGAACCATCTCCGCGCGCAATTCCTGAAATTCCAGATGCATCAGGCGAAACTCGGCACGCAACTCCTCTTTAAATAACCGCAACTCGTCTGCCAAGTCGGGAGAGAAATTAACGGTAGCATCCAGGGCCGTGCTGTTTAGTGGACTATCCATGTCCATGAGCTCCTCGGGGCTACCGTGCTCCTCTGCCTGGGAAGAATTCGTCCCACCTCGAACTGGTGTCTCCGTCCTGTTGTCTCTAACCACGTTCTTTAAGCACTCAGGGCAGCGCCAGGTGATTGCAATGTTACCTGTACCAGGCAAGCCAACGCAAACGCGATGATAAAAGACATTGCACTGACGGCATTTAGCGGCCTCTATCGGCGATAAAAATTTGGCGCAACCACCGCACTTCGCTGCTGGCATGGTGCGCTGCGTTCGTAACGTAGTATTGATCCAGATTAGTCGTTCCGCGCTGTATCAATAGATGGCGCTGTTCTTAACTTTGGCGAGTTATGGTTTGATGGCAATATAATGGTGTGTTAACACCATACAACGGCACTGGGCTAAGCAGAGTTGCGGCACACTCCCGGGCGACACTTCACAGCTTGTTTTTTAGCGTATTCACTAAACTGTTTTAATATTTTTAATGTTAAGGGTAGATTTTGTTCACTGGTGGACTGTTTTAAGTTTACACAATAATTACGATCTATACACTGCACTTGCGCACTAGATAACGTTTTGTGTGTTGAATTATTGTACGAGGAAACTTTCTGTATTAAAACTGTTCTTATTAAACGGGTTATTTTATTTAAAACACTTTAACAGTAGTAGGGCGTACCGGCTTACTTGACGTCCGTGACGTCACGTTCCGTAATTCGTAATTAGATAACGGTCTACTTTCTTTTACAGAGAGAAGAGCGAAGAAAACGAGAAGAGAGAAGACCTTTGCAGCAGTGATTGAGAACGATATAAAATGATTTTGCATTTGCACGTTAATTAGAGTATTCAGTAACATCAGCCCAGCAGCAGGCTATTCACAAACGCTTCGAATCGATTTTGATTAGACAAGTCGTATGTCCACCTTTTTTTAAACGATAACGAAAGCGAGCGTGATGGACATTGACTTAACTTGTCGAATCCAAGTGGAATCGAAGCGTTTGTGAATAGCTGTGCAGATCTTGCCGACTTCTTATGACAGTATGAGCTTTCAGGGTGTCGAAAACAAATGAAAATGAACGCATTTTCGAAGGAGTTATTGATGGCTTTGGTGGTACTATGCTTGCTTGGCCGCAGTCCAAATGTGTAACAATATATAGGCAAACCCTTGGCTCAAGAGCTACAGATGGAGAAGAATTCTGTGGTGGAAACTTGTATGTGTATGACCAGATGTATGAACGTGGACGAAGTAAAAGAAGTAAGTGAGGATTGGTCTGCAGTTTCTTCCACTAGCGCCATGGGACATAATCGTGAGTTTGTATAGTAACATTGTAAACTACAAGGGTTATCTGTACAACTATACAATAAAATAAAATTGAAGCGTCTGTTTGTAATGTCAACACAGCTTTAAACTGAATGCTTAAGAAAATAAATACGGTACAAGCTTAAAATAATAAAAAAAAACTTTTTTTTTTAAATTTCTCAGTCTTTTTGTTCCGGCTACCGACCGATTTTACAGGAGTTTTACTAGCATTTAGCTGATGTTATAAAGAGTAACATAGGATTAGAATTCCGTGCAAAAAAATTAAAACTTTGAAATTGTTAACAAAATCCTATTCAAATAGGGAAAAATATTTTTATAAAAATTTCAAGCGGATGAAGGTCGCGGGGCTCAGTTAGTAAATCCTAAAAACGATGAACAATAGAGATAGGATTATATGTATCATCAATCATAACATAAACTATCTCAGCAGTACCATCTACGTACGGGCTTATTCAGTTATTATCCATAAAAGGCCTTTTCCAATTTGCTTTCGTCAGAAATGGGCCAATAGCTGTATTTATTAATATCGCCGGGAACAAAGCAGTCTGCTCGAATGGCCCATTGTGTGAGCACATTGTTTTTTATACTCGCCCAGGGGTATACGCCAATTATTTTTGCCCGTTTCTATAGGATTTAGGTTTTTGGATATGTGCTTCGCATTTTCATCAAGTGTGTTATTAGGACTTTATCTGGAATTATTATAACTATCGTTTGTTTGTAAACGTTCATTGCTATATTTAGCCGTTAGCCGTATTTGCAATTTTTCCCTATGACCGTTGTCAAAACTATTATCCTCCTTTTGGGTTCCGCTTCAGTCGGGCAAAAAGAAAATTGCCATCCTCCAAACGAATTGATATCAAAAAGAAGATTATGCATTGTGTAATGATTGTATTTTTACATGGTTTTCATACTTACATTTTTGATAATATTAACCTGAAAATGTAACATTCTGCTGGAGGCTTAGCATACTTTTTACCTTGTCATTCATGTTATTTAAGTTTTTCTGTAGATTTTTTATGACTCTTGAATGTTTGTTTACTTTTTGTTATGTCATGTAATGACGGCCTAGGTTTTTATTATTAATTCACTGCTGGAGCTAGTTATAGATCGTACAGGTAATTAATATCGACCTCGTTATCTTTTCTTTTTGTTATATTCTAGAAATTCATTCTAAATTGTAAAATGTCCTTATGCTAACAAATGTGTCAATCATCTGGAGATGACAGGAGCCGGGACTGTGAAGAGGCAGTCTTCGTCTACAGCTGAAACGAATCACAAGTCTTCATGCGTATAAGAGTGATTAGAGGAAGTAACCCTCCTCTGAGGTTTATAAGTCAACCTCCCTTATTACCGTTCTTCAATCGCCAAACGGTGTTCAAAATCATCAACAGTTGGATAAGTCGATCATAGATGGCGGTATTAGCAGTACTGACATTAGAGAGAGAAAACCAGACGTACAAATTAAACAATTAAAATATAACAGTAAACCAAAGGTTACTAGAATGAGTAAATTATGTATTTTAAGTAGCAATAAAAATAATAAAATGTTAGAAATTGCAGAAGATGTATTTCCTAACTATCGAATCTGCCACTACCTGACTCCCAACTGTGGTGTTAAGTACCTTATCTCTGACTTGGATCTCAAATTAAAGGACTACAATATGAATGATTACTGCTTGATATTTGTAGGGGAAGAAGACTTTCGTCGGACAAAGAACTATGTCGAACTAACTATTAGTATTCGTGAAACGCTGTCAAAATTACAGCACACTAATATCATATTATGTGCGCCTACGTTCAAACTAAATGACTACTCTACAATGTTTAATATGAGAATTGAAACCTTTAACAGTTTAATATACTTAGATGCTTATTCATATAATTATGCCTACTTATTTGATTCTAATTATTATCTTGATTATGATTTTAGTATGTTTGCTAAAAGTAGTAGTTCTGTAAATAATCGCGGTATGGCTAATATATTACATAATATTGGTTTAATGATTAAGGAATTAACACTGCACAATGGCCTAAATTCATGTAATTCCTCTTATAAAGTGACAGATGTTCCTCAGTCAGTACAAAGCAGGGTTACTGATGAAAATGAGCTGTTTTTTCTCTAATAGATATATCAACATATTGCATGAAAATATAGCAGGTTTGATAAATAAAGCAGATGATCTGTTGGTATGTCTAGAGGAGCTATCAAATAAAAATAAAAATGTTGATGTCTTGTGTATTACGGAGCATTTTATAATGGAGGGGTATCAAAATGTATTATTTTTGCCTAACTATAATTTGGCTGCACATTATTGTAGAATTGAACAAAAAAGGGGTGGTGCATGTATCCTTGTTAAAAATGGCCTACAATGGAAAGAACTGCCAAAAGTTGCAAAGTTATCAACTCCAGGCATATTTGAGTGCTGTGGAGTGGAACTGACTTGTTATAAGATAATAATTGTGTGTATATATAGAATTCCTAACTTAAATAATTTAAATTACTGTTTTGCTAGACTTTTATTGCTCTTGCGTGAAATTTCACGTGCAGTTTGTAAAACAATTGTTATCTGCGGAGATTTTAACATTGACGTACTCAAGAAAAATAGTGCAACTAATGACTTTGCATGTATTTTAATGAGTTACAATCTGAAACTAGCTTTCAAACAACCAACTCGCATGGCCAGTTTATCGTGCATAGACAACTTCGCGCATAACTTTGGTACATGTAAGACTGAAGTATTGGAATGGGCATTATCGGATCATACAGCCCAGCTGCTACAGTGTCCAGTACAAAAAAAATGTTCTATTAAGTATTGGTACGCAACTAGAAGGGAATATAATACGGAAAATATACAAAAATTTAAAAACCATCTCATGAATCTTACCTTTTCGGAAATTTATGACACGGATGACCCAAATGCGGCTTATAATTATTTCATTGATATTTTCAAGCTAATGTACGATCTGTGCTTTCCATTGAAAGTGGTTAAAATAAATACTACAAGAAAAACTAAGTGGCTGTCAAAAGGGATCAAATTGTGCAGCAAGAAGAAAAGAAAACTCCTATGGCAGTTTAGATTTAATCGTAGCAATATTAATAAAACCTTACTATACAAGTATTCTAAAATGTACAAAAAAATTATCCACTTAACACAAAAAGCCAAAAACAACTACAATATAAAAACATCTAAAAACAAATCGAAAACTGCGTGGCAAATTATCAATCGTGCAAAGTATAACGTACCTAAATGTAACATAAATAGAATTAAAATGGGTGGCTGCGTCTTATCTCATCCCAAGACTATAGCAGAAGCCTTTAATAATTTTTTTATTGATAAGATACAGCCAAAACTGGGTGTCGACTGCAGACCTAGGGCGTGTACATTAGACTACAATAATAAAACTATGTTTATGGCCCCTAGTATACCAAACGACATTAAAAAGATAATAATGTCCTTGCATAATACAAGCAGTGTGGGATATGACGGTATTGCCACTCATATTCTAAAACATGTTGCGGATGAAATAAGCGGTCACTTGAGTCATGTCATCAATCTCAGCATTAGTGCGGGCGTTTATCCTGATGCTCTAAAAGTTTCCATTGTCAAACCACTATTTAAGAAAAATGATAGGGAGATAATGGAGAACTATCGGCCTATTTCCTTAATTCCCATAATTTCAAAAATATTTGAAAAATACATTTACAAACAATTAAATTCATTTATAGAAAAACATAACATTATATGTGAGGAACAAAAAGGATTTAGAATGGGTAAAACTATTAATATGGCCATTTATGATTTTTTATATAATGTTAGATATAGCGTTGATAAGAGGAAACCGGTCTGCGGCGTATTCTGTGACATGACTCAAGCCTTTGACTATGTGCACTATACTACGCTCTTAAATAAACTTGAAGCATATGGAATTAGAGGAAATGTCAACAATCTAATTAAATCTTACCTACTTAACAGAACTCAAATAACTCATATAAACCAAATAAATACAAAAAGTAAACATGAAATTGTATTTCAGTCCTCAGAACGTATAGTTTCGTTTGGTGTGCCACAGGGGAGTGTTTTAGGGCCGCCTTTATTTGTATTATACATAAATGATCTACCGAAGGGCATCCCTCAACCTCTGACACTATTTGCCGACGATAGCACTATAACGATACCTTGTAAAAGTGTTGATATTTATGAAAGTGACATAAATGCTTCTATAAAATTAATGGTAAAGTGGCTGGATGATAATAACTTAAAAATTAACCTGACAAAAACTAAATTAATGCATTTTACTCAACGGATCAATAGTAAAAGTAATTTAAAAATACACTACGACGACCAGCCTATAGAAGAGGTAGAAACAGCAAAATTTTTAGGGCTCTACATTGATAAAAAACTCAATTGGAAAACCCATATCGAAAACTTATGCAAGAAAATCAGTAAATCTGCCTATGCCCTGCACACATTGTCGTCTATAATAGGTGTGGAGGCATTACTTACAGCCTACTATGGTTTGACAGAATCCCATCTACGCTATGGTGTCATTTTTTGGGGCAATTCAACAGAAAAAGACACAGTATTCAAGGCTCAAAAGAGATGCGTGCGTCCCACGTAACAGGCGAGACAACAGTAAGATATGCTCTCATACTGCGAGAACATCACTAATGCGCAAAAGTGTTTTTTGTATGGCTCCTGCGATATATAATAAATTGCCCAAAAGTTGGAGAGAACTTCCCTTGTCGCGTTTCAGGAACATATTGAGAAACTTTTTAGCTTATAAAGCGTATTATAATGTATTCGATTTTTTGAACGAAAAGGACTTTTCTATTCAGACTTCTAAAAAATAATAATAAATGTAGTGAAAAATAATGATTTAATAATGTTTTTTTTTTTTTTTTCTCTCAATTATATTATTTGACTGCATGATAAAGAATATATACTGACATAATAATATACTTTAGCTGTACTATCTTGACATTTATTTCTCGTTTATTTTGTAAAATTTGTAATTAAATTCAAAATTACTGTATTATTGCTATACCTACAACATTTGTACGCCACTATTGGCAAAACATGGACGCTCACAACATATTGTTACTATCTTGCATGTCTGATTTGACAGTTCATGTATACGCATGTTTTACAAATAAATGATTTCTTTCTTTCTTTCTTTCAAAATTAAACGATGTCGCAATGGCGAAATAACATCGCACATCGCGTACCCGTGGTACAACATCTGTTGCCAGGGCTATACGAGTGACGATCCTCAACCCTGCCTTACGATCTGAATAAAATGACGTCCTCCGGCCCTTCGAGAGGAAGACTGACGAACCCCGCCTTCTCTGCTGCGGTGATGAAGCCTGACGTCCCTCGACCCACTTCTACAGGCAGAGGGATGGAAGACGAAGCCTGACGTCCCTCCGGCCACTACTACAGCCGAAAGGGCCGCCTTTCTCCATTTCATCCTACGTTCATATTCATTTCCGTTTACCAGCTTCTCTGGCCTAGTGAGGGTTTAGCTAGCTCCAGCTCTATTTAGTTAGGCCGTATAAGATAGGTTGTGTCTTGAATATTAAATTCTGTTACTGTTTCCCTTCTTTCATTTTAACCCAGTCCACTAAGTAGGTGAGGGCCTTATTGTGACCTCACAGTTTCCCTCCCCTAGGAAACTGTAGCGTTACAATTGTCAGAACCATGCTTCTTATGTTTTATATTTCGCTCTATTACGCAAAAACAGCTGAACGGTTTTGGATGAAATTTGGCACACAGATAGCTTAATACATAAGCTCAGGCTTTTTTTGCTCATCATGCGGATTAATACATAGGATATTTTTTATCCCAAGTGTCCACGCAGACTAAGTCGCGGGCAGAAACAAGTTTATTTCATAATTCTATTTACTTAACACAGCCTAATAAATACGGAACTAATAAATCTAAATCAATTTTAACTGTTATCTTATCATAAATCTAACAGTTAACACAAATACAAACTGTTTGCCGGTTAATTATGGCCGTGCTTAACTGCATTAGTCACGAATACAATATTTGATAACAAACACTTATTTTTTTTTATTTTTTATATTCCACGCCTTTAACAGTATATAATTTAACTACGGCATAATCAGATTTACTTCATTAGTTTTATTTGCTGTGCTTGTCAGAGGCAACCCTGATATTTCATTAATATTGTTTTATTTTGCTAGTAGAAAAGATTGCTAAATCGTCGTGCATTGACTTTCTTATACTAAAACAATTGTCTTTTACTGGCATATAAGACAAAGAAAGGAAGATCTTTTAAAAAAAAATAGTTTCATGTTTAGAATTCGTGCGCGAATTCTAAACATGAAACTATTTTTTTTTTGCGTTAGCCCGTTGAAGTGTCATGTTGACTAATTTGACCAAGGAAATTACATAACCTAACTGGAATGATTACAAACAAAATCTTGATATCAAAAAACCGTTTGAAAATGAACTTTATTTCAAACACATAGAGTTCGTATTACTTTAACTCAATCAAAGGGAGATGAAAACTTCAGAGCGAGAAAGCGACGAGATATTAAAATAATAATTTATTGCGAATTCTTTATGAATAACTTGCAATTTATGAATGCCAAAATTCATGAAGCTTATATAAAAACTCTTTGGTCATGAAAGAAATTAAAAAAAGAACACTAATAATATGGCAGATATACTTTGGCGTTGAACTCGTATTTTTGCTTTCCTAAGTGCTTTTTATTGTATTTAAGTGAAATCTTCCACTTTCCACTTGTCAGGGGTTTGCTGGATGTGGAATTTCTATTTTCGGGTAAGTCCTTTTAATTTTGTTTACAAATTACGACTAGGGTGACAATGTTCTAGATCTAGACATGATACTTTTAGTTTTTTTTTTTTATTATTTTGTTTTATATTTTTCTTATTGTTATATTTAATGATTTGACATGAATACTTACTTTGCTAAGTATTTTACTTTTATTTTTATTGTTAATGATCACATTTAATGACATTTTGTAGAGTATTTTGTATTAATTTTATTTGATTATTGTGAATGTGAGGACCATGTGTATCTTTTTCCACGATTGTCTGGCAGTTTGAGTACTATAAGCGACCTACCCAAATGTCCTTTCTTTGGTATTGTTCGTCGTGTCGTTGAGCTCCTTGAGTTAAAAGTCGAGCTACACGATAACTGACAAATGCTTGCACTGACTGGACAGGTCCACTCAAATCTGTGTGGTTCTTTCTTCAAGAGACCATCTCAGACACTAATCTGCATAGTCCTCATGTGAGTTAACCAAGATTATGTCTGGACTTTAAAAGAGACTATGACCTCTGAGTTTGTTTCGGCTGTTTCTTCTCAGAGTAGTCAGGTACGAAACACCGGCCCCATCTAGTTTAAAAAAGAGACGTGTAAAAGTGTTTTTAAAAACCTATTTGCAAAATAAACATCATTTATCATTATCATTATAAACAGGGATCATGAAAATATTGTAAAAAATGAAATTCTAACTCCTTTTCTACGTACAAAATACAAAACAATTTGGCGGTAACTGTCGATTCAACCTTTGTTTTTTATTCGACACAAAAGTCTCGAGTCAATTCCAAGAAGTTTAGATGAATAAAGTCCTTGGTCAAATTAAATGCCTACTATTAATTTATTTTAAAGAATCACAGTAATTTTTACTAATATTTGGAAATCATAACATAACATACATAACATAACCTAACATTACGCCTGTAATCTCGGAATTAGTCAGAGATGTACGTAACATTACACTCACATTTCACCAGTTATGGAAATCATGGCAATATATAATCACGTACAATGGTCCACTTTAAGGACTAAGTGCGGAAACCAAACCCTTAACATAGAACATGGCAATATAAATCAGTATTTAAGCATATTATAATAGCTAAGTTCATAGTCGTACGTAGTAATCAAAATAGTACTGTAGTAGTCACTGTTCGGAGATCACGGCTACGCTTGTCGTCGGCAGTAGTTTGATGTAAAATATTAATAATATTGTTAATTGTTTCCATGCAGATTCCCTAACAATGAGAATCTTCAGCAACGGTGGCTTCCAGTTGTCCTTTTAAAGAAGAAGTATTCAACTTATTGCCTGGTTTGCAGCCGCCATCCATCATCAGCATCTTCGTACTTAGATTAAATTCTAAGATAACTGACTCATACAAAAGCCAACAATAATTACATAAACCATACGTTTAATAATGTGTAGTGTGATTAATAAATTTATCAAATACTATTAAGTTGTTTGAATATGCTACATGTTCATGATTCATCTATGTGCATATTGCAGCCCTGTTTGCTTTAAAATCTCTCGACAAATGATGGATGTAACCTAACAGGTAGACCACCGTGAACGAAAATAAGTGCCTCGTATACGCCTTCACATCATAAACCTATCCCATTACAGAGTTTTTTTGAACTTTGGCACCCATGGAAAACTAAAGGTTACCGCCGCTGCATTGCCGGCAGCAGTCATATGAGGTTTTTTGTTAAATTATTAGTATGCCTTAGATGTGCAGTATGCGTGGGTTTCGGCTTCGCCAAGTCTTATAATACCCCGTAACTTTAAATAAACTGCTACCCATGAAAATAGGAGGAGCGGGGTGCTTGTAAGTTATAAAAGAATAACTGTCCCGAATGTAAGTACAAATATTGGATACCGTACTAGAAAGGGATGACATCCACGCTTGTAGTTTTCTCGCTTGGAACGCCTTTGCAGTGCAGGTCATGATTCCAGTTAGTTTATATAATTTCCTTGAATTTGACAGCTTTATAGTGTTGCCATCCTTTTCTCTCTTTGAGTTAGTAAAAGATAGCTTTTATTCTTATTCGGTTTTGTTGGTGCCTGTATGATGGATGATATGGCTAAAAAGGACCTCTACAGAAATAAAGCCTTTTTTAGGACAAGCCCACCACACTATTCCCAAACCACTGCAACTCCTGAAAGCCAGAATCAACAGTGGCGACCACCAGAAAAGCGCCGAGACAATGAAGCTCGACGAAGTCCCAGAGAAACAATTTAACTGATGTCTTGGATCCTGCAACGAAATTAATCAGAAAAGAATAGCGGAGGAGTAGCAAAAACCTCATTTCTACTTCCCTCCATATCAGCAGGAAACAGAACACAACAAGGCCAATAGGTACAAAGGGACGTTTACAACAGGGAAATAACGACTGTAATAGAAGCATGATCAAATCAAATCAAAAATCATTTATTTCTTCAACATAAGTTTTTACAAGAACAGAATTAGTGATTGGAGCCTCCCTTTAAGCAAGTAATATTATTATGATAAAAGCAGATATGCGACATACGACGACCTCAAATGAATTGGTTTAAGGGCAGGAGAATGATAAAATGGCGGTCTACCCAATTTTGGACAATTTATTTTAGTCCAGTTAAAGCACCAGACATATTAGATTAAATGGGTCAAAGGAAGCGTATAATTATTTAAAGACACGCATGGTATGCTGTATGTAGTAGAAATGTTTATGTTTAATGCAATAAACAAACGTAACAGGTGTGCCGTATTCACGCGACGTTCATAGCTTCTAATTCTTCTTTTATTTGTCAGTTTTTGTGTTTGTGTGTAAACAGAGGATGATAGTAACATTTTGTAATTGTACTGTAAATCTTTCAGGCGATTTCCATGATTTTATGTGAAAATCTGTTGGTGTGCGGTTTTCTGTGGACCACGAGAAATTTACTGGCACTCTTGTACATTTTTTTTTAGCCTTGACTGTTCTACTCCTGTGCAAAGCCATTCAAGGAGTCCCGCCATCTTCTCTTCGGTGTGCCGCGACCCCGTCTAGGTCTAGATAGCGTCTCCAGCTTCGCGATAAATGACATGGCCTGTCCAGTCCCAGATTAGTTTGGCAGCTTTATAAATAACTATTAACTTTGTTTAATTATTTTTAAAAACCAGAAAGTGAATATAAAAAAGTCTAACTACAAAATATGCTCACAAACTTTTGACTGCATTCAAATTTATACGAAATCAGCGTGCCAGATAGGATTTTCCATAGGCAAAAAAGACAAAAAGCTTATTACTTTTTTTGGAGATGATTTCTCAAAAAGCCTTCCGAGTTGCTCGTCTTTATTGCATAAAGATTTTTTTTGCACGCAATGTCTTGCTTTCGAGACCAACGATTAGGCAGTGTGTTGCCGGTGAGCGAATGAATGAACGAATTTCTGATTTTAATGAAGTAGTAGTAATGTAGAATCAGTGAATTTGACTGCAATGAGGGCTATCGTTTTTGAGCTCACCAGATAGCGCCACTGTCGCGTAAGGCCATGTCAATAATTCAAATTTTATACTTTACAGTACCAATAAGTTCATAAAAAAATATAATATTATTATAATATGTTGAATAACAACATAGTGTAAACTTCAGATACATTTATTTACAATATTCTCTCTAAAATTAGCAAGCATGAAACATTTAAAAATAATTTTACCTCCGAGTACTAACAAATAAGATCCTTAGTTGCTACATAAAATCTTCGAGTCTTAATTGATCAGCAATAGCTCAATCTAGACCACAATCGAATCGTGAATATTAGTATAAATACGTGATAAAAAAGCACGCAACGCGTGAACTTTCTATGACATCTGACATTTCCGTAACCTCGCGCTACACTAGCGCCTCTAGCGGTAAATTCACGCGAGATAGCCTCCATTACAGCCGGTAAACAAAGGCAGAACATAAATTGTTCCGTACTATTCTCACTTTGAACACATAATTATGAGTCAAATGATATGACGTAGGTAAATACGAGGATTCTCAGTTATCTCCCCAACCTCATGAAGAAACAAACTTTACTCATCGTAATGCTAATCTCGATCGGGCAACTTGAACTGAAATACGGGACATAAACGGTAATATTTAACTGAAAATGATGAACGCCGCAGGCTAAGTTGACTAACTCCAAACTTTCATCTTTAAGACGTCCTTGGACCAATCTTATGGCGGCATAATAAGGTCGTAAAAGAAATATAAAGATGCATATATTTTTAAGTAGTTTGGTTCTTTATATTTTATGAGGCATTAACATTTTTAGAAATTACCTACAATCTTTAGGGCCATGACTGTTTTTGGAACTGGTTCCAATGGAGTTTCTTGACGATTCATCTCAATGGAGTTGAAGTTTCGCAAGTGCCAGATAAGTGATATAAAATATTTTGATTTGATTTTAAGATAAATTTAAAGAGATCGATATATGACTCTGCCGTCACTCTACATCTTAGAATATATTTTATATGTCCGCAAAAATCGAGGGCTTTTCAAAATTAGAAGCGAATTCCATAATATAAATACACGCAGTAAACACGAAATTGTAATACCTAAATTTTGATTAACTAAAACTAGCAAGTCTTGAGATGATTTGAAAAGAGTAACCATGGAGTTTAATGCCGATTCTTCTCCATAAGAAATGACCAACCCGAACCGTACACCTTTTTGTCGACGTTTTTTAAGGCACATGTGAAATGAAAATAATTTGATTGATTGGAATGACTAGATTTTCTCGGAAAAATTCAGCAGAATATAGCGAAACCCTTATACTCGTAAATATATAGCTGGTGTCAAAAATATATAAAAAACAACATCTAATAAGCAGTCTAGCCAACTCTTGCGAGACTGTTCGAAAGAGATACCGCGGCCCTGGAACACAAAGGGCAGAGGAAGGAACACGGATGGGTTTTAGTCAGTAAAAGTCTGACACTCCCTCCTGTTCAGCCCAGAGCGGGAGGAGTTATTTGATGATTTGCCATCCGAAAAAAATAAAAGCCTGAACTAGCGTCTTTATTGTGGCACCCTTATACGATTACAAAACAAGTATTTTTCATTGTCCCTCTTGTCAAGAGCTTACATCCTACGCACACACACCCACAGTTAGTCACAGTCCAAACAA
Organism: Eugnorisma glareosa; assembly: GCA_947578425.1. NCBI lineage: Eukaryota > Metazoa > Arthropoda > Insecta > Lepidoptera > Noctuidae > Eugnorisma > Eugnorisma glareosa. The sequence goes on from OX387959.1 coordinate 19,760,568, forward strand.
GGAGCGTCTGATTCGCGAGCTCTCGACTACAAAGGTGGTTCTCTCGATAGCCGAGAGGCGAGGGTCCGGAGAGCCCTCCTACCACTTAGACAGGGGCTCACAAGTACTCCCAACTCCTGCTCGTTTGTTTTCTTTTTAACACGCAAGCTAGTTTTGGGTGTGTGTATGTATGATTGGCACTGGCATAAACAGGCACACACTTTAAAATAAGTAGTGAAAAAAAAAATGAAACACGAAAATACACAGGGGGCCTAAAATGGCTCCTACAGCAGAAGTTAAAAATTTAAAACTCTTAAAATGGACTTTGTGGTCATAACCATAAATACCATTTTAAGAATTTTAAATTTTTAACGTGATTCATATTATGATTATGATAAAATAAAGCTTCCATTTTAGGCCCCCAGATCATTTTGATGAGCAGAAGGAACTTTTGGTTACCTACGAAAAGTTACTTGGCAAGGTATTTAACTAATTCTGGGTCTCTTCTTCTAATTGAGCAGACAGATGTGTTACTGGGGAGAAAGTTCTACCTCCTCGATTCACCAGCTAAAACACTACAGTTGTCGTTTGGAAGGAAGTTCAAAAAGCCTAATTTGACTTAACTACTTTTAATTTTGAAAGAGAAATTGATTGGTAATTGTTCTGAATTTTCAGGCAATATGCATATTGTTTTTAAAATGCGGATAAGTGCGAGTTTGACTCGTGTGGAGAGGGTTCCGTACGTTAATTGTTTTAAATGTGACCCGAATTTGTTTATGGTAACTAGACGGTATGGTACTATGGTGGTAGATTGCAGGCAAATCTATTTCTTTGCCTGTAGGCAAAGAACTATTTTTTGTATTTTTTTCAAAATTTTCGGCTCTGTAGTTTCGGAGTTAAGGGGCCGATAGTCAATTTTCGCTTCAAAACTATTTATTTTAAAATTATATATGTATATATATATATATTTGAGATGCTAACAATGAGCCCATTCATTTGATATATTATGTAACACACATCAGCAGTTTTACTGAAAAGCTACAAATCATAATGTTTGATGAACACTAAGCTCAAACGTTCAAATAGCTCAGTATAAACAATACCCACTCGGCTTGTTTACGCGTTTGTAAATAAAAATGATTCATTATACTACGGTCTACAACTTCACTTTGCACGACAAATAAACATTGAGTTTACAGGACTCGTAGATTTGATTTAATGTAAGTAGGTTGTTGAAATTAAATTGTTTAGGGAAATCTTCCAGTTCAAACAATCTTGCATTCATTGTTTTGAAAAGGACGCGTTACAATGGCAAGGTTGGTAGAAAAATGCCGCCTATTTTGTTTGGCCGACAGACATACTTTTATATTTTTTGTAGTTTATTTATTTCTTATGGTTTCCTTTAATCAATCAATACTTTTCCTTTACTCTTCAATCTCAAAAAAAAAACATTTCAAAATATTTAAAAAAATACCTAACCCACCGGCATCGGCAACAGGATCCAAGCTACCGGCAGTCAGGGCTCCAGAGAGAGGAACCTCCTAACAATACGAACCGTGTCCAGGATTGGCTTGATTCAGAAAGCAGTATTGCTTTGCTTTGCCTAACCAGAGCCTCCTCAGGTATTGATCGAGGTCTTGGCAATTAAGCCATGGTCTGATACGACTATCGTCACAATGATCGCTGAGTCCACAACCCACATGTCGACAACCTCGCGAGCCAAATCAAGATACTTGATTTGCTTATCTTTCTCGGCCTTCACGATGTTCCCATCATGCGGGACCGTTTTGTCAACAATCATTGCGCGCCGCTCTGATCGATCGACCACCATTATATCAGGCTTATTGGCTACAATGGTCCTGTCAGTGATGATGGATTGATGGTTGTTGTTAGTATAATTACAATTCAAGTCTTGGCTTTCGTGCGTTTTTTCTCGGGCGACCACGAAAACCGTTTCAAAAACTATCAAGAATCCATCGACAAGAAATCGCAAACAACAACATTATCGGCTTAGAACCAAACTTGCTTTTAAGACTCCATGGGGGGCCTATTTTTCCCACACTATGTTAGAGCACTACAAATAAACGATATTCAATATTTCCAGAGAAGATTAGAAATACTTTCAGCAGGCCCATCAAAAACCAGAATCCGAGATTCTGAATTTTTGAATTCAGAATTCAATGCTTAAACATTATTCGAATCAAAAATTAGATGGCTTCCCATAACTTCTATCACCATAAGCGAACACAAACGTATAGAAACATCACCCCTTGTTCACAAAGAACACCTTTGTAATTATACGTGAAGGCAAAAGGATTAAATTAAATTTTATGTAAAGGCAGATAACGGTATAGTCTGAGGCTCTGAGCATACAGGGTAGTAAACCTGTCGAGTTGGCCACGAACTACACGCTCAAACGACAAACCTTAGCAAGTAGTCAAGCAGCACGACGAGTCACCGCGCCGCTACTTGAAGAGCAACGAGCATGGTGACTACTTCGAAATACAAGGCGCGTCGTGTCCCGAGTCCCGTCACAACTCGTGTCGCAAGTCGCGTTGCTAGTCGTGTCGCAAGCCACATTGCGAGGGGCGTCGCTAGGTACGTCACTAGTCGCGTTGCGAGTCACGTCACATTTCGTGTCGCAAGTCTCGTCAGGAGTCGTACCACAAGACCTGTCGCAAGTCGTGTTACAGGACGTGTCGCAAGTCACGTCACAATTCGTGTCGCAAGTCGCGTTGCTAGTCGTGTCGTAAGTCGCGTTGCAAGTCGCGTCGCAAGTCGTGTCGCAAGTCGTATCGCAAGTCGTGTCGCAAGTTACATCGCCTGAGGTATTGTGCGGAGCGTAGAGGCAGCGGATAACAATATAGTCTGTGCATCGAGGGCTAAGCCGGAGGCTGTTATTTCAATAAAGCTTTTGTGCATTCGAAGTAACAAAGAGGTAGGAGGATGCTTCCGTGAATACTTTAAGCGTACTTTTAGCGGATAAAATGAGGTAAAGGGTTGCATTATTGATAGCAAATGGTTGCCGAAAACATTTAAAATTTTCTGTTGTGTTTTGTCGATTGAAGTTACTGTTTTCGTCAAGTGCTACGTAGGTTAAATCCTATTCTACGCCAAACGAAGTCAGTGGCTTTAACGTTAATAATTTATGCTACCACGAATTTACTCCTGTCACTCAGGAGTAGTTAAAATATACATCTTTATTTAATGATTATTTAATTCAGCTTCCTTTCTCACAAAAGTGGCCCGTAACAATGAAAGCAGATGTTGCAACCAGAAAACTAAACAAAGTTACTTCGACAAGACTGTTTTTAAAGAAACAGGCGCTTTAACTTAACAATTTGTTCAGCCTTTCATAATTGTTTCCCAGAATCGGATGTTGCTCTAGCAAACGTTCCATTTCAAAGGTTTTTCATAATTGCCATCAGGGCTATTGCGTATCTCTGTTGACAGTTCATAGTGATCATCACTTAGCGAGTTTTGATATGACAGTTCTGCATAGGTAGCGTCAGTTGAAATTAACAAGAACGGTCATTGTAAATCAAATCGCCAAGTGATGATCACTATGACCTGTCAACAGAGATACGCAATAGCCCTGCTGGTATTCAAACAACTCAAGATTTAAACAGTATTGAAGATTGAAGAGAAAATTGGATGCTTGAATTTATATTTCAAATATTGTAAAGACCGTTGCTTCTAAGAAGATATACTTATGATTTGAAATGTAATTTAAGAAACTTTGAGATTCATGCCCGTTCTCCTTCACAAGAATCTGGGACAACTTTGTTACTAACTGTCCGTCTCCATGATATAAAAGTTTAAGTAAATTATGTCATTGAAATAAATACTCTGTCTTTGACTTTCAAATTGTGTTTACCTTCTTATCTTATAAAAATAAGGCCTGTTACTTTTTAAAGCTTTCCGTCGTTAAAAATACGTTTAAATTTTTACGAGTGAAACCTCTTGTCAAACCTGACATCCCCAAATTACGTGGAATTATGTAACCCTCTGCGTGATTAAATATGCCGCGACGTAACGAGGCTTAGGTGTGTGGTGTAATTAATAAATGGAAAGAATTTCAATTGTGGCTGGCTTTACGGCATAATAGGTTACATCATTACATGAGTTAGACGTTTCTGCTAGAAAGACGGCATTTTAGGTGGATTAAAGGTTTTGATGATGTTGTTTCAGTGAACAAAGGCGCGAAAGAGAAACGATTTTTAATTTAAGGTGCTATTTTTGTTAAGCTTTGGGCCCGTAAGTATATGTTGCAAGACCGAAAGAACCCTGAGACAGCTAGATGGAGCCGCAGCTGACAATGAAATACATGACAGGACGCTTTTGATGGCTCTCTCATAAATTAGAGAGCAGAAGCCCCAAATTGAAACAGAAGTGGCTAACTAATAAGAAGTGACATGTACTCAACCTTTTCAATGTTGCAACAAAATAAGCGAAAGATGAAAATGAACATTGCCATAGAACCAAAGAAAATAATGCATTGCAAATTGCAATGCAAAGCCTCCAATGGATCAGAGGACTCACAAAAGCTCAGTCATAAATAAAACATTCCAATTTCAAATAGAACCCGAATAAAAAAAAACAAAAATGCACGAACACAAATCCCCAATTCAAATCCGCGAAGAAAATAACACGTGTAACAACGGATGAATCTAAAAATATGACGTTGTTTACGATACGATACAGGGCGTAATGAGGAGCAATTTGATAGCTCAGGATCATTTTATCGCCAGTGTAATCGAGTTTAATGAGCCAATCATTGTGCAAGCATGTTGCTACTATAAATATACTGCCCCTATAGGGTGCGGTATGTGAGAGAAAAGTGCGATTTATGTAGGTAAGGTAAAACTGGGCTTATGGGCTGAAGTTTTGCGTTTACGAGTTTTTGATATAGGGTTTATATTTTGTGATCTCATACATCAATTTGGTTAGATTTTTTTTTAGATCTTTAATAGGCCTGGCTGCAACTCGCCTGATGTGAAGCGATGACGTGGCCTTGGGTGAAGCACGCTTGCCTAGAAGAAACCGAATCCCTCGAAATTTGACGAGATCCAGATTATAATGATCGGGAAACAGAGAAGCCGGCAGTGAAACCCATAGACTAACTAGCACAATAAATGTGAAAGCAGCGCTTTGTTCTGGTTTGTGGAACTTCGACCATATAACGACGACGCTTCGCCGTTTCTGTGCTCGTTCGATGATAGAATGGGCATAGGGAAATTAGATTGTGTATTTCCAAAGGACACTCCGAAATGTAACCGATGAAAACAATAGGCGGACAACTTTGCGGCGATCTTCAGGCTGTGAAGCTTGGCTTTGACGAGGGGATATGTTTGGATTGAGGTAGCAATTTGAGCATTAAGACATCATGGCTGCCATCGCTAGTGGCGGCATTGCCAACACTTTCCATGAAAAGGAAGCGTCACTGTTTACTCGCATTACGACACAAATGACGTATAAAAAATGGCGGCGTTTCGTCACAGCAGTTGTACGCTCTTTCGGCGCCAAGTTTTTTATTAGCACTGGGCTCATATTTTTGTTCAACATAATTCAATTTTCTTCTGCAATTTCGTCATCACGTTTGTAGATCAATCACCACACTCTGAACAATGGAATATGTTTAGAAATTTAAAAGCTTAGTTAGATGAAATAGACATTAAATTAAATTAAAATAAAATATTAATTTAATTAAAATTAAATAGACTTAGAATCATGATAGATCCAAAGAGCACTTGCATCCACTTCTCTTAGAACACACATTGCATTCAAAGGTATTATTTCTTTGTATGCATTATCCACATTGAACTAACACGTTTCATCACTCTGTCACTGTCTCAAACGGTATCCGAGGATCGGGCAGTAAAATGGTCACGTTCACCAAACGACAGCAGATTCGTCACGGTGTCATTTTGTTTATGTATCGTCTGCTGGGACAACTGTGCACGAATGATTCAGGAAAGACTGCTGAAATTAACACTTGATTTGGAGAAATTTTCCTTCCACATTTTGCCAGTAACGTTTAATCATAATTTCAGCCGAAAAGCGCCCCACTGCTGGACAAACGATAGTCGAGTTTAAGTCAAATGTAATAAGGGCCAGCCTATTGAAATTAACCAGGTACAATTCCACTCGTCGACTGCCACTGTTTTTTTGTGATAAACCCTAAAGTCTTCGCCAAAACTACGCTCAGTCTCAATAAGCTGTTCTTTTTTTAAACGAGTTTGTGCAGAAACAGGAACTTGCAAACACAACAAAGTTTTCTTCCTCATTGACGCTAAAAAAACCTCAATTGCAACCAGCCAGCGTTGTAAAAAAAAAAGATAATAGTACACTATGGTCGGCCAGTGCAAAGAAGTGGACTTCGCAAATATTTACTGCCGTACCTAAACAAATGCGAGTCCTTTCATTGTAAAGAATAAAAACAGTCTGTGAAACATTTGTCATTTTTCTTCTACTTTGATAAAGCGGTAAAATGAAAGCATAAAATGTAGGAAAGTGGTACAGTTTATCACACTTCCTTCTGCTCGTGAAAGTTGGTTTAAAAGGGCTATTACTTTAGTACAAGGGCTAGAAATTGTACGTCATAAAATAAAGCCCAAACTCAATATTATACTAAATGGAATTGAACCTACGGGTTTATTACATAACACACTTACAATGGATAGGCTTTGAATTTTGATATTTCAACAACATTCATTGCCTGGTTTACGTTGTCAAAAATACGTTTTTTTTTAATATATTATGAAAGCAATGTATTTCGAATTTCAAAATCCCTTAAATTACGATGAAAAGTGTAGCAATTTGGGTGCTTTTTTATTATATTGGAATGAAAATTTTCTTTGCATTTTTCTAAATACAACTAACTACATGATGAGAATGAATTTCTTCATTCAAAATCTCTGCACTTCCTGGATAATCTATACTAATATTATAAAAAGGTATATTTGTTTGTAAGTTTGTTATTTACAATGTGCCCGTGGGATAATTTCCGACTAAAACGCGAGCGAAGCCGCGGGCAACAACTAGTCTTTGATAAAATCATCTTTCCTTCAAAGTAAAATTGTTTGCTTCTTCCTTCTTCTTTTTTCTCAACGTCGAATATTGTTTGTTTTCTTTAATATTCCTTAATAAAATGCTCTCCCCGCTCTCCATAATGAATTTATCGCAAGTAATTTGAGGCGAAGCCGTTCGGAGTCGGGGCCCTGGACTTGTGCAAATTATAGCGTAATGTTGTTGTGGAAAATGAAGCTTTGTGTAATAAACTCAAACTATATAGTTTATGGTAAGGGTGAACTAAGTTTAAATGGGGTATTTGTTACATTGCGGTTTTAATTATAACTTTTTCAAACGAACGCTTAGTAGTTTTGTAACTACTGGATAAATAAGACTTGGATTATTTAATCTCTTTATGTAAACGTCTCTTTCATCTCGTGCCGTAATGTTGTTTGTAGCTTTCCTTACACAATTTCCCAGAAATCGTAATATTATATTTCAAACACAAATTCATACCCAAGTAATATAATTATGGCGCGTTCTACGAAATACCTTAATCAACAATATGTTCAGTGTTTTGGTTATTACAAATCTGGGAATCCAGTTTTCATTCTAAACAGGCTGAACATACACATGTCATATGTTATTTCAAAGATTAAGATGTATATTCAACTACATTATTAACAAACTTTAAACAAATCAAAATATGTAGATGTTTAGAAGCAGAAAGGAATTAAATTGCGCCAAAAAATCGGTCCGCATCGCTGTCAACGGGCATGGTGCCCGAAAGCTGGCACCATTGATGCCACGTTGGATGGCAATGCTGATTCTTTGGGCCAAAATATAGGCCAGCCCTCTGGTCACGGGAAGAGTCGACCTACGATTGGCGATGTCCCGAAAGATTAGGTGGAAACTGTTATATTGCGGCTACAGTTTAGTTAATCCTTCGTCGTCGTTCGAACACAAATTATATCCAATGAATGTATGCTGCAAATTAAATTAAATGAACTACCAAACCTCCACAGACGTGACGGGTATCGATAACTAACCTAGGCCTATCAAAAGACGATCTGTAATCGGTAGAAATTGCTCCACATCCCTCTCAAATCTCACCTCCCATCATGTGGAATATCTTACTGTCAATTTTCCAACGTGAAAGAACTGTGAACTGAAAACTGTGGTTAGAGACAGCTGGTTTTATGTCAGTACAAAGCAAATCCTTATTGCCAAGTCCTCGCACGATTTGACACAGAAATTAAATGGGTCAGTGACGTCAGTTTATCATAGACTCAACTGCAGTATACTCTCAAAGACATCTCGTATTACTACCACGCTGAGCTCTGCATATCAAGTACATAGGGTACTTCCTACATTAATAACAAGTATATAAACATTATGTAATTATAAATGAGGTGAAGTTAGTGCCAAGTTACAATTTAATGGCGTTAAAGCACCACTAAGTACTTCAGTTGAGCTACTTTAGTAATAAACCTTTCTCGGGTAGAAACTACTTATGTCATAAACATGACGGGCTTAAAGTTGCGCTGGCTATATAGAATCATACACTAAGTTAATAGCAATAGAACTCGGATTGAAGCGTTCAAAAGAGAGGCGGTTTAATATCTCATAATATTGGATCGAAGTAAGCTTGACTATCAAAAAAGGTCGTTAAGTGAGACGATAGCATTATCAGTCTACAAGGTTCCCACCGCTGAGACGCAGACCCCATCTCTGTGAGCGGGAGTGGGCCATAATCCACCAGGTGGGCCCTGTGCGATTTGGTTCATGTCACATGTCATCGAATTTTCGGTTTTAGGACATGCTGATTTCCCCACGATGTTTTTCTTCATCATTTTGAGAGCATTAGTTGAAATTAATTACAAATTATAACTTGTCTGCATACAATGTAAGTCAGGATGTAACCACTGGCCGTATTTTCTATTTTGTGGAGCCACCATTACAGGAGCAAGGATTGCGTTCAAGAGAGGACGTTGCGGGGACCACAGTAGGTGTTTGATATTGTTAATTATATCAACCTTCTATTGTATACCCTGGAAAATAGCGGCGTCCACAACCGACAAACTGTTTACTATATGTCTGTATGTCCGTCTGCGTTGCTTCAGTTTGAGAGTAGCCAGGAATATCCGCTGTTTACACGACGCGGCTTTTAAATCCGATACTAAACCGATTGATGAAATGATGTATTGAGGTACGAAGGAAACCAGGAAAACCTATTGTTTATTTGTGTGTCGAAATAAATTCAGCTTTCTAGAGAACTATGTCTTTGTTACACGTAAAGGTTTTTGCTAAAGGAAAGGAAAACCGTCTTTGAAGTTTTCGGTTTTCGTTGTTTAGTTTTTGGACATTTAATCCAGATCAATCGGTCTTTTGGGTAGGTATACAGATGTCAATAAAACCCGGGTATCTCAAAGAACTTTGTATCATAGAGACCGACGTCACTTTAATCAGGGTAAACATTAAGTAACGACGTAGTTGACATTTCTGCGAGGAATTATTGTTTAAAAAGATAAAAGGAACTTGGGATAAGTAACTCATATACTTATATATCTCATGAAAACCTTCAGAGAATGAGCACAATCTTAGGCTGTACCAAAATAGTGTCATCCATTTAACACCAGCTCACGTCTTTGTAGCAGTGTAATCCAAAAATATTGAAAGAAATAAAAATCTTTAGTAACACTCGCACTCGCCGATGTTGATGAAAAATCTGCGAGGTTAAAATGGGACTGGGCAGGCCACGCTTCTAGGACGAATCAGGATTTATAGGCGTGAGTGGGTGCCTCAAGACGGTCGTCGTAACCGAGGTACACCCAAAAAATGCTGGTGAGACCATTTGGACTCATTCTGGTTGGAGAAGGCAAATCATAAGGAAGATTGGAAAGGTATGGGGGTAGCCTTTGACCTGTAGTGTGAGAGAATAGGCTAACATAAAAAACACATGTTTAAGGAAGAATTCATTAATCTGCTGAGCGGTTTTTATAATTTTTTATAATTGTCTACATTTCAATTGCTTAAAAATGACAAGTGGAAGAGCGGAGTCTCCTAATACAAACAATTCCTTGCTTAAAAGGTGATCTCCAATAACATGTATCGAAATGCCTATTGTAATTGAAATAAATGTTTTTTTTTTTTTATTCAGTAACATGACGTCATACCATCACGCCTGTAATCCCCAAAGGGTTAGGCAGTGGTGTACCTAATAGTATTACACCCACATGTCGCCAGTTATGATTAAGTCCATGTAATAGGGGGCGACCTTATTGCCAACCGGACACAAATATAGACTCCGTGACTGCTACTGAGAAATTCCTGATAGAAAAATCAAAATCAAAGCATTTATTTCAAGTAGGCCAGTTACAGGCACTTTTGAACTGTCGAAACAAAGAAAACAATGAAATGTAGCAGTATATGTACAGTCCCAGTCACAAGGCATAAAAACTGTAAAAGTACTGTAGTTGCCCATTCCCTAGCGTAGATCTCTATGGAGAAGAACGGACAAGAAACTCCATGGACACTCTTTTAAATCAGCATATTGTTACAAAACCTTGGCTACATCATTCATATTGAGATGGTACATTATGTGAGAACGATGTAGCAAGATGTACACGTTAAAAGTGTCCATAGTAAAAACAAAAAAGACAATTAAAAAAATAATTAATTCAAATAAGCCGTGGCAACTAAGAGATGACCAGTCACAACTGACAGCGCCCGTTCACGAACATGACGCATGGATCAGCACCATTCAACTCAACCATTTTGAAGGGAACTAAATTATCCGATACACGCGCCACCATCAGCGAGACATTTGAATGAGCATGAAAACCCAATAACACTTTTCCCGACGCTGGAATCGAACCCAGGGCATCATGCACAGCAGTCGCGCTTGCGACCACTAGACCATGGAGGCAGTCTAGTTTTTTTTTATGAACTAAAGTGGACTAAATCATGAAGAGACATTATGACGCCCACCGTCCTGATTCACAAAAAAGATTATTTACAATCAATGGGAATATCTTCTGAGAAATACATTATGTAGCTCCTTTCTGAAAATATGTATTTGATCTTTCATTACGTAAGACGTGAACGGAGCGTCATATCGAATGTTACATTACAGTCTCCTGAAGCGGATGAGATAAATAGTTGAGGTATCTCCCCAGGCAATGTGTTGAAGTTGATAGATTACCGAACTAAAGTCATGTGAAATAATATGTAGTTTATTGAACTATGAGAGAACATATACCAGGTCAAACCGAAGACAGCCGTATTGCAAGGTTTTTTACATCTATACAAGTTGTCCATTGTAGGTCTAATGCTCGCAAGTGCTATCACGATGTCCTGAGTTCGGTCCCCGAGTCTAACAAACTGTTTTTGGTTTTTTCTATATATCTGGCAGTTTTCAGTAGCATCTGGATTTTTGCCCGGTTGATGCTAAGAGGCTCATTTCCTATCACATGGGACTTAAATATAACTGTCGAAATGTGGGTGTAACTCTGCCTAAGCTTTCAACGATTGCATGCGTGGTGGTACGTGAATATAAACCCACATAGTGAAAAGTTCATTACATTCTACGTGTGAAAAATACTTACCACGTCGCGTGAATGGTCCCTTATGCTAATATTCTCAATTCCATTCATTCTTATCGGCAGGAAAGAATTCGCCAATATCCCGTCGTCGGTTCGCTCCATGTCAAGAGTTCAAGACATCGATTGACTATGCAGCAGGTAACTAGGTACCTACCTATGAACGAGGTATATATTTACCAAAAGCATAAATACACATGTCTTGTAGGAAATCATTCAGTAACTTAACTTGTGTTTTTGTAGTTTTCAGTTTTTAAAGCTTTTCCGTTCTAAGTAATAATTTCAATTTATTTTCGTTCGAAACAGCTCCGCAGCTGCATTCAGCTGCATCCGGTCAGACTGGAAGCCGACCCCAACATAGCCCTATGCAGATGCCTCGGACTCCCAACCAGCCTAGTTTGAAACTATTATGTCAGACATTGATGTCTAGGCAAGTATAGCTATATAGTTAGTCATATCAAATTCATGACGTGTGAGTGTACTATTAGGTACACCTCTGCCTAACCATTCCTGGATTACAGGCGTCATATTATGTTATATTATATCAAATACAAATTCAGTTAAAAACGATCGACAACAAATATAGTATGAAAGTCTGAACTTGGTCCTAAAATAAATGTTTAAATAAATAAGTAGCGAAGATCAATATGTATGTATACTCCAATAGCACTCGTTTATACAAACTCTATTGACAACACACAAAAGCTATCGAATTCTTAAAGATTCTTGTCTTGCTCCGAATTTATCCATAAAGTCGAAGTTCCCTTAACTTTGTTTGAGATCACTGTAGTGAACTCGTAAAAACTTTATCAGTATCTTATGGTTGATCGAAGCGTGGGGGATTTTAATAATTGTGTTTATAGGCCGATAAATAATAGTTATAGCTCGAGGGTGGTCCCTCAAGATGATAATCGACGATCGTCAAAGAATGGAAAGATCAATAAAATGAATAGCGCCTTTGAAGACGTATCAACCAATCGTGTGATAATATTTTCTCCAAATAACATTCCCCAACTAAATCACAGTTAACTTATCAACAAATCAGTAACAATTTGCCAAATATTGAGATAGAAATAAACAAATACATTTTCACAAAGTTTTCTTACTCCAACTCATTATAATTGCCCTTCAAAAGTAATTCGCCGACATCTGGAATGCACAGACACGGCCTCCTCACAAATTTATAACATTAGATGCCCAACCTACCCCACTTCACTATTCATTGCTCCATTTGTACCAGCAACCGATTAAAACGCCTTTACAAAATCATCAATGGACGTTGAAATTACGCATTTCGGCGGCCGAAAGTTCCCCTTGAGTTTGAAGGGGTGATATCGACCGGGAATGCCACCCCCTACCCTTAGGGGAACAAACTAACTTATATAAATGTCCCTCCGTAGACTAAGGCAGAAGATTTTTACTATGTGTTTATTTTTGCTACAAAATGTTTCGGAGTTTTTCGGTTAGATTTGTTTATTGGGACTTTAATTTTATACGTAACTTTTAGTATAAACAAAAACTAGTTCGAGATTAACGTATTGGCAAAACTTAGGCCACGTCAAACAAAGTCAAATCTAAATATTTCAATAATCTTTCTGGCTTTGATTGATTGTTGTAATATTTTTAGTGTATGTAGCCATCCATCATGAAATCTTTTTTCTACCGGATATTGACAGACTGCATCGTTCGCCGTTTGCTTTTTAAATGTCACAGCATTTACCGCATTTTTAGAGAACAGCTTAGAAAGGTTACCGCATAATATCTAAAAGTTGAATAATATCTAGGAAGGGTAAGGATGTTTTCGACCAAACGGCTCGCATCGCATCGGATCGGAAAGGATACAAAGCGGAGACAGCCGATCGCGTCCAGCGGGATGTCGACGCGTACGATTGGCTCCGTACCATCGCTGCGAACGTATCCGTTTCTGTGCCTAGTCAAATGGTTTGATTGCTACCGTGTTGACGACCGATCGGATACGACGACAGACGAACGGAGCCAATCGCGCGTCGCAGTATACTTTCGCCTACGATCGTGTGTCGCGGAAGACGCCTGCGGGCAAGCTGTTGTGCGCAGCTTAGTAATGTAGACTTTAAATACTGTATACACGATATAATATCGTTTAAATATCATGTAAAATCCGTTGCGATACGATGCGATGCCCGTTTGGTGGAAATCTTTCTTAGTCTAGGGTCTTCTACATCCATAGGTTAGCTATATGTCTACAGGTAATTTTGAGAACAATCTGAATCTATACTAATATTATAAAGCTGAAGAGTTTGTTTGTTTGTTTGTTTGTTTGAACGCGGTAATCTCAGGAACTTCTGGTTCGAATTGAAAAATTCTTTTTGTGTTGGTTAGCCTATTTATCGAGGAAGGCTATAGGCTATATATCATTACGCTACAACCAATAGGAGCGGAGCATCAATGACAAATGTTGCAAAAACGGGGAAAAATTATTCTGTTTGATAGCTTCCGTTGCGTGCGCTGCGTAAACGGTTAAAGTTGCACAAATATAATGTAGCAGGGAATTATTCCTCTTAAAAAGGTCTCAAAAAAAGTCCGCGACGGCACATGCCTATCTTTTAAGGTTGACTCACAATAACCATTTTTATGATTTTAAAATTTGGTCAAAATTAATGTTTTATTTGCGAAGGTGTTTTTACCGACATAGTATTAATCCTTATAAAAATAAATATGTTAGTCATCTTTAACATTTAATTGTGACCAAAATTGCCCTTTACACTATTCAATTTAGATGAATATCTTAGGAGATATCACAGTTTTAAAATAACTCCGCATCAAAATAATGACCCGCGCGCGCTGCGAGGCGGGGTGTTCATGTTGTTGGGAAAACCAATGTGATTAGATTCAATGCACAAATATTGTGGGGAACTTAGAGAAGGTTTTAGTTTTTGTTTCATGCTGTAATCAGTGCTCTCTATCAAAAGATTTATAAATTTAAAGTGTTCAAGAAGAACTTACCATCATTGTGTAAGATACATGCAACGACATCTATTGCACCAAAATGGTACTAATTAATAAAAATGTGCTCACAAGATAACTTTTAAATCGGGTCTGAGAGCAAAAAGTACTCTAGATTAGTCTACATGACGCTATAACCCTGTAGAGTGTGTGTTCGATCGCTTTACATGCATTATATTTTAACGGTTAAATTTCGTGCTCGATAGATGGCGCTATTCATTTCACTCCATTTTCTGAGTCGCGGTGTTAAGTTTTCCGTGAAAGAATGACCCTCGCCCGTGTCAAATGTCTGAAGCTTGGTTTATTAACCAACGAAACAAAAAGAGGAGGTTCTCAATTCGACGCGTCTATATTTTTTTATTTTATGTATGACCTGACCACGCATAACTTTTTACAGAGAAGTCCGATATACATGATATTTTGTTTTTTAAATTGAGAAATCATGTTTGGGCTCATTTCCTGCACCTTGATGAGAACTTTAGATCTAGCTGGAGTATGACGTCATCGAAGGTCTGACGATGGAGATGGAAGGCACTTGCAAGAGGTCCTCAAGAGTTTGCAGCAACAATAACGTGTTTGGGCTCAATTCATGCACCTTGATGAGAACTTTAGGCCTTGCTGAAGTATGACTGTCATCGACGGTCAAACGATAGAGACAAATGGCAGTTGCAAGCGGTCCTAAACAGTTTGCAGCAGGTATAATGTTATTGGGCTCATTTCATTCACTTTGATGAAAACTTTAAACCATACTGAGTTGTCAGTATGACTTTCATCGAATGTCTGACGATGGAGAAGGAAAGAAAGCAGTTGCAAGTGGTCCTCAAGAGTTTACAGCATCTATATCGTGTCTGGGCTCATTTCATGCACCTTGATGAGAACTTTAGACCTGCCTGGAGTATGTCTATCATCAAAGGTCTGACGATGCAGACGGAAGGCAGTTGCAAGAGGTCCGCAACAGTTTACAGCAGTTTTATCGTGTCTCGGCCCATTTCAAGAACTTTGATGAGAACTTTCGTTCTAGCTGGTGTATGATTGTCATCGAGTGTCTAAAGATGAAGACGTAAGGCTGTCGAGGGTCGCGGGCCTGTGGACAGTGAGTAATGGGCTAGCTCGCCATCCGTCCGTCTTATGACGACAGGCCGTGGTGACGGCGTGTTCGTGTTCCACACGCGCCTCAAAGAAATGTCAGCAAACGGGAAGGGATCCGAGAGGAGCGAGGCCTGCCAGGGTTGCGGGACTGTTCGAAAGAGATACCGCGGCCCTGGAACGCAAAGGGCAACAGAAGAAACGTGGGTGGATTTTAGTCAGTACAAGTCTGACAATCCCTTCCGCTCCGTCCAGAGTGGGAGGGGTCATTTGATGATTATCCATTGGTAATAGTATATAATAGGGATAACTCCTTTTGAGAGCTTCCGTTGTGCGTGAACGGTTAAAGTTACGCAATTATCATGTATGTCGGAATTGTCCCTCTTAAAAAGCTCTAAAAAAATATCCACAATAGCCATATGTCTAACTTTTAAGGTTGATGCACACTCTCTATAGCCTCTCTTTCTTTTATGTACGCACGCACGCAGACGAAGTTGCGCGGGTCAGCTAGTAAATAATAATAATAATAGCATTTATTTCGGGCTACGACCAGTGTTGGTAACAATGGTCTTAAATACTAGTGTTAGTAGACACAGGTACATGTTTTATTCAGTGTTGAGTTTCATCGAATGTCACAGCATTGGAGACTCCCATCTAAAAAAAATAAAAACCATAAAAACATATCATAATCACAAGATACATAGAAAGTAAGTAGACACTGTGGAAACCACTTCCCGATTCGATCGGCACCCAGAACTATAATTTCGCCAACTTATGACAGAAGCATGGTAATCAAATTCAAATCTTCCTTGAGGGAAAATCATTTGTATGGCTCTCAGATGTTTGTTCCCAATTTCGATTTGATTTGATAATACACGTTGTTTGAGTTGTAAAGGGACATGATTCGTAAGAAAATGTTTGTACGAGGAGGATGAAGATTTTTGGATGCAAAATACACTGTTAGTATTTAAGCATTTTCAAAACAGTCTTAGGGAAATGTTTTATTTGGTAATCTGAAATCAATTTAGTTATCATCTTTAAATATGAACCCCTTGATATACAGGGTGTAACAAGACCCTTCACGAAGCCGTCAATCAAGCATACAACAAACTAAGTAACTTTAAGCAAAAAACATTGCTGGGAAACGACGGGGCGAAAAATCACGTTTTACTGTAGGACTCAATGTAACTGACTCAAAACATTGTGCTAATGCAGGGATTGAATAGTACGGGGGAGGTGTTTAAAGTAAAAACCTTACATTAAAAACATGTATATAAAAAAAAAAACATGTGATAAAGTTGGAACTTTGACCTCCAATATCTCCGTAACTAGAAGGTTCCCAGGTATGGTCTAGAACAAAAAAATGATCGCAATGACGGGGAGAGCAAGTGCCTTTCGGCTTCGTTGCACCCTTTAGGGTGATATAGAAATTGATTTTAAGGAGCTAAATTAATATTGAGTATGTTGGACTCCTTAGTAGGTGTCTTAAAAGGGAACTATGGGATAGGTTTTCCAAAAAGGTAGGTACTTAATTAGGATTGATATATAAATAATAGTCTGAAAGTAGCGCCGGTGACTGGAAAGTTGTGTGGTAATCGGGTAATGTGGTGTGGCCATGTGATGCGGAGGAATGAGGAAAATGTTGAGTATGAATGTAGATGGCTATAAGAGTAGAGGAAGACCAAAGAAGCGATAGATGGACTGTGTGAAGGACGATATGGCTAGAAAGGAGGTGACTGTTGAGATGACGAGTTAACTCATAAAAGGTGTACTTAGTGCAATTAATATAATCTGTATACTGTAATTTATAATAAACATATACAAAAGAACCGTCGGCATCTCAACAAAAATCTAACGGGTATTACTCTAAATTTTTAAAGCTAATGTAAACAATACACAAATTGGACAAGGAAATAAACTATTGTTATCGTAGGTTAACCAGTTGTTTGACATTAGTTGACATGACCAAATAATATTGATATCGTGAAATACCCTTGATGTTAGAAAGAGAGTGGTCATTATCACGAATTTCATTCTGCAATCTCTTTGATATTCCGATGAACTATAAAAACAAAGGCCCAGCATGGACACTGAATGTGAATGGAAATAAACCATTTTCCATTCACATCTGTGTGGAATGAAAACGTAAAACTTAAATAAACCGCGGAACGATTCCTGAAACTGGTTTCATCTGGTTTTCAGCACGATATTACTCTGTTGTACTTGTTTGTTATATTTTCAGTATTGTGTACACTGAACTTTTTGTTGTTTTAATAGAATTTAAGTGATTAAAGGATTATATTAAATGAAATTCACAGGAAGTCCAGTTTTGCAAAACAAACAAATTATTTTGAACTAGTCTAAGCCCGCGGCCTCGTGTGCTGTGTACTAAATTTCATCCAAATCCGAGCAGTGGTTTTGGGTGAAAGAGTAACAAAGATTAATACATCTGTACATCCAGACATTAGTAGGAAAACATTATAAGTAGGAAGTAGGATATAAATGCTGGAATAAATACTTATATTATATTCTTGATTTTCTAATTATTTAGTTGTTATTTTTTAAACAATCAGTATTACACATTACTGAAACCTAATGATTGTCTAGTTTACTCTCTAGTCAACATTAAATTCAAGCTCTTCTGAATATAGCTTATCTCTTTACTAAGCCACACACATGTATTTTTAAACTAAATCGGATACCACAAGCGATATCGTAAGTATTCGTAAGGTGCTTAGTATACTCGTACAAGCAGCTCAGCGTCGGCATAGTCAGCTTACAGGCAGATTTAAAACCTGTAAACTGTGTCAAGATATTCCATCCAGTAAAAATATTTTTTAGATTTCTGATAAACATTGATGTGTCATAAACATGTAGATAGATAGATAGATAAATCATTTATTTAGCGAACACAAAAGACACAACACACGGAAGTACAATTAAATTATACAATTTACATGAATATTTTTGAAATACCTATAAAAAAAACAAGGTGCCAATATACAAAAACGGAAACATAATTTATGAATTAAGTATGGTAACACCCCATGACAGACTTCAAATAAAATAACGAGTATTTAAACAAGGTGCGGTGTGCGCCTCAAGGTTGCACCAAATGGGAGTCCAGCTCAGCATGTGTCAGGCATGCACCTGACGCTGATATTCTGCTGGATCCCTGTAGTGACATACGGACGTCGAGCAGACGAGATAAATTGGTTTTGTGACAAAGTGTTGTTCATGCACGGATAAAATTGTGTAAGTATACCCTCAACTTAAATCAAGTATTTTACAGTAAGCTTAGTGTATTGGAAACGTTCTTGTTAATTGGAATGTGTTTTAATACTTCAGTATTTATTATGTTAAATGTATAGTGTTTATATGAGTAATTATAAGTGTATAAATAAGTGTATAATACTAATATTATAGCAGCGTAAGTGCGTATAACAAAAATAAACGATTGACTGATTGATAGACATAATGTGTGTGTGATAAACGTCTGCCTGCCTTCAAACTTCAAAGCAAGAGTGAACAGGCATCTTCTGGGCACGCCTGTTCATAGACCTCATCCATCGCTTTCCATCAGGCGTGATCGAGGTCAAGAACAGGCCTATTTTGCAATAAAAGAAAAATGTGAGAGGTTTCTGCCACAACAACAGACTTCAGCTGTTATAAAAGGTGAATTTGCGATTTTTTCAAATACTTGAGCGGTGGAAACCGTTTTATTTGTGCGGTATGGTATGCTGCCATTAATATGGTATGTCTTTGCTTTGTTATAGAAACATCATCAGCCCAGCCTTTTCCAAACCTTGGTGGGGTTGTTAAACGGATGCAGCTGAATATCAGTATTTTATATGGAGTTAATACTGCCTTTAGTTTGTGATGAAACATAACCAATAAAATGTTCATTGACTGTCCTATCCTTTGGCTCGAAAGTACATCAGTCTGTCAATAAAGACGCCAACCAAAAATGATGATATCGACGTCTGTTTTATACCCCCACTCAGGTTGACTGTTTTAGACAAATTGCTGCTCACCATTTGCCCAGTGCCGTTATACGGGATGAAGCGCCCACTCTAAGGCCTTTATAAAAAGGTAGTAACACACAAAAATATGCACTTATTTTTTCTTCAAGCCTCATAGATCATCAGCAACGTAGGTACTAAATTCAAGTCATTATCTACGTACCTACATTTTCTCTCGCCCGTAAACAACAGCCGAGCAGACAGAATTTAGTGAAAAGCTCCTTATTAATAAATTATGACTTCGCAGGTCATAACGATGTGGTAAAATGGTTCGCGGTAAAATGCCCGCTGGGGCATTCCCCTCGCTCCGGTATGCCTGGCTTATTGCGGCTTTGGCCCGGACACTGTTTAACTTTTTAATTTGCCAATAGCTAAATTTTGATATTGTGAAGTTACGGAAGTGGTAAATAGTTTCTTGTAGTCCTAAAATTGGGCCGTAAATGTTACTTTTGTCTGTGCACGTAGAACCCCAGCAATTTTTATTTCCTTGAGTAATTAAAACCCCTAAGACGAGCCACTGACCGTTCATTCACGGTAACAATTACTTAACACCCTGTAAAGATCAAACTTCGTCAAACACCTTTGGCTCATGTCACCCATGCGACATTCATATATATTACAATACTAGCTGACCCGCGCAACTTCGTCTGCGTGCGTGCGTACATAAAAGAAAGAGAGGCTATAGAGAGTGTGCATCAACCTTAAAAGTTAGACATATGGCTATTGTGGATATTTTTTTAGAGCTTTTTAAGAGGGACAATTCCGACATACATGATAATTGCGTAACTTTAACCGTTCACGCACAACGGAAGCTCTCAAAAGGAGTTATCCCTATTATATACTATTACCAATGGATAATCATCAAATGACCCCTCCCACTCTGGACGGAGCGGAAGGGATTGTCAGACTTGTACTGACTAAAATC
Organism: Eugnorisma glareosa; assembly: GCA_947578425.1. NCBI lineage: Eukaryota > Metazoa > Arthropoda > Insecta > Lepidoptera > Noctuidae > Eugnorisma > Eugnorisma glareosa. The sequence goes on from OX387959.1 coordinate 19,781,174, forward strand.
CACCCACGTTTCTTCTGTTGCCCTTTGCGTTCCAGGGCCGCGGTATCTCTTTCGAACAGTCCCGCAACCCTGGCAGGCCTCGCTCCTCTCGGATCCCTTCCCGTTTGCTGACATTTCTTTGAGGCGCGTGTGGAACACGAACACGCCGTCACCACGGCCTGTCGTCATAAGACGGACGGATGGCGAGCTAGCCCATTACTCACTGTCCACAGGCCCGCGACCCTCGACAGCCTTACGTCTTCATCTTTAGACACTCGATGACAATCATACACCAGCTAGAACAAAAGTTCTCATCAAAGTTCTTGAAATGGGCCGAGACACGATAAAACTGCTGTAAACTGTTGCGGACCTCTTGCAACTGCCTTCCGTCTGCATCGTCAGACCTTTGATGATAGACATACTCCAGGCAGGTCTAAAGTTCTCATCAAGGTGCATGAAATGAGCCCAGACACGATATAGATGCTGTAAACTCTTGAGGACCACTTGCAACTGCTTTCTTTCCTTCTCCATCGTCAGACATTCGATGAAAGTCATACTGACAACTCAGTATGGTTTAAAGTTTTCATCAAAGTGAATGAAATGAGCCCAATAACATTATACCTGCTGCAAACTGTTTAGGACCGCTTGCAACTGCCATTTGTCTCTATCGTTTGACCGTCGATGACAGTCATACTTCAGCAAGGCCTAAAGTTCTCATCAAGGTGCATGAATTGAGCCCAAACACGTTATTGTTGCTGCAAACTCTTGAGGACCTCTTGCAAGTGCCTTCCATCTCCATCGTCAGACCTTCGATGACGTCATACTCCAGCTAGATCTAAAGTTCTCATCAAGGTGCAGGAAATGAGCCCAAACATGATTTCTCAATTTAAAAAACAAAATATCATGTATATCGGACTTCTCTGTAAAAAGTTATGCGTGGTCAGGTCATACATAAAATAAAAAAATATAGACGCGTCGAATTGAGAACCTCCTCTTTTTGTTTCGTTGGTTAATAAACCAAGCTTCAGACATTTGACACGGGCGAGGGTCATTCTTTCACGGAAAACTTAACACCGCGACTCAGAAAATGGAGTGAAATGAATAGCGCCATCTATCGAGCACGAAATTTAACCGTTAAAATATAATGCATGTAAAGCGATCGAACACACACTCTACAGGGTTATAGCGTCATGTAGACTAATCTAGAGTACTTTTTGCTCTCAGACCCGATTTAAAAGTTATCTTGTGAGCACATTTTTATTAATTAGTACCATTTTGGTGCAATAGATGTCGTTGCATGTATCTTACACAATGATGGTAAGTTCTTCTTGAACACTTTAAATTTATAAATCTTTTGATAGAGAGCACTGATTACAGCATGAAACAAAAACTAAAACCTTCTCTAAGTTCCCCACAATATTTGTGCATTGAATCTAATCACATTGGTTTTCCCAACAACATGAACACCCCGCCTCGCAGCGCGCGCGGGTCATTATTTTGATGCGGAGTTATTTTAAAACTGTGATATCTCCTAAGATATTCATCTAAACTGAATAGTGTAAAGGGCAATTTTGGTCACAATTAAATGTTAAAGATGACTAACATATTTATTTTGATAAGGATTAATACTATGTCGGTAAAAACACCTTCGCAAATAAAACATTAATTTTGACCAAATTTTAAAATCATAAAAATGGTTATTGTGAGTCAACCTTAAAAGATAGGCATGTGCCGTCGCGGACTTTTTTTGAGACCTTTTTAAGAGGAATAATTCCCTGCTACATTATATTTGTGCAACTTTAACCGTTTACGCAGCGCACGCAACGGAAGCTATCAAACAGAATAATTTTTCCCCGTTTTTGCAACATTTGTCATTGATGCTCCGCTCCTATTGGTTGTAGCGTAATGATATATAGCCTATAGCCTTCCTCGATAAATAGGCTAACCAACACAAAAAGAATTTTTCAATTCGAACCAGAAGTTCCTGAGATTACCGCGTTCAAACAAACAAACAAACAAACAAACAAACTCTTCAGCTTTATAATATTAGTATAGATTGCATTTGTATTAGTTTTTCACGTGACCTGAGGGCGGGCCTATTTTTTGGCCAAAGAATCAGCATTCTGGGCACTTTTCCTGTTGACAGCGATGAGGACGAATTTTGACGCATTTATAAATAATATAAATAAACTTTTAGCTAAAACTCTCACTCCTCCTGTACCTAATAGTTGACATTTTTAGCCTCAAACTTTTCGAGCAAACTTGTAATTTCGGGCGACATTTACCGCCATCTCCCATGCGTGTCCCTTTCGGTCTCGAGCAGTCGAGAGTGACAGCAAAAGAAAAATAGCGGCACACGAAATGAAGAATTATATTACGTAAAATAAGGAGATTGGAGTGTAAACACCGGAACTTATTTATTTTACTGTTCAACATGAACATGGTTTTGTATTGTAATTTTTCTTTTTCAGGAAAGCGTGGATAATGTCAGGTAAGACCATACATTGTGTGATCCATCATAATGATTCAAAAAGACGTTAAAGCAAGAAAACTTGAACTTCAATAACAAACAAATTACGTTTCCTTTTAATTTTATCTGAATGAGGGATACCGTTTTTGAGCTCACCAGATGGCGCCATTCTCGAGTAAGGTCATGTCAATAACTCTATTTTATACTTTAAAGTACCAATAACTTCATAAAACGTTTATTTTATTACGTATAAACTTCAACATAGTGTAAACTTCAGAAACATATTTACATTATTCTTCCTAAAATTAGCAAGCATGAAATATTTAAAAATCATTTTACCTCCAAATACTAACAAATAAGTTCTTAAGTTGCTAGTTAAAATCTTCATTGTGCTGTTGGAAGCATTAAACAGTATGGGGGTTGTGGAGGTGTTTAAAGTAAACATGTAACATTAAAACATGTAGGTGTAAAACTTGTGAATTAGTTTCGAACTTTGACTAGAAGGTTCCCAGATATAGTCTAGAACAAAAAGATGATCGCAATGACGGGGAGAACTAGTGGCTTTCGGCTTCGTTAAGGGCATTACATTGCCCAATGACCTTGAGCATGATGTGTTTAAAGAAGTTTGTAGATGAATCCTTTTGTGCGTTTTTAATATAAAAAAATATATGTTAAAGTAAAGGTCATCACAAATACATTGTATTGTTTAAAATTTTAATAAACTAACTCAAATTTTATCGAAAAATCGTAACAAATAGGTCCTTTTTCAACCTAAATTGAAAATTTTCTCTATAACGGCTCAATAACTCGGCATGAATTTTATACCAAAAAATACGTAATGACGTATTTAACAATGTGTATTGATTTTTTTCTCATATTTCGTTTAATATTTTAAAATATATTATAAAAATCGGAAATTTCGCGAAAAGCACTATGTCACTGCCGCACTCGTCCCTCTCTCTCTCGCCGTTTCGTCGTAAGTTAGTACGGGGCAGCATGCTCAAGGTCATTGGGCAATGTAATGCCCTTAAGGGTCTTGTTACACCCTTTATAAGTGCAAGTATCCAAAACAATATGGATCTTTCGATTAGCAAGAAATAACTAACTATGTAACAAACCAATCAAATGGAACAACATAAGAAGCTTTATTACCAGTGTGTTTATAAGACAAATGATTTTTGTAAACAACAAAAAATAAAACGGGTTTTATCGCGGCGAATCATCGACGCGATGAAAATACGGTACGGAGGTGGAAAAATCCGCATTCATTGAAGTCTTCAAATAACTACAGAAATAGGGCTAGTCAACCCACCCATTATTCGTGTGGCTAATGGAATGGAAACAAAAGCCGGCAATAAATGAAAATAGTACATTTTGATATAAGTGGGGAAACTTTGTTATTGCATTCGAGCGCGGAATTAACACCCGAGCTGCAGGCGAGGGTGTTATGGAGCCGAGAACTGCAATAACAAATCCCCACGCGTATCAAACGACGTTTTTCAATACACTTTCGAAGAAATAAAATATTAGAACGGAAAGTATTTTTGTCAGGAATTATTAGGAAACTATGATTTAATTTGCTTTTTTTCCGCGCTTTGCTTTCGCCAGGTTGAAGAAGATGCTAAGGTATGATGCTGTATACAGCCTACTATGAAAAAAAAAAACATTTTTTTTTTAAATTTAGAACACATTAAGATGTTCATTTGTTCATAAAAATAAATATTTGTTTTAAATAATCCTTTTTATCTATGATATTCTATTTATAAACACAATTTAAATACTCGAAAAATACTTAATCCGTAAAGACGCATAACTCTTTGCCGGGATTAAAAAAAAAACAATCACCGCCGACTATAGATATAGTCATTGAACCCTTTAGACTTATTTGTGCAAATTTTTATAATTATTAAAAATCGCACGCGTGTGAAATACATTGCATGTTGAACCTAATAGTAGTGCGATTAGAACCAGTTTTCGAGAAAGTGTATTGAAAATCAATTTTCAGGCCAAGCTTGGTAACAGCGTTAGTTAACCAATCTTTTTTATTAGGTCTTTGCAGCTTTATGCTGCTATAAAGCTGTAGGCCATGTCAGCCGGTTGCCGGCACAGCTGTGGGCCCGAATATCGCAAGACTGCAGCCCTGAGACAGCTAGACGGGGTCGCGGCAGACCGAAGAGGTGGGACGTCTTGGATGGCTTCCTTGCGAATTGGCGAGAAGAATCACACCATCTTGATAAGTGGAAGGAATGGGGGGAGCCCCGGACTTGACTTTGCTCAGGAGGGGGACAATACAGGCTAATTAAAAAAAATTGTCTTTACAGCAAATGACTGATGAGCGAAGAGAAGCCCTTAAAAAAAAGTCTTATGAGTTTCATTTAAGTGCCCATGTTGTATTTCTATTTACATTGAATTCTCTCATTAATATAATTGGGATATTAGACTGACCAAACCAGCCTAGCTATCTGTTAACAAACTACGCGTCTTGGCAATTTCCCCTTTCCGTTGACCGATCATTTGTCACCTGAAGCAATTATTGGGTGACTGTCATTTCCACGACCATGGACAGACGCAGTGATCAATTTTGTATAGGATTCCGTATTGAGGAAAACGTCTTGAGCAAATTTTTGACTCTAAATGAGTTTTGCACATAAGAAACAACCAAAAACCAACGACCAAAGAACCAAAGTTACGATGGATAGACCATGTGGAAGATGTAATGGGAAAGGAGGTGACTGCTTAGATGACGAGTAATAGAAAAGTATGGAAGACGAAGACATGCTGCGTCGAACTCAAGGAAGGGCAAGGCGATGATGATTAGAAATTATTGCATTAAAGTTAAGTAACGTGAACAAAAGTCTCAATGTAAAATAAACTGATAGGTATTAAGGACATAGAGTTGACAGGACAGGATACAATCTACGTAGCGGCAGATCACTCAATAATGATTGCCCTCTCGGTTACACACAGCCGCGGCAAAACAAGAATATTTCCAATAGCTTACGAGTATCTCGGCAAAATTGAGTAGCAAACCACCTACTGGATTGCTACTTTTCTTAGTTAAATATACGAGTACGTCTATGTTTTAGTATGTAAACAGATTTTCATGATTTTTCATAGAGATTTGTCGAGACAATTAAGTTGTCAGAAATCACTCTAGCTCTAGTTACAGGTTGTTCGACTAGAATTATATCATCGTCTTCATTGTACTGCCCTTATCCCAATTCATTTGGTGTCGGAGCAGCATGTCTTCTTCTTCCATACTTATCTATTCTCGTCATCTCATCAGACACCTCCTTTCTTGCCACACGAGTATCATCCTTCACTCAGTCCACCTATCTTTTCTTTGTACCTCATCTCTTATACCTATTCACTCAAAACTTTCCTCACGATATTTCAGTCACCGGCGTCACTATCAGTCTAGAAATAGATCATGACTACGAAAAAACATCTGTAAGAAAAGACTGAATACATGAAAATACCCTTCTATCTACGTTTTGGCCTTTTAATAGAAATCTTCTAATTTTTCTCTATTTTCCTTTCCCGCACTAAAAATAATATAAAAAACACGTGTAGATAACCTCCTAGCTTGTCAACCACTTGATCAAACAACCTATACTCAGCAATCAAGGTCAGGTCAAACACACGTTAGTTCTTAATTGGATCGGCGAGATCTCGGTTGACTGCCGATTCGATCGGTATCGAGACCGACACCGACAACGATGCAATATTCACCTACAGGTTGTAACAAGACCCTTAACGAAGCCGACTACCAAGCGTTATGTATATTAAACTAAGTAACTTTACGGAAAAATTATGGCTGAGAAACGACTATTTTTTGTTTGGGGTGACAAATCACGTTTTACGGTAGGACTCAATGTAACGTACTCAAAACGGGAACACCCAAACCACTCCGAAACCACTCCGAAATATTTTATTCCGAATTTCGATGTTCTGATTTTCAAAAGTCTGAATTTCATAATACTTAGAACAACGTCTATTATTAAAAATCACGATTTTTTTTTACCGAAGTCATGAATGGGATTTGTTAGTTTTCCAATTTTCATACGTTCGAAGAATCAAATGTTCGAAGGGTACTCGGTCCGAAATACGACATTCCGATTTTCAATACTTCGAATAAACTACTAAAATTAGGATTCTGAATCACTTTTCAGAATTTTATTTGTTCGAATTTCATTTTAATCGAAAACTATTGACCCAGATCTTTTTTGCTATATGCATTATTTGACATATATATTTTAAAAAGTCAACATGTTGTGCTACAAAATTTAGTGAATGAAACGAATCGTTGCAAAACTGACTTCACGCAGTCTTGTCTGCCCTATCCTAGAGTGTAATTTAAGCCAGCGTAGGCGCGGAGGGGTGGGGCGGCCCGCGAGCCTGCTTGCATATTGCATGCCTGCTTGCATGTTGCATGGTTGCGTGCATGTTGCATGTCTGCTTGCACGCTGCATGCCTGCTTGCATGCTGTTTGCTTGCTTGCATGCTATAAATCCCCTGTATTATTGATGAATCACTTCGGTTAGGTTAGAACTGTGACTATTAAAGTGCGAAGGCGAGCAAGCTAAGTGTATTTATTTCGAAATTGTATTAATCGGTATTCGTATTTTTGATGTTTCGAATTATCATTAAGTCGGACTTTTTGTTATTCGATATATTGAAACTCGGTATTTTGAGAATAGTAATTATAAACGTTAGGATATTGAACTTTAGGAATTATAAAGGAGTAATGATAAGTCGGAGTTGTTATATTCGGAATTTTGAGCCATTCGGAATTATGAAAATCGGTATTTTGAAATTCGTATTTGTGACTGACGGAATATTTTTTTTCGTATTTATGTAGTGTACCCACTCAAAACATTGTGCTGATCCATCAGCACAATGTTTTTAGTACGTTGCATTGAATAGTTTGGGGATAGGTGTTTAAAGTAAAATCTTATAACAATTTAATTAATTTAAAACAAAAACTTCTGAAAAAGTTGGAACTTTGACCCCCAATATCCCCCAATAACTAGAAGGTTCCCAGGTTGGGGGGAATTTTTAAGCAGGACTCTGGCAATAGCATTTAATGTTAAATAATGTAAGGAGAAGTACCTACTTGAAATCGAGCACCATTGAATGTACTTATGACAAGACTCACCGACCCATCTTCTCAATGAATTGGAGATACGTAAGTTCTCAATAAGTGTCACTGATTAGGTTAGTGCCATGAAGTCAATAAGTCGTCCATATTGTGGGTCAAATTGGGCATAAAGACTGGCGCCACCATTTGACACCAATCAAAGTGATAATTAGGATAATTGGTAGTCGTTGCCAGATACGGTGTCGACTGCCTAGTGCTAAGGTTCAAAGGCACATTACAGTTACTCCGCTCAGACGAAGGTTCGACTGAATTATTGAGAGGGCATTACGACTTTTTGGAGGATTACCGTGATTCATTCAATTGAGTTATTAGAAAATTCCTCATATAGGGCATTTAAAGATACTTTTACAAGCTTATGGCCAGAATGGTTGTTTGCGTCAAATACTCGCAAGACCCAAGATCGATCGACCCAAGTCGTTATCGGGGGGGGGGGGGGGAGGGCGACATTCTGACAACCAGTCTTACCGAGGGGTATCGTATTACCTGATAGTACCTAGGTTGTGGAGGTCAGATAGGCAATCGCTCTATTTAAAATACTGGTATTCAGCTATATCCAGTTAGACTGAAATCCGAACCTACCATTATTAGGAAAAGGACAGACAGATGATGATGTCTTGCAAGATCCAAGATCTAAACTGGTCGATAACAGTACACTCTCCTGATATGTATAGCTGCGACAGGGGAACAAGTGGCAATATTAAAGCGTTTTGTATCTAAACAAAGATTTACAATAGTATTGTTATTACTCGTAGTTACGGTAATTTATTTATTTTTTGAGGAAAGAAAAGGAAGACTCTGATTAACCATTAATGGACTCAAAAAGAAACAGAATGAATCAAATATTTTTACATTTTTTTATACGGCTTGCGTTTGGCCGCAACTCGCCTGATGTGGAGCGATGATGTGGCCTAGGGTGAACGGTGAAAGGAACTTATATGAATAGCAGAAGATTATAAAGAAAAATATTATGTCCAGTAAAATATTGTACCATTGAGTATCTATTTTAAAACCCATGCACAAATCCATCAATCGACTTCTCAACTTGAAACTATTGATCAATGTTAAAGTAATTTATTTCAGTCGCACATCTGCTGTAAATTATTTTATTTCAGGTTATAATAATCAATAGGTACCTACACGTGCCGCTAAGACCATCGGACTCCAGCAACGCCGAGTACAGTGAAACGTAACACGAATGTAATGTAACACGAATGAGCCGTCCAGACTTGGGGAATCAACGTATGTTACACATCTTCACCCGTTTTGTTAAAATTCAAGATGGCGCCTACGAGTGACATTAGAAAAGTTGCTGTCAAAATATAACCGCTAACCCGTTAACCGTCGCCATCTTTAAAACTTCATGTGTCAACTTAGGAAGCTCGCATGAACAAACGTGAACAAAGTTTGTATGTAAGTTACCAGACTAGTAAGACAGAATTCGCGATTAGCTCGCTAAGTTAAAGTTACAATTTCTTTGTTTTATATACTAGGCTATTTTTTAACAATTGATTACATCAATTGTTAAAAACTTGGGACTTACTGAAATATAAATGAGTACGAGCAATAATAATGAACGAACCTGCTCTAGTTAACAGTGCAGCGCTGTTCGTGAACATTTGCGGAAATGAATTTAAAAATCAAAATGGCAGTATTCATTCCGTTTTCGTTCACGCGAAAACGATATCTTTAAATAATCGATCAAAAGAGTTCATCAGTTTCTGACTATAAAATTATCATATTATTATTGACGCGAATAAAGTTATGTTTGTTTTAAATATTACTCTTTTGTTTATAAATACACCACATCATAATACTCCAAACAAACATTGCTTCGACTTCAAAGTTAATACTACACAAACAAACAGAAAGGAGTTTCTTTTACTTAATAGCGTATGGAAATAAAAAAGCTATAATATTCCACATAAAGGCAACTAACAACAGTGATATAAAATGTATTGGGTTGTAATACCCCAACATGATATTTATACGAAATTTGTGTTTATGGTCCGTGGAGGGTTACTTATGGCCCTTAATGGCCGAGTGATGGTATATGAACGTGTGTTGCGTTGAATATGGGTCAGACAGAGTCTGGTTGTTAAAGCGAAGTAAGAAGGAACACGGTCAAAAAATTGGTATTTGAAGAAACTATTGCCGTCGCATTGCGTCAAGCCTGCCTCCATAGAGTGCGATAGGGACAACTGCAGCACAGACTGCATATGTCACAAACATTTTGACGAGATCGACGTTTCGCATTCCCCTTTTTTCACTGAACTGATTCAATTATTTTGAAATAAAAAAATTAAAAAAGAGCATGTTTAGGTTCCTATTAATTTCTATAGGCTAAAAAGTCTTCGAATTATTTTCTTCTTTCTTTCTTTTTTTAAATTGCCCCACTGTAGGAATTTCTCCTGTATCGTGGGTGCGTTTACAAACATTTAAACTGACATACCCAAACAGCCAGACCCGGAACAACTATCTGTATGCCATACAAATATTTGTTCCGTGCGGGGATCGAACCCGCGACACGCAACGCAGCAGTCAATCGCTCAGCCACTGCGCCAACCGTGCCGTCGAATTTGTCTGGTAGTCCTCTTATCACGGCCGAAAAATCGTACATTTTTGTCATTTTTGGATTGTCATATTTTCTTTAGTTATTAGTTGCTGAAAAAAAGGATACGACAGGGGGGAGGGATGGGAGGGAGGGCGATTATATAGATCCGGGGTTGCGGGACTGTTCGAAAGAGATACCGCGGCCCTGGAACACAAAGGGCAAAGGAAGGAACATGGATGGGTTTTAGTCAGTACAAGTCTGACACTCCCTCCTAATGTGTCGGTGTCTTAACTCGGTGATAAGACTGCTGCAAAGGTTTTTCTCCGAACTCAACCCCTAGAAAGTTTTGGGATTAGATCTGACTACGCATAGCCTTTTTCTTACACTGTTAAGAATTCCGCAGTTTGTAGGCTCCATAAAGTTCATTCAATAGCTATGGTTGTCAACGCCATTCAAGAAATGCCGAATAATCTCCTCATCGGCACCATTTCAGCTGAAAGACATTGTAACAAATCCACTTGATCCTATTAAAAATGAAAAGATAAAAGTAGACTTGTACATTTAAAAATTTAATAATGGAAAGTTATGGTTTTACAAGTGAAATAAAAAATACAAGTGATTATAAAAAAGACCTATCAAACCCGCACTCTGGAAGTAGTTTTATAATAAATACACAAGATTAGTTTAGCACTGTTGGTGAAGCACGATCAAACGTTGGGGTGGTGATGCAGGACGATGCATGCAGTTCTTTCAGGTCTGCTCCACAGGAAGGCGGCGCTTCGAAGAACGGGAGTTGAGGTCCCTTAGTTCACCAGTCTATAGACCCAGGGCAGCTTCGCGAGACTAACACCCGAGCAGGCACAAAGACAGTTTTTAATAAGATTGGGAGTAGCAGACCCAGGTGTATCCTTAGATGGATCACCCTGAAGAATCTGTCTCGTCTCCAAATTTAAGAATCCCCCAGTCTTTCGGTTCGTCAGCTCGTTTTCACCAGTAGTCTCTTTCTAATTTTTGAATATTCGTTTTTCTTCTTGCCATATAATCATCTCATCTGACAAGTGTAGTCGGCCAGGACATAACAACATTTACTGTATAATACAGGCCTCCAAGCACGTTGACCGGTCCTTTGTTCAGGCTCTTGTAAAAGCTACCACCGTCCATTCTATTCGTTCCATTTCTTTAAAGAAATTGTGTAAGTACTTGAAAAATCTGTATATTGACCACAAAATAACATTTTCAAGGAAACTTGACCGCTTAATTAATTCAACCCTAGTAAATCCGACGGGGCTCGCTTCAAAAGGCGGATGAAAGGAAACGCTAGCCTTTAATAAATTCAATACCTTCTTGATACATAAATAAACCCAATTATTTGAATATTTTGATAATATTTCCGTGAAGTACCACTTCTTGTTCAATTAAGTATATTTCTTGGAACTCTTTTCAATCTTTTAAAGATATTATTTCAAAGGCCACCGCAGCGGCACCAGTAAAAACCAGTTTTTTATGTAAGTTGGCGAGGTCGGTCCTTGGATGGGTGACCATCATTCCATACCGAGTTTCCCCCGTACCTCGGAAAGCACGTTTAGCCGTTGGTCCCAAGTGTTCTTCTTTCACCTTTGCCAGCCGTTACTGGTAATCAATAAACCCGAAAGTCTGACAACCACTAACCAGTCTTACCAAGCGGTATCGTATTAACCAGAAACTGGGTTGTGGAGGTCAGATAGGCAGTCGCTCCATGTAAAATTGAATTCAGCTGCATCCAGTTAGACTGGAAGCCGACCCCAACATACATAGTTGGGAAAAGGCTAGGCAGACGTTGCTAAATAGTAACTAGTACTGGTTCTGCGGGTGCGGTTGGCGGTTGACGTCTTCGATATTACGCACGACAGCCAATCAAGCTCTCATTGTATAGAAAATCTATCCAAAGTGAGGCCAAGTTATACTGGAAATGTACAGCTTTATGTGCCGCCGTGTTTACTTTAAAGCTTATAGCTTGTTTCGTAAGGATATATTTTTGAGAATATTATCTTTCTAGTTCTGAGAAAACTGCTAATTAGGTACTTACCAAAAAACAATACCTGTTTCTTACAAAAAAAAAATCCCTCGATAAGCTTTAACATTGTAAAATAATATAACAAAATGTTTGTTTATTTTATCAGTAACGGGGCGTGATTTCGCGAACATAAAATTAATAAAGGGAAAATAAATACCTTAAGTCCTTCCACGAGTTTCAGGTTATGTATACCTACTTATATTATGTAAAAAGCTTTATCTAATTTGTTTATTTATTTAGAAGCCTAGCCCACGTCACGTCTTCTAGGTATATAAATAAACACCCTGTATTCCCTGTATTAAGGAAAGTTACCAGGTAGGTAGGTTTAAAGTTACTTAGTTTGATGTATGGTGACTGGTAATTAGTGACCGATACTTAAACACGTGATTGTACTCATGATAACAAATAACTTTCTCAAAGAAAATTTTTTTTTATACTCATTCACTATAATCACAATAACACCGTCGTATGAAATTCGCGAGCGCGCGCCTTCGAACTGTCAGCTGTTATAGCCGCATGACGCCGTTCTGTCTCATTACTATGGTACCGCGCAACAGTGTAAAAATTAAAATAAAATAATAAATCCAAAGACTGCGTGCGCGAATTTCATACTGCTGTTGACTGTTGTGTTATTGTGATAAAGAGAATGAATATTAAAAAAATGTTTCTTTGGCAAAGTGGTTTGTTATCATGAGTACAATCACGTGTTTAAATATCGGTCATTAATTACCAGTCACCCTATATAATGTTTTGTTGACGGCTTCGTTAAGGGTCTTGTTACACCCTGTATAAACTATTTAGGTACTAAACACAATGTCCTTGCTACAGAGGGTGTAATATACAGCTTCACTATATTAAACGAGCTTGGAAAAACAATTTACTACATATTAATAAGCAGGTAACAATATAACTACAACCTGTGGCCAGTCAAGTGTGAGCAGCATGTGAGGGGTTAAGCAATATTACGTGAGCTCACGATCAGTGGGCAGTGGAGGGTTAACAGGTATTAATAGGCCAGTAGGACACTGCGTTGTACCTTGGAAGAAAGCGGTTGATTTCGTGTTTATTTGATTATAATATATTGTATTAGGATAGATTAGTAGTTTTTACCGATCTTCTTTATCGTATGTTATAGTCAGAGTTTTTATGCCGCCCATATCTGACTTGGCTTTACATGCCGTCAAGAAATATCACTCAGGCGTGCTAGTTTCCTCACGATGTTTTCCTTCACCGAAGCAAGTGATAATTATGTAATACGCACATGACTCCTAAAAATCTGAGGTACGTGTTTTGACTTGACAGTCCGACGGTCACACCACTATGCTATCACTGCTTACCCGACCGCCTGCTTGCCGATATCTTAGACCATTTGGAAGATTTCAGGGGCCTTAGAACTAGCAATTATAGACCATTCTGACACTATTGCAATAGCAGACTATTGCAATCGTGTCAGAATGGTCTATAATTGATTTAATAAGGCCCCTAGAACACGGCGTATTGAAGCGCGTTCGAAACTCGTTTGACGTGCGTACAAAGGGTAATTCGTCTGCGCGGGGCCTTATTAAATCAATGATAGACCATTCTGACACTATTGCAATAGAAGACTAAGGCCCCAAGTTGTTTTCGTTCTTGTAATTGTCACAGCTTTCTGTTTGAGAACCAGAAACGATGGATTGAGATGTCTCCGTGCTTCTTCTCCTCAACAATTCACAGATAGTGGAAACATTACTAACCACTACCTCCCATCAAAAAACATTGGCGAAACGTCGGCTTAGTGGCTACAATTTATTATTACACTCTTATGGTCTGAATTTTTATCTGTTCGACAAGGATAATTTTCCATATCAATGTTTCTCTATGTAAAAGTCTGGTATTCATTTGCATCCGGTTAAACTGGAAGTCGTTTGCAACATAATTGGGAAAAGGTGAAGCCGATGACGATTGATCTTCTTCTGAAAAGCGAACACAAGAAATCATACTCAATAAAATTGAAAGAATGCAACCAACACAAATACAAAGGTTAATTTACCTTTATGAAACGAAGAGTAAGGTGTAATAAAAGAGTATGACACGGCAAAGTGCTAACGAGTCCAATTTAAAACTTGTAATGCTGAACTATGAAGTAGTGACAGATTGCTGGCGCGACGCCAACGGAAAACTCATTCCACCTCAGTGGATACTGGGCAACAGCAAATGCACTTACATTCCAATTGCCTTGATTGCCTTGTTAGCAGGAAACATTATTGAGTCAGTATCGGCCTGAAGTTATTATCTACATATTATAATTTGTTGATATAACACAAATAAAACACGACTAAATTCGTCATCTGCTTAGGTTTTTCCCAACTATGTTTGGGTCGGCTTCCAGTCTAGTCGGATGCAGATAACTACCAGTATTTTACATGGAGCGACTGCCTATCTGACCTCCACAACCCAGTTAGTACTGGGCAATACGATACCCCTTGGTAAGACTTGTAAAACACGACTAAATTACTTTCACAAATACGGAGAACTCAAAAAAAAAATTGAAGAGGTTGGTTGAACAAAAAAATCAAGGCAAAATACAAGCCAATATCTATTAAGAAAAAGAAATAATAAAAAAAAAACATTTAATGGCACTTCGAAAGAGTTTTTTGTTCCCAAATGGCCAGTGTTGTGCTATTGAATGTCTGCTACCAAAGAGGTTAGTAGCCAAATCACTTTTTTTTTACTAGAACGTGTTCGTCTGTTAGTACATTTTTAATTTGCATAGAATCACGTCCTTGGAGGATCTTGGAATACTATTGGATACCACTGTTTGATACTAAACTTGTAAACGCATTTTATAGAATATTTATGTAAAAAGTGAGTATTGATCAAAAAAAATTCATCATCCAAGATATTTCTTCAAGCCACAATTATTATCAAAAACAAATACAAACGTTTTCATAAAAGTTGTTATCATAATAAATCTTGCATTCGTATATATTGCTGGGGCGGCATTTCTTTAAATATTTCCTGTTTGTCTGCACTGAGCGCGCAAAAGTGCGTCGATAGGCAATATCCGCCCCAACTTATCATAATAATTGATTTTCATGTGAATGCAATATTCTTTGCGTTTTTATTAGAGGACTGTTTTCATGAATATTTCAGAGAAGATGACGTTTTGGAGTCACGTAGACGAATATTTCGTGGAAAATAAATGTTTGAATCGTGTGCAGTGGTTTTCCCAACCGCGGATGACATTAGAAGGAAAGTAGGAGGTCTTTGATACCCTGTGGATTTATAACTACACAAATAAAAATTGTCGCATAATGAATGACAGCTCAAGTCTGTAATGAAATTCAAAAATTGACAAATGCTACTGAAAAATTAATCTCAATCTTGATGAAAGAAACACAAAGTAGTATTAATTAGACTCGCACAGTACAAAACAATAAAACTATTAAATAAAAAGAGAACGCCAATAAAATTTAAAATAAACAGAAACTTATTTAAGACGTACAATAAACTAAATTGGTCCTGTATAAGACCAAAAGGCCTATCTTAGAATGTTGCTGTAACACAAAAATATCAAATGATGAAAGTAATTTTAGAAATAAGATTGCCACTCACTCTTGGCCCTTCAGGTCCATAAAACATGTCATTGACATTTCACAGATTCTTATCACGACACACGACAAAAGTCCATGACCAATTATGGCTAAAGGCCAAGTACCTGTATTATAACAAAAAATTAAAGCCTCGAGTTGAAAGTCCTAATAGTTCCACTCACAAAGCCTATCATTAAAACATTAAAGGTAATATTAATGTTTACATTATAGGCTTTAGTCTAGACACAAAATTTGAAAATTACGTAATATTTTAATGATAGCCCTGTCTAGCCTTTATCACACGTGAAACAGCTCTAATAAGGTACATTTAAAACATCTATTTTTTAAGATATAATTAGTTAGGTAAGGGGTACTGTAAAAGTATTACATTTTTCACTAAACAAACGAGGCGTGCGAAACTGCGGACAGTAATTATAGAACGTTTCCACAAAGTAAGGGATAAGGGGACTGTCACACTACAGGTAAAGCGATAATGTAGGGATAAAAGATTACAATAAGTACGTGTAAAGGTGTACACAGTGTACCGAAGCTTAGTTTTATTAGTTTTATTTTGATTGCCTATTATTACGCGTTGAAGTCTTTAGTTATTTTTAAATTGTAGTTAAATTAAACATTTAGCTTTCTTATCTTCTTTTCAGTTATATATATACCATAATACACATGTCAAGTGGATACATCATATTTTCTGAACTAGTAAAATATTTCACTAAAACCACTCGTCAACCTTCACGATATAAAACGCACTATGCAAGTTGCAAAACTAAAAAATACTCCCAATTAGTGAAAGTATCGCATAGCTTTAAAAGGACCATCACCCTCTAATTCAAAATTTTAACTTTAAACACATGTTTCAAAAACTAACGACCCGTGTAACACGACTACATTTTGACCTGACGTTTGAAACCCTTACTGTGACGTCACAACCACAGTATATACTACTGCTCCACGACCCATTATTTCAACTAGGAACAAAATGGTTGGAATTGGCTCAAGCACACATGCTAAGCGTTTACACGGATTCTCAACATGATTCAGGTAACAGTTTACTCAAATTCATTTATTAGCTTACAAAACAGAATACAGACAGGTCCCAAACTAGGCACAGCCTGTGTCTTAGTGACCCAGACTCTACATGTTCTGCTAGCGCAAGAAAAATAACTTAGATTAATTAGGAAAATGTGATTACGAAAGTAAAAAAAATACATAAAATACTCGTGAGCAAGAAAGGGCTGTCACAAATAGTTTCGTTTCATGAGTGTAGTGCAACACCCGCGATTAATCTCAAAAAGAGCCTAGTTATTTTGCTGGCTATCCTTATACTGTGTCACGACATACGTTTTAGGACGCCTGATGGATCTGGCAGGGCTTCAGTAGTAGGCAGTTTTGTTAGGGTCTGTTGTTTTAAAACAACAATTAAAACTTTAACGTTTAGATTTATTATAAAATATTTTCAGCAGTTGTTTTGGTACTTAGTTATTTTAAATTATGAAAGCATTTGGTCATTTCTGAAACAGAAATCTCGTCTTGCTCGGTAGTCAGATAGTCTCTCTAATATCTACGTCAAAGTTAGAACTTACCAAATATTTGATTTGTTAGAAAACAGTGAAAACAGAAAAAAGGAGAGACATTGAACCAAAGGTCAATTTGTTTCAATTAAAAAAATATAAAATTTTGTCACAACGAATTAAATTTTTTTTATAAATTTTTAAATAAATAATGTTTTATTTTTTTAATATTAATTCATAATAATCAATATGGTAACGAACAGAGAAAAGAAAATATCTCAACAATTCAATTATGAGATTTAATAATTGCGTTACAATACGTAAAATGTTCAGAAAGTGACAATTAATAACATTAAATGCGTCTGTCACCATTTTAAGAATGTTATCGTGATTCATATTAGTATCCTTTTATGATTCTATAATACCCTCAGATCATTGCCTAATATTGTATCGCGATGCAATACTTATTATTCGTTCTGATCTAGCGCAATTCATATTGAATTGCGTTAAAATTCGTAAAATATTCAGAAAGTGACAATTCATAACATTAAATGCACTAAATGCGTCTGTCACCATTTTAAGAATTTTAAAGTGATTCATATTAGATAAGATAAATCATAATATTAGTAGGTATCCTATTATGATTCTATTATAGTTCCCATTTTAGACCCTTAGATCATTGCCTAATATTGTATCCCGATGCAATACTTATTATTCGTTATGATCTAGCAATTTAATTTCCCAAATCACAGATCGACGCGGATCTGCAAACTAATCAGAAGAGATTAATTTGATAAATTGTTCCGTTTTCATTTAATTAATTTAGGTGTTAACGAAGTTAATTAAATGTTTTAGTTGAGCAAAGCGGTTGATAAAATAAGCGTAGTAAGATTTGAAAAAGGTTTTAAGGAATTAAAACAATGACGACAATTGTGGATTGTGGTGTTTGTTATTTTTGTCGTATTCAATCAAATGTTGATTAAATCAATGTGTTCAAAATAATAAGTTTTTGCACTTTTTACATACATAAACTCACACCTCTTTTCGTGAGGGTAGACAGAAACTAGAGAATGCAACCTACTACAATCCTTTTTTTTTTTTTTTTTTTTTACCGATGGGAAATCATCAAATAACCCCTCCCGCTCTGGGCTGAGCAGGAGGGAGTGTCAGACTTTTACTGACTAAAACCCATCCATGTTCCTTCCTTTGCCCTTTGTGTTCCAGGGCCGCGGTATCTCTTTCGAACAGTCCCGCAACCCTGGCAGGCGTCGGTCCTTACGGACCCCTCCCTGTTTGCTGACTCTCCTTGAGGCGCGCGTGGAACACGAACGCGCCGTCGACACGGCCTGTCGTCATAAGACGGACGGACGGCGAGCTAGCCCATAGCTCACCGTCCACAGGCCCGCGCCTACGGTGGCCCCCGACGCCCGGTGCGTCTCCCGGGGCGGCTGGGACGTGAGGTTCTCTCCCTCTCACGTTCCGCCACCTCCTTCGCTAGCATGACTGCTTCGCAGAAGGAGGTGACGGCGTCCCATTCCGTCTCGCTCCGGACCATGGATTGAACCAAGGCCGGAAGCGAGAGGTTGCCGCCGCCGATCGCCGCTAAACCTACTACAATCCTAACATATCGATGTACGGATGTAGGTACTCTTTTAGCTTTCTTTACGTTTATTTATCTGGTACTGCAATTTTTCAAAATGGCTACTCAATTTTTTGGCAGATTAGATTATTTATTTGGTAGAATTTGGTGCCAAACAGTTAAGTGATTTAGACAAGCTGCATTGATTGTCATAACATACCATCACGACTGTAATCGTCGAAGGGTTAGGCAGAGGTGTACCTAATAGTACACCCACATGTCGCCTGTTATATTTAAGTCCCAGGGAGCGAGCCTATTGCCATCAACCGGGCCCAAATCCAGACTCCATGGTTGTTACTGCGCAATTCCTGATGGAAAAACCCGAATAACACTTTGCCCGACCTGGGAATCGAACCCAGGACCTCTTGCTCAGAAGTCCCGCTTGCGACCACTAGACCAACGAAGAAGTGCATTGATTGATGATGCTGGAAACGTGTACAGGCGCCAGAACATCAAGCAACTACAATCTGTCAAATTTATTTAATTGATTTTCAACTTTATCGCAGAAGCATTTAGTTTTAAGGTTGATTGGGAAAATTTTAACAGTTTCCGTAGCTTGATGTGCTAGTCTGTACATAGGTACATTTACCGCTTTAAGTAAATAAAGCTAAAGTATGATGATAGCATAAGTTGTCTGTATACACTGAAGTATGAATAAATCCAAATGTAATGAAGATTACAGACAGAACTTTGTGTCGTTTGTGTAAGTTACAAAGTTACAAGTTACTTACTTAGTTGACTTGATTCATGTCAAGTTACTTCTGACTTGATTAGTGTTGACATAACGGTATTGATCAAGTTTTGTTTATTTTCATAACTTAGTTTCACAGGAACTCGTAGCTAAAAAATAACACCCGCTCGGGTCGATCTTCAGGTTAAGCCGCACTTGCATAGGTTGGTCCGTGGATGGGTGACCACCCATTACATACCGAGTTTTCTCCGTGCCTTGGAAAGCATGTTAAGCCGTTGGTCCTGGCTGTCAATGGTAGATGTTTGACAGTCGTTACAGGTAGTCAGTGGCCCGAAAGTCTGACAACCAGTCTTACCAAGGGGTATCTAGCAAAATGTGCGATACTTATTCAATAAAACTAAATAATAAGTCGCACTTGAATTTATTGTTAGTTTCGTTTAATCGCCATTCCTTAAATTTTCTATTCTAAATTTGAATGTTTCTTTTTTCAGAGACAAAAACCTCTATGGTAATTATTTAGAACATACGGATAACCCCTTGGTAAGACTGGTTGTAAGACTTTCTTGGGCTTGTGAAATCCAGATAGGCAGTCACTCCATTTAAGGGCATTACATTGCCCAATGACCTTGAGCATGATGTGTTTAAAGAAGTTTGTAGATGAATCCTTTTGTGCGTTTTCAATATAAAAAATATATGTTAAAGTAAAGGTCATCACAAATACATTGTATTGTTTAAAATTTTAATAAACTAACTCAAATTTTATCGAAAAATCGTAACAAATAGGTCCTTTTTCAACCTAAATTGAAAATTTTCTCTATAACGGCTCAATAACTCGGCATGAATTTTATACCAAAAAATACGTAATGACGTATTTAACAATGTGTATTGATTTTTTTCTCATATTTCTTTTAATATTTTAAAATATATTATAAAAATCGGAAATTTCGCGAAAAGCAATATGTCACTGCCGCACTCGTCCCTCTCTCTCTCGCCGTTTCGTCGTAAGTTAGTACGGGGCAGCATGCTCAAGGTCATTGGGCAATGTAATGCCCTTAAAATACTGGTATTCAGCTACACTATATCCGGTAAGACTGGAAGCCGGCCCCAACATAGTTGAGGCTAGGCAGACGATGAATTCTTACTGGTTTAGTTCTTCTCATGAGAATCAGCATCGCAATTATGTTACCACGTTATATCATAATTCGAAAGATTTCGAATTAAATCCTTAATCCATTAATTCATCAATTCTTCACGTGTGAAGCCTATTCAATAACGTAAATTATAAATCAATGTTGTTAAACTACCGAATGGAAGGTATTGCCATTTGTATATTGTAACCTTTGTTGATCGAAGATTGTAACAAAATTACCCCGCTGGTATTTATCTATACAAAAACTGATGACGTTGATGGCGTATGTCAGTGGATATTTTCTTAATATGCATACCTATAAGATTAGGGTAAGCAATCGAATTATAAAAAGTTATTCATTACTACCTGTTGCCCGCGGCTTCGGTCGCGTTTCGGCGTGAGCGAAGACGAAAGTTACTAGAATATGATGGAATCGTCATAGAATACATCAGCGTTTTGGAAATTCCGAGAAGAGCGTGAGTCAGTGTAGTGTGTGATGTTATAAAATCGGAGATAATTTTGAGGCTATTGAAGGTGAACTTCAATTTAGTTTGGTCTCCCAAAGTGTGGGTGGGATCGGTCCAAGTGGCGTCGGTGAATGAGGCCCATATTTTCTTTAAGCTGATTGAAACTGCACCTTTTTTTGTTATTGTTCGAAAAAGAGTGCATCGGAAAAAGTTATTGATCACTAACTGTTGCCCGCAGCTTCGCTCGCGTTTTGGTCGGAAATTATCCCACGGGCAGAAGCTACATTATCATCGAATGCTGTAGGCTATATTTACAACAGTAAATATGGCCTACAGCACTCGGGGAAAATGATGGTATTAGTGAGCGAATTTTCAAAATCGATTCAGTAGATCCAGAGATTATCTCCTACAAACTCACAGGCTCACAAACTTTACCTCTTTATAATATTAGTATTAGTATAGATATGATTTGGTAAACAATTACACTATGAAGTTCCATCGAACGTTTCCTACATCACATTGAAACCTTAAAGTAATTTTATTAATTTGCCAAAAAAAACTGTCATCTCATTCTTCTACTACCAACGCTGTAAGAATCATTAATTTGATTCCACCCAGTCATCCTTGATATCGCTTAAAAAGGTATTCTCCTCACAAACCCTCGGTAGCTAAAGAGCTACCTACGGACATCCGTACGTAAGCCCCTTCGATATCAGGATACAACTTGCAGACAAAGTTTTTCCTTTGCGTCTAAAAAGTTTGCTTATACAGACTTTTTCGTCATTACAAGCCATTTCACGGAAGCTGGCTCCGGGTGGGTGTTTTGTAAAATACGGATTTTCTATTTGGATAAATTGAGGAAAGTATTGCAGGATATGAACAGTTGAAGGTGTAGGGTGGGCGTCGTAGGAGATCTGGCAAACTCTTATTAGAAACTTTTTCTTTAGCCTCTACTACGCATATTGGAATCTAATAATTAATTAATTGATTACATGAGAGCAGCGGTGGCCCACTGGTGGCGGCCCCGGCTTACGAACTTAAGCCGTGGGCTCGAACACATGCGTATTACTTTGTGTAATTTATTTCATCTCCACTGCTCTCAAAAACGGTGAAGGAAAACATCGTGAGGAAACCGGCATGTCCTAGAACCAAAAATTCGAAGGCATGTGATATCTACCCACCCGCACTGGGCCCGCGTGGTGGATTAAAGCCCAGGTGGCCGTGTGTCCCAGTAGTGGGAACATTATTGGCTGATTATGCATATGTAGGTACATTCGCTAATCATAGCCGTATGGATAAAAATCCCCTTTTTGTTAACAAAGAATTTAAAAAAATGTACACTGGAAATTGAATGAAAAATAAAATTGATTTATTTAAAATAGGCAACAATAAAAATACATAGATTAAGGTTCTTATGTAAGTACTAATTACAGGTGTACACAACATTCAATTGATACATTGAATTGATGAGTGAATGTTGATGGATGCAGAGGGAGACGAAGGCCAAAGAAAAGATGGATGGATTGTGTGAGGAATGATATGAATGAGAGAAGAGTTAATGATGCCGTGACGTCTGTCAGGGGAGAATGGAAGAAGAATACGTGTTGCGCCGACCACAAGTAGAATGGGACAAGGGCAGGAACATGATACTGATTAAAAACAAATAAGTAGTACTATAACCCAACTACAATAGGTAAATTAGATTTATTTATTTATTTTTAAGATTAACGAAATTTATTTCTCAATAATAAATTACAGTATTTCACTTACTTGAGAACATTTTGGAACTTAAATATAGTAATTATATGAACTTTGACACACAAACTAAGTAGATAAGTAAATTTTTTTTTAAAACAATTCACTAATCTACTATAGAAAAAAAAATTTCGTACGCAAATAACGTTAACAAAACGCAAAGCTTACAATTTTTCTCCATCCACCCGCAAAAGAAATAGTTACTGTGGTCGCAAATAATCACTACAGGTATGGAATGCGAGCTCGGTGCCACAATAAAGGCAACGCAGCAGTAGGGCAAGTTTGTTTAAAGTAAAGTTTGATCATTTAGAATGTGATTTTTTAATTTAGTTTTGAAAATATTAAACGAGCTCGCATTCTTTACCTCTTTAGGCAGCTTACTATATTGTTGGACTCCCGCAAAGATAATTGTTCTCTTTTTATAAGTTACTTACACTTAAACAAAGCACACAATAAGACCTCTGGGGTCTAGCTTAGCATGCCATGACCTAAGATTTGATCAACTGTCAGTTAGGTTACTATTGAGTATGTTCTTTGAGCTTACGCTTTATGTTTTTACTATTCATTGAGTATCTGATGTCTACAGGTACTATTAAATTCTCAAAAAGCTGAAAATTGCTCATTTAAGAACTATGAACTATTTTATATTAGAAAATCTAAAAGGCAACTGCCATATTTGACTTACGTTCATACCGCAAGCGAAGCAAAGAAACCCGCCGTATAACCAGAAATAAAAGATCAATATAAAAACGTTTGCAACGTAATCCATTCTTCAGACTAAACCACACAATATAACCAAAGCTGTGGTATTAGTATTCTGATACAGTCGTACGCAGATAAACCACCTATATCCAAGATAAAATGTCTTTATATTTCAAAGCGTGAGTCGGCCATATTGGTTGCGTAACCACCTGGAGGGAATATTGTGCCAGGAATAGCCCCTTAGGCTCCCTGCTCAATCTACCACCTCTATTGAATATACGTGCTGGAATATTTCACCACGTTTAAAATATTTGTTGAGGTTATATGAAATAACTCGTATTTCATATAACCTCAACACACATTTTACACATATAGGTATCTAGGTAACTGAAGGCACTTTTTTGCCCGACTACGGCGAAATCAAAAGGAAGGGTTTTGATTTTAGCAGTCTATGTATGTATGTATGTTTGTATTTTCCTCCGTAGCGCCTAAACTATTCATCCGATTTTGATGATTCAGATGTCAATCGATTCGTTATTTGACAGGGTGCCGAAATTCATGGGTGCTGAGATGGGAAGTTGCTGAGATGGGATTAAACCCGGGTAACAAAAATTACAAAACAAAAAAAAAACGATTTAATTAGAGCGTGATTTTTCAGTACCTAGTCGGGATTTTAGTGGTTTTAGTTCTTTTTTTATTCCACACAAATTCTTGTTGTAACAACAATATCTTGAAGTTGCCTTTCAAAATACAATTTATTGGAAATGATAACGAAAATCAACCATAACTTTTCCGAAACAATGGAGTTCGTTCTTTGCCTACTTTTTATTTTCTAAAGCGGTACATCGATCTTTTGGCACGTGGCTAAAAATGGAAACTAACAAAGCCGTCGCGATTTTTTTCAATACATTGCACAAATCGCGCCTACAGCGGCCTCTGTCGATGTCAGGCGTGGGCCTAAGGATACTATTAAATCAAATCAAATCTATCATCATCACCTGCCTGCCCTTGCCCCATCCTATTTGGGGTCGGCGCAACACATTCTTTTCTTCCATTCATAAATCATAATCTCTAAATACTTCAAATTCAGTGTGTACGTCAATTTTTTTCCCTTTGTTAAAAAATTAAACACTAAGCCTTACTGTTTCAAAAACTCCATCAAAAGCATCAAAACACATCATTCACTTTGCACTAGCCCGTCAACGTGACTGCTCATAACCACGTGACCAGCTCACTTCCATGTCACCCGGCTGCGGTATCGATCTGTGTAAAACGTTGCTTAGTGAAATAGGGATGGCTATTTGTGGTACTGCCGCGTGTCATTTGACCTCTGCAGGTGAAGTGGTGCGCAATAATTGATTGATTAATGAAATATTTGGTGAGTTTGATGCGTTGGTAAAAGTTACAGTGGTAGTAGCTAAAAGAATAACAAGAGAAGACATTACGAGAGTCAAAAGCAGTCCCAAACCATTGCTAGCGCTGCCGATGTGTTGGAAGTCTGATCGAAGCACATTCAACTAAAATATAAGAATCATTGACTCGACGAAAAAAAGAAAAGTGCACGAATGTTAGTAAAAAGTCCCGCAGAAATATAAACCTCAACCAGTGAAAATACATTTTGATTTGATCATTATCGCGTTAGGAAAAACAGCTTTGTCTGGACCGAAACTTCATTGAATATTTTACATTGTTTATGCAAAAGACTTGCCAAGAAGAACGTTTAGCATAAAGCGACGAAAATGATACCTTTTAATACAAATATTTTTGGGACTGGAACTTTTTATACATTCGTTTTATATAGTCAATAAAAACATTGTACCGTAGATAATATGCAGAATCATGCTAAGGTCAGCATAATTTTATGAACCCAGACAAATGATCGTGTCCATTCTCCATACACAATTAATCATAAAGATACCCGTACCGAGGACCGCAAAGCTAATCTGCAAGATATCCACGGGTATCGGTTGAATTGAATCAATTGTATCCGAACAAACCCGAGTGTAATCTTCGAATCAGGACTGGATTAATTTTCGGTAGCTAAGCTCGGCAGATAATAAAATTGAATTTGGATTGGACGATACTCCGTTTTGGTGATGGGGCGTTTTGGTGTTTGTTGGAATTTGTTGCGGCCAGGGTAAAAATGGAAAATCGAATCCTCGATCATTTCAACTTCTCATATATTGAGGAGGTATTGAGTTAAAATTAAAACCATATACTCAAGTCTACAGTCCCTTGAAGCTGTGAAAAAACTTCGAACTTTTAATTTTTTTTTATCAGCCTGCGATTACACTGATAAAATACATTTTTGACGTTGTCAAAGTCAACAAATCCCTGTAGCTGTAATAGTCCAGTCATATACATTTGGAAATGCATGTGAAACGAGAAGGCAAAATTTTGGATATTACGTATGGATAATTTGAAGTTAAGATTTTCTAGACCGTCGACCAAGATTTCCTATGTGCATTTTCCGCTATCTTGAAAAAAGGGTTAAATTCCGTTGTTTTACTATAACTCTGTTCTCCGTTGAGATACGAAAGTTTTGATGCTTTTTTGATACTTTTTTTACGATCTATAAGTAAGGTCCTTTACATTTTTCACCTATCGTTCATCATTATTAAAAAATATAATTATTGCGATACAAAATAAATAAACCAGCCAAATAATGAATCAAACACATTTATTTTCAATTTTTCGTTTATTAAAAAAAAACTAATTAAAAGGCGGTCATTTATTCTAAATATTGATGGGCCTGCCTGAAGAAGTTCCTTCACGGTAGACTCTTCGAGTCGTGAATACTCTTGAACCGCAGGACTTCAACTTCATCACCATCGTCGTCGTTGAATAGAATGTCGACTCCGGCGACACAATACAGGCAAATAACCTAGCGACTAATTCCTGCTTTCCTGCACCCACAAGCAGCCTCACACTTTCCTTTACATTTGCACGAAATGAGTTTTAAAAGTTCAAGTGGACCGGGTTCGGCTGTAGTGCAAATTGGTTCAAGCCCGTAATAAGTCTGTCGCCAACCCGAAAATAAAAAAACGAAATTGTAGGTCTGAACACGCTCTACAAATTTGCTATTGAACGTTTCTTCGATAAATTTCCCTTATACTATATCTCAATAACGATGAACGATAGGTGAAAAATATAAAGGACCTTAATTGTAGATCGTATTATAAGCAACGAAAAGTATTGCATCAAAAATTTCGTATCTCAACGGAGAACCGAGTTATTGGGAAAAAACCGAATTTAACCCTTTTTTTAAGATGGCAGAAAAAGCACATAGGAAATCTTAGTTGACAATTTGAAGTTAATCTTTTCTAGACCCCCCCCCCCTACGTAATATCCAAAATTTAGCCTTCTCGGTTCATATGCATTTCTAACCCGTTTTTTCCGACGTAATGACTACACTATAGTGTATTAGTTTGAAAGTTTAATTGATCAACAAGAAAGAACATATTTCTGTTGAGCTATCGCGATGAATAAACTTTGAAACTAAAAAAATACAGCAGTTTTAAAATGTACTAGTTAATAAACTTGGTACGGACGCTTGCTCGTTTATTTGCTCCTGTAGGTGCTAGAGAAGGAACCGGAGGTAGATTACATCAGGTGGGGGGGAAAATAAACTCAATTCGTTTGCGTTGGCAAACCAATTTGGAGTGGAAACGTTGGATGGAATTATTAAACAAAATACCAACACAGAACATCATAGCACAGGATCCATTTGAAACTGAAATCCTATTCCATTGCAATGCGTTTGAAATTAATTTCACAGGATTGGTAATCCGGGGATTTCGTTGGTTATAGTAGGTACGGTATGCTTGTTTTTCGTGTTCGTCTAATTCGTGGTTGAGAGTGACGTAGAAACGAGTGATCCTTTAAGGGGTTCCGTTTAATCCTTTCGAGGTACGGGACCCTAAAAAAGCAAAATCAATTAATCAATGAAATAGATATAAAACTCAAAGATGAGGAAAAACATTTGTACTTTTCAGCATAATTTTTGATGTCAGACGAAAATGGTCTTGAAACAAAATTAACAAAGTATAAACAAGCAGATACAAAATTTCATCTAAAAGAATTTTATAAAAGTACTTATAAATAAAGTTAAGACATTGAATTAGGAATAACATTAGTTTTTTCAGCAGACTTCCAGCACAACGTGAAAAATAACTTATTACTTGCAAAATAATAATTTGAGAAAATACTCCAAGGCAAAACATATTGACCTCGGCAGGTCCAATCTCGACAGCTAAATAGCTCACTATAATTCTTTTCAAATATTTTTCAACAATGAAAACATCCAACATAGTAATATTTGCCGAACATGTTCCAAAGAAAATTGTATCCGTACCAACATATGAGCGAATTTGAAGACATGTTTTGTGATTATTTACCTCCAAATCAAATTCTGCTTTGGTAGTGGGAATGTAAGGTTTATTTTCGTACTTCGGTAGTTTGTGGGAGGCAGCAGGAATATCTGGAAATATTTGTACAGTTAATATTATGGTAGTGTCTCCAGTTCCTGATATTTCCTTGACGTGTCGTCTTCAAGGTTAATATTTGTGGCAACACAATTAGTGTATTTATGGATGGTATGTGGAATGTGGCAAATATTGTCTGTTATTGTTCGGGTAAGACGAATTGATTTCTACTGTTTATACGAGATAATCTTACGACGAATTTCACCATCAAACTGGACGCGATCAGCATCTAAACCTACATAGCTCTTGAACGCCGTTTAGGTGTGCCGACCGTGCTCAGCTTTATTGGCGATATCCACTCTTAAGAGGCCAAATATGAGCTGGTAGGTAACATGTTGGTTCTAATACCAGACGAAGCGTTTAAAGGGTCTTAGTAGTAGTATATCTATATCATATTCTTATGTCTCTAGAGTCTGGTCTGGAGAGTCAAGGGCGACAGGATCGATAGTCCCCGCCGATCTCCCCTATTGCCTAAGGCGTTGTAGACCCCTGTCTTCATTTTGACGCCCTTCGCAAAATCCGCGCGCCTGTTAAATACAAATAGCTGTGTCAGCAATAAATGTTCTCGAAAAGTATTAGGTATTTCTTTAAGCTCTAGAATATGGTAGTCGGTGCAAATTGCTCTTAGATTTATCGGAAAAATAACTCAGCGACTTCCTATTTCGTCCATCTGAAAATGTTTGCTTATTTTTTCCAAGAAATAGCATTTCCTTTACAAAAGCCATTATTCTGCTCGAAACAAATTCTCCGGAATTCAATCAATTTTTACGTTAACTTTAGATAAGTAGTCTATGTAACTATTATGCATGATGAGCAAAGAAAAGATGGATGAATTATGTGAGGAATGATATTATTTATTTATTTAGTAAGACGAACCTTTTTTCGTTTGTTTTATTTTTTTCTTTTTTTTCTTTTTTTGTCTGAAGGAAACGGAGTAAATGAAAGCGAGAGGATTGATAGGGGAAAATGGATGAAAAAAACGTGTTGCACCAACCCCAAATGAAGAGGCTAGAAAGCATGGAAGATGACGATGTAAGTATAATGTACCTAAATCATAAATAGCTCAACTAGCATTGGGCCCCTTATGTGGATTACGTCTCATTCAAAGGAAACTTATATCCCAACAGTGGGCAAATTAAAGGCTGGCGTGGTACCCAAATCACGATAGCTAAATTAAAACAAAATCATCAATCAGCATCAACCAAAAGTTGACTGGTAGAAAATACCTGTGGCATTAAGTCCGCCTTTGTACTCTGGGCATAAAGTGACATAATAATTATTAAATCAGATGATAATACTGTTTTCAGCTACGGGCGGTCACTTACTGGATATCTTTCGTGATTATCAATTATTCTATCATTCCGCGATCATGGCACTTGCAAATGCGTCGAAATATCGGGAGTTTTAAATAATTGATGATCACGGAAGATATCCTGTACGTGACAGTGTAAGTTCAGATGATAATGTACGAACTACCAACAAAGACAATGAAAAAGATCAATGTCTTGATTTCCTGGAAACGGAGGCAACATCTAACATCGTTAACAACTGTCAGTAAGCCCAGACACAATCGGATCGCCGCCATTGTTATTTAATTGTATGCTGATGGAAATTAACTAGGAAGAACTGCATTATACGGCGCAAAAATAGAAGCAACTCATTTATCGGAAAATACGTTGACTTTGAATGGATTTGCATTCATTGGTACAATTGTAGATGCAGATGAATCGAACCTGAGGATGACAATTCTGGTCAAAAAAGAATTTAATTTACTCTTCCCACTTGTTTGAACGGTTCTTGTTCGTTCTTTGAGCGATCAATCAACGTCCCATCCCATCACAGTCCACTGTTAGACCTGCCTTCTTTACTGCTGTGCCATCACATATATTCGTCCTCCGAAGTCAAACCAAAAGAAGTGATGTATAAAATACATCGCTTTAAAAAAATACCTTTTATAACATACTAGTGGCCCGTCCCGGCTTCGCACGGGTGCCTATGTTACTCAGGGTGAATGTAGCTTTCTAATGGTAAAAGAATTTTTGAAATCGGCGCATTAGTTTTTGAGTTTATTCATTACAAACATACACACAAAAATACAAATCTTTCCTCTTTATAATATTAGTGTAGATGTAGACTAACGCGTTTGCTACTTTTTAACTGTCCAATTTTGATCCAGGTGATATGGAGTATTCTACTTACCAGAAAATGGAATTTTACGCATAGTCGCGCCTTCCGTAACATTTGTTGTTAGATAGGTATAAACAGCAGCCGAAATCAGGTGAGGGTGCCAGAAAGGGTGCCCCTAAAAGGTGTATTAAAACACTAAAATTAGGTCAGCACACAGTCGAGCCCAAATTCAACTATCAAATTCCAGTTCAACACCTCTTTACGCCGCTCACTCTTCAAACACGACGGTATTTTATCAAGCAATCCTAAAATGTCGGCTCCCTGAGTCCCTGACACAATTTTACGAGCATTTCCAAAGTCCTTGTCATACATAGGAGACGGTAATGATGCTAATAAATCAGGACTCGTAACTCCAGATTGTGAATAAGTTATCTCAGAATACCGGGTCCTTCGCTACTGCAACATATGTTACAAATTGGTTGGGTCGTGGTCCACACATCTTCCATCTCTTTCAAGTAAATTTTGAAAATATGTTATGTTTATAATATGTTTCGGAAATTTTGAAATTTTGCCGTAAGCAACATGATATAAAGCTCACATTTCAATGCTTTCCTGTGAGTCGAGTCGAATGGAGTTGGTATCGAGTATGTATAATTTGAGTCCCAAGTCCTTAAAAAAGGTACTTAGTGATGTCATTTCGTATCATACACTAACATAATATCCTTTGGCAAACCATTGCTCTTTAAGTACGGAAGTTTATTTAAGTTCTAAGAAGTTAGTTGGCAAGAAATGGCGCAGAACAGGGGCCAATGGGAAAAAATAGAGAGAGACCTTTCCCCAGCCGTGGGACAGATCAGACTAGCTATAATAAGTTAGTTTATGAATATTAATTGGCCTGAAAGTCCGACATCCAGTCCAAGGGGTATCGTATTACCCAGTACTAACTGGGTTGTGGAGGTCAGATTGGCAGTCGCTCCACGTAAAATACTGGTATTCAGCTGCATCCAGTGAGACTGGAAGCCGACCCCAACCAAGTTGGGAAAAGGCTAGACAGATGATGATAAATTGACGAGAAGACACACTTTACACCGAAGGAAATGAAAGGAACGGGAAGGCCTTAGCTCAGGAGTGGCACAGATCAGGCTAAATAAAAGGTGGAGCAAGATCCGTAACAAAACCGAAAGGTACTTGTTCTCCCCGTCATTGCGATCATTTTTTTGTTCTACACCATACCTGGGAACCATCTAGTTACGGAGATATTGGAGGTCAAAGTTCCAACTTATTCACAAGTTTTTTTTTTAATACATGTTTTAACTTGATTTTTTTTACTGTAAACACCTCCACGAAACCCTTACTATTCAATCCATCCATCAACACAATATTTTGATTGCGTTACATTGAGTCCTACCGTAAAACATGATTTTTCACCCCAATAAAAGTCGTTTCCCAGCAATATTTTTTGCGTAAAATTACCTAATTTGATGTACATACTGGTTGGTTGACAGTGACGGCTTCGTTAAGGGTCTTGTTACATCCTGTATATTAAGTTTTTAACCCGCGTTGTTTAGGTTCGATTTCTATTTTCTAGACTAATATTTGTCTGGGCTTCAGATATTGATTCCGACCTAGATGTTTGTCAGTAA
This sequence comes from Eugnorisma glareosa, assembly GCA_947578425.1. Taxonomy (NCBI): domain Eukaryota; kingdom Metazoa; phylum Arthropoda; class Insecta; order Lepidoptera; family Noctuidae; genus Eugnorisma; species Eugnorisma glareosa. The sequence continues at coordinate 19,813,123 of OX387959.1, forward strand.
ACAACCGCGAGACGGGAGAAATTCAGTGCAGTGCAATATTCTGTTGTCTTTCAAAACCCATTCGTTTTGTCCTGTTTTACTTCGCTTTTTATTTATGACCATCATGAATATGATAATCCCATAATCTTGCAATAAACCATTTTATTACGGTACACAGATTATTATTATCATTTTTGTATTGGATTCTGATTTACGATTCGTGTTGGATAAACCAATCACTGATGAGTACTAAAAAAAACGAAACTTTTATTTTTACGATTGAATAAATGGGAAAATACCTCGCATCGCTCGTGGTATGACTGACACATTGGTCTAGTAGTTGCAATCGCGATTGCCGAGCATGAGGTCCTGGGTACAATTCCCAGGTCAGGAAAAGCGTTACTGGGTTTTTCCATCAGGAATCTCTCAATAGCAGCCACGGAGTCTGGATTTATGGCAATAATCTCGCCCCCTAATACATGCAACTTAAATATAACTGACGAAATGAGGGTGTACTATTAGGTACACCTCTGTACCTCGGCGCCATGTTATGTATGTAAAAAGGTAAATAAAAGACTGAAAATTTGCCGAAATATAAAAAAAACTGGTTTCTGACCTTGGCCTGGCTCCCAAGGACGTCAGAAATTAACCAGCGGGAACTTACTACCGGTATAATATCCATATGCTATATCCTAAATGCCTAGCCCAGATCATAGTCTATCCTTGAGCCATTATAATCATAGTATAATAAAGCCTTTTATTCCGAAACCAGACATTTACACTTACAAATAAGTTAAAACAAAAATCACAAAATGTCTCGAATTTCGGCGTGCCTCATGGCTTATGCCTCCTCTAACAATTTCCATTGTCTGTCGCGAGCTAACCTCCTCTAGTTCGGAGACAAGCTGTCAGCTTTATTTCTTCCTCCCGGTAGGCTGCCTTTCCCGATTTCTTTTGCCATCGCTTGGATACCATTCTGATACTTCCTTGCTCCACTTTCCTTAAGAGTCGCATTATGTGGCCTGTCTGTTGCCACTTGAGCCATATATCCAAATAAAAAAAACAGACCAGAAATTGTAAAAGTTTCAAAGATTAGTAATCAATATAACTACGCTTAAGTTAGTTTTCTATCATCCCCTGTTCTCGTAACAAGTCTGAACAGAATGTTCGTACTTAATAGTTGCTATGTGAGCCGACAGCCGACGTCTCAAGTTGAATTGCGGAAAGTTTCAATGTGATCGGATCCAGGATTAAGAGGTGAGGAAAACATAAGGGCGATGGGTTTTAGGACGGGCACGCAAACATTGTAAAACCATTTTAATCGTTACTTATTCTTTCGTCATCTGCTTTGTATTCTAGCCTGACCAGATAAACTGCTTAAAAATTCAATCCTATGGAGTAAATTATAGCATGAACAAACACGGATGGATTGCCGCAACTGTAGCTTTTTTTTTTCGGTTGGTATATCATCAAATAACTCCTCCCGCTCGGGGCTAAGCAGGAGGGAGTGTCAAACTTTTACTGACTATCCATGTTCCTTCTTTTGCCCTTTGTGTTTTCCAGGGCCGCGGTATCTCTTTCGAAGAGTCCCGCAATCCTGGCAGAACTGTAGCTTAACCTTCATCTTTGCTCTGTTTTATTTTGGTTTTGTCCAGGTCTAAACATCGACATGTGTATTTTTCTGATTCAACTGTATTTGGCATTAAAATAAGACGGTTTTTAGTTAGTAACGATAGTACCAAATCATGCAATCTTTTAGTTTCACTGTAGTAACAAACAAGTAGGTTTCTTCAAATATTACCTTTGCCAAAGTCATCGTTACTCGCATTTTTAGGTATACAAAGCCTCACACTGTGTACTCAATTTCCATTTTTTCCTCGTATCCGTCGCGTTTTCGGCTATAAAAATCAAAATACACGCGCGAGTCGGGATGGACGTGTTTAAAATAAGGAAATATCCGACGGGCTACTTATCTTTCAGGGTATGAATTGCTCTACGTTCAGATTCATAAAAGCTTATACTTATTAAGTTTATGTTACTGTTATAACAGTTATTTAAGGGATGATCCTACATCGTGTCTCAAATAAGGGGACTTCTTTGCGGACGATGCGACGTTGCAAGAGAGATTTTTCAAAAGGAGCTGTCCGATCGCATTTCTTGTTGCCGTATGTTTTCACTGTAACAATCGCAGTGAATGTAATTGTATGAGACAGATACAAACCTATACCTACTGAACTTTCTTAGTCTCTATTGAAAGGATCGTTTCATTTAATGTTCGCCTATAAGCGATATAAGGAACTGTTTTAAGAAAATAACTCTCTTTCTTGATCATTTTTTACAAAGGAGGAAAACTGAAGTAAGTTTTCTCATATAGATATAGACACATAGGTAAGTACATCGATCATTGATCATGGTAAGTAGGTAAAAGAAATAATTCATAGTTACTTAGGCTATTTTATTATTATTATTCTTAAATGTCCAACTGTAGTAAAGAGAGTCCATGGAGTTTCTTGCCCGTTCTTCTCCACAGAGATCAATTCTAGGGAATGGGCAACTTTATAGTACTTCCACAGTTTTCATGCCTTGTGACTGGGACTAGGTATAGCTACATTTCATTGTTGTATTTGTTTCGATAGTTCAAAAGTGCCTGTAACTGGCCTACTTAGAATAAATGCTTTGAATTTTTTATTATTTGTAGTACACACGGCTACACATCAAGCTATACATTTCCAGTTTATGCTGATCTCGCATTGTATGAGATTTCCGTACAATGCGAGGTCAGCTTATACTGGAAATGTATAGCTTGGTGTGTAGCCGTGTGTACACAAAGTACTAACCTCTGCCGATACCTTCGGGAATTACAGGAATGATGTTATGAAAAATAAGTACTACCACGTAATGAGATCTTCCTTTATGAAAAAAAATGAAAAAATGATTTACCTATTGTTTTGGCCAAGTTTTTTCTTACAAACTAATGTTTGGAGTTTCCTTTTAGGCGTCTGAAGCCTGTGTTAGGCGACTCCACTCTTCCATAACATATTAACACTAATTATCAAACTTGTTTTTTTTTTATCCGATGATACTCCACAGCAGTAAGCAAGTGCTACGCGTTTTTGTCTTGCAAAAAACCTACTCATTATAAAGATACAACCATACCATATTTGTACATTTTATATACCTACATCTAGACTCCTAGTAGCTAGTTCCTGAAAATAGGTTAAAAATTAGTATTCAGGGAAGCGTCCGAAGTTTTAAATTGAGCAGACGAGGGTACCACAGTGAAGTATTTAATTAACCTGAATCCCCACTATATGTATTAAAATGAACCTGGAACCTGAAAATATACAACATTTCATGATAATTATCTACCTACATGATGCCTACGTGTTTAAAATGTTTAATCAGGTTGGATAAAAATCCTGATATCTCAAATTATATTGGGTTCCCACCTAGGAAATTGGAGTTTTTCTTCTCACAAGTAAAGAACTTCGTCACTTCTATGAATTAAAATATTCATCAATTGTTTGATACTATATCGAATAATGACCATCATAGACAACTACCAATAGTAAAAAAACCTTATGACTTAAAATTTTCTAAACAATAAAACCTTAAAAATTACCACTATCTGTTTTAACTTAGCCAAAACTTATTTTTGTCGTTTAATCTAAGTAGCGTATGTTATCTTAGTTTTTAAATATTATTGCATAAAAGTTTCAAAACATTAGTGTTCATAGTTGTTACGAGTAAATAAATTAAGAAAATGTTAGTAAGAAAAATGCAACTTCTTTAAAATTCTCCATACAAAACGCAGATTTCATAGGTCTAATATGTAATGTTCATATAATCTGAGATGTCAGGATTTTTTTCTATAGCCAGTAAAACGTATGAAAATCATATAATATTTTCCGTCTCGCCAGACAGACAGCTGCTATATTTTATAATAAACCCACAAATGTACCGATGAATTATACACTTTTCAAAAACCTGTTAAAAGTCCAGCGATGCTTCCCATAAATCATGCTATGTTTTGTTTATTTTCAAAATATTTAACACTTTTTCAAAACTAACAACCACAGGTGGGAGTAATATAAATATTTATGTTATTATTAGTTTTTGTCTGTATGTCTGGGCGTGTTTATTAAATGAATTATGAGGTTTCTGAGCTAAAATTAGAAACTTCTCTCTATCCGCTGAAGTTAGTTTAAGATTGGTTATTTATGTATATAGACAGTTATTGTTTGTAGAGATGTAAAGTGGTTTCGTGATGTCTTGTTAATGAAGTAAAGAGATTTTTTTGATTGAAGTTTTGGTGTTGCTCAACATAATAATATGCTAAAAATAAGACCGTAATTACAAAAACAATTGCATTAATTGTTTTCTTAACCCTTTGTTATGCATTTGTTTGTGTAAAAGATATAAAAGTCGTCTTATTTCACAAACTCACCTTTAAACATACCTGTTTTTTTTTTTTTCAAAATTATGTTTAAATATATTTTATTCTCAAAAAAGATACGAGTGACTTTGTATCTTTTTTGAGAATACAATATATATATTTAATTACATGAGAACAAAAAAAAACAAAAATATCAAAAATCTTTTATTTCTTAAACAATATTTTACAAGAAACAGAATAAGTGACTGGAGCCTCCCTTTAAGCAAGTAATGCCTGTATTGGGAGACTCCGCTCTTCCATATCGAAAATAACTAGAAAAGAATACATTAATTGTGTGAGTGTGGGAGGGTATGTGTGTGAAAAAGGGTCGACACCGGCTTTGTTTGCCATAAGAATTATTATCTGTGGCTAAACTTAAAATAATGCACTTAAAGAACAGAAGAAAAGCATTAACGGGCGTCAAAAAAATTGTCCATCGCTGTCAACAGAAATAGTGCGCAGAAAGCTGGCAGCATACCCACGTTGGATGGCATTGCTGATTCTTTGACCAAAAAATAGGCAGCAGGTCACGGGAAGAGTCGACCTACCTTGGGGATGTCAGGAAAGACTAGGTGTGCACCAGTGGCGAAGGTTCCATACAACTTGATTCCTACTGGGTTCCCTTTGAAAAATGGCACAGTCAGTATTCTATAGACAAACAAATTACTCACATTAAAGATATGTACTCCGGCTTACCTCTTACAAAAATTGACACTTCGCTACTGGTGTGCACTCGGACCCTATGAACCTATTGTTTCAACCCCAAACGGCTCAAAACCACAGCAATCAAAGAGGTTACGAATATCAACATTTATCTAAAAACAAAAATCTTTATCTCCTGAACTTTTTTCCATTGCCATTGCCGACCCATAATTGATTCCCTTCCATTGCCATTGTCATTGAAGTCGATACAATTTAAGTCCTTGGAAATAATACTACCTACTTACTGCGACTTCAATCATCCATCGCAGATTACTTTTTCTTTCTTTCTTTTAAATCTTGGAAATAAATCTTTCTGTATTAGCAATGGAGGACTTATCATTCATTCAATCTTCGTTTAATGACTGAAATCACATTCACTACGTTAAGAATACAAAGCGTTTCATTATTTCTAGTTCTGAGAAAATAGTTTTAGGAATTTTTATTAACGTTGGTCCATTTTCAGAAATTGTGATAAATGACGACGTACAGCTGCTGAAAATAATGGTGGCTGTCCTGACAAATGTACTTTTTTAACTAGCTGTATACCCGCGGCTTGGCGTACATGATTTTATGTAAAATAAATAAAGAATAAGAATGAATGAATTGCATTCTTTAGAAGTTTGCAAACATGAAGTGTTTGTATAGTCACAGCAAAACAGGCTTGAACTTACAAAATCAAAATATTTTATTTCATATTGGCACCTACATGGGCACTTATAAAACGTCGAAAAGGGTGCACTGTTCGGGTTCGTCGTTTCCTATGGAGAAGAACTGGCAAGAAAGTCCTTAAAGAAATACGTATTCAATAATAGTATATTTTATATCGAGGGACTAAACGAAGCCATATATTATGGCTTCATCATCCTCCGTTTCATCATCAAACCACCTCTGGTATATACCAGAGGTGGTTTGATGATGAAACCGAGGGTTTATTAAGTTGGCGTTTAGTCTCGAAGTACAAACTGTTATTTTAACTTTTAGTGCGAGAAAAATAGTCAATATAATACAAAAACATTAATATATTATTTAATCAAATAAAGATCACAAAAGATTTTTTACTTGTAGCTAAATGTACAATTCGAATTATTTGTAACATTGTAAATAATTGTCGTCTCAGGAATGTGCTTGTATATGCGTACTTGTTGTATTTGTAGACTGCATTTAAGAATTTTGGGTTGACAGCTCTGTTTAGGTGAGACTTTCTGCCAGAATTTCTTATATGTTTCTTATTCCTCCAGTCCATAAAAATTTCGTAAGTCTTTAGGAAAATCGTTATTTATTTATTTACTTAAAGTTCAACCACAGCACATACCTACACATACATATACTAAATCGTACGGTGATTTTCTAATATATATGCCAGTTACACATATATGCCACAACATTGACAACAAAGACGCCACATTACCGCTTAGTTGCTAACTTAAGTCTAGGTGTATAATTGACTGCCAGGGTTGCGGGACTGATCGAAAGAGATACCGCGGCCCTGGAACACAAAGGGCAAAGGAAGGAACATGGATGGGTTTTAGTAAGTAAAAGTCTGACACTCCCTCCTGCTCAGCCCAGAGCGGGAGGGGTTATTTGATGAATCCCGAAAAAAAAAAAAAAAAGGTGTGTAATTGATTCAGAAAATGGGATATAAATTTGTTATGAAGAAAATGAAAATGAAAATTAAAACAGAGTAACTCATTCATTAACAACACACAGAAATTTTGACTACGTGTCGTTGTGTTGGGAGGCTAAGATTCTTGATTTAAACTTCACCTTACGGTCTTTAAATATATCTGCTTCGGGCACGGACTTCTTAAGTGAATTAAGGTTGTCACACATCTTAGCGAGTGGTGAGTTCAGACCTGTCTTTGTAGAGGTAGTGGGGCGTAAATCTTCCGTGATTTTGGCGGCAAAAGATTATCTATTATGTCTTTTGCTCTTTGCTCGACGTCAAACTCTTCACTGTCACTGGACTTTCTTAATAAAATGTAAAACCGAACAAGTTTACAGTCGACAAAAAATCTGAAATCGCGGTTAGTTTTTTCTTCTAAACCAGTCACAGATTAACAATTTAAAACACATGGCGCCATCTTCTTTGCGGAAAAACCAAGGAACTAAAACTCAACATTTTCGCAATGAAGATGGTCCACACTCCACAGATAATAGTATATTTACTGGCTATTTGAGTTTGTCTATGTCACATGAAGGAAGTTAAAAAAAACGAATTACTTTTCACTCCCTAGAGACTAAAGTGGTCACTTTAGTCCCGCTTCGTAGGGCTATATTGGCGTACTTTTAGAGCATGAATGATGAAAAATTATATAAATAATTATTATTGTATGAGTAGTCAATATAACTTGTCATAGTGACACATTATCTTTAATCTCCAAGTACAGTTCACCAATTTATTTATTTTATTCTTTAAAATATTCAACTATTTTATATTCACACTTTACTAACAGTCTTATCAATGGGAATCATATTACCTAGTACTTACTGGAATGTAGAAGTCAGATAGGCAATCGCTCCATGTAAAATACTGGTCTTCAGCTGCATCCGGTTAGACTGAAAGCCGACTCTAACATAGCTGGGACAAGGCTAGACACTTTACCAACCGTAAAAAAACAAATATTGGTCTAAATCTACACCTGACAAAAAATACTTAGCTCTATAAGCTTAGTGTTTTCAGATGAAACTGCCTGCAGGTTAGAAAGTATTTCTTTCATACCCAACTTGTCCAATTAAACGGCATTCTCATCAACAACGAAAAAAATACCTAAAACATACTGTACTGCCGACAACGTTCAGTATTTCGTGGAATTTCCTTTTTTTTTTCAACGCTTTGATAGGTAACTCTCTGCAAAAATACATTTTAAGCCAGAGTTGCTGTTTGGAGTGCCATGAAAATCCGTAGTTTGTTGCCACATAAAATACAATGTTTTTTTCGAATAGTAACGTGTATCTAGATTGTAGTTGTAAACTTGAAACTTGAAACCTGTTAACATATAACCTAATTGTAAAATCAAAAGTCTGTTGGTTTATAAATTGGAGACCAGGAAGACAGCCTATAGCATTTCCTCTGCTGACCTAAAGGTTTCATTTCTGTGGGCCCAGTGCTGATGGTGGTTGTTGATGATGATGTGTTTTTCCCCACGACGTTTTCTTTCACCGTTATTCAGCTAGTGTGGGTGCGTCGCTTCTGTTTACACATCGTGTCCCAGAAAGCTGTTGTTATATTTCAGGGTATGATTCAGAACATCAAACTTAACAACTTTCTTCATGGGACCACAATCGATGTCGCGAAAAAAAATCAGCTGCCCCAAACATTTGGGTCGAGCAGATATTGAAATTTTGTACTGAACAGCTGTTTTTTTTGCTATTTCGATAAGTTCTTACCTCAACGTGAAACTTTCATGTATCCATTGTTGGGTTCGTTCGGCTCGGTTTCGATAATCATATAGGTAAGGGTCTGCCCGGCCACACATAATAGAAGGGTCACGGCCTTCCGAACTGCGGGTCATCCGGACTAAGCGTCCCGAGGAGACGAGTAAAATATTGCAGGCTTATTTTGTATAAAATGTATTTTTATTCACACATTTTTTACACAGGTTGGTAGGTTATTCTCATAAGTCACAGAACATGGAATTGCCGGCAACATCTAGACCCGTCAGTAGCAATAAAATTCGTGGCGCCGAAAGTGCGTTGAGCGAACAATTTCTGTTACTCACTACCGTTCAAAGCTGTCAGTGTATGTACGCCATATTTTGTCAAAGCGCAAGTACACTTCAACCAACTTAATCTGTGCAAGTGGGAAAACACAGAACTAAAATAAATGTGCTATGCCATGTTTGACATATCGATGCAAATTTCCTTGACAAGCAACGCCACCTTGAACTGCACACTTAAAGTGGTCATAGCATAAACGATATGCGCGGATCTCGAGGCGCTTTAAGCGCAAGCCACACCGCCAGCTAGCATGCGAGCGAGCGACCCGGGCGAGCCTCTTTCACACTTCATTTCGGCTCTTTCGGTCGTTTGCGGTGTGAACCAAAGTATGAAAAGAGGGTCGCTCGCTCGCTAGCTGGCGAAGTGGCCTGCGCTTTAATGGTGGGCGCTGGTAAGCATTTGAGAAAAACAAGATGGAGGCGTTATCTCCGACTATGGTCACCCGCCAAAAGAACCTTATCACACTCTGTGGATAGTGTTGTCAATGCCACTTCTAGCAGCCCCGCCAAGGCGTCTCTGTTCTATGGTTAAAGATACAATAATTTTTGGAACTTTATCGTAGTCGAGCCGACCCAAAATAATTAGGGTAAAGCGACCTTATGAAGAAAATAAATTCGGCTTAGCGTTTTCATTACAGTTTAGTAATAAATATCAATTTTAAATTACGGTTTCAAAGCGTTTTAACCCGAAATAATAGAATTCATAATCAAAATAATGAGGTATCAGTTTCAGGTTTTACGTCTAATACGAAACTTAAAAAAAATGAAACGAAAGTCACAATATTTTTATGATGAAGACAGTTTTGTTTTCTATTTAATGTTTTTTTTTTCAAAGTGGTAATTAGAGTACGATTAATCAACAAAAAGATTTCCCAAACTCATAAAAGAAAAAAAAGTTAAAGTATTTATTAGACTCGCACAGGACAAAACAAAAAAATGGTTGTAAAATGGTTGGTTGGTTGGCATAAGAATTTGGGAAATCTTTTAATCTTTCTGATCTCTTTTTTTTGGGCAGTTTTACTTCTCACCTTTATTTTTCTGTGGTTAAACCGAGTCTATCTCAGTACAGTACCAGCCATCGTTAACCTCACAATTATCAGGACATACATTAACCCTTCGTGTGCCGGAACGTAGATTTACGCGAGACACAATAGGTTTGTAATTGTGTCTATATACTCGGCATACGAAAGGTTAGTCAAGTAAACCTGAGTATTTGATATTAATTTCAGTTTAATAGGTAATAAGCTGAAACGCGTTCCTGAGAAAAAAGGTCTTCAGACAGACAGATGAACAGACGGACAACAAAGTGATCCTGTACGGGTTCCGTTTTCGCCGACTGAGATACGAAACCCTCAATTGAGACCAATTGGCGCTCTTATCTAAACAGCCTACCCTTTCGGCCAACTTCTGCAATTCATCATAACTTGCGTACCCTAAGCCTGTCTTTTACGAGCATCCCGAAAGAAAACCGACAGGCGATAGATATCAACACGACAGATGACCTTAAACTTTACCTACATCTTGGTATACAATGTCCTTGAGACGGCTTCGACATTTCAAGACGAAGTATAAGTCAGTATATGTACCTTGATATAAACTCTCCTGGGAAATAAATTCATGACGTGCTCAATATCAACCAGGTCTTAATGGTAAGTAGGCTTGTCAAAATCGAAATACATTTGTTCCAATTAGGCTGCAAATCGGACCTTTTTGAACGGTAAAATAACATAACAATGTAATTTTGACATTTAAAAACCCTGATTCGTAGCATTATTAGCTCGTGGGTAATAATACAGCTGCTCGGGTCGATCTTCAGATTAAGTAAGCTGCCCCTGCCAAGGTTGATCCGTGGATGATTGTCCACGCATTACGTACCGAGTTTTCTGTACCTTGGAAAGCACGTTAAAAGCCATTGGTTCCGGCGGTCAATTGTAGATCTTTGACAGTAGTTAAGTAATCAATGGCCCGATAGTCTGACAACCATTCTTATTAGGTATCGTTATGACCCAGTACTGTGTTGTGGACGTCTAATAGGCAGCAGCTCTATAGATGGAAAAAGGCTAGGCAGATAGTAATACGTAGCCTTATTTAAATCTCCCCATCCAGTAGTTAAAACAGTCCTCAAAAACCCCTTCACGACATCTTGATGTTTTGGCTGTGTAGACCAAATTACACCTGCATTTTATTGACAAAGGTTTACTCACGGTGTAGAAGCCTTTTACCTATTTGCATGATAGCATAAACTTATCTCATAGTGTATGCCATTCCCAACTTTGTTCTGCTGAAACTTTTACTTACAACTGAAAAATCCAATAACAATGTGGCCGGCCTAGATACCGTACCAGAGAGTACGCGACCAACTGGTCTAAACGAGTAACATTCAATTAAAAGTATCATAAAACTCGTCTACAAGTTTTATTATGTTGCTATTTAATATAGGTATACATATACAGGCTGTCGCTTTGCATCCTGGTCAAATTCAAGGAGGTATTTAAACTAATGAGTCTCGACCCGAATCAATACTAAAAAGGGTAGGTTTTTAATTTTATTTTTACGGAAATCGGTAAGCGTAAACGACCCCCTATTTTCCACACTGTCCAGAATTATACTGTGGAATAATATTTGCGTTAGTGTGTGTGACGGCGCGTTAATTGGGCTAGGAACAGACGGGCTACGTTTTAATACGGGTGGTTTTCACTTACTGATTTCCGTAACAAAAAAAAAAAATATATAGCCTTCATGTTGATACCCTACTCGATAGGTTTAATTCAAAAATTTATATTAACGATTTAGCGCCAAAAATCTGCCATTTTGTTTGAAACACCTATCTAAGGAGGGAGGGGTTTTTGAGACGAATCTAATGATAGCATAATCGTCGAAATCCATCCAGCCATTTGGAACATACGAGGTAATAAACAAATTTACAAACAAAGAAACATACAAGATACATGCGAAAAATCCCTTGCTTGGCTGTCTGGTAAAAAGTACATTTGTCAGGACAGACACCATTTTATCAGCAGCTGTACGTCGTCATTTATCACAATTTCTGAAAATTTACAAAGATATTTTCCCAGAACTAGAAATAATGAAACGCTTTATATTCTTTACGGAGTGAATGTGATTTCAGTCATTAAACGAAGATTGAATGAATAATAAGTCCTCCATTGCTAATTCAGAAAGATATATTTCCAAGATTTAGAAGAAAGAAAGAAAGAAAAAGTAATCTGCGATGGGTGATTGAAGTCGAAGTAAGTAGGTAGTATGTAGGGATGTAAATTATAGCGCCCTTGGTAACAATTTTTTTTTCATGCGCGAAAAACCCTTCCTTGGGAGTAGGGTAATAAGAAGGCTCTTTCATGTTACACGTCGTGTTGCAACTCTTGAATTAAGTGCTCTTTCTGATAAGAGCAAGCTACAAGCGAAGAGAAGCTCTAGGGAAATAGTAGACGTAATTAAGGAGGTATTATCCTCTCTTCTTCGCTATCTCGAATAAATTATTCACTATCGTTTAGGGACTAAACTAGGAAACTACTCAATAGACGAAGACAACTATATAAGAAAACTTATGCATTGCGTTAATTATTAAAGAGGCATACCCGTTAAATCATAATATAATTTAGAGAAGAAACCTTCAAGGGGTTTCGTATCAAAGACCTTCTAAAGGATTAACGTACTTTTAAAGCTTTTCGGTAGTTTTACTTTCTTATCATCTTATATTGGCTATGAAGAACAGGGTGTATAGTTCTTCATCATCCATAGAAAAGGGAGGCTCCTCCGACCAGACGGGTGATGTGTTTTGTGGGCTACTGCCCGAGAATAATTGATGTAGGTATTTGAAGAAACTATCGCTGTCGCTCAACGAGCGCTATTATGACATTGGTGCGATAAAGACAACTACAGATCCGACAAGTAAAAAGTCATAATTCGAGGTTTAGCTCTAGACTATTTCCTCCTCCAATATTCGACCAAAATAAAAGATATTTCATAAACTGAATAAGAAGGATATATACTGTGTCCCTATTTTTTCTTTTTTCATTAATAATTGTCAAATTTGTACACTAGGCCTCTGTTGACAGCGGTCCAAATAGGCAGTTTTGAGCATTTTGTAAAGGTTCTAGTGCTGATACAGATTATGTATCATCAAAAAGGAAGACATAGGGACATAGAAGAGGTTGATATTTATTTAACTGTAAAAAATCATAGCTTTAAAACCATAACACAGACAGAAAACAGGCGAGAGCGTTTGTATGAAAAAAAGACCACCCGCAATTCCTCTTGTCGCGGATAACTTTAATAGCGTGATTCAAAATATTGATGTTAGTTTTTCATTTGTGTCAATTCAGTCAGCGGTTCAGTTTGTCATAGATGGTGCTGTAGTACTTTTTGTACTATATTGCTGTAGCACGTTCTGTATTATCAAGACCTCTGTAAGCACTTGCTAGGCAAAGGTACCTCTAACATAAATCCCCACTTGGCAAATTATGTTTTAGTACCACAGAAAGAGCGAGTGAACCTGCTGCCATCATCATCAGATGATGATGCTGATTTTGAAGTTAGTGTCCGCTTTCCGACTTAACTGGATGTAGCTTGTACCAGTATTGTAAACGAGGGGACTGCCTATTTAACCTCCATAACCTATTTACTGGGTAACACGACATCCCTTGGTTAGACTGCTGGTCAGACTTTCATGGTTCTGACGACCCGCAACTTCTGTCGAAGCCTACTGCCATCAACCGTCCGCCCGTGATCCAGACTCCAGGCTACGAATAAGAAAATTCGATCCCAAAAATAAGATTTACGCAAAAAAGATACATGGACTTCTAAAAATAATCCGTACGCAGCTTCTAGCTTCGTAGTAATAAATCACAATAGCCTCGTTTTATCCCTTACATTGTTAGGCTCATAAATAACTCCCGCCCACGCAAGGATAAGGAGGAATTAGAACAGGTAATAGGAACTTTCTTTTTGTGTTACGGAATTACGATAATAAGGAGAGGATAATTTTGGCGTATAAGAGTGCTTATGGGTTAAAGTGGGTAGAAGTGGACTGAAGATAATGATGTCAGAGCGCCCATCATAATTTATGTTCTGATTGTGGTCTTCGAGACTACAAAATACACAAGGGTATTGTCGAAAGCCTTAATTAGCCATATTAGGGGGGGTGCTTTAATTACATGGCAGACTCGTCACACAATTAATTTGTGTTTTTTTTTCATCTAATTTTTATCATTCTTTACTTCGTATATTTTGTTTGTATACTTATATGTATTTATTATTATAATTCGTCGTCGCAATTTTCTGTACTATTGCACCTACTGTTTTGTCTTTGCATCACCCTAAGATAGACTGGTGGAAAATGCCTTTGTACATTATGTTCATAGGTCTCGAGTTCGAACCCAACGCACGCACCACTGATTTTTCGGATTGGTTATTTTTTTTTTTTTTTTTTGCGCGTATTGTATAATTATCGCTTGCTCCGGTGAAGGGAAACATCGTGAGGACACCTGCATGCCTGAGAGATATTTCTTGACGACATGTAAAGCCAAGCCAGAGGCCCATGGGCGGCCTAAAAACTCTGACACCAGGTTAGGCACTAATCACACGATAAAGAGAAGGTTATGTGCATAAAGTTCAATAAATAAATAATAGCATTACATAATATCACGCCTGTACTCCCCGAAGGGATAGTCAGAGGTGTACCTAATAGTACACACACATTTCGCCAGTTGATGTGTTTTTAAGTCCATCAATCGGTCACAAATCAAGACTCCGTAGTTGATACTGAGGAATTCCTGATGGAAAAAACAAAATATCACGTTGGCCGACCCGGGTATCGAACCCAAGACCCCATGCCCAGCAGTAACGCTTGTGACCACTAAGACCAACGAGGCAGGTAGGAAGAGATATATTAAGATGGCTTCTAAAATAAAAGTTTCGGTCCCCTTACTGTCATTTCAATCCGGCTTGAAAAGGTAACAGATAGAAAGAAATAGTTACTCTCGCATCTAAAGCATGGCCATGTATCCATATTTGACTATATTTTGTTTGACGACCCGAATGGCGCAGCGGCAGTGAGGCTGCCTTACGTCCTTAGGGTCCCGGGTCGAATCCCGGTAGGAGCAAATGTTTGTGTGATGAGAATAGACATTTGTTTCCCAGTCATGGATGTTTATATGTATAATAAGTAGGTATGTATTAGTACTAACTGGGTATTGGAGGTCAGATAGGTAGTCGCTCCATGTAAAATACTGGTATTCAGCTGTATCAGGTTAGACTGGTAGCCGACCCCAACATATTTGGGAAAAGGCTATGCAGATGATGACCTACTATGGTGGTACTGCAAGTTTATGTGGAAGATTTTGATTAGTAACCTACTTACATCAACACTGTAGTAATCCTGAATTCTTATCCACACTTAGAAGATGAGGTTTTCTTCTTATTAAACGTTATATCAAAATTACAAACAGTCATAGCACGAAGCAACAAATCAAGCCTAATGTAGCTTCAAATACCTACACACAAAGTTATTCATCCAACGTAACATTTGTTCCGAACTCGCAATAAACGACCGAAATAGGCACTCATTACAAGAGGTCATTTATCACACGTTACATTGCTCAATTTAGAGGAAAACAACACACAGATCAACCTACATATCGAGCGATGGACAGATCGCAGGAACTTAATTTTCATCGGAAAGGTCGTTTGGAAGGACGACGATAGAAAACAGATGGTTGTTCTCATAGATCAAGGATTGATTTAGATTACACGACAAGTTCCAAGTAAGGAGTTTTTTATTATTTAAAACATCAAAGCTTTTGTAATCCCGAGCTACATCAAGATTAGTATAGATAGTCCCTATCAAGTTTTAACTAGTCAGATACAACCAACAATCAACATTATTTTCAGTCACTAATCAAGATACGTTATATAGACGTTTCCGAGGGACCGGCTGAAAAAAAAAAACCAAGAACCAAAGCGGGGTTGGGTTAGCTTAACATAGTTTTGAGTCTGAAACTTCAGTTTAACAGGAATTACAAATTATAGCTTTTAATTCGCTAGCGTCAGGGTTTTTTTCCTAACAAGAATTTCTGAGTTAAAATATGGATAGTCTACAGGTAAACCTGTGCCTAAACTTTCGGGGGTAAGCTCTTCTCAAGAAAACAACAACTTTCCTCTCGCAGGTCTGCTGGAAGACATTTCTTATGAAATAAGCAGTACCTTTATGTTCCTCTATCTTAATATAATGTCCTGTTAAGTATTTTGTGTGTAAATAAATAAATACAAATAATGAAGGTGTAGGTAGTTGCTTCAAAACTAATCCAATCCCACAACGTCGAGTCGCAATCGTATCGCCATCTATAAACCCTCGCAATAACATGAGGAACATCTCAGTCTGAATACTTGAATGAAGCTGAATGTCTATTGAATTCCTCAGAGTGCCGCCCAGCTATGAACTGAACGGAATTGATTTTATAAGTGAACGGGAACAGCTGATTAATGTGCTCAATTACGTGACGGTATTCGTGATTGTTATGCAGGTAGCTCACGGTTACGCTGATTTTAGGGTTCCTTAGCCAAAAGAAAAAAGACAGAAAGAAAAAATATTTATTTGGTACTTACATGCCACAAGTGCACACAACAAAAAATAATAACTAAACTAAAATCTAAACAGAAAACACCGAATAGGCCAAAAAGGGCCGTCTGTCCTTACTTGGCCGTTTTTTCTATACAAGTAACAACTACGTTCTTAGACATCAGATACTGCATCTGCCGAAGGTATGGAGTCCGATCGCCAGCTATTGTAAAAAACAGTCAATTAAGGTCCATATAATATAATACCCATAAAGTCTCTTTTCCTGCTTATTTCCTTAGAAGTTGGTATAAGGAGTAATATGATGACCTTCTCACACAGATAGGTACGAAATAACAACAGAAAGAAATCTCTAAAACATAGGACTATCTTGTGTCAAGGTAAGTTCATCAAATAAACAGAATGATAATCAACAAAATTACCGTTCATCTCCTGAAATCAGCAATATAGTCTTAATAAGTACCTAAGTTCTACGCACATGGCTACTAAATACATAGTTCCTAAATCCTAATCCTACATCAATCATGTTGTCACTTAGAAGATGAGAAAACTGTCCAAAGTACCTACTAAAAGAAAGTTATGTACAGTTTTAGTCGAGATAGGAAATCAGTAAAGCTAAAACTTGACCATTTGACTTACAAACTTACAGGCTAAGATATAAAGTCCACACTAATGTTACACTTAGTTTTAGAGATGACCAAAGCTAGATAAGTTTTTGAAACCTCCAATAAAGATTATTTTGTCGATATCGACAATTTCTGCAAACGACGGAACATCCTCTATAGAAAGAAAAAGCGACAACAGTCGTCAAAAGCGAAAAATAAATCGTCAAACCAGAAGCAGCTAGAGCATACTAGGAAACGTTTATAAGCTTTGCCAACAACAAATATTTCGATACAAACTGTACCATGAATATAAGGACTCGATACAGATGAGACCTAAAAAAACATGCTCAAAATACCCATGGAAAAATTTATAGATTCTTCTGCAGATTTTCACTGTCCAACAGCAACATACTTTAGTGTCATGTAATGTCGATATGTTTGCAAAACAATGTATTAAACCAATCAAGTAGATTAAAATCTATGAGCGTACTTAATCTTATACTAATAGGTAATTTATTGGTCTAATATCTTACAAAGTTAATACTGCAGAGACGATGGAAATAATGTAATGAGACGAAAGACTTACAGGTAGGTATTTTGTTTGTTTGTTACCTTTTTGTATATGTATATACGTTGTCAGGTGAACAGGACATATACCTTTCATCTCAAAAAAAAGTAATGTTTCCGAGGAAAACGACAATAACGTTCTTGTGACAATAGATGGCGCCACGTATCTTTCGAATCATGAGTGAATTATATTATTACAAGCACAGTAGTTACAAGCCGAATTGATGGTCAAATTCTGATAAATGATAAATGATGTTTATTTTGCAAATAGGTTTTTAAAAACACTTTTACACGTCTCTTTTTTTTAAACTAGATGGGGCCGGTGTTTCGTACCTGACTACTCTGAGAAGAAACAGCCGAAACAAACTCAGAGGTCATAGTCTCTTTTAAAGTCCAGACATAATCTTGGTAAACTCACATGAGGACTATGCAGATTAGTGTCTGAGATGGTCTCTTGAAGAAAGAACCACACAGATTTGAGTGGACCTGTCCAGTCAGTGCAAGCATTTGTCAGTTATCGTGTAGCTCGACTTATAACTCAACTCACTTCTAAATAAAAGCGAGCAAAGCCGCGGGCAAATGCTAGTGTACTTATACATATTAGTGCACGTAAAGTCGTGACTGTACACCAAACATGATCTTGAAATTGAACCAGTAGTTAGTTTCTTAGTATTTTCTCATACAAATTAATTGAAACTGAGCGATTAAACAATCTAGGCAATTAATCACAATATCCTGCACATCGTTACGCCATTTTGTTAACCAACTAATTGATTTACTGTTTCCGCGATATGTTACTTGGCAACGGGTTCCGTTGCTTAGACAAAGTTGCCTATTCCTGGTTGCCTGTTAATTGTTTCCGTAAACCCGGGAATTAGGAGCATTAAAATGGGTGCGGACAAATTGCAACAACGGACAGACAATGTAGGTAAGAACAATGTCTGAGAGATAATGTACTAAAGCCGGTCCACAACCTGTGCGTACAAGCCTCAGCGAAACTTAAAAAGAAACACCTTCTGATATGTGGTGCTATCATGACGTATTGCAGTATAGTTCTCAAAATAAGAAGACTTGGACAAAGTAACATTGAAATACCTACTAGTTACGATCACGAAAAGTAAAAAAATATTGAATTTACGTAACCATTAAATATCACGCCAGGAACCCCCGAAGGGTTAGCAAAGGTGAACCTAATAAAATAGTAGATACACCCACATTTTGCCTGTTATTTTTAAGTCCCATATTATAGGGGGCGAGCCTATTGCCATCAACCAGGCCATAAGCCCAGACTCGAGAGAAATTTCTGATGGAAAACACAAAAACAATTTGCCCGTCATGGGAATCGAACCCAGAACCTCATGTTTAGCAGTCGCGATTGCGACCACTAGACCGTCGAGGCAGTCTAATACGCAGATTTAGATATGTACCCAAATGAAAAGGTTGTGTCAACCCTATTTGAAGTCGTAAAAAAATGAAACGCTTAGAAAAAATCAAAATATTTATATTTCACATAGGCCTAGATGGTTACCTATAAAACGTCGACAAAAAGGTGCACGGTTCGGGTTGGTCGTTTCCTATGGAGAAGAACCTGCAAGAAACTCCATTGTTACTCTTTCCAAATAATTTGGTAATTCAATATTATCATGTTACAGGATTAGTACTTCTACCAGGGTTGCGGAGCTGTTCGAAAGAGATACCGCGGCCCTGGAACTCTAAGGGCTAAAGAAGGAACATGGATGGGTTTTAGTCCGTACAAGTCTGACACTCCCGTCCGCTCCGCCCAGAGTGGGCATTTGATGATTTCCAAAGGGCAAAAAAAAAAGCATTAGTACTTGAGTATGGGGGGATAGCAGCCCGACAATAAGTCGTAGAAACTGATAGCCGCGTGTCTAGGCCCTCACGTTACCTTGACAGTACTCGGTAATTTTATTGTACCCTTTATCTCACACCACATCACATCGGTCCCTTCCCCGGCCTTATAAATAACCGTCTCGTTCTCATTTTCGCAGAAAAATTCTTTTGAAACTTTAACCTTGTTTATAAACGACAGAAATAACCGAATATTATTTCTTCTTATATTTTTCGCTATAACGTTCACAGGGTACAGAAACATCTTTTTCTAGACTTCGAGATAAACTTTTACTCTAATCAGAAGAAGATCTTGCTTTTGGTGGAACATTAGCCAAGCTCAAGCTCTCGCAACTCATGTACAGGCACTTTTTAGGAATCAGATAGGAATGGAAGCTGCTCAACATCAAGAGTCATCAAGCTCACAAGATAAAACCCTAACGCAAAGACATAAACACTCCAACCACATGCAAACAAGCCAAGTAGACCCGTAATTGGCACTTAACCTGCCCCTGAATCTAGTAATTCAACCATAGCGGACTAACAGCCAGCGAACCTACTTACAATATTATCAATAATAATAATCCCTTCATCTAAAATTAACATAGAACCTCCAAAAGCCTTCAAAGGTAAGAAATCGTCTGCCACCGACAATGTTAAGCGGGATTTCTGAACTAATACCATAATAAGATTATGAGCTAACAGCCATTAGGCTTCGCAGGACGCCTAAATGAAACTAGAAATTTCGCATCGCCTTTGTAATTGGATTAGATTTTCGTTCTAGGAATGATCTTGAGAAGTCGTATCGGTGTAAGTATTATGTAAGATTTTTACAATGATACTCTGTGATATTTTATTTTAAACTTGTAGACGACAATGATGGGTTGTAGCCGATTGAGATAAGGGCTGAAGATGCTGTTGGGAAGAGGAGCTCGTAGCTTAATAATAACAACCGCTCGGATCGATCTTCAGGATAAGCCGCGCTTGCCTAGGTTGATCCGTGGATGGGTGACCGCCCATTACATACCGAGATTCCTCCGTGCCTCGAAAAGCACCTTAAGGCGTTGGTTCCGGCTGTAATTTGTAGATCTTTGACAGTCGTTACAGGTAGGCAGTGGCCCGTTATCCAGTTCTCACTAGGTTGTGGAGGTCAGATAGGCAGTCGCTCGATATAAAATACTGGTATTCAGCTGGATCCGGGTAGACTTGAAGCCGACACTAACATAGTTGGTAGTTGGCATTCTAATGATTAGAAAGGTAATGGCAGGCAATCGCCTTCCTTTGAAAAAAATTGTAAAAAGAATAGTATAACATACGACAAAGATGTTTAAAAGTAGCCGCATCAACCTTATACATTTCGGGATTAGTTTGCAAGCTTGCGTCAGCTATGTGTAACAAAGTAGGTATAAAGATAAAAAAAAAACGATCTTGTTCACATGAAACAGAACAACATTAAATTATAGAAAAACGAATTAAAACATAATTAGTAACCCGACCTTGTCTAGTCAAAACCCTAGCACAAAGATGAAATTATAGTATTGACAGCGTAATAAATCTTCGACTAAGTTTATGTTTGAATAGACTAGAAACCTATAATTAAATTTGAAAATTTTCCAGTGCATTGATCTGCCCTACAACGACACAGATGAACCGTCTAGGTCAGACCCGACTTTGATGTCACGACGTAATGAAATTACGTCGACTTCACAAAGAGCTTTCGCATCACTACCACGCACATAAAGAACACTGTTTATCTTAAAAATTCTTCATACATTCCTCCTCAGTTCTAAAACAAACTTTATAGACGTTATTACAATAAATCGCCGTCAGAAGGCGATATGAATTAAAAGGAATTGTTTGTTTGTAGTCATAAAGTTGTAAATCGCCGGAAGAGCACATTGTTATGATTCAAATGTTTGATGGTATTAGGAATTAATGTTTTCCGGAATAAAATCCAACATTAGTACTGCTGAAGGATGTAGTGCGTAATTTTAGATGGCCCATCAAAATAAACTAAAAGGTTGCGTATGTTTGTGTAAGTGTTACGCTTGTTTAGAATAAACAGTTATAATGTGAAGCAGTATTAGGAACTGGTTAAGTAGACTTCTGTCATATTGAGTCTTCAGTCATTCCTAAAGTCGATTTTATTAGTTATATGTAAAATAATATTTCTGCCGAACCAAAATCAATAGCAATGCAAATAGGCCGTAAAACAAAAATGCATTTTGTGTTACTACTTCAAGGTCTTCTTTATTTCTTCTAAAAAAACTCACAGCAGAAGTATTTCCACAGTTTATCGATAATTGGCGATTAGCGGAAAATGATGACAAACGACATCTATTATTTGTTAGTTCCGGACTATAATGGGAAACTATTTCAGCTGTTATCTTCCCACGCACAAGAATTATAGGGAACTAGGTTACTGGGCTGTCGCCGTTTAAAGATCTATCATATTTTTTAATATTCAGTTCATATTTTTTTAATATACGACTTCGCGAGAGATTGAGGACAATTTTTTACCTTTACTTTGAATTTTTCACCGTGATCTATAGCGGGCAGATTTATTTCTTCCTAATGGATTATTGATGACAGGTTAATATAGAAATAAAAATTATTAATCATTAGCATAAGAACCTAGATATGTATTGTCTGAGAAGTACGTATCAATTAGGCCATGTATCTAAGTTGTAACAGGTGCAAACAATCGACCAAACCTTTTTATTGAGGGTACAAATATTTTATTCAAAAACAAACGTTTTAATATTAACGTTAGTGATCACAATCGCAAACTTGAAGCTCGGTCGTTCAATAACAAATATTAGAACCGCAACTACCAAGACAACATCCCGATCCTGCAAAAACGACTAAAATGAGGATCCATTACCCGTCAGCTGTACACCGAAAATCGATCGTCTGCTCCACTCCAACCTTAACAACGCAAACCGTTCAAAAACAAATTGACATGCGACTATTTTAACGTTACATTGAACATCATTTTACAGTTTATTAGCTACTAGTGTTCACGCCATTATCTTAATAATTTGAATTCGCGCTCTTTATGAGAAATCTGCGACCTATCCCTTCCTGCCCTTCTCCCACTCACACGCACCACCAAACGCCGAGCGAGAAAAGGACAGAGCTCGCCGTCCACATGCGACTGCAGCGCCGCCAACGCATCGTTAAAAACGCAGAAGAAAAGTCCAGTGCAAGTTTGTGTCATGCTGTGTGCGCGTCTTAGCAGCAAAATGTAATAGAAATTCTCTCAAAAAATAAGACTGGTACCGCTTCAAATTACCGCAAACTGTTCTGGTTCTGTGTGCACCATATTGTGACCATAATATAGCCGGCCGGCAGTTACATAACCAAAAACAAAACTTTCTGTGCAAACGCGATTCCCGCGCATCTTCCCACGAGCCTCTGAGGCTGAAGAAGTATACCGAACTGGCTTCAGAAGACTGGTGAGTCCTTATTAATCTGTTCATTACCTATACCTACCTAATCGTCTGTCCACCCGCTCCGCAGATTACAGTCCACTACCGCTAGTTAAAATCATTTTCTGTTCATTTTTGGTCCTTCGAGCCGGATAACCTCCCTTTCGCGTTCTCATCCTATTTGGTGTTAACTCTGATAGTTTACACGTATTCAAACCGCTTATTTAAAACCGCCATCTTGTAATTACCTACACGTGGCGATCTCCCGCGCCGCTCACTAATATTAATATTATCCTATTTCGTTAAGTAGTTACTCAAGTCAGTTATAACGAAATACCTACTTATTTTATTGTTTTCACACGCAAATCGTGATAGAAAAAACGTAGATTTTACCGCTTAGCCTAAACAGGTACCTACTTACTTACGTCGCATTCTACCTACCATACTTACTCAGTAAACCTACCTACCTACGTGTGTTTACTCGAATATTCAAGTATTTACCTATCTAGTTAAATTAATATCCGCTTAGTAGGTACCTACCTAACATAAGCAAAGTTATTTAATTACCTATTTTTTCCTACTTACGCATCATTTGCTCACCATGGCAGCTAAAATAGCAATATTACAGGCTAAAAACAATGCAATATTCGCTCGTTTGACTAGTCTCAATAATTTAGCTAAGAAAATAACTATAACTACCGCGGATCTCCGTTCCTCGGAATCATTCATGGCGGAAACCGAAACATTATCGGTCATACGTCAGGAATTCATTTCTAATCTAGACTCCATTAATGAGCTAGGCTTTGAAGTTAATCCTAAGTTTACAGCTAATTACGAATCTCTCAATGCATTTGAAGATATTTACACTAGAATACAGAGGGTTCGTTCCCTTATCGGTGAGAATTCGCCTCATCAAAACTCGCACTCGTGCGAGAATAAAGGTGCGCTTCCACTGATCAAATTACCGCCGATAAACATTCCTTCGTTTGATGGAAAGATGGATAGTTGGCCCATATTTTATGAGTCGTTTAAAGCTAATATACATTTAAATGAGTCGTTAGGTGATTCTCAGAGAATTCAATATTTGACAGGAAAATTGACCGGTCCTGCATTAAAAATAATTGCGGGCATCATTCCGTCAGGCGAAAATTATTCGTCTATTTGGGAAAGTTTAGTGGAAAAATACCAAGATAAAAGAGCTTTAGGGTGTCATTACATGTCTATACTTTTTAATATCAAACCCGCGAGCAATAATTCCTCGTCTTTAAATACGTTCGTTGAAACTTTCGACGCCGCTGTTTCAGCATTGGAGCAATTAAAATTCGACGATTTAAAAGATTTTATGTTATTAAATATTGCCATGCGTAAAATCGATTCTGCCACCGCACATGCCTTTGAATCTTTTGTCAGAGACAAAGAAATTCCTTCTTATAAGATCTTCATAGAATTTACAAAAAGTCAAGTTAAAATACTAGATCGTACCTCGTCGTCATCACAATCAAACCGCGGCCCTGCCTCGGCAGTGGAACTGCACCCTAATAACAATGCGAAACATAACCGCGCGCGCAATACCTACCAATCACAGACGTTTACGACGAGTGACTGCAAGGGTCTTGAGGCTTGTTTAATGTGTAACAAGTCTGATCATCAGCAGTTATACAAATGTCCCGCATTTAAATTGCTTCCCGCCAAAAGTCGTTTTGATTTCATCAAATCCAAACGAGGATGTATAAACTGCCTAAGTTTATCGCATACCGCTTCGCATTGTAACTCCACTTATACATGCAGATCCTGTAAAAAGGCCCATCATACCCTGTTACACTTAGATAGTAATAATAATAATAACGCGTCGTCATTGCAACAACCACCTAATCCGCCCGCGCCCGCGTCCGCGCATTTTGCGCAATCGCTTGGCGCTGCCGCCGCCGACGCCGCGACGTTGCCGTCCTGCTCGCACTCGCAAGCTTCGAATATGAACAACACCGCTCCCGCGAACGTATCGCTATGCGCTCGCTCTGAGGATACTCGTTCGTTTCATACAAACTCGCCGCGTAATACTGTACTTCTTTCAACCGCTCAAGTAAATATTTTAAATAATGATAAACAAAATATTTCGGTTAGGTGTTTAATTGACAATGCTTCGCAGAATAATTTGATTACGTCCGCCTGTTGTGAGCAACTCAAACTTAAACCTATTTCGCTCTCAAATTCTTTTATTAAAGGCATCGGGTCCGCTTCACAAACGGTTCATGGATACATCCCGCTGCTTGTAACCACGAAAGATAAAAAATATTCTTATAACGTTACCGCGTTGGTAGTTGATAACATTACCGACCGCATGCCTTCCGAATATGTTGACACTTCGGTAGTGCAACATTTGGTTGACTTACCGCTCGCTGATCCGTATTGGCACATTCCGGGCGAGGTTGAGTTAATACTCGGCGCTCAGCTGTTTCCGTACTTGTTATTAGGTGGTAGGGTTGTCGCGCCCCCCGCACCGTCCGCTATTGAAACCGTGTTCGGATATATTCTGATGGGTGATGCTCCTACTAGCAATTTTAACATAAATAATACCGCTTGCACGTTGAAAAATATAAACTCTGCTACCTTCTTCATGTGTTCTAGTGGCGTGAAGATGCGTGATCCCGTCGATGAACTTCATCTTGATAAAACATTGACCAAATTTTGGGAAATGGAGGAAGTGCCTATCAAGGGGTTTCTTAGTCCAGAGGATAGTCAGTGTGAAGACATTTACACCTCTACCGTATCACGTGACGCGACTGGTCGTTACTGCACCGCTTTACCTTTTTGCCGAGATCCATCCGAGTTAGGGGACTCTCGCTCCGTCGCTGTTCGCCGACTGCTCTCATTGGAGCGCAAGCTTCATGATCCTGAGCTGCGAGCCAGTTATAATGAGGTAGTACAGGACTACATAGAGAATGATTATTTGTCCGAGGTCCCGCCTGACAGCGAGGATTATTCGCAAGGTTATTTCATTCCGCATCATGCTGTCGTTCGTCGCGATAAAGAGACTACCAAGGTTCGTATTGTCCTCGACGCTAGTGCTAAATGTCATAACGACATTTCACTCAATGATATTCTTCATACAGGTCCGAATCTCCAGGCTGACATTTTTGTTTTGTTACTTAATTTCCGCTTGTTTGCGATAGCGCTAGCTGCAGACATAAAACAAATGTATCTCAGAATTCTTCTTAAATCTGAGCACCGCAAATATCAAAAGATTTTATTCCGTTTTGACCCCGCGCAACCTATACGCGAATTTCAGTTTAATCGAGTCGCGTTCGGTTTAAAATGCAGCCCTTTCTTAGCTATGCGCACAGTGCGACAGCTAGCGATCGACGAACGCGATCGTTTTCCGCGAGCCGCTGATGTGGCGTCTCATGAGCTGTACATGGACGATCTAACCACGTCTGTCCCTACACTAGACGAAGGAAAATCTCTTTCCCGCGAACTCATTGACTTGTTTAAGTCCGGTGGGTTTCATTTGACTAAATGGGCCAGTAACTCACCTGAGTTATTAGAAGCTGTGCCACAGTCTAACCGCGCCGCAATAGAATTTTCAGATAATGCAAACTTGAAGGTGTTAGGCCTTAAATGGTTACCCGCGCAGGACATATTTACATTTTCAACCGCTCCGGTAAAGGAAACATATACCAAACGGACAATACTTTCAAGCATCGCCCGCTTATGGGACGTACTTGGGTTCGCCGCTCCAGTAATATTATTCGCCAAACTCTTAATTAAAGAGCTATGGCTACTTAAAGTCGATTGGGACGATCCCTTACCCCACGATATACTTTCTTTATTTCAAAAGTTTAATGAACAATTGCCGCTTCTTTCCGCGTGTAAAATCCCACGTCATCTAGGTGTAACCATCGGTTGCTCTACCAACATTGTCGCGTTCGCGGACGCAAGTATGAAGGCATACGGTTGCGTCGTGTATCTCCATGTCACTGACGGCGAGGGAAATGTGTACGTCAATTTAATATGCGCCAAATCCAAAGTCGCCCCTGTCAAAGTCGTTTCGTTGGCAAGATTAGAATTATGCGCCGCAGTCCTTATGTCAAAACTAGTCCGTCTGATTTATGAAACGTACAGTGCTCGTACAGAAATTTATAATATATTCGCATTTTCAGACTCAAAAATAGCTCTTTCATGGATTAATTCCTTACCGCATAGATGGGATATTTACGTTAGCAACCGCGTCGCAAAATGTCAAGAAAATCTCGATGCGCGACATTTCTATCATGTCAGTGGGATAGAGAATCCCAGCGATTGTCTCTCTCGAGGTCTCTTGCCAGAACCACTACTCTCTCATCCGCTATGGTGGCATGGCCCTCCTTGGCTTTGTGCTCCTGTATCAAGCTGGCCGATCACACCTTTCATTCCAGAGGCATGTGAGACCTTACCTGAATATAAAAGTAAAACATTCGTTTGCTCGACTTCCAACTCCACTCCTGGTTTTCTCTATGACCTGACGCAAAAGTTTTCATCCTGGAATAAAATTATACGTATTATTGCATACATTTTGATATTTGCTAAAATATTACCGCGTAATAATCGAATATCCGCGTCTCAGCTCATAAAAGCTGAAAGGTATTTAATCCGCGCTGTTCAGGGTTTTCACTTTACTCAATTAATTCATGACTTAAAAACGAATAAAGTTATTTCCTCACCGCTCAGAAAATTAGACTTATTCATCGATGAACACGGAACTGTACGAGTAGGAGGTAGACTTTCAAATAGTAACTTACCATACGAAGCTCAACATCCCGCATTATTGCCTAAACATGACCATGTTACTCACCTTTTAATTGACTACTATCACCGCCTGCATTGTCACACTGGTGCCAATGTTTTGAGTTCTTTATTACGCCAAAAATATTGGATCTTAGCGTCAAGGAATGTGATTAGGCAACGTGTTCACGCTTGTAATTTTTGTTTTAAAAATTCTCCATCTCACCTTAATACGAAAATGGCTGACTTACCAGCATACCGCGTTCAAGAAACCAAAGCCTTCGTGCATACAGGCGTGGATTACGCCGGTCCCATAAATATTACTCTATGTAGACGCCGAGGTCAAAGAGGCCAGAAGGCTTACATTTGTTTGTTTATCTGCTTAGTAACTAAAGCAGTTCACATCGAACTAGCTTCCGATCTGTCGTCTGAAGCTTTCATTTCCGCGTTTAAACGCTTCATTTCGAGGCGTGGTCCGGTTTCTCATATGTATTCCGATAATGGAACGAATTTTGTTGGTGCCAAGTCTCAGATAAACGAATTACTTACCGACCATCGCATCGAATGGCACATGATCCCGCCCCGCGCTCCTCACTTCGGAGGACTCTGGGAGTCGAATATTAAAAGCATGAAACTTCATTTATACCGCGTTATTGGATCCCAGTTACTTACCTATGAAGAACTGTTAACTGTTTTGACTCAGGTCGAAACCATTTTAAATTCCAGACCGCTTTGTATTTTATCAGAGGACCCACATCCTGAGCCTCTTACTCCCGCTCATTTTATAATGGCTTCTCCCTTGACTTACCTACCTGCCGCGCCTGTTTCTGAGGAAACTAAAACTCTACGTCATCGGAAAGAACTGCTAGATCAAATGGTGCAGAGTTATTGGAAGAGATGGCGTTTAGAATATCTTAATTCATTACAAGTGAGACAAAAATGGCTTACTAACTCGGATAACGTTAAACCCGGTCTTATTGTATTGATACATCAAGATGATGTTCCCGCGCTTCGCTGGCCTTTGGGCATTATACAGGAGGTTTACCCGGGTAAGGATGGTAGAGTACGCGTCGCCTTAGTTAAAACTGCTTCTGGCACGTTTAAACGACCTATCGTCAAACTTTGTCCACTACCCTCTCAATAGATTAATAATAATTTAATTCCATAGTTTAGGTAGGTAATTACTTATAATTTAGGTATTTCATAAATTTTATTTCTTTCAATTTAATCGCTTTTTTCGATAATACTACGTATTATCAAGGCCGGGAGGATGTTCACGCCATTATCTTAATAATTTGAATTCGCGCTCTTTATGAGAAATCTGCGACCTATCCCTTCCTGCCCTTCTCCCACTCACACGCACCACCAAACGCCGAGCGAGAAAAGGACAGAGCTCGCCGTCCACATGCGACTGCAGCGCCGCCAACGCATCGTTAAAAACGCAGAAGAAAAGTCCAGTGCAAGTTTGTGTCATGCTGTGTGCGCGTCTTAGCAGCAAAATGTAATAGAAATTCTCTCAAAAAATAAGACTGGTACCGCTTCAAATTACCGCAAACTGTTCTGGTTCTGTGTGCACCATATTGTGACCATAATATAGCCGGCCGGCAGTTACATAACCAAAAACAAAACTTTCTGTGCAAACGCGATTCCCGCGCATCTTCCCACGAGCCTCTGAGGCTGAAGAAGTATACCGAACTGGCTTCAGAAGACTGGTGAGTCCTTATTAATCTGTTCATTACCTATACCTACCTAATCGTCTGTCCACCCGCTCCGCAGATTACAGTCCACTACCGCTAGTTAAAATCATTTTCTGTTCAACTAGCGACCCGCCCCGGCTTCGCACGGGTGCAATTTTATACATATAAACCTTCCTCTTGAATCACTCTATCTATTAAAAAAAAACCGCATCAAAATCCGTTGCGTAGTTTCAAAGATTTAAGCATACAAAGGGACATAGGGACAGAGAAAGCGACTTTGTTTTAATACTATGTAGTGATGATACTGGAATTTAATGTTATTTACGTAATCTTTTGTCTAAAATCTTCTTAAGTTACGAGTGTGTCTTCAGCTTAAATTTTGAGTTTTGACGAAACGGTTTTAAGATGGAGATGTTTGTATAATTTTGGTATTAAATTTAATATTTCAGCTTGATTAACGTGTAGTATGAATATCATCTTTTGTTTGAAGTCTATAAGAATTTATTAAAGACTGTTGTAGATTTTGACGGGTCGGTTGTTTTAAGAAATCTCTTATTTGAATAAATACATACAGAAGCTTATTAAAATAAGTCCAATGAAGGAAATAATCTCAATGACATTGATAATTCTATAGTTCACCAAGATGTGACAGCCATCAGATGGTTTTTGGCAATTTTAAAATGATAACAACAATAAAATTTCATGACAATTTCCAATTTCATAATACCTATTCAAGTTGTTTCGTAGATTGCACAGAGTATCGTATTGGAATCGTTTACGATCTCGATTTAGGAAAGCACGTTTCTATGTCGCTTTAAAAGAAACCTAACCACAGCTTTATACGTGCCTCAATTACTTTCATCTATTGCTTCTGGTTTTACTTCAGTTAAGTCAACATATCCCTGATTGACCAAGTCTTTCCATGTAAAATGCTCATCATCTTCATCAAAATGCTAGATAAGATAGATAATACAAATGATAGTGCGGTCTCATCACCTTCTCTTCTTTTTACAACTTTGTTGGGACAACTTCCAGTCCAATCAGATTTAACTGATTGATAATATTTTACATGAAGCGACTGCCTATTTGACCTCCACAACACGTTTCCTCTTTTTGGTTATCAGGTTTTCGGGGTTCTGACGTTGTCTGCCTCGTTGATCTAGGGGCCCGGGGACATGAGGTCCTGGGTCCTGGATTCCCAGGTCGAACAAAGTGTTATTGGATTTTTCCTTTAGGAATTTCTCAGTAGCAGCCACGGAGTCTGGATTTGTGACTGGTTGATGGCAATGGGCAATAGGCTCGCCCCCTATCTGGGTGTACTATTAGGTACACCTCTTTGGTAGAGGTGTCCAAATCCCCTTCGGAGATTACATGCGTGATTTTATGTATGTGACCCGTAACGTGTAGGAAAAGACGGTTCATCTGTGTCGTATTACAATATGGACATTGTAGATGACGAGTAACTCTCCAATAACACCGGGCTTTGGCATTATCATACACATAAAATCATAAATGTTTCCGAAGGGATTAGACAGAAAGTACATAACATCACCTGCAACGATTCTTTCAACCTAATTTGCTGCGTCCCCGTTCATACATGTATTCAGACATGCATTATCATAATCTTTTCAGCAAAAAGTCTGTTCAAATCCGTACGCAGCTATATCAGACAGACTACGTGACCTCAAGTCTTAAAACGATTGTCTACGTGACTGCTGATAGCTACGAAAGATATTCTGGAACATTTAGGAGAAGCTATGGATGGTAATAAATTTATTTCTTCGGATAGTTGTGGATAAAAAGACCGTATTTATCAGGTTTAATTCCATTACTTGTGTATTTAAAGCCGTCTTATTTATGTGAGTAATCCTCGATGCATTTTTATTATTTGTTACTTATTTGTTTTTGTTTTTTGTGAATATGTGCTTGCGTATTTTCCTGCTTCTTGGTAGTCCTTTAGGGAAAAGAAACTTGAACAAAGTAAAAACTGAGATTTTTAATTCATTCATTTCTCTCGACTTCAAGATTTATTCTCTGATAGATGAATTTGAATTAGCGATTAATTATAAGCTAAAATTCTCGCGAAACAGTGAGAAATTAGACTATCTACTTACAATGTTACAAGGAATTTGTCTCTTTAGAAATCTTCCAGTAATTAAATTCTGTTTGAGCCTTTCGTTGAATTCTCTTAAACTTTACATTACTTACTTTTTATTAGATTCTCGTAACATTTCAGACGGTTACGTTTAAATGAGTTCCAAACTATTACAAAGTAGATGTCTTGCTGTCGTACCTGTAAATGTACTCAAAATAAGTAGCTTTAAAATGTATAACTTACCATAGAGTCCGATGCATTGAGCAATCCAATCCCACAAACAGTTATCATTATCACACCCATATCCACTTGGCATCGCTATCACAAATTATCACAAAACAAAACACGAAAAGTCAATACACGCCACTTACAAACCGAAAGATCTTCACTAAATCACGCCATATTGGAATCCCATGGCAGCAGAAATCAAATTCCATTTTTGAAATTCGATACACAATTGGCGGGGTTTATTTGACGTTTTTTTATTTTATTTTATTGTAGTAGAATTAATTGATGTGGCACAGGCGACACGCCTGCGCGGCTCTCCCGACATTTCGCGACTGAGCGAAAGCGTCCATAGAGTCCATAGTACCTGTTACATTTCGGGTGGTTTGGCGCTTGCGTACTACTGAACGAGTACGGAACCATTAACAGAGGCGTTTATTATTAAGTTTGCTTAATAGCCGTTGACAATTTCTTGATTGTTAGTTAGGATGCAATTAGAACCGTAGTTGGATTGAGCGCGTCAGTCGCCATTTCCGCTTGTTCTATTTTTACTCGATACGACTGGATCTGTTTTCTCCTTCGTTAAGCCGCTTTGTCAATGATGGAGTCTTACCCTTTGATTGACAAAGCTGCATGCGAAGCTTCTCTATCAATTAGGGAATAAATTGAAAATTACAAGATCAGTTACATTAAAAAAATACTGTACTGACTGAGGTATATTTGTCCTTTTCTTTGAACCAAATAAGCTTTTGATGGTATATTGATTAAGTTTTAGCCGGTACCCACGTCTGCCGATCTCAAAAGAAGTAGGATTACTTTTGGTGAAACATTAAGTAGATGGATTTTATTGTCATGATCTTCAAAGTAAAACATGGGTAAACTAAGCTCGTTGTGCTCATTAGGAAACTTTTCGTTGCTGGATAAACTAGAGTATTAAATCGCTTGTTTGCGTCAATAATGACATAACTCGGGGTGACTGGATCTGGAACCGCCATAGCAAATTCGCATATGGATGAGGCCATTTACTAATTATAATTATTGAACCTTGATCGTAAAGTTTTTTAAAGTTTTTTTTTTTTATCGTTATATCTTATTTTTGAACGTTATTTTGAAGGAAATTCAGACGTATTTTAATCACAAATTGTATTTATTAATTTCTTAGTAAATGGTACATTGAGATCTTACATTAAATTTTGTTTCACACATACTACCATTGCTGGTGTAGAAATATTAATTGATTAGCTAGGTACATTTCAAGGATATTGTATAAAGATATGAAATTTTAATTTATAATTTTAGACTGGTTAAGATTCGTTAAAATTCGTCAAATGTTTATGAGTACCAACAAATAATTAAAAATAATGAAAAAAACTGAAGTTATGCCTGCTTGAATGTCAAATTTTGGAAAACTCCGATTAAAATATAAAAAAATACATATCACATAGAGACTATAAAACTTTAGCTAGGGAAAGTAAGGTCTAATAATTAGCAAATGACCTCCTCTATATGCGGATTTGCTACGGCGGGTCCAGATCCAGTCACGCTGTTTATATCTTTTTAATTTAGGCAATTTTTAGGGTTCCGTAGCCGAATGGAAAAAAATGCAACCCTTATAGATTCACCAAGTCTGTCTGTCTGTCTGTCCGAGTATTACACAGCCACTTTACTCCGAAACTATTAAGACTACACAGTTGAAACTTAGTAGGTAGATGTATTCTGTGAACCGCTTTACGGTTTTTAAACAAACAGAAAAAAAAAATAAGATTAAGGGGGGTCTCCCCATACATGGAACAGAAACTAAAAAATATTTTTTTCATCGAACCTATACGTGCGGGTGTCTATAGACAGGTCTCTAAAAATGACTGGATTGAGGTTTCTAAAACCATGTTCTCTCAAAGTCAATGGTTTGAAAGATAGTCACTTCCAAAGTGGTAAAATGTGTGTCCGGCCCCCTCTAATTTCTAAAGTAAGAGGAGAAAAATTCTGAAAAAATATAGGATCATAGAACGTAAAAAAAAAACTTTCAATAAAAATTGGTTTGAATAAGTTTGATGTGTATTTGTCGAGATATGGGACTTTTTCATCAAACTGCAGCAATAAATTTGTTTTTCATTAACATACTATGAAAAAATGAGCCTTCAAAATATTTTTATTATATTGTTTGGTGCTACGGAAACCTATGTGCGTGTGAGTACGACTCGAACTTGGCCGGTATTTTTATTAGTATTATTTTTACTGCAGTTCGAAGGTGGGCCTCGTAAGGTAAGAACGATGATTTTTTTATTTGTGACTGCAATAAACAGGGTGGTGATTTATTCAGCTGCGTCCTACAAGGAGCATTCAACCTTTTATCAAAAGGTGAAAGGTTTGTTTTACATATTTCGTTACTTAATTTAATACTAACTTTCACACACAACAACACATTTTTGAAAACATCAAAAATCTAAGCTTTTGAGTTATGTCATCCTTGTCGCAAACGTGCGAAATATTATAATGTATAGGATGAAATAATTAACCAAATCAGCAAATATGACATTGGCAAAAGGAGAGGGCTAAGAATACCTCTTTGTGGAATCCTTGGTGAAACATACTGTTCAGTAGCGACCACAAAGCTACTGCAGAAAGCAACCTGGATATAACGAAAAGATCCCGCGGAAATGTCTATCAGTACCTATAAAACAAACATTACTCTGACTTTAAGAACGAAAGAAATTCAAACTAATCACGAAAATACGTTAAGGTGGATGCGTAAGGGTAGCCCGCGAAATTTAAATTTTCTCAAGTTTATTGCAATTTGCAGGTCAGTGTCAACTTGTATGTTGATGAAAATATGAATCGCGCCAGTAACACGTATGGAGTTACAGAATTATGATCATTTAAATCATCAACACAACCCTCCAAGTTCATATAATCTCAAAAAGTGACTTTTTCATGAAATAGCTATTGAATGTGATTATATGAACTTGGAGAGCTGTATTGATGATTTGAATGATTATAATTCTGTAACTCCATACGTGTTACTGGCGCGATTCATATTTTCATCAACATACAACCTGACACTGACCTGCAAATTGCAATAAACGTAAGAAAATTTAAATTTCGCGCGCTACCCTTGCGCATCCACCTTAAACATAAATTATGAATGTGAACTGTTTTACTCGTAGGTTTAATTTTAAAGCATGACTATCGCCGGATGTCCGGTTGTCCAGTTATAGCATTTCTTTCAAGCTTTACTTGGTGATAGTACTAGCTGGGGCAGTAGTCGTGTGGTAATTGGTTGTCATGGGCAGATGATGCGGAGCAATGAGGAAAATATGGTAATGAAAGTTTTGAGTATAAATGTGGCTTTTAGTAGGGAAATACCAAAGAAATCGATCAAAGGATCGATGGATAGAAAGGAGGTGACTGCTGAGATGACACGTAAAAGAGCAGCATGGACGAAGAAAACATGCTGCGTCGATCATGTATAAATTGGGATAACAATGATGAAGATGATACTAGCTGGGGCAGTCCCTCACTGTTCAACTATTTTTCAATACACTTTCTCGAGAACTGGTTCTTATCGCACTACGATTAGGTTCAACATGCAATGTATTTCACACGCGTGGATTTTTAATATTTTTCCACACAAGTGCGGATTTTTTTTTTTCTTTTTTTTTAGGTATGACCACTCGCAGCGCAACAACTCTACTGAGGTTGAAGCTGCTTAACCGGACTATCCTGTGGTGGCCGAAAATTACTTTAAGGCCCCCAGCCAGGGCTTACAAACTAAGGATTACACATTTAATGAACAGTCACTAAGGGCACCCCCTGCGGGGTATTTTTTGAGTATTTAAATTCTGTTATAAAAAATAGAATATCATAGATAAACATGATTATTTAAAACAAATATTTACTTTTATGAACAATTTAATATTTATTTGTGTTGTACACTCTACTTTTCACTTCGTTTGCGAGGAAATGAAACAGGAACATGTAAATATTGTAAATTTAATTAAAATTGAAAGTTACATTAAGACAATGAGAAATAATAAATGGACGAAATAAAAAATATAGGTAAATTTATTTCCTGAAGCTTTACTGGCTGTTGGTATGCTTAGTTCTTAGAATACTAACGAAACGAATTAAAATAAAGAGGTTATTCTAGGAAGTTGAAGTGGTTCGTGTGGCTGTTAGACCGATTGCCTGGTCTTCGACGAAGATTTTACTTTATGCTCTAGAGCATAAAAAGCGACTTTATGTCGCCTACGCACGACATAAAGACGAACTTTTAAAGCATGAGAAGTGAAAATCAAATTAGATCATAGTTTCCTAATAATTTCTGACAAAAATACTTTCCGTTCTATTATTTTATTTTTTCGAAAGTGTGTTGAAAAACGTGGTTTGATACGCGTGGGGATTTGTTACTGCAGTTCTCGGCTCCATAACACCCTCGCCTGCAGCTTGGGTGTGAATTCTGCGCTCGAATGCTATAACAAAGTTTCCCTACTTATAGCAAAATGTACCATTATACTTGTAGGTCACGTCCATCTCAAACGTGCCCTACGTGTCATTACATTAAGCTTTACCTCGAGACAAGGTTGAGATGTCTCATGTCTCTGTAATTACCAACGTGAACACTAGCTTTGTAAAATTAATACAGACAGGGTGTAAGGAACTATTACCACCTGTTACCAATCACCATAAATTCACTAGACCCCATAGCGTAGAATATGTTTGTCAGTTTACAAAAAGTTTATCCATAATTTTTATTGTATTGTATTTTTTATGATGTTTATAATCTAGGGCAAAATTTCAAAGATGGAGAGTCTAGAATTATGAACTGAACCCTGAAGGTTGAAGGCTGGGTTTAAACCCAAAGTATACCTGTGTCTACTGAGAAATCCAATAAAATTGGATAACAGAACAACACTTTACCCCATTTATGGATCGAATCCAGGAACCATGCTCGCAGCAATCGCACTCGCGACCGCTAGGCTGACGAGACAATAAGCTTAGACTTTCAAAAATTACATATAGGTACTTCAACCAACTTACCTGTGCAAACGGGAAAACACAGAACTAAAATAAATGTACCAAGTTTGACATATAGATGCAAATTTTCTTGACAAGCAGCGCCACCTTGAACTGCACACTTATAGTGGTCATACTATACTTATGTATCTAATAGTTTATGTAAACTAATAAAAAAGCCATAAATATTACAAGTTCAAGGATTGTCTAAAGAGGTTCGGTTCGACGCTTCCAAAGGCTGCCAATGGGCAATAACATATTGGATTTTATAGCCTCAATGGGTTTTAAGTGGCCATAAGTAATAAATAAACTGCTTCGGTTAACAGTTGCTTCCTAAATTGACACTTTCAGTTCACACTGTGTGAAAAGCAATTATGTACCTTTGCTTTTGTGCTGAAGACTAGTAAATCTTTTAACACCCGTGTTTGTCTGGCGGCGTTGACAGAGTAATCTGTATGGAAGCTCACTGTGCGGGCAAAATAGGACACTGATGTATCTAGACTAGAGAAAAAATACCTGTATATATTTTCTGTACTGATACAATTTCTGCTCACATCAAGCCATGCGTCCTATGGGTACAGCGTCGGTAAAATGATGAACATCAATACAAACTTTCATTTATTTAATCACTTTAGGGAATGAATTTTCACGAGTTCGTCGTTGATAACGTTTGCGATGCGAAACGATTGCGCGAAAATTCATGTTTCTAAATCAAGTGGTTTAGGTAGATAGACCTTTTTAGACCCATTTTTAGGCGATAATGTAGTAAGTCTATACTGTAAGAAAATCCGCCAGAGAGAGTCTAAGGTATAGATTGTCTATTGAGTTGGCACAACTTTACATTCATAACTCATTTTGGGTGAGACACTCGTTTCAAGTCTAAGGGAGGCGAGATTCGTTAGCTGTCATAAAGGGAGGTAGACCTACTTGTCCTTTGTCGCCATATTTTCTTTGCTGAAATCTTCACAGCCAATCATCTAGGTACTTCTTGAGTCTCAGATTTCTAAATTTTTTATTCGCCTGGAGCATTACAATCATTTAGGTACTTTTTGAGTATTAAATTTCCCAAAAAAAATACGCCTGGAGCATTTTTAACAAAACAAAGGTACAGTGGCAGTACAGGTACAGTGGCAGCGCCTACGGCTAGCATGACCTGTTCCAACTATACGAGCAATTGCTTTGAAAGCGTTTTGTAAACTTCCACCAACTTGTTTGTGCAGGCAGGAAAACACAGAACTAAAATTAGTGTACCAAGTTTGCCATATCGATGCAAATTTTCTTGACAAGCAACGCCACCTTGAACTGCAC
The DNA here is from genome assembly GCA_947578425.1 of Eugnorisma glareosa. Classification (NCBI taxonomy): domain Eukaryota; kingdom Metazoa; phylum Arthropoda; class Insecta; order Lepidoptera; family Noctuidae; genus Eugnorisma; species Eugnorisma glareosa. Next base: position 19,851,096 of record OX387959.1, read on the forward strand.
ACTTAAAGTAGTCGTAGCTTTTCGCAAACTTACGTCAATTCAGCACAAAAAGACTTCAAAGTCAAAGTCTTTTTGTGCTGGATCGTTATCGCTTGGAATGTCACTCTGGACCCTCTGGTGCTATACGAAGACAAAGTGAAAAAAAAACCTACGCTAACCCTGTCGCTAAAATTTTTATTTTAGCGACAGGGTTAGCGCAGTGGCTGAGCGATTAATTGCTGTGCTGCGTGTGGCGGGATCGATTGCCGCACGCAACAAATTAATATTTGCATGGCCTACAGGTAGTTTTCAGGCTTTTTGCGTGAGTTCCGTCTATACTGGAGAAATTACTAGTGTGGGGCAAAGATTAAAAAAGAAAAAATAAGATCCCTTCTTCATTTTTGAAAGCTGTAGGAGTCTTTCTACAATCAGTCATTGTATCTTTCATTTCTTCTGTTTCTTCCCTAGCCATAAAATGCTACACTTACTGAAGTTTCCAATAAGTACTTAACATAATCAGACTTTCATCAAATCATCCAATCCCTAATTTAATACACTGTTTCACACCCATATTTATTACATAACGGAAATTAAACGTTCAAATATCCAGCGATACAACAGAAGTTTCCACTTTCCACGGACTATCGCCGACCTTCTGACCTGGCTGTCGGAAGTCGCGGGACCAACTTCCAATCCATACGTTATCTGCCCGCACCTGGTTGCGGACTTGGCACAGCTCCAACTCCAAGAATTAATACCGTTTAGAGTTCCACTTAAGAGCGGCCAACCCGTCATCATTTTCACACAAACGGTCGTACGTGATTATGCAGTTGTTACACATCTATCTTTGATTTTTTTGAACTAATAGGTAAGTATTTTGTGCACTATATCTAGGTTTCTATGGTAGCAATTAGAAACAAATTCAGTATAAGCCTCCAAGAATTGCTGTTTTGCACAAATTTTTACTGAGCTTTGGCCGTTCATAATGTACTCATAAACTGTAAAAGTAAAAAAAACATCTTGATAGAAACCTTGCACATGTAATGGAGATTCTTAATGACAAATATTTATTTCACACAATTGTAAGACTTATTCAAAAACACGTATTTCCTGGAACAAGTTTAAGAAATTTTCGAACACTATTTTTCGTTCAATGTCATCGCGTTAGGCGGTATGAGGTGCGCGGGAGACGAGATGTGCGGGGTCGGGGCGGGGTAAGACGAGGGAATTGAAAGAAAATCGCTGCTGTGGCTCTGGATGAAACAACAAGCTTTCCACCATGCTCGCGTTGACGATAGACGGACCGGGAAGGGCCCTCTTAAGAGGGTAAACAAGAGGAATGAGATACCTGTTGTTTTTCGTTTTATTTTGGAGTGTACTTATTACTACTGGTTGGTACTGGTTTTTTTTAAGTGTTTTTTTTTTAAAGGAATTCCTTTACAACAGTACTTTTTCGATGCATGTATGAGAAGCTACTTTTTATTCATGAATCACCTCCTTGATGGATGCTTGATTTACGGATAAGCAAACGGTACAGACAATTTGCGGACTAGCTGGAGACATCGGACCCTGCCAGACGCTTCAGTGTGCCATCGGTCAGACTCCGAGCTGCGAAGCCGTGTCCGCAGTTTGTCCGAACAGACGCACCGCCCAACGGGCTCCCTACATGAGTTCGAAATACTATTCTGCGAATGACAGACTGACTTTCGTTATCTTTTCTAAGTTTATAAGGTTCCGGCTAACATATTTTAATTACGCTCCACATTACAAGAATTGCTATCAGATTAAACTGTGTGTGAGAAACCGCGGTTTCTTCAAACCAAAATTTAATCTGCTATCAATTCTCATTTCAGCTGTGAATCATCGATTAAAGTCAAAGTGAAAACAGTTATTGCGAACTAAGTGTACAACTCGATGTGTGTGTGTGTGTGTGTGATTGTAAGTGTGTGTGTGTAGTGTGTGTGTGTGTGTGTGTTTGTAAGTGTGTGTGTGTATTAATCCGACTTGGATAAAGATTTTCGAATACCGTTTTAGTAGTTACCCAGATCTTGGTGAATGGTGGGGGGGTACTCATAGATGAATCTTCTCTGGAATATTTCTCATAATGACCTACTTTAAACGGTGTTTTTTTTAACACTTTCCATTAAATCCTCTGATAAAAACCCCACTTAACGTTTCAGGTAATCATTTTAGAATAACCGCTGCGAGGGGCGCTCTTCAGAGGTACCAAAGAATCTGACACAAAAGGATTTCAGCGTTGAATAGATGGGAGGCCTCATCCGCTAAAGGGCTTAACACACTGACCATTTGCAAGCGTGTTTCCAGCGAGGCGATTATTTAGCACAGTCGCCGTGTGTGCGTAGCGAGCACGCCACGCGTGAGCAACGTCTTCGTCGCGTTTGTGTGACAAAATCTATCGCCGTGAGTGTACCTATAAGAGAGAGAGACACAGAGATAAGCGATTGTACAATATTGTGAAATCGAGCAGAACTCGACATGTAGTCGCGACTAGGTCGCCTCTTACCCGCGGCATGCACGTTCACAAATCGCTGAAAATACGCTGGCAATAAATTCGTCAGTGTGATAACGCTCTTACTGCTTCCTTATCTATTGAGGTACAGATGGGCCATTCTATCTGTAGGTACGGCAGATTAGACGGAAATTATCTCCGTAAAGCCCTGCGCTAATTTTATTGGCAAAAAATGGGTTTGAAGTGAAATAGACGTGGTTCTTTGTTGTAGGAGCTTCGCCCGTTTGCTAAGTAGACAAGTAGGTATATAGATAGGCACTTGTTCTTTACGATGATGAGGTGAGACGAGGAAAGTCCTTGATAATATTTAAGGCCCTACCCTGACTTTTTTTAGACATAACATGAGATCACGCCTGTAATCCATGTAGGGTTAGGTAGAGATGTACCTAATTATAAAGGGAGGGTGTAACAAGACCCTTCACGAAGCCGAAGGGCACTTGTTCTCCTCGTCATTGCGATCATTTTTTTGTTCTAGACCATACCTGGGAACCTTCTAGTTACGGAGATATTGGGGGTCAAAGTTCCAAATTTTTCACAGCTGCTTTTTTTTTAAATACGTGTTTTTAATGTAAGATTTTTACTATAGACACGTCCACGACCCCCGTAGTACTCAATCCATCCATCAGCACAATGTTTTGAGTGCGTTACATTGAGTTCTACCGTAAAACGTGATTTTTTACCGCAAAAAAAAAGTCGTTTCCAAGCAATAATTTTTGCGTAAAGTTACTTAGTTTGATGTACATAATGCTTGGTTAACGGCTTCGTGAAGGGTCCTGTTACACCCTGTAGTATGTAGATACCTACAACCACATTTCACCAGTTACGTTTACGTCCCATGTAATAGGGGGCGAGCCTATTGCCGTCCAACGAGGGCAAATCCAGACTCCGTGGCTGCTACAGAGAAATTCGTAATGGAAAAACCCAATATTAATTTGCCCGACCCGGGAATCGAACCCAGAACCTCATGCTCAGCAGTCGCGATTATGACCACTAGACCAACGAGGCAGTCTTTCTTTAAAGTATATCAGAATCGGTAAGGTTCATATCGCAGTTTTTACAAGTAGGTACCTTAAGAAAAAGCTTAACTCACTTAAGCATTTTGAATGTGACCCCCACCACTGAAGCCCCTGCAGACCGTGTACTCTGTTTAGGTGGGAAGGTATACGTGCGTGGGTACAGCCACGCTTTAGAGATTAACTCATTGTTTTCGCCCGGGCGTCTGACTTATACTCATAAAAGATATAAGATGGTAATTATATGCACACAGCCGTATTAGCGATGCGTCTACTTCAGAATTAAATAAGGTACCTAGTGGCGGCTCAGTGATAATAACCCGGAATTTCAAGACGAAATCGTGACGGAAATCAGGTAGAGAACGTTTAAATAACGTTTATTCACTTTTTTTTTAAGTTGTCGCGCACTCTTAATTTACCCTGTATCGTGCATGCGTTTACTAACATTTAAAGCTCACATGTAACACAAACAGCCAGACCCAAAACAACTACATGTAGCGGTAGGTCACACAAATATTTGTTTCGTGCGGAGATCGAACCCGCAACACCGCGCCGACTGTGTCGTTATATAACACCAACTCGCACTGGAATTTGGATTAGGGCCCACGTAGATTTGTAGATTCCTCTCACAAAGAGGACGTCTTTGTGATCAGTGTACCATCATCATCATCCACAGTCCCACTTCACCCTCTGCTGGGTATCGGCCTCTCTTTGCTTGTGCCAAACTCCACGTTCTTGTGCCAGCCTCACCCAGGATATACCCACGATGGAAACAATGTCGTCTGCCCATCTCGCAGCCGGACGACCAACACTTAGAATAGAATAGAATAAAATAGAATAGACATTTATTCGCTAATGGACAGCAGCAACACAATAGAGCAGCACATACATATACATATTACTAACAAACAGCTTAACAATTAATTAAAACAGCTCAACTGCGCTGAGCATCATAACGAAAGGGTCACCTACTCAGCATATGCTCACTTCTCTTTACAGTCCTTGGACGTCACTCGGTTACAGCTTTACTCCACCTGCCATCACCGCGCCTTGCTAGGTGTCCTGCCCTGATCCTGATCAGTATACCAGCAATGAGTTATATAAGCCGATTATTCCTATTTATGCTTCCACTTCATTTTTACGAAACAAATAAACGTTAACAAAATTCACCCAACTTTAAAAAATGTAGGTACGAGTCAAGGGTTCGATTCCCGCACACTCGAAGTTAATAAATACCTATTTATTTGTATTTCCAACAGGTAGATAATAGTTCCAGTTCTTCAATAATGACTAACTTCGGGGAACTCGGGTTAAGAAAATTGCTGTGCCAAACTAATTAGTTAGTTCGACTCCGAATCCCGCTTTAACGCATTTACCGAGTAACAGGGGCCTTAGTCTGCTATTCAATAGTGTCAGAATGGTCTATCATTGATTTAATAAGGCCCCGCGCAGACGAATTACCCTTTGTACGCACGTCAAACGAGTTTCGAACGCGCTTCAATACGCCGTGGGCTAGGGGCCTTATTAAATCAATGATAGACCATTCTGACACTATTGCAATAGCAGACTAAGGCCCCTGGTAGCGTGCCAGTTGCCACAGACACTAGTAATTCCTATTATTAGGATGATACTATATAAGCGGTGAAAGATCGTTAGTATGGCCCACCGAGTCTAAAACAACGCTCACCGCTGCTTTTCTCCGTTTACGGAAATCTTCTTTCAAAACTGCCAGCGCCATCTGCTAGCGGTGATTCAACAATGTTTTATTAGAAACGGTAAGCAATAATTAGATGGCAGCAATAGCAGCTTAGCCAATCAGTGCTCTAAGTAAAGCCTAGATGGCGCTTCTAAAACGTTATAGTGGTAAACAACCCTAAAGCGTTGAAATGAGAGTGGCCATACCAAAAAGAAGCTTCTAAAATAGTACATTTTGATTTAAGTGGGGAAACTTTGTTTTTAACACCCGAGCTGCAGGCGAGGGTGTTATGGAGCCGAGAACTGCAATAACAAATCCCCACGCTTATATATTTGTTTTAAATAATCATGTATATATATGATATTCTATTTATAAACACAATTTAAATACTAAAAAATATTTACGCCGTGCCGTATAGAAATAGTACATTTTGATATAAGTGGGGAAACTTTGTTATTGCATTCGAGTGCGGAGTTAACACCCGAGCTAGTAGGCGAGGGTGTTATGGAGCCGAGAACTGCAGTAACAAATCCCCACGCGTATCAAACGACGTTTTTCAATACACTTTCGAAGAAATAAAATATTAGAACGGAAAGTATTTTTGTCAGGAATTATTAGGAAACTATGATTAATTTGCTATTTTACCGCGGTTTGCTTTCGCCAGGTTGTAGAAGAAGCAAAGGTATGATAAGCTATTCAGCCTAATATGAAAAAAAGAAAATTCAAATATTTTTTAATTTAAAACACAAATAAATGTTAATTTCTTCTTACATGTAAATATTTGTTTTGAATAATCATGTTTATCTATGATATTCTATTTATAAACACAATTTATATACTCAAAAAATATTTATGCCGTAAAGACGCATATCTCTTTGCCGAGATTAAAAAAAAACAACCACCGCCGACTATAGCTATAGTCATTGAACCCATTTGGACTTATCTGTGGAAATTTTTATTTCCGAACGTGTGCGGAAAAATATTTAAAAATCCACGCGTGTGAAATACATTGCATGTTGAACCTAATCGTAGTGCGATAAGAACCAGTTTTCGAGAAAGTGTATTGAAAAATATCTCTTTGCCGGGATTAAAAAAAAACAATCACCACCGATTAAAGCTATGAACCCATTTGGACTTATCTGAGGAATGTTTTTTTTTCCGCACGTGTGCGGAAAAACATTAAAAATCCACGCGTGTGAAATACATTGCATGTTGAACCTAATCGTAGTGCGTTAAGAACCAGTTTTCGAGAAAGTGTATTGAAAAAGTGTTTTAAACTAGATAAATATAAGCAAGATACTTAGCGGTTTTAACCGCTAACCATCAGGCCCGGGCTCCTAAAAATGCGAAGACGAGACAAGAGGAGAGATTGAGTTGTAATCCACTAATAGTAAGTATTTCATTATTTACACTTATCCTCTAGGAGAAACGGTTGAGCAGAGAGGAGATATGTCTCATATTTTGTTTAGGCCAGCCTCCCCACTCGACGGGCAAGCAGACAGCAGCTCACAGTGGATGAGCGGAGACAGGAGCGACGTGCGGCGACCTTTCGTGTTAGATCGCGATAAACTGGGCGTAAGGAGCTTATACACATCTCTGTTCCGGTCTAGCCAGTACCTACCCATGCATCTGGTGGATACACCCTAGCTCCTAAGCATCTCCTCTCCTCTCCGCTTCGCACATCACACCCCATGGCAACATGAGCTTGCAGTCGATCTCTTTATATCAAGGTCTTTATTTACGAACTTGGTTTTTGGAGGTACTTATACAAAATTTTTGTTATTATTAATTTTCATAAATGCACCTCTAAATTCTCTACCAACGCAGTGGTAATTTTTCAATGCCCTTTTTGGAGAAGTCGTTTGGACTATATAGACGGTAGGCAACAAACTCTTCAAAGGAAAGTCTGTCGGCGATAGGTTTATTGATTATGGTAGATGACCCAGAACTGCCAAACCTTAGCTCTGCAGGGCTATTGCGTATCTCTTTTGACAGTTCTGCACGGGTAGCGTTAGTTGAAACCAACAAGAACAGTCGTTGTATATCAAAACTCTCAAAGTGATGATCACTATGAACAGGCAACAGAGATACGCAATAGCCCTGCTGGTAGCTTGGAGAGCGTCTGTTGTGCAGTGTGAGGTCGAGTGTTGTCGTGCAGCGGACGAGCGATTAACCGTAGGCTGGAGATTTGAGGGCTTCTCCATCAGTGTCCAGTTCTTCAGTGTACTTCCGCAGTAATGGTGCAGAACTCGTATTTTTAACGTGTCCATACATACGAAGATTCAAATGTGATGAAATCAAAACAAACCAATAAAAAATTAATTACGACGACCGACGGACGATGATCGACGGCACGGTTGGCGCAGTGGTTGAGCGACTGGCTGCTGCGCTGCGTCGCGGGTTCGATCCCCGCACGGAATTTGTATGATCTACAGGTAGTTGTTCCGGGTCTGGCTGTTTGTGTATGTGAATTTAAATTTTTGTAAACGCACCCACGATACAGGAGAGAAATTCCTAGTGGGGCAACGTTTTATTAAAACTTTATTCCATACTTTTTAAATAAAATTCATCAGAATCTTTCAATCATTTAGAATTTTGCCAACCATACATTTAAAATTGATGTGTGTATTGTAGGACGCTAACTTCTGTGTAGGTATTGCATGCGGAACTTATGTGGATATTGTAGAACTCGCTCCAAGCTGTCAGAGATACGTTACCGACAGCGTTGTGAAAGTTGTCTTGAAAGGCTCAACTAATAAGGTACCTACGAGTATACTTATTCATGTATCAATCAATCGACATCTCGAAGTTATTTCTAGTGTCAAGTGTTTCAGTGGAGGTGACGAAACTAGAAGGATGAATAATTAATAAAGAAAACAACACCAATACGTTAGGTCTTAAACTTTATTAGGCTTAGCCTTGTTTCTGCGCGAGCTCACGGGCCTTCGCCTTCTCGAGCTTAGCGATGCGCGCGTTGGACTTGTTGCCGAGGACGCCACCGCCCCAGTGTTTGCGGAGCTCTTCGTAGCGCTCGTTGAAGTTCGTCTTGATGGCTTCCGTCACCTTGGAGAAGGAGGCACGGTCGCCAGACTCAACCTGTGTGGAGGAAAAAAATGGTGAGTATAGTTTCAGTAAATTCTTCACAATAAAAGCCACATGACAGAAAAGTATTTTTGGTGGTTAAGTTAATATAAAACAAAATCTTGATGAAGTTCTTTTGTAGTGGATTCATTACTGTTTAAACATGGATCGAAAGTTTGACCACAATTTTTGTGGCATGTTTTTTTAAAGATTTAGTGTCTTAGATGGCATCTTCAGATAAAATCTATTGGTGGTAGATGGGTTGTCAGCATGGCTGTATGATAGCAAATAAATCATCATTAAATGCACATCTAGACACAATATTATTATTCAATAAAAAATATGGAGTTTATCAAACAAACACTAGGTATATAAGTGAATACATACATGTGTGATCGCAACACAGGTGCATGTCTTGCGGTGGACAAGGGCTCCCAGACGGGACTTGCCCTTTACGATACAGTACGGCACACCCATCTTACGGCAGAGGGCGGGCAGGAATAGTACAAGCTGCGAACAATATTATTAGTTAGTTAAATACTATGGAAAGAGGGGTAATGTAGGTTTATAATTGAGCTCAGAGTCAACAATCATCGTGCAGCTTAAAATATAGTTTTTTCATATTGAAAGCCTCAGGTGAAGAAATTCTAACATCATAGCAACTATGTCTCTACTTTACCAAGATTTGTGCGAGATACCACAAAAAATGAAAAACGAACTTTTTTTTAAATTATTTTAATCAAAAAAGAGGAAAATAACTTCAAAAAAAAAACAAAAACCTGGAAAATACCTTTACTTTCGGTAGTAGCAAAAAAATCTATGAAGCAAACAAAAGTCACCAACTTCCGAAAGTAAAGTTATTTTCCACTTTTAATGTTTGTTCTTGAAAGTCAGTTTGTCCAAAAAGTTTTAATTAATACTAGTGTACACTTGACAACTGGTAAACAGAATCATTATCATTTTATTTTAATATGATACTTCATCATGTTCCAGTTCTTTTGTCTTCCATTGGGAAACTTGGGATTGGAGCAACAAGGTTTTTTTTCTTACATGGAAACTGACATTAATTGCAATGTATTTTCTGTAAATAACCTTGAGGTTGACAGGTACACAATGCTTGAACTATAAACCTGATTCTGCTATCTAGTTAATAATAATCATGAATAGTTCATTTTTGCTTGCTAGAGTAATCAAGAAACAGTATTCTAACCTCAATGGGGTCAACATCATGAGCAATGACAACAAGCTGTGCCTTTTTCTTCTCGACCAGCTTGGTGACAGTGTTGGTGCCAGCACGGATGGTGTTTGGCCTCTTTGGTGGAGGCTCATCCTTCTTGGCGACCTGAAAGATGGTGTGTAGTCAAAAGTTGTGCTAATAGAAGCAGGCAGTTTTTTGATTAAGTATGTTCGATCAGAGATCTTGGTGGTAAGTGTCCTCATGGCATTCAGAGTTTGTGTGTTATCTTCATTTCGATACATATTCCTAAATTTAAAGTTTTGATACTGATAGACAGGTTATAACGAAAAAAAAAACATTATTATTGTTACTGACTAATGTCAAATGGCTTTTACATCTGGTTTGAGTTGACTGATGTTTAACAGACTTGAAAAAAATGTTGTTTAATAAACTATCTATAATTTAGGACATAAGTTTTTAAACTGTCTTACTCACTAACATTATTGTTTACACTAGAAACAGGATATTTACTGTTCGTTTTTTTCATAATTTAGAGCTAAGAAAGTCTCCAGTTCTATGAGATTATTAGTAACTAATGATATAATTATCATACCTTAGCTTCAGCAGCCTTCTTTAAGCGGTCTTTCCTGACTGCCTCAGTTTCTGGCCTGTATTTCTCCAAAATCTTGAACAAACCTTTGGCTGTAACACAAAGAAACCTATTTGAAACCTAATGTAAATGTCAACTTATAATAGATTGCTATCCGTTGGACATCAGAGTTAAAAAGCTCGTATATATTTTTGATAATCATAGTGATTCATCGTTGCATTTGGTAATCATCATGGTAGAATCTAAAATAACCTACAAAGTTACTGTTTGGTAAGATGTTGATTCACAAGATATTTCCTAGCACTTTGTAAAAATGTGTAGCTAGCATAATCTGTTTTAGAATCTACATAATACTTAATGCCTTGTGGCATTAAGACCTTTTAATTAAGTAATATAATTAAGACTAGACTAAGAGTAATTATTAAGACATTTTAGAATGAGTTATTCTCCCATCTGTAAAGTTAGTGACTTGACCACTTGGGAGATCATAATTTGACTTTAAATTTGCTATTTCCTGGCAATTATTCATTGTCAGTTCAAGAAGCTAGTAAAAAGCCATAAATAGAACTTTCTTTACATGAATGAAATTTACAATCATGTATTTGAATAACTTGAAAAGCATGTTTACAAACCTGTGGTCTTGTCAAGTGTCTGGGTGAACTGGTTGATTGGTGGCGGCACCTTGAGCCTGCGCTGGAGCACAGCCTTCTGGCGCTGGATGCGGATGTACTTGGGCCATCTCACAAAGCGGGACAGGTCCCTTGTGGGCTGGATGTCCTGACCTAGGAAAGAGTTGTGATAGGTAAGTATCTAGATGAGTACATTCTTTATGTATTGACTTGGTGTAGTTTGGTGAAGGCCCATATCTAGACTTTCGCTGATATGATGATGATAGATACTAGTAATTTTGATATTAGTTCAATTAAATGACTTTGAATCAATATTTTTGTATTGACTAAAGATTTAAAAGGTATCGTTTATCTTCAAATTGGAGGTTATGAATGCTTGTCAAGTGTGGATTTTGGACTAATCAGTGTTAAAAAGCTCGTATATTTTATAACCACATGGTGATTTCAGATAAAGGTTTACATCATTTTAGTCCAATATTCATTTGGTGCTAACTACTGGAACTCACCACACTATTTCAACAACAGAACACCGTACGCAAGTTTAAGAATTGCTTGAATGCAAGAAAATCACTTCCGCCACTTTGTTACAAATAATAATAAGACTAGTAGCATCAACAGCAGAAATAATTAAAAGTTAACTCACCAATAGCAAAGTTCTTGGTCCTCTTCTCGAAGAGTGGGTTCACTACCTTTTTGGGCTCAACTTTTTTCACGACCAAAGGTGCGGCCGCTACTTTTTTCCCTACCTTCTTCTTAGGCTGAAATAACAATAACTTTGATCAGCTAAGGTCACGTGCAGGCGTGTATAATTCGAATACCACATTGTCATCAGGTCTTGGTGATAATATGGTAGAAATCATGGCACTCATTGAAATGGTATCATCATGGTATTGATTGAGGTTATGTTAAAACAATTTATTAAAATCTACGTATTTTACAATGCATTCGATTTGAGGGTCACTATTATTTCAAAACTTGAACTATTAAAATGCACGACTGGATAGAAATACCTGAACTTATCAAAATAAAACATTTTCGACGCCAAAAACAACGACGGTCCCACAAACATGTTATGGTTTAATCTTCACGGTAAAATCACTTTGTGTAACGAAAATATAGTAATTTACTAAACGCACATGGCTTTTACCTTCTTCTGCACCATCTTGAATGAGTTTTATTCAAGTGATCTTAAGGCCACGAAAAGATACGTAACCTAAAGTATACACCAAACGTTCGGCGAAAATGGCCGAACCAAAAAGATATGACAATTTTACAAAACGTCAAAAGTAAATGTTGCCACAGATAACGTAAGCAGCATGACTCAAGCAATGTAGAATCTTGCCCTTTGAGACTATTAAAGTGTAAGATAATTCCGTGGGGTGGCGCTACTGTCCACCGTGCTTGAATTAAGTAAAATTAGGTTAGCTATCACAAACGCTTCGATTCGATGTCTATCTAGCTCGCTTTCGTAATGCCAAAAATAGATAGACATACGACTTGTCTAATCGAAGCGTTTGTGAATGGCTAAGCAGTCCTTTTACGATACCTTTCTTTGAAACGTTCGAAAATGTTTCAGCTCCCAATCCGGAGCTACACAAAATAGTCGATTTAAACGGTACGTAAACAGACTTTCCGAATCGAAATCTCGGACCGAACATTATTATTGTGAATACGGGGCAGGTTTTTAAATGATATGAGAGAAACTTTCCGAAATGGTTATTCATTTCCCTTTCTATCCCTGTAATCTCTTCAAAGGAAAGGGAAATTTGAAAAATAAAAATTAGGTCTTTTTAATATTTCGTATTTAATTTAAAGATCCAAAAAGTGTCTGTTAATGTCAGTCTGTTAGTCACACACAACTCGCAGGGCATAAAGATTTATGGAGTATATTATTTTTTAAATGTAGATCTAAATATGGGTTTGAACGCTTTTTTAATATAGGTACACTGTCATTGAATAGTAACTCACACTGTGATTTTATAAAAGGTACATTACGGAGAAATCAGAATCTTGAGAAACCGGGAAACTCTTTGAAACAGTAGTTTTTTTAGCGTTATTTTTGTTTATGTAATAATTTTGTGAAAGCATGTAGAATAAAAACTATCTAAGATGTAATTTTTATTGTTGTTTAAACCAATTTTGGCCTACTCATTTTATTGATCAAGTGTTACCTAGTTGTCCAAATTATTGAGTGAAACTGACATATGTTTTTTTCTGTTTCATTTGAAAATAATTTCATTACAGAACGAAAAAAATCTGACCAACAGAAAAAGGTCAAATATAAAATATTTCATCATTAATCATCGCAATTTGTTCCCATGAAATGATCAATTTTTATAGAGAACTCGCGCTTGATCAAAAATGTATAATTTAGTAACAAAGAGCTGTTCCCGGTATCTCTTAATGTGAAAGCCCGCGAAATTCAAATTTTCTTACGTTTGCAATTTGCAGGTTTAATTCATGAAAAATACATTAAATGGGATTAAACGAACTTGGAGAGTTGTATTGATGATTTAAATGATTATAACTCTGTAAAGCCTTATTAGTTACGGTCGCGAAACCTATTTTAATCAGCATACAACCTGACCTGCAAGTTGCAAAAAGGTACCTAAGAAAATTTGGTTTTCCTCTTAAGCTGGCGCTGGCGATTTGGATCTACTAAGTTCATTTAATTCCGTTTAATGACTATTTTTATATTTTATGAAAAAGTCTTCATTTTATCTTGGCTATCCTGAGGTTTGAATCATTCCCCTGTAGAACACTTTGTCTTGTTTTTCAATCATTAAGTTATGTAATAATAACTAACATAACAAGTAGCGGGAATAAAATTATACTGTGAAAAGTTTGACCTTCAAAACATTATCTAGGGTGGCAACACTGTCATGTTGGTTGCCGCCTTCGGTTAGTTTTCCGCCCGCCAAGTAAATTCGGCGGCAAAAATTAAAACTTTGTCACATTTTCTGCACATTTCATCGCGATAAATTCGTTTTAAATTAAAGTTAATTTCGATACTAAAGCTCTTAGTAGTAAGAAAAAAAGTTATAACTAATTTTGGTAAAACAAGTAAGTATTTTCGGTTTTCGTGTAACCTGACAATATAAAAGGGGGAAGGGACATCACCGCACAAACAGTTTCCACGTATTCAGTCGTATTACATCATTCTGAATCCCATAGATAAAAATGTTGTTAATGAATGATTGTATTTTTACATGGTTTTCATACTTACATTTGTAATAGGTACTTACTATTAACCTGAAAATGTAACATTCGTGCTCTCCAGGTAGCTGCATGCTTAGTACCTGGAGGCTTAGCGTACTTTTTACCTTAAGTTTTTCTGTAGATTTTTATCACTCTTGAATGTTTGTTTACTTTTTTATGTTAGGTAATGGCAGGCCCAGGTTTTTATTTTTAATTCACTGCTGGAGCTAGTTTTAACGACAGAAAAACTTAACAATGTGTTAACAAACCTGTGATACAATCTTTACAATGTTTCATCGGTAGTTTAAAAAAATTTAGTTGTTCCGTACATTTTGACCGTGAGGTATTGCAATTTTTTAGGAAACCGCTGTTTTTGTTTTTTTATAAAGCCACAAAAATTGTCCATGTGGCCAGTTCACAATGAAGTAGGTACCTACTGAATACGTGGTAAGGTGGTAACCGTTTTGGCGCCGGTGTCCCTTCTACCCTGTTTAAATAATTTTGGATAGTGTTATAACCGCGACGCTTATCTGAAAGGTAGCTAATTGATATCTATTTATTTGTATTTGTTTTATATCTCGCTACATAACTTTATTCGTGTACTAGCGACCCGCCCGGGGCGGGTCGCTAGTACGAGCATGAGTGCAATTATACATATAAACCTTCCTCTTGAATTACTCTATTAAAAAAAACCGCAGCAAAATCCGTTCGCAGTTTTAAGAAAGCGACTTTGTTTTATACTATGTAATGTAGTGATTACTATGTACTGCAGATTGGTATCAATAATTATATTAATAAATTAATCTATTCAACGAAGACCGCCTGGTTTAAAATCGCTGCAGGCTGAAAAATCTGAACATTAACTTCTGAGATTCACGGGCCATTCAACCAATTTACGAAAAATTGAGATTTTTGACCGATCGAGCGTTATTTCCTACTCTTCACAATACACAAACCCACCTATTTTCCTTAACTATCTTCCTTAAATCAAATAAATAAGGTAGGTATCCAAACATTAAAACAAAAGCATGAAACTCGAGTCGTGCGCATACAATTCAATTGAAAGCAACCTTTGGAATCCTCTAAAACAAATGTTTTATTTATTTTCCGTCTTCTACTAAACCTGTTTACTTCGCTTTTACTGTTACGACCGTCAAATTGAATCACGGCTTCATTTTGAAATTTATTGTAAAGAAAATAGAAAAGTGTCAACTTTTTATAGGTCATAAAATAAAATGTTATTTATTTTTAATAAAAATGTATTTTTGACTGGACATGGATTCCAAAAAGTTTTTTTTTGCTGTTTTAGGTGAGAGATAATTTAATTATTAATTTATATCAATCTACAAAAAAGTGGCTAAATATTAACAGCTGCTCGGGGTCGATCTTAAGGTAAAGCCGCACTTGCCTAGGTTGGTCCGTGGATAGGTGAACACCCATTACATACCGAGTTTCCTCCGTGCCTCGAAAAGCACGATCAGCCGTGTGTCACGGCTGTCATTTGTAGATCGTTGAGTCGTTACAGGTAGGCAGAGTGGCCCCAAAGTTTGACAACCAGGGGCCTTAGTCTGCTATTGCAATAGTGTCAGAATGGTCTATCATTGATTTAATAAGGCCCCACGCAGACGAATTACCCCTTGTACGCACGTCAAATGAGTTTCGAACGCGCTTTAATACGCCGTGGGCTAGGGGCCTTATTAAATCAATTATAGACCATTCTGACACTATTGCAATAGCAGACTAAGGCCCCAGGGGTATCGTATTACCGAGTACTAACTGGGTTGTGGAGGTCAGATAGGCAGTCATTCCATGTAAAATATTGGTATTCAACTGCATCCAGTTTAACTGGAAGCCGATCCCAACATACTTTGATGCAGATGAAGATGATGATTTATTTATTAATTTGCTGTCTACATTCCTTTTATTCAAAACATGACAAAGCGGATTATCGTAAATTATGAAGATGACGATGAACGATGACGATTTTGCTAGCCGAAAAACATGAGATATCTGATCAAATGAACAAAATACCATTTTATCTGTAACTTTTCTTTTCAGCTTTAATATCCCTGAGCGATGCAGTCAAAGTTAATTTACATGGATCACTAAGCCTCGGCAAAGACGTAATGGACACGTTCTCACATTACATGCAAAGAAACTTCAACGGCGGCGGCGGCGGTGGTTCAGGGCGACGATCTATGATTCCTAATCAAGAAACCGATGTCCTATTTCTAATCATCCAATCCACATACATATGTAAAGACCTAAATTTTTGTGACGATGAGTTAGAAAAATTCTTGAATGAATATATACTGGTACATACTAAGTCTATAGAAACCATTCTAATGGAACTTATACCAAACGCAATCAATAACGAAGCAACTCAAACGAGATTTGTATTTGAAGATGAACTTAAGAAAAGCTTGCAAGAAATACGAAAAATGTTGAGAAATATGAGCTTAAAACTCAATGAAAATAATTACGCTTCTTTGTGGATTGAAATTATGAAAAGAGTAAGTATAATGTTCCAAACTAAAGCTATACAGTTTGCTACTGAAAGAATGGAAGGCACTCCGACTGCCTTAAAGGAGGTTAAGAAGAAATTGACGCAGAAATTCGTCATAGGTACTGTAATCATTGATGGGAGGTATGAAAGCAAGCTTTGTTCAGATTATAACATATGCACCAACAGTTACAAATGCTCGAAAGCCTTGCTCACATTATTAGAATCTTTTAAAGAAATGGACGACGACAATGTGAAAATCTTTCTTCGTGTTGTATCAGAAAAGATATTGACAACCAAATTTTACGACCACTTAAGCGAAGTAACTGCGAATGAGTTCCAAATCTTGCTGAACGATATGGCGTATTCTGATAGTGTTCCAACTAAACAAGTGTTACTATCAATACATAATGCTGTTGAAGACCGACTAACTTGTCTAGGGACGAAGACACATAGTATTAGAGGGAGAGACGTGGAGTTAGTACATAGCATACTGTCAGATCTGGATTATGTGTACAGTAAGCGAAATGTTGTTGATCCTTTTCATGCATTTTTGAGCAGCTTTTTTAAATGGTTGAGGACTGGTAGTCCGCTGGGACCACCTATGCGCACGTTCCTTGAAGATTTAACCGATCAACTTTATGAACTCTCTGAGGATTTGATTTTGAAGCTTACTAACGAAGTAAGAGTGTTTTTAGAACTAACAGTGGATCCGGAAAAGTAAAATAAACGTTTTTTTATTGACTGTTTTTTTATTGCCTGCATCGTGACGTTTTATGTGTTGTTACGCATGTTGGTACGTGTTTGCACGATACATTTTTATTAAAATCTGCTCTTTCGCTAGTCCCTAAATTGTTCAGCTAAATATTTGAAGCGCAGTGCAGCGATCTCATTTCAAGGCTTTGTTGAACACGTGCAAATATTATATAACTGCTACCACGTGGAAATAAATAATAGCTTCCTTCTGTACTGTACGTATCTAGTCAGTCTGTATATGATGTGGAATATCGCATGCTCAATCCTAACAATAAAAGAAATACTCTTCTGCTATTTCCCAGGAGTTATATGAATTAGTTTCGTGTGAAAATATAGGTACGCCCTGACATTCATCATCATCATAATTTCAGCCGAAAGACGTCCACTGCTGGACATAGGCCTCCCCCAAGTGATGCCACATTGACGGGTCCCGTGCGCCCTGACAGTATTATAAGTATATTGAAGAAAAATAAGTAGCGGCGCACTGATCACGGCCGCATCTTACCAGACGAAAGGTCTTCAACTGTTCTAACCCCAGCAGGCACTTGTTCTAACACCGCGTAAGTCAAAAATAGCAACTTTACAGGCAGTGAAAAAAACTTAATAATTTTATGTTATAGATACCATTTTTTATTTGTGTACACATAAAATTAGGTAGAGTCGTTGCTTGATTCCTATTGGCTGAAACAACGCATCTTTCGATTCTCTAGCAAACGACATCAATTGTCAAAACCGCCAAAAATTTACTTACGTGGTGTCAGAACTTAAACGTCGCGACGATATGTAATGTCATTTATCTCATCATAAGTGCTCTCAAAACAATCAAGGAAAACATCTAGAGCAAACCGGCAGCTTCTAGATCCAGAAATTCGAAGACATGTGACTCTGGGCCGTTGTCCAATTCCTCTCAAAGAGAAGAGGCCTTTATCAGGGTGTGGGAAAATTTTATGTAAGTATAAAAATGTTTTGATGGGGCGTACATGTACAACTATACACTAGTGTTAACAAGTACCAAATAGATACGCGACGGTTATGACGTAGTAGTTGCTTAATTTATTCTTAAAGTACTTTTAGATATTCTCATTAATATCTAAATAATATTCTTTGTATTTATTTTCTCATAAGTCATTTATTTGATTTTTATAACAATCAGTTAATATTTCTTATCATATTGAGTAATTGACAGTTGATTTGAATATGGCGGTTATGTGTATAAAAAGGGAGGCAAATCATTTTAACGGGCATTATATTGTGAACTAGTGATAAGGACGTTACTCTGCCCAAATACAGACTGAGTGTGAATTATAGTTCGTATTTAATTGTGTATAAAACCTGCTACTGTACAACACTAGTCTACATTTAAGCCGGCTGTTTCTTTTAGATCTTTACAGGTAGTCAGTGACCCGAAAGTCTGACAACCAGTCTTACCAAAAATGGTATCCCAGTACTGTATTACCCAGTACTAACTGGATTGTGGATGTCAGATAGGCAGTCGCTCCATGTAAAATACTGATTATGAGAATGATAATTAGCTGCATTAGGTTAGACTGAAAGACGACCCCAGCATTGTTGGGAAATAGCTAGGGAGTTGATGACACCTACACCGTATTACCAACACCAAAGTACACGCCAGAGGACTATCATATTCCCACAGTTTATTAAATTCCTGAAAACAATTCACTGAATCACTGGCAGTTGGTATACTTGCTCTGAACAAAGAATTCGTTTACGAAATACGTAACAGAACTGCGAACAGATTAAATTCTAGGTTGCTAGCAGTAGGGAAGGGTCAATTTTTTTAAGAGGTAAGCCGTAATACATATCTTTAATGTGAGTTAATTATTTGTCTATAGAATACTGACTGTGCCATTTTTCAAAGGGAAGCCGGTAGGAATCGAGTTGTATGGAACCTTCGCCACTGGTAGCTAGACTTTGTTATGATGGCAATTTTGTTGCCTTCCTTTGCGACGGTGATGTAGGGAACATTAAAATAAATAATAAGCGCTACTGCTGAGCTCATGCTCAGCAGTAGCGCTACTACTAACTGGAAATCGAACCCATGACCTCATGGTCATGGGTTCGATTTCCAGTTAGGGCGATGTGTTATTGGGTTTTTCTATG
Organism: Eugnorisma glareosa; assembly: GCA_947578425.1. Classification (NCBI taxonomy): domain Eukaryota; kingdom Metazoa; phylum Arthropoda; class Insecta; order Lepidoptera; family Noctuidae; genus Eugnorisma; species Eugnorisma glareosa. Next base: position 19,870,389 of record OX387959.1, read on the forward strand.
AGAAATTTCTCAGTAGCCGCCACGTTGCCTGGATTTATGCCCGGTTGGTGACATCTAATACGTTCGCCCCTTGTCAAATGATACGTAAACATAACTCTTGAAATGTGGTTGTACAACTGTACACCTCTATTCTGCAATCTTTTGAAAGTTTCTTTACCTTCTTCATAGTCGTTAACTTTTGACAGTGGTCGTGGTCATGGGGGGTCGCCCACAACTGCGGTTGCTGCCTTCGCGATCTTTTTCCACCGGTCTCTATTGGGCTCACGGCGAGCACATTCTGCCAGAAGGATCTTGGTGACAGATTTGATGGAATCTGCCCATAGTGTTGGTGATCGCCCTCGTGGTCTCGTGCCTTCGAGTCTACCGTGGTTCACCAAACGCCCCATGGAATTATTGTTGCGGGTAACGTGCCCAAAGAATCTGAGGATTCGTAATTGCACAAGCGACGACAGTCTTGTATAGTATTGAGTTCTACTTATACTCAAGTATTGACACGTTAGTTCGATGAGGGGCCAGCTTATCATGAGCAAGCGTCTCCAACACCACATCTCAAGGGCTTCGATCTTGCGAGGTCCTGCATTCTCAATGTCCATGTCTTCCTTACCTACTATAATGCAAAACACATTCGACATTCAAATATCCAAAGTTTGAAACGATACCTCTATCCTCTATGCTACATTTTAAACGTCCCATCTGAATCTAGTTAGCCAACTTAGATTGTTTAGGTTTAACAACATGTCTGCCTGTTCGGTCTAGACCGCTAGTTTTTAGTTTTTTGAACTGTAGTTTATAGTTTGGGGTCATTGTTTGTTTAACTAAATGAGCTGGAGTTAATGTTTTAGTAGTTGTTTTAACTTTGGAAGCTTAACTGATGTTCGTTCTGTTACTATTTTGTGCTGTTTCATTTCTATGTTCTGCTTTGTTTTACTAAACGGCTGCTTCACTTTTTGATATCAGTTTTTGTATCGTTTGTACCAGATAGGTACTCCAGCGTTATCATAATCAACCTAGAACATTCTCATCTTTTCCAAATTGTGTCGGCCCAGAATTAAGGCAGAGTTTAATGTTTGGCCCATAGTCGGCCACACATCATCATCGCCGAGATTTGTCACGAGAAGCATGGTAACGCAATGTTAGCTGCTCTCAGCGTAAGCAAATTATGGTCCAAGTGTTCAACATTCCCATTACTGGGACATACATGCCGCCACGCCTCCACACTGTAAAGAGGAACTGAGCCATTAGGTCACAATCCATGACTTGGAATGGAACAGGTACGGGGTGACTGATTCAAGAAAAATTACCTTATACTTAATTACCTAACCTAGTTCCACTGGTCAGTCAGCCCAAATGAAGTGTGAACAAGTGAAGTGTTACTAACATAGGTTAATTCCTGTTTATTAACACAAGTTTTGTATTATATTTTAGGTTATAAGGATCTATGGGCCATTGTGGCCTGAAATAAATGATGTTGGTGTTATCATTAACACTATAGAAACGTGATATTTACTATGTTTACTTTTTCTTTTGAGTTCCCGATATTTCGGCGCTGTTGCAAGAACCATGATCATGGATAAACTGAAATTATTGCGGGCGGGTGTGTCTAAGAGCAGACAAATATGTCTACCGGGTTATTTCTTCTTCGTTGATGTTGTTTTTGTAACCGATATTTTTGTACATAGGTACCTAGATACACTGTACCTACCACATAACAATAACAAAGCACACGAGCATACATACCATTATTCCCAAATTTACACGAAACTACAAACTTTACCCAGCCATTATCCAGTTTCACCATTACGTCCCAATTCAGTTATCTGCGAAGTTTCGATTTACATTAAAAAACTTTATTATTCAAGTTTTACAACTGTTATTCAAGCTTTAGAACGCCTCAATATGTGTGTAATTAATGATGTTACCTCCAAAACTGCTGGATATTACGGATAATGACGGGCTAAACTGGCTACGACATTTAAAATGTATTAGTATTTGTTGTCAATAAAAACGTGCTTTGTACGGTGGACCGCACGTCAGTGATACAGAACCAGTATAAACTGGCCTCTTATTCTATGGAACCTACCTAGGTACTAAGCTAGGCAAGCTAAAGGTCAAAGCGTTGCCACCGAGGCCGACGTGCTGACGGCTGACCTTGTACACTTTAACCATAAAGTTCGGTACGGGTACCTTTGGGGGCGCGACACATAAACCTCCGCTGACTTGGTACCGGCCCCTAAAGGGGCAAGCGTTTAAGTCATACGTCATCCTCATTAAATAAGTAAATATTTAATATTCCGATTATCAAATGCTATGAGTGTGCGCTAATTAAGAGAGTTGGATAAAAAGTTCACATGTCCTCGCCATTAAAACTTCTGTCTTTAGCGCGCAAGTTTCTTAATTTACCCTTAAAAAATCCAAGTGCGTAAATACGGTCATCGCCATTTTGACGGCAGTGCTGGCCGAGGCTAAAAATCATGAAAATAGTGGTTTTCGGACATCCAAGCTCCAGTATGTTGAGAATGATTAACTTGTCATTTAATTATGTGACGAATTAATCCAGAGTTCAATTTAAGTAAGCAGTGGTAATGACGAATTTTGATATCAAAAGTCGAAGTTTCGCGCCAATCTTGCGTGTTTACATTTATTTTTCACATTACATCACACAGACGGGTATTAATTCGATAACAAATATGACAAAATATCATTCCAATTATTCCAAACAACATGAAAATGCCCTGATCTTAGAGTAATTTACTAATGCGGGACCAGTAACTCGTAATATTCATTACCACTCCTCAATTTATATTCGAAATTGACGACCATTTTTTTTTTTTTTGTTATCTTGATGTGTGGAAGCGATTATTTCAATCGATTCTTTTTTGTAAATTTCGATCAAATCGAGAAATTAAATTAAGGAATTTAAAAAATTGATAGATTGAAATTAAAATAATTTTGTTTTAAGCGTAAAATACAATAAATAAACACTAATTATTTTTTTAAGTTTATAATAGTCATTTTAATAGTTTTTCGTAAATTGTTGTACTAAAACCGACACAACAAACAGCACAGACTAACTATGGCTAAATTCGCGCCGTTTTTATTATAGACTAAAAACGAATAATTTAAATTTTTATAAGTATAGACTTATAAAAATTCTATGAATGCATTCGCTGTTCAATTTTATATTGTATTTAAATTATCTACATAATTTGTTAGTAAGTATTGGCCAATCTTGAAACTGAATTTCAAACCAGTTCCCCTATACCGATTGAGCTGAAATTTTGCACACACTTTTGGTTCTGGTGACAATACATTCTTATGAGAAACATTACTTAGTCCTGCAGCCAGGATCGGTTCCTCACGAGAGAACTCCTCAACGGTTAATAGCGCTGACACAAAACTCTATCTACGCGTTTGATTTTGATAGATATAGATAATTTCTTTCATGACTTTATCCTGCAAGCAGGATCGTCTTCTCATGACGGAACTCCTTAACAGTTAATAGCACAGATAAGAAAAAAATTATATGCGTTCATATTTGATGAATAAATATGATTTCTATCATGACATCATCCTGCAGCCAGGATCTTCTCCTCACGAGGGAACTCCTCAACGGTTAATAGCCCAGACACGAAACTTTGTATAGATACTCGTTCAATTTGGATGAATAGACATAATTTCAATCGTATTTTATCCTTCAGCCAGGATTATCTTTTCAGGATGACACTACTCAACGCTGAATAGCATAATATAATGATGCGGTATACATCAGTATCACCCAGCGGTAGCAGCGGTATCAACCGCTGCTACCGCTGGTAAAATTTTTAGTTTTGCCGTTTACTGAAACGGCAAAACTAAAAATTTTAAAAAGAGACTTAAGTATTTTTTTGTTTTTAATTACTTAAAAATAAATATTTTTCTATTGTTTGGTCGGTTGGACGAAGTATTATATTATCTGTGGTTGGATATAGAATACCCAGGTCTTGGGCCCTTAGAAAATTTTTATTTGGTTCCCAAGCAAGGCCTCCCCGTGGGTAAATGCAAAAAATGAAAAAAAAATGTAAATGTAAATGCCAAATCTCACACTGTTAGTTCAACGGAAAGTTAGGAGACTATCTATAAGTTTTAAAAATAAAGATAAATGTCTTCAGTATATTTACCTGAAGCAATTTTTTTTTTTTGGATTTCACATTTCTGAATGTTGAATCTTGGGTTTACGGTCAGCACTAAGAGTTTTTAGAAATATTTGTCAAGACTTGGATCGTGTTTTTTTATGAAATTTTGTATGAATAATGGTAAAAATAAGAACGTAGATAGAATGTTACTGTCTTTATTTTGCCCTTTCGAGTTTTTTTAGCAAACGAGAAACTTGTACATTATTTCAAGCGCATCTAAGTTACCTATTTTTGGAAGGGTGTAGTGGTATGTAATTTACACATATTTGGCAATAGACAGACGCCATTTTACCGACACCAACACGTTTTTGGAGATATTAACCACAAACTTATCGTATGAAACAGCTGCCGCGACATATTTTTCATTATAAAATCGAATGCTGAAAGTTCACGAAAATTCTTGAATTTCTTGACAATGCGCATCACCCCGATTCAGCTGATGTGTCATGTGTCAAAATTATGTCGTGTGGTTAAAGTAATTTTTGGCCACCACAGGATGTCGTTCAATCTGTCTATCAGTCAGTCTTATAGTCTGTCGGTCAGTCTGTCTGTCAGTCTGTCGTTTAATTTGTCTGCCAGACTGCTGTCTGTCAGTCAGTCTTTTAGTCTGTCTGTCAGTCTGTCTTTCAATCAGTCTGCCAGTCTGTCTATCTGTCTATCTCTTGATCTGTCGGTCAGTCTGTCTACCGGTATGTCGATCAGTCTGTCTACCGGTCTGTCGATGAGTCTGTCTACCAGTCTGTCTGTCAGTCTGTCGATAAGTCCGTCTATCAATCTGTCTGCCAGTGTCGACCCGTCCGTCTGTCAGCCTGTCGGTCAGTTTGTCTACCGGTCTGTCAGCCAGTCTGTCTACCAGTCTGTCTACCAGTCTGTCGGTCAGTCTGTCTACCAGTCTGTCTGTCAGTCTCCCGATAAGTCTGTCCATCAATCCGTTTGTCAGTCAGTCTGTCTACCGGTCTGTCTGTCTGTCAGTCAGTCTGTCTACCGGTCTGTCTGTCTGTCAGTCTGTCTTTCAATCAGTCTGCCAGTCTGTCTCTCTGTCTATCTCTCGATATGTCGGTCAGTCTGTCTACCTGTCTGTCAGTCAGTCTGTCGACCCGTCCGTCTATCACTCTGTCGGTCAGTCTGTCTACCGGTCTGTCGGTCAGCGTGTCGACCAGTCCGTTTGTCAATCTTTCTGCCAATCAGTCTGTCGACCCGTCCGTCTGTCAGTCTGTCGGTCAGTTTGTCTACCGGTCTGTCGGCCAGTCTGTCTACCAGTCTGTCTGTCAGTCTGTCTAGCAGTCTGTCTGTCAGTCTGCCTTTCTGCAGTCAGTCTGTCGGTCTGTCTATGAGTCTGTCGATCAGTCTGTCTGTCTTTCGACGTGTCAGTCAGTCTGTCTACCAGTCTTTCGGTCAGTCTGTCGACCCGTCCGTCTGTCAGTCTGTCGGTCAGTCTGTCTACCGGTCTGTCGGTCAGTCTGTCTACCCGTCTGTGGGCCAGTCTGTCTACCAGTCTGCCTGTCAGTCTGACGATCAGTCTGTGTATCAATCGGTCTGTCAGTCTGTCTGTCAGTCGGTCGACCGGTCTGTCTATCTATCTGTCTGTCAATCTCTTTGTCAGTCAGTCTGTCGACCCGTCCGTCTGTCAGTCTGTCAGTCAGTCTGTCTACCAGTCTGTCTGTCTGTCTGTCAGTCTGTCTTTCAATCAGTCTGCCAGTCTGTCTCTCTGTCTATCTCTCGATATGTCGGTCAGTCTGTCTACCTGTCTGTCAGTCAGTCTGTCGACCCGTCCGTCTATCAGTCTGTCGGTCAGTCTGTCTACCGGTCTGTCGGTCAGCGTGTCGATCAGTCCGTTTGTCAATCTTTCTGCCAATCAGTCTGCCGACCCGTCCGTCTGTCAGTCTGTCGGTCAGTTTGTCTACCGGTCTGTCGGCCAGTCTGTCTACCAGTCTGTCTGTCAGTCTGTCTAGCAGTCTGTCTGTCAGTCTGCCTTTCTGCAGTCTGTCGGTCCGTCTGTCAGTCTGTAGGTACTGACCTACAGACTGACAGACGGACCGACAGACAGACTGCTGTCTACCGGTCTGTCGGTCAGTCTGTCTACCCGTCTGTGGGCCAGTCTGTCTACCAGTCTGCCTGTCAGTCTGACGATCAGTCTGTGTATCAATCGGTCTGTCAATCTGTCAGTCTGTCTGTCAGTCAGTCGACCGGTCTGTCTATCAATCTGTCTGTCAATCTGTTTGTCAGTCAGTCTGTCGACCCGTCCGTCTGTCAGTCGGTCGGTCAGCCTGTCTACCGGTCTGTCGGTCAGTCTGTCTACCAGTCTGTCTGTCAGTCTGTCTACCAGTCTGTCTGTCAATCAGTCTGTCGGTCAGTCTGTCTACCAGTCTGTCTGTCGGTCAGTCTGTCTTTCAATCAGTCTGCCAGTCAATCTGTCTGCCAGTCTGTATGTCAGTCTGTCGATCTGTCCATCTGTCAGTCTGTCTATCAGTCTGTCTTTCAATCTGTCTATCAGTCTGCCTGTCTGCAGTCAGTCTGTCAGTCTGTCTGCCAGGCTGTTGATCAGTCTGTCTGTGGGCCTGTCTGTCAGTCTGTCTTTCAATCAGTCTGCCAGTCTGTCTATCTGTCTATCTCTCGATCTGTCGGTCAGTCTGTCTACCAGGCTGTCGGTCAGTCTGTCTACCAGGCTGTCGGTCAGTCTGTCTACCAGTCTGTCGGTCAGTCTGTCTACCAGTCTGTCTGTCGTTTGGTCCGTCAGTCTGTCAATCTGTCTGTCAGTCAGTCTGTCGATCTGTCCGTCTGTCTATTTACTAGCTGTTGCCTGCGGTTTCGCTAGCATTTTGGTCGAAAATTATCCCACGGGCACATTGTAAATATAATAAATATAATGCGGATAATGTAGCTACCAATTAGTGAAAGAATTTTCAAAATCGGTTCAGCAGATCCAGAGTTTAACCCCTACAACCTCACAAACTTTACCTCTTTATAATATTAGTATAGAATAGAGGAGGAGGAGAGGAGATTTATTCTCCTTCTCTTGAAATCAGCCAAAAGCATCGAATAATTACTAAATAAGATTATTCTAAAAGATAGCATAAATGTTAATTTTAAAATGATATAATTATTTGAAATTATACCAAGGAGTTTTTATTCCGTTTCAACTTTTTTTTACAAACTTTATTTCATTGCGAGTAATCGATTAGGCTGACTGCAACTTTTTAATCGAATGTTGAATCTTGGGTTTACGGTCAGCACTAAGAGTTTTTAGTAATATTTGTCAAGACTTGGATCGTGTTTTTTTATGAAATTTTGTATGAATAATGGTAAAAATAAGAACGCAGATAGAATGTTACTGTCTTTATTTTGCCCTTTCGAGTTTTTTTAGCAAACGAGAAACTTGTCCATGTACATTATTTCAAGCGCATCTAAGTTACCTATTTTTGGAAGGGTGTAGTGGTATGTAATTTACACATATTTGGCAATAGACTGACGCCATTTTACCGACATCAACACGTTTTTGGAGATATTAACCATAAACTTATCGTATCAAACAGCTGCCGCGACATATTTTTCATTATAAAATCGAATGCTGAAAGTTCACGAAAATTCTTGAATTTCTTGACAATGCGCATCACCCCGCCGATTCAGCTGATGTGTCATGTGTCAAAATTCTGTCGTGCATAGTGGTTAAACTTGAGCTCGCATGTTGCAGTACTGGATTTCAGTACAATACGAGTTCAGCTTATACTGCTTTTTAGGGTTCCGTAGCCGAATGGCAAAAAACGGAACCCTTGTAGATTCGCCAAGTCTGTCTGTCTGTCCGTGTAAGTCACAGCCACTTTATTCCGAAACTATTAGGACAACACAGTTGAAACTTAGTAGGTAGATGTATTCTGTGAACCGCTTTACGATTTTTATACAAAAATAAAAATAAATAAAGATGGGGGGCTTCCCATAAATGGAACTGAAACAAAAAAAAAATTTTTCATCAAACCTATACGTGCAGGGTGTCCATAGATAGGCCTTTAAAAATGACATTGAAGTTCTTAAAACCATTTTTTCTCAAAGTCAACGGTTTGAAAGATAGACACTTCCAAAGTGGTAAAAAGTGTGTGAATAAGATTTAATGTTTAGTTTTTGAGATAAGGGACTTTTTCATCAAACTGCAGCAGTAACTTTGATTTTCATTAACATACTATGAAAAACAAATTTAGATTTGCTGTTGAATGCAAAAGTGTGCTGACGTGCGGCCTTTCACAAAATCCGTGAAATGTTCCAAGTAACGAATACTTTTTGTGAAAATTTCATGTAGTCCTAATATCAGTTAGGAGGAGGTAACAAAATCTTAATTATGAAAGGCCGGGTAATTCGAGATATCTTAATTATCAACTTCGACGACGAGGAAGTACAATCACCGAAGTAATTACCTACTAATTAAAGAAGAGTTTCCGAGTCAGTCAGTGGGTGCCGAGATGGGACTAAACCTTTATTGGTTTTAGCTGAGAAAATCAGACATAATTATATCTTATTAAGAGAGAATATATATTTTTTTAAGTGAGGTGAGGTAGTTGAAAAATTATTGCTGGGAAATTACTTTTTTTGGAGGTAAAATATCACGTTTTACGATAGGACTAAATGTAACGCACTCAAAACATGTGTTGATAGATGCATTGAGTAGTACGGGTACTTACTTAATCTGTGGAAGGTGCCGTGGAGGTAATACGTTAAGTTAAAGTTATTTAATTAAAACTCGAGATAATGTAGGAATTTTGACGCCAATATTCCGTAACTAGAAAGTTCCAAGGTTTGGTCCAGAACCAAAAAAATATCGCTATGATGACGGAGAGAACAAGTGCCTTTTAGTTTCGTTAACGGTATTTTTACACCCTTTTAAACTGGATTTGTTACCAAGCACTGACGTACTACTTGCTGAAGGTGCATCACTATTACTAAATTACTTCTCCAGAGAATATAAGTGGTAAAAGTAGACTAATACGCTTTTAAACCACCCGTTTCAGCCCTAAAACAGTTTTCAGGAACGTTGCGGTGTTTGTGTCAGAGCCTTGAGCTCTGTAGTCGCAATCAGGAGACAATCTCATTAGCTGGACACTTTGTTGCTGTATTAGCTAATTGGAGGGTTCTACCGGAGTGGAGGACGTTGGTAATTATGTTTGTAAACAGTGCAGCCTATAATTTTCTCACTGCTGGGACACACGGCCTCCTCTCATGAGAGGGAATGGGCTATAATCCACAACACGGGCCCAGTGCGAGTTGGTAGATGTCACATGTCTTCGAATTTTAGTTCTAGGACATGCCAATTTCCTCACGTATTTTCCTTCACCGTTTTTGAGAGCAGTGGTGATGACATAAATTACTTAAAATAATACGCCTGCTTTGGTTCGAACCCGCGACTTACTTTTCGTAAGTTGGGGCCGCCACCACTGGGCCACCGCTGCTCCGCTAAACAGTGCAGTGGTCTTAAAATATTACTAGCGACCCACTCCGGCTTCGCACGGGTGCAATGTCATACATATAAACCTTCCTCTTGAATCACTCTATCTATTAAAAAACAACCGCAAAATCTGGCGTAGCGTTACGTAGTTTTAAAGATCTAAGCATACATAGGGACAAACAGCGGGAAGCGACTTCGTTCTAAAATATCTAGTGACTTTTGGAAAATAGGACGTACTACAGACCGCTCGTTGTTGGTAGTAACCGCAGTTGTAAACTTGTATTTGTAAATTCAGTATGCCTGTTGGCAAATGCCTCTTCTAGCTGTTTCCTTAGAACCCTATCACGAGCTACGTTAACTGTTTCTGGGATATCATATTGCTATTAAGTATTATTAATTTACACCGTTTCTCTTGCTTTGCTCTCATCATATGGCCTCTCCATCACCATTTTTGCTGGTAAATTCTGATCTTTCTTTCGAAATCTAAGTATCTAAGTATCTCCTTCATCTGCCCAGCCTTTTCCCAACCATTTTGAGGTCGGCTTTACCTTTATTTTACATGGAGCGACTGTCTATCTGACCTCCACAATCCAGAACTCGGTAATACGATACCCCATGGTAAGACTGGTAGTCAGACTTTCAGGCCACTGACTACCTGTACGACTGTCAAAGGTCCACAAATGACAGCGACCAACGAAGGAAACTCGGTATGTAACGGGCGGTCATCCATCCACGGACCAACCTAGGCAAGCACGGCTTAACCTAAAGATTGATCAAAGTGGCTGTTATTATTAAGCCACGAGCACAGTATAAATATGGAAATTGTGCCACGAGCTTAAATATTTACGTACTTACTACATCCTATTAAAAACAATTTAAAAGCTTCAATGCAAATGCTACAATTAAGCAAAATTAATTAATATTGCTGAAAGAACAATTAATAAGTCAATAAATTAACCCTAGTATGTAAAAAATACCCTTTCAGAACAAAATAAAATATAATTATAGGTACAGTTCATTTTCCCGTGCTACGTTAACCTTGTTATTTAATCATTTTATTAACTTAAAAGCTAATAATGATTTAATAACAAACTTAATCATTTTCACAACCAAATTATTTTATTCAGCGGGTCGACCCACATTTGTGAGGTAGAAACTAAAAATAGATGACATGAATGTAAAACCTTTCGTGCAAAATATTCAACATCGAATGAAAAAGTTTTTTTTCTATTTCATTGTTACGCACTGAAAATGTCGAATCTAGAATCGAGTTTCGCGGAATCACGGATTGCAGGTAGAAAGGTGTTTTTCCACGGAGCAAAGGATTTGGTACCTACTGTTCTCTGAGTAACCAGTAATTGGGCAAGTTGTGTACCTAAGTGTTAAAAAAGGAAAATAATAACAGCGATAAACAATCACCTATTTACCTAATCAGCTTCTCTGTTTAACTTACACGGTTTAGGTCAGGGATGTTGCAGATGCACATTTTTTGACATCCGCGGATGCCGATGCGCATTTTTGAAGACTCACATCCGCGGATGCGGAAGCAAATATATATATATTTTTTGCAGAAATTGCTTATTTTGCAATGAGCCCCCTGTTCATGTTCATCTTATTTGAAATAAGTCGGTGGTGATATTGTGAATTCACTTGTCTAATAAACTTTTTGCAGAAAACTCACTGTGTACTTACAATGGGGGCTATCGCGTATGAATTCGCCGCTAGAGGCGCTAGTGTAGCGCGAGGTCACCAATATGCCAGATGTCATAGAGTGTTCGGCGTTGCGTGGTTTTATAACACGTATTTTTGCTAATATTCACGATTGTGGTCTAAATTAAGCTATTCCTGATTAATTATGACTTGAAGATTTTAAGTAGCAACTTCGGATCTTATTTGTTAGTACTTGGAGGTAAAATGATTTTTAAATGCTCGATGCTTGATAATTTTAGAGAGAATATTGTAAATATGTATCTGAAGTTGTTTATACGTAATAAAATAAACTTTTCATGAAGTTTTTGGTAGGTACTTTATAGTTTAAAATAGAATTATTGACAGGACCGTACTCGAGAGTGGCGCCATCTGGTGAGCTCAAAAAAGAAAAGCCCGTTTTTTTTTTTCGGATGGTAAATCGTCAAATAACCCCTCCCGCTCTGGGCTGAGCAGGAGGGAGTGTCAGACTTTTACTGACTAAAACCCATCCATGTTCCTTCCTTTGCCCTTTGTGTTCCAGGGCCGCGGTATCCCTTTCGAACAGTCCCGCAACCTTGGTAGGCATCGGTCCTTTCGGACCCATTCCTGTTTGCTGACTCTCTTTGAGGCGCGCGTGGAACACGAACGCGCCGTCGACACGGCCTGTCGTCATAAGACGGACGGACGGCGAGCTAGCCCATATTAGCTCACCGACCACAGGCCCGCGCCTACGGTGGCCCCCGACGCCCGGTGCGTCTCCCGCGGTGGCTGGGACGTGAGGTTCTCTCCCTCTCACGTTCCGCCACACGTAAAACGATAGCCCTTACATAACATTTAAAAACTGCAACGTTTATACGACAAGCAAAAATAAAAAAATAAAAATCCGCATCGATTATTGCGGATGCGGATGCAGGTGCAGTCCAAATCGATGCGGAGGCTCCGCATTTGCTGATACGGATGCGAATATCCGCAACATCCCTGGTTAAGCTAATATGCGAGTTCGATAATTTAATCTACTGTTTCTCGTTGCTTCTGGTATTTTGTCTATAAACGTCCGCCAATAACGCATTAACGGTCCGGAACCGATCAATTATTAACGGTAGCTACAAATTGTTTTCTGAAGCGTCACTGTCTAAACAATTACGTGAATTCCAATATCATCATAGACTATTTTGCGCTGAGAGAGAGAGAGAGCTGTTTTATTTCTTTATGTGTTTTATAGTATTGAGGAGATTATTATTTTTAAATATAATTAGCAAGAAGGTTGTTGGTCTAACAAAAGTCATTCAAAAAGCTGGTTGGAACGATACGAAATAAAGAAAGAAAGCCATTTTTTATATAAAAAAAAAACAATTAAAAAGAAAATATTAAATAGTATCTAATGTTCTTTTGACTTCTAGCGGCCATGTTTTTATAGGTACTTCAATTTACGAAAGAGGATTTAGTTAATTAAAATAATTATTACTTTGACTAGAAGAGAAATAAGAACGACTTGACTTTCGAATTGTAAAATGAAAATGGAAAATATTTCTTTGACCATTCTGCATGGTGTGATTAAAATAAAATGAAGCAATATCTGCATCATGCATAGTCTGTGTTATAACAGCCGAGTCGGATGCAAATTAAACTGAAACTACAGTGTATTACACGGTATTGCGCTTACATTAATTCATGAAGCACAGGTCCGAAAATGTAGAATGTCGTAATGTTTGTGTATCATTTTCCAACGTTTGCGTGAAAATTACAGTGCTACAGTTTTATTTCATTTCATTTTTCTGGTGTTACTTTTAAAAGTTGAAGAAATTGACCTTGATACTCATACCATTTTCTCCTCGATTTTTGATCTTTAATGGCTTCAGCCGCCTTCAGCAGATTAACATTGACACTAGTCAATGTTAATCCGAACCTGCCAGTGTCACTAGACACTCACAGCTGCCAGAACGGATACAATGACACTATACTTGTGAAAAAAATTACCGACACAAAAAAACATTAGTCCTGTACACGAATCTTTTGGCGAAACATTAGTCCTGTATAGGACTAATGGTTTTTGTGTCGGTAAAGTTTTTCTATCGTTTTTTAGCTCACCAGCCCCCCTAGCGTGTCAATACTATCTCTAGTCTACCAAGACGACCAAGACTCGACAAAGCTCTTTCTATACAACTTGACATGTCATTCATTTCTAACATCGCCATGCTTGCGACGGTCGCGATAGAAATCTATCCACAATCTGTCATAAAATGACAGTTCAATTTATTTATTTTTTAATTATAAATCTATTTTATACTATAAAGTACCAATAACTTCATAAAAAGTTTATTTTATTACGTATAACCACATAGTGTAAACTTCAGATACCTATTTACAATATTCTCCCTACAATTAGCAAGCATGAATCATTTAAAATCATTTAACCTCCAAGTACCTATTAACAAATAAGATTCTAATTTGCTACTTCAAATCTACAAGTCATAATTAATCAGGAATGGCTCAATCTAGACCACAATCGTGAATATTAGTAAAAATACGTGATAAAAAAGCACGACGCGCGCGAACATTCTATGATATCTGACATTACGGTGACCTGGCGCGACACTAGCGTCTCTAGCGGCAAATTTATACGCGATAGCCCCCATTGGTAGTAATGCTGACATCTTGTTTTTTTCAATTTAATTTCCATAGGTAATTTCACAAATGTTTACCAAAAGTGGCGAAAAAAACATTCAGCATTCAGCACCGGTAATAAGCTCCTGTTATATCGACATACATTTATCTGGTTTCACAGCAGATCTCAACATGAAAATACATATAATTCAACCTACGTCGAAAAGTCGTAAAATACGGGATATAAAATATAAGGATTCGTTGTTAACGTAGAATGTGTGAGTTTTTCCCGCGTAATTGAATAATTTACACGTTATCCGCATGTAGTAAGAAACTGAGATTTATACAAGTCTTTGAGCTTGTTTTATTAAAATAGTTATGTTATGTATGTTCTTTGTCGTTTTTCTTTTGCTGAAACAGGACATTATTCTCCTTGTTATTGTAGTTTATTTAAGCTAAAGTTGGTCGGACTTTATGCCAAATAGTTTTAAAGTTTCTCAAAGCTTTTTATAATTTATTGCTATAGTTTCATTCAAACTTTATATTTAAGAACTTGCTAAGGTTGACTTCAGTCCGCTATTTTCTCGTCGTCAACTAAATTAGCATAATATGACCCTGGCCCCAGGGAGGTCGTAATTTAAACTATAAATTAATGGCGCTTGGCTGAAATTCTTAACAAAAGCATTCAAAATCTTTTTAATAAGAATCACTTACAAAAATCACTATTTAACTTCCACTTTACGATCATTCCTTTGAGTAGAATCTTAGAAAAATACCTTCCTTTTATCTTAAGTGTTGCTTAAGGCAGTTCAAACATTTATAACCGAGAGCAAATCTCATTAGCTGGCCGTTGCAAACCTTGTAAATGTCTCAAAGTGGACGCAAATTGGATTGCTACATCCCACGGGTCGGGGGGAGGGGTATCTGCTCAACCTGTAAATTACAATAAAGTAGATGGATGGTTAGGAACTGACCACACACCCAGGCGCGCGTTGCTGTACGCGCGCTAAAAGGCTTAGCCTACTCGTATTAAGGCAACAAAATGACGGGCCCGTGGTATCGGGCCGAGGTAGGGCTTTCGTGGCCAGGGGGCGATGCCCAGTGACCGCCTGCCGCGCCCCCTAGCGGGAGCGCAGCGATATCCATCGAATTGACCACAGTTAAAGACGGAAATTCGGCTTGAGCCGGAATGTAAGAACTTTAAATTCACGATCTTCTTCTTTGCGTGTCGATAGACTCAAATAATACCCGACCATTAGATTGCCACTAAAACTTATTTCATGATATAAACATGAAAAAGACGGTCTATTCGGTATTTGCCAACTTCGCTCTTTGCCGATCTTTTTCCTTTTCACATATACGACATCTGCCTGGTTTTCGTTCGGACGTGTCAGAATATTCGCTTTTATTTCAAGGACATTTTTAATCAACCGAAGTAAATTCCACGTTGATAGAGGTTGATTATAAGAGCAAGCGGGAGTGCTATCGCACGCGGCAGCACCGATGATGTGCTTGGCACCCCGCTGCTGTATCTCGCTCTAGCAAATGACGGTTCTGAGTGACAGAAAGGGATAGGAGCATGGAAAATGCGATTCCATGCTGCTAGATGAGCCGCAACCATTGATGTATAATCCGGATCGAAGGCCGCAACCCTAAGTGTGATCACTTATAGAACGGTTTTAGTCTATTCATAAAAAGAAATAAACTGAATTGAAATTAGAATGGGTGCGCTTTTCGAAGTCCAAACAATTCAAATTTCGTTGGGTTGGTTTATAAAAATAAAGGGTGTAGATGATTTTGTACCTACTGAATTAAAGGTCTAGTTCCAAAATTCTGTTATTGGGTAAAAATATGATCGTTTACCTAAATTTAAAGTTATTAAATCAAGGAACATCTATTTTGTTTTTAACAATATTGCTCAAACTCTACTAACAAGTCAAGAGAACTAAGAATATCTTCAGTACTTTTTTTTTCTAAAAGTCTATTAACTAAAACTACCATAGGAATTTAGTTTAAAAAGTAGGACAGCTAAAAAGGTACAGATGAAGCAGTAAATTCTGATTGCCAAAGTTTTAGATTTTTTTCATTTATTTCCAAAATCTTTATTCTAGTTCTCTTTTATTAGTTTTCTTAACGTTATTGGGTTTTAGTTCATAAATAATTTCTTAATAGTAGTACTTAGTAGTACTTAGTCTGGTGCACGGATGATGGCAATAGGCTCGCCGCTGTTACCTGGAACCTGTTGACTGGCAAATGTGGGTGTAGGTACTATTATGTCATCTTTGCTACCACATGTATTGTAGTTTAATTAAATACCAGAAACTGCTATTTTTCTCGAGTTAGGTTTGAAGGTTCCTTTGTTTCGATCAAATAGGTAAATCTTTGGAAATAAAGGAACCACGCGTAGCAATTTGCAAGTGTTCGGAAACTCGTTTGACATGTGTGTCAAGTTAGTAAATGGTGGAGATAATGGGAAATGTATCGAGCTTTGAAGAAACCTTTTCAAAGCTCCAAGTTGGCCATGCTGGCCACTTGTTCTATTGAAGTCACTTTTTAAGATTTTGATTTGATAATTGATTATTTATTTGCTCTAAATGTGGCACACGGTGAAGTTGTGCAGTTATGCTTGGATCTGTTGCCATGTGGCCATAAGTAACGCTGCCATTTTCTATTTTCAAATATTTTTTACGGACTCTTCCGCGTTTTTTTAACCAACAGGCAATGTCTTAAGGCACCAAATGATCCACACATTTTTTTTAATGATTAGTAGGATTGCGTTTGGCCGCAACTCGCCTGATGTCACATGCACATCCCTATCCATACAAGTCCAGTGAAATTAACTTTGCCTATGTTGACCAACTACCTAATGTTACTTTCTGAAAGTTACCTTACCAATTTTCTATTACTTACATATAGGTATGTACTGTAGATATACCAACATTTACCACGTTCAAACATGACCTTGAGAGTTCGCTTTCATTAAAATTTAACATTCAACGCAGCATTCATACCGGACTTAAATGGGCACTATTCAGAGAAGAATTTTTTTTGAAATGCACTGGAAAATTCATGCTTGCTTTGTTGACAGCAGCCATTGCTGTGGGGAAACTTAAAAACAAAGCAAGAACTGTTTTCAGAACAAGACGGTTTTATTATTTTTACAACATAGATATAGATATACATATGTAGGTATATAGATATACACAGGCAAACAGATTAAACAGCGAAAGACTAGAAAAAAGAACTTTGCGAATGACTAGAAACTGAACTAAAATGTCACTTACGGGATATCTTTTGTGATTTTCAACTATTGTGAGCTTCCAAAAAAAGGAGGAGGAAGGAGTAGAAATTAAATGATTAATTTGTTCCAAAAGAAAGCGTTTTTCGCTTTCCGGCAACAATTAATTAATTAATTAAATTAATTTTAATTTTTTCTACACACGTCCAAGGGTCTATAAAGATAGACCCTTGGACGTGTGTAGAAAAAATTAAAATGGGATTAATTTAGCGTAGGTGTTCTTATCTTATCTTACACCTAAAGAGGTGTGCATGCAGATAAGAACACCTACGCTACCAAAAAAATGTCACCCCATTATTGTTTTATTTCATTGCTGCGCAAATAATGTAAAATACCAAACAAAATCTAAAACAATGGTCCCATCTAAAGTTAAAATGAATGTCCAATTTTTACGATCACGGGGAAATTGTAAACGGACAATACCCACCCACATCGCTTATCGTACTGTGCTAACTTTTGTATAAAGTTTAAGAGAAATGGAATTCTCATACTTCTACTGTAAATGGTTTTGTTTATACTCATGTAGGTATTCGGAGAATGAAGTCAAAGAGTTCTGAGAAATCTTTATTTGAAACACAAGTCAAAGCCAAACGATAAGGTTTACCTGGAAAAGATCAAGGAGGTTTTTGTCTTTAACAAAGAACATCGTAAACAAAAACAAATAATTTCGTTCACTGGAAGCGAACCAGTGCACTTATTATGCCTTGGACTTACTGTTTTCCTAGTACTGATGAAGGTCTGGAATATTATCGGTTATTTACTTGCCGATTCAATGTTTCATTTAAATTAAATTAAATCCTCTTTCCGTTAGAACTACATGGCCACTAGTGGTAAAAATATTGCAGGATGCCATTTAAAAGACACATTTTTTTTTCACATATTATGCCATTCGCTATTTTTTAAGCAGTTTGGCCAGCTCTCAGTAACTAAAGTGATAAGTAGTCGATATGTTCCATACCAAACTTTTTGCTAATCATTTTTATGTGAAAGATCTTTAGAGGTAAGAAAGGCTGTCGCTCCATCAAAAATGCTGATACTCAGCTGCCACTTCTAGTTAGACTGGACACCGACCGTAATGCAAGGTGGCAGCAGGGACATCGACGTTGAGTAATAGGATCCCGTTGGTTACCCTTCGGGTAGGAAACCTTAAAATATACAGCTGTGGCATACATTTTGACCGTGTGTTGCACATAGGTAAGAAACTGAAGGTTTTTATAATATTATTCTTATTCTTTATTGCACACAAAATATAAAAGTAGGACACACAAAATTACAATATATAACTTATGTACAACGGCGAGCTTAACCCAGAATTGGGTTTTCTTACAGCAAACCTTACGTTTGATTGTGAGATTTCCGAATGAGGATAAACCACCTACCTGGATTACCTATTACTGATGAAAAATTTCTTTGTGGGAGGTTCGGAAAGATGTTCTGAATACGTGTGGTTATTGTTTGTGGTTCGGTGTCCCTCCACCCTGTTTTGTTTAAAAAAGGCTAAGGAGATGATACATGTTTGTTTTTACCCGACTGCCAAGGAAGGATTATGTTTTTCGCGCTTAATTTGTATGTTTCTTTATTACCTCGTATGTTCCAAAAGGCTGGATGGATTTCGACGACTAAGGTAACTTTAGATTTGTCTCAAAAATCCAAGTGTCCTTAAATAGGTGTTTTTTTTTTTAACCGGCTTTTTTCAAAAAGGTGGAGGTTCTCAATTCGGTTGTATTTTTTAATGTTTGTTACCTCTTAACTCCGTCATTTGTAAACTGATTTGAAAAATTCTTTTTTCATCTGAAAGGATATGCTTCCCGATTGGTCCCATAGAAATTTAATCAAAATCAGTTTATGAATTTGGATGTTTTCCTTACGTAAATTGTCACATCACGCGACGTCGCGTGCAGGCGCTTTGATGTACATCACGCGACGTCGCGTGATACTTGCTAGTTAAATTTGACACACTTCCCGATTTCTGTTTGAGCTGAAATTTTGCACGCATGTGTATATCGCGACACAATGCAATATTATGATAATATGGAGCTGATCTGATGATGGAGCTGGAAGGTGGCCATTCCTATGGCCACACACAGAGTTCCTACTCTGTAATAAAACGACGCAACGCCGTCGAGTTTGGAATCGTTTGATTCGTCTTGACAAGTACTTTAGTCCTAAATGGTCACCAGGGTCTGATGATGGAGCTGGAAGGTGGCCATAGGAACACGGTTATAAAACGACATAACCCCATCGAGTTTGGGTTCGTGTAATTCATCTTGTCGAGTACTTTGTCTCTAGATGGTACCCAGGGTCTGGTGATGGAGCTGGAAGGTGGTCACAGATAGTCCGTAATGAAATGACACAATCCCATCGAGTTTGGGCTCGTCTGATTCGTCTTGACAAGTACTTTGGTCCTAAATGGTATCCAGTGTCTGATGATGGAGCTGGACGGTGGCCATGGGAACTCCGTTATAACACGACAAAACCTCATCGAGTTTGTATGATTCGTCTTGACGAGTACTTTAACTAACTTCTAGTTACAATGTAAAAAATAATTCATGACAAGAATTTGTGTGGTATACTACAACTAAAAAGGGTAAAATGAAAAAACTTTCTGCGAAAACAAAACCGACTTCAAAAACACTAAAAAAGTCTAAAATAAATTGACTTTCGGAAGTCGGTGTCTTTGTTTGTATCTTTTTTGCCACTGACTTCCGAAAGTCAATTTATTTGTTTTCGCAGAAAGTGTTTTTTTTTTTAAAGAACAAAATGGCGGATTTTTGGCGTTAAATTTTATTGTCAGTTGTTAATATTTTTTTCAATCAAACCTTTCGATCATGGTATCAAAAAGAAGGAAATTAAAAGGAGATTACAAATAAATATATATAGGTACATAATCCAATTTGTAGTCGGGTTTTTTTGTTTTTTTTTTTATTAAAAGTAGTTTTTTTGGCCGCTTATCTTCTAATGAAAATGGCATGTCAGACTCAGCCACGTTCTGCCATCATGCTGGCTTGGCGTGACGTAAAAGCTATCCCCATATTTATGAAAAATTTGAAAAAGTTTAGACAAAAATGGAGTACCGTCAGCAACACGTTTGTGTCTGACGTTTGCTAGTTTCAGGCTCGTTCTCTGTTTTAATCTGCTTTTTTTTTTTTTGTTTCATTATATATAACAAAAAATTAACAAATCTAAGCTTGTTAGAGTACAAAAAAGGGATTCCACAGGGCTCAGTCTTAGGTCCAATATTTTTTATAATATTTCTTAACGACTTAGCAAACTATATGTATAAGATAGTACCAGACATCAAAATGGTTATTTTTGCTGATGACACAAGTGCCATTATGAACGATACATCTGTAAGGGACTTAGAAAATAAAGTGAATCATGCACTGTCTGCTTTTGAACATTGGTTTTCCACTAACAATTTAAAACTCAATGTGGAGAAAACTAAATGTATGCTTTTCAAATCAGCCGTGAAGAATAAGGACAGTATTCAAATAGCTTCATTGGGAAATAAAGTCGAAATTGTACAAAACTTAAGATTTTTAGGGATACAAATTGATGCGCTCTTAAGCTGGAAACAAGAACTGGCAGCAATCGCAAATACTCTCAGCAGTGCATGCTATGCCTTGAGAAGTTAAGGGACGAACTAACCATTGCTCAATTGCGAAATGTTTATTTTGCCTTAGTAGAGTCCAAGCTGAGGTACAGTATTAAACTATGGGGAAAAAGTTATAAATATAATATGGATGTAGCCTTTGTTATGCAAAAAAGAGCCCTCAGAACTATTCTTAGCATAGACCAGACTCAATCATGTAGAGAGCATTTTATGAAATTAAATATTCTACCTGTGCCTTGTCTTTATATTTTGGTTCTACTAAGTAGCTTTATAAAAAACCTAGAGAAATACGAGACAAAGGAAGAAAGGGAAACTAGGGTGGAAACGTGCTGGAAAGATTTGCCTAATTATTTGCAGCCAAAATTAAATGTTGTCAAACATAGCTCTATAGTTCAGTCTGTACAAATTTTCAATAAATTGCCATTACAACTAAAAATCATTAGTAGTCCAAGAATATTTAAATTTAAATTAAAGTCATTCCTGTTGACGAAGTGCTACTATAGTATAGAGGAGTTTCTTGGGGACAAAAATAATGCCACACTGTAACTTGTTTATTACTCTAAGTCAGATAATATGTTATTTATTGGTTAAATTGATTGTTTGTTATTTTTTTCTTCTGACTAGGCAATCTGTGTTCTTATTATTATTTTTTTTTTTTTTCTAAATTCTTGATTATTACTTATTTGCATTTTGACATTATATCCGTATTATTGATTGTAATTTTTATTGATTATTATTATTGTATTATTCCTGTATTCGACACAAATGTATTTTTGTTCAGAATAAATAAATAAATAAAAATATAAAAAATATACTTACAGTAAGTACTAAAACTCCTTTTACACCACAGTTATTAAAACTTCTGAAAACGCATCATTTTCACTGTTAAAGTAATCCTTATCCTAAACCAATAAATAACTCACTGCCAATTATTGCCTTTTGAAGTGCGAATTGGTAGTTTATATTTATTTACTTATGAGGCCACCAGCTATTACTTTCAAAGAAATGTTATTTTATATAAGTATCTATGAAGTTTCACTCTAGTTATTCCATCGTATATTCGATACGCGTCCTGACTGTGTAATGTGCAGAATGTCCGCATAGAATCGTAATATTTATCTACTATCGAAGGAAATTTTATGAAATGATATTTATTATATTACCTATATGTTTATGTTGGCAAGTTCATGTTGTACCCAAAGAGTGGATGATGCTGCAATTAAATTTGGAAAGACACAATTACCTACTAACTATAGATTTTTTGAGTCGTAGTCACCTTTCTCCTGCCCTGCAGGGCTATTGCGTATTTTTGTTGACAGTTCATAGTGATCATCACTTGGCGAGTTTTGATATACAATGACCGTTCTTGTTGGTTTCAACTGACGCTATCCGTGCAAAACTGTCATTGTATAACAAAACTCGCCAAGTGATGATTACTATGAACTGTCAACAGAAATACGCAATAGCCCTGCTGGTGGCCTACCATGACGTGTTAAAGCTGGAGTAATTCCAGTCTGGGAAAGAGATGGCGCTAGACGACCTGTATAGCTCTGTCTCTTTCGCACACTGGAATTACTCCTGCTTTATGACGTCATAGTAACCGGGGTGGTGGCCTACCATGACGTCTTAAACCAGGAGAAATTCCAGTGAATGGCGCTGGCCGACCTGTACCTATAGCTCTGTCTCTTTCCCACACTGGAATTACTCCCATTGTTCTTATATTCTATATTGTTATTCCATACTTCTCTATTAGTTGTGACCTTTTATATTAAAATAAAATAGTTTTAGAGATACAATATTCTGCTACTGTGAACTAGCCTACTCCCAGACTTGTGATTATGATTTTTTAACTTCGCATTATCGTATCCAGCATTGTAGCTAGCTTCATTACCACATTTCAAAAAAAAACTCTTAAATGTACGCGTAGCTTTAATAACCACAACACAGTTTCATTCAGTAGATATAAATTGCGGGAAGTCACACAATACGTTCCAGTATACCTGCACCTATTTCAATAGCGGCCATATTGCTGGACGTGACGGCCATTTTAAAATTTTCCTGCCACGCGAAATAGGCGCGCATTTAGCTTTAGAATTTTTCTGCAACGAGCTGTTGAAATATTCATTTGATTTTACATAGGATTTTAATTTTTTCTGTAGCTGTAAATAAAACTTGGGATTTAGGGAGCAGTTTAAAACGTGGCTGTCTCGTTGGTCTAGTGGTCGCAATCGTGGCTGCTAAGTATGAGGTCCTGGGGTGCGTAAAATTGTTATTAGGTTTTCCTATCAGGAATTGCTCAGTAGCAGCCAAGGAGTCTGTATTTGGGCCCCGTACTAAACTCTATAAGCAGATTTTTCTGAAAACAGAAAAAAAAAGCTAACACACAAAACCAATGTCACAGGGACACAAATAAATGTTTTGTTGATGAAAGTATAATATGTATTTTTAAATAGTATGTATTTATGACTAGCGATCCGCCAGTCAACTTCGGACGGGTGCAATGTAGATACACATAATATAAATCTTCCTCTTGAATCACTCTATCTATTGCTGAAAACTGCATTAAAATCCGTTGCGTAGTTTAAAAGATCTAAGCGTACAAACAGCGGCAGCGATTTTGTTTTATACTATTTAATCCTGTTTAAAACACACTTTAAACATTCATAAAATATTAAGGCCTTAAAACATGCGCCTCTTTGTTGAGATTAAAAAAAAGCAATCACCGCCGCCGCCGCCGCCACCGAGGTATTGGACGATTGTTTATCTGTGGAAATAAAACAGTTAGTAGAAATGAGAAACCAGGCCATAAAACTATGAAAAAAAATAAAAATAAAATAGTAGAAATGAATGAAAAAAATCCACGAATGTGAAATACTTTGCATGTTGAATTTAAACCCAATATAGTAGTGTGAAAAGGGCCAGTTTTCGAAGTAATGTATTGAAAAAATCTTTTCGTTTCTGACGTTTCAACTTTTCAACAGAGAAAATTGTTTTTCTGGAAGCTTTCATAGGAAAATACATTAGCTATTTCCTCGGTCCTCTTTGACGGCGATGTATTTTGAATTTTCCCTACAAAATCCAATAACGGTCACTATGGAAGTGTGCCTTTGGTCGTGACGGAGACTTATATTCGAATATCGGTTGCAATAAGTATTGAACTACGAAGTTATTAAAAATAAAATAAAAACTGAAGATAAGGTAAAAATCTTGCTAACTAGCTTGAAATGAAACCTTTTTTCTCTACCGAAGGATTGTATTTAACATTTATTTATTTAGGTATATTAAATTCAATGTAACAATGGTGGCAGCTGCTACAATAGGCGGATTTAGGGCATTCCCTACCAATCAACCTTTGGGTTAAATAGGTCAGCATAGTGACAGGGCAAAAAAAGGAACTTATGGACCGGATCATAAGATCACGGACGAAAAAAAAACTCGGAAAACCCTGAATAAGATGAGTACCGAAGTCCTGAAACATATAAAAGGAACTAAGTATTACATTAGGTACCTACCTACGTTTATTTGAGACGTATGACGCATAATCCGCGTACAATGTTTCCACTGCTGCACGCGTAGCATGACCACCGTAGTAACGGGTTTTGTCGACGGAGAGCCGGAGAGCCGGAGTGGGCTCTACCAGGCTAGCCCATTAGATACCGATTTCCGCACCATGTTATCCGTCACTGCTTTTGACGAATTAAAGAAAAATAAACACAAGACAGAAATTAAACAAGTAAATACATAACTTAACGGATTAGAAAATACTGAGAAGCCATCACAATGAAAAACAAACGCTATAAGCATCAAGGATGCCGTACGCGCTAAGTAGCGATAATCCTAAGCTACATGTAGAGTTGTAGACATATTGAATTAATTTGAATACAAGCTTTGGCGCGTGGCTTTGTCAGCGTGGTCTTTGTATTCCGAAAGTAGCTATATAAGGTTATATCTTATTTGTTTATATATCACTTCAAGGACAGAGTACAGAGGCGGCCTCAATGCCATAGGCATTTTCTACCGACTGGTAGAAAATGCCTTGCCAAAAGGTTGACTAACCTTTGGGTGATGCAGAGACAAACAGTAGTAAGTGTCTATCTGAAAATAATTCCAATTTAATACTAAGTAAAAATGATAAACTACAAGGATGTATAAAATACCATACATACAGAGTGTAACAGGACCCTTCACGAAGCCGTCAACCTAGCATTATGTACATCAAACTAAGTAACTTTACGCAAAAATTATTGCTGGGAAACGACTTTTTTTTTTGGGGTGAAAGGTCACGTTTTACGTTAGGACTCAATGTAACGGCCTCAAAACATTGTGCTGATGAATGGATTGAATAGTATGGGGGTTTGTGGAGGTGTTTAAAAATCTTACATTAAAAACACGTATTTAAAAAAAAAGTTGTGAAAAAGTTGGAACTTGGACCCCCAATATCTCCGAATCTAGAAGGTTCCCAGCCGTATTCACAAAAGTTCGGATTCAACTTCGATTCGGCAAGTCGTATATCTATCTTTTTTTTGGCATAACGAAAACGAGCGAGATAGACATACGACTTTCCGAATCGAAGTTGAATCCGAACGTTTGTGAATACCCGCAGGTATGGTCTAGAACAAAAAAATGATCGCAATGACGGGAAGAACAAGTGCCTTTCGGCTTCGTGAAGGGCCTTGTTACACCCTTTATATATCAAAATATACGTAAATGTAATTAAACATTTACACGGATAACCTACAATCAAAAACAAACAATGGGGATAACATTAACGTTGTGACGATGCTGCTAAAGTCTGTTTTTGAAATCTCAGACACTAAATTGACACATGCAAATGTCAAACTTACAAATAATGCTGCCAGCTCTTTTGTGCATGTAGTGTTGGACTTACGATACCGGTTTGTTGAATCGTAACTTTTTATATTTATTATACGATTAGAAAAAAATGCCAGTTGCCATCAGTGTTGTTAGTACACAGTAAAACGGATATATAAACCCTTTTCTCTTTTAGAAAACGGTAGAACTTTAAAAAACTGCGGCAAATACTGGAAACAATTACAATTTTAAAAATAATTGACGTGTTACTGGCGCTATTCACATTTTCATCAACATACAACCTGACACTGACCTGCAAATTGCAATAAACGTAAGAAAATTTAAATTTCGCGGGCTACCCTTGTGCAAAAAATACGAAATTACACCACCTTACGAAATTTTGACCAGATCGACGTTTCGTGTTCCCCTTTTTTCTCCTCGAAAACTTGAACCGATTCAATTATTTTTGACATTAAAATATTAATAAAGAATATTTTATAGTTTCTAGTAGTAAGTAGTCTCTAGTTTTCCATCAATTTTTTCTACGTTAAAAACTTTTAGAATTTGTCTGGTAGTCCTACAATCACGGCCTTAAACTTGGGGCATTTTTTGTAAATTTTAGAGGGTCATATTTTATTTACTTATTAGTTGCTGAAAAAAAGGAAATGACAGGGACGTGTCTACAGTGGACCACGATTTTATGAAAAAAAACATAGCTCTAGACGCATTATTCAGGAAGACAAAAGGGGAATACGAAACGTCGAATTCGTCAAAATTTGTATGGAGAAATCGCACCCCGTATCCGTCTTAAGGATACACTAGTCGGTCATACTTCCGTACAAGCGTAGTATGGCGATTACTCAACTGTTTGATGATGTACGTTTTAAATAAAAAAATATATCAATTTGTCTCATCATTATCTAACCCTCAAACAGTGGATTAATCGCCATACTACGTTTCTTTGTTTTGTATGGAAGTATGACCGACTAAGTGTACCGTTTTTTTTTTCGAATGGGAAATCATCAAATAACCCCTCCCGCTCTGGGCTGAGCAGGAGGGAGTGTCAGACTTTTACTAACTAAAACCCATCCATGTTCCTTCCTTTGCCCTTTGTGTTCCAGGGCCGCGGTATCTCTTTCGAACAGTCCCGCAACCCTGGCAGGAAACTAAGTGTACCCTTAAGACGTCAAAAGATAACAGAACAGGGAGATCGAAAGACGACAGACAGATTAACTTACGTATTTATAATATTAGTATGGATTGTGAAGAATACATTATTAACACTTGATTGAGTATCTGTGCTAAGGCTGATCTGCTACCGAGGAAATCTTTATGTGACCTACAAACCTAAATTAAATCAAAACACACCAATAAATTTTATTGAAACATTTAGAAAATAGATGATGAGAACTGCATTCGTTGAATGGTCCCTTCAAGAAGCCGTCAACCAAGCACAACTGTGTCAAGCACAGCATTCTGTACATCATCATCAAAAATGATTGCTCGGAAACGACTTTTGTTTTTGGTAAGAAAATTACGTTCTACGGTGGCGCTCAATGTAACGCACTCAAAATATTGTGCTGATGAATGCATTGAATAGTACAAGAGTTATGGAGGATAAGGGGTAAGTTACAACATTACAAAACTTCTATTTTTTTTAAAGGTTTATTATATTAAAGTTGGATCTTCGACCTTCAATATCTCCATAATTAGAAGATTCCCAGGGATGATCAAAAACAAAAAAATACATATATCGCAATGACGGAAAATCCAAGTGCCTTCCGACTTTTCTTTACACCCATTATACTTGTCGTAAGACTTAAAATAATGGGACTTTTGTAGAAGCATGTAAAATAAACCTATGGATTACTTATAACTATATGTACAGGTGTAAGACATCGTTTGAATGAACGATCTTTTAACGCGACCCTTTTTATTTTTAAAACAGTGGATTTGCATCTATTTCGGAGTATTGGTACTAACAGTTGGACAGGAACTCATGGCTAAATAATAACAGCCGCTCGGATCAATCTTCAGATTAAGCCGCGCTTGCCTAGGTTGGTCTGTAGATGGGTGACCACCCATTACATACCGAGTTTCCTCCGTGCCTCGGAAAGCACGTTAAGCCGTTGGTCCCGGCTGTAATTTGGAGATCTTTAACAGTCGTTACAGGTAATCTGTGGCCCGAAAATCTGACAACCAGTTTTACCACGGGGTATCGTATTACCCAGTACTAACTGCGTTGTGGAGGTCACATAGGCAGTCGCTCCATGTAAAATACTGGTATACAGTTGCATCAGGTTAGACTGGAAGCCGACCCAACACACACAGTTAAAACCAGTTGAAACTGTACCAATATGATACAGCTTCAACCTTACCTAATTCGGTGTTGAGTTATTGAACTAAGCATTACAGAATCCAAAAGAGCGCACTTTCAGCACAGCGCATGATAAACCATAGTGAACGATATAAAAATCGTCGCGTTCAAAATAAGCCGTGTTCAACTCAATCAAATAAAACACTTACAAGCTTGCTGCTTGTTCAGTCGATTCAATCATGCAATCACTAACTCAATGGGGCTATCGCTTGTGAATTCGCCGCTAGAGGCGCTAGTGTGGTGCGAGGCCACCGAAATGTCAGATTTCATGGAAAGTTCAAGCGTTGCGTGCTTTTTTATCACGTATTTTTACTAATATTCACGATTGTGGTCAAGATTGAGCTATTCCTGATTAATTAAGACTTGAAGATTTTAAGTAGCAACTTAGGATCTTATTTGTTAGTACTTGAAGGTCAAATGATTTTTAAATGTTTCTTGCTTGCTAATTTTAGGGAGAATATTGTAAAGCAATGTATCTAAAGCTTGCACTATTCTTATTCTTTATTGCACACAAAATATAAAAGTAGGACACACAAAATTACAATATACATTAACTTATGTAAATCGGCGAACTTAACCCAGAATGTTGTTCTACGTAATAAAATAAAACTTTTTATGTAGTTATTGATACTGTAAAGTATAAAATAGAATTATTGTCATACCCTTACGCGACAGTAGCGCCATCAGAGCTCAAAAACTATAACCCTCATTGTCATATCGAGTCATAATCGAATCGTGCACATTCGATTCTACGTATTCTGTTCAATATTCCAATACCAATTACAAGCAAAGCGTTTCGAAGCGAATGGGCATGACATGAAAGCGAACACTACCCTTTAGCGCACGTCATTTGAAACAATTTGGTTTGCGTCATTTAAATATTTTATTTGACTTTTGGCCGCGGTTTCGCTTGCGTGGATATCGGAAATTATCCCCTGGTGACGTCACACCGGGATAAAAAGTCTCCATAAGTCATAAACCAGGTTATGGTCACGAACGCAAGCTCTGCAAAACCAGTAAGCGGATCTGTCATTGTACGGGAAATCTATACAAATTGAGGCCATGTTTTACTAGAAATGTAGAGCGGGATATGTCGCCGTGTGTAGCCGCGTCTATCCGTATGTACCTACGCCAAATCGCTTCAGTCATTAACGTGTGATGAAGATGTGACAAACAAACAAACAGACTTTCTCATTTATCATGTTTTGTCTAGGAGCGTTGGATTTTAGATTTTCCATGGAAACAGGTATTTCCAGTTACCTATCTTTTTTTTAAAGACATGTCTATAGTTCTCTCTCAATTTTTTTGACATAATTATGTATCCTGCTTATGCGTATGAAGTTTCATTAAAATAGGTTCAGTCATAACGAAAAAAAATGACTTCAAAGTTTTTGAAGTCATTTTTCAGAGCGTTAATGTCGTACGTACCTACGACGTACGCGGAAATTAATTTTTACTCTAAATTAGTAAAAATCCTTTGGGCTTCGTTAAGGGAATTTTACACCCCTTATACATGGTCCCATTAAAATAGGTGGACAAATTTTAACACGGCGTTCAGTACGTATAACCAATGATATCCAAGCAAAAAATACACTGATTAAAGTGATTTTATTTTGACCTAAAACAATAAATTGCCGGCGGCACTTTAAAATAAACACAGCCATTAGGTCAAACTAAAATCACTTTAATTAGTTTTTTTTTGCTTGGATATCTTTGGTTAGACTTACTGAACGCTGTGTTGAAATTTGTCCACCTATTTTAATGGGACCTTATATATCGAGTTTTCAAATCATACATTTAAGTTGTGGTACTGCACAACGGTGGAATATTGATTCCAAATTGTGTTAAAACCTTACTCATATCATATAATAAATGCGAAAGTAACTTTGTCTGTCCAGTTATTTTTTTACGCCATAACAGCGGCGGACCGGATTTGGATGGGCAGATAGGAAGACCAAAGTAATTGATAAAAGTAGCAGGAACTAATTTGATACTATTAAAATTAAAAACAACCTTAATATTCATACTTTTACATATCTCTTGCTCTGTAAGTACACCCTTACACCCCTGAATGCCGGGGTGTATGACTATCATTACAGCATAGGTTTTGGAATTTGAAAAAAGAACTGTCATACTCATACTGCACGAAGAATATTTTTAAAAAGTAAATTTTTTTTTTCTCGGTATCGATTAATTACTCGAATCGGAATCTAAACAATTTATTTTATAAAGATTTTATTTTAAATATGGAACTAAGTATTTGTTTCCACATCGTATGTTAGATGGAATCGATTTAAAAATCAAACTGGCCAGCAAGATTTGACGCGCTTGCGTGCGTGAAAAAAAAAAGGCAGTCTACTAGTAGGCGCGAAAGCATCGCGAAAATAATTAATTTTCTTGTTTGAGTTCTTTTTCAAAAGTTTTAAACATGTCTAGTGACGAAGACAAAGATCTAACGCCCGATTTTATTAAAGAAAGGGCAAAAACAGTTGTCGAAAATATATTACCGCCGAACTCGAAAGAAAGATATGTAAAGGCATACGACGAATTTATGAAATGGCGGTCAGAAAAAAAAGTGAAATCTCTTTCTGAAAGTGTTTTTATATCATATTTTGATGAATTATCTAAGAGGCTACAACCTTCCAGTTTATGGTGCTTTTATTCCATGCTAAAATCTACAATGATGACAAAACATGACGTGAATTTGAAAGATTTTTCTAAACTTACTGCTTTCTTGAAAAGGCAGTCTGACGGCTTTAAAAGCAAGAAATCGAAGGTATTTACTGCAGAAGAAGTACAGAAATTCTTAAATGAAGCTCCGGATGAAATTTATTTAGCAATAAAGGTACCTACGTATTTACTTGCCCTTTTTAATAAGTTACCAAAATATTTCACAAAAATACTATGCGAATTTGGTGCCTTTAATACAACTTATGTCTTTTTTACAGGTTGTTCTAATTTTTGGGATATCGGGAGCCTGCAGAACCGTGGAATTGACAAACTTGACAATAGAAAATGTAGAAAAACATAACAAATTACTACTCATAAAACTGCCTAACACGAAAACTAAAATTGACCGGTCATTTGTTGTGCATGAAGAATTTGCAAATTATGTTGAAAAATATCAAGCTCTTCGGCCTGAAAACGTGGATACAAATCGTTTTTTTCTTAATTACAGTAAAGGAAAATGCCACAGACAAGTAATAGGAAAAAACAAATTTACAGGCATGCCAAAGCAAATAGCCACATATTTAAAACTGAGTAACGTAGAGTTATACACCGGGCATTGCTTTCGCAGAACATCAGCGACTCTATTGGCTGATTCGGGAGCCAACCTCACTCTGTTAAAAAGGCACGGCGGCTGGAAGTCCAGCAAAGTGGCCGAAGGTTATATCGAAGATTCGATGGCAAACAAAAGCAAAATTACTTCTAAAATAACAGAAAATATAAACTTAAAATCACCACGTCAAAGCACATCATCTGAGCCATTTTTTAATGAAGAAAATAGTACCAGTCAACTGCCGCCATTTACGATGCAAGAACCTCAAGTCACTCAAACTCAAGTCTTATCATCACAAACTCATATTCAAACTATAAATATACCTAAAAAGAACGTGACCATATCTCTTACAAATTGTAATAATTTTACTATTAATTTTAATTAAATACACATTTTTTTCTTCTTAATAAATGTTCATTGAAACCTGCTGTCTTGTTGTTTACTTACCTCACAATCGATATGTAAAGCAGAGTATTTATCTCGGGCGTAAGCATCAATTGCATACTCGGGTTAATTAGCGCCTTCGCTTCGCTCAGGCGCCAAAAACCTCGTATGCAATTGATGTCATACAGCCCTTGGTTAATAATCTACTATTAATCACACGTTTAAATTATTATTAGCACAAGAAAAGTATAAAAAACAGCTGCCTATCGCAAGATTACAAGATTATTATCGCAATTCAAATATAAGTAGTAAAGTAGGAATATAACACAATGACCAAAAACGAATCACATTATGATCTTAAGATTCAAAAAATTTCAACCAAATTAGCAAAATAATTTTAATTCTTAATCAAGGGATCATTTACACTACGCATCACTAACTCGGCTTAGCACTAGACTTAAATAAAACGTAATCTGTCACTGTCATCATTAAACGATTGTCAGAAACCGAATTAAATAAATGAAATGATGCAAGAACTAATCAGTAGTTATCACTTTATTCGGATTCTGTGTCAGTTTCACTATTTGATTGCGTCCCGCTTTCAGTTCTCCTCTTCTTATGCTTAATGCCCTGTTCCAAATTATGCACTGGTTTGCAAGTAAATGCCGATTTTCTCGTCACGGTTCCTATTGTCCTTGATGTAGACGATGAAGAACACACGGATATGACGTTTAGTTCTGTAGCAGTTCGAGAACCCACAGATTTCACATTTGGTTCCGAAGCCCCTTCATCTGAGGTTACTGGAGCTGTAACGAAACTTGGCCAATCGATTTCAGAATGAAGCCAGTTTTCGTAAGTCTTCATAAACGTTTTCATGTTTCTAGACACACGCTTCATCCTTTCTGCAATGGCATGTGTTAGTCTTCGACAATATTCTTTTAATATAAGACTATCTTGTTCGGAGAGTTTTAAGTTCAGTCGAGAAACGATGATATTATGTAATACACGATAGTCGCGGTACTTCCCAGCTTCCTTTAGAATCATGAACACATCTAGGTGAGTGGTTAAACTTTCCATGTCTCGTAAAGTATACTCTTGTTGTTAACGCAAGAGAAATTCGATATGAACTGAATTTTTTTTTTTTGATGCAGTCCTATTTATGCTTTTTTCAAAAGCTATTTAAAAAACTATAATCACAAATTAAGATTAAAACTCATTAGGCACCTGCTTAATGATCCTCATTGTAACAATAAAAACGAAATGGATTAGGAACTAAACGGGATTCAAAATGGCGGCTCAGTACATTGTTTTTATTGCAATGTCTACCTGATGGTCTGAGTGTTTAGAAACAATAGACAGCGATAGAATGTGAGCAAAAACAGATTAGCGGAAAAAAAATGGGTTTATGAATGGTATCATAAACCCATTTTTTTTTCTTCATTGATTTTAATGGTTACGTTCTGTCTAAAGCTGCCAGGTACTCGAAGACTTCTCTGATTTGTCACCAAAATATGAAACTTCTTTTTTATATTTGCCCTTTCGTTTCATGAACAAAAATAACTGTTGGTATAGGTGTGCTATTTAATCAATCGTGTCATTAATCAATCGTGTCAATCGTGTGGGTCGCATTCTGGCTGGTAAAGCTGACCTCCCACGTTCCAACTTACCTCATCCATATCATATATTATACTGGAACTTCGCCCGCGACATAGTTCGCAAAAATTATGTTAGCTAGGCTAATATGCACGATAGAATAGTATATTTCATAAAGAGGGACTAAACGAAGCCATGATATACCAGAGAGGAGTCATGAAACCGAGGGTATATTAAGTTGGCGTTTAGTCTCGAGGTGCAAACTGTACTTTTCACTTTGAGTGCGAGAAAAATAGTCAATTTAGTACAAAAACATTTAATAAATATGACTTAATAAAATAAAAATCCCAAAGTTTTTTTTTATCTTGAAGCTAAATGTACGATTCGAATTATTTGTAATATTATTTTACAACAATTCGACAATAATTCATCAAATTTTGCCAAAAAGACGCTTTCTGTGAAATAATTTATATGTTTCTTATTCCTCCAGTCCATAAAACTTTCGTAAGTTTTTACGTAAATCTTCCGCGATTTTGGCGGCAAAAGATTAACTAATCTTTTACTCTTTACTCGACGTCAATCTCTTCACTGTCATTGGACATTCTTAATAAATTTATTTAAAACCGAACAAATTTACACTCGACAAAAATTATGAAATTTTCGCGGTCAGTTTTTTCTTATAAACCAGTAACAGATTAACAATTTAAAACACATGGCGCCACCTTCTTTAAAACCATGGAACTAAAACTCTCACCTGCATTTTCGCAATGAAGATGGTCCACACTCCAAAGATTAGTAGTGTAGTATATTTACTGGCTGTTTGAGTTTGTCTATGTCACATGAAGGAAATTAAAAAACGAATTACTTTTCATTCCCTAGGGACTAAAGTGGTCACTTTAGTCCCGCTTCGTAGGCCTATATTGTCGCACTTTTAGAGCATGAGAAGTGAAAATATAATTTATAGCCTTTATTACCCACGAACAATGTAGCTTTCTACCAGTGAAAAAATTTATAGAAGTGCATCATTATTTCCGGAGATTACCCCTAAAATTTATTTGTAAGTTTGGATAAACTTACAAATAAATTTTACCTAATTATAATATTATAGTATAGATAATAAGACGTTGGTACCTCTACCTAGATACGGTACTCAGAACTTTTCTCGTTTGTGAGCTTCACATGCAGTGTATGACTTTTACGGTTTATAGTGTAGACCGTATTATTGATGTGTGTTCGTCAGACATACGTGTAGACCAGGGTTGTTGCACATCAGCATCAGCATCAGCATCCGCTGAACTTCAGCATCATTTACGACATCAGCATCAGCATCCGCAATGATCGATGCTGATTATTAATGCTGAAGTTCGAGTCGTGACATGACCTTGACTGCAGAGGAGGCGGGGCTTATATCACGTGTCGTTTTTGTTTGCGAGTTTTGAACAATCAAAGGGTCGACCGCGGGGATTGCGATTGCAAACAAACACAAACTTGTCTCATTACGTTTACGTACCAATATTAATTAAACGAAAGATATCGGGTTATGTACTAGGTAGTCTAGGTACTTCTAATTATTACTAAACTGTTGTGTTTGATTAATTTTTTTATTAAAGTTCCCAAAATTATTGAAACAATCTTTTATTTGAGCACCAAGGAAAAATATGCAACTTTTAGATGTATATTTACAATGGTAAATAAATTTCTCCAGTTTTTTTTAAAGAAAATAATTAAAATCAGCATCAGCATCCGCTGATGTCAATGATAAAAGGTCAGCATCAGGATCAGCATCCGCTGATGTGAAAAAAATATGCATCGGCAACAACCCTGGTGTAGACTCTATTTGAGGTTGTACGTGGTATATTATAATTCGTTTTCTAACAGGAACTGAACATTTTAAACTTCAATGTTTTGGTTATCACATGAAGACAGATTATAGTATTCCTACACATTCTAGAAAAAGGCAAAGATTTTTTAGGTGTAATTGTATAGGTATTTTTACATCTGAACAGTTTTAAAAAACTTAGCATAAAATAAACCTTTGAAAATTCTTCTCGCAACTTACAACGAATAAAAATTAGCACAGCATAATAATTAGTTAAGACTTGAGACAGTTAAAAGACTGTAACTAGAAAGAGTATCCTGAAACTGTCCCATCTTAATTATTCACGCCGGATTAAAAAATATGCTAACGACTAGCTGTGGTCGCGGAAAAATTAATATTCTTGCGACAATAATTACGGCGGACGAACCGTGGAGGTGGTACATTTATTTTTAAGTCAGATATTTTTTTCCACCTACTTATTTTTTAATTCTAACAACGAATAGACTCAGTTAATCTTCTATTGGGGCTGACGCAAAAGTGGATAGGCATTGTCCGTAAGAAAAATATCAATCAGACATCTGAGAAAATGGAACACAAAGAATAATGATTACGATGGGTGATCGTTACGACGGACTTAAATATGTAATCTTACAATTACTTATTCTAAGTATGCTTGTACAGCTATCGTAAATTATAACTGAAGGACCTGAATGCTTCAGTTGTAATTTGCGATAGCCCTACACAAGTGAAATAGACTCGCTTTGAGTTCTTGCGTGAAAAAATAACTTGAAAATACCGATTATACGTACACGTACGGTGGGCTGCATCAATTGGGTACCCCAGTTATGTTATAGCTCTAACTACAGTTTTTTTTTTAAATAATATGACGGCGGGCGCGGACGTTAGTTCCATTTTTGACCGCTTACCATAAGATCCTTGTACTGTTACAGAGCGTTCCCACTACGGAAACCTTCACACAGAAACAAGGTATGTTGGATGAGATAAAAGATTTCACCTAATAGAAAAAAGAGAGAGAAATAGAGATTTTATCATATCATATATGAACGTGTTTCGCCAGTAACACAATTAATAGAAGATGGCGCTGCTTGTCAAGAAAATAGTTATTTATCCAACATGTGAGGAAAGTTCGTTTTTCCTATGAGTTTTGATTTTCGAAAGACTCAACAAAACGAATAGCAAATGAACTTGCTCACATGTTGCATACAAAACTTTTCACCACCCCCAGCAAGAAAGTATTCAGTCATCATATGTAAATTTTTTTTTTAGCTATATTTAAAATAACAAAAAAACTGAGATATGTCTCATTTGTGTCGGGTCTGGGTCACAAATGACCGTTCTTCTTTGAAGATGTAATTTTTTCAATATTTTATTAAACCTTTTTAATGTTTCTGGACTAATTTGACAATAACTTGATAAATTTTATAAAAAAACATTAATCTTAACTTATAATTAATATTTCTATTCTAAGCATAAAATTATTTATTTTTTAAAATATCTTTAAAACTTAACATAAAAAAATCAGGCATGGTTAGTTTCTGAACGGGATCATTACTTTCCTCACTGTTCAAACAGTGAGGAAAAACCAACTTTCCTCCCTTTTTTCGTAGAGGAAAGACACTTCTTTCGTGCGGGAGTGGTGAAAAAATCATTGATATGACATTTATTTTAATTCTCTGTTTTCCCGCCTGCTCAGATAAGTTAGTAGAATATCCATCTTGATTCTCACAACTCAGGTACTCGTCAGACACTCGAATGGGGAAATTATGAAACTTTTGCGCGAAATAAAACACTGTAGAGTGGGATGTTTTTAATTTTGAGCTCACTCCGCTACAGACAGACGAGTTGCAATTTTTGTTTGTTTGTTTTTAAAATGGCGATCTGACCCTGGCTCCCTGCTGCAGGAGGCTATACGCCGTCTCGTCACTTTCCCGATTCGCCAAATAAACCAAATACAATCACAAATGTGCCGTTTCGTAACTATCTTCATACATTTGGTCTCGTTTCGCCAACTATTGAGGTATACCTACGTGTATTTGTAGCGGCACTACAAGCATACTGCAGCATCATAGAACAAAAAGTACTACAGCGCCATCTTTGATACAAATTAAGAACTAACATCAAAAATCCTAAATCTTCCTAAGACTTTATAGAAAAACCCTACAACAACAGTTGGAAAGTAGCCACCAGACAACACCTGTCTGGTCGGAGGATCCTCCATTTTCTAGGGAGGATGAAGAACTTCCATCCTGTTTTAAATACCCCTAAATATTCATTCCCGTAACTCTCTGTTCGTCAAGTACTTAAAGAACTGTTAGTTAAGACCAGACTCAGGAGAACTACTTAGAGATACCACAAACAACATTGTGTAAACACTAATCTATTTTTAACATACCGATAATACCCAAAAACAAGGTACACAAAAACAAACCCTCCAACTAATGAGGAAAAAACGGAAGTAATCTATACTAATATTTAAGAGGTAAAGTTTGTGAGGTTGTACGGGGTAATCTCTGGATATACTGAACCAATTTGAAGCTACATTATCCCCGAGTGCCATAACCATATTTACAATGTGTCCGTGGGATAATTTCCGACTAAAACGCGAGCGAAGCCGCGGCCAACAGCTAGTATGACTTATAAAGTTGTGTAAAACTGAGTAATTTTATCAGTTCTATTATCGAATATTTTTTGGCTGTCTTCATGCTTACATTAATACCCTTGAAAGTACCCAACTTGGGTTCCCTATATGACTTCGAAATACTATTCTGCGAAAATTGTAACATCGATGACTATACACCGATGCCTTGATATTGCGACGTTACGTTTTAACTACGCCTTTTTTGTTCGCTATTTCTTAATATCGATAACCTTACATCGAACACTCGTTTCTTCGAATTTTGTTTGTTCTATGTAACGTTACTTCGAAAACATTTGGTCAACGAGATATTGATTTATAAAGTATGTTTAATGCAGTTTTAATGATTTCTTTTAATAAAAATGTGTGATACTAATTAGGTAAATAGAAAATCTCATATTATGCATCTATAAACATGACGTTGCATGAATCCCGTAACGGTTATTATTCAAATATCGTTCCACTGACGGTGCCATGGGTGCCAAGCTTCGATACTATTTTGTGTTCTAGCAGCCTCAGTTCGTTCTGTCTATCAATTGACCGCTTTTGTCCCTTGGACGTGTGATTGAGGTCTTCCGAGGACATAATACATTTTAAACCAATCCGTTCTAGTCAAAATTATTTTACCATCAGCATATTATTATCTCAGCAGACATTATTTGATTATTAAGAGGTGTTTTATGTAACAGTTTTTTTTTATTGATTGTTTCCATCGTAATCTTGGATGTAACACATTATTTCAAAGAAATTGTTTTGACCAAATGTTTTCGAAGTAACGTTACATAGAACAAACAAAATTCGAAGAAACGAGTGTTCGATGTAAGGTTATCGATATTAAGAAATAGCGAACAAAAAAGGCGTAGTTAAAACGTAACGTCGCATTATCAAGGCATCGGTGTATAGTCATCGATGTTACAATTTTCGCAGAATAGTATTTCGAAGTCATATAGGGAACCCACTAAGTTTATGTCTTAGATAATGATATCGATACGATACTAAAGCCTCTGCTTAACAGTTCAAGTGAAGATCGACTCGTACAAAAATCTTCAAAGGGACTTAATAATTAACGAGAAACAGGGACAGACTCAAGCAACAAGCCGTTGCAACTACTTCATTCCATTCATGGAGGTAGGTTGTTTTTCCAAATCCAATTGATGTTAATTAAACTTCAATGAACATATTATTTTCCAAAAAATATGAAACATATTTTCATAGAAAAGTAAATAAGTTGGGACATTGCCAAACTATCATGAATTTCTGATGAAACTTGAAACGTTGCACAAAACCCAAGACAAAGAAAATTTTGGTTAAAAAAAATTAAGAAATTTACAGCACCTTTTTTGCAGTACCTTTGTGCTCTTCTATCTTAATGTAATGTCCTCTTAAGTATTTTGTGTGTACATAAATAAATAAATAAATTATCGAAAGATAATTAACTAAGTTTCCTTTTAAAATACTTTTTGTCGCTCTGGAAATGATACTGTTTCCTGCCAAAATTACACAACCGGAAAGCGACGTTAAGAACAGCAATAAATAAACGAAGCAACAAGAACAATGGGCAACTAAGTAAGTCCCTTCTTTTCAACATCAATTACTAAATGCTTAAGTTCGTTGCCGCACCTGCCACCCTCCTTTCCAAATTCTACTAAGTAGGTACGCGTTTCCCAAACTGTGCTATTTCAGGAAAGAAATAATTGCCTATTTCTATGTTTGTTATTTGATGCCCATTTTTGGCGGAATTCTACCTATGTACAACACTGGACTGCAACAGGTTGAGTTTATTTATCTCTTGGCAGGTGGGGGGGTGGTGTTGGGGTGTTTCAAAATAAAGAATAATCTGCCAAGAGATCGCAAGCACGACTGCTGAGCATGAGGTCCTTGGTTCAATGCTTAGATGGGGCACAATGTTATCGGGTGTTTTCATCAGGAATTTCTAGGAAGCAGCCATGGCTTCTGGATTTGGACCTACCTTGCTGCCACCAGTCACCTATTTTCTAGGAACTACAGGATTCTTTAGGCGGTCTAGAATTTAACACGCGCTCGGTGTCGAGAACTCACGCCAGTCCTCTCTATTGGG
The DNA here is from genome assembly GCA_947578425.1 of Eugnorisma glareosa. Taxonomy (NCBI): domain Eukaryota; kingdom Metazoa; phylum Arthropoda; class Insecta; order Lepidoptera; family Noctuidae; genus Eugnorisma; species Eugnorisma glareosa. The sequence goes on from OX387959.1 coordinate 19,910,194, forward strand.
GTGAAACTAAAATTCTATATATATATATTTTTTTTTAAATAATTATATTTTTGTAAATACTCCCTCTTCTGATTTTCATTTAGCGGTTGAGCTCTAACCGTTACAGTGGCAGCATGATGGCAATAGGGCTCGCCCCTCATTGAAAGACTTAAACATAATTGTCGTTATGTTGGTGTACTGTTAGGTACACTTATCTGCCCAACCTCTATGGTACATGCGTGATGTTAATATATGAAACGAACGTAAGTGTAAAAAATAAATTCTAATTCTTTTGCCCTAATATTTTTTGTAATACCTCCCTGTATGAAGACATTGACTCGTCATTGCACCTGTGCAGACACAGACGCATAAAGCTTATTCACACGGGCATTACGACTGCAAAGCTCATAAAACTCTCATAAAGCTAGAAATTCTCGTTAAAAACATTGATAGGCTGCTTTTGTTATTATTTTATGGCAGTGGAGGACCAAGTTATCTAAATTTGAGGCTACACTTACTTCTTTAGCTTTAGATATGGCTCACTGAAAACGTAGTTTGGTATGGTGCCCCCTTTTTTTTACTATGCGAAAATCATCAAACGAAACCCTCCTGCTCTGGCCGGAGCGAAAGGGACTATACCTACCTACAATACCTACACAGTCAAAACCCACACACACAGCTGTTTTTTTTAATCACCTATGAAAACTTGTATATGGGGGGCCGCAGTGTTTATCGGTTTATTGACTCAGAATTACGTACTGAATACATGGTTACCGTTTTCACGTCGGTGTACCTTCCACCCTGGATACAGCACATCATTCTGAACACATGGAATTTTTTCATCATTAATTTAAAAGAAAAACAGCTGTTCCATTTATTTTGACCGTGTAGGTATTGCGGTTTTGTAGGCAACACCTTTTTTAGAGTTCCGTAGCCGAATGGCAAAAACGGAACCCTTATAGATTCGCCAAGTCTGTCTGTCTGTCCGTGTATGTCACAGCCACTTAACTCCGAAACTATTAGGACTACACAGTTGAAACTTAGTAGGTAGATGTATTCTGTGAACCGCTATAAGGTTTTTATTAGGGATGCAACCATAGGATGCAACGATAAGTCTATTACGATACCGATACGAATGACGAATGCATCGTAATAGCGAATACGATAACGAATGCGATAACGAATGCTTTACGATTATTCTATTTACATTTAATAAAACAAGACAATTGAGTATTAAAATCAACATTTACCTATTTAAATTTTAAAGACAATTTACCACCTAAATGTCAATTTCTTTTAAATTCTTACTATGGACACATTTTTTTTAAATCTGGTATCACTCTATTTCATAGATCCGAATGGATTAAACCAGCTGTGGAGAACAATGTTTCCAAATCTAAAATATGCCAAAATATGAAAGATGGCTGTCATTAGTGTTAACAGCAGCGCGAACATCGATGCTGTCTTGCATCCCTTTTCACGAAAAAACATTACATCAAACTAGTTTAAATCGTAATACTTTTTACGATACGGATGATCGTCAAAAATTACGAAAACCTGCGGTTTAGGATTATCGGCATCGGTATCGTTGCATCCCTAGTTTCAATACAAAAAAAAAAAAAAAAAAAAATAAGATTAAGAGGGACCCCTCTTAATCTTATTTTTTTTTTTTTTTTTCCCCATACATTGAACTGAAACTAAAAAATATTTTTTTCATCAAACCTATACGTGCGGGGTGTCTATAGATAGGTCATTAAAATGCCATTGAGGTTCCTAAAACCATTTTCTCTCAAAGTCAATCGTTTGAAAGATAAACACTTCCAAAGTGGTAAAATGTGTGTCTCCCCTAATTTCTAAAGTAACAGGAGAAAAATTCTGTTTTTTTTTTTCTCCTCTTACGTTTTTTTGTCATTTTGTATGATGCACGTCATGTCCAAATATTTTTTCTTTCTTGCCACAGTGAGAATCTTCGTGTCGATAATAAACTTATTGTTAAGTTTATTAGTAATAAGTATACCGTTTTGTACTTTTTAGAGCGTACTTAGATTTTTTCGGATTTATTCTTAAACTTATACACGTATTTTTCTATCTTACATTTATTTATTTATGCACACAAGGACATTACATTAAGATAGAAGAGCGCAAAGGTATTTTGAACTCCCGAACGAATTTACTGTAATCCCTTCATCCCTTTCAAATAGTGAGTACAGAACAAATGTTTGAAAATTCGCGGTTTAGGGGCTTATTGGCCTTGAATAAATCTATCGAATGTGTCTATCGTTTAATATTTAACTTCGGTTAAACACCCGCCCGAATAGGGTTGACAGGCGGATTTGATTTTAAATGTAATTCAATATTTAATTGTTGTGAATTCAAATGTCATGAATACCAACCAGACTAGGACAGCAATGTACCTATCACATTTTTAGGGGCTTTGTTATTAAGAGCGTTAACGTTGTACGGCATTTCGTACAAAATTTGTATTTGAAGGTCTCCCACGGTACTTCCAAAATGAAGAGCTCGTGGCTAATTATCTGTTGCGCGGGTCAATCTTCAATACTAAGCCGCGCTAGCCTAGGTTGGTCCGTGGATGCGTGTCCAACTGAGTTGTGGAAGTAGGTCCATGTGAAATACTGGTATTCAGCTGCATCCGATTAGACTGGAAGCCGACCCTAACATAGTTGGGAAAAGGCTAGGCAGATGATGTCCTAAAGATATCCTGTATGTCCTAAACCAGGTTATGGTATCCCTGTGCCAAGCATGAAATCCGTTCAAGGTACCTTGTACAGGGTGTAACAGTACTCTTCACGAAGCCGTCAACCAAGCATTATGTAGGTACATCAAACTACCTAAGTAACTTTACGCAAAAATTATTGCTAGGAAACGACTTTTTTTTTTAGGTGAAAAATACTCAATGTAACGCACTCAAAACATTGTGCTGATGTATGTATAGCATAGTAAGGGGGTCGTGGAGGTATTTAAAGGAAAAATCGTACATTAAAAACATGTATTTAAATAAAATGACGTTTGACTTTGACCCCCAATATCTCCGTAACTAGAAGGTTCCCAGTTATGCTCTAGAACAAAAAAATGATCGCAATGACGAGGAAAATAAGTGCCTTTCGGCTTCGTTAAGGGTCTTGTTACACCCTTTAGATAGACAAACAGACAGATTCAATTTTGCATTGATTCTAATATGGATATTATTTATTACAGTCCTTCTATTGACAGACAGATATTCTGGGATCTACTGAATAAACTTCTGTTATGAAAGAAGGTTTCTTATTTTTCGTTTCTGTATTGAAACATCAGCATCGTCTATAGTTAGCTTAAACTAGACTCGTAATTTCCGTCATGGAACTATAAATGCATCTTACTTAAATTACAATTGTAAACACACGGTCAAATGGGTTTGAATAAAAGACATAGGTATTTTAGTAAGGCGCCAGGCCTGCCTGTCAGCCATTTTATTTTATTTCCAAAACAGCAGCAATTAATAAAACCTGTAATAAATCAATAACTGGCATCAGTACAGACAAGTTTTCCAGACAAAATCTTGTAAAGAATCACGTTTCCGAAATGCAGGTGTTTTAGTTTAAGCTAAGTATTTTTTTAAATTTAGCCTAAATTGTCCCACCGCTGGGTAAAGGCCTCCCCCACAGCCTTCCACTCATCTCTATGTGTGGCTTTCTCAGGCCAATCTCTCACAAACGCCTCTAAGTCGTCACTCAGCGTTTTCTAGGTCTCCCTCTACGATAACGCCTATCTTCTGGCACCCACGGAGTGACGACTCTGGCCTTTCGATCCTGATGCATTCTATATACATGGCCCGCCCACTTCCACTTGAGCAGTCTTATTGCCCTCATCAGTGATTCCAGGTTTTGAGCGTAATGTGGTATTGCGAATTCTGTCACTGAGCTTAATACCCAATACACTACGCTCCATCGCCCTTTGGCTAACCTTGAGTTTAAGTACTTAATTGGAGTCAATATTTTCGTAGAACTGTCTGTATCCACCAGCCCTATACTCCCCGAGCTACATACACTAAACGGATTACGGTAGTCCGCAGCCTGCCGACTTTCCAGATTATCGAACATAATCTGATTTTACGATTTCCACACTAGTTTTCAGTTTAGGGATACGAACTGCTTTTAAAAGGTAGATTCGTTTATAGTACTTTCTAAACCATTTTTTTTAAATTTAAGTATGTATTTAAAATTACGTATATAACACCTTAACAGCTAAAACGCCAATGCGATGTTACTACCACCAAAATACTACTTACATACTAAAAAACAATAAAATTACACAATTCAAACTCAATTAAAAACACAACTAAAATGCCTTTAAAAATACCTACAATTAAAAAACACATCTAAACATTCTCAATGCACTCCAGTGCTACTCCTGTGAACTTCATCAGGGTACAGTTGTACTATTGAACCAGACACTAAAACAATATTGTGGTAGAAAATCTTCATTAAAACAATAAAAGAATCCACACGCCATAGCACAATTCATCACTAAAACTAGATGGACCATCATGGCCGGCTAACTTCATTTAATAATTGTAAAAAAAAAATCGTGCTAAGATGCAAACTTGCGTCCAAATGTTAGATAATCTATTAGTCTATGGTTTAAAGGCCTTTTGTAAGGACTTTACAGTCTTTAAAATAGAGTTTAGAGTCGTTGAATAAAAAATATTTTTTGGCAACAATCGTTGCCAACAGCAAAGTTCGAGTGTTTGTTTTGGAAACGATTGTTGCCAGAAGCAAGCGAGCAGATATGTCTACCTCACCAGCAATAACATTTAACAATCTTCTGGCGCGTGACAAGGGGGCAAACTGGTAAGCTGCGTCTATGCTAGACGAGCCGAACACGATCGGAGCACGAATTCACTTAGCGTGGACGGACTTAGAAGACTCGACCGAGCACTCCCGCCAAGGGAATTTGTGCTCCGCTTGTGCTCTGCTCGTGTTCGGCTCGCCTAGCATAGACGCAGCTTTAAAGTTAGTCCTAGAGGATGGCTCCAGTAGCGTAGGCGTGGGGCGACGCGCTTCTCCGCAACCGGGCGGCGCGCGCAGCCCCGGCTCCGCTAACAGATCAGGATGATATAGCTAGCCGCGCAGTACCAGAAACGCGAAGCTACACAGAGCGACGTCTCTGCGCATCGCCAGTCTGCTGTACCCTACCATCCCGAAAATGTACGCCTTGTGTGAATAAAAATTTATCAGACCTAGAGAGTTGGCAGTATACTAATGTCAATCAAGACTTAATTGATCGTATCTCTTGATTGCTTTGACTTAAAAGTTATTTCGACTTAGAAGATATTTTTACCCGTCCAAGCGACCCTGGTATTTGGTACTTTTATATTTATGAACTATTGAAGAATTACAGCTAAAATAAAACAGAATAAAAAATCGTATCTGAAACTGACAGCTACTATAAAAAACAGACTGGTTAAGATGGTGTGAACAACACACAAAAAAAACAAGACACAAAAAAAACAAGACACATCGAAACACATTTTTTTTAATTTTTTTTTAAATTTGTATTGGCTTGTGTGAATCTATTAAATACTTTTTCTTTCTTTCTTTCTGTATGACTAATACAGGCACTAGAACTAACATCTACTGAGGTTATATTTGAACATACCTTCACATATCTACAAAATATTTATGCACTATGCAAGTAAAAAGCTAAGACTCGGGCACCTTCTGGCCATGGACACACTTGTCAAGAAGGGATCGAAATCGTGCCGTTTACATACTTTAATTAATTGATTCATTCATTCAATTTGATACCTCCGTTCCTGAAAAAAAAGGTCCTGGCAGACGGAAAGACTTACAACAAAGTGCTCCCATAAAGCCCCTTTTTTTACGGATGGGAAATCATCAAATAACCCCTCCCACTCTGGGCGGAGGGGAAAGGGGAGTGTTAGACTTGTACTGACTAAAACCCATCCATGTTCCTTCTTTTGCCCTTTGTGTTCAAGGGCCGCTGTATCTCTTTCGAACAGTCCCGGAATCCTGAGATCCACATCTCTTTGAGTCGCACGTGGAACACGAACGCGCCATCGACACGGCCTGTCGTCATAAGACGGACGGACGGCGAAGTAGCCCATTACTCACCGTCCACAGGCCCGCGCCTACGGTGGCCGGGAACCACCACGTGGCCCCCGACGCCCAGGGCGTCTCCCGCAGCAGCTGAGACGTGAGGCTCTCTCCCTCTCAGGTCCCGCCACCTCCTTCGCTAGCATGACTGCTTCGCAGCAGAAGAAGATGACGGCGTCCCTCTCGCTCCGGACCATAGATTGAACGGGTCTACCCTTTATAGCAGGACTTTTTATGTCATAATATTAATTTGCATAACAACGGATAGCATAAACTTCATTTCGCATATAATCGTTTTTCATACACTCATTAATCATACATTCAAAACTCATAATTTTGTAAGTCAGAATCATCTTTAGGCATAAATTTCGTATCCATAAGAATTAAAAAGTAGAATCTTCACATCGCAGAAAATTCACAGTCAAAATCGTCTTTTGGCATACATTTCATATCGATATGCAATAAAAGGCAGAACTATCATATCTCAGAAAGTGAAGTGTATGGCAAAAAAATATTCTAACTCTAAAGTTAGACTCATTTTTTTTCAAACATTTCATATCCATTGAAAGACTCATCTATCTCATTACAGAAAATTCATAGTTTGAATAATTTTGTATTTCTTAGAGACGAATTTCTTAGAAGCACGCAAACAAGTATACACCATGCAAGCAAACAAGCATACACCATGCATGCAAAGAAACATACACCATGCATGCAAACAAGCATACAACATGCATGCAGACAAGCATACACCATGCATGCAAGCATGCATGCATGGTGTATGCTTGCATGCAAGCAAGTATACAACATGCAAGCTAGCATGCAACATGCAGCAGGCATGGTTTCTGTCACCGCTCCGGTGCTGCGTGGCTCTGGTGGTCCCACGCAAGCTTATCGTCGTAGATAGTTTGACGCTCACCACCGCCGCTTCGGCAGCCTCAGCCACGACGGCGAGCGTTAAAACCGCCTGCTCCTCAGCTCGCGGAACGCCTCGCCCCTACGCGGGCTTAAATTACACTCTAGGGGTAGGGCAGACAAGACTACGTGGAGTCTGTTTTGCAGCGATTCGTTTCAGTCACTAACTTTTGTAGCATTTATTGACTTTTAAAGATGATATTTTTATATTAAGTTAAAAATGCTTATTTATAGAAATGACAATATGCATAACAAAATTATTCCAAATGAAATTCTGCCATCTTCATAGTAAGCCAAATGAAATTTTACCAAATAATCGTCGCTCTAAATAAACGTTATGCCAAACGATATTATGCGAAATTTTAACTTCGTCAAAGGTAATTGCCAACTAAAATTCTGCTATCTTAAAAGTATGCCATTCTAAATTCGGACATTTAAACATCCGGCCAAAAAATAATTATATTAAATAATTTTTATGCCTTAATAATAATCGTTTAGAGAAGATTATGCCAAGTGAGTTATGCCAAATTAATTTCGGAGCATCAAGATTCTGCCAGATAGAGGGAACCGGTCGTGGAATTGTTAAAGTAAAAATCTTACATTAAAAACATGGGTTCCTTCTATCTGGCAGAATCTTGATACTGCGAAATTTATTTGGCATAACACACTTGGCATAATCTTCTTTAGATGAATATTATTAAGGCATAACAATTATTTAATATAATTATTTTTTAGCACAATATTTATATGTCTGAATTTACAATGGCATACTTTTAAGATGGCAGAATTTTATGCATGCCTGCTTGCATGCATGATGTAGGTATGCTTGTTTGCATGCTTCTTTGTAAGAAATACAATGTTATTCCAACTATGAATTTTCTGTAATGTTTTATATGAGTCTTTCAATTATTATGGATATGAAATGTATGCCAAAAGATGATTCTATCTGTAAACTTTCTGAGGTAAGATAGTTCTGCCTTATACTGACTATCGGTATGAAATATATGCCAAAAGAAGATTCTGACTGTGATCTTTCTGCGATGTGATGGTTTTACGTTTTAATTCTTATGGATATGAAATTTTTGCCTAAAGATGATTCTGACTTACAAAAATAAGAGTTTTGAATGAATGATAAATGTGTGTCTGCCAAACGATTTTCTTCGAAATGAAGTTTATGCTATTCGCTATTATGCAAAATAATATTATGACATAAAAAGTTCTGCTATAAAAGGTAGACCCTAAAAACATGTAGTAAAATAAAATGTGAAAAGTTGGAACTTTGGAACTCAATATCTCAGTAACTAGAAGGTTTGATCTAGAACAAAAAATGATCGCAATGACGGGGAGACCAAGTGCCTTTCAGCTTCGTTAAGGGTCTTGTTACACCCTTTATAAATGGCGTAATTGGCATAACCCAAAAAGAACTCCCCTTTTCCCAACTGTATTGGGTTCTTACCTTACAGTGTAACCAGATGCAGCTGAATACCAATATTTCACTCAGAGCGACAGACTACCTGCCCTCCACAATCCAGTTGGTGAAGCTAGCTGACTTTCAGTCCTAAACAATTTACTTTTTCATAGATAAACAATTGCCACGACTTACAGTAATGTAAATAAACAGTGATAAGTACCACGACTTCCAACTACAGGGTATACAAACAGATAACAGGGGCTATAACACAGTATGTAGTAGCCTACCGTTTCTGATCGTAAAGTCGTGAGTTCGAGTCGTGAGTGGAACAGTTGCGGTGAACCCTTTCTAATGTTACTTACATTCAGAACGGTAAATTAATCGGGATTAAGGTTGGTTGATTGAATGTTTGTCTATTTTTCCAACACGTGCTAGTCCATTATTTATTTAATTAAAGGTACAGTATGATTATTTTAATTGGCACAGTATGGGGAAATTCAAATTTATAAGAGAAAAACAGAGATATATGGCATTTAAAATCACTTAAATGATAAATTTTACAAATTACTTGACCAAAGGAGGAGCCAGAAAGTTTCTACGTATACATCATGGATTGCGATTTCCCCATTCGGTGTCTTTTAAAAGAATCAGACTGTATATAAATGGCCGATAGTTTTAATGCATATTATTAGATGGGCTGCTACATACCGTTATTTTTATCCCGCGTTTACAGAATATGTATTCAACATTGTTATGCCTACAATTTTCGTTTTCACGTTTAAAAGACAGATAAACAGAAAAACCAATGAAGAAAACCTGAAACAATGTCATAAAGTCCTAGGTAAAGAAGCGAAGAATGAAGAGATAAGGCTGTTTACATTGTGAGTAATTACAAACATTTTCAACAATTTGTAATTAGAAACCAATGTTTTATTTGTGCGCCATCTGTAGCAAAGCGAGGGGAATTAATATTGACTCGAGGAGTTCAGTTGTACTTTTAAGTCAATAGATGACTCTTGTATCATTTAATTAATTTGTGGAGTTTAAAATACGAATACTAATTAATCACCACTATTTTTATTTTTATATTTATCTTCCGTGATTGTCTTTAGTAAGTGACAGTTTATATAAACCGTGAAAGTTTAAAACAGTGTTTACGTTAGATATTCCGATCCGCCATAAAGATTGACCGCCACAAAAATTGGGGCCAAAAATGGCTGCTTTATCAGAATCACAAAATTAATCACGTTAAAAATTTAAAACTCTTGAAATGGTCTTCGTGGTCATAACCATAAAGACCATTTTAAGAATTTAAATTTTGCAGCTATTTTAGGCCATGGCTATGGCCATGGTCATGGCTATGTTCTTACTGCGCAGACCGTCACTCACAGCTAACTTCCGAGCCGCCATAAAGTTTGAACCGAACTGTACCACGTATTCAGTACCTACCTATATCACAGTGTACCTTCCACCCTATATTTAGGGTGTGAACGCAAAATTATACAAAAATCCAGCTGGTTGGGAATGAATGCAAACTGGAATGTCTATTTTGTCTGAACTATTATACGTATTGAATGTATTTATTGATTTGCAAATACAGACAGGCTTTGTTTCTAGTAGCTCAACAATAATAATAAGTACCTATCCGTATGATCGCGGAGTTACATTATGGGTGACCATCTATTACAAATATCGAGCGAACGACATGGTCCCGGCTGTCATTTGTAGATCTTTGAAGGATGTTACGGGTACGGGTCAGTGGCCCGAAAGTCTAAAATTCACTAATAACAGATTAAGTACCATCGCTCCATGGAAAGTGGTATTCAGCTGCATCCGGTTAGACTGGAAACTGAACTTACTAAAGGCTAAACAGATGATGAGATGATTGACCATATATGAAAACTTACATCAATCACACGAATGTGTTGGAAACATGTGACATCAGTTGTGAAATTGTGATAGTTAGTGTAACTTGGAATTAATACAAGTTATCAATTAAACGGCTATTACTGAAGTTATGTTACATCTGTGGTTAATGTGGTTGACGCCGTCAACGATACGTGCCTAGTTATAGTTTAAAAGGTATAGGTGTATTAGTATATTATTGTATAAGATTATTTTATGTATTTTATCTATGGGCCTTAGTAGCCTGATAATAAATGATTATTATTATTAATGGCTAATCAAATACAAGCGTTTCCGAAGACGAAGAAATGCTGCCAACCTCAAATAAATTGGGATAAGCGCAGTATCATGATGATTATGTTGAACTGCAGGTGTGTTGAATAACAGACACAATATCACGCCTGTAGTTCCCGAAGGGTTAGGCAGAGATGTACCTACATAATAGTGCACCCACATTTCGCCTGTTATGTTCAATCCCATGTAATATGGGGCGAGCCTGTTGCCATTAACCGGGCACAGATTTAGTCTCCGTGACTGCTACTGAGAAATTTTTGATAGAAAAACCCAATAATACTTTGTCTGACCCGGGGATCGAACCCAGGCCCAGGACCTCATCCTCAACAAGTCGCACTTCATATTCCTGCCAGGAATGTAATCTTCCGGCCACTTTTAAAATTGCTGCTTGTAAACAAACATCCGTCTACGCAGATTATGAAGAAAATTAATTAAATCAACTTAATATTCTCGTATACGAACTGCTCACAACAAAATTAAATATGGCCGGCATTTCGCGCCAAAAAGTAATTTAGGCTTTGAATAATTAAGACTTAATGGTCGCCCGAATATTTCATGGTACATAATTTTCTTGCGGGTGTTTTTGAATTAATTTTTGAGTTATATTCGTTGAGTACTAAAATTTGCTGAATTTGAAGGTGGAACTGAATAAACATATTTTGTTCTTTAAGTCATGTCATGAGTCACTCATGACTAGAGATGCAAAATGAATTTTAAACGTTTTAAACCATTTGGTTTTAAACGGTCTTTTTGGTTTAAAACGATTTAAAACCACACTTAGCGGTTTAAAATGGTTTAGAATGTTTTTTTTTTGAATGCACTGAGGCTTTACACGAAGTTATGTAGACCACACCTCCTTCCTGATTTAGAATATATAAAAGGAAAATAAAATAAAAATGTTTTAAAATAACCTTCATTAACATGACAGACAAACATAAAGTCGATCCCTACCTGCCCCATCTCTCCCCGTTGCGATTTTGGTAGCAAAGTAAAAAATAAAAATGCGGCATTGCCGTTTTATTTTAATAAATACCCAAAACATGATTGTTTTCAGTGTCTAATCCTAAATAGTAGTATAAATATGATATATGACTTCACATATATTAATAAAAATGGTAAATGATTTCAATTAGCCTTTTACACTATTTTTTTAAGTAATTCGTTATCAATGTACGGCCCACGTGGTCGTGGTTTTAAACCGTTTTAAACAAATTTAAAACGGGTTTTAAACCACTGATTTTGGTTTAAAACGGTTTATTTACAACTATACTCATGACCAGTGATCGGAATAGGTAGAGCTAATGTGCCTAAAGTTCAAGAAACAGAAACGAAAGTGGAGACTTCCTAACGACTACATTTTTTTTTTGGAATATTTGTTCCGGGTGTCGGAACATTACTATAACAACAGGTATAACTATACCACCCACTACGGTTATTACCACTATGGTTATTAGGTACAACTAAAATTAATAAAGTAAAACAACTAAGTACCTATCGAATTCATTATTTTATTATTACGGTTTAAAAAAAAAAAGTGCGTTATTTTTATTGTTTAAAAAATAAAGGTAATCTCCTTATTTTCGTTTGAACGCCATAGGTAAGTACGGAAGCTAATTTAATTTTCATACCAGCTTTAATAGTTAGAACTAACGAGGTAAAAAAAACAATTTATACATTCACAATTTACAGGTTTTCATACCACTTATTAATTTTATACAACTATTGGAACTAATAAACAGAAATCAAAACAACTTGCGGTAAAACGTAGTCTATAAAATCAAGCCAAGGTGGTCATGTGAAGCAGATCCAATAAACGATAAAACAAGTATAGGTAAAAAAAATATTAGTCGTAAGGAACACTTTTCGTTTCTGTTCCTTGCTTGAACTTTAGGTACATTAGCTCTACCTATTTCGATCACTGCTCATGACTAATCTTAGATATTTTATTGTTTAAAGCGAAAACATTATTTTGTGTCCTAGTTTTTCTCTGCGTTATTGGTAGCAGTGAAAATCACTTTTTGTGTTAGTGTTCCCTGACATAATTAACTAGTGAACTAGTTTGGCCTAGGACAAACTAGTTTGACATGAAATCGGGTTTGGCTAGTAACAGATAAAAATAGTTTAGCCTGAAATCAATTGTTATTGATTATACGCCGATTTCAGGCCAAACTGGTTTGTTTCAATTTTAACGTGAATAATAATAGAAGTATGGAAGAAGAGGACATGCTGCGCAGATCCCAAATAAATTGTGATAGGGGCAGGACACTGATGATGATGGTTCATTTTCACGCAATCTAACATTAACTCACATCTAATCTAAAAGGCAGTGAGTTGAATCATTCCCACTAGTTGTACTACACCGTTCTACGGTTGAATTAAGAGGGCCCTTGCCGGTCCATCTATCGTCAACGCGAGCATGGTCGAAAAGCTTGTTGTTTCATCCAGAGCCACAGCGGCGATTTTCTTTCAATTCCCCCGTCTTACCCCGGCCCAAACCCGCACATCTCGTCTCCCGCGCACCTCTTACCGCCTAACGCGATGACATTGAACGAAAAATAGTGTTCGAAAATTTCTTAAACTTGTTCCAGGAAATACGTGTTTTTGAATAAGTCTTACAAGTGTGTGAAATAAATATTTGTCATTAAGAATTTCCATTACATGTGCAAGGTTTCTATCGAGATGTTTTCTTTACTTTTACAGTTTATGAGTACATTAAGAACGGCCAAAGTTCAGTTAAAATTTGTGCAAAATAGCAATTTTTGGAGGCTTATACTGAATTTGTTTCTACATTTTTTTTTATTTTTCGCTACCATAGAAACCTAGATATAGTGCACAAAATACCTATTAGTTCAAAAAAATCAAAGATAGATGTGTAACAACTGCATAATCACGTACGAGCGTTTGTATGAAAAGTATATCGGGTTGGCCGCTCTTAAGAGGGCCCTTCCCGGTCCATCTATCGTCAACGCGAGCATGGTCGAAAAGCTTGTTGTTTCATCCAGAGCCTCAGCGACGCGCGATTTTCTTTCAATTCCCACGTCTTACCCCGCCCCGACCCCGCACATCTCGTCTCCCGCGCACTCGGGGTAAGACGGGGGCGTCTTACCCCGCCCCGCCCTAACCTAACCCGATGACATTAAACGAAAAATAGTATTCGAAAATTTCTTAAACTTGTTCCAGGAAATACGTGTTTTTGAATAAGTCTTACAAGTGTGTGAAATAAATATTTGTCATTAAGAATCTCCATTACATGAGCAAGGTTTCTATCGAGATGTTTTCTTTACTTTTACAGTTTATGAGTACATTATGAACGGCCAAAGTTCAGTTAAAATTTGAGCAAAACAGCAATTTTTGGAGGCTTATACTGAATTTGTTTCTACAATTTTTTATTTTTTGCTACCATAGAAACCTAGATATAGTGCACAAAATACCAATTAGTCCAAAAAAATCAAAGGTAGGCAACAACTGCAACAACTGCAAGGCAACAACTGCATAATCACGTACGAGCGTTTGTATGAAAAGTATGACGGTTTGGCCGCTCTTAATGGGATTTCCCCACTAGTCCTACGATTCAAGGTGGTACAAAATCTTCTAGTGGGACCAAGAATTCCCATTAGTTCTACTGTTCTATTCCACAATTTACGGTAGAACTAATGGGAATTTTTGCCCTTTGTTATTGAAGTCAGTTCCTGGAGCACAGCCGAACATCGTCCTAAGTGACAAAGCTAGTGCATATGAGAGTTTCCTAGATTTAATTAGTAACTGGGTGGATGGAGACTCGGTGATAGGCACGGCACAGTCGCGGGCATCCATATGTTTATGTTAAGCTTAAAGACGGGTGTGAAGATTGACTTAAAATTTGCCGGCAAACTAAGAATTACCCGCAACCTATTACCTAAAACAAAGGATCTGGTAATTGAAACTGAATGGCCCGCCATGTACAAGCCAAGATAAATGACAAAGTTGGACACAGCGACCAATTGGGTTAGGTTAGAACTGTGACCAGCGGAAAGGGAGAGAGAGATGACCAGCTCCCGCCCAAACCGCAGCAGACGCACCGGACGTCGGCAAAGGAAGGACAGCGCCCTCTTCCAGCCCTCCTAAACAGGTCCCAAATCCATCGGGAGCCACCCATCGCCCCTAATGGACCCGAGAAGGCGGCGAGTAGTGCTCCACGCGCGCCTTTCTTAGACGTAACGGAGGGAGTTTTACACCTTACTTCCCCCGGGGCGAGGCCCGAAGGTCAAGTGGATGTCGCATCAGTATTTTGAAGGCGACGCGAACATCATTCTTTTTTAGCTATAACAAACCTACACGTAACCACTTTTGACTACTGATTTTACCCTACCGTGTTATTTTTTTGAACATAGTATTTTGGAAATTTAAATAGTTCTAGAATTAAACCTAACCTCAAAGTTAAAATCAAGGTTCACGAGAAAATTCCTTTTGGATTTTGCTAAGTAATATAAGTGTTAACTAATTAATATTAGTGTTCTTGAGTGCACACGTGTAAGTACACTGAAGGCTTCCTGGAATAAATGCTCGCACTGAATATATTATGAAGTTGGTTGTCACTCGGGTCTGGTTTGTCGGCGGCAATTGTCACTATAATTTTATGATGTGAAATGATAAGTGGAATCGGATGTTTAAACAAGGATCTGGGTTTACATATCGACACTTGCCTTGACGGACTGACAAGCAGGTCATCAGCGATTGTGAGCAAAAAAGTCACCGGAACGTTGCGGTCGCTCTATCGGTTGAAAAATATTCTCCCATCACACATTAAGGCAATGCTTGAACAGTCCCTAATCTTCCCTATAATTGAATAAGGTGATGTGTGCTTCTACGACCTGAATGCAGATTTCCTCAAAAACTTGACTGACTTCTTAATAACTGCATTCGATTCGTCTTCAATCTCCGCAAGTATGATCATGTATCTGCACATCTATCGCTTTTAAGGTGGTTACTTATCCGACAGCGCAGAGCATTGAGGGCCTTGACAACCCTGTTTTCTCTTCTTCACAAACCCGCTTCTCCTCCTTATCTGACTTCTAATTGTCAATACTTATGCTCTGCACACAGCAAGATTCTTCGTTCCGCCAATAACTGTCTTCTACGATGTCCTTCTCACCGCTCTGGATTTATAAAATTGTGCGTTGTGTAAAATGCGCGTGTAAGTTAATTTTGTGTACGTTGGTGATACTGCAATTAGGTTTAACGTAAGGTAACAAATAAGGGCCAATGCCTGCCGGGGCTGTGGGATTGTTCGAAAGAGATACCGTGGCCCCGGATCACAAAGGGCGATGAAGGAACATGGATGGGTTTTAGTCAGTCAAAGTCTGACACTCCCTCCTGCTCCGCCCAGAGCGGGAGGAGTCATTTGATGATATCCCTTCCGAAAAAAAAAGGCAACAAATAAGTAAGTATAAGTAAATTTAACGAACGACATAATCCAAATTGAAACTAATCTTGGACAATGCAAAGCAATTTATAATAATTCATTAGCCAGTCACAAAATGAGTTTGCTTAACTCAGACTCATCATGAATACGCACTGGCGATGACCCTTCTTCTTTATTGATTCCCCCAAATGTCGTCGCACATTGACCGGTCCCGTGCGACTCGCATCCAGCGATCCCCGCAACTTTCACCAGGCCATCGGTCCACCTAGTGGGAGGCCTTCCAACGCAACGTCTTCCAGTTCCGGTTAAGATTAGTTTAATTACTTAATTGAAATCAAACTGCAGAGTTTACACAAGTAGTTTATTTAAAAACAAAAACAGGTACATGAAAATCCGAAATTGTTTTTGGCAGATATTAGACAGCAAAAATGAATACCATTTTCAAAGAAAATCATAGTTTACGACAATATGGTTTAGATAAAGAATAGCTATAAAAATGACTGGCCATTTTGATTAACATGCCAAACAATCAATTATACATTAGTCACCCTGTATACTTAATATATCCTAAAATCCTAACAAATAACTTTTGGCAAAGCGAATAAGACCAAAACCATCATCAATTTCCCTTTGGCAGTACACATAACAGTGAAAGAGTTTCTATACAGAGTACAGTCACGAACACCAATATGTAAACACTTAACAACGTTTAAAAGTGTTTTTCTTCTTTAGTTCTGATTAGAATTCCATGTTGTTACGAACACAATATTCTGGAACTCATATTTTTATGATCTTCAAGTTACAACAGTTATTTCTCGTGAAAATTGCTTTTTTCAATTTAGGAAAGTGTTTACATATTGGTGCTCGTGACCCAGCAGCCCTGATATTCCGGGTGGTGACCACGGCTCTCTAGCAGCGGCGGGGCAGAGTGTGCTCAGAATCTCAGGATCGTCCAGCTGTTACAACCCAACGACCCTGACCCTGGTGTGTCACGACGCGCCAGGATGCGGCGCTATTCCAAATAAATACGACAACAACAAACAGGATCTTACTGGCTTATCTGAAGTGAGGAGGAAAGGTGAAGATCTAACTAAATTAACTTCAAGTGATTTATTCTATTATTGGCTGTTGCCCGCGACCTTCGTTCGCGTGAAATTAATACTTGTAAAAAATATTACCTACTTCCCTTTTTGAACCGAATTTTGTTACCAATTTCAAGGGTTTTATTTTTTTTGCATGGAACCCTAATTATTTGTCTGAAATAAAAGTAGCCTATGTTAGACCTTATAATATCCGCTATCTGCCAGTAAAAGTCCCGTCAAAATCGGTCCAGCCGTTTCAGAGATTAGTCGGAACAAACAGACAAAAACTGAAAAAATAATGTGTTTTTTTATAAGTGGCATGGCATAGGTAGGTACCATTCTTAAAGATGCCACGGGAAAACTTAGTGGTAAAAGAGATACCAAAGAGTATGTGTTTCTATCGAGGCTTTTAAAAAAATACTGCTCTGGCTTATAAAATTCGTACTGTTACTTCGTGCCATGAACAATGAACATTAATGCTAAAAGTGCTCAAGGTTTGCAATCAAGTGTGTCTCTTTGGTGCATCTACGCGCGTAATAGCGTACCAGGGTAGGCGTTTTGCTGGGAACTATTTCAGGGACTTTGGTTCAACTCACAATTTTATTTTTCATATTAAAGCCACGGGTTCCAGTCCTGCTAACGGGCAAGTAGAACGAGTCCACTTTAAAGAATATGTTAACCGAAGCTGAAATCAGGAACCTTAAGTCATGGCAAGTGTTGCCTGAAGTCCAACTTGCTATCAATTGCACCGTCAACCGTACAACTAAGGCAAGTCTCCTTGAACTTTTGATAGGAAAGGTTGTTAGACCTCTTCAGTTAATGACCCTTGATACAGACGAGACACACGTTGAATTAGACGAGATCAGAAAGAAAGCAGCTTGGGCAATAGAGGCAAGTGCCTCAATAGAGAAGGCTAGGTTTGCTAAAAATAAATCCAAAGTAAATAAATTCAAAATAGGTGATTATGCATTGCTAGAAAATCATGTACGTATTAAAACAAAGATAGAGCTAAAGGGGTTTGAATTTAATGGCCGGCCTGGATTCCAAAGTTTCGGCCATGCATAAAACCTGTTTCAATCGATATCTGGCATCTATACATTACACGTTTTGAATGAGACAAAATGTTCTAAAGTATCACGTTTGCGAGATATAAATTGTATGCGTAGCAATGCGTAGTGCATGCGATGCATGCGTAGTGCGTACGTTGCATGCGTTGTGAACCACAGTTTTAGTACCTTTTCAGTTTTAGTCATGTGTTCGGTATTAGTGACTGTTAAGCTAACTATTGGTGTCAAGTTATGTATAGATAAATTCCCTCCGGTCAGAATGAACAAGTTTTGAACTAAGTGATCTAATATTTGATAATTAATCCACAGATACTGAAGAAAACACACACTAGGACGTGTGAAGATGCAGGACGGCCGTAAAAGCGAGCTTTTATTTAGTTGTAATCGATTATTTTTATTCTGTGGTTTAATATTTATTTTAGATCTGTTAACATCGAATGGGGTTGTGAATGTCATGGCGGCGGTGATAGCGCACAAATCCATTGGCTCTAAACTTGTTCTAAACTCAAGTGTAATAATTATTGTAATTTGGATTTAATCAGTAAATATCATTGTAATCTCTAATTATTTTGATAATGTTCCGTTGAAATCTTTGTAATTATATCAAGTGAATTATTCTGCACATATTATTTTTCAACCACCTGCACGTACACGCCCATAATGGAGGACCGACAACAAATAACGTATAAACAGCGACACGTGGTGTCTCGGCCGCTTGAAAATCCGATATGTAAAATGGAAGTGGCTCTATGTAAGGTACTCAGCAGCATCCGGATGGACTGTAGACCGATTCCAACAGTGCTGTGAAAAGGCTAGGCAGATGCTGATTCTAGATTTCAATTAGTGCTAGTTGGCAAAGATGTTAAAATCTCCTTACTCTTTTTGTTCAATTTTTCTCGAAAACTGATAGGATCATATCTGT
Source organism: Eugnorisma glareosa (assembly GCA_947578425.1). Lineage (NCBI taxonomy): Eukaryota > Metazoa > Arthropoda > Insecta > Lepidoptera > Noctuidae > Eugnorisma > Eugnorisma glareosa. The sequence goes on from OX387959.1 coordinate 19,929,283, forward strand.
GGTAGCTATATAGTTTAGAAATTTCTGCACAATCTTCTGCAGTTAAATCATCTATGAATGTAGTTAATATTTCCCAGAGTTCTTGTATAATAGCTCCATTACTACCTACTAAGGTCTTATTGTAAGTGTGCTTAAAAAACACTAATCGAATTGTGTCGTTCTTCAAAGATTTCCAAACGTTTGAAAATGTTGTTTTGAGTTCTTCAGATTTAAGTTTAGTTGCTGCTAGATTTAGCCCAAATTTTTGTAAGGAGACGGGTGCATCCAATAATTTTGGTAAATATTTACGACTTTCAGTTTCATTCAATTGTGACAATATCGCACTTAGTGATGGAACTGTATATTGTAAGTAGTCTCCTTTAGCGTACCACAAAACCGTGTCTAGGGGCATCAGCGGTCTGGCTATGTGCAAATGTTTTGCAATATTTTTCTGTATGCTAATTTCTGTCCGATCAGATTTCCTCCAATTTATCTTAAAATATTTGGGGACATGTATTTTTGCCATTTCTGTTATTTGTTGTTGAGGAAGAAGCATGAAGAGACCACTTATAACGGCTTTTTGTCCAGAAGGTTTGTTAAGATGTAGTAAGTAGGCGTCGGTGAAGTGCTGGGCGAGTGAGTTCGGCCAGTAGACGCGCAGCTTGGCGAGCAGACGTCGCAGCGAGACAGCGTCGTCAGTTCGCAACGTGCTTAATTGTTTGTCGTAGCGCGTCAGCAGCTGCGGGTTGTGTTTCAACGCGTTCAGGCACGCTTCCTCGCTCAGACACAGTGACAAGGACTCCTCAAACATATGCTTCCGATACGATTTCTCCACGTTGTACAAACACGACATGTCTGTTTTCCACTTGTTCTCTTGTCTTACCTTTAATAATTCTTGAATTTTCTGTAGGACACTTGGGTACTTACTGATATCTTTTCCCCAATCCCTCAACAATGTCAACGTAATCTCTAATTGAGCTATAGTCTTACTGAAATCAGTCTCATTTGCTATGTTTTCACTTTGAAGTTTTGCCCATACGAAATTGAATAAATAGGTAAACATTTTGCTTCTTCGTTCTTCATTTGGTTCTCTTTGGACTTCTTCAAAAGTAGTAAATGCCAACTTTTCTTCTACGATTTCCGGAACAGGTTCATCGTGCAAGACTTTATATAGAACTATAGCTTTAAGACACATTCGCACGTCGTTTTCTGATTCGGTGTACACTTCCATACTGTGGAACAACTGATCCAAAACGTTCCAAGTTTCATCGTCGAACTCGTGAGTAGATATTTGTGAAAGCAGGTTATTGACAAACAGAATCTTAGATGTGAATAGTTCATTAATGAATGAATTGTTGTAAAAAAGAAGCAAAGTTTTGATATTTTGTGGGTTTTTTCTTGCACAAGTGATCAATATTGACAGCATAGCATATCTTTTAGAGGGTGAGGTCTCTTCGCGCATAAGCTTTGTTAATTCAGTCAGTGCTTCGTTAAATGGGGCGAACACAAACCACTGGTAACGTTCTATGTGCGTGTTGTTCCGAATGCTATCGTTTTCGTCTTCAGAGAGCGGTTCCGTTTTATCAATGAAAATTTTCTTCACAAAATCAAATCTCTCTTCTTCCGGCATATTTTTTATGAAATGTTCCAAATTGTGGTATAACCATAAATATTTTTTTGTTTCTTTTGTTTGCTCGTAAAGAAATTTTTTTATTTTGTTCTTCTTTAAATATTTTGCTACCACAGATAGGTCGATTGCGCTTCCGTACCATTCAAAACCTTTGATAATTTTTTCCGGGAACTTTTTCATGATTATCTCTGATTTCTTTTTTCCAAATTTTGGGCATATATAACAGTCATCTAGTTTGTTTAGAACGTGTGCAGTCTGGGACTTCAACAAAAATGTTTCCTCACATGTGTCTTCAATTGGTTCGATGACCGATTCTTTGAGTGCAATAAAATGAACGGATCTTTTGACCAAACGTTTATAAAGGGATATTGACAAGATTCCTTCCCTTTTTGCGGTATCTTCTATGAAAGGAACGGAACAGTTTTCCAACCATTTGTAATAAAACTTACAGGATAGAATCTCTATATAGTAACCATTTTTACTGATACGGTGAAGTTGGTAAAGGTATTCGTAAAAAGCTTCGACTCGACTTTCGTCTTTCAGATTGAGTCTAATCTGAAGCATGAGTTTGTTGAATATTTTGGTGTTCATGCTGGGTAATAGTTGTGTGTATAGGTACTCTGGATTGATGATATTTGCGTACTGCGGCTCGGTGATTAGCCATGTGGACTTTTTGACAGCTGTCGCTGCATACAACATGTCGTTAGATTTCATTACTTCAATGATGTAGTCTACATTTCTGTTTTTACAGGCGATTTCTATTTTCAGAAGGTTGTCTATGTCGCTGTCATTGCTACTAATGTTACGTAATTTATAGTTTTTATTAGCAATCGCATCTTCGACTAGCTTGTTGAAGTGTCGACGTTTTTCGCCGAGTGTGTCTCCTTCTAGCGTCACGCGCGGCACCGGAGGCATCGTCATGAACTGGAAAATAAATATTTAAGATGATAATTACAGGTTATTATTAATTCGATCTGTATTTATTTTATTCTTATTTTTGGTATTACTTAATTCAGAAGATGAATTCTCAAGAAAAGATGATTGCGCTCTATTGTAATAAACTCGTGAATTCTGAAGTTGATTTTGGTAAAAGTTTCTTAGTATCGATGATCCTTGATTACTTGAAATGTCAGTTATTTTGTTCAGTGTTACTTTTTCATTTTTACCGTGCAAGTATGCAATCTGTCACTTTCTCTGTTTTAACAATAAAAAGGTTTTACACATTTTGAAACCAAGACATTCGACAAGTTATTTCGATCTGTCGATGATCGATATCGATATTCGCAAAATTGTACGGTCAGAGCCAAGTTCGCGGTAAAATTTTCAATCTCGTTATTTACACTATTGAGAAGTTCTAATCTGAAGGATTATAGCAGGATATCTGGAAGCAGGCGGGACCCATTAAAATATAAAATTATTAAAACATGGAATGGGTCCCGCCTGCCTCCAAAATATTGCCTAATAGCTGGTTGGTCACAGTTCTAACATATTTGGTCGCGAGAGTAACCAAGCCTTTCTAGTGCTACCACTTTGAGAGGAGGCCAAAAAGTAAGAAAGAGGCTGAATTAATTATAAAGCTATCATCACTAGCCAACCAAACCATAATGCCTGAAACCTGTGGCTCCTGAAATACACTCTGAAATACCTCTAACCTAGCTCTGGAGCCAGGGTCTCACATTTTTCTATAACCTGGCAATAAAGAAATTTATTATTATTTCGTTTTCTTATTATTTCCTATTCATTTATAGACAAAACAAAAGACAAAAAAGAAAAAATCGCGTCATACTCACACGCACACAAGGTTCCGTAGCACCAAACAATATAATAAAAATATTTTGAAGGCTCATTCGTATGTTGTATTGTTTTACATTCAACAGCAAAAAGTAAATTTGTTTTTCATAGTATGTAATGAAAAACAAAGTTACTGTTGCTGCAGTTTGATGAAAAAGTCCCATAACTCAAAAACTACTTATCAAATCTTATTCAAACCAATTTTGGTTGAAAGTTTTATTTACATTCTACAATCCTGTTTCCTCATACATTCCTTCCTAATTCCTCCTCTTACTTTAGAAATTAGAGGACACCTTTGTCCACTTTGGAAGTGTCTATCTTTCAAACGATTGACTTTGAGAAAAAATGGTTTTAAAACAATGTCATTTTTAAAGACCTATCTACATATAGACACCCCGCACGTAGGTATAATCCTAATGAAAAAAAAAATTAGTTTCAGTTCCATTTATGGGGAGCCATCCCATAAATGGAACTGAATCTTTTATTTTTGTATAAAAAACCTTATAGCGGTTCACAGAATACATCTACCTACTAAGTTTCAACTGTGTAGTCCTAATAGCTTCGGAATAAAGTGGCTGTGACATACACGGACAGACAGACAGACCGACAGACATGGCGAATCTATAAGGGTTCCGTTTTTTGCCATTCGGCTACTGAACCCTGAAGAAATCATCATTATAAAGATCATCGGATCATTAGATGGTGATAAGTATTTAGAGTATAAATTATAAATTTCCAATTAGGAAATGCTTTTTTTATTTTTTTCTTCTTTGTCTTGCAACCCTGGAAGATTAGGAAATGCCTTACGAAACTTCACCTGACAATAACTCCAGCTTTAAACTATTTTCCGTTGGCAAAGCTTTCGAATGTTGTTTGCAAGTACTGTCAATTTAATTTAACCGGCCTTCAATAAGTACTGCGTACGGACCAAATTCAGAAACTATAAATATGAAAATAAGCATTTTAGTTACCTTCCCAGCCGAAATTGCTGTAGCGGATGCTGCTGCGTCGTGAGATGTGGATGCATACTCCTCTGGAAATACCCGCGCTTCGGCTTCGACGTCCTCTATGATCCTAGACGGGCTTGTTGCAGTGTCAGGACCTCGTCTTTTTGGTGATGCTGATTGCGGAGTAACGGGACTCTTCCGCTTTCTGCTACGGTCTCCTAGCTGATCCGGATCCATCCTAAGATTTTTAGAACAATACGTACATAAGTTAAATTAATTAAAGAGAGAACCTCTGTTGTTGCATTTTAGTTTAATCACAGATTATTTGTATTATGACGTACTATCTACGATTATTAAAGTAAGTACTATATATGAGTATCTATGATTATTGAAGTAATCAGCTGATAAACGTTGTCAACTTTCACTTATTTGGTACGCTCGTAAACAATTATAGTTCACTATCTTCACGATTATCTGTGAACGCACTTATTTAATCAAGCACACGTGTCTTTTAGGGGTGCGGCATTACTACTGTAGAATTTCTACTTGACTACTATAATGTGATTATATCCAACTAGCTGTGCCCGCGACTTCGGCCGCGAAATATTAAAAAAAGAGATAAGAAGTGCAATAAAAATCCTATGTCTGTCTACTACTCCCCACCAATTTTCAGCCAAATAAGTTCAGCCGTTCTTGAGTTTTAAATAGTGCGTAACTCACTCGACTTTATTTTATACTATACAATAGATATAGGGTGGTAACAGACCCTTCACGAAGCCGTCAACCAAGCATTCTGTACATCAAACTAAGTAACTTTACGCAAAAATTATTGCTGGGAAACGACTTTTTTTGGGGTGAAATTTAACGTTTTACGGTAGGACTCAATGTAACGCACTTAAAACATTGCGCTGATGGATGGATTGAATACTATGGGAGCCGTGGAAGTGTTTAAAGTAAAAATCCTTCCATTCAAAACAAGTAGGTATTAAAAAAACTTTAAAAGAAGTTGGATCTTTGACCCCCAATATCTCTGTAACTAGAAGGTTCACAATGACGAGGAAAGGAAGGGCGAGGGCCCTTCCCGGCGCGTCTATCGTCAATGCGAGCATGGTCAAAAAGCTTGTTGTTTCATCCAGAGCCACAGCGGCGACTTTCTTTCAACTCCCCCGTCTTACCCCACCCCGACCCCGCACATCTCATCTCCCGCGCACCTCATACCGCCTAACGCGATGACATTGAACGAAAAATAGTGTTCGAAATTTTTTTAAACTTGTTCCAGGAAATACGTGTTTTTTAATAAGTCTTACAAGTGTTTTCTTTTTTTTACTACTGTAAAATACACTATATAATACTGTGTTCATAATGTACTGTAAGAGTACATTATGAACGGCCAAAGTCCAGGTAACATTTCTGCAAAACAGCAATTTTTGGAGGCTTATACTGAATTTGTTTCAACTTTATTTTTATTTTTTGCAACCATAGAAACCAAGATATAGTGCACAAAATACCTATTAGTTAAAAAAAAAAATCAAAGATAGATGTGTAACAACGGCATAATCACGTACGAGCGTTTGTATGAAAAGTATGACGGGTTGGCCGCTCTTAAGGTCTAGAACAAAAAAGAATCGCAATGTCGGGGAGCCAGTGCCTTTCCTTTTATGTCAATATCTACAACAAATGCATTCACATAAAAAATAATACATATAATGCATTATCAGTTTAAAAAGTTTAATTATTTATTCCCAATAACAGAGGTATTTCAATGTAATAGTGTTAAGGTTTCTCACATTTCCAGGGTCCACTGAACCTGGTTACACTGTACTAGAACTTTTTTATTTGTAGTACTTATAGAGACGCGATAAATAAATTGATCGGTATCGTATTTGCATAGCGGGCTTGACGTATTTTGATTGTCTTATTGAAAAAAAAAAAACAGCTGTTTCCTACCACTTGATTTTACTTCTGCGCACGATACGCATTTTTTAATTAGATTGGAACCGCCTAAACGACGACTCGGCTTTTTGACGACGGACCTGAAATCCTTAGCCTAGCCCTAACTTATATTTCTGAAAAAGGTTTGTAACTGACTTCTACCTAGTTGATAATTATTGAAATTGGAATGGGTTACCTATGACTTGTAGTAACATTTGGCGTATATTTCATTTTTGTTCATTTCAGGCATTTTTTTATATGGCCGATGGTCATTCGCCTTTCTTTAATATATTTTCAACTTTATCGCTAAATCATTTGGTTCTTGGTTGATTGGGAATATTTGACAGTTTCGGGTACCTTGATGTGCTGGCTGGCGTCTACATGAAGTTTAAATAAATAAATGTTTGAATAATCGTATCACTTACGTGTGCGTTTATGACGAGTCCTACTTCAATGCCGCACTGAACTACTTGAACACAGTAATGCCAGCGCCTTTGATTAAGTATACATTATATACCTGTCAGCGCATTATCAATAATATTAATTAGGTACACAAACTGGTGTAAGGCGTCCTAGACACTAGTTCGTGTCTGCATTCACCGACTCAGCCAATGCGACACATACCTACTACCGAATCGAATGTTCCCCGTACAAGTGCAAAAAAAATAATTTACATTTCGGTGTACTTAATTTAATGAACACTGATGGAGAAGTAGCAAAATATTGATGTTACGTACTCTTCGATAGAATAGAAAAAAAGGTTAGATTCTTCTTTGATGTGGTGCTTGAGTCAAAAGGCTGGTCATTATTTGGTCAGCAAAAAAAATCGTGGATGTTTCAATATTCCACTTGAGCATATTTTTTTATAGATAGCTTGTTTAATCAATATCATACTAAAAGACTAGTGGGAAGCTGCGTTTCGCCATACGCCATAGCGCGATGGGTCGCGCGCCGCGCCGCCGCGAGACGCTCACAATGAAATGTGTATCTTTTCGTGTAGTAAATAAAATTATATTTTGGGTCGCTCTATTAAAAGGTGCGCGCAACGTCGCGTCGCGTCGCGACTCGGTGTGAACTGACCCTAATGATACGTGACGCGCGGCGACGCACGGCAGCAGCGGTCGACGGGTACGAACAGGTATAAGCATGTCGCGCGGTGAACCCTCCTCCCCACGCACTTTCTGTCGTCGATAAAGCGCAGGCCACACCGCCAGCTAGCGAGCGACCCGGGCGGGCATCGTTTCACCTCTTTTCCAAAGCACTTTTCATACTTTGGTTCAAACCGCGAACTTCCGAGCTAAACTTCATCAGCCGAGCGATACAAACGATGCGAACGAAATATCCGACGATGCCAGCGATGTCATCGTTCCCAATGCCCGCGTCGCCCGGTGCCAGACGGAATGAGCTCTGCCGCCCGCCTCGCTCGCCCCGTCCGTCCATAGTTTTCGGTATGAATAGTTTTTTTTTTTTTTTCCTTTTATTTATCAATAAACACTGTTACAAATATTTAAACACAACCTAAACATACCACACAAACCATCGTGGGTTTAACAGTGGTATGCCAGATACGTCAACTCGGTGCCACAACATTATTAATATTAGTACCTACCTATATAACCACAGCATAATCTATGAACTAGGTACGGTACGCGCGCGATCCGAGCGCAACCCGGGCATGTGGTGTGGCGCGGGCGCATGCCCCCCCCTCCGCCGCCGCTCAGCTCGTATATCTTTTGCATAGTTTATATAGTTTCCATTGCCTCGCTGTGTGGCCTGCGCTTTAAGAGCAGGCGGGCTTTCTTCATACATCGTTTCGGCTCTTTCAGTAGTTCGTTCGTTTCAGTAGAGCTGTCCTCGCTGTAAACGCCTCGACCTGCGGTCCGGCCTTTATCTCAGCTCGTCCATCAAGTGCTGCACGCTGTCCGCGCTGCATGCCTAAAGCGCGTTTTCAGCAACACAAAGCGGCACCTAACTGAACGCCTAGTTCCTGCTATCACCAACACTAAGTGGCACCTAACTCGATGCCTTAAGCCCGTTTTCACCACCTCTAAGCGACACGTAACTCGACGCCTTGAGCCCGTTTTCACCAACACAAAGTTACACCTAACTCGATGCCTAAAGCGCGTTTTCACCAACAGTAAGTGTCGCTTAACTGAATACCCAATGCCTGTTTTCACCAACGCAAAGTTACACCTAACCTAATTGAATGCCCAACTCCTGTTTTCACCAACACAAAGTGGCACCTAACTCGATGCCATAAACCCGTTTTTACAAACACTAAGTGTCACCTAACGGAATGCCTAAAGCGCGTTTTCACCAACAGTAAGTGTCGCTTAACTGAATACCCAATGCCCGTTTTCACCAACACAAAGTTACACCTAACTCGATGCCTTAAGCCCGTTTTCACCACCACTAAGTGTCACCTAACTCGATGCCTAAAGCGCGTTTTCACCAACAATAAGTGTCGCTTAACTGAATACCCAATGCCTGTTTTCACCAACGCAAAGTTACACCTAACCTAATTGAATGCCCAACTACAGTACTTTCTCAAGTTATTATGCCTTGTGACTGTGACTATTTTATAGGTTATTAGTTTTATAGGAGATACTCTGCGAACCCAAGAAAGTATTGAATTTTGTAAAGATACACAAACCCAACTATCGATGCAAAGTTTAAGTGAATTAATAGTACTACGGTTGAAAGAAAATAATAAATCTATAATAGAAGAACTGCAAATTACTATACAAACTGAAATAAAAAAAGCAATTGCCGAAATAAGACAAGATTTCGAGCTGAAGATTAGAGATTTAACCACGCAAAATAATGACAGAAAACTAGAAATAGAAACAATTAACACTAAAATAGAAAACCTTCGTATAGAAAATGAGGCACTTAAGAAAGAAATAAAGGAATTGCCAATCTGTCCCTCCCAATCACCTCACACTCCTGAAATAAACCACAAAAAAATAGTACTATACGGTCTTGCTGAGTACTTTAGAGAACCCCAAAGCGAACTTTATAATAGACTTATAGAGCTATTCCGAGATATTGCAAACATAGACCTATCAGGGTACATTGAAGATATGTATAGAGTGGGAAGAAAAGGCTCCAAAGAACAGACCACTAATTATTGAGTTGCTCAGCAAAAGAATGACCCAATACATTGTGAGCATCAACCAATGTTTTAGGGGAACTGGACTGTTTGTATCTGAGTTTTTAGATGCAACTGCACGGAGAGAGAGAGCTCAACTTAGAGAAGAATTATTGAAAGCCAGGAAAAATGGCCTTCATGCAGTAATAAGGAACAACAAGTTATATATAGACGGAAAATCAACGAAACCCACCGACATTACAGATACCCAAAAGAAAAATCAACAAATAAATTTAAGCTACCAGGGAAATGATATAACAACAATAAGCATGTTATGGAAGACGTGAGAAAAAACGGGGAGGCGCCTGCATTCTGGTAAACAAATCTCTTCAATACACAGAACTTGGAGACGCAACCAAATATTCAATAACAGGTGTAATCGAATGTTGTGCTATTGAACTGGTCGAACAAAAATTGATAGTTGTATGTGTATACAGACCACCTAAGTCGAGCAATTTAAATACTTTTTATGATAATTTAGAAATAATTTTAAAGACACTATGTAATAACCCTAAGAAAAAAATTGTTGTTTGCGGGGACTTTAATATAGACAGGTTGAAAAGAAATAATATTAGTTTAGATTTTGAATATTTTCTGTTGGGATTTAACCTCAGACTGGAACTTGATCAACCAACTCGGCTATCCAGTAATAGCTGTCTGGATAATTTCGCTCATAATTCTAAGAATAAATGTAAATGTGAAGTAATAGACCTTGCCTTATCTGATCACGCTGCACAAATATTTGAGATAAAAGTAAACAAAACCTATAGATTGAACTCATGGCATGTAAAGAAACGGGACCTATCATTGGAAAACTTATCAAACTTCAATAGCTATTTAAAATGCCTTTCATTTGCTGAAATATATGAGACAGAAAATGTTAATGAAGCATATAACATATTTATGCAGCACTTTAGTTTGTTATATAAACTATGTTTTCCTTTCAAGTTAGTTAAAATAAAACCTAATAAAAAAATTAAGTGGGTTTCTAGGGGACTACGATTATGTAGTAGAAAGCAGCGTCACCTTCTATGGGAGCACAGACTTAGACCATCAAATGAAAGCAAACATAAATTTAAAAATTACTCCCAGCGATTTAAGAAAATTGTAAAATTGACTCAAAAGGCTCAAAATAACTATTTTATCAAGAATTCACTTAATAAATCAAAAGCGTCCTGGCAGGTTATCAACAATAAAATAGTTACTTATGAACCCATTTCTAAGATAAACATTAATAATACTATTATCAATAATCCCCAAGAAATTGCAGACGCATTCAACAACTACTTCATTGATCAGATTAAAAACTCACCTAAAGCATCACTCGCAACGAGTGGTTTACACGAAAACCCTAACACAATGTTTATGAGTCCAGTTGTACCTCAAGACGTACTCAGGGCAATCAAATCATTGAAAAATAAAAATAGCGTAGGATATGATGAAATAGCAACGAAAGTTATAAAATTTGTGGCAAATAACATAACCGTACATATTAGCCACATTATTAACTTAGCCATCAGCACCGGTGTATTTCCTGACGGTTTAAAAACAGTCATAGTCAAACCGCTTCACAAAAATAATTGCAAGGAGGATATTGCTAACTATAGACCGATTGCTTTAATTCCTGTGTTTTCCAAGGTGATAGAAAAGATTATATGTGAATTAATTAACAACTTTCTGACAAAATACAATATATTATGTACTGAACAAGCAGGCTTTAGAAAAAATAAAAATATTAATACAGCAATATATGATTTTTTACACGAAATAATGATAAATGTAGATAATAAAACACCTATTTGTGCCATTTTCACAGATATGACTAAAGCTTTTGACTGTGTCAATCACGATATTTTATTAAACAAGCTTAATAGGTACGGTCTAAGAGGAAATGTGCTGAATCTGTTAAAATCCTACCTCAATAACCGCACACAATATACGGAGATTTCCAGAATTTGTCCCAAATCGAAATGTGAACAAAAATATAAATCTAAAGGTAAAATTGTTAAATTCGGTGTGCCGCAAGGTAGTGTATTGGGTCCCCCGCTATTTTTGCTGTACATAAATGATCTGCCCCGTCATATACCAAATCCAATGGTTCTATTTGCCGATGATAGCACAGCACTGATAAAATGTAAAAATATTACCAATTATGAACAGGATATTAACATGAACCTTAAAAATATTATTGACTGGCTTGAAAATAACAACCTGGTAATAAACTTACCAAAGACTAATGTGATGCATTTTCACCAACGTACAATTCCACCGAACGTCAATGTACAGTACAATGGACAAGTAGTTAGTCAAACCAAGGTCGCAAAATTTTTAGGAATTCATATCGACGATCAACTAACTTGGAAACCGCAAGCAGAAGAGGTCTGCAAAAAGTTAAGCACTGCAGCATATGTTCTTTTTAATCTTAAAAAAAAAGTTGACATAAATACTGCTTTAGTTGCATACCATGGCTTAGTCGCATCGGTCTTGAGGTTTGGAATAATTTTTTGGGGTAATTGTAGCCTAAGAGATAACATATTTAAAGCCCAGAAACGTTGTGTTAGAGCTATGTGTGGTCTTAAACCTAGAGATAGCTGTGAACCTTTGTTTAAGTCTTTGAAAATTCTTACTTTTCCGTCCTTGTATATTTTAGAAATGGCAATTTTTGTAAAAAGAAATAAAACATTGTTTGCTAAGGTCTCGGACGCCAAGAAAGGTCCCGTGAGAAGTCAATACAAAAACCTTTTAACTGTCGGTGGTTATAAAACTGCACTACTGAGGAAGAGTGTTTTTTGCATGGGTCCAATAATATTTAATAAACTACCAGACAGCATAAAAAAATATACTCTTCAGCAATTTAAAAATAAACTCAAGGCTTTTTTGATACAGAAATGTTGTTATTCATTAAGTGATTTTTTAAATGACCCTATGTGTGACATTTGAATAGTTTTGTAGTATTGACATTATTTACTCATAATCTTATTTGTACTTTTTTTGTTGATGCAGAAATGTTGTTATTCTTTATGTGATTATTATTGTTGACCCTGTGTGTGATATTCCAGCAATTTAATATTATTGACATGATTATTTGATATCGACTTTTGTGCTTAATCTAGACTTGTTAAAATAATTTATTAGTATTGTAGTAATTGTCTATAACATTTCACAATTTAATACTGACATTATTTGTTAAATTTTGCATGCTAAAACTCAGGCAGAATGTATCCGGCTCATTATATTTTATAACAACTTGATTGTACAATTACCTACATTCTATGCAAATAAATGATTTTGATTTGATTTGAAGCAATACCAACCAAGTTTGCCACACATCCATAAGTGATGAAACTGAAAATTATACTTTTCGTAAATAAAATTGACAACGATACATCTTTTAAAATACTGTTCCAGAATCTGCAAAGTCTTTACAATAAACAGGACATTCTTGAAGCTTTCATTACCGGAAATGTATCATACAAAGCACTAGGAATATCAGAAACATGGCTTACGCAAGAAAAATTAGACATTATTAAATTTAGTGGATATAAATTCGCAGCATCCTACTGCCGCAGCACACGAACAGGAGGAGGAGTCTGTATCCTACTTCAGGATCATATAGACTGCATCCAGAGAAACGACATTACGGACATGTCCATAGAATATGTTTTAGAGGTATGTGCTACAGAACTACCTAAAGAAAACCTTTTAATTATAACCATGTATTGGAACAAAAGACAAGAAGAAACGTTCTATCAACAAATACAAAAAATTCTAAGATATGTAAACATGAAATACCCTACGCTTAATGTTATTATAGGAGGCGATTTTAATATTAATATCGTACCTGGAAACTTAAAATCCAACCAATTCTTAAATGTAATGCAGGAATTTAGATTCACACAGCACATAAAAACCCCGACACGCATAACGCCTACTACAAAAACATGTTTAGATCTCATATTTACCAACTTCACTTATAAAGATATGTACACAACGGTAGAAGAATTAGGGTTTTCCGATCACAATTGTATAATTTTACATTTAATGTTAAACCAGCAAACAAATAAAATAAATTGGTACACAACAAAAAGGCGATTCAACAATACAAATATTTTGAAATTTAAATCAAATTTGCACGAAATAAATTGGAATGATATAATAACGGCTGAAAAGAATATTAATGAAAACTATGAAGCTTTTAACGAAGTCTTAATCAGCATCCTAAATCAATGTATCCCATTACAAAAATACAAATTAAATACAAATTATAATAAATGGCTCACAAAAGGTATAAAAACCTGTTGCAAAAATAAAAGACTATTGAAGATACTAACTACCAAAACAAAAAACCCTATATTAACAAAATACTACAGGAAGTATGAAAAAATATTAAAGAAAACTGTTGTGACAGCTAAAAAACAACACTTTAAACATAAAATGATGAAATCACGCAACAGAGTAAAAACAATGTGGGGTATAATAAATGAACGCACAAACAAAAATACGAGACGCGAAAAACAGAATATAACTATACAAATCAACAATAATAATATGACTTCAGAGCCCAAAGAGATAGCTAACATCTTCAATAATTTCTTTGCTTCTATTGGGAAAACTAGTACGAGCTCCTCTGGCAATACACGAAAAGAAACACCTAAAATGTCCACTACAGAAAATTCGATCTTTCTGAGTCCAATTGATCCCTATGAGGTTAATGCATTAATAAAAAACTTAAAAAATAAATCAAGCTATGGCTTTGATGAACTTCCACCTACATTACTGAGACAATGTGCAGATGAGTTAACTCTTCCATTCTATAAACTAATTAACCAATCTTTCGAGGAAGGTACTTTTCCCAACCTCTTGAAAAAGGCCCTTGTAAAGCCAATACATAAGAAAAATGCGAAAACTGACCCAAATAACTACCGCCCAATCGCTATCCTACCAACTGCATCTAAATTATTTGAAAAAGCCATGTGCAACCGTGTCAACGCTTATTGTGAAAAATACAACATATTTAATGACTGTCTGTATGGCTTCAGAAAAAACCGATCCACAACCCTCGCCGTCTATAAATACATACAAGAAGCCCTCGATATTATTAACTCCAAAAAATATGCAATAGGTTTACTGCTAGATATGACAAAAGCTTACGATAGAGTACAATTCAAGATCCTACTAAACAAACTATATGACATAGGGATCCGTGGTAAATGTCATGAATGGTTCGCGTCATACCTACAAAATAGAGAGCAATTAGTGGAATTAGAATATTTTAACCAAAAAACTAACGAAATAGAATTGTTCCGATCTGAAAACATACCTATAAATGCTTCAATCCCACAGGGTAGTGTAATAGGCTGTTTCCTATTTTTAGTCTACATAAACGACCTCCCGAAGTATATCAGTGAAGCTTGTGTTTTGTTTGCGGATGATATATCTATTCTTGCTTCATGTGAAACTAATCTCAACCTTAATGATAAATTAAATTCAATACTTGAGGATACAACTCATTGGATGACGGAACATAACCTAGAAGTAAATTATGATAAGACAAAATTAATGACATTCCACCCAAGACAAAAAAAACCTATACATATAAATTTCAGTTTTGAAAATTATAAGATAGAAACGGTAAATAAATTCACCTTATTAGGATTAGACATAGACACGCATATAAATTGGAAATCGCATATCCAGAAAATACAAGCAAAATTATCAAAATTCTCATACGCCCTTCGGGAAATCAAAAAAACCACAGACATAAATACTGCGTTGGTAGCATATTACGCGTATGCCTATGCATGGCTCAAATACGGAGTCATATTATGGGGAAATAGTATAGACTCGCCCAAACTATTCACCCTACAAAAAAAACTAATCAGGATTCTAGTAAATATTGAACAAACGGATAGCTGCAAGCCTCACTTTCAGGAACAAAAAATTTTAACCCTACCGTGCCTCTACATCTTTGAGATCTGTAAATTTGTACGTAAATACCCGAATTTCTACACAAAAAGAGAAGACATTCAAACTAAAATTACTCTAAGACATAAAAACAGATTAAACATACCTACATCCCGATAAAGAATACACTCTTCAAGTACTTATGTCATGTCGATAAAAATATATAATAAGTTACCAGAAGAAATGAGAAATATAAATACATACAACATCTTTATTAATAAATTAAAATTATATCTAATAAACAAGAGCTATTATAATTTGAACGAATATTTTAATGAAAGATTATAATTTAATATACATACTCATCCATATATTATACTTTTATTTATTAAACACAAAGTTCAGCTATTTTAACTGCTTACCAAATAATAGAATTATTGATTACCAAATAATTGAATAGAATATTTTTGTTAATTGTGTGTTATGTTTTTTGTGAATTATATATAATTATTTAGCTGTCACATTTAATATAATTTTAAATTTTATTGTGTATGACTGACATTTTTAACTTTTAATTTTAAGTATATTGACATTTTGTTATATTGTTTTATTAATTGAGAATTTTTTAAGTACTTTTATTTTAATTTTTAGCTTGTAAGTAATAGATTTTGCTGTGCCCTTACAGGGTCTACAATGGGTCCTAGCTCTAAGCTTTTTATAACACCATGTTTTACCTTACCTTGTGGAATGCAAATAAATAAATATGAAATAAATATGAAATATGACTGTAGCTTAGCTTTTTTTTTTTTGTTGTTTGACTTTCAAAAGTGCCTGTAATGGTCTAATTGAAATAAATGCTTTGAGTTTGAGTTTGAGTTCAACTCCTGTTTTCACCAACACAAAGTGGCACCTAACTCGATGCCTTTTTTTTTTTTTTTTTTTTTTTTTTTATCGATGGGAAATCATCAAATGACCCCTCCCGCTCTGGGCTGAGCAGGAGGGAGTGTCAGACTTGTACTGACTAAAACCCATCCATGTTCCTTCCTTTGCCCTTTGTGTTCCAGGGCCGCGGTATCTCTTTCGAACAGTCCCGCAACCCTGGCAGGCGTCGGCCCTTACGGACCCCTTCCTGTTTGCTGACTCTCTTTGAGGCGCGCGTGGAACACGAACGCGCCGTCGACACGGCCTGTCGTCATAAGACGGACGGACGGCGAGCTAGCCCATAGCTCACCGTCCACAGGCCCGCGTCTACGGTGGCCGGGGGCCACCACGTGGCCCCCGACGCCCGGTGCGTCTCCCGCGGCGGCTGGGACGTGAGGTTCTCTCCCTCTCACGTCCCGCCACCTCCTTCGCTAGCATGACTGCTTCGCAGAAGGAGGTGACGGCGTCCCATTCCGTCTCGCTCCGGACCATGGATTGAACCAGGGCCGGACGCGAGAGGTCGCCGCCGCCGATCGCCGCTACGAGGACACGGCGTTGCTCCGCCCAAGCGGAGCAGACCTGCACAGTGTGCTCCACCGCTTAAGCCCGTTTTCACAAACACTAAGTCTCACCTAACGGAATGCCTAAAGCCCGTTTTCACCAACTCTAAGTGACACCTAACTGAACGCCTAAAGTCCGTTTTCATCGCCACTAAGTGTCACGTAACTCAATGCCTAAAGCGCGTTTTCACCAACAGCAAGTGTCGCTTAACTGAATACCCAATGCTTGTTTTCACCAACGCAAAGTTACACCTAACCTAATTGAATGCCCAACTCCTGTTTTCACCAACACAAAGTGGCACCTAACTCGATGCCTTAAACCCGTTTTCACAAACACTAAGTGTCACCTAACGGAATGCCTAAAGCCCGTTTTCACCAAAACTAAGTTTCACCTAACTCGACGCCTTAAGCCCGTTTTCACCACCACAAAGTTACACCTAACTCGATGCCTTAAGCCCGTTTTCACCACCTCTAAGCGACACCTAACTCGACGCCTTAAGCCCGTTTTCACCAACACAAAGTTACATCTAACTCGATGCCTTAAGCCCGGTTTCACCACAACTAAGTGTCACCTAACTCGATGCCTAAAGCGCGTTTTCACCAACAGTAAGTGTCGCTTAACTGAATACCCAATGCCTGTTTTCACCAACGCAAAGTTACACCTAACCTAATTGAATGCCCAACTCCTGTTTTCACCAACACAAAGTGGCACCTAACTCGATGCCTTAAGCCCGTTTTCACAAACACTAAGTCTCACCTAACGGAATGCCTAAAGCCCGTTTTCACCAACACTAAGTGACACCTAACTCGATGCTTTAAGCCCGTTTTCCCCAACACTAAGTGTCACCTAACTGAATGCCTAAAACCCGTTTTCACCAACACTAAGTGTCACCTAACTCGATGCCTTAGCCCGTTTTCACCAACACAAAGTTACACCTAACTCGACGCCTTAAGCCCGTTTTCACCAACACTAAGTGTCACCTAACTGAATGCCCAATTCCCGTTTTCACCAACACGAAAGTGTCACTTAACTCGACGCCTTAAGCCCGTTTTCACCAACACTAAGTGACACCTAACTCGACGCCTTAAGCCCGTTTTCACCAACACAAAGTAACACCTAAGTCGATGCCTAAGGCCCTTTTCACCACCACTAAGTGTCAACTAACTCAATGCCTTAGCCCGTTTTCACCATCACTAAGTGTCACCTAACTCAATGCATAAAGCGCGTTTTCACCAACAGTAAGTGTCGCTTAACTAAATACCCAATTCCTGTTTTCACCAACGCAAAGTTACACCTAACCTAACTGAATGCCCAACTCCTGTTTTCACCAACACAACGTGGCACCTAACTCGACGCCTTAAGCCCGTTTTCACCAACACAAAGTTACACCTAACTCGATGCCTTAGGCCCGTTTTCACCACCACTAAGTGTCGTCTAACTCGAAGCCTTAGCCCGTTCTCACCAACACTAAGTGTCACCTAACTCGATGCCTTAAGCCCGTTTTCCCCAACACTAAGTGTCACCTAACTGAATGCCCAATTCCCGTTTTCACCAACACTAAGTGTCACCTAACTCGACGCCTTAAGCCCGTTTTCACCTACTGCATTATTATAATTTTTGACCGGTAAAATTGATGTTACTCTGCGATATATCACCAAACAGTGATGTAGTTGTAACGCGTAACGCTGTTATTGTACTTTTATGTTATGTAATAGTGATTGTGGTGCTTTTACATTACTATATCACAATAATTCGTTCAATCGTTCATTCTCATTTAGTTCGTGTGTTGATATAGTGATTGTGTTACATTCCTTATTTCACCAAACAGTGGTAAGTAATTTTACAATATTAAGATTTTTATTATGGCGTCCATGCAGTAGTAAAGTGCACTAGTAGTAGCGACCCAGGCAGTGAAATAGAGTTGCGATCACAATTTTACTGACTAAGTAGGCACAGTTTAGTACGATATTTTTAATGCCCCTCTCAAATTAGTGAGTTTTGTTTAAATTAAATTAACTTAATCGAAGACTAGTTCCATAATTTTCCACTATAGAATAAAAAGTGTAATGTTAGCGACTACAGGCCTTCTATAGTACTATTGGGAAAGTAGTGACCGCCATTGTGATTAAATAAATTAGGGTTCCTTTGAAATCATAATATAAACAATTCTCGTAGATAAAATAACCCATCTTTTTTCTTTATCTTTTCCAGTGTCTTCACAATAAAAGAATTTGCGGCGGCTGTGTAGCGGTCGCGTTGTTCGGAACTGTACCTTTAAAATTGAGTGACGTTTAGAATCACGTACCGACCGAATTCATAGTATAATTTTGTGATGTCTGATGTTCCTTCCACCCTGTATTGTTGATTATTTTTAATAATTATTTTATGTATCTGACTAGGAACAGAAATTCAATTCACTTTTTGATTTCAATTCTGTTGAATTGAATTGTGAACAGTTTTTCTTTATTTTAAAATAAAGTACTTTTTTTAATTTGTAAATGTATCTTTTATTACAAACATCATCATGCAGCTCAGATAATAATCAGTTGTACTTCTTAGAGCGTGGTGTGTCATGTCAATAGCCCAATTTTTCAGCTCATCGCATAATTGCTCGTTTTTATGTTCTCGGTTTTGTGTTCACTTTAGCGTTCAGGAGTTCTTTCACCTGTACAGCTGAACTCCATATCGGCACTTAAATCATTTACTATCTCTTTGCTGGCTTATTTTCTTCTTTTTGATTTTTTAAATAGAATATTACTTTGTACGGAACCACTTTCCGCACTTGCATTCTCGATTGGACTTTGATTGCTAGCAGTGGTTTCATTACAGTGTATTAAAGGTATTTAAAACCCTGTTACATAATAATTCTGCGCTAAATAAGTGTCTTCGTGACCGGTATAAGAATGTTAATAAACAGCGATTTAAAAACTCTTATAGCTTAAATTTCACACATAAGGAGTAACACCGAACCCAGCTATATCACCAAATCGCTCTAATTTTGAGGAGGCATGACTATTATGACACTATGTACTATAGCAGATACATCAAAACACACAGTATCACAAAAACGTCGTATTCTTGAGTTTCAATAACCATTAATGAGACAGGCCTATAGTGGTAAATTGTAAACTTGATATAGATTAAATAAGATACAAAAGGGCAACGATCAGCAACTTTATAGAACTAAGTAGTTGTATACATGTTTTTATTAAGCCCTATTTAGTACTTTTCTATAACGGTTGTATAAAATGGTAATGTAATTGTTTACATCACTAACTTATAGAACATTTTTGCTGTATAAGCTTATAGAGCAAAAAAGTCTTGTGAAACACCTTTATACAACATGCTCTCACCATAAACACCGTTATATCACGTTTACAAAACTTTTTTGCGAAATAAGCTTTAGTTATAGTACAATTTTGCTGGTTGGGAAGTCTCTACTGGCGCCAACATTCAAAACAACTACCTCACTCTTAGCGACGTTATACCTATTAGCCCCTGAGTCACCGCGTAATCCTCACAAACCTTCAACAAACGTCTTAATGCACTGATTGATGGACTATGGATAAAGCCATGCGGTCGACGCTTCTTTGGCGACATTTGGTTGGCATAAATCTTGGTGATGTCTTCCATGGAAAGACTTCTGGGTCCATTCTAGATATTTCGTTTTGTCATCAGTCACTCTTTCGTTTTTCTGTTCCATTGCGTCTTTAAGATTAAGAGGTGTTAAGTGTTAGTCGTTTTGAGCTATTAGTTTGTGGAGCGTCGAAGATTCAGTTTTAGCGAAAAAGTATTGTCTGAGAGTTGTGATCTGTCGATTGTGAAGATTTCAAATATCAATAAGTCCCCTGCCTCCCTCTTTCCGCGATAGTGTAAGCCTTTGCTCACATGATCTTGGATGGTGTTTACGGAATTTAGTAATTGCAGTATTAACTTTGCGTTGTAAGCTTTTCAGGTCTGTTTTCTTCCAATTTATAACCCCAAACGAATAAGTAACTCTCGCGAGTATGGGAAAAGTGCCAAACCAGGGGGGGTTTGGCACTTTTTTTTTCGCCCACCTTCCCCCCTCCCTATAGTATCTCGGAAACTAAGAGGCCCATGTTTTGTTTTTTTTACGGATTCGTATAGAGGCTCGGAAAAGTAAAAACTATTTTTCAAATATTTTCAAAAACTCCCCCCTCTCCCCCCCCCTTTTTCTGTGAAACGTCTACTCCACAAGCACGCGCACCACGCAAATACTAGTAGAAATATAAAAAGCTTTATATGTATACATACAAAGGAATGGTCAGGTCACGGCGGCGGCGCTGACTCAAGAAGTGAACAAAAACCACCCTGACATCTGGCAGTAACTAGTGGCTATGTACCTATGACCCTGAAGGCAAATACCAGCAGCTACATGGCAGCGTTTCCTCCAAGAATAAAATAACAAATGCTTATCCGTTTTTACATAAGTTGTGTCTTTATCTGTCGCCAATGACAATCTATACTAATATTATAAAGAGGAAAGATGTTTTTTGTTAGTTTGTACCGTTTAAGCTCCGAAACTGCAGGACCGATTTTAACCATTTTGCACCAATAGAAAGCTAAATTATCATGGAGTAACATAGGCTATAAATTTTATTTAAATCTTGCAAATTAGCCGAGCTATCACAATTTTTGCGCACGAAGTCACGGGTGAAATGCATACTTTCATCACAATTGATAACACGTGATAACGATAAAATAAATGAACAACCTTTGAGTATCAATAAATTATTCTTCAGCTTTTAATTTTTTATCATATTCAGACGTATGCACGACGGCCTACCAAGCTATAAATAACCAATTTATGCGGATCTCTCATTGTACTGGAAATCTATACAAAGCAAGGCCATGTTGTACGGGAAATGTATAGCTTGATATGTCACCGTGTATACCAACGGTAATCCAACGTCCATCGAAATGTTTCGTGCCACACTATCCTTGTGAGTGAAGTTTTTAGGTTCATCCCAAGTAGTGCTATATGTTTCTCCTGCTGCCTCGAAAACTGTTGTATTCAAAAAATCAAAATCAAAATAAGTTTATTAACCAATAGAAACAAAACAGTTGTGTCATATAATCGGTGAGCCACAAACTAAGCATTGCTTGTATCTTGTGGCTCAGGAGTGCGAATTTTACAAATTTAGAATACTTACATTAAGTTGAGGACATAAAAATATAAAATAATAAACATTATCAGGGTATGATAAAAAAGCGAACACAAAGTAGTAAAATTAAAATAAAAGTGTTTACATTCGTTGGGCTGGTGTTAATGTGTGTGTGTGTGAGGATGTTAGTGTGTGTATGTGGCTGTTGGAGAGATGCTATATCAAGGCTTCGGTGTCGTCGTATGACAATTTCAATAGGGCTAATCTTAGTATTTTTTTTCAGGTGGTGCTAGAGCAGCCTCGTAGGTCGCAAATTTTACTTACTTTATTATAAGTGTTTGGATGAGAAAAATTTGTATTAACAGTTGGTTCCGTGTTACAACAGTTTACGACTATCATTACACGGCAACAAAGAGAAGGGTTAGCACATTTGGACGAAACAAGGTTTTGCATCGGATTCCTGAGGGCGGCTACTTTTGTCTCCTTTGCACATTCTTCATGGAGTTGTTAAAAGAAATCCTGTCCAATCCGAAAGGGGCATTTATGGAGCTAAATAAGAAGTTTAAAATATTGATGAAAGTCAAAATATTAATGAATTTTAAAATGCATGATTTTTGTCCCAAATAACCACCGTTTCCTTGATACAAGTGTGTTCGATCAACAATTGTTTTTTTATGACGTCACCCGAGAAGCTACCGCTCGCGCACGTGTGTTGCCATTTATGTTTCCTCATTTGAGTACATTTTATTTAATTTTTATCGGGGTATTTTTTTTTTGTTGTTGACGATTATGTCTACCTAGGATAAACGGTCCAGCATGGTAGGTTTAACTTCGAGAAAGACGTCAACCGTCGAATCCGACTCGGCTGGGCAGCGTTCGGGAAGCTGTGCGATATCTTCTCGTCCAACTTACCGCAGTGTCTCAAGACGAAAGTCTATGACCAGTGTGTGTTGCCAGTGATTACATACGGGACCGAAACGTGGTCGCTCACAATAGGCCTCATTCGAAGACTCAAACTCGTCAATGGAGAGAGAGGGCTATGCTCGGAGTTTCCTTGCGTGATCAAATCAGAAATGAAGACCGAAGAGAACCAAGGTTACCGACGTAACCCGAAGAATTGCCAAACTGAAGTGGCAGTGGGCAGGGCACATTGCTCGCAGAACGGATGGCCGATGGAGCCGAAAAGTTCTGGAATGGCGACCGCGAACCGGAAGACGTTGCGTTGGAAGGCCTCTCACTAGGTGGACCGATGACCTGGTGAAGGTTGCGGGGATCCGCTGGATGCGAGTCGCACGGGACCGGTCAGTGTGGCGACACTTGGGGGAGGCCTATGTCCAGCAGTGGACGTCTTTCGGCTGAAATGATGATGATTTTTTTTTACTTGTTATCCAAAAAGGATTACTTATATAGAATCTAATCTCGTTACCTAATAATACCATGGAGCCATGGTTCTACGAACACATAAAAATAAAACGTTTATCTCGATTTAAAAGTACGGGGATAGTAATAAAAGAAAGACTATGATACAAATGCTTTATTAAAAACTTTCATGTTTTGTACTCGTTCTGGTTGAGCTATCATTGTCTTGTCTTTTTCTGGATGTTGACAATATTGCCACCTATCGGATAAAACTATAGCAACGAACCATCCAACTAACAAGTATAAAAAAACATCAATATCGGTCAAGCTGGTAAGAAAGAGAAGAATTACAAAGTCGCGTTTACTGAAATTAATTTATTCCATAATATACGTACATAGTTATATGCTAGGCTTAAAACTAGTGAGTATGTACATGACCCTGTTAGGCCTGAAATGCGTGAAGCGGACGCCCGCGCGGTTCCATACAAAAGTGCCCGCGCGGGTCCCCGCGGACGGAAGCTTTGTATGAATCCGCGCGGGTTTCCGCTTAACGCAGTTTTATGCCTTAGAACGCAGTAAGATGACTTATTTGAATGTCTTGTAATTAATAATATTAATAAAAAAATAGAATAAATAAATAATATGTTATTTTATAAATCAAGATTTTGGTAAGCTAAACAATCCAAAAATATTTCGTAAAATAAGTTAACGGATTTACATTGGTGAGTTAGCTTGTAATATCACTCACAATCAGTATTATCCTCTTCCGGAGGCTTTTGAAAATCATCATAGTAATGCATCCGAACTGCTGTTGATGAATGTGATTCTATTTTTTTGCGTATTTCCAATCGGAGTCTACTTTTGCTCCACACAAAATTATATTTGGGAGTCGCCTTTGATACTAGACAAAAACTGTAAATAAAATTGTAATCATTTAACATGTGTTGAAGAGTTTCAAGTATAAGCACTTCATCCTGAAAATAAAATTCTGTAAACATTTTATCAAAAGCTTCGGTAAACAGAGAGTATATTGTCGGTGCATTATATTGTTCGATGTCCTGTTTTAAATATTTCACAATACCTGCAGCCAAGGGAGGTGATATTTTAAAGTGAATATCTCTCCAAACATTTTTAATAACTTTTGACATCCAGCTGTATTCGTTACGAGATGCTAAAATCGTATTTGAATCAAACATTTCATTCAATTCAGATTTATGTTCGTCCATTACTTTAACGTATTCAGTTACCAGTTTCCAACCAGTGTAGAGGACATAGTTTTCGACCAATGGCAACTTTTTTTCCATTTTAGTTTTAATTTCTAGAAATAATTTAACAGGCAATATTTTTGTATTAAGATAATACATTCTAAAGTTACAAGTCAAAGACGTTAAAAACTTGTCGTAGTTGTCTCTAATGTAATAATCACCAGAACGCGTGCTATCCCACAGCTGAAAAGCTTCATCAATCGCTGGCTCAACTACTCGTTTGAATCTCAGAAACTGATCTTCCTCACTCTTACCACACAATGCGTAACATGCAAATACTTCTAAATATTTGCTTTTATACGAACATAATTTAGTTCCAGTTGGAGAAAGCATTTTATTGACAACGAATTCCTCGTCGAGAGCGTCCATTACTCTTGGTGCATAGTCTATTAAATAGTCTAGACGGCCTTCACAGTTTGCGCTAGCAGGCAAAGAGTTTAAAAACTCGTAGCTTTTCATGTAAAATTTTGCTCGAATACTGATAGGCACATTTTCAACTGTACCAATCTTTGCGTAAATATTTTCACTCTCTTCCGCAGTTAAATTATCTATGAATGTGCTTAATACTTTCCAAAGGTCGTTTTGAAGAGTTGCATTAGTAGCCTTACATATTTGATCGTAGGTGTGCTTAAAAAGGACTGATCGAATAGTTAGATTCTTTGAAGTTTTCCAAATTTTCGAAAATATCATTCCGAGGTCTCCAGATTTAAGTTTGGATACTGCAAGATTGAGTCCAAACTTTAGTAAGGAGACTGGTGCATCCAATAATTTTGGTATATATTTAAGACTTTCAGCTTCATTTAATTGTGACAATATTGCATTTAATGATGGAACTGTATGTTGTAAGTAGTCTCCTTTAGCGTACCACAAAACCGTCTCTAAGGGAATCAGGGGCCTGGCTACGTGCAAATATTTTGCGATATTTTGCCTAATACTGATTTCGTTCTGGTCAGTTTCACCCCAATTCACCTTACTGTCATCAGGTTTATGTTTTATTGCCATGTCTATGACTTGTTTTTGGGATAGAAGTATGAAGAGACCCTTAATAACAGCTTTTTGTTCAGTAGGTTTGTTCAGGTATAGTAAGTAGGCGTGGGTGAAGTGCTGGGCAAGTGAGTGCGGCCAGTAGACGCGCAGCTTGGTGAGCAGACGTCGCAGAGAGACAGCGTTGTTAGTTCGCAACGTGTCTATTTGATTGTCGTGGCGCGTCAACAGCTGCGGCTTGTGCTTCAGCGCGTTCAGGCACGCTTCCTCGCTAAGACACAGTGACAACGACTCCTCAAACATATGCTTCCGCCACGATTTCTTCACGTTGTATAAACTCGACATGTCTGTTTTCCACTTGTTCTCTTGTCTTATCTTTATTAGTTCTGGAATTTTCTGCAGGACGCTTGGATACTTACTGATATCTTTTCCCCAATCCCTCAATAAAGTCAACGCATTCTCTAATTTATCTATAGTCCCACTGAAATCGGACTCATTTGCAATGTTTTTACTTTGAAGCTCTAGCAATACAAAACTTAATAAATAAGTAAACATTTTACTTCTTTGTTCTTGATTTAGTTTTCTTCGAACTTTTACAAAAGTATTAAATTGCAACTTTTGCTCTACAATTTCCGGTACTGGTTCATCATGCAACACTTTATACAAGACTGTAGATTCGAGACACATTTGCACGTCGTTTTCTGATTCGGTGTACACTTCCATACTGTGGAACAACTGATCCAAAACGTTCCAAGTTTCACCGTCGAACTCGTGAGAAGATATTTGTGAAAGCAGATTATCTATGAACTGAATCTTGAATTTGAATGGTTCATTAATGTGTTTCTCGTACACATATTTCAGCAATGTTTTTATATCCTGCGGGTTTCTTCCTGCACAAGAGATCAAAACTGAGAGCATGGCAGATCGTTCAGAAGATGAGGTCTCTCTGCGTACAAGTTTTATTAATTCAGGCAATGCAACGCTAAATGGGGCGAACTCATACCATTGGTAAGATTTTATGTTCGGGTTGAACAACTCGTTTTCGCATTCTGGAGAGAATGCTTTCAGTTCAGTTTTATCGATGAAAGTTTTCTTAACGAATTCAAATCTCTCTTCTTCTGGCATGTTTTTAATGAAATGTCCCAACCCATCACTGTAACAGAAATAATGTGCAAAGTTTTTTTTTCCTTGTTTATACAAAAAAGATTTAATTTCTCTCTTATCTATGTATTTTGCAACAACGGACAGGTCGAGGGCGTAAATGTACTTTTCGAAATTGTCAATAATTGTTTTTGGGCACTTTCTCATAAGTAACTCTGTTTTCTTTTTCCCCAATTCAGGGCAGTAAGAATGGTTATCTTGTTCTAGTATTTTCATTACGTGTGCAGTGTGGGTCTTTAACAAAAATAATATTTGTTGTTTTGCAGCAGTAATGAGGCAGTGAGTGATCCGCTTATAGTATGCCATAAAAATAGCAGATCTTCTACACAAACGTTTAAAAAAAGATCGTGGTATCGTACGTTCGTTTTTTAAAATATTTTCTATGTAAGGAATTGAGCAGTTTTGCAACCATTTATAAGAACTGTCCGATCCTTTCAGGTATTCGTAAAAAGCTTCGACTCGACTTACGTCTTTCAGATTGAGTCTAATCTGAAGTATGAGTTTGTTGAATATTTTGGTGTTCATGCTGGGTAATAGTTGTGTGTATAGGTACTCTGGATTGATGATATTTGCGTACTGCGGCTCGGTGATTAGCCACGTGGACTTTTTGACAGCTGTCGCTGCATACAGCATGTCGTTAGATTTCATTACTTCGATGATATAGCCTACATTTCTGTTTTTACATGCGATTTCTATTTTCAGAAGGTTTGCCATGTCGCTATCATCGCTACTAATGTTATGTAATTCATAGTTATCATTAGCAATCGCATCGTCGACTAGCTTATTGAAGTGGTGGCTTATTGAAGTGGTCGGTGGCGACATTGTGATGACCTGAAGAAGAAAAATGTATAATGTTAGTTACATATATTTTACTTTCTATTCGTTCTATATTTTACACTAACCTACATGCGGTATTCATGAGATGCACCGCAGGACATACAGAGTGTATCAGAAATTTGTGGTCAATGTCTTAATTAAGGGTGTGGAAAGTACTGACTTTCTCCAAGACCTGGTTATCACGAACAATAATCAGTTGTCCCCTCCATTTGGTCGAGTAGGTATTGAAGTTATGACGACACATTTCTGATCCACGCACACAAAATGAAAATATTCACAAGCTAATTACTTACATATCTCGTAAAATTAAGGTAGCTTCGTTTTTTTTTTTTTTTTTTTTTTTTTTAATTTATTTATTAAAACTATAAGCACATAATGCACAAAGGTGGACTTATTGCCTTACGCATTTGCTACCAGTCTACCTTATATTAGGGTGATGCAGAGACAAAACAGTAGATGCAATAGGATAGAAAATTTCCAAAAATAAAATATAATAATAAACACATTATACAATAAGTTAAAAAAAACCCTATCCGATCCGAAAGGGCGTGGACGTATCCCAACCACGTATTCAAATAAAATAAAAGAAATATATTCACAACAATAACAATACGCATTCGGGTGATTTTCAAAATTTCTGTACATTTTGCTGTATGAAAACGTCTACGTAAACGTCTACGTCTACGTCTAGCGTGTATCATGCAAGAAACATGCAATGAAGTGATCAAACTAGTATTATTATCATTGAGCAACAATTTTGCCAGATGGGTTTTAACATTTCAGATTATAATAGTAGGTAATTAAATAAAAAAGATATTTACTTCTTCAGTGTCATAATATTTTCATACAGCAACCTCGTGTCTTTAAGCACAAGTGCGTTACAAAAAATAACATAAAGAAGAAACTACTCACATATTTACATGTTCTAGTTACACTATATCTTTATGACTTTAATTATGATGTGAATTATATGAAATATAAATAAATAACCTAATGCAAAACAATAATAACATTGTTTTATTAAATGTCTTCCATTTCGTTCATCTTTTTTGTAACACCAATATATATAGATGTTTGGGGTTTCTCCATTTAAAACCGTCCAAACAGATGAGAACCCTTACCCTTTGATGATCCTGGTGAAGGACCGTCGCATAGACAGTATTAATAAATGAGTTAAAAAAAATATTCGTTCTTTATTTTAACCAACATCATAATAAGGATCCTCCTGAAATTTTGTCAGGTGCAGAAACGGACATAGAGTCCTTTCATCCTGAAAAAAAGTAGGTACTGTTTCCGATGAAAACAACAATAACGTTATAATGATAATAGATGGCGCCACGTGTCTTTCAAATTTTCAACTTTCACGCGGGCGAAGCCGCTGGCAGAAGCTAGTTTGAAATTGGACCGGTCTTGTTTTTATTATGTATAATTTGAAAAAAAAAACTGACTTGAATTTTTTTATGCTAACTGTACTATCTGTCAACGCAAGTACAAGCCGCCATTTAAGATTCCTTTCTTTAGTGCATCGGCTTATATCTTCTGTGAAATAGCCCTAATATTTCCATTTTGTTATTTTTTTGTGACATTGTTCATTTTCGTAACAGAAAGCATTTTTGTTTCATTTTTGTACCTGTACAAAAATTTTGAAAATCACTCATTCGTTAACATGTTAATGAATTTTAAAATCACGATTTTCGTTCTTAAATTAGGAACATTTCCCCAAAATGTAACAAATTTTTAAAACGTGACAACACCATCGTAGTAGTAGTAGTAAAAGTAGTCGTATTAAAAAGCAATCAAAACTTATTTAATGTTACTCACCCACATAAAGTCGAGTGCAATTAGACAATAAGCTGGAACGAAGTTTATAGTGGTTGGATTTTCATGGGACTTTTTTTATTGAGTTCCTAGAAGAGTGGAGAAGAAAGTTAAAAAAAATTCACCGCCCGCGATTTTTTTTTTAATTTCCTTTTGAATATTATTTTTCGTTTATGAATATCTTCAAATTGAACGAATTCACATTGTGGCGTAATAGTGTGACCTGCGTGCATTCATTAAACGCCAATTTGGTCTGCTTCTTTGTTAATTATTGTCGATTTAATACGCATTTCAAGTATTTTCTGAAAATTTCCTATTTTCTTCAATAATTTCTAAAATATCGACTTTTTAGATTTAGATTTCGTTTGAAATTGATAACTGATGCTTTTTCACAGAAAACGGGACGTAAAAATATTTTAAAAAAAAAACACTTATACGAGTAAAGTGACTAAAAATTAATTCACAATTATCAGGAAACCGTCTATGTAAAAGTAAAAGAAGGCCATTTTTCTCAAAATACTTATACGACGGTCAACGTAGAGCGTTTACGCCGTTCACGCGCTGTTTGGCTGAAAAACTGTACTTTTCAAACCAGTTAACACCATCAACCACTTGGCTTACAAATATGTTTATTACTAATAAATTTAGGAAATTTCGTTATCTAAATAGTTATTAGAAAAAATATTTCGATTAATAGAGTATTTGTGAATTATATCAAGATAACCTAACAGAGGTTTCCTTAATTTCCCTTTTAAGGTCAGTTTCGAAGCTTAAAATATCTGAAACGACTGACAAATCTAATAAACAAAAAATCATAACCAATTGCAAAGATTCTAAGGGAAATAGTTACCAAAAAAGATTTTTATTTTTAGTTATCTAACTAAAAGAAATTAAATACAAACAATGTGAAATTATTAAGAAATTAAAGTCAATTCAATGATTTTTTTAACCGATATATCTTACTTAATTTAACAAAATAATAGCATAATATAATAGACGAACATCTTTTTAAAAACAAACACTTAAAAAATTCAACTAAAACATTGTAATTATTTTTCTATGAATTTTTGAAAACTACTATAAAACTCTGCGCGCGAATCAACACAAATCAGTTCGCCGCGAGGCTTTCCAGAGTGAGGACACGTCGCTCGGCGCTCTGACTGACCTGTGTTGAACTTTACCGTGCGTGCAAGGATAGCGGACGTTTATAGTGCGATCGACAACTTTTAATACTTTGGTAAGTAAAATATTTTATTAGTATTTATGATTATTGATAATATTTTGAGTGACAACAAATTATGTTTCAGACGTAATGGGAAATAAAACCAAGTTATTTATAGGGAAAAAACGAAAACGAAATTTAGACATTTTGGAAAAGACAAGAGCTAAAAGGTTGGTATATGTATTTTATTCTAGTTTCAACCCACGGCTTCGCTAACGTAAAACACACACTTTTGCATACTAATACACTATAATAAATGAAATATTTGTGAGATAAACGTACCATATGAATTTAATATCAAGTTTGTTATTTAACCTCCGACGAAAAAAGAGGGGTGTTATAAGTATGACCGCTGTGTGTCTGTGTGTGTCTGTCTGTGGCACCGTAGCTCTGAAATGAGTGAACCGATATGGATGCGGAAAGCTAGTTTCTTGGCAATGGTTCTTAAACATGTTTTTATCAAAATCGGTGTAGCCATTTACTAGATATGGGAGATGAAAGTAGGTATGAAAAATGTAATATTTTCAAATATACCCAAGTGGGGTATCAAATGAAAGCACATGATGTGTATATTATAATAAGACATATTTTATCAAAATCGATGCAGCCATTTTAGACATGGTGGTGAAAGTGGTGATGAATATACGTATATTTTCGAATATGCCCAAGTAGGGTTCCAAATGAAAGGGGTATGATGTGTATATTAAAAGCGCCGGGGGTTTTTTAATTTTTTAATTTAATTCAAATTTCTATAAATATCCTAACCGTATTTTGCTTACATTAATTTCTTTTATTTCATTACTACATAATACGTACGCTTGCTTCCAAATAACAAGGTTTGTGTGCTTACTGGGTTATGCTTTAACTTCAGGCAATGTAAAAAAAACTCAAATGATGCAGGAAGAACAGAAAGAGTTGAGTGTGAAAATCAAAATGAAGAAAAGGTACTTTGAACGTTATTTTAAAATGAGTTTTTTTTCCTTTCACGTCTTTATATGCCATCACAAACTATTTCAAATGGACTGTTTTTTTTTAGAATACTATATTGGTCTCATCATCTGAAACCGAGGAAACATCGAGTTTGGTAATTTATCTAGCTAGTTAATAAAGTCAGACCACTAGATACTATACTAATTTCTATCGTGCCTTTGTCATTATTTTTTGCATATACCTAATGATCGCATAAACCTAGAAAACAATAATTATGTTATTTACATTCTTATTTTTTAATTTTCAGGTTATCGAGGCCGAAATTCCACTCAAAACAAATAAGGTTGTTGAAGGCCGGAGAATAATTGATTTTAACTACTTTTTGGACCAAATTAAAATAATCAATAACCATAACAGAGCGATGGGGTGTACTATTGATAATTTACAACTGTTGACGGAGCGCAAGGTGGGCTTGCAATCAACATTTACCATGAAATGCAATATGTGTAATATAAAGCTTCAACTGTTCAGCTCTAATAGTTCAAATTTTAGTATGGACGTAAATCGTGGCGCTGTGACTGGAGCTATGATGACGGGTATTGGAAGATCAAATTTAAACGAATTGTTAGCTTCCATAGACTTACCAATTTTGACACAAAATACATATGCGAAATGTCACGATGAAGTAGCAAAATGGTGGAAAGCAGCTGCTGAAGACAGTATGCTAGAGGCTGCCAAGGAAGAAGCTGCTGAAGCTATTGCGTGTGGTGAAGTAAAAGATAATGTTCCCATTCTCACTGTCATAGCTGACTGCTGTTGGTCTAAAAGATCCTATAAAACCAACTATTCTGCTTTGTCGGGTGTCGCAGCTATTATCGGTTCCAAAACGGGTAAAGTACTCTATATGGATGTGAAAAATAAATATTGTATAGTTTGCGCCCGAGCAGCAGTCAAAGGTGAGCCTCCTGTAAACCATAACTGTCATAAAAATCATAATGGACCTTCGAGCAGTATGGAACAAAGTGTCATAGTCGAAGGTTTTAAGACTTCTGTTGCGAGGCAAAATGTAATATATGGCACATTGATCGCAGACGGTGACGCAAGCACGTTTAAAAAAATACTTGAAAGCAGACCATATCCGAATTATCAAGTTAGTAAGATCGAATGTACCAATCATCTACTCCGGAATTACTGTGGAAAGATCCTCAATGTGAGCAAAGATACATCCATTCCTCTAAATGAAAGAAGGTTACTTACCGCTGATAGGCAAAAAAGGCTTCGCACAGCTGTCAAATGTGCAATTCGATTTCGAAAAGCGCAGAATTTGACTCTTGCTGAGCAGATAATAAATTTGAAAAAAGATATTTTAAACAGTCCGATGCATATCTTTGGCCACCACAACGCCTGTGAGAGCTACTACTGTACAGAGAACCGGAAAAATGAAGAGAGTTTAGTTCCCAAAGTACGGGTCTTGTTAAATAAAATAATGGGTCATACGGCACAGATCGCATTTCACTCTAAAAGTTTACTTCATAATGTAACTAACAACCGTGCTGAGCAATTTAATAGCGTTGTGGCAAAGTTAGTTGGTGGCAAGCGCGTAAATTTTTCACTGAAAAACTCATATACAGCACGATGTCATGCCGCAGTTGTTTCTTTTAATTCCGCAAGACCTCAGTACGCTATTTACAAATCCAAATTTCATAAGAGTCCAGGTACACTTTTGATTACTTTAATTTAATTTTTATATATTTATTAAAATGGACTGTTATGTGATTATTTTTTTCCTAGGGATGTCACTGAAACGCATTGAAACGGCTCGGCTCAAAAGAATACAAAAAGGAAAATCATGTCGCCGTCCTAGGAGAAGGCTAAATTTTGATGAAAAAACACATTACGGCGAAGACTGTCAAAGACCGGACATGTCTGCGGATGATTATGACGTTGCCAAAAATATTTTTCTTGAAAATCTTCAGGATCAGGTGAATGCTTGAATTTTGCTAAATACACATCTATCTGTAAAACTCTCAATAGACTAGAGTGATCAGACTATATTTTTTTTGCATTTTAGGTCAACAATAGAGAAGAGGTGGAGCGAGACACTGTACTTCAGGCAGAGAGCGCACTTTGGCTTGAATTGCGTAGATGTCTTGTTACAGCATCGTCGTTTGGTAAAGTGTGTAAAAGAAGGCAAAACATAAGTTCCGCCCCATTAGTAAAATGTCATTTATACTCATATTCATTGGATAATATTGCAAGTATAAAACACGGAAAAGACAATGAGGCAATTGCAATCCGGCAACTTGAGGAACAAGAACATATAAGCATACATAAATGTGGTTTGTTCATTGATGAAGATTTCTTTTTTCTGGGAGCTTCACCAGATGGCATTTTTGACCATGGTATTATTGAAATAAAATGCCCAATATCAGCCTTCGGAATGAATGCTGAAGATGCTTTAAAACAAAATAAAATAAAATTTTGGAATTCTAACGGGACTGTAAACCGTCGTCACGAGTGGTTTTATCAGGTTCAAGGACAGTTACATATAACGAAAAAGAATTTATGTTTGTTAGCAGTCTGGACGGGTAAAGAATTTCCCTTGAAAATTGAGAAAATTACTCGAGACGATACGTTCTGGCAAAACCAAATGCAAACCAGATTAGTTAATTATTATAATGAGTGTTTGCTACCTGAAATTGTAGACCCAAGAAAGTCCAGGTCGATGCCACTGAGAAGCACGATCTACTAATTCTAATACGGAACATATTGACTGCAACAGTCGGGACCCATTAAATAATCTAGACTAAAATCGTTTTATCCGATACGGGTTCCCACTATTGCAGTCAATACGTTCCGTATTAGAATTGAACTGAACTTGTTTTTATTATTTTCAGTTTTTATTTAAAGTTATTAGTTATTTTTTACGCAGTCGGGTTTTTTTTTTATTTTTTCAATTTATTTTTTTTGACGTGCAGGGTGCAGGTGTGTTTTTATTTTCTTTGGTTATTTTAATCAATTTTTTATTTAAGTGATGTAAAATAAACGTGACCAAATTCGTATAAATTGTTTTCTTTGAATATAATAATAAATCTTTATTTATTATAAACCCATAAATCGTTAATTAAGTAAGTTGGTCTACTTTCTACATTTTAGATCAACCAATTCATGTTTGAATAAATAAAAATAACGACTTTAATATTAATCATAATTATACCTATACTTGCAATATATTACAATATTGTAAAAGCTGTGTTTTAATTTTGGTGTGCAATAAAGTGTATTCTATTACATTCTATTCTATAACACTCGAACGGATCAAAATGGGTTAGTTCTACTATAGCGCGAGAGAACGCGCCAGCGCTACGCACACAGTAACGCTTGCGTCTGTGTGAGTAATACTTGCATTGAATTACCTAAACTTGATGTCGCGCGCTAGACGTACACGCTCTTAAAGGTACCAAAAAATATTGTAATTCTAACGTAACCATTTCTCACGATTTTTATCTAAGATTAGTTGCAATAAGCTTGTGTTTCTGCGCGCAATTTAATATCAATACCGATACCGCTCCCAATTCTTAGCGATAGAGGCCTTTTGTCATGTTTTACTTTTTCAGCAGTAACTAATGTTTAACAAGTATCCTTAAATATTTTTCTAGTTATTATAGCTAATAAAATGAGGATTTGGACAATAATTTGCACATTGAGTAAAATGTGCAAATGGTCCTAAAAAAATGCATTCATTAACATAGACGATTTCCTGCTATTTGCAAATGAAATATTAGTCACTACACTCATATTCATGAGTGTAGTGTAGTTTTTTTTTTTTAATTATTTCCATTTATCCGTGAACAAGTATCAGTTACCCATTGCAAAAGAAGTCTTAGACTTAAAATCAGCATACTAAAAATAATTAAAGAAGATAGGAAATTTTCCAAAAAATTATTGAAATATGCATTACATGGCTAATGAAAAAGAAACAGAACCAATTGGCGTTTGGCCTATGGATGCACGCAGGTGTTGCGTGGTGCTATTACGCCACAATGTGAATCCGTCGAATTTGAAGTTATTCATAAACGAAAAAAAAAAACCAAAGGAAATCCAAAAAAAAAAAAAAAGTCACGAGCGGCGAACTTTTTTTTAACTTTCTTCTCCTCTCTTCTAGGAACTCAATAAAAAAAGTCCCATGAAAATCCGACCACTATAAACTTCGTTCCACCGTAATGTCATAATCCACTCGACTATCAT
This sequence comes from Eugnorisma glareosa, assembly GCA_947578425.1. Taxonomy (NCBI): domain Eukaryota; kingdom Metazoa; phylum Arthropoda; class Insecta; order Lepidoptera; family Noctuidae; genus Eugnorisma; species Eugnorisma glareosa. The sequence goes on from OX387959.1 coordinate 19,965,049, forward strand.
TAATACGTATTATTAAAGAACTGTCCTATTGCTATTATAACCTCCTTGCAGTGACCTTGACAGATTATGACATGTATTTTGATTATATTTTAGTACATAATTGTTTCACTTACCTGCACTTTTACTGTAAGATCCAAATCAAATGCTGCATTGAACTATTTCTTAAAACACACTATAAAACTCACTTCCACAGTACCTATTCAGCGTACTATCAATTTTAATCATTCAATAATTACACAAACCGGTGTAATATCTACTCAATACAAAATAACATGACTCAAAAGTCGATGTTTCCAAAATACGTCGCGGTTCACCCTTCAGCAATTTTGTTATTTGTTGCCTTGAATTGGAATGGATTGAAATGGTTCATATCGAAAACAACAACTTTATTGAATCTCTTTCTGTCTGACAACCACAGATTTAAAATATTTTGCAGTAGTGAACAGATAAGATAAATAACGATATCAGTGTAACGTTATTTCGTAAAAGTTATATCCGTTTATATATTTTTTTTAATGCTATGGAATAGAAAAATGAAGTAAAGTATCGTTGTATCTATGACCGTTCTACTCGGGTAGGCTTTAGAGCCGGAAGAGTTTCCTATGCTGTAGCACGGCCAACTATACAGGACCAGCCGTAGAAATCACATGTTTCTATGACATACCTGTTTCCTCACGACGTTTATCTTCACCGTTTTTGGAGCAGTGGTAATGAAATACTCTTTTACATTGTTGTGATTTACTATTAATATTTATACTAGCGTTTACCTTGGCCAAAGGCTAAGCGTTGCTATACAACGTGGCAACGCCGCCAGTCTCTTGGGGACTGTTCAATGTTACCTTTGGACATTGACTCAGCACTCGGCCTGGCTGACGCGCGGCCCAGTTAAAAGAATGATTTGGTTGCATCTTACACGCATAGGACACATAGAATTTGTATAATAGTGTGTGTTAAGAAAAAGTAGTATATAAGCAGAACATTATATAAATAAATTAGATTTGAATTTTATATACTTCTCTCATTACCCCTCTCTGTGGCCAAGACACCTTTAGCCATCTTCGGATCAGTCCCGTGAGTCTGCGGGATTGGCAGTGAGTTTACCCTTCCTGGACCTGGTATTCCTGTCTACTTTCCGTCTGTAACCTTAGGTCGCACGGTGCAGACATCCTGAACTTATTTATATATTTATTTATCACATACTAGGTTAGGGCTGTAGGGCTCATAGGGCTTAGGGTCGTAGGGACTGTTAGGCTTGTAGGTCTTTGTAGGTTCCCTTAGCTTACCATATAGTTTCATGTACCGTCGCACCCTTGACAATATTGCGGCCTTACGTGACGTTTTTTAAGGGTGGATGTACAGGGACATTCCAGTTGACAGAGTTGAGGAGGATTTTTTTTAGTTTATTGTTAAGTTAATTAGGTACTTTAGGTTTACTTTAATTTATTAATATATATATGTCGGATCCGGTCGTTAGTATGGATATTAAATGGATCGCAAGCGTGCCACTGGTATCATCACGCGATCTACTTACCAGTCTACCCACACCACAGCGTGCTTCTACAGAGCCGTGATGTTTACAGCTCGAGGCGAGGACAACATTCAGTGTCTGAATGCAGCGGAGTTGAGACGTCCCGGAACTGTACCCGATTTATTGTGCCATGTATAATTTAATAGAAACAGTGTATCGCACCCACTGTATTTTCATTTCACGAAACCCATCTTCTGCCCTGCTTATCTGAATAAATGCTGACAACCTGCTGGTTGTGTCGGGTCGGTCGGGTGCGTTGTTCGTTTTATGATACTGAATTTTTTTATCTCTAAAAAAATTCAGTATCATAAAACGAACATCGTTTATACCCTTAAAATATGCATGTAGCGCTGTTGCCTTTTACTAGTAACTAACGTTCATATTTTCCAAGGTTGAAGCTTTTCCAACGATATATTATGTACTGGAACATTTCCTTGAATTTGCTGTAATGAAGCCTTTAGCAAGAAAAGTAGAGTAATAAGTTTTCTACAAAAAGCACTTTTAAGGTAAATTTTATTTGATATTGGAGCAGCAATGTCTATAGCAACAAGAATCTATTGGCGGTTGAATGAAGTAGAAAATGGGGCTCTATTGGTAATCAAAAAGTTGTTTTATGAAAAATGATACCGTCTTGTTGATTAAGCGTAGAGATCAATGCTTGTGCCTTGATTTTATATTAAGAGGCCTTTGCCATACAGCGAGACGGTAAGAGACAGGTATTTTTTTTAAAGCGTGATATCATAATACAAAAAAAATTTGAAATGCAAATGCAAAAAAAATACAAAATGCAAATGGTATGCAATGTTGTTGTTTTTGTGTTAATGTTGTGTTCGTAATGTTACGTTGTTGTTGTTTGTGTTGTGTATGTTATGTTGTTGTAATATCTCGTTCATTCATTTATGAAAAGTGTAAAAAAGCAAAAGGACGTTGTTAGATCCGATTTTGACCATTTTTATTTTCATTCCATTCTTATTTTGATTTTGACATTCTTGTTCATTGTTGTACCTGAACCACCTGTATTTCTATGAAAATATAGGTTGTTTTGAACGTATAACTAAACTTGCAAAGTGGGGGCAGCTTGTAGATTTATTAGTCAATCAAAAGACCACTAAACTCAAAGGCTCATCATCATCATTCTCTTTACCTTATCCCAATTCATTTGTGGTCGTCGCAGCATGTCTTCTTCGGCGGGCCTGTGGACGCTGAGCTATGGGCTAGCTCGCCGTCCGTCCGTCTTATGACGACTGGCCGTGTCGACGGCGCGTTCGTGTTCCACGCGCGCCTCAAAGAGAGTCAGCAAACAGGAAGGGGTCCGTAAGGACCGACGCCTGCCAGGGTTGCGGGACTGTTCGAAAGAGATACCGCGGCCCTGGAACACAAAGGGCAAAGGAAGGAACATGGATGGGTTTTAGTCAGTAAAAGTCTGACAATCCCTCCTGCTCAGCCCAGAGCGGGAGGGGTTATTTGATGATTTCCCATCGGTAAAAAAAAAAAAAACCATGTCTTCTTCTTCCATACTTCTCTATTACTCATCATCTCATCAGACACCTCCTTTCTAACCATAATATATCACCCTTCACTCAGTCCATCCATCGTTTCTTTGGTCTTCCACTACTCTTATACCTATCCACAGCTTAAATAAAAGGATACTCGTATTAATCGATTAACGGGAGCAGCTGTGGCCCAGTGGTGGCGCCGACTTACGAACAGTAAGTCGTGGGTTCGAACTCAGGCAGGCGCATTAGTTTGTGTAAATTATTTTATCTCCACTGCTCTCAAAACGGTGAAGGAAAACATAGGAAACCGGCATGCCCTAGAACTAAAAAAATATTATGCTTACGTAATCGATTAGCATCACAGATATCAATAGCCAAATATTAGCGTAAGTACAAACTACCTAAAGGTCTACTTACCCCGGGTTATAACTTATTAAGTTCCATGAGATGTGGGTGTAACACCGCTTAATCCCGCAAAGTCGTAAATTCGAATTGGCTCAAAATAACTTGGATGCGGTTTGAACTAATTTGAAACCCTCGACCGAATTATCTTGTTCATAGAAATAGCTTCCTTGCTTTAATAGTTTTACGAAGAAATTTGCATTACACACTTTATAATGCCCTTCATGCTCTGCCTTGCCTTTTTCCAACTGTTCTTTCCAACGGTTGTCACTTTCGGGCCACTGACTAACTGTAACGACTGTCAAAGATCTACAAATGGCAGCCGGGACCTAGGGCTTAGCGTGCTTTCCGAGGCACGGAGGAAACTCGGTATGTAAACTTGTAATACCCTTCATTTTGAAAGTTATGCTCCAGCCAGAAAAGGGTATAGGAGAACCTTTAAGGAAACCGTATCTTTTAACACATTCGAGTCCACCCACGTTTCATAAACCACATGTGCCATCCCTACCAACATATTTCAAGCTTACTAGTGGACTCTCCAGGTCCTCCAGACATCGCAAGTGCGACTTGAGTGAACCCACCTGGTAGGTTTCCGGCACCGAAGGTGTTAAAACCAAAAATACAAAGGCATGGGATATCGAGCAATGCACACTGGGCCCACGTGGTGGATAACGGCCCACTCCTTTCACAGAGAGGAGGCCTGTGTGCCAGCGGTGAGAACGCTTATAGGCTGATTATAAATTGCGTTTAAGATTTCCAGCCCTTATCCCAATTTATTTGGGATCAGCGCAGCATGTCTTCTGGATTAGAAATATCCTTTAAAAACATTTTGTAATAGTGTATTTCGCAATTAGGGTGCAGGTTTCTTTTTTTAGCAAGTTTTAATTTGTCATCGTTTGTAAGTAAATAATCTATTTATTTTGTAACTAGCGACCCGCCTCGGCTGCGCCCGGGTGCAATGTTGTACATATAAATCTTCCTCTTGAACCACTCTATCTATTAAAAAAAACCGCATCAAAATCCGTTGCGTAGTTTTAAAGATCTAAGCATACATAGGGACAGACAGCGGGAAGTGACTTTGTTTTATATATTGTACTATGTAGTGATGGTATGGACTTAACTGCTACTGGAAAGATACTTACGAAGAAGACCGAGGATCGACTTTTCGGTGTTCTGACTCTCAGGAAATACCTTAGTATTTTTACTCAACTACACTCTTAATTTGGATTTACCCTAAAAATGTATTAAAAATGAACCATTACACAGTTTCATATGTTTATTGAATCAACATTTAAACAGAAAAACAAGTCCTATAAAAGAACGGTTCGATTTCCAGTATAGTCACAGGGTACTCCACCTCAGGGAAATAAATGGGATACTTCAGACCATCACAGCCGCACTTGGACATACATTGGCATACTGGCGATGGTGTGTCGCAAACATTGCAGATGTTGGCCGGATCTCTAAAGCACTTGCAGGGGACGCCGCAGTTGCAGGGGCTGGCCATGTTGGCGCAAGAGTTGCCGCAAGAGTTGGTGCAAGGCGTGGTTGGCAGCATGAAAGGGTCGCGGAAACAGCAATAGGCTGTTGCATTCTGAAAAAAAAAAATGAAGTTGTCCTTACAAAAATACTACGATTTCTGTACAATCTTACGTATAATTTGATACTATAAAATGTGTTAGTTCCTAATGTCGCGATAGATGGCGTTCATCGATTTAAATTCAAGCTATCGTTTGGTTACCACGCGAAGTACGTGAAACGTGGTTTAGTAAAATATATTGTCTTCCTCCTCCGGGTAACCGGGGGTCTCACCTGGCGGGGACAGACCGCCGAGGTGCCTTGAAGAAAACAGCGCTATGAGACAGCGCTGTGGCGCGCCTACTGAAAACTTCACCGCAACCACTCACCCAGGCGTGCGTTGTCTCACGCACGCCAACAGGCCTAGCCTTTTCAAAGGCAACCAAACGACGGGTCCGTTTTAACGGGCCAGGGGGCAGAGCCCCGTGACCGCCTGCCGCGAGTTACGATATATTGTCTTCGTCTTTGTTCAAGTAAACATTGGCTTTATATTTATCCAATTACCTTTAGATCAGGTAGAAGGCGCCTCTTCGCAAAACTAGCAGAATTTTAATAGAACGGAAACAGTGCACTCGACCAATTGCACTCTGCACCCCCAAGCAGAAGGTGCAGTTCTACCTTACCACTGTACCTATTCGGCGCAGGCGCTAGCATGTAGCTACCCGAAACTGTCAAATTTTCCCAATCAATCAACCTTGAACCTATTGTTCTAGCAATAAAGTTGAAAACTATTTAAGAAATTTGACAGATTGTAGTAGCTTGATGTTCTGTGGTCTGTACATGTAAATAAGGCATTTTTTTTTTTTTCTTTACCGGTGGGATGTCATCAAATAACCCCTCCCGCTCTGGGCTGAGCAGGAGGGAGTGTCAGACTTTTACTGACTAAAACCCATCCATGTTACTTCCTTTGCCCTTTGTGTTCCAGGGCCGCGGTATCTATTTCGAACAGTCCCGCAACCCTGGCAGGCGTCGGTCCTTACGGACCCCTTCCTGTTTGCTGACTCTCTTTGAGGCGCGCGTGGAACACGAACGCGTCGTCGACACGGCCTGTCGTCATAAGACGGACGGACGGCGAGGTAGCCCATAGCTCACCGTCCACAGGCCCGCATGTAAATAAGGCTTAAGATTGCACCAACGAAAATGAACATAACAACAACGCATACTACAAATAAAATAGTAGTTTAGTTAAAAAATGCTGTTTCAAAAACCAAATTAAACCTTACCTGGCACAAATAGAGAGCAAAAACAAAAATCACTAAAGTCCTCATGTTTATTTATTTATTTTAACTTTGCTCACACAAACCAACAATTAGAATAGTTCCCACGATGTGTTCTATATAAACTGTAAATAATTCACATGCATTGATTTATATAAGTAAAGCGATGTCAGGTGCGTCTCTAGTACGTGGGTTCCACACCTTTTTATTTTTCGAATCTTTTACTTTGTACTGGTATAATTTTAATCTTCTGAGCTCCTTACATTTTTGTAATCTGAAAAAGAAAGTGATGCTGTCTTGATAATTGAAATTAAAAAAAAACCCTGGTATTTTACAAGCCAAAAGTATAAAATTGAATATCTATTTATTTTCAAACCCGCAGCTGAACAGATGAATGATAACGTCTATTATCATGACACCCCTTCGTCTTGATGGACAGAAGTGTCGAGACAGATGGAGGTGGGGCTCAAAGGATATTACCCGCGTTAACTCCTTTGACCTACTGTGTCCAGACGAACACCTCACACTGATTCATTCACACTTCATGAAGATGAATTAACGGTAATGCGAGTATCTCATTTGTTTTATTGCAACAAACCTAACCTAACCTAGCCGATCTCCGAACCATTTGGAGGGAACGCTACAGTTACAGCAGGTGGCCCAGTGTTAACACCTACGACTTTAGAGAAGCAGGTCGTGAGTTCAAATGTCGAATCCTCATGAAATCAAAATCTTGAAATTCGGAGACATGTGACACCTATTAATCCGCACTGAGCCCACGTTTTGAATTACAGCCCTGAGATCTCATAGATAGAGGGCCAGGTGACCCAGCAGTGATTATGCTTGGCTAACCCAATTTAAAACCTGTGCTAGGATACTTCTTACACAGGGACACAAAGCACTTTGAACTAATAAGTGTAACTTACCTAAACAAACACAAGCAAAATCGCTGAATACGGGTTTTTAAAATTCACGACGGAACTCTAAAAACTATCAATATTTCAAAAGAAAGTTGCGTAAATACAATTACTGGGTACCGTCAGTTGGTCTAGCGATACCGCTGTTTAGTAAAAAGTCACGTTTATTCACTGGTTTCCACTTTTGTTTCTAAATGACACGTTTTGCTATTTGATAACAGTTTCTTCATACGACATTGACCTTTGTAAATTCACATACCTCCAAAGGACCTTTTTGATTTTCACTCAAGATTTACGACTAAGACTTTTTTGAGATAAACGCTTTAAGCAGCCGGACAAGCGCGAAGGATACCGTACGATTACCTAAAAATAAAACACGTTGGTTGTATGTCTTTAAATATTTATTTTATTCTGTTTTTAGTATTTGTTGTTATAGCGGCAACAGAAATACATCATCTGTGAAAATTTCAACTGTGTAGCTATCATGGTTCATGAGATACAGCCTGGTGACAGACAGCCAGACAGACGGCAGAGGAGTCTTTATAATAGGGTCCCGTATTTACCCCATGGGTCTACGTTAGGCATTTTTGCTTTGCCCATACTGTCCCACTGTTGGGCAAAGACCCAGAAATTTCCAAATCAGTCTTTCTCCTCCCTTCTCGGCTTAATCCATAATGATTGAATCCAAATCGTGACGTTACTTTCTAGATCTTCTACGATCCACCACCCCGTATTATTATGTGAAATTTGCACGCCAAAATTAATGGCCGATTAAGAGATCTATATACTTATGTTTAAGAAGCTTCTGCACCTTATTTACGCAAATAAACGATTTTAATTTTCGGGAATTATTTTTAAAGAAACTTTTCCAAACTCACACTACACCAAAAACTCATCTTGTACAAAAGCTGAAATGATGAAACACACTTGCAACTCGCTCTTAATCAGACTCAGAAAATATATAGCGTTACTCACAGCACAGAGAGCTATAAAACATAGCGGTGACATGTCATTACCTTGGAAATGTACGGGATTTTATTTTCTTTAAGGTGGAAGCGCAAGGGTAGCCCGCAAAAGAATGATGGGCATTTTTGTATGGACATTGGCCGGCTAGCCAATAAAGTCTATTATTAAAGTCTAATATGTCTGTTAGCTTATTGCTTATAACCTACAGTTACTGAAATGAAACAGTTTATGTTATGAATGGACCGGAAATGTACAGCCGGGGACATAAAAAGTTATATTTTCTGCGCCTACTTTTTTTTTGTAAAAACCAAATCTACGAGTACAATGAGAAAGTTCATTCCTTGCTATATTTTAGTCAGCTTATGACTTGTGTAATTAATCTTAGACTGATACTAACAAAATAAAACACATTTTTTTTTAAATAAACTTTAGTATGGTTACGAAAAGGGCATTTTATTCATCGATAACAGTGGTTAAAACTCTCTTTTACTCACAGAGTGAATAAAAACATTTTGAATTTGGAACAAGCACGAATTATGAACAAAAAATAAATAGAACGTGCCGACAAGAACACTGGCACTGAATTTCGAAAATTGTTCTAATTTCACTATAAATGTTTAATGTTATGTAATGTTTTGTTCTCTTATATTACAGATTATAAAATGTGATAAATACTCATCTGCCTAGACTTATCCCAACTTTATTGGGTTCGGCTCCCAGTCTAAATCAATCGGATGCAGCTGAATATCAGTATTTTACATGGAGCAACTGCCTATCTGACCCAGAATAGCACCCAGTTGGGTAGGTGGTACGGTACCCCTTAGTAAGACTGGTTGTCAGACTTTCGGGCCACTGACTTTCTGTAACACCTGTCAAAGAACTACAAATGACAGCCGGCCCAACGGCTTAACGTACTTTCCGAGGCACGGAGGAAACTCTACATGTAATGAATTAGTGGTCACCAATCCACAGACCGCCCTTGGTAAGCCCGGCTTAACCTTGAAGATCAAACAGAGGGGCTGTTATTATTAACCCACGAGAAACATAAATACTATACTTCTATTTATTTTCTCGCAGTCAATGGTAAATAATAGATTACACACCTCCTTAAAAAAAATCTTACTATTCTACTCTAGAATCCCTTGCTAAGCTCGGGATTCTACTCTAGAATCCTTCGCTGCTCTCGGGAACCAACTTGGTCTCTAGAATTAAATTCCCTTTTTTCACTTGGTATATAATCTACCATTTTGAGAATAGAATACGTACCGAAATGGTTTAAGTCCATAGGCAGTCCTATGATGTCAGGTATGATATCTTTTTACTCCGGTAGTTTACCGTGTTCTGCCCATAATAAAAATTGAAGCTTATGATATAAGGTTTCATTCCATGGGCAAGTCGTTTTTATTTGATATGGCCGGCCAACTTGATGCATCATTCTTTAAATTCTCTTACGTTTATTGCAATTTGCAGGTCAGTGTCAGGTTGTATGTTGATAAAAATATGAAGTTACAGAATCATAATCTTTCAAATCATCAATACAGCCCACCAAGTTCATATCACCCCATTCAATAACTATTTCGTTAAAAAGACTCAATGGGGTTACATGAACTTGGCGGGTTGTATTGATGATTAGAATTATTATAATTCCGTAAGTCCATACGTGTTACTGGCGCGATTCATATTTTCATCAACATACAACTTGACACTGACCTGCAAATTGCAATAAACGTAAGAAAATTTAAAATTCGCGGGCTACCCTTGCGCTTCCACCTTAAAGGCATCTCCTTTATTTTAGACGTCCAGTCCTGAAAAATGGCAAGGTTTTCCGTCCATGTCTTTTACTCTCATTAGTGGCAGCGGTAAATGAGCCCGGCTTTCAACATTGAACAAAAAAAATGCTGTATCATACAATTGGGTCGAGAGGTATTGCAGTTTTGTACTGGACATATGAGTTTTTTTTCAAGATTTCGATGTTGGTCCCATGAAGAAATTTGTTCAGTTTGAAGGTCTGAATCACACTCTGAAATATGACCACGCCTTTCTAGCACACGCTGTATACCGTCACTTGCTTATTTGGTTTGGTTTAAAGACTAAATGAATGCTGAATTCTATCTAGGTTCCATGTATTCAGCAAATCTCATGAGTTCTCGTCTCAGTAACGTAGTAACCTTACACCATGCCATTTAAAATGGAAAATTTCACAAAGAATGGATGTCATTATCCTTTCAAATGATAAAAGCGGTAATGGGGTCTTACATGACCTCAAATGCGAGGATTTTAGGCGAATGAATAGCTTTATTCACCAACGGCTGACCCAAAATTCTTTTCAGAGCAAGCTTAAATTGACGAGGGATGATATTTAGAAAAAGAAGGTTTTGTATAACTGTCTCGCTGACACTAATCTCGGGAACCGCCGAAACAGTTTTCATGGTATTAAGAGCATTCAGAAAGTTTCCGTTAAAATGTCATTCAATAGTTATATTTATTTTTCCAAAAGGCGTTCATTGAATGAAAAGGCTACACTCAAGTTTAGCCGGTTTCACACCTATATTTTACCGTAACATACATACACATTTCTACTGAATAGCCTCTTACTAAGATTATTGGTCCAGTCAACAGTACGCCAGTCGCTTTGATATGGCCCAACGTAGTACGGAGTTTGAATAGAATAAGAGGCCAGTTTATAATGATTTGGTTACCACTGACGTGCGGCCAAATTTGCCTCTGGGCATGGTCAATCATTTTTAGCAATGGATCATATTTTATTCTATAACATATTTACCTACAGTTAAGGTAGCAACAAAGGCCCACCTGAAATCAAACTTACTGAATTAATTCCCTTTCCGTTCCTCAAACAAATAACAAAATAATTACATTTTCTGCCAGTCCCTCGAGAGAAACTACAAAGTTGAAGGATACTTTTGCAAAACCTTTGAAACCGATATATTATTGATTTATCGGTGTTATAAAGTAGTTCCATAAAGTTACAGTTCTATAAAATCAGACGTTTGCAAACAGTCGTAAGTTTTCAAGTATCAAATTAATGGTAGGATAGAAATGGGTCAGGATTAAAATGACCATCCATCTGGGTTTGTCCGGACATGTCCAGCTTTTAGACATTCGTCCAGCCCTGTAATTTAACCGAACTTTTCGGTATATCTTTTTTTTTTTTTTTACCGATGGGAAATCATCAAATAACCCCTCCCGCTCTGGACTGGGCAGGAGGGAGTGTCGACTTTTACTGACTAAAACCCATCCATGTTCCTTCCTTTGCCCTTTGTGTTCCAGGGCCGCGGTATCTCTTTCGAACAGTCCCGCAACCACTGCCTATAACCCTAAGGGAAATGTAGGAGTGATGTTACATATGTGTTGTTTGAAACAAAAAGAGGTAAACGAGGTTTGAAAAAGACCGATCATTAAGTAACATGTCCGGACTTTTTTGTAAGTGAGTGTTTGTCAGGACTACTCAGGACTTTTAAATTCCGACATGGTAACCCTGGTTAGGATGAGAACATACATACAGCTTCAAACGTTCTTGTGGCATTCAAAACTTGTGTGGCATAGTTACGAGACCAAGTGCGAATGTAGACCAAAGTTACTTGATTTTGTATGTGAAAATGTTGAAACTATGAAGGTCGGAAACCAACTACAATACTTGAAACTGTTCATTGTAGCTATAGGAGTGTTAAACTAGGGTGCTTATCTGGTAACTTTGTTGGAAATAAGTTGAATCTCGGAGTGCCTAATCCTATGGCCTAAACAAATCAAAGCCAACGTCATCTATTATTTAATTGAAGCTAAGAATTTTTGGACCGTCAAAATTATACAGTCTCTCAAACATCACAATCGGCGTAGCATATTATGTTCTTCTTTCATGCTCGTCATCTCAGCAGCCACCTCCTTTCTAAGCATATCATCACCCTTCTTATTCTTATTCTTTATTGCACACAAAATATAAAACAAAAACACACAAAATTACAATATATAACTTATGTACAACGGCGAGCTTTAACCCAGAATTGGGTTTTCTTACAGCAAACCTTACGTTTGATTGTGAGATTTGCGAATGAGGATAAACCTATGAGCACAAACGAACATTTTAAAACTTAAATTTACTTATTTTTACTAAACTAACACATAAAAAATAATAAACGTAATACATATATATAGATACACAAAATACTATACATATATATATACTATTATCCTGTTGATAGGAAATGTTCCCCACACCACACCACCCTTCACACAGTCCATCCGTCGTCTCTTTGGTCTTCCTCTACTCTTATCCACTTTCATATTCAGAAATTTCCTCACGACGTTGAGCATACCATGCCTATTATTGCCAATGCCTAAGGTGTCTGCTATTATTCCTCCACGCCATTTCCCAGTACCACACACATATATCTTGCTGTGTCCGTAATAAGGAAGATCCTAGCTGAATATTTAACCGAGGCTCGGTATATGGGCCGTACAACTCAGCCAGCTACATCTAATATACAAGATGTGGCAAGCAAGGCCACACTTAAGGCTGTGAGGTTTTAACTTACCCTGCTAATATTATTTTTCAGAGATAATTTTAAATAAACTGTTACTTACGGGATATCTTCCGTGATTATCTGTAATTTTGAACTCCCGATACAAAAAAAATATATATATATATCTCTAATCAATTTTCATATTGATGTTATTTTTACACAAATCAAGTTTATCATAGCCTTATCAAATGGGAGTCGTCTAATGCTAGACATAAGTCTTCTCCCTGGCTGGGGGGAGTTATCAATGTTATGCTAATGTAAATTTAGTTGATTCCAGAATGACTAGTACTATTGATTCTGTCTTAAACAAATGTTTCAAGCTGTAACGCAAACAAAAGTATATAATATGTTGAAAAACCAAATTGCGAACCAATTTACCTTATTATTAATACTAGAAATAGGATATTTACCATGTTTACTGTTATTTTTTTCGTCTCGTTTCTAGTGTTATTAATAATGTGAGTGACCATAACAGTTTAAAAACATTTTACCTTACTTAACCTATTCCTAAGTACGTATTACCTACGAAGATTATTTAATAACATTTTAAGTACTTGCTAAGAATATTAATATACATAATATACAGACTTATTAATTAAAATAACCTAAAGTAAATAACCTAGCAACAAACTTAAAAAATGGCGTCAAAAAACTCCTCCTCAACGCTGTCAACTGGTAATGTACCCAAGAGACTGGCGGCGTTGCCACGTTGTATGGCAACGCTAAGCCTTTGGCCAAGGTAAAAGCCAGCGAAGATAGATAAATTCGTATAGTAAGGTAAGGCTAAGGCAGGCTAAGTAAGGCTTCCTTGAAAACACAAAATGATCGGGAAACTGAAACTGATGAGTGTTACGTGTTGCTTCCTGAGGAGTCTGTGTCCGATAATTGCTATCTAGGAGACTGCAATGAGGCAAGAGGAAATACAAAAAGAGACACTAATAATTTCTAGGAAAGCTTTCTTCATTCATATCCGGAGGACATTACATTCATCCGACGCATCTATGTGGGATGCAGATTAAATAATAGGTTGGCATCTAATAACAATTATAGCAGTTAAGCCGCGCTTGTCTAGGTTGGTCCGTAGATGGGTGACCACCCATAACATACCGAGTTTCCTCCGTGTCTTGGAAAGCACGGTCCCGGCTGTCAATTGTAGTCTAACCGGTTGCAACTGAATACCTACTGGTATTCAGTTGGAAGCCTACCCCTACATAGTTCGGAAAAGGCTAGGCAGATGATGATCTGACGAAACAAATAATAGATACGGCTTTCCTTTGTGGGATCTTTTATTCTAGCAAATTTTGCGAGCTAGTGATTTGAATAGGTAGGTAAAGTCAGGGATGAGGGACGTACAAAAATGTGGGAAAGTGTGGAAAATGTGGCAGAAGAGGTATGAAACGGCTTTAAGGGTGAATTAACCGGTAATACTTCCATAAAAAACAAAAAATGAAAAAAAAATGAAAAAGTTGTAAAGAAATAGTATATTTCATTACAAGTGCGGAAAGGCTGTCATTGCAAAGACAAATGTCTACCCGAGCCGAGGCGCAGCCGAAGGCGAGGGTTGACAGACAGTTGACAGTCAAATTTTTACAAAAAATTTCCACAGATAAGTTCAATGACTATAGCTATAATCAGCGGTGATGGTTTTTTTTTTTAATCTCGCCAAGGAGATATGCGCCTTTACGGCGTAAATATTTTTGAGTATTTAAATTGTTTATAAATAGAATATCATAGATAAACATGATTATTTATAACAAATATCTACTTTTATGAAGAAATTAATATTTATTTGTGTTCTAAATTCAAAAATATTTGAATTCTTTCTTTCATAATTTATTGTTTTTTTTTTTCATATTAGGCTGTATAGCGGCATCAGACCTTTGCTTCTTCTTCAACCTGGCGAAAGCAAAGCGCGGAAAAAAAGCAAATTAAATCATAGTTTCCTAATTATTCCTGACAAAAATAATTTCCGTTCTACTATTTTATTTCTTCGAAAGTGTATTGAAAAACGTCGTTTGATACCCGTGGGGATTTGTTACTGCAGTTCTCGGCTCCATAACACCCTTGCCTGCAGTTCGGGTGTTAATTCCGCGCTCGAATGCAATAACAAAGTTTCCCCACTTATATCAAAATGTACTATATTCACTCTGTGAGTAAAAGAGAGTTTTAATCACTGTTATCGATGAATAAAATGCCCTTTCTGTAACCATACTAAAAGTTTATTTTAAAAAATGTGTCCCACTTATATCAAAATGTACTATTCTTTACCAATAAAATTAATTACCTGCAAAACTTAGTCGTCGTTCGAATAGGATACACGCATTACCAGCTCCGTGCACCTAACGCTCAAACGCCTCTTGAAACTTGAAGTTCTGCATAAGTTAAGCCGCTCGAAGTTGATCTAATTGCACCTGGATCTTCAAGTCGAGCTCAACACGGCTCACTTCAAGTTGAGCTCGACGCAACTCACGCCGAACCATCCAATTATATTCTAAGCGACTTTGAGATCGATCTGACATCTTAATTACGAAAGTTTCGTTCTCTCGAAGTAGACACAGGATTATGGAAGATTCTCTATAATAAGAATATTTAAAGTAATGAGCAGTGGAAAGTTGTGCGAGCTTTAATTATTTTATTTTACAATTAGTTTTGAGAAGAATTTTAAGAAATATATTTTCGTTTTGATATGCTCTTTTCTTAATTGGAAGATTGTTATGAACAATATTGTTGTACTATTTTAGTTTTTTTTTGCTAGCAATCAGCTTTGTCTCAAGGCCTTAATAGAGCTTGTCTTTATATAAACTTATGGTGTCGTAAACGCGGTAGACACACACACATACACACACCCCCACATACACACACACACACACACACACACACACACACATACACACACACACACACACACACATACACACACACACACACAAATACACATCTTATCCCCACCTCCACTCTACACATAGTGTACTTGATATATTTTGCACAATTTTCATTTTATTTGTCAATCGTTATTTTAACTTCTTTTAGGTTAATCTGGAACAATGTCTATGATTGTACGTATTTTGAATTGGGCGTTGATAGCTGCGCCACAGTACTTTACTTTTGTAGCTATCTTCGTTTTTCCTGTGTATTCTGTAAACTTAAGTTGTTCCAAATAAACTTTATTTTATTTTTATTTATTTATTTAAAATATTAAGGACAAAAAAAAACAAATGATGAAATGTATTTTTGGGATTTTTTCGGAAACTATTTCCCAGAGCTCTTCCAGTGGGGCACCTTCTCGTATCATCTCTTCCCTGAAGATTAGCAGCAGGATTTTTGCAGTGCATCTAAAAAACCTGAAAATATTGTCCAAAATCCGACTAGGAAATATATGTTGTTACCATAGCGGCTTAACCACAGTTTAATGTAGACCGTCTAAAATCCAATAATCCTCGATTGCAGTTTAAAGTTATTTGATAATCAAATAATAGTGGCCATTGCGGTATTCGGTCACGGTACCGCTACTAATTAGAAGTGTCAGCGGTATCGTCTCCCGGGAAATCTGATTTTGGAGCCAAAATTTCAATTTTAGTTTTAGAATACTCTAGATTCTGTTCCATTATTGATGAAAATTCTTAACTTTTGTAAGAACAGGAGAATAGGTGTGTCGAGACGTCTCAAATTTTCTGTTCTAAGACATGCCGCATTCCTCATGATGTCTTTTACTGTATTGAGGAGTGGAGATGAAATAATGACCCAACAATTCCCGCTGACCCCACCAGTGGGCACGTGGGGTCAACGGGAATACACCAAATTCATGAGGCTGTCCTTTTTTTTCTGATGGGAAATCATCTAATGACTCCTCCCGCTCTGGGCGGGGCAGGAGGAAGTGCCAGACTTTTACTGACTAAGACCCCATCCATGTTCCTTCATCGCCCTTTGTGTTCCGGGGCCACGGTATCTCTTTCGAACAGTCCCGCAGCTTCATGAGCCTGCCTGGGTTCGCACCCCGAACGTCGAAGCCGTTACTACTTGATCAAATATTCTCATAGTTATGTAAGATGGTATTTACTTTGCTTCGCATTTCAAGAACTTAAATTGCTCATTTTGGTAATTAAATTGAAACTACTTTTCTTCTTTACGTTGTATTCATCATATTTTTGTTATCATTTGTGGTTTCTAAAGATTCATTAGTTTAAATTCTTAAGAAATATAAGGCACTTAAGTGTTATTTATGTCGAAATTATTTGAACTAATGCCTTGAGCAATTTATTCTTGAAGATTTTTCAGTTTTGTTATGAAAAACTATTACTCATTTAAATTAAATAATATAATAGAATCTTAAAATAAAAGATCCAGATAATACCTATTAGAATTAGGCTTAATGATTTGTTCAAAGTTCTTATGAAGACGCAGGTATATCAGGCCCCACATCAGTGCTTGCGCTGTCGTAGCTTAATATGGAGTTTCAATAATGGTTTCGTTACTACTGTCATGCGTCCTACGGAACTCCTGTCAGGTTTTCAGCTTATACTATATCCTACAGTACTCTTACATAAGTATTAGGAGTTGTGTAAGCTCTGCATGAACGCAGCTGAAAGGGAGCCATATTGTTTTAATGACATTTGAAGCTGGGTGTCATATATAGATTGATTTTAATAAAAAAGAACAACAATACCATTCTTCCTGCTCACGGCTCTCTGCCTGTTTATACGTTTTTGTGTCGTCCCCAATATTGCCCAATTTAATCTGAATTCATCGTATCTAATTTACAATGGACATGTAATATGTGTTTGTATTTTGATAATTATAGGGCTATCATACTATCGAAGTGTTTATTTGGTTGATCACGCCTGACACTCCATTCCATTGCTGTATCACAACGTCTGTGTCAACAATAAGTTTTGAAAACGCGTCAGCAAGCAATCCATTTATTGTTCAAGTGTAAGCAGTAGTACCGAAATACTAAAGTACCGTTTGCCTGTGTTACACAAAATTAAAAGTATCGAAACCAATACTTTTATTCATAAGAAATCCTTCAAAACCTATAAAACCCTATCTACAGGTCTCAATCTTAATTCTATGTCAAAAACTCTGCAAAAAGTCCTATTGACATCAAACGTCCAATCAACGCTTTTGAACCGAGACGAAGAATTGGCGCGAATCCGAGATATTCAGCCAAAGTAATTCTATCAGGGGCACTTGGGGTACTAAGGGGTACTTGGGTACCAGGGGTAGGGGTACCAATCACCCCACCGGCCATGATTAGGTACAGTCGCGCTTTGTAAGAGGAGCTCGCAAATTGTTGATTCAATTTTGTACAAATTGTTTAGTTAAGGGAATCTTTTCTTCTTTGCTGATGAATGGATTCATTTGTTTTCTTTTTGTAGTTCATTTGCTTGAACAATGTGGTACATTTATTTGTCGTAATTGGTCGGTGTTGGTTGTAAATATTGCGGAGTAATTCTTTGATAGATACATTTTAGTTCACCAATTCACTACCACCAGTGCCAGTACCACTAGTGTGGTAGTGTGGGTTTTTCCATTAGGAATTCCTCAGTAGGATGAAATTGCTCTGATGGCAATAGGCTCGCCCTCTATTACATAGGACTTAAAGATAACTGGCGAAATGTGGGTGTACTATTAGGTACACCTCTCTGACTAACCCTTCGGGGGTTACAGGCGTGATTATGTATGTATATATTCACTACCACACTGTTAAGTTTCCTTTATCATTATTATTCTGCTCTTCAGCATGTCGTCATCTCACCCTTCTTAACAAGAACATCTTTGACACAGTGCAACCATCGTTTCTTTGACCGTCTCTTCTCTCATTTTAGGTACGATTTACTTTATTATAACCATCCATATTTCATAATCAGGTTCGATAAAATTAAGAACAATAAAGATACGTTTGAATATCAATCGAATATGTTTTAAATATTACAAAGCTTCGTTACTAAACTACCAATATTATCAATGGGGCGATTAAATTGTCCTAAATGTAAACAATGTCGAATAGACCGTCATCCCACACAGACAAGCAAAACCTACGCAGGCTTTTAAATGAAAATTAAAACTTACAGCAAAATATCCTTTACAAAGCTTCTTTCAATGTCCGAAAGGATCGTGCATTACTTAATAAAGTTAAGGCATTAAGTCTCGCCGAAGGCTTCCGTGCTTATAACCATTCGTTGACATAGTTATATCTATACCTATGTGTATCCATGAAAAAAATTAAAGATACTCCATGCGGAAATCGAACTCGTAACTCGTAGCGGAAAAAGCCGTTTACTAAGCGATGGTTATGGAAATTAAATAGCATAGGGACCAATAACCTCAACGTAGGAGTCGTCAGTCCAATGATTTATTTATTAAAGTCCTTAGGTACTGAAAAATACGAGAAAAGCGGTAAATTCTTCCACATAAAATATTGACTTTAGCTTGCAAAAACATGTTTGTTTATTTTCAAACTGACGAACTACGTTTACAGCGGGTTCTATCAAAGTTTGTTCATATTTTACGTCTTTGCAAAACGTTTCGCTTCTCTGATAAAATAACATTGAATTTAGTCGAAAACTCAGTTAAATTGATTCATCAATACCTAATATTGTACCTAATACGGAGAATGGAGTCTGCAAGCTGTGGGCATTTTATTGAATGTTATAATTTAGGTTCTAGAGGACTCACTATGATGGTAAGAAGTTCAAATAGTTAGACATTTGTTACAATCACCAATATTGTGGAATCTAGATAAATAGCAGCTATTTATCTTGTCACTATATATCTTAAGGATTGAATGGTCAATATTCTTAGTAAAATACCTGGAAAATGACCCACCAATAAATCCATCTTACGACCGTTTTAGGCGGGAAAGCGGCCATTTTCATAAGTGGATAGGTAAGTACCTAATCTTTAGTCTGGTGGTGGCCATTTTGTTTTGATTTGAGAAAAATACCTAAATCACGCGAGGCTGAAGAAAACCTACGCCATTATCAAAAGATATTGACCAATTACTCGTGCAGTATGACATAAAACGTGAGATACTAAATATTTTACCGTTTTACTGCACAAGAGACGCGGCCTGGGTCATAAAGCCGAGGTAAGTTACTGCGGCCGATATTGAGCCGCTCGTTAAATCTTATGTTTACTATAAATATTCGTTTACTCACTGATTTATTGTACCTACACTAGCATTGTACCTACTAGATGTCTTGAGTACGAAGGCCGTGATCTATAAACGTTACTTAGCGCGTGTCTTGAGTAGGACACGTTCGTGTAAAACGTCACTATCATGTACCTGTAATTCGAAAGTTTTCCAACATTGACAGGAAAAATGCTTAGCCGAAGTAAGAGCTAAGTAACGTTTACAGATCTCAGCCTAAGTACATTAGCACCACTTTTGGATTCTTCAAGTTTGCCACTTTCTGAGTAAGTATATTTTGTTCCTTGTTGGGTATTTCACGATATTCAAGTTAGTCGTAGATAGGCAATGATAATATAAAAACCTCTTTGTATATTCAGGGTGTAACAGGACCCTTCACGAAGCCGTCAACCAAGCATTATGTACATCAAACTAAGTAACTTAACGCAAAAATTATTGCTGGTAAACGACTTTCTTTTTGGGGTGAAAAATTACGTTTTACGCTAGAACATAATGTAACGCACTCAAAACATTGAGCTGATGGATGGATTGAATAGTACGGGGGTCATAGAGGTGTTTAAAGTAAAAATCTTACATTAAAACATGCATTAATAAAATACTTTGACCCCCAATATCTCCGTAAATAGAAAGTTCCCAGGTATGGTCTGGAACAAAAAAATGATCGCAATGACGGGGAGAACAAGTGCCTTTCGACTTCGTTCGGTCTTGTTACACCCTTTATAATATCATTGTAAACTACCATCTACCGTTAGTTCCTCATTATTTTACTTACCGTGTGTCAGCTGGTTTCAGGAGAGGAGTTTGAAAATAAAACCAAACAAAAATCATTTATTGATATATTTATTTTCAATTCAATATCAGTGTTTGACTATTATTAGGAATGCGGTGTACACAGTTATTATATTAAAATATATTTCCAAAGCTATCGTCCATTTTACAGCGGAAAGTGATATGTAGGATGTATACAGGCTGCTCGCTTTTTGAGACATTGTGTCTGAACTAGACCGATTAATATCTAATGGTATGGTAATTTTGGTATAATACTAATTTCTCATTGGGATTGTGGTCAAAGTTTTAATAGTGGATTTTGATTCAAATCAATATTATTATGTTCAAAAATAAAATCATTTTTAATTATGTCCTTAGCATTAAAACACGTTTGATAAATCCTTCTATTAAAATCAAATAAATATCACTATTGCCCTATTATTGATCGAAGCTATTGCCTCGATAATCGTCAATAGCAGGACTTGAGCCCGATCACCATACAAAAAATAAAATACCGAATCTCGTTTGATACAAGTAAAACTTTATCCCAACTAAGATCCTTAAAAGTTTACAACATTTGTTAAAATCAACTAAAACACGGTGTATAATTACACGAAAGCAACAAAAACACGTGTTCGAATTGAACGAAAGAGTAAACGGCCACTAGCACTAATTACTAGAACTAAATTGGCGCGTGCAAACGGAGCACATGGCTGTACTTAGTACTACCAATTAGCGTTACGTTGCCTAAAAGTTTTAGCAACCTTTTTGTAACTAAATTTGAGAGAAAAAACTCTTACGTTAATTTGACTTATTATATCTGAGAGAAAATACAAAGTACTTTTTATATAATTTTTATATTAGCTTTGAGTCTGATCAGCTGAGGTCAGGTTTCTTAAAATATGAGACATTCCTTTGCATAAATTGACAAACCACTTTGATAGGATTAATTAGTTTTTGAAATCGGGACTATTAAAATATTTTAGCCGCAACACTTTGTGAAATATTAATTACCGCAGGATTAATTTTCATGATTGATTTTAAGTCGGGTATTTTTTTGGGTAACGTTAATCAAATGTCATTTTAGGAGTCATTTTCATCGATGTATTATAACATTTTAAATCTCTATGAAACGAAGATGGCAAAATATTTTAAGCGACCAGCCTGTATACGGAAAAAATATGAACTATGTATTTATTATCAAGAGAAAAATTATTTTAATAATTGGCACCGAGACAATAAATATCTAAATTATTAAAAATCTCCAGAATAATAATCATTATTCTGCTTTTTATCATTTATTATCTTACGTAACAACGAATTGGCGAAAACAATTTGACGAGACAATCACAAAATCACAGGAAATTTTCAATTCCAATCAAGCGATTTTTTATACAAACTTTTATACATTTTAAAATGAAATACTCAAAATCAGTCGTGCACGCGAAAATATACTTTTTCTCTAAGTTTTCTATTGTTTATAGAACATTACTTGAAAAACTATTTGTACTATTAAAAATTAATATTTATTTATTCATGAGAAGATGAATAATTGCTTTTTATTTACGACAAAACCCTTGGAGGGTAAGCGAATGGAATGAAAAATGATTGCTATTATTTCGAAAATTACGTTAAACATTGAAATTACACTGTCCATTTATAAGCTCAAAAATTGTAAATATGAGTTATTTGAATCTATTATAAGAATATATTTTCTAGGCCAATAATCAATATAAATCTGACACATTGAGAGATACATGAAAGTACATATAGTATACATAAAACTGTATTCATTCCGTACAACAATCACTACTAGTAAATACTTTATCTTCGTAAATAAATGTACCTATCTTTGAAAGTTTAAACATTAGTGTTAGACACTAGTTCATAAACAATAGAAAACTAGAAAACAAACAACTAACTTACCCTATTTTAATGTTGCACAATATCTGTTTACCATACAAGAAATATTTATGTACAATAGTCTGAGTATCAAGAATATTTTCGATAGATTTGCCTTCATCGTAAAGCTGGTTACAACCCTTATTTTAAAAGGTACTTGGATCCTACCATTAATTGTGATCTACTTAATCTGTGATGTAAAGTAAATCCCCGTTTACTTAAGAACCGACTCACGCAGAATTCAACACTTAATTAAAAGGAACTTTCCGTTTAGGCGTAACTTTGCGCGTGCTCTAAAGGTATGTTTGATAGCTTGTTGCCCTTCTCCACCCAGTTCTTTAGCCTCCCTCGCAGCTCCTCCAAACTCTTTGACTTGGCCTTGTTTATCCTCTTGTACTTCACGTCCTTGGGTTTGGTTACGTTCCTGTGGTTGGACATCACTCGGTTGTAGGTCACCACGTGAGTCGACTTCGGCTCCGGCTCCTCATCACTCTCGGCATTCGACGTGCCTTCATCATCATCAGACTCGTTCGCCGGCATCATCCTCTTTGGCACATAAGTATAAGACCACACCTCTTTACCGTTCTTCGGTTTTAGCTCCTTATCGTTGTCTATGCTCTTGACCTCCGCGGTCAGGACTACGCTCCTCATTCGAAAGTTATCCCGCCTTTGAGCGAGGAGACTTGTTTCCTTGTACTTCTCTTCATCAGTTTTGTTGGCGTCGTTCAGTTCTTTCTCTGTGCTGTTCTGCGCACTTAGACCTTTAGTGGAATCTCCATCGACTTCTTCTTCTACGCTGTACACAGTTTCTAGAATCTCTGGTCTTCGTAGGAAGCCATTCGACCGCCGCACTACGCTGTATTTTAGGTTGGGGTCTATGGCATCCGATATTGACCGGACAATGGTGACGCTGTCGGGGTTCGTCGACCGGAATCTTGGCACATTGGGGGTATTACTGCTGTCGAAGTCAACATCTTCCATGATTACAGCAGAATCTGAATCATTGAGTGAATCGAAGTCTCCAGTGATGTGGGAGTCTTGGAGCATGTCCCTGAAATCTGGGATATTTTGTGATTCTATACCGTTATCGAGTAGCTTGGCTTGAAGAGATTCTATAACTTTCTGTTGTTTCATGATGATTGTTTCTCGTACCGCGAGCATACTGCTGATCTCCTTCTGTTTGCGTACGAGGCGTGACTCGAAGAGCAGAAGTTGGCTGGACAGAGATTTGAGCTGTTCCGCCTTCTCCTTCTGCAGGCGAGTGACTAGTTCCTCTTGAGTGCGATGAGCGCGACGCCATGTTAGGAGCTGGTGAGCCTGAGCACGATACTTCATCCGAAGATCTCTGTAACACCAGAAAACGAGTATGTTAGATTCAAGATGAAACAAGAAGTAGTCAATTAAATACCTAAATCGTCTTATTCTAGGGGCTATTAAACGAACTGTATCAAAGTATCAGTTGCCAATATCTATTAAGCTGTCAATATCCCCAACAGAACCACTTTATGGCGGCACATATCCTCGAGAGATTTCATCGGCTAGTCTTTATTCCTGTCGTGTGTTCTGTAGTAATTCGACCGATACGATAAATATCTAATAGTGTTTCCAACTTATTTTAGCAGAAAAGTTTTCTAAGTCATGTGAGAAGTCAAGGTCTCACTTATATAAATCGATAAGTAATATTTGAACCATTTCGTCTGTTTCGACATTCGAAATTGAATTCCGAAAGTGGTATTTATAATAAATAATAATAATCTTTTATTTTCAGACAACATGGCCCATAGAGTGTTAGTACAAACAATTGCTTAAAACTATGTTAGTAAACACAATTATAATATTACACAATAAAGATGTTTATCTTTGGTAAGATTTATCAAGCCCTATGCATGACATGTAGCTTGACAAACCTACCAATAGTCGGCCCATCCAGCCTTACCGCAAGTACCTTCAGAATGCGATTTGTGTTTCCCCCCATTCTGCGTATGATTGAGGCAACTTTCTTTCGCATTAACGCAAAAGCTATTTTTATGCTCTATTTATACAAATATACATAATAACATAATTATTTCTTCCAATTTAGGACTTTAGACAAATGATGTGGTTGAATATTATTGGGATGAGTTCAAACTTTAAAATTCATGTTGTTCGTGATCCCAGTACCGAATTGATTGCACATTCTGAAGCTAAAAGATTTATCAACTCGGAAAATTTAAAATAGTGATGCACCGCACTAGCCACTAGTCCAGGCACCGCCCTAGACCAGGCACCGCTTTGGAGAGGATTCACTACTCTTACTCTATACGTCAACTCAGCCAATCGCAGACCACTGCCGGACATAGGCCTCTCCCAACTGCGCCATAAACCTTCTCCTTAGCCTGTCTCATCTAGTCTAAACCCGGCTACCTTTACATTGTCATCTGTCAACCTATTTGGGGTCACTCTCACGTTGTGATACTTAATAAGTAAATGTGTAATTTTTTCTTAGACTGCAAAACCTTAATCCCAATTGACTATAGGTATGTTACCTGATGCTCCTCCTGGCTTCGTCCAAGGTGTGCGCCTCCAGAGGGTCGGTGAGGGATGCCGCAAGCGATACGTCAGGCTCCGTTGGGCTGTTCAGAGCCGACTCACTCCGGCTGCGGGCAAAGGAGATGCATCATTAGTTTATGATTGTAGACGGTCATTTGTTTCCGGTGAATAGTTGAGAAGGATAGGATAAATTGGTCGATATGTTCATTCGTTTATTGGAACTACATAAAGGGCGTAACAAGACCCTTAACGAAGCCGAAAGGCATTTGTTCACCCCGTCATTGCGATTTTTTTTTTGTTCTACACCATACATGGGAACCTTCTAGTTACGGAGATCAAAATTCCAACTTTTTCACAAGTTTATAAATACATGTTTTTAATGAAAGATTTTCACTTAAAACACCTCCACGATCCCCGTACTATTCAATCCATCCATCAGCACAATGTTTTGAGTGCGTTACATTGAGTCCTACCGTAAAACAATTTTTCACCACAAAGTAAAAAGTCGTTTCCCAGCAACTATTTTTGCGTAAAGTTACTTAATTTGATGTACAGAATGCTTGGTTGATGGCTTCGTTAAGGGTCTCGTTACACCCTGTACTCGTATGTGCTGTGTATAAAGATACGTAAGGACACGAACTTTCACTAATATACGGACAGGCAATACATTATAATACTTCGCCGACGTATAGAATAAGTACGGGAATAATTGGCAAAAAATTGCCTCACGATGTCCCTGTACCAGATTACCAGAATAGCCCTTGTGGTGAACAACCGTTATCCAACCGTAGGTATAGGCTGAATATGCAAAGCAGTTGCCCATTAAAAGTGAAAATACTTTTTTCAGACAAAATCATTGGTGGCTTTAGAAATGCACGGGCAAACATGTCATTTAGTGTTCGTATGTCTTTATTTGATACCTAAAAACATTAAATGTTCTATCCTATGGAATAAAAGCGAGTCCCGCACGTAATAAATGTAAGATGTATTAGTGGACTGCTCCACAAAAACTGTAAAACTATAATATCCGTTGTAAAGTTCTATCATATGAAAATACGTACGAATTCTACGAATCTTGTAGCATTAAGGTTATGTCTGAAGTATCAGACCACGTTTGCAGGCGCTTTATTATCACGATTTAGAATGTGTTGAAAATCCTCAACAGTGCACTTGAGGGTTTAAAACCCAAGCGCGGTAAAAAATACCGTCGCACCCGTGTGTCGTCTACATCATAACGTCACGCCTCTAATCCCCGAAGGGTTAGGTAGAGGTGTACCTAATAGTACACCCACATTTCGCTTGTTATGTTTAAGTCCCATGTAATAAGGGGCGAGCCTATTGCCACCAACAAGGCAGAAATCCAGACTCAGTGGCTGCTAATGAAAAATTACTAATGGAAAAACCCAAAAATCCTTTGCCCGACCTGAGAATCGAACCCAGAAACTCATGCTCAGCAGTCGCGCTTGCCACCACTAGATCAGCGAGGCAGTCGTGGGCTAACTATCTAAAAAAACAAACGGGCTTACCTACATGGAATGATATGATTCAGAACTGTCCGGCTACGTCTACAACTCGCAAGATGCCTATACAGCTACCTGTTTACCTACGAGAGATTTAAGCAGATTGGACACGCATGTGGTAGCCAGAAACGGTGGTGATCGCATCACTAACCGATCAAACCATAATTTATTTAGTCACTTAATCAGCAATCTAAATCGGGCTTTCAAAACCACCACACCACTTCCCATCGAAATATAAATCAAAACTAAATAACAAAATTACCATTTATATTAAATTAAACCAAAAACAAGTAATGTGTGTCTACTTATGTCAATAACGTACCGACAAAGTAAAGGTAGACATTAAAAGTTGGAAAAAGTGTTAACTTTGCACTTAACGTTCATTACTACGCCATTTTGTTAGGCCCGCGTTTGCTTAACGCGATTTCCGAACAAAGGGGGAATTGGGAAGAAATAAATTAGCTTTTAGACCAATTAGAACAACTATGTTAATTTAGAAAGTAGTTCGGAAGTAGCGTGGTGTTTCTACGTAAATTGGTATTGCAGATGTTTCTAGATTTAATAAAAGAAAAGTTGTTTATTCTGCACAAAGAAAACGCAACTATTATCAAAAACCCGCCAAGGTCGAGTCGAACTCGCGTACCGCACCATCGTAATTGGGAAGCCCCCTTTGAATTTTTAATTTATTTTTTATTATTTGTAGTTTTATAGGCAACAGAAATACACATTCTGTGAAAATTTCAACTGCCTACCTATTACGGATTAGATACAGCCCGCTGACAACATACTGCATAGGAACAATAATAATATAGCACTAGTGTCATAAAATATTTACATACGCAATCACACAGATAGTACAAACGCAATCCGCGCACCACTTGGTTTTAATTAACTTTATACAAAATGGCTGCGGTCTGTGTTAAGTATCATTTTACAGTTGTTTACAGTCAGCATAAATTCAGCTGGAAAGCTCGTTTACAAGAGGAGTTTCTCGGTCGGGCAGAGGCGAAAATGTCCAAACACATGATTGCAGGCGAGTCTTGCAGACACATACGTCCAATAATCGCCTTTTTCGGATTTATGTGTTTACGCTCAAGCGAGAATCAAAAACACGAAACTCGTCTGGCGAATTTTTAGTTTCCTTAGACAACTGGCAAACATGAAACTACACGAATAGTTAGTGGAACATGTTTGGACAATTTTATGGTTAATTTTCGAGGTTGTAAAGGTAAACTTCTTGAGCTAGCACTATCTGATCACACAGCGCAATTGCTCACCTGCCCTGTTAAAGCAACGTGTACTTGAAAATATTGGTTTATTAAGAGACGCGACTATAGTCAAGACAACATTGAAAAATTCAAAGAATGCATTAGTTCCATGATGTATTCGCAAATGATGACCCCAATGATGCGTTTAACAATTTTTATGACATTTTTAAATTATTTTATTATTTATGTTTCCCACTAATTAATATTAAAATAGACACTAGAAGACGTCTGAATTGGATGACTAAAGGAATCCGAGCATGCTGTAAACGAAAGCGGCAACTACTATGGCAATATCGAATTACTAAAAACCATAGCGATAAATCAAAATTTAAGATTCTTTCAACTAGACTCAATCGCATTATCAAGTCAACAAAAAAAGCACAAAACAACCACTACATACACACAGCTCGCAATAAATGCAAAGCTACCTGGGACATAATAAATGACTCTAAATGCAATATACCAGATAGCGGAACACACAATTTAACGGTTAATGGTAAATTAATAAATGATGCATCATCTATTGCTAACTCTTTTAATGACTTTTTTATTGACAATATAAATCCAGAGCTGCAACACAGTATGCCAAGCAGTCTTGATACTCAGCTTAATTCTATGTATATGTATCCAATACTTCCCGGTGATGTACTTAAATTGATATTAAATCTTAAGAATACCAAAAGCACTGGATATGATGATATTTGTACAAGTATATTAAAACATGTAGCCTTGAAAATTAGTCCTGTTCTTAGTCATATTATAAATTTATGTTTTACTCATGGTATATTTCCTGATAAATTAAAGGTAACAATAATCAAACCACTTTTCAAGAAGGGAGATAGACTGTCCGTGAACAATCGGGTTTAGGAAAAATAAATCGATTGATTTTCTAAATGAAGTAATGCGTAATTTAAATAACAAGAATCATGTTCTAGTAAAGTCCTACTTAAGTAACAGGAGACAATCGACTCAGATCACAAGGATTTGTGCTAAGACTAAAAGAGAAATAACATACTCATCAAAATACAGAGAAGTAAAAATTGGGGTACCGCAAGGCAGTGTTTTAGGACCACTTTTATTTATAATTTATGTGAATGACCTGCCGCGCATTACGAACCATCCGACTGTTTTGTTTGCTGATGATGCCACTGTTGTTTTTTCTAGTAAAGAACTGTCTAAGCTAAAAGAAGAAGTAGAAAATACATTACGAATTATTATAGAATGGCTGACATCAAATAAATTAAAAATAAACTTAACCAAAACTAAAATTATGACTTTTAAAAATAGAAATTGCAAACAAACAAACGTCGATGTTTATTTCCAAGGACAGAAGATTGAGCAAATCAATACAACAAAATTTTTAGGCTTACAAATAGACTATAACTTAAACTGGAAGTCACTTTTGGAAAGCTTGTGTCTTAAATTAAGTCAGCAGTCCTATGCACTATATATGCTTGCTAAATAGTCAGTACCAGTGCGGTCTTAGCATCTTACCATGGTTACGTAGGGTCTTTGTTGAGATATGGCATTATGTTTTGGGGCAATTCTACAGAAAAAGAAACTGTATTTAAAATGCAAAAGAGATGTATCCTAGCAATATGTAGTTTAAAACAAACAGATAGTTGTAAGCCCTTTTTCCAAAGCTTAAAAATATTAACACTACCATGTTTATATATATTGGAAGTCGTAATGTTTGTAAAACGCAACTTGGTTTTTTTCAAAAATTATAGAAGTCAACGCAATAATAAAAAAATATATTTCCCTGACAGCAGTAGAACTACTTTGTTTAGCAATAGCATTTTTTGGATGGCACCTCGACTTTATAACCATTTACCAAAATGTATTATAGAATCAAAAAATGTGGACATATTTAAATGTAATGTTAAAAAAATGTTATTGGAAAAATCTTATTATAGTGTTAATGAATATCTGTGTGACAAACTTTAATAATGTTAATTGTAATCATTAATTGTTTATTATTATCAAACTTAATTTTAATTATTAAAGTTTGACATAAATTGCGGTGCTATTTACTAATTCTTGACATTTTAGCATAATGAATTTACTTTGACATTATTAATTTGACATTATATAATTTGACATTATTACTTTGACATTATATACTTTAAAAGTAATTTTGAACTGGAATGTATTTAATTATTATTTTTTTCTTAATTAAGGGACTAACCAAGTTCCGAACTAAATGTTGCATGCCTAGTGCAGAATATGGCGACACTAACAATTTTCCTCTTTTTCAAAAATCCACCTGTATTACTTACCCATATTTGCAATAAATGAATTTGATTTGATTTGAAACCTTACATTTAATTAGTTCATCATCTCTCTAAATCTTCACACAGTCATTTTGCTGATAAAAATACCTTGCTTATTTTCGAGGCCCGTAGAAACAATGATAGATATGCATCAACTGCCTAGCTTTTTTCCCAACTATGGTCGGCTTTTAGTCTTACCGGATGCAGCTGAGTACCAGTATTCTACATGGAGCGACTGCCTATCTGACCTCCACAACCCAGTTAGTACAGGGTAATACGATACCCCTTGGTAAAGGTCTATCCACACATACCAGGGCCGTGCCCGGGACGTGACAGTATGTAGGCACTGAAGCTTCGTCGCCGGCCCGGGCACGGACGTGTGTGAATCAGTTCATAATGAACACACCGATATTTTTTTGAGGGTACGGTCCGTCCACGTCCCGGGCACGGCCCTGATATGTGTTGATAGACCTTAAGACTGGTTGTCAGACTTACAGGTCCCTGACTACCTGTAACAACTGTCAAAGATCTACAAATAAATGACAGCCGGGACCAATGGCTAAATATCTATCCACACATGTCAGAGCCGTGCCCGGGACGGGACATGGCCGTGGCCGAATGTATGTAGGCACTGAAGCTTCGTCGCCGGCCCGGGCACGAACATGTGTGAACGAGTTCATATAAAATGTGCACACCGATATTTTTTTGAGGTCATGGTCCATACACGTCCCGGGCACGCCCTGATATGTGTGGATAGACCTTTAACGTGCTTTCCGAGGCACGGAAACTCGGTATGTAATGTAAATGTTATGCATACGAAAATATTCATTCCGACTTAAGAATCCTTCACAGTGCGTGGTCTTACATGCATTTTTTCTTTCAAACTGTGAAACAAAACACGCACTGTTTGCACCTCAACTTGTAAATCCACTTTCAATAATCGCAAATTCGGGGCGAAAAACTTTCCTCATGTCAACGAGCCTTTATTTTCATGAAACTTATTTATTCAATACTGAAAATGGCGGTAGTAAATATTTACAGAGTGAAATAGGTCGTGCAATCGCGCCTGTTGCAAACTGCCACCGAACACAATGTTCCATTGACAAATGTTTACCTGAAAAATCCTCTTGAAATCTGTTCCCCAGTAGGGTTTAACCATTTCGGATTTTATAAATGCTGTCAAAAAGCCGGACATATTTTATGAAAAAGGCAAGAGAAAGTAGAACTTTTGGCTTTTCTACTTTAAAAAAAAAAACCAAACCCAAATTGGGATTCCTTGAGTAAACATGTCCGGACGGTGGGCAAAACAATCCGCACTGAGAGCAAAATTGTCCGGATGGAGGGCAAAAAAGCCGGGCATGTCCAGATAAATATGAACGGATGGTAATACTATTCCCGAGTGAAAACACATCGTTTATACAATGCTTGAATAAATATGTTTTGTTTACAATGGAAAGCTTCGGGGAAATATCGAACATTTCATTGAAAGGATTTACATTTTAATTCCTCATATCGTATGGACTGTTTTAATTGGAAAACTGTGATTAATTTAATAGCTTTCAGTTTCAGAGAGAATTTATATTTACAGTTTATTGCTTTTCATCATTATTTACAATGAAGACTTTGTTGTATAAATAAATAGCACCCGTTTCAAAACTTAATCAAGCATCAGTCAATCTGCTGTTAAATCTAATATAAATAATCTTTTGTGAAATTTTCATTGCTTCGGACTAGAATATCAACATGTAGTAACATTTTGATTTGACATCTATACTTTTCACTACATAGTATAAAACAAAGTCGCTTCCCGCTTTCTGTCCCTATGTATGCTTAGATCTTTAAAACTACGCAACGCATTTTGACGCGGTTTTTTTAATAGATACAGTGGTCAAGAGTAAGGTTTATACAGTATAACATTGCACCGGTGCGAAGCCGAGGCGGGTTGCTAGTAATTAAAATGCGAAAGTAACCCTGTTTGTAGAACATCTCCTGGAGAAGGACATTTGCTACCTTTTTTTTCCTCAGACATACACGCATCAAAACTGCCACGCGAACGAAGTCGCGGGCAACGGCTTGTCTAATAAATTTAAGTAAGATTCTATATGTATATAGACCGGGGATTACTCTGAGGCCGAGATCTATAAACGATACATAGCACGTGCTTTGACTTTGATATGTTTACTCTATTTTCAACTTGTACATTGACAGTTTAGCGACAATGAGAATAACGTTAAATCAAAATACGTAAGTACTTAAGCTTTATTTAGCAATGGGGTATCTACGAGTATATTGATGAAAAACACAATCGACTCTGTCTTAAGTACCTACTTCTTCTTCTTAGCGTGTCGATGGCAATCTAAATGGTGTCGGTCCAGAATTTAGATACCTACTAATAACATACAATGCGATTACGGCACTCCAAACCAGACTACCACGAAAAAATACTGATTTTTACCGTTTTTTTTTTTTTTAATAGTTATTTTCTTTACATTTACAATTCTTAATAAATCTCCCTGTAAATACACAGTAAATCATGAACATTTTTCAGTATTTCCGTGCTTACTCGAGCGTGAAAATGAAGGTCAACGCACATATACAATGTGTAACAGAATAAACGCACAACCTCTTAAGGGGTCATTGTACTCATCATTATGAACACCTTTCACTATGGGACTAACCCCGAAACGCGAAAAAAAAAAACAGCTGTTCAGTACATTTTGTCGAATTATGCGCACAGAAATGTATGGGGCAGTCGATTTTTTTTTCGCGATTTCAGTTTTAGTCCCATAGTGAAAGTTGTTCATAATGATGAGTACAATGACCCCTTAAGAGGTTGTGCGTTAGTTCTGTTACACATTGTATAAGCTCAGCACGGGATCAGCATCGCGGCATCGCCTCAACTCGGGACTTACGGCATTATTTCCCTCTCGCTCTTTCTTTTTTCTCTTTTTTTTTATTTATTATTATTTCTATGAAACCATTGCACCACAAATCATCACAGCCCCTAACGACTAAACGTATTTTCAACTCGTTCTGTTCCTGTCAATACTTTGAAGATGAGAGACAGAATTATGTTTTAATTGTGTTTTTTTTTTATGAATTATGAATTTTGTTTGAATTATGTTTTTTGTGTTGTTGTTTGTTGTGTTTTTATTTGTTATTTGTTTAGAGCTAAACGCATTCAATGGTTTATGGTACAAGTGGGTCTCATAAGCGTCGTTACGGCATCACTTCGGGTCAAATTGAGGTAAAGTTATGCCGATCCGGTGCAGAGCTTATTCGTGTGCTATGACCTTAAATGGTAAGCGCAAATCGATTTAGCTAAATTGCGGAAGGGAAACGAGAAAAGTCCTTTCTTTCTTGTTTCCTACATAATATTATTGACTGGAAATTGTTGAATGGGAATCTATTTCTGCCGAGCCATTGATTTGTGTCGTGTGTTCAGCCATGTTGCTGAAGTTATTGTAACTTATTTACTTTGTTAATACGATACATTTTGCAAGTTAAACATTGTTGACTACTTCGTGATATTTTTGTGTTTCCTGTTGTGTTCGCGCGTTGCGTGCTTTTTTATTCATATTCACGATTGTGGTCTAGACTGAGCCATTCCTGATTAATTATGACTTGAAGATTTTAAGTAGCAACTTATGATCCTATTTGTTAGTACTTGGACGAAAAATGATTTTTAAATGTTTCGTGCTTGCTAATTCTTGGGAGAATATTTTAAATATGTTTCTGAAGTTTACACTTTGTTGTTCTATGTAAAAAATAAACTTTTTATGAAGATATTAGTACTTTCAAGTATAAAATAGAACTATTGACATGACCTTACTCGACAGAGGCGCCATCTGGTGAGCTCAAAAATGAAAGCCCTCATGTCCACCCCTTTTTTATTGCGTCCTGTTTGTTTCCTTGTATTTGGCCAATAGCATTACTTTCCGTTATAAGTAAATCGGGCTTCACGTTAGCTCCTGTGATGCACATAATTTTTTTTTTGTTGACTGTATTTTTAAAGTACTTGTAATTTGGAATCGAAGCACAATTTCAATAGTGGTGAGGACAAACTAAGAATATTTTGGAATGAGGGACAAAACTTTAGGACGAGGGCGAATGAAGAATATATCAAACAGGATTATGACCTAAACAAAACCATTGTGTATAGACTTCGGCCTCAGGTACAAACGGGTAAAAACATACTAGCTAGCAACCGTCTACCTTTGCCGTCTACGGCAGAAAAAATGAAAATCGAAAAATAAAAACACCGGTTTAATGAAGGGCGACTAAACTGCAATATTACCTATGCTCCAAAGTCTTGAACATCGCCGTAAAGTTGCCAGCCTATCGGTTTTATATCGATTACATTTTGGAGAGTTTGCTTTGGAATTACACAATCTACTTCCCCATTCCCCATTCCATCATCGGACGAGCAGAGATACGGCGAAGCGAAGCTTTTATATGATTGAAGATCTACGGACCCGAAAAAAACGCTATAGCATAGCATAATCAGCCTATAATGTTCCGACTGCTGGGACACACGGCCTCCTCTCTATGAGAGGGAATGGGCTATAATCCACCACGCGGGCCCAGTGCGGGTTGGTATAGATGTCACATGTCTTCGAATTTTTGGTTCTAGGACAAGCCGGTTTCCTCACGATGTTTTCCTTCGCCGTTTTAGAGAGCAGTGCTGATGAAATAAATCACACAAAGAAATGCGCCTGCGCCACCGCTGCTCTCCATATTGTGCGAACCGCCAGTCCGTGGAATTCACTGCCGGATTCTCTGTTCCCTTATCATAATAATCTGGATCTATTCAAAGTTCGAGCGAATCGGTTTTTTCTAGGCAAATGTGCTCCACCCTCCACCCTAGACCTCTTCACATCAGGCGAGTTGCGTCAAAAAAAAAAACATATTTCTATCTGACCGTCACAAATCGCAGGCATTAGACGTGTAACAACATAACGAATGTGTAATATGTATGTAATGTTTATACGTGTTATGTATTTATTTCACACCTCATGTTTATTACATCATGCCACATAATCCATCATAATCCTTCTGTTTACAAGGTGTTAAGTTTTAATGTATTTAATTTACCTATTTTTCAATTTCAGCTTGAACATTTTCGTTTCAGTTGATTGTACAATTTCAGGCTTTGATATATTTCATGATTCGGTAATAGTACGTAAGTAATAGAAAACCGTTCGCGTGTTGTAATTACATAAAATTCTATCTTATTGCCGTGGGTCTTCAAGACTACAGAATTAGAACCTATCAGGTGGCAGAATACAATGAAATAGAAGGGCCTCCGGCAATTACTGGCACTCTGCTACCTTTCTATCTAATGTTTTCACAACTATATTCTAGTAATTAGATGTTCGGATACACGAGATGAAGCTTCGCTTGTTCAATGGCGAACAGGTAGACGTATCCACCTGTAAACATCCCAGTTATTTAGTAATGAGGAGTTTATGGCTTAATCATAACAGACGCTCGAGTCGATCTCCAGATTAAGCCGCGCTTGCCTAGGTTGGTCCGTAGATGGGTGACCACCCATTCCTTACCGAGCCTCCGTGCTTCTAGCACGTTAAGCCGTTGGACCCGGCCGTCATTTGTAGATCTTTGACAGTCGTTACAGGTAGCCAGTGGCCCGAAAGTCTGGCAACCAGTCTTACCAAGGGGTGTTGTACCCAGTACTAACTGGGTTGTGGAGATCAGATAGGCAATCGCTCCAAGGCTGGAAGCCGACCCCAACATAGTTGGGTAAAGGCTAGGCAGATGATGACTTGCTAGTCAGAAGGCTGTCTGACACCCACTCTCATCAAGAGGTTTCGTGTTTCCCACAAACTGGCTTGGGGAGGGCACATAGGCAGTAGGTCTGTGTAAAATACAGGTAGTCAGCTGCATGCGGTTAGGTTGAAAGCCGACCCTAACATAATAGTTAGGAATAGGCTACGCAGATGTGAATTCCCAAAACACAAAGAACAATGGTCAAAATCAAAATCAAAGCATTTATTTCAAGTAGGCCAGTTACAGGCACTTTTGAATAGTCGAAACAAAGACAACAATGAAATGTAGCTACAGTCCCAGTCACAAGGCATACAAACTGTGAAAGTACTGTAGTTGCCCATTCCCTAGCGTAGATCTCTATGGAGAAGAACGGGCAAGAAACTCCATGGAGACTGTTAAATCAGCAAATTGTTACAAAAACTATGTTACATTATACATGTTGAGATGGTACACTATGTGAGAACGATGTAGCAAGATGTGCACGTTAGAAGTGGCCATAGTAAAAACAAAAAAGACAATTCGAAAAAATAAAAATAATTGCTATGATACCATGAGTCATCACGCTTGTTATAAATATATGTAGGTAAAATTCACTCTGTAAAGACCTCCAATTAAACAAAGGAATGGAAACCACACAATTGAGCTTCACATATCAAAGGAAAACATGTCTCCATTCTAACTAGAAATTCACGTTTGAAGTTACGAAATAATAATGCATTTATAATAGAGCTACACGAATTCAACATTAGTTATGCCTAGTTACACATACATATAATACATAATATGTTATGTTTGTGTATGTAAATGTAGTCGAAGTGTGATGCATAATTTATAATAGTTTCAATGCTGAATACTATGTAAAGTCTGTTCAGATTCTTGTTACCTATTGATGTCATTTGGACAGACACGAATATGAACTCAAGCTTAAG
Source organism: Eugnorisma glareosa (assembly GCA_947578425.1). Classification (NCBI taxonomy): domain Eukaryota; kingdom Metazoa; phylum Arthropoda; class Insecta; order Lepidoptera; family Noctuidae; genus Eugnorisma; species Eugnorisma glareosa. The sequence continues at coordinate 20,001,817 of OX387959.1, forward strand.
TAAGTTGATTTCAAAATGACTAACCCGGGGAAGAATACCTGGCTAACATGCATCGTGTCCTGCGTGCCGTAATGGCTTCACACTAAAGGCCCTTGTGCTAGCATCAAACCTTTAGTTTAGGTGGAAGCACCAGGGTAGCCTGCCAAATTCAAATGTCCTGGCTATTTCATGAAAAAGTCATTCAATGCGATTCAATGAACTTAGAGGGCTCTGTATTGATTGATTTTAACAGCCAGCCAGCTTCTTTTTGCCAGCTCCAATGCTGTCCTAGCTATGATCGCTGGACGATTGGACTGCCCTTATATTAGGAAGTGTTGCAGTAGCCAGGGCATGTTAAAGACTGCGGTAATTTTTGTTATGTTTTATTAATTTATGTTATTTTATTGTGTCCAAAATTTGCCATAATCTTTTAAACTTTTATTTTTATATTATTAATTTCCGACTAATTTATTTTTATTTGACATTATCGTTGATTTGTTTTTTTTTTGACATTTATTTCTGATTTGATGACATTTTATTTATTTTTATATTGTAAATTGTATTTGTTTCGTGTTTATTTTTTGTATTTATTTCGTAACTTGTGATTGTAATATGGGGGGAACCTGAATTAAATGGATTTATTTATTTATTTTATTTTATTTAAAGATTATTACTCAGTAAAGCCGCTATTTTTACGGTCGCGAATCATATTTTTAATCAACTACAATCTGACACTGACCTGCAAATTCCAAAAAATCGTAAGAAAATTTAATTCCACCTTAAGTACTGAGCCAACTCAGTATACTTTGATGGCTATCGATACGCTAAGATAGAAAACTTACAATAGATAAATCATAAAAACGTTTGAAGTTGAAGCGCAAACTGATCTTGATTACTTGGTGTAAACTTTGTCTTTCCAAAAACGCATGTTTGTTGACATATTTAGAAACTAAATCGGGAGCGCAGTATATTTTAATGTCTATGTTACCGGCCAAACCCGATTTCAGGCTAAACTAGTTTGTCCTAGGCCAAACTGGTGTACTGGTCTATCTTATCAGGATACACTAACCCAAACAAAGCAATTAAACTGCGCCCAACTTGGATGTAGCGCTCGCAGGCCGCTGCCGCGGCACCGCTCGCTACGCTCGCTCTGCTCGCGCGTGGTTGGTCACCAATCTAACCTAACCTAACCCATTTAGTGAAGAACTAGTTTAGCCTAGGCAAAACTAGTTTGTCCTGAAGTCGGGTTTGGCCAGTAACATCTATATAACATAAAAGGTGAATATCTGTGTGAATTCGTGATTTTATGTGCGTATGTAAATGTTGTTGTTTATGAATAATAATTAGACTAATTAGGGGTTAAATTGATACGTTACAGGTGAAATCTCGAATTCCCAGCAATTACTGGTGTTGAATTAATTGATGGATTTTATTCTATTGTAACCAAGAACTTTATCTATCATCTGCTGAGGACGATAATAACAGTGGAAGACTAGTCATGGGTTGGTATGGTATGGTTTTACTAAGACTCCACTGTCCGTCTGTCTGTTTGTCTGGCTGTTTGTCACCAGGCTATATCTCACAAACCGTGATAGTTACACAGTTGAAATTTTCACAGATGATTTATTTCTGTTGTCGCTACAACAAAAAAAAACTAAAAACAGGATAAAATAAATATTTAAGCACCCATACAACAAACGTTTTTTTTTTTAGATAGTTGTACGGAATCCTTCGTGCGCGACTCCGTTTCGCACTTGGCCGTTTTTTATAACTGCTCCTTTCAATCAGGTACGAATGAATATCAGTTTTTTCCAGGAAAGGACTGTCTTCAGAACATTACTGAGTAATACCATCTTTAACCGCCCTACTATAACAAAATCCCTTGAGAGCGAGCGAGCCGGACGAGCCTCTTTTTAACCGACTTCATCATACTTCGTTTCGGCTCTTTCGGTAGTTCACGGTGTGAACCAAAGTATGAAGAGAGGTGAAACGATGCCTCGCCCGACTCGCTCGCTCGCTCGCTAGCTGGCGGTGTGGCCTGCGCTTAAATCTCTCATATACCAAAACTACACTACCAGCTACAAGTTCATTAACCCCATTCAATAGCTATTTCATGAAAAAGTCACTCTTTGGGATTATATGAACTTGGAGGGTTGTATTGATGATTTCAATGATTATAATTCTGTAACTCCATACGTGTTACTGGCGCGATTCATATTTTCATCAACATACAACCTGACACTGACCTGCAAATTGCAATAAACGTAAGAAAATTTAAATTTCGCGGGCTACCCTTGCGCATCCACCTTAACTTCAAAACAAAGAATCCTCATTTGTTTTTAAACCTATTTCTCAGCTTTATTGCGGTTAGTTATCCCCCGCCAACACGACTGCGGAAAGTAGCTAGCTTATATATTTCGAGCCTCAATAAAATGTGTGTTTTGTTTTCAAAATGTCAATGTACTGGATGTAGTTGGCTAATAGCATATACCGTAACTATTATTTCGAAATATCCCCTTTCTTCCGTATTCTAAGTAAACGTGGAACAAGCCCTCAGCTGGGTTGCGCTTGCGCGGGCCTTTCGACGTGTATTACGTGTAATATTTATAAGCAGCAACGTTACGGAGCCAGCGATACGGTAAGTGGGCGCGCAGCGTGTGGGACAAGGCTCGAGAAACAAGCGGTTGTTAATTTTGTCGTCAAAAAAACCTTATTTATTAATTAAATACCATCACGCCTATAATCACCGACGGGTTAGGCAGAGGAGTACCCAATAGTTCATCCATTTCGCAACCAAATGCCATCAACCGGGCACAAATCTAGACTCTTTGGCTGCTAATGAGAAATCCCTGATGGAAATACCCAATAACACTGCCCGACCTGGGAATCGAAACCCAGGATCTTTGACCGTCGTACACGTAAGTGGTCTGAAATTCTGACAACCAGTCTTACCAAGGGGTATCGTATTACCCAGAACTAACAGCGTTGTGGAAGTCAGATGGGCAGTCGCTCTATGCAAAATACTGATATTCAGCTGCATCCGTTTAGGCTGAAAGCCGACCCCAACATGATAGGGTATATGCAAGAAACACATTTTTTTTTTTCTTAAAATTGCCTTGTATTGGGCCATAAAAACATTGTGGTACACATGTTTAATTCTCTAATACAACGCTTATTTTACAATTTAATACTTTATGTAGCGTGTTTTTGGTGAAACGGAACGCAAACACAAAACGCATCGATTCTGGCAGTGACGTCAAATGCTATGTGTCAAAGAAACACTTTTAGTTGAAAACTACTTAAAGTTTCACTAAGATTTTACTATAATATTGTTATTGCAATTTTTGCATAAACAAAGCATTTACATTATAGTAAAACTATTCTATTATGGGCAAAAAATTAGATTTAAACAAGGCTAAATTAGATTTAGATAGTAATGGACGTTTGAACTCTCGTAGAAAATTGTAGGAGTTTAATATTTTTTTGGGCGACAAGCAGTAGTTGAAATTAACTTTTAATTATTTTCTTGGGTTGATAGTACTGCGTAATGTTGATTTAAGTGAAAAAAAAATACATGCATATTCCCTATTGGAAAAAAGGCTAGGCAGATAATGAAGAAGCTTCATGGGGATCCCCATCAATTTGGTGCTGCCGCCAGCCCACCATACCAATCAGGAACAAACTAATCACAAATCGCTGTCACTTATCCCTTGCCCCACCTTCCACACATGACTTATCCGTTACTCAGTGCCACGGGGCTATAATTTGACGCCAGCACTCCGTTCCTGGTCTAAGGTCTAGGGCCATTACTAGTCTTGAGTCTGTCAGACGTAACATGTGATTATATTGGCATCTAGAGTTAATAATGAATTGATAACGTTTGTTTTTGATTGGATTGGAGTACTTTGATTTACGTAATTTTCTTTACCTAGGTACAGTCTTCATCTGAAGTAGATTAACACTACTCAAAGTTTCAAAGCAGGTTCTTTAAAAAAACTTGTTAGATATTACTCGTTACTAACAAGGTATTGAAGAGTAAAGAATATTTTATAGAATAATCTTCTGAAACATTAAAAATAATAACTGGAGTCCTGTACACCAAATAATTAAAATTCCGAAATGTTAAGCTACTTCTGTTGCTGACCGTACCTACTGCAAAATTGTTTTATTGAATGTGAAAGAGATTCATTGTTCTCCATAAGGTTTCTCAAAATCGAAATATCCCGGCACTTTTTTTTTTTAGAAATACAGAGTGTTGTTTACACAGTTTGCTAAACTTGTAAACGCCCATAGAAACTTGAAAGTAGCATTTTTCCCCTAAATCCATCGTATTCTTAACCCTGTATTTCTCCGGGGACCGTAAAGAAAAAAAAAAATCTCTTGATCAAACTGGATTCGGGAGATTTATTTCAATTTGAATTTTAGTCTATTTTTTCTAAGCCCTTCGAAATTCGGTCTAACTCAATCTCACCATCATTATCATTTCAGCCGACAGACGTCCACTGCTGGACATAGGCCTCTTCCCCTAACTGATATCTACCCTAAAAATACTCAACAACCTATAAAATATACTTACAAAACTTCTTAATATATAAATACGTGTACATACTCCATTAAGTACCTACGCATTAAAATTGTACGTAAAAAGTAGCTCGTTATCCCATATTCTATAACTCGTTGAGTCTATTCTCGGGAGTCCCAATAACGATAGTAAACGATGTGAAAGTAATTGAATACATAGACATACTTTACATAAAGGATGATCATGTTTTGAATAACATTTATGTGAGTCTATTATGTATGGGCTTGAAATAAACTTTAGTTCATTTATTTACTAACTAACTAATTTTTATATTTTCTTATTTCAATTGCTTCTCTAGTCAGCCTTGGTAAGTAATGTTTGTCCGTTGACAAAATACGTGGCTTGAGAAATTCGATCCAGTGAAATAATGATGAGCAAAAATCTGCCATAACTGAACACCTACTGCAGTCAGGGCCCAATCACTGGATTTTGAATTGAAATAAGAAAATATAAAAATTTCAATCGAGAGGATAGCTTCAAATTGTCCAGTACGTGGAATCCAGTTTTGAGTATGCTCAAAAGTAGCAGCCGGCATCGTAATAAAGACTCCAAAAAGCCTTGTGATACTGTGAGTGTGTTTTGCCGTGACTTAGTGATGAGTTCCAGTAGTGCGCGTAGCAAAAGACAAAGAAAGAGGGTAGACAGATTTGTCTGCTCTTAACAATTTATTTCCCATCTACCCGCATTCTCCAGTCAACCCGCGATCATGGCGCTTGCGACAGCGTCGAAATATCGGGAGCTCAAAATTATAGACAATCACGGAAGATATCCCGTAAGTGACAGTTTATGTATAAGATAAGATAATAATGATGACACATCGCTGGGAACTATTCGGGTATTTAAATTTTTTATTGAATGTTTATTGGGTTGATACATATCGGACTTGCATAAACGAGATACAGAACAATCGGGAATCGAACTCAATGGCCCATCCAAAGGCAGCGGGACTGTTCGAAAGAGATACCGTGGCCCTGGAACACAAAGGGCAAAAGAAGCAACATGGATGGGTTTTAGTCAGTACAAGTCTGATACTCCTTTCCACCTAGAGGTCTTTTCGTGTGAGATCATCAAATGAGGGGGCTCATTTGATGATCTCACACGAAAAGTAAAATGTCCCATCCAAGGAACTCAACCTCTAATCCAACCAAAAACATTACCATAGCATAGGGATTTTCAGTATTAGACCCCGCTGCCCCCCGATACAAGAGTGCGAGGGAACGCCGGTGTCGTTTGAGTCAGTACGAGTCCCTCCGCTCTCCCCAGAGCGGAAGACATCCATTGAGGATTTCCACATCAAGAGAAAAAAAAAAGGCATTTTCACCCTATAGGTAATGTTCCCACCGCTGGGACACAGGTCTCCTTATCCACGAGAGGGGCCGTATTCCACCACATAACCAAAAAACATCAAAATGCTTCGTACTGCGGCGTACCATCCACACTTGGTTGATATCCCGACCGAGTCGTACTCAGCGCTATTCTCCTCCACATTTATCATGCGCACAGCCAAAGTGTGGAACTCTCTGCCGGCATCTGTGTTCCCTCCCACATTTAACCCGCCTGCCTTCAAAGCAAGAGTGAACAGGCATCTTCTGGGCATGCTCGTTCCTTCATAGACCTCATCTATCGCTTTCCATCAGCTGTGATCGAGGTCAAGAGCAGGCCCATTTTGTAATAAAAAAAAAAAAAAACAACCGAATGCAGCCAAAACTAAATTTTGTGCTCCGCTGCATACGGTTAAAACCTCATTTCCGAAAGAGCTTCATCTAAAGTGATTAGCGCAACAGCTGTCTAGATTAATGATGTAGGTAGGTACTTCTATTCTGCTCATCCATTTCATATCGTACATAAACTCGCAGACAGAACTGAATAGACGCCTTAATCAGATAGGAACCTACCGCGAAGATTCTTATCAATAGCGACATTAGCATATTGGTCCGGAAATAGAAAGCATGAATTCTACATAATGCATGCAAATTAAACACCTACGTGGTTCTGCATATGGAGATCCTCACTGATAAGAACTTCTGTCTATTAAGAAATTTGATGCTGCGTTAGTTCTGAGATAACATCTTATGGTATGCTTTAAAGTGGACTAGCCAACCTAGAGTTATAATTAAATTACATTTAAAAAAACAAATATAAACACACAAATACATACACACAAAAATAACACAAACACATACACGTTTACATAAAAAATATGTAAACTGGATTTTGTTAAATACATACATGGGATTGACAGAACGCAATCAGATTTTATCGATAAGTTACTGCTCCTATTCCTGAAACCATGTGGTTTTGGGTATAGTGATGTAAACAGGCAATGAAATCCATCAATTAATAATGAAGAGAAGACCGGCTGCAGCAAAAGTAACTCTGAAGAAAAGGGTAAAAAAAATACATAAATACTTTCGGTCAGATTATCACAGAATGATATTGCAAGAAAGGAGGTGTCTGATGAGATGATGAGTAATAGAGAAGTGTGGAAGAAGAAGACATGCTGCGCCGACCGCAAATAAGTTGGGATAAGGGCAGGAGAACGATGTCCAGATTATCACAGAACGCAGATCATTTGTTTAAAGTACGATAAACTTAAAATTTGTTCCGAGAACTAAAACAGCGTAATGTGTAACATATATAGAGAGGTATAGTTTGTGAGCTTGTAGGAGGTAATCTCTGGATCTACTGAACCGAATTTGATAATTCTTTCACTAATAGAAAGTTATAACATTATCCCCGGGTGCCATCGGCTATATTTACTACGTGCCCGTGGGATAATTTCCGACCAAAACGCCAGCGAAGCCGGGGGCAGCAGCAACCGCGGGCTAGTAAAGAATAAACAGTGAGTAGATAACAAGAAAATAAGATTACAGGCATTACGAAGCACTCAATATGCAGATTACATTCGAACGAGCGGTAATCCCGGAGACTTATGTCTTCACCGATCAAGTTTAACTTCACTATTACTTAACTATTGGTTAATAAAGATGTTAAGCCTTAACTGTTATGAGTACTGCTACTGTTTGTCCCGTTAGAGGTCGTTGTTGTAATGAAAAGAGGAAAAGATGGCGTTTTTATGCTGATGTGTCGAATGGTCGCAAGTGCAACTGCTGAGCATGAGGTTTTGGGTTCGATTCCCGGGTCAGGCAAAGTGTTATTCGGGTTTTTTTTGTTGGGTATTGCTCAGTAGCAGTCACAGAGTCTGGGTTTGTGCCTAATTGATGGCAATAGGCTCTCCCCCAATTACATGGGACAAAACATTACTGGCGAAATGCGGTAAATACTATTAGGTATACCTCTTATACCTCTGCCTAATCCTTCAGGAATTACAGGTGTGATGTCACGTTATGTATTATAAAAGAACCCACACCGTATAAAAAAAAAAACGGGAGCTAGGCAGGGGCACAACTAATACAAGTTATTTTAAATTTACTATGTCCTAACCAGCGTGTGAAACACATTCTAAACAATTATTGAGGTTACTATCAATGGAAGAGTTTTTGATACCGGATGGTTAGTTCCAAAGATTATCTCCTATATCCAAAATTAAACTTAACCCTCGATAATATTAATATAGAATAGAATCCAGACACCAGTCTTATCAAGGGGTATCGTATTACCCAGTACTAACTGGGTTAATGTGGAGGTCAGATAGGCAGTCGCTCCATGTAAAATACTGGTATTCAGCTGCATCCGGTTAGACTGGAAGCCGACCCCAACATTGGAAAAAGGCTAGGCTTGATGATGAATAGAATCATCAAAAATAACAAGTAAATTACTGCTTTTAATCCAAAGAAATGTGCAAAAAATGTTGTAAGTGTAATGGAAGTAAAAGAAATATTACGACACATTAAAAGGATTTTCATTGAGGAAAACCTTCAATATATTTTGGATGAGAAAGCACGTTTCGCTTTTTTTTCTGCTTACCGTAATTAAGATAAAAAAATAAAATTTGTCCTACATGATTTCTGATGTTAAATAATTATGTTTCTGTTGAAAATAAAAACCTTTTCATGATGATAAATAATTTCTTCTTCAGTTGTTAAATGCTGAAGTAAAAGATGTTTCGTAATATTCAAGTTTCAACATTTATATTGTTGCTTAGTGAGCAAGGTATTTAACGGTATCTTTAAACTTACTTACATCTTTAAATCATTGTCTGCTTAGCCTTTGGGGTTGGCTTCCAGTCTAACCATGCAGCTGAATACCAATATTTTACATGGAGCGACTGCCCATCTGACCTCCACAACCCAGTTAGTACTGGGTAATACAGTACACATTTTTTTTTCGGATGTGAAATCATCATATAACTCCACCCGCTCTGGGCGGAGCAGGAGGAAGTGTCAGACTTGTACTGACTAAAACCCATCCATGTTCCTTCTTTTGCCCTTAGTGTTCTAGGGCCGCGGTATCTCTTTCGAACAGTCCCGCAACCCTGGCAGGGAAAACGATACCCCCTGGTATGACTGTTTGTCAGTTTCGGGCTGCTGACTACCTGTAACCACTGTCAGAGATCTACAAATGACAGCCGAGACCAACGGCTTAACGTGCTTTCCAAGACACAGAGGAAACTCGGTAAGTAATGGGTGGTCACCAATCCACGGACCAACCTAGGCAAGCGCGGCTTAACCTGAAGATCGACTCGACCGGCTGTTATTATTTAGTAGCCCCCTTTCCCTTGAAAGTACAATTTCAAAGACAGACTCACCTGTCTTCTTCCAATCTCAAATAATTCATCCTCACTTCACATTTAAATACAATCAACACAATTTTATACATCAAATAATAAAACACTTGAAACACAAACGATACCCAACTAAGTCCGACCACAAACATGGACATAATACTAAACCCAACAAAAAAAATATCGACTCCTGCGCAAGGAAGCGAAACAACGGACACCGCACCTTTCCCTGCAATAAGGGTCAGCTTCGATTTGAAAAGTCCTTCTATCTCTCTCTAACTTGTTCTGTAAGAAAGAGATGGATGATTGTTCGTGTCGAATGAAGTGTGAAGTCAATGATGACCTGATGTAAAGCTATGGACCGATATGGAGTTGATAAACAAGTATGGAAGCATGAGACGTCGACAGCAAACCATCAGTAAGAGGATTTTGCTATTAACCGGGGATGCTTTGGAGATAAATAACCTTGTTTTAAACGTGAAAGATCTTGTCTGAGGTGTGATGGACAACTTAGGTGACACTAAGCACATGGTTTTACTTATAAAAGGTGTAACAAGACCCTTAACGAAGCGAAAGGTACTTATTCTCCCCGTCATTGCAATCTTTTTTTGTTTTAGACCATACCTGGGAACCTTCTAGTTACGGAGATATTGGGGGTCAAAGTTCTAACTTTTACAAGTTTTTTTTTTTTAATACATTTTTAACGTAATATTTTTACTGTAAACAACTCAACGACCCCCGTACTATTCAATCCATCCATCAGCAAAATGTTTTGAGTGCGTTTCATTGAGTCCTACCATAAAACGTGATTTTTCACCCAAAAAAAAGTCGTTTACCAGCAATATTTTTTTGCGTAAAGTTACTTAGTTTGATGTACATAATGCTTGGTAGACGGCTTCGTGAAGGGTTCTGTTACACCCTGTATACTACCAACATAGTACATTACATGAGTTTTTTTTATAGAATGCAATACAGAAAAGCTATTTATGATTGCTCGTAAATTCAGAGCATTAGTTTAACCGAAGGTTATTTCGTTTGCTTTTTATAAACAAATCCATCGAAAAACGATAATTAGTATGTGTATGATGTAAGATTATTGGTTGTATGAGGGAATCCGATTTCGAAATTTATTTTACTTATAGAAAGCTACATTATTGTTTCTTCGACACGGACGATGTCGTGAACCGAAGCTAGTCTAATAATAAAGGAAATGAAGTTATTATTAATGTAAACCGATGTAGAAGAAACGTATGTATTATCGTATGATGTGTGTGTTCTCAACGATCGTTAAAACCTTAACAGCAATAGCAATAGCACTTGGGGAGCTTACAAGCGGGTTCAGACGCGGTTGGCTGCACATCGACGCACGCGCAACGGCTGGCCTGCGCAGGAGTGCCTCGCTGACAGTTGCGGCCATTGTAACGAACTTTTGCATAAGGAAAGAAAGGTGAAAAGGGGAAATGTTGCATTAAATATGTTGAAGTGATACTGATCGGCATAATATTTATGTTCTTTTTGTTAAACTTGCACCCACACTGAAGTTACTTTTTGTAGAGCAGAATTTTTCAACACGATAATTTTAGATAACTTTTTGTTACACTGTTTTACCGACTAAGGCGCGATTTATACAGAAATGGCTTAAGGCGAAGGCGCGGCGCAGGCGCAGCGCAGGCAGGATGCCGCTTCAAAACGTTTTCATACAAAATGTACGTGGACGACGCGCGACGTGTCGTGAATTACATTGAAGCGGCGCGGAGCAGCCACGCCGTTCTTTCGTTTCCTTATAAATTCCACGCCTGCGCTGCACCTTCACCTTATACCGTTTTTGAATTATTCATGCCTAACACTTGCAAACATTGCTTTCAAAAAGCACCTGCGTTGTCGATGCATTTAAACATTGCTTATATTAATAATTAAAGTATAGCTTAATTTTATTTGTTTTAATAAAAGCTCCGCGGACTGTGGTAACATGAAGAATTCATCATCATCATCATTTCAGTCGAAAGGCGTTCACTGCTGGACATAGGCCTCCCCCAATTGTCGTACATTGACCGGTCTCGTGCGACTGGCATCCAGTGGATCCCCGCAAGCTTCAACTTTTTTTTTTTTTGACCTCATCGGCCATCCATTCAAAGTTAAGTTAGTTCCATGAAAAGTTTTTTGAACAAAATAAATATTTTTCCAGGTGAATTGAATACCAATCTATTTTGCAATCGTTAGTCTTCTAACGAAGTTAGTCACAAATCTTAGATTTAAACGAACCGTTTATATTCTCAATTTCAGTTCAAGTCTTTAAAACAAGAAATTAAATCTAGATTGGATTCATTTCAGTCTGCAGGGACTTCAAAGAAGTTCAATCAAAAGTTTGAAATTAAAATTAAATTATGATGATATCAGCAACACAAATAAGATCAGAATATTTTTTAAAGTGATCGGGGATTACTTTCAAGATCGACATAGAGATAATATTGAATTTACAGTCTTGAAGATGCAAATAAGATTTTTTCTTATAACTATTAATTGTGGGGTAAATGAACTTGGAGGGTTGTATTGATGATTTGAATGATTGATTATAATTCTGTAACTCCATACGTGTTACTGGCGCGATTCATATTTTCATCTACATACAACTTGACATTGACCTGCAAATTGCAATAAACGCTGCTGCCCTTGAGAGATTGTTGCAATCATTCAAAAGTCTGTAATTTTGACTTCAAATTCTCTCAAATACGATGGATGGACTGTATGAAAGATATGACCAGAAAGCGGTTAACTATATATACTAAGATTAAGATTGATGTATGGGAGAAGCTCGTAGCTAAATAGTAACAGCCGCTCGGATCGATCTTTAGGTTAAGCCGCGCTTGCCTAGGTTGGTCTGTGGATGGGTGACTACCCATTACATACCGAGTTTCCTCCGTGCCTCGGAAAGCACGTTAAGCTGATGGTCCCGGCTGTTATCTGTAGATCTGTGACAGTCGTTACAGATAGTCAGTGGCTCGAAAGTCTTACAACCAGTCTTACCGAGGGATATCGTAATACCCAGTACTAACTGGGCTGTGCAGGTCAGATAGGTAGTCGTTCAATGTAAAATACTGGTATTCAGTTGCATCCGTTTAAACTGGAAGCTGGTAGATGATAGACGTATGGAATAATAGTAAGACATGCTGTACTAAACCCAAATAAAATTAGCATAAAGGCACACTTTGCTTTAACAAATTTGATTACTTACCTATCTTTATATATGTATAGGGTCTATCTATTCATACACGAAATCTCTTAAGGGGTCGTTGTACTCATCATTATGAACAACTTTTACTGTGGGACCAAACTCGAAATCGCGAAAAAAAAACAGCTATTCCCTACAATATTATCGCATTAATTCGTCAAAATGTACTGAACAGCTGTTTTTTTTTTCTCGATTTCGGGGTTGGTCCCATAGTGAAAGTTGTTCATAATGATGAGTACAATGACCCCTTAAAAGATTTGGTGTATAAATAGATACACCTTATCAAGCAAACTTTATTTCGGTAGGTCGGGAAGAATGTACCAACTACCGACCGAGATGGTAAATTAAATTCTCCTACGTTGCTGGATTATTATATATATAACGTCTTGACGTTAAATAAAATTACTAGAAGATTATACAACAATATTATAATTATAAACACTTCAGAAAATTTCAAAGGAAGCTTAAGCTTAAGAAGTATCTCAAAATAAATGTTTCTCCCATTCATGGGCGATTTGATGTAATCACCAAGAAAGACTATTAAGGGTCACATTGTGTCTTATTTACAAAGGATTAGAGTCTACAATGGTGTGGCGTGGTTGAATAATGAAAACTTAATCGGGTTTGCCGAGTGTCGTTTTTCCCACAAAATAGGAATTTCCCCTTATTGTCGCTGTTTATTGTAAAGCGGCGATCAATATAAATATGAGGTGAGGGGTGCGATAATGATATTTAACGCTATGATCAGGTTCAGGTTATGGTGGGGTCGTTTTGTAGAGGTTTCTTGATAGCGTTACTGGTACATTTTTGAATCATCGGTCAGTTCCATAGGACATAATAATATCAAAATCAAAATCAAAGCATTTATTTCAAGTAGGCCAGTTACAGGCACTTTTGAACTGTCGAAACAAAGATAACAATGAAATGTAGCTACAGTCCCAGTCACAAGGCATAAAAACTGTGAAAGTACTGTAGTTGCCCATTCCCTAGCGTAGATCTCTATGGAGAAGAACGGGCAAGAAACTCCATGGACACTCTTTTAAATCAGCATATTGTTACAAAACCTTGGTTACATCATTCATATTGAGATGGTACATTATGTGAGAACGATGTAGCAAGATGTGCACGTTAAAAGTGTCCATAGTGAACACAAAAAAGACAATTAAAAAAAAAAAAAAAATTCAAACCTAAAAACAAACCCATTTATGAGCCTAAAGACTTACATACATTTATCCTCACGCCTTTAATCCCCGAAGGGTTAGGTAGAGGTGTACCTAGTAGTAATAAGTACACGCACATTTCGCCAGTTGTGTTTAATCCCCATGTAATGTCTTATGACGACAGGCCGTGTCGACGGCGCGTTCGTGTTCCACGCGCGCCTCAAAGAGAGTCAGCAAACAGGAAGGGGTCCGTAAGGGCCGACGCCTGCCAGGGTTGCGGGACTGTTCGAAAGAGATACCGCGGCCCTGGAACACAAAGGGCAAAGGAAGGAACATGGATGGGTTTTAGTCAAAGGGCAAAGGCCGGAACATGGATGGGTTTTAGTCAGTAGAAGTCTGACACTCCCTCCTGCTCAGCCCAGAGCGGGAGGGGTTATTTGATGATTTCCCATCGGTAAAAAAAAAAAAAAAAAAGCCCCATGTAATAGGGGCGAGCCGATTGCCATCATCCGGGCACAAATCCAGACTCCGTGGTTTTTATGAAAAAAAATAATAAAGACTTTTGAGTTAAGAATGGTGGGCCTATGGATCGAAAACTGCATCATACTTTCACCAATATATTTCAGTTTGATGAAAAAATACATTGTAAATATCAATAAACACCACTCATTTCCATACATTACCACCGCAAACAGCTGATACTTAATCGCAAACACAATACCCCCGAGGCAGCGCCGGCGCCGCCGGATGTCAGCTGACACCAGTTGTAACTTCCGGTCGACTACGGCTGATAACAGGTTATGCGTACAGTCAGAAGCACAAATATGTTTGCAGCTCTTAGCAAATTGAAATGCAATTTTCTCGTAAAATAACGATTTCAACTTTGAGATAAGACCTTTTTTTCATGATAATATTGATTCTAAAATACTATGTTCGTAATAACATTAAATAACAATCGATACAATCTGGAAAATCACTTAAAAGTTGTTTAGTATACTCATATGGGTGAAAAGAAAGAAAAAAAATACATTTATTTGACACATGCCACAAGTGCACACAGTATAAAAAAAAAAAAAGAAAAAAAAATATATAAACAAAAAGAATAAAGTGACACTGTGTGCCTCACGGCCGCGCCAAATAGGCCCAGTTCAGCAGAATGCCGGGATAACTAGTGCCTGACGCTGGTTTTCAACTGGACCTGGATTAGTGAGGATTGGTTTACGGATGTGAAGCAGTTTTATATTTTGTGTCAATGGTGGTGGTAAAAGGTACATACACTTCTGGACACATCTATTGGCCCACCTTAGAGTTTAGGTTTCGATGGCCCCTACCGAAATATGATTGCTAGATTGAACAAAAACTGTTGATGCAGTTTTAAACCTGATACATTTTACCATCTTTTTCGATCGTATTGTTTTAAATTTGAATTCAGAATACCATACGACATGGAGCTACGCCTAACAAGTCGGATATGCGCCTTGTTAAAGGCAATTGATTTTTGAATAAAAAACATGTTTTATCAAATAAAGGTTTAATTTAATAACGCGTGTTGCCTCCATGGGCATCTACCACAGCTCTCATACGATTAGGCATAGAGTTTATCAACCGCTCTATGAAATTTTGAGGGATCATCTCCCATTCCTCTTCTATGGCAGTTTTCAACTCCTGCGTCGTCTGGGCAACTGACTGACGAGCCCTAACACGTCTTTTTAGCTCGTCCCACATGTGCTCAATGGGGTTCATGTCTGGGCTTCTGGCTGGCCAGTCCATAACTGTGATGTTCACATCCCGAAGATATTCCCTGACGATGCCGGCCGCATGGGCTCTTGCATTATCATGCATAAAAAGGAAATTTGGGCCCACATAGTCCGCGTATGGTATCACGTGAGGTTCTAAGCACTCACGAATGTATCTTTCAGCATTTAATGTTGGCCAGCCGTGGTCCTGTAACAACCTCAAGTTGAGTTTTGCCGCTCGCGGATATACCGCCCCAGACAGTCCATGAGCCACCGCCATAAGCAACCCTCTCTTCAAAGCAGCATTGTGCGAAACGCTCTCCCTTACGTCGGTAGACCTTCTTCCTTCCATCATTGCCATGTAACACAATTTTTGACTCATCAGAAAAGAGTACACGGCTCCAATCTTGCTGTGTCCAATTTAAATGACTGCGTGCGAAATGAAGGCGCGCTGTTCGGTGGGCTCGCGTTAGTTTGGGCCCATTAGCTGGCTTGTGTGGTACCATATCGCGTTCTTTTAACCTTCTCCGAACAGTTCGAGCGCTCACAGATACTCCGTGGAAGTCGCGAAGTTGGTTTTGTATCTCAATGGAGGTAAGGTGACGATTTCTAGAGCTGGTCGTCACGATGAATCGATCCTGCCTTTCAGTTGTGACCCGAGATCGTGGCCTTCCTTGGCGACGAACAAAGCCGCCAGTCTCTAGGTACCTCCGATAAACATTTCGGACCGCAGATCGACTTAAATTAAGTTGAGCACTCACGTTTCTTTGTCTTTGGCTGAATAAGTGCCACAGCTTGGGCGGCGACTTCAGGTGAAGTATCCATAGATTATTGATAGAACCTCACCTTAATGTTAAGAATAAGTAATGTTTGTTGCAAAACCAAAGATATCAATCACTTTTTCAAGAATTAAATCCAAGTAAACCAATAAAACCAAGTTTTCTTAGTATTCGATTGTTTGATATCAACAAACAGGCTCCAAATTATCTTTTGTCTCTTTAAATTCTGTGTTCGAAATTCAAAAAAAGACTATTGAATGAAATTGTGAATGTGCCAGGTTCAAAACTGCATAAAAACTTTTTGCTCGACCTAATATAAAATTTTAGCTAGGACCAAACGAAACTGAAAATACAAGGTGGGCCAATAGATGTGTCCAGAAGTGTATATACAGGGTGCAATTTAAGTCATAGGCAATATTTTAATCTACGGCTCTACTCACGATACTGATTGCATTAGGCCGGCCGGCCGGCCGCAAACTATTTATTATTATTATTTGATGTTTGTTTACTTTTCGTTACGCGTTGTACTGCGCTTTAAAATGTTGATACTTCAAGACTTATTGGGGTTTAAGAAGTATTTTTTATTACTTTTAGTGTTTATTTGCAATGTGATTACTACATTTTTAAAGTTTTCCATACTTGCAGTAATAATATTTTTGATTTGCGAATTATTAGCCCTAATGCAATCAGTATCGTGAGTAGAGCCTTAGATTAAAATATTGCCTATGACTTAAATTGCACCCTGTATATATGGGTGGTCGTGACTGTACAAGGTACAAGCTGGTATCATGCTGTCGGTACTTTATCGGCAGTGAAATCTTAAATTATATGGTAAGGTGGTTCGCCCAGAAGGGTCAATTTTCAACCTGTCTAGACCGATTTTGACATAAAATGCGAAATGCGGATGTACTAAAGGTAAACATCTGCCTATCCATTCGGGAATCATACGTGATGTTATGTTTAGGCCTTATTGAGTTCCAACTGAATTTCGAACAAATCACAAAATTACTTTTCCTGAATTAAAATCGTAAAAAAAAGAAAATCCTAATAAAATAATACTTCCCTTTTAGGAATGAAATCAACTGAAAAAAGTTCGTATTGGAAAGTTACTTCATAAAGTACTTAATAACTTTTTTGTGTTTGTTCAAGAATTTTCTCTTGAGATGTTTGAAACTTCACTTTAGGTTTCAAAGCTGTCCAAATAAAAACAACAAACTTTAGTGATTACATTAACAGTTTGAGTAAGTACTATCAACAATATTAATTTGTACAAGTCTTTAGGCAATATCACCACGTAATTAAAATACCTTAGCTTGAAGTTTTGAGCCTACCAGCCCGCGTAGCATGACCATCGTAGAAAGGGTTTAGGTTTTATCGACGAAGAATCGAAAAAAATGACAGATTGTGGAAAGAGAAAAAATGACAGATTGTCGCAAGCATGGCGATGTTAAAAATGTATGACAGACATGTCAAGTTGTACAAAAAGAGCTTTGTCTATTCTTGGTAGAATAGAGATAGTATTGCCATGCTACGCGGGCAGAAATGAATTAGGTTTCAGCTGTCAGGTTCTCAGAAATGTATACAGGGTGGAAGGACAACGATGACGTTAAACATCATTAACGGGTACTACCACTTGTCCAGTACATCATTCCATCATTAATTTTTTTTTAAACTGGTCACGTGCGAATCGAAATCGCACACGAAGGATTTTCCGTACCCTTATCTTGAAAAAAAAAAACATATTTGTTGTATAAGAGCCCCCCTTAAATATTTATTTTATTCTGTTTTTAGTATTTGTTGTTATAGCGGCAACAGAAATACATCATCTGTGAAAATTTCAACCATCTAGCTATCACGGTTCATGAGATACAGCTTGGTGACAGACAGACGGACAGCGGAGTCTTAGTAATAGGGTCCCTTGGATACGGAACCCTAAAAAAGGCAGCTGTTTTATAGATTTTGACCGTAATTGTGCTTTAGTAGGGAACAGGGTAAGGGTAAGGTAAGGGTAGCGGCGGCGACCTCTCGCGTCCGGCCCTGGTTCAATCCATGGTCCGGAGCGAGACGGAATGGGACGCCGTCACCTCCTTCTGCGAAGCAGTCATGCTAGCGAAGGAGGTGGCGGGACGTGAGAGGGAGAGAACCTCACGTCCCAGCCGCCGCGGGAGACGCACCGGGCGTCGGGGGCCACGTGGTGGCCCCCGGCCACCGTAGACGCGGGCCTGTGGACGGTGAGCTATGGGCTAGCTCGCCGTCCGTCCGTCTTATGACGACAGGCCGTGTCGACGGCGCGTTCGTGTTCCACGCGCGCCTCAAAGAGAGTCAGCAAACAGGAAGGGGTCCGTAAGGGCCGACGCCTGCCAGGGTTGCGGGACTGTTCGAAAGAGATACCGCGGCCCTGGAACACAAAGGGCAAAGGAAGGAACATGGATGGGTTTTAGTCAGTACAAGTCTGACACTCCCTCCTGCTCAGCCCAGAGCGGGAGGGGTCATTTGATGATTTCCCATCGATAAAAAAAAAAAAAAAAAAAAAAAAAAAAAAAAAAGGGTAGACTTTTTTGAATAACCTGTGAAAAAAAATCCATGTGGGTGTTCGGAATGATGTAGATACTGAATACATAGTAATTGTTTGTGAGTCGATGACCCTTTAGCCCTGTATTGTGGTGGAGAAGCGTCACAAAAATGCTAAACCTTTACGATATCTTCAGGAATGGGTCTTGAAGGAGAGCTTTATTTGATTATGACAGGAAATCAATTATTTAAACATCAATATACTTTAGACCAGGTCGAACCAGTCGTAATAATAGGTTGCGAGGATCCGCTGGATGCGAGACGCACGGGACTGGTCAACGTGGCGACAACGACATTTGGGGGAGGCCTATTTCCAGCAGTGGACGTCTTTAGGCTGAAATTATGAATAAATAATCAAGTGGATTTACTGACTGTACTATGTATCCATTTTTTGATGACTGTGTACGTAACAAGGGTGTCGAGATGGGAAGGTGCCGAGATGGGACTAAACCTTTCAGTATTCCCGACTAGTATTTCAAACAAAAGAAGATTTGACCTCTCAGTCAGATACAATATAATGAATTGTTCTACCTCCAACAATACATGTATTATTCTATCCTCTTTGAGTTAACTTTAACAACTTAAACCATCGTGTCGATCAACAGAAGAACATCAGTTTACCGATCAAAATTATAACAAAACAACTTGTGAAAAGTAACTTATTGAAGCTTTCAACTTCGTCCAATATTTCGACGTTATTGAAGGACTTACAAAGTTACAAACAATAAGTAGGCTGCCTTTCATCAGAGATATGCTAAGCTATGTAGCTAAGGAAGTGGTGACGTCATCCAACAGAATCCTTTGATGTAATGTAACTTTTTGGTTTCTGGATGTGGAAATCCTCAATGGATGTCTTCCACCTTGGGGAGAGGAGAAGTCTGACAGACTCGTACTAATGGTCTGCACCGATCTCATATGTTGAAAAGGGTTAATTCACACAAACAGTGCAAAGTTTTTACTTATCCGCATTGTTCAAAGACCGTCTTGACGCTCGGCTGCACTAGGTACTAAGTTTTTATGGAAATCCATACTAATAATATTCATGCGAAAGAAAGTCTGTTTATCTTTCTGACTGTCTGGTCCGTCCGTCAGTCTATCTATTGCCAACGCGTGAAAGCCTTCATTTCTATAGATTAAGAAGGACAATGACCTGGATACACCACGCCCGGGTCGTGGTGTATCCAGTTTTTATGGAAAATGGTTCATCATCTGCCTAGCCTTTGCTCGACTATGTCGGGGTCGGCTTTGCAGTCTAACTGGATGCAGCTGAATACAAGTATTGTACATGGAGGGACTGCCTATCTGATCTCCACAACCCAGTTAGTACTGGACAATATATCCCCCCAGGATACCCCTTGGTAAGGACTGGTTATCAAACTTTCGGGCCACTGACTTCTTGAAACGACTGTCGTCAAAGATCTACATGACAATCGAGAACAGCGGCTTAACGTTCTTTCCGAGGCACAGAGGAAACTCGGTATGTAATAGGTGGTCACGCATTCATGGACTAACCTAGGCAAGCGCGGCTTAACCGCCGCTGTTACTATTTAGCCTCGAGCCCCTTGTTTGGACATTAGTTCCTGTGACATCATTTCCTACCTGGACGAACGAAGCTGCGGCCAAAAGCTACCAGACATAGTTTCCTAAGTAACTCAGTCATATCCCTGTCACAAAAGCGTCGGGTAAACTTTCGGCTCAATACTAATTGGAGATTGGAAACTCCCACGATCTGGATCGAGAGATCTCCAAAGTTTTGTAGGTTAAAGATTAATGTTACAGACGAACACTGTTAGTAACTGCCAAGGATCTTGTGATGAATTAGGGTGAGAAGACTTAGAAACTTTTGTTTATTTTGTGGTAATGGGTCGTGGATTTCTTTTTTCGAGGTTATCCAACCACGAGGCGTTTTAAGAGTGAGATCTGATCTTATGACGAGCGTATTAGTACGGCTCCTCATTAGTAAATATGGCAAAGTGCTTTATACTTATACAAGGTGCGAACTGACCCTTCCCGAAGCCGTCAACCAAACAATCTGTACATCAAACTAAGTAGCCCTACGCAAAAATTAATTGCAGAGAAATAACTTTTTTTTGGGGTAAAAATTCACGTTTTACGGTAAAACTCAATGTAACGCACTTAAAACATTGTGCTGATAGATGCATTGAACAGTCAACGGGTCATGGAGGTATTTAAAGTTATAACCTTAAAAACTAGTACTTTAAAAAAAACTTGTGATAAAGTTTATTTATTATTCACAAAATCCACAGCTCTTGTAGGGTTTGATGTTTATCATTGAAATTTATTAAATCATCTAACTGGAATTCTATTAGAACATGGCATCAGCATTCCTTGTCACAAACATCACAATCTGGTGGTCAATAACCAAATCTGGTGGTGGTTTGAGTCATCATCATCTTTTTACAATTCCGCTACATCAGGATATAATTATTTTATTTATGTATTCAATTATATTATTTATTATTTTTCTACCATACCGATAATTTATAAACACTTCACTTACATAAAGATCCTCTATTTCACATTAGTATTAATAACGCACCAGTTACACAAGATCTATTACAGGCTCTCACAATATCAGGTCTATTTATTATATTCTTGCAATATCATCACGAGCCTAATACATCAAGAAATCTAATTACCTAATTCATCTCAAATATAGCCAAGATATCTTTTATCCAGCCATTAATACAATAAAATACGAGTTAAAGGATCTTTAGAAGATTAATCTTTCCATTTCGCAATATTAGGAAGTAACATGTGGAAAAAGTGAGTTTATTATTTTTCTTGTCAATTTGTTTGGTCATGTAATACAACAACAATCATTTATTTTCAGGCTACCTAAGCCCATAGATATCTGCCAGGGTTGCGGGACTGTTCGAAAGAGATACCGCGGCCCTGGAACACAAAGGGCAAAGGAAGGAACATGGATGGGTTTTAGTCAGTAGAAGTCTGACACTCCCTCCTGCTCAGCCCAGAGCGGGAGGGGTTATTTGATGATTTCCCATCGGTAAAAAAAAAAAAAAAAAAAAAAAAAAAGCCCATAGATATACCTTCCAGACTAAGGTCTCATTTACGGACACGGGCGCGGCCCGCTTTAAATTCAAACATATGGAGATGTATGAGAGCGTTTACGGAGACCCGATTTTACGCGCGTTTGCTTGAAATGCAGATGCCACCGCCGCGTCGCACGCTGCGTTCAACGCGGCGGTGCCCGCGGCGGCGCACGCAGAGGCACACGCGTAAATACATTTATACTGCGTTCACCGCCGCGTTGCCCAACGCGGCGGCCACCGCTGCTCCCCACACACCGCACCACGCGCCGCGTCTCCGTAAACAACATCGTACATATGTTTATGTTTGGGCGTGCGGTAACGCGGGCCACTGCACGCGCCGCCTCTCCGTAAACGGAAAAAAAAAACGCACAACGCGCCGCCCGACGCGCCGCGTCTCCGTAAATGAGCACTAACATAATTATATCAGACATAATACAAATTATGTTAGTAAATAGAAACTAAAAACTATGTAACACTTCACTTGCGCGCGTTCATGTGACACTTGCCCGTGGAAGTGACGGAACACCACTCCCTGTGGCCAAAAGTCCTCCTCCAAGACGAGGTGCAGATAACATGTTGGCACCACGAACGTTTTATAGTTGACGTTGCGGCGCGACTAAAGCAGCTGCACTCTCGCCATGTAGTTGGTCTTCCTACGCACGTAATCCTTCACCGTAGTGGTGTAGTGTAGGCGGGAGATGTATACCGGAGTGTTCGGCTTCGCGGCACGAATAGGCACATTGGGCTCCGATGGAGCCGTACCGCAGCGGTTCTTGTTGGTACGTTGACGGCGTTTCCGTTTTTTCTCATCTGCCCGAAACGGTGCCTTTTTAGGCACGGGCTTCCCAGCGGGGTAATGAAAAGCGACTGCACGGATATTATTGTAGTGTGGGCTAAGAATGTATATTCATATTCATCAAAAGGTAGTGATAAAAGAATCTAGAACAATATCAACAAAATCAGCTAGGGGCTATCCATAAATTACGTTGTGACGTCACATGTCAAAATGTTGTATATCTTAGTATTAACACAAAATTTTAACTATTAACGCAAAATTGAAAATATTTCCAAATCTTATCTGTGTGAACAAAATTATGTATAAAATTGAAAATATGTGACGTCACACTAGGGAGGGGGGAGTGCCAAAAATGAGACTAGCTGCTAGACAAGGACGGGGGGGGATAAAAAATCATGAAATTCGTGTGACGTAATTTATGCATGGCCCCTACTTGCAAACCAGCAAATGCACCCGCAGAATCATCGTCAAAATCGGTTCAGTAGTTTGCCCCTGACACGTGCACATCATACACACTGACTTTCACCCAAGATAAACTCAAGATACACTAATTTGCATGCGTTTAGACTGGAAGCCGACCCCAACATAGGTGGGGAAAGACTAGGCAGACTATGATGGTAGATACTGGTGGAAGTTCAGGAATAACCACAACATAAAGCCTATTCATTCAAATTACTGCAGAAACTGCCTTTGCAAGAAAAACGACGGCAAACTCAAAATATACACAAAGATTTACAAAACCCACTTAAGATAGCTACATAAAAAGTGTGCCAGCCGATAAATATGGCCGAGTAGGATTCAGGGCGCAACACAGCTCACAGATGGGAGGCTTTCTCTGAATTATGTATGCCAAGGAAGTACAACACTTGTCTCTGGTAACGAAGCTAACGTTTACTTGCTTTTGCAAACGCATTTGCTTCGGAATTTATGTGGTCTGAATGATGTCCTTGTTTCTACAATATTGAATACATAGTAAGTATTTATTTGCGTAAATCTGTAAATAACAAAAAAAAACCTTTAAGCTACCATAAACCCTTACTTCCATGACACCCACTGGAAGCAACATAAAAAACAGAAAAAATTGAGGCCCATTCTTTTCCGTGATACATTACGCAATACTGATTGGATCCAACTATTCTAACACTTTCAGACATGCTGTCTCAACTAGTAAGGCAACAGAGTCATCAAGAAGATTGATGACCGTATATGACACTGGCGCGAGACGGGTGACGACCGTCTCGCGACAGTATCCTTTATGGGCGGCATGGGCACCGGGCCGTAGGCCGACGAAGGAGGCCGGCGGAGGCCCGGCACTTCGGTGACAGAAGACAAGAGATTATCAAGAAAAAAAAATCGGGGTATCCGGGAGGGGGCCCCGAGGATCGGGATACTCTGGGAGTAACCCGAGTAGTATACACCTGTGTACCAGTGAACGCTAAGAAGGATCCTATTTAAAGATTCCTTTCGTTTTATGGGTATAAGACGAACGAAACGAAACGGAAAGTTAAGTTGTTTCGTATGTCTTACGAAAGCTGTTATGCTGGTATTTGTTGAAGACTTCAATACAAACATATTTTCGCAACAAAGCTCTCAAGAAGACAAGATATCAATCGATTAATCACGTTTCTGATACTCCCAGAACTGTTCTGTTTGTAGGCACGAAAAACAAGCAATAAATCATAAACAAAAACAAAGTGATATTTCGTGCAGACACCTAGGTTACTGAAAGACACGTAGGTACTCCATTTGTCAATGTCTACCTGCTTATTATTCATTCATGTCCAACAGGTGATGTGGCTTCAAGGGGCTTACACATAGAAGCCGTCTGTCGGCGGTTACCCGGCCAAACGGTTGCCTTACGTCAGGTTCACCGTTTTAACGGCTATAAGGTCACGGGCGTGACCTCGAGGACGGATAACTGTGGTCGCTATTCTTATTTCACAAGACTAATGGAAACTGCACTTTGATCTTTATTCAAAGAGTTCGTTTGGTTTCTGGCTATGAATAAAACTCGAAGAAAATCGTGGGTGTTTGTAATGGAATGGATTATGGTCCTATAATAGTTATTGAATCATAAGACCTTTTACTACTGGCTTATAGAAAAATCTAAAATCCCATCTGCAGAAAATAACATTGAGATATTATGATATTGGACTTCGCTAGACTTCGTCCGTGGCAAATCTAGGTCTTCTCACCTATCTACGCGTGTCTATGTTAACACTTTGTCATCATGAGCATTCGTATGTAGCTTTGGCGTTCGGTTTCACCCGCGGTATTTATCCCACGGCAACGTAAAACTGTACCAGTTTTCCAAGCCGTTAAATGTTAGTATACTGACAGAGGTAGGTACTCTTGCATACTAGAAATTATTGGTGTGGACTTAGTACTACAGCCATCTCAATTCAACCAACCCTTCAAGGATTGCAAGCGTTATATTATGTGTCGTACAGCCTCCAATGCAATATTTACACAGATATCAACCGCACTCACCTCAGCCGTGTCGCGAGTACCATTACAGATGTCGTACCGGAACAAATGTCATGCCATTACGTGCCGCAAACATTGGTCCCGAATCGACTTGGTATCGTCCCAAATGTCCCGATAGCGGAATCTCGTCGTTACTACTAACCATTTGAGGTCGTGCATATGATGATGAGGGACAATAAACACGGTTAACATGGTTTCGTTTGTTCTATCAGTAAGTACTAAAACCAAGCGTGAGTCGGACTCGCGCACGAAGGGTTCCGTAACATTATCTAAAAAAAGTTTGTTGTGTGGGAGCCCATATTTATTTTATTCTGTTTTTAGTATTTGTTGTTATAGCGGCAACAGAAATGCATCATCTGTGAAAGTTTCAACTGTCTAGCTATCACGGTTCATGAGATATAGCCTGGTGACAGACAGCCAGACAGAAAGACGGACAGTGAAGTTTTAGTAATAGGATCCCGTTTTTACTCCTTGAGTACGGAATCCTAAGAAGCAATACAAATCTATTAATTGTGATGTCAACATAGATGTCTAATGATCTAACAAATAGCCTTCAGCATGTGCCACCTAACCCTGACCCACTGCCCAGCATTCAAGTCAGCCAAGATACATCTCTATCAACACAATGGTGGGTTTTAAAACATTCCTACCAAGGTTTTTAATGAATGAAAAGCGACTTCAAAATAAAACGCCTCTCGACTGATGAATAGGCCCAGTTTTACATTTATTTTAGACCATCTATCATGGAGACTGAGTTTTTATGTTTTTAAAGTAGGCTGCGGATGTATGAGTCTTTTAGCGCATGGCTAAAATCTGAAGTAACGCCAGCATCTTGTGTTTTCATAACATAACATCACGGCTGTAATTACCTAAGGGTTAGGTAGAGACGTACCTAATAGTACACACACACTTCAGTTATGTTTAAGCCCCTTGTAATAACCACCCGGACACGAACACAGGCTCCGTGGCAGCTACTGAGAAATCCCTGATGGAAAAACCGAATAACACTTTACCCGACCGGGGAATCGAATCCAGGACCTCATGCTCAGCAGTCGTGCTTGCGACCCCTATACTAAACTACTATTCTTTAATATAAGAGCGCTTGTCAAAAGAATGTAAACGTCATCTGACCGCCAGAAGATCCTTGTAGCAAAAACTGTTTTAAATTTTCACGGTGTACACGGTGTGTTTATTTTGAGCTCCCGATATTTCGACGCTGTTGCAAGAGCGGTATGACCGCGGGTTGAAATATCGGGAGCTCAAAATAAAAGACAATCACGGAAGATATTCCGTAAATGACAGTTTATGTGTATCCTTGTAGCACTTAAAAATGATACTAATATCATTTCAGCTTTAGCTAGATTTTGGTTGGCTGAAGTAGTGTGTATGATTTGGGTGAAAATTTGAAATAATTTGAGCAACTTACTTAATAAAATGGCAAAATAAGAAAGTGAATTTTATCAAAACCTTACTAAATAAATCAAGTGAAATACGAGAAAGGCCTGAATTCATTATAAGATAGAAGTCATAACCGTTGGCACCACGTCACTGAACAATAGGCATTTTTTTTAACAGAAGGTCCAAATTGATACATACTTAAGTTAACAACTAAAACAAAAAAACGCAAAAATCATGGGCCTTAAAGCCTAGATAAAGTGACATACCATCAGTGGTAATAATAATGCCTTTTGACAATTAAAAGCTACAAAACGCTTTAAAAGCGATCGCTACTTGTACTTTACAGTCCTTTAGGTCACTTGACTGAGTAATCATCTGCCTAGCCTTTTTCCAACTTAGTTCGGGTCGGCTTGCAGTCTAACCGAATGCAGCTGAATACCAGTATTTTACATGGAGCGACTGCTTAATATATGACCTCCACAAACCAGTTAGTACTGGGCAATATGATACCCCTTGGTAAGACTGGTTGTCAGACTTTCGGGCCTACCTATAACGACTGTCAAAGAGCTACATATGACACCTGGGACCAACGGCTTAACGTGCTTTCCAAGGCACGGAGGAAACTCGGTATTTAACCCATCCACCGACCAACGTTAGCAAGCACAGCTTAACCTAAAGATTTACTCGCGGGTGTTATTATTTAACTGATTCAAGGTTACAAAGTTTACATTGTTATTTTTACAAACGCGGACTGGTGGCACACCTTTCAATTGCAGTGGGCCTTCGGTCGGGCCACCAAGCCACCACCAGGAACCACATATCGAGGCACTGGATCAGCGCCAGAGGGCCTAGACGACGCCTCCCAAGGGTTTCGTATTTCTACGAATATTTTACTATTTTTAAGACTTCTCCTTCTAACTACCTATGCGTCATTATAACAAAGAACTCAGGTGTTGTTAACCTTCGCAGATTTATACCCAAGGTCACGATGAAGGTCGCACTTGTCTGAATGGTTTGAATATGTACTAACGTCACTTTGTACGCTGTTACTATGCTGAAACAGAGGGGAGAATTGCAGGCTAGATTGTTGTGAACTAAACGTTTCCGTTTGTAGCCCATGGTACTACCAGTAGTATACCACGGGTAAAAAAAATACCCGTAGAACTACCAAGCGATCCAGTAGTATCACGGGAAGTTTTTTTATCCGTAGTACTACTGGTAGTCGACATTTCATAGTTTGACACCTGTCAAAGTGACATTTCTCACTTCGACTTTTGCTATTTAGAATTTCCCTACCTTAACACTGCACTGGTGTGAAGGGTCAAAGTGAAGGTGGATCAATCACGACCATTTTTCTAGGGCAACAATTGAATGGTACAAAGATAGGAAAACTCGAAAAGAATCAATTGAGTAAATAATAAGAAATACCTAATAATACATTCACAGGTACACACGGCTACACATCAAGCTATACATTTCCAGTTTATACTGATCTCGCATTGTATAAGATTTCCGTACAGTGTGAGGTCAGCTTATACTGGAAATGTACAGCTTGATGTGTAGCCGTGTGTACAAGTGAAATAGCCAATAGTAAACCCATAGTACCCATTACCCATGTAAAGGTTTTTCCTTGGGTTCTTAGATCGTTTGTAAATAATATGTAAGCTACACTGGGGGGGTTTGTAGTTGTATACAGGGTGGAAGGGACACCGACGCGAAAACGGTGACCACGTATTCGGTACATCATTCTGTATCATTCCACATGGAAAATTTTCATCGGTTATTAAAAAAAAATCTGCTGTTTCTTACAAAAGTGCAATATAATATACCTACACGGTCATAATGTATGGAATAGCTGTTTTTTTTTTTAATTATCTATGAAAAGTTTCTATGTGGAATTATGGCTCAGAATTATGTACAGACTAGCTGTTGCCCGCGGCTTCGCTCGCCTTTTGGTCGGAAATTATCCCACGGGCACGTTGTAAATATAGTCTATGGCACTCGGGGATAATGTAGCTTCCTATTAGTGAAAGAATTTTCAAAATCGGTTCAGTAGATCCAGAAATTACCCGCTACAAACAAACACAAACTTATCAACAAATTTTGCTTCTTTATAATATTAGTATAGAATACGCGGTCATCGTTTCTGCGTCGATTCCAAGACCCAAAGATCGTGTCAACAAGGGTCCTTTGCAGAGCGTAGTCGTAAATCATTTCTGCTCCTATTTCCCCCACATGTACTTATCAAGATTATCAAGGTCGCCCGCAAGAAGAAGGAAAAAAGAAAAATACTAACTGCACCGTATTTTTCAAAGCAAGCAATTTAATAAGGTACGGTAAGCTGTCCCATTTGTTGCGTAACTTATACCCAAGAGTTAGCTAACCAGCGCAATCTCAGTTAGAAAAAGTTGTTAGAAACTAACAGGGAGGGAACCCAAGCTGTTAGTAAATAATATTTTTCATTTATGAACAAAGAATCTGTGCCCGTCTGTTCGTTTAAACCGCTGAATCGATTAAAATGGGTTTAGTGCAAATTTCACTGCACGTTTAAAACACGCTCACGTAAAGCACATTTAGGGTACGGCCAAACGAGCGTAATTTTTGAGCTGTGAGTCGCGTAAAATGAATCGCAGAATTTACGCAGCATTCGGTTTCTTACTAAAGTCTTGTTTGAACCAGACGGCGCGCGGTGACGCAAAATTAGTTCAAAAGAGGAACTTAGGACTATGAAACCGAATGCTGCGTAAATTCCGCGACCCATTTGATTTTTTTGCACAATTTTGGCCTCAGCCTTAAACTACGTTCAAGAGCTTTCAGTATATTCATTGTTATGGAATATTCACTTTCGCAGGTCTTAAACACACTTTGAAAGAAAGAAAATATGTTTTTTGGAGTAAACACGCACACATTGCTACCCCTTGGAGCAATGAAAGCCCTTTGACCTAGAATCACGAAATTTGGCAAAAAGCAAGGCCTTACAACACAATTATAGGAAAAATTCAAAAAGGTAAAAGAAGATACATACATAGTTGACACCAATTGACATATTGTTTTTTTTAAATAATGGTACGGAACCCTTCGTGCGCGTCAGGCACGTGGCCGGTTTTTTTTTAAATCGTCACCAAAAGAGATAAAACTTTGTACAGAAAAAAATCCTAAAACCACACATTCGAAGTTGCGGGAAAAACGTTAGCAAGTAATGTATCAAAAAGTTTCAAGAGCAAAAGTTTGACTTCGCTTTTTGAACAATAAGATGGTCTTGATTTACTGGATCGCCATGTTGGTCTTGTGTGGTCTTGTGAAAATATTGCTCCTGAGTTGTCACAACCGGAAAAGTTAAAGTACATGACATGTTATCGTTCTTCTTTTCCTTATTATCAACAGTTTCTTTATCCATTACGGATTATGAGCACGTACGAGGAAAGTTCGCTTCCCTTTCGTAGTTTTTCTTCCCTAATCAATTTGATACCGACCTAACATAACTTTTACTTTTGCCACCGTCCTGTGTATACTCGTGTGTCGTCTATTACATTTATGACATTAGATAGACAACAGGGACATCGATCCGTTCCGTCATCGCATTATGGGTCAATGTCCATGTTAAACAACTTATCATAATCAGCCTATAATACTCCCACTGCTGGGACACACGCCACCTCTGTATGAGAGAAAGTACCGATGTTTTAATTCATGGATATGATCCCACATCCCACGGGCCCAGTGCCGGTTGGTAGGTGTCACATCTCTTGGTTTTTTTTTCTATGAAATATCGGGTTTCTCACGCTGTTTTGAGAGCTATGGTGATGAAATAAAAGTGACATGTAACGCCTACCCGTCAGTTTACCTAGGACTATCAGAATTTTAATTGTTTGTGCCCAACAACCTCTGCTGGTCCCATAAACACACGCACTACAGTAGCCAGTCGGTGTCGTAACACGAACACAACTAATAACAATGTGACAGCCGCATGCCACTGTTTGTCGGGCCCGTGCGCCGGCGCCGATGTTTTGCGTTGCGTCATACGAGTAGGAGCACCATGCGTTTGGAGATTCCAAGATAAGGTCTCAATAAAATAGTGAAATATATATACACTGTGTGGGTTTAATACAATATTCTATAAAATAAATAGAATCCTATGAATGAAAAAAGATGCTAATAGAATACATATCACCTTCCTCCTTTTTTAGATGTCGCTTAAAAACATGTTAACGCTTTTTTTTAGTTATATTTTATACCAAACCTTATTGTGTAAGACTAAACTAATAGATTGTTGGGCATATAAAATTAATGACATTATAATATGCAATAGGAGGAATACACAAAGGGACTTTATAATGCAGGTCAGTCGTGTCATGAATTATTATTTCGTTATAGAAGATAATACTGTTTGCTAACGTGTTTAAGTATCAAAGTGCCTCAAGGATAACCAACCACGAGCATCGTATTTCCCTATTCATAATTATTTTCGCATTTAAAGGAAAAACATGAAAAACACATTAGCTTCCATTTGGTTACTTAATTTATTTCGGAACATGCGTAAATATGCTTTCATTGTATTTACGTATTGTTTTTGTTTTATTGGGTGTTTTCCACATCTTTATTTCAGATAATATTACTTTCGATCTACAGTTAATACTGAGTACACAGTAAAAGTGGTAGTCTTGAGTAAATAATTTAATATAGATAGGCACTTACGATACAATGGTAAAACGATTAAAAATATCTTTAAGATAATTAATATAAGTGTCGAATTAGAGGTCTTTCTTATCAACATCTGCCTAGTCTTATCTCAACTATGTTGGGGTCGGCTTCCAGTCTAACCGGATTCAGCTGAATACCCGTATTTTACATGGAGCGACTGCCTATCTGACCTCTTCCTAATTAGAGGTATTTCTTATACGATATGTTAAAATTTTGAAAACATATTAGGTACATCCACCAACCTAGACGGGGTGAGTTAAATGCATGCATGTTAGTGTGAAGGACGATACCAAATCTCTGCAGCTAAATTAATCAAAAAGCGTCAGTACCAAGACTATCCCAAAACTTAAAACACTCATGGTCACCGTAGCTGTGCGTTAGCCGGTAGCACTCACGCGTATGTCAATACGCTCAGCGAAAGTGATTATCATTGTATTACAAGTGCGCTTGCGCAATACAAGTTATTAACTTTTCTTGCATTTATTGTGGATATGGAGCAGTAACATAAGCTTGGTTACTTTTATATGGAGTGTTTTTTTGTAACTTTATGTACAGAAATGGTAGATCGAACTCAAGACCTCACGCTCAACAGTAGCTTTTGCGTCTACTAGACCAAAGAGGTATCGCGTTATAGATAGTTGCAGCTGAACAGTTTTTTTTTCCCCTGTTGGGAAGTCAAATAACCCCCCTCGGAGCGGAAGGGAGTGCCAGACTTCTACTGACTAAAAACCCTACCATGTTCCTCCTTTTGCCCTTTGTGTTCCAGGGCCGCGGTATCCCTTTCGAACAGTCCCGCAGCTAGGGAATGCCAAACCCGGTTTTGGTCCCATGGTAAAACCCGGGAAAAATAGTTTTACTAGGGGACCTAAACCCGGTTCCGCATGCCATTGTTTGCAAAAATTCTCATACCATATGGACTGTAGCCAAATTTTCTATCCATTATGCAATAATCCGTCACTCGTAATACTGTCCCATTATCCCTTTTATATTCCGATTAAATATTAAAAGTAAAACATTTTCCGTGTGAAAGCAAAGAAAGGAATAAAACATCGGGAAATGGTAATTCTGTCGCGCGGGTTAGCCTATGCTAATACCGGTTTTATGAATAAAACATAGTTCAAAAGCTACAAAAATTGGAAGCTGTTTGAAAAAATACCTTTCCATTAATATCGGATACCATTTTTGAGCCAAAACGCCAATCAAATTACGCAGAAAAAGAACTTGTACAGAATTACTACTGAATGATTTTACATGAAACCTACTATTTTTTTTTTTTTTCATGAAATTAACGTAGTATTTTCATCGCCTAATTCAATGTCTAAATATTATCGCATTTTTGTCATTTTAGACAACAATTAAAAAGTGTCACCTATTGTTAGTGAATCGGGCATTAGTAACAATATTATTTAGATATTGACAAAATTCAAGGCCATACCAACTTTGCCGGCGGCAAACTCTTTTGTAGATAGCATCTAGTCAAGATCTATAAGTTCAAGGCTAGCCAGGCCCAGCCAGCTACTAGGAAATGTCTCTATTGAAATATGGTTTGAAATACCTTTCAAATCAAAGCTAGCTGTTGATCTATAAATTCTATTAATACTTTTTTTTTTTTTTTTTACCGATGGGAAATCATCAAATAACCCCTCCCGCTCTGGGCTGAGCAGGAGGGAGTGTCAGACTTCTACTGACTAAAACCCATCCATGTTCCTTCCTTTGCCCTTTGTGTTCCAGGGCCGCGGTATCTCTTTCGAACAGTCCCGCAACCCTGGCAGGCGTCGGCCCTTACGGACCCCTCCCTGTTTGCTGACTCTCCTTGAGGCGCGCGTGGAACACGAACGCGCCGTCGACACGGCCTGTCGTCATAAGACGGACGGACGGCGAGCTAGCCCATAGCTCACCGTCCACAGGCCCGCGCCACCGGTGGCCGGGGGCCACCACGTGGCCCCCGACGCCCGGTGCGTCTCCCGCGGCGGCTGGGACGTGAGGTTCTCTCCCTCTCACGTTCCGCCACCTCCTTCGCTAGCATGACTGCTTCGCAGAAGGAGGTGACGGCGTCCCATTCCGTCTCGCTATTCGTTCTATTAATACTTGAAATATTAAATTGATATAACGTGCTTGAATTATTATCTAAGACTCGCCATTTTCTTCGATATTCAAGAGCGAATGCTGCCACATAATTTCAATTTCGGAATTCAACGAACGAAACGACAGTAAAATAACAGTAGGAAAATCGCAGGAGGACTTTGGTAGCTTATTATTATATCCATTGCAGGTACAGGTATTAGGCCGGTGATGAGATTATGTTGGAATCGACTTACAGTCGAACCGGATATAGTTGAAAACCAGTGTATTACAAGGAAGGTTTGTATATCCAACGACCACAGTACCGGGTAGCGTGATACTCTTGCAAAGACTGTTCATACTGTGGCCTTCAGACTATCCGGAAAAACTGACAAAGATTTTCGAATGATATTCGAGAACGTTAACGGTATTTTATACATATCCCTGTTTAATCTTCTTCCTATCAAATAATGTTCAGCAATTCTCGTGACGTGACATGCAATTACCTATCTAGATACAATTTCCTCCGCGGCATAAAGACCTTTAATAGAACTGTCTACTTTAAATCGTGCACCTAATAAGATTAAGGCCCTCAGGGAAATTTTGAGCCTTAGGTAGATAAGGAGGCGTACTATCTCCGTAATGGCTGCCGGTTTAAAATAAAGTTTATTTTAAGTTCAAGGAGATAGAAAAGTATAGATTCACGTAGTGGAAAATTGGGGTGAGTAGATTTTTGGGTTAACGGAAAAACAGATGAATATGGCTAAACTGTGGGCATTTAGTTTCTTTGGTAGATATGTATAACCCAACGCTGGGTACGCAACGCTGGGACCAGACTTACTGTCTGAGTGGGCCAGAAGCCCACATACAGGACCATTAGAACCCTTAATCTTACTATTAGCGAGGGGGTGAGTCGTCTTCCACCACGCGGGACAATAATGGAACCGGGAAATCTTTAAGCAAGACTGAAAATAATAATCCTATACTCTATTATTTAAGTCGGTGAATAAGGATTGATTATATTTTACCTACAACATTACATAACAATTATTTTCATCACAGGCTTTATATACTTCATATCTTTTTAAATCAGAAAAAAATCATATAAATGTAGTGGATAGAAAGTCCGTAAAACATTTTAGAATGAAATAAAAACATGTTGAATCCGCTGAAAAATTCCAGTAGCTCGTGTATACCCGCAGGAAACGAATCAAAGGCGTTTGAATGCTTTTATTACTTCCAAATGTAGTCCCAAAGCGATTTAAAATCAATTGAGGATATACGGGTAGGTTTGTGGCATTCATTAAACGTTACAATGAAACGACGGTTATCAACGTCGTGTGTGGCTTCAAGTATTCCAATTAATTTCTTTACTAAGTATCTTTTACAGTCGTTAAATCTTTGTTCGATGTCGGTTAAACATCC
The DNA here is from genome assembly GCA_947578425.1 of Eugnorisma glareosa. Classification (NCBI taxonomy): domain Eukaryota; kingdom Metazoa; phylum Arthropoda; class Insecta; order Lepidoptera; family Noctuidae; genus Eugnorisma; species Eugnorisma glareosa. The sequence continues at coordinate 20,036,479 of OX387959.1, forward strand.
GTAGAAAGGATTCAGGAAATTGCTGTTTTTCTTTGTCTTATTTTAGAAAAACATCCAATGATTTAACGAAAGTAAAGGATTTTTATTTTATTTAAGACACGAGACGTACGAGCATGTTTAATTTTTAGTGTTCCGTAGCCAAATGGCAAAAACTGAAACCTTATATTTTTTATATTATCTTTTGTTTAACCTCCAAATAAAATAAAGCAGTATTTTTAGTTTGGATGGCACGACTCGAAGACAGAAACTAATCAGCTAACTGTCACAGTCGGTGTCCAACAAACCGCTTCGATATCTATCAAAACTTCAACCACACTGATAAATAACTAAAATAATAACTAAATAATCCAAAAATAACTAACTGTGTCAAAGTTTATTCTCACATTGTGACCGCTAGATTGGTTTTCTTCAATGTTTGCAGTCAACTCGACCTCCGTCCGTACAATCTTTTTTTGCCGCGAAAAAGCGAAAAAATGGCGGCCCTGACCGAGATGACAAATCTTTGGACCGGTGTATATTTATTGTAAGCTGTTGACATAACAATGGGTTATTTAAGATTAGTTTTATGATTTTATGTTATGTCTGTCGTTGTTGTTATTTCAGGGGTTTGATTAAAGGTGTACTTACGAGGCAATGCAAAAGGTGGGATATGATATAAAATAAAAACAAAACATGGTCTAAATAGAGGAAAACATCCGTACTAAGCGAGGAGATGTTTATAGGCGTTATCTGCTGGATTCTATTATAAAAACACTAGTTAGACTTCACTAGAACCATAGGTAAGTACATAATATTTTCATACCTAATATTCTGTTTGAGTACTATAAGAAGAATCCTACGGCTAAGGCTACAAGATATTTTTATCGGATGTGAAAAATGTTGGTGTTTTCGAAACAATAACATTTTTTTAGAAAACAAAATAGAGGAAAATTCGTACGAAATAAAATTCAGAAACATTTTTCAACAATACAAAGTCACATCCGACAAAAATAAGTTTAAACTAAAGTCGAATGAAAACTTACTTTATTTTGTAAGGATATTTTTTTAAAAGCTTTTTAGTTGAATTTAATCATAAATTCAAACGCTAAAAATTCTTCACATATTGAAAAATATTCAACATTTTTTTTACAAAAAACGAACAAAAATTCATTCGAAAACTTCCTCTGAATTATACAGAATTCTGACTCAAACTCATGAACTCAAAAAGTTAGGGCATTCCTATTATTTGTTCCAGTATTCATGACATTTTTTAGGCTTCGTCAGCCTAAGTTTCTGACTAAAGTCTCGCCAATTACCCAAGTTGCTCTACCCTTGGTGGTCCAGTTAAATATTCAGTAGCAATCTAGGAATGTTAGTGATAAATTGCTTTGAAATACGAGCTAAGAGGAATAGTCAATCGATTGGTTTATTTCTACGTGAGCCGTTGGGAATTCTGGAATGAAGACAAATAGATTTATTTGTATGTATACAATGTTTGTAATACGGATTGTTGTAGTCTGGGAGCCAGTGAATAATTTGTCGTCTACGTAAAAATGTTGTCCTTATATTTCATCACCATCTTCATCATATCGGCCCGGAATCACCCACTGCTGGGTCCCTTTTTTCTGCCACACTTCCCGGTTCTGTTCGTCCCTTATCCGGGTGTTTCCGCGACTTTGACGATGCCGTCGACCCAACGAGCTTTAGGACGGCCCTGGTTTCTATGTTTACATTCTGAATATTTTGAAATTCCATGTTCTTTAGACTAAAACTTAGCTTCTCCCAAATATAAAGCTTGTTTCTCCCACCAACGTAAAAATAAAACAACTTTCAACATACATTTTGTGTTAGCTGCTATATATTCTCAAAACATAACATTTCGCTCTACTATTCATACGATGTTCAACTCAACATGAGATTGAAACTCCAAAACTATTCGGAAAATAATTTTGCATCTCAATTAAAGCGAATGCGCGTACCTCTACATGAATACATTTCTATAGGTATTATAAATATCAAAGTGAGTCTGTCTGTCTGTCGGTGTGTTGATATAATTAAAAATTGCCACCCTCTCTTACATTGTCAAAACCGTATGACAGATGTCACTTACTGTACTCTGTGGTAACAAATATACTGTATGTCTTTTTTTTTAATGTCGTCCATATTAATTCTGTGTAAGTGTTGTATCCGTATCAATTAAAAGTATTTGCAAAGTCTAAGTAGCCAGTTTTAATCACAACACGGTGTAAATCAACTTTTCACGTCTTAACGGATGAATAAATTTGGATGAAATTCAGAACCGGATAGACCATAACCTTAGTTAGGAAATAGGGTACTTTTCCCAGCTGTAAGTAAGTTGGTTCCCGAGCCGTGGGACAATTTCCGAACACGCCGGTGAAGCCGTGGGCATAATGTAGTTTCATATTATAATTATTCTAGCAAACAGCGAACGTAGAGCACACGATATTCATATAATTCGATGTAACTGGCGAATTCGTCTGACAATAGAAATGTAGAGAATTGTATATAATTATGGATAAGTGAAAATGGACGGACAAAAGATTCATTGTTGGGCTTTGTGAAGCGTGCAGGTATTTCTTATGTAATTGTAGTTTATTTCCTTTTGTATACTATTTGAAATAAATGACAAAATTACGCATCAATTTATAAAATCTCTTTAAAACGCCTTTTCAAAATAAGATAAATCCTAATTCTGGTTTATGGAAATAGGCTGGCGCCTATTACATGGGACTTAAAACATAACAGGAGAAATGTGGGTGTACTATTAGGTACACCTCTACCTAACCCTTCGGGGGATACAATCGTGATGTTGTGTGATGATGTTTATAATTTTTGAAAAACAAAATGCGAAAAATATGTGGAAAATAAACCTAAAATAGAAAAAAAACCGAAGAAAACATAAAAACTAAAACATTCCCAAAATAAAGGAAATTTCAGGTAGCCCAGCTACTAAAACATTAATCCCAGAGGACGCGTTACATTGTTCTAATCCACCTAATCCTGTACATACTTAATCAGTTCTCCTTGGAGATCTAATATGGCCATATTATTACACCTTGCACCAGTTGCCAAGGCCCCGTAGGTCAAGGTGAGGTGAGACAAAACGACAAAGAGATACGGTATAGTGAATATGAAACGGAGACCAAACTTTGTAAATTGTTGGTGCCTTAAGGTGGATGCGCAAGGTTAGCCCGCGAAATTTAAATTTTCTTACGTTTATTGCAATTTGCAGGTCAGTGTCAGGTTGTATGTTGATGAAAATATGAATCGCGCCTGTAACACGTATGGAGTTACAGAATTATAATCATTCAAATCATCAATACAACCCTCCAAGTTCATATAATCGCAAAGAGTGACTTTTTCATGAAATAGCTATTGAATGTGATTATATGAACGTGGAGAGCTGTATTGATGACTTGACACTGACCTGCAAATTGCAATAAACTTGAGAAAATTTAAATTTCGCGGGCTACCCTTGCGCTTCCACCTTAAGAGAACTACGACTATGTATATTTCAAGTAATTTAAACATCCATTAAAGATTTTGAATCTGATTGCCGATTGATCGATGAACACACGCAGAGTCTATTTTATCAAATTCTCGGTTCTTAGATATAGTGTCATTTTTTGTGCGACTGCTGGACTCCGATAAGTTTTAATGTTCCAACTAAAATGTAAAAGGGTTTTTGACACCATGTCAATAGTTTTTCTGTCGTATTTTCGTGAAGCTGATTTAGTAAGACAGGCTTTTTCTTATCATAGTCTGAGGTTTCTGCGCCTGGCCTAGGGTTAATCCTGAAGTTGTTAATTTTATGGTACGTCCCACTTTAAATGCTAAGGTCGGATAATTTTTCTGACTTTCGAAAAAGTAGACTGTCTTTGTTTTTTTGTAAAGCGGGATCCGCCATCTTGTTTGCAGATTTGTATATAAAAAGAACATGCTTTTGTTAAGGACGTCAGGACAATCTCCTGTTGGTAAATACGTAGGAAGCAATGAAAATAAATTGCAGGAAATTCCCTTGTTCTGGAATTCCTGCTAGTAAGCTCGAGAAAATAGACAACAATGTTCTTTCTATTTAAATCACGGGGATATGATATCCTGAATAGGCACATTATTTTGTGTATTTTGGTGGAAACAATGTTATAGCATTGGATTCATATTTAGGTTTATTAATCGGAGATTCTATTTTAATCTTTGGAATAATTTCTGCTACCAAAATAGAACCCGCATGTTTATTATGAACGGTGGGCCTGAACCGAAGTAACGTAAATCCAAACAATTTTAAAATTGAATACTCGTTTTGAAACATTTTCTTTGTTTTAATACTTTATTCATAGCTATTGGTAAGACTAAATGCGCTTGTCGCAAACCATAATGCTAAAGGATAGGTAAATGTTTGAATTTACGTTACGTTTACTTTAGTTGTTCATGCTAGGGTTTCAGATCTGTTTATCAGGCCAACACACAGTCAGTACACAGATATAGATAATCTGTGGTCACGTACCAAAGCGAGTTTTTCAAAGCCACCATTTTGAACTTTCTGAGCCGTTTTCGTCAACCTTAACTCACTGGTGAATTATGGCTACAAAAATCGCGAGGAGTTATAGTCTGAAATGCCGACATGTTGTGAGCAAGCTTTATGAATAATGCTCTTCCCTAATGTATCAAAAAAGGTTCCATTTTTGTGCTGACAAGAGGCATTACCTCTCAAATGTAATTATTATAAAATATCTTACTTTTTATGATGATTACATTTGGGAGGTTTTTTTACCGTACTTATGAGAGAGTACTAGCGTATTAAGCTTATTAGATAGTATTAACGTACCTAAGAGAAAGTACAGTCAAACAAGCAATTTAGTACACAGGGAAAAACATATTCAACCTTCTACTACATTTTAAATATTCTTTTAAGGTTTATTAGATACTTTCAAGAGGTGATGTTTAAATTACCGATGATGTGGGGGCGTCCAGAATGATGTACTGCATAATCAGCCTATAATGTTCCCACTGCTGGGACACACGGCCTCCTCTCTATGAGAGGGGCGCAGTCCTGGTTTGTGACCAACCAGCACTGCCATCGAATTTTTGGTTCTAGGACATGCCGGTTTCCTCACGATGTTTTCCTTCACCGTTTTTGAGAGAAGTGGAGATGAAATAAGTTACACAAAGTAATGCCTGGGTTTGAACCCACAATTTACTGTTATAAGTCGAGGCCGCCACCACTGGGTCACCGCTGCGCTGCTCTAAATAAATAAATGAAAATCCTCTCTCCATTAGAAACAGTAAAAAAATAGACGTAGATATAAAAGTTCTGAGTTAACACTCAATAAATTGTACCATTCGTACGTACATACCATCCTCCACATGACGAGGGTACTTAGGGCAACAAGTGGGGGTGATAGAACCGTTCCCCGATATAAATGTAGACCCCTACTTTTGGTGTTGAAACGTTTTATTTGTTAGGAGTTATTTATTGCTGAATTTTTCATACAAAACATTGGACTGTGATTGATGTGTTGCTTTGTTTTGAAGGAACTATTTTCATTTATACCAGTGCTAGCGACCCGACCCGGCTTCGTACGGGTGCCATATTTTACATATAAACCTTCCTCTTGAAACACTGTATCTATTTAAACATAACCGCATCAAAATCCGTTGCGTAGTTTTAAAGATCTAAGCATACATAGGGACAGAGAGCGGGAACCGACTTTGTTTTATACTATGTAGTGATAAAGACCGACGAACTCATTTATTTATTTAGCTTCTTACATTTAGTTTATATTAAGTAATATTAAATGTGTTGTGTACTTATTTATTTATTAGGTGTAAGGACCGTCTTTTGCGGTGAAAGCCTCCTCCAAACTGTCAAAGTCAAAGTCAAAACATTTATTGCGAACTAAGTGTACAATGTGGTCTTATGTTAAGTTGGTACTTTTGACTTAGCAGCCTTTTACAAGCATTGCAATTTATCATTCGCCTGCCCTTATTATCATCCTAAATTAGCATGCATTAAACATTGTTACACACTGTTCCAGCTGACTCTGTTTTTTGTCAGTATAGACCATAAGTTTGTACAAGTACGATGCCGTCACTCCATCTTTTAAATGGTCTACGTTTAATTACGTAACACAATTACAATGGCTCTGCCAGTTATCGTCGTTGAAGTTATAACACCACGTAAGTCCATTTTCGGCGGTTTTGACATTTTCATGCCGTTTGTTAGAGAATCGGAAGACGCGTTATTTTAGCCAGACAGAAACAAGTAACGTCTCATCTAATTTGAAGTAGACACAAACTAAATAATGGTTTTCTACTGTTACCTAGACATAGGTAATTATGCAGTTTTTTCACTCTCCTGTAAAATATATACTATTATATACTACTAGATATTTTTGACTTACTTGGGGTTAGAACTTCACCGAAAATATTTTGTTAATTCTACAACATTCATTCAGTTATTTACGTTGGTGAACAGACGAGTTTTTCTAACATATGAAGCAATGGATCGCAATAATTGTGGTGTAGGAGAAATTGATTTTAATCGAGCCCGTTGGTCCTGGCTGTCAGTATTTTGTAGATCTTTGACAGTCGTTACAGGTAGTGGCCCGAAAGTCTGTCAACCAGTCTTACCAAGGGGTTTCTAACTACCCAGTACTAACTGGGTTGTGGAGGTCAGATAGGCAGTCGCTCCATGTAAAATATTAGTAATATTCAGCTGCATCCGGTTAGACTGGAAGCCGACCCCAATATAGTTGGGAAATGGCTAGGCTGGCTATGATCGTAGTAATCGAGTGATTCTCCACTCCGTGTTAACACAAATGCCTATAACCTTTATTATACCTTTGATACCCAAGCAGGCCTTAGGACAACCCGTATCGTATATTAATATATTGTATTGTATAGCGGGCTGGTGCCCGCAACTCCACGTCTAAGCGCGTATTTTGCGTATATTATATAATTATATATATATATTTTATATTATTATTTTTTTTATATTATTTTATTTTTATATATATTATTATGATCCTTTATTATGATCGACAATGGACGGTACTCTTATAACAGTACACCTAACATAATGACAGTTGTTAAAGCAGGGTGAATATTCAATTTAATTAATTTTAGACATAAATTCTTTGATTTATTTTTACCTTTTTTTTAAAATTCATTGGGACATATTTCCGTAGAAACGGATAATCAGAATGAATCACCCTATCTACCTACAAACCTTTCTATAAATACCCTGTATAATAATTTGAAATCCTATACGTTCCGTTTCACACAAAATCTCCTAAAACAGCAATTATATCATTTAAACAAATAAAATGAATATATTAAATGAACATCCCTGTAACAACATACCTCTCGGAATCCATGATGCTGATGTTTTCAGATGGTATCCAGTTTTGACGAATTTTGCTAACGCTCCGCGAAACTGAAACAACAAAAATAGCAAACTTAATATTTTTGTTAATTGGACACGAACGCGAAACGTTAACGAATTCGTTGAATCGAGTTCGTCAAAATATTCGGAACTCGATTTATTTTGAATAGAATGTTTTTAGTTTATATGCTGTGAAATGCGGGTGTTTATTTTCAATTCTGCATAATATTGTCGCATTTAAAGCAGCATGACACTATCGTTTAGTATAAATTCTAAACATTTGGAGTTTTTACCGAAACAACATACTATAATAAATCTTATTATTATATAAGTGTAAATAATAAATTGCCGGTGGCACTCTAGACTAAACACATCCACTAGGTCAAAATAAAATCACTTTAATCAGTGTTTTTTTTTGCTTGGACCTACTGAACGCTGTGTTAAAATTTGTCCATCTATTTTAATGGGACCTTATATACCCACTACGTATAGTAACTCATACTAAAAAATAGGTAAAGATCAATAGCAAGAATGTGTTGTAATTTTGTTAGTGTTCATAATCACCATCTTCATCTTCTTCTCATGTTAGTTAAGGTCAGCTCAACACGTTTATTTCTTAGTATTGGAAAAATATATCACGTAGTACATGTATAAAGGGTGTAACAAGACCCTGAACGAAGCCGAAAGCACTTGTTCTCCCCGTCATTGCGATCATTTTGTTGTTCTAGCTAGACCATACCTGGGGAAGTTACGAAGATATTGGGGATCAAAGTTTTTTTAATACTAGGTTTTAATGTTGTAAGTTTACTTTTAAATACCTCAAAGGCCCGTCCTATTCAATGCATCTGTCAGCACAATGTTTTTAGTGCGTTACATTGAGTTTTTACCGTAAAACGTGATTTTTCACCCCAAAAAAAAGTCTTTTCCCAGCAATCATTTTTGGTTAAGGTTACTTAGTTTGTTGTACAGAATGCTTGGTTGACGGCTTTGTGGAGGGTCTGTTTACACCTTGTATAAAGTATTATTAATAATGATCATAGCAGCTTCAGTTGCCATTATTATCGTAATAATATTAGCACAGCTAAGTTCTCTACGAAACTTCATTCATGATATTAAAACGCATTACAATTCTTATATAAACTGAAGACGGTGCAGCCCATCGTCTCCACTGAACCCCTCACTAACCTTCCACTCTGATACAATTTCTCAAACGCCTTTTCCGAAACCAGCCAATAATGTTGTAAGCGATGTTACAAGCATGTTACCTAACTACTAATATATTTGTTTTCTCGACTAAACTGCAAAAAAGGCAAGCCTAAGCCATTTAAATGTAAATGTAAGCAAATTGAGCATTCCAGTTAGTGTTCAGTGGAACTGGTCATTCCGATCATTCAAAGGAAAAGCTGCGCAGGAATGTTTAGAATTTACTACTTTCCCTCGAGGGCTGTGAGATAACGCTGTATGTATAATGTTGTTATGTCACGTTTTTTTTTTGCTGTTTATTTCTGTCACAAACGTATAACATAACATATCATCACGCCGTAATTCTCGAAGGGTTAGGCGAAATGTGGGTGTACACACAGCGTCAGTAAGTGCTAACCCCTAACATTTTAAAGCTTGAGGGGTTAGCACTTTTCAATCCATGGTCCGGAGCGAGACGGAATGGGACGCCGTCGCCTCCTTCTGCGAAGCAGTCATGCTAGCGAAGGAGGCGGCGGAACGTGAGAGACATGGCCCCCGGCCACCGTAGGCGCGGGCCTGTGGACGGGGAGCTATGGGCTAGCTCGCCGTCGCCGCCGATGCCTGCCGGGGCTGCGGGTCTGTTCGAAAGAGATACCGTGGCCCCGGAACACAAAGGGCGATGAAGGAACATGGATGGGTTTTAGTCAGTACAAGTCTGACACTCCCTCCTGCTCCGCCCAGAGCAGGAGGAGTTATTTGAAGATTTACCATCCGAAAAAAAAAAGGGGTTTAGCACTTACTAACGCTGTCTGTACTAAGAACACCCACATATTTTGTGCTAGTTACGTTTAAGTCTCATGTAATAGTTGGTGAGCCGTACCATTAACCAGGCCCTAATCCAAACTCCGTCGCTGCTACAGAGAAATTCCTAATGGAAAACCCAAGAACACTTTGCCCCACTCGGGAAACGTCTACCATCATCTAACATACATACATTTATATCCATGGGTACCTCACATCATAAGGAGCATAAAGGAAATTACGTCTATTTGTTTCCACTTTACAGTTCGCAGTTATATAAAAATCATAGGCTTAGACTGCAAGCTAGATTGATTGATAAGTTGCCAACGCCTGAGGGTATTGATAAGACATCAATTAAGTCAGGGTTATTGTTTGTTTACCAAATCGTCATTCTTTGACACTGATGGCAAATTGGCGGAGTGTTTCAATTTAATGTACAATTAATAGTCCTGATTGTACCTAATACTCTGCTTCATACAGACATGCTTAAGTTATGGTAAATTACAGATTAGCAATGACTATATGTCGTGTATTTAGTTGCCCCAACGAGCTGTGATTTTAAATAATCCAATAATCTTTTCTTTAAAAGACTGTTTCCTCTTACGACAGCAACAGGCAACTCATCTTAACATGTTTCCGTAATCGTGCAATAAATGCAAACAGCAATTGAAGTAGAATGCAATTTTCTAAACGAGCGTAACTAAACAAATGGCTCGTTTGTATGGGAAATACGATTTTGCTCAGTACCGGTGTTTGGCCCAAGTTGCAAGGAAGAGCGATTGGGTAAGACGTTTTGTGTCCAAAAGTATAGTTAAGATAATGCTATGTACGAAGCACTGTCAAGTGTGTTTGGTACGTCATTTGTTGTTACTAAAAAAATCTGGTCAGAATTATATCTATTTGAATATAATTATTTTGAGGTTAAGCTGATTAGTGACCTACTTACTCCTAACTAGTACTGGAACCATAATTATACTATATTTTTCTAATTGTTTCTTTGATATTTAACTGTGTTTTCTTATCAAGAGATTTAAGCACGCATAGCGTGGATATCTCTTCTCGAACGAACTAAATTGACGTCAACATCAGTGATCATCTTTTCTTCACATTTAACATTATGCCACCGTAGAAATCTATCGTTTTTGATTATGTTTCTGTGATGAACATGGTACAATCATGGTATAATCTCAACATGAATGATGTAACCAAGATCTTGTTACAATATTTGGATTGAAAAGAGTGTCTATGGAGTTTCTTGTCCATTCTTCTCCATATAGATCTACGCTTTGGAATGGGCAACTACAGTACTTTCACAAGTTATTATGCCTTGTGTCTGTGACTGTAGCTTCGCCTTCATTGTTTTTCTGACATTCAAAACTGCCTGTTATGCTCTAATTGAAATAGATGCTTTGAGTTTGAGTTTAAGAGGAAGCTACATTATCCCTGAGTGCCATAGGCTATATTTACAACGTGGAATAATTCCAACCAAAACGCGTGCGAAGCCGCGGGCAACAGCTATTTATTTATATAGTCAAATCAGAGGCCCATTGGTGGCATAAGAACTCTCACACCAGGTAACACTAACCACACCGATCACGAAAAAGAACAATAATGAGCAAAAGGTTGCACTTATTGAGTTTGAGTTAGTACGGCAAGATACAATTGAGATATATGTGATAACAATATTCCTGTACGACTACTGTCATGTAAAATACTGGTATTCAGCTGTTATCGTTTAGACTGGAAGCCGACCCCAACATATTTAGAAAAAGCTAAATCATCTTCAAACTTGTACCACAACATGCGGGGAAGTGCAATCTAGGACTACAAAGTGGAATGGGCGAACTTAAATGTTCCCGACTCTACTCTAAAACTTTTTTTTATATTTTTTTCATTCAAGTTTCGAAACAAAATTATGAAGAATGTTGAAAAGGAGTTTTTTCCTCATTGGAAGAGGAAATAAGTTTTTATTTTCAATTTCCGATGTTAATATTTGGGTGTGAGCGGAATTGTGAAATGAATAGCTGTGCCCTATATTTATTACTTTCTTCTTTGGTTAGTTATTTATGTGAACAATGTTTTATGTAGTATTTCGATTTGATTCAATTGTATTTTTCTTTAAAAATATAAATAATTATAATTTTTTTAATTATATATTTTTTTGTAAATAGAATTTAATTTTGTGAATTTTCTTGAATGATAAGATAACAGCCGAATCCGGGGCTATTAATTTGGCATATGATAGCATAGCAAGATTATGCAACCAAGAATATAAAATAGATCGCTCATTTTCGATACGGTAATGAAAAACCCAGCCCAGAAGAGCGTTTCGTACCACCGCCACCGCCGAAAAAAACGTTTCTTGTATAGTTACCCCCTTATTTTAAATTATTTGTTGTGTTAGCGTCCGTAGTAATACACACTCTGGAAAAATTTAATGTGTAGGTACTATTACAGTGTAAAAGGTACAGCCTTGCGACAGAAGGACGGACAGACAGTCAGACAACGGAGACTCGGTAATGGGCCCCATGGTGGCACACGCTGGACACGGAACCCAACTAAACAAACAATTTTTAAAGTACTTATCAACAATCTCTAACTCATAAAGTACACAACCATTCTCTTACAACACGATATCTAAGAAACCGATCCCAGACGAGTACTTATCTACCTTCAAACCGAACTAGACCAGATGTCTATCACGCCAACAATAGCCTTCGATGGGAACCTAACGGTTTCTATCGTAGTTCTATCATTCATTAGCACCATTGCACCATTGGCACATACTGATATATTGTGAGAACGCTTTTTATTGCTTTTTAGAAGAATTCCTATAGCTAAGTTACCTATTTTAAGTAGAAAGTAAGACAATTTTGCCACGGATTGGTAAACAAATGAAGTGATAATGTGGGAAGATTTTTTAAAGTACCGATACAACACAGATAGTATCCAAATGGAAACACAACAACTATGTCATTGATTCGTCGAGAAATGGAATGAATACAATCGTAAACAAAACATATTTTGCATAAAAATGTGAGCCTGTTATTTAATTTGTAAAATTTATTTCTTTATACCACGCATTTTTTAAGTCAGAATTCTGATGTACTTACATAATACCTAGGTATCTAATGGCAAGGTAACCGCCACCCATGAAGATGAAGAGCTGCAATACCAAAGGAGTCATTTAAGTCACGCTACCGACCTTTAGAAATACGTACCTGTGTGTTGGTACGTGTTTCTAAAGTTTCTTCAAGTTATCGCGTTCCACGCGCGCCTCAAAGAGATGTCAGCAAACCGGAAGGGGTCCGCAAGAGACAAAGCCCGGAGCGCGGGCTAACTTTCTGAATTATTGTGATTAATAATAAATAAATAAAATCATTTATTTCAAGCATCATTAGCTCATAGGTGGTGTACACACAAATACAGACAACGCACAAGGGATAATAAACATAAAATAAAATAAAAACAAAAAATAAAAACAAAAACACAACATCTAACCGGCCCTGCTGACGGCAACATGCCTATCACAGCAGTGCCGTATTATGAGCAGTCCATCCGGTCCGCGATCATCGCCAGGACAGCATTGGGGCTGCCCCACACCCTACGCACCAGAGACGCGCCACGCTTGCGCATGGTCGCATAAAAGCAATCCGTGCGTGCCTCAGCGAACATACCTGAGGCGCTGCAGTAGCGAGGCAGCCCCAATACTGCCCTGAGCGCGTTGTTGAACTGGACGCGGAGGGCCCCATATGATGCACGCGTGTACCTCGCCCACAGGCTGCACGTGTAAAGGGACGTGCAGTACGCCCTGAAGAGCGTTATCCTTATAAGATAACAAGATTATAAGTTACTATTTGACATTGTAATATACATGCTTTTACACGTATTGGTAAAAAAACTGTAAGCTCCGTCACCAACATGCTGTTTTTAAAGTTCAAAAAAGAACTCTGCGTGTGTACCGGTTATTATAAGCTGATTAACCCTATAGGGTTAATTTAGTTATTATTATTATTAGGATTAATAAAACCCCTACACGTGTTAACTTTTTGGTCTCTGGTCGTATCCTATGCAGAAGAACCACCAAGAAACAATAAGAATTCATAGTCTAATGACAGTCATTTTGCCCCAAGGCCAACACTGTAATCTCAGGAATATAAAATCGACTTAGCACTCCATTTGTAACTCCTCCATGTAATTTAACTAAGCCGGCAGAGGCAAGAAGCGTAAATGAAATATACGCGATGATTCCGTTTGTCTTGAGTGATGAATAGGTCTCATACAGCTGGCAGATGGTAGAAATTATTGTAGTGACAGATGACTTACTAAGGGGCCGGTTCTCTCTTCTGTGAACATCGATCTATAATTGATCGAAGTCTGTGAAGCTTTGCGTTTGTTGTGCAGTTTTGATGCATCTTATAGCAGAGATTATGCATATTTTAGAGAGAGAGAGAGAGTAACACATTTTCGACGGTACTTTTTCCTTATCCGTGAATAGAATCCGATTCATAAAAGGTAATAAATGCGAAAGTTTGTGAGGATGGATGGATAGATGTTTGTTACTCTGTCACGCAAAAACTACTGACCGGATTTGGATGAAATTTGGCACACAGATAGAATATAACCTGGATTAACACATAGGATACTTTTTATCCCGGTAGTACGATCCCGTGGGACATTACCGGACTCCACGAGGGCGAAGCCGCGGGCATAAGCTTGTAAAAATATTTGGGAAAAACAGGAGTTGTTGGTATGAATCATATTTCTTAAGATGAGGCAAAGGTGTAAAGTTCCGCACCCTCAATTGAAAAGAGAGGATCCTCCGGCTAGACAGGTGTTGTGTTTGGTGGGCTAACTACCCGCGGTTGTTGTAGGGTTGATACATGTTGTATCCTAAACTCGAAGATAATTCTGCTAGTGCATTGTTGATTTGTGTTTCGTCAACTGTGATGCCTGGTAGGTATGAGTTATGCCCAACTCGTCACTGTTCCGACTCGTCACCAAATTTGTTTTCATACAAGAAATTCCAAGTCACCATCATTGGGCACATTAAACTCCTTGGAACAATTTCAACTTAAATAAAGATTGATTTCTAAAATGTAATTTTAAATCTTGATCGGATAAACCATGTGGTCTAACGGTAAAACCTCTGAGACTCGGAAAAAGGGGCAAAAGCAGTGGGATCCATTAGGCACGTCCTATCTCAACTCCGGTTGCCAATAAATCTCAGCCAGACTGCGGCTTTAGGATTTATTCGCTTTTAGTGCATCCGATTTAGGGAGTCTGTTTAATCGTAAGGATTAGTATGGTGCTTTTCGAAATGAGTTTTTTTTTTTGCAATATTTTCTGCTTGTCTGATCTCGAATCATCTAATTAACCAACATGGAGGAAAACGCCAAAGTTACACGTCGGAAAATGTATTTAATCTAAACCTTTTACTTAGGATCTAAACAATTGGTAAACACTTTGAAAGTGTTTCGTATTAGAACGACGACTTTCAATAGAAAGATATTTTTGACATCTCCGTCATACTTTATCGCTAACAGAGCGTCACTATGTCTAGGCCGAGAGCCCCTCTGTTTGTAACTCTACTCCACGTTTATTAAGTAACGGGAAAATGTTCGAAATAGGTATACAGACGTTCCAAATTCGATTTTTTGTCGGTTACTCCCATAGGATAACCCATCTCTTATGCCACTCTGGGGACGTCTCCCCTTGACTGACGCTGATTAATCGCCCTGTACTTATTTACATCATAAAGTAAACGAGAGGATATCTCCCTAAATGCAGTCACGCATAAAGGCCCGCGGAAGTAGGCCGATGTGAATAATTTGTATTTTACAAAACAAAATGTCCCAAATTCCGGCTTATCAATCCTGACGGCAGCATGACGCGAAGGTAACCCTTGGAATATTCTTAAATTAAAAGGAAGTTTGGTTTCTACAAGTGACTTTTTCTTCTTCGTTTCGCCGGTACGACAGAATTCCTTATTTTGTTGACCCATAATTGTACCACTTCAACTTTATCGTCGGTGGCAGTGTAGAGTATAATTATGTCGGAGACGGTCATTGGTACGGGCTTAAAATGAATCACAAGTACACGGTGGTGACATCACGCAATCTACTTACAAGGCTACCCACACCACAGTGTCACTTGTTACAGAGTCAAGATGGTAAACTCTGAGCCAGGACGTCAGTCAGTCAGTGTCTGATCGCGGCAGAGTTAAGACTTCTTGGAACTGTACCCAATTCATTGTGCCCCGTGTTATTTTGTTAAGTTGTAATCTCAAGTAATTCGTAAGTGTTACTAGAAACAGTGTATCGCTCTGTGTCTTTTCATAGCACGAAACCCATCGTCTGCCCACATGATGTAGAAGCCTCGCGGAATAAATCCTGACACCCCGACAATTATATATTTTGACTGCATACTTTGATTTACAGACGGTAGCATAAAGCTGCGTTTCCACATAAGATGAGCGAGAATACGTAGCGAGGGATGTGTGTAAACTAACCAATAGTAAAGCTTCTTTTTCTCATTTTCTGCTAAGCTAACTCTGTGATTGGTTACTTTATGCACATCTCTCGCTGCAAATCCTCGCACGCCTCTGGTGGAAACGCAGCCAAAGATGTGGAACGTAGTTTGCGACACAGCTCCCACACACTACTGCCATGTCGTAATGACACTAGTGACTACTGATTGCAGAAGTTAGAAAAGTAATGGGAGAAAATGAGGAGCTCCTGCTTTATGCTCAATGTTCCAGTTGATAATACAACATGATACCTTGAAAATTTACGACCCTCAGTTACCTCAGCTGGGCTGCAATCTATATAGACATCTGTAGAAATAAATCGGTTTATTTCTGTGCAGATATCAGATATCTAATATTGACCTTTGTCTGTCGGTCTGTTCGGCCGTGGGCGATAGTGTAACCAACACTAAAGATTCAGTTTTGTGTGCCACAAGTTACAAGAGACATTGTCTTTGTTTTGTCGCAGTTTCAAAGTTCTTAGTCAAGCGTTTTATTTATGACCAGCCCGTGGCAGTACCACCATCCGTAAGCAAATTTAGCCCAAGATATTCATTATTCAGCCCACAGACAGTAGTAGTCTTCCTTGCAGCTACAGGCTGATTATAATTGTATGTTTTTTATAAGTTTATTTATAAGTTTTATAAGTTTATTTATAAGTTTTATAAGTTTATTTATTGGTCCATAAAAATATAAACATGTTGAACAGTATATAAATCCAGTTAGAATTAAGAACAAAGAATAAATATGAGCAACTGCGCCTGAGCTAGGCTGAGCCTGTATTTCAGGTCACAGTTCTCTTCGCAGAGTTATGAGCGGTATTAACAGTAGTTGGACATTTCAGTTAATCGCTTTTTATATACAGAAATAATAAAAATGAATTTCCAAAAAGTTAGTTTGATGTGTGTTGTGTTTGTGTATTGTGAGGAGATTGTGAGTGTTGTGGGTGTGTGTGTTGTGGATGTGTGAATGTGTGTGTGTGTTGTGTACGTATGGACTGGTGTTAAATTTTTATTTTATCTTAAAGTTTTATGAAGATCCTAGATATTTCTCGGCTGTACCATTTTAATCGAAAGTTTTAAGATCACTAAGAATAAGGTACGTAACTTGTTGTTAGATCAAAGGTTGTTAGCTTAACTTAAAACATTCACAACAATTCTAAATCTCATCACACTGGCTTTTGCAGACAGTGCTACTATATGCTTTTCAAAAACCTTTGTCAAAAGAATTCGCTTCCTCTTCTACTTTGGGCCAGCCCCTATTTAATAGTAATCGTGACCGGTCCGTACGGGGCCGGCCACGGTTCCCGGTGCCCTGCGGAAGTCTCACTTGACGGGCTGCCATCCATCCCGGACATTCCCGGGACAGTTCGGCTGTTCCCCTCACTAAAGGGTGTTCAACTAACCGATAAAAAAGGATGTGCTTGTTTCCGCTACTTCATCAAATGTTTATAAAAGTGTTTTTATATGTTGTTTATTTAAGTATTGTGGTAAGGAGGCAGTTCTGAACCATGCGGTATGATAGTTAGGTATTTTATACGCTTTTTTTTCAAGACCTAAAATAATAAATTGCCGGCGGCACTCTAGAATAAACACATCCATTAGGTCAAAATAAAATCACTTTAATCAGTTTTTTTTTTGCTTGGATATCATTGGCTAGACGTACTGAAAGCAGTGTTAAAATTTATCCATCTATTTTACTGTGCTGCATTCAGAAACATTTAACAGAAGGCTTCTAAATAAACAATTGATTGCCTAGTTGGTCCAGTGGCCGCAAGCGCGACTGCTGAGCATGAGGTCAGATTCTTGGTTCGATTCCCAGGTCGGGCAAAGTGTTATTGGGTTTTCCATCAAGAATTTCTCAAGGTTGAAGGCAATAGGCTCGCCCCTATTACATGAGACTTAAACATGAGTGGCGAAATGTGGGTGTACTATCAGGTACGCCTCAGCCTAACACTTCTGGAATTGCAGAAGTGATGTTATGTCTTCAATAAACTAAAGATCCCTAATCACTACTTTATTGCGTTCTAAAAATAACTCCTGCAGACAGGCAATCAATTCATCTGTCTGTCTTGTCCATATAAGTAACACAAAACCAAGTAACCGGGCAAGACACGCCCACATAGGACCTTTTAGATCAAAGGCTTTGCCTTAGAAACTTTACCTCCATTTTGTCGTAATAAAGTATTTACTTACTGTGTGAGTAGGACCTACTTAATTGATGTTAATTGTAACTTGTGTTGTTTTTTATTTGCGCTTGCGTTGGTGAGGTGCCCACGCGCAGGATAAAATGGTGTTAGCGATTAAATTGGTATTTTAAAATTAAGTTGTGTTTCGTAAGATGATTATGACGTAATTCGGTAATTGTATTATTATTAACAAGAACAAGTCGGTCAATTCATTTTATTTTAAACTAGCGACCCGCCCCGGCTTCGCACGTGTTCAATGTACATGCAAACCTTCCTCTTGAATCAATCAATCTATTAAAAAAAAATCGAATCAAAATCCGTTGCGTAGTTTTAAAGATCTAAGCATACATAGGGACAGATAGCGGGAAGCGACTTTGTTTTATACTATGTAATGATTCGGTTTAATATGAACTGTGAAAACATAGCTGCAAAACGGATACAGATTTGTTATTGCGGTGTGAATATGGCAATAGATCGTCATAGAGGGTAATATTTGAAGGAGAAAGGGGAGGAGCAGTCAATGGGCACACAAAAAATATTGTAAATTAAACCAATACAAGTTTTCCAAGTTTTCTATTTAAAAAAAAAAAACAAATTCAAAAATGTTATTTCAGACGAATGGATCCATATAGGGTTAGTATGAACTTATCCTATTTTAGTAAATATTAAATAAAAAAAGAGCACATTTAAGGAATTGGGGGGTCCTTTGCCAGCAGTGGGAGAGTAGAGGCTATTTATTAAAAGTTTTCCTATGACACAACCTTGATCCTGTAATGTATGCCTAAAAGCTTACTTTTATTCCAAAGGTAAGCAGGCATTATGAAATCGAGTGTCACCCATAGTGATGGATGCGTCGCTCAATACACTCAACATAATATTCACTCTGGCAACATTTAATATCAAAGTTCAAGCGCAACACGTAGGGCCGACCTGTTGCGTTGAAATAAGTTTGGGAAATATAATATTTGAGGTTGAAGGATTTTCTGAGGGATGAAAGGTGGAACATTTTCAGTAAAAGGATTTGGCTTGGCAAATTGGCTGGCTACGGAGTGCTATGTCCAGTAGTGGCTTGATTAACTGAATTGGCATATATCAGTCAGTGGTTGAGTACGTGAGATGTCTATACAGGTTTTAAATTAACCCTCCACGAAGCTGTCAACCAAGCATTATGTACATCGAACTAAGTAACATAACGCCAAAATTATTGCTTCTAAACGACTATTTTTTTGGGTGAAAAGTTACGTTTTACGGTAGGACTCAATGTCCCGCACTCAAATTTACTCAGATTGTGCTGGTGGATGGATTGAATAGTACAGGGGTAATAGAGGTGTTCAAAAGTAAAAATCTTACATTCAAAACAGGTATTTAAAAAAAAACCTTGTGAAAAAATTCGGAATTTGACCCCCAATATCTCCATAACTAGAAGGTTACCAGGTTTCGTCTAGAGCAAAAAAATGATCGCAATGACGCGGACGGGGAGAAAAAGTCGTTGAGGGTCTTGTTACACCCTTTATATAGATGCATGCAACACCAACACAACGATTGTGAAGTGCGTTGTGGATCTTAAGACCAGTTTGAAGCGCCACATTTTGAGACCCAAACACGTCAATCTGATACTACTTTTTTCTTTAACTAGCCTGTCTTGCCCCACTGCTGGGCAAAGGGTTCCTATACTACTACTTACGTAAAATGGTCCTTTACGTATTCGATGTGTATTACATTAACGTTAAAGCTTAAATGCAAGTCAATACTATCTAGATACATAAGTTACTTAAGTTCTTGCACTTGCAACATAGATATAGTTGTAAATAAACCGTTTTAAACCAAAATCAGTGGTTTAAAACCCGTTTTAAATTTGTTTAAAACGGTTTAAAACCACGACCACGTGAGCCGTACATTGATGACGAATTACTTTAAAAAATAAGTTTAAAAGGCTAATTGAAATATTTCACCATTTTTATTAATCCATGTGAAGTCAAATATCATACTTATACTACTTTTCAGGATTAGACAGACTGAAAACAATCATGATATACATATTTATTAAAATATAACGGCAATGCCGCATTTTTATTTTGCACTAGGTATTAGGACAGAGGGAGCAGGTAAGGATCGATTTTATGTTTGTCTGTCATTAAATGTCGGTTGATTTTAAAATATTTTATTTTATTTCCCTTAGATATATTCTAAATCAGGATGAGGGTGTGGTCTAGATAACTTCGTGCAAAGTCTCAGTTCATTCCAAAAAAAAAACATTTTAAACCATATTAAACCACTAAGTGTGGTTTTAAATCGTTTTAAACCAAAAAGACTGTTTGAAACCAAATGGTTTAAAACGTTTAAAATTCGTTTTGCATCTATAAACATAGCTCATATTAAGAGCCCTAAAAATTCCTACCACGGCCCACTTAGTAGATCGATAGCACATTAATATTTATTGGTCCTACGATCCGAACTATCGATAAGATTGCACTATAAACTATAAAACTGATGAAAAGCGCCGCAGATCATATCGTAAACTATTTCATTATTATCATACAATGTTATGTACTCATGCGCAGGCTCGTAAACTTTTTAGCTTTATGGTATCTCGAAATAGCAGTTAGACGATATGGAATAACTATGTTTTTGTAAGTATTGTATTTATGATCTTAATTTACATCGGATTTGAGTCAATTGTTTGTTCCCAATAATTGTAATCGCTTTAAAAAGCATAAATTGTTTAATGTCCCATTTTGTCGCACTGTAGCTCGATCCACCTCCCCTATACTGCGTATGCTTACGATGCTCAAAACGCTCATTGAGACCAACCCTTTTTTTTTTTTTCGTATGGGATATCATCCAATAACTCCTCCCGCTCTTGGCGGAGCAGGAGGGAGTGTCAGACTTTTACTGATTAAAACCCATCCATGTTCCTTCATCGCCCTTTGTGTGCCGGGGCCACGGTATCTCTTTCGAACAGTCCCGCAGCCCCGGCCGGCATCGGCCCTTGCGGACCCCTTCCTATTGCTGGACATCTCTTTGAGGCGCGCGTGGAACACGAACGCACCGTCGACACGGCGGCGGCCTTGAGATCAGCCCTGGATCGGACTTGTTTGCTGATGAATGGAAGACGATAATGTTAGAATGTTTGTGGTTCTGTGAGAAGACCGAGGAAAAGGATTACTTAATTTAGTGTAAATGGCGCGTACTGTACTAAATGTAATAATAAATAAATTAATAAATAAAGGGTGTAAAAAGACCCTTAACGAAGTCAAGAGACGTGTTCTTTCCGTCGTTGATATTTTTTTTCAGTAACGTCCCTGGAATTCTTCTAGTTACGGAGATATTGAAGGTCAAAGTTCCAACTTTTTCACAGGTTTTTATTAAATACATTTATAAATGTTGTAGCTTTACTTATAATACCATGATCCATGTACTATTCAATGCATCCATGAGTACATTGTTTTAAAGTGCCAGTACCAGAATAAGTCATCTTCCAGCAAAAAAAAAACTTACAAATGCGACAAAAGGTGTACCCACCATTATCAAATAACCAAAATTGTGTAAGGACGTGTTATGTACCTCTGAATACACGATGTATAAAAGCTTTTCCCATTTTTACTGCAATAATTAATTTCTGGAAACAGAATATCATTTTCAGAGAAAGGCTGCGCAATAAATACGAAATACGTGGAAGCTCTCCTATAGATGTTACGTTCGAATATAATCCCCTTGAAACGCAAAGCTACAGTTCCAGGAAAATTGTGCGGCGCTACAGCCAGAAGCTTGCAGCTCAAATAATGAACCTCTCATTTCCTCGTACTCGCCCGGGCAAGGGAGTAAGTACGTGTTATGTACATTCTAAGTGTAAGATGTCACCTGAAAGTGATTAAGTAACAGCTAGAATATCATGTATGAGCCTATCTATACTAATATTATTGAATTTTTTTTCACTAATACGAAGCTACATTATATTATCCCCGAGTGCGATAGGCTATATTTACAACGTACCCGTGGGATAATTTCCGACCAAAATGCGAGCGAAGCCGCGGGCAACAGCTGGTTTAGCAAACATTGCAGCAAAAATTGTGAAGGCTCGTCAAATATGCATGATATAAATTATGATTTATAGCCTATATCACCCACGAATAATGTAGCTTTCTGTCAGTGAAAGAATTTGTAAAATTGGATCATTAGTTTCGGAGATTATGCCCTACATACAAACTTAAAACTGTAGATATTTTTTACTAACTGTGGCCCGCGGCTTCGCTCACGTTTTGGTCGGAAATTATCCCACGGGCAAGTTGTAAATATAGCCTATGGCACTCGGGGATAATGTAGCTTACTATTAGTGACAGAATTTTCAAAATCGGTTCAGTAGATCCAGAGATTACTTACTCCCTACAACCTCACAAATTCACAAACTTTACCTCTTTTTATTATTATACTCGTAGGTAATTGTATTGTAGTTGAGTTTAGTATAGTACGCTCGTAAGTTACGTACTCCTTTTAAATAGAACTAAAAATCGTTAAAGGCACCTATTGTTTGAAAAAATAGATAAAATATTATCCCCATAAAAGATTCATTACCTAATTATCATGTCATGAAAGTGATAGTGATACTTTAACTTGGCATCTATTAGTGCCAATCCAGGTGCATGGAATATTGCCATTTCGGCTTGTAAGATCAGGTAGTGGCAAACTATTTAAACGAATCGCGAAGTATAAGGAAAATGAGAAGGAAAATAAGGAAAACACTTGCATTTGTTGATATACGAAAGTAAAATAACAATTATCTTTATTCAACAATTAACGGTCCCAACTTTTCTTTGAGCATACTCATGCCAAATTACTTTCCTAATGCTAACTAGAAAAGGTTATTGTCTCCGTAAATGACTAAATACAATGTTGAGATGAAAACTAAACAGAAACGGTTCATTTTGAAGTAGGCAACAAAATTTCGTTATTTAGTTATACAGTTTAAATTGTACTACACTCACTTTAGAACTCCACGAAGCGCTCCTCAATGCTAAGGATAGATAAGGATGGCGATATATCAAACGTAAGGTGGCTTCACGTGTCGGGGAATCACGACCCTCAGTAATGAGGAATTCGACGCGAGGTGGAGGTGATTGTGTCCAATAGGGTATATGCAAGAAATACAAAACTTTTTTATTTCTTTAATATGCCTTGTATTGGCCCATAAAAACATTGTGGTACACTTGTTTAATTCTCTAATACAACACTTATTTTACAATTTAATATTTTATGTAGCGTGTTTTTGGTGAAACGGAACGCAAACACAAAACGCATCGATTCCGGTAGTGACGTCACAATCCATGTGTCAAAGAAACACTTTTAATTGAAAAGTACTTAAAGTTTCACTAAGATTTTACTATAAAATTGTTATTGCAATTTTTTCTTAAATAAAGCACCTACATTTTAGTAAAACTAATCTAATAGGGGCAAAAAATTAGATTTAAACAAGGTAGATAGAGGTAAGTGACATCAAAGTCCTGACATGAATGGCCGCGATAGTCATGGACGTTTGAACTGTCGTAGAAAATTGCAGGAGTTTAATATTTTTTTTGTGCGACAAGCAGTAGTTGATATTAACTTTTAATTATTTTCTTGGGTTGATAGTACTGCATATTATTGATTTAAGTGAAAAAAAAATTACATGCATATTCCCTATTATCGCAGGAAAAGTATATATGTATAAAAACCGGCCAACTGCGAGGCCAAATGGGAGCCCCCCTTAAGTATTTATGTTATTCTGTTTTAATATTTGTTGTCCTAGCGGCAACAGAAATGCATAATCTGTGACAATTTCAACTAGTCTTGTCTAGCTATCACGGTTCATGAGATACAGCCTGGTGACAGACAACCAGACAAACAGACGGACAGTAGAGTCTTAGTAATAGGGTTCCGTTTTTAACCCTTTGGTACGGAACCCTCAAAACTAGCTATTCTTCTTCCTCTTTTTCTTCGTGTCGCTGGCACGACAATTTTTATATTTTGTTAGCCCAGAACTTCGCCACTTCCACCGCGTCGGCGGTGGCAGCGCAGAAGTCACTTGGGCTACATGTTTTTGGGCTAAGAGGGCAGGATAGGAGGTGGAGCATAGTTTGTAACACAGCTCCACAGCCACACCCCGCTGCTGTTTCATTGCGGTAGCCCCACTTAACGAGGTTGGAATTACATCTTCCTACTTGAGTCCGAAGACGGTTCAAAGACTTCCAGGTAGACCACGGAAGGTTAGACCCTGCAGGAAGATGCTCACTTGGTGGTAAGTACTGAGTGGGAGGGGGACAGCTATTTTCCCACAGCTTACATCGGGCGTCGGCCGGATCTCCTAGCTATTGCCTGGTAGCTTAGCATTCTCGGGGATAATGTAGATATAGAGATCCCTTTGGAGAAAGAATTTCCGCGATCGGATCAGTAGTTCCGAAGATTATCCTCTACATCTAGACTTACAAACTTTTCTTCATATTGTAGTATGTAGCTACACTACACCTCTTTTTAACAACTTTTCCTCCTTATAATAGACTGTAGCTACCATTTTTCAAGCGTTTCAGAGCATACATTTTACTACTCCGAAATTCCGAATCTGAAATGAGAGTCGAGTACAGCTGTGCACATTCCAGCCTACTACCAGCCACTGTAGCCTAATGATGTTAAACTGAGCGTTTACAAGCCTCTTGAGGAGAATATTACCAAGTTTAAGTACACTAAAATATACTAAGTTCTTGAACCGTGCCGTAAACGTTTTAAAATGCAAGAGAAATATTTTGCGTAGGTGTTACGCCAGCTAGAAGATTTTATTACGCTGTGTTTGATGGGAAATGGTTAATATTACAAGTTTATGAGGGATTTTTAATATTTAATCTGTTAGACTTCTATAAAATGTGGCATGCACGACTGACCGTTTCTATTTTGTGTTCACGAGTGTCGTCGCATCTTGAGGAGTCAACGCCAATACCAAACCTTGGTTATATAGGTCCACAAAGCAGACTACTTACTGATCTGTCCTAGAAAATACGAAAAAGGGATAGAAAAGACGGGGACGGAACAGCAGCAGGACGAAAATAATAAAAGCGGGACAAATTGTATGGATACCTTATAATTTGAAAATTGAAGACATAGAGAGGGGTCCAGAATTGGTACACGATAGTCTAACGACAAAATACCGCCAAAATTGGAGAGATTTGGAAGAGACCTACACTCAGCATTGGGTGGCCAAAGAAAACGATGAAAAAGTCTAACGAAATGAAAACCAGTAGCAACTGGGTTGTGGAGGTCAGGTAGGCAGTCGCTCCATGTAAAATACTGGTATGCAGATGCATCCGATTAGACTGGAAGCTGACGGAAAGGCTAGACAGATGGCCAACCTAGAATAGCTTAAAATCGTGCCAAGACTTCCGAAGAATATGTTTGTTTCATGAAAGAAAGAAAGAAAGAAAGAAAAATATTTATTTGGGACAAGCACAGGAACAACAAAAATAAAATGAAAAAAAAAAAAGAATCTAAAACTAAATAATAAAAAAAGACCTGTGCGAGGCCAAAAAAAAAAGATCATGTAAAAAAATCTTCTCATCTCTTACAAATATACCTTCAAAATAAAGCAATTTTCCACCCTTGTTGCTGCTGAGATAATCAGCTAATGTTCATCCATATTTAATTAGCAGAGAGCGAGCTTAAAGACGTTTTAATCCGATACCGAAACTCAATTGTTCGGATTGTTCCTTTAATCTTATAATTGTATTAGGTGCCTGTTTCAGATGTTTGTAATTCAAATTAAATTCATTTAAATTAGACCGGAAAATGTGACTGTTGGCAATTGGGTTCGTAGGGAGAGTTCAGAGAAATCGAAATCTGGCAAACAATTTTGTTTTTTGACGGCGCGGTTGGCGCAGTGGCTAAGCGATTGGCTGCTGCGTCAGTGTCGCGGGTTTGATCCCCGCAAGGAACAAATATTTGTATGACCTACACGTAGTTGTTCCGGTTTCGGCTATTTGTGTATGTGAGTTAAAATGTTTGTAAACGCACCCACGAAACAGGAGAAAAAAATCATGAATGTATGTAACTCAGTGAATCCCACCTGTGCTGGCTGAAAATGAAGATAAATGTCGTGTGGAACTGCTGAAACATAGTTAGGGAACGAAGCAGAATATTAGAGGTACCCAGGTACCCACCTCCTTCAAAGTCACTTAAACACTTCACTTCATTATCAGCATCCACAACAGCCGGCCTCACCCACTGCTGGCACCTCTTTGCGTGTGCCAAACCACTGCTGGGCAAAGGCCTCCCGCAAGTCCTTCCATGTGTTCCTTTTCCCGCGCCTCCTAGGACCAGCCCTCGCGGTTAGCGTCCAAATCGTCTCGCCACCTCTTTCTGGGCCGGCCTTGGCGCCGCCATCCGTCTTCCGGCAACCATCTTGTGGAGACTTTTGCCCAGCGGTCATCGTGCAATACGGCTGACGTGACCCATCCAATCCCATTTCAGCCTGGCAGCCCGTTTTGGAACGAAGCGTGGACACTAGACTCCACTTACTTAAATATAAAAAAATAAGTCACTAATCTCCGTGTAATTCAGTATTTAAACACGAAAACTCAATACATCATCTTTTAGCATGTTGGTTTAAATTCGACTTAAAACTAAGTTTATTACGAAACTAAATAGAAGTTGTTGTATCTTTCTGAAACAATCACAAAAGTTACTTCAGGATTTACTTATCAAAGCCCTGATCCTGAATCCGAGGCAAAAGTAGGCTATTAAGTAATTAGCCACTAGCTATCTCCCAATTGGTATTTGATTGGTCACGTACTATTAGTAAATGCGATACGCGCTCTGAATGGGTGATTGGAGTGGATAAAACATTATTAGAATTACTTGGGAAAAGTAGGAAGGTCAGAATTGATTATATCAACTTTTTACCTTATAAACTATCTTTACGAATACGTAACTAGAATCAGCTATATGTGCACAGCAAATTTTTATATGGTTTTTGTATAACTTTAATTTTGTAATGGTATCTTACTTGTCCTCATTCTGACAGTGCTGTGCACTTCTATAAGTGACGAATTCACTATACCTAAAATGTTTTCATATAAGTACATATTTATTTGGCCGGTATAAGGAGGATAGGCAGAAACTACATATAAACCACCATGCACTCTTACCATATGCTATGATTTGCACACATATACGCCTTTTGCTCTGTCTACGTTCGTGCCTTCTCATACAAGGTGCCCTGGTTGTCAGATACAGATGACCTATGTTTGTCTGATAGATTCAATCAGGTAGCCGATGATTACAACTGCCTAGATAGAATCTGTACCTAATTAATAGTTAATTATCAGTTAAATGCTTGAATAGATTGGTATACCGTGCACTGACCACATAATATGACGTCTCGATCATAATTATACCTACATAAACACGTAAGGCATCAACAAACAGTTATATACCACGAAATTTTTTTACTAAAATTGGAGTCCTATACAGTCGTCTATTAACGGAAGTGTTTTCTAAGAACCCTATTAAAGCTATACCTTTTAGGGTTCCGTACAACAATCGGCAAAACGGAAACCTTATAGGACCACTTTGCTGTCCGTCTGTCTGTTCGGTCAAGACCCTTTTTCTCAGGAATCCGTGGCGGTATCAAGTAGTCTGCTACCCTTTGGAGCAATGATAACATCAAAATAGTAAGTCAATATCATCAAATGTGGGGTCCCGCTCTGGGCGGGGCGGAAGGGAGTGTCAGACTTGTACTGACTAAAACCCATCCATGTTCCTTCTTTGGCCTTTGTGTTCCAGGGCCGCGGTATCTCTTTCGAACAGAACAGTCCCGCAGCCCTGGCCCTTGCGGACCCCTTCCTGTTTGCTGACATCTATTTGAGGCGCGCGTGGAACACTCGCGCGCCGTCGACACGGCCTGTCGTCATAAGACGGAGCTATGAGCTAGCTCGGTCTGTCGACATAAGACGGACGGACGGCGAGCTAGCCTATTACTAACCGTCCACAGGCCCGATTAAAGCTATACCCGACACAAACAATTCAGTAAATGATTATAGCTAGCGGAGACTTTCAAGTTTCCCCCAAACTTGAAGTGAATAATCACCGATATCGTCTAGAAAAAAAAATCGACAAATTTCTGTCAAGATAACCGACACCATGTCAACATTGTCTGCGGCAAAGCTTGCAGTACATTACCAACATGGTATTTAGGTATTTACCTACCGAACGTACTCGTAAGTGCATAAGTACCAACAACATTAGAACACCATCAGAACTCGTTTAACAACCAAACAATACTAAATTCCAAGCAAACATACAAGCCAATACAAATGTTTGTACATTGCAATAAGCAAACAAAATCCGTGCACGGGAATCGAACTCAAAGCCCCGACACTGGCTGTGGCGGGTGTCACACATGAGGTGCTATGTGAACAAACACAGAACACATTCTACCCGACTGTACTGAATCAATATTTGAAGAAAGTACTGTTCATGGCAGAAATGATTCGATTTTTCGATTATAGGAATATCGGTTTTCTGTTTATCAAAATTGAGAGAGTGATAGAGCAATAGAAGATGAAGCCAACCCTTTGGGTTTCTAATAAATTGAATGAGTGCCTAATAAAATCTTGATAAATTCCCGTACCCTTCAGGGGTCGTCATTTAATGACAGAAAAAAATCACGATCAGTAACAATGGGGGCGAGGGATAATGTGACAATCACGTTTATTTTTTCATGGGTCGAAAAATTTGAATTTAATGTGTGACGTGTAAAATATTATTTACCAAAAATAAATTAATAACCCAAGCAAGCGATTTTTATATAAAAAATAAGATTTTAAGCTATCAGAATCTGTTCTACTCAGTAATAAAAACTACACGTGATGCTGGGATGGGGGAATGGGGTAGCCTCAAGTCAATGTATTACCAAGGGGGAGGGAGGTCTTTAAAAGTGGCCTGAAAAACCTCACGTGATTAAAGGATGGCCCCTTATGAGAATTCACAGGGATTTTTTGATTGTCGCTTTTAAGTGCCTAACAGGGCGTTGTTTAATAGTTCAAGAGCGGCAAAATATTTTCCAGGTAATTCCTATTCGTAACGACGTCTTCGGTCCGTTTGCCAAAAGTGACGAAGTTTTGTATCAATCTCTTTCTTCAGGGCAGTGACTGCTAAAATATTTAGCAGAAATTACTATAATTATACTATAACATACATACATACAAAT
This sequence comes from Eugnorisma glareosa, assembly GCA_947578425.1. NCBI lineage: Eukaryota > Metazoa > Arthropoda > Insecta > Lepidoptera > Noctuidae > Eugnorisma > Eugnorisma glareosa. The sequence goes on from OX387959.1 coordinate 20,065,787, forward strand.
TTCAAACTCCCACTTAATACCTACAATTATTTTAATAACTTAATGTGCGTATCTCACGGCTGCGGTGGTTCATTGACCGTTATAAAAAACTATACATACAACAACCACCCATGCAAATTAATATCAGTAGGATCACATTTATTTGAAACGTCACTCGATTATTCATAATTGAAAATTTTGTGTTTAACTTAGAAAATTATTAAATATCAATTAAAAACTGCTCACTTGCAACTTATTTGACATTCAAAGCGCCTCAGTTTTTGAAAAGCATTGTTCAAGTAATTATAACTTAATGAATACTAAATAACTTATTAGTTCGTAAGTTATTAAAAAGCTCCTTGCTATGAGAACACAAAGTTTTTTAATTCATGTCTGAATTATAAAATAGAGTATTGTATGCGGCATTTATGATAATAAGTTTATATTACGTTTTATTAGTATAGGTACCTACGTTAATAATATTTTTGTTATGCCTAATGAAGAATATTACATTTAATATTTCATTTATTTACCTGAAAGTGAAGTCAGTGAAAAAGTTCTGGTCAAGTCAGAATAAATATTGTCTTTATTTTAGGTACCTACCTAAAATAATCGCAAAATCATGAAATTGAGTCAAGCAATCCCCTTGATAAGGCGATTCTTACACGACACCGCTCAACCGCACGGCAGACCCCGGAGCGCAGAAGCGGCGAGCGCCACGAGCAGTGTACGTGTGCTGTTTTTTTTTTTTTTGGCGATGGCATCTCGCAGTTCAGCCTCTGAGGCTGGCTACTGCTTAACCGGGAAAATCCCTGTGGATGCCTTAAAAATGAATGTAAGGTCTCCAGCCAGGGGCTTAAACCCTATACTTAAAAACTAAGCGACCACTCGCTATGGGCACCCCCGTGGGGTACGAGGCTCGGCGTCGTACGGGCGTCGCTGGGGAGGACAGCAAAGGGACAGGCTGGATCTGAGTGAGCTGTTTTTATTTGAATAATCGCTAACTTATATAAATTTCCTGGATATAGTTGGCATTCAATTTCGTAATATCCCTTTATGAAATCCCGAAACTATGTAACATTCAGTGAAAAAAACGGAAGTCGAAACATGAATAAATAAAAACAACTACATATTACTGCTTCATATCACCTTACGCAAAATACCCTTCGTTACCCCAGACTCCAGAGACACTCTTGCGCATCAAACATTAGGTACTTTGATATGCAAAAGATAGGATTGCTACCAACAAGGTCAACTGGCTGAAACGAAGGGTGGGCTGTTCCCCGTTCTCTTTTGTTTTTACAACGCAATTTGCACTTACTATTACTTACTGTAAGTACGGCTTTTGCATATCATATCATTTCAACGCTATTTCGCTGATTGTTTGGCAAGCTCTAAAAACGTTATTTGAATAATTTTATGTAAAACACGAGGAAGGCGAGTGAAATGTTAAAGAGAAGCCATATTATCCTGTTTCGCGGTTTGGAGATGACGAGGAAAGTCGGCGAGACAAAGGCTAGAAAAAGAGCAGAGCGAAGACCTGATTTTAAATCGATTGCTAGAGAATACAATACCTCATAACCCAAATAATAACATAAAGCAAATGAAGAATAGACTATTCAATCCCAGAAAACCCGACTTCATTACACTGATATCAAATTACAAATCAAAGAATCACCAAAAACGATGACCCTACAATATCAATTGCAACATCGCACGAAGTTAACCGTATTCTCGAATAAATACCGTTTATCACACTTCGAGATCAATAACGAAATCAATTTAAATCAGCCACCATTGTTCGCCACAGTACTAGAAACGAAAATCATTGGTTCATACTGAGCAGGTGCGCGAGCACGTGAATGAACTAAAGATTGCTCTTGCGCAGGGTCAACGACCTCCCCGATCAGGTGTAATTACTGTTTAATCACTTCAGATCTTAAATACGATAATTTTAAGGTTGTTTTTTGATTGAGTTAGTTTTGTAGCGGTTACATCAAAACTGTAATAATTAACTGGTGACTTCCGGTTGACAGGTGCAAAAACATGGGATGTGGGTGGTTTCTGCGCATGCTACTAACGGGTTGTTTAATGGCTGAGCTTTTGGTAAATAAGGTCAAGATTAATTAATTTTGATTGATATTGACATGCGTAGCCTTTTATGTGAAAGAATGGCCGCGTGTAGCAGAATTATTTTTAGTCATTGCCAGGTAGTCAGAGGCCAACCAGCCTTACCAGGGCTTATCGTATTACCCAGTACTACCAGTACAGTCGCTCCATGTAAAATACTGGCATTCATCAAGCAAGCATCTGGTTAGACTGGAAGCCGACCCCAACATGGTTGTTAAACCTTACTCTTGAATCACTCTATCTATTTAAAAAAACCGCATCATAATCCGTTGCGGAGTCTTAAAGATCTAAGCATACATAGGGACAGACAGCGGGAAGCGACTTTGTTTTATACTATGTAGTGAAGAGTGATCGCGTGAAGCATGATTGTTTTTAGTCGTACTTATAAGAAAACAAAAACATCATGCAGTAAAAAGGAATAAACTTTTGTTTAACAATGATTGAACAATGTTCAGAACAAGAAATTAAGAGGGATTCCTCTACCTCAATGAATAAAACAGTTTCTGAAAACCTTGATATCCAAAGCCACATCGTCTGCCCTCAAATCCACTAGAAACGTATAACAACAATTAACTAAGTGCCGTTGCTTTAGTTGTCACCTAGTGTTCGTGAAATCGAGCATAAGTGCCTACTTAAACATTAATCCCAGCTATGCTTGACATCCTCTTATAACTGGGTAAACCATTCAAGTTCCCTGAGGATAGCCCGGCCGTGTATTAACGCCTTAATATTAGGGCTGTCCCAAATACCAGTCACCTCTCCTCTGTGCCTATGAGACTTTGTGCCGCTAACTGATAAAGGGTTAATCAGTTCTATAGTAATGTGACAATGACAGCCTATTCTTAAGAAGATTTGATCTGGGTCAAAATTTGGTGGCCGAAGATTTAAACCGTTAGGTGTCACCCCGTAAAAGTATCCACACTGAGATGAGTGAACCCACACGTCCCCCGCACGGAACGCAAAATACGATTTTCAGTATGAATGAGCGAAATGAAATGTATTAGCAACATTACTGATGATCAAGTTTTTGCAGTTCCTTCAAAGGATTCGCTAAAATTTGCATGCAAAATTAATGAAAACTTGAATTAGTTAATAACATTGATAATTATACAGGATAATGTAATAATCAGTGTGAATTTTTAAGGTTAAATTCTCATATCACTACATAGTATAAAACAAAGTCGCTTTCTCTGTCCCTAAGTCCCTTTGTATGCTTAAATCTTTGAAACTACGCAACGGATTTTGATGCGGTTTTTTTAATAGATAGAGTGATTCAAGAGGAAGGTTTATATGTATAACATTGACCCGTGCGAAGCCGGGGCGGGTCGCTAGTAAATAATAAAATGATTTTTTTGTCCAATTCATTTCAATATAAATTGAGTCAAATACTATTTAAAAGACATTGGCAACGGTGTTTCGTTGCAAATGGCTTTTAAATAGTCTATAGACAACGAAAACGGCGAAACGTGGGCGATCTTTTGACGCGGAAATGCGAATCTAAAAATTCAAATCATTGGCCCCAACACGCAAAGTGTGACAATAAATGTTTATTTATCGTAGGAAAAGTGGGCCTTAAATATTTTATTGGAAGAGGCCCTTTGGGACCAATAGCCATTGTTTGAAGTCAAAAGTGGGCGAGAATTTTGTCTTCTTTGCTCTTCAAAGGGACGAATATGCTTTCTTACATTTATTGGGTCCTTTCAAGGAATTCGACGTTTGAAATAAGTGCTTTGGAATGTCTTTACGCTGAATATTTCTGAAATATAAGACTAGCTGAAATTATTCGAAGACTTTCTAGAATTTAAATCAACTATACCGTTTAAAGGTTGGAGGGAATTTAGTAAGTTCCAAATTCGAAAATAAAAAGAAAAATCACGGGTCTTGAATCTTCCTACCAATCGACACTATTGATATTTCCCGTGACCCAGGGGCTGGCTGTTACTTGGCCATAGGCTAATTTATTGTCATACGTGGTAATACCGCCAGTCTCTTGGGTAGATTACTAGTCGACAGCGATGTGGACGGACCAATTTGTTGTCGTCGTATTTTATTGTGTTGTTAGGTTAGTTAGTTGTTTGTTTTATGTAATGTGTCTATTTAGGTAGTTCATTCAATATTTATACACTTAAATTAGATATTATGTTTTAAGTAAGTTTGTTTACATATTGCATCTTTGGTAACGCTCATTTTCAATAGCAGAAGGAATTAGCATTTGAATCGTTTTACCGACTTACATAAAACACAATATAGGTCTACACGTGATGAAATCTAAAAGCGAAATGGCCTGAATATGGCTCCGATTATTGAAACGAAGATTACGGTATGAAAGATTAGAGGGTAGTCGGAAATTACTAAGTAAATTGAGTTGTATCGCGAAGCTGTTATCCGAGACTAATTGAATCAGAGATCGCATTTCTGCTTCGTATCTTGATTACAGTTTACAGAGAATTGCAATAGCTATGAAGAATATTTTGTTTGGAAAGTTTTGAGAATGGGTAAAGCTTTGGCTACACTGAGGCGTATTCTCGGCGGGACAATTTTATTGTGCCAAGCCAACTTACTTGTATGAGGGTATTTAAAGTAAAACTACTTTCTCAGCACTCTCGTACTTTTCACGGCAATACTTGCGTCTGTTTCATTGTTCGGTAGAAAAGCAGAGTTTTTAAGTACCTGAAAGAAGAAAAAAAAACAATTAGTCTTAAGAGATAATCCTTCTGTGTAAAAAAGAGTATGAACAGACACTGGTTATGTCATTTGTGATACTAGATATTTGATTCCAAGACCAATCACCGAAGATTGAAGATTTATATCTTTTTGCTCGTAACATGATTCGTCAAAAGACGGAAGAAAGTGCCTCCAAGCCCTTCTACATGTAAATTATCCAGGAAATAGTGTACTCATCCTCTCCAAATAACTTAAGCATACCAAGTGAACGTTTAAGCGTCTCTTCACTTAGGTACTACTGTAAGGTGAGGGGACACTTTCTCCCCTGAAGGGAAAACCTCGCGAAGTTTCAAGTGTTTACAAGATGGAACTTATGGTGCTTATAATTTGGAACATATTCACGAGTATTTTTGTTAGGTACTTTACTCAGTGGCGGACCTATCACAAAAGCCAAAAAGTCCGGCTTGCCTTCACAACAAATAAAAAACATTCTTTAGGTTTCTTCAGGGGTTTCAGCCGGTGCTAACGCTTTCTCTTTCACACCCGCTGGCTTGCATCTGGCTTCTGACCTCTCACTTTCTCCTAGCAAATTTTGAATACATCTGTAGGTACTTATTTGGAGATATTGTACTGAATTTATTGTGGTAATTGGGCTTTGCCTCCCTTTCAATGAAAGAGAGCGGGCACGCCACTGTCTTTACTTGTGCTTGGAATATGTCTATGGCGTGCATACGGGCCAACAAGACGGCCCATAAGGCAAGTAGACTGTTCAAAAACCCTAACATTGTGAAGAGTAGTAGATTATAAGGACATGCCAAGCTTTCAGGCTGGTATGAAAGTATCGCAACTAGTCTATGGTTACATATTACTGAATAAGGAGCAGATAATAATATGCCTTATGCCCGACTCGTGACTGTTCCAACTCGTCATTGAAAAACAAAAGATGAAGACTAACAACTGTTTAAAAACAAATTGTTTTTATAGTACCTGTTCGTCATCGAAGCTAAAGTATCGTCAAGTGAACTATACAATTCATTTTTATTATATGGTAGGTAGATAAGGAACATTTACACTAGTTTTGTAAACGGGACAACATTTATTATCCATCCCCAACGACGACACTGCCAAAATATTTCAGTCCTATTTTTTTTAATTGTCTCAGCCAGAAAATAAGAAATTTATTTATTTTATTTCTTTATTGGTTTTAATTAAAACAATTTTTAATTGGTTTGGTTTTAGTAAAGTCTTTAAAAACATCAATTTGAATATTTCATTACGAATTCTTTTTCTTTTGTTTGTAATTTGAAGTTTGGGTACCGTCTTTTTAAGTTGTATTGTAGTAAAATCCTTTGGGAATTAAAGAAAGTATTTCTCTCATCCCTGAAGGATTTCTTTTGAAAGTTTTACGTTAATTTTAAAGTTATTATTGTCGAACTCCCTAAAGAATAGAAGTTAGGGTAGTTATAAAGCACTTCTGGTGAACAAATTGTTTTAATGTTATTACAGCAGTTTAAATAGTTTTACTTAGAGAAGCGCCATTTAGAGTATTGACTTTGAAAAGCGGATTCTACAACAATTGTACCTGCCTGAGGCTCTGATCGTTACTTATCTCATTCTTTGACTACGGTTTATTCCTGTCTCTGTCGCACAATCGTCTAATAACAAGTGCAAGATATGAGTGTAAGTCAATGCATTTTTTTGTGAAGTATTTAATGTACAGTCACAAGCAATGGTATGTATACACCTTACAAAATTCAAAGTGATTTTCTCGTTTAAACTTTGAAATAAGACCTATTTCACTATTTGCGTTTTAGAATACTATGTAACAGCATAAAACTACATTAAATATAGTAGCAGAAGATCGCATAATAAACAGTATATACAAGATAGTGCGCGTGACTGTACTCAAACATGAATATTTTTATCTCCGCGAATTGATTTGTGCAAAAAAAAAATCTGTGACAAACGTACAAAATATAATACAAAGCAAAACTTTTATAAAATTAAATTTTCATTACATTTTCCATTCTGACGAAACGAATCAGATTTCATTTCTTCCTAGCGGAAACTAGAAAAAGAAAAATAAAGATGTCGGAATTTCATTAAGTGGGTAAAAGCATTCAAAGGGGTAAATTATGCGGACTGGATGGAACCCGGGAAAAACGTCCGTTACGTTATGAACAAATAGTTAACAGACTGGGGAATGGACTGATCAAAGGAATTCATGTCGAGAGGTATAACTTCCTTAAAAAAAAACTGGCCAAAAGGAAAACCTATATGAAAACAGTAATTTAAAATGATGAAGAAACTAGCTGTTTCCCGCAGCTTCGCCCGGCTGAATGTCGGAAATCATCCCAACGGAACATTCCCTTGGGACGATTTGATGATGGTTTTTTTATTTTTTTCTAGCCTAAATCATGTCCCAGTGCTGGGTAAAGGCCTCCCCTTTCTCCTTTCATACTTCTCTATCCTGTGCGATCTCTGACCATGTTAGTCCCGCAAACATGACCAGGGATATTAACCCAACAACACAACAACCAACAACAACAACAAACAACAAAAACAACAACAACCATAACAACAATCTACCACACCACAACAACAAACAACAATATGAATCACGTTAACATTTCTAAAATGGTCACAGAAGCAGTTAATATTATGAATTATCACTTTGTCAACATTTTACGAGTTGTAACGTAATTCATATTATTATCCTATTACGATTCTGCTAAAGCGGCCATTTTAGGGCCCCAGATCGTCACGACAGTATATGACTACTAGGATAAAAAGTATCCTATATCCGGCATGAAAAGTATAACCCTGGTGAATCTGATCATAGTCAACCTGAGTGCCATGCAACAATTTCACCGAAAGCTGTCCAGGTATGAAAATGTAACAGACAGACAGTCAGAGCTAAGTTGGAATATTATGTATGCAGCATGGATTACTTTCCGAAGAAAGTAACACCATATTGCAATATGTCAGGGGATTATTTTGAAACGTTTACATCAAGCCGCAAGCTTCACTAACATGATTGACACTCGATTAAACTTTATAATAGGCGTGCACATCTGCCATTTTGAAAACACTGATAAAGAGCAAATTGGATATACAGGCACAAAAATGCAGTAAACCCTATAGCATATTTATCCTATGGAGTATTTAGTTAAGCCCCCATCAATCAATCAATTGTACCTAAATGAACATAATTTTTCTGTTTGACAACCCTTAGAAGAAAACATCTTTAGCATTAAATGGAGACAAGCCCGCCACGCTATTCCCAGACCACGGCAACTCCTGAAAGCCAGAATGAACAGTAGCGACCACCAGAAAAGCACCGAGACAAACGAAGTCCCAGAGAAACAATTTAACTATCTTGGATCCCGCAACGAAATTAATCAGAAAAGAACAGCCGACGAGTAGGAAAAATGAGGATATTAAGATCTTTCTTACACCCAGTGTGAATGTGCGAACCCAGTGAATGAATGAACCCAGTGTGCGAAGGGGAGATAGCAGCCTTGAAAAACTGGTTATTGTTGGCAATACCGAAGGCAAGAGAGCACGAGGCCGGTCGCCAACACGATGGTCCGACCAAGTAAAAGATGCTTTGTCCTCAAGCAAATTTCAGCAGGTGGTGGTGGCAACTTTGGACCGGAGTCGATGGAGGCAAATTGTCCGTTTAAAGGGGTCCAGTGACCAGGATCTTCAGTAATGAGGGAACGATGAAGAAGAAGAAGAGGACAAATGAGGATATTAAGATCTTTCCTACACCCAGTGTGAATGCGGTGCTCCCGACCACCTCATGAAGCACTTGCTGGAGTATCCAAATTGTTCTTACACTTGTATTCTAGTCAACATAAAAACGGCACTGATGCCGCGGTTAATGGGGCTACCAACTGGACCCAAGTATTTGAAAAGACGTACCTACCAAAGATACGAAAGAACTAGAAGTATTAAACATTTCAGAAACTTTCATTTACATTTGTGGTGAATGTAAGTAATACACTGCAATAACAAATTGATTCTGCACACACCACTCGGGCGAGAAATTAGTTTCAATTTCAATATAGCTGCCAAATGGTCGCAGTTCAAACAAACAGTTCGCATGGTACACACTACATTTCTGGCTAATTACCAAGTTTTGGCGGTAATTATATATATTTAGCAGGTAAATACTACACTGACTGCAGAGAAATTCTGGCCCGTTGGAAGTTAATTTGGACGCGCGAATGAAATTTTGACGTGTAAGTAAATTCTAGCGTGGTTGCCAGTACTTCGGAATTTGATTATACGTGCTATGGATGCAAATTTTCCTATGTTTACTACTGCACATAAGCTTACACGCACTAACATAATATCACGCCTGGAAAACCCCGAGGGTCAGGTAGAGGTGTACCCTTTTTTTTTTTTTACCGATGGGAAATCATCAAATAACCCCTCCCGCTCTGAGCTGAGCAGGAGGGAGTGTCAGACTTTTGCTGGCTAAAACCCATCCATGTTCCTTCCTTTGCTCTTTAAGTTCCAGGGCCGCGGTATCTCTTTCGAACAGTCCCGCAACCCTGGCAGGCGTCGGTCCTTACGGACCCCTTCCTGTTTGCTGACTCTGGACCTGCGTCAGGCGGAAGGGGAGGGCGCCGTGGCGCCTCTCTAGCCACTCCTCAAAGAGGGGACTTACCGCCACTATTGTGGCGTGCCCTGCACGGGGTTACGACAGTCGCTCTCTCCATGTCGCCATGAGAGAGGTGTACCCTAACCCTAAGGTACACAAAAACTACCATTTAGGTACCAATTTTTATCTAAATAGCCTAAATAACTTTGTTTAGCTTTAGTGAAAGGTGAATTATAAAAATTAAGTTCAATAAATTAATTACTTTTTCTTGTAGCCAAAAGCTTTCGTATTAAACCCAGTTTTTTTTCTTTGTTAATAATCATTTTATTACCAGGAACATCAACATACGATAAAATATACTTTTCACAGTTATCCATTTTTATTAAGCGAAGGTTTCAACTAATTTCTTCAAAGAAACTTGAGTTGTTAACATTTATCGCATAATTTGTAAAAGTAAAAGATCCCATTTCCTAAGGCAGTACTCATAATTGCTCACGAAGTGGGTTAATGAAAAATTCACAAACTTTTTGTTCAAACCGTACAGTCGGTGCTTCAATTTATTTACGGGAATATGAGCCGGCGTGAAACTGAAAACTCGCTCGAGTGTTTTTGTAGCTGAGTTGAAAATAATGATTTATTTTGATTCAGCTTGTTCAATATTCATTTCAGTCATTGTTAGGATTAAACTTATACTGTCACTTAGGGGATATCTTCCGTGATTGTCCATTATCTTGAGCTCCCGATATTTCGACGCTGTTGCAAGCACCATGATCGCGGGTTGACTGGAGAATGCGGGTAGATGGGAAATAAATTGTTAAGAGCAGACAAATCTGTCTACCCTCTTTCTTTGTCTTTTGCTTTTGTATAAGTTTAGTTGTAAGCCGTGAAAACTTAGGATTAACTATGACAATATTGATGATCGTTAACATAAGCTGTGTAACTCATGGATTTTCGTAAAAAATATTTCATTGAAGAGCTTGTGAGTGCAGAGGCTATAAATAAACTGCAATTCTACGAGTATGAGTGTTAACAGCAGTGGTGGTAATGTCACAGATGTATGAGACTTACTTATAGTTATTGAAAAACTCGAAAAAACCCGCCAAGTGCGAGTCGAAATCGCGCATGAAGGGTTCCGTACAATTATCTAAAAAAAAAACCCTTGTTGTACGGGAGACCATATGGAGACCATGGGAGACCAATACTTACTAAAAACAGAAAAAAAAACTAAGGTTTTTTTTATTTTTTTATTATTTGTTGTTAAAGCGGCAACAGAAATCCAACATCTGTGGAAATTTCAACTGTCTAGCTATCACGGTTCAAGAGATACAGCCTGGTAACAGACAGCCAGACAGACAGACGGACAGTAGAGTCTTAGTGATAGGGTTCCTTTTTTACCGCTTGGGTACGGACCTCCAAAAAGAAATCGTCTGAAAAATATTACGAAACGATTTGTAAGAGTTTTCTGCTTATTAGCACGTCTGGTTTCAGTAGCATTCATCATCTTCCTGGCTTTTGTCCCATCATATGGTTGGCGCAACACGTCTTCGTTCCGTGTGTCACTGCGGGGGGCCTACTGAAAAACCAGCGCTGAGTGTTTTACACCCAGCATATGCTGAGTAGATGACCCCTTTCGTTATGGGCATGCTCAGCGCAGTTGAGCTGTTTTAATTAATTGTTAAGCTGTTTGTTAGTAATATGTATACGTATGTGCTGCTCTATCGTGTTGCTGCTGTCCATTAGCGAATAAATGTTTATTCTATTCTATTCTATTTTCTTCTCCCATTCACCCCTGTCTCTTTCATATCATTCCTCGTACAATCCATCCATCTTTTCATCTCATAAAAGTATAATAAACCTAATTTCATTTGTTATATCCCCTACAGCATATTCTACAGCCAAAGAAATGCTCGCGCCATTACAGACGTGTAAAATAAGCGCAAAATTCAGCTTTATATCCCAAACCACCTTGGAGACATAGTGACACAAAAAATACACGCTCACAAGTCATATTATGTAGACAGGCAGACAATTTATGAGTCGTCCTTATTCCGACACACGCGTCCAATTTACATTTTGCAAAATTCAGCTTCTTTTATCACCGCGGTTCTTCGTAGGTATACTGAAAATATAATGACATGTATCTTATGGTTCACTCGTCTGGTAGCCGACAGATATTATAATATAGGGTACACAAAAATCCCAAAAGGGTCTCCTAATAAACGCGAGACAGTTGTAGCGGCACTAAGAATACTGCAGCAACAGGTCCGAAGGTCTTCCCTTTTCTATGGGGGATCAAGAACTTTACACCCTGTTCTCCATACCCTCAAACAGTCATCTTAACAGTCTCGGAAAGGTACTTTCTGTTAAGATCTTTGACAGCCGTTACGGGTACTCAGAAAGCCCGATAGTGTTAGTAGTTACAACCAGTAGACTTACTACTGGTTGTAACACTATCGGGCTTTCTGAGTGGAGTTTCCAAGGGGTGTCGTGCTATTTTCAATAACTTGGCGGTGAAGGTCAGATAGGCTGTCTTCGTGCTTCATTTGACATACTGGTAGTCTTTTTCAACTGATTAGGCTGGAAGCTGGCCCCCAAAGATCGTACTTGATAAAAAAACTATTTAAATACATTTATTCAGATTGATTGATTAATTCCTAACTAACGCTCGTTCTAGCATCGCATAATTTAATATTTACCTTTTGCGGCCTAATTATGGTATAAAATTCATGAAAACCGACGTACATAATTACAAATTAGTGACCACAGTGACTCGCCACATCACATTGGTAACACACTTATCGAACAAATCAAATCAAATCAAAATCGTTTATTGCTAAATCCATAATGTACACTTACAGGTGGTAAATAAAAAATTGAAGGTGGAAACAATTATGGACCCTGTCGGGCACAGCAAGTTTTTAAATAAGTAGAGAGAGGAAGAACGCTTTATTGCTTTCCTTTGTTGTCAAGTTTGAGTTATTTTATATTCTATTATGTATTTTAGATTCCCATTTATTTACTTATTCTAACTACTTTGTATGCAAGTATATCTATTAAATTCTAATTTATTTAATTATATTAAAAATTGCTTATTTGTTTGCTTTAAAAATTATTCATTATTATTAGTGTAATATACTTTAATTACAAGTGTTCTAATATAATTTATTGTGTGTATAAGTTTATTTGTAAGTAGTTAATAGTGTTTAGTTTATTTATTTTTGTTTTTTATTTATTTTTAAATATCTGTTATTCATAATTGTGTATTATTATTAAATTTATCCGTTAGGTATTCGTGGACTGTGTAATAGCTTTTTTTAATTAAGTATTGCTTTAATTTATTCAAAAATATACTGGTTTTATTTTGATTTCTTATGTCTTCTGGTAACTTGTTGTATATTTTTATTGACATAGAATATGGACTGGATGAATGTGATTTGAGGCGGGAGGGGGGCAGATTTAATCTGTTTTTATGGCGCAACGAATAATTAGTTTGTATGTCTCCCCGTGTTTTGTAAGAATCTGGATGTTTGCGGACTAGTTTACATAGTTCCAAAATGTATATACTAACTAACGTGAGAATCTTGTGTTTCTGGAAGTAAGGCTTGCAACTGTCTGTCGGTTCTATATTAGTAATTATTCGAATTAGCTTTTTTTGGAGGGTAAATAAGGACGGAGCGTCTGTGCTATTTCCCCATAAGATGATGCCATAGTTAAACCAAGCGTGGGCATACGCGTA